>SRSE01000424.1:0-2500000 GCA_005024645.1 Planiliza haematocheilus | reverse complement strand
GAAAGTCCTGGCGAAGGAGAAGGACATGCTGGAGAGGGAGAAGTGGGACCTGAGGAGGCAGACCAAAGAAGCCACGGAGCAGGCCAACATCCTGCGCTCTCAGATGGACATGAAGGAGAACAGGATTAAAGAGCTGGAGGCCGAGCTCACCATGGTGAGTCACACTGCCCCGTGGATACGGTCCGCAACTTAGCTGAATTAATTCAATCACGACGGCGTCCCCCTATGCACTGCTATCTGGTGTGCGTGGCTTGAATGCAAACAGGGTGTGGGTTGTGTACTGGTATTGGTTCAAGCACGTGCAGTAAGCTGCTGCACATCCCTTCATCCCTTCTCCTGTCTCATAGCAGTAAGTGTTTTTCAGGGCTGAAGAAGAAGTTCATGGCCCTTTTTTTTGTCTGCGATGCCGTGGTGATCCCTCCTAGGTACAGTCATCAGTCAGTCAGTGTGCCATTAATCTCTCTCTCCACCTTCCTTCTGCAAGTCACAGCCACCCACCGTTCCTCACAGCAAGCTGCATCACAGATCAGATTTGTTGGCACATGAGTGCCAGAGCTGCATCACTGTCGAGCAACCCAGCAACAAAAAAAAGAAATAATAATAAACTTCTACTGACTTCTCTCCTCTTCTGGAGCACAATGGATTTGTATAATGTTACATTATAATTCTGGCTCCTGTCAAACTGTTATTCTATACTTTTTCCTTTTTTCAACAGTAATGTGTTAATCAGAACTGGATTTTGTTTTCCAAATACCCTAACATGCTGGGGTACTCCTTAATCTTTTAAACAGATCGAGTGGAGACAGCTGGGCACTGTGTTTTTTTTACACACATAATCTTTTTATTTGGGACTATTTTCAGCAGAGAATGAAAACTCACCCGATCCTCTTGTGGGAATTCGCAGCGGGACGGGAGTGAGCGTGATTGACTCAAAAGAAACTGTAGACATGCTGGTGGTGATGGAAACACATATCTCCCAGTGCAACTTAGTGCCTCGTTGATGTGTTTGTAATAGTCATTGGATGAGTTGAGGCCCAATACACAGAGGAGCAGGTCTGATGGACACATCGCCTGTCAGACTTTGGCTGCACAGTCTACTCCCTGTACGATACTTAGAATTTAGTTTTGTTTTTCACAGCCTTTGTTGGTTATAAGAAAAATGGTGTTTTTTCACTTTCATGACCCGTATTTGTTTGAGCTGCGGCTCGCGTGTGTGTTGATGCTTGTTGAGGCGTAACATTATGACCACTGACAGGAGAAGGGAATAACATTAACCATCTGTATTGTATTGTATTGTCTTGACAATGCAATGATCTGCTGGGAAACTTTTTGACCTTGTGGGGACCCCACCCCACAGCAATGACGGCAGAAGCCATCCCCAGAGGGATTTGGACTGACGCCGACACACACACACAAACAGTTAGGAACAACTTGAAAAACATGAATAATAGTACAAGGTGTTGAGCTGGCCTCCAAATTCACTAGATCCCAAACCCTCCCCTCAACTTATAGGACCCAAAGGCCCCCACTAACAGCAGACACCACAGGACACCCTCAGAAGGACTATGTCCACTCTCTGATGAGTCACAGCTGTTTTAGAGGCACAAGGGAGACCTACACAATATTAGCACGGTGGTCATAATGTTATGGCTGATGCGTATATAGTGTATATTGTGTTTCACTTTCAGCTCATCCGTAGTTTCTCATGTTTCCCAGGCAAAGCAGTCTCTGGCCACTCTGACAAAAGACGTACCGAAGCGACACTCCTTGGCCATGCCGACAGAGCCCGTGGTGAACGGCAGTCAGGAGTGGGTCATGCAGGCTGACCTGCCGCTCACAGCCGCCATCCGGCAGAGCCAACAGACCCTCTACCACGGACACGTCACAGACAGACAGGGTATGCTCTCTAATCCTCTCTGCCCCGCCGTCTCCACGCTGCTCGGTGTGGCTTTTTAGCAGCATACTAACACAGGCTTTCTCTGAGTTTTCTCGTACTAACTGCGGTGGTTTTGAACATGTGTGGATATGTGTGTGTGTGTGTGTGTGACACCTTCAGCCGTGGTTAGGATCAGCCCCTGCCACTCTCGCCAGCCCTCTGTGATCTCTGATGCCTCCGCGGCCGACGGGGACCGCTCATCCACCCCTAGCGACATCAACTCACCTCGTCACCGGACGCACTCCCTCTGCAATGTAAGAGCTGCCTGGCCCCCTCGACCAAGTAATCACGCCTCCGCAATCTTCTGAGTATCTCCTGCTCTTTGTCTTCTCCTGTATGTGTCTGTTCCCTCTGTCCTGTCAGCCGTATGGGGTTCAGCCTGCCTGCTTAGTGGTGGTGGTGATGGTGGAGTTATTCTTAAGGCAACGTGTTGACGTGACAGTAGCCTGAAATAGTGGATTGTGTTTGTTTTGCCTAGTTCAGTGACAATATCGACAGCTCCCTCAATCCTAGATAGGATGATACACTTAGCAGCTAGTTAGCTTAGCATAGGAGAGCAAAAAGCTAGTCATTGTTGGTCCACTCTGATAAAAAAGGTTTAAAAAGTTGCTATAGCCAGGCAACTATAGTGGCAACCCCAAGACATCACTGCACAACCAAGTAAAGCGAGATTTAGCTATTTGTTAGTCCTAGTGCTAGTCCAGTTTAATCCATGTTCTCATTTAATTCTTCTCTAGAATCAGAAAAGGCACATTTCATCCATAGTGGATCTTCAGATTGGCTTTAACAAACCTTTACTCACCTGATCTCCTCCACCCCCTTCAGTCCATGGAGGACCTGGAGGACCAGAAGCGTAAGAAGAAGAAGGAGAAGATGACTCTGGGATCCCTATCGCGGGTGTTCGCTCGGGGGAAGCAGCGCAAGTCACTGGACCCCGGTTTGTTTGATGGTACAGCCACCCCTGATTATTACATAGAGGAGGATGCCGACTGGTGATGCTCAGTGTGAGAGCGCGCGCCTGTGTGTGTGTGTGTTCAGTTTGCCTGGATCTGGCTTTAAGTGTGTCTGTGTGTGTGTGTGTGAGAGGATTTGCGAATTTATCTGGAGGGCGGAGGGGTTAATTTTACAGAAAAGCCCTACAAGAGACTGCTATCCCCATAAATGTACAGTATATCACCCTAAAATTGTATGTTTGTAAATTAGATATATATTTATAGTTGTACATGTATGCATATGTACATATATGTTTACATGCATATAAATATATATATGGGGTTACTATTATGTGTAGACATGTTTATGCTGTATTATCTTCTAACTGTCTTAATGTTTTTTATAACTGGAGACTTGAAGGACTGCTGTTCATATGTACATAGGAGCTATTGTGAAACTAGTGTTTTACTGTAAATGTCATTTTTATTTTTTTTTACTTCACAGTTGCTTTTATCATGCTTTGCAACAACGATTTCTATGTTTTTCTTCTTATTCCCGTTTTTTCCAGACCCGTATTTTACTATGAAAGAGGAGATATTATCTGATCACAGTTAAATTGGTCAAATTTTGCCATTTCAAATTTGCTGATCTGATGCGTTGCTGTTACAGAATTGCCATCATGTTCGTATTGTCTCGCAGCACCTGCTGAAATTATACCCCGCTCACAGCTCCGTGGGCAGCAGGCAGGTTTTTTAGCGTAGCTCTCCTCTTCCTTTTTATGATGAAAAGCATATTCTGAGTCACTTCAACTAGCGACTGGCCGACGAGGGTTTTCAGAGTCACTCCTCCACAGAAAACGTGATTGCACAGATCTGAATACACAGACGCTTAGAATTACAGTGATGCATATTCAGGCAAGCCTCTCGCCTGCTGTCAAGGCCGTGTGCCAGCCAGTGCCAAAGGTTTACCACTCATCTCTGAAAAATCTACGTATCATTCTGTCACCGTTAGCGCTAGCCTCGTAACATTGTTTACGTCTGACTCATTTCTCACCCAGAGCTCTCTAACATGTGCCAACTTGAGACAAAGGAATGTGCATTCATTGCATGCATGATCCCTCTGTGTTGCTTCGGTTGGACGTCCATTCACCACATATCAAATTAATAATCGCTACAGTCCCTGTGTTCCTCCTGCTTTGCCTTTTCGTTTATCCTTTTAACCGATTTATCTCTCCTTGCATTATGAGTGCACGTTTTTTTTTATTTCTTTTACCATTTTTGTTTTGCCTTTTTTTTGTGTAGAATCCCTCCTCATTTCTTGCAAATGTGGCTCTAATAAATCTGTTAAATGCTTTGTAATTTAGGAACTGTTGCATAAAAGATGAAATCTATTGAAGTATTTTATTTAAAATGAGATAAAATAAGAGATACAATTCAAATATTTATCTGCTGCAGCTGTTGCAGCCAGATGTCGAGGAGGTTTTAGCATTTTCAAGATGAATTATAATTGAAATGAAATCTTATTTTAAAAATAAAAACTAGTAACTGAATACATCTTATGTGGTAGTTTTCTGTTCCATGAGTAATCTTGTTCTTGTGTCCCAGTCTAATGTGTCTCTCCCTCTCCTCCTGCCATTTCTAATGGCAACTCTCTCCTGCCAGTGAGTAACTCCTCATCTGTGGTTACCAGCTGTCTGTTTCTGCACTCTGGGGATTATTCATATCACTCATTGGAAAATACAAGTTTGTGTTAATGTGTGTTTTTTTTTTTTTTTTTTTTCGGAGAACTCTTTAGAAAGATGGTGAAATGCATGCAGCATTTTTGTCAGCATGTGGAGACGAATCAGATCAACACACAGAGTTCATCCTGGATTCGTCGGTTCAGTATGAATCAGTGTTCTCCTGTTTTTGAGATGGGCGGTTAACGGGCAGAAGCATAATGTTTTATGAATAATCCCTGTGTCTCTAATACATTATCCTAATGGTCTTAAGTCTCTTCATAATCATCGGATAGTATTTTAACACATTTACCAAGCATTGTAGGTTTAAAACTGACCAAAACCGCTGAACCTTGATGAAACAAATAAATGGTTTTGAGATTTAGATGCACTCAGGGATGGAGTTTAATCTGCTTTTAAATCTTGTTTGACATTTCCAGTTCATTCACAACACTGAAACCAAGCGAAACTTTCTGGCACCATCTAGTGGCTTGTTGAGCTTACTATAAACAGAACCACGTCTATGCCCTTCAAACACTTTCAGACTTCTATACTCAAGGCTAGTATCACAGTTGTTCCTCTGTACTGTTAAAGGTGGAGATGGATTTTTTTTTTAATCTTTATTTTGATTCTGATTTGCCGTCAGATTGTCTCCAGATTAGTCATTTTCTTGATTTCCATATCCCTCTGACCCTGAACCTCTCCCGCACGCTACGCCTTAACGTCTCCTGACCAATCCAGACTCTGACAGCCTCACACAGCAGAGCCTGTCTGACGGAGAAGAGCAGCTGGACCGCCTACAGCAGGCGGAGCTCACCCGAAACACGTGCATGTCAGTGTGGAGGGCAGGTGCAGTCCAGGCCTGGATGGAGGTTGTCATGGGAATGCCCATGTACACGCGAGCCTGCTCTGAAAACGTCAAAAGTGGCAAGGTATGCCTTTGGTACATCTGGATAATCTGATGTTTGTTTACTTTTTGCATAAAAACGGGGCATTGTTTAGCCGAGGGGCTTATCTAAGGTGCCTTTCTTTCTTGACAAAGAACTGGATTTCTGCTTCTTTAGGTGCTGCTAGGCCTGACAGATGATGATTTAGAGTTGGGTCTGGGCATCACTAATCCAATTCATCGCAGGAAAGTCAGACTGGCCATCGAGGATTATAGAAGAGCAGAAGGGGAGCAAGGGTGAGTAACAGAAGAGAAAATGCTCAAATATAATTAAGATAACTGATCAGTGGCAGTGCAATGAAACTAATTTAAATGACAGATTGTATAGCATAATATAATAACTAGTGAACTTTTTAGTCCACTACATTTACAATAATTTACTTTACACTAATGCATATTTTTGTAATAATCCTTAAACACTCTCATGCTGTACTGGACACCCAGCTGGGTGGTTTCCAATGTTTTACCGCTACGACCACGCTACGTTACCTGCTGCTCATCTCCGTCTGATAATCTTCTAGACTATCAAAAGCATCTGAGCTCGACCATCACTGGGTTTCAACATCGTGGCTGAGCGACGTGGGGCTGCCTCAATACTCCCAAACCCTCCAGGCTCACTTAGTGGACGGACGAGTGCTGAACTCCCTCAGCCGCAGAGACCTGGAGGTCCTCCTCAACATCAGCGACCAGTTCCACCAGACAAGTCTACTCTTGGCAATCCAGCTCCTGCAGATGCTCGGCTTTGATAAAGAGGTCAGACTGTAGATTGCTTCACGATATCTGAATGAGTGAAATTCCTCTTTCCTCAGTTGCAGCTTTTGCTCGTCGAAGCTGACAAAATTGCATGTGATTTACATCGTTATCCACCGTAGCTTGATGCAGATTTTAGACCCTCATCCTCCCCTGATCTTGTGTTTTCATTAATCCCCTGCCATCTTAGTGCGTGCACTGTTACCCGTGTCTTCTGCTTTCAAAGGCCCTGCAGGCACGGCGGACAAAATGTGATCACCAAAACCGGGACCCCATTGTTTGGACATGCCACAGAGTGATGAAGTGGGTCAGAGACATAGACCTCAAGGTGGGTGGGGCGGTCAGTGATGGTATTCCCCTCTTTTTCGCTCTGGAGATTTCTGTGCCAGAGTGGAACCAGATACCACAAAGTACGAGTTTTTAGGAATCCCTCAAAAAATAATGATAGCTCTGTTGCTCTGATGCCTTAGGCTGCTGAAAGAATATAGAAAAAATAACAGTAGCGGGGGAAAAGAAGACCACACAACCTGAAGGTTTTTCTGGGTTTAAAATCACAATGAGTAATATTTTGCTTTTCTTGGGTTTTCAGCCTCCTATATTTTGACATGTTGTTTTTGGCTAACGCGTAGCAACAGAAACTAAACCGCTTTTCTTGTGCCACAAAGAGAAACACTAAGTAATAAAAAAAGAAGCTTTGTCATAGTTTGCCTATAATTTCCATCAGATTTAACTTTATGACCGAGCAGACATTTTTAGCTGGACTATGGATAGAGTACTAAAGAACACACTGAACACATTTACGTTCTGCCTTTTTGTCGTGCTCTTCAGGAGTTTGCAGACAACCTTCAGGGTAAAGGGATTCATGGCGCTGTGATGGCTCTGGATCCGTCCTTCGACACAGACGCCATGGCCAAAGCTCTGGGGATCCCCAGCAACAAGCACATGCTGCACCAGCACCTCTACGAAGAGTTGAAATCCCTCTCAGTCCCTCATAGGTACATTAAAACACTTCAGTCCTCGTTGCATACTTTCATATTTCAAATGCAACAGCTGATTTAATGTCTATTTTTACTGTAAAGATAAACTTTAACATCAGGGATATGACAAATAAATAAATGACTTGTGTCTTGTAATGTGTTCACAGTAACGCAGAGCAAGGCGCTGAGGTCGTCGGGCCCTGTTCACCTGTGCCTGTGAACCGCTTTGCTGACGAAAGGGTGTCTATGAGGAGATCAGGAAAGGTATCACAGCCGCGGAATATTAAATACTGAAATATACGGGGCCAAATCTTTGGAAGTTTAGATGCTTAAAATCTTATTGATCAAGCAATAGTAGCAGCAGTAGAGCTTCCAGCTGGAGCTAAATTCATCCTGCAGCAGGACACAGACTCAAATCACGCAGCCAGAGTTATAAAAACGATCTTCCGTGACAGCAGGAAGAAGCAGTGACTCTGATAAAGTCGGGTAGCAGGCTACAGAGGAGAGACTGGGACATCTTAAAGCCACGGAGGAGCTGTGGTTAGATATCAAAGGTGCTGGATCAACCTTCCCCCTTCACCACCACAGAGCTTTTAATTAACTTTGCTTATTACTGATATATTTCTACGCAGTGCTTTATTATTTGGTGAGTAAGTACGAATTACGCCCACTTAGTGTGAGCAAATCACACGACATTTAGTGACACATTTTAATAATACATGTATTCCCTGAGCTTCATTTCTGAGCAGTATCAGTATTTAATTTGTCACACACATGCAATCAAAATTACTTGCAAGATTCTCTGTAAACACTTCTATTTTACACATTACATTATTATCATGCCTCCAAAAGTAGTGGTAGCTAGTGGCAGTCATTAAATTACATTCTGACAACACATCCTTATTTGTGTAGTATAAGAAAAATCAAGGTGAATCGTTTCAAAAAGGATCTTAGTGGGATATTAGGGAGAGATGGTTTTAATGAAATGGAGGCATATTTCAAAACATTTTAATTTAATTTTAATTGAACTTGCTTTTTTTTTAAGAACGCGCGGTGAGAAAATGTTGTTAACCTAGCTGAGTACTCCTGTTTTTGTTGCCGTTTGGTCTTTTGTTAGAAAGCAGACAGTCAAACAGGAAATGAGAGACAGTAGATGGGAACACGCACCAGAGGCCTCTAGTTGGATTCAAGCTGAGGATGATGAGATTACATGGTCATCACGAACACTTAGGACAGCAGGACGCTCCTCTTTGGTATAGATTTTATTCAACGTTTTTTTTTTTACTTTTATTCCAGCAGATGAGGTTTCAGGCGACGTGCCACACTTATATAAACAGGTCGGCGTCTCGTTTTGGATGCAGTGTCTAAAAAGAAACTCGGCGTTCTCTTTTCTGCCTTTTTTATTTTTCCAGAGTCCGCTGAGGTTACGTGCAAACAGCCACTCTGTGGAGCGAGGTCTGGGTTTCCACGGCAGCTGCGGCTCACTGCCCAGAGAGGCCAGAGTGCAGGCTGTCCCCCGTGCCAAAGGCAGCCCGGTGCACACCTACAAGAGTGTTGAAATCACCAACGTCTGAACCAGCCTCTGCCATATTCACCATTGTTTACAATATAACTGTATCATAAAGACTTGCGCTTGACATTTAAGAAGTCTTAAAGGAGTATATCATTTAATTTAATGATTCAAATGTATTTTTTATTTGGACCAACATAAGAATAATACATTCTCTAAACAAAACATAGAGTTGACTAAATGAGTTTTATGTGCTACTGAAAATGTATACTGACATCATAGATGAAAAGAAGAGAGAGGAATAACTGAAACCAGTGTCTGATGCCTTATAGGTCTTATATGATCTTAATAGGACTCTACATTATTACTATTTATTTACTATTCTAAACATGTTTGTTGATTTTCTTGTTGTTGCACATGCAAGTAAAAGAAGAACCATGATTGCATTATAGAGAAAAAAGTATTTTAATACGCTTTTATTGTAGAGACGTGTATCTGCTGTTACTCTGAGTCGACCAGGGCCCTGTCCCTCCTACGTGGATAGTTCAATTATCCAGATAAGCTGAGGATTTGAGTGTATTTTTCCTGGGGTTGTCAGAGCTACCACTCCTTAAAGTCAAATCTGTAAAGTATTGTGACAAAGATCCTGTACGTGAACTTATTACATCGCATTCCTTCACTACTTTTGTCCAAAACGACTTGCAACAAGTAAATTCAACCCACTAAGAAGCTGGATATCATCCAAACCTGCATCTGCTATACACAAATATAACCATGCTCAAATTGTTTAGAAATGGTTGGGACATAAGTAACCAACATTTAAAAGATAGTAGCAGGAATAGGACTTTAACTGAGAATGTGCTATTGGTTGAGCAATAGGTGCAATCTGTCTGTGTTATTATCAACTTAAGTTTCATATATTAGATGTACTGACTAAATAGCTTACAATTAAAACATACAAAAAAAAGTTTTGTATACATTTACTGTGGTATGGTGACTAAAAAGACACAGACTCAACCAATAAGCTTCAATTTAAAAAAAAAATATATAAACAAGGAAGACAAGTTGTATCGACTATAAAAACTTATTAAACTGTTAATTTGCCAAAAGTGGTTAAACAGTTGCATCTATTAATAAGATCTTCATGAGATCACCACTTAAGAGTCACCTGCATGCCCAGTGGGGAGGATCTCAACAAACATTACTCATAGTCTAATTACGCTCACTGTTAATATCTCATGTCTGTCAGTGTGAAAATGGATGCCATGACAGCTCCTCTAAATTGAAGCCGAAGCACGTTGAGCTCCCCCTGCTGGCCGTCTGCAGCATAGGTTATAAGTCACGCCCCCTCATTAGTAATGGACGGGACTTGGGCCAAACTAAAAGACTTAAGTACACCTCAAACACATTTTTTTAAAAAGGTTTCTGTCATTTAGGTAAATGTAGTGCTGAAGGATAAGATAAGATAAGATAAGATAAGGCTTTATTTGTCATATGCACAGTTATACATAGTATAATGCACAGTGAAATGTATTTTTGTACCTGCAGTCAGTAGTAAAAAAAGTAATACAGTAAAAACAGTAATAATTGCACATAGCAACTACTGATAAAATAAAATAAAATCTGTAAACTCGAAATGTAAACTTAAAAAAGGGTAGCTCGTCCAGTGGATGGCATGGGGATGGAAACTCTTCTTCAGGAGAAGAGAGTGTCCTGGGTGACTGGGCTGTTCCACTCCACTGAACTGAATTGACCACCCTTTTTAGGGCCAGGATGTCCTGCATGGTGCAGTTTCCCATCCAGGTGGTGATGCTCCCACACGAGGTGCTCTCTATGGTGCAAGTGTTAAAGTTACTGTGAAGCTTGAGAGGGAGCTTAAAGCCTTAAAGAGGTCGAGACACTGTCTGGCCTTCTTCATAATGGCATTCAGGTGGTGAGTCAGGTGGTGAGTCAGGTGGTGAGTCCATTTTTCAGAGAAGTTTTGTTCAAGTTTAACACTATACAAACAGGACATGACACCATGATGATTGACAGGACGTCACTGCACACACTCTGGCTCCAAACACGGACATTAGAAAAACCAACTCCCTGCACATTAGCATCAATTTGATCATTAGCTTCAGGCGTCTGAAGGAGTGTCAACAGGTCGCCAGTAGCTCCATGAACCCAAGCAATTTCTCTTGTGGATGAATAAAGTTTATCTAAGTCTAAGTGGAGACACGTCATCCATTTTTTTTACAGTCTATGCTGGAAACAGTCAAACTATAGAAAAGCTCAAAGTAGAACAAACTGCAAAAACAGATGTAAAAAAGTCTCTATGAATTTATTGTCCCATTGCATGCTGGGGAATTTCCCAACACTCTCAGTCCCATCCCATCCGAGAGTGCACTCTTATTCATCCAGGATTAACAAGTCAATGCTCAGACTGCCTCAGTCACTTTTGAAGGACAGGGCCCTGAACGGCGCCACAGCGCTCTAAGAAGACAGCACCAGTAAAAGACACGAAACATGTGAAAGAACAAAATTTATTGCCAGTGTTACCCAGAAGTAGTTTTTGTTTATTTTATGAAACAGCAGTTTGTAGCACACAAAACAATGTTTACTTGCAAAAGCTGCTACATCCATTTCACCATCACTGTTACTTAAATCTTCTGTGGTTTTTATTTAGATGTAAATGATTTTACTTACAAAAATGCTCCTCTGTGATATGTAGATAAAATAAACAGCTGAATGTTTGATTATGAAACTGATAATGTATCCGACTGAATTGTCATCAAGTGTTTATACTCTGTGAGCTCTAACAGGGGCCAGTGCTCTGTGCTCTTATGTTAGGAGTTATCAATGGAGGGGGTGTGAAGGTATATTTTGTACAGCAGTATTGTGTCTTATAACAAAAAGCCATTCTTGAGCATAAACACACTCTTTAAATCCCAGGCTGACACCCTGAGGTCAGTTCAAATAGTAGAAAACAGGTTTGTCTGCCACTATGGGCGTCTCCCCCAGTCACTAGAGAAAAGTTCTTTAAGCGGGAAGATCGACCAGTTCAAACTTGTTTAGAGAAAAAAGCAGAACTAGCTTAACTTGTGTTTACTCTTAATACACACAGCAAAATGTACTTACACCTCAGCTGTCAGAGCGTTTCTATCATTCCAGCTTTAAAGGTGGATTTATTAATAGCTGCTGGATTCAGTGCAGGCGTATTATTGTTATTTATTAGGAGGAATGTGTTAAAATTTGCTTTAACAATTTTATCCACACGCTATTTTCCTAAGAAGATTTTATGTGTGTTTGCAAGTAACCTCTCTCTTCCTCTCTCTAGATAGAAAGAAAGAAAGAAAGAAAGAAAGAAAGAAAGAAAGAAAGAAAGAAAGAAAGAAAGAAAGAAAGAAAGAAAGCTCCGCAGCTCTGGCTCCACAGACGTAAAGCTAACTTGAACAACCTTGGTTTCCATGGATAAGAGACACTTCTGCGTATTATGCAATATGTGTCCTTGTCCCAACATTAGGTCGAGTGAGACTGAATGGACAATATGGTTAATAAACTACGGTTTTGTATTATTATTAGGATAATTAGTCCATAAATACCATCAACCACCATCAACAGAGCAGAGCATTTGGACGTTAGAGAGCTTGCCACATAGGCATGTTAAGGATGGAGCAGTGCTGCTTTTAATCTCGCTGTTATGAGGTGGCCTGATGTTACAAACAGAAAAAAAAATGTAGCCTCTGCCAACACAAATGTATATTTCACTGTACATTTGAACATTTTTATTGATCCACTTCCCAACACCTGTAAAACTCTATATGATATAATACTTTTTTAGAAACACAGCTCCCAAAAACAACCCCGCCACAAGACCCAGCTGTCCTGGCACTTTCATTCCCAACAAGATCTTCCTCAGCTGAGGTCCATCTGTCATCTAAAATTAGATGGAGCAGGAGATCATGTGATACCACTGAAAGCTGCACCACAGTGGACCTAATGGACCCGTAATGTGCATGAAGCCGTAATGGCCGAGACTGTAAAGATTTTTGAAGTTGCTTTCTCGGAGCCGCGGCATACCAACGGCAGCTTTTTTCTGCCTCTACACATCGAAGATGCAGTCACCAATGTCACAGATAAAATTATTTCTGTTAGTTAGTCAGTCAGTGAGGAGCCGGCGTGAAAGTAAGCTGTTGGCGTTCAGGTTAAAAGAAATCTGAAGATGTTCTCTGGGCTTTGGGGGGTTTTGCGTTACCTGAAAATGGCGTGAATCAAATGATTAATGCATGGACTGAGAAAGTAACTGGCAAAGTAATCAATAAGGAAAATAATATTTCACTGTGGTCATAAAAAATCTAAATAAATAAAAATAAAAGAGCAGTAATGAGGAGTGTGTTCTGTTAAATATTTTTTTGCAGACACCTACTTTTTTCATTTTTATTTATTTTTTATTTGCATATAATTAGTTTTAATATATTCTGGGCGTGACCTGGTGTCACTAATTCGTCCCCGTGAGGAAGTTTACCTGAGCAGCGCTAGGACCAAGGGGAAAAGAAGTCCCTTTACAACCAGGAGAGGGGAGGTGTCACTCCGGCTGGAATTTGTACAAAGTTCCTCACAACTATATATTTACATCTACAGCGTCAACCATATTGGGAATAAATCCCCATATGGTTTTAAAACGAAAAGGAAAGCTCGCCTGTGATATCCTCGTATCGTTGCGTCTATGCTTTCTTCCTCTTCACCCCTCTGATCTTCCTGAAAACACCTGCGCGGTTCAGGTAACTCACCGATGAAGAGGGAAGTCCTTGTGCGCTGAGCGGTGAAAAAGGTAAGGCCTCTTCCAAAATCACCTGCACCACGACGAACGCGGCGACCAAGACCTTTTAAACACTACAGCAGCTAGATGAGTCTCAAGGTGTTTTGTGTTAAGTTATGTGTTCAATGAGAGTCGCTGTGTCCGGATCAGTTGAGATCAGATCTGTCGCTCCTGTGACGGGGACATGTCCTTCCTTCTTCTTTAACTGGGACAGTTGCGGCTACACACTTGTGGGGCCGCCACTCGCAGCTTTTCAGCCACTTTTCTGCTCTCATGGTGTCATCCTGTTAGTGAGTGAGAATCAGTAGCAATTAACAAATAACAAACAGTGTTTTAATGCTGGTATTGTATTGATGTGGATCAGGACACACCCATGCATGCTGTCTAACAGGCCTGCAACTCACAGAAGAAGAAGAAGTGAAGATTAGAAGTGACACAGATTCTGTATGCAGTCAGAATCAGAGGCTAGCAAACATTATTTTGGGCCTGGTGATGCTCACAGTACAGTATAGTTAAAGATATTGTTCTGCAGTCCAGGATGCTTATCAACACACCTCATCATTCAGTCAGTCATCAGTCAGTCAGTCATCAGTCAGTCATTCACCAGGGATGAATGAATGAATTAAACTGAAAAGGAAAAACTCATCATGACATATTTAAATGGTAAAATCCCGAGTTAACAAATATTTAGCCAAATCAGTTCTTCCACACAAATGAGATCAAACCATGCGTACCAAGGCTGCGATGCACTGATTCCACTCTTCTCTCTCGTGCCAGTTCTGCTACCTCATCTACCTAATGGATTACAACTACATTTAAAAACCTGTTTCACATTAATCATTTATGTGCAGACCAGACACTAAATACTGGAGCTGGCAGGGCACCATGACTTAATGAACGAGACCGAAGTTCATAATTACAAATGACCAGTGTTTAATGTTGGTGTTTGGCCCGTTTAATGAAGTCGTTAGAGGGTCAGTGCATTTCATCAGAGCACAGATGTGGTGGAGGTTTGATCATGTGGCTCGTCCCCTTTGAGTTGGGTTCTTCCGGTCCTGCAAAAGGGAAGTTATTTACTGGGTTCTTTAAATCGTCCTGAGACAATATGGATTGTTGTTGGCACGACATCAACAAAATTCAAATTTGTGAAGTTAACCTGAAACTATGGGTACATGTGGTTTTTACTTCCACATCATATTTAGATGTGAATGCCCTGCGCTATATAACTGTCCCTTGAATATGTTCTCTGTAACAGATAAGGTTACAAACATTGTACCGGTGTACAAATATACACTAATCAGGCATAACATTATGACCACCTTCCTAATATTGTGTAGGTCTCCCTTGTGCCTCTAAAACAGTTGTGACTCATCAGAGAATGGACATGGGTCTTCTGTGGTGTCGGTCAACATAATGTTGTTATTGGGGGCATTTGGCTTCTATAGGTTGAGGGGAGGAGCCTCTGTGGATCAGGCTTGTCCCAGTGCGTCCCACAGAAGGCCTTGACTTCTGCATTTACATTCAGTAATGACTGAACAACTGAACAAAAAATGTTTTTCAGTTTCTTCTTACTGAAACAGAATTTAGGTTTAGCATTTGTGAAAACATAATCTACGCCTCTAAGACTATATGTAGAGTCCTTTTTCACATCTTAAGAGATGGGTTGTGACACAGTGTCAGTGTGGATCCATCCTTCTTGATGTCTGATTATGCGCTGTGTAGTGTGTGGTATACAGAACAATATCTTTATGTGCACTAGCACCTTTTATGCACAGAAAGTTTCAGCCTACGGACTAAACTCCCCCTAAGTTTAAATCGGCTCAATCTGAGCGTACATGTGAGACTCTATGTCTGAGTTAATATGTCATTTTAACTTGAACTCTTCCCGATCTTAAAATGCTCCTCTATAGCGTTAACTCTAAAACTGAGTTAATTTTATAAACTCTTTATCACAAACAAAAAACACTCAGAGTGTATCTCATCACACGTTTTTAGAGTTAACCTTTATTTTACAAATCACACATAAGAAAATGACCATACCAGACACGCTTTTGTTGATTTATTGATTTTATTTCAGTATTATTTTAAAATTTAGGACATCCGTTGACTGCTGCGGGTCATGGAGAGCCTGTCGACTGTAGTGGAAGGTTTCTCTTATCTTCTGGAGACTAAGTCAGGGTCAGTTGTGTGGTGAAAAAGAGACATGGCTTCCATACATTCATTTCCAATGCAGAAGTTTTTAATCTGCATGGTCTTTACACGCCTCTCAAGAACACCTTTGTAACTCTGAATGTCATGTCAGTGTTCCTGTGGGGGTAAAAAAAGGTGAGGTGACTCACAAACATATACTTAATAAATATATATATATATATATATATATATATAGCCTACTTTTCTGCTGTCAAACATGCTCTTACATGACATTACTTGATAAGGAGCTACCTAAAAAAAGCATTGATCGCCTTCTAGGTGCGCGTTGTCAATAATTTACTACATTTATCAGAAATTATCTTTTGTTACCATCATACAGACACACAGAGTACACATTAGCACCTGAATGGCAAAATGTATTTTCAGAAGAAATGGTTAAGGGTTAGCTAACAAGCTGTGGGAGCGGCTACATGCTCGAAGTAAAAAACAAGGGGTTAGGCTACGTTTAAGACCAAGTTCAAAACAGCTGCGAAACCAGAGCTATATAGGTAGCAGATAACGTAGGAACTATGCCAAATTTCTAAAGAAGTCCTTTGTGGTACTTGTTCCGCGCCGCGCTGCCTCATCAACTCAGAGACAGTGTTAAGAGACTTGTTCCTGAACACCAGTGAATGAACTCAAACTAATATAAGCCAGCGAGTAACCGTGAACACGAACTAATACAAGCCAGTGAGTAACACACAAAAAAAACTCTAGCTATCTAACTTATACATATTTGCTTTTTCAACTCCACAAATTTTGCTGTGTTTGATCACTACCTTTTATGGTACAAACATTACTGTTAGTACTAAACATTGTTACTGCCCAGTTAAAGAGCGTTCATGGATTGAGTCTACTGTCTATACTGATGTTTATTGCAGGATGTCACTATTGAGCCTCTCTGCAAATACATACCTTTTGCCTTATGTCAATACATGCGAGGGAATAGTAACAGCATTGCTAGTGTGTGAGTTTTATGAGGTGCAGTTGCCAAATGTGGCCAAAAAAGCATGTTGTTGTGTCACTTCATTCTTTGTGTGTGATTCCTCCCTGTGATTCCTCCACGTCTCTTAGTTTCATGTTTGTCAAGTTAAGACTTGTGTGGGTCTGCCTACTTTTTTGTTTTCTTTTACCTTGTTCCTTACAACCTGATTTTCTGCTCTGTCATTTCTAAAAAATGCAGGTTTTTGCTGCGTCGCTCTGATCTTAGCACGTGTGACACGTTCCCATACTGTAATTTAAATAAAATAAAATAAAAAACGGTGCACCAGAATTTTCTTTCTATGCTCAATACAGTGACAATAAAGAGTCTTGAATCTTTAATCTAAGTGCTGTAATACAGAGGGAGTCAAAGTGCAGAAGCAGTGTTTTGAGGAGCTCTTTGTGGTAAATATCTTTCTTTTTCTGCTGCAGATTGTCCTGCAGGTATGTGTTCCAGTCGGGGTATATGCGGCGGCAACAACAACCGGCCCAGATCGTCCAACTCCGAGACCTCCGGTTCAGGTGCCCACTATGCCCTCTGTGCCCTGGGTGTGGGGCTCATCGCCCTGGGCATTGTCATGATTGTGTGGACAGTGATACCCATTGATGGAGAGGGCTCAAACACCTCTCCGCCAGGAAATTCCACCGGAGTTCCTGATAGCGATGGAGACGGAGAAGAGGACACAGATCGCACTAAGTCCTCGTCAGTGGCACTGGTGCTAGTTGGAGTTGGAGCAGTCATGTTACTGTTGTCCATTTGCCTCGGTGTGAGGAGCAAGAGGAGAGCTCAGAACCGCGCTGCCCAGCCAGAGGCTGCAGGAGCCCCCTTTGTGGATCACGTAGCAGGGGAGCAACAGCCGTAAGTAATGACCAGTGGTTCTGTCTTTACTCCTAGTGCCAAATAGTTTGAAATGTTTCCCCCTAGAACTGACCCAAAGAACCAGTGAAGGTGCCAAAAGTAGTGCTCTTGTTTCGACTTATGGAATGGAAATTGAAATTGTTTAACCCAAATGTAAACCCAAAATGCAAAAAGTGGTTTACAGAAATGTTGGCATACTTGCTCTTGTAGTGTAAATCAGCAGGACATTTTTAAGATATGTTTGCAGAAAAAAATAAATCGGAGAACGTCCTCAGATCTCAACCATAGACTGATGCATGTGGACATTTATGTTAAAGACGGTCCTAAATGTTGTCACATATTTTATTAATAGTCCTAAACATTTATGTGCCGCTGACCGTCACACTATGATGCACTTTCAAAACAAGTTTAGTAGCATCATGCCAGACATCTAAGTCAAAGGCGAAATCTAACTCAGCTTATGAAATATTTGAGGAGCTTTATATGCTGTAGTTCACGGTGTTATTATATTTAACAATGGATCAAATGTAATTTGAATGTAATGAGGAAGAAGCTGTTTTGTTTTAAAGTAACTAACAACTACAACTAACAAACCCCCGCACAAAACATGCGTAACACTGGACACCTGACAGACACAAGTGGAAACTAGCTGATTTAGAAGCTAAAGAATCAGATATTTAGCTCATAGGTTGATGGACACCAGAGCAGGGTTGTGATCACATCTCTTCATCGCCCTCTAGTCATTTATCGGTCACCACTATGCACAGTTATTTAGTCATGTGTTTTGTCTACAGTGCTTTCTCACCGAGTGTCCTCCCTTGCATCTCTTTTCAGAGCTGTTGACCCGACTACGTTCAACGTGCCGAGCTACGAGGAGGTCGTTGGCAGTGCCGACTACCCTGTCCGTGAGAGCAACCTTAACCGCAGCACCTCACAGCTGCCGTCCTACGAGGACATCCTAGCCGCCGTGGAAAATGAGGGAAGAGAGCCCCCTAACAACTCCACGGAGGACACGCCTCTTAATGATCCCACACCGGACCCCGTTCAACCTGCCGCAGAGGCTCCCGCCGAACCGGCTGCCCTCACGCCAAACCCCAGCTTGCCCACACGCAGCAGTAGCCGCGCCAGTCGCTTGCTGCGGCCCCTCCGAGTGAGGAGAATCAAGTCGGACAAGCTGCACCTAAAGGACTTCCGCCTCCAGATCCGCAGCCCCACACAGAACCCAGTGACCATTGAACCCATCACTCCACCTCCAATGTATGACAATAAGATGCCTGAATTACCGTGATGTCTCACTCTTATTGCCTGTTTCTGATAAAACAAATGAATAAGATTTAATGGACTAACGCTAACATTTTTAAAATTCATTTTCAAGGTTGCTATTAAAAAAGTAAATGTGACGGCAAGCAGCATGCTGAAGAAACACTGAGATGAGAATATTCCTTTTGTATCTCTTGTGCTGTATCGCTGACGGTTGTGATATTTATTCTGTTATATCGCATTACTCATTTTTGATAGTTTTTTTTTTTAACCATTCTTTAACTTATGTCCTTAAGGCCTTTCAGATTTTACTGAACATGCAGTATGTTCTCACCTTTCCAATAACTTGTTTATTTTGATTACGATCTGTTGTGTGAGAAATGTGAATCTTGTGATTTAAATGAATAAGTGGGAACGTGATTATCTGGGTGATTTTTGCGTCGTGTTAAGTATCGGATGTTTTTGTAACGTTAAACAAAAAAGAGGCCAAAGATTTCTGACTTATTAGATGTTGGTTTTTGTGTTGTTTTAAAAACCCCTGTCTTAAAGAAACTGGTTGAGTGGTGTTGAAAAGTATAAGTCGGATTAACTGTGTTGCTTTATTGGTGAATAAATGTTTCATTTAAGATCTGTTGCAAAATATCACTGAAAATGACTTTAAAGTGTTTGCAGTTATTATGTTCTGTCAAAGCCAGATCACTAAAAACGAGTACATCTACTTAATACAAAGTGCATCGGAGTCACATTAACACTCAAATAAAAATTCTACTCTTTTAATTGTTTGTCTTAATTTGCATGCTGAGCTGTATTTATTTTGTAAAAGACAAAAGCTGTAATTTTACTGTTGGTTAATAAAATCTGTAGATGTTTGGTTTGTTATATTTTTTTTTTTCTGTTGCCGTGACAGATTTTACAATAAGATTTATGAACTTTATTTATATTTTGTTCTTTTGTTTTAATTGTCATTGGTTAATGTTTAGCACCCCCCAGTGGTTTGAAAAGATAAATGATTAATCCAGGTTAGTGTTGAACTCACAGCCATTTATTCTCTCTCTCTCTCTACATATATGTGTGTGTGTGTGTATATCTTTTATTAAATAGTTAATTGTTCTGATATAAAAATTAACAGCTGGGATAGGGATACCCCCACGACCCTTAACAGGAGTAAGCAGATACAGAAGATGAATGATATAAAAATGACTAAAACCACACTCAACGCATTATTAATGCGTGTAATCGTGACAACATGCATGTTAAACACTACTTAAAGTATTAAAGCAGACAAATTGGTCTGTGTGACTGTGTTTGTAATTGTATAATTTATTATTGATTAGATGTGTACGCAACGCAGCAGGTTAATAGGGTGGAGATAAATCTTGAAAGCTGATGATTGTTTTAACTATGGAATCATTTGGTGATGTCTGTAAAAAAAAATTAAAGTTTTATTTACTTTTTCAAACCAATAGTCTTTAAGATTAGTAAAAATGCACTTCCTTACATTCAAGAAGCACGAAAAACGAGTTTTTTTTATTATTTTTTTAAAAAGCCTGTTGTATGTTTGACACGGGACAAAGTTTAATTTATCAGAATAGAAGAATAACTTTGACCACTAAAGGGACTTATATATAATATTTCTGTATACTTTATTTGTATGTGACATGAATCATTTCACAAAGCATATTTAGCACCTTTCCGTTATTTAAATTGTTTCATTTTGGTTCCTATGTAGTGAAAATAAACACATTAAACAGTAGGGTTGAGGCCAGAAAAAAAAAAAAAAAAAAGATTTACTGTATAGAGGAAAACTCCTCAGGTAAACTATTAATGAAAGAAAATGGCCTTTGTAACTGTAATAGTATCATGTTGTTTACTACATTTTTTGCATGTGTGTGTGTGAATACACCTGCATCACTTTTCTAATTGTTAAATATGTTTGTTTGTTTGTACACTTTTCTCATGTGCATTAGCGTGCAGCAGGTACCTTTCGTGTGATTGTGCAAAGTAGAAATGGATTGCATTATGTATGAACAGACTACAAGGACTTAATTACAGTACAGGAATAAATAAATAACTTCATGTTTACAGCGTGTCTGACTTCAGTAGGAAGTCATCTTTAATTTACGCGACCAAAAGAGTTTCCTCCAGAGAACTGCTAAAGTGCTGACCTGCAAGGCTTAGTCAAAGTTTGAATGAGTTAAGTTTGACTTTATACACAGACTTTCCAGAATGAACTACATTTATTGGAGCTCCACCTTCGCCTCGGTTTAGACGGATTTTTTTTCCTTTCCCTTTTCCCTTTTTTTTTTTTTTTTTTTTTTTTTAATGTGCAGCTGCCATGTAGCAGAGGGAGGAACAGCTGGCGGAGGGAAGAGCCAGCCCGGGGAGTCAGTCACATTCCTGGCTGGGATTCAATGACTGAACCAGACACAAACAAACACAGAGGGCGAGAGAGAGGGAGAGAGAGAGAGAAAGAGAGAGAGAGAAGAGAGAGAGAGAGAGAGAGAGAGAGACTCACACATTGAGTGGGGAGACAGACTGAGAGTACGCCAGACGGAGCAGACGAAGCATATTTCGAGCGCACATTAGGAGTGCGTAAAACCGCAAAAGCATTGAAACATAGTACCCGGTGATTGTACGTTGGATAATACGAGTTTAGAGTCTCCGAGTTGTCGACTTTAATTGCGTCTGCTTTCGGGAACTGCCCTATGATTTCAGAAACATTCCGTTTTCTGAATGGACGCGCTGGGAAGCTTCTCCCGTGACATGGAAATGTGCGTTATTGAGCGTGTAGCCGGATGCTGAGGACGAACGATCCGATAAGTCAATTCCAGCTTTCACTTTGAGTTTTGAACTCTCTTTTCCAAGCGCCGACAACATGGAGGGCACGAGCTTCCAGCCCCATCCCGGACTTCAACAAACTCTGAAGCAGTTTCATTTGAGTTCCATGCGCTCCCTCGGTGGGCCGGCGGCGTTCTCCGCTCGGTGGCACCAGGACTCGCTCTTCGGTAAAGATGGGAAATCTGCTGAAATGATGCTCACTTTGCCGGCTCAGACACCCCCGGTGATGTCCGGTCCACTTTTTATTCCATCCGATCGATCCACGGAGAGGTGCGAGACGGTGCTGGAGCGGGAGCCCATCTCCTGTTTCGTGGTCGGCGGTGAGAAAAGGCTGTGCCTGCCGCAGATCCTCAACAGCGTCCTGAGAGATTTCTCCCTCCAGCAGATCAACTCCGTGTGCGACGACCTGCACATCTACTGCTCCAGGTGCACGGCGGACCAACTGGAGATCCTGAAAGTGGTGGGTATCCTGCCCTTCTCGGCACCGTCCTGCGGGCTGATCACTCAGACGGATGCTGAGCGTCTCTGCAACGCTCTCATATACGGCGGTACTTACCCTCCCCATTGCAACAAGGAGTTAGGCTCTCTGGAGTTGGAGCGAACCGAGAAAAGCTTCAAAGTGTACCACGAATGTTTCGGCCGGTGTAAAGGCCTTTTTGTCCCCGAACTGTACGCCGGCCCGGCTGCCGCCTGCATCCAGTGCATGGACTGCAGACTCATGTACCCCCCTCATAAGTTTGTGGTCCACAGTCACAAGAGACTGGAGAACCGGACAGTCCACTGGGGCTTCGACTCCGCCAACTGGCGGGCTTATGTGCTCTTAGACCCGGACTACACCGGAAAGGAGGAGAAGAGTCATCTGGAGCAGCTGCTTAAAGAGTTAAAAGGAAAATATGATCTGACGGGCAAACTGTCCAGTAAATCTTGCAGAGTAAGTGTGTTCTGTTTCACCTTGTTATTACCCTCACTTATGTTCTTTAAGGAATGTTGCAGTGTCTTGGTGTGGATATTTCAACAGCCTCAGGCCAACTACATCATCTGCATTAATTAGCATTCATTTTGAGACGGCTTCCTGCTCATTAGGCCTGCCACTGTCTTCTTTGATTGATTGTTTGTGTCTTATCCGAGTGTTTCCAGTCTTAGTATGCACCCCTAAAGAGTTGGAATGCAAATCACATGTCACTTAACATTTTCTGTACCTGTCCCGTCTACTTGTGCACCATGAAACACTTCTGCAAAGCAGCGCTCACCTCGTATATGTCTGAGAGGTGAGCGTGAGGCCTCAAACCATCCGCTTGACACCCCTGAGCATCCATCCCATCATCTAAAACTACCCCAACCCCCCCAGGGTTACCCAAGGGCATCTGCATTATGATAAATGGAGTCTCCATGATATATTTTATTAGTGTGAGAGGGGGGCAGGGTAGCCCATTACGGTGACACGAGGTGGGGAAGGGGATAAGAGTTTAATGAGGTTTGGAATATGGAAATGTGTGCGAGGGGTTGTGGCTGGTCAGGATGGGATAAGATATGATTGTGTGTGCGTGTGCGTTTGTGTGTGCGTGCGTGTCACCGTTGCGGCTCCTTGCGTGGGTCAGAGATGTTTAGTGCGGACAAAGGGCCAGTAGACGAGGTGGCTGTTCCTTCGTCACAGAGCAGCTGTTGTGTGGGACTCTGCTAATGAGTGGACATCTCTGTATGCATCACCATGGCGCTGCTCCAGTCTGAGCAGGAGCCAGGAGATGTCTCACAGGGAAACCTCAGTACTCTCTTTAAAAAAAAAAAAGTCTCAGAGAAAGGTTGATTTATGGAAACACGTCTGAAATAACACCAGGAAGAAGTGGCAAGAAAAGATGTTGATTTGTGTTTTCGAGGTCCAGAATGTAGCGCCCACTGCTGATTTATATCATGTTGCGTGTGTTTTTTTTTTTCTCAAAGTCTACAGTACAGTCTCAATTCTTGAAAAAAAAAATCCGTGCAGTCGAGAAATGTCTGTATTTTTTTCTGTTGCACCTGTGGTAAATGTCTTCCTCACTGCAGTCAGCAGGTCTTGATGTATCACCTGTGAGTTATATATTTCCTCAACCCGGTGAGTCCTACACTGACAGTCTTTCAGTGTGTGTGATATACAGAGGGCCTGAGCATCATGGAGGCAGCGCAGCAGAGGGGGCAGTGCTGTGTTTGCTGTGGTTCACTGTCAGTCGTGTCCCAGTTAGCAGACAGGCCTGTTCCTCAGGGAGCTGCACACCAGCACTCTCCCATACATCAGCCTGACAGGCCAAGCTGCTGAAAGGCCGGACCGGGGCTCACAGGCCGCGTTTGGCTCGGCTTACCCATGAAATAAAAACACAATGTTATCGGTGTGCCTCAGCCTCCCTGTAATGTCAGAGTGTTTTATTAATAAGAGACAGCCTCGAAGGTTACCTCCTCTGCCGGTATCATCTGTCTAGACTCCCACCTCATTTACGGAACGTGGTGGTCGGTGGAGATGCTGCCAGGAGAGGCTTTTGAGAAGATTAGTGTCGATGTAGCATGTGTTTTATTGTGAAGGAGATTTTTCTGCTGCTGTGAGAGTACAAAGTGAAACAAAACTAAAAAAAAAAGAAAAAGAAAATGCAGCCTGCTCACAGAACCAGGAGCCAGATCAGAGGAGTGAATCATTGTGTCTGTTCTGCATCAAATCCAGCATTTGGTCATTTAGCCCATTGCTTAATGTGCAGATGAGGGCAGATTGCAGAAAGGACGCGGCAGACTCTCTCATTCAGAAGACGCAGAGTGTGTGAGCCAGGCCTTGACATGTGTTGTCAAAGGGCCGCAACCTCTGACCTTTCTCCAAAGGCACTGACCCAGCCTTCCCCCATTCTTTTTACACCATCCAATCACGCGCCCCCGTGTCCAGTCCACCGGCCAGATGGCTGTCTGATAAAGGATGGAGGGATATACGCAGACCAGATAGCAAACGTCATTCTCAACCGCAGCTTGACTTCAGTCGAACACCTCTATATTAGCGCAGTTTGTTTGAGATCCCATATGACTGTGGTGGAGATTTGATGGAAGCTTGACCCAAATGACTTGCTCCATTTGTGCTGAACTTTGCATGTAGAAATTCAAATGCAACTTTTCTGATTAGCGGGGCAATCTTCATGTAGGAGGATTAGAATTGCAAAAACTTTTTTTTTTTTTTAAGGCAAAAGTCAAATACTTCTGAGCATTAAGTGTGAAAAAAAATCCCTAAGAAGTAAGGGCAGTGCAATCAATCATCTGACTGAGTGGAGAGTAAAAGGAGACTCTGGAGAACTGTGCAGACCCTCCTTAATGGAATGGATATTAAAACCAGTCAACTGAGGCCAATTTATGCCATTTCTCATCCCATTGTTCTCCTCCCATGATGCAATTAGCCTCAAACCTGGAGCTAAGCAAAGTGTGTGTGGAAAGCTAACGGGCTGCGTGTTTTGGTTATGAGCGATTTGTTTAAAGTGAATGAAAAATGAATTTAAAAAAGCCCCCCCTCCTCCCCACCTGATTCATCATCCGTTAACTCTGCAACTCTCATCTGCACTTGCGTGTAGGTGTCTTTACATGTAGCGAGCACACGAGTGTGTTTGCATGTAAACAGGCGAGTGTAATGACTGGATCAGCTGTGTGAGCCAGATTAAAATGAGCTCACTGCCGGCTCATTTCCATTCCCATCTGTCTGCTGACCTCTGCGAGGCCCTGAAAGCTGACATGGTGCATCCTCTTTGGTCCTTGACGGGCCTGTCTGACCCAGCCGGCTAAGACTCGACCCACCCAATAAGTCGCATTAAAGTTAGCTTTAGCGTTTTTCTCAGTCTCGCTGTCTCCTGGTGCGGCAAGTTCATATTTTACTTCGTAGCTTGCGGTTAACTCGCCTTGTGCTGCATCACTTGGAAACATAATTCTTTTAAGAGCAGCCGCCTGAGTCACAAACCCCCCCTCTGCTCCCCCATGACCAACCCCCTCGTCACAAGACCATCACCTCGTCTTTGCAGTGACTGCTGGCCGAAGCGTTTTCGCCAAATCAGGGACACCGTGTCAAGGCAAAGGGGAGTCAGGAGATCCCAGGGGTTGTGGCCTCCATTCTGGCAGGGATGACCCCATGTTAAAAGGGTGTCAGCTGTGTGCTAAAGACCTGCCGCCTCCTTTGTTTGAGGGCCAGGCTTCCAGGGACTGTGAAGTGCAGCAGTTTCTCTTTGTCAGCCCCTTGTTTCTTTGGGTGCTGTGTGGATGGGTCTGTAACCTCCAGCCTCTCTGAGGGTGGGAAGTCTGCGCCTGAGAGTTCGCCATGTCACCAGTTTCCTGGTTATGTGCTCAAAGACAGATCGGAGCCTGTGGTGGTGTCTGCATGTCTGATAGAGACAGGGCTGGAAAATAATTCAATATTGTCATTAATGGACTTTCAGCAAAATTATATTTCAGCTCTGCGATTACATAATGATATTCTCTTACAAATATCTGCTGTGCCATAAAAAGCTGATGTTAAACATGTAAAAATAAAAAATATTATTGAATTTTAACCCCTTGGATTGACCTTAACAAATTACACTGTAAACATCAAATTGATTTCTTTACATGTAATTAAGAATAGGCCTTATTTTATAAAAATTGGTAAATTAACTTGCTAATGGTGAATCTTCTTTTAGCTATAATCACTTTTTTTCAAAACAACAGAACATGTAATTAAAAATAAATGAATGAATCAGACCAGATTGCCTCAGAAATATAATGCGGTCGGAGAAATATTCAAATCTTTGCTGTGTTAAAAGTGGCAATACCCCAAAAATAATTTCAAATATATTAAAAGTATGTTACGCATAAAAGGACTGTAATCAAAATCCTCAAGTTCAGTAGTTGTATTAAAATCATCAAGTATCCACAAGAAGAAACAAGGGAATTTAAACTATGTAGGCAAGTAATGGCAGGGAATAATAAAAAAAATACTACTAGTAGTAAAATTTCACTGAACTGCAACAATTTTGTAAATATTACATTATGTATTTGGCAAAATTAAGTGGTTAAAATAGCAAGAATAAAATCAGAAACGGGACAAAAAAAAAATACTCTTGCATACACATTAAAATATTCTAAAAGTTTCTGGTGCCCGTTTCTGAACGATTTCACGTTGTCAGAGTTTTGTCTCCGTCCCTCTCTAAAACCTCGATGACACAGCACCGCGCTAATGTGTGAAAGGGTTCTTGTGTAAGTCTTGGAGTGAGGGAGGAAGATGATTAGTGTTGATCAGCGATGATGAGACGAGGGAGGAGATGAGCACTGGCTGTGACTGCAGTCAACAAGCCAGTCAGTCGGTCCGTTAGTGGCGGAACAGATGCCTGTATCGAGTTAGTGTTATTCCACAATCATCATCAATTCCTCCTCGATCACCTCCTGATTTCCAGCTCTGTGATTAAGAGTCAGGCCCATCTGGTGTAGAGACAGGAAATCCTGGAGTCTGCATCTGCTGCTGGCTGAGCTACTAAGCTGCTGCAGTCGGGGGGTTTAAACTCTGATAATCCTACATAACTCCTGGAATGCTGAGACCATAGTGCACATCAAAACCGTCATCTTTTCTGGACAGCGTTTTCAGGAACACTGATGGACTCAGCCATAGTCCTTCTTCTTCTCCTCCTCCTCCTCCTCCTTTTTCTGGCCTACTCAAAGCATCCTCACAATTTATAGCCAGTCCCCGTGGAATTTTGTAATTAGAGCATGAATTAGATATACCATAGAGAGTACATTACATGGGGCTATCAACAGTGCAAATGCGATTCAAGAGCCTGTCTGCTGAGGCACAATCAGGATTGCAATATTTATCCCCTTACATTTTCTGTCTCGTCTCTCTTTAATGACCTGCAGCTCTAAGCTACAGAACTGTTAGACCACATTGGAGATGTGCTAATGGAGCTCCAGCCAGAGCAGAAGTAGGCCCTGCTGGTGCCATATGACAAATCGGCATGCTGCTCTCGCCTACAATCCGCCCACCGACCACCTTCAAAGCTATCAGGAGGATTAGCTCACGCAGCTAAACCAAACAGACTGCTCAGTGTTCAGACAGCATTTGGTCCAAATCTTGTTCATGCCTCCTGTTTTGATGGCTAGCAGATCACAATCGGGGGCTGCTATTGGTTCACTTGCAACTGGTGCAGTGCCAAGTTGCCTTGCAGTGCGGCGTGCTGTGGCTGCGGGAAAAGGAGAATGAATGTTTTAGGGATTTACGCGTCTCCCTTGCTCTTTGGGATATGCATAATTTATTTTAGGATTAGGATGGTTTAGATTAACTTAGAATTCTCTGCTGAGTTCAGAAGACAGTGACGTGAGAGGAGACGCAGATGGGCGTGAATATAATTTGTTTGTTTGTTGTTGTTTTTTCCCTTTGTGCACTGGCGACATTAAAAGTTGAATTTTCGAGAAAAAGCGATTTGCATTCCAGACCTGTTTTCTGTGTGTGGGCAGTTGTGTGGACCACAACATTTTGAGGCTTCTGACAGACTCCACACACTCTCAGAAAAGACTCAGTCAGACTCTGCTTTGTGCGCTTGTGATTGGAGGGCGCCTGTGGTTGCTAAGCAGAGCTGCTCTTCCTGTGCTAAATAAGAACTTCGTGCTCTCTGGCTGGTGGGCTCAAAGAAGCGCGCCAGAACACACGCGCACGCGAGCGTACACACAGACCTCACAGCGCTGAGACCTCTTACAGTACAGGGACCTCACCCTCCTCCATTCACTGCCCATCCTCTTTCATTGTGACCTCCATGCTGTGACTCGACAACTCTCTCCTCCTCCTCCTCCTCCTCCTCCCGCTGCTTTCCTTTCTCCATCTCCCCCTCCTCCTCCACTCTGCATCACACACACTTCTCCCACAGGTCAGCGCTGTAAAGCTCTCCTCTCCATCACTGAGACCTCCTTGACTGACACCTCCTCTGCCTCGCCACCATTGCTCTCCTCAACCCTGTTGGACACACAAACACAAAGAGACAGACGCGGGCTCTCCTCCTCTCCTCCAGCGAGATCTCCTACTGCACTCCCCCTCACACTGCATTATACTTAGATCTCCACCTCCACTGTAGTGAGCACATGCTGTATCAGTCTGTATTCATACTGGCCTACATACAGTGTGCCGCACATGTATCATTGTACTGTTGTAGGGGTGTGAGGGCTGCTTGTCTTTTTTTGGGAAGATAAAACGAAAAATCACCATCCATCATTTGTCTGCACTTCTTTTGATTATAGATAGATAGATAGATAGATAGATAGATAGATAGATAGATAGATAGATAGATAGAAACCGAGGCAGTGCTACTTTGTCAGGATGACCTCATAACCATCCTCCAGGCTCGTTTCAAGAGCCCACTAAATGAACAAATGAGTGGGATCCACATTTTTGGCTCTCTCCCTATTTGCCGTGTGCTATTACAGATGACTATCATCTCGTATCTGCTGTGCCACAAGAATATTGCATCTCAAAATCTGGCCCAGGAGCGCCGCGTCTCCTTACTCTTACGGGATCTGCACGTACTGTGCGGCTCTGAACCGACCAACTCCCAACATGGTTTATTTCTCTTTCCTTACTTTTCGCAAGGGGTCAGGGCGTTTGGGTTGCATAGCAGAACAATGATTCTGTGTTGAAAAGCTGCAAGCCCCCGTGTGCTCTCCAGACCAGCTCAACATGCTGTCTTGCAGAGACAGAGCAATGCAGCATTGTCAGCAGGCACCCGTATCAAATGAATTCAGCACAGCTGTCCTAGCAGACTCTATTGCAGCGAGGGGGGAACGTTATTTATTCAGTATTACAGTCGCCCCGGGATCTGTCATGGTCGCTCTTTGCCACGGCATCATCTGGCCAGGTGGACCCTTTCCGTCTTTGACCTTGCTGGTCCTTCATTCAAAAGGAGAACGTGATGTATCTGTGCAAACGAATCCCCGATAAAGAGTTGGCCACCTGCCCCACCCAGCTCCCACTTTGCGCTCTTCCTTTCTATATCTGTACAGCGGGGTTTACATTCAAGAAGACAGGCGTATCGATGGGCCACAGTTGCACACATGCTGAGGACACCTCCCCGCACTCCCCTTCTTTTTGCAGGTGTCTAATAGTTTCAGGATTGCCCCACACTGAGCCGGCTGCCTGGCAGGGCAGCCTGCCTCCTTTGCTCTTGTGGCGTTGACAAGCGTCTGGCTTTATTTCCATCCAGCCGACGAGCGCAGACACAGACAGCCACGGCCTGAAATAGAGCAGGCCCACCCTTTATCCTATAATGAGGGGACTATTATAAGCCCTGTGTCTTAAGCAGTGTATGGCTGATGTCAAGAGAAGAGTTAGTGCACACATGATCTTAAAAAACGCCAAGCTGCTTTTCAGATTATCATCAAAACTAGGCAGTCACCTCTCCTTACGGCACAAACAGGGGTAATCTGCTGCACAGGGGTCTTTGTTTTTTAGTGCAAGGTCATGTCAACTTTTTTACTCAACACAGGGCTCCGAAAAATGTGAAGATGACACGGCCGTTTCAAAATGAAAAATAGCACAAAGGACCGAGCAATTTAGAAGGCAATCAATTCATTTGTGACCTTGTATTAGTCGGCTGTGTTGAATCAAATGCAGAGATGATGCTTCGGTTCGAGCATCTGGCCCATATGGAATGTATGAATTATTCCAGGGGTAATAACAGGGCATTGTTGGTGCACTCATCGTCACAAAGACGCCCATCTCTACATGTCCATATTTAATTCACCCCTTTCAGCTGCTGCACTGTACAGGCTGCCGATATAATGAGTCCCTCCAAAGAGATTAGTCGCCCTATCATCAACGCAACTCCCTAATTTCTCTGCCTTTGTTGTGGTGCAAGCTGTGCTAAATGGGATAAAGGGGCTTGGCCGGACACAGTGGGAGGAAGTGGCTTTTGTGTTGCTAGCAGGTGCAGTGGAATGACAGTGTTGTGTTTTTTTTTTGGGGGGGGGGGGGGGGTTACACGTGTATGCGTACATGCGTGACTGCGTGCATGTGTGTGTAGCTGCATGTCTGACTAGGCCGGGAGGGTATGCGCTCCCCGAGTGCCGCTGAGATACACCAGGAACCTCTGGAGCTCGACTTGAACCCTCAATCACAGGGCTCCTCAGGGGTTTGCAGTAAATTCTTCAGGCGAATGGTTTTCTCTCCCCTTCCTCCTCCTCCTCCTTTTTCTCTCTCTTTTTCTGCTCACATCTGGTGAACAGCGCTAGCACCCCTGTCATCTTTTACTGCGTTGAGGTCATTTCCACCCTATCGGTAAAGTGGAAACACATGATGTGCAGGGCTCGGCCTTAATGGGGTGGGGCTGGCATGGAGCAGCACTAACACAGCTTTACAGCCAACAACTGCCAAAACGGCCTCTCTGTGGAATGCCTCCAACGTCAAAATTAAAGACATTTGGGATAAATAATGTTAGAATATCTATAGTTTACCCGTTAAAAATAACTAATAAACAGAACTACTGTAATTAGTTACTTTTTTAAAACATGTAGTTGACATGTTTTTCGGGGAGGCTTGATTTAAATGTTCTCTGCAGCGAGATGGAGCTCAGCCTGCGCGAGAACACAGTGGAACAAGTTTAAAGCTACAAAAAAAGTATTGTTTGGACTTACAGAAGGATAAGTGTGTAATGAATACCAACTCCCCAAGAGTCCTTTTGGAGTTTCTCTTCTTCTGTTTTGTTTTTGCTGTAAAAACTGCTCCTCTTACTTTTTCCTTCGTAATCGCATTATTGATTCCAACTGGCGAGCCAGAGTGTCGGGTACAGACGCCGGCACATGCTCTCTGCAAAGGGTGAGCCCTTAAGTTTAATTGGGATTCTCCTTCGGTAGCAGCGCGGATTTCCTCGATCCCGTCTCCGGCGGCTCCATTACTCTTAAAATATTTCACAGCACAGCTCGCAGTGTTTGTCATTCCCAGAGATGAGCTTGTGTCATTTGTGAAAACTCAGCTCTGCCTCCTGACACGTTTTGGTTGATTTCTTGACAGTGCATCATTAGCATCAGATTCATCTTGTCACTGATTTTTTTTTTTTTTTTTTTTGACATCGCACAGAAATATATTACTTATTTATTTATTTTTTGTTGTAATGCAATGAAACTACTGTTCTACTTTGCGATTAAGAGTTAAAAACGTTTTGCCACACTCAGATAATTTGCTGCTAAAGAATCTCAGTGGGATTAACAACTTTAATGGAGTTTTACTGCCTCGCTACATGGATCTCAATGTGTCTCCAAGCAAATTCCAGTCACACTGTGGTTTCCATTTTGTGGTAGACAGAGCTGCAGTGTAAAAAGGGGTGGGCTACAGTCAGTCTGTGGGTAGACTATAGACAGGCGGAGTGGCTGCTTAGAGCAGCTGCATGGATTTTTATTCATGCCGTCCAACAGGACTCCATCATAGACTGCAGCACTACTCGTTATTGAGGGCACACACTCCTGTGCTGCATGCCTCTGTCCTCATTACCTCTGCAGCAGCTTAGCTCTTTGCCTTTGTTCTCTCTCTTGGCTTGAAACTGGAGAATATAGAGAGAAGTGCTGAGGCTGCAGTTAGCTTGGCTGCCCACAACTTCTGCCGCACCGGAGAAAACATAGCACAGACAACCACCACCCCCCTAAGCCCTCTTGTCTACATATTTCTACAAAGCCAACGCACAGGGGATGCTCTAGTTTGATTCATCATCCTGACTAAGATGTGGGCTGGTTGCTTGAGTGCTTCTTGCATTTCTTTTTGTTGTCCTCTGTGTTTGTGTCGCTGTGTTGTTTGGATGAAATATTTTACGCTTATGTGTATATATGCGCGCTGGCCTACTGACCAAATGCCCTCGTGGCCAATCTGCTGCGTGAAAGGGCCCTTAGACTCGTTCTTCAGAGGCGTTAAACAGCAGCCGCGCAGAGTGGCTGGAGGGACAGTAAACTTTTATCACACTAATAACCCGCAGACACAGCTAACCTAATGGCTTAGGCAGCCATGCCAGGGGTTGCCTGGAGGTCAGGTTGAATTGCAGGACATAAATGGTAGATTCCAACTGGTAGAACAAATAAAGGAAGAAGAAGAAAGAAGGGGCATCTGAGGTGAGCAAAGGGGGGTTGCGGGTTGTTATTAAGTTGTTATTGGAAGAGCTGATAATCACTTGAATTGATTTGCAGAAAAAGGGGGAGGCTATTGATTTGAATGCTCTTTTTATAACAAGAGGATCCGTGGCCTTGTAACCCTCTTTCCCACCCAATTCTGCTCACTCTCAAACATTGGACTCGGTCCGAGCATGCCGTCAAAGGGCACAACTCCCACACAAGTGACAAGTGAGTGAAAAGATTTGAGTTTGCCCAGCACTTGGTGAAAACATCGTTCAGAGAAGTAGCTGTGTGAGAGGAGGATCTGTTAATGGAGTTCAAATCTAAACTTTTCCTCAGATTCCTCTCCCTCTGGCCGAGGTGGATGGGCTTGAGAGTGTTTGTTTTAGGTGAAGTCAGTGCTGGAACAGAATGTTGTGAACCGCAGGCCAGACTGTGGTTCTGCGGTTCAGCTTCGACCTGAATGCAGACGGCTCTGTTTGTTTTGCTTCTCCGTTTCTCAGGGAGAAATTTAGCCGCTGCCAAAGTCCTGCGCTCACACCCAAGGCACGCAAATAAAACCCCTTCACACAGGGAAAAAAAAATGTACCTGGGTGTAGTCGCTACATCTGGACTTCACCACCACCCCTGTGTAAGGGTACACATATATATCCTACTTGCGTCTTGTAAAAGGGCTCTTTGGGAGATGAGATGGCATCGGATTGTTTCAGTGGCAGGATGTTTGTGTGTTTTGTTCCAAGCCTTTTCATAAATAGCAGTTTTTATGTTGCTGAGGTCAACTGGTTTTACTAGACTAGAGAGGCAAGTCCAGAGGCAAGGAGGCCTCCCCACCATCTGGCAGCCATAAAAGGGGGAGCAGGAGGTTTTTAGTGGGGCTTTATGGGATGGTAGGGTGAGACACTGAGGGGAGGAGAGACAGGGTGGATGGTGGACTCTGGTTGCCCCCGAGCTGCGAAGCTTCCTTTGCTGTCTGAATTGACAGGTCAGAAGTTCATTGCCTTTTTTTTATCTTGCATCTGCCTTGTAAGGTGAAGGAGGTGACAGTTGGTTCAGAGTTCGAGGGCAAAGGAGAGCACGTCACTGTGAAGCTGTTATCGCTGCTGTGAATAAAGATGTAGTCCCGGGCAGGAGATTTGTGTTTCGACTTACGATCTGGCCGTGTTTTTAGCGTGTTTCAGAAAGGCTGTAGCCTGAGCGAGTATGTTGGCTTGTTATGCTACGCAGAAGATCAGACCTGAGTCGTACAGATGGTGCAGAATTATGTGGCTGCGTAAACACTGGTGATTCAATGGCTTGGTGTTGTTTGGGTATGCGTCACCCTCTCAAAGCGCCCTGCACACCACAGAGTAACGAACAGTAAGTTGTTTTGTACGAATACAGATTCAGGCTCTCTTTGTCCAGAAACAGCCTTATAGTCAGGTGGTGGCTTTATTTTGTTTGCACATCTGACTCTTAACTGGGAATACAACAACATTGTTAAGCCATGAAAATACTGGAGTTTGAGGCCAGTGAGATTCTCATGGAGATCTGAAGACACTCCTGAGAGTCGCAGTTATGATTTCTTTCCCAGTTTTTAGGAGCCTGAGCTGGAGCTGTCTGGTCCATCTGAGGTTGGATACTTAACCTTATAGGTTTTCCAGAATGAGGTTATCATTGCAGAAGACTGAGCTGCTTTGCTGACTCTGGCACTGATACCTCCCATAGAGACTTCATTTGTTGTTATGCTGGAGCTGAGATGCGTTAACCCTTTAGCCCCTTCACCATATTTCAGTAATAAGGGGTTATGGCACTCAAATATCCTTCCATGTCACTAGATGTGCGTACATTATTATTATTTTTTTTTTTTTTGCGTAATATGAACCCTCCCATTAAAAACTGGAGTAAAAGTGTTTACTATATAAATTAGGTATATATTGATCTCGTTCTCTCGCCAGTCCATGGGTTGGGTTTCCAGACCCTCTGCCGCTTCATGTAGTCTTTATATGAAGAAAAAGAAAAAGTGCTGACGGCCAAAGAATGAGAGCGTGTTTGGCAGGCACGCCCTTGTAGGTTTCTGTGTCGCTCAACTCTATTAAATTTTTAATCGTTTCCTTGCCGTGGTATAGCGCCTAACATGGCTCAGTCACACACTCTTTATGCCGCGCGCAACTCGTAAAAAAGGTGGAAAAGAAAATTGAAGGTAGGGATTTTTGCTCATGAAGGGAAAGCGGTCCAGCTTTCCTCGCTTCGTCAAGTTGAGAATCCATCAGCAGCATTTCTCGCGCAGAGGATAAAACCTTTGAATTTGCAAGCAAGCTGCTCTTTATTTACATTAGGATCGCAGTGATTAGATGATTAATCAGTTAACGGCATGTGCCAGAATATCGATTCATACGTATCGATTAATCACCCAGATCGTTTTTCAAGCAGAAATTCAGTTTATAGGCTCTGAAACCGCCGCTAAACTGTGCTGGGCATTACAGTACAGCGACTATTTAGGGGTTTGGGATCGTTCACCAAACAAAACAATACATTTATGATGTCGGTTTTAAGCCGGCGATTAATCAGTTACCCAAGAATCTAATAAGCAGATGAATTAGTGATAATAATAATTGTTTGTTGCAGTACTGTCTACGCGACCCTCTGAGACAGATACCACCACAATGTAATCAAGAGTAACAATAGCGGCAATTTATATAGCGACACCCTCTCTGGCATGACTGTCATTCCAAAGTCCTTACTCTTAGATTTAATGAAGTGTCTCCAAAAATTATCATGACAATAATATTAAATATACTGTCACGGCCAAGAACATTGGTTGCACTTGACAAATTTTAAAGAAAGCATCAAAGGCACCTTCAAAGGCGGGCGCAATGAAAGACTCCAGACAGAGAGCCTCTCGACATACTTTTGCCCATTTATTTGCTCACATTTTGCGTCACGTCAGCCCGCTGGGCGTTAGGAAAAGGAGTGAAGTAAAGCGCTGGCCCTCTCGACTGAGGGGCTGGTAAAGAGGGACTCTGCTCTTGCTTTAGTGGTTCCGTCCACTGCAGTGATTCAGGGGATAAAAATGTGGCCTGTGTCTCTTTAAGAGCGCTGGCCTGTCTGCAGAATGCATCAGTCCTGTGGAGCAGACACAGGCCAGCAGGAGGAGGAGGAAGGGGGGGATGAAGGGAGGAGCGTTGGGCTATGCGGAGGGAGGAATGAGGACAGGAGGGAACAGCCGCAGTCTGGGCTTCCAGCCTCCTGGCTAGACTGCTGAAAGTTATTATTGAGTTCCTGTGTAGGGCCTCCCCTCCCTGTGGCATACTCCTCTGTGTTCACTACAAGGTAGACGGGGAGTATGGGAGAGGCAAAGAGAAAAGTTGGCAGTCTCCCATGTCCCTTTTGCAATGACCTTATATGCAACAAATAAAGGATAATTTTGTTTGATTGCATGTTTTTGCAATGGTGAAGCCTCTGAAAGCCTAGTGAGACTGAGTGCAACCGCACACGCTAAAAGCCGCACAGCTGCTCAACAGCAGCTGAAAGTGCGGGCGGCCCGGCTCACTGTTGTCTTGAGTTACAATTTAGCCGACATGTCCTGTTTTCTTAGGAATGGCCTTAACTAGTCAAGACAAGAAGGTTGACGGCTCACAATTGAGAAAGAAAGTCAATTAATTCCTCTCTTGGCGAGCTTAAAAATCGGCGTGATTCCTCCGTCTGCAAGAACGTCAGATGAGTAGGTGAAGAAATTTGAATAATTTAGCATGAATACTGAACTGGCAGATTATGGAGAGCTTCTCTGGACTTTTAGCATTATTTGTAGCATGAGACACTTTCAGGACGTTTTTTTTTTTTTGCAGCATTGCAGCACCTTAGGTCGCAGAGATTTGCTGTTTGGGTAAAAGCCATGGAGATTACATAGTTACATACATCCTGCCCTCCACTCAGGCCTGTGCCTGCCTGCAACATTAATCCGTGGCCCGCCTTCCCCTTTAGCGGCTACATTAGAGCCATGAAGAGCATGCATCCATTCTTCCAGCTCAGCCCACCAAGAGAGAGACAGACTTTTACGTAATGCTCTGTCCGGTGTATTTGTTCTGAACCTGCTGTTGCTTTAAGCAAAGCTCCTGCAGGTTAACAGTACTCAGCTGCAGCCTGTCCTTCTGTAATGAATTTTGCCATGGCTCAGGTCCACGAGAGCCTCGGTCCATGCACCTGAGGCTCGTCAGAAGCCCGCAAGGCTGTTTCCATGCACATATCTTCTGTAGCATGTCACATATGCGCCGTGATTAATTCCAGCATGTGCCTTCATTCATGGTCAATGTGATCATTCGACCTCTGTTTTAAGGCAGTCTCAGGCAGGGGTTTGCAGGGAAGCTGAGCGAGGGGGGAAAACCCTGGCGCTGAAATGGGTATTTTGTGGAGTTCTGTTTGTTGAGTCAGAGCTTAGTTGGGTTCTACTGTTATGTTGTTGCCATGGAGAAAAACACAGGCTCTTGTGCAATAAAATCATCCAGGAAAAGACATTTCCAAGAATTTTTCGGAGTGAAGAAACAGACGGCAAATTGCAGAATTCATGAGGTGCTGCGGTCCACCACCCACCCCTTTTCAGCCCTCCATTTTAGAGCGCTCACATTCGTTTTATGGAAGCTGCGAGGCTCAAGCCCTCTCACCTAATTACTTCTGTAAGCAGATATGTTTTCCTATGAACGAGGAGGAGGGAAACAAAACCAGTGTTTAAGGATGGAATGTGTGATCTTAAGAACGGATGTTGTGGGTGTTTTATCCCCTATTTCCCTCACAGACAATTCCTCGAACAAGTGGAAACAAGTGAAATGCTATTTGATCTCTGTCAAATATTACTCTGTACACATACTCACACTCTGACAGCGCTGTACATTTCAGCCAGATACTCTGCTTCTCTGCCAGGAAGAGCAGAACATTGTCAGAGGCCATAACTCCCCATGTTGTTTTGAAAATGGCTTGCCAGTTAATTGGTTGAACACTTATAAAAACCCACTGGATTTTTTTTTTTTTTTTTTTTCGGCAGCTGTAATTCTCTTCACTAACGTCAAGGCTCCTTATTACTTTTCACTACACGTTCTTTCATTCTCACCATTTCCCATCCACGTGAATGGGCCTATTAGCACATTTCAAACAGCGCCGCTCCCTCTGGTTTTTGCCTTCTTGAATTAGAGAAACACCTATTATGTAGCGGTGTAGCGTTAAAAGGCGTCATTTTAGGTTTTCGAACTCACAAGCTTAATTTGAAGCTGAAAGCTAATTATACGAGAAAAAAAAATGTGTTTAAAAGCCACACGAGGCGTCTGTAGCGCTAACTTGATTAATATTTAATTGTTCACGTGATGATAGGAGCACTGGGGGAGTAGAGATTAGGTTTTCTAACCTGGTGACCAAGAAAGGCAGCATTTCAACAGAACGACCAGAATGGTATCTATAAATTTCAGCAGGATTTATTACCTCGGTTCAACCAATTAGCTCCTGAGCGGTTTCTCAGTCAGGACGTGTACTGTGTTGGTGAAATGACATCACACTGGACCCTGAGTGAGCAGTGACCCTAACTTCACCTCGCCCTCTCACAGCTTTTATGGCCTCCTCCCCTAAATCTCCCCCTCTGCCCCACCGCCCCACCCTCCCTTCTCCTCACACCTCTTAACCTCTGGTATTCATCCCATTTTCATCTTTCCAAATAAACCTGCCACCTGCCCTCCTTCTCCACTGGCTGCTCTCGGGGCATGTGGTCACGTGGCTCGGGTAACCGTGAAGGCACGGTGGCGCTAACCACAGTCGAGGGGCTCTAACATTTTGAAAAATGCCCAGCCCCCGATGGCTCATTGGTTACCCGGCTATTTGTGATTTGTTTATGGCTGAAATTAGCCGTCTGTTACCGTGTTATTCTTTCTCGCGTTAGTTGTTGACCTGACACTTTGGATAAAGAAGCGCTCGAGGAAGGAAGTCAGTATGACCAGGCATGGAAATGATGTAAGATAATGCTAAAGGGACATATTGCACATAATTTACTGGATCTTAATAGACTATGGATGTTAGTGAGATTGTTGGGATCAATGACAATTTAGGTTTTAGCTATGGAAGTAGTGCTGTGTGGTATATGTCAATCATTAGAGGTTTAAAATCTCTCCAAAGTCTTCTACAAGGGCTAGTCTGGGAAGTAACGATTGCACAGTATGATAAACTGTCAGGAAGTTACGAAAGGAAAATCGATAGCGGAAACTGCGGTGAGGGGAAAAACACCTGAGCGACTATTTGGCAACCCTTGAAAAGAGTCGTGAACTAGCAACCCATGGTGTTAACAGAAGCAGCTGGCTGACTGGAGGCTAGAATAGCAGAATGAATAGCAGCTAACTAGATGCAGAAACGGCAGACGGCTACTGAAGTGAGACGAGATTAGACGAATTAGCAACCGGCAAACCAGGTGCTGGCTATAAACACAGCATTAGGTTGCTGAAACGTAGCGATTAACTAACTGGCAACCCATTCGACCAATGCTGAATGAGGAGAAGCTGGAAACGCGTTGCAAGTTATGAAAAAAAAAAAATACTATTCATAATAAAGGAAGCAACCTGAATCAGTTTGCCAACCGTCTGCCTTGACCTTGATGTTTCAGCAACATGAAAGAAATGAAATATGGATGAAAGCACAGGCACATGGCACCAACCCAGACCATTACAGACATGATGCTGATAGAGAGAATAAAATCATGATTGCCTTCACTACCACGTTCCAATAAACAAGAGATGGTGCAACGTTTCTTTCGCTGATTGAGCGACAAAACCTTCTCCACATCCAGCTTCGGCCCTTTGTTTCTCAGTTTTATTATGAGACAGTAAATTACAAAACCGTAATTTCGTGAAACATAATTAATTTACAGACAAATTTTAAAATAACTGATATTTACAGTTCATGAAATGACAACAAAAAGACTGCCAAATCCTGTGTCCGGCCCATGCATGGGAATGGAAAAGTAAATCTCCCAGCGACTGTTTATGATCAGTGTAGGCCCCCGAGTTTGTCAAATGTGCAACTATTTCCTGATATATTCAAATATTTGTATTGAAATAAAATGGCATGTGCGTTCTCCGGTCAAGCGTCAATAGGGATAATGGCGGTCTGTTTTATCCCCTGCGGTATTTAACTCAGAGGTCAGGCTGTCTAGTGTGCCTGTCAATCTACACCGGAGGTCTAGACCTGTTAACTAGCGTACAGTCGCTCTCGCTCCCCTCCGCTGGTCTCCCAGGCCTCCTCCTGTCTGTCTTCTTCTCCCTGCGAGGGAGGTGCAGAGGAGTAGTCCTGTACCAGGTACTGCGGGTGATATAATGGTCTGGTTATTTGGAGCTGTTACTGTTTGGGTTGTGGAGAGGTTATCCAGTGACATTTTAATCGTCTTTCGGCCTTCTTTGCCTTGGCATTAGTATTAATCCACGGGATTAAAATTCAGCCCGTCAGACACTGGACTTGCTGTCTTGTTGCAGGGCAGAGAGGGTGCTTGCATCCTAACGCCGTGATTGCAGAGCACACGTTCTTGCGTACAAGTGCTTATCAGTGACAAACCAAAGTTTAGAGTCTGGAGACAACAGGTCTCTGGTGAGCTGAGAGTTTGTTAACACAGTGTGCTTTCTTTTTATGTCTCTGTCATTTACTCTGCAGCTACAAACCTGGCGATTTAAGATCTCGTCTGTCTTCTATTTCGAACGTAAATGTCAGTTTTTGTCTTTAATACTGAAATGATGTTCGTAACATGTCAGCCTGTCAATTCTACACATTAAGGTCACTTTATTCACTATGCAGAGCACTCTTCAGACCAATTAAAGCTGTAACACAGACAATTGTTCATAAAGAATTTCTATTGAATTGTGTAGAATGACTAAAAGTGAGGATATCTTGACCTTTGCTGCCTTATGCAACGCTGCATTTCTTGAATAACTCTTTAAAAGAAATCTGTTAACAGACCAAATGATGTTGTAGCTGCTCTACAATGACTCCCAGTTAGCTTCACTTGCAAAAGGGAATAAAAGCTCTGTTGAAATTGAATTGCATCAATATTCGAGAAAAAGTTGTTGCAGAAAAATGATTTCGTGGAATAGTTTCAACACACCGAAAAAGCACTTCTCTGATATTTATTTCGACTAAAAGGGTCTTATTTATTTTTAAACTTCCTGGAAATATCATGCAAAGTATTCCCGCTTTCCGTATAAGTTTCTTCCAAGTAATCTCACCAGTCCAAGCTGAAGCTAGGTTCATTTTATATTTAGAACGGATTTCCTTGTTTGTTTATGACACCAAATACACCGGTATGATATCCAGCATCAGAGGTATTGAACCAGAGCAGTTTTGTTTACATTGTAGCTGAGAGAGGTGCAAATGTTGGCAGTTTTCTTAGCGGTGTGTGCTGTTACCTTTGAAAGACAGAACGCCACCGAGCGCTTTAAACTGCGTGATTTCAAATCACGGCGCAGTTTATTAAGGGAAGTCGTGGTTGCAGATAATATAGAACACAGAGCTGCATCGCCGGCAGCGAATCAGATGAGGGCGAGTGTAATGCCAAGGGATTAAGCTTACATGGCAAAGATGGCGTTGGCACTGCTGCACAACAGAGATCAAGTTCTGTGAAGGCACGCACACACGTAGGAAAGTCAGGATACGGCTACAGATATGCTGTGAAATTTTCTGCAACCCTGCTGCATGATATTATTACACTTCACCGAAAATATTGACTGGTTTGTAACCTAGGAATAGCAGCGAGTAGGAAAAATAGAATGCATTAGAAGTTTCTCCATTTTTGGTGTTGAGCACATGCCTGTCTGGAAACCATTTTAGTCGCCCCGGCAAAGACTTTTCTCACAGCTTGGCCTTAATTCAATTCAAGAGCGCATAGACGATACAAATTACTGCTGTGTGTTCCAGCGCTGATCCTTCAAAAACTCGTTCGGTGGAAAAGGCTGCAAAGAAGAGAGGAACCAGAATAACAGCTGTATGTAGATGACAAAAAATGTTGTTTGCTTTAAGCCTAAAACAATTACAGTAGCTTAGTCAACCACAACCAAAGTAGTGTTTGGTTTACAAATCTAATTTCCTCGCAGACTTTTCTTTTAAATTAATTTGTTATATCCCTCAAAGTTGCGAGTGTTTCGAGTAACAGTCCATTTCATGGCTGCTAAATTTAACTCTTGAGAGCGTGTTGTTGCTCTTTCTCTGTTTTTCTCGTTAACCTTCATCCCCTCCGGCCTCCTGGTCAGCGCTGCAGCTGCTCTTATATTATAAGTGTGCTAAATGTTAATGGAAGCATAAAGGCATTGTGTGTATGTGCGTGGTATGTCCCAGTGAGTGTGCAGGAGTTTCTCTGCCTTCCTCCAGATCATGTGCTCTGATGTTTAATTCTCTTAGTGCAGCAGGGGAGCTCAGACAACTATCTGCTGAATTTGCCGCTATGTGTGCCTATAAATACACCAGTCTCAGAGCACGTTTCCTTTCCTAAGATAACTCTGACCCTCGACCATACCAAACATGCTCAAGCTAATAAAATATAATCTACAGTGATATCTGTTTCATGTCTTTTAGTCTCGGGTTTCCATGTCTGTTGAAATAACTTATTACTTTTTACTGTGAGGTCATCCACTAAGGGAGAGTGATTTGGCTGCTACTGTCAACGTACTGTAAGAAAGGCAGGCGGGCATGTCCTGTTGTTATGGCTGCCATGTTTGGACCTGAGTTGGAATTCATTTCTCGTCATGCGTCAGTACAGTAATCTTTCTCTTTGTTTGCTCCCACCAACGAAGTGATCCTTTCATGCACGTGAAGGCAGTTCACTTCATTCAGGAACAGGTTTTCTCATGAACAGGATTCCTGTCTCTGAATTTAATGTGTCTTAATGTTTTAAATCCACATTTGGACTTGATGTGCAATGCCACTGAATGAAGTGAATTAAGCCCCAAAGAATCGGTGTATTCTGTGTCGTAATCCTGAAAAGCACTAATGCTTTAGGGTCAAGGTCTGTGCGGTTACAATGAAAACTTTACTCAAGAAAATTAAAATTCTTTAAGCGGGAGTGGAGTCAGTTCTGAAAGTTTTATTTATTTCGCTTTAAAGTAGGATTTGAAACTGCAATTTTCAAATTACACAAGATGCAGTATAAATGTGCATGATGCAGAACTTCTGATCCATGGTTTATGTTTTCCTTTAATTATTTAACTTGCACAATATGTGACATACATATACATGTTGGAAGCAGTTATATCATCCTTACATTACAGCAACGAGCACTAATATTTTGATGGCATTTAAGGTGGTATAACTTTAATTTAAATTATGTTATAAATCACTCAACTTTGGTTTGGGAATAAGTAAAATGTTCTTACGCCACATATATAATTTGGTGGTGATTTTTCTCTACTAACAATGAAGAATTAACATTTAGAAAATCTACAGCTCTGAAGCATTATAGTGCCTTTCAGCTCAGTGTTTTGGTTTTACGGCACACAAATGTGTTTAATTATTTTCACCCCTCTTATAATCCTCAGGTAATGGAGCCCTAAACTGAGCTAAAAGGCGAATGTATACATCTGCTAAACACAACCTCCAAATGAATGCTAACGTGGCTCTGTATGCTAGCTACTAACATGCTATGCTAACACAGGTCAAGTATAATTATTATTTAATTATGTAATTAGTAAGTGTATGTAAAAAGTGTTTTGTAGGTAGTTGCTTCTGGAGTTATTAGATGTTGTGCTGCTCTAGTTCTTCAAAAACAGCCGACTTTATGAATGGTTGACAGTTTCGCGTCACAGTTTTAAATTCTCTGTTTGTCTTCCGTGAAACTATGTGTGTCAAGATGTGTTGCTCCGATAAGATTTTCCACCTTTAGGACTAGCAGCTTGTCCTGCATCCACTTCAGCCCTCATCAAGTCTCAATCCCAAAGACAATTAGGACAATCCAATAAGCTTTACTGTAATGCCGACCTTATGCCAAGCCCTGTGGCTGTCTTTCTGTGACCATACTGGTACAGGTACATAAACACAGTACCCTCAACAGGGCGGCGACAGAGTAAATTGGTAAATTTAACTAAGATTTAGAGAGGGGAAATGAGAGCTTGTGCTGTATCTGTGTGGAATAGGGATTAGGTTTCAGGGATATTCTGGGCAATAATTTTCCCCCAGCTGTTATGGGGTGACCACAGAGCTTTATATAAATCGAGAGACCAGTCGCGCAGTTTATGCAGTGAGAGTAGAATAGAGAGCTCAAGGCATCCCTGTGATCGTCCACACCAAACTGCAGGGATCAGATTACTGAAACTAGTATTCTCTCACTTCCAACTAAGGCTGTTACCGGAGTGAGCCCTGCCAGTTGGTGTGCCCTTGAGTGAGACAGCGCCCCACTAAGCACATGGCGATCTCGGGATTACATTCAGGGGTTTAGGAGGGGAAAGGAGGCCGTAATCTGAAACTGTTGTGTCTTGTTGCTGTGCACTTTTCTTAATGCCATGCTAACATGCAGTGTGCATCAGTATTGTATGACCGTTGCCCGAGGAAGTCCAACTGGAGAAGCTATTTACGTCTCGCCAGATGAGTGCTGCCCCATGTTTTGTTTCTTGATAATTTCATTTTAAGTGCCACAGCAAATGCAAGAGGTTTCAGTTTTAGCTTTCCATTACAGCCTTCGTTGGAGTAAGCAACATATAGGGAGGTAAAGCAGAAGTAGAAGGAAACTCCAAATCAGTCTGTTTACCAGCATCTGAAAGCTCACTAACTAACACAGTATATATTGTTTGTTTAGCTTAATTTTGTCACAGTTGGACAGAGCCACATGCTATGCTAAGCTAAGCTAAATGGCTGCTGCCTTTAGCTTCATGTTTTCTATATAAATGCACTAAGAGTGTGACATATCAATATTTTCGTCTCGCTCTCGGCAAGACACACGTTTTCCCCAAAGTAATGAGTAAATTGATATTTTTGAGTTATTATAACTTGTATAGTATTTTGGGGAAATCATCTGTATTCTACAATCCTGTACAATCTGACGGGCTTGAGAAAAGGTGGTGGGCATTATATTTGTCACTAGATCCGTCCATGTTTACAGACCACGCTTACCTGCTGCACCTTTATACATAGACGGATCACTTCGGTTTACCTACAGATAAAGTGGATTAGTTTATCAGGCTGCGGTGTTGGCTTGTTTACAGCCTGGGTGATTGCTCGCCTGTCTTTTAAAAATGTCATCACAGCCGCCGCTCTTAGGTTACAACACAAAGTTCTTATAACCACAGCAGTTTTAACACAGAGACACACCTCAGCTACATTTCTTGTTACCTGTCAGTCCTCATACTTGGTTAACCCATAGTATTTAACACTCTTTCCCCTCTCAGCAGCTACCGCCTCGCTCTTCATCCATCCCCTTCCCTGCTTTTTCCACGTCCATTCATGCTCTCCTTCCTCCCTCACACGTCTTCCCCTCCATTTTCCCTTCCTCCCTTGGCATCACTCTCCGATGGTGTGTGTGTGTGGAGGAAACAGTCCCTATGAAAACCATTCACAACATGTTCTGCCGGCACAGTTTCTGGAAAAAAAAACATTGCTTTTGGGATATTTAATGAACATTCTGCGCGTTGCGTAATTCGCTGAAGCTCTCCCCTCGACGAACCAAGTTGAAGATGTCAGGATTAGACCTTTTATGTTTTCATTTAAAACCTCCTCGATACAAAATGTCAGACCTCGTTTAGTCCTAGACTTACTCCACCGGGGGTTCAGTTGACATATATTGTTGATTAGCTCCATGTTGAAGTGAAAAAGCAGTTGAGTTCAAACCACGCTCTAGTTAGCATTATATCGACTAAATTATTATTCAGCCAGGTCAAACGCTGGGCTCTCCGAGTCAATATCGATATGTTTGCGATGTGTTTGTGTGTCTGTGATTACCCGCCACGCCAGCATGAAAATAACTGGGGCTTATCCTTGTATTACCAAGCCATTGTGTTGCACTAATTAAAAAATAAAGCATGTCTGCTCTTGCCCATCTGCTATTAGACCCTCTTTAGCCTACAGGTTTGCTTTGAACTGCTCCCTCATTACAGCGCCTCAAAGAAATATCATACAATAGCGAGTTGAAAAGGGCAATGCTTGAATGGAGTCTGAAAGGGGAGGCTGTACTTGGCCTTCAAGTATACATTCCTTCAGCTCAGTGCTTCCTCTGTGGTCCCCCTCTCCTGGCCCACCCCCCTCCCACTCAAGACTCAGTTCCCACAGGGGACTCGGCCAAAGCAAACTCCTCAGAGGAAGTCTCCCTCTCTTACCAGTGAGAGAGTGAGAGAGGGAGGGCTGGATGTCCTATACTGACTCTGTGGGACCTGCTAGGCAGTGGGATGTGCAAGGAGGGTGTTATGACTTCGTGGCCATGCTATGTCTATGATGTGGTGGTGAGTAAGGCCCGTGCGGCTGCTCTCCTGTGAGGTCAGTGTCATATTTAGCCAGCAGGTCCCTTGTGGTGTCTGGGAGTGTCTGTTTTCTGGCTCTATTATGTCTAGTGCTCATAGCCTTCCTGGAGCTGAAAACCTCAGAGTAGAAATAGTACCAGACAGGCAGACATTCTTTGTCAGGAAAACAACAGTCACGTCAGTAATTACAGAGTCTAATTACACCAGGGCAGCAGTTCTTAGAATACCACCAGCCTCGAGTCAGGCAGGTGAAGGGTCGAGTCACCATTGCTGAGCAGGACAAAGTCTGGAGGAGGTCTGGGTTAAAGGAATTAACCTACAGTAGCAAAACCAAACAGTGTGTGTGTGTGTACCGTGGTGACCGGTTAGACAGGTAAAGACATTTGTGAGGCACAGAGACGTGAAGGGAGTGTCCAGACAAACATGTCATGTACACCTCGTGAAACTTAAAACCTGCAGTTGTAGAGGCAGAATTCAATTAGGAAAAGTGGCGTGACTGAATTTGATTTCAGCGCCCTGCTATTCAATATTTCATATAAACCTTTAGTACGTGTTTGCGGCACAGCTTTCATCACCGGCTACGAAGACATTTTTTTTTTATAATTACGCATAAATATACATTAATAAATGTGCATGCTTACGTTGACCTCATAGTGCAGTCCCATTTATACAGTGCTCACGGTTGAATCGTAACGATCCATCATGTCTGAGCAGCTCATGTTCATTTACCTCATTTAAAAGGCAGACAGTGTTGACTGGAGTACAGCAAAGAGATGCAACAACAATCAAAAGAAAAAGAAAGGTATAAAAAAAATCCATGATTATGCACAAGATTCTTTCCTAAGATAGAGCCTATTAATAATTAATATCGTAATGAATAATAAAACAAAGGCCAGATATGTTGAGATGGAGCTTGAGACAAGATGCTGTCAAATAAAATTTAAAAAAGGAGTGGGGTGGGGTATAATAATAATAATAAGGGGGCAGGATATAAGTGCAGTCAGTAGATCAGGAGGTCTGGTGGTAGCCATTTTGTAGTTTGGCCTACAAAATGCCAGAAGAAAATACAAAAATGTCCGCCACTGCAATTTCCCACTGCTCCAAGTATCAGGATTAAATTTACAGTTTTGTCCGTTCAAACTAAAGATTAATTTCATTTAAAAAAAAAAAAAAAAAAAGGCAGAAAATGAAAATCGTAAATTCCTTTAAACTTGGTATCTGCGTCTGACTTAACACCTCCGCCCTTGAGCAATCTGTGTCAGACACGCACGCAAACTCCTACAAATACACTCATCGCCCCGCGCGCCCATATGCGTGTCTACACCCGCATCCCACCCACCCGCCCGCCTCCCCACACGTCCCGACACCCACTCATAGCCGTGTGAGCGCACACACTCACGCAGAGTCTGGCTTCGTGCAGAAAAATCTGTGAGACGTGATTCATTACCAGCCGGGCTTCTCGCTAAATGAAGTCTGTCATTAATTTCCATCTTTAGGTGATTGCAGCGATTAAGTTTTCACAACAACGCGCAGCGCGGCGGGAGTGTTTTTTTTCATTGAGGATTTTGAAGGTAGACAGAGTAATCATTTGTCTTAGATCGCGCACACACACGGGTGAGGAGATGGGAGTGTTTGCCATTCCTGGAGGCAGGATGTCATAGTAGTGAGTAAGAGAGCGACGGGCAGGTCTGTGCTGGCCTCTGTGCCTGCCTAGGTAAACATATCCTCTGTCTGACAAGTGTAGACCTGAGGTTAGCTATCTCAGCACATGTAGCTTGCTCTACACGCACTATACATCCAAGGACAAGCTTGTGGGATTCATTATTTTTTTTAGCACTTAACAAGGCAGACGCTTCCCTACTTAGGTTTTCAAATCTCCCTCGAAAGGCGCACGGCTCTGCAGCCCTGCGTTAATGTGCAACTGTTTCAGAACACTTCTACTCAATCGTCTGTCAGATCTGAGTGCAATTACTTTAATTTGTCTTCCTCTCTGTCTGCTTCTGCTTCTCCGTTGCAATATTTCTGTGGTTCAGGGAGTCGATCTGCTCCACCTGACGGCGCCTCTTCTGCCTGGCAGAGAGCAATGTAGCCCCGCTGGCTGCCAGCCAGACCAGCTTGAGTGTCTGCTCAGCTCAAAGCCCTGCTCACAACCACACACACACATGCACACACACACACACACAAACGTGAAGACATGCCAAGCTCAGAGACTGAACACGCTTCTATCTTTGCCTCTCTGACTTCTGTATAATTTTCTCCCTTTCTGTGACCTTCTGCTCTCATACTGCAGGACAGAATTGTAAAATACCACTTCATGGTCTGACGAATCTGCGCGCTGCTTATGAATAATACCATTTACAGTCACACAGCAGCATTTTTAGAAGTTGTGGGCTCTTGAAATATCCGCTGTACTCCATGATGTAATATCTGCACTTTATCTCTGCGAGGATCGTGATGATTAACAATCTATTCTCTCCTCAGTCTCCCAGCCCGATCCCGGCCAAGAGGTCCAAATTCGACAAGCTGCAGTCTCCGTCAGCTGATAAAGACAGGAAACCCGACTGGTTGCAGTCGCTGGCAAAGTCTGCTCACAAGGTTCGTGTGTGTACATTTCTGGTGTGAACACGGAATAGCCGTTAAGAGTTAAGGTCACACGAGTGACGACTTTCAGTCATGTCACTTTCATCTGCGTGTGACCTCTTGTCATCCGACCTCATTAAATAAAGAGTAGCCTTTCAGAGCGTCCGTCATGGCTGATTTAATGTTCTGGTTGTAGTTTATTCAAGCTTGTTTTGTTGTTTGTTGTTCCAGGATCTGAAACAGGTCCAACTGAAACAGAGGCCCTCTGCTTTCCGTCCCTGGTCTCCAAAAGCATCCGAAAAGGAGAAACCAGTCACTCAAAACGAGGTGGAGAGGTGAGTCCTATCAACAAAGCTGCAGTACTTTTGTTTTTAAACACATAAAATCTGTTAAATCGAGCCTTGTTGCTAATTAAATGCTTTAAATGGGTGTATTTGTTTCCCACAGATCCTGCCCAAAGAATCAGGAAACTTTCATTGCTCCAAATCTGACACTAGTTCCCCTGGCCCCTCCGGTCCATCCCAAGGACAGCCACACTCCTGGCAAGGGGCCCACAGCTATTTCCAGGCAGGAGCTGCATAATGGCGACGCACAGCTTGCTGCAAAACCAAGCCATTCCAGCACCACCAACCGAGCCGATGACATCGACACAGACGGAGAGATTGATGTGGACGACTGCGATGACAGTAAGCGCCACTATTCATTTAGATCTGAATCAGGAAAATAAACCAAGTAACCGGCCATTACACTGTTCGGTGTATGTGAGGAACATATTCTTAAGTTACAACTTTCATTACACAGTAAGTCCCACCGGAAATGACTCATACTAGAGCTGGTTCAGGGTGAGTCCTGTGCAGCTGCGCCACCTGGTGTTGAGTGGAGGAAGTCCCAGAGAAATAATATTTTCACATTTTCCTGTCATGCAGCAGCAAAGTCTTAGGGTTAAGATATATACTCTGAATAAATCTATGATGCGGAACATTTTAATTCATAGTTATTTACTGGTTTCTCAATATGTTGTCATATTAATGGTTTAACTTGATGTACTTCCAGCGGTTTTCCTGTGATTTAATCACCATCTCTGGTTCCTCAGGTCCAGTGACAGCATCCTCCCTGGCTTCGCCTCCCTCAGCCTGCACCAATGTGTCTCAGACTCTGACTCCTCAGAGCGTTGTTCGGGATCAGGACAGACCTTCCTGGCTGCCGGGGACCGTATGCCCAGAGATGGACACCATGAGACAGATGTTGTATGCGGGCCTGGAGACCAAAGAGGCCCGCGAAAAACTCCTGCAGGAGATCGTCAGGATGAGAGTGAAGCAGGAGGAAAAGCTTGCAGCTGCGGTGCAAGCTAAACGCAGCCTTCAGCAGGTACGACATGCTTTGGTGAAGTTTGACGCGGTTAAGATTTCATGTTTCTTTGACATTCAGTTTTAAACAGTTTTTTCGTTTGTTCCTTTTGACAGGAGTTGGAGTTTGTGAGGGTTGCTAAGAAAGGCCGTCTTCGTGAGGCCATCGAAGCCAAGCGCAACTTACGGAAGGAGATCGAACGCCTTCGCGTGGACTGGGACAGGAAGATGAGGGATGCAGAGGAGTCCTGTGGGCGGCTGAAGAGAGAGCTGGAGAGGGAGAGGCAGCTGCGAGTCTGTGACAAAGGCTGCGAAGCTGAGCGTCTCCGGGTCAAGTACTCGACTCAGGTAAGACGTCTCCAAGATGTCCATGGCAACCAAAACCAAAAGGGCATAGTGTGTTTGTATTTGATTACTGATCCTATCCCATATTTGCCTTTCTCTTACGCTGACGCCTTTTTGTCTTTGCTTGCGCGGCGCAGATTGAGGAGTTGCACGTGCAGCTACAACAGGCCGAAGCCGACCGCGAGCAGCTGAGGCACGAACTGCAGCAGGAGAGGGAAGCTCGGCAGAGCCTGGAGAGTGTTGTTAAAGACCTGCAAAACCAGCTGGCCCTGCAGACAAACAGCACTCGTCCTGGAGACTGCAAGGACGCAAACACAGATGCACACAGACAGACCACACAACCCACCAATGGATCCTAAAGTTGCACATTCAAACCAGGACAGAAAGACTCAGTGAAAAGGAGCATGTTTGAGGACTTTGTTACACCTCCTGTTGGGAAAAAGAAACTCAAAAGTCAGTTTGCAGAAGAAAAGAAAAACTGTCATATATAATATGATACGGTATACAACAATATTATTCTGAAAATATGAATTTTAAGAAAAGGAACTGGAAAGTAGCATGATATCTGAGCATGTTATAGAGCGTGACACTAAGAGAGACTTCTTCCGTGACGAACACATCTTTCCAGTGACGTCAGAGCCCTCGGTTAGACACCTGATGCTGTCCAAGGATTTTCTTTTGGTATAAGCTATTCTAAGATGTGCAAATACAGCTACATAACACTACTTGAATATGAAGGGAAGAAACATGGTGAAACATGAGCAGACGATGAAACTCTTGGTGCCACAGAAACATTGGTACACTCAAAGGTGTCATTGCAGACCACTGGAAACAAGAGACACAAGTTTACCACTATTTACTTTTAATATCCGCTTGCTTTTTATAACTGTGTAGAGGATGTACTTTTTAAGAAATATTGCTTGCGCAGCACTGTTATTCCACAGGCAAGAAAGAAAAAAAAACAACATCCATATTCAACCATGTACGCATGTATACCAGCTTATCTACCTTTTGTATTTTATAAACCTGAAGTATTGGAGGTTCTGTGGGCTGCCTTCAGGTCCACCACTGTTTTATGCTTAGATATTTTATGGAAGTGTTACTTTTTGTTGTCGTTTTCCAGTAATGTTTTTTGCAACCAAACCATGTGATATATGACAGAAATTCTCGCCCGCATTAGTCTAGATAAGTCACACTCCTAGAGGAAAAAGAAACCTTCGACTGTCTGTTCATGTAGAAATACGGTACTTCGGATTTTCTATGGAGTATTGTAAAATAATTTATACTCTACACTAATTAACTGCCTATCAACAGAAAGCATTGGTTTTTAGTCACTGGTTTTAGGGCTCTTAAATCAACAATTGCTGTTTATATGAACAACATTTCTACATATATACAAAATATGGATATATATTTTTTTACTTTAAGAAAAAGGAATTGCACTTTTTAAAGATAGAACCTTGCATTGTGCATTGTACTCCCTGTTACATTTTTCAAATCACAAGTTAACATGGACTTTGAATTTAAACACACTTTCCCTCAGTATACTCCGGTGTAAATACAGTGATATTGTAAATAAGATATTTGTTGCTATGGTATGTTTGCTTGCTCCAGAATTAAATTGATTATGAATATTATTTTTCGCTCTTACTTGAAACCAAAAAGAAACTATATTTGGATTTGAAAAATTGCAGTTTCCTTGTTGCTCACCCCCTGAGTGTAATTGCAATCACAGGGCATTTACCAGAGTGGATGGACTCGTTGGTTTAAACCATCAGTGGCTGTGAACTTGACCTAACGGCAGATTTTTGAAGGTCAGACACAGCGACAGAATATTTTAACTTCTCCCTTGATTTGTTTTTGGTTTTTTTTGAAAAAAAAAGATTTATTATTTGATTAATTATAGATTATATATTACACCACAGACCAAAAACTAATAAATGGATTTTTATTCTCTGCACCTCCAGCTCCCTCATCAGATAGAGTAGAAATGCCACCCTCTCATGGTTTAAACTTTAGGTGCTCTTGTATATTTTAGACAAGAAAATACTTTTATGTCTTATCATTATGATACCCTCGCTCAGTATTTTGTTGGGTACAGTGTAATAGCAATATCCATTTCGTTAGCTGATGCTGTTGTTAGTTTTGGTTTGGAAGTGGGGTTTCACTTGCCTCTTGTTTCAATGTTTTCTTTTTCCTTCGGAAAACTTGTATAATACCTATTAAAATCTAAATCAATCCTACTGCGTTCAGAGGAGTTTTATTTATTTTTTTAAAATCTTTGCCAGAATGAATGTGCATGCTTGCGCGTGCACTGATGTATTTTTAGCCACGGTTGGTTATTACTTGATCTGTCCAAACTACGGCCTCTTTGGTCCAGACAGAAATAAAATACCAACAGTCATGTTTCCCAGAGGATGAAGTCCACTGACTTTGTTGAACTTTAATCAGCGGGTGAAAAACCGACAAATGAATTTGTACTTTGTTTTATGGCCTAATATCATCAAAGCTAATTTCCCTCCAAGCAGTCGGGCTTGTACTTTGTATATTGTGCTAATTAACTAATGTTAGCATGCGAACAGACTAAACTCTGATGTTAGCACGCAGCTCAAAGCACTCTTGAGCCTCACAGATCTGCTGGCTGTTCCAGCAGAGGAAGAACATTATTGGACTCAGGGACTCATTTGAAGAAAGCAAAAGTTTAAATATTGGAATGTGAAAGAGCACTAAACTAGCTAAAGCTATATAAAACACTAATAAATAAGTTACTGAAACTTACTGTTGGCAAATCTTGTTGCAGTGACATTAACATCGTGTGATGAAAGTTTAAATCTGCTAAAGGCTAATGTCACTGACATGAAACGAACAAAAAAAAAGAAAAAAACAGTTTATAGTTTATCTATCTATCTATCTATCTATCTATCTATCTATCTATCTATCTATCTATCTATCTATCTATCTATCTATCTATCTATCTATCTATCTATCTATCTATCTATCCCAGCAAACCATGACAGTTTGAGACAGCATGCACACAACGCCAGGAGCCTGAAATTGAAGCAGCTTAATTGATTCAACCTTTATTGATTGATTAAATAGCTGGTACAGCTGTGCTTTCCCTCCTGATCCTTCCTTCCTGGCCTCGTGAAAAGGTCTGACAGCATTTGAGATAGCCACACTGCTGCCTCTAGGGGGAAATCATTACGTACAGTTGAGTGTAAACTTCAAGCTTGTTAGCAGTCAAATGACTCTGACCTTAAATCTTAATGCCGTCTATCACGGCAGCTGCTTATTAATTCTAGTATAATTTCTATACTCTTATATTAATCTTGACTCCCACGCGTGTGGTTATTATTGAATATTTATACCCCTTCCTATCCCACTCCCTTTCTTCAGAGGCTTACTGGCTGCGTGAAAATCCCTCCATGAAAGCAAGGCTGAAGCCTGGCTCCAGGATTACAGCTTGAGGAAGATTTAGTGACTCACATAAGTTGCACGCTTCTTCTCCAGTAGCCTTCGCCGCATGCAAAATAAACAAATACAGAAGAATTCATGGCACTGGATCACTGGAGCCAAGATGACAAGGAATGAATCTTCAGGATGGGAATATTTTTCCCCTGATTCCATCTGGGAAGACTTCAACAGGAAGAGGAGGACAACTCTGAGACAAGTGGTGCTGTAAAGAAACTTGTCTGTAGGGCCCAGCAGAGCGAGGAGGAAGGTGTGAATGGGACAGGAGAGCTGGAACCAAAAGTACAGTTCAGGGATGAACAACAGCCCAGCGATGGCACCGGTGTCTCCAGGTCTCGGTGGTAGTCAACCACTGTCCTCTGTTTCACCTAAGAAGACCACCACATTTCAGTCTTTGGGATCTCTCTCATCAGGAAGGTTCTCCCCGTCGCTGGCTAGGAGCTCCGCTCATCAGGCCAAACAGGCCTCGACCGCCATGAATTCACCCACCCTGTCCATCATGAGCTCCCCAAAACTCTGGCAGAAAGCGTCCGTCTCCCGACTGGCAGAGGAGTTTTTCTGGATTGGTGGCAGTGTGGTTGCACAGCCGAAATGGAGACTGGGTCAGATAGGTAAGTCTCACTCACTGATTCTGCCACTAAAGCATTTAAACTACTGCAGATTATCAACAGGATGCTGCAAAGTGAAGGACGACACTTTAACCGGGCACATATTAGTGTTACATTTTGAATGAGGGCTTGTGAATTTCAAACATAACAGATAATGAAGCAGATAATGGCATATGGACAGTAGACAATCCTCTAGGATTAGCCTGAATGAAGCGCCAAGTTGCGTCACATGTATCTGAGCTTCAGATTACAAACAAAGGTTACCTGCTTCACTGCACAGAAAACAAGTGAACAACTAAACGTTACAAGAAAATATTGTGATCTATTTCATGCTTCTTCTTTTTTTTTCTGTACCAGCTCTGTTAACGATCTTCATCCACAAATTCCCGCACAATGTTTAAAAGAAATGAAGTGAAGAAAAGTCAAGACAAATAATCTGTATTGCTGGGATGATTGTAGTTAAAGGTGTTTTTTAGATAATAATCAGTTTAGGATTGTGTGAGTTCTCCTTAAAGAACAGAACACGTAAACAGCCTCTCAAATCCGTGTGACGCATTCTATAATCTCATAAACTAGTGCTTGATGGTAAACCCCTAATTGTCTGGACTGGTTCAGGGCTTCCTCTGGGGTGGCCATGTTGTCTTCCAACACACAAACACAACACAGTATGAATAGTGTTGTATGTATTACGAACAATAATACGATGCTCTTAACTGGTAAATGCTCCTGTTCAGTCACCATCAGCTAATAGTCCCAGACTCTCTGATATTGGCTGGAAATACATGACGCTGATGCAGTGATACTAGTGGGTTTATGAGACGCTGGAGAGTTTCTCCACCCGTCATGAACAGTGTGTCCCCTTGTGATGCCCTGCAGTGGAGAGGTGTATGTGCACCATGCAGGATGGCACTCAGATGATCAAACTGAAGGGGAAGAAGAAAGGACTGGTCCGATTCTTTTACCTGGACGAGCACAGGTCCTGCATCCGGTGGCGGCCCTCCAGGAAGCACGACAAAGCCAAAAGTGAGTGATCAAATTAACTACTGGCTGTGAAACCAGTTAATATCACCAGATCTGAAAGCAGTTTGAGCAAACCTCTTGTATATTCAAGTGAGGCTACTGTTAAGCTGAGACTTGCATATTGCGACATTGTATCTTTATGTCACGCATGATTGTGATCACTCTTGTGAGATGGTCTGTGCAACATGCAGAATAAATGCTAAGCTAAGAGGCTACAACAAGATCAAACTGTACATTTTAGGTGTTCAGCTTTGACCCCTTTACATCTGAAAGATTAGCGGCGTGGACTGACATGAGTAAAAGCTGTCAGTTTGAGTTAAATGTTTTTACACAGTAGTATACGGTTGTTCTTCAAAACAAACCTCCCATCGTTTCTTGTTTCAGTAACTATTGATTCCATCCATGAGGTCTTTGAGGGGAAAAAGTCAGAGATCTTCAGGCGCTATGCAGACAACCGCTTTGACCCAAACTGCTGCTTCAGTATTTACTACGGGGAACGTGTCAAGTCTCTGGATCTGGTCTCCACCAACTCAGAGGAGGCCCGCACCTGGATCACTGGGCTGAAATACCTCATGGCTGGCATCAGTGATGAAGACAGTCTTGCCCGGAGGCAGCGCACCCGTGATCAATATCCTTTTTGCTGCCATTCACACACAAACATGTTATAGCTTCTGAATAACGCTTTGAATTGATCATCAAGCTTGAGGTTCAGCCTTAACTGCAGTCGCACATGGCTACAGCAGACCTTCTCTGAGGCTGACAAAAATGGAGATGGCACCTTGAGCATTGGGGAACTCCATCAGCTGCTTCACAAACTCAATGTGAATTTACCCAAGCAGAAAGTCAGGGAGATGTTCCAAGTAAGATCTTATATACGTATGGATTTAACGTCACATACTTTCAACAGTACCCCTATACTTTGTGGCTACATGGCTACAGAACATAACTCACATTGTGTTACACAACCACATGATTTGACCTGTGAGCTGACTGGTGGTTTAACTTTACAATCTACAGTAGCTAAAAAAATGTACCAATATACCAGTATACTATCACTCGGGTTCGCGGGACGTTTTCCGTTAATGTTTAGGGTTTCTTTCTTCAGCTTCAGGTTATATTACTTAGGTTGGTACTTACAGTGCTTAATTTGTAAATCATAAGGTGCCGGAACGCAAAGTACATAGCCTATAACAGCTCGGGATGACGAGACGGGCACAGGTCCCGGAACGTATACACAAAACGTGCTGAAAACAACATGCAAATGCCCACTTGCCACGCCGTGGGACTTACAAGACTCAATTTCAAATAATATCCATGGTATAAATGTTATGACGATAATTTACAATTATTTTAGGCTATACTCCGCACAGCACAGGCAAATGCCCACATCACCACAGGTGGGACTTACAGTAGGCTATCTACAGTCAGCAATTAATTTCTCAACAGGTCAAAAAAAAAAAAGAAAAAAAAGAGCTTTTTATAAATCACACAAATCTTCCATTATTATTATTATTATTGTTCAAAGATTGGCACGGCGGCCTATTAATATAAAGTATTAAAGCCCCGGCTTGGCTAGCTGTGGGTGAACCCGGCTAGCGGCGCTAGCCTCCTGCTGCAGCCGGTTTTTACCTTCAACGTGACCGCTGCAGCTGCCCTCGTCGCCGGCTTTTCTGACTCGTTTTGAGTCATGCAACTCGTCCTCTTTCTTGAAAAAGGACAGTAAATTCAACTGTCTCTTTGACATTTTTGCGAAATGCCTAACGGTTTTTCCTCTCTTCCTTCTCCTGAGATGCGGCGAATTTCAAAAGTTACATTTTTTTTCTGTAGTGACGGGGGCGTGGTTTGTTGATTTCAAATTACGTTAAATCTTAAAAAAAACATGTCATTTTGGGGATTTGTTCTGTAAATTAATACATGCATATTATTATTTTATTTTTATTTTATTTTAAACATTTTTTATGTGTTTTCTATTTTTTTTTATGAGAGGTGCCGGATCTGCCGAAATAGGTACCGGAACACAGGGAGGCCAAAATTAAGAGGTGCCGGATCTTGTTCCGGCAGGATCCGGCTCAAATTAACCCCTGGGTACTTACTTATGAACTAGTAGAGTTCTGGTACTTCGTTCAGACGTGGTGCCGACTCGCGTTGCGTCTCTGCCTGTCGGAGATTTTTTTTTTCTTTTTCTTTTTTTAACCGTCATCTGGCTGCCTGGCTCTAACACTTTCTTGCTGTATTTCGTGAAAAAACAAAGCTAGTGGTATAAATATTGGAAATCAAGCTACACACACACACACACCTGGTGTGGGAAAAAAAGAAAAACAAAAAAAAACAAAAAAAAACATATATATATATATATATAAAAGATCACACTGATCATAAAAAAATTAAAGTTAAAATAAGAAAGTTATTGTTGAGCATGAAAACTCTTGTTCATTACATTTTACTTGATAATTGCAACCGCATTGTTGCAAAACTTGTTCTGTAAATGGTTTGTTTGCTATCGTGATCAAAACCATTGATCTCTGAAGCTCAATGCTGATGCTGTCCTGTAAACAGTTTTCTAATCAGCAATAAATAACTATTTCTGATCAGCCCATATCAATTGCATGCTTAAAATAACATACCAGTTAAAACCTCGCTCATTTCAAGACAACCAGACCCACTTCCGGGTTAAATCCCGCCCACTTCCGGGCCAGGCCCCGCCCACTCCGAGTACAGATGCAGATACAGATAATTCATATGGTTAACAGATACAGATACAGATACAGATAATGCTGTACTCGCTCATCCCTAATACTCACAGTAGCAATGCTAACATGACGGTGTTAAGCAGAAAATGTATGGCATGGTCATTATCTTGCATGCCTGTTAGCATTATCATATTTGCCTGAAGGGGATTATATCCGTCTGTAAACTTTCACGGCAACCGCATTAATTGATGAGACATTTCATTCAAAAACTAACCGGTCAAATTCATGGTGCATCCCCAGGGGACCGAGAATGTCAGTACCAAAGCTCAAAACAATAGCTGTTGATAATTTTCCATCCGGTGGTTGACTGATGCAAAATGAGTCTGCTATTTGGAAAAAGCAGGAAATAAAAACAAACTGCAGAATATCAATAGGAGAGGACTCCGGGATCTTGATGCACTGTGAGAACTGGCAACACAGAGACGTCAGGCAGAAAAATGAATTATTGACACGTTTACAGTGGAAAGCCCTCGATTTCTTGAGAGGTCTACTCTCCATGTGGTCCATCATTTCGGGGAGAGAAGCAGCAGGATACAAAGATGGAGATGGTGCCAGCAGATAAATATGTATATACAGTATTTTGGCAGATCAGATCAGGAGAGAGCCACAGGAAGGCCATATGGCTGCCACAGATGGCCTCAGTCGCTCTGCAATATTGCTTTAGTTCAGTAGCTGACTGCACCCCTCCTGGTGATAGACTCACAAACAGACTCAAGTTGAACAAGCTCTGTTTTGATGGCGAGAGAGACAGAGAGTATCCCTCAGATTTGGTATATGGTGGTACATATTTTCTTCAGCAGGCTTGTTATCTCAAATCGCACACAGCGAGAGCGTTATCTGTGGCTCATAAAATAGTTTTGTCACTATCTGCAGGAAGCAGACACAGATGAGAACCAGGGCTCGCTGGGCTTTGAGGAATTCTGTTCCTTCTACAAGATGATTTCTACACGCAGAGACCTCTACCTGATTATGATCTCCTACAGCAACCAGAAAGAAGTCTTGGATCTGCACGACCTTGCTCGCTTTCTGGAAACTGAACAGAAGGTATAAATGAGTCACACAGATCTGTCATTTCAGGCGAGACGATTACATCCTGTGTGTGTTTATTCCACCATTTTTATCCTCCAGATTTTCATTAAACCACAAGTTGTTTTTGATACTATTTATGGCCAGTGTGTTTTCTGCAGCAGGCTTTTGTTTTATTTACACTGGCGGGCTAGTTGATCAAATATACGGGAAACAATTAGTAAATAAATTGTATGGAAATAAAAGCTACAAGTGAGTGCAAGTTCAAATAAATACAGAAAACTAAAGCACATGTAAAGCACACGTCAGGTAAGTTGGACCAAACCAGATTGACTGATTGAGTCACAGCTAATGCCTGAAACAACATCTGCTGCTAGTTTACAATAGAAGCATCTATAACTGCATATGGAGAAATGAATGGATCCATATGGTAACACTCCTGATTTTATTTCATCTTTAGATGCGAGGCCTGACCAGAGAGCATCTCGTTGACATAGTGTCCAAGTTCGAGCCGTGCCCCGTGAACCTCCAGCGCATGGTGCTGGGTATTGATGGTGTGTGGACCTTGCCTCGGTGCAGCTGTAGCACATATGTGAACCAGACATGACATCGCTGTGTAAATAAAACACCTCCTGCTTTTAGGGTTTACCAACTACATGCGGAGTCCCGCGGGCGATATCTTCAACCCCGAGCACAACCAGGTGAACCAGGACATGACTCAGCCTCTCTGTAACTACTTCATCGCCACGTCACACAACACCTACCTGACAGGAGACCAGCTGCTCTCTCAGTCCAGAGCGGAAATGTACGCCTATGTTCTGCAGGCAGGCTGTCGCTGTGTGGAGGGTAAGAGCCGTCAAAATCGGACCTTCTGCTCTCTTCAAGAAAGGAAGTTTATTGGCAGGCAGGATGAGAGGGAAATGGATGGAGGATGGTAGATGAGGAACCCAGGCAGAGAGAGTCAGGGTGGGGGCACGTCTCAGGAAGCTTTCGCTCCGTGTTCCCCTGGTTCCTGTAATGAAAGATGGAAGAGGAAGAAAAGAAAAGAGCAGGAGGGGGAGGGTGGGGGTTGAGGCCCGAGAGGTACAGAGAGGGTTAAGAAACATCTTTTTTCTTCTTAAGTTATGATAACTTCCTTAAGGACATTACAGACTCAGTTTTGTTGTTCTTTATATCTCCTTCTCCTATAGTGGACTGCTGGGATGGACCAGATGGAGAGCCCATTATCCATCATGGTTACACCTTAACATCCAAAATTCTCTTCAAAGAGGTCATTGAAACCATTAACAAATATGCCTTCACAAAATCACAGTAAGCACTTTTGGATCCTTATAATGATGTGCATATTTTATTCCAAGTTGTTTTTGTTTGTTTGTTTGTTTGTTTTTTATAAAAAAAAGCATCATACATGTATGTCACCCCCAGGTATCCAGTGATCTTGTCCATAGAGAACCACTGCACTGTGCCCCAGCAGAAGAAGATGGCCGAGTATCTGAAAGAGGTGCTGCAGGACAAACTGGACCTGAGCAATGTCAACGTGCACGAATGCAAGAAGCTGCCGTCCCCCGAGATCCTGAAAGGGAAGGTTTTAGTCAAGGTACGGCTGTTTTCTGCTGCTGTGTATGTTTTCTTGACCTAATTACAGCAGATGTATAGATATATAAAACATGAAAACACACCGCAGTCGCACGTGGTCCAGTAATTAATTGTTGGTTTTAAGGGAAAGAAGCTGCCGGCAAACCTTGATCCCGATGTGGAGGAGGGGGATGTGTCTGATGAAGACACTGGGGACGAGGAAGACGAGGAAGACGACGACGATGATGATGATAACTTACAGGCAAATTAAACTTTCAAAGATATGTAGGAAGGTGGACCGAGAGGTAGATAGAGTAACAATTACATTCTCATTGTTTCAGGATGGGAATAGTGTTTCGTCTCCCAATCAGCCCAAAAAGAAGAGACGATTCGGCAGATCAATCATAAGGAGCTTCAAAAGAAAGGTCGGCCCTTTGTTCGTTTTGCCAAACTATTAAAGCAGCAATGGAATAATCATGATAAAGTAATACATCCTAGACTAGTTTGTTTTATTTATTTTTTTATTCTCTTTAGAGAAAAAAGAAAGTGCGTGTGAAAAACAAGGCATCTGATGGTGAATCTGACCACAGCAGCAGCAGGGAGAGGACGCAAATAGTTTACCACCCAAAGTAAGGCCTGTCATTTAGTTGCGTAGGTAACCGTCTAAAATTCATGTCCTCTGAGGTTAAACTTGTATGTCCGCAACTCTCCCTTTAGAAAAAGGAAAACAATGAGGTTGTCCAGAGCTCTGTCCGACCTGGTCAAGTACACAAAATCCGTCCGTGTGCACGACATTGAAACACAAGGTAAAAACATCGCTCACAGTTTTACCACAATTTTAGGAACGGAGGCTTGATGCCGCTGCCGTGTTCTTCCATCTTGCAGCCTTCACAAACAGCTGGCAGGTATCGTCCCTGAACGAGACTGTCATGAACCAGATCTTGCAGCTCAAACCAGAGGAGTTGGTGCGTCTCAACCAGCGGCAGCTCATGAGAGTCTACCCGTCCAACTACAGAGTGGACTCCAGCAACTTCAACCCACAGCCGTACTGGAATACAGGCTGCCACATGGGTAACTAAGCTATCTCAGAAACCAAAACAAATTTTACATTACATTTGAAATCGCATCAGCTTTTCATTCCTATAAATGCTTTGTTGTAGTTGCGATGAATTATCAAACAGATGGTCGGATGCTTGAACTGTACCAAGCCAAGTTCTCAAGCAATGGGAACTGTGGATATATTCTGAAGCCTAAGTGCATGTGTAAAGGTACGTATCATGCAGAAAGTGAAGTGACAACCATCATTGTGTGAGAGAGGGTAGTAAATGCTAAGATATTTTTCTCAGCTGCCTTTAACCCCATGTTGGAGGATCCGCTACCCGGACACAAAAAGACTCAGTTGGTGCTGAAGATCATCAGTGGACAACAACTTCCCAAACCCAAAGACTCCATGTTTGGGGACAGAGGCGAGGTGGGACTAAAATATACCAGGCAATAAAACTAAAGCCTCGTCATTAATGTGTCTTAAAATGTTCTATCTCCAATGTTTATATGTGTTTCGGGGCTTTCAGATCATCGACCCGTTTGTTGAAGTTGAGATCATTGGCCTACCTGTTGATTGCTCCAAGCAGCAGACCAGAGTGGTCGATGATAATGGTATGTGTGGAAACTCTTGAACCTCTTGAAATTCAAGTCATGTCAAGATGTTTTTCAGTCTTTGTAACTTCACTGTCATTCAGGATTCAACCCAATGTGGGAGGAGACCCTGGTCTTCAACATCCTTATGCCACAGATTGCCCTGGTGCGATTCCAAGTGTGGGATCACGATCCCATTGGTCGAGATTTCATTGGACAGAGGACTGTAGCGTTAACCAGCATGATGCCAGGTAGATAAAATGTCCAGAGTTGGCTTGGAAAAAAATTACATTCTAGTTTGCTTTGTAAATCATCCACGTTCCCCAATGCACGGCTTGTTCTGCTTTATTCTGTTTGGATACTGACAAAGTTCAGCAGACCAGCATTAAAACATTTATCTAAAGGTCCTTTAAGATTAATGGAGATTCATCTTCTCTATTAAAACATTGACTTGTTGTGAGGAGAATTAAAAAAGAGTGAATACTGGACAAATATTAGCAAGGTGGCAAGAAACAAAATTAGCAGCCTTAACAAATATTATATATACAAATATTAAAGGTAAAGTTGTGTCCTATACTTGTTTTCAGTTACTCTTAAGAGGAGAAGAGAGACATTAACAAGACTGATCTTTATATGTTTCTTTTTTTGTAGGTTATCGGCACGTCTACCTGGAAGGAATGGCAGAGTCTTCCATCTTTGTTCATGTCGCTATTTTTGACATGTCAGGCAAGGTACTGCATTCCAGAACCTTTCCATCTAATCACAACCCAGTCTGAAAACACTGTCTCATAATAATCTGTGTCCTTTTTTTTAAACAGATTAAACCTGCAAATGCTGTGCAAGCAGCCAGAAAACACATCCAAAAAGCAGCCCAGAAGCATATGAAAGGTCATCAGAGGCAGCCTTCTGTAGACTTCTCTGTCCAGTCCTCGGAAGATGGACGTGCTCTGTTCCGCAAGGATCTGGACACCATCTCTCAGGACAGCAGAAACGGGGAAATGTCTCCTTTTGTACACGGGCCAGCAGCCAAGGCTGCCCTCAACAAGGGAGCCATGAGTGAGCCAGTGAGGCGAGCTCACAGAGTTAAAATTCATGAACCACCAGAGACAAGAAGAGGGATCTTCAGCCGGATGTCCTCTACTGACTCCCACCACAGTGGGGCTGCTCCCTGTGCGATAGCGGAAAGCTTTGACCTTGAGACTTCTTCCCAGCCTTCTTACCCTGACGGTTTTATTCCTGACAGCCAAAACTCAGTAATTCAAGAGGAGCTGGAGAATGAAGCCAATGAATTACCACAGTCAACACATGCTGAGCAGCAGACAGCTCAGACACTTGAACCAGAACGGCCTGAACCAGAATTACCACCAGAACCAGAGCCAGACAAGAATGAAGCCACTGAACCAGAGCCACCACCAGAAACACTGAGTCAGACTGACTCACTCCCTCAACCGGTGCCACAGCCTGAAGCCAAATCCTCTCCAATGATCCCTCCACCTTCACCTGCCAGGGTCAGACGGACTTTAGAGGCGCCTGCCTCTCCCCGACCATCCACCCCAGTACGAACAAAGGTCCGCTCACGCAGTTGCCCTCGAAAACAGACTACCTCTCCTCATACTCCGATGGTGAATCGCAAGCCGGCTTTCCACTGGCAGACACAGCAAGCACAAATGTACAGCAGCTACAGCAACCAGCTGAGACGTATACCCAACGGTCTCTGCATGCCGGACAGCGCCTCCAGCAGCAGTGAGGGCAGCACTGACAGTCTGGAGTTTGTACCCTCCTGTGTGCCAGCTGGGGCAGAGCAGCGTGAGGGCACCCTGCAGAGGGAGATGAAGGCCCTGTTTGACCAGAAGATGAGAGAGATTCGTTGTAAATCACCACTTTTTCTAGACGGGGAGTCTCCTTAGCAGAGAAACAGCTAAGTCAGGCTAAGAAAGTCAAATCAAAATCAAATCCTGGCTTTTAAATGATCATTTTTTACTGATGAGGCTCATGATGGCAACACGAAGCAGTTCTGAGTCCAGTTTTATTATTTTTAGTCTTGCTGAAATGTTTACAATCACAGTTTTTACGCATGAAATTGTTTATTTTAAAAGAAATGGTTACGATCCCACAATGCCTCTGCCAACTGTACAAACAGACGCATGATGCAGGAGCCAGTTAGTAAACTTTAGAAAGTAATAAACACATAAGCACTATTTGTTAGTTCAGTTTTCAGCAATTATTTTTGTAATTTTGAACTATAATGTTTGATTTTTCATTGAAATTTTAGGGTTGGTACTTAACAATCAATAAATTATATATTTTAATAAAATGTGAGTTTTTAAATGTTGTGTTTTAAGTAGAAATGAAGTATTAAGGAATTTGTCAAACATTACTACAATTCCTGACTGGGCTACCAAAAAAGACTAAGTTAAAATAAAAACACTTCAGGCTAGGCCGTGTTTCAAAACTGTTTCTATGCTTTTTCTTTTTCTTTATCTACGTTTTCCTCGGCTCTGTTTGCATTGCTGGTCCTCAAGCGCAGACTCAGTTCCTCAGTGAGTGCGGTGCAGCATGACTTCTGCAGAAAAGACATACAAGAGCAAAGATAAACAGCAGTGAGACATTTCATTTTTTTATATTGATAATTTAATTGGAGAGTAGGCGGTTAAGAAAATGTGTTTTTTTTGTGTATGAAACGTGTTACTTTTAATTTTACGTGTTACTCTTATGCTGCATCTGTTTGAATCTGAAACAGTTTAAACTCATATACAATGAACAAGAAAACACAAGCGCAGCTAAAACAAAACAAACCCTTGCTTCAGCTTAATGAACACTCTTGAGATGTACAGAGTTTTCACTTGATAGATGTGATTTGTGAACACATACCCTTTGCTCTGCTGCACTTTTGCGACTCTTTGCGGTGAGCTCCAGGACTGCCAGAAGTATTCCCAGTCCAAGGCCCAGGGAAAGTACCAGAAACATCCCCTTGAGGCTGTGCGGCTGCACAGCTGAAGACTTGGCCTTGTCTGCTATGCAGCTGCTAGCCCACCACTTGCTTCGCAAGTAAGCCAGCTCTCCTGCCTCGCTCAGTTGGAGGATCGCCACGCTCAGGTTCTTTATGATGGGAGAACCTTGAGGAAATTGAGAGTTTTGACATGATATTGAGTTTGACCATTTCATCTTTTATTTAGTTTTACTTGTTTAATGATCAAAATAACCGGTCTCACCCAGGGGGGCAGCAATGCTGTATCCCCTCATGCCAACAACTTCATGTGCTCTGACCAGCTCACAGTGACGTGCTACTGCCAAGTCCAGAGACACGGACTCGCCAATAAACGCAAAGTCGCCTTTCTTTGCACGTTGCACACCTTCGTCCATAGATGACACAAAGCTCTTGGTTCTCTCCATGTGTTCGTAGATTCTGCGGTACACAAGGTTGTTTGAATTCTGAATGAAGGAAAAGGCGATTAGAAAACATTTCTACTGAGTCCTAACGAATCACATCAAGATCCTTATTTACCTTGAAGAAAGCGAGTGTGGAGGAGCCAGCCAGGCAGCCGTACTCAATCATGTCCTGATTGGCCAAGTCCTCAAAACCTTTAACCATCAGGTGAGTGGACTCTGGGGTTTTAGAGGAGCTGAGGTTGGAGAAATAACAAGCCAAGAGAACAATACTAAATATCCACCAGGTGCTGCAGATGACACGTCCTGAAAGGGCTTTGGGATGAGGACCGGCACCTGAAACACAAGACAAAGACAGAATAATAAAAATCCCACGGGAAAAGAAGGAGAGAATTTTCCAGTACGAAGGACACAGACTCTTGTCCCTTCATGTCAGACTGTGTTGGCATACAAATGTGATTGTGTCCTGTTTTGCTGTTTACCTTGTAGAGTCAGACCTCCAGCTGTGTACCAGAGGCTGTGGAGGGCACCGAACCTGTTCTGTTCACTCTGTGGCTGATTCCACTCACACGGACTGAGCCTGCATTTTGCATATTTATTTATTTTTTTAATTATTAATGTGACAGCACTCCGAGGAATTCCAGAGAAAATGTGTGAATATCCAAAGTCAAGAAAACACAGAAGCACCTGAATAGACATATTTAAATAAATAATAAACATTGCTTTTAAATGAATAAAACTACTTTCATCACCTGGCAACTACAAAGATGCAAGCAGCAGTCCCCAGGTAGGCAATGAGTATGCCGACCCAGGTCTCGGCTGTGAAGGGGCTCAGGAATTCAAAGAGGCCTGTCCCCTCTGAGATGTCCTTTCTCAGCAGGATGCTGATTCCCGTCTGCATGAACGGTTTGGTCATTCCCACAGCTCTCTCCCGAGCTGCAGTGAGAGTCAGAGGAGCAATTGCAAGGTCCGCCTCCTGCAGGGAGTGCAAATAAGTTTGGCATTTGTAAGATATATTACACACACCACATCCTGTATAAAAATCTCCTTGAAGTAGTTCAGTTTAACGACAGGTTTATTTTACTTTCACACCAAAAATCACCTCTACTTCTGTGGGGTTTGTGCTACTCTGACACCCTCAAATTCCACATTTCATGGACTCACCCCTCTCACCACCTCTCCAACCATCCCATTCCAGTTTCCGTTCTCATCCTGTCGTCCATATGAACTGTCTTTCACCAGCTGCACCCTGTACTTGAAGCCCACTTTCTTGGCTATTTCAGACAGCAGGTCCATGCAAAAGCCTTCCATTTGATCGCCTTTGGACATCGTGTATGGCTCTTGCTACGAGAAAGAAACAGAAACAGAATCAGTAAAACTCACTTCATGTTTAACCTTGTATTCGTAGCGACGGGATGCTTCAATATTAACTACCTTAATTGTTGTGATTCTCAGCTCTGATTGCACTGATGTCGAGGAGAGAAAAAAAAGGAACGTGTTGGTCAGATCATTTTGATTGCAGTTTTCTGCAGGTTGCTCAATCCACCACGTTAATCTCAGTATGCATTAAATGGCCACAACATGTTGAAGAGACATTTATCGTCACCAGAGGATAAATCTTACAGACTTCAGTAACCCCTGACATTTTATTTTGAGCCATTAGCAGGTAAAAGAAATTATTATTCATTCATTCATTCAGTCATTCATTCATCTTCTGTACCTGCTTATTCCTGTTAAGGGCCACGGAAGAAATTATTAATGAAATTTATTTTTTAAACGCATTGATAAAACGTGTCCTGGTCCCTAGACAATGAGTCCTGATAACTTTGGTGATCATTTTCTCTTTTGACCCTATTTACACCATGACTATGTAAGAGTGCTGCACATAGTTATTTAACATGTATAGACCCATAGTCAACTGAAAAAGTAAGAAATTACTATTTTACTGTTTATGCCTGCTTCACTTTAACTGAAAAGTAAGAAACTATTGGTAAGAGGGTAGATATGATGAGTGCACAAATAATGTAGTTACATTACAGAAATATATCCAAGTTGACGTTTCCCTCACAGATGTTCTCACAGCTGCTTTACATTTAGCAGACACAAAGACGTCTTTGTGTTCTAGCTATCTCCCCATTCAGCTCTGACATGGAGATGTCTGAGGTGAAATTCGGGGTACATGTGTTGCGCTCGTTCCTAGCGATTTCCGGTATCCAAGAGCTCCGGGCCCCTCTCCTCCCCGACTTGAAAATTGTTTGCAGTCCACAATCTATTTAGAGCAGCGCGTTAATTCAAAATATCTCAATGCCATGGCACTGTGAGATTGGGGGGGCAGTCAAAGAGTATCAAAAGCCTCAATTCAGGCCAAGGCCTTGGGGATCCATCACCGCAGGGTGATCCTGACAACCATCCGATCCTCCTTTTCAAAAGATGACACGTATACAAGCTCTTCGAGCCCCTGTCACTTTCTGGCCACTGTGAGACACAGGGTCTTTGTTTGCTCCATAGAGTTGATTTATTTGCGTTTTCTTTGAGTTTGCCACTTGGCTTGCTTCCTTTTCTGTTTTTCCACAAAAGTTGGACAGGATGTGGCGCGACGCTTTGATATTCATCCAAGCTGACAGTTTATGTATTTATTTCTTGTGAAGCCTGAGAAATTTCTACCAAATCCTGCAGAGAAAACAAGAGGAATTTGGCAGAGCAAAACAGAAAGTTGTCACCACACAGAATTAGAAATGCAGTGACCGGGTCAAACTTTGAAACATCAGGGTCCAGAAGTGTGATTTTTTTGTTCGAATGTTGTCAATCAGACAATCTTCCGCATCAATACACACAAGATCTATATTTAACATGCTCCGTTATATCAATCCAATGCATTAGTCCTGTTTCTGCATTAATACAAACCTGAGATAAATAAATAAATTCTCTTACCTGCAGTACATATTTGCATTTCCAGGAAAGACACAAAAGACAGTAGAAAAAAGCCAAACAGCATCCTGATTCTCTTTATTTTGCCACCTACAAGTTAGGAACGGGCAATTAATGGTTGCATTAGATGGATGAACATGGATAAAGTCTAAAAAATAAATAAAGATTTTTCCTCATACAAATGCACAACCGGAATCAAATCCACACAATAAATAGACTAAAAATGTATGATAAATGTACTCACCACCTGAAAACAGTTCAAGATGTAATCGCTGGACTGGCGTGTCGGCTCCAGATAGACCCCAGCGAGATGTGAGCTGAAGGTTTTCACATTCAGATGTGTCAAGAGTCTGTCGGCAAAGATTTTGTGGGTGGAGAATGTGGGCTAATTTGGAAGGGGTGGAGAGAGACAGTGTGAAAAAAACAAACAAAAAAAAAACTTAAACAATAGTTTCATGAATAAGAAACATTAATCATTAACATGAGGATGTGACAGAACAGTAACCTCATGTGGTTGTTAAGCTGAAGCTCATAGGTTTTTTATTAACATGTAAATTAAGTTACATATTTGAAGGAGACAAAAAAAGGTGTGAAGCTGCAGGGGTAGAAGGAATTAAAGAGACAAATGTAAACTAAAGGTATATGTGAATAGTTTTATATATCAGGTTATGGATGATAAAACGTCAGCTTTTGCAGAATTACGCTCTCTGCTCTTAACATTTTAAATCAGTACATCCTTTTAAAAGGACTCGGGGGCAAAGAAACCTAACTGGCTAAAAGTCTTGTGAGGTCCTGGGGAATAATCACGAATGGAGAAATTCAGAGTGAATTTTTTTTGCAGAGAGCCGAACATAAACCAGTCATCTTTATTGGAGAGTGCTCACTGACCTTGGAAATATGTCTGCGGCTTTGTAAAGCGTTGAATGGGTGAGAATGTCTTTAATATTGCAGAGATAAAAGCTAAAAACGTGTTAAAACTGGCCGTGAACATCAGCGTTGCTTTGTTGGAGTTCCAAAAATGTGTTTTCTATGACAGCAGTGTTTTATTTTTATTTCACTAACATGCAGCGGTTTGGTATATCTGAGAGGTGAAGCAGAAGGAATTCTCTTTGTGTTCTCCTGGGCCCATATTCCTAAAGAGTCTGAGAATCCTCTCAGAGAGCTCCTACAAAATTCCTAGCTAGGAGTCTTAGCTTAAGAGTGATTCCAGAAAATTGTCAGAGAACTCTTAGCAAGGAAAAGACAGCAACTCTTATCTTAGTGAGGAGATGGTTGATGAAGTAGGAAACCCAACTGGACAGAGGAACAGTGTTTGCTTCTGGATTAACTGGTCAATGAGAATAAAGTGTTTTGAGATGTAGATTTGGTCCCAAGTCATCACTGCTGCATTATTGCATTTTTCCTGTTGCTATACCTCAGTGTTGTGATGACTTTCATTTCATGATAATTCCTGCAACTTCACCAATCAGCCACAGCATTATGGTGAAGTGAACAACATTGATTGTTTCATTATCATCCCTTCAATAGGAGAATGTTTGTCCTCAAAGTTAGAAGAGGCTAAAAGAGGAAATATGGCCAAATGGAAGGCAACTTTAACAGAAACTAGAAATCTAGAAACTGCAGCTGTTTTGGGTTGCTCCCTGTCTTGCAGTGGTCAGTATCTATCAAAGGTGGCCCGAGGGTGGAAAAGTGTCCAGGTATAATTGATGTACGTTAGATGAGCTACTCTAGCTTTAATTGCCAAAAAAGATATTACCACCTACTTAAGCGTCGTTGCAGAACATGTACGCCCTGTCACAGAAACAGCATGGCGTATTCCAGGAGATGTCTTGGACTCCAGATTCCCAGAGCTCACTCCAATCGAGCATTTGGGGTCAGGTCCAACCCATGGAGGCCCCTTCTCACAACTTGGACTTAAAAGCTCAGCTGCTGACATCTCACTGCCAGATACCAAAGCAAAGCAAACCCTCAGAAGTCTAGTGGGGTCTTCTAAGGCTAATTAGGTGGAAAAATGTGGAAATACACAATATGATGCAGGTGGACATGATGGTATGGCTGACAGGTGTAAAATTATCAAATGTACTTATTCCAGATGAGACTCATGTAGTATGACTCTGCTGAGAATCAAACCTATGTCATTACTGTTAAAAACACCTAAGCCATAACATTACAAAATAAACCGCAGTCATTATAAATGGAAATTTGTCATCTCAGTTGCTTCTGGACCTTCTGTTTTTTCTTACACGATTAGTGGCCGGATTTTAGAAATACTAAGCTCATGGTCCAAGTTTATACACCAAGCTGCCACAACATTAAAACCACTCATAGTAGAAATAAATAACATTGACCATCTTTTGACAATTCAGTGTTCTGCTGGGATTCTTTAGGACCTGGCATTTGTGTGGATGTTACTTAGACATGTAACACCCAGCTAGACCAGACCAGGCACCCACACACACTAAGAAAACACACTCCTTCATGGCAGCATAGCACCCAAAGACCCCCACTAACAACATTCAGTTGCCAGACACCACAGGACACCCTCAGAAGGTCTATATTCATGTCCAACATTCACATTCAAATTCACACATTGGATTTACTGAATTTATTTTAGTTTAGTTGTGATATTAATAGATAAATTGCTTTTTGGTGAGGAAAGAACATTTATTTATTCGTTACTTTTTGTTTCTCTTTAGGTGTTTATTGTTGTTGTTTCACTAATCTACGTGCATGCCTCGGAAAGGTGTTGTGAGACGATACAATATGCGGTCTGAGGGAAATAGAGCCGAAGCCACAAGGCGCGCAAGAAATGTCTTGTTGTTTTTCTCATCGCTTCTGTCTGTGATGAGATCCAAAGCGACTGCGGTGCATTCGGTTTGTCGCGCTGGCCAATCAGAGCGCGGTGCGCGTTGAGTGCGAGGTGAAGCAGCGACCTACAATTGGCCGAGGTGGTTTTTTCTAAAGGGGCGTATTTTTCAAGCCATCTTGACTGAATATTTAGCCTCATCCTAGGTACATTAATTTGATATCTTCGGGATTTTGCCGCCCCCAAGTTGTTTACCAGCACAGTTTGAAAGGTTAAAACCACACCAATGAAACCGGATCGAGTTTGTGTGTTTACACGAAGTGGAGGCGGAGAAGTGAAGCGGTGAAGATGACGCTGTCGCTCCTGAAATTACCGGCTAGCTAAGCTAACGGCTAGCATGTCCGCCTTGGCTGTAGTCTGTCACTAGCTGACATCTAGCTAGGTGCAGTTATTCCGTTTGGCAGTCGGACTGGAGAGGACGAGTGTACAAGGTAAACCACTCTGGTGTTTTCAGCATTTTCAGCGACGCTTAGAAATTCTGCCGTTTTGTTTATTTTTCAAACGACATCCGTGTTTGTCCTGTCCGACCGAGTAACGTTATCGCATCAGCAGCAAGAGATCGTCTTTTTGCAGGGGTCTGGAGAGTAACAAAGCAATGCCCGAAACATTTGCAATGTTTTGATCTAATGTATAAATGCAGTTAGTTTATGCATTTAGGCACGGTGCATACAGGTGCGTCTGCTCTCAGGCTACTGTTCGCATGTATAATTGGGCTGCTAATCAACTTGCTGTACAAGCGTTGTCTCTGCTGTTGTGCGCTTAAAATGGCTGACAGATGTTAGATACTCGGGTTGGTATTTAGCGCTCTTCAACCGAACTATGCACAGCAACAAGGGAGGGGATGAAACTGTGTGCTTGCATTTGATTGGTCGGCGCCACGTATTGCCGCGTTTCTGACGTCTGATTGGACCAATGAGGAGGCAGCTGAGACGTAAGCAGTACAAGTTTCTGTTTGTGCAGCAAGAGCGCTTGAGGTAACATGCTGTGTTATTACAGAGCACAGCAACAGAGTTGACCCCTTTTACATGGTAATTATAATGTGGGCACAGTGATAAAATAGAAAACAAGCTTTTATTATAGAGTGATTTAACCAGATTATTCGTGGATAAAGGCAACATTTAAAAAAATCTTCTTGATAAAACTCTTTACTGTACATATCCAAACACAATAAAGTCCACAGTCCTCCATAGTGTCTCATTTGACACACTTAAATAACATAATACTGTATGAGTAGCATTTTACGTTAATTTAGTCAGTAACTGGTGTGATGTTTCCAAATATTTTCATGGCATTTCATAGGCTTTTAGTTGAAATAGAGCAATAATAGTGTCAACAGTGGGGAATAAATGTTATCGTTTGTGGTTGCAGCCATGGCACCATTTATCAAAACATTAATGACCCAGTCAAATCGGATTTTTATGACTAGTGGTTACAACAAATGTAATTTAGCAGTGAAGAACAACATGAATGTTAATAATAATTCTTCTAAAAGACACCATATAATATCTAATTTGTCTCACACAAAAAAATAACTTAGATTCTGCATCGGCAAGCACTTTTTTAGATTATTTACAATGTAATACCCAAGATGACAAGCCTTCTTGTTCCTATCATGGTTTTTAAATGTCACGTATAAATATATCATACAACTGTTATATTAATAGTAGCAACTTGAATCTGTGCACTAAACATTTTTTTTTTCTGATTTTCTATCTCTAAGGACACTGGTTTAAAGTCCCATGCGGAAGTTGAGGAGGTGGGAATGCGAGACAGTTGTTAACGGACTCAACATGGGTAGGGGTCGAGGCAGAGGGAGAGGAAGGGGCAGGGGGTCGTCTGGCCAGCTGCGACCTCCCTCGCCTTACAGACTGCAGCTCTCTCCATCCAGGGAGACTTTGACATATGCTCAGGCCCAGAAAATAGTGGAAGTGGACCTAGAGGGAAGGCTCCATCGGATTAACATCACAGATCCTCTGCCCGTTATCACAGAGGACGAGATGATGGCCCAGGACATTGTCGAGTGCAACAGCAACAAGGAGAATAGTGAACAAACGCAGAGTAAAACCAGATCGTGGAGGAAACCCTCAAACAGTAAAAACAGAAGGAGTGGTAAAAATACATCTCACCAGAACCAACGGTCTGGCTCCAAGCAACAAACAGGATCTACTCATTCCTTCCAATGCCCGTCCCACCAAAGCCCTCTGCCTGAGCCCACTTTCCGTGTACTGACTTCATTTTCCCCCTCAGAGGCGTCCCCTCTCCCGGCAGCTTACTACCGTTACATAGAAAAATCTGGTGAGGAGCAGGACAGCGTGGCTGAGTATGACATGGACGAGGAGGACCTGGCCTGGCTGGAGATGGTGAACCAAAAGAGGGTGTCTGATGGCCACGCCTCTGTATCAGCAGACACTTTTGAGCTGCTGATCGACCGCCTGGAGAGGGAGTCCATCCTGGAGTCCCGCAGCCAGGCTCTGTCCCAGAGTGCTGTCGACGAGGATGCCTTCTGCTGTGTCTGCTTGGATGACGAGTGTCTGAATAGTAATGTCATCCTGTTCTGTGACATCTGCAACCTGGCCGTCCACCAAGAGTGCTACGGCGTGCCCTATGTACCTGAGGGCCAGTGGCTGTGCCGCTGCTGCCTCCAGTCCCCATCCCGCCCGGTAGACTGTGTGCTCTGTCCCAACCGAGGAGGTGCCTTCAAACAGACAAGTGATGGACGCTGGGCTCATGTTGTCTGTGCCATATGGATCCCGGAGGTGTGCTTTGCCAACACTGTGTTCTTGGAGCCCGTTGAGGGAGTCAAGAACATCCCTCCCGCTCGATGGAAGCTCACCTGTTACTTGTGCAAGCAGAAAGGCAGGGGAGCATCCATTCAGTGCCACAAAGCCAACTGTTACAGGGCTTTTCACGTCACCTGCGCTCAGAAGGCTGGCTTGTTTATGAAGATAGACCCGGTCCGGGAGACAGGTGTTAATGGCACCACCTTCTCGGTGAAGAAGACAGCTTTCTGTGAGCATCACTCTCCCGTTGGGTCTCGGCGGGATGGGTCTGGAGATGAGTCGGTGGAAGGGAGGCTGGTGGGGGGGAGAGGAAATCGGGGTCAGAGATCATATACCCAAAGCCCCCCCTCACCACCGAACAAGAAGGCTACTAAAGGCCAGAAAAAGAAGAACACAAAAGGATGTGGTGGGTCGACACGTCGCTCCACTGTTCCTGTGCTGCTTGTGCCGCAGATCCCCTCTCACAGGTGTGACATTTGCATCTTGTTTTGCATACCCTGCACACCATAGGAAGTCATTTCTGTCTGTTTTTTTTGTCAAGGCTACCACTGATATTCTAAATTCCAAATTAAGACATTTAGTCAAATAAAGAATGTACTTAATCACACAGTAATATTATATTTCTCAACAGGCTTAACAAGATCTGCACAGGAGTTGAAGTCCAAAGAAAGAATCAGTTCATGCAGAGGCTTCACAACTACTGGTTACTGAAGCGGCAGTCAAGAAATGGGATGCCTTTAATACGACGTCTTCATTCCCATTTACAGGCCCATAAGGCTGCAGAACAGGTGAGGGAAGACACCATGCACAGTATCTTTCTGGTGGTTTCTACCATTCACAGCTACCACAGCTCCATCTTCAATAATGCCGCTCGGTCTGTTCACCGAGTTTCACGTCGTGTATTGTTTTATTACGAATGATGAAAACCAGCACATTTACATTTTACTGTCATTTGAGATGCTAAATAGCACACGAAGGCTTCAGCGAGCCAGTCTGTTCAAGTCAGACGGCCACGTCACTGGAATCAAACCACTTCACACCTCGTTTGTGTCCTCACACTAGACATCAAAACATAAGCCCAGACATCACACTTTGCGATGGCTGATTGAGATGGATGGAAAGCTTCCACACAGCGCTTCACTGTTCTTACTGTAAACCTCTCGCTGCTGCGGCAGGGTGGCAACATGTGAAGTCGGTGCGCGCTCATTTAAAATGTCAGGTGATTCTTGGATAAAGAGTTTTATTTGATGCAGCTTCATTCACTATGTTTTGAATTGTTATCATCTACATTTTATCAGAATTATACTTACAACGTTGACGTGATTATCTTTTTCTGGTGAACTTAGATTGATTGAACCATTGTGCCCAGGGTCAGACCTTTGTCTCAGAGCCAGAGATTCTCGTCATTGCATTTCAGAAGTCTGATATTTTTGTGATGTTTTTATTATTATTTATTTATTTTATTCCTTTCATATTCAGCGGGAGCCTGATGAAAAGCTGAGCGCTGCAAGAGAGGAACTGCGGTACTGGCAAAAGTTGAGGCAAGACTTGGAAAGAGCCAGGCTGTTGGTGGAGCTCATCCGCAAGAGAGAGCGGCTAAAGAGAGAACAGGTGCGTCTGAGACACGAGATGGATAATTATCTGGGGTATTTTTACTGATTCGAGTTATTCATACGCGTCACATGCTTTAGAGCTCATGAAAAGCTTAATCAGCAGCATTTTAGATAATTAGCCTATTCTTCAAGTACATTTCAAGTACAGTCTTTCCAAATACAGCTTCTCAAATGTAAAAAAAAGAAAGACTTGATTATTTTGTTATAATCTAGTCTTAATGTCTGGTCTGTGCAGCATTTATCCTTCATTAGACCCCTGTAGTGTGACCTTGTCTTCCCTCTGCTTCCCCCTGTGTGTTCCCCCTCAGATGAAAATTCAGCAGGCTGCTATGGAGCTGAAGTTGACCCCTGCGTTGGTGCTTCTGCGAACCACCTTGGATCAACTACAGGAGAAGGACACGGCCAAAATCTTCTCTCAGCCTGTGAATCTATCAGAGGTCGGTGCAGCTAGAATCCAGAATACGCACATAATCCATCAGCATGGTTTCTTTGGCTTTAGCACGCCTCAGTTGACATTCTTATATATTTTTTTTTGATTCATTGAGGTCCCAGATTACCTGGAGTTTATTTCCCAGCCCATGGACTTCTCCACCATGCGCACCAAACTGGAGGGACACGCCTATTGCTCCATCGCGGACCTAGAAAAGGACTTCAACCTCATGATCTCCAACTGCCTCAAGTACAACTCCAAGGACACCATGTTCCACAGAACAGCGCTGCAGCTGCGGGAGGTCGGGGGAGCCGTTCTCCGTCATGCCCAGAGGCAGTCTCAGAGCATTGGCCTGGACCCCAGCACTGGCATGCACCTGCCAGAGGCTCCAAACAAACACGGCTTCTACAACTGTACATGGGATGATGGTGAGTCTTGAATGAATGTAATGAAAATACACCACATGCCTCATCTGTTCATTCACCGTTATGTTTCTCTTCTCACCATCCCTGCAGTCGACTCTCTCCTGGACCCAGAGAACAGGCTACACTTGAACACTGATGAGCAGCTAAAGGCCTTGTTGGATAAACTGGATATGGTCACATCCATGCGTACCAGCGGTGGCCGCACGAAGCGCATTAGGCTGCTGCGTCGAGAGATCAACGCTCTAAGGCAGAAGATGAACCAGCAGAAGCAGCAAAGCGCTCAGTCTGTCAACGGTAATAACAAGGTGGACGAAGGGAAGGAAGAAGAAGACGAAGAGGAGGAGGAGGAGGAGGAACAAGAAGAAGAAGAAGAGAAAAAACAGAAAAAGGAGAAGGAAAATGTGGATAATGGACCTTTGACAGCTGTGTCAAACTCTGGAGCAGGTGAAATTGTTTTTACTCTAATTTTTTCTTGTGAAATTCCTAGAACAATTTAGTTTTACAATAAATTTTAATTATTAAATAACCTGATAAAAAGAGTCCACTATCCACTACTTTCAGGTAAATTCTTTTGTCTAACCATCATATCTTTAAATTTCTTTGACCCAGATGACTCTCCGCCTGTTCTGGAGCTTACCTGCCCGGTGTCGTCGCCGCTGCCAGGAGACGCACCTCTGGAACCTCCCGTCCTGGGAATTATAACTGGAGGCCGAAGGTCACCTGGGCGGACCTACAAGCGTCAGAGGTCATCCCGCAGTGGAAGCAAAAGCCAAGCCGAAGACGAGGCTGAAGTCGGAGAAACGGCGTCTTCACAACAGGAGGCTGTTCACGAAGTCACTCCACTGGGAACACCGCCAGCTTTGCCTTTGGTCGGAGTTGGTCGGCGCACATCTGTTCTGTTTAAAAAAGCTAAAAATGGGGCACGAATGACGAAAAACAAGTCGTCCCCAGAGCAGAACGGGAAAACCCCTGAGAGTAAAACCAATGGGCTGGATAGCACCCCGGCCAGCCCTAATTCACCCAGTGTGAACAACGTTACCACCTTACCACCTACACCAAACGCCTCCCCTGCACCTCCCTCTCCTTCCTCACACCACCTGAGGTCCAGAGGTCCCAGCTCAGAAAGCGAAGCAGACAAACTCCCTCCTGCACACAGAGAAGCAGGTGAGGACAGGATAGATCCTTCTATCTAGACTCTTGTCTGACTTAAAAGATTTGTCACAGTTTAATTTGTGGTTTTAGGCCTGACAAATGGAAAGCACACCTCCCCAGACCACGACGATGAAGACCCCAACCTAAGGTGAGAATGAGGTCACAGACGCAATGGACCTCATGCAAGAACAACCCGTACAAACTGATTTTAGATGCACGTATGAGCAACGTAGGAGATCTGGTACAGCTCCTTTTCCATTTTAGTAATTTCAAGAATAATTCTCTCACAGCTGTCTCTGATGGCTTAATGCAGGTCTCTGTCCTGAATCCTCCTCCACCAGAGAGAGTAACATCACCTGCTGCCGACTATAATAGTCTCTCATCTAATATATCGATGATTATCACTTCCCATTCGACAATGCTAGACTTATCTTTGTGTGTGCAGCAGTGGGACTTGGAAGTTCAGTTGTGTGAAAGTCTATTCTTTGGTAACCTCGTTGCGGATGAGACTTCATCACAGGCAACAGAACAGAGCCTTATATGGCAATTTCAGGGGAAATTCAAATCACCTTCTCATGGGCAGGTGGTATTTGTCAGCGTAACTCTACAGTTATGAGAGTTTGGTGAAGAAAAAGAAGAATAAGTTGAGAATAAAATATAAAAATGTTCTTGCATGAGGCCCACTGTCTTTGATTTTTTAGACATTGATTCGTAGCTTTCATCTCATCAGAAATTGCACTTCAGCTGAAAAATGACCCACCTCTGTTGCTTTTCTCTCCTCCCAGCTGTAGTGTCTCCCCTCCCAAACGTAGTCGGGGTAAACCGGCTTTGGCTAAAGTTCCTAGCAGTGAGAACGGAGACATCTCTGGGTCTGGTGTGTATCATAACAAGGCAATCAAATACAGTGTTATGAGTTGTACAGTTCCATTAAATTCTTAGTTTGGGCACAAGATGTGTCATGAATTGATATTAATTGAATATACTGGAATGTCCTTTTCACAGGAGTGAAGTCTACGCTTCTGTCTTTAGATAGTGACACCGAGCTTGCACCACTGGACCTGGTTTGGGCTAAATGTAGAGGATATCCATCATACCCGGCAATGGTGAGAATGTGGTTGACCTCAAGGTTTACTGTCTACACACCCATGGATGGGAACTTATTCATTGTACTGTAGCTAACTCTAATGCACTTTTACAGATTGTTGACCCAGACATGCCCCAGGAAGGGCTTCTCCACAATGGCATCCCCATCCCAGTGCCTCCCGTGGAGGTACTCAAACTAGGCGAATGGAGACAGACTGAGGAAGGCGAAAAGCTTTTCTTAGTGCTCTTCTTTGACACCAAAAGAACCTGGTAAGAGTGAGAGGTGCATGGAGAGCCTCGTGCCTAGTCTGCCAAACTAGTCTCAGCCACTTTGAAAATTGTCCCTCTTGGTTTTCAGGCAATGGCTCCCTCGAAACAAACTACTGCCGCTGGGGATGGACGACACTGTAGACAAACTGCGCTTAATGGAAGGCAAGAAACCCAGCGTTCGCAAGTCTGTACACACTGCATACGACCGCGCCATGGTACATTTAAACCACGTGAGAGGAAACGTTAACTTCACCCCCTCCAATTTTATATAAATTCAATTTGAAAGTTTTATCATCTTAAACAAACTCCCCGGTCACATGAATGGAAGCTTCTTCAATGCTCTTGAACATTTCCAACGGTTGATGGTATTTGAAGATTTTCTGCTTTAAAAAAACAACAGTTGCTCTTATTTTTAAAATTGAGGGGAAAAAGTGCTTAAAAGACATTTGCATAGATTAATTTGTTCTTTCATTTGTGTCATTTTTTAAAAGCTTTTACACAACCACTGTTGCTATGTGTTCATGTAGATCATATAGAGTTTTTATTTTAGGCCAAAGTAGGTCAAGATTTTGAGAAAGGTGTAATTATTTAATCGTCAAAGGGACTGTCTTGATTCAAAACCTATTTAGATTGTATTTGCCACTGAAATGTCACTGTATGTCAAATGAAGAGTGAAAGTCTCACCTAGCATTCACATCATATCTGGACTCTGTGGAAGTTTGGCTTGGACAGCTATGGACAAACATTAGCTTCAAAGGTTCCCTATAATACAGCTCCTATGCAGCAAGGGATTAGAAATATCTGAGAGCTCTTATTTTATTTTGCTCTGGCAGAAAACGTCTGGCCCCGATCCTGTTCAAACTGACCTGCCCTCGGCCAATCACAGCCGTGTCTCTAATATAGAGCATGTTTGATGCGATGACGCTAAAACTGAGCTCTGTTAAACCAACCGAGCTTTTACCAAAACTCAACACAAACCATTTTGTTGAGTCTGGAGTTGCTCCATTGGGAACTGACTATTCTCCAGCAAAGATCTGCCGGACCAATCTAATCGTTTGGGCTGACTTTATGCAGTGATGGGCAGAAGAGTAACAGAGTGTAGTCATCTTAGTGCCCTTGAGTTGTATTTATTTACAGCTAAATGGCTCCGATTGGTTGTGAAACATCCAATTGCGTGCAGATTTGTTTTTCTCTGTATTTTTTTAAAACTTGTTTCATAATGAAATTCAAATGGCGTGTTACATTGGGCCCCTAACTGCCTAGCAGCCATTTCAGACTGAAGATAAATGGTGAAAACCAAGTATTGCATCAGATCTGCTACTTTGGACATCATGTTTAAAACCTGATGTGGGGCACAACTGTTTGGACATTTGACTTCAGGAACAGGTTTTAGATGTCCTCCTATTTACTGAAGCATGCTCTCCAGATAAAAACAATCCATTTTGGTGAAATAGCTGCCACTTTAAACGCTCCCGAGCTTGTAGTCCAGGTATGACGCGTTGTTTGTGAGACTTTAGAGGTTTTTACTTATTTTTCCATATTGTGAAACTATATTATATTGATAATATGTTGGAGAAACCAGTGCAGCTACCTGGTTAGTAAGATGTGAAGCCACTACAGAGGTGATTACAATGACAAAGTCTACTGCGGTCTCTCACTGAAGAACCTGCATTTATTTGCAAATCTGGCTGAAAAGACTTGAAAAGCACAATCGGCCTGAAGAAGAAAAATCAAACTGAAGGATTGATGAGCCATGTGGCAAAAACTTTGTGTGCGTGTATGTGTGTATACAGCTTATATATAGATATAAATATAAATATAAATATATATATATACAACCTCAGTGTAGTAAAAGTGCATGTGTATAGTTTTGTATATATGTAAATGTTTGTTTATATTGGCTTACATGAAGTAATTTAAGGAATGCAAAAAAGGTTTAGATTTTAATTTATAATTCGTGGCAGTTGAGAGTGTTATTTAAAAAGTCAGATATTGAAAAGATTTATGTATGATGCTACGTAGCTCTTTGTACTAGTGATGGTATTCACCAACATGTTGGAACGTATTCTCTAGAAGTGAGGCGGCACAAGACCTTAATTTTTTAGGCGGCACTCGCCTACGAGATCTCTTGTTTTTTTTTTGTTTGTTTTTTCCCCTGGTGGCACAGGAGATTTTTGATCTTGTCATTTAAATTGTGCTGCAAGATCTATTATCTGCCTGAGACAATATTTTCTCACTCAAGATTAAATGCTGTTTGAAACAACTGCGTGCGTGTGTGTCGGATCAGTAAGAAGAATTTGATCGGCGGTTCACGCTGTGGGATCTTTGACGACAAGATCTGTCTAAACATAAGCACACACTTTTACAACCCATGAGTTCACGCCAACTGTTTCCAAATGCAAAAGGCTAACTTGAAAATCAATTCCAGACTATTAAGCTGACAAAATAAAGTAATATCCTACATCAGTCTAGGAATAAGCTTTTGAATAGGTTTGACATTGAAAAACATCTTTCCTCCAGTTGGATGCAAATACCCTCAAATTAACGTTGTGTTTTGGTATACAACTAAAATAAGGCATGTGACACAATATCACCTCAACTAAAACCAAAAAGTGGGTACAGTACAATACTGTGAACAATAGAAAACCAGAAAAGATATCTGCACACTGGTACACAGTATTTGCCCGGCATCCACAAACTGCTGTTTGAAGGGAACTTACTGAAGACAAAGCTTTGGTGAACACTGCCCAAAGCAAACACTAGTTTGGTTTTCAGTCAGGCTATACTGTTTGATTTATCGAGGCGGGTCAGTGGAGGCCTTCATGAGACATCTGTACGGATGCAGGCAACACATGATGTCATTAAGAAGTTAGATATACACTGATCAACCCGGACCTGTTGAGGTATGGACTCCACTGAGTATTTTGAAGGTGTGTTGTGGTATTCGGCACCACGCCCGCCGTTAGGGGGGGACAAACGGGTCTGCTGTCCCGGGCCCAGGATGGGGGGGCAGAACGGGGCCCTCATTAAATTATGGAATAATTGAAAAATTATATATATTGAAATAGGCCTATTTGTTGAAAAAAAATACATAATATTTGAGTTACATAAAAGCTTTTTATTTGTTTTCTTCCTAATTGTCCTTGAACTAGTGGTTAAGAACCCCCCCCCATCCCCAACACAAAAATGGTTTGGCCACTAATCAAAATTTCATGCTGTCGTTTGATTGGAAGTTCCGTCCTCAAAATGTCCGGTCAGCACAAGCAATGTAAGAAACGGACAACGTTTACCAGCCTTGTAACGTAATGTAGCTCTAATGTTAACGTCCATTAGCTTGTATAAAAGCTCGACACAACACGTGAACTTTAACAGAAACAGTTGAGTTTGATTTCCTGCTTGTACCTTCAGCTCTGAAGACTAAATGTTCACATGCCAATTCATTAGGTATACCAGTAGTTTCCTGAAAAGTAAAATAAAAATCAGAGGAACAAATATTTCTCATTCACCATATCTGTACTTAATCAGGACAACTGCAGATTTGTGCAACCTGGGATTTATTTCATAATACTACAGACAAATTCTTAAGACTTGGTTTGACAAGAAGTTCCTCAGAGGACACAAGGATGAGGCTACTGTTTATAGACCATCTTTACAAAACTATTATCCCAAAAGTTAAGTTTTCTGAACTCACTACATTATGTGTCAGATGATAATCAAACTACAAGTATCTCCAGAAAAAAAAAAGAGAAAGAAATCATTGCACTGGGCTCAGTGGCATCTTCTTAGCTGAAGTGATGATAAAGGGGCCGATAACATTACGTCAATGAAAACACAGAGGGTGACAATGATGGTGTTAAATCATCAGGCGGAGGTTTCCTGCTTGTTACCTGCACAAAATGGAACATGAATAAAACCTGAAACCCATGTTTTGGGCAAAGCAGAAACACTGTAACGCCATGTTTTCAAATTCCTCCACGGGGCTGAATAATCTAATTTATCTACTCGAGTCTGGTTACGACATGTGGTGGCCCGTCCCTCATCTACCTCTTCCAGTTGGTTGTTATTCCAGTTTATGTTCCATCACCAAAACACAACATACACTTAAATTCTTGCATATCCTGTTTTGTAACAGTGGATTTCCTATGTGCGACCTAGTCTGAGAAAGGTAGCTCATGTTCATTTTTCTCGCCACGTTAACTCCCACGAGAAAAAAAACAATGAATAGTTTTAGCATCTAAATGAACTGTCATCATCTGAGATACATTCACTGTCCACGAGGAAAGGTTCTCTCTTGCTGCTGTAATAAAACTATATAAAAACATTTAAATATCATTGCAATCACGTTCTACCACAGTTCAATTTAAAATGTACTAATGAGGTTTTGCCCTGACTGTTTCTGTTCGAAAGCAGTGATGCCGTGAAGTGCTTTCTCGTTAAGGTAAAGGAATAATACTAGCATCAACGAAACCAGTCCTTCTTAAATAATGTAAAATGTAGTGTTTGATTCCAGACCATGTCTGTCAAGTCCAACAGGTGTCAAAAGGGGGTTCAAAGCTATCTTGGAACCAGTGTACAAACTATTGTTGAATGAGGCAGAGCCAGTGCTGCAGCGCTAACAGAGTCCTATAGAAGAGATAAGAAGCCGTTATCTGTGGAGTCTTGCTGGTCAGATTTGCCACCTCGAGAGCTCTTGCTGGGGTTCGGAGTGGTTGAATACTTTGGGGGGTATCTGATGAATAGACGATCCTCCTCCTTTTTGATCCATCTTAGGAGCTTAGTTATAGCCGTGATTGCACAGGCCTTCGTCACCAAGGGACTGAAGCAGGTGTACAGCTCAAATTTACTTGTGACCTGAAGTGGAGAGGAAAGACATGACACAGTCTATCAGAGTCTGCATGACTACAGGAAAAGGTGACCCTCTGGTCGGCTGATCACAAACCAGAGGGCTCCTATCCTTTCGTCAAGCCCTGACTTCCTGTGTTACTGTTGCTTGGTTAGACAACCGATAGCAATGACAGCAATGCCCACAGATGTTCCTATTACAACCTCTACTCTCCACCAGTTTTTTAGAACCGAGGAAGCGTCTTAAAGTCCAGTTCCCTCTTTTCCAGTTTTTTGGACTAACCATGACCTGGATAACTGGGAACCTACTCAGCCATAAATAAAAACATTTCGGTGTCGGCACTGTTGCTATCGTTAGACGTCTTGCCTCCACGTTACCTTGAAACAGGTTTTCAGCATTTTTCTATGGTAACAGATCCCACATTGTCTAAACTAGCAACAGTAAGATAGGGAGTCTTGTGGGAGGTGTTCAGCAGAGTGATCTGAAGCCTGAGTTCAAAGGGCTGAAAAGATAAACACCAATTTATCATGCTATCTTAGCTTAGCATAACAACTGCAATCAGGGCCCTTCCAAAAGCCGTTCTGGCACTGTCCAAAAGAATTCATGACGTTTATGTTTTGGTTTTATGTATAACAGCTCTGACAAGGCAAGATCTAGTCGATGTAAAGCCACAGTTTTGGTTTACGGCCAGGTTAAGCCTTCAGACTGAGCCAGGCTGGCTGTTTTCCCCCCGTTTCCGGCTACATATGGAACACACAGATATCGCAGTGGCGTTGGTCTTTTCAAGCTCAGCATTCACAAGTTACACGTGGTAACAAGGAGGCTATGACCAGAAGCAAGGCTACATACCCAGGCCAGCAGAGTTTCCCTCTCGGCGACGTGGTAGATGAGCTTGAGGGGACGCGAGGTGCTGTGCATGCGGCTGTGCATATAACGATAAAGATCCAGGAGTCTCATCTTCTCCTCTTCGCTGCTGTACGGTGCCTCCATCTCTGGGCTACGGATTACGCAAAGAAAAGCTGGTTAAAAAAACACTGCAGCCTACAGAGACTGACTGTTGTGACACTGAAATGACAAGGTTGCACGACTGAATAGGGCTACGTAAATTAAATTATTTTCAAATGTCCTAATGCTTTCATTTTAGCTCATTCAATAATGAGTGCAGTAAACAAATTGTATATGCTGTTATATATGTAAGTGGTATAATATATATATTAAACATTATAAATATATAATTGGAACAATTTTAAAAACAGAAATTGATATTACACAAGACAGTTATTAATATTTTCTTTGCATATTGTGCAATCTATAAGCACATTTGCCTAGAGCATGAGGTTAGGCTAATACAGCCCTCCTATAGCTGCATAGATGATGGCAATACAGAGACACACAAACCTGGTGAACTGAGTGAGCTGGCGGTAGTTGTCTGGCACATCAAAGGGCTTGTACATGAAGTGTCTGAGGTCAGAGACGCCCACCTGGCTCACGCTATAAGACTGGGCTTTGGCAATGAGGCTCAGGGAGTTCTGAGCCACCATGGCCTCCTCTATCTTCCTCTTGCACTCGGCTACAGCGTAAAAAGCTTCCTTGTCTGTCGAGAGCAGCAGCAGGCACACAGTGCATTCTGGAGGGTCCAGGTAAGAAATGTATGCATAAAAGTAACAGTCGGGATTAAAGAGGGGGAGGCAGATGGGAGTCCAGATCTCCCCAGCCTGAAATGCGGAGGAGGCTCCAATGAGGTTGAGCAGAAGGTGAACGTCAGCGGGCTCCAGCCTCGTGTCCTCGATGACGGTCTTTTCTTGGACAATGGTTAGCAGCTGGTTCTTGGCGATGAGGATGGAGAAAACCAGATTGGGAGTGATCGCTTTTTGCAGGATCTGGCTGAGAGAGTCCCTGAGAGAGGAAGCAAGGGGCAAGCAGTGAACTGCTGCTAGCAGGAAGCTGGGGTCAGAATCCACCAGGTTGAGAAGACCGTCGAGGATCTTCTCTGAGCCTGCTAGGAGTCTCCTCAGGTCATAGTTTTTCTTGTGTTCAAAGATGCGGGAAATGCTGGCCTGGGTGAGCATGCTGATGATCTGGTAGTACACGTAGAGGAGCTCTCCACGCAGCTGCTGCTCAGACTGACGGCTGCTGGAGACACACACCAACACCAGTGGTCCTTTCTGCAAGAACACTACGGTGTGCTTATCTATGGAAAACATTAAAAACATGACAAAAGTTAGATAGATAATACTAGGAGCATGTCTACTAAAAGTGCTCCCAATATTTAAAGACTTGAAAATGGATGTAAGTACAATAGGCATTACCAAGTAAGCCAATATGGAGAATAAATGAAGCTGTCCTTGCACTGTTATTTACAGTGCTACACCGTCTGCCTACAGGAAATAATAAACTTTCCTCCAGAGCTACCATGGTAACAAATACTGGCTGTCCGTATCAAAATCAGCTGAAGCTAAACAAATCACCACAGACACAGTCTTTTAGATTTGCATCTTGCCTGACACCTCACCTGAATAGACTGAGCGGATGATATTATCTCCACTTTGGACAAAAGACACCAGCGCCATCATGACTCCCATTGTAGAGGAAAGGGCCTCTTCACTGCCGTATCGGGAATAAATGGGTTTGCCAGCTTCACTTAGCACAAAAACATGCTTCCTGTGCTGCCGCCAGCTGTCAGCCGTTACATCCTCGTCACGATGAGACACGAATGCAGGAGATTCAGGGGTGCCTGCCTCCATCAAGGGAGACGATCTCCCTTTCACACCGATGCCTTGTTCCTCCAGCTTGGCCTTGGCCAGCATCGTAACGACAAACTCCCCAGAGTCGCTCTGGTCGTTGTTGACGGCAGCATCCTCTGTCTCCCCAGCAGCATCCTCTGTCCCCCCAGCATCCTCTGTCTCCCCAGCAGCATCCTCTGTCCCCCCAGCATCCTCTGTCTCCCCAGCAGCATCCTCCGTCTCCCCATCAGCTGGCTGGGTGGACACGTCTTTATCACGCTCTGAGTTTTCTGTCTCTTCAGTTTCTAACTTTGTTATCTGGTTAGAAGGAGGCTCCACATCTATACTGGGCTCCTCTGCGCTACCATCTGACAGATGCGACTTCGAAGGCTCCTCTTCGTTAACCACTGTTCTAACCACTGGATCAGGAAACATGTGATTCCCCAAAAGGGAGAGAGAAGTTGCCAAGGTGTCAGCTAGAATGAAAACAAACTAAATTACGAACTGAATGACAAAAACAAAGACGGGGAAAAAGAAATCCAGCTTCATTGCATCATTAATTTACCAGATGGACAGCTTTCAGATGGGGGATCACAAATCTTCACTCCCTCTCCTTCTTGATGATTGTCTCTCTCCATGATACCATCCCAGTCACTAGGCAAAAGAAGAAAAAAACTTAGAGAAAACATGCATCTCGAATCTCTTATGAATAGGAGCACTCATACTGGACAAGGGGTCAGGTCACATGATAACAGAGGAGAATTACAACTCCAAGATAACAAACAGACTCAGGAATTTAAGCTTGATTACAGACTGTCTAATGTTACACAACAGATAAACGATTTAACGGAGGGACTACATTAAGTTAATGAGAGCTTAAGTTGCATAAACGGCTAATGTTAGCATGTCCGCTAACTTGCACACCGCCACCTCTACCTCAGATAAATGTTTGATGTGAATTCCGATACAACTCCGTCAGTGTTGACTGTAGTTACACGGCTAACACTGGCTGCTAGCAAGCGACACAGAGAGATCAATTTCATGGCCTTGGCTTAAGGGTGTTCATGCAGTACAACCGTGGCCGTCTAAAATGAAACAGATAATGACAAGGAGTAAAACTTACGATTTTGTACCGTCGAAACGTTGAGCTGAATGTCTGATCTGCTACATTTACTCTCTCCGGCAGCTCCGTTGCAAACAAGCTGTCAAGAATGAGAAGCAGAAAACAAATTTTCCTCTTAGCGAAGCCGACATCCGGAATCTCTGATGACAAGCTCAGCCGACCAATCAGGATGCACGTCTTCAACTAGTCCCGCCCCCTCGGGATATACGTTCAGCACAGCAAAAATAAATATATTCAGCGCATTTCAATTGATTTTTATTTATTTATTTATTTGCCGTCAACTATTGGTATAGTAACCATAAGGGACGGTAAAATGTTAGTTAGAAGCTAAATTAATTTTAACATTTCCAAATTTCATTTGCTCCGGTCTTGTGTCAGAAACAGTTTCACCTCGAGAGTTGGTGATAACACAAAAACTGATCAACTATCATCTTACAGTATTATTGGTGGTGGTTTTGGGGACGTTTTACTGATTTGTCACTGTACATTGTAAATAATGTTTTGATATTTTGATTTGGGAGGACGTGACATGATTATAAGCTTAATGATTCACATTGGTTTATCACTGACAGTAGTCTATTTAATATAATCACTATTATAGTGATTACATGTTTTATGTAGTGTTCAAAGTCTCACAGGAAAGAAAACATTGTATGTGTTACTGTAGATGAAATAAAACCTACACGTGTTGGGCTCCGCCGTAGGTCCTTCATTCCAACTGCCATCAGGCTGTACAACACCAGCCTGAGTCAACAACAACCCATATGTCAGACTTGGCGTCGTTGTGGTTTTCACTGTCATTTTTGCAGACGAGTCTGCTTTTTGCACTGCCCTATTTTGCACGAACCACTTCCTCACCATTCTTTTAGTTTTTAAAGTTTCAGCAATTATTTATTTGTTTTTTCCACCACCATGCGGTAACATACACAATGTCATTATATTTCTCTCTATGTTTTTGTTATTATTATTATTATAGTGTTATTTTAAGTACATATTTGATATATACATTTGTATTGTGTTTTTTGGTAAATTCCCCTGTCGAAGTCGTTATTGTTTTTGTATATTGCCAAATTCCGCACAACTGTGACAAGGTAATTAATAAACATGTCTCATGTGTTATGTCTTATGTCAGCTGTGGTTCTCCTCACCGCATCTGTGGTACGAGCAAAACAAAACACATCGTGGGCGAGCTTTTGTAAAAAAAATGGAATTTATCTCGTCTATAAAACCAATTCTGACATCAGACCTGAACTACATTGCTGTTCTGTGCTGGTCCTTTTCTTTTTATTATTTGCTCAGCGTAATAATGCAGTTAAAAGAGTTAATATAAACGTATCATAAAGTAATGACAATGACATTTATCGACTGTTTTCGTTCTCCCGCTACGTAATTACGTCATTTCCGCTTCCGCAACCCGCAACAACGTAAACATCGTAACGGTAGAGATGGCTAATAGCTTATCTTATGTCGCCAAGCCAAAGCGATGATTTTTAAACCACTGAACCGACAGATAGTTCATTCATTTCATTTTACACTAGCTGGATAACCGAAACACCATGGAGGAACCGTGGGACTTTGAGTTTCTGTCCCGCATCGCTGACAGCTGCCTGTCGTTTCTGTCCGAATTTGTGGACGACTGGCTCGCCAACGACATGAGAGTTTCTATCTTCAAAATATTACTCAGCTGGTTGATTTTAAGTCTTATCGCCATTCACTTTGCGTGGAAAGTCTATGGGAATACAGTGAACGATATGTATTATCGACAAGGTGAGTTTCTCCTTTCCTCCGCAGTGCATTGCCTGCTGAAGTAGTGCTAGCGACGTTAGCTTAACTCGTGTGTGTTTTTATTTAGGGACTGGACAGAACGGAGGTACACCCGATACAGCTCCTCACCTCAGTGGATGGTAGGTGTCCCAGCATGTGGCTTAAAGCAGATCCCGTCCTCTTCTCACTGTCGGGTGCTCCAAAGCTCGAGCAGAGGCTAGATTTTGGTCCATAAATAGCCTATGTACTTGTCAGTGGAGTCTACCTGTTGTTGCAAAGTTGAATGATACAGCATAGTATAGTTGTCTCAGCTGAAGATACATTCATTACTGCTATTACTGTTACCTGATGGTGGGTTAAAACGTGCTTAGTAGTGTTATAGACGTTTTATCATACCTATTTGGCATGTCAACTCACAATTTTATGGTTTATTTCTCTATTGTAAAAAACATATAATCATATATTCAATTCAGAGGGAATCTATTAAATTGTTTCCCTCACAGCTAAATGTAATCATATTTTGAATATTTTATATTCTGATTTTCACAAATTGTTTTATTTGGAATAAACATCCAAGAACCCCCTGGGATGATTTTCAAAATGAACCAGTTTTGATTCAGTGTAATACAACAGTTTGAGCAGCTCTGTCCCCTCTGCATCCATGGCTGATCCATGGCTCATAGGTTAAATGCACCATAAAATATCTTATTCTATCTTATCTGTCTTATATACAAAAGTATACATTATTTGGCCCTGCATACAAACTCCCTGTGATGCCCATATTTTGACTTTGTATTTTTCAGCTGAGGATTACTTTATTTTCTTTATATGTCATTTCATTATGGGGACATTTTATCATTTATAGCAGATTTTGAAAAAATAAAAAATCAAGAAGATTTATTAAATAAACTGGGATTAACCTAGTGAGATGTAATGGCACTGTTGTTTTTGTTAGTAATGATATTCTGTTATTCTTGTAGGGAAACCAATGCAGGAGAAACTCCGAAGACTCACCGGGATTAGCAGGACATTGATCTTTGGACTTTATCCAAGTGAGCGCTGAACAGTTTGCATCTTCCAGAAAAAATTAAGGGCTGTGTCGAGTTTTCTGATAATAAATTAAGCCCCTCAGTGCTTTGAAGATGATGTCAAGATTGCTTCTTCGACTACAAATCACTCAGAGACACTGGTTAAAAGTATCGTCAGTCTGGCTCAACGGTCCCCTTATTTTTTTCTTTGAGTGATTGTTACATTACAAATGTGAAATATAGTGACGGATTTAAGGACCTTTTACAGCAGACATAAAACTTCACATTCTTAGAATATATCCCCTAAAATATATAAATAATAATTTAAATGATATGTTAAAGGACAAAAATGTATAATTCTTAATTCATGTGAACTATTTTTTTTTTAATAGTAAAACTGAATTGCATCAGCAGGACTGAGTGATTGATGACAGTGAGTGCTGTACATGATGAACAATTGTTTGCAGCTGATAGTGTCATTTTTATGGCTGCTAATTCATAAATCATATGTGTGAAAGACAGATGAATGAAGGCTCTTTATCTAAATGATTTTTTGTAACAGAGTTCATGTTTCTTATGTTTGCCAAAACTATCTACCCCCTCTTTGACTTCTTTATGTCTCATTTATTTAACACTGACTACAGTAAACTTCCATGTGCAGAAGCCGTTTTATCAGTTTCTCTGTAAAAAAATTTAATAAATTACAACACTGTCCGGAGATTTGTAATCAAGTACAAATTAAGGAAGGAATGCAATAGAGGTAGTGAATTACAAAAGCAGTGAAGTGGCTGACCCATACGGTGACTACGGTTGTCATGGAGGGAGACACGGCATACAAAATAATTGCTCGTGGAAAGCTGAAATAAACCCATCTATATTGGGCTGTTGCAAAAAAATAATATATGTTAAATGCTTTCCAATTTCCCAATGTATTTTTTATGTTAATTTCTGAAAAAGTTTTGTTAAACACGAAATTTAATTTGACATAATAAAAAAAAAGGTCAAAGGGGGGGACTTCAGTCATTTTATAAAATGTGTATGAGTCATTTTCAGATTCAACATTTCATGCAACAAACTCATCACAATAAGTTATAGATACCTTTAAGTAATTAAGGAGACCAAAGATGGAAGGCTACATCAATGTATATATGCTAGTTCAAACTGCATATATATTAAATTTCTTTATTGTACTTGGAAATCCTCACGTCATAGATGTTTCTTACTGCTTCATTTGGTGAGCTTTGGACTTGTAAATGTAAATGGACATTATTGGCCAAGTACGTATACATGGAATTTGTTCTCTTCATTTAACCCATTCCTACAGTCCCAAGTCCACTTCTCTGACCACTAGGACACAGCTCCCTATCTTACGTTAATGGGAGTTGCTGGAATAACTAGCATATGCACATCCATTACATTTGTGCAGGTGAGACCCGGTACAAGTAAACGCCGACCAGCAGAAAGACGGGAAAAAAACGTGTACGAATCGTTGTTGGTAAGAAAGTTGTCGATGTCCAGCCCCTGTGTTTGTGCTTCTTCATACAACCCTCCATCAGTAATGGCCCCTGCTGCTTCTGTGGGTCCATCCTGACCATCAGTACCACCACTCAGGAAGACGGGACCATTAGGCGGCAGCTCCAGACCTCTTAACTCCAGTCCCACTCGCAGAGCAAGCTCCTGGTTTCTACCACCTCGACCTTTGCCTGTTAGCTCCACGGTGGGCTCGCCTCCAGCTAACACACACGTGGCGCCCCATCCCTCTGTGCGGCTTTCATCCAAGACCTGCATGGTACGGCAGAGGTCCCAGCTCTCCACGCCTACTTCAGGCCCGAGCTTCAGCACTTCAACAGCTATCTCGGGTGGAGGGTCCACTCGAGAACAGCCAAAGCGGGCCAGCAGGCCATAAAGTTTAGAGACCAACTTTACATCACCACAGACTCCCGGTGAAAGCACAACAGGCCTGAAACCTAGCTCTCGAGCACGGCGACCAGCACACTTCAGTGCAACACTGTTGGATCCAATCACAGCATTGAGAACACGTCCTGATGAATCTGACTCATCGTTATTCTCTTTCCATCTGGGACTCGGCCTCCCAAGGACATCTTTTACTGAGGCCGGTAGAGTGTTCAACAGCTTGTAACGTTCAAGGATGGACAAGATTTCCTCCGGCCAGATCTCAGTTTTCACTGTGGGTCCACTTGCTATCAAGTCAAGTGGGTCCCCAATCACATCGGAAAGTATCAGTGCAACCACCTGAGAAACAGTGATTACAGGAGTGATACTCAAATTTCAAATCTGGAATGAATTGTCTTCAATTGATGCAAAAAATAAAAAAACGTCTGTTACCTGTGCAGGGTGAGCATGATGTGCAAGTCCTCCACCCTTTAAGAATGAAAGCGCACGACGTACAGTGTTCAGCTCTTGAATAGTGGCACCAGCACCTGCAAGTTTGCGAGTAACATCTAGTTTCTCCTGCAAGGAGATTGGCGGGATGGGTGCAGGTAATAGTGCAGAGCCTCCACCTAGACAGAGATGAACCAAGTTGTGTTTAAGATTACATTTTGAAGTAGCATCTTATTAAAGAATATGGTAGAAGCGCTATTATTACCTGATATAAGTACAAGTAGTATGTCTTCCTCTCTCAGTTCACTGGCTAACTGCTTGATCCCCTCAGCTGCCTTTTGGGCGTCAGCATCAGGCAAGTTGTGTTTAGCTCCCTCCATTACTTTGATGCGACTGTTTTCTTTTAACAACAGATGTCTGTGATGGAAGCAAGATATTTTATTATGCTTTATCTGATTTTCCTCATTATGATATTTACATCTTAAGGCATTTGCTTACTCTTTCCCATGCTGCTTTAATGTCTGCTGAATCCCATGCGGGACGCTTATGACTCCTTTTACTAAATGATCGCCTACAATCCTCTCTGCCTCAGCAGCCATTCCCAGAACAGCTTTTCCAAAACCCACCAAGTGCAGGTTGTGTTTGAGTGTGAATTTGTGACCATCAATAACGACCGAGTCCTCTTTGCGCTCTATACTCTGCCGGATCACGGTGTCTGGCTGCACAGCTTCCACCGCAGCTGCGAACACTTCACGTGCCCGGGAGTCCATTGACATCTTGCACAGCGGCGGTTTTCTCCTGCCGACGAAGGCCAGAACAGGCTGAGGCCGGAACAGGGAGAGAACACGTGCCATCGACAGTTCAGTGGGTCTGAGCAGAAGTTTCCTAAAAGATTAAAAAAATGAAGCCAAAGTTAATAAAAACAGCACAAAGCCATGTTAAAATACTTCACAGTTAGTATGGAGAGGGAGCAACCATAAATAATTAATTTGTTGGTTGAAAGTCAGAAAGTTGTATATTAAATTATTTATTATTGAACAATAACAAATTCTACTAGCATGAAGGGAAAGCAGTCTGGTTGATAACATGGAAAATAAAGAAACATGTAACAGCCAGCAGGTTAAATCCAACCCAAAGACAATTGTCTTGGGCAACAGACGTCTGTACGTAAAAATTAATATCACACTTCAACTTAATTAAAAGTTCGTACCGTCTCTGTCTAAGTATAGCATTAGTATTAGTGTGTGGTGCTACTGTATAGGTATTCTCCCCACATGAATAGTATCTTCAAGTGTATACCTTAACAGACCTGTGCAATAATTTCTTTGTTTTTAGCTTTCTAACGAGTCATGGGGCTGCCTACCTGTGATGGTTGTGAATGGGTTATTGAGCCCGTGGATTCTTGTGGAAGCCTGTTTGTGTGTGTGTTCGCTCTAGCTCAGTAGTGAGGCAGTGCAGCAAAAATCTGACCAGACACTGAGTGGAGTTGTGTACCTTGTGTGTAATGATTGACCTGAAAGGATCACAGGCCACGTGAAAGCCCTGACCACACAGTTGTGCATTTGTCTCTTCCTTTTTTCTTTTTCTTCTTCTCTTTTTTTTTTTTTTTTTAACAGAGTGGGAGGAAAATATTTAGCTCTGCCCTGGGTGAACAAAGTGATGAAATTCTCCGTATGAGCCCGATATCTGACAGACTTTGGAGCCATTCGTGCTGTCTTATAGTACAAAGAGCAAAGCAACTAAGGCTGTAAAAAGCTGATGTATTAATGCTCTGTTTCAAAGCCAAACACATAAACATGAGTGTGCATTGTTTGTTTATTACGGCGAGACAGAGACTAGTAAACATGTCATCATATATATATATATATGTCAGGGGTTTAATTGACTAGATATTTATATCAGGAGAGCCATACACGTTAGTACAAAATACCTCTAGCTTTTAACGCGACAACCTGTTACCATGACAACCACTTAAGTTTTACGGCTGAATTCGTACGTTACCGTGTATCGTTCATATTGGTTAATATACCTCTGACTTTCCCGTCTGTGACAAGAGTCCTGCTGTTACTGTCTTCTTCATCTTCGTCTTCGCCCTGCTTGCAACAAAACTGACAGAAAATGCAGCGAGGAGTGGACGTCGATAAACACAAGCTGCTAAAAGTGCCAGAAAGTGTCAGAAAATACGTAAACACTATTCCTGCTTGAAGGTAGTAAACATAAAGCAAGCTTCATGCAACTATCGCGATATCTAACATTCGTGTCCCGTGATTTCTGAGCAATGCGCGCGTCAGCCGACCGTAGCGAAGGCGGTGCTTTTCCCTCCCTTCTTACTACCGTGGATGAAAAGTATCACTGGCGGGACTTCGTATCTGTTTTTGAACTATAATTCTTTAAAAAAAATATATATATAAGCAGCGTTGCAGCGCATATATCAACACACGTTATCACAAAGTGACATCTATAAGCCGATTTAAAGTAAAACGAGGGCCTGCTTCCCCTCAGGACACAGACAGACCATCATGAAGCTGACGGACAATGTGCTGCGGAGCTTCAGGGTTGCTAAGGTGTTTCGGGAAAACTCAGACAAAATTAACTGCTTCGATTTCAGTTCAAACGGAGAGACGATTATTTCCAGCAGCGACGATGACTCGTTAGTCTTGTACGACTGCCAAGAGGGAAAGTAAGAGCAGTTTACGTTGGTTTTTACGCTATTGTTTTTGACGTTAGCTAATGGCTAAGCTAGCTAGCGAGGCCTAGTCGACTACGTGACGTTGCTCAGCAGCGGTTGTATGAAATTTCATGCTGCACTTTCAGTTGGAAAACGACTGCAGAATTCATCCTGTCATTTTACAATTTGTTTCTGTTACATTGTTATAAAATTAAGAGATTTTAGTTGCATGTTTGTGACGATTAAAACCTTACGTGGGGTCTGCGAGACGCGCACCAACCTATGGAGAAATAACTTGTCAATAGTCTTTTTTTGGGTAATAGCTTAAGAAAATAAATAAATAATAAAATAAATACCACTCAACTCAAGACTCAATTTTAGTTGATTAATCGCCTTGCAGCATGAATGTAGATATTTGCTAATTCCATTTGAACATTAGTAAACAATATGCTGCAGTTATTAATACATATGTATAATCACTGTAGACATCTTACTGTGTTCAGAGTGATGGATAGTAAAAAGGACTTTCTGTCATTTATTAGAAAAAATTAACGGGATTTTTAGATTCCAATCATTTTAGCAGCTGTATATTAATATAGTTAAATTGATCAGATTCAAAGTCAACACTTTAAATTGAAGGTCAGTGCTCATGTCAGTTTCTTGCAGTGGTTGACTAGTAGTCCATGTCTTTCAGTATTCTCTATGTAAATAAGATAAGATGTACTTTTAGTCACTCCATATGTAAAACAGTGTTACACAGCAGCTTTAGAAGGGATATGTTAGGGTAAATAGCAAATGGTGATTATTTAAAAACAAAAAAAAAAACAGCTTGATTGTTTGGACAGATGTTATGCTTCTGACTGATTTATTTTTTATCTGATTTGTGGCAGACCTAAGAGGACTCTCTACAGTAAAAAGTATGGAGTGGATCTGATCAGGTACACACATGCTGCAAACACCGTGGTCTACAGTTCCAACAAAATCGATGGTATGTTCACGCACAAATTCTTCAGTGGTTGTTTTTGTTTGATGATGAGTTAAGAATAATTTTGTGTCCAAGATGATGGGTTCGGGGTATACGGTCGAACAAATGCAGGATCCTGCTAATTTCATTAGGTACATTAGTGAATGTATTTCAGTATAAAAGTCCTGCAGTAAATCTAAGCATTTTGTTTAAAATGACTGAAAATAATTGATTCGGACATATCTTTATTTTGGAGGCTGTGGTTTGTTGTACTATTGAACTGTATTGTGTTGTATAGACACATGTTTCTATTTTGACAACATCTTTTCTTACGCTGTTTCAACATAAACATAATAACGGTCTTAAAGTTGAGATCTAGCGCAGGAATGAATTATTTTTCACCTAATGGACTAGATTGTATATATCAGCTTTATGTAAATTCCAGACACTATGTTACTTTAACTTGTCTCTAAGCATCATGCTCTGTTTTACTGGTTTAACTCTAGAGATATTGGTCAGGGCTGACGCCTGAGGACGGCTGCTGGATCACGAAGTTCACACTGTACTTGCTGTGGTCTGAGGTAGTTGTTTGTACAGTTTGAGGGTCTGTGATTCTGCCCCATACAGGAGCTAACTGTACAAGTGACTGCCTTGCCCACGGTTGAGTCTATTCATCAGACCTAATTTTCTTCGCATATGGATGCTGGCTTTTTTTTTGTTTGTTTGTTTTCATGGTCATGTTTAATGTGTCACATGTAAATGTTCTCCTCAGTTTAATGGCATTTTCTCTTTTTCTTTAAGATACTATCCGATACCTGTCCCTCCATGACAACAAATACATCCGCTACTTTCCTGGACATAACAAAAGGTGAGAGCTGGGTTTATGGTTGCCCAGAAGCCAGAAGCCGTAGTGCACCTGAACACAACATTTTAGCGGGGATTATGATGGAGTCGTTCACGCTCAAATCCACTGCCGGGAACACCGACGTATTAATGCACATCATGTTAGGCCTGTTGACTTGATATTGTTTACAATAAAATGACGCAGTCAGAGAAAAGAGATGTTGAGATCTTGCTGTTGGATCTGTTGTAAAAGATTTAACTTACAGGACGAACAGTTGACAGCGATTAAGACATTTGTCGAGAAGCATAATTTGTTGCTCTGATTTGTTGTAGGATTATCCAGTTTACATTTGTCACGTGTTTGATAAAATGTCATGTTGTGTTTTCATGTTTTCTTTTTCTTCTTTGTGGTCAGAGTGACGTCTCTCTCCATGTCTCCTGTGGATGACACATTTATTTCTGGCTCATTAGATAAAACAATCAGACTGTGGGATCTGCGGTCGCCTAACTGCCAGGTGAGTATCTTTGCTTGTTTTTTGATGTTGGACACATGTCTAATTATACTGGAAAAGGGGCATGTAACTGACCTTCTCTTGTCATCTGTAAATTTTAGGGTCTGATGCACCTGCAGGGGAAGCCAGTGTGTTCCTTTGATCCAGAGGGTCTAATTTTTGCTGCTGGAATAAATTCAGAAATGGTTAAACTTTATGACCTGCGATCATTTGATAAGGTAAGAGGCGATTGTGCGAACGAGAGGCGAGATATTGAGCAAAATCATGAAGTTAAGTAATAAAATTTGAAGTCACCGTTGCTCTCGTCATCAGGGTCCCTTTGCAACCTTCAAGCTTCAGTATGATCGAACATGCGAGTGGACAGGACTCAAGTTTAGCAATGATGGAAAACTCATTCTTCTTTCTACCAATGGCGGAGCTCTTCGAATTTTAGACGCCTTCAAGGGTGCTGTGCTGCATTCCTTTGGGGTAAGGGACAAGTTACACGGCGGCACTGTTAAAATGACAAAGCAAACAAAAATGTCCTTTTAAATTTAACAAAGTTTCCTTCATGTGTCAAAAAAACAAAAGCTTTCTAACATGCCCAAGACTAAAAATACCTAAATGTCCTACTCTGCTTTACACATTGTCGATGTTAATGTTACGTGATGTGGCTCAAAATAACTGGTCCCTGACGGTGCTGTTTATTTACACACAGGGCTACAACAACAGTAAAGGTGTGACGCTGGAGGCCTCGTTCACTCCAGATTCTCAGTTTGTCATGATTGGTAAGTTTTGACTGGCATGCAGTCTTCTTCTTGTCTAACACTCAGAAATGCATAATAAATGAATTAATCTAAAGAATAAATACCAAATATAATATAACGGTGTATGCTTTTAATATAATAATGAATATATTTCAGGCTCTGAGGACGGAAAGATCCACGTGTGGAACGCAGAGAGTGGCATGAAGGTGGCTTTATTAGACGGGAAGCACACGGGTCCGATCACCTGCCTGCAGTTCAACCCAAAGTTCATGACGTTTGCAAGTGCCTGCTCCAACATGGTGAGTGTGGACAAAGGAAGTTTGTTTCTACTCCCTTGATATACTTGGTTAATACTAAGTCACTAAATTCTGCCATTTCTGGTCTTTTTAGTTGTATTAGTACTCAGGTGTTTTCATTCTGTGTTGCTTCAACCCACCAGTCTGAAACAACACAAATGATTGCAGCTGAACAAGGCGTTCAGCATATTTTTCTTGGCAACAGATCTGGAAAATAATATCCAAAACAGTGTGAACGTAAATCAGGTTTAGCTCATTAGTCTCGCATAAAAGAGCTTGACGTAGCTTGTTTCCATAGAGATTTGGTGGTTCGAATGTGGCCCCAACGGCTCCTACGTGTTGTCTTTCAGGCGTTCTGGCTCCCCACCATCGACGACTGACGACAGAGAAATGGAGCTTAAGTTGAAGCAGAGATACCAGCAGGGGTCAGCACAGGCAGCTCTGTGTGGACGTCACAGGGAGCAGAGAGTCCAATCTAATTGTAAATAATTATTCTGCAGAAATAGATCACTTGTCTATTGTTTTTTTTATATTTGTATTTAACATTAAATTGTTTCTTTGTAAGATGTGGGTTTGTGTTGCTTGTGTGTCAGTGCTGATTAAATGAGTGGGATTTTTACCACAGAAACAGGGTGATCCTTAAATAGTATCTGAATTTATTAATCGTTAAATCATTTTTTGTGATGAACATATACTGCTCTTGAAATCTGGAAAATTATTCTGAAATCATCTTATTTAGTGCTGATTAGATGATCATCTGAACCAAATCTTATTTAACGAGGAAAAGTTTGAAAAACACTGCTGTGGTCATGTGATCATCGGTCTCTTGATGGCAAAAACAGTGCTGATAGTACCTCAGAAGAGGTTACAATGACTGCCAGGTTGCTTCCATCCTTAAAATGTCTCTGCGGTTTGTAAGAAGAAGGTCAAGCAGAGGGCGAAATCGACTCCCCACTGATCAGGATGATGTCATCTCATTCGGATGTCACTCGGCACGCGTAGGGTGACATCGAGTGACCTACAGAAAGAATGGCAAATGGCAGCTGGGGTGAAGTGCTCAGTGAGAACAGATTGAAATAGGCTCCTAGCGCCGAAGTCGGGTAACGCTAGAAAAAAAGCCAATCAATTATGAGAAGCAAAGAAGAGCCGGGCTGATAGGATAAGGACTGGAGTAAGGTCGTCCTCACTGAGTCCAGTTTTCAGCTTTGCCCAACACATGGTCGTCTGATGGTTGGACAAAGACATGGAGAGGTCTGCAAGCCGCAGTATCTCTCATCCACTGTGAAATTTGGTGGAGGATCTGTGATCTGGGGGTTCTTCAACAAGGCTGGAACTGGGCAGATTTGTAGACGCATGAATCAAACCATGTACAAGGTTATGAACCCCGTTAAAAACCTCTGGAATATGATCAAGAGGAAGGTGGATGGTCACAAGCCATCGAACAAAGCTGAGCTGCTTGAATCTCTGCGTCAGTCGTGGCATAAAATCACCAACAGCAGAGGTGGACAGAGTACACACCTTCATGACTTGAGTAAAAGTACAAATACTGTCAAATATTACTCAAATACAAGTAAAAGTAGCTTAGTCAAAATTTTACTTAAGTAAAATACTAAAGTATTTGTTTAAAAAAATACTTAAAAGTATTTAAAAAGTTATCAGAAAATACAGGAAAGGAAAATAGCTTTACTGTCATTATACAATGCACAGCCTCACTCTTTCTCTCTCTCGCAATTTAACAAACATTAAGCTAGCTAACGTCAGTAGCTACTTTACACCGCGACGCGCTTTTTCAGGCCGTGATATCATTTATTCGCGGTAAGCACAACTAACATTTAAACTGAAACAAATCAATTTTTGTGGCAAAAATAAGGCCATGGGTGCTCGTTGGGAGTGGGAATTTTGAAAAAAATTAAAATAAAATAAAAAAGTAATCAGCTGACGTAAGTAGACAAAAGTAGCGAGTAACGAGAGCATCAACAGAAATGTATTGGAGTAAAAAGTACAATATTTGTCCTTCAAATGTAGTGAAAGTAAAAGTATCCCCCAAAAATAATATTCAAGTAAAGTACAGATGCTCAAAAACTGTACTTAAATACAGTTCTCAAGTAAATTTACTGCGTTACTGTCCACCACTGCCCAAACGCAATGTGAAACATTTGTGACCTCGTCCCGAGTTAAAACATTAGTAACTTTGTCGCTGAAACGTCTTCTTTTGTTATTTCGACTATTTGTCATTTACTAATTACAAATGAGTGCTCTAAATGACAATATTTTTATTCTAAAATTGGGAGAAAAGTTGTTAATCAAATGAAACGGCAATGATCATTTTACTCAAACACATAGATACAAATAATCAAACCTGATCATTTTGGCCTCTTCATTTCTTTCCCAGAGCTGTAAATTCAGACCCTGAAATGAGTTTTATTTGAGTCGAGCACCGTCAGAACTGGCACAGACGTATTTTACATACATACTTACATAATACACTCCCAACAATGAAAATGGAAAGTACTTCTTCATGTAAATAAGCAGTTTTCCAGTGATGGCTTCATCGGAGCAGATGTTGACATTAAGGTTATTTTTATCCTCTGATGTCTGTCCTGAAACTTGTTTCTCTGACACCGGGGAAACAGCAACGTGTATTACAACAGCAAAAACATCTTACACAATCTGTTGACCGTCAAAGCTGTCACATGTGGATAGACAGGACGATCAAAGCTGAAGAACTGAGTTGGGTAAACTTTCCAAAGCAATATAGTTTAGTTTTAATCTAACCATAACCCACAATAATCATTCATAAACAGAATAAGCTGTGTTTTGCTCAGCCAACACAAAGACAAATAAGAGAGAGTCAGTGCGCTCATTGTTAAAATAATACCACACTGTGGTGTATTGTTGTCCTGAAAAGTAACATCCTACTAATCATTTGCCTAAAATAACTCATCAGATTTAAATTCTCCCTGGTATTTACAGTCCAATAACCGTCTCAGACAACAGTAACTGGGTTTGCAGGTCATGGTCTCCTGCTCCACTTCTGGTCCTGGTGTGGTGGTGGTGGTAGTGGGCTTTTCACAGGTCACTTCCCAGGCCTGGACAGTCAGTGAGAGCTAAATTTGGGAGAGAGGTGATCAGGTTCCCTCTCTGTGTCCACATGATACTGTCCTAGTTACTTGAGCAATGTCCCTTCTCACACTGTGACACTCTCTCACCGGGTCCAGACACACTCAGCCATACTCTTCTCCGGCAGTCAGTGCTGGTTTTGTACTGAGGGAAAGAACTTCTTTAACTTCTCTCACTCTCTTTTTTTTAAAATTTAGTTTTTTGTTTTGTTTTACATCGGACTTTGGTTGGACTTTACTATCCCTCAACTGGACTGAATATTTTGGACAATCCCATCTGCTGCTTCGACCCCTTCCCTACGGCCCCCAGGCGGGAGGAAGACACCGCTGACCCGCCATGTTTCTGGCGCTAGTGGTAACACCAGAGCTGAGGCAGTTCCTGGCCAGGGCAAGGGGTGGAGCAGTGCGCCTCATCAAGGTGCGCATCCAAGACGGTGAGTGACCCCAGGACGGTGTGGAGTGGAGTGGAGCAGATGAGCTTCGCCTCCGTGGACTTAGATGTAAAAATATAAATCATTCATGGTATTGGTTCAGTTCTGAAGATGTTGAGAGAAGACATGTTGGAGAATCTAACGGGAAAGTCATGAACTTACAAGTTGACATGAGTCATCTGGAATTCTTCTTTAATTAGGGTGTTAAATTTGATCCAAATAATGAGTTTCTTTCTATACTTTATCCTAGCTTATGTGAAAGTAAGAGTTAATCAAAGTACCCTGAAGCATCTTCAAATGTTTTTACTGTGACCATCAAACCCAAACACAAAGACGTTTAGTTTATAGTGATATAAAACAAAGAAATAGTCGACTACACAACATTTAATGACTTAACGTTAACACATTGGGGTAGGGAGGAGTTTTTTGGGGGCCCTAAGGAGTTGAAAGGCCTCTAAACAGGATATCTTTCCTATTCAGATGATGGTTAAGACTTTAGAAACTACTCAGATTAACAATAAATGCAGTTAAAAGATCACCAAGTATTTACTTTCTAGAAAAGCAGGCGCTCGGCTTGACTCGTGTTGAGGAGTTAAAAGCAGACGTGGATGTTTATTAAAGGGTCACGAAAATATTTGAGCAATGAACGATGAAGACGATCACGTTGGTTGCTGTGCCGCCGTGTCAGCTGAGAGGATTGTGAAAAATGGTCAGTGAGGCAATAGGTGGCCGATTAGAGAGGCGGATTGAAATGTTCACGAGGTGTTTACATGTAGTTTTGGTATTGGACCATCGCCGGCCTGTAATACGATTCAAGGCAGAAGCATTCTGGTACCTTTTGGGGCTGTGTTCGTGGACCGTGCCTATCACGTTAGATATTTGCTCTCATATTTGGAGTGTAGATGTCAACACAGGCGAGATCGGCCGACAGTGTCGCAGCGGGAGGTCGTCAGGTCAGTTTCGGTTCCTCACCGAAGCACTTTGATCTCCTCTGGTGTCACTCGGCCGCTTGGAGCGACACGTGACTCGACAGGGTTGCACACTGTTGCCCAGGCGCACGTTTGCTCCAGTGTCAGGAGAGGAACAAGATCTCTCAGACTGATTTAATCACCGCCTCCTCTGTGTGACACTTGGTTTCCTACTGACCCCTGACAATTAAAGTCAACTGATTTCCTAACGCGCAGCAACTCAAACGGTTAATTTACATACAGTTAATACTGACACAAGACAGTAGAGAATGGCTGATGGAAAGTATGTGTGTGCAGAGCAGGAATGTGTTACAGGCTCAGAATAGAAACATGCCCCAAGAGACAGTCAGGAAATCCCCCAGCACCCAACAAGGACATCAGACTTCAGGTTTATGTGAGTGTTTTGTGTGAGTTTCATTAGCATTTGAACGTATCACCAGGAGATTTAACCCAGTCTCCTCCCGCCAGTCAGATATTAATTCAGTAGTATTTTTAACTCCGAGGTCATTCTCCTTCCTTCAGCACAGCAGCCGAGGTGGGATCTCAGGCTGTGAGAGACTTCAGAGAGGAAGAGGTTTAGAATAAAAACATAATTAGAGGTTTTGTGTGTTATAACATCATATTTGATATATATATATGATATATTTAATCAACCGAGCAATTCCTTTATCAGTTTACAAAATAACTGTCCGTTATGTCACCCCTAGCTGGCCCAAATTAAAAGATGGGGGTCTTATTTCCTCGACAACATGGGATAAATTTGGATTTGCGTTTCTACTGTACTTACGTATCACGGACTTGACTTAAAATGGCACAGGCCACGTCAGAGGTGGAGAAGAAACCAGTTAATAAAAGCCATTTAAAGTTGTTAAAAGTGGGTGTTTGTATCATTGGAAAAATTTGTTGAAACACGTCGGTTTTAAAAAATGAACAGGACATAAGGATAAAGTAAACAGTTTGACATAAAAACAGTTATGCGCATTTATCTATTTTATTGTTTTACTGAATGCTGCCAGACTGATATGTGTGACCACCTAAAGAAGTTATATTTTATCCAGGCTAAAAGAACAAGCAGAAAACAAAAGAAGAATCAGCTGTCATCCTCCTCTGTGCAGACTGTAGCGCCAGCTGACTAATGCATGCTACATATAAGGAGGGATTGAGGTATGTGATGAGTAGTGGTCTGGTTTTCAGAGCAGCTAGTGCTGGGGGCCTACAGAGAGCCGGAGCAGAGCTGGGACAGGGATTACGATCACTTCCTGCTTCCTCTCCTGGATGACCAGGAGCCCTGCTACATCCTGTACCGCCTCGACTCCCAGAATGCACAGGGCTACGAGTGGATCTTCATTTCATGGTCTCCGGACCAGTCTCCCGTAAGACGCTTCACTTGTCCTTCGTGCTGCACGTGATAAAGCTGCTTAAACACGCTGGTGCTCCTGTACTGTATGTTGTCATTCACCTTTGACCTTCAGACATTATACAGGTAAACTGTAGACAAACACCATCTGTATAAAATAGTAGCATTGATAACCATACTAAACTAATGGTTTATTAGTAGAATTATATTCTCATAGAAACACAATTAAGTGTTTCTTTTTATATGTATACGTTTAAAAATAATAAAATTTATTAAAAACAGTGTAGGTGGATGAAATATTGGATGAAATGGAAGATTTTAGGATGAGTTGGACTCCAGTGGATATTAACTAGTGGATATTAACCAAGTAACCACTGCTTAATAAACTGGACGTTTCCTTCCAGCTGTATTCAAACTTACAGGTACATTTCCTCTCTGGTGGTTGCAGGTGAAACAGAAGATGCTGTACGCCGCCACCCGTGCCACAGTGAAGAAAGAGTTTGGCGGTGGCCACCTGAAGTACGAGCTGTTCGGCACAGCTGAGGTCAACAGCCACTTATATTCATCTCACTTGGAATGGCAAACTCTCTGGTGTGCCGGTGCTGACATGCCTCAGTAGCGTTTGTCCCGTGCTTCTTGTTAAAGAGCCTCTTGTTTTGCTTTCAACTCTAGGAGGATGTCTGTCTGCTGGGCTACCAGCGTCATGTGTCATCCTGCTCGGGCCCTGCCCCGCTCACATTAGCTGAACAGGAGCTCCAGAGGATCAAAATCACTGAGGTGAGAGGTCGACGCCGTCACCTATGCCGTCATCAATAGCTTTGTGTGTGAGAGGTTTCTTTGTAAACGTCAAGGTCTGCTTGTGTCTTTTACACGACTTGTGAAATCTAATTTTGTTATGTTTGCCTTTTCAGGGCCGGGTTAAACAGGTATGTTGATAAAGGATTACTGTAGGTGTGTGAAGGTGTTGATTTGAGGAGTGGCAGAGATAGACCACAAAGAACCTCCATGTATTACTTGTTGAACATTATAATGTTTTAAAATAATTTTGTAAGGCAGTATAGAAAATATAAAACTATACTATCCCATTAAAGACTTTTTGTATTTCTCTTTGGAGGTTTAAAAACTGCAGCGAATAAATGCATGTTTGCTTGCTGCCCCCTGCAGGTCAATACAGAGATCAGTGTGGAGTGTAAGCCCCAGACGCTTCAGGGCCTCGCTTTTCCTCTGCAGGAGACGGCTAGAAGAGCCCTGCAGCAGCTCGCTCAAAAACGCATCAACTACATACAACTGGTGAGCAAGAGGATCTGATAGGTTCAACACCTGGAGCGGTTTGGTGTGTGCAGGGATGACACGTTAGACTTCTGCTGTGCTTTTACTCCTTGTGTTCCAGCGGCTGGATGTGAACAAGGAGACAATTGAGCTGGTCCACTCAAACCCGACAGAAACTCGAGAATTGCCCCGCAGAGTTCCACAAGACACTCCCAGATACCACTTCTTCCTTTACAAACACTCCCACGAAGGAGACTACCTGGAATCTGTCGGTACGACAATGAGAGATAATCCTCCTACTTGTGGATACTGTATGCACGAGGCGTATAAACCAGTCTGGGCTCTGAAAGACCATCTCAGATCACATACATTGCTGGTTTGCAATTATTGTAACGTTTTGGGTTTTTTTTCTTGCAATGTAACCCTTTAATGTTAAGCAATAGTTACTTGTGACTGCGCGCATGATACAGTCCTTGTCCCCCGAGGATATTTGGTCGACTGTGAGCACTTCAGCCAAATATTGATTTTCCTTCTCTCATCACTTCATTTCAAGAATTTCTAGGCCCAGAGGCTAGATTTAGCCATGACTAAATAAATAATGTTTCTTCTTCTTTTTTAATCTCTTTAGTAGCTAAATGAACCATAAAGTATTCTTGGAACCTTTTAAATATGTTTGAATTCTTCTCTTAATTCCTCCCTTCCCCTGTCTCCAGTGTTCATATACTCCATGCCAGGATACAGCTGCAGCATTAAGGAGCGGATGCTGTATTCCAGCTGCAAGAGTCGGCTACTGGAGGAAGTGGAGAAGGATTACCATTTGGAAATTGCTAAAAAGGTAACAGATGGACGGACGGTGGGAAAGAATACTGAATAACACCGTTTCATATGGGGCTGTAGCATGGTGGGTATTTTAAAGGTTTAACCTAGTGATTTTTACTACTTTTACCTACAAAATTGTGTGGGATGAAGCACAAACACATGCACACACACAATAATAAAGCGTGAATAATCAAAATAGCTTAAAAAGGTAGGGGCTGCACTCATCTGACTTGGACTTGTGACCTCAGTGCTTCTGGTCAATATCTAGTAAAGTCTTTCATGATTAGTTTCTCTTTTTATCCAATCTATGTGCAGCTGGAGATTGACAATGGCGAGGAACTGACAGAGGACTTTCTGTACGACGAGGTGCATCCCAAGCAGCACGCCCACAAACAGGCCTTTGCTAAGCCCCGGGGCCCTGCAGGAAAAAGAGGACACAAGCGCCTTATCAAGGGGACAGGAGAGGCCTTGCAGGACAGTTAGAGGTGGACAGAAACTTGTAGTAGTCTCTCCTGTAGAGACTACTCCTGTTGTCTCCCTTCCTGTTTTCTCCGCTATCACCTCGGTAGCACCCAGAGGAGCGAGCACGGCGATGCTTTTCCTCGGCCGTTTGTGTACTGAAACACTTTACAAATATACACGTGATCTATTACAAATATACTTTTGGTGGAAGTGTGCTGATAAATTTTAGGTAGCGACAATGTTTCACAGAGAAATCAGGCAAATAAATGTAAAGAAATCAGATTGAAACACAGACAGGTGATATTCTTATTCTCACGAATAAGCCGATCTGTCCCGTTCTTCCACACTTGCAACTCACAGTTTACAACATGACAAACCAGTGTGTAGGCAAATGCTTCAATCCTCTTGTAGCATGCAGTTTTGTATCATCCACGTTTGTAAGAAAAACAAAAAGAAAAGAAAGAAAATTCCAAATAAAATTTTGTTTATACTGTGGCATGACATCTCCTGAGCACAGATGTGTGTCTTCTAACGCAGCGTTGAATCCATGTGGAGACGAGCTACGTGGATCGAGACGTTTTGTTGGAGTAAACGGTGATTAAAGAGGCATTAAATCAGGCCATCCGCTCTGTATTCAGACATCCACCATGGTCAACAACATTAAGAATGCTCTCTTGCAATGTAAAGCAGTGACGTTGCAGCATCTCAAAGACGCCACTGTGCTTAATTAACTCAGCTGTATCTTTCTCTCCTGATGTACGACAGATGTACGATACATCATGCGGTCGCATAAAGGTTTCTTTAACGGCTGTCTATCTTTTTAGTAGAATCATATGAACTAAATTATGCACAACATGGTCATGTAGATGGAAGATAGTTTTCACCAGTCATATATCGCCACTGAGCAGAGTGGCTGCTCTTTGTTAGCTGGTTTGTTATTGAGTTTTGAGTTTTTTTTAAAGAGGTTTATGTTAATTAGACGTTTTATATTTTCACGATGGCTGACATTACGACAAACAAAGAGTCTATAGTCAAGATGACCCTTTCACACAAATACAGGCCTGTGTTTTGAACAGCATCCACCCTAAGTCTGAAAGCACAAAGCCTCAAGCGGTAAAAAAAGCATGTCATGTTATCAATACCACAGCAACAATAGCTCCTTACTTTATAAAAGGCTGTGTACACAACAAAACAGTGGTATCTTTCATTTCTTCATTGTCAGTATGGATCCAAACTTGTTGAATGCAGTCACAATGCTATCATACTCACTATATCAATGGCAGCGTGCTGATCTTTAGGAGGCCATGTTTGTTATCTAAAACAAACAAATTACAGCTGCGGTGTGACATTAGTGTTAGAGGAGTAAAGTAAGAAATCTGGGGTTAGAAAAGTTTGAGAACCGTTGATGGCTTAGAGTTTACTCAGATTAGAGCATGAACCCCATCACAACATTTGTAATTAATCCACTCACAGAATAATTTCTTTTTTTTATGTTCAAAGTTCAATAAATCAGTAAGTCCTCAAAAAGTGGACTTACAGTTTGAAGGTTTTTAATCATAAACAAGCAACCCTTCCCTTCCTGCGCTGAGACACAGGATGCTGAGACATTCCCCTGTTCGCCAGCTATATATTTTTTTAGTTTAGATTTTTATATATATATTTTTTTAAAAAAGGTTTGCACAGTCTCACAATGACGTCGGTTTAACCTTTTACAAAAACACACTTTAATTTGAGCTATGTTTCTGTGTTATTCCGAATATGTAAAAAGCTCTCTTCACTTCTTTCCAGTAACTTTACAAACGGTGTTACATATGTAACCATGGTTCTAAGAAATCTCAATCTCCTGGCAGTCGTAAAGAATGAAACAGAACCTTGGAAGCATCCCAAAAGGGTTTCTGACACAACAGAGATAGTTGTTGTTTAGAGGAAGTATTACAGTCTTTAAAAAAAAAAGTGGTCAACAGCAATAAAACCCACGTAACCACTGGTGTTGCTTTTTCCTTGATGGAAAGTGCTGAAAGAAAATAAGAAACTATAGACCGATGTTACGACAATGGCTGCAAGTCCGTTAGGAAACTGCCGCCACTGGGGCAAACGTTTTAGCAAGCCAGGTAGGTTAAAAGGAAAAGGTATAATGACAGGATGAGGTTGTTGGGAATGCCAATATATAATGCCTATATATTAACTTGCACTTGGTTGGTCTTTAATGTTGAGCTGTTCTCACAATCTTTTCTTGTTGACACGGTACACTGATCCCATTTGAAGGCAGCCATCGGTCAAAACAACGCAGTGTTTGTGTTATTCCTCTCGCTGCCACAAGAAGGAAACAAAACTGGCACAGAGTAGCTTTAACTGTTCAACTCTGACCTGGTGATGACACAACAGAAAAGGTTAAGCAAGCACGCTTACGATTCAGTCCGAAAATGACTTGAACAAAGCCAAAGTACACTGAACTTGAATCACATCTGAGCCTTTGAGTTCTTCTGCCTGACCGCATCCATCAGCAAAAATCAATCAATAAATAATATCACCTGAAAATCCACTTCACAGAAATCATATGGGCCAAAAACACTTTCTCATGTGGAAGGCAGCCCAAGTCCACACTTCTTTCCAGGACTGTGAACAGCTCTCCGGATGAACAGGATTTTTTTCTCCAAACGTACAACAGCTGAATTTATGTTGCAGATTCCAGGTATTGAAGTCTTTCTCCGAATCATCTTGATACTCCCTTTTTCCCCTCCGCTCTGGATGAGGAAAACAGTTATTCATTGTGTCTGAGACATCGCTCCACTTACAGATTCTTAGAAAGTTCTGGGTATGTCCACACAGTAAAACTTAAGGATATGTGGCTGGTGTGTGGTGTCGAACTGAGGAGTGGGTGACAACCATAATCATCTGCAAAGTAGAAATTACCTAATCAGCCACAGCTGCTAACAATTAGAGACATTTGTGCACAGCAGTGGGACGGAAATGAAAGAATTGTTTTGGGCATGTGTTAATCCAAAGTTGCAGATTGATTGTCGTTTGCTAACAGACTTAGTATTCTCTAATGGAAAAATACGGCAATGCATGCTAGTGTGGAATTTGGACACAGCAAACATGCAGTAAGAAATACTGTACACCAACACAAGCAGGACATTGCTTTTTAAATACTTGCTTATGCAAAAGCAATTAAAGTGGAGCAATAATGTCAATGTCCATTTACTCATAAAGCACAAAAGTGCAGAACAGAGTAGATGAGGCCTGTGACAACAAAGAAAACTATTAAACACACAGTCAACGCAAACACCAAGACAATGAAGGAAAGAAATAAAAGTAATAGAAGATTGTATAGGTGGCCATGTCTGGAGCAAATAGAGCATTTCTGCACTGAAATGTGTGGCCGTCAGTAACTTTGCAATCTTATTATTGATCACACGGATTCACTGGAGTCCTCAGAAATGTGACAAATGAGATAAAGCAGCACAAAGCCTGCTTCCTTTACGTTTTTGGGTCTGTAGCCACTAATCATAAAACAAATTTGAACTGATAGGCGCCATTCCAGTATCAGAACAGTCTGTGCCAAGACATATTTACAGGGAGCCCTCTGAACACTGTGACGTTAAAATAACATTTAAGATAGCACACATTTAATGGTGTTCATCTTTTTCATGCTGGTTACATGGGGAAACACGCCCAACCAAAGGTCTCAAGTAAAAAGCAGAGCGGAAATTATCAATCAAACATAACTGATAAATGAGCAGAAAATTAATCGGCAGCTATTTTGACAGCCAGTTTAATATTATCAAGTAAATTGTTCAAGAAAAACGTTTCTCAGTTATGAATATGTGCAGATTTCATTTGGATTAAAGACTGTGCACAAATAAAAGCAAAACATTTGAAGACACTGGGGTGGTTTTATTTTTTCTGCTATTTTCCAACACTCAAGAGACTAAACAATTATTCCGCAAATTACGAAAGTAACTGCTCTCCAGGAAGCCGTGCACAAACACAGCAGCAGATTCCATCTTGATCCTGTGTGCTCTCTTTCCATTTATTTGTTGTTTCTTTCTTTCCAGTACGGTGTGTGAGTGCACTGAGTTTACACTTTGACAATGTAAAGCTTTACCCTTTCATTTTCAAATCTGATCACCGGTTGCCACACCCGTTCAGCCAGTTCAGGTAGTAAAACTGCCTGCTGTTTTTAAGGTCCTGGGTTTGGAAAAGAAATAACACAGATAAGCTGTGAACACTGCATATCAGCCATTCAAAGATCACAGGCTTCAAAAACAGGCCCGATGAGGAATAAACTCTATTCAGCTATGTAGAAAATCAGGCTTTCTGGTTAAAGGGTCGAATATGAAGCACATTTTCACAAACATAATAGTTGTGCTGGTATGATTTTTTTTCATGCGCGCAAAAAAAAAAGAAAGAAAGAAAGAAACACACACACATATTTACACAGTAGCATCCAGCTGGGATAGATAAAGTCCACAAGACTTCTTAGAAAAAATGCCTTTTTCAGGATTTCTTGGAAAAAGTTGAGATTCGGCTTTTTGGGATCAGGGCAGGATCCCTTGAATATGGCCTGGATCAGGAAGGATTGAGCACGTATTGGATGTTGCCTTTTGTGTCCTTTTATTTCTATGCCCCAGACTGTAGTTGGGAGAAATGTTTGTTTTTGCAAACATTTGCCCTGAACAGGACATGCCTCATATTTACAACAACAGCGTGAAAGTCCTGCATCAGAAGCCTATCATTCATGACGGCTTCAAGTAAACTAAGCAGGACTGTAGGAGGGTGAGGGAAACACGCCTGTGTGGAGGCAGGGACCTATATCCTAGATAGTCTAGGAAAAGAAATGTCAGGCCAGGCAAAATGAGCAGAAATATAGCTGCAGTACGTTCTCGGTGTGCTGTCCAAGCACTAGACTAAACTAGCAGAGCACATGTGGTCAAACAAATCGCCCATAATCCATTAAAAATTGTTAGAAAGTACCTCGACTGTGCAACATTTTCTCTGCTTGAAGAACCGAAAAGGTCGAGTTAACCCGATTTTAGTTTATTGTCACAATAACAACTTGTTTTCTCGATCATAATTACTCTCTCTAAGCCTCCGAGAAAACCTCTCGCAGTGCTTTTCCACGGCGAGAAAACACGGAAATCTATATTACTGGAACCAGCCTGTGTGCATTCCTATTATCTTTAATGTTGAGGCGGTGAATTCCCAGAATGAAGCCTCTGTCAGGGCCGCTCGGCGGGGCGGAGTCGGGCCCTGCAATTATTCCTGGAAAACGGATAGGCAGAAGCCGCCGCGCGGTTCCTGGGAGCGAGCGCGCGGCTGAGCGAAGGCAGCAGGAGCCGCGTGAGACCGGGAGGAAAGAGACGCGCCACAAAAGCGCCGCCCGAAAAAAAGTACCCAGCCTCTGTGCAAACTATCCAGAGATACATTTAAAAAAAATAATAATAATAAATAAAGAAAAAGAACCCATGTGCGTGTGAAAACGGAGTCGCTAGCGGTCTTGAAGCGGTGCGACCGGCGGCGGTGGTGGCGCGGAATGGGAGTTGGTGCGGCAGGCGTGACGTCAGAGCCGCCGGTGCTGCGAGGAGTTCTCAGAATAGACTTCTAGGAAACGGTAAATTTTAAAAGCCAAGCCTTTACACTCTGTCCTTCACACGTTTGGACCTAGTCCTGGCGACAACACACTCCAACCCGCTGCCGCAGAAATCCGCTGGACTCTGGCTTTTAACGATATTCTCTATTTTTATTTTAAACTACAAACACTTTGGGTCTGTGGAGCTCTTCCTGCCTTATATCGCTTATATCGTGATATTCATATCAAACCAATGTCGCGGATTATTTTTTAGTGAGAGTTTATTATTATTATTAATCAGACACAATCACCGTCTGTAGGTTTTCGTTATTTTTATATTTAAACGACATTTGACTGGATTATAAAGCCGGAGGATTCAAGAAATACCATGATTCTTTGTGTGCCCGGGTGAGTTGACTTCTTCTTTGTTTCTGTGTTTTCTCTTTAGGTGACTTCTATGAATCATAAAAGAATAAAAGTCTGCTTGTATAACTAACTCTCATGTGGCATTACATGTACATAATCAGGGCAAATTGTGAAATAGTAAGGTGAAAACAAGAAGTTGTCCCTTAAAAAATGGAGGTCTTTTACAATTGCTAAAAAAAAGAGAGAAAAGATTCACTTATTGTATAGAAGAGCCCTGATTTTACATAACCAGTAAAGGCTGTTAAATCAGAGTTGTAGATATACACTATAAAAACGTGACAAAATTAAAGAGGCATACAAAAATTCACACAAATAATACATGACTCGTGAAGCTTGCGGCAGTCTTTTCCTCTGATGTATTCATTTGCACCTCTTAAATCAAACCTTCCATCTTATTTCCAGTCCCAGAGCTCTCCCGCCTGTGGCTCCGTCCGCTGAAGCCCCACGGGGTATGCAGGAACAACCTGCACTTTTCAGCCCTTGCCCTCCAAGACAACCTCAGCGATGGGATTCCACGATAGACATAGAGACGATCCTTTGCAACTTCCGCTATCTCGAACAATCAGGTAAGAAAATAGTTTCACATTTCCAGCTAATGCATATGACAGACACAGTACTCCACCCTGTTGTTGCGGGCATTGTTTTGGCACATTCCAGAGAGCTCTAGTGAAATTGAACCGGAGAATCTGTTGCTAAATAAATACGTGCAGATCAGTGACTGTTCACGGTGACTAATTTTTGGCTGTGTGTGCAGGATGGTACTGGGGAGATGTGACTGCAGCTGTGGCCCACGCTGCTCTTAAAGACGCACCTGAAGGAGCCTTTTTGGTACGAGAGAGCAGCCACCCTTTGTACATGCTGACCCTCTCAGTCAAGACTGCACGTGGTCCAACAAGCATACGGATCCAGTACAAGGACTCAAGGTTTTCGCTCGATTCCAGCTCCCCTGCCCGACCCACCCTGTCGTCCTTCTCCAACGTCCCCAGTCTGGTGCAGCACTACATGGGACCGGAGAGGGAAGCAGAGGAGAAGAAGGTGGAGGAGGAGGCTCCTTCAAAACGATCTCAGCAGGCTATTCATGAGACGTCTATGGTACTAAAATTGAAGTGGGCCGCGTACAAACCCCAGGAGTTCCCCTCCCTGCAGCACCTTGCACGCCTCTGCATAAACAAACACACTGACAGCGTTGACCAGCTACCACTCCCGATCCCTCTGCTGCGTTACCTAGTGAGCTATCCCTTCAAGGTATGAGATTTCAGTCAAATCTATTTTTATGGCTAAATCTCAGCTCAAAGGAAAGACTGTAAAAAGAAAAAAGGTCCTTTGTGCTTGTAATGGACATAGCTGCTGCAACAGTTGGAGGCCAGTCACAAAAATACTGGACACAGGGTCTTGTTGTTGTTGACAAAATATGAACAAATTCCGTGTCTTAATTTGTCAAGGACTGGGTGGCGGAGCGCCCCAGAAAAAGACGGCCTGTGAGAAAAACGCATTACTGTAATCTACAAGTATTTTATGATGGATGTGGAAGTTGCCCATATCTGTTTTGCCGCCATCAGCTCTGGATATATATGCTGTTCCCAAGAAGTACACTGATTCCGTTTTAAGCCTTTTTATTTTTCTCAATAAAGCATTTTTTTGTACCTTTTACATGTGTACATATTTCTATTAAAATAACCAAATGGAATCACCATCTCTTTATACCGTTTTCTTGCTCATATGTGTTGCTTTAAATCCGAGTATTACTCAGAGGAGTAAAAGAGAAACGCTGCCATCATTGTCAGCACATGATGACCATTCTTGTGACACTAGTTACGAAATATTTTTTCCTCAAACTACCTTTGAAACACAAGAACTTGGTGGCCTTTGAACCTATGAGTGTGTGCGAGGGAGAAGCAGATTGTGTGGGGAAATAAAGGCTGCATTGTGTGTGTGCTTTTGCTCAACAATGCGCACTGCCTGCATCTGAGTCAGCGAGTGGACAAGCGAAGGGGAGGACTGTTCATCAGCGGATTCACAGAAGTACTGAACGCTTCCTGGGAGGAGGGTGAGATTCTGAGAGGGAGGGTTCTAAGAAAAGCTGCGGTAATTACCTTCAGATTTGAGCCTGCTTTTGTGCAATCTCGCACACATTTTTATTGTCACACAGGATGCAATAACACAAGGATCGCCAGACTAGGTGCGATGGTGGCATGAAAATCATTTGACGCAACGTGTGAACTTTGTGTGATCAAATGAGCGTGTGTTTGGTGGCTCAGTGGGGGTAGGGGAGCTGAGGCTGTGGCGGCCCGAGCTAAAGCCAGTGTAATAGGATCTTAGTTTCTTAGTGCAGATCCAGCTTGAGGTCCTTGTTTAACTTTCTGAAGGATGCAGAATCGTGGTCTAGGAAACAAAAACGAGAGGGTGTCACAGATGATGAATTTGTGCTTTAAAAACACACACAAAGAGAGGGTACAAAGGGGAAGATTATGTCAGTGCAGCTTTTGTCTAACTGTAAATCAAAACATAATGGAGCGATATAAATACAACGTCTGCATGAAATCACACCACCTTAAACGATGACAGACACAAAGAGACTTTCTGCACAGACCTGCCAGTGATGTCGTGTCTGGTCTCCACATAATCCAGCGCGTCCACATTCACCTCCACCCACTGTCCAATGAGCGGGGGGTGCCTGGGGTCCACCTCCAAATACACACGACTATTATTCAGCAAAAAAAAACAATGCAAATTAAAATTAGTCATCAATAGGGTCAGAAGCAACTTTGGGATGAGAGCACTGACACAAGCCGAGAACTGTATTCACTGGAAGTCTTCTAGAAAGCTTAACTCATTAAAGAGGCAACACGATACGTGTGTTTTTCAGGACATGCTGTTCTTGTGACCAGCCGCCACTGGCTGTGAGGAATTAAACCCAGGTGGATTTGTGTTTCTGTGTGTGTGTCGGGCAGTGGGGCTTCCTTACCCTTGATTTGAGAGAATCTGTGGAGCCAGAGTTAAAATCTGTCTGATCACCTTGAGGCCGTCTTTACCTCCATCTAAAGCAGCATGGTCTTCAAATCTGGGGACAGCACATATAACCAACATATCACTAAGGTGCATCCAAACTGGTACTAATGAATATCAACAACATTTTATTATTTAAATATATATATATATATATATATATATTAATTTCTTTTCTTTTTTTTTTGCTAGTGAGTCAGTCACATTTATTTATCTTCTATCATGTTATCATCATTTTTAGCATGCACATAAATTTTGTCAAAATTACAAAACACAGTTAAAAACTATACACAGCTGTGAACACTGATGCAAATTCAAGCTAAAGAGAGCTAGCCTTGGCTGGAGCAAATTAGTTTATCCCATTTGCAATACATTTATTAAAACATGCTGATATTAATAACCTCATTTCATTGCGTATTATGGAGTATAATAAAGTCTGTCACTATCACAGGGATAAAGAATTAAATTTAGATTTTCTAATCTAGTTACTACTTGCTAACAGGTGGAGAGTCTAACTTAGCAGAGTAGCTGTAACTGCCATTTCAACTCTAACAGTAATTTAAAGGCAACCAAAGCATGGTGCAAATTCAAGCTGAAATTAGCTTGTAAGCTAGATGCAGCATGCCTTCGCTAAAGCTAGTTGGTTTCTGCTTCTTGTCATATAAATTTATTGGCACGGAGGAGAAATAAATATTGATAATCTGGTTAAATTTGTTGTGTATAATAAAGTCACTATACACAGTACTTGCTAACATGTGGCAAGTCTAGCTTTGGAGAGTAGCAGTAGTAACTGCAGCTAAAGCTAGCTTGTAAACTATCTGTAACTCTCCTTCTCTAAAGCTAATTCGATTTTTTTCACTTAATTGAAACCATCTGATTTTGATCACCTAATTTGTTGTGCCACGTAATTTATTATTTACTAAAAATGGTTATAGAGAATTAAAACCCAAACTAGTTATACTACCAGGTAGCTAGCCATGCTTTTCTGAATAGCAGTAATCATCATTTCAGCTCTGACAGTAACTACATTTTCATAATTTAGGAAATCAAATCATCTGTGAATGGCATGTAATAAGCCTTAACTTAATATATATGTATTATTTTAAGGTATTTGAGAACAAAATTAGTTTAGAAGTCTCGTGGTCTCAAGTCAGCGTTTATTTCCGTCTGCTTCACCTAGCCAACATTTATCCGTAACTATAACTCATTAAAACTTAATAACTGTCACATATACAGTTCATGAATGCGAGATGACTTCTGAAACACTTGAGAAGCACACTTTGTACATGTGTTATCACTATCTGCTGTATGATAATATCTTAATGTAACAGTTTACCATAGTTTGTTAACCATTCATCAGGTGTTTAATACTGTTAATGAGTGTTAACTGTCGATTAAATAAAAATTAATTGAGAAAAGTACATTAGTCACCTAAGGATTTCAGGTTCCAGTGACGCCATATCCTCTGAAAACAAATATGGAGGGTTACTGACCAAAACTGAAACAGATCCGCAGAGCTTCAACAATGTTTCTGCATCTGAAAAAAAAACAAAAAACATTTTATCAGCATCGTGTTCTTTTTAGTTTAAAAGCACAATATCAAAACTGCGCTCACTTACCTTTCATTATATCCATATGATAAACCTGTAATCTGTCCTGAAGCCCCAATCTGAAATGAAAAATCCTTCATATAAAACTGCATTACCCAATAAAAAAAGTAAGTATTTAACTAGAATAAGAGTAAATCAGTAGTCAAGGACAGCTGCAGGGAGGTTTTTATTTACTCTGGTGCAATTACCTTAACGCATTATCTATTGTTAAATCCACCGCATCCTGGCTTTGATCCAAGGCAAAGGCTTTAAGCTAAAAGAACACAGTAATCAAAAATATTAATGATTGGATAGGCGCTACCTCAGGCCAAGTTTTTTGTTTTGTTTTGTTTTTTGTATTTGACTGCATGAAGAGATGAAGATATTTTTACTTAACTTTTTTTTTTTTTTAGCACAATAGACTAGTGAAATAGTTATCACTATCGATTTACATACAGCTTTTTAGACTATTGCCCTAATTAAATAATTTATTATTTAACATCTAAAACATATGCAAATAATCTGATCAAAACAAATGTGTTCCATTTACATGCACCGACCTGCCAGTAAAAGTGTAGGTGTGGAGTTCTAAAGAAGTCACCCTGCCAGTTCTCTGCTTGAGGCCAGAGGCTACTTTAGTCACTAACAAGCCATAGCACGCAGGCTAAACTGACAGTGGTCATGTTACATCATGGTCATGCAGGTAGTTTTTTTTTTTAAAACAATCCATCAATAGTCTGACAGGAGAGCACTGCTAACATGGCAAAATATTTTCTTAATGTCAACCCTGCTGAATACTCACAGTAGCAAAGCTAACATGCTATGGTTTCAGTACGACTACGTGCAGAAATAAGAAAATATTACAAATTCAGTAAGGGCGATGTAAAGAGCCTATTCTGTTAGGATATTCTGAATTTCTTTTTCTTTTTTTAGAAGGAAATATTTTGTGATTTAGACAGTGACCAGGAGGATTCTTCTGGCATATATACAGACCATGAGGAAAATACGTCAAAGTATTGACTCTTGTCTGTTTGCTGTCATCTCTGAGCACTGTACACAGACCAACTGGCCAACAGTTTACGAGGTTGGAAAAGCGGCTAAATAGATTAGCCTATACGTATTATAAAAGGGGATTGAAGGAAAGAAGCAAGGAGGATGTATTCAGCACGTCAAACAACTGCACCAGCAGTGGACACAGGAATATTAATAACATTAATTTTCATTAGTTATTAATAAGAGCAAAAAATTAACATAGTGTTCAACATATCAGCTAACATTCGCTAATATGTTATTAGTTTCAGAAGAAACATCCGTAATTGCAACTCATCCTGAGGGAACGTGAATGTCTGTAGCAATGTTCACAACGTCAGTCACTGACAAACAAACACAATCTTCACCTGGGGTAGGCTCTTTAACAGACTTAGAGAAATGGCACCAGATCCACAACCCACTTCCAGGCAGCAATGAGCAGTCCCAGGCTTCATCTGCAGATCGGTGAGCACAAGTTCCACCAACTCCTACACCGACAACAAAAAATAAATAAAAATGCATGTTTCTGGTTATGTGCAGATTAATCACTGGGTTGTCAGTGTGCACACGTGCAGGCTCTCTAACCTCTGTTTCAGGTCTTGGTATGAAGACAGGCGGCCTCATCTTGAGCGTCAGATCTCTGAAGTCCCACTCCTCAATCACATACTGCACCGGCATCCTGCAGCAGACACATGTCAGATAAAAAAAGAATAATTAAAGGATTATCTTATCTTGTTATACAGAAATGAATATAGAAACTTGCCTAGAGAGACGTCTAGTGCAGAGCTCCCACACCTGCTCTGTTTTTTCTCGGCTGAGAAACTCTGTTAACTTCTCTTGCTCAAGGCTCTCTATCTGGATAAAGAAATTGCATTTAAGACAAGGACGAGATGATGTTTATTGATGACATTGAGACATCACGTAACACAGTGTAGAAGGAACTCAGCAAATGTCAACTCACAGTTTTAGCTCCGAGCAGATGAGCGATGATGTACTGGCTAGACTGATCAGGCTCCGTCACACCTCTCTGCTCAAAGTGCTTCTTCCATAAGCCCACTGCTTGAAGGGCTGTGATTCTGCCTGCAGGTAAGGCTGGAGCACTACAGGTACGCACGGTGTGGGAGCTCCAGATTCCCTAAAAGCATTTCATTACAGAATATTTCTACATAAAGCAAAAATCAAAACGTTGAAAGTGTGTTTTTTAGTGTAATTTCCCTATTGCGGCTTCACAAGAACCCCTGCTGCCATTGTAAAACACTAAAATCTATTTCAGATCAAACCTCAGACCCCACTGACCAAGGTTAAGTCTGAAACATTACCCAAGACAGCACTGATTGACACCATTGTCGTCATCTCTGACACATGTTGCAACTACAATTCACAAGAATCTGTCACTTCCTCATAGTTATAATTAGTAATCCATACACAAGAGAGGTGTTTCATGTGACTTGTTTTAAGTCAACCAGATATTTGTGCTTCTTTAATGTTGGTACTTATTTGATACAGCAAAAATCTAAAAAAAGTGATCAATCCGTGAAATAAGGTTTAGATTTTTCACTGCAGATGGATTTTCCTGTCTAGAGGGTTAATAAAATAATGAATAAAATTCAAATATACATGTCTTTAGCTAATGATCAAATAGATCAACACAACAATCGAGTGTTGTTTTTGTATAGTAGTGTGTAGCCATACCTACTCTGAACTTATTAAATCTTGTCCCTGACAAATACCATCATTTTACAGCATAAAAAAATAAACCAACAAACGAAACTGATGAATCATAAACAATGTTTTATACATAATAAATACAGAAGTCTGTGTATTTTATCCAGAGCGTCCCCCCTTCCCAGACCCACGGTGAGGCACAATAAATTAACAAAGCATCATGAGAGATAATATCTGCATTAGTTTTGTAAGATGACACCTACACACACAAATAGGTTAGTGCTGCCTGTCATCATAAAACATAAAAAGTGTCAATGCTGATGCTACTGTTGTTCAAAATAGTTAGCATCACATCCTCAAGACAAATATAGTCACCTTTGGTCCACCTCTCCTGAAACCAAAACATCTGTAGCTTGCACCCAGCGGTCTTCTCCACATGGTTAACACAAACATGTCTCTGCACCACTGTTCATTTAGCTTTATAAGAGTGCAGCTTGTATGGTCTGCATTGTGGCAGTGGGCTGTTGTATGAAAATGTCCCCAAACGCTTTCTAAGTCACTTTAATCGCGTTCACATTACATTTTCTGCAGTGGCACGGCTCGCTAGCTGACCCGGTGCTAGACTTTCCCGATCTCTACACATGGCGCAGAAAACAGCTTTGAAATCGAAACATGCGTCTGAGTCTGCGCAACAGGGAACCTCGTGAACCGTGTTGCATTTATGTGCTGTGGAAGATATGTCACTTTTCAGAACGTTACACACACACAAACACAAAAAAATAAAAAATAAAATAATAATAATAAAAAAAGTCAAACATGGCTTGGAAACGTGTTACGTTTTGCTTTTTAATTTACTTTATATTAAGATGGGTTCACGTGAAATCACATCAAAGGCTCATGGTAAATACAAGAGTTTTATTTAAGTATCTGAAAGCAGATTGTCCAAGGGTTTTGTCGACATCTCATATCTGGAAACCTTTTAAATATGATTTAATGCAACCAGCCATAGATGAAGTTTTTCACTTTTCCCTGACTAAAATTAGCTGTAGTATACACAAATCAACGCGTTCATAACGTCCGTTATTGTAATAATTGTAATTTACGGGGTGTCCAGGAAGGCAACAGTCGTTGTTTTCCCTGTCTGGTGTGTTCATGGATGTATCGAGTTGTTGAACAGTTTGATATCAGGGTCACAACTATTTAGTTTTTTTATAACGCCTGTAACACATTTTCTAGGACGTCTGCCTACGTTACGCCTCCTTAAACGTGTCCGAAAGGGAGTCGCTAGTCTCGGCTGGTGAAAGCTGAGTGCTAGCTTGTGCTGTTGTTTAGCAGCTGGAGGTTAAACAGGGAAGACACACGGGGAGACTGTCATCTTAAACTGAGAGGAGGGTTTGGGTGAAGTTAGAGGAGCTGAGCAGGTGTGCGTTTGTCCAGACAGTAATAAAATAAATAGTCATGACCACTCGAATAGAGTGTATATTTTTCAGTGAGTTTCATCCCACCCTGGGCCCAAAGATAACATACCAGGTAAGTGGGCAGATGTTAAGTTTGCTAAAGTATGAATGGGCGTCATGCTCATCATTTGTACAATAGTTACTGTAATGGTAATGAATATGGTCCCTAGTGGTGCATGCATTTTTAGCAATGGTGCATTGTGTGTTATACTCACTGATTAGCTTTAACATTATGACCCCAGACACGTGAAGTGTTATCATGGCTCCTGCCCGGTGGTGGGCTGTATTAGTGCGGTACATGAACACTTGTCATCACAGTTAATGAGTTATAATCAAAAAAGGTGGGATAAGTGTCAGGATTTTTAGTGTTTGTACGACAAGATCAAATTATCTTCATCTCTGGTCTGCACTGGTAGGTACCTGTCAAAAGTGGGACAACGTGGTCCGATCCAACAGATGAGTTACTGTAGCTCATATTAGTGAAAGCGTTGATGCTGGTTCTGAGCACACAATGCATCACAGTTTGCTTTTATGGAGCTGTAGCCACGGATAAGTCCCCTGTCCTCTGCTAAAAGTACCTACAATTGGCATGTGAGCATCGGGAGCAATGAAAAAAGAAAAAAAGCCTGATCTGATGATCTTTCTCAAATGAAATGTCACGTGGATGGCTGTGTGCATATGGGTGACTTAGCTGGGAAATATACGAGGAATAGGGCTTTCCAGGACTCTGGTTTCCCAGAAAAAAACATTAGATGTCAATGAGATTCTCAGCAGTATTCATCTCACCGGTTTGTGGTTTTCATGTTGAGGTTAATCAGTTCATAATCCTCTTAACCTATCCAGTGTCTCCTCTGTCCTCTCCTGACAGGTCCCTGAGGAATACATATCACGGGAGCTCTTTGACACAGTTCAGGTTTATATTATCACCAAGCCAGAACTGCAAAACAAACTAATAACAGTGTATGTTAAACAACACCCATATATATATTCTCCCCATGGCATGATTCATTTTATTTTTTACTCAAAAAAATGCATTTCCTCTCCTTTTCTGTGTTGTCTGTTATAGCACAGCTATGGGGAAAAAGTTAATCGGCTGCCCTGTGTGCATTGAACATAAAAAGTACAGCCGAAATGCTCTCCTGTTTAATCTGGGCCTTGTTTGCGATGCCCAGACCAACACGTGTGCCCTTGAGCCGATTGTCAAGAAGCTCTCTGGGTACCTCACAACTTTGGAGGTAGGGAGAAAAGCATTTTCACATAGGTATGTAACTGTTGTGCTTTCCGTGATGCAACTTAGAAATCAATTGCTTTTTCTTTTTTTTTTCTTTGCTTCGTTGTGTCACAGTTGGAGAGTGGCTTCATATCTAAAGAGGAGAGCAAACAGAAACTTTTACCCATTATGTCGACCTTGTTAGAAGAACTCAATGCCACCGGAGCCTGCACGTTACCCATAGGTACAGTCATTTTTATGTTGCTGTTTGTATTTGAGTTCATTTCCGTGACAAACAAAGCACATGACTGATTCACAACTATGCTGAAGGTGGAAGTGAAATGCAGATGTGTGTGAAATGAGATATTTACTGAAAGACTATAAAAGAAGCGTAGAACACATGTTGTTCAGCCCTTGTAGCAAACAATTATGACGATATTGATGCAGCCCTGAAAGTCACTGACTAGTAAGGGTCGAAAAGGGTAAATTGGTTATAGTTTTGCTTAATTTTGTATTGTAAATCTATGTAAGTTCCTTTGTCAAGTCACGTCTTTGATAAGTGCTGATGACATTGTTTTAGAAATCAGGGATGGGCAGGTCGTACTTTCTGCATTCATTTTAACGGCAAGTGTACAATGCAATAGTATGAAATCAAAACAATGTTAAATCAAAAGCTTGTTCGGATATTTAATTCAAATGCTAAATAACAAAACCAAAGAGCGCGTGGGATGGCTGCAGCCCCAGCAGGTTTCAGATGAGTCTGTCTCTTTCTCTGTCTGTGTTAGATGAGTCCAACACCATCCACCTAAAGCTGATCCAGCTCAGAAGGGACCCCCCTATAGTGCAGGAGTACGATGTGCCCGTCTTCACTAAGTGCAAAGAGCACTTCATGAAGTCTCAGTGGGATCTCACCACTCAGCAGGTAGACCTTCGCTGTCAGCAAAATGTGCCTATTGATATCATGAGACACTGCGATAAGATGTGTGCCAGAAAAATTATAGGATGCACCGGGAATAAGATTACTGATTAAACGCTTTTTATCAGCTGTATGTGAAGCGATAAGCACACATCATTCATTTCTTTTACTTTATGAATGGAAAAGAGGCACCATTGTGTGAGTGGTTGCCATTTATAGGTCCTGTATGGTGTTGCTGCTGAAATAAGTTATTTACAAATGTAGTTCTTATTAATTTAGCATTTCAGGTCATAAGAACAAGCATTTCCTTTGTTATGTAATGTTTACTACAGATCCTGCACTATATTGATGGATTCAGACACATCCAGAAAATCTCTGCCGAGGCAGATGTGGAGCTGAACCTTGTTCGAATTGCAGTGCAGAATCTTCTGTAAGTATGTTTCTGTGACTAAAATGCTGAAATAGGAAGTGTGCACACTCACACTGGCAGTGTCTTGGTGCACGTCACAGTGGAATGAATAAGCTACTTCCTTTTTATTCCTGGTCATGTGCCACTCTCCAGAAGGCGGCCATTTTCATAAGAATTGCCTGTTTTAAATGTTACATGACGCATACATGACCTTTAGCGTCCAAAAGAAAGCAAAAGCTTTTTGTAAATCTGTTTTTTCCCTTTCTTCTTCAGGTATTATGGGGCTGTGACCTTGGTGTCTATATTCCAGGTACTAAAATAAACTGTACCACAAAATGCACTTAACCGTTGCTTATACTTCTGAGTCTGTAGCCGTGTCGTCATGTTCAGCGTGGGCAATTCGATCATGTGGACAGCTTTTAGTCACTGTGTTGACACATGGCATTAATATGGATCTCAATATGTGTCCTCAGCCAGCGTCCTGATCTGATCAGTAGAATATTATAACAGCTGCTGTCTCTAATGGGTAACTACTGCTGTTTCAGAACCACAAACAGAATAAATCTAGCTTTATGTGCACCTGTAGTGTGATGGAACTGTTGATAAATGAGAAATGAAGGTAAAAAGTACTTAAAGTTAATACATTAATGTGACTTTGTCGTTTGCTCTGTCTTACAGTTGTTCTCAAAGTATTATAGCTTAATTCCCTTTTCGTGTAATATGTAGACTTTATTCTTAAACCATTTCACCTGACTGTGTTTTTCTTTTCCCTTCCTCTAGTACTCTAATGTGTACTGCACAACCCCCAAAGTCCAGAGCCTTATAGATGACAAGTCCATTCAGGACGAGTGCCTCAACTACGTTTCTAAGAATGGTGAGTAAGGCTCATACGTGTTGAACACAAGTGTTTTCCTCTTGTTAAATGACGTTCACTCTTTGTTTTCCCTGCTATCAGGTCAGAAACGTGCCAGCCTGAGAGATGTGTTCCAGCTCTACTGTGGCCTGAGTCCAGGCACAACTGTGCGAGACCTTTGCTCCCGCTACTCGCAGCAGCTTCAAAGGGTTGACGAGAGGTCAGCATCGCTCCCCTTATCAGTTCCTGAAAAGACTATACGATTCTTGAAAAGCCAGGTCACACTGACTCCGGCCGACACGTGTGTTTGTCTTGTGTTTCCGTTCAGGAGGCTGATCCAGTTCGGACTGATGAAGTCTCTCATTCGGCGGCTGCAGAAATATCCCGTGAAGGTGATCCGTGACGAGAGGAGCAGGCCGCCTCGACTCTATACTGGTTGTCATAGTTACGATGAGATCTGCTGCAAAACAGGCAGGTTTTGAAGCTGCCTTTGATTGTCTGCATCACTAATAACTGAGGGTGGTAAACAAGCCGGCTCATTGTGTCTTGATTTCACAGGGATTAGTTACCAGGAGCTGGATGAACGTTTGGAAAATGACCCTAATATCGTGGTGTGCTGGAAGTGACGTGAAGCCATCGGACTGAAAGACACAGAGATGCCTCAACCAAAAATGCCTTTAAGTGAGAGGAAGAGTTTCCTTAAATGGAGAGGGAAAACGAGTAGTGTTTTGTAATTTTTGTTATCTTAGCATTTTTAAAATGTAATATTCTCTGTTTAAATCAGGCAGTGAAGATGAATCTGGTTAATATTGTACAGAAGAAACTGCAAGATTATAAACATGATGTGACTGATTTAAATCATGCAGTGGTTTAAGGCCCATTTATGTGGTTACATCAATCAATCAATCAACTTTATTCGTCACTATAACTTCATCGAAATTGCGCACATATACAGACAATACATACAATAAGACAGACATAACAGGATGAGTGTTTGGTAATAGTGTGGGGAGGAAAAGCAGCTCCCAGACTACACTCCTAGGGCAGTACAGTGTGAGACTGGGGGGAAAAAAACAGTATACATGATTACTTTGTGTCATGTATACTGTCCTCAGATGTGCTTATGTTGCTGAGGTACGTGTACATAAGCCTGGAGAGTCGCTTCGTCTGGCCTCCCAAACGGTGCCTCAGTTTGCAGGATGTCAACGCGATACCGCAGCATAGTTGCCATGGAGACGTCCCTGATTGGGTCCCAGGCGGAGTCAACCATCAACAGGTGTCCGTGAAGGAAGGGAGTGAGGGATGGGATAGAGCGTCTCACTGCAGCGATCTCGTGGGGTTTTGTTCCAGCAGCGGCCTTGACCAAGGCCGGCCGGGTCTGGAATGCAGATTAGAATATGATTGTTTGGGTTAGGGCGAGGAGTCGCCTCTCAACAGACACGGCTTACTCTGTTTGTCCATTCTGGTCTTTAGATCCATTCATTCGCCTTACAAAGCCGAAAGCTTCTTCAAGATGTTTTCCATGTCGCGGTTAATGACCACAGTCTGAGCACGAACAGCCCTGTCCAAGGTGTTATCCATAAAGAACATCATAAAATGGAGCTAAAAATGTCTCTTCATACGACTTTCCATTCACTATCAATGCCTCTTTATGGCTCTGACTTTAAAAAAAAGCCAAATTCATCTAATTCCTGTTACCTGACCAACATCTACTAAATGCAGAAAAACAGATTAACTTCTGTACTGTCGTATACTTGTTGGCAGATTTTGGAGTGTCCTGAATACAGTACATTCAGTAAACTCATTTAAACAGGGAAATGTCTTTAAAATTCTTGGCAAATCCCAGTTTAGAAAATGCTGAAAAAAGCATATAAAATGTAATATAATATGCATTCACTAAAAGAAGCAGATACAGAAGAGCTGCTGTAATCGTAATAGGTAAAAAAGGTGCACGACTCCATTTTTAACTACAATAAATAAAATATACTTTCTGCAACTAGTATTTTGCAGATAGAAATTGCATTAAATTTTCAGTTTAACTTTACACAGTCAGGACTTCCACACGCAATACAGAATAAGCAATACAGCAGTATATAAATTATTTAAATACGCTTAATTCTGGGAGTAGCAGAACTCATTCCCATCAGTAATATTTATTCAGTTAATACTTTACTGATCATAATTGCACACTTTTATCTTTTTCAATACAGCACTTTTATTTTACAGAAAGTTTGGATATAAAGCAAAGTATTAGCTTATATATTAAGCACATAGCAATGCTAATTGCATAAGGCTGGACAAATAGTAATTTTAATCTATATTTCTGCATATACACTTTATGCATTCAGTGTTTTGCTGGTGATACCTGCATGCTTTTTTTAAAATTATCAGTGTAGTGCTCTTATAATGATTTTAAATGCGTGAGCACTGATACTTCCACCATTATTGTGGCTTTAAACACCATTTTACGCTCACATGTCGCTGTTTCACGTACGCAGAGATCTACCGACCCCCTGTGGCGGCGAACACAAACTACATCTGGTGCGCCTGCGCTTGGTTTACAGTAACCATGACAACCACCGGAAACATCAGGGCATCGTTAACCTTTCCTAGTAACCATTACTAATAAGTCTACTGAAGTGGTAGTCTATCGATATATTTATTCATATTAACTTATATCATCTGGATTTATATTCGACGTCGAGATGGAAGCATCGGTAATTCTGCCCGTGGAAGCTGAGGGGTTTGTTCAAAGTCTGGAAACTTTCCCCCTCAAGGAAGTGGGCTCTGCGAGGTAAGGGCGGCCACGTTAGCTCAAGAGTCAAGCTGTTGCAAATGTGTGAAAGGTGATGAAAACAGGAAAAAGAAACTACATTCAGTCTTTCTTTAACTGAAATTTATTTTTCTTAGTAGAAAGTCTAAATGTTAATACCCTATAATGTGTCGTTTGGTGTTTATATGCTGCTTCTAAATGCTAAATAGGAGTACTTAAAGCACTGACTTATAGTAATATATATTTATTATATATATAAAGAAGCATGTTTGGGTTGTCTTTTCAATCTACAACAATATTACAAGGTGAACAACAGAAACTGATAATGTCTAATAAATATCCTGTTAATATTTTGTTGTTAATGCTTCTAGGACTATAACATCTGCTTTGACATGAGATTGCTGCTCATTTAGTCAAACATCTGTTGGGTCTCAGTCTTCTCTCCTCTCTGGATTTTGGCTAAGCCATTAAGTCTGGTCTTGAGCAAGTGGAAGTCCTGAGTGTTAGGACAAATGATCACATGCATGGTCAAGTGAGTTTCGATGCATTTGGCCAAATCTCAGCATAGAGCTCTCTTGCGTGTTTCTGAGTTCATCCTGTAGCTTTGGTCAGCTGTGACATGAGAACAGAACTACTGTGTGTCATGAGCTGTTCCTTTTTTTCCTCCACTTCCTCTTTCGAGGATTTTTATAGAGAGGGTTGTTTCTGGTTCATCAGTCCAGAGAAGTTGGTTCCGAAGTTGTTCTGTGTTTTTTGTTATTGTTTTGTGTGTTTTAAATTAAAATGTGTAGGCTTATTCTTGTGAAATATGAACGTTGAAGGGCCATGTTGTTTTGTCTGGGCCCAAAAATATGTTTAAGGGTAAAGGATGTTAATGTACTTTTATGAAGTGCACCTCACCTTCTTGTTGTGACTCCTCTGATCCTCTCAAATCTCTAACAGGGAAACATGAACAGTACACCTGCATCCTTGAAGGCATTCTTCACTGCAGGGGCTTTTCTTTTTTTTTTACCATCATACAAATGATTTTCCGCTAATCGGCAAAACTCATCCTCCTTTGTCTTCCAACTTTTTTACTATTTTCTAGCTCATACCTGTTTATGAAATGTGTTAAAAGAGTTATTCCACACAGTTATTCTAAATATAGATTCAGTCCTTCACAAATTAAAGCTGTAACTAGGCACTTTAATGTACTATGAAATATTTTATTTCAAAGTGAATGCAGTCAAACACAGAGTCTGAAATTGTATTTGTCAGAAAACGTCTGGACTGTCTTCAAAGAATATTTTTCTCAAGGAAGGTTTTTCATCATATTTAATCAGGAAGGTCATTTCAGTTTTTATTTTTTTCATAGTATGAGCAAGACATCCAAGCAGCCATGATATAAACTGTACAAAAGACTTTCTCTTTGTGTGTTTACAGGTGGCTCAGACAGCATGAGTATACTGAGAAACTTAACATGCAGGCAGTACTGAATGCTTCTGCCATGCATGATGAGTTCGTCAAGGAGCTCCTCGTGTCACACGGAAAGGTGACCCCCAACGCTGCGTGACATTAGAGAGTCAGTTGCGTTTAGACAAGTTCCACAATTGTGTCTTGAGTTGAGTGATTTCTTCCTTTTTGTAGATACCTATCCTCGTCCATGAGATGATCCTCATCGAAGTGTGGAAGCAAAAAGTGTTTCCAATCTTGTGCCAGCTGCAGGACTTCAATCCAAAGAACACATTTCAACTTTACATGGTGGTGAGTATAGAAGAAGATTTAAAATGATGAATCGGCCTGTAGCACTTTTTTTTATGCATTTTGTTCTTTTCTTTTTGTCTCTATTGTAGATTCATCATGAAGCCACGGTCATAAACCTGCTTGAAACAATAATGTTTCATAAGGTCAGTGAGTACTCTACTATCACAAATTATATATCATTGTCATCATAATTTTAATGTTTTAAAGCATTAATTTTAATGTTATTCAATATAAATAACATTTGAAGTGAAATGTTGAAATACTCATGCGTCTTGTTGGGCAGGATTCATGTGAGGCAGCGGATGACTCCGTTCTTGACTTGGTGGATTACTGCCACCGTAAACTCACCCTGCTCGCCAGTGGAGCAACCAGGGATTGTGCCACGACTCATGACCAGCAAAACCTAATATCCTCTATAGAGGTAAATGTCTGAAATGTGTGCTCTCGTTTTGTTTTCAGACATTGTTCATAAGTCTTCTAACTTTGTTTCTCTCTGTGAAGGAGCTGCAGATGCAGAATGCTGCACTGGAGTTTGAAATTTCCCTGAAAGCTGTATCGGTGCTGCGGTACATCACAGACCACACTGACAGGTGAGGCAGCTTCTTGTGGAGAATATGGAGAAGCACAGCTGATGAAATGAATTGCGTCTTTCTTTTCTCTACAGCATCAGTGTTATCAGTCGTATGCTGTGCACACATAACATGCCCTGTGTACTGGTCCAGCTGATTGACTGCTGCCCTTGGAGTCGCTGCAAAGATGGTATGACACACCAACTGGTGCTTCAAATATGTCCTTAAATCTTCTCATCTCTTCAAGACATTAGGGGAAATACACTAACGCACTACCTCTCTCTTTTAGATTTAGATGACAAGAGTGATGCCGCTCTCTAATGTTTCTGTTCATTACAAGCAGGAACTATTGTCTGTATATGGAAGGGTAGGTTTTATGAAGTTGAGTAGGAGTTTGAGCGTGACACAGCAAGTAATCTGTGAGGGCACCCACCTGTCACAACTTTACATTTTGGTAAAAATTAAACGAGTGAGTTGGGTAAAATTCACCCTCATATAAGAGTCGTGAAAGAAGAATCTAGATATAGAGACTACTTTAGCATCAGCCTCAAATGGCCATTTGAGAAACTGCCCTTTTTGACACGAAACCAATGACTTCATTCAGAGGTTGTTGCTTAGCAACCAACTAAAGAAACCGTTTGAAAACAGAGAGTTGGTTCAGTTATTGTACGGATAAAACAAACAAGATATAATGTATGATTGTTGAGAGATTTACTGGCTGCTGGCTTTAGTTAGCTTTGGACAGAATCAGCTTTACAGTTTCCTCCTTGGTTTCCTTATAAAACTAACGTCACTGAGAACTACCTAATTACCATACAGACGTGAGAGTGGCAGCAGTCTTCTCATCTCACTTAACAACAAGAATATGTTTCCCACAGAAGGTCTAATCATTTCCATTCAGTGGCCTGTTTCTTTTGTTTCACTGCAGGTGAGGTACAAAAGTACATGAACGGCAAATGGCAGAAGATTCCCGCTGAGGACCATTTAAAGATGACTAAACTGGACGGTCAGGTCTGGCTTTCCCTTTACAACCTCTTACTAAAGGAGGACTGCCAGAGAAAATATGACTTCAACAGTTTCAACAAGAACCAACTTCTAAAGGTACACTTTGAACAAAATCAGGACGGACTTGTTTCTTCATGTTGTTGTTTTGCTGCTTTTGTGGTATTACACTTCGTCACCATCTAACCTGATTTAGATTTCTGTCAGTGAACTCCTGCTCCATCCAAGTAGCTGCTGGATGCTAGCTGTAAACTGATGTTTAGGAAGTGTGTGAGTGCCAGATAATGTCCTCCAACTGCATATCTGATCTCTGCATGTGCTAGAGCACAGATTCAATTTCCAAGCGTTGTTTTGACTAAGATGTTTCCTCCAATTATAAGCTTTTGCATCCTCTTCCTGCAGCATTAATTATATAACCAGAGCGCCCTGTGCATCCTCTTGTAATAACATATTTTTTTCTTATTCAGTAACTTGTGTTATTGTTTTTCTTGCTGCTGTATTATTTGTTATCCTCCGTGTGCCACAGCTCCGGGGTTTCTTGACGGATGTGTTGATTGATCAGTTGCCAAACTTAGTGGAGCTGCAGCGTTTCCTGGCTCATCTTGCTGTTACTGAGCCAGTCCCTCCAAAAAAAGAGCTAGTTTTGGAACAGGTATGGGGACACTCACAAATACGCAACATGTTGCGCCATCTAAGTTTGACCCTGTGCATTCACCATCAGCTTTGCTCTATTAATAGATCCCAGAAATGTGGAACCACATTGTCAGAGAGAATTCTGGGAAGTGGAAGGCAATAGCTAAGTATCAAGTCAAAGAAACATTCAACCCATCTGAAAGTGACATGAGACAGCAGGCCCAGAGGTAACACTGACATCTAGGAGTAGTTACGGTGCAGAGAAGTGACTCAATCCTGTGTGGCCTCTGAGAAACAGCTGTGTGTTTTAACCAGGTTGGCTCAGACATATAACTTGGATGTGATGGAGAGTTTACTCCCTGACAAACCAAAGTGTGGATGCTGTGGGATGGAGGCAACAAAGAGATGCTCTCGATGTCAGGGACAATGGTACTGTCACAGGTAAGACTCCAAGTAGTTGTGCAGATTTAACAGTTTCTTGGACTGTCGTGGTCATCAGCACGTGCTCTGATCCAGCTGTGACTGCTGATACATGTACGACCGATATAAGCTGCTGTGTGTGTATTTTTTGGGCTCACCATTTAAGATGGACAACATACTTTTGTGTTTTTTTTATAGAGAATGTCAAGTGAAGCACTGGTCTAAACACAAGAAAGCGTGCCAGCTTATCACTGAAACCACAGAGAAGATTCAACACAACCTACACATCAACAGCTGAGAGAGAGAGAGAGAGAGAGAGGGAGAGAGAGACTGTTGAAGGTTGAGATGGGAAAAGAACAAGTCTCCTTCTTTGCCTATGCACCATTATACTTAGATTTTTTCATGTTTCATGGCCCTGTAAGTTTTCTCTATTTCCTTCACCCCAAATAAAACTGTTGCAATAACTCTAAAGGTTTTTTGGTTTTTTTGCCAGCACCACAATGAACAAAACCATGTAGTCATTTTCAGACCAAAAGCCGGCAGCTCTGAGTACAACTGTGAAGACACAGGTGCTGACATCACTCAGACACATCCGCCCGTCTCTCGTCATGTAGAGCAGCCCTTTGGTGTTTTGTTCAGCCTCTTCAATATTCAAAGAGTTTATTGTCATGTGCACATGTGTAGAAACATGTTTCTCTGTACAATGACATTCTTCTTTTGTCGTCCACCCAAATGCCTATATATGAAAAAGTCTTACAAATAGAATATAAAAAGATACATATAATAGCAAAATGTAAGATAACTGGTGTCGATGTCCAAAGGTGAAAAATGTTGAGGATTTCTGAAGGCGGTGGGGATGAAGGACTTCTTCAGTCTCGAGGTCCTATATTTCACACTCCTCTACCTCTTTTCTGAGGGTAGGAGAGTGAACACCCTGTGTTGGGGCTGGGTGTGGTCCTTGGTGATGGATGCCGCTCTCCTGCAGACTACAGTATGTTTGCAGATGCTCTGCAGAGAGGGGAGTGGAGTCCTGGTGATCCTCTCTGCAGTCTTCACCACACTCTGCAGGCGTTTGCGGCCCATGGCCGTAGCGCTGCCGTATCACGCGGTGGTCAAGATGCTCTGTACGATGCAGAACATGCTGAACTTCTGACCTCTGACCTTCTTTGATGGACTTAATGGCCTTGGCTTCTGTTTGGACGTATCAACCCTCTTTGAGCTCCTCAGTGATTGCTCCAGCGGTGGACTTAAGGGCGTGTTGGCGTCTACAGCGATACCGTGCCTTGCTTGGTTCCTTGGAGTCATCTCTATTGTGGAGTTGGGGAGGGCATACAGCCCATGTAGCGTGCCCGATGTGTGCACACTACATGGGCTGAACAGGACATTGTAGACCCCCGCCCCCCATCGAAAATTTGATCCTCTGGGTCCGACAAAGACTTTAAAGGCACAATGACCTGAGAGTAAACATCTGACCCACTGATGAGTTATAGCTGAAATAATCCATCTGTAAACAATTATTGGAAAAATGTTTTAACCAACTTATCCAGACTACAGTTTCTTAACGTAAAATCTTGTGATACTCTGTTGGATTAACTTTCTGCTGAGTCTGACATGTCATAAAATCTTAAGTTACAGTCAGATGATGTGATTGTCAGTAGGATCAGTCACCATATTAACATATTTGATGCGTGCTTTAGGCTTTACTGATGTGGTCAATGAAAGCCAGACCCATCGCGGTTCGGGTTGGCGGGGTGGGGGACTTTGTCCGCCCACTCAGCTGCTCTCAGGACTCCCCCTATGTGGAAACATTCCGGATGTCAGCTCAGTCTCATCTCACTCTCTCTTTTTCATCACAGGCCGCTTCCTCTTCAGCACAACAGATGACTACGGTGTCTTGAAGGAGGGTACCGCTGTCACTCTGGATGTTACCGCTAAAATAAATATATAAAAATCATTTAAAAAGAGCGCGGACAGAGGAGCAGTTTCGTTTGCAGTAACCAACCGGTGATGATCGATTATTTCCAGAGATGTAGTCACGGCCGCACACCTCCTTTAGTTACTTGAAAACTGTTTCTGCGGAAATCTTCTGTCTCTCTCTCTCTCCGCGGATGGACGAAGTTTTGAGACAAAGCGGTTGCCACGAGACTGCTTCCCACCCTTTTTTTGGTGAGTTTGACAGAAGGTACAGCAGGTTTTATTTTGCTTTGCTCTCCAAAGGCTATCAAAACGCCAACTTTTAAACGAATCCTCCGCGTCGTCGTATCTCGAGATCGTTTTTTATTAATGTCTGCGGTGGAAAAAGCCATTCTGCGTGTATCAGTGTCTTACTGTACGTGTTACATGAGCAGATGTTGGTTTCTTATACGTGGACAACTTATAGAAATGGAAACTGTACGTCTCAGATCAGTGGTAGAAACTTGTACTTTATGTGCTTCAATTTGAACAACTTCGTACTTTCAAATTCAAAGGAAGTTTACCGTCTCACCCCGTTGCATCCTCTGCATGGCCTATTCCATTTAAATGCAATGAGTTCTTAAAATGTGATGTGTCTTAAAGAAAGTAAGCCACTAATCGTTATGTAGCCTAAATTAGGTTAAAGTTTGCTCCAAATTTACTGTAAAAGTCCAAAGACTCACAACATGTAGCTAAATGGAAGATTCTTGTGTTTTTTAAACTTCAAGCACACAGGGAGAATAGTTGCTGTTGAATTACTTTTTTCCCTAAAGTATTTCCTCCACCAATTTACACGATAATTAAGTTTTTAACAGATTTTTATTTTAATTTTGTACCAGTTTGATAGCAGACCCACTGTTTCCTTGAAATGGAGGGTCTCCCATTTCTAAAAACGTTAGATGCACATAACCAGCAACTTAATGAATACTCCACATTTCTATTACTAACTCACAAGTGGCACAGGATGAACGTATTTAAATATTACCAGACCAGCCTCTAGCAGATGGGTCCCGCTCACCTTCATCTAACTGGGTTCTGGTCCTCAGAGTTTCTTCCTGTCTACAGGGAGTTTTTCTTGCCGCTGTCGCTTTAGTGTTTGCTCTGAGGCTTTCAATCGTGTGTTTGTAAAGCTTTTTAATACAACCTGAACTGTTACAGTTACATTATAATAAAAATCAGAATGAATTTAAAAGACGATTCTTTTTTAAAATGTCAAAATCTTAAACCAAAAATCGTGGTTGGCGAGTTGCGCTCATCTATAGTGTGTTTTTCTGTCTGTCAGTGATAATGGAGGAAGCCCGGCTCTGAGTGACTCCATGTCTTGGGGGGAGCTCATCGAGCTCCGCGACCTGAGGTCGAGCGGGGAGGAGATAGAGCTGACCGGCTCACCATGCTCACCTCCACGCCTCGAGAGAACAAACGCCCTGAGGATCACCCCGGGAAAGGTCCCGGACCTTCTCAGTCGGGTGGGCATCATCCGAGTCCTGAGCAGCTCCCAGGACCCCCAGCTCCCAGAGGAGAAGGGAGAAGGGCACAGCTTCCAACCCTGCAGCCACGCTCAACCCACGTGGTGTGACCAGTGTGGAGACTTTATCTGGGGCCTTTACAAGCAGAGCCTGCGGTGTGTCAGTGAGTTGGCTTACGTAGGCTGCATTTGGATGTGTGTGCATGATTGCATCGGTGCATGATCAGAAATGAGAGCAGCACTGAAAGAAAGGAAATGCAGACAAAGATGCAACCACCAGTGTTGCTGCACACCCAGATAATCCTGCTACTTTTTCACTGAGAAAAACCACACTAAGAAACCTAAATTTCAGAAACACGTATGTTCTCTACACTGGCTTTTTTGAAGAAAATAAGGGAAAGTGGCTTTTCACAGAGAATTAATGTCACAATTAAACTATTGTTTGATTTAAAAGCAACAATATTGTATCTATGCTGCTGTTTTGGTGGTTTGGTCATGATCTAGTGTGAGGTTTACATCGGCTGCTGACCTATATGCATTGTATAGCTTTGCAGCACTCTCGAACTTCCTTTCTATCAACTGAAAACTCCTGAAATAAAAAGCTGTGGTTTGTATAAAACATTTAGTGTGGAAGAAAAATACTGTTATGAATATCAATATGAATCCACCATCAGCTGCACACAAGCTAATCGCGCAGAGCAGGTGCGGATGTGAGCAAACGTGCAGTGACCATGAATGGACATCACACTTTCGCTACTGTTAAATAATATTTATTTATAGTTTTGTCAGTACCTGTCTAATGTCAATGATCGTGTACATTTACAGACTGCAGATTCACATGCCACTATCGCTGCCGTACCCTGATTCGACTGGATTGCAGCTGGGAACGAGGTTCTGCTGCTGAAAACACCTGCGTCGTAGAGCACACCATAGAAACCGACACAAATGTGGTAAGCGTCACTGAGTCTAGCCACATGGCTAATTTAGCAACCTAAACAGTACACATGCAGCCTTGTGCACAATCAAAGGTGGAAGTAGTGACAGTTCAACATCACAGATATATTCTCACATATACTATGCATATAGCATGGTTATTGTGCTGGAACGCTTCAGGGAGCAAATGAATACTGTATGATCCAAAACAGGAACTATATTAGACAAAAATAAATACACACGCAGTTTCACTGTATGCAAAGGCTTAACTGAAGGCTGAATGTTGGAATGAACCGTATTTGCTGTTAACAATAATGCAACTCTATGTAGGGCGACGACTAACGACATCAGATTAATAAAAGGAAGTAAAGGCATTAGAAGAGGAAGTTTGTTTTTGTTGGGGAATACAGAGCATTACAGGTTTTCACTGCCTTGGATGTTTTCCCCTTTTACTTACATTTACAAAAAACACAAACAAGTAAAACCTCCAAGTAATGTCAGGAAATCACATCCTCAGTCAGGCCTTCACATCTGGACTCTGCAGCTCGACTTAAGATCTGTCAGGTTGCACAGGAATTGGGTCCAGCCACAAATTTACTATTGGATTTATCTGGGTTTTGTCTCTGTCGCTCCAGAACATTCACATTGTGTCTTGTAGATTTTGCTGTATGCTTCGGGTCATTGTCTTGCACAGTCCGTCTGGAAAATAAATCTAGTTGTAGCTCCCTCGCAGGCTGAGACAGATTGTCCTAGAGGATTTCCCTACATTTTTACTGCAGTAATTTTACCCTCTACTTCACTGTCCAGGAAAGTAAAAGAAAATGGGTTCTTTGTGCAACAGTATTATTCACATAGAGGCTTAGGATCATTTGGTATTAATCACTCTGTCAAGCAGGTTTGCCCAGAATGAGAATGTATATTTCAATAAGTTGATGAGCAGAGCATGAAGACATGACTAATCATACTTGTGCGCAGACTGTAGGCGTTTACAGAGAAAAACAACTGACGTGACAGGAAAAACACACATACAGTATCCAATAACATATATGATGGCTTCGTCATGTTGCCAGCGAATCAGCATATATGGCTCCAGAGTCCCGAAGCTGCTCTGCACAGTTCAGAAACCACATCCGGAGTGATCCAGTCACAAGTGGACAGCTTTAAGTACAGGTGTGAATGCACCCGAGACCTACTGTGACTGGTGCACACAGACCACATTTAGAGGTGGTTTGAACTTATGTGACCAATGTCTTTCAACGGTGTGAACTCTGGCCACATCGATGGGGCACCTACTCAGATGCTGCGCTGCAAAATCTCTGCGTCTTGGCTTGACTTACTTTAGAGTATTTTGTATTATGACAAAACGAAAAGGCCGGGCTTGTACCCTGATCTTGTGAGAGGATATCTGCAGAGAGAAGTGGTCAGGTCACACTAGAAAGCACCAGAGTATTGGCCAATACATATCAGAAGATACTAACCCCTTTCAGACATTTCAGACGTTTTGATTTCAGACATTTATAATGTAGCCACAACTGTTTTAAAAGCAATGTGATCAACACTTGAGTGTGCGGGAAAAAAATGAACTGTATAGATTTTGAATTGTTTCTGCGGCTGGACACATGATCTGTTTATGTGTTCTCAGTGTTATTACTTGAATCAGTTAAAAGGTACAATGTGGGTGATCCAGATGAACAGGGCTGGATGGCATTGTTCAGTTTAACCAAATTATGCAGCAAAAAATTGAAGACAGCATGCCTGATTATAGTTTTATACGAGCTAGATTTTTGTTGCCAAAGCTATAAACATGGAAGTGACTGTTTTCATCTTAAGTCACAAAACAATGAGAATTGGATGAGCATGCTGATGAATGGGCTGCAACTATCAATTATGTAGTTTTCATTTCAGCACTGATTTGATTTAGATATCTCCTATTTTCTCGTTTTATGATTGTATAATATGCGGCCAGGGATTGTGGTGGCACTTAAATCTGATTTAGCTGGTGGCTCAACATGTCTAAATTTACAACAACACTATATTCATTGTGGATTTGTCATGACACAGTGCATACACAAGTATTTCAGTAACTGCTCCGATACAGATGGTCTATCAGATTAGTGATTTCTAGGTTACTAATTAATCTTTCGGGTACTTTTTTCACTTTGATAACTGTAAAATGTCAATTATATTAAGAAATTATAAAAATAAAATAAAATAAGAAAACACTCAACTTTAACAAACAAGTAAGACCTCTTGTTAAAAGAGTGACACACGTTATTATTTAATAATGGAAACAGGAACTGGTTAAAGGGACACATACACATTAAATCTGGTGTGCTTGTCACGTAAAGCACTCACAGCAGTGACTTCTGTGGCTTTGAAGGGGGCTTTGTGGAGTGTAAGAAAATTACCATGGGGTATCTCAGCTTGAGTTTAGACTCATAACAATCAAACTAGAGGCATTTGTAGGAAGGAAGTGGGCATTTAAGAGAGAGGCAGACTCCAGTGCTGCATTTACGTCATGGTACAGATAGGAAAGATGGTGTTTACATTTAAATAAGGTGGATCTATTACAAAACATATCTATTTAATATGGGCTTAATCTTATAGCTGTATCAAACACTTCCCTTTTACTAAACATCAAATTTACAGAAATCTCTCAACTTCCCAGTTTTAAATATAACTGAGATTTTGACCATAACACAGATATGACAAGGAGGTATTTAATAACGGGGGGGGGGGGGGGGGGTTGAGTTGCATTATGGGAGTTGTAGTCTTTAGGAGACTACAAGTCACACAGTAAAGATTGACTCAAGACTACATGACTTTCAGGCTGATTTATAAAATAATTGAGAATTTTGGGGTTAATTCAGGGAGAAATTAGTTCTGGTCTTGCTTTGTAACAAAGTTCAGATCAGATTATCTGATAATGTGATGTGTTTACACATCTGCTAATGAACCTTCCACTGCTCACCCATTTGGGCCTGATGTTTAGGATTTAAATGACTATGTCTGCCCTGTCTCTTAAATAACCAATAAGAGAAACGAGTCTCCAAGCAAGCTGGTAGTGTTGTCAAGCAACAGTGAAATATAATGAACCACTATCACTTCTAGTTCTGACTAAACAATAGAGCTGACCACAGCTTTTCCCCATCCACATTTGTTAAGCCGTTTGCTTTGTTTTCTTCTTACTGTAAATTTTTTTCTATGAAGCTTTTCTTCTTCTGCTACAGGGAGTTGTTTCACCGCAGTCTGTTTGGTTTACAGAGATCAAGTGAGGTGGTGCAGGAAATGCTCTCTGACCTGGAATACCCCGTAATTAACGGTTATTTTGAAATCCTGTTGCGTGTGCACATTTGAGTTCAAAAAGAAATATATCTGTTAAGATTCTCTTCAAGTGTGTGATGCAGCCTGATTTCAAACTCTGCCAGGATTTTACAGTTCCTATAGAAAAAAAATATCTGTTATGATTCTCTTCAAGTGTGTGATGCAGCCTGATTTCAAAATGTGGCAGGATTTTATAGCTCCTGTAGTGTGAGTTTATATTCTTGTTGTGGGTCCCTATTAGTAAATCTCCACAGTAACACTATACAGTGGATTATTTTGGTTGTATATTAAAACTGACGGCATTTAGAGCTGTTTTAACCACTTTAAAGTTTTTTAGGGAAGATTAAATTCATTGCTTTTGGAATTAATATATGTACATTTCATGCTGAGGAATAATGAAACTCACGCGGTGGCCACTGCATGTCACGTGACTATTCCGCGGGGGAATAAGGACAAGCAGTGTCCTTATATCGGAGGAGAGGGGGGCAGCGGCAGCAGAGACGGAGAAAGGGGGGGGTGGGTGGTGCGGAGTCTTTGGTATTTCCCCTTCGGCAACCAATCGCGGCCGACTGCGGGGTTTTGTGTATTTTCCAAACTCAAGTCAACGAACCTGGGTGGGGCCTCGGCGGGGGGAAGGAAGCGGAGCGGCCAGGGCGGAGACCCGAGCACATCCTGTTTCACACCGTAGTTTGTACAGTGAAAACGTGGCCGGTAGACGAAGTTTGAGAGGAAAAAAAAGTTAGATTTGTATCAGTTTTTTTATCGAGGCTTTACACAGACGTTTATCTATCGTTTTTGCGACATTAGTGAACCAAACCGTTCGAGGCAGCAACCGTTGACAGACGTTACTCCCCTCTATTTAAGCGAAATTTGCGTCGGCGAATCAACCAGAAGCGAGTCGTTCAGTCGTCCAGAGTTACGTTTTTCATTCTTGGCTAAGATATTACAGCGGTAGTCAGGATGACAAACGCGCCTAGCAGCTCGGACAAAACTCCCTCCTTCGAGATGACCTGGGGAAGCTCCACCAGCAGCGGCTACTGCAGCGACGAGGGCTCCGACTCAGAGTTTGAGCAGTACTTCACCGCTCGGACCTCTTTCTTCCCCAAAGCGCGGAAAGCTAACATCAGTGCTAACGTTAAGAAGGTGAGAGGGATAATAATTAATATATATTAGGCCTTCATTTAAAGTCGAAACTTAAATATAAAAGGGAAGCGAGAGCAGAAGGGGATGTGAGACGTTCACGTATCCCTATTCTCGCGTTAGTTGACATTTCTGCTTTTTTACTTCCTGTTAGTTTTTCGTTTTAAGTGTTTCGTCCTTCACTATTCAAATATTCGTGTATTTTGTTTTCAGTATAGGGTGTGTTTTTGAGTACCTTGAGAATTGTTTGTTTTACTCAAGGGCATCCCCAAGCAGATAATATGTTTGCTAAGTGCAGGCTGGAAGGTGGAGTTCTTGTTCCTCCAGTTTCAAGCAAACACATAAAGACTTAAAGTTGTGAGAACTTTTTAAAATTCACGGGGTGAAACAGAGCAGATGCCGGTTATGACTTGTATACACACCCATAGGTTTGTCTTTTTTTGTTGTAGCAAGCCCGCATATGAACTCATGCTGAGAACAAGCCAAATGTCATGTTTTGTGACGCACACTTGCCTCTCAGGTTTCCAGACGAACACCCACCATTCATTAACTCGTCTCTCAGGTTTTTTATACTAATTTCTCAATCACATATGAGTCATGGCATGTTTTGTTTTTGTTCATTTTCATGTCTTTTTTAAGTCACACACACACCCACTCGGCTTTCTTTACAAGAAACAGATGCAGTTTATTGTAGAAATATTTGGCAAACGCCGCCGCCTGTCTCTGCACAGAAGCCATTTTTGATCTATGTTAGTGACACATCCTAGACAATGTTTATATGACACTCCTTTTGTGGGCATGTAGCGGCACGGTTGTTTTGTATGTGAAACCTCTTACCATATTGGAAAGCTCGCCTGAGCCTTTATATTGATTTATGGATGTGTGTATCTGCAGCAATTAACTCCACAGCTTTCTGTTTGCCTGAGGATTGCTTCTATTGATCTTCCTCTGCTTGACATTGATGTATATGCCACACAGCCCATTCAGCTGATGCTTGCAACTTTTTATGAGACTATCTGTAGGTCAACAGTTCACTTACTTAAACGACAGGTGAAGACAGGTGAGCTTAGAAAGAGTCTGCAGTGTCAGCGTTGGTTGCATCTAGATTATGTTTGAATTTTAGTCCTCTAGAGCGCCCCTCTTCTACTATAAAGAATCAGATGACTTGTAGAAAATACATTTGTGCTGCCTCGGGTTTTAATTGGCATACACAGGAAGGAACCATATTGAGGTAACGGTCATGCAAGCAGGAGGCCAAATGTGCATGACTGAAACATGACTGGGGAGTATGCGGTTGATGAGGCAGCTGACTTCACAGGATGTGCCTGGAAAACAAGGGAGATCATTGTCTCTCCCGCTTGTGGGAGTCCGAGAGGGGTGGCTATTTTTACATGAATACCAAGTTAAGGAATGCAGTGCAGAGCCGTTGGTCACAGCCCCTAGCAGACAGCTGCACGTTGCACCCACCCCCCCACCTCTTCCTCAACCTCTCTCCTCCCTTCAGCCCTCCTACAGCGCTGATTCAGAGGAACTGAACAGGATTGGTCAGAGCTGACATCATTGTGTTTGCCTTTGCTGCGTTGTCCGGAAGTTGAGATTCTGATGCAACTGGTGTTCGCTGTGAGAAACTATGGAGCGACACAAAAAGTCACTTAACGACACTTCAGTTTTCTTGTAGACAACTCCGCAAGTTATTACTGATCACATTTATACAGTAATAACATCTGCTTTAAATTACTGAAAATATTTAAGACGAGCATTTGTTTTCCCCCAAATCAGCAGCAGGTTTTAAAGGGTTAGTTTTGTGATGTGTTTTAATATAAGGTATCCCTAACATTTATACATGTTTACATATGGTGGTTTCAAGTGTCCTTTCTTTGCCGGCTGTGTTGCGTGTTGTGCTGTCTGGTGTGTTCCTGTTGTGGTTTGGAGGGGAGCACTGACACCTGGTGGCTTAACACTGTAACTCTTCTCTGTCCTCTCCAGGATGAACAAGTTGTAGGGGCCAAGCAGGAGTTGACCACTGCAGACATTCAGCAGAAGTTGAAGGAATACAATGCACAAATCAACAGCAATCTGTTCATGAACATGGTGAGTGGTTATTTTTATTACCACAGATCAGTTTAAATTTAAAGTTGCTTTTTTTTTCCTTCAGTGTAATGATGTTTTTTTATTTTTTATTAACAGAACAAGGATGGGTCTTACACCGGCTTCGTAAAAGTGCAGTTCAAGCTGGCACGACCTGTGTCGGTTCCAGCTTCAAAGAAAGGAGGTAACGATGCTGGAGGGAGGAGGACAGGCGGCGTGAAGCGTCGCACCTCGTTCTACCTGCCAAAGGACGCATCCAAGCATTTGCACATAAGCTCACGTACTTCCTCTCGCGAGGTGATTGAGGCTTTGTTGAAAAAGTTTACCGTTGTGGACAATCCGGGCAAGTTTGCTCTGTTCGAGCGCAGCGAGCGTCATGAACAAGGTATTGTTTCTATTTAACACGTCGAAGGTGTTGTTTTAAAGTGAAAATTTGCATATTAAATAGGTTCTTTTTGTTTTCCTCCTACAGTTTATGTTCGTAAGCTCTCTGATGACGAGCGCCCTCTCCGTCTGCGTTTGAATGCTGGACCCAGTGAGAAAGTCCTCAGCTTTGTGATTAAAGAGAACGAAACTGGTGAAGTCAATGTAAGTGCCAAGCAAGAACTCAAAAATAATGGCTCAAAACCACACACAGACATGCGTAGTTTGTCTGCTTTTTGTACACACTAACGCAGTTTTTCTTCTTTCATTTACAGTGGCATGCCTTCTCCATGCCCGAGTTAAACAATTTCCTGCGCATTCTGCAGCGCGAAGAAGAGGAACACGTCAAGCAGATAGTGCAGCGATACGCTTTGGCTCGCACCAAGATGCAGGAGGCTCTGGCTGGCTCGACCCCTGGCTGAGTCAACTCCACGCTATGGGGTTCAACATGCACCTCTTGGCTGGACAATCACCCCACGATGACCAGTCATCGCTGCATCCAAAGATCCCAGAGAATACAACTCAAAACGCCTCTTCGGTGACCGAGAGAGTGAGACAGGGCGCAAGACAATGAGAGAGAGAAAGAGCTAGCGCGAATGTGCGTGTGAAATGATGCGAGAGATGAGAAGTGCCTTACACCTGGAGAGTCTGATGTGCCTGAGAGAATGAGTTGAGAGAAATGGAGACTGGCAGATGAGACGCTGGTTGTATCCAGTAATGTCTATAGCTATTGGGTACCATTTGATTATCCTGTACCACAGCAAATACCAGTGATTATTTTTGGCATTTCAAAAAAAATAAATAAAAAATCTGTTTAAGTTATACTTTAGTAGAAACAGTACTGTAGTATAATTGAGCAGAAAAAGAAAATATTGGTCAAAGCATCAATGCTCCTCAATTTCAATCAATTACTTCAATCTAATATTTGACAACCGAACAAAAAAAACAAAAACACGTGGTCCTTCACCTAATATTGACATTTCCATACTTTTACCCTGTTACTTAAACACAATTAGCGCTGAAAGGTATTTGGATTTTCATTTGACCCATGCTCAGAAGTCTGCCATGTCCTTTCTACACCCCTGATTGGGTGCAACTCTTTTACTTTTAATTCACTGTCGATTTGAGTATGACTGATGTATGGACATTTGTATGCTTCTATGAATGTCGGAGCGAGCAGTGTCAGAGTCACTCTGTTTGACTGGAGTCCTGAATGAATATTGCTATACATGTGTTTCACTGGAAACCACTTGCCATTCCTTATATCTTTGTTTTTCCTGTCCTTGAAATGTTTTGTCATGTGTTTATCAATCTACTTTCTTGTATTCGTCTATGCACAGATTTCCATGTTGGAGCAATGTTTTCATTGAACAAAAGAAGTGCACTGCGTTTAGTAAAGATCTTCCCAAGAATATCAAGTTTTTGTATTTTTTTCCAGATATACATGTAGAATAATTCTTTTTTTTTTTCAGAGTAGCCTGCTAAATGTTGGTATTATTTAAACACAATAGCTGATACAAATAATATTCCTAAATTTAGGAAGTAATATGTCTAACGGATGTTTTCGCTTTAAGTGTCCGGTAACCTCCTGTCGGTCTGATCAGCTGATCGCTTCTGTCGTCGCGCGGACCACAACAGCTAGCATTAGCCGCTAAACGTAGCAGGTAGTCAAAGTTATGACTGGACGTGCTAATTTAACACTATACGATAAGGTACGATCTTTACCAGAGGCGCATCATTTCAGGATATAATTTCTGGTAGTGTTAAACAGTAGCGTTGTATGTACTGACATACACAATTCCGCTTTGTGTAGCGACGTTATCGTTTAGCCTTTTAAAGCTAACCTGCGTCAGTGGTCGAAGCTAACAGGCTAACTCACCTAAATGTGCAGGTATCGTGAGCGAGTAATTATTAGCCACTTCTGGGGCGCTGTATATTTAACGGGTGCGTTTATTATATATAGACGTGTCTATAATATGTATAAAATCATAGTCGTGTTTCTAAATGTAAAGAGATGTATTCCTGGCGTTATGAGTCATTGCTTTCGTTTAGATTTCGGTTTTTATGTGGCCCGTGTGGTTAGCCTCCGTTTAAGCTAGCATAATGTAGCATCATTATATAAAGGCAACTGATAATCCAAATCCTACGTGTTTAATGGGTTTTGTGTGTTTTCACTTTTGGTTTTTGTGTAAATTAAGATTGAAAAGCTCGTGTTCTTGTGTCACCAGATTTAGTTACGTGGACAAACTATTTTTACAAGGTACAATTGGCAGTTATTTCTCAAAATTAAAGTGTTTTATTTAGCATCATTTGATCTGATTCAGTAGTCTCTAATCAAATTGTCTTTCAGGCAGCAGCGTTGGTAGTACACACCCAACCACTAGGCAGTGAAACTGAAGTCTGACATCTCTGTGCGCTTTTCATCCCCCAGGTCCTGGCCTTGCTAAGCAATTGAGTGAATCTGGCAAACAACCAGACTGAAAGCTCTAATTGGAGACTAACTATGCCTTGTCTCTGAGAATGGGAGGAAGTGGATCCAAAGCCAAAGGTGTTTGGCCTTTCTCAGGCAGTGCAGGCGATTCAGGGAGTGATGGAAACGAGCAGTCGGTGGCCCGTCTCAAAGGCTCCAAGAATACACCACCATTCGTTTTTACCAGGAGGAGGTAAATAATACTTGACTGGAGAAGGTGAAGGGTTGGGTCACTTACATCACAACATGTTTCTCATCTGAACTTTATCTGCTGATCCACTTCCATACAGGAGAAGTTAATGGCTTTGTAACAACTTGTATTTCTATGATCAGAAGTAGCAAGACTGATGGGAGTGACAGATGGAGATTTACATTAAACAAGGCTGAATGGAATCAGGGGAAACTGTAGTTCATGGTCGTGGCCCTTACAAAGAGGTCACCTGCAGCTAGATATTACGTGCCTTATTGGCTCTGTGTGTTTCCACAGTTAATATTGTGGTTGCACAGACTTCAGCCTTCACTGTTTGTTTTCATTGGAGTTGCCTTCAGCTGAAGATATAGTCCCAATTAAATCTGTCCACAGTGAGGACAGTGTGCAGATTATCTTGGATGTCAGAGGCCGGTCAGCTAAATTCAATAACTTTATTCATCCCCACTGAGACAAACTGTGCCTGGCAGAACAGAATATTATGAATAATCATATTAAATATTAAAATAAAAAACTAGAAAGGTACATTAGTCCGCACATAAATCTCAAAACTTTTGGTTCAGTAACTCTGTAAAGAAAATGCTGTGTTTTGGGTGAACCAGCCAGCAACTAAGATCCATTTAACTCTGATGGTTACAGCTGCACCTCCTGGTATGTGTGAAACTGTTGTCCACTCGTTGTGTTGGCAGTTCTTTGTACTACGATGAGGACGGAGACCTTGCCCATGAATTCTATGAAGAGACGGTGGTGACAAAAAATGGCAGAAAAAAGTCCAAGTTGAAGAGGATTCAGAAGAATCTGATTCCACAGGTAAACTAGGGACACATTGGGTTAATGATGATGGTGGTTTTGTCAGAATTGTCAACCATGCTAAATGTCAGTATTGTGCGTTTGATTTCTCAGGGCATTGTGAAGCTCGACCACCCGTGTATTCATGTAGATTTCCCCATCGTCCTCTGTGAGATGTGAACGTTGGCTGATCTACTATGAGGTGCAGACGCCGTCTCTCCCGGTGAAGTCTTGTTCCAGTCCCAAGTGTTGTGGTCAACACTGGACCTGTGCTCAGGAGAGACAAAGGAAAATTCAAACTGTCATATTAAAATGAGACATTGAATGAAATGTTATACATTTTAATTCAACTGTTGTCAAAGAGTGCCCCGTTCACTTAGTATCCATATTTCGACATTCACAGAAATAGCTATGGTACAGGTTGTGCTCCCGCTACCCAGCTGATATGTAAGCATTCTTAGAGAATACATCAAATGAAGTTGTATTTCTCTGGTGAGTTTTTTGCAGGGAAAGAAGAAAATGTCCTCGATGTGAAAAGGCTTTAATGGTTCATGCCTTCTGTGAGATGTTAGGCTCTGTATGTGTCTTTGTACATGTACAGTACATGTTGTTAGTTTTGTTTGAAGTTGTGAAAGAAAGATGTGGGATGTAGCTACAGGATAGGACTAATGAAGGATTTGCTGTACATACGGTCTTGCTCTGTCTTGTCGCGTCTGAGTCTGTCTCAGTTACTGGAGCTCAGACCTGCACTAGTGAACATAATGTACTGTAAATAACTTCAGAAATACTTGAATAAATAGTTTACTGAGCTGAGTCATGTGTCAAGAAGTCTGTTATTGTTCCCCTACCCCTACTATTTTACCCCACTATGACCAATATACTATAGGTTTCTGTCACACCTCCAAAATTGTTGTGACTCATTGAGAAATAGACAAAGGTACACCACATGACACTGGATTAATGGTATAACTGATGTATGTCACACTTTTCAAGTTCCCCTCTACTCAGTGTATTTTGCATATTCACTTGAATGTTTTGTCTTTTAGTGGAGAATGATGTTTGTACAGAGTTTGACCTAGGAGGCTGTTATCCCATTGATCTAATGAAGGGTGGAACTCATCTCGGGTCTCATAATAAATCCGAGTGGAATCTGCCAGCAGATTTCAGTGATGTAACCAGGCTGAAAACCACTCATGGTGACATACATGGGTTATGTGAGTGTATGGTGGAAACGCGAAACCTTAGGAAACATCTTGCGCTGAGGACCATGGAAGCAAAATGTCTTGTTAGTTTTGGACAGGAACAGACGAGCTGCTTTCCAGTTTATCTGCTGCCTGTAGCTTCATTTTTACTGTACTCACATGAAAATGACATCAATGTTTTCTAACTTTGAAAAGAAGATGTAATATTCCCAAAATGTATCTGTACATTTTTTTCATTTTGGGTAGTTGTAATTTTTTTTATCAAGTTTTTAAGAGAAAAAAAAATCTACTGCATGTATCTTAAAACTATAAACTTACTTTTCAACTGATTTTAAACTCTTGGAGGCCTGGGCAGCCATTGTTGACTTAACTGTAACTATAACATCTTCAGCTTATTTTTGTCTTTTCCTTGCCACCATATTGAATTTCTGTCCTGCTCAGCTGTACGGCTTTTGCATAAACTGAAGTCAGGTTTTTATCTTCCTTGTTTTCTTTGATTATACACAAAAAAGGATTATCTATGTAAAATTAACACTTTTTTAACATGTACTATGTGTCACCTCTAGATGGCAGCAGAAAGCCGTACCTCCTCTGGTGTTCATGTGAAATTATGTGTTTATCATATATGTTTACTGCTTTCCCTCTAATGATATTTCCATGGAGTTAGACTTCCCAAAAAGCTTAAGATAAAATTAAATGCTGCATGGGGTAAAACCTCAAGATTGTTGATGCCAGCTGGCATGGTATCAAACTTTAACGGCAATGTAAACATTATTCGGTAAGTGCAGTTGACAAACTCCCATAATAAATGGGTAGGGTTTCCTCTTGCAGGCGTTCTCTGGTGTCTGTAATTGTGTGGAATGTGGTTGGGTGCGCTTTGGGGCTAGAGGTCAGTCACTTTGATGTGTTTTCTCTCCGCTGGTCTTTGAAGTTTCCCTGAACGTCCGGTCTGTATTAAAAGGATGAGCCCTTTCTTGCGAAACCATAAAAGTGTTCATGAATAAGACACTGTGTAGCACTGTTTTGATGTACCAAGTGTTCCCTGATGTATACAGTGTGTTCCTACAGGGAAAAAGTTGTCCATGTGGCTATGGCTGAGAGACAGCAGCCTTGAAAAAGCACTAAAACATGCTTTGAATTATAAACTGTAAGAGAGAGAGAATCTCTGGAGTAATTTAACAAACTGTGTCATTTTAAAGTAACATCAGTGGGTCATCAGTCTCTTTCATCCAAGTTCAGGTGGTTTATGTTACATTTTCCTGTGTTATACTATGATATGTTTCGTCCATCTAATGGAAACAAAAAGCCACATTAAAGTAAGTTAAAGTCTTTTCAATTATATTTTACTTCATCAGTGTTTTAACGATACTGATGAAATTTGTCAGTCCAAGTTCACCACTTTACTGGATTGCTCAAAAGTGTCACGATTCATAAAGTGTATAGGGGCACACAGTGAAGGTGGGAGGGCGTGTTTCCAGTTTCCCTGCCATTGTTTTCGCTTCCTGGCGAATCCTGACTTCTGCAGATATAACGTTCCGGAGGCAGAGGTCAAAGGGAAGCCAGACCGTCCCTTTGTTCCTTTCCCTCCCTCTTCATTCACATGGGTTGTTTGTCCTCTGTTTTTTGTTTTTTTTTTTCCTCCAGCGCTCTGCGGAGTGAGTGAAAGGGAGAGAAACTGATGACATGGTGAGGTGAGTCAGCAAAGCCCAGAAGACAAACAGCGGAATCTGACACAGGAAAGAAACGTACATCCAGCCCCTCAGCTCATTCCAGTCATGTGCCCCGGCATCCTTCAGCTCACACATAGCTGCAAAGGAAAAGTCTTAACTGGCAGAGGGGATTTTCTTTTACAAACTCACTCATACAAGGCTGAAGCCAAAGTTTTATAAGTGATACCTTTACGGAAGAACAGCAGTAAAAACTATACAGGCTCAGATTTCTTTCTTCTTTCCAACCAAGTTCGGGTTAAATTAAGTTAACTATGCGTCTGTGCATGGCCTCTGCCCTCTCCTCTGCAATACTCTATCTGCTGTACTTGGCTGCAGTATGGCATGTGGTACTTGATTACTTCACTGAGCCATTGCCTATGGCTGTCATCGCATGCCTCAGGCAGCAATGACATCTGCCTGCCAGATGCCCTGTGCCAACCTCAAAGCATTTATTATTGAACTCTGGAAAAGAAGGTAAAATGTTTGTGCAAACTGCTTCTACTTCACTCCACAGTGTTTCAAAGGAGAATACGGTACTTTTCCACTATACGACATTTATCATTACAATATTTTAGATGTAAAACTTCACCATAAGAAATGTGAGGCATTTGTATGAAAACGCATTCAGATTTAGTTTACTTTGCATTAAAATTATGTGTTCATGTCAATTTCTACAGAATTCTTTAAGTTAATTTAACTAATAATACATTTGTTTAATTACTTGAGAAGGGAACACTTACAGTATACTGTCTGTTTGAGCATTTGTGTGTGTGTTTTCTTAACAAGGATATTTCAGTATATTTCCTCCACCATTATTTCATATCAAACGAGTCTACTGTTACTATTTAATACATAAATAGTGGATTATCTTTAAGTTTAGCTTGCAGTATAGATATAGGGTAATTCTTCCTAGTGAAATGTCTGAGTAAAAGTCAGAAAACTCTACTTTTTTACTCAGTCTAAATCTTATGACAAATTGGTTGCTATATATCCAGCCTGCCGATCAAAACAGCTCACATCACATTCATAAAGTCTGATGGCTGCAGGATGCTCGTTAATGTCCAAAGATGTTTTTGTGCTCCACATTTTAACGTTGTAAAACTACTTTCAGGAGTTTTCGTGCATAACATGCAGATTTCAAACTAAAATAAACACTTGCCACATCAAAGTATGTCAGTTAGTAATGTAGCTGAAAGGTCGTTAGTGGCGCTTATGATCTTATTTTTAGGGATGTGGCATACTGGCCCGCTGTGACCTTCTGTGGATCCTGATATTGCTCCGTACAGTGTATCTGTTTCACGGCGGCCGTGGCAAACTTCTTGGACCGACTCATTCAGCGCTGTGCCGGGAAACAAAGATCAGAGGTTGCCATTACAAAAACACAAAATCAGAGCTGTGTCACTCAGCTGACATTTTAAACTGCGTGGGGTACTGAGGCGAACAAACACGCCGCTGTAACACATTGGATACGCTGACGGAGTTTTTAGGATGTCCGGTTTTGTTTCTCCGGTACCCCCCCTCTGTTTTTTCCCCTAACCTGAATGGAACATCCCGAAAGTAGGTTGCCTCCAAAGAGTAGCAACTGACAACATCGCAGGGGGTAAGTTCGCTTCTCTTCACCGTGCGGACCGGAGGGAGACGAGGTTACGAGATACGAACGCAGCCTCAAATGAAAATTAATCCCTTCGTTATTTTTTTTTTTTCTTTTCTTTTTCTTACGCTCGGTCGTTTTGAATTCCCGCTGTTTGTTCTGAGGCATCGCTAAAACGCGACTTGAAAGTTGGAGGCTCCTAGGTTTTGGGAATGCTTCCTCAGTCTGCCAGGAAAGGTAAGTTTATCCATCCGCGGGGAAGTGTGTTAAAGTCGGCTTTACTAGCTGCTTGACGTGTAGGTCATCCATTGCTAAAGAAAATAGAGACCCCCTGACTGTATTTCAATTAAAGTCGGTTTATGTTACCTGTACCAGAAAGGCTTTGGGATGTTGAAGCCCTGGTTTGAAGTTAGCACAGATAACTACAGAAAGATGCTTTTTACAAACTCCTGTAAATCCTATCTGCATATACTGATACCTGGATAAAAGTGAGGAAAAAAGCTCAGCTATATAACTAAAATAGTGTTTTCACTAAATAAAATGCATCAAACTATTTAGTGTTATATACCTAAACAATCCCTCAGGCTCTGATTGTGTCTCTAAATCGTGCAACACTAGGTCTGTGCTTTATAAATTTTACTGATGAATGTGCAGGAAGTGAACTTTTTTATTTTATTTATTTATTAAAAAAAAAACTGCATTTCAATCTGAATTATAGAGCAGAGAGTGACAGTCCTTTCTGTCAATCCACATCTGACGACATGTTGTACTGGACTCTGTCTGACTGGAAAGTACTGCTGCTGATTGTTCTGCTGCGGGACGGCGTCTGTGCCGTGGAGCTGAAACCCACGAGATGGCCGCTGTACTCCCAAAAGCCTCTGCTCCTCGCTTGGAATGCCCCGACGGAGGACTGTGCCCCGCGGCACGGCATTCGCTTTCAGCTGGACCAGTTCCAGATCGTGGCCTCACCCAATGAGGGCTTTGTCAGACAGAACCTGACCATCTTCTACAAGGAACGCTTGGGCTTGTACCCCTACTTTGAGCCAGATGAAACGCGGGTGAACGGGGGCCTGCCGCAGGTGGCCAGTCTCGCGCAGCACCTGGAGACCATGCCAGAGGGCATTCAGAAGTACATTCGAGAGCCCGGCGCTGTAGGTTTGGCAGTTATTGACTGGGAGGAGTGGCGTCCCCTCTGGATACGTAACTGGGAAACCAAAGACGTTTACCGCAAACATTCTCGTGAGCTGGTGCGCCAGAAGAACCCAACCTGGCCTCAAGAAAAGGTGACAAAAGTGGCCCTACAGGAGTTTGAGATGTCTGCCAAGAAGTTCATGCTGGAGACGCTGAAGGTTGCTAAAAGCATGAGACCCAACCAGCTGTGGGGGTACTACCTGTTCCCCGACTGCTACAACCACGACTACAGACACACTCTGGAGAGCTACACTGGTCGCTGTCCTGACGTAGAGGTGGCTCGCAATGAGCATCTGAAATGGCTGTGGATGGAGAGCACGGCCCTCTTCCCCTCCATCTACATGAGCGAGTTGCTGCGTTCCTCATCCTCCGGACGTCAGTTTGTCCGGAACCGCGTTAAGGAGGGGATGCGTTTGGCTTCGTCAGGCGACGGGTTGGCACGTCCTGTCTTTGTGTACACTCGACCCACCTATGCCAACTCCCTGGATCAGCTGACAGAGGTGACGGCCCAACTTTAGAAGCATTGTTGTTGCTGATTCTGGCTCCTCTTCCTGCAACTTCCCCTTTTTTTTTATTTTTTCGTCCACTCTGGTGAAGATTAAACCGACTAATGTGTTCCTGTTTGTTGATCTTTTTAGGTTAATTCTCAATCGCACCGTGGCTCTAACATACGGCTCTATCACTCACCCCTCTATATCAGTGCATGCTGCATGGAGCTCTTTACTTTTCCTTATCGGCAGCTGCAGTCCCTTCCTGTTCTGGTAGCAGTCAGACTCCCTAATACCTTTCATTTGTGTGGGATAAGCAGGATGGGTGTTGGTCAAGTTGAAAGTCTGGCTTAACACCCTATAGACTGTTTCCTTATGTGAGTATTAACAGATCGTGCTGCGTTCACATGCAGCTCCCGAGCCTGTTGCACAGTCAGTGTTTTTTTTCCGATTCTTAGAAAGCGCTGTATCATCTTTTACAGTTTGACCTTGTGTCCACCATCGGGGAGAGCGTGGCTTTGGGAGCGGCGGGGATCATCCTGTGGGGAGACGCCGCTTATGCAAGCAGCAAAGTAATTATGAAACACATTCACGATTTTTGGTCAAGTGCTATCTGAAGATTTGACCCACTGCTCTTGTCAGTCATGTGTGCAGTCATTTGATACGGATTGTTATTCCTCAGGGCTCCGGTTAACAGTGAATGAGTTGGAGTCACATGGTTGTTCCTCAGATAAGCAGGAGAGAGTTGTCCGAAAGGGCCGATTGGGACTTTGATCTCACATCGGGGCAGTTAATCTAAAATTCAGAAATAAGTCTGATCCGTGGTGTGAACGGATAGTGCTTGCAGGAAAGGTCCAGACACCTCCTGCGTCTCTTTGTCATTTCAAACAAATTATTCTCAGTTTTAATATGATTGTAAGAAATATCATTACAGCATAGTGATACCAAAATAGGAGATTTACAACATATTGATGCACATAAATCGTGATGAGAGTTTGTTTTCATTTTGGAAATGCCAGATGTGCATTAATGCCTTGTAATTAAAATTAATTGTAGCCTCTGCCAAGAAGAGACAATAATTCCTATATTTGTCTCATTATATAAATATATGTCACATTTAAGTGCTTAAGAAATAACCATGAAAAATAGAAAAGGTTTAACTTCATGAAAATGAGTATATATGCATTCATCAACCACATTTTACTTGGGCAAAGTTGTAGTTTCCTTTAATTAACTTACTTTTCAACATCGCTGAGGTATGTGTTGAAGTAGTATAAATCAAATAAAGATATATAGGCAGAAAGAAAAATAAACTTGTGGCCAGTGTGTTCAGACGTAGGGTCAGTTTTAATGTTTAAGAATGAGCATGTTGGGTTTTTTTTTCCCCTCTCCAGGACAGCTGCACCAACCTTGATAAATATCTGCGGGGCACGCTGAGTCAATACCTCCTCAACGTCTCCACAGCAGCAGAGCTATGCAGCCAGACCCTGTGCGATTCTCACGGCCGCTGTCAGCGGAAAAATCCAGACACTGATGTTTACCTGCATCTGAACCCTCTCACCCACGTTATAGTCAGTAAAAACGGCAAGGCCACGGTCAGCGGCGAGCTCGGAGAAGAGGACGAGATGAGTTTTCAGACGGACTTTCGGTGCCAGTGCTACAGGGGCTTCCAGGGGGAGAGCTGCAATCAGACCGACCCCCTGCACCAAAGGGGGACGGCGACTCAAAGCAGGGCACCAGCACTCCAGTGTGTCATCTTACTGATTGTGTCTCTGCTCTTTCGTTAATACGCCACACGTCAGTAGCTGCAAATGTAGGAGCACAAGAGAAGTAATGTTAGGGAGTGAAGAGAGGCATTTTATTTTATTCTTTGCTGTAAAATATGGATGACACAAGGTGAATTTTTTTTTTACGAAACACTGTGGAAATTGCAAAGTAGTATTGTTTATAACTTTTACTCTTTAACTTCAACAATGGAGTGCTCGCTGGAAATGATCTTGTTTACATTTTGCTCTCGGCTTCCTCTCAGCCCGCCGTTTCCCCGAAGTGTCAGATTCCACGTTTGTCGCCGAGAGGATGCTTCTGTGGTAGATGTGATGAATGACTCGATGTATTCCATATCTGTTTGCTGAAAGTTGGACATGATTATGCACTTAAGTCTGTTAATAGCACAATACATTTGAAGTGCCTCTCACTGACCTCTCTCTGACAGCTGGTGTTTTTTTTTTGGAGACGATTACCATATTACTATTTATTTTGAATGTATTTTTAGAAGTTTTATATGACGTTTTCTTATATTTTATGTCCAAAACATGACTACTAAGTTCCTCTTAAAACTCTACATTTTCTCTGTTCTTGCTAAAAACATCAGTCTTTATGCCTCTCGTATGAAAACAGTCTCTTTTCTCTATTTTCTGAAATGTGTCAGTAAATAAACTCCTTTTCTGAGCTTCTTGTGTGTTTTCATTTTCAATTTACACACATTTTTCACAATCTTCCCAGCGGCAAAGATTGCAGTAAAGTAAAAAAGTTGCCTTTTGCGCAACATGGCTTTGACTTTGTTGTCTGCAATCAATAAAAGTTCAGCTCCAGGAGCAAAGTCTTGGTGCCTCAATGCTGGTCAGGGGAGTCAAAGCCAGCTAGCTCTCAGGGAGGGACACATTTTGCAGGCTGCCGCCTCACGCCCCTTCCCCATGTAATTGTAGGGTGTCGTTAGCCTAGAGTTATTTTTTACTACTTTTAAGAGTCGAGGAAAGCGTGCACTTAAGTTTGGAGGAGGAAGAGTTCATTATGGCTTGACAGTCATTCAGAGGAGAGCTTTGTGCAGTCTTTCCAAATCGCCTCAATAAACGGTTTTATTTTTAGCGCATCTTTTCTTGTTGAAACAGACTGAAAAGTGTGCTCAAGGCAGAGCCTGTGACTTTAAATCTGCGTGCTCTGCAAACTTATTTGCATGTCTCTTTTTATTGGTTGGCGGAAACACTTCAGATTGGTTCCCCTTTCTGTTCCCTCCTCTGTCCTGTGGGTGTCATTCAGATCATGAGACTCAGGAACGCATTACAAAAAAAGTCCAGGGGAGAACTAGGTAAGCCAGTGTTTCTAGTGTTCCTCTTTCACACTATGTTAACTTTCAGCTTAATATATTAATGTAGTATAGTTACACCGAACACCACATTTGTGATTATCTTGAAAACCATACAGCATTTGATGAAGAAGGAAACTTGTCTGGTGAAGAGTCCAAGTGGAGTTTGGGAAAACTGTAAAAAAAAAACGGTCTGGTTTGATTTTATTTTGTTTCACAACTCTCACCAACCCTGTTGTGCAAGGTTCCTTTATAAATTTCATGACGCTGCTGAGTGAAATAAGCAGAACTGTCTCTTCCTTCTCTGCAGAGATGTGGTCTTTCCATCTTGAGGCGCTGCTGCTCTTTAATGTGATCAGCGCCGTGTCTGGGCTGCAGTTTGACACTTCATATTTCTCCCATGAGCCTTTCCTGACCGTGTGGAACGCCCCGACAGCCACATGCCTCTCTGAGTATGGAGTGAACCTCGATTTGGGGACCTTCAGTATCGTCCAGAACCAGAACCAAACCTTCATTGGTGAAAACATAACCATCTTTTATGCTGAAAAGCTTGGTCTGTACCCGAGGTACTCCAACCAAGGGGAGGCCATTAATGGTGGGGTGCCGCAGAACTGCAGCCTCGATGAACACCTCAGAGTTGCCAGTGAAAGCATCCACAACTTTATCCCTGACAGGGACTTCCAGGGTCTGGCTGTGGTGGACTGGGAGAGTTGGAGGCCTGTGTGGGAGAGGAACTGGGACAGTAAGGAGGTGTACTGGAAGGGGTCAAAACTGCTGGTGAAGTCCAGGCATCCAGACTGGAGCCCTGCTCAGATAAATGCCGCAGCACGCCTGGAGTTTGAGGACGCTGCGAGGAAATTCATGGAGGAAACCGTGAAACTGGGACAGAGGGAAAGACCGAATGGTTTGTGGGGTTTTTACGGCTTTCCCAACTGCTACAACTACTACAACGACAAAAGCGCCGGCTACACGGGCGAGTGTCCGAGTGTGGAGATAAAGAGGAACGACGAGCTGTTCTGGCTGTGGAACGTCTCCTCCGCCCTGTACCCTGACATCTACCTGAGCCTCCCGATGCGAGGCCTCGGCAGAGAGGTGCTCCTCTACACCCACCACCGTATCCAGGAGGCCATAAGAGTCGGGGCCCAGGTGACCCCACTGGCACCGCCCGTGTTCCCCTACGCTCGCATCGTCTACACCTACTCTCTACAGTTCCTCTCTCAGGCAAGTGGCAGATTTTTAAACTGCTCGCATTGTCACGAATAGTGTAGCTCACGTCTTGTTTTTATCTTGCAGGAGCACCTGGTCTACACCGTCGGAGAGAGCGCCGCCTTAGGATCAGCAGGGCTGGTACTTTGGGGCGACCATGCCTTCTCCAAATCTCGGGTACAATAATTGTCTCGTCCGTTGTGTAATTGGTTGCACTATTCACCGTTTATGAGTCTGCTCGGATCCGCCCTAGAGTCATCTGACTTAAACCACAACCTTTCTCCGCTGAACTCTGTTTTCTGATTTATTCAGCACCTGCTGCGGATAGTTTCCCTTAATCTGGCTGCTGCTTGTTGGAGAACCAGATTTTTAATTAGAAGAGAGACGCCCTGAGATCAATTGTAGAGAAGAGTTAAAGGTTTCTCACTACTTAAAAACAGAAGTAATTTAAATATACTGACTTGAAAGAGATTAAAATATACATTCGACCTTTAACAATCCACTCACGGATTACACACTTATGTTTTTCCATTTATATTTCTATTGTACAAATTTAAAGAGAATCCATTAATGTTTTTGTACATTTTGTCCTGTGTCTATGGTAATCTGTGAGTCACACATAAGGAAACCGGACACGGACGTCAGACACAGCCCTGATAAAACCCTCGTCAGTCAAAAACATGCGCGTCTCTGTGGGAAAGTGTTGTGCAATGTCTTTTGATTTTGCAGATTTTGAAGCCAGCCCATGTTGGTCTGACTGTGTTTGTTCTCAGAGATATAAATATTAATTGCGTCTTTTAGAATTTGGTGTCCCGTACTTTGGAGTTCATTTCGAGATGTGTCTGGTTTTATGTTGGAATATGCTGTGAGGCAGCACAGTGCGGTGTCTGTGTCAATAACCTGCTGTGCTTTTGCTGCTTATTGAGTTTTTGGACAACGTCTTAGCTTAAGAGCTCAAAGGAATCTTTTTACACACAGATGAAATGTGTCAGTTTTCATCTTTTTAATGGAATAAAAGCAAGAATATCCAATATCAGCTAATTTATTTGAGAAAGATAGGGTATAATATGACTGACACCTGGCTCAGAGTACTATTTTGCGCTCATGACCTACTTATTTTTTCAGTTATTGTAATCCATACAAGAAAATGACTCACATGAAAGCTTCTTCACTTCATCGTCTCCTGTTCCCTTCCTACTTTCAGGCCACCTGCGATGCCATCAAAGCCTACATTGACGAGACCCTGGGCCCATACCTGGTGAACGTGACGTCAGCGGCCATCCTTTGCAGCCGGACCAGGTGCTCGTCTCAGGGACGGTGCCGGAGAAGCGACCCGAGCTCGAGGGCGTACCTCCACCTCGACCCTGAGGCGTGGAAGGTGGTGTCCGAGGAGAAGCCAGGAGGAGGAGGAAGGAACTACAGAGTTTTAGGAGAGATGTGGGCACACAAGGTAAAACAGATGAAGTATGAGTTTCAGTGCGTTTGTTACCCCGGGTGGACCGGAGAGAGCTGCTCCAAGAGAATTCAGGGATCAGATATTTCTTGAAGGAGGTAAGACAGAGTCAGTACTGGTCTAATAAATACTGACGCTGCTCCATGAGTGCATGTGGTCTTCTGTAAATGTAAGTCTTTGAATCGCTGTTCGGATAATGAATGTGTTCCAAAATTACACGAAACTGCCTGAGATTTTAGTCGTGAAAATTAACTTTAAACGTTTGTTACTTTGTGTGAAGATTGATGGGTTGACACTAGATCAACCTAGAGAGGAAAGGTGCTCTGAGTTTAAGATGTTTACATACGAGATGATTTAGTGGCCAGTTATAAAATGAAGTTAAAATAAATAAGTAATTTACAGTGTGGTGTGGAAACTTCAGCCCTCCAGCTTGTCACATTTCAGTAAAGAAGAAAGTCTTGTACCTTGTGTTGAACATTTTTTTCCATATCCATTATGGTTTCAGTTAAAGAGTTAGTTTCCCTCCTTTTCCCTTTAAAACTAAGGAAGTACTTCTGCACATAAGACTCATAAGGTAGCCCAGCTTTAACTAAATTAGGAGGGAAAAAGACATTAAAAGACATGAATAAAACACAAATTCAAAGCTCATTATGTTTGTTTGGCATAAAACATTTATATATACTGTATATACACCGTTTGAAGGCAGCATCTCGTAAATGATGGTTTAATTATTCGATGTGTGATGCTCCCAACACTGGACGTGCTTTCCTTAATGTCATTCTCAAATGTCTGCTGTGGAAAAAAAAAAAAAGCCTTTGTTTGATCGTCATCAGTGAACCCAGATGGGAGGTAAAGGAAGTAAAGAGGGGGGAGATGGAGCGCCACTTTATACTTCAAGTGTTACACATATTCCCAGTGAAATGCTGTACATTTTAATCCTCAACATGTGTTATATTATAGTTACTACTATCTCTTGCGTGGGACGTCCTTCCAGTTAAATATGACTCATACTTCCTGATGAATTCTTTAGCTTTTATACTTTGCATAGCTCTTGTAATGGCGTGTGTTTACTTGAAATTAAAGCATTTGAATATTTTGTACCAATTTTCTGAGGTGATCTTTAATATTAACTGTAAACTGATTAAACTCCTCTCTCCTTGTGAGTTGCATGCATTTTGGGTTGTCGGCTGTCGGTTATTTTTCTTTTTTCCAGCAGGTGGCGTTGCGGGACAGCTAACTAGAAGAAAGGCCCCAGCCGTCAAGGTCAGAGTTCTGGGTGCTTCCTAATCACTGACAAATAACTGTAGATGAAAAGCCACTTTTGAATCAGTGTGTCAGATTCTGATAAGTTTATACCCCGGCTCTGCGGCAGACGGAGCGTTCACAATTAATTAAACCCCGCTCCGACGCAGAACCAAAGGGAGCGAAGAGAGCGTAAGGTGACCTTGATTGATTTACGAGTGGCAAGAACAATGTTGCCTTATCTGATAGCCACCACGGCTCCAAACTGGTGTCACTGGTAGTAATTTCTCCTTTGTCCCCCCCTTGGGATGCGGCGGCCTAGAAGAACGGGCTCCCACGAGGCCGCGCCGCTTCCTGCTTCCGGCTTTATCGTTGCTGGCTGGATTGTAAGGAAATGAGCAGGAGATAGAAGCTTCTCTGGAAGCGGCGAAGAGATATCGGCGGCTTTTTGACCGTCATTATGAGTTTAGCTTGTAGCTGTTTTCGGGAAAAGACAAACTGCTCGACTGGTTTTCGGACAGAATTATATCCTGAAACACTGTTTACCTGTGGCAGGACTCTCATAATGATGCTCATCAGTCTGTTATTTTCTTGACAACCTAAAACTCAAAGAAGAAAATGCAGCATAACCATGTTGCATCCATTCTGGTTTGTGAGAACGACATTTGAACTTGAAATTTAAACCATGAAACCTTGCACTTGACATTTCACAGCCGTCCAAATCAGCAGTTCAAAATCTCACCTCTAGTTTTATTCCACATGAGAAAAACTTGAGAGTTGCCCCTCTGTGTCTTTACATTAACATTCTGATTCTGTTTATCTGCTTCGAGTGGTCGTCTCCGTTTCCTCCGCCCTCTGTCAGGTCTGGCAGGCCCTCTATTTCTCTATCCTCTCATCTCTGCATTTCTTCATTTTGGCGTCTCGCTCTGTCACCCCTCCATGGTCACGTCTCCTCTCTCCCCGCTGCTCGGTCTAGAGATCGTCTCGCTCGCTTTCGGTTTAATAACTATTTTGTCACGCTCCGTCTCTGTGTCCTTCAGAGGAGTCGACTCTCTGATCGGGTTTCTTAAAGATCTGGTGCACACTTGTTTACATGATTTATGCGAGTGTATGTGTCACCAGAGCCACAGAGTTGTGCGTTGATCAGACTGTTAAACGCAGGATACTCACCTTGAAGATGTGACTTTAAGGAACAGTTATCCGGTGGAGAATGTGTGTACGATAAGTAGCTAACAGCAGCACGTGGTTAGCTTAGCATACGCCGTTGCAACCTTGTTGGTGGAACCTTATGGTCTGGTCGGTGTTCACAACTTGTACTGGAGTTTTCAGAAATGGATGATAAGTTAATACACTGTGATGTAGGCCTATAGGCCTGATATGTCTTAGAGTGTCTTACGGTTTCAGAACAGCAGCATTTTGTGTACACAACTTCCCAAGTCGTAACCACAAGATAACAAGTTTCATTTTCAGCGCAGCAAGTGGTTATTGCTGTAACCCAGGCAATGCAACTTCTTTTTTTTTCAAATAATGCCGAGACAAACCCAACCCACAGCAGTGTAAGCTTTTTACTTTCGAAGTAACACTCACATGCTATTAAAACTAGCTGCAACTTTACAAGCTGCAGCTTCACTTTCCTCTGTACTGCAGATAGCTGTGCTCTGAAAGGCGTCGAGTTGACGATAAAAGTGATTAGTAGATTTATGATTTATGTAGAACATTACTTATTTTCTAAGGACAGAAGTTCCTGTGATATTCTTCTGGCAGCTCAGATGACGTCTTCAGTGTTGACTCGGTCCAGAAGAATCCCGTTGTCCTGTTCATACTGTGTTCTTAGTGTTTCTGACCTGCTGTTACTTGATTGGGAGCAGTGACTTCTTGGCCTCTTTAAAATTGAACTATTAAAAAAGTACAACGTTAATTTGTGAGCTTTTCACCAGAACCGCTTGTCTTTGTCCAGAAATGTTACTTGATTAATGAAAGCTGTAAGCAACATTCAGCTTTTTATCACATCAAGTAAAAAACAAAACAAAAAAAAACAAGATCTTTTAGATGAATTCTGCAAATGATAAACAGCGGCTTTTGTGCAAACTGGAATTACACGACTCTGAAAGAAAGCGGCTCCTTTTGTGAGTGAGCGGACTAAAAACTGATTAAAAGTTGCCTTTGAGTCACCTTTTATCGCATCCCTGTGTAAGTAAATGAAATCAGAGCGGTGAATCGGAGACGTGAAATGAAAAGGCAGAAAAGGCGGAGTTGGTGAAGAGGTCACGGCGTCCTATTTCTTTGGAGATGGAGCTCTGATACCTCTCCATTGTCGGCTGGCAGAATCACCGCCGGGTCACATCCTGGCAGTGGTGCGCCGCATGGCTGGATGCAGAGGAGCTGAGGGTGATTGATGTCTGTGCACTTAAATAAATGTAAAGGATGGTAGGAATGCACAGCAACAACTGATCAACGTGTATGTTTCATGTTTGTGTGTGTGTGTGTGTGTGTGTTATTGCGGATTTGCTTTCTCTGCTGTACGCCTCCTGATGAGAGGTGACCTGACACACTGTCACATGTGACTTATCGTGCGACGGGCGGCACTCTGCTCAACCCCGGCTCTCGACCCCATCAGAGCTCAGAGAATATCGTTTAAGAGCGAGAGGAAACTCACATTCACACACTTAACTATACAAAGGTGGCTCCTGCCAAAGTCACACAATAACACCCAGTGCGTGTGTGTTGTGTGTGTGTGTGCCCACGAGCCGTTCAGGTGGAAAATTGCACCACCCAATCAATCGCTAATAGAAAGTCTTTCCTCCGGTAGAGGCCAATCAAAAGCTCACAATGTGCCTTCTCCTCAAAACAACGGCCAATCAGTTGCTCACAAACCTCGTCGCTGTCATGTTGCTCGTGATAAAACGCAATTATTCTCAGCTTTCATGGACTCACACTGATGACATTGGGCAGTGACGAATGATGACGATAAATAAATAATAAGAAAATAAGTGAAGGACGGGAAAAAGAATAAGCGCCCCCCTCCCTCCAACCCTGATGCCCTTTCAGTTTGTAATTAATTCAAATATGATTTTTTTTTTCTTTCCTGCATGCATATAATCCATTTTCAGCATTTTTCCCTCCTTCATTTTAAAGGATTTGATCTTGGCTCATTTGAATAAACATTTTGCTCCATATTAGTCGGGGTAATGAAGTGGATCTCAGAAGAAAAATGCTTTTGTTATGAGAGCGGAGAGCGCGGTGGCACAAAAGAAGAGTCACACTGGTCAAGTCAGCAGGGAAATTGCTGATTGGGGACCAGAGTCAATCGTCAAACACAGAATACCAGCAGTGATTTGCAATTTCGTTGGCGTCGTTTGAATGCTGAGAGTGAGGAGAGGGGTAAAATTTGCTTAAAGTTTGTTGGGGATATTAAAAAATTCAAAAACAATCGTGCCCATACTTTGTGCTCGGTTCTTTAATGGTTGGACCAAAGACCTTTACTTTTACGTCAGGTATGTTCATGTATGCCATTTCTTTTTCTGACGCACCTCAGCTCTTTATTGACATCAGCAAATCAAGTTCATGCTCTTTTGCATTAAGAGTGACTATTTAATACTATTATAAAGTGAACCATTTTGCTGAGCTCCTTCAAAATCCCACCACTCTTTTTCTTCTTCTTTTTTTGAAAAGGCTGCTTTTTGCAAAGTTTCTTTTTTTTTCTACAGTAACACAAAGCAGAACCTTTTAAGACATGCTTTTCCCATTTTGACGTGGGAGAACTTGACTGGCACCCATTGAACTGAGCCGTGACACCCGCTGAGAGCCGGGCCTTATCATCCGACATCAGACCTCACTCGCTGAATGAACGGGAGCAAAGCCAGGTTTCAAAAAATCCTGCGGAAGCCGTTTAAACAAGACAGAGTTAATGGCGTTAATGGCAGCACATTATTGTTGCACATGGGTGTCCGCATACTTTTGCCCATCGCGCTCTTTTCACCCTTTTATGTTCGGACCTTGTTTAATCAAGTCGCGTCCATGCAGTCGTTCGTACACAGGGAAATCAGACGCAGTGAGAAAACTGATGTGTTGATATTTCTGCATTAAATTAAAGTTCAAAGAGAAAAACACACCTTTCCAGATACCGTCTGTCTTATTTCAGATGTACAGTGTACTGAAATGATTGTCTTCTTATCGTGTTTCTGATTTGAGTCTTGAAAAACTTAGCTTGTATTTGGACTAGATGCATGGTTGGAGATTAAACTTCCAAAAGAGAGCAAGAAATAAGCGCAGATGTAAGATTTTATCTAACTTCATGTGATGTAAAAATAAGGTCAATAGAGTGGTGCAGCATGTGCGTCCATTTCCTCCCTCTGGAAAGCGCTCCGCTCGCTCCATGATCTCTGAACCTTAAGCATATGAAGTGTGATTTAATGGCATTCGTGAATCCCATTTCACTTCATCTTAATCCACTGTCTCTTCCTCCCGTTTTGATTTACCAACTCTTTATTCCATAACCTTTTATTGTAAACAACAGAGCGTGCAGGCCATGCACACACATGCGCAGCAGGGAGGCGCCCACGCATACGTACACGTACATGAATTCAAGATTAGTCCGCAGGAATCAGGGTTTGCTGGCTCTCAACAGAAATGTCATGGTGAGTCGTAACCTTTACTGGAGCACGTTATCTGCTCTGATAGCGTGGCCGGGCCGGGACGGGGACCAACGCGATGCGATTGGATTTGAAAGGTCCCCATCCAAGTCATGCCCACCGGCTATCTTGCTGCCACAGTTCAGCAACACCAGCACTACAGCATGCCTGCAAAGTTTCAAGGATCCGATCTGTCCCACTGTATCTGCATCTCCCCCCGCCCTTAATTAATTAGCTGTGGCTGGAGAACAGCAGCGGGGTCGCCGCTCTGTATTTGACACAACATGATGTATGATGTGAAGGAACAAGACACAGAAAGGAATAGGAATGAACAAGCAATCCATCTGACGTGTCTCAGCTGCTCTTTTTTTTTTGGTGTGTGCTTAAATGGTAGGATAGGAGGGGAGTAGGATGTGAAAAAAAAAGGTTGTTGGGGGAGAAGACAAATGTGGTAGGAGTTATTAAATGCAGATCTGTTTGCAGAAGTGCTGACATGTGTATCTGTCACTACGGGTCATGAGTTATGGACGCGACAGAGCCAGCTCCTTGCTTAAACCACAGAGATCAGAGCACGTCCTTGGTGTCAGCTTGGACAGACAAATGGAGATTACCATTACATAAAGCATGCTACGTTTCAAAAGGCTGCTGCAGGGGTGTTTTCTTCCATCCTAACTACTGTTTTTCTCATATAAACAAAAAGCTGCACATAGCAAATACGAGCAAAGTTTCCAAAGCATTGCAGATATAATTAATTTGCATGTTCTCTTATCGCTGTGACCTACTTTCAACTCCTTGTCTCCAAGGGGAAGCGAGTCTTGCAGCCAGGTGAAACACAAACACACTCAGAATTAAACATAAAGCAAGGCTAGGAATCTGTAACGTCTCGCAAACAAGAGGCTGACGTGCTAATGTTTAGCTGTGACACGGTTTAGCATTTTTGCATGCTTTTATTTCTGTAACACTAAATGCAAAACTGAGGATGTTGTAATTAGTTCTGCAGGTATTTGACTAGACGTCACAGTAATGGACAAAATCAACACCTCAGTGTCAGGGGATCTTCTGAGTCATTGGAGTTCATCATCAGCAGACTCTGAGTGTTTGAATCATACGTTGTGGCCACATGATACCTGCCAGTCCACTATTTATTATCAGACAGAGTTGGCTAACACAAAGGTACTTGAGCCTATGGACCACTGATGAAATAACTGGATTATTCATTTATGTTCACTATTAAGAACTCGATGTCAGTGGTGACATTCCTTAGGGGAAATGCTGTATTAATTTAGTGCTAATGTAAACAGATATGTAAATGTATATGCAGAATGTTAACTCATCCTCAGACTGCAGTCGATGGGGTCTCAGACTGCAAACTGAGCATTTCCTACTGCTGCACCTTCATGTTACATGCATGGACCGGGAAAAAACACAAGCTGAGTTGTATCAAGAAGTAGGGAGTCTATAAAACAAAATTCACTGATCCTGATATTGTGTAGGTCTCCTCTGTGACTCCAAAACAGTTTTGACTCATCAGAGAATGGACATGGGTCTTCTGAGGGTGTCCTGTGGTGTCTGGAAACACAGTGTTGTTAGTGGGGGTCTTTGGGTGCTATGGGTTGAGGGGAGGGGCCTCTGTGGATCATCCCACAGATACAGATCAGTTTGTGGTCTAGTGAATTTGGAGGCCAGGTCAACACCTTGTGCTGTTCTTCATGTTTTTTGAGTTGTTCCTAAACTGTTTTTGTGTGTGTCTGTGTCAGGCTGCATCCTGCTGCTGCCATCAAGGAGTGTCATTGCTATGGGGTGGGCGTGCCTGGTCTGGTCTAGGTGGGTTGTACATGTCTAAGTAACATCCATATGAATGCCAGGTCCAAAAGTTTTTCAGCAGAACTCTGAATTGTCACAAGATGATGAATGTTATTCACTTCTCCTGTCAGTGTTTTTTATGCTGCAGCTGACTGGACAGGCAGCCCACCCGCAACCAACTCCTTTCACTGTCCCGATGTTAGCCTGTTAACTCATAGTTGATCACCAAATGACAGAAAGCGTCACCTCCCAGTTTCATGTGTAAATCCTCATCCTGATCAGTTTGATAAAAGAATCTGTCACCCTTTTCAGACCCGAGCCTTTTATAGTCAACACCACCCAGAAGTCTTTGTGAAATAACCCGAGCCTTTAAAAAAAAATCCTCCTCTGGCTGAAAAGGCGAGAAAGATATGAAATAGTAACTATGAAGATAATCCTCTAAAGATAATTGCACAAAAACCTGAATAAACACTGCTCTGTCAGATTTTATTGGACTAAAACACTTGCTGATTAATAATATTTACGTATATGATTCTAATTTGTTACTTTAGCTTCCTTATTAACAGGAAATGTGATTTCAGACTGAATAGAAAATTAATGGACGCTACTTCATCCAGTGCCAAGTTTGTCCATACAGTATGTGCTCAAGTCAACGTCTGTTGTGCTTTAAAATAGTTCCTGGTGTGATGTATGGCCTCCTGTCCGCATCTGGTGCAAGTGTTCACAGTTCTCAGAGATGTATTGTGTTGCAGGTTAGTATCTATGGTCACAGCAGGGGGCAGTAGTGAATAGTGTTTCTGCTGAAAGAAGTGGTGGCCAAGTCTCTGCCCAGATGCCTGTTTTCTTTTAGCATTTCATGGGCGAGGACATAAGTCTGCATTTCTTTTATCTAGTGAATGCTGAGCCTCTGCTAAAAGGATAAAATCTGATTGTAATGAATGTGCCGTATACGGTGCGTGACAGTAATCTCAAAAAATATAAACAGATGTAAATCTGTTCAAGTCAGAGAGAGTCGGAGTGAGAGAACTTCACTATTAGGACCTGATTCATGGCAAAGGATTTAACAGAATTTTTTTTTTTGTTCATAATTGTTCATCCATCATTCCAAGTCAAGAGCAAAGACACTGCAGGAACATTTCCACTACAAAAACCACGTGTAGAATCTAAACACGAGGAGCCGCTCCCTTCAAACGGTTTGCTCCTCCATGTTTTGCAAGTTTCACATTTATTTTTCATGAATTATACTGAAGACGAGGATTATACCATCAGGTGGTCTCTTTGCTGTTTTCCACGCTCCTCTCCTCCCTACTCTGCTTGAATTGCAGCTTTCGGTGCTTCAGTGGAGCAGTGTGCCTCCGCGGGGTGACATTCACTCCGTGCGCTGTTGTTCTTGGGCGTTGCTAAACGGCGGCTCCCGGGTTGCTCCGCCACCGTCCAAATCCTCCATTTCTGCACCCGTTTCCAAGACAACTGACATTTAAAGGGGCGGCTCCGGTTATTGACTGTTTGCCCTTGACCAGCACTTTGCTTGCACTTAAAACTGTTTGGTCCAACCTGTGACTGATGGCGTTTTCTCACCTATTGTTCTCTCTGCAAACTTGGTGGCAGCGTGTGTTGCGGCTGAGAACTGCAACAATTCGATAGGAGCGACGGGGTGACAAAACTTTAACAGACGAGGCTGCGTTTTTGCCTTGTTGTCTCTGGTGTTTTAATTCAAGAAAAGATTTCCACTGAGAATGGATTTGAGTCATAGTTTATGCTTAATGTGGGAAATCAGCCTAAATGGGGAGTGAAATGAGCTAACTCTGAGTGCTGTGCCGCCAAAATCAGTTGGCGGCACAGCACTTGTGTAGGTGTAGGCGCAGATTCAGTTGAGTAACTGAATAACAGGCTTATGTAGAATGTGGCACCATACTGTGCAGCTGCCACACCACCGAATTAAAATTAAACCACCAAAGACGAACGTAGTGGAGAATATTCACCCCTAGTTCTCCTCCTCCTCCTCCTCTTCCTCTGATAGTCTGCGGCGGAGTCCTCCTCCAACGCTCGTCCTTTTATGTTATCAACACAGAGCCTGATGTCTCAATCTGTCAGCCCATCTCCCGTTTCCTGCTGATGATCATGGTGAAATCATTCACTAAAAGGTGAAATCAGTCGAGCAAATATAATGGGATTTCTCACCTCAGAATAGAAGCACACCTGATATTTTAGCGTAAGAGTTGCACGGAAATTACAGAGCCGGAAAACAGATACAGGATTCTCTTATGCCGAAAAAGAAAGTATGTAAATTCGTAATCCGTTTCCTCTGAGGGGTACTCCGGCAATTTGGTGTCTTACTGCCATTAAATTGAGGCACTGAGGCAAGAGACACATTTTTTTTCTTTCTTTTTTTTTATTTTTATGAAAGACTGGTCAAAACTGAAGAAGCCTGAGCTACATTTTTTTTAAGACGACTTTATATTTATTTAATGCTTAACTTTGTCACTGATATATGGGCACCAGAGGTGTCTCCTGCCAAATTAGGCAATGTTGACGCTTTCAGTGGGTAAATTAATAATGGTTTTGCTCATAGATTGTTAAATAAATAATAAAATAATGTCTCCACTTCCTCCCGTTGGTCAAACTGATGCAAACAATAAGGGCAGTGGTCATGTTTAACTCGTTCCGTGTTTTGGGCATTTCTTGTTTTATTTAGTTCGTCACTAACTCTCTGTCATTTCAGCTGTCTTCACGTCCCCCGTGTGGTTGCTGTCCCTGATTGTTTGCCCCACCCTGATGTGTCTCACCTGTGCCTCATTGTTCCCTTTGTATTTATCCTCCGTGTTTCCTCCCGTCTTTGCCAGCTCAGCATTGTACTCTGTCAGTATCGTTTTAGTCTTCTCCTGGTGTGCTTTGCACCATTTTTACTCGTAGACTTCGCCTACTTTTCAAATGAAAACTTTCTATCGACCACCTGAGTTGTCCTAAGCTTTTCCTCGTTCCCTCTCCTCCTTTGTAAATATTTTAGCCTTTTAGTTTGGCACAAGTCCCTTCCACGAACATGAAGGAGGGAGAGGTTACGACCTATACTTCAGCCAGCCACAAGGGGGCGCTCCACATGCTTTGGTTTTACTTTTGAGGAGCTTTCATAGTGTCCACGTTTCCCACATGGTTTTGCTGGTCAGCTCAGGCTGCAATACTACCAGTAACCACTGGGTTGTCTCTATTTATCAGTTCAGCTCCTTTAAATGAAAAATAAACAAATCTATCAAACTGATCAAATTTCATTATAGCTGCAACAAATCCAGAATAGAGATTGAGCCACTTTTGCTGAATGTTTACAATATCACCATTAAACTGATACAATGCTCCCATAACTCTGTATCTAAATAACATTACTCACTTATACTGAAACTTCAAAATTAACAGTTGAGATAAGGCATGCTCCTGACTAGTCTCCTCTCCAATAAAATGATTTCTGTGCCTTCAGAAGTTCCTGATCTATTGTATTCTGCAGGGAAAGCTTGATCATGAGCTAACTGGCTTCCAAAGTGAATTAGAAAAAAAAAAAGATTACGTATGACAAAAGCACATTAGAGCAAGTCTACCCGGAACTCATTCAAATTGCACTGCAGTGCGAACGATCAGGGCGCTTTGCAGCCCCACTGAAACATGGTTGCCATGGAACACGGCTCTGTGCTGATGAGACTCAGAGACACATGAACCATCTTCAACGGTGACAGCCACTGGCATCGAGCCAAACACCGTGGTTGAATGTGGTAGAAAAAAATACCTTTGAGCTGACCAGACCACTTCTTGCGGTTGCCACAGCCCATATTACATTTTAACGCAGAACTGTGAACCCGTTTCCTGTCTGCTGCTGACGCATTTGGCCCAACAAAGATGCGCTGCACTTAGCCCCATAAAAGGATATCTTGTTTCCAGGGTCGGTTTCAAATAAATATCGATCACAGCGATCACAAACTGTAAACGTACAACATTCACTCACGCTGGTCATCTTCATTCTCAAATAAAATACCTACGTACATAATCACGGTCGAACAAACAGTTTAAGAAGTTTAACCGTGACTTCTAATTTCACCAAATTTGCTTGTGGGATCACATAAAAACAAGAAATGCAATCAGGGGTGATGTATGTGTGTGATTTCCACACTTGACCTGGATGCTTTTCAGCAAAAAGAATGACATAATCAACATTATTCTCCTCTTTGTCACGTGATCGAGCCAATCAAATCAAGTGGTTATGCTTGTAGCGAGAACAAAGAGAACAAAGCGCTTCTTTTTAATTTCACCCCATTCCATAAAGGGAAAGTTGGATTTAAAATGTTATTAAATAGATTGGATAGATAGAGCAGATTGAACATAATTTTCTTTTTTAACTTCCTGTGAAATGTCTGCAGCCAACGCTATTTGTAGCGGATCAAAACTCAGCACTATTTGAAAGGATTCATTGTATAAATTAGCTTAGCACAGAAATAGTGAGCGAATCTGACTGATAACATGACGAATGAAAGATTACATCCATAAATAATATGTGGTTACTTTATTTTAAAACCTTTTTTCTTACAGATTCGCTCTGTCTGGGTTCACAGACAGGGCATCAGACAACGCGCCGCAGTTAGCATCACACTGTAACGCACCCAAAATAAACAGAAAGTCCCAATACACTGAGTCACTCCTCAGCATTTATTTACAAACGTCCAAGTACAGAATGCAAAAGTTAATGAGAGCAGACTGGAAATTAGTCATCACAAAGCCACGTTACAGGTTTAGTCAGTGAAATCTGAGTTGTTTCAACTAATGAGGCACAATGTCAGAAACCTCAAATATGGAGATCAAAAAAAGAAACGAAGATGACAGAACTAGATCATAGGAGCTGCCTCGCTGCATCTGTTTAAATTCTTTTGTGACAGAGAAAGATGATTATTCCTTTTAGTTTTCTTTCATCTAGGAACTATCTGATGATTTTGCTCCTTTACTGAATGTGCTGATTCAAAGTCAAAGGTCATCCTCACGGAGTTAAGGGTGTGCCGCTGAAAAGTAATCAGCCAAAGATCTACAAATGGAGCAAATGAAAGGACACCTGATGCACAGTCACCTCGATGTGCAGCACACGCCCTGAGCAAAGCCTTCAAGGTCACCACGATGAAAAAGCAAATGCCAAAATGTTGAAGTCCCACTTTTTCCCTGTCCCTGACCAACGCCGCCCTCCCTCCTCGTTTCTTTGTTTTTTTCCCCCTCTTCTCCTTCTCTTTCTGTCTCTTTCACTCTCCTCTCCCTGCATCGTCTCCCTGATCGGGCGGCAGACAGCGTGTAAGTGCTCTAACCCAGAGAAGTCTCCAGGAGCTCTTGTGATTGGCTGTGCTCTGCAGCACTGTTCACAATCGATTAAGGCACGGTGAGCTCCCGTTAACAGCTTTTCTCTGCTGCTCCTGTGGCTTTGATACTGTCACATAGACTCCAACTTCGCCCTTAACCCTTCAACCGCTGTCCTCTCTTTGTCTCCTTCCCGTCTCTTTATACTTTAACTTTCATTTTCAAAGCCACAGACTCCCTCGCTTTGCTGCCACTCAAAGACGTTCCTTACAACTCTCACTCCAGGCTGGTGTTACTCTTAACTTTTCTTTTTCTCCCCGCCACCACCCCCTCCCTGCAGTTCTTACTCTCGAGTCACTTAGAGCCTCTTCTCCCCTCGCTCACCTTGTCCTGTCATCTCAAATTTCAGTCACAGTTCTGTCCTCGGGGAGAAAGAGAGAAATACACATAGAAATAGGGAGATAAAAGTGAGAGGTGTTCTTTAAATGCAATCATGGAATAAGCAGCCAAGTATCATCTGTGATATTGGATATCTGAAGACTCTTGGACTCTTCGGGGTACCTCTGTTCTATGCTCATATCTAACGGTTCAGCCCCTCGTGATGTGCGCCAAGTGCTGGGGTTCAGGTCGAGTGCAGGAAGTAGTTTGGCCTTTGAGAAATGAGGTAACAGTGTGGAGGACGATAGATGGCCATGCAGCAATGCTAATACTCATGAGCATCCCATCCGCTTTCTTTGACTTAAAGCCATAGTTTGATTTCTTTAGCTTGGAAGCCAAGCAATGAACAACAACACAAAAAACGATGCTGTTATACTGCTCTCCACAAATCCACAGGACCTCAATGACAAAGCCAGTAATTTTTTTAATTCCTGATGCCTCGGCTGGTTGGTTGGTTAGCTTGTTTATGCTGTTGTGTGTCTTTTGGATCCGAATTAACATGTTCAAGCACCAAACTCACACAGAAGTGGAGCAGTAAAGCCTATTTGGCTTTGACTTCACACTTTTTCCGTGACAGGATTTGAGTCTTCTACACCAGACACAAAAAAATCGCATGTCTGCACAGATCCCTCACCTTGACCACATCCAACACCTTGGGGCAGATTGTGAGCTGAGCCTTATCGCCCAGCATCTGTGGCTCTTGTGGCAAAATGGGAGGAAATCCCTGCAAACAGAGCCATGTACACTCCTCAGTATACCATATTCAGTACATACAGTAACAACCACATGTGTAGGGTTTGAGTTTCCACAGACTCCTTTAAATTGAGTTTGAACAGTCCTCTCTCGATTAGCCTAAATTCATTCCCCTCGTATAAAAACTAAACACCTGAATTCCACTTTTAAAGCGATAGGTTGAAATCACGACCCATTCTTTGTGTCTTAATTCGTAGTTATAGCTTTGTGTTTGGCAATGATCCTATTTGACAACAAAATGAACATCTTACAACCTTGCAGCCGTTTCCCTGTTGGTAATTAAGTCATTACTTCGTTGCTGCCTTTCTACTCCACCGTGTCAACTCCGCCTCCCTTGGATGCAAAGAAAACCAGTGCGTTTCAATATGGGTAGAAATGCAATTAATACAACTCTGCAACCAAAACACGCGTTTCCAGCTTTTTGTGAGGCTGCTCATGTGGAAGCCAGCAATGGGAGACAGCATGGCCTAAAGAAAATTATGTTTTTTTTCCCCCCCATCCATGGGTTTTATTGTCAGAAGGCAGTGAACCATTCTCTCTGAAACATAAAAGATGTTCAGTGAGAGAGACTGATGGCTCGATCGGCGCAGACAGTCTTCTTCTTTCTTTTCTGTTTTCTCTATTGTGCCTCACGGAGAAAGCTTTAAGTGGCATTTAGCTCCTCTGCTCGCTACATGCATGGCCTACAGCAGCTCTGCTGTTTTCCTCCTTTTTGTCTGTGGACATGCCACCGTCTCACATTAAACACCTGCCTGTACTGTATACAGTGTAATGTAATATATTCCTAGTCTAGTGTGCCTGTGTTGCATCAGGTTTGTTCTTGGCAAATGGATAAATATTCTCAGCTCAGTGTTCAGTAGCTAGCTCTTTGGTTTCACATATCCAGTGGCCCACTGCAGGAAATGGGACGAGCTCAGACGTCATCATGTGACCCAAGTGTAAGTAAGTGGCCTGTTAGTGGCTACCTTCAGATGGAGTTGTTTCTGATGTATTTACGACCTTAGTTTGTAAGAAGAATTTTTATAGAAATGGCGGAGTTGGTATCTTACAATATATTGTGATATCGTTGGGTACTTGGGAGTTCAGGCTCAAAAACTGGAGTTTATGTACAAAGGCTTTAACAGCAGGAATTCAGAGATCAATGAATCTAAAAACAGGAAGTTCATGACTGGAGAACAGGATGCTGAGAGTTCAGAAGGTAAACTAGAGTGGAGTCTCTAAAGGAAGACAAGAAGACCGCTGAAGCTGGAGCATTGGTTGCACCGGTCACAATGCAGAGATAACCTGAAGACCTGGTGACGACTGAAAGAGTAGCAGGTCTTTCCGTTTAGCTTCAGGTTTAATTGGATGAATGGGAAAATGTGAGTCAGCACCTCAAAGCCCCAACAGCAGCAGCCCCAATCAACCCAACTCGGACAGAGAGGAAACCAAGACAGGAACCAAACACGGCGGGCCAGCAGAGAGGCGACAAGTTGACACATAGAAAAAATAAAAGATAGAATATAGAATATGTCTCGTGAAAATGTTGACATTCCCAGCAGCCTTAACCTTTCTCTATGTCTTTCCATGTCCTACACCGGTTGTAAGTTCACTAAAATGTTTGCCTCCGTTGCTTCAGGACACCAAGTTCCCTTGCAGCGGTGTTCTCAGGACTGATGGCCAATGTACCACTTGAATGTCAAGCATTTTGCACACATGACTTCCCACGTCGTAACTATAAGCTCACGAGCACCTGAAGGCAGCGTAAAGCAGGATTTATCTGAACTCCTTACCCCTCTACCTCCAACCCTTTCAACCATAGGAAAGAGGCTGTCGCCGGCTGGTCAGCTGTCATCATTCTGGCTCTTTTTCCTTCACTTGTTACTTAAGTACGTGTGGCACTTTTTATGTGTGCAATAACACAAAAAACCTATAACCAGTATTGCGTCTTCTATCTTTTCTCTCCCGCTCTATTGATGGCTAGCTATTCACTCTACCTTGCACATTTGATGTCCTTTTGTCGGATGATAGGGCACCATGTCTTAAGAAGATGTTCAGACTGACATAACCTGGCCCTTATAAGTAAAACAAAATATATTCTTCACCATTTTCCTCCAGTGCAACACAGAAACCAGTTTTGTGATCTTTGCTTTAGGCTTAAAAACAACAACTAGGGAAAGATTGTAATGAAAGAAACCGATCATGACAATGTTTGAAGGGAAAAATCCATGTGACCCATCTCCCACCCCGTCTTCCTTCCTGTGTATGTACTACTGTTTCTTGCTTTGCTGCAGACAGCAGAGTTTAATTCCTATGGAGTGTGCCGTCATTTGAATGTGATCGTAGTATGTTGACTGATCTTGTCGCGGACAGTGAGCTTTATGTAGCAAGGCAGAAAGTACGGATCTGAAGGTAGAAGGATGGACAGAGTTTGCATCTTATTCCAGACGTTTTAGTTAGGGTTAGGGTCTTCTGCTAACACCTTCCGCTAACAGCTTTGACCTATTTCCAGAGTACTTGGGTCACTTGACAATTTTGTGGCGATTTCCTTTGACTGACAATGTCAGTTACATCCAGGATACCAGATCCAGAAAAAGAAACCGAGCAACTCTTTCCTCTCCCTAGCAGCACATCCAGAGGTTTATCAACACAGATGATCCTTGATAAACCCACAGGAGGAGGCATCCAGGTGGCATCTTCATCAGATTCCCGAACCACCTCAACGCGCCCCTTTTGATGCAAAGGAAAAGCAGCAATTGTCCAATCTCTCTCCGGATATCCGAGCTCTTCACCCTGTTTATATTATATTATACTTATCTAAAGAGGAAACTCATTTTGGCATGCCTACCTTCATTATAATCAAACACTGTGGAAATAATCACAAGATCTACTCAGTAGAGCTTCCTGCTTCTTGCTATTCTGACTCTGGTCCTTCTCTTTGTCCAACAAATGTATAACCTCCGCAGCAGCTACAGTTGCAGAGTCGTGAGAATGAACATGAAATCTTAATTTTTGAACCTGAATAATACAGTACATCCTTACCTTGGTGTAGCTAGATTCAGAGTCTGGTAAAACACCATTGGGCTTTCATTATGGATCGTGTTTCAGAAAAAAAATACCTCTATGAACAAACTTAACTGGACATGTAAGACTCCTGATCAACTTTCAGAGCAAAGATTTTGTGAGTGGAGGATGTTGGGCAGACTTCCAGGCTTGTACCTACATCTTTAAAATGTTCAGATAAAAACAAAACATTTACACTTTTATACTAACTCTTCACTCTGCTGAGGAAGTTTATTTAATCTGACTGGAACCTCTCAACGTCTAAATGAAACTCGAGCTAAGACCGATTTTGTCTGTTTTTCCACATTTACCCTGCAGCATCCAGTTTGTTGTTGATGGAGTATGTTGTAATTTCTATCTCTTGTCAGTGTCACTAGTTGTTTTGAGCCTTGATGTCGTCTGCTGTGTGTCATTATGTGTGTTATACCTCGGACGCATTTTAGAGAGAGGCTGACGGATTCGATGCCACACTTTGTGTCACGGCTTCTTTTTCTATTATCGTCTCATCATTGCCAAGATTAGAATAGTTTCTCCACTCTCCCGCTGCGTCTCCGTGACTTAACTGTCACTTTCTGCAACAGACGCAGGCTTCCAGAGGATTATGGTAGCGAGGAGCGCGTGTGCGGAGTGTGTCGTCTGACAGGTGAGGAAGATCTCCAGCATAAGGCGGGACAATCAACCTTTCGACGTCTGACGCGTGCCCAAAGCCTTCTGGGTGGTGTAGTTTATATGCTTTCTCTCTGCGTTGGCGCTGCAGCTAACCGTTCTTGATGGCAGGTGCCGCATGTAATGGAGCGATGAGGATGTGGCGTCCTCCGAGCAGACATGACCTCCGGGGCCCTGGCTCCTCGTGTTGTTTGGAGGTGGATCTTGTTGGGACCTTGCCGGTGTACGGTGTCCCCTGCCTGGCTCCCGTCTCCTCAGAACTGTAATCACAGCAGACTGCATGTCACAGCGTCCTGCTCTAATTGGCCTGTCACTCTCGGTGCGCTGGGGTGGAGGGAGGGGTTGGCCTTTGTGGGGCTGCCATGGCGACTGGGCCATTTAATGAGAACGAGCGCGCTGTGACTAATGACATCCCTGAGCCCATCGGATATACTGCAAATGGACAATTTGCTGCATCACTCACACACTCACACAACAATACACAAACATAAAGGCACACACCTCAGCGCGGTCAAACCTCATTGAATAGGAGACAGTTTTCCCGTCTGCCTTTTCTCACCGTGAATCAATAAGTGACAAGTGGACTTCAGACGTAAAGTCATCATCCATCCTCATCCGCTTGTAAACATTAACGGTTTTATGTAATAAGGCTACAGCCAGTGTTATGTGGAGATATTAACTACAGCTTAAAACACACATTAACCGTTAGGTGGGTCATTGCTCAGGAGAACTTAATAGGAGACGTAAGGCATATCATCCATAAAAAAAGGAATATGGATTTGAAGCGATGCGTGATAACACAGTCGGCCATGTTCGCAGGAGAACGAGAAAGAGACATTTACTCGATCATCTCCCATCTCTTCCCATCGGCCTGTTTATTGGTCCATTAGTGACCAAGTGACAGCATGAAATGCGTGGACATCTATCAAGAATATCACTTCCTGAGCTGGAAGGCGACCTAACATGTTTTGTTTTTTTTTCTCCTCCGAAGGCATTACGTAGAATAACATCCATTCACAGCGGTTACGGTCATGATGGAGTCAAGTTTACGATCCAGTAGATGTAATAAAAGGAGCATGGATGGTGCTTTTTTCTTGCTGGGACTAGCTGCAGGATTAATTATTTATTATTGTGGTTATGGAATCAACACAGATATGAACAAGTCTAAGCACTGATACAAACACCTCACTGCTATAACAAAGGATTTTATTGTTTTCTAATCTCAGATATGACAATGTAATATATGTGACAGGCCGAGGAAGAAAAATGGCGTCTTTAGACCTGGAACAAATGTACCACACTGTCCAAAAATGTCGAACATGCAACACAGACACAGTCTCTAAGAAACATATGTTTGATAACTTTAGCAATGTTTCAGCTATCATACTTTACGGTCAGGGAACAGGGCGCCCCTGCCATGCATAGTCCCATGAGATGTCCGCAACATTACAACAAAGCGACTCTCATAGACACTTGGGCATGGGATGCAGGCTCAGGTCTGATCACCCTGGAGCTGGCTGCCTCTGTGAGGGTGTATAGTGTGAAAGACCGAAACACTCTGTGAATCAGAGGAGCACTACTGATGATGCATCCCAAAATTCACTCCTGAGCTTCTTCGACCAATTCACCAATTTGTTATTCATACTGAATGAAGCTGGTTTCTTGGTTGTGGACTTGTTGCAGATGACAGGATTCCTGTTGGAGTCTCGGGATGGCTGACAGAGCTTTCGAAACAACCAAAGATTTTACACATATACACACATAATACCTGTCCTCGGTTGTCAGTGGTAAATATGGGGAATCTGTTGGCAAGGTTTTGACACGTAAAGATCGTTGTTCGAGGTGTACTGACCAGTTACTTTTATGTGCAGGTGAACAGTCCATGTGGAGACTGCACGGCGGCATTTGTTAAGCAGATACCTTAATGAAACTAAGCCGCTGTCGAGGCCTAGATAGATAGATAGATAGATACTTTATTAATCCCGGGGGAAATTCAAATGACTGTTAACTGGTTCTCTCAGCTCAAGTTGTTAGTCTTGACTGTAGACTGTAATTAGTGATCACCTAACCGGCAGTCTTGACCTGAAAATCTGTTATCTGTTATGTGGATCTGCTGGCTGGATATCCTCAGATCATAGCCGGTGGTTTCCCAGATTGGTTTCTTTGTGCTGAGATAATACCCATAGTATAATACCCACAGTCCTAGGAAGACATTCGCTAATGTTGTACTGAAATGTATCCGCTGTAACATCTTCAATGAGTTATCTAAAACAATGTTCACCATTCATCTCGATGGCTTCTTCTGTGGTGAAACATCTTCAGGAACCTTCAAGCAAGTACGGTTGCCTTTAGTTTTTGCCTGGTTTTAGATTTACCTCACCTGGATGACTGAGACTCTTTACACACGTCTTAAATAAAAAGGTAACTTGGCTAACAAGCCCGAACACAACCCTGCAGGTTATAGCAGCATGCTCAGAGCCTCCCAGGTCCTTCCTTTGAATTCTGGTTGCAAACGGTGCTGCCAGGACTGACTATCACTGTAAAGACTACTGGAGCAAGTCTGATCCTGGTGTCCTTAAACTGTCTGCTTCCCCTTTCTCTTTTTTGGTACTTTCCGGTACCTCTTGACAGAACTTTTATCACACTGCTGGGCGCACTAAAGCAAACTAAATAGCAATTTACTTAAGTAAATACATCTTGCACAATGTGAGTAACACACTCCCTGAGGTGATAGATTGGAATATTGAACTGGATCAGCGGCAGAATGGGATAAACTGAAGACAAATAAAGGAAATCAGACCAGATTTGATACGTCAAACACCAGTGAGGCTTTGTCCTCATCTAGCCTCGCCCTAACTCTGCCTCTCTGATATGACAGGAGGTGACATGCAGTATACTGATGTGGCCAGACACATGGGAATATAAAGAAAAGGACACTGCTGTTATCTCACTCTGTGCCATTAAACTCATTACCATTAATTCATGCCTTGGTGAGGCGTCTCATCGAGAGTTCAACATCCTCGCGAAATCAAAACATGAATCAAAATGCCAGGGAAAATGTGTCCCTCGCTGCAATCCCCAGTTAATCAGCAGTGATAATGTTTGGCTAAACTATCATCTCGTCTGTGAATATTAATGAGGGCTCTGAGGGACCTCTGCTGAGTGATGAGGGAGTGCTCGTCCTACCTCGCTAAAAAATGCCCATACCATCGCGACAGATTGTTAAACCACTCAGCTCACAGTTTGGCTGTCTTTGTTTTCCTGTGAAAGCGGTATGTGGCTGAGTTTCAGTGGCAGCTGAAAGCTTTGACAACAATTCTGCACACAACACGCGCAAGACACAAATAACCACACAATGAGATGGCACACATGAGATTAGGAAGAGTACCCCTCTGCATAGTGAAGCCTTTTCTTCTTGCATGTTTGAGTGTCCCGCGTTGATTAGGAGCGATATCTCTGAAGGGCATCAGGAGCCTTTACAGCCCATGTAGCCTTTGAGAATCGATAATGACATGAAGACCATGGGCAGGGTAATGGTGCGTGAAGGGACTGTTACATATAAAATCCAGATTGTTACTTGTAGAAATGGTGCATGCATCACATCGGAGTATTGAAGTCTGACTGATCTGGCCTGTGACCCTCGTGGAGATGCACATCAAATAAGCAAAATCCATCATGGAGACAGCGTCCGGCCATTACAGACCAAATGAGATGACCAGCGCAGTCATCCCTGCGGGGTTTGCCTTGATTTAACAACATATTATAAACACACTGATGACAGTAGCCAATGCTGGAGTGTGGATGTGTTCTGAAGGAGCTGTCTTGGGTTAAGTAATCATAACAATAAACCATAATGGAAAAAAAGGGTAAAAGCACCCTAAGATGAGCACCAAGGGGCAATTGCAGCTCGCGTCTTGTGGCTAACCAAGTATGGTTTGGTTTCTGGTAGGGGCTTCCCCGACTGATGGGACATGCAACCCCTTGGAGGTGAAATTTATTGGTATGGATTTTGTGCTGCTACTGGTGCATTGAATCAGTGTGACCAAGCAGGCAGGCAGGCCAAGGGAAATGGGGCTGTTCTGAGGGTGAATTATATGCAGTCACACACTCAATTTACCCTTGCAAACCTAGTTAGGAAGGAGGCAGACATGGAGGCATACACATGCTGCGGGGTGGCACGTATGTACGCTGGCACGCATGCATCCGTAAACGCACGCACTCCACATTAGTTAACAGGATTAAGGACATTAAATCATGACATAAATTAAATCCAATTTCTAATTTGTGCAGTAAATTGAAATGATACATTATTTCAGGCAGTGACATGAAATATTCCACTACACAGAGAAAAATGAGAGGGAACAAAATGAAACGTACGAAAGCACAGATTATGATATATGTTCATGTGAGTTAGTTTGTGTCATTAATTTCCAGTAAGAACAAATACTCCTCGGGCCTTTTGAACCTCAGCTCTGCACCAAGTGTGGACTGTGTTGCAGCCGGCTGCCTCGCAGACAGACGGTGGAGAACAGGGCTGTCAGGCTGTTCTGTTTGATCTGGAGGACTGTGTTGAAACCTCTTAATGCCAGTTCATATAAAATATTCATCTTCATTTCTCAGGCCCGTGAATCATCAAGGTGTTTCTGGCCCTCCGCCCCCACTCCTGTCCTGTGGCAGAGCAGACAGCTGTTTGAAATTAGACACCAGATTGTGTTACTTAAACCGCTCGCAGGAGTGATGCTGATCGCTCCCTAACCCGGCGAGCAATCTGTTAGCCTGCTGAATCGCGGGAATGTGATCATGGGTGTGCTCCTGTTTGTATTTGAAGCCAGGCCTCTCTCCCAGACTAAGAGTGGCTTCTAAGCATACATACAGTTAGGCTACTGTATAACGAATAAACACACTAAACATCTAAGATGATATGTCACAGTATTGTTTCTTCTTATAACTCTTAATACTCTTAATTTACTCTAGTAAACAATAGTAAAATAGTAAAATAAAAGTACAAAACACAAATGTACCACAGCACACACAAAACATTTTAGGATGTCAAGCATAATAATAACAATGTAAACTGATTGAACTGCATCAATGACTGACACTGACTGCACATTTAAACCAAAAGACAAAGGCCCACACAACTAATCAATACATTTTTAGATTCAATTTTATGACACCTGCAGCAATAAGCTAAAGGAAAAGAAAACTAGGTCGACAGAGAAAAAAAAAAAAAAATGACGACATCCCATTAAAAGCCCATCTACAACACTGTGTGTATTTAAAAGTGCCTTTTTTGAACCTTATTGGATAAGTGTGTATTTACTTACATGAGGGTGAAAACTCATCCTGAGGGCAACGTGTCTGAACCAAATTCCGTGGTAGTCTGTCCAGCAGTCGCTGAGATATTTCACTTCAAAGCACAAATGTCAGGATTATGGTGGCACTAGATTAACAGCCAAGGGATCAGTGAGTGAAACACTTTGTTAGGGAACCACGATTGTCTGTACGAATTAATCTAGAAGCTGTTTAAAGGATCAGGGAGCAGAATTTAGGGTGATGTTTTACCAGAAATGGAATATTGTATTCGTAATGATGTTTTTAATAGGGTATTATCACTTGAAACTATGAATCGTTGTGTTTTTCGCTAAAAATTAGCACAGCTACACATGAAGCTGGTCCTCTTCCACAGAAATTAAACACTTGGTCTGTACGCGTTGTTGCACATTTTTAGGCTGAAGCCAGCCACCGCAGTTTCTTCTAAATGCCTGGAAAGTAAGAGTATTCAGTTGGTTGCAATCTGCAAACTCACCTCTAGATGTCACTAAATCGCACTCACTGGTCCTTTAAGTGATTATTAAACCTTTATGGTGTTGAGGAAAAAGTCTTCAAAGTCAGTGACACAGCATTACATAAATATCTGCTCACAACTTTTAGTTTCCATAGTTTTGAGATATTTCAGTCTGGATCAGATGATAGGCCTGCTGTCTGCCTGACAATGCCAAGAAGAAGGATTTTCTGCTTCTGTCCATTTCAAAACATAATCTGGTAGAAGCATCTAGAACAGATCAGACAATACAAAAGAAAAAAAAACATGTGTATTGTGATATTCTTCTTCATCTGTTCACTGTCATCCTTTTTATCACAATGTGTAATGCAATATTAATGATCTGGCATTAAAACAATGCCACACAGAAAACGTTTCTCTTTGCTGGTGGCGTAACTTCCTGGCTCGTTACACATTTGTGTTATTATTAGTATAGAAATTCAATCTAGTTCTGCACCTGTATTCCTAGTTTGTGACTTATTGGCTTGACTGACACACTTCTGTTTTTGTCCGCAAATGTTATGATCACAAAACAGTATTTAGTCAGTAAATATTCATACAGAAGTGTATTCATTCTGCAGCAGTATACATTTAGTAATAAATAATGGTGGTCCAGATGGCTAGCAGCCTGTTTCCGCAAGGTCAGAGGGCAAATGATCCATCAGAGGAGTCTGATGAACTAAAGAGATCAAATAAACAAACCAGAGCAAATGTCCAGCTGGAGGGAAATAAACCACAGCCATGGATCCAGAAATATTTGGCAGTTTGCTTCATAAAGCCTTTGTACTGAGAACTAGCATGGCTGCTCCCCTGCTTAAGAGGTCATGGACCAAACCATTGTGACAAAGAGGGGGGCAGTATAAGCAGAACCCATGTTTGTGCTGCTGATAGGAATACGTAACGAGGTGAATACTCTTTTACTTTACATGCTGTTGGGTACATGTAACTATTTAATGTTTCATGTACACAAAGTGTCTGCCAGTCAAACTGACATGGATTTTGAGTAAAGTCAGTGTTTCAGGTTATGATTTCCTGTGTCTGCAAGGTAACATGAATAGAAATTTAGCATTTCAAGGCTCCCTAATCCATTTAATTTGCTCTTGGTTGTACATGAAAGACAAAAAACAATGTGATGAACAACAAAAAAAGAGAGACGCATTAAAAATGACATAAACACAGCAGCGTCTAATGCAGGACTGTCAAACTGATCCGTGAAAGGGCCACTAGGGCTGCAGGTTTTCATTCCAATCATGCAGCACCCATGCAGTGGGTGTGGCTGGCAACACTGTTCTCAAAATGGGTTGAAAAGTGTTAAAATCACCAATAAGTGGTTAATTAATGAAGCTATTAGACTTGTGTATCATAACGTAGTACCCCATTTCCCAAGTTTTTGAACATTTTTACCCATGTGATGTATTTTAGTTTATGCCTCTGATGAGATTTATTGATCTTCTGCTCTTTAATTTCTACAAATTGCCACTGACAGTTGCTCATATTTTCAATTCTTTGCTTTAACTCCGGGTTAGCTCTAGTCAATACGGAGCAATTACACACAGAATATGAAGCCAAATGTTAATCTGCAGTTGCCGTCTTATGCAATCAATCAGAGCACTGAAGCCCAGAGACAATAGTTGGGAGATGACTAGTGAATTCTGCAGTCTGGTCAAGACAAGCGAAGGCTTTGATGGATGACCATATTCTGTGAAGCAGGCAGGGAACGGACTGTGATTAATTCTCTAAGAAGGATTTGCCGGAAGTAGAAAAAAAAACATGGCTGCAGTTATTTCCTCCTTTCTATCTGTTAACGGTGTGTGTACGAGACCTTGCTCCTTAATGGATCTTTGACTGGTTGTAATGCAAATCAGAAAACCACTCCGGTCTTATCGTTTAAGTGACCCTCTCTTAACGACGTTCAAGCAGAAAAGGAATAATTGACTTACGCTGACAGCCAGTTTGGCAGCCATTTATTCCAAACAGATGAAACGGATGGAAATGACACAGGAGCTAATCAAAACTGGATATTAAGTATTGAAATGAAGCAAGCCTTTCTCAGCAACTCTTTAATGTTCACTTATATGAATGAAACCCACATTAACCTTCAGCCCCATTTCTCTCCCCAGACTCTGATTGTCACAAGAAAACAACCTATGTGTTATATCTAAATGTGTGTGCGAAACAGACAGCATTTCAGTATTGGTGAATGTGGTTTGTTTATCCTTCAAAAGAAACCATTAGTCAAACAAACAAAGAGCGGTATGTAAGCAGACGTTACTGGCAGAAGCATTAAAATCCACTGCAACTCTCTGCCAGGTTAGTAATTGCTCTTTTTATGGTGGTAATTATTTCCTCTAAGGTGCGCACTGTTGCACACTGCAATTATACGTGTGCTGCTATCTCTGTGTGGAAGGGAATGTGGGTGGAGAGATGTGGGAAGTATTCTGTAAAATTGTGCGTTTTGTTGATGCGTGTGTGTGTGTGGGATGTGCAGTGAGAGAGAAAAGAAAAATTGACGCCGCTGCGATTGGAATTGATGCACAGTCTCTAACAAGACAACAAAACAGCAAAAATCAAACAGCGGTGTGATGCGGCGCTGTTTTTCCTGCCTTCAGTTAAGTCCACGCTTCAGTAGCACAACGGTGCTGAAAGGCATTGTACAGAAAAGGCAGCATGTAAGGCACGATAAGGCCAATAACCTACTATCCATAATTCTGTTTCCTTTGTCCCCCTGTCCTCTTGCTCTCTCTCCTTTAGCTATTTTTTCCTCTCTGTTTGCTCCAGACAGTGTGACCTGCAGGACCAGCCAGGAAAACGCCATTACACAAACACCTCTCACTGATAAGGTCTCCACTGGGAAACGGTGCAGACAGTGTTTTCTGATGCTTCTCGAATGCTGTGAGGACACCGGAGCCTCTGTGCTGGAGAACAGAGAGCAGAAATTCATATGGATGTTTCTGTGAAAATGCAGCGGCTGCAGCATTTGTTGGGTTCACCTGATCTAAGGAAGAAAAAGTCCTATTTGCATATTATTCATTGAAATGTCTGTCTGCGCCTTTGTCCCGGCGAGCGTATAGCACAAGTGACTCAGTGGTTTTTATTTTTTTTATGTTCATGTCCTGTGGCAGAGAGAAAAACTAAAGTAGAAGGCACAAAAGAAAAGTAAATAATAGAAATAAAGGCGCCTAGATTTAAAAAATGAGATCCTTGTTTGAGGTACAAATCCCAATGGAAAGGCTTCAAAAAACTGAAGGGACTGAAGACCATAAAATAAACTGCAGGGGCAAAGTGAAAGTCTTCTGAGCCTTTACTGCAAATAGATTGGGATTTGTGTTTTTCCAAAGTCTTCATGGAAAACTGGGGACATTTCTGGCCTTAATGGATGTGAATTCAGCTGTAACTTCAGTATGAGAGAAAACAAAATTGCCAGCGGTGAAATACTCAAATCTTTAAAGCTGTGGTATTAAATGTTTTTGTATGAAAAACAGCTCAAACGGGCCAAGTGTAATGTGAAACAGCTCGCTCGTTTCCTCACGGAGAATTATCACCCAACTCTGCCGCTTCCCTCGGCTCCATGGAGAATCTTTCAGCTTATTGTTTTGGATTTTATAGCCTGCACACACACCTACACTCACATAGAAACACAGACATATGCACATAAAACAATGCTACATGTTACTGTGAGCATGACAAAAAAGTGCTACCGGTAATTTTTACTGCTAGAGAAAGAGATACAATTGGTCGTAAAAGGGCCAGAGGGTCTGCAGGACTGATTACTGCATTTAGTCGTATTACACGCTCAGTAATGTGCAGTGAATTAAAACATTTATGATTGAGTCATTGCACTTGTTATACAATCACATAACTCACTATTTAGATTACATTACTTATGTACTTTGAATGAAACTTTGTCTTTCAAAGCAGAAAAATGACCAATCATCCTCTCACTGAACATGTTTCAGACTAGTTCGCTTTTAATAAAAAGCTCAAAGCAGGTTACATATGACTAAAGCACATGAGAGCAAGACCTCCTGGAGCCCAGTGATATATCACTACAGAGCCTGTGCCTTAATATGAGAGTGTATGAGAACCTATGAAGAAGGGTTGTCCATGGAACACAGATTAATGCTGATTGGAAAATATTAGTGTAACTAGCCAAACTCCAGGACTGAATGTGGTACAACACCCAATGCCCTTAAAGGAGAAATCCTCCAATGCAAGAAGAGATACGTTGTCTGACAGGCTAGAGAACTGGCCCATACTGTACTCCTTTAATTATATAGGTTGTACGAAGCTTATATGTGAACTAAAATTGTCAGACACGTCTTGATTAAAATGATTTAACCCAAATATCATTTAATCCATAAAACCTTGAAAATCTGTAATGGTATCAGCCCCCAGACAAGTAAGACTGTTTTTATGTTTTTTAAAATGCTATTTTCTTCCAAGAACGGGATGGTTTTGACGGTTTTGACCTTAATATGCAAATTAAATTTAGTGAAACAATCCCATGTGATTCTGAATATGGGAGGAACAATATTTACAAGCATAAAACATTAACATTAGGAGTAGTGAATGCTCCCTCCTTCCTTTAAAAACATTACATCGACCCGTGACCTTGTCTGATCCTGGTAACAACTCTCTGAGGCCACAGTGCGTCTTATCAATCACTGAGTGTGGTTGGATGGGAGGAGATGCGATAATTGTCCCTTCCTCTATCTGGTACGGTATCATAACCTAATTCTGAGAGATACCATCTCCTGGGAGGATTCGGTCTGTCATCACGCTGCTCCACATTCCCATTCAGCTGAACTGAAAGCTATATTTATCCTATTTTTCCCCAGTTAACATTTGGAGGATTTGTAATCATCATTCAACCTGAGATTTCCTGAGCAGCTCCCAATTAACCTGACTCCCCTCTCTTTTTGACCTCATCAGTGCGCCATTAAGCTCACACTGTCACTGGGGTCCTGTGCTGCATCCCAAACCAAACAGAGAGGGAGAGAGAGAGAGAGATGGAGGGTGCGATGGTAAATGTGTTGTTGTACCTTCGCATGAAGGAACAGGTGGGATCTTTGCCTCAGTGCTCAGTAGTGCATGTGAGATGTGCTTGTATGCCTTACGTTGTGGGGACGTCCGTTTATATTATACACTATGGGAACCCACCTAAGTTTTAAGACCTCATAAGGTAAATCATATTTTTTTAGGGTGCAAACTTGGTTAAAGATTCAGATAAGGGTGAAGAAAGTATTGGAAACCTGAACAGAAATCTACAGGAAATATTAATAATGTATATTTATGCCCAATCATCTTCTTTATAGCAGTTAAACCAGGAAACTAAGTTACTGGTGGTATGTCTCTGACTACTGAATTTACTTTCATAGCTCCCTCCTCACTCATTTAAACAGAAGCTTGGTCTTGTTAATATGAAATATGGGGGCGTTATTACAAAGATGGCTACTGAGCGGGAGACTTGTCTGTAAAGACTTTGTTGTTTGGTGCTGGGCCTTCAGGTAATGAATGTAAGTCTTCTGAAGTGATGGAAGCATGTGTGTGTGTGTGTGTGTGAGTGTGTGTGCAGTCAGGTTGTGTGAAGTCTCAAGGTAATTCAGCCTTCACTCGACTTTATTCTTCTTTGTATCTAAATTCTGAGCAACCTCAGTCCACCTCTCTCTAGCGACCTCTGTGTCTCTGATGTTGAATCTCATTACGCTGTATGTGTGTGTGAATGTGTGTGTGTGTGTGCATCTACATGAGCGTGTTGCATGTGTGTCGGTGGATTGAAATGCATTAGCTTGCTCCTCCCAGTGGACTGCCAGTCTAAACTAAGCAGCGTGATGATGATGCTCTCTGTGAGCTGACACAACCTATTTGGCCAAGAGGAGCTGATATACGCCGGCGCTGCTCATTTACAGTACGGGAGGGGCGAGAGTGGAGGGAGGTGGGGGGGCTGCCTGTGTCCGCCTCACCCTCTTGTCCTTGTCTGAATGTGAGCAGGACTGGAAGAGAGAGAAAGAGGTCACTACTTGAGCATCATCTGTTGAACATTAAGCACAATGTAATGGTTACACAAGAGAAAAATGCAAATATTCAACCTCCCCTTATAAATGTAAAAGAAAAAGACGAGTAACCCACCTTCAAGTTTTCGTCCACCTCTTAAGTCGAGTAGGTCTTGTTCAACATGTATGGTTTTACTGTTTCCTGCCCTCTGATAGTCACAGAGATTTGCAAATTAACCAGAGACAAGAACAGAGCTCACAATTAAATCAGCCTTATGTTATCTGAAAACAGTGGTTTAATATAAATCATCAAACTAGAATTTATTATCACAGTGCTGTATTCTGAATGAACAATTAATCGTTGATTGATCTAAATCTCCTTCTGAGCAGATGTGAAGTCCTTTAATGTGCCATTGACTATAGATATTTGTGGAAGATTGTTGCAATAATCATTGTACATTTTCTTGAATTTCTTTCAGTCTGAGAAATGTAAAAACAGGACTAAGCCACAGCAAACACAGTAAAGGCATTCAGTCATATATTTTGGTCAAAAGCTTGAAATTATGCAGAATGTAATCATATCGCACATACACACACACCCTCACGTACACATTCATATACAGTAAATACACGTGCAGTTGGTTTTATCTTTGTTTAATCTTGTTTATTCAGATTTATCCTTGTGTTTGTTTTTGATATGTTAGTCTAGATTTACAAGCCTAACAAACGATGATGCCTGGAGCAAATATATTTCTATGAATGCTTAAAAACAGAATGCTGCAAAAAATGCAATGACAAAGTATGACATTTGAGAGGCTAATCATTTGTTTTATTCTTTCTTCTTTTCTTTCTTCTTCTTGTAGAGTATTCAAATTTAAAATATTCCCATTATTCCCTATACTCTATGTAGATGAATGCTCTCAGCGTGGTGCTGATCGGATGTAAATAAGTGCTTTGTATGACAACGAGAACTGGTAAAATAACTTATTATTCTTACGTATCACCGAAGCTGCTGTCCATCTGATAAACAGCGATGATTGCTATCACTGGTACTACAAAATGACTTTGTTTATTTGCATAATGGCTCGTATTAAACATCCAGCCGTGCGCACTCAAATCTTAAATAGCTAATGTGGCAGAGGAATCGAGATCAGTGGCCCCAGCACCTCCTCTGTTTCCACACACTCTTCTCTGTTGAACAAACAAGATAAAGAAGGAGATGCAGACGCAACAAAGAGTGTTTGGCTGGCCACAGATCAAATAGGAAGTAGCCTTCCTATTAGCAGCGTCCAGATAAGGTTCAGGAGTTTAAATTGCACCACTATGGGCTTAGCAAGTGTGCTTCATCTGCACAGGTAAGGAGACAGCCAGCTCAAAACTCAAATTATTTTGTTTCTGTCTTTACTATTTCAGTGCACAAAAAAAAAAATTATATAGCAGTAGATAAAAGGGTCGGTAATTTCATTTAATTTCCTGGACAATCACTATTTTATTTGAAAATAATTGTAAAATACAAACAGTGCCTCAGACGGCTAAAAATGTCTTGAAAACATGTATTAAGAATTTCTTGGTTTGACGTTTTGTCTCAACCAAAATAGATTATCCTGCCCACTTGGAAGTGGAGGGATGAGAGAGGGCACTTGGTTGCAATCTTCCTCCCCACCACCAGATGTCATTATATCATACACAATGGTCCTTTATATTTTTTCAGTAATTAATGTATGATTAAGGAATATTGACTTGAATTTACAAAATTTCAAACTGAAAAAAAAAATCCCAACAAAGAAATTCTTCTTTAAGTTTCCAGACTTAAAATATCTGTTGTGCTTGTGTTTTTACTTATTATCAAATTACAATTTCTTTCCAGGAAGTGCTACAGAAACTCATTTGGAAACTATGGACCTTGTGCGCCAGTGTGGCCATCAATCCTAAAGATGCTCTGGTGTAATACGTGACAACATTACGAAATAGTCGAGTGTGGCCAGCTATTGTCATTGTCAGGATATCACATCTGAAGTGTTGCTTAACTTTGATTTAAAGACATCTTGGCAGTGCATCGAGATGCAGCGGCCCAACACTGCAGTTTTGGCTCACTTTATTCTATGCCAATCTTGTGACCCACCAAACAGTTTTTTTGTCATTCTGAACAATGACAGTGAATATCTATTCTGTTCTTAGTTTGTAGTTTCATATTGTCGGCTTCCAGTAACACAGTCTGAACACAGCATTAATCAGAACCTACTACGTATCCTTGTTTTCTAATTGTTCACTTGTTCACAGATTCCTCTAGTGTCTCTGTTGGCGCCTGGCAGCATTTCTTGCCAAGTTCCTGTACTGATAGTATACTGTGTTGTGAATACATAAGAGGAGACAAAACGGAGAGCAACTTATAAAATATTTGCTCTGTAGCACCCCTAGTGGCCAAATGCTCTTGAGGGTTCCTTTAAGCAATAAAAGACATGCACTATTGATGATGTGTGAAAGCAAAATATCTCCATACATAAAATTGTCTTATTTGCAGAGCACTACAACAAGAATAATACCTCGGGGTATAAATAACGAAAAACAAAAGACAGAAAGTAAATTCCATGAAAACAGATTTATTTCCACATTCTTTTTGTTAAAAACATTAAATTATTTTCTGACTGCAAATTGAACTGCATGTCTTCATAGCCTGAATTAAAAGTGCCCCGAAATTCCCACTACACCAGCCACCTTTACTGTGGCTGTGAATAGCTTAGGCATCTTTAAAGGCGCAGCTGAACAGCCCTCACTTGAGTACAAATGACCAAATCACCACATGACTGCTGCCTCATTGTGTTCATAATTGTAATCCCCTAGACCGATGAAAGGGGCGAACTCTGCTGGTTAATTAAAACTGCAATCAAATTTACCCCTTAAACTGGCTGCAAAAAGGGACCCCATTCAATTAAATCATGCATCGCTTTCCTTTCAGTAACACACAAACAAACAAGTGAGGGGGGAAAGAGTCGTGTAAATCCACACGCTTGCTGATTGCTTTCTGCAGCTGGGATTTTTTTTAATTTGGTAAACAGTGGCTGAGGTGGCGCTCGAGGTGCTGCGAAGGAGAGTCCGGGGAGCAAAGGGGGATTAAAGACCCTTCCACTGGCCTTCCATTGGCACTTGTCATGCTCTTAATTTGATGCTGTAATTAACTTTTGAAATCTCAAGGCATTTTCAGTGGGTGTACATCTTTGCAGATAAATGCCAAGCTGACTCTGATAGGACGAAGTAGCTGACTGCTGCCTAAAGCGTTTGCTGTTTATCTCATCCCACTACAAGAAAGTGCGTGATCCCTGAGCCCTTTGAAAGTCTACTGTTATACATCCACATCATGAGTGTGTGCGTTCATGTGCATTTATGCGAAAGTAATTATATTGATGGAATACCTTGTGTTTGCAGTGTTTTGCAGAGCAGATGTTGTCCACCTGCTACATGGTATCTGCCTGCCTGATTGAGAGAATATAAAGCAGTCAAGGACCTACTTGTACGCAGTGAAGGGTATAAGACATTTTCGTCCTTATATACACAAACACACACACGGGCATTGTGAGAACAGAAACCACATCTACACATTCCCACTCACGCAGGTAAATCAATTCATGCAGAAATCCACAAGGGTTTAACAGGACGCGGAGCGGGCGACTTTTTCATGTGGGCCAGCCAATCACGCGATAATTGCTTTGAAATTAAGTACCTTTTGTATTTGAATGCTAATTAACTGATGAAAGAAAATACTCAATAAGTCATTAACAGAAACCTGAAAGAATGCCTTGACCAAATGAATGCTTTAAACTGTTATTTTTTCATTTTAAAGCACTAACCAGCGCCAGATTGAGTGTATAAATGAGAGGATGTAATTAATTGCCATTGACCTTGATGCCCTGTTTGTTATTTACTGTAGATGGCTGTAGATTAAATTTAGCATATTAACTGTAGTTTACAGTTAACAGGTTTTACCTGAAAGGAGACATTCTCATGTCATTTGAATACATCCTGCAAGTGAGTAACACATGTAGAAAAGTTTGGATCCGCACAGCTCCCTTAAAGGCTGCAGAACAACCTCATTGTAATGGTTAATTTCACATTTCAACTAAATTGCCCTCTAGCCCCTCAACAATTTGCACTTTTGCTAAGCTCTCTAGGTCACTGAAAAAGTTCCCATGTCAGACTTTCCTCTTTTTGCGGCTCTGAGATAAAATGTGTTCTGTGCGCATCCAGCCTCTTCTGTAAGTAACAAACCCTCATTTGAATATCTTCTCGAGAAAATGGTTTTGTAAACGCTGCCGAGCTGTTCAGATGTACGCAAGGGCACGATGAATTGCCTTCATTTGGTTTGTGCATGTCCATGTGTGTAACAGAGAGAAAGACAGTACTCAGGTAGGAATAAAGTTACTTCACAGACAAAGTCCAAATAAAAATGCAGATAAAAGTAGAACTCATGCAAGTATGTTTGCAGTTGTTACAGCATTCAGTCTGTTATATGATGTCATATGATAAAACTATTTAATTAAGGACACAATTAGGCTACAAAACTAGGTATTATGAGTTCATACACTTAAACCAACCATATCAGATTTTACCAACTGTTTATAGACTTTTATGTTGTTATATTAATTCAAACACTTTTCCATCACCTATCACTGGTGCATAAAATCTGTGATTACTGAGGTCGACCTTTCTTGATACTTCTTTTGCACCACTAACTACATCCTTACCACCTTTCTGACACTGTTTCAGCATAAACTGAGCATTAAAACGATCTTTAGTGCAGGACTGTTATATTAGAAGGCATTCACGGTGCTGCAGACATAGCTAAAGGTTTAACCCTGTGGCCCCAAACGAGAAAAATAATGTTCCTTTTTACTCCATTTATTTCACTGCTATAGATTGGGATTCTGCACGCAGAACACGTAATGCAAATATAATTTATTGTTAAAGACTGAACCTGTTGATTGCAATATTTTTTACGATATTCTTTGACTAAATCAAACAGTGTCTAATTGCATTTATGAGCAGGCAATTCAAACGTGAGCATGTGTTAGACTAATATCTGATAAAAGTGTTTACTCTTCTTTGCTTTCTTATTTTTCATCTCAGATTCACAAATGGGGAATCTGAAATCCTCTTCTCACTGTAAGTAGAAGTAAAAACTAGCTCCAGCTCCAGCTGTAAAACCCTGCTGACACATTAATGCACCACTTTAACAGTCCAACAATGGTGCATATGTTAATTTATGGCTCGCAGCGAGCCAATATTCTGCCAAACAATAGACACTGTTCTTAAGTACAGTTTTGCTCCATGAATGTGTGCGGTTGTGTGTGTGGATTTGTGTTCGAGATGACTGTTAATGTCGCATTCTTTCCCCCAGTCATTAACCTGGGATTAGTGTGGCAGAGATGGAAGTCAAGGGTCAGAGAGTTACCCTGCTGCACAGTCTGAATGAACTCTTTTATGCTTTGGGTGACAAAATAATAACATCTTTCCTCACCTTTAAGCCAAGGCATTTGTGTGTTTGTTTGGATGTGAATGAGCGGACAGTGGATATTACTGGAAGCTGCTGCTTTTAAATCTTTTTTTATTATTTTATTTATTTTTTTGTGTGATTCTCATCAGATTTCTTCAACAAACGGAAACTTTCAAGGCAGTTGTGGCTATTTGGCCGTCATGGAGATATGGGAGTGGGGGGAGCGCGTTTGGCTGAAGCTTCTGAAGGGGGCAGAATTTGTTTTATGAGGGTAATTGATGCTTTGCTGCAGGAGAAGAGGGCAAAGCAGGCATGAAATTGTGCAGGGGATCAGATCCATATCGGAGCATAAGGGAGAGCTGAGGGAGAACAACGGAGCCTGGCAGCCTGGGGTGGCTGGATTAGGGTGCCGCTCAGCACTGAGGTACAGTTAAGAGCCAATTTTATTCTCTAGCAACCCAATCAGTGGAAAAGCCCTGTATCCTATTAGAGTCAAGTTTAGGGAGGAGAAGCAGAGCTGCTGGAGAACAGCCATTAAGACATTCATATAGCCATCAGAACAGAGAGGGAAAGGCAGACAAAAAGGTGGAATAATATAAGAAAACGCACATTTTGAAGAAGTTACTTCACTAAAGTAATGTGTGTTTTCTCAATTCACAACTTGATATATAGAACAGATCTAAACAGTGACAACTCTATATGCCTGTTTTCAGGAGGCCATCCAGCGCTGCAGGCCAAGAAAATGAAGATCTGACCAGGTGGTGCTTGGTCATTTTACACCTGATTAACCTGCTGATCTCTCATTGTGCCCAGGTTTACACCACGTGAGAACAGAGCAGGGTCATCGGTTCAATTCCCTCTGCGTATTCTCGCGCCATTGTGTGCGAGCGAGCAGCTCTGACAAACGCTCAGAGGGCACAGCTCATCAGGATTCCCGAGCCGTGCGTCTGTGAATAAGAAGGGGGAATTGGCTGTCAATCCCTAATTAATAAACTCAGCTCCTCTCCCCCAACTCTGCACGGGAGGGTGTCTGATCAATAACCATTGTGCACCGCCTCAGATGGAAGCCATTCAGATTTATCTGCTAATATCCTGGGTGATAGCCAGAGCTAGAGTAGAGATGACAGTAGGCTCAAAGCCCATTACCTCCTTATTTACTGTTTTAAATTCTGCTATAGTCACAGACAGTTGGTGTCTCCAGAGTAACAAATAGGGGAAAATCTCCTCTCTCTTCCTGGGACAAGTCAAGGACAAGCCGATGGAAACCATACGAGTGTCTCCTCATTTCAGTTCGTTTTCTGGGCAGGGATGTGCTTGTAAACACGCACGTATGCAGATGCAGACATTTCTGTTTCAATACATTTAACATAATGTTTGCAAATGCTGACCCGCTGCTCTGTTTAGGGCAAAGATGTTATGATGATCAATTCACGTCGCATCTCCTCCTTTTTCAGCTTAAAATCAATGCTCCATCTCCTCCTCCAAAAAAAAAAGAAAAAGAAAAAAAAAATGACATGCCATTTCAAAGCAAGCTGGTTAATTTCCAAAGCCTCATCCTGTTATAAATCCTGCTGCTGTTGCCTTTGCTTTGTCTTCAGCCCAGTCAGCTGCAGTCAGTTTCCACATCCTGCTCATCTGTCTGCGAGGTCTGACAGTAGGACAGATATTCTTGTAATTCACAGTGATCCGCAGTAGATGAATAAAATCAGACACGCTTAGTAAAATCACAAGCTCGGGAACGGGGAAGAAAAACTCAACATTTAAGAGAGGCGCTGGAGGGTATTCGGTTTTCTCTTGTTCAGGACAAGAGTTTATTTGAATTACGAGAAGAATTACTTCCTGAATACACCTGTATCTTATATTACAGTCCTCTTTTATGGTATTTGTCACAGGTATTTGTGACAGAAACACGTTTATATTATGGATTTATTCTTACAGTATAAAAGCTTGATTGTTTTGTAGTCACAAAACTCCACGCTGATACTTTTAACCATGAATTTTACCCTATTCAGCACAACAAGAGGCACTGTTTAATCTATTACTGTATACTCATTTGTCATGTACAGACTCCATTAATCTTGCATAAGAGAGAACTATAACTCATATCCATTTACAGTCCCTGAGCAGGTACACAGAAAGTACTAACACTATAGTAATTCAATAGTTATGAATGCAACTTAGGAAGTACTAAATACAGCCTATGTACAGTATTTCGTCAGAACGGCCACACAATAAAAAGACTCCCTCCCTCTCACTCCCTCTCCCGCCACCACCCACACGTCTGTAGCATCACACCTGAACCCTCCATGCTAACAGGAAAAGAAAGAAAGAACAGTGTTAACAATGATGAAGACAGATAACACACATCACTGCGCATTATGGGGAATGTATGCTGCTTCTATTATGCACTCTTTTGTGTCCCAGATTTACTGAGACGGTGGTTGCATTCAATCCAAACAAATTTACTTGCTTTTGTCATCAATCCTATTGGAAACAACAGTAATGTATCCCCCAAGGTACTAACTAAGATTTGGGAGGTTGGCATATAAAGCAAAGGCAGAGAGAACGGATGCACAACTGTGGACAGGTGTTTAATGAACCCAGTGGTTAGCACAAATTATGCACTATTAGTCATTTGGTGTTGTTATCTTGTCACTTCCTTATCTTTCCGGGTGATCCCTTCTTGACCTTTGTCCTATCTTTAGGATTCCTAGCCCGGCCCCCGATGTGTTTCACCTGACTCTCATTAACCTTGGACTTTCTCTTTGTGTATTGACCCAGTCCTTTGACTTTTGAGTATCTGCCGATACCGAGTCCCGATCCGATACTCTGTGTTTGTTTTTTAAGTGCCGAATTAAGTTTGTGGTATTAAACGACGCTTTGTCCTTACCACCCCTCGATATTCCAACTTTGCAAATTTGACAGTTTGCGACTGCATCGTTCTCCTCACATACTTTAAAATACTTCCACACAGCAGACATGGTGCGCCACAACTCGCCACTCCGCTTCAAAACAAACTAGCATGCTGGTCTTCTGCACATGCGCATGCCGTAAACGGTGGTAGTAAATACTCATTTTATTTTTTATTTTTTTGAATCACCAATAGCCCATATATCAACAATCTAATACAAATAACGACTAAATAAATATATATAAAACCGATCTCTGATCGGGTCGTAACGTCCGAGTCCCGATCGAGTCTTCAGTTGCGTGATCGGCCCCGATTTCCGAGTCACGTGATCGGATCGGTACAACCCTAGTATTGACCCAGTTTTTTTTACCTGTCTTGTTGGTGTTGCACCGCTGTGTCCTTCTCAGCTGTATTCAATAACTGGCTGTGAAGATCCACAGACTGATTTCCTATTTCAGCTGTAGCCTAGCCTAGTATCCTTGTTGGGGTTGTCCATGCAAACATTTTCCTTTACAATGAGGGACTATTGTTGACAGTTGGTGTGTTTTCACTTCTGATATTTCCCTTGCCACCATGTTAGACATAAACCAGATGTCTGATGAAACCAAAGTTGCAATAAATCCCGAAATATTAAACAAACTATGCCTCAGCTCTCACAAAAATTACATCCACAATCATCTGCAAGGGCAGGCTGTAGGATTGGCTGGGGCTCCTAGATTCATTGTAGCTCTGGACATGCTTCAGGTGGCTCAGACACAGGAGTTTGTGATAAGCACTCTGCCACAATCATTATTCTTGTTCAATAGAGTTGAACTGAATTATCACAACATCCGAGGAGGGATTTGAATTTGAGGTGTGCCTTTGTTTATGCTCTATCACCCAATTTCATTGGCAAACTTGTTGTTCGTGCTGTCCTGCAGCGAAAGCTTTCCTCGATGTTATCGCTGTTGATCACTTGGGGGATGATTACAGGGGCCGGCCCGAGATACGACGGTGTCTGTACACAAATTCAGAGGGAGAAGGGAGGGATTGAGGCACCCAGGAGAGGTACGCTCGGAGATGACATGTTAGCACCCTCAACAACCTTTCACATTGTTGCTGCAACGTTTGAACCTATCTGCTGCATCACAGCCTGTCAGAACCTGGGGGATTACACTGCATCTGCTTACAAAGCTTTAAAGTGACATTTTGAGAGAGTGTGTGACTTGTTGAAGGGGTTGCTTGTGTGTGTGTATGTGTTTGTGTGTATGTATTAAATCACAGATGCACTGCTGAGATATTGTAACAGGCAAAAGAGCGCAGTATTTACATTGACATATTTGCTCAATTAGATGATCTGTAGGGCTTAAGAACACACACACGCACACACAAATACAAATACATCCCCAAACAGCCCCCACACACGTAAGCACACAAACTATTAATCTGCTTTTTGATTCAGGTCTTAATCTCCTGTCTGCTACTCCACTGGCAGGTCCCGCCTTCCAGCTTAGTACCAACAAAGAGGCTGGAGATTCGTGAAGAGGCTCAAACAGGCAGCATGCATCATAAAAACCTGTTTATCTCTGCCGAAACCTTGGTGCCCATGCATATATGTATGTGTGTATGTACAGGGACATGTTGAGCTCCAGGTTTGTAATTAATTATAAAATATTTGCTGTCTGTCACAATGGCCAGACATCAAGCAACATCCTAACCTAGTTTGTTTTAAATTGGTGCACAAAACACGTGATTGCAGATGGCTTACTACATTTTGGACTTCTGCTGTGGTGCGGGAGAGAACCAGTATTTCGATGCTGATCCAAAATGTGAAAGCCTGATAATTTGCTACTAATAACCATGGCAGGATTGCAGAGGCCTGTTTACTTGTGTGCAGATGTCTTGATTACTGAACCATTAGATGAATTGAGATAAGCTTTACCATGCTGCTCATGGATCCTGAATATCCCCTGCACAAATAATCAGCGCTTAGCGGTGCAAGGTTAATACAACATTCTGCAGAGGGCGGCGAAAGCAGACAACCCCGAAGTCCAGGGGCAACTCTGTGAGTGAAAGGAAACACGCGTCATAAAAACTGTGGTGAATCATGTCTGCAGCCTCATGGGACCAGTGGCCCATGTCCTGGCACTGATAGTTTGACAGATGATACATCACCATCAACTGCGCGATCTATTGTTATGACAGAAGGAAAGATGGTATCGTGCTGCAGCAATATCCGCAATCTGACAAACGTACACAAGCAGACTGTAACTGCATGAAAACACAGATGATAGTTTATTCTTTTTCTCTCCTAAAATATGTGAAATCTGGAAGATGCAAATAAAATTGTGCTTCTACTGTTTAAAAATAGAATAGGTCACACTGTCATACATCATTGTTATTGAAGTATTGCGCTCTGGCCACTAGATGTCTCACTCCTTGCTTGCTTTTCTGCAAAACGCACACACCGTTGCAGGCACACACACAGTCACATGCAGGGTGCACATGGTGTGTTTAATATGACCAGCCTAGCCACTCTCCACATGTGTCGCTGGCTCCTCTGGGAGGACAGGAAAGCATCTGCCTCCCTCTGTCTGTCTAACACATTTCTGGGAAAATAGCCCAAACGTGTGGCTCAGGAGAAAGGGGAGAAAACACATGCTCACACAAACACACATACACCTGCCTGCCCGAGCAAAAACAACAATCGTTTGTGCTAATGTATTTTGTGCCCTAATTTTCACTGTGTATTACAGATTGCTGCAATGCTGCTTATCCCTACATGCTTCAAGTGATACAATAATACAACAAAGATTTATGCAACACTTTTCTAAACCCAAGATGGAATAACAATATAAACAATCCATTAGCTGTAATAAGGAAAGACTTACACTGCTGGCTTCATTAGGTGCTCAGAAGGAGCATTCCCAATAAGAACATCGCTCTCTGTCTCGCGTGCTTGGTTAGTTTTTCTGTTTGTAATGTTTTGTATTTTTATTGGGCGGTGCTGTGGGAAATATGTGCCCTTTGGAGCATGGACAGCCATGCATAAAGGAAATACAATGTGTACTGTTAGAGCAGGCAGAATGGTAAAAACCACAGACGTGAGCCAGGTCCAGGTTGATGCACGTTATGTCTAGGAGGAAGTTCTGTGGCTGCTAAGCATGAATCTTGTAGACTACTGTTTAAACATTCTCTTAAATATAGGTTTGTGCTTCAGCAGTAGCAACGTTACAGTGCTAAAACAATTAGGTGACAAATTGACTGGCAGGAAACTCATTGACAACAATTTCCATAATCAATTAATAGTCATTAATCAACCTGAACTGACAAACATTCACCGGTTCACAGTGTTTCAAATAAAGATCTGCTGCTTATCTATTTTATATTGTTGTCATATTATATTGTTGTTGTTTTTTACTGTTGAAAACTGGCAACTGTACAGTGTTTTTGTACAATTTCATCACTTTCAACATCAAGTTATAGATGAATTTAAATACAGTTTATGGGATTAACAACTCACTCATCATCAACTATTTACGGGTAAACTTCAACCACAGTATATGTCATGAAAACAACTAACAATTAAAAATGTATGTAGTACAACATTTCTGTGTTAGAACTGTATTAATGACATGATATACTATTATATAGTATATATGTTTAGTATAGTCATGCATCTTATCAAAAGTTCTTATATTTAGCTGTCTATATACAAGCTCTAGAGAGCTACATGTTTCTGTACCAGTTTAATTAATCTGTGGACAATCCTCTCTCACATTTTAACCTCGAATAGTGGTGACCTCAGTCTTTTTAATTAGATTAGACAGGACACGGTCCCATTTTAGCCATGCTAGCTGTGGCGGCGCAGCAACAGAATCTTTACACAATTTTGCGCAACAACGGTTTCTATTGTTCGAGTTCCGGAACGCGTCACCTACGTGAAACCTGATTGGACAAATCCCACAGTTAACAGTTAACCAATCAAATCCAAGAACGGTACGTCAGTCCGCTACAATTTGACGCATATCGGAAGTGTTCAAAAATATCAAACAACAATCAAATATTGTATAGTAGAGTAACTGTGGTAATCGTCGCCTGTGGTGATGTAGGAATATTTATACAGTCCTGGAGAGCGGAGGGACACACAGATTTGAGGCTTGAGGAGGAAATACAACTCTCAACAGTACGTGTATAGTAAGTACTAACATCAGGATGCTAACATGTTAGCCTAAACTGATTTGTAAGAACATATTTTAGAGCTGAGCAGGTCAAAACAAATACTGGTCTGGGTTAATATTCCACAATGAACCATTTAAGAATGACAACAACAACACATTTGTGATGTTACTGCTGACATTACAGACTGTAAACAACAACAAATTCGGGCAGATGCAGAAACAGTGAAGCTCAAAATTGTTTCCTCAAACTGCCAGCTTTGTCTGACCAGCCTCTGAAACTATATTTTAGAAGAGAAGGTACAAATCTTCAACCCAAGCAGCTGGAACTTGGCATTATTAATTACTATTATTCATTTTTCAAGAATCTGTTGATTGATTGTATTTGGGTGACTTTGCTTTGCTGTACATCGTTTCATCTCGTTATTTTGTTGTAGAGCAGTGTGTATTTGAATATAGGCCAATTTAGGAGCAGACACTACCTACTTTTTCTGCTGTAGTATGGGGCACCGATCCATGCCTTAATTGGCCACATAAAATAAATTCTAAATGAAGAAATAAACCAACTCACTCGGATTTGATTTATAGTACACTATAGACTATATACGTACATTTAAACCCAGTTTCATGGAGTGTTTTGCCTTAAAGTAATCAACTTAGAAACCTATTAAACGATGTGATGGCAGCATATACAGTCCCATTCAAGCCTCCGCTCCAGCTGTACAACCTGAGAAGGTTAACTGTTGTCGTGCAAGCTGATGTGATGTATTACAGGCTTTCAGTCTCGGTCCTGCCTCTTGCTGCAGGCCACCTATTTCCGCATGAATTCTCACTCTGTCTTTGGTTGTAAAATCTGCCCGTTTGAGTACAGCTGTGTGTGTTTATGTGTCTGTCAGAGTGTGACTGTGGAGAATAAGCTCCAGAATGTGTGTTATCTATTAATTCCTTCATTAAGCCCTTATCACCAGTTTTAATGCCAATTAAGATGCGCTTTAAAGTGATGGCAGGGCGGGCAAGCGACTGTGCACTTCTCACTCCACAGTGACAAGAGAAGAGGAGTAGACCACGTTCAGACAGGACCACCCGCTCGCCTTATCAAGCCCACTAAAGGCGCCACAGGCCTGTTGGCTTTGCCTCTTTAGTACTGACATTGTTTAAATGTGCGCTATGTGACGACACCTTGTAGGCCATTTGTTGCAAACGTATTGAGGACCAGTTTGATGTTGGCGTGCGATGTGCCACCGTGGAGCAGCTTGTGGAAGCTACAGCTTTGTTTTCACCTAAATTCAATGCACTTAATTTGTTTTATAAAATGGCAAGATTGCTGTAAGCTTGAAAAACATTTAAATAGAGAGTTACGGAGTCTTTCCAGAGGGGAGAACAAAAGCCAAGCGAGGTGAGTTGAAATTCATTGCAAAGGGGCAGGATTCACATGCACCACTTCATGCTGGGAGGACATGTAGAGGTCACAGCTTAGCTGGGCTCTGCTGGATGTATTCACAGGATGGAGACCACATAAAGATTGGTAAATGCATATATTGTATGCATATGTACAGTACATAGCTGCCTACAGATGGGTGCCTTCTGCATATCCAACCATATGGGACTGGACAAAACTTTTGCAAACACAGTCAGGGTCACAATGGACACTTTTGTTTGAATTATAATTAGATAGCATTGACAGATCTGCAATGTGCAGACTAAGCAGATGGTTCATGGACAGTGAGAGGAGAGGCGGGCGGGGGGTTGTTGTGAGAGACGACGGGCTACAGGTCTCGTGTTACAGCAGTTTGCCGAAAACTCTGGGATACTGTGTGTCAGCAAAGTGAGAGGAAAAACAGACAGAGACAGAAACAAGACAAGTGGAAATGGACTGAAAGGGAAGCGGGAAATGGATAGAGGATGAAGATGAGACATGGCCATCTACACACATGGTCCTGCAATTACATGGTCTAAATTAAGTATCTAAAATATGCAGGAATGTATTTCCGTTAATATCCCAAGAATAAATGACTGAGACACATTTACAGAAATGACCCTATTTGTGTAGTTTAGTGCGCCATGCTGCTCAGAACCATAAGTCTAAAATATACTATATTGACCTGTCCAGAAATATCATAAACAAAAACTGAAGCGCTTTTCTTTAATTTGTTACACCCTCCGTGCTCCCTGGGTGGCACTGATGTCTCTTTCTTCTCTTCTATTTCCACTCTCTATCCTTCTCAATCCCAGCTTTGATGTATGCATGAGGGAGGATTTCCTGAAGACCAAAGAGGCCATTACCCAGGGGCCATTAGGCCTCTAGTAGAGCATGTCAATGAGTGCTGAGTCTTGCTCTGTTTTCGCATGCAGCCACTTGTCTGCGTGGTAGCGATGGGGGTAGATTCCTGGGAGTGATAAAAACATTATCCTTAAATGTATAGATTTCTCTCGCAAATATCTGCATTTTTTTTTTTTTTTTAACGTAACGGCTCTCTTTGTGCGCCCTGCTGTAGCATTTAGCGTAGCAGTTGTGTTCCTACTGTTGCACGTGAGGAGGCTGGGTCATTAATTGGTGCTGTTGTTCTTTCATGCAGACTAGGAACGAGGGGAGTGAGTCATCACCATCAGGATGAAACGCTCTGACATTTGAGCATGAAAGTCCCAGAGTGCCTTGCGGCCCAGCATCTCTGGGTATGTTTGTATTTTACAGTAAAGGAGCGCTGTGGTCTGAACGAGGGATTTTCTTATTGATTTTAGCTGAGCGTTTAGGACTCGTAGGAAGTAGCCACACTGCAGTGCAACTCACAAGGGATGTGGGTCACAGAGATGCTTATGTAAACTAAATTCTGTGAGTTATTTAGTCCCAATCTTTCTGATCTGGTGAGAGGGTGAAACTAAATGGGAGGATAAGCGGTGAGGTGAGCAGGGAGAGAACTGAAAAGGACACACGGGGAAGATAACCTTGATTGCTGGAATCACCGCTGATCTCTTCAATATTTCCCAATAGAGGACAAGGGTACACCGGCTCTTTTCTGCTGTGGTTAGAAAAAGAAAAAAAAAAAGAAAAAAAAAAGACGAGAATGTGCATAGTAAATGAGCGACAGTATATCATGCTCCTGTTTTTACAGAGAGCACTTGAGAGGTTCATTGAAGTTTACTGAGAGCGTCTCATGGGCAACTGGCTCTATCATCTGCTGTAAATGCGATGCGCAGTCCTTCTTTTATCAGAAATATAAAATCTTAACATTCAGCATGCCGACTAGACTATGTTTTACGGAGGGTAAAGCCTCCCTTTTTTTGTCCAGCGCAGCAGAACATCAGCATAGGGTGCCACAGAAGGAGATGGAGGAGGTTAGGGAGAGAGAGAAAGATGGATAAGGTGGAGGAAAAGGAAGATAAGCGTCCAGTGTGTGTGTGTGTGTGTCTGGATGTGTGGGGTGTGCCTTAACTGGTGACTTCCCTGAGGCCGGGAGACAGGAAAACAAGGAGTGATTAATTCCACTCCAAGCTACTTGCCTAGCCTCTGTCTGGGGGAGCAGTCCCCAGAAAAGTGGCTGGAGTTCGATGCAGATCAGCGAGGCCCGTCTCCTTCTGCTCTCCTCTCCGGATCGATAACAGATTGGCAGCTCAATCTCTTTGTGAGAAACTGCGCGGCCAATGAGAGAGAGACCCCGCGTAGGGGAGACCCGCCTCACGTCTGCCTTTCTCACCGTTTGAAAGATCAGCAGAGCTTGAGGTCATTGATCTGTGTGTTTTCACTGAGCGGATCCCTTCGCCGGCCTGATCGATCAGCTATAATAAAGAGTGGATTCTCTATAAGCATTGCAGCGTGTTCAACGAGATCTAAAGCCCCGGGGTGACAATCGCCTCTTTAATCTGCCACTCTTTGGCTCACGGTCGGCATCGCACAAATACATGCAAATGAAACTGAATTTGCATTTAATGTATACAATGTGGACATCGTTGCCTTGGTCCCAGCAAAAGCAGCACGTCCAGAAGCGCATCCTCTCCTCCCTGATGTTTTGTTTGTACGGACGTAACAAACTATTTATCAGGTCCAAATTAAAATTTTATTCTTTTCTTTCTTCAGGCTCCATGAGCCACATAAATTGAGATAGGTTTTATCTAATGTACGTTTGAATGGAAGCCGAGAACAAGGTGTGTCTGTGAGTCAGCAGAAATGTTAAGTGTGACTCAGGCAGCCTACATCATTCTACCAGTATCTGTTTATTGTTACCATTAGTGTCATGATCGGAAGTATGCCACAGTTAACTAATGTGCGACAGTAGCCATCAATTAGGGTTATTGTTCTCGGCATAGGGAATAGTCATAAATCAAAACAACTGTCTCCTGCTTGCCTGCCGTAGATTTGTTTGGAGGTGTAGATGAGAGGAAGTCACTTCCTCAATATATCTGAAAAACAAGGAGCTCTGGGAGAATACATGCACGCCTTTTTTATTTTCTTTCTTTCATTTCCTGAGGAACAAGCCCAGATATTTGTTCTGACTGAATGATCCAAGACATCTATGTACATAAGCAGGGGACTGCTGCTGTAGCTCTTCATCCCCGCTATCAGGTGGGATTTTTTCCTCTCCTGCTGAGGTCCGTGTCCCACAGCGTGTCCTTTCTACCAAAACAGCCCTGTTTTCTCTGTCAGCGAGGAGACAGAAATGCTGTGCAGCAACCCTGCCGACTGCTGTGTGGCTCTCTGTAGCCGAGCACCTGCGTGTCCCCTGCCGACCGACTGAGCCAAGGACAACACAGCCACAAGACCGGCTGTCTCTCGGTGCCCAGCAAATGAGCTGCGAGATGTAAGACTCCCCCAGGAGCAGCCGAGGGAGACCGAGTGTCTTGAACCTGTGCTTTGACTGGGGGACAACTGGAAAAATGTGAACAACACCTAAAGCCATGAGCACATGTAGCCCCATTCTGTGTTTCTGCCTGATTCCAGCACTGACAACAAATACAAACTTGGCATATCCATTATGTAAAACGCTGTATACCCTCAGTGTGTGCAGGAACCAACCGGAGATGCGTATTTTGTTTAGGTGAGAATGTATCACACCTACTATGCCCTCCGGTTGAAATAGCAAGATTAGAATACTAACGGCAGTGCAGGGAAAGGTAATAAGACAGGTATGGGTGCACACACAACGACACATACATGCACACAAACGCACACACAGCTGATAGAGGGAGATAGTCACTTCTCTGGGGGGGTAGCTTCATGGTAAATCAGATTTACTCTGAGGTTTCAGTGCATCTCTCCTCCTTGTTTACCATTAAAATGAACAGTATCTGACTTACGTCCAAAGGAAAACTCGCTCCACTAAATTAAACCATATCTACCCGCTTATGATTATTCAGAGGCTTCTTTTTATGAGGAAAACAAGGAGACATGCCATCCCCCTCTGTGAAGTCAAAGCCCCTACGTCTAAATAGCAGATGACAGCATGAGACAACACCTAGCTAGGTATATCCAAATATCTGGTTATTAATTCTCCGCGCATTTATTTAAATGTCCATCCACTGAACCAGATGCGCTAATAAGCAGAACAAACGTAGTTGGAGAGCAGCCCCAAGGTGAATGCTGAATGTTTACACTCCAGTTAATACAATACGCCCCTCTAGACTTATGCTTCTAATTACCAAAATAAAGCCTTGTTTCCCCCCCCTCTCCTAATCCTGAGTTTGGGGAGAGCGCGGTGCGAGGAGTGTGGACATGAGGAGGAAGAGGAGGTGGCCTGATGCGCGCCCCCGTCTGTCGCACACGAATAGGCTGCTTGGATGGAGGAAGGAGTGCAAACAGCTGAATCAAGAGTCACGGATATACGAAATATAAATGCCGGAAGTTGAGCGATTTGACTTGTAAAATAAAACTCTAAAAATCGTGACCCTTGTGTCAAAGCTGTGCGTAAAAAACGAGATTACGTTACAATAAAGGCAATTTCTAAACACGCCCTGGTTCGCAAAATATAAGTTCGTGCAACATGTGACCTCATAACAATATTCCTTTATATGAGCACTGATGTACCTTGAATACATTATCCCAGAATGCAACACACTGGCTTTCCAACATATGTTGACATGAAGGGGATGTAGGCTGCTGCCCCCAAAACGATAAATGGTTTTATTTTGAAAGCGGGGCGTGGAAACGGCCCGTCCGTGTGACGGCGAGCTTTACTCTGTATGGTTGTTACATTGGAGACAGTAGGAGAGAAAAGGAGCAAATGTGCGTGGCGGCGGAGAGGGAGGGAGGACAGTGAGTGCGGAAATAGGCAGCCAGGCACATCAGCAGCAGCGGCAGAGCATCTTTCCTGATCCTCATCTCCCGCGTCTTCAGCTGCCAATTCTTCGTGTGCGCCCCTGATTGAGATCTCACTGCCGGCTGAAGTGCCCAGAAGCCCTCGCCAGCCATCACCTCCCGCCACACACTTTTCTCCGGAGCTCGGTTATTCTTAGCTCAGCTGCGAGAGGAGACTGTCCTTCCGGTCCTCCTCTTATTTATCCCAGTTTCTTGAATATTTAATGGAAAATGGCGATCTGCGCGCAGTCGTGCGGGTTTTTCTGCCTCTTCACAATCCAAACTGTACTTATCATATGCGTCTCCACGCCGACAGCTGGGACCCACCTCTTCCCCCAGCACTACACGTAAGTACCCTGCAAGGTTTGGGGGCTATAAACCGGGGTGCGTAGCGCGGAACTAGGACAGGTGGCCCCGAGAAACCTGCACATGATGCGCCGTTTACCTTGTTGCGAGAGGACCTGCTGTCCCTGATGTTCAAACACAGACGCAGCTTCCGTCTCTGATGCTGCGTTATGAATTTCTGTCTCACACAGCTTATGTTGTTGTTTTTGTTGTAGGCGCTGGCATTAGAAACCCAAAGTCTTATTCAGTTTGCCAAAGAGGCTACAGGGTGCAGGCACATGTGTCACAGTGGGATCCAAGCGATAAATTATTTGGGGATAGAAATAAAATAATAATAGTAATAATAGTAGTCTATGTGTTGCTTTCCTGTCACTGTATGGGGGAGAATATCCCATTTAGGCACGGTACTCTCCTAAAAACTCTTCCTCTGCACACGCACCGCGGAAATAATCATATCTATCCCACCGCAGGACACGCTGGTGCTTTTAACTGGATCATTTTTTGTCTCAGAAACCGAATCAGGAATTGTTACAGTACAAATTTAGACACCCTCGAGGCCAGCATCACCGTTGCGCTTTATCCGAGTGACCGCAGGCGCAGAAAAGTAGCAAAGCACCCAGCTGTGATAAGAGCAAGGAAAGTATTATTTGGACTTATCCCAGCGTGCACCTGTTGGAAAACGGTTGGCGGCGACACTTGGGAATGTAAAGCGTAATTTTCATCTCCTTTGCAAGCAATAAGGACGCACAAAAGAGCGTAATGTTCGCTGCAACAATTTACCACCTGTGCGTCGAGAGATCTGTTCAATTAAACGATATATATATCAAAAATAATCTTAAATGAGGCAATAATCCGTTATAATAAAGCGGCATTCTCATTGTTTTCCATATCTGCATTAAACAACAAACCGTCGTGAAACCAGAGTTGCCGTTTCTCTCTGGTCTATGGAGTACCGCTGTTTAGAATAATCATGACCCGAGGATCTGAGGTGAACCAAGTGTGCAGCCTGTAGTGATGATTAGTCAGAGAGGTTCACAGAAATGACGGGAATCTAAATGATTCCTCGGCGTGATGCATCCACCGAGAGAACTCTTTAAAATCTCCGGGGCTTTGTAACTTTAATAGCCAAGGTGACTTTCATAGGCAAAATGCTTCATACGACTGTGGACTGACTTAAATTAGATGGACCATTAATTTGATGACTCAAGCTCTCTACGTGGAATAGCGTTGCAGTTAATTTATCTTACACCTGGGCTACGCTAGTAAAATTACATGGATTGTGTTATGAGTTTTAACATCCATACTGCTGGTCAGCTTGTGAATACCCTCCCACCTTGCCCTTTAACTACACCCACCCCTGTAATTGGATTACAGTTGCCATTATAATAAAGAGGCATTCTCATTACTTATTACCCCAGAAGTCTGTCATCGTCCTTGTTTAAGCAGATAAAAATACGATAAAGAGTCTGTAGGTCATATATGTGTATATCCAGTCGGCTCTTGGGATTCATAAACTGGGTTTTAGGTCGCTTACATCGCTGTGGTGTTTGCCAGTTAATTGAAGTGTAAGAGGGAGCTGTGGTGGGACTTGTTTGTTTAGTCCAGACACGGGCAGGTTTGAGAGTGTGTCTATAAGGAAGGGCACAATGTCCTCTAGTCCATTTTGACAGCAGTGGATATTTTCTGCACTTAAAAATGTGCCAGAATATGGTTGTAGCTATTGCATTGCAGTGTTGTGTGTGTGTGTGTGTACAACACTGCCATTGTGGCATTGGAAAATAAATAAATAAATACATGCAGAAGTTATTTCCCTATTTCTAAATTATGTGGAGAAATCCCTTTTTCTGATAACTGGAAACTAAATGGCCATTTTGACAGTCTTTTCGGGGAAAGTAAAATCTTCTCTGGGAAGGTGAAATATCATCTGCAATTTCCCCCCAAAATGTTATTTCCGCAAAAATGGTCCACCTTCGGCCCTAATAGACATTTGAGCGTGGCTCTCCCAGTGGTGAGATCCATTGCGGCAGATTGAGCGTAGTGGCGGTACAGGGCTGGCATATGCAGGTCTTCCATCCAAACTCATTTCATCGCATTTTCTGCTGTTTTCCTGATGCTTGGCCAAGTTAAATCATAATACAAGGAGGGAAAAAAAAACCCAAAGGGACATCAAAAAACTGGAGGCAAATGGCAAAGTTTTAATACTGGATTAGACTACAGAGAGCCAGAGAGCGTTGGTCTGCTTTCATGTAGTGCACCGTGACAAGTTCAGTGTTTTAAAGGGAGATCACAGTTTTTCATAATGCAGAAGATCTCAGAGCATTCGTCGAGCATTAGGCCTCAGTGGTGCGTGTAATTTACCAAACAACTGTGTCCTGATATCTCTGCAGTTGTTGAATGGAGAGTTCTGCAAATTTGAGACTGGGAAATACTTTGATTTGCAATCGGTCTAACATGAATCTCAAGCCAGTCGTGCTTTCGGATGCTGTTGGGTCAGCTTTGTGTGATCTGATGTGATGCATGTCAGTGGATCATGGATATCAGTCTGCATGTATAAGTACGCTACTGATTACTCTTGACGCGTTCAATGGAGTGGAAATGAACTGTCCTGGAAACATTAGGATGGAAGTAATAGGTGCACGTGTGCCTACAGAGAGTCGGCAAGGATACTGCGATATATTTTAAATGACTGACCTACAGGTTTCCCATCTGTAGACATTTAATTTCTTTAAGTCATATTTAACTGAGATGGGAAACGTGAGGAAGATGAACTTTTTTTTATTATTTGGATAAAATCTTTTGATATTTACTCAAATATCCTGAATGACTTGTTAAATATTCACACTGACTGCTACCTTACAGTGTCTGTGTGTGTATATTTTTGCACACTTTGTCAACTTATTGCTTGTTAGCACCTAGGAACTGTGACGCAATTAGAGTTTTTGTCACTTTATATCGAAAAGATTACTATAAATGGTGAGAAGATGAACGGCGATTGTAAATAAACTGCTTTCCAGATTTTTTATTTTGACTTGAACTGAACAACTGAACCTGGTCCTGGTAACTTTTTGTTACATTCATCGTTTTCACATACAGTATCTGATATTGATCGCTCTCAAATCAAAAATATCCTGATTTATTAACTGGGCTAGTATTGCGACACTTCATGTGTTCTTACAATCTGTACAACGTGGGACCTTCTTACTGCACGTCATTCTGTCAAAAAGGCTGAAAAATACTGACACGTGTGTGTGTGTGTGTGTGTTTATATATGTGTGTGTGCGTCTTAGTGTAGCATGCAGACTAAAGGAGTTACATAAGAAGTCTGTCTGGCTCGGGGACAGAGGTATTGTCCCTCACTGTTAGTATCACTGCTCGGCTCTGTTCTCACTGTAAACTTGTTTTCATTTCGTATTGAGGTGACCTTTTCGTCGTCCGCGGCCTCTCCACCGCCGCTCTCCTCTGTACTCCTTTTGGAGGCCCTCTCGCCTTCTCTTCATCTCGTCCTCACAAACGCAGGCGAGGCGCGTGCGCTCCTGTTTGCTCCGCTGTTACTCTCCTGATGAGGCCCCCGCTCCGGCTTGGTGATTATGGCGGGCGCTTGTCACTGCTTGGCAGATTTGCGCAATTTAATAAATCTGTCTTGCCTCTTGTCTTCTGAGCAAATCTGACATTTAAAGATGACATTTGTCTCCGTCATCATATTAAAAGACAAACGACTGTGTTGTGTTGTGCTGTTGATGCTAGTGATTAGCTATCTCTAGGCTGCTGGAAGGAAAAGGTTGGCACGGATTTGGCAGTTGGCTAGCAAACACATGACAGAGTTTATTTATCTGATTGTTGACAGAGCTTTCATAATGTTTTTTTTTTTTCCTCCCAGTGAGAATTTCTGGTTGGAGCATGGATTGTTCAGCATGTATCCAGGTTGGCAGATTGGGCTCTGCTGCTGCTTGGAAATGATCTAGTGAAAATCTTGATCCATTAAGTCATTTGTTGCTTGCTGTGAGATATACAGTGATGAGCTCCAGCCGTTTGATCTCTTAATTCCAAACTTGGCTCCGTCTAATGGAGATCAGCTCTTGCTTAGGGTGCACTTCTGTCAGACCTGAGCAGTTTTATTGTAGAGCCGCTGATCCCAGCCGGGCCAAGACGGGCACGTTCGCTGCCAGTCCTGCCGGGGCCGACCAGATATATGCAGGATGTGATGGGGAAGAGAAGGTGCTGATGACTAACCCAGACATTTTTAGAGATAGGGCAGGGATCCTTCCAGATAGGGATCTGGGAAGAGGGGCGGGGGGGTCGGTGTGGCAGTTGGCCAACAGAAATAGAGCCACATAAGATATCAGGGGGAGTCACTTTTAGAAACGGGCTCAATCACATTAAGTGACGGAGAAATTAATGGCGTCGCGATGACATGTTCAGGTGATAATATCCAGGGGTACCTACTGAAAGTGTCTCATTTTATTTTCCAGGATGATTCACTGGGCTGGACGCATTGAGAAGGAGCTGGAAAAGGTGCTGCAGCACGTCACTGGAACTCAGCAGATGAGATCGGTAAGTTGACGTCATGCTTGCATGTGACGCTCTGCATTTTCCTGCATTATTAATCACTGAGATTTCAATGAGCTTGGTTGTACACCATGAGTGTCTGTGTGTTGGAATGAGTGCTGCAGAAAACGTAAAATCTCACAGTGAGATAATTGTTGTTTTTTTTCCAACTCGGGTCAGATCTCACTCCTAATACCTCCTGAATCTTCTTGATCGATTATTTACTTATTAATTTAAACTGACTTTAAAACAAATTGAGATAACCCGCAAAAAGGCAGGCTCTTTTCACTTGTTTTAAGACACAAGTTAGTTGACACTAAAGTGACACCAAGTGTCTTGTTTAGACTGACTCATGTGGCAGAACATGCTTGTTTGTGTCTGCAGCCCACTATGAGTCTTTCTGCAACACGTGTCTGTCTTGTGGTGGAGCAGATGGTCGAGCGTAGCGTGGTTGACACTGGTTCATCATACTTCTGCCGTGTGCGCATGTTTGCCGTGCTTCCAGGGCCTGTAATGCACCCTGAAATGAATGCTTCATTATTGCTGTATGGGTGAGTGTGATTCATCCAGCCGGTACGGTGCCTGTGGCTTTAAAGCTAACAGTGGTTGGCGTGGTAGCTGTTAGTATGGCGGCGACGTTGATGGATCCCAGAGAGGAGGAAGTGAACTGGCAGGGATCGCGCTGGTGTAGAGGGTAATGACCATTAGCAGATATCAGCCAGACACTCAGATTGCATGATAGAGATATGGTGATTTTTTGTTTTTTTTGTTTTTAAAGCACTCATCCAGTGTAAACAAAACATAGCAGAGAGTGTTTACCCGTCACAACATTTGCCTTTTGCGGGTTGTGCAAATATTTGCTTTCAGTGTCCCCACTCAGAAGTGCGGCTATCTGCGCGGCAGTTGGCTTCTAAAATAATGTGACGCATTGTTTCAAGGTGAAAGCGGTTTGATAAAAAATTATATATCTCCAAAGTGTTGTCTTTTCACGAGTGGCGAAAAACAATATTGATTTAAGCTTGGTGTAGATGGTGCTCTGAGATAACCCTGTGCATTTTAAAAAAAAAGGCTTTATCAGCAGAGGGAGGGAGGAAGGAGAGTTTTCTCAGCCCATAAAGAAGCATGTCATCCTTCCACTTATCTGAAAGGTTAATACAATCACTAAAACTTGGAGAGTCATTGTTTTACCAGAAAGTCACAAAATGTTTGAATATCTGAATGTTTTGTGGCTACATGGACTCTTTTTCATAGCTTATTGCTTCGGTTTCTTTCATTTATTTTCTGATTACTTCCTTGATTAATCACTGGAAAGTAGCGAAAAAAGTTCTCAAGTGGTCGTCAGCAAATCCTCACGAGCTTGAACTTTTCTCTCTGGTAAGTAGTTCCACTTCTGCGGATTAATAAAACCAGTTAGGTTAAATTAACAAACAACATATGTTTCATAATGACAATACATTTAATATGAAGCCTGTGAATGAAGGACTTTTAGATAATGATAATGATACTGTTCATTTCAAGAGTTTAGTAAAGCTGTTGTGTACTGCAATATATTCTGACGTTATTTAGCATAAATAGCGTTGAGAATGATTTCTATTTAATGGCTTGTGGTGATTGTAATTGGAAATACAGCCGTATTATTTACCTGCAAAAGGTTGCTTACATCCGCTTGGAGTGCATTATTAATGGAAATCTACGTTCTTTAGTTTTTATAGGTCTTTGTGTGCTGAAACAAAACCGCTCCACATCTTGCAAATGCACTGGATGGCCATTAGCGTCTGCTCTAGAGACTCTTTGATGAGATCTTGTCTGGAAAAACAACAGATAAGGATCCAAGGCACTGACCACCAACCGCAGTAATAGTCCAAACCTTTAATGCTGTCTCATTGTTTGTCTCTGCTCCCTCGTCATCTGACGAGAGTGCCGTAACTGGGGATGAACAAAAAAAACTGTGACTTGTTGACATTTCCTATTTAAATCTATGCGTTTCCTTCTTATATTTAGAGGAATTCACTAGTTTAAATATGTCACGGGGTCTCTTCGCTGCTTGCTTTGAAACTGGAAGTGCTGAGTTAGATTTAAGTTCCGTGGATTTAAATCACACCACACGCGTTTTGTTTCTGTTGGCCAAACCCAGCGAAGCCAGCCTCTCTGTAAAAATGCTTCGTCCGTCCCAGTGATGTCTTGTGCAAGGCGCCCATATGGCTTTGTGTGACTGCGTGTGTGCGTGTGTGCTGGCCTGACTGTGTGCGCAGACCGGGTGTGAAAGAACATTTATCATTGCCCCAAACAGGAGTCGTCACAGGGTGTGCTAAATGGCCCAGCATGCCTAGAAAAGCCATTTTCTAAATGGATGCCTTTCTCTATACGTGTGTCTGATAGAAATCTTCCCAGGGCTATGCCGGCTGGTAACAAGATTGCCTCCCTCTGCGCCCCCTTCCTCTTCATGCGCAGTTTATTCTCGGAGACAAAAAATGTAGAGTGTGTGCAAATTATTTTTGAGTTTGTCTTACATGGAAAGAGACAAGGGAACTAAGTTGAATATAATGTGGTCTGTTCAGCTCCCCTCAGTCGAGTTTTTTTTTTTTTTTGTTGTTGTTTTGATGAAAGAAAGCGAAAGGCCAAGGCCAAGTGAGGGTGGTGGTTTGGAGGGGGGTGGGGGTATTTTGTGCATCTTCATAAACAAATAATACTCAGGCTGTTTAAATGCAAAAAGTCACTTTCTAGTACAGAACACTTCCCAGGTTTGGCCAAATTGTTTATTCTTGCCTGGAGGAGTGAAAGGACGGTAGAGGGTGAGTGATGTATCGGAGGAGTTGGGATTTTTCGAATGGAAGAGTGCAGATAGACAAGGAGAGTGGGCGGCTTCAAGAGCGGAGGAGGAGGGTTCTTCAGAGGGAGAAGGGATGAACAATGGCTTGACAATTGAGATGGATGTTCAGGCGGTTTTGCGTGTATATTTAGAGTCAAACCACTTAAGATGGATGAAATGATAGAGGGGAAGGACGAGAGTTGGTTAATTTAAATGCGCGCAGACTGATGCTGTTTATAGTCCTTATCCTCCTCATTATCCTGCGTGCTCGCTGCGTTTGATGTGTTACAGTACGCGGTGATGAGGAGCGGCGGTGGACACTGGCATTGTTGTCAAGTCCTCGGGCTAATTCAGAACACTTTTGCATGAGCCGTGCGCTTACACCCACACGCTGTCATTGTCGGTGGTTGATCAGAGATTCAGAACGAATACAACGTTTGGATTAATCTAACCATCGTGATCATTTTGATAATTGAAAATGAGAATTACAAAATACCGGCTTGTTGAAAAAGCGTCTTGACTAATCAATAAGAAAAATAAGATTGGCAAGATGTCCTTATACAAAAAAGAAAGGCATCACACCAGCTGCACTGTAAAATGTTATTCTGCTTGTTTCCTATTTTAGCATATTATTATTATGTTTTAAACAAGATAGCACTAGGCTATGTTATGTTGTACTTGTTCACTTAACTTGAAATTATTTGAACTCATATCTTTATGTTGAAACGACTTGTTAGATTTTATAGCGTGCTTTAACTAATCGTACGTAGCTAGCTTCTCAACAACACATAGTAGGGCTGGGCGATAGAGCTGAAAAATATATCACGATATAAGTGTTTCATATCAGTCGATATCGATAATTATTGTTTTTTTTTATCTATTCTACCCAGACATCTCAACTGTGCTAAGCTGCACTTAACCGACTCATAACCGCTGCTCGTGAATCCCTCTTACACTACTAATCCAGACAGACAAGAGCCAATTAATATGCTCACTCGCCACCAAGTTTGCAGACAACATCGGTCTAACTCATGTCTGATTTAAAATAACCATAATATTGCCAACCTGGTGACGTGATATTTCCTTTTTTTTATCTACAATTACCTCTCGCGCTGTCCCACTCATATTCTCCTTTCACTCCACGCCGTTCTTTTTGTTGTTGTTGTTGGCTTAGCTGGGCCGTGATAGGTCGAGAGGCTAAAGTCCTTCCTCTGCCTACATCCCCCAGAATGACTTGCAGTTGTGGCTCGGGGTTTTCTTTCTATTTTTCTCTAACGGAGTTCAAGTGAAATTATCGAACATTCTATCGAACGTATTTTCTATTGATATCGACCACGTGTCTATCACGATATATATCGTTATCGTTTTATCGCCCAGCCCTAACACATAGATAAGTAACTGGATGCAGTTCTTTCGTAATGCTTGATTGAAGTTAACAAGTTTCACGGCAGATAATGCGTCAGCAGCGTATCGGTGCCCACTATATGGATACACACTGATCTAATTATCTCCCAAAGGACTACAAATGACACCAAAGTTATATGGCTGAGTAAATGATCGTATTTTATGGCAGAAATGAGGCCCAGGTTGTAAAAATCAATAGTTTCCCTTTAACAGCATCGAACCATCACAGAACCTGTGTAGAAGCCTCTGCAAGATTTACACTTGCGCGTCTGCATCACTCTATAATGGCGCCATCCCTGTGTTAGTCGGCAGTGTGGTTTCCATGTCATTCTGTTGACTTACCTTCAGTTTCCTTCCTATGCTTCAGTGGTGACTGGGACTGTTTACTAAAATAACTAGAGATGAAAAGATGTCAGATGGTGGGTATGATCACTGAGGTAGAAATGGAGTGGGGTGGGGCTCATCAGGCAGCGCCATGGAGTTACAGCCCTGGATTTGACAGAGCTAGTGGTATAGTTTCTAACACAACGTTGTGTTTTACAGGTGGGGTTTTAATTCCCTCAAGTGAAATTTATCTGAAATATGAGGAGAATGCATAGATTATGTAAATGAGGCAGACTCATTTTCTTTATTGTACGCAGTCATACTGTACTTACTGTGTCTTCGAAGGCTTATTCTAAGCCTCGAGAAACCCTGAAATGTATCTAGTGACTGCGGCTGGTAAATAAATGTAGTATTTTGAAGAGTGCATTATTTTCCTCTGAAATGTAATGGACTGGTTAAATGCCTGTACTGTATTTGCCAGAAGTTGCACTTTCCACAAACTTGTGAAAACATGCACATGCACTAGTGTCAGGGCAATTTCCACCGTGTCAATTTTTAGCCAGCCTCTCAAATGACAACATATGCTTAAATCTCTCATTTCAAATGAAATTGAAATTCATTTCAATAAGAAGAGTCTAATCAGCATGAATAATTTAGGCTGTTGCATATGACTGCTCCCGAACCCCTCGGTTCAGCCAGGCACTTCACATCTCTGCTCTCCGAGGATCTGTCTGCTCTGCCTCCACGCCCTCTCCTCTTGCCGTTCGCTTCTCTTGATTACTGGAAATCTGAGAACGGCATCTAGATCAATATACCCACATGTGGATACGGGCTGGAAAGACAGAGCAGCAGTTAATGGATGTGGAATTCACTCCATTTTTATATGAGTTCCCCTTTTTTCTTATTTTACCATGTAGGATTTTGCTGTCTTTCCTCCAGTTTTGCCCTTCACTTTGTGTCTTTGTGCTGCGCGGTCAACACTATATCAGTCAGCCTGCTGACTGCATGCTGGCTGCAGGTTTATCTCAGTTCAACACAGACCTTCTTCCCTCTAGTGCTGCCTGTGTGCATGTGTGTGCTCATGACTGTGTGCAGTACATCTTTTTTTTTTTTTTTAGTTAACATTGCTGAAGCCTCCGGTTCAATTTGATCTGCACAGGTATGATTTCGTTACTTGAGGGAGATGTTATATGTGGACTGAACACAGTGTCAAATGTCTCTCCGACTTCTCCAAACCTTCTTTCTGCCAAAAAAAAAAAAAATAGAACGTTGTTCACAGCCAAGACAGCCAGCCACTACCAGCGGATATCTCTATAAAGTGAACTGGTGGATTTACTCGGTATCGCTGACGACGGAAATTCGCGATAATCTCTCTCCAATGCCCAGTGCTATGCTAGACATCACCCTTATTCAGTCTCCCTGTTTGCTTTCTCTAAAGCTGATGTGAGCGTCCCACCACCACCACCCTACCACCCCACCACCACCGCCCCTCCCTTTGTGTGCTGATCCATCAGTGGACGATTATCTGAGGGATGTTCAGTGCCGTTTGTTTCTTGATTTAAGAGCTCTGCTCGACTATAAACGGTTTACAGAGGAGCTGAAGGTCCCTCCTCCCAACATGAGCAGTTACCTTTAAAGGAGAGAGAGAGAGAGACGGGGAGAGGCTTCATCCTTCCACCCTCCCCCTCCACCGTCTGCCCTGGGCCTTACTCAACTTGTTATCTGCTTGTGTGAAACATCACAGGCTATTTCTGCCAGATAGTTTACTTCCTGGCTCCATAGCTTTTATTAAGTGTCCCCGACTGATCACGCAATGCATATCAGTAGCATTTATGCACTTGATTTATAAATCAAGAATCTGTTATATCAGTTAGTTGCAAATAAAAAGTGTACAGTAAAAATAATAGGAAACGCTCTTAGCAGCACTTAAATTAAACACGGTCAAGTTATGGTCAACCATGTTTCATCACAGACTGGAAATGAAATGAAAAATAGGAGTGATTTGACACAAATATGAACCTTTTGAAAAGAGATCCAAAATAGAGTTTTATCTTTCAGTTTTCTATAACAAATAAAGTCCAAATTCTCAAAGTTTGTCTTCGGGAAAGATCTATCTTATCAACAAATAAGTAAACAAGATTCTGTTTTGAAGTGCCGACTTAGATTGAGTGAGTGGAAGGACAATATATGACCCTGGACTAAAAAGCTCACGTCCAAAACAAAACCAAAAACCAAAAAAACACATTGGTGCAAGGATTTGCTCTGGAAAATTGCCATTTCTTTATCTTGTTGCTGTGACAGTTGCAGGAAAAACCGCAGAACAACCCCATTCACGTTCTAGTTATCTTTCCGATATTGTGCAGCATTGTTTTTGTGCAGTAACACCCCCACACAGTGTCAGTTGAATTTAAACGTAAAATCAATCAAAAGCGGCCCGCGGTTCTTTTACACGGTGCTAAATTCAGATTGAGTGTGGTTTAATGGGGACCACAAAAGTACTCAGGTTAAGTGGCTCTAATCATGATACAGTGATACTGTAATAAATTATGCACCCTTGTTTGTCTATCCGTCCTTTAGTGTATCCGCGTGGATGTGGTGTCCCAATTTTTAAACCTGGCTGAATCCCCATTCAGACATCCCATTAGCCGTTCCCAGGAGTGAGGGGTCATCAGGGTTGTGAAAGCTTAGACATGGTCTGTTAGCAAGCCGCTTTTTATTTTGGTCGGAACCCTCGTGTAACCCACATTTCTCAGTTTGTGTCAAGGCGCCGGCGTTCACTGTGTGTTCACCCCCAGACAAACAGAAAACACGAACAAAAGCAGAAATAAAACAACAAAGCACAACAAAATAACTACGGACATTAGAGGCACATAAAGAGAGTAGCCGGCTGAACGTTGAGCAGCGCGAGAGCTGGTCAGCACCATTACTTCCAGTCTCAGACTCCCCAGGGCTGACAGGAGAACAGAAGGGCACACAATCACACAGTATTTATTTTTCTGCCTCTTTATTGGTTTTCTGACACCGGGGAAGGTTACAAGGATTCCTCAGCTCCCCGGCTTGATGGCCTGCCGCTGGTTGCCGGTGTTTATATAAATGAAAATACATATATCTGCAAAGTGCAGGCCTGTGCGCGTATCCCTGGGTTAGTGTTAGAAGGAATTACTTGAAATAGTTTCGCAATAAAAATGGGACCGTTTAGAAGAATGAGATTATACAGAGCCAGTGCCACGTCTCTGGTTTCACACTACATTTATTTATTTATTATTATTTAAAGACATAATCAGCTGCTGGTATTTTTTTTATTTTTTACTCACAGTTGCGTGTAATTATTGGAACAGAAAATGAGCTGCTGATTTTATTATGATGTATCTGCTTTAAATCAGTTGCTTTAGCAGTTTGTACGTCATCTTGGCTGAGAAATATTTTATTTTGTGACTATAAATTGATACATATCTCAATGTCTTCAAACAAAAGACGTAGGGATGCTCGATATTGGCTTTTCTGCCGATATCCGATATTCCAATATTGTCCCACTCTTAATTTCCGATACCGATATCACCCGATACCGATATATGCAGTCATTTTACACCAATATTGTAACATAACATATCACCTGTTATGGAATTAACATATTATGTCTAATTTTATTGCTATGTCCCACTGGATGCAAACATAAATGCAACATGGCTTTTCAAATGTAAACACTGTCTGTGCAAAATAAGTTACCGAAAAAAGTGCCTAACAAGTGCCATTCATTTATTTTTTTGTGTTTTTAGAGAGAATATTTTGCCTCAAACACTACAGACAATATCAAAACAAGGAAGACAAATGTAGCTTATAACTCCGCATGATTGTTCTTGAGGTGGGTGATCAAATTTGATGTATTAAAGGAAGACGCCTTGTTTCCTCCTCTCATAACCACCTTTGCTTTGCAGTCATTGCAAATTAGTAGGTGACACTTGGAAATACTTCCAAACCACGGACATCTCATACACCGGGCGAGCTAGCTTGTTAGCCACGGTTAGCAACCTACGAGACTAGCGTGTTGTTGTTGTTATACGTCATCAAGCATGCGCCTGTTAACGTCCCATGCTGCGTTCATGCAGACTCGGAAATACTGAAGCCTACAGAACAAACATCGGTTATAAAAATCCGATACCAATTATTCCCGATATTACATTTTTAACTCAATATCGGACGATAATATCGGAGGGCCGATATTATCGTCCGATATTGAGTTAAATTGAGATATTGAGATATTGACATCCCTAAAAAGACGTTTGCCTTCTCCAGGTTTTACTGGTCCTCAGTGGTGGAGTAGAGCCAGCTGACTGAGATCAATAAGACAAGCTTTAAAGACTCGGTGCTATACGGTGCATGCTGTGCGGGCTCTCTGGTCACATTATGAAGCATGTTCCAGCGTATCACTGTGCATGTGTCCAACGCGGTGAATTACCAGGATGGAGCTGTAAAAGCCCACTAGGGAGGAAACGGCCTCTTTACGGTCAGCACAGAATTAACAGAGATGGTCGCAGTGTCTGAATCTCTCTGACATCCTCTCACTTGGGGACTGTATTTGTGGAGCTAATTGTTGCTCGATGAGTTCAAGGAAAATAGTGCATTCATGCTACCTTTTTTTTTTTTTGTTAAAGGAGAAACGAAGGCATTGCACTTGTTTAAAGGAGGACAATATAGCATTATGTGTCAAAATAGGATTATGGTTCTGCTAAAGCTCCAGCCCTGTCAGAGGAATGATGCGTTATTTTGCCGACGCTGCACATCTTTTCTCCTCCTCGTCCCCGTCTCTCTCTGCGTTATTATTTGCAGAGTGTGCGTTCGAACGCTTGTGTAATTTTCACTTGTCTTCCGTTTGATGTTTCTGAAAGCGCGTGACGTGTCTTTGGTGCTATCTGTGCTTGACAGAGAGAAACAACTGGGTGCAGTTCCCTGAGTGGGTTGCTGTGGTAATGTAGAGTGGCGTGATGCCCTAGAAAATTCCAGGTGTGAAGTGCTTTATTCATCCCACTGCAGAGGGAGTGCTTCTGTGCGCGTGGAGTGGTAGGTGTGACGTTTGTTTTCCATTGTGAGCAACATATATTTGTGATTTCCCTTTTCTTTTTTCTTTTTTTTTAATGGCCGTTTGTGCTTGCGTGTGAGAGTGTTTGGGTGCGCTGAAGTCTTTTGTCCTCTTCTTCTCTTCCTCCTCCACCTGCACTTGTCTGTGATTGATTGGTCACAGTTCTGAATAACTTTAATTGGCTCGCCTCAGCAGTGGGTGGGTTCTCAAAGGCTGAACTGCCGTGGAAGTCCTAGAGAAGTGTTTTCATTTTAATCATGTAGGCAGTAAGGACTCTCTGCTGTATCTGAGAGGGGTCTCCAGAAGTGCAACCTACGATGTTTTAATTCTGCGGGCTGCGGCGTCTTCTGCCTTGTTCCTTTACTCTTTTTCTCTCTCGGTGTAAAACCTGGAAGGGAAGCTCCCCCTCCTTCCACCATCTATCCACCCCCTGCTTTGGCTTTGAGCTGGACTCTCTCATCTCCGCCTCTGGCCCTTTTCCCAGGGCTCCGTTGTTTGATGGGATTTATGCTCAATTGCCACTACAATTGCTGCGTACATGTGTGTGAATGCGTTCACATACCATATTTACAAACATACAGTGCGCCAGCTGTATCTCCTACAAGCTGAATTTACATACTTCTGATTTATAAATGAAAATGTGTTTCCAAAGGAACCTAATTCCCAGTCCCAAAGTACTGTTTTGGTAATTAGGGACTGCTTTAAATTAAAACACAGCAAAACAGAAAAACAAATTAGTTATATGTAAATTGAGTTTCAAGTAACCAGGCTTGGATATATGTGTGTGTATATATATATATATACACCGATCAGGCACAACATTAAAACCACTGACAGGAAAAGTACATAACACTGACCATCTTGTGACAATACAATGTTCTGCCGGGACCTGGCCTTCATTCATGTGGATGTTACTTAGACGTCTACCACCCACCTAGACCAGACCAGACACCCCCACCCCATAGCAATGACACTCCTTGATGGCAGCCTGAAACGCACACACACACAAATGGTTTAGGAACAAGTAAAAAAAACCTTGAAAACCAACTGGCCTCCAGATTCACTAGATTCCAAACTGATCAAGTATCTGTGGTATGATCCACAGAGGCCCCTCCCCTCAACCGATAGCACCCAAATGCCCCCACTTCTGTTACCAGACACCACAGGACACGCTCAGAAGGCCCATATCTATTCTCTGATGAGTCACAACTGGATGCACAGGTGGTCATAATCTTATGCTTGATCGTTGCATAGCCACATACAGTTCCTAAACATGAGGGAAGTTGTTTAAACTCCTCTTTCTCTTCATACTCATTGTCATTACATAAGCAAAACAAGGTTTTCGTTAGCCTACTGTTGCCATTTTCTGACCATCAAAACTCGTGGACCGGAAAGCCTCCCATAAATGCAGGCTAGTATAAAATATTGATGGCGCTCAAAGCAGGGTGTAGTAAAACGCCTCCCCGTCCCACATTAGACTGATTAGAGACAAAGAGAACCTCATTACCTCCCTGTACGAGTTATTTCACAGAAAAATTGAAAGTGAATGAGAAACGTTTCCATTTCCCCCAAAACAATATTACAGTCTACTCTTTCAAACTGAAAACTGTTTAGCGCTCGCGTACACACCGAACTCATCAACTTTCCGCAATTCAGCATGTAGTTATTGAATTTATTCCCTTTGAAATAGCTTTAAATGCACGCCTGCCATTATGCCGAGTGAACGATTCTATGCTTCCATAAGATCATTGTGTTAATATGGAGTAAAGTGACTGGCGCTATGCAACTGCACGGCCTTCTAAATTAACAGGAAAACTAAATCCAAGTTTCAATTTATTGGCCAGTTGTTTCGGTGATGTTGCTGTTTAAATTAGCATCTTCACTGGCTTTTTTTAGGCTACATCAATTGGCGTCTTTTTGTAAAAGACAATTGGCCTAAATGAGTGCAAATACATAAAATCACATTAATGACTATGTAGTTTAAGGCTTTGTTTGATGAAGTCAATCATAGAAGTGAGAAAAATATGCTTGATTAAGGTCACCGGGTGACAAGAACTTAATCAGATACTGCATGTTTGTATGTGGTAGTTAAACTTTCATCCTGCCTATTACCGCTGTATAGCCGCAGCATCTGCTTTACATAGGTATTGTGTTTGTAAGCCAGCAGTCTGTCATTGCCTACAGGCGGCTTAGCTCCCATTGTCATGTGGATGGTATGTGAGTGAATCTTTGGGCATGCTCAGGAGTTAAATCCTGAAGAGAGCGATGGATTTGCGACTCACCGGCAGATTATTATTATTTTTTTTTGTTGTTGGTGTTTCTGTGCTGTAACGGTTTGCGGCATTGGCTGTGAGCGCGTTGGATTCACGCGGCTACACGAGTGGTCTCTTGAGATTTCGGCGCAATTATTGCAACACGTGTACGTATGCCTGTGCGCGCCGGCATGTGTTTGTGTGTGAACTCTCGACCACCAGCTCATTTCACACACAGGCAGACATCAAAGGCGGTTTGAATTAACCCTGCGTGTCGGGGCCGCTCTGCATGCCATCCGCAATTTCACATCTCCGCCACTCCAGCAGCCCCAAACTTACATGCCCATTCATATTGAAATGAACAGATGGAGTTTTGCCATGCAGCGAATCGCCATCCTTCACTGAGGGAAGATAAAACTTCAAAAGAGCTGAGATGCATTGGGATCTGTTTGCAGGTAGTGAGGCTGTGCGCCGTTGCAGGTGAAGTGGAGGTGTTCTGTGTCTCTGTGAAAGTGTGGGCAAAGTGCAGGTATCATGTTTTTCTTATTAAAGCAGGTCAATTGTGTTTCCATTACAGCCCTCTTGCAAAAGCTGGCTCCCTTTCTCCTTGATTAGACACTGCAGAAATGATGTCATGGTCGCGGGCACGCATACACGTGCACAGGTACACACATCAAAGCGAATGTAGCTCACCTCTTTTAACTCCCTTTTAAATCCATAACAGGAAGCAGTGGCCGCAGCACATTGTTTGCTTGTGTCCAAAATGTGTTTTTTTTTTTTCTTTTCCCCTGATTATTTTGACTGAATAGCGCGTCCTCCGCCTTTTTCCACCAAACACTTATTTTCACATTTTCACCTCATCGTGGCACCTAATTTAATTTTATATTGTATTTATTGATCTGGCCAACTTCAATTTCCTGCAGCAGCGTGACTCTGTTGCACGATGAACACGATAATGTAGATGAACAGGCGGAGATGGCGAGGGTGGAAATGGTGATGAAGGGCGCGATGATGATCTTTTTCTGCGGTTGATTGTGATTGTGATGAGTTGTATGCTGATTAGAGTAGTCTCTGAAGATGGCGGGGGTCGCTGCGGTGTAGGTGAGGCCGTCAGCTGCGCCGTGTGTTTTTAATATCCCTCAGCCGTCAGTTGGCTGCCATGACAGCTATTCAGTAAACACATTCATATTTCATTAATCTGGCCTCTCCCATCTCCTCCCCTTGATGGCCTCTTATTGTCTCCTCTAGAGGTTGTTTAGTGATCCACTGAGACCTTACCTCATCCTACTGTGTTACCTGCACCCACACATGCACACTCTGCTCTAAGTACCATAGTAGAAGTCTTTTCTCATGCTCATTTGTCACACACTTACGGTGTCTATGACAACTACATTTACCAGTGTAAAGGACCACAGTTAGTACAGATGTTCCTCCATACGCAAGGAACACTTGTATTTGCAGCGTGCAAGCACATCTGAAGTGCAGACGCGTTCATGCTAACGCGACACATGCTTGACATACGCACATCTGTTGGATTCCGTCACTTAAATTCAGTTTGAAATGTCTACGACTGTGTGGGTCCTTTTCTCTCACATGCTCACCCACATACAGTTTCACCATGTCCTATTCAAGGCAGAGCCACGCAGAAGAGCACACAATGGATGATATAGCATTACATAAGCTCGGTAGGCCTGTGGGCGGAGCTAAAAGCACAGATTGAATTCAAGCTCAGCAGTAGATTTCTGACCAGGAAATAAGAAACTATCTCAACCACTTCTTTATAGACTCAAGACAGGCCGAAGATCCATCCAGTGGACGCTGCTGGATGCTAACAAATTCCCCGATAAACGTTGGTTTTATACATTTTACAATCAAAACTCCACGGTTCTGTCTTTTAAACATCCTAATTCAGCAGCCTTAGTCCAGCATCTACCAACTCACCTGAGAAGAAGCCCTGAATGTGTACACAACATTTACAGCTGGATAAGTTGAGGAAGGTCATATTCACATACTGGTAACATCCTGCAAGCTGTAAGAGATTTAGCTATTCATGCACAGTACCAGGACCCCAAAACCGCAGCCGTGGAAATGGAATTCAGCCATCGTTCATTTTATTAGTTACGTCATTGCTTTTTCTACTGTACTGATGAAGGTCAAAAATACTGTGATGTGGTGGAAAGATCTGGAACATGGTATTATGGTGTGTGGACCTTGAGTTTAGATTGATTTAATGACTGAAATACGGAGGTTTAAAGGACATAAAACCTAGTATCAACCTCAGTCTGGTTGATGGCTTTCCCTATTAACATTTAATAACGTATAAAGAACACATTTCAAACCGTAACTTTTACCTTATGACACTATTGACCACAAATGGAGATTAGACAATGTAGACTTAATTATTAAATGTGTTGTTCACCGTTGCCTGTCACTGTAATGGCATGTGGCATCGGGAACTGGAAATGCATCCATTAACCTGTAAAAGTTTGCTTACCCACACTTAGATCATCGTTAAGTGGAAATCTGCATCATTTAGTTTTATGCGTATAAACACAACAAATGCACTGGAAAGCGGTGTTGCCATACTAACCATTAGCATTTGCTCCAGGGAGTCTTAGATGAGATCTTGTTTGAAATGCAGCTGATGTTGAAGAACACAACAACAACTCCCAGTCACTTAGAAGAAACAAAGACTCAGACATGACTCACTGTAATAGTCCATATACAGACGCTGCAGTCTCATTTAGAGGTGCTGCAATGGGCAATTTTTTGTGTTAAAAGAAGTACTTAAGACGATCGGTAATTTCTGACTCATGTTTGGAGATAGACGTGAACATCGCTGAACTGCGACATGATCCTCACACACCACCCTTGTAGTCCTTTTTATTATCATGCAAATAACAGTTCCTTCCTAAAAACAGTGTATGTAACCCTAAATTAAATGACATTTTCATAAATCTGAAACAGAGCAATGTTCCCTCATTTAACCCCCTCCTTGTGTCAGGACCTTTTACTGTTTATTTCAGATGTCATTCATCAGTTGCCGGGGCTCATGAGTTGCGCATTTTTTAAAAGAAAAATCATGAAGAAAGCTATTACAGCATCGCAGAGTTAATTTCAGGCTGATTTCTGGTCTAATTCATTTCTGCATGTCAATAAAACCGTAATGGGTCATTGCTTATGGGGTGGCATTTTAGGTAAGCTCTGTCCCGTAGTTCTTGTACCATCCTGAAACGAGCATTTGTCCCTGCTCGTAATGAAGGCTCGTAGTAAATTTTCCTCATATGAATTATTCAGTTACACTCAGCTGAACCGATCTAGGTGCATTTGTAGACTGTGTGTGTTTGTAGTGCTCCAGATAAAGATGACGTTACTGGTCTGCGGCATGAGAGAAGGGATAAAGCTGTTTGTGTTGGATAGGATTTAGCGTCAAATGAGGAGGATAAATAGTCCATCCAGGGCTGATTGAGCCTCATAATATAATACAGACGCCTGGCTACGAGAGCGTAGTGAGGCACGTGCGCCTGTGTTAGGCTTAGATTTATGTTTGTGTTCATGAGGGAAGAATTAGCCATATGATGAGGAAGGATGTAGACTGACAGTGAAATCTCTTTTTGGTCACCGATGTTTGTGCAGAGATTTTGGCACTGAAGGTGACTCAGGGGTGTGTGTATTGGTGTACTGGGGCTTGGGAATGGTCTTGTCCACCAGACATGTAAACCCCGGATGCCCTCCAGGGTTTGTAATGTTAAATTCACTGTTAAATGCGTGGAGTTGTGAAGCCTTCTGCTGGGACTCTCAGCACCTTAGCTCCGCCAACGAGACCAGCCGACGAGAGCTAATGACACTCACATGCAAGCTGCACCCTTACTCTGTGAACCAGACTCGCTCTGAGGTTTAGTCACTCTTCCCGTGTCTATTTTCAAACTAGCTGTTAGTCACTTGTGTTTCTATGCCATCTCTGCTATCTTCAGCCATTAAGATACAGTCGGCTATTGTCTCAAAGGGCATGTGTCTAACACAAGAGTCCCTCTCTTTCTAATGGAACTGCACTTTTAATAGGTAGCTTTTAGTCACAGCTCTCTGCGTGACTCAACTGTACAGGCTCTGTGCAAGTTGATGGTCAAGGCGGAGGTCAACTGTGCACTTCTCTCTGTGTATGCGGCCTGCTTTAATAACTCTCGCTGCAGAGCTGCCGAGAGAACAGTTGTGATTTCGTTGTTTTGAAAGCTACTTGCTCTTATTTGCCGATTGAATCCAGACATTGCCCGAGCACAACTGAGACCAAATGACAATTAAATTCACTTGGGTTATACACAAAAATACATTTATGATAATTTGATAAAAACACTTTCATATTGTTGCAAGGTTTACCCCGTTCATCTAAGTTTCAAAATAGCAGCATATCGACCAAACCGCCACATATAACACCCCAGTGATCTTTTGACAGGCGGTTATTCAAGTGCTTGCCCTTCATAAATAAATTAATGTGGCCACTGTTATGGTCAACAAGCGTACTATTCAGCATCTGACTTTTTGCAAGAGATCCGGGGAAAAGGAAGGGGAAACCCCAAACCTCTAAGCTGTGAAAGAAATACCTGCAAAGAACCAAAGTAGTTTGTAATACAGAAAACAGAACAAGAACAGAGAGTGACCAAATACAATGGAACAGCTTGGGGTGAACCTCAAGCGTCTGAAATGTCTTGAATAGAATCTGTGGCTGGTGAACTGAAGGTTTACACTTCTACAATGTATGCATGCAGCTCCCTGTGTCGTAGTCACACCAATCAGGCATTACATTATGACCACTGGCAGGAGAAGTAAGTAACATTGATCATCTTGTGAAAATTCAATGTTCTGCTGGGAAACCTTTGGACCTGGCGTTCGTGTGGATGCTACTTAGACATGTAGCACCCACCTACACCAGACCAGACATCCCCGCCCCATAGCAATGACACTCCTTGATGGCAGCAGCCATCCCCAGCAGGATGCAGCCTGACACAGGTACACACACAAAATTGGTTTGGGACCAACTAAAAAGCAGGAAAAACAACACATGGTGTTGACCTGGCCTCCAAATTCACTAGATCCCAAACTGATCATGTATCTGTGAGATGATCCACAGAGGCCTCTTCCCTCAACTCAGGGCCCAGTTGTCCCTTCTAACATCATCCTGTTGCCAGACACCATAGGACACCCTCAAAAGCCCCATGTCCGTTCTCTTTGATGAGTCGCAGCTGTTTTGGAGGCACAAGGGAGACCTACACAATATTAGGAAGGTAGTCATAATGTTTAGCCTGATCGGTGTGTACTTGTGCGCTGGTGTGTTGCCATCTGCATTGCCTCGACGTGTAGTTACATTTCTGTGAAGGTGCACATCAGGCTGTGTAGATTAATCTGGAGTGGGAGCATTCGTTTCACAATTATGTGAGATGAAATGATTTCGCATACTCAACTAAAATAACTTCATTTATGATTTAGGATTTATCATTTATTTCTGCACGTATAATATAGTGTAGATAATCCTTTTGCAAAGTAAAATAAGATGTAATTTCTAGCCGGTGATAAATGACTGCATTTAATTCCAGGAGGCTTAAACATATAGTAAATTAGAACATGTTAAAAATTCACAGTGTAAGTGCAAAATCAGCCCACGAAATAAAGAGCATTTGAAACATGTCACTGGTTCACATTAACTTGGTCGTCATTATATTTAAATTACAACTTTCTGCTTCCCATTATCCTGCAGTGTAGGAGAAAAGATATAGAATATAAAAGGAGAAAATATCCAACTCGGGTATTATAAGTACCTTGGTCAGACTCTTGCATCTGACTTTTCTTTATTTCTTCCCCCCTCACTGACATAAGGAAAGCACAATGACGGACCCACTAAAGTGGAAATTGAAACTTACAGCTTGAAGAATGAGCATTTTATGAAACATTTTCTTTTGTGCTGTAGCTTTGCAAATTTGTGCACCAAAGCGTAAACTTTCTGGCTCTAAAGAGGATCATTCCTTTCAGCCATCAGTCAGGCTGGTTCACAGTCCCCTCCGCCTCGAGTATTTCTGACGCGCACACAAACACTCGAGCGCGCGTATGAGACGTAAATGATGGAGCGCTGACACGTTTCGTCTCTCCACAGCTCTGTGCCGTGCTGCAGGAGTTGAACATCTGCAATCAAACACGTTGAGCAGATAATTCCACTAGGACCGCGGTACATTTGTGCACAATGACTGTTTCTGGGGTATTTATTTAATGAATAAATAACCTGCAACCTGTCTGGTCCAAAATTTTGGGGGGTGCAGTGCAGGTTTCTGTTATTTAATTAAAATCAATTTCCATTTAGGGAAACTAAACCATAGATTATTTTGACACTGAGATTTAGGGAACATTTTACTTCCTATAAGATGCCACTCTAGGTTTGTGAAAAATGTCCGTGTCGGTGTTTTATTACCGTTGTAGTAAGCTGTGTTTTAAAGGCACATCCTCATTACTCTGGGTCTTAGCCTTGATTGAGAGTGGTTGTGTGCAATGTGTTTTTGTTTGCTTCTTATGAGTACAAAGCAGTAGGACCCGGCGGTACGTGTGTCTGTGTTGTATGATAACATAGTAAGCAAGGCCCTGCATTGATCTCTATTTTAATAGAGTGTTTGTAGAGCTTTTCAAAGAGCAGCGCGCGTGTTCCAGGCATTGATTGTTGTGCAGTCACACGCCTTTTTGTACAAATGCTGATCGACAGCGCAACTTTAGGGCGGGGGCTGGGGGGGGGGGTTGAACCCGTCTCTGCCTCTCTGAATTTGTTGTTCTAAACTGTCTCTCATCAAAATTGAGTTTCTTCTGAAAGGAATATGGCAAGCAGTGTTGGGTTCGTAAAATGAGGGGGTTTTTGGTGCAGTGTCAGAATTGTCAGGCTAACAAAACGACGCACAAAGCTCGAGATATTACCTCTCGTGTCTGTTCTTTTGAAGAGGAGTTGAATTTGAAAATTCTAAGACGGTCATTTGATTCACCGTACAATTTTAAATAACAAAAAAGGGGTAAAATATATTAGTTAGTGAATATTTTAAATAACATCCTCAAAATAACCGTTATTTTGAATATATATGTGTATTTTTTATTAATTCCACACCTTTTTTTACTGTAAGTACTGTGGAAATGGCAAAAAGGAGGACATCTTTGCATGAAAGCCCATGTGACTGAAAGACGAGAGGGAGGAAATCATTATTAACCATTTAACGTTAGGACAAAAGCTCAATTACACACTTCATAAAACAGGTAAACACCCGACATAAGCACGCACGCACGCGCGCACGCACTGTAATCTTTTACAATCAGTTGTTTTATGTCGTCTGAGATTGTGGCTCCAGACAGTGGGGCCATTTACAGCCATTTTGCGAGGGGGAAACAAAACAAGAGGATGTCGCATTAAGCAGTAGTCTATATGCACTGCTCCATCCTTCAGCTCTACAGGTGACGGAAGTGCACCATCCATAAACTGGATGCCGAATAAATGGCCCCTGATTTATTTCAGTGTATTTTACGAGCAGTTTCGTTGCTGCGACCGGTTCTGCTAGTTTTAGAAAATGGTAGAAAATGGAACGGGGGCAGCGTTGCAATGCAAATGGGCCGGGATGTTAAAGCAAACAGGTTGAAGCAACATTTTAGTCGTCTCAAATGCATCTTCAACATAACCTCAACACATTTTTACTAAATACTTTCCTAAATATCTGATATAGTTGGGTTTTTTTTATGTAGTTTGTCAATTAGAGGCACAAGTACTTTAGAAATCGGTTTAATCAACCGTGAAGCTGCTGTGAACCCTTTTTGTTTGTGGCCACTATTTTGCCCCGCGGTGTTGAGGAAGTAAAACGCGATGGCACTTCAACAACAGGTTGTCAGTCAACCATAATTCTGGGTTGTGTTTTGGCTCACAGAGGTGGTGCATGTTTTCAGTAATGAACCTGATCCAGACAACGCTTTAGTTGATCCCGGGTTTTGTATTTGCAGGTTTAATGGATGTATAATTGCTTGCTTTATGAATAATCAGATCAGAACGCAAAGAGCAGTGAAATTGCGGGCATTCAGCGGCCACACAGCGTGCGTCGGTTCTGATGAGAGGGATCAGACCCAGTTATGTGGAAACCAGCGACCGCGGAGAGGCATCAAAGCCCATCTGTGTTGGCATTCATTTGATTTGTGATCACACGGGGCATTTTACCTCCGACCTGGAGTGTGCGGAGCGAGGCTTTGACATGTTGCACACGGCTATCAGATGTTTGAATATTAAAGTGACACTCGCAGGCTGTTGTAAGTGCGGGCTGTCAGTGCTAAATCTGTAGACGAGCCAGCGTTAAATATATCACAAATGAGCAAACTATTAGCTGAAAAGGCTAAAATATATTGTAAATCATGAAGTGTTTGGTTTAATGCACAGATTATTTTCTTGTTGCTTTATTTTGATCCACCTGCAGCCTGCACCGAAAATGTTATAGATCGGATGAGATTTGTATTTTCTAATTTCATTCTCTCTCTCTCTCTCTCTGCTGTTAGATAAATTGGTTCTTGCTGGTTTGGGCAGATTACGGGAATGAAAACTATCAAGAAGGGGCTTACGCTCGAGCTGCATTTTGGTTTGAATCAGTGGTGGATTTTATGGGGGAAACAACAAAACAAATTTCTAATCACTGCATTCTTCACTGAAATAGATTTTTAATGTTCTGTTATGATTCCAAACAGGTTAGAAATAAAAGAAAATCGTTATATCGAATGCGCCATGCCACATATAAACTCTGTTATTCTCTTAAAGCCTCCAGACAGGTGAGATTTGATAAAAAAAGGTGCCCCTGTGTATTAGTTTTACTTGCCAAGTTTTTGTTTGTGAAGCTGTGGGATTTTATTGTTGGGTATTTCTTTTATTTTGTCCACAAAATTGAGAAATAACAAATCCCACACAATGTCAAACTAACAAAAAAGTCATATACTGTATATTTTTATTATTGTACTTTAATGACCTTGTACAGGACTTCAGTGTTGACATAATATCAAGTAACAGCTCTCAGACCTGGACATAAATGTACTTTTGAGTGTATCATCAGTTTACTGCTGAAACGTCTGGAAAATAAATCATCGCCGGTAGTTCTTGTAACCTGAAGGTGTGTATGGGTTTTGACAAAACTTATTTTTCTTTATGTCTGCAGTGAAGTTGTTCTATATATATATTGTGCTGGTGAGACAAAGTGTAGTTTCTGTCCGTTTGTGGGTGCCGGTGTGGTCAGAGCTCTGCATTTTCTTAAGGCCACGGTTGCTGTGTTGCGGCGGTGCCGAGTGAAATGGTTAAGCCCCGGCTCTCTTCTCTACACTGCAGAATGGGTAGGCATTAATCTGGCCCAGCTGGACAGAAGGAAATTAATGATCATTTACACTGACGACATAATCAGGCTTCACGCTGTCCTCCGATACTAAATTGCTTCTTTTGTTCCACAAGATCTCTGTCTTTCTCTCGCCATCTCTCTCTGTCAGTGTCTTTCTCTCTCTCTCTCTCTCTCTCTCTCTTTCTCCCGCACTCAAATCTTTCTTCTTTTTTTTTTCCTCCCAGGTCGTTCTCTGTTATCGGTCATTAAGTGCTACGTTTCCATGGAAACAGCCAGTTTGGCAGGAATTGGCACGCTGTAAAAGCGGCCCTGTGATGTTCAATATGGAGAACTATCTGCCTTCCGCCGAGAGCTTGTCCAGTCCAGTGTGTCGCTGCAAACCTGTTAGGGCTGCTGGTCAGGCTGCAAATCCCCAGAGTTTTAGAGTTTTAGAGCGGGGATGGAGGTGATTCTCGGCAGTGGTAGATATGGACGGTTGTTAGGACTGCCCCCCCCCCCCCCCCCCCCCCCCACACACGGATGCATGCACGTGGCAGGCTGATGACGTCCAAGCCGTTCCTTATCTCTCAACCGGGGGTTTGTGTAGTTGTTCCCTCTAAGAGCAGTGACCCTGTTGGCAGGTTACATGGGGGGGCTGTCTGTGTGTAATTATGCTGTGCCCTGTGTGTAATGACTTAGCATGCAGCCGCTCTCTATCAGGCCCAGCAGACAGCCGCTGTTAGCATCACACAGTGGGGAGGAATTGGGCGAGGGGGGGACGTGGAGGTACGGCCATCACCAAGGGCAAGCCTACAAGACGTTTTGGCAGCCTTGCCTCTCAGATGGGAGGTTAAATTGAGTCCCTGACTCAGTGAAAATCCCCCTATCGCTTATCAAAAGGCAAGAGGGTTAAATATTCAGTCTGGGAGGTTTGAAATGTAATCTGTACTGTGAGTTTAAATTGTCTTTGGATTCTTCCCTCGCTGCTCCGTTCTGCCCGTGGTAAGAGAGAGATAAGTGGGCCAGAACAAAATGGCTGTCATAGTGGCTTTCACTCAGGTGTGTGTTGGGCCTGCAGAGTTGGACGCAGAACTCGGCAGCCGTTCGATGTCTGACATAAATTTGGTGGCTACTTCAAAGCCGACATCTAGGGAATTCATTTTTACACTCAATGAAGAATTTCACTGCAAAAAATAAAAAATAAAATAAAAATTTAGCCAGAAATATTTTTTCTCAAAGTGTGACAGTGCTTCAACTAGAAGAGACAATTACATTTGTTTCTGGCGAAGTTTTATTTCACCTTTTTCAAATTTTACAATAAGATTTTGCTCTTTTGGGAAGAAGTGTTATAGATGGTTGAATGAGCCGCTGGTTCTTGAGCAAGACACTCAATCCCAGAGTGCATCTTGGTAAAAATGAGTAATAAATAGACTTTGAAGACAGACAATAATTATTATGATCCGCCATTTGCAGGTTTCCACTGGTTTTAAGAAAAGCCACTAATTGTCTTAATAATAAATAAGTTCTGCCCCGTGTCATTGCTGAGCTGCTCCACATTATATCTGTGTTTTATTCTAATGAGCGGTGTCTTCTGCCGCTGTGCATCCCAAACACGATATTTTCAGCCTTTTGAATTACATAATAACACATCATTGACCTCTGCTGCTCTAATACCTCTATGAAGCCTCTTCTCCAAATTATAGCTGATCCATGCTTGGCTGTCTCGGGCTCTGCGAGTTGCTGACTCTTAGCTCATTATTCAACTCACATTTCCCGATGTTTTACAAGAGATAAGTTGGCTGGGGAGCTTTAAGCGAACTTGTCTTATTTAGTTGGCGGGCGCAGTACGGCTGCTGGGGGAGGCAGTCATTTTTTAACACAGCGGAAACAGGAAGTCAAAAACACTTAAGGTCGAAATCTGCTTGCTAAAGTGAGGCGGGAGTGGTCAGAGATGTGCAGAGCAGCAGCTCGCGCCGCGTCAGACTTGGCTTCTGCGTGAAAGAAGGTGTGAGGGTATGAGCTGCAGAGGGGGGCAGACAGATGGCGTGAAAGAGCAGCGGTGCCTATATTTTCTTTCACAGATGACCTAAGACCAACATTAGCATGAGCAGTGAACTACAAAGCAAAAATAATGCAATTGGACATTGATTATTTAAGAACATAATGAACTATAGCCGCTATCTTTTGTGTAGTATTAGAGGATTTTCCATACCGAATGGGTTTGAAACGTCAGGCTTCACATAGTACAGTCATTTTTGTTTTTTGTTTTCATTTAAAGGGGCGAGTTAGCGTTCAGCTAGCCATCGTCCTCAGTAGACTGGATAAAGTAAAGCTAACAGTCAGACTGATGGACAGGTGCCAGGCTTCATCAGTGGCGTGGAAGTGGTGCAGTAATTAGTCAAATGAGGAGGAAGTGGAGGAGACGCTATAGAGGGAGAAGCCCCCCCGGGGCTCTGTCTCCTCAGCGGGAGGACCTCCGAGGCCCCGCTCAAACACGCACGCACACACAGAAAAACACAAACGTGCAAACACAAATTCAAGCACTTTCCAAAATATGATGTGCACAGTGTGACACATTGAAATAAATCTGTTTGATACACAAACAAGGAACTCACATGCTCCAAGAAATGATGTAGATGCCCACGCACGCATGCAGATGCACACTCATCACGTGTTTTTTTTTTTTTTTTCTTTTCCTACTGCTGTGAGTTAATGCGATGGGATGGGAGATGGAATTTGGATGATTGTGTGTTTGATATACAGCAGCCCCTGACAGAGACATTACTGTGACATTATGCAGGCAGTTTTAGTGCAACATGAAGTATTGGACGGGGGAGGGGGGGCTGAGGGAGTCACGAAAATAAGAAAAATGGTGAATGGAAGAATTATAGGGAGGATATTTTTGTGGCTGTCTCTTTGAGAAAACACGGTGGATGGGAAAAACAATTCCCTACCATCAGCAAGTTAATAAAAAGGCTGCAGTTTATCTCTGTCTAAAAGACAAATACCCTGACTGAGGGAGGATGGAAGGGAGGGGAGGAGCAGGGGAGAGGCTCCCCCGCATTTACCTTCGTCCTTCCTCGCTCCCAACAAGTCACTTACCATGAATCCCTCCGTCTGATCGTTGCAAACTGGCTGGCTGGGGCTCACCGTGCAAGTCCTGTTGAATTCCACAATCGCGCCCCGCTTCTGTGTGACCCTTTGCTTCTGCTGACAGAGCTAATTAATGAATAGATAGAGAAGCAGGCAGTTAAGAGATCGCTGTGGGCTCCATCTGTCCAGCTGGTCATGTTTGCCTGTTGGTTTGCACCGTCTGTGGCTTGGCATGGTGAATATCCCCTCGCATACTGTTATGCTGGCATGCTTTATTTGTTCGGAGAGTCGCGTTTTTTAATCTGCAGAAATTGTGGTGCAAGGCGCTGAGTTTAAAACCGTTATTTTTTTTACTAAAGATCTTGACTGACAATGATGAGTCAGTTGCGACTTAAACTAGAATTACGGCAACTTCCAGGGGCCTCCAGGACTCATACAATGTGACCCATGTAAGCTCTGGATGAATATGATAATTGCACCATTCAGCGCGCTACTAAGATGCAAAGACAGCAAGTTTAAATAAACTGATGGCGTTTGAATGAGACTGCATTGTAGCTGCAGGTGAACAGGCTGTTTCAGCATAGAGATTAGACAAGGCTGAGCGTATGCAAAGTCCTGTCTCTGTGGGGTGTTTGTTCATGTGTGCATCTAAATAATGTTTTTCTTTGTTCCGACCTGTATGTATCACTGCTCGACAATCCCTATGATAATGTTACAGAAACCAAGCCGCCCCAGACCCCCTCCATTTCATCTTCCCGTCTCCTTCTCCCTCTAATCTCCAGCTCTCCCCATGGGGGCTACGTAAATATTTATCCCAGCCTTTGTTTTCTGTGATGGGTGCCCGGATGGAGTCTGCTCTGTGTTACTTTGAGTTGGCACTGGCACCCTGCGCTGCCTCTGAGGCTGCGCTGGGATGTCTGTCTCTAGCGCGTGTGCTGTTTCCCCATATGTCCACGGGATCCGGCAGCGTCGGGTTCTGGCTCGCTTGCGCCTCCGTCGTTGCTGTTTTAATGTCCACTCGGCGCGTCTCGGGAGCGGAGCAGCAGCCACGTTTTTTTAATGTAGTCCAGAGTTTGCCATCACTTTTTGTTCTTCCTGCATATTTGTAGCTTGTTTAAAAGCTACCCTGTATATATCCATGCAGAGCCGAAACAAACCGAAACAAATATTATTAGGAACATCTGCGGGAGGTGCCCACCTGAAACTTGCATGGCTAGGGGTTGTTATTGACCCAGTACTCATTTGAAACTATTTTTCCTCTCAATCAATGGTACTCGACCACATTTTATATCTGTAGCTCTCTTTGTCTCTTTTTAAATCCGTCCATATGGCCGATCTCAAAGCACAAGTGCTCTTATCAATCTGTATTTATGTTGATATGTTCAGACAAATTAATGACGAGCAGTTGGTCAACGTTTCATACTAGTTCCCATCTAATAGAAAACAGAGAAACACATAAATCAGAGCAACCCTATTGTGAACTCGGCTTCGTTAAAACGGTGAGGTGATGAGAGGGAGCAGGATTGTTTCTCGTTTCTTTTCTGTGTCTTTCTCCAACTCATCAAAAGAAAAAAAAATGTGAGGACAAATTTAGGAAGAAATGAAATAAGAATTCAGTCACGGTGCGGTGTCTTGTTGGGCTCCTTTTGCAGCGTATTGCATTCTGTTATAAATGGGTCATTTACATGTTTTTGATCAACATTTAATACATTGTGTGTAAAAATTAGCCCGCTAATCCCTGGAAATCTCCGTTTGTATGGAGCTATTAACAGATTTTGTGCCAGCACACAATTGCCTGTCACTCTTCTTGTGTTATAGTGTACACTAAAGGGCCTAAACATTATGTCCACCCGTACATGATATGGCCTTTTCTTGCCATGAATATGAATCTGAACCAAAGATGTATCAACAAAACCTCTTTAGGTGCTCTGTGATAACTGACACCAAGATGTTGACAGCAGGGCCCTTGTATCCCGTACAGTGTGAGTTTGAACTGCCGTGGATGAGGCTTCTTCCAGCACACTCCGAGTCCAAGCACACTCGCGCGTTTTTAGCTTGGATGGCTCCAACTTTTTCAGCCTGGTCCTTGTCAAAGTCATTCTGGCACCTGGCTGTTTCTCCTGCATCCACGATGGTGACTATGAGAGAAAAGGCTGTTAAGATGAGTGTTAATCAGTGAATACTATCTCTGATAACACTGGCTGTGGTTGCTTGGGTGCAAACCTCCCCAAATCTATTAAAGGGCAGAACAGAGACGGTATGCTGTCGGCATCTTAAACCGGAGTTGTACTACCACCATATCAAGTGAATACTACATTGTCGATATGCCGTACCAAAGTTACTTTAAATATCCAACATTGCTTTAGCTGAGTCTCTTCCTTTGGAGTTGACAAGCCTGATAAGCTTCAGGCCATCAGTGTGTTGTTGCATTCACCGAACGAAAAGTCCAGTAATTCAACAGCAAAATGCAAATGTTCATTCTTGGTTACGGCACATATTGATGAAACTTCTTACTTGTGTGGTGGGCGGTATTTCTTTCTGTTGGCGTGATGCAGTGCCTGGTGCGCAGTCAGTAGGAGTATATGCTATCAGAGCAGGTGGCAGATTAACTGTATACATGCCGTCCATTGGTGACACACTCATCTGTCTCATTTTCTTTGCTGTCTCTTTGGAAAAAAAACAGAGAATCCAGCTTGATAGTAGCGGTTAGTGATTGTGCTTTTTTCTTTTTTTGTGCGTGTGACTGGACTCCTCCGGAGGCTTCCAGTCCTATTGAACTATGAGAGGCTTCTGGTGTGTTGTGTCTTATCGAGCTTCTCTGAGGGGCTGCCGCTCCCTGTGTTCTCTCTTATTGAACTCTTCCTGGGGCCCGTGGAAGCTGGGTCTGCTTGGCAGAGCCCACTAATATTCCTTAATGACGTGACATCTGTCTCTGTCAACTTCTGCGTTGCTGCAGCCAGACGTGGCCTATTGTGGCTGACTTCACTGAGAGATAAGCAGTCCCTCTCCCTTAGACACAGGCGAGGGGACAATAACATCAACACCACCACAGAACATCAGCGCTACCATCACACATACTGTAGCAAAAAAAAAAGTCGACAAACAAGTCTTTATATAAAGTGGCAGGGGCAGACAGAAATGTTTTTCAATTGTTATCATTTTTACTGTTTTGACTTTCCTCTGCGGTGTTAAAAATCCAAGGTTTGTGCAAAAACGTGCGCTGGTACTGAAATTTTATGCAGCATTAACAAGATTATTTTTACAATGTTCTGAAGCTGACGAGTACAGGAATTGACTTGCAAAGCAGGGGACTTCTTTGATGAATATTTGGTGCCAGCTGAATCTGCATACCACTTTTTAGCAGTGATTTTCTGGAGTCTCGCCACCCTCTGTCTTTCCATCTGTGTGTTTACAGTGACACTCTGGTCTTGGCACATCGGAACCAGTCATCATGGGTAATGATGAGACTGCGAGTATGACGTGTGCGAGCTGCGCAGTGTGAATGTGACTTTGTGCACATGTATATTTGCATGTCTCACATTGTGTGCGCGGTTTGTTTCTTTTTTTTGTGTGTGTGTGCTTGACTGTCCTGACTGCCAGAGAAAGCATATTGGAGGCGATTGGCATAGTTACTTCTGTTGGATTCTGTGTGAGCGTTAGCGGCAGAAGGTTTGATTGGCCATCAGAGGCTCGCCGCAGAGCCACCTCTCCTCTTTTCCTGTGAGAATGACAGGCCTACACAGAAAGCTGTCTAGACGTCACAGCTTCGAGCCAACAGCATAACTGATTAACGCTGCTAATTTGCTCCACAGCCTTTCCAATCCACAAATTATCATTACAAAAAAGGATGGGCACCACTTTACAGTCACAGGCATTTTTTTTTCCTGCTTTGAGTGTATTTTTTAATATTATTATTATTATGCAGAAATGCTGCATACTGCTGAAATGTGTGTGTAATGTAAATTAAACTCGACCATGTCGCTAATATTTTACTGGAAAGAGACATCAAGCAGAGTTTCAAGTTAGTAAATGAATAAACTAGTGGATATTCCTTCCTTTTAGAACAGCTTTGCAACGTCATATTGTGGCAATGTGGACCGGAAAATTGGTCATATATAATGGTGGAAAGTAATTATATTTACTTCAGTACTGAGATTCATGTACTTGCACTGTACTCAATATTTATATATCAGTATTTCAATATTGTGCCATTTGTATGACACATTTGAGATGGAAAAACTTTCTCTTCTAGATTATTTACCGTAATTTCCCGACTATAAGGCGCACCTGAATATAAGCTGCACCAGCAAAATTTTGGGGAAAATACAAATTGTTCCATATATAAGCCGCACCCGACTATAAGTCGCTGGTGTTTTAATAATGTTTAATTACCGTAGCCTATATAAGGGTTTCTTCTACCATGGAGGGGATTGTCGGGACAAAAATGACTGTTTGGAAAGGCAAAGCGTCCCATTTATTTACATTTGAGAAACACAATAAATCTTTCAGTTAATCAATCAAACAATCAATTAAACTTTTACATCTTTGACATTACAAACAACATTCATGCAGTGCACAAATAATACAGCGGTGCGCTCCTAGCCCACTTCCTGCAGTCATGGTACCGTAGTAGTGCAGTATAACAAAAAACAAAGCTTACAACGCTTGACGAGGCAATAACGTTAAATGGCTAAATTTAATTCGTTATTAAAAGTACTTGCTTCATTGGCGCAATGTCTTGCTCTCGTTCTGTCTCTCGTACTGCATTTGGGCTCACTTGGTTTGTTTTATTCTCGTTACGTGGCGCAAATGTGTCTCACTCTTGGGATTCCACGATAGTGCCCCCTGGTGACCGTTAGCTGTAAAGATCCATAAATAAGCCACACCGTTGTATAAACCACAGGGGCCAAAGCAAGTGACAAACGTAATAAAGCAACTCAAATTTCCTTCTGCAATAGCAGTAACGGCATAGCTTTTTAAAGGCACACTGTTTGTACAGTGAATTGTTACGCATCGAAAACGTGTTTTATTAACGTATTCACTGTGAGGATGGTTGTGTGCTCCTCTCATTTATTGAAGAACAGAAATTGAAAATCTTTAAGAGCAAGGAAAGGTCCAGCTGCAGAGAAAGGAGCTGTGAATGAGTTCTAGCTCCGATTTAGGATGTTCGTTGTCCAGTTTGATTAGCAACACTGACACCAGAGCCCCACGTTACAAAGAAGACCCCCAGCGTTTGCGGTCCAGTTGACCCTTAACAACTGCTGGCAGTATGCTGTGGGGCCAAGTGGTGCCAAAACCTGCCGTTCCTTGAATGGCCACTTGAGGCTGGCTCCAAAATGCTTTTGGTTTCTACAGCTCACTCGTTTTAAAATTATCTCAAGGCTTAAAAGTTACGCATACATGAGTACGTGGCAGTTTTGACTGACAGGTGGGTGCTATCTTTGGCGGATAGGAGAAGAGGATGTAATTATTTTTCAGTGTGCAAACTCGGCGTACAAACTCATTTGCTTTAATGATCTGAAAGAAAATGTATTTAATTAAGTTTCATTTTCCAGTATTACCAATGATACTTGGATGTGAATAGCTGGTACACAAAATGACTAAGTAGTCTCTTAAACATATGACAATAGATTTTGTTATATTATTATTAGAGATAAACATGTGTTTGTTCAATATGTTTTTTTTATTATTAAGTAAACTGCACTTATTTTTTATTTTTTCACAAGTATCCCCAAGTGGTTTGCCTCAACTCAAACGCTCCATGCTGGATGATTATCAGCAAAGTTGCCTGTCACAGTGCTTGGTTTTTCTCCCGTTGCTACCCCATTACCTGAGTGAGCCAGGCTTTAAAGCCCTCAAATATAATTTCAGGTGGACTGATGTGCTTATGGCCCGTCGGCGATGATGGTCACTCATCTCCAACCTCTAGCTAAAGGGGATTTAAAGCTCATTACCATGTGCTGTCAGTCTACGCCAAAGGCTCCTTCAACCCAGTGCTCATTGGCCAGCTGGAGTTCGGTCCGGTTGACAGCACAGCTCCATCCTTTCTCAAAATGGACAGGAACCGTACCTGCCCATTACAGACGGCCGCAATGGCCAACCTGCCAGAGAGAGGAGCTTGCCACAGTGCTGTATATCTTTATTTGTATGTTTTATAAGTCTGTGTAGAGGTATAAAGGTCATGATAGAGGATATCGTCGCAGTTCTTCACATACTAAACGACAGACACTGATATACAGGTGTTTATGTGTCAGAGCATTATAAATAATAGGCATAGGTCACTGGAGAAGGGAACACACGGTGCAGGTGGATACGGTACCCTGGTGTCATGCCCGTTTAAACTGGAGAAGCAGACGCCAGCTCGGGTATAATGAACTGATGCATCATCTCCTAGACTTATGTAAATGTGGCAGGGGAAATGAGGACAAAATCATCATCAGTATCATCAACTGGAGAGAAAATCTTCTAATTTTCAATTTTTTTTTTACAATTCTTTGCCTTTTTTCGGGTCAGATTTAATTCATTATAAACATGAATAATCGACAAATAGCGGAAAGCATTCCAGGGTGGAGGAATCTGTTATGTGAATTTGTTTTTTGGGGGGTTTTCTTTGAGACGTGCTGATACTAACTGTGTGTCGCCGCAGCTCATTTTCATTCATTTTGGACCACAATGACAGTGGCTGACTGTAGATCTCTCAGTGGTTTGCTGACTCTGTGCTTTGAGGATGTAATTAAGCAGTGCATTTTCCAATGAGGTTGTTTGATGAGCATAGTAGCAGCGGAGACCACACAATTATACAGTACACTGGAATCATTCTAATTCCATAAAGACGGAAGTTACATCACAGATGGTTCATTTTTTGAATAGCCGGAGCTACTTTCAAAACAAAAACTCATTGTATGTTCAAATAAAGAACTATTTTGTATCCCCCACATTTTCCAGACATTAGACAATATGAGTTTTATTGATCTCTCTGTTTGTGTTTTGTTCCTTAGCTCAAAGGTCTGTCTGTAATGTCCCCAAGACTGCCATGAATCTTCCGGGGGAGAGACACACCCAGAGAGCACTACCACACATTAGGGGAATGAATATTGATTTAAAAACAAATTTGACATGGTTTTTAAATCGACTTGAAAAATGCACCACTTAAAAGAGTCAGGGGTTTGTAGTCTGCCAATGGAGCGGAGAAAACTTTGTTCTTGTTTTATGGTTTAATAAGATTCCATTAATGGCTCCTTCCACCTTGAAGAAAGCCGTCTGAAGTGGTGCGTGTCCCTGTGTGTGTGTGTGCATACGCTATGAGTGTTTGTGTGTTACAATACTATGAGTATTGGTTTCAGGTCTGAGGACGGCCCCATTTGGAGCTTAGGATTATGACTCATTTGGTTGTGTGTGAGTGTGCATGGACTGATCAACTGGCAGACTAATGAAACAAACTTAACCAAAGGAATTAAACCACTTGTTTCAAAACCATTTAATGATTTAATCCATTATGACGACGCATGCAGCTTTTACCTTCACTTTGAGAAGGAGTTTACAGCGTTTGAAACTAAGCACCAACCTTGGTCTCTCAGAGGGCGGCCAAAATAAGACACCAGGCAATCTCGTCGGAGTGGCTGGCTGGCATGGTTTAAACTTCTGGGGCCAGGTTTGCATGCTCACTGGGCCAGTGGAAGGAAACTGCCTCTGGCTGCTCGCCCACCTTTCAGCTTGACAGAGACAGATCATATGGACGCTAGTGTTTTGCTCTCCTAATTGCTGTGCATCAACGCATCAATCCCTGAGACATGATACTGTGCCACCAAGCAAGCGATCCTTGTTTTGGCCATTGTTAAATTCATATAAAAATGTTTACTTTGGGGCTCTGTTAACCTCAGTGTTTGAGAAAAGAAACTCAAAGCTGACTGTGGCGACGTCACATATGTGCAGGTTTGTGTCTTTAAATTGCCCGTACATGCGTTACTCATGTTATAAGTGTTATTCTGCTCATCTCGGCAGAGTGGAGAGAAGCAGAAATCACCACTCAGAACAGTACTTAAAGTTACACCACTAGTCTCAGTTATTCCGCGCATAATTTTGTTTTAGATTCATGACCGTGGCCGTGGGAGGATGAGCCTCCACGCTGCAACGTGCTCTTACTGAAAGGCTTTAACGTGTACATGCTTGACATCTCTGGATCTGAGCTCAGCCTGTAATGAATCACCATGTATGAATTAATATACTACTGTGTATTGTGCTGCTGTTGTTAACATGTGTTGAGTGTGACTTAAACTGACATTGCGAGTGTGTATAAAGTGCCTTGAATATTTGATGAAGTAGTAGTAGTAGCGTTTCGCACACACAGGTTTGGCTCTCGGTAGTTATCCTCATATTTGACCAGCACAGAAAGAGGTCAAGGTGTTGACAAAGTCACGCCGATATCAAGGATCGTGACGTCGCCTCACATTGCCTGTGTCTAGATCAAAAATTGCACTTGTACACGCCGCAAAGACTACACCCAAGAGCCAGCTGGCACTTACTGTACATACTGCACCTGCCTGAAATAAAAGTACTTGTCATGCTAGTACTGGGCAGGTAGTAGTGTACATTCCTTACGCTACTATTAGCTAGGCAACTAGGAAGAGGTTCAGTCAGTTACACAGAGCTAGCCGTTCCTTATGGACATACTTGCGTGTTCAGCTCAGATGAAGACGAAAAGAAGAAGAGCCATCTGTGTATGCCCTCCGAACTTTGTCGTGACTTCCGTTTCCCTCCTCGAGCGCTGGTTTTCTAAGCTGATCATCCAGTCGGAGTGGTCTCCCTCCGACCGCTGCTGACTCAGCGCGCTGAGTCGTCTGAAAAGCTGCCAACAGGGGTCTGACTAGTGCCAACTCTGCGGGACACATCGCCGAAACTAAGGCCACGGGCGCTTACAAGTTTGGAACCACACATGAGCGCTGTTACAGAAACTATTGTCTGATTGTCTGGCGTGCACTGGAGGAAAAAAAAAATAACACACACCCAAAAAAAAATCCAGACTACTTTCATTAGCATACTGCTGTTAATGGAAGAACGAGTCTCAAGCCTTGCTGAGAAAACAACAGGAACCCAAATTCGTCTTCTTAATAACAGGAGGAGAAGAAACCGCTCACTTCAGCACGCTGTTAGTCCAAGATCAATCAGATGTAATCATTAGCTTAGCAGATTCCATGTTTGATCTGCAGACCAAAGCTGCACAAGCATGTATGTTTATATTGTAGTTGTATTTCATCCTTTGAAGTACACTATCTAATATCCTTATGTAAGAACAGTTCAATATAAACTGTGTAATTACCTGAGCGCACGACTGATTGATTAAGGAATTCAATAGTACCAGTAAGGCCAATTAAACATGCAACATGTCGGGCTATCGTTGACCCTAATTGCTTTGAAGCATTCAACTAGTACAGGCTTTTTTTTTTTTTCTGGGTTTCCTGCAGAAGAACCATACAAAATGGTTTTATGGCGTAAAAGTGGGTCTTGCAGTGTCTTAGGGCAGCAGGATAAGTGGTAATCCCTCGGGTGGTGCTCTGTTGTAGACTGCAGATCCTATAGAGAGCTCGCTGAGTCAGCCTTCACAAGTCTTCCAAGGGAGAAGACTAATCTCCCAAGTACCGTCCCCTGTCAGCGGTCCAGAGATCTGCTGTTCTGCCTCTGGATGCCCCTCCTTTCCTAAGTTCCCCGTCCCTTTTGTTTTATGCGGTTTGCAGTGCCTCTTTGGGTATTATCAGGTTTACGTGTGATATGTTGCAGTTCCTATTTTAACTTTGGTCACAGTACTTTATAGGTTGCACAAATCCTAAGTAGTCACCATGCTGTAAATAAGGCTGCTTGTCTCAGTTCCAAAGGAGTTAACATTGTGGAGATACAAGGTGTTCACCCTGCAGTGGAATCTGCTGGAGTTTGCGTTTATTTAATTTGATCCTGACTGCCAGACTGCAGCTGGCTAGCTAAGTGCTTTGCCATTAAGGCTCTGTTCTGTGTTTAATTCTGTTACAACGCTTGGACTTACGGGTATAATGGCAGGCTGCGTACTGCCTGCTCTACAGTAAATGTTCACCATCTTGTGCGCTACCTTGAGAATAAGCAAACAGCTCCTCTGTGATCCTCTTAATTAAACTAATGGCTGCACTAGCCTGACCTCTGATTCCCTCTGTTCTCCGCCTGCAGATTTATAATGAGAAGAAGAGCCAGTTCGAAATCAAGAGAAACAACCCCAAGGACTTGGTGGAAAGAGTGGCACGGGACATCTCCAAGCTGCTCAACAGTAAGAGAAAAGCCCTGGAGGTAAGAGACATATTATAACACCTGTGTACAAACACACGCTGTGCCTCAGCGCACAGATACGTACATGGTTGTGTGTGTGAAGTAGCCGTTCATACAAAATAATTCAACTTTATTTTAACGTGGTAACACAAATAAGGTCTAAATAAATACTCCATACTGCCGTTACATTTTAAGTCAATGTTCTGTTTCTAGTTAAGACAGTGTTAAACAAGAGCGGTATACACACAGGTAGAGATGTGGCAACTATGGAATGGAAATACAATTCAGTGAGTTGTAGTGATAAACAGCAAAAAAAACAACATCTGACAACAAGATGTGGGGAGGTACTAAGTTGATCTAATCAAAACTGAGGCAATGACCTGTTGGAGTGATTGATGATATACTATAACGCAGACACGTAGCGTACCAGTCGTACCCCAAGGAAGAACCGACCATAACTTTGGTTCTTACCACCTAATTTACCACGCTGATGGCGAGCTTGGAGCAACGGGTGAACACAGATGGCGTCGTTGAACATTTTCACACGTCTTTGAGTCAGAGAGTTTTGGCAGTGGTAAATATACCAGAGGGTTACCTGGATAATCAGAGTCTCTAGTGACCAGTGGTCCCTGACAAGATACATGAGCAAAGAGCAGATTGCTTTAAGTATCGCAGACATGTTTTTGTTTCGGCAGAGACCATGAATGATCAAAACTGTGTCAGACAACTGGTATTATCACAGTATAATCTATAACTATTAATGGACGGAGCTCTATTCCTTTAATGTTGACAGTTTGGGAAAGCATGATAGGTAGACGGACAGACCGTCCATCTATCTGTCCATCCATCTGTCCGTTAGAATTAGAGATAAAGTTACGGATAGAGATATATAATGAGAATAACACACAATAATAAGTGTATATTAAATCTACAAGTGCATGTGTATAAAATATACAATCTAGGTACTTATATAATATGGCTATAAAGATATGTAATATACATATATAGACATCATGTACAGTATATAGTAAGATATATAAGATATGTAGTTGTAAGATATATAAGAATATAACTAATTTAATGCTGTATAAAATAATAATTTTGTATTTTATATTTAGTCAGAAACGTATATTACCATCTATTTTCGCTCAGGCCTAGATATGAGTTTTTTTCTTCTTTGTTTGACGTGGAGGCGTATATTCCCAAACCTGATTTGTGTGGTGTGTGAGAAGGTTATCATTTCAATGTCCTGCATTTTGGGATCTAATTATTACCACTGTTATGCTCAGACAGTCCTGTGATTAGTTAAAAATTTGTTTCGCTCTCTCAGTGGGAAACCTCTAACCCCTCAGAGGAAAAAAAAACAGGGGAGGTGGTACAGAGGCGGGAGAGACGAGTGGCGAGGAGGGAAATGAGAAAAGTATACAGAATCAGTTTTTTATTTTTTTGGGTGGGTGGGGGGGGGGGGGTATTAATCCTGAAAAATTGGATTGTAAAAGCGAATGTCGTTGTGTCGTCCGTCTATCCAAGCGTAGGCGAGTTTTGTTCAAATCATCTTCACACTTAAAATTACATGTTGGGAAATTATAATTCTCAAATTAGCTAGATAGAATTTGTATTTATTGCAGGTAAAAGCCATTTTTTTTATTTTTTTTCCCTCAATGGTTGTTCAGTTCAGTAATTCAGTAATTACATAGAAATTGGAGAAACAGGGCAATTCTTCTTGTGTATCTTTGTAGCTTTATATGTGTGCGTTTGTGTGAAGGTATATGTTGACATTCATACATAAGACACTTGGACTGTTGGGCTGTTTGCTTTCTGTTTCAGCCCATATAAGGTCTTTCAGGGTAAAAGCGGTGACATTTCTTAACAGAGCTGAAGCATTATAAAGGAGCAGGGGTGCATATCTTTTAAGAGCATGAGGTCTTGTGGGATGAGGCAGAGCAGGAGTCTCTCAAAAGCTCAGTTAATTCTACAGCTTGGATCCTTAAAGCGTTGTTGTACGACTCCCGGGGTCACGTCTAGGATTGGATTTGAAACGCCAGTGACCCTCTACCTCCGTTTTCCCCCTTTATTCTTGCGGAGGGGGGGGGGTGTCACAGCGCCGTAGACCCACTTTCACCTCCTCCTTTACCACCGCATTCACCGCCCCCCCCACCCTAACCTCCACGGGCCGCACTGTCACCTCACATCCTGTCTGGGAGATTCAGACTCAGGAGGGAGGAAATGAGGTGAAAAAAAGGGAAGGTCTGGAATGAGAATGTCTCCCTGGGGCGTAGAAAAATCAAGAAAATGATGTTCAGAAATTCATAGATTTAAAAATGAGCAGCAAAGTGGGAGGGAAGGAGAGAAGGTGCAAAAGGGGGGAGCAGGAGGAGGGAGAGAAAGGGTTTGGGTAAAAAAAAAAAAAAGGCAGGAGGAGAGGCAAAGAGAGTCAGATGATGAAATTGAAAAAGAGAAAAGAAAGAAATGGAGTCATCATGTCATTACAATATGCAAACCTTAAAAAGGAATATACAACAAGTTAATATGTTTCATTTAGACCGTTACGGTTTATTTTTTTCACTAAAACAAACCAAAAACACCACAAGACTGTAGGCAAATAAATTCATGTGGACTTATTATTCATACGGGGGAGAAAAGTGAAAGCCGTGTCTTAATGCAGTCTGCAGATAAGAGGGTCTCAAACTCCACTCTGCGCCGTATTGACAGCGTTTTATATTCCAGTCTGTTTCTACCCCCTGTAATGGTTATTTAGTCCCAAATATTCCTTGCCACACATTAAAAAAAAAAGACGTGCCGCATTTGTGTGTGTGCGCACGCCCGTACGCGGTGGAAGAAATTATTCTCAAGCAACCTATTTAAATACTGCTGCGGATGATTCTCTCTAATTCGTGTTTATATTACTAATGAGGAAATACACATTGACTCTAAATACTAGTTACTGATACGTAGTGAGGAGGGAGGCTCTCTCGGTGCTCCGGGTTTAGTTGATTTGGCATTAGTTTGTAAATTAGCAGCACATTTTAATCATTTGTATGTTTGTCTTGTACAGTGGGAAAAGTGAAAAACATAATCTGGGCGGTGGGCCTTTTATTTGTTTTTACTATGTTTACCTGCCTGGCTGGGTTTATTACTGCTAAGTGCAAGATTGAGTTTGTGGCAGCTGGAAAAGGGAGCTTAATCAGTTCTTTTTGTGTTCAGCGTTTCAGCCATACACATAACTAACAGAGCGACGTGTGCCCGCTTCTACTCAGCCGCTATCAAAATATATATAAAATATCAGTCAAAGTGCAATGTTCTCAATGTACTCCTCGTTCTAAAAATGGAAACGGCATAAGCTGACTTACTTTTCGTCAAAAGCCTCCCCAGTGTTTATTCTTTTCCTTCCCTTGTCTTAATCTCTGCGACTCAATGTCCCTGTCTGCTCTCCCTTTCTTGCCTCTGGCTTCAGCCATCTTCTCAAACAATGATCTGATGCTGCGGTCGCTGCCAAAATTAAAATGTAGCACAAACATCGGCTAGCTGAAAGGCTCGGGTGTTGCCCGTGGACATTTTATATAAATCTCTTGTTGTTGTTTTTTTTATTCCGAGGTACGTTGAAATGCGATTCAGGAAAGATACAGATGCTCTGACTTTTGTGACACCTGCACTCAAATTTTTACTTGAGACTTTCCATCCAGTCTTGAGTTCAGGTTATATGTTAATGCACATTTGAAGTTATGAAAAGATGTCCTCATGTAAGAGTTGAGTTTTTGGTATCACTTTATTTTATGGGTCTTTAACGTTTGAACAGCATTCTATTCATTTCCAGGAAGTTTCAGTTTATAACAGGAAATAGAGACCATGTTCAACTGCTTGACTTCGATTAATTAAGTTCCCATTTATTGCAATAATACCTTTACCCTTGCAATAATAAATGCATAATATACAGCTTGTACTTACAAGCATTTCTGTTTTCTTTAACGTACCAGTTTCTTTCTTTGATAAACCAATTTATTAAAACATTAAACTATTAAATTAAAGTATTATTTGTGTTTTTTCTCTAAAATCAAATTCAGAAAATATTAGAAAACATTTCTACCTTCGAACCTTTGACGTATTTCTAATTAATATTATTTACCTGTAACAGTGAGAATATAATCTACAGCGTGGAGTGACTCAGTAGCATCTGCCTCTCGGCGTGTTAGCCTTTCTGCATGTGTTTCTTAACGGTTTCATTGTGTCTGCCTACAGCGTATGGTATCCGAGCAACAGGCTCACACCTGAGTGATACTGCAAAAGTGTCAGTCTGACAGGCCTTTTAACCCAGAGCAGCCAGAGAGAACACGGCCCTCCATGTAACCTGTCATGTGTGCGAAGCCGAACAGGTGTGATAGACCTCCCAGACTGATCTTAGCCTTCATCCCTTGCTGTGTTCTTCTTTGTGATGCTCCGTATGATTGCTACAGAGGGCCCCAAGATCAGTTGGGTCCTTCAGAACCAGCTGAGAGTGCACAACATCCTGTCAAAGCCTGGCAGAGTTGAGCTGTCAGTCAACCCGCTGCTGGGATTTTGCAGCCTCGGAGAGGAAAGACGAGGTTGTGAGTTACAGGCGGAGATCATGGTGCCTCACCATCAGACTCGGCACAGCTACTATTGTTGAAGCTCTGAAGTTATGATTTCACAGAGGGGACTGGTGGAATAGAGAGGGGACTAAGGTTGGTATAATCCAATTACACAGATCTCAATACTATTCCAATACCACTTACAGGCTGTAGGATAAGTGCCTCTGGTCTGCTCGCTACTTGATGGATAGCCACCCGGCACTCCACTTGTTTGGTTATAGGGTAGCAGGGTCAAACCACGGAGATGAGGCGAGGCCCACTTTAATGTTTGCACTGAAATAGCAGTGACAAGAAACAAAAATAAAATAAAAAAGGAGACTTGAGCAGCAGTCAAATACGCATGCAGTGCTATGCTGTGCTCAGTGCCTCACTTTGACCCATATGAGTAGATATGATTCACTCTGAGGCTGAGTGCATGTCAGTCACAGCAGATGTGCGACAAGAAACGTTCATACCAGGAGATGAACTGACACGTGGTGCAGTCACACCCGGGAGGTTCACACCTGACGTATATTTGCACCTGGTCACACCGCTTTCCTGTTAAAATGTGCTTGACAACAAACATGGATGTGTTTATCCTTTTAACACGGTCTCTGTTGAAACAATATTGCTAACACAGCTCATTCTGTAAGCAGATTGCCTATGTGTGCCACAGTTTAAACCACTCGGTGTCTTAGTAAAGCTAACCAGCAAAAAAAAAGTCCTGTTCTGCAGTTTTTCCCTTTCCTTTTAGAGAGAACGGGGCTTGCTGTTTATTGCTGTGACTGGTCTTAAGCTAATCTTTATAAACACATATCTCCCCATATGCAGGATCTGTAAGGAAAGGACAGGATTTTGCTATTGGTATTAGCATTCTGGGTTCCTTTCATAGTCGAGTTGGACCCAAATAGTTGACTATTCAGAAATTGATTTGTTTAGCATGATTTGGTTGTCAAATTTGAGCACAGTGTAACGCTACATCAGATGAAAACATGTACATAGTTGGTCATAAAAGTAGTGGCAGCTAGCTAAAGCTAACAAAGACAAACAACACTACTGTAGAATTGTAAATGAATCCCTGCAGTGGCATTCAGGACAGCACTTGTTTGTACGCTGAGCAGCACTGATTAGCCGATTGTTGTTGCATGTAGGGGTCATATCATGCATGATACCACACCAGGTTTGTCAAGAAAAGACCTTTAACAAAGCCTTAGTGGTGGTTTTAATCTGCTAAATGAGTTTAATCTACGCGGCCTCAACTCCAGAAAAACCTGGCGCACTGAACAGGCAGTCTTGATTCAGCTGACGGGTACCCGGATATCTGCAGGCTTCACAAGAGGCTCTGAAACATTAGCTGTTCCACCAGGCGTCATGAGACGATAGCGGATGGGTTCCCAGACTGAGTCTAACCAGTCTAACTAACCAATCAAGAGGGTGTTAATGTTCTTAAGACTCAGGCTGTGTCCGAAACCACTCCCTAACCACTATATAGTGCACTGCATGTATCCCACAATTCACCGCGAAATGAAGTGAACATCCGGTGGTCACTAACCGGAGCAAGATATCCCATCATGCATTGCCAGAGGTTCTCTTAGTAAATTAAATATGGCAGACAGACGGGAGACTGTGTACAAATGTCAGTATTCTATGGTTTATTTTATTACACATTTCAAAACAAGGCAAATTAAATGGCTTCCTACATTCATTGAAAAAAAAAAGTGTAAAACGAACAGCATATAATTAAACATTCTAGTAGATTACACTGTAACTTTCTGTTACTAAAGAGCCAAGAGAATAAAATATGAAAATATGCTTAAATAGAAAACAAAATACGACAATAAAAAGTACAGGACAGTATTCAAAAGACTCTAATTTAATAAAAATGCAGTAGTAAATGGACGTAATTACCGGCGCAAAGTGTCCGAAAGTAGGGAGTAGGGAGTAGGGAATGAGTGATTTCGGACACAGTCTCAGACTCCACTTCCTGCTCTTTTTGGCTCTTTCTACCACGATTCTCCTCAGCAGAAATGGTTTTACCCAGTCTCACAAATAAAGCACTAACCAGTGGATCTTGATTGAAACATTACAACAACTGTGTGTTGAGTCAGATGTGTCAAATACAAGAACTCAGAGTAAACAAAACTGGCCTAACAATGTGCCGCTTCGTCTCAACTGGGTATGACAAGTGGGCCTTTTTGATCGGAGACGGTATAATGTGAACCGATGAAAAGATGGTGGACAGAGCACGGGCTTGAGTCGTGCAAAACTGACGCAGATGTCCTGTGACTTTGCAGTCATGCTGATAGTGATTGGGAGAGATTGCAGGAGAGCTCGGACCGGACACTGCGCGTGGACGGCAAAAGTGCGCTTGACAGAATTAATCAATCAGAATGCGCGGGCCTACGTCTCTTCCTAACCGTGGAAACCAAGACGACACAGCCGGGTCAGAGATGGGGAGGGACAGGCCGCTCCGAGTCGTCTCTCATCACGTTACATCTATTAATAATTCACAAAGGCACCGGCTGTAGCGCGTGGCACGCACCGGCAACATGCGTGCCGAAAGTAGTGTGAGGATGCACGTGTTGACGCAGGTGTGAACATTTAAATGCACTCCCACGTTTCTGTGACCTGTTCACACTGCGCTCACCTGCAGTAAAGCGACAGTTTTACCTCACTTAGAAAAACATGTAAAATACCCACCAGTATTTCCTCCACAGAAACAGAAGGATGATAACTGACACACATTATGAAACTGTAAAACGGCAGCAGCAGGTTGTCAGGTTGTTCTTATGACCTTGTTTTCAAGTCAGTCATTCTGACAGTTTAGTTTAAATTCCTTTTTTTTTAGGAACAAAACACCCCCACAGAGAGTTACAAAAACTCCAAACATCCAGTTTTTTACTTCTGAGTGTTGCTGAACACTGCAGAGCTATACAGACTTCACGGGGAGACAAAAAGCTCAAAATAATTGTCACAGAATATCCAGTCTTCATTAAGTCAGGAGAATCGACTGTGATGTACGAAGTCATTTATTTCTGAAGTCACGTTTCCCACTGCACAAAGACGTCTCTTCGGAGAAGTGGGTATAAGATTAACTCTTCAGTTGATGAGGTGCTCACTCAAAATCTATCAAGACAGAACGCATGCCTGTTCCTCCAAGGCGCATATGTTAGTTCTGTTGCAGCATTGGTCTTTATCCTGTCTTCGAGGAATGCGGCTCAATGAAAAGGCGGTAATTGTGTAGTTTGTCATTTTAATGGTAAGTCATACTTCATACACTTCTTTGTTATCGTTGGGGCCAAAACAACAACAACAACAAGAAGTGCGAAGAGAAATCAACAGTTTAGTTATTGTTCCTCTGGTAACACAGGGGCTATAACCACCTCCTCGGAGTGTGTGCTTGATGACTTGAGTCGTCATCCCAGTGAGATCCCAGCCGCCTCGGTGACTGGCTTTAATTGAACAGGCATCCGGCACAAATAACCAATTTATAACAGCTAAATTTAGCCCCCAGTCTTTTAAAGGCCCACCAGTCCTAAAAAAAATCAAGCTCCCGCGATCATGCCACTGTGAGGCTGTTGTGAATAGTGCGAGCTGTCACTCTGATCTGGATTGGCCCTCAGTGGTAGAGTGTACTAGAGCTGAAGGATTAGTAAAGTGAGGCTGTCTTTTGTCTGATGCGCGTTGCTGATTGCAGCCCGACCGCTGGTGATTCCTTTCAGTCACTCAGCCAGTCTCTGCTGTGTCATGTTGTATGTTGCCTGCTGTGAATGTAAATCGCACTGTATACGTTCTCCTGAAAGAGCTTTTTTTAAAAGATATTGCCAGCATTTCTGAAACACTCTTTAAGTTTCTGTCGTGGCAAACAGCAGCAGCTGGTGTGCCCACAATGAATTACACCACCGGCAGCAAGTGATTATGTCCCTCCCGTTGGCGTGAAGCGATGACAAATGAAGTTGTTTCTCACTTTTAGGGGGAGTGAGACTTCCCTGCAGCCTCGTTCCCCCGACTCCTCGTTCTGAGGCGACAATTAAGTGATTATTTGTCAGAATGTATGAACATGTGTATGCTGTGATCCAGGTTACTACAGGTGTTGAAGTAGCCTTGTCGTCTAGCATTGAGGAATTGCATTTGTTTATTGTAATACTCTTTAAATTTTACTGCTTTTGGTTTTTAGATTAGTTATTTTTTCTTAATACTATCTTTCTTCTTCAACCCATCTTTTTTTGTGTAAGTGACCTCCAACCTTAACCTCCTCCTGGCACTAAAGCATGATCCGCATACTTACCATTAACCTCCCTGAGGCGCAGCGTTGCCACTCAGTCATAGCAAGCACCCCTCAGTATGGCTTGTGTTCATTTATTGGGCTTAATGAATTACAAGGGCTTCGTAATGACTGTGTCTGAGCAGTGCTGTGGGGAGGTCAGCTGGTTTGAATAGCTAATGAACCCAATCACCAGTCAGAACTTTTAACACGCATGGAACATTTTGTATTTTCTGTTGTAAAAGGCGTACAGCTACTTTCTACAAACCCAGCCCTCCCAGCAGCAGCAGCAGCACCATCACTGCAAGAAAGTGAAGAAACTAAATTAAAGAGGAGACTCTAACAAAGTAATTTGATTTTCCATTTCCTGTAGGCCTTTGGAGAGGCAGTTATAACTCTCAGGTCCCATCAGGGAAGAACAGGGGAAGTAGGTCGAGGTCTAGTTTGGTAAAAATAGAATACTTTAATACTTTACAACTTGCAGTTGCTCTGATTGGCGAAAACATATCACGCTTCTGTAGATGTGGAAGAAGTAGTTTTATTTTTTATATAATAGAATTTTACACACAATTTGATATGATATTTTTAGCCTTCCCTACCATGACTGCAAAAAAAGTTTGAAGGTCATTTTCTTTGATTTAAATGTTTCCTCAAACACTCAGTTCAGGGACTAGATTGTGAAATTGCTTGTGTACATAAGTGTGAAAGGCCTTTTCATTATTATTATTATTATTATTATTTTTATTTTTACAAAGCCTCCATTTCATTACTTTTCTGTTTAATGGATGTCCACACATTTGGGCTTTTCCTGATGGTTTTGTTTTCAGCGTGCCTGACAGGGGTAGATGGGATAATTGCGTATCAACAAAAACACTGTGACACACTGATGTATTTCTGCGCAAAATCAGATCGACAAAACAACACTGGTCGTGCTGATGTGTTGTACCCGGCCTTAATTAAAGGTCCTCCGCCTTCGCTGCCGTTCTTTTATGCTTTACTGAGGTAGAGTGGTGCTTTGAGCTACATGCTAACATCTCCGCGCTAACTAGCTTACGGTGTCCTTGGCAACACACTCATGTTCAATAGATGCGCCATCTGTTGCCATCAGTTTTGCAAGCTAATATGATTCAGCATTACACGCAGCTATGTGCAGCCAAGGCTGTTCAGGGTAAAGGGTTCTGAAGGTATGTGGTGATAAAATCAACGTGACCTGAGAACCACATATGTCAACTTAATGGTGTTACTACCAGAGACTCAGGCTGGGCTCACATACAATACCATGGTGAGGAGAGTAAAGAAACCAGCATGACTGGAAGTTACATCAAACCCCCTTCCTCCATGTCATCATCCGTTGCAGTGTTTCGTTTGTTGACTGTCATGTCACACTTTAGTAGACATTGCCCAACCCTACTGGGGATCACCAAAGCCATTTGGAGCAATTCTCTAGGCGCAGTGGATACTTGCACCAAATTTAATAACAATCTGTCCATTAATTATATTTCAGCCGGGACCAAAGTCCAAGGGCTACAAGCACAAGTTGATCTACTTTCACAGTGATATACACACTAGTCAAACTCCAGAGAACACATGGACGTGAACACTCACACATTCACGCACACACTAAATCACACGTTCCCTCCCATAATCTCATCCCCAATCCCCTGGCCCCTGTCATTCAGATCTATGAACTTCCATTAGCAACCATCTGTTACAACCTGCAGCAACGCTATCACACCACACACGCTCGCACACACAAGCACGCGAATGGACACGCTCACCTCACCCAGCGTATGGCGGCCTAGCGTCTTGTAAGCCTTGAGAGGATTTGCTGAAGCATCGCCTGTTTAACCTTCAAAGCAGAAGTCGCCCGCGCTCGCTCGAACACCTGCGATAACGTCACGACGCCGCTGCCCACCGCGGACGCGTCACAAGGTCAGCAACAACAGCAACAACCCAGAGTGGGAGGTCATTACGGACGCGCACGCACGCACGCACGCAGGGTTATGTCACAGCGTCATGTTGTAAAGGCAGATTGTTGTTTTATCTGTAGTTTATTCCATCTATAGTGTCGGGTCATTCTGTCATTCACGCAGATAAAGGTCACAGCATCACACCCACTGCTCCTTGGCAGCATTTCACATTAGACAAAATGTCAGAACCTGATCTGCTACACGGCAGCGTGCAGCCTCCAGCACATTTCTTCACGTCTCCAATGCACACATTTATTTTAGATCTGAATGTACAATTTTCAGCTCCATTTGAATGCTTCTTTTTTTTCTCCTCCTAAACAAATGTCTGTGTACGGCAGAAGATTTATATATTTTTCTTTCTTTTACTGTGTTCCTGCCTCTCTCGAAATCATTCATTTGAGTGACAATATGGGTTCCAGGCAGGAAGTGTGTGTGTGATGTGTGTTTGTGGGGTGGGGTAGGGGGGATTCAGCATCTAATTATCCAACTCCTTCTTGAAAGGGGGAAAAAAAAAATGCTTTCTGTGTTTAAGCAACTTGTTCACGTAGCAGTAGCATCTGCTTCACTCCTTCATTTCCCCGTCAGCGAGAGACAAATGAATAGAAATGACTGCTTTGTGCTTTTATGCAGCCGTCTCTCCCAGCTGCATAAAACATATATTTCTAGTCTCCCATGTGCGATTTTTGTATCTGCAGAGAGGGGAGAGAGAAAGGGACAGAGACACTTGAATTGGGAATAGCTGTGCTAAAACGCAGACTTCTTTATTCTTTCCCGTTGCAAGGCAGCACTCTCGCCTGTTCGTTGTTTTCGTTCCCAGAGGGCACAATTGAAAAAGATCATTTCTATGAAAGGGGCTTTTGAAAAACGCTTCAGCAATCAAATAGAAAACGTATGTTGCGCCACTGTGTCGTGTGGGGGGAAAAAAATGAAACGAGCACTGCATGGAAGTAATGTCTGGCATTTATATTTTCGGTAGGGTCGTCTGCCTCTTAGTGACAGCCTGTTGTTGAATGGCAAAAAGATTTTTCATTTTCTCCCCATATAGAATATAAACATTATGGCACGCTGTCCTAAGCAGGTCCAAATCTACACCACCTCCAATCCCTTCAGCCCTCCATCCCATTAGGTCCCTCCACCTCCTCTACCCCATCATCACCCTGGCGATTATCTGCTAGCTCCTTATCGGCATCATCAGCTGAGAAGCCATATAAAAAAAAAAAAAAGGTCTCCCATGAGGGGGAAGTGAAACTTTTGTCGATACAAGCTACAGGGATGGAGAAATACGGGCCTTTGTGTCCCATTTTTAATTAATCTCGTATTAACCACTGCTTTATTGCCTGAATGGTTATTTGCATAAAGTTGAGATTGCACATTATGTGTGTGACTCAAAGTTGAACTGGCCTCAGTAATGGAAGCGTTCGTAACGTGATCCTTTTTAACGTGATCACGAGTGGGAGGCTGGCTGTTGCTTTTGAGAAATAAGTAGCTATTGGTGGTAAATAATCCTTACGCCCGAGTGCTGGCCTCATATCCGTCGTCTGCCTCTGACCGTCGGAAGCCGCGCTTTAATTCCAGTGTGATAGAGAGTCAGGTTCTGCCTGACTGAGTCCCTTCTTTTATTCCTTGAGAAATGGGCAAGGCAAATAATGGGCTTGTGACCTGACAAGCAGCTGTTAGTTCCTGACAGACCACCGATCGGGATTGCTGTTTTCGCAGTATGGCGCTCTTACGTAACCAAATACACACTCACACATTCAAGAACAGCAAATGTCTCCTAAATAGTATTTTATCACCCCTCCAACAGAGAGGACTACAGAACAGAACAAAGAAACAAAAGCACCGTGCCCCCGTACAAGGAACCAGGATGCTAGAAAAAATCTGGGCAAGAAATCAGGGAATACATTTACGTGTACTACAATAGCTCGGTTACGATAAAGCCACCGTTTCCAAGTCGGCTAGTCAGAGTTCTTCTTCGATATTTTAGAACCAAGGCTCAAACATTTTGAGTTCATTCATAGTAATCAGTAACTAGATTTTGTCGTTAATCATTTGCCGTTTCTTGTCACGCTTTCAGTAGCCTATTTTGAGGATTTTGGAGAAAGCAAAATATCGTGAACAGCACAAAAAGCTTGCCTTGTGGTGTTTCTTTCCTTTAAAAAAACGGAGGTAATGCAAATAATGGAGCATGGAAACAATTTGTCTGATTAAGTTCCATTTAAAGATTGATTTACTGTTTCAGCTTCTAGAAAAAAACAGTCCTTTAATTTCTTTGTTTTTGTCTCAGGACAACAGGAAGCATGTCCATTACTAGTTCATATGAAAGAATAATTACTTCTCACCCAACTGAAAACATCTTGAGGCCCTCTCTGTATCTCTCTCTCTTGCAATAAGCAAAGCCAGGTTTTGTTCTCCTTTTTTATTTTTATACTATTATTATTACAGAAATGCTGATGTACAAGTGCAAAAAAAACCTCCTAATTTATTCATTTTTATTTATTTATTCGCACAATTTTAAAACTTCCTGTTTTGTTTGAGGAATACCTGGGAACTTTCTTTTAATGGCGCATTCAGATCTTTCTTACACTGTAAATCTATTTGAATATTTCAGATGTAATTATCTTTTATATCAAGGTGCACAATCGCCAGCCATCGCCCCTTTTATTTCATCGCGCAGTGTCACAGTGAGGCTATCTCCTTGCTCTTAAACCACATGAAACTTAAACGCATGCACACGCGAGAGGAGAATCAAAGCAAGTTTCCACCGGCGCAAATATAGCCGTAATAATCTGGATGTGGTTTCGTGTTTAAAACGGATACTGCGCGAAGATAATAACCCAGCTATTTAAGTAGATGTTACCACACCGACGATTGAATTAGAGATACGAGGTGTTTGCTGAATATATTTGCATAATGATTGGCAGAAAGTTCAGCTGATTTTTTTTCCCAGCCAAGAAAATAGAAAGCGTTGTGATTGCACAAATATATGGATGGAATCGTGAAAATTACATCGTGATATAAATGACTGGAGAAAGTCCCAAAACTTCTTTGATTAGCGATGGCAGTGAATTAAAAAAAGCTTTAGCACTCGAGCTCATCTGTACCAGAACGATCCAAGAGATCGATGTCACTGGGCTGCTACATTTCTTGCAGAACAGCTCAGTTTTACCGGGAAATCTCTATCGTTTTCTAAGGCCTGTGCTTCAACAGCTGGATGGGCTTAGACAATTAGAAGTGATCTTCAGAGAAGCCGTCTGCCAGCTCTGCAGGTGCACCCACTACTGCTATTGTACGATTCTGCTGTGAAGAAAATGAAAAGTTTTAGTGAAAGACAAACAGGCAAAGAGTCTGAAAGCATATGAGCGGTCACGCCGGCCCCATTTCTCACAGGAGGAATGTCATTGGTTTCTCTCTGCCGGGGATGTTGTCGAATCTGTTTGCAAATTCTCATCATGGTGAATGTACACAATCCCTTCCACTTGTCCCCGCTGAGTTGGGACGCTCACGTAGAGAGAGGCCAGGAATCAGAGGTCGACTTGCCTCTGTTTTGGTCTTTCATCAGAGCAAGCAGTTAATCTTTGCTTTGCTCCAGCTTATCTGGGCGCCTGCCACCTTAGCCCTGCCCAGGGAGAGCGGCATCGCACGCTGCCCTCCCTCCAATCGCCTCTGCCTCAGCTCAGTTCTCCTTGGCTGGCTGGAGGAGGTGGCTACAGATTGAATTATTCTCTCCATTCCATTTCGTCCCGAGTTTGCATTCATTTGCAGGGCGCTGTCACTTCTCTTCTGTTGTGTTTGTTCCTTAAGTGGAAGCCATTCAGACTCTGTCTCAGCTTGCTGCATCGTCACATATCAGTTGTGGCATGGGTCTGCAATAGTGGTTGTACAAAAAAAGAAGCAGGGTTTTATTGGTGTTAGGGCACATTTGCAGAAGCAAATGCTCAAAGCCTGCCGGCTCTTTTACACATGCTCAGTGTGTGTGGGTGGATGTGTGTGTTGGTGGTGGTGCTGGGATTTCATTGACATTCAAAGTATTTGTGATGTTTCGCCAAATTACTTTTGATGTCATGAAGAAGTTATATGGTGAACATTTGACTTTTTTTTTTTCAGTGCATAATTACTGAGGCCTCTGTGGATCTGACTTCCCACAGATACTTGATCAGTTTTGCGATGTAGTGAATTTGGAGGCCAGGTCAACACCTTGTGCTGTTCTTCATGTTCCTGAAGCGTTTTTGTGTGTGTGTTTGTGTCAGGCCGCATCCACATGAATGCCAGGACAAAATGCCAGGGAGGTATGAGTGGGGGTCGGCTGTTCTCTTCAGATCCATGTCATTCTGCTTTGACAAGGCCATGCCCACTTTATAGTGAGCCATGAAGATATAGACGATTGAAATTCCTCTTCTGACTGTTCCTAAAATTGAAAATATGTGACGGTATGGAAGATAAAGAAGTGATATTCAAATCTGGCTCTGAACTCCACTCCCTGAAAATGTCTTAAAAACCGTTGGACTTTTAGCAAGTTTAGAAAATTTAAAAACTCCTCTGCTAAAATTATGTTAATCTCTAATGTACTCCCCGGTCCTCAGGGGACGTTTTGAGTTCAATCAGTCAAACTCTGGTTCATCTGCCTCTCCTTTACAGCCCATTGCTCCTCCTCCTCCTCCTCCTCTTCCTCCCCCTCCTCTTCTCCAGCCATGATTTCCTTCCCCACTGTCTTGCGCTTCGACAGCCTGTCATAGCTCTGTCAGTCCGTTATAACCTGTCTTAACATAATGACCTAACACGTTTCATGATTGGCAGGTGTTTTCCCTACGGACCAGTGAAGTAGGGAGATGCGGTTTGATGCCCAGTTACCTTGTTTCGTCGCTGACTGGCAGGCAGAAGGCCTGTCGGTTTGTTTATCGCCCGTTTCGTTCGCCCTTTGTTTGAATAGCTATGTGGCAGCTTTTGGCTATATCTTTGGCTCACTCCAGGCAATGACAAAGGGGATGCTCTTCCTCTACTGGATGAGTGACAGAGGACTGGCGTAGGAATCAGAGGAGAAGGGACGGGAAGATAGGAGCCTGCCTGGAGGCAGCTGCACAGGAAAGAGGAGGTACTAGAGGGGGGTTGCGGTGTGGTATGCTTCAGAGAGACCGTCGAGGAGAATCTCAAATATTGACCTTGGAAAACCACCTCTATGATAATAATTATCTTACTCCGTCCTTCGCTTTTCCTCTCCCCCGCTCTAGTCTCTTGCCTGTTTTACTGTCTCTCCTTCTTTCCTCATGCCTCTCCCCAGTTTTTGCGCGCGTCCTTTGCTCCTGTAATCTTAGCGACCTCAGATAAAAGCAACCTAGCTCTTTTTCTTCTTTTTTGATACACATTAATCCCTATCGTTGATTACAAACTTACAAGCTCGGGTTCAGCTTATCACAATAAGCCTGTACCATTTGACCCCCCCCCCCAAATCCTATATACTGTAAGATTTATAATACTGAACAGCATTGTACACTCAAGAGTGTAAGTATGGGTTTGTAAGTTGGCTGCAGACACTAGGAGTGAATGAATAGTAGCCTAATAGCTACTTAAAAAAACTCAACCTGAAACCCGTCGGCCTTCTTGATTGCAGTATTACAGTACTATAAGCATGTAAACAATTCATTTCATGCGCCTGTACAGCTGGAATTACAATATTCAGTAACACACACAGTGGTAATAATTAACAGTTCTTTCACGCTTTGTGAAAATGAAACGTTACGCGCAGAGCATCTCTGCAGAGAAGATCCACTGACCTTGAAACGATGACGCGCCACTCGTCACTATTGCCGCGAGGATCGTCAGACTAGCGCTCCGTCCTAGAGCAGATGCTAACGGCTAGCGTGGCAACGGCGTTTTCTGGTGCAAGAGGGTCAATACGCGTGTGAGCTAAAAAGGTTGGATATAGTGAAGGACGTCTTTTCTTTTCTATTTCTGTCTGCGCTGCATAGATCTCCATTTTTTTTTTTTAGATGGAGAGTAGTTTGTTTCTTTCGTTCCAAGATTTCATTTTAAAACTCTTCTGTGAAAATATTAGAATGATGGTTTGAATGGTTAATGCTTGAAGTAATGGTTATAATTGTGTGGTAAATTAGCCGACGGATTAATCAGCAGTAAAAATAAATAAATAAATAAACTGATTCATCAAATCAAAATTTAAAAAAAGATACTGTACATAGCAGGTCTGTAATACACATTTCATTTAGTTTCCCAAAGAAAGGCAGGGGGGATTAAGATTATTTTCCAGCTTCATTTCTCACTTGGAGTCAGACTCAGGCTGCAGGTTACCAATCAGCTCACTGCTGAGTTCTTGGTCCTTCTAGTAGTTCTGCGGCTATGAATACAGGAATAACTGAAATAAACTCCAGATGAACCTATCAACATTTTCATAACTTAATTTCCTCTCTCATGTGGAAAACGGTTGCTGGACACTTTTTCTGTTAGTGAGTAAATCAAACGGAAACAGTCCTAACACCGATTCATTCTTTGGTGTCACGCTGTCTCTCAAAGCCTAGAAAGCCACTTACGCCGGTGTTTTACTGCGAGTGTTTAATCTAACTCTGATATATTCACGACGATGACGTGTTTTAGAGGCACGGCTCGTTCTGTCCTCCCTCCGTTTTAAAATTTGAGCCGACGCGGTGGTGCCGCTTCCTCAAGGCTGCCCTGGCTAAGTGAAGGCGGTGGAGAACATCTATTCATTTAAATTGGTGCTAATGGCAGACTATTTAAAAGTCAATTAATTGCTAGGGGCCAAATGCACAGTGGCAGTTAACGCTGTCACAACGCTGGGTAGTAATCGGATGTGTTGATGGGACGTCCCCGTGTGTGCTCGTGTGTATTCCTCTTGTGTGAAGCCGGGGCGACCACCTGCTGTACCTCTGAAAGCTACCGACAAAAGAATAGTCCCGTGGATGGATATTTGCCACCAAGTGAAACATGGTGGGGGGGTAGCATAATCACCTGGATTAGTTTTTCCCTGTAGCAGAGGACACGCCTCTATTTGCTTTGTCGTAAAACGTTTTTCAATTTTAGTTTGCTCTGTTTTCTTTCACTTTGCAGCATTGTTTCTGAAATCGACTTTGGAATCCATACCCTCTTTTTGGTTTTCTCAGTGGGCCACTGCGATCATTTGCATTCATTCTCACCTTTTCATCCTCTTCCTCACTTTGTCACCTTCCTCTGTATGACAGAAAGCGGGAGAAGGCCTGAGATCGATGTTAGGCCTGTGCGCGCCGAGACCGGCAGCTGGCTGAATCGGAGTGATCGATCAGGCACAGAGCATTTACGCTGCCAGACTGCTGGGCCTTTGTGGATGGAGATTATTTCTAAATTATTACAGGAGGCAGATGCTTGTCAGAAGATGCTCTCTGTCAAGGTTAGACTGCTTCAGTCTGGCTCCCTTCGTCTCCTTTCCCTCCCTCCATCACACTTTTTTGCTTTTTTAAATTCATCTGCTTGACCTCGTTTTATCTTTCACCATTTTCTTCTTTCCTGGAAGGGGTATTTCTATAATTTTAGATATTCCACTTTGCTATTTTATTACATGTAGGTGTCTTTCATCCAGGGTGTCGTTTCCTTAACAGCAGATATTTTGAGCGTGTTGAGATAAAAGGCGAACAGTGTGTACCACTCGGGTGATGAGAAACTCAAAATGGCATCTCTTAAATTGACTTTATACCCCAAGCCAGAACAGACCGCCCAGTATAATCTTTGACTAATGTTCGTCTATAATGATACTGAATAAACTACCAGGCTGCTCTGTGTGTGCGTGTGTGCGTGTGAGAAGCTTTTTCCAGAATGTGTTTGTCCTCCCTGGCATGATTTAAATAAGGCGTCTTCATCCTTCAGCAACTGAGTGCCTCAAAAACATATGTATCCAGATGGCTTGTGTGCATCTTTGCGCTGAATGAGTCATATCAGCGCGCTTTTGAGTGAGTGGATGTGTTTAAAACTGAAAGTTCAAGTTTGAGATGTCTCCTGTATTTGCGTTTCAGCCTTGTTAGGCTGATGAGACGTTCTCGTACGCCCTGGGCTCTACGACTCGTCTCCTTGTTCTCTTATCCAGATCTGTGTTTCATTCTCTGGTCAACATGAATTAGCTCACTTATGCAGTGTCGCTGGATTAAAGGTCTCATACGCCACAGCCGCTGCTTTTGTAGTTCTGTTTTTTTTATTTTTTTTATCTAGTAATCTGCTTGTCAGCAAACAAAGATGCACTGATTTTAGATCCATCCAATATTTAGCCCAGTTTCTCTCTCCCACATGACATTTCACAGCCACTGGCATTGTTGCTACAATACTAATACTGTTACTATAATATTATTTTTATCTCTAAATCTGCATCCGAGATAAACAAAATTAGCCGACTAATAAACTTGGAAGTTCCCGTTAAAGGGACATGTGTTGTTTTTGTCACAATTTAGTCTCAGTTTATTTTATTGCATGTGGGACAGGCGTGGGGCTCTGTATACCCAGGATTAGCACCAATTTATAATCAAATTTTGTGCATGGTTTTACTAAATTCCAAAAGAGATATTGATTATATGAATAATTTTAAGATGACAATAAAAAGTTTTATCCAGCACTGAAACAAACATGATATTTATACGCTTCTCACTTCAAGTGCATGAGTTTATTTCCAGGATATCTCAGCTTTTAGGACCATTTGCATGTTTGCCAGCCAACACAGAGGTATGTGATGCATGTATAAAACAATATCCTGAATGGATTTGAAACTGAATTCTGCTGAAACTAAAACGGCTGGCCTGTTTCCCTCTTTTTATCCTTTCTTATTTTGGTTGTTCAGGGCAGTGATTGTGTATTTAAATGATTAGTTGTCATCTCTTTGTGTGTCTCCTCAAGAAACTCAGTTCATGTTTCATTTAGGAATGTTACCCTTGGTCTATAAAAAGTAAAAAATATCAAATACTGGCGCATCCGGTTAGTATACGGCAGCCTGCAGCCTCAGTCTGTGGTGATTGGACCCTTGACATTATCTGTGCAACCTTTACATGCAGCTGTTACATGTGGTAACTAAACAATATGTAGCCGTGGAACTTGTTGAGGGGTATTTCTTGCACGCTATTCATTATTTTTAGTGTACGTTATGTACTGTACGCACTGTAACATGTTCAGCTCTCGTTTTATTTCCTCAGTTTGTAGTTAATACAATTTGTGGGAGTGGTATACATTCATAATTAAGTGCAAATGCATCTTGGGTGGCGCTTTGAAGTCTAGTTGACATTTCGCAAAACAGGAATAAAAGTCACAACAGCTTAGGAAGAACAGACATGTGACTGAAAAGAGAGAGCTCTTTGATTATTTCCTAAGACAGGAAGGGAGGGAGCACATCAGCATCATGAGAGTTTACAATGAAGGCGTGAGCTGTAACGCAGACGGTGTGTTTGCGTCGCATTTAATCGGTTCTCACAAACGGTCTCACGCCGAGGATCTCGCATACGCTGTGACAAGTCGAAGCACTCGTGAGTCCTGCGCATCGACGCGCAGTTGAACATTCAGCAAATCACCCCTCGTCGACTGAGGAGCGTGGGGTGCGCGAGGGCGAGGCGTAGCACGCTGATCAAACATTTACACTGTTAGCCAGACGCTGTTTGCATTAACATATGAAACCTGCCAGCGAGCCGGTTGCTCTCCACGCAGAGAAGACAGTGTCCTTCATTTGTTAGTCAGGAGGCATATTGACTGAAAAGTGTGACAGATTATCATTTCAAATTTCATCGCTCTGTACCTGCCGTCTAAACCTGATTATGGATCCATCTCATAGTGTGTTTGCTAATGGAAATTTCAAGATTCACAAACACACCAGACTTAAAAAGGCCAGGAGACACCGATATAGTAAATGTAAAGGTGTAAATGTTGCTTTAATTGTAGACGTGTGAAGGAATTGTACGACCACTGACTAGTGATTATGGAAAATTCATTTTGTGCGTTCACATAGCTCCACAGTCGGCTCCACGTATTTAAATGCCAGGCCACTTAGCTTTATTTCTCTCTAGTAATAAAAAAAAAATCTCCTCTGGGAGGCATAGACAGTATGGAGTGGGGAAAATAGAAAAAAAAAAAAAAAGAAGAATGGAGAAATGGAGCTAAGATGAAGCGTGGATGTGGGGGGAGAGAGGGGTGACGAGAAGACGGGAAGTTGGGGAGGGGGGGATTAATTGTTCACCCAGGAGAGCGAGATAACATCAGATGTTTAAAAGCCGCCACAACTAATCCTGTCATTTCTTGGACTAGAATAATGAAAATGGAGAAATGATATCTCGTGGAGAAATGGAAACCGAGCTAATCTGTATGCCTGAAACGAGCGCATGTTTGTGATTGCTAAACGGTCTACAGATTAGAGTATATTTCTGCTTGCGCGCTGTCATTTTCCGGTGTGATGACGATTAAAAAAAAAAAAAAAAAAGCTTTTAGTGGATGCGGTGTTGCTGTTTTTCTTCCTCAACCCTTTATATTCGTGTAATTTTTCATGTATAATTAGTGGCATAATTGGACGATATACGACATTTAACATGAATTTCGTAGGTGCAGCGTTGTATTGTAGCTGCATTGTATCAGTGGTTTTGCCATGGTTTAGTCCATTAACTCCAAATCACATGATTCTTCCGCTGTTGCTGACAACGTCCCAAAGCCCACCATATGGTTTCAGATTGATTTCCTAAGTGTCGACAGATATTTACATTCATTTTATTGCAGTGTGAATATCGCCTCGCATGGATTTGAATGTAGGTTAATTGTTCACATTGCACAACAGCTGCAGAAAAGAGGAGTGCTTTTGCAAAATAAGCTAAAAAGAATGATTTGGATTGGTTTAATTTGGTGTCATAGATTTTGTGCTATAATTAAAGTGATAAAACATGTACGGTAATAGGTAATTCATCAAGTTTATTCCACGCTGGAATTACTGTAAAACAGCAGCTGCCCTGAAGGTAGGAAGTCAGTCCAAAAACATACGGTACCCTTTGCCTCTGCTGCAACATATAGGAAGCACCGTTTGTAGTTAATGAACTAAAACCATCTGTATGGTTCTTTAAATGCTGCCGCACGTGTTCTCTTCTGCCGACTTGCTCTTTCATCCAAGTGCCACCTCTTCGGTGACCCACACCTGCCGTTCTCTCCATCATGCCTTCAACCCTTTGGTCCCGCAGCACTCCCCTTCCTCCCCTGTCATATCTGTCACAGACGTTCAGTCGCTGCTGTTGCTCTAGGCGTCAAATTTAATTTGGTTTCAATCTGCTGTAATTGCTTTGAGAGACGGCCGTGTCTGCATGTTTTTCCTCTCTTATGTGTGCTGGAATACCGGATAGGATGTGCGAGGGTGTGCGTGCTCGCTGAATACGGCCGAAGGTGTGTGCTCGTGTGTGTAAAGGGTGAACAATCGACTGGCTACGTATTGTCACTGATGCACTTTGTCCAACATCTGCTGCTGTCGGTGGACGCTGGCAGTTTGACAGCATTTTTTTTTGTCAGACAGTATGCGCGTTCTCTTTGCTGCAGACAGAAAACCTGCAAAAAAAAAAAATATATATATATCACAAGATTTCTTTCTGGTAACACAAATTGACCTTTTAGTAAGTTAATAAGCATCCTTATAAGCTCTGAAAGTGAACTTCTTTCTATTGAACCTTCAGTATCTTCAAGGACGAGGGAGTCTGATTGAAGTAAAGGGCAAAAATGGACAGTAAAAATAAAGTGTTTGCCCTTGAACTGCAGACAGTGCCGTGGAGAGGTGAGGTGAAAGGAAGGGGGTGCTAAGCTGATGGACTGAGATAACATTGGAATGGCTCTGAGCAAAAATATGAAAAAAAAAAAAGAACAATCAACTGTGTTGCTGACATTTTGTCATGGCTACTGGGGAAGCAACATAACAAAACATGTTAAAAACTAAATTTGTGTTCACTAATGACGACATTCCAGGAATTTGTTCTCGGCATCTGTCTGTTTCCAACGGTGTTTCCGTCCAAGCTCAGCCGTCAGTGTATGTCTGCAAAAGAAAGGGCACGGAGAATACAAATGAGTGCATAATTGATTGCATGTTGATTTATGAGGGCTCTCTTGGTCTGATTGCGACTGTACAGTATGCACATACATCTGAGTGGAGTTTGATGGGTGACCCGCGGTGATTGAGTCCCGGTGTGTCGTTTCTTGGCTTGTACTCAAGGTCGAGGCATCTTTTTTTTTTTTGCTCATTCCACATGTTTACGTGTCCTCACATTTTTTGGCATTGCCAGAGTTTTCCGCGAAGGTGCGGCACAAATTACAGATTGATGAAATGTAGAGCGCCAGCATCATCTGTCAGCCTTGTTCTGCTGTCGTGTTTGCTGTTGTGTTTGCATCGCGGCGTGCCTGCGTATATATCACTCTCACCTCTGATCAAGGAGACATTTGTTCTGCATCCCGATGCTGTTTCTCTCTGCTCCTCCCCACTTGGCTGGCGGTGGAGGTGGACGAAACAAGCGGCTCTTCCGTGAAGCAACGCACCCACCTGTTAAGGCGACCAAAAAGAGCGGTTTATTTCTAGACTTGTTATCATTTGTTGCAGACAGTTTTCTCCTTCTCCGGCACCTTCAAGGTTGTTTTTTATTGGCTGCTACTGTAGAAGAAGATGACAAATTAATATATATATACAAATATATTATGTAAATGCCACTTCTAGGCCCCTTCCCTCTCCCGCGCCATCCCTCACTCGCTGTTGTCCGGTTGATGCCAGTAACAGCAGGAGAGGCTGGGCATGTCTGGCTGGTTGGACTCACTGCTCATTGTCTGACAGATCGTCGCAGACACTGGCATGTCACTGAGCTGATCCTGGCCCCGTCCGCGCACTCTGTGCCTGCGCGTTCACCCTGAGCCCCCTGCTGGCCTCAGAATGTAGGACCCTTTGGTTACCTGTGTGCAGTCAAGGCTGCAGATCTGTGCTCTGCCGACTCACCACAGTGTTCTCGCGGTGACCTTGTGTGACATTTGCATCTCTTGAATTCACGCTGCACGCGCGCGCATCGTGGCCTGTGTCCTGGTGTGTTTGTGTCTAAGTGATGCAGATAGAGCTGTTTGTAGTATTTATCTCATATGAGCCTTAATTGGATTTACAGTAGTCGTTGCTGCGGTGAATGATAACGTGCTGTACAAGGGTGTCTGGCCCAGTTCTGTGCCATGATGAATCTGCCACTTAGCCTGAAAGGCTCTGTGGTGCGAGTGAAACGCATATTATTTGGAGTGTCTCAAATGAAACAAAAAGCGTTCCAATTACAAGAGAATTAGTTTTTGGTGACAATTGTTTTTCTGGTGATTCTTCAGGAGCCTGTTATATATTAGATTAGCTCATTTGCACCCATGACATTGCTTCTAACTTAATCATATTTTGATTATATCCATATTATAAATGTAGAAGTAGACTGATTAGCACACAAGAGCTTCTGATCAAGGTCAATTATATTTGGTGTAACTCTGAAGAACCCTAATAAGGGCGTTTAGCTGCAGCACAGAGCTACCGTATTGTTCCAAAGTCAAGACAGCTGCCTTTTTTTTTTTATGTCTCGGCGAACTCCACAGAAGCTACCACACAATGCTGGCAATCTACTGTGGAAATGCGGCGTTGCTGTCGGCCTGCGTGGAGTGCAGGAAAGCTGCTGTTTGATTTTGAAAAGCTGTTGAGTTGCTGCTGTTGTGGGTAGGTGACAGCTCGCGTCTTCCAGAGCCAGGCTCTGTGCAAACGGCAAAGTGGAGTTGGGAATGCGCCGGCGTGAGTGGGGAAGTGCAAAAGAAAGTGTTAACACTTCCGTTGTGGTTGGGGGAAGATTATGGGAGAGAAACAAAGGCAGGGATTATCTCAGCACATGCTACAATAGCACTACACACACAGCCTCTGCAAACGGCCTGCCACAGGCTGCTTTGGATCTCAGAACAAAGACTGGGTCTCCCACCCATCCATGCAGATCCTCTGTCGGAGTTGGCTAATAAGGACTACAATACCCAGCTGCCGGTAGCAAACCAACCAGGGACCTGGAATTAAGGGTCATTATTTCGCCTCATTGTGGACTTGTACAATGTCTGGTGACTCTGACGGAGCCGGTCTACTCTTATTCTCAGTGTCCCCGTTGCTGCAATAGATCTTTAAAATTTGATGGTTTGTAATTTCAGTCACTTCAACGAGAGAAATGTTTATTAATGCAAGCAATAAAAGCACGCAGAAGATTCAAGCTCCTTCTCATTTCATCATTCGTTACCGAGGACTTGTGCGCGCTGCGAAGTCAATTAAACTGTTCTGAAGTTGGTTTGTGACTATGTTGGAATTAATATGGCGTCAGAGGAGAGAGAAAGTTCGAGGGCAGTAAACTGAGACAGATGGAGAGAAATGGAGTACAACATACGATGGCAGGATAAAACAGCCCAGCGAAGAGAGGAGATAAAAGGATGGTGCGAGGATGAAAGAGGGCGGCGGCGGCGGCGAGGGTGCAGGGCGAAGTGAAAGTGAGTTTGTCTGTGATGTTTTAAAATTCTGGAGTGGAAAGTCCCTCCATCTGTTATTGTGGGACGGTTCTGACTCAGTGATTTCTATGATTGGCCTTAATCCCGGCCGAGTGGAGAAGACAGAATGAAGAGCTTAAAGCAGACTGCTCTCACTCTGACAGGCTCCACTGGCTGCTGCTGCTGCTGCTGCTGCTGCTGCTGCTGCTGCTGCTGCTGCTGCTGCTGGCGCTCACTGCTGGCGCTCAGTCTGCCGCCCCCTAATGGGCTAACTGCTGCATGACATTGCATCTCTCTGCACGACTTCAGCGCATTGAGCGGCTTCTAGGGCCGTGACACAATAGTGACTTTTTGATGTCATGGGAATTCGTCAGCAGCCGTGACGCACAGCAGTTTTCACTTAAATGCTCTTTGAATGTGTGTGAGAATAATGTCATCAGATGTTCACCACAGACCCAACAGTGGCCAGAGACAAACCATGTCCTTTAAACTGTCTCCAGTAAAACATACCACTACGGAGGATTCTTTTGTTTCTCAATAAGTATATGATAGAGACAGGGAAGATGTTGTTAGTGATGCTGCTGTATCTGCATATTTATTTCAACATTGCTATAGAAAATTGTTCTATATTTAGACGTCTTAGCTGCTTGCCATTAAGATCTCCTTCACTGTTCACAGCAGCCAATCATTGGAAAAATTTACTAAAGGTCTTCCTTTGCTGCATTAGTTTCTGTGAGAAGGTTAAGCGACCTCGACACAGTCATTTCACAGTCTTTTGGTCCCCAAGGTGACTGGAGTGTTCCCAGAAACCGAGCTAAGGGGGTCGTTTGGAACATGTCGAGTGCCTTATTCAAAGCTGCAATCACATGTACAGTCCGTGTCGTGTTTCCTCAAGTGGCCTCTCACTCAGACACACACATTGTTGGGCTGTTTTGGAGGGTCCCTCCAGATCACACAGACGACAGTGCGGTGTGTCGAGTGCCCTTTAAGTTAATGCTCAGTGGAAGGGCGTAACAGGCTACAGCAATCACGCGGGCGGCCCGGCGTCGTGCAGGCGCTCACCACAGCATGACGCTGTCCGTCCCTGGTGTGCTGTCATTCCCTTAGAAATAACATGACTTTGAGTGATTAAACTGCTCCCCTCTGGAACAGAGCAAACGGAACAGTTATGAATATTAAAGATCCTAATCGCCTCATGCTGAGCTTTTCGTTATTTTTTCCCCCGTGCTGCCTCCTTTGCTGTGTGAGTTCACAGTGAGGGAGCGCGGCTTTTCGCTTGGCGATGTCTTCGACAGCAGAGACATCACCAAGCTGCTACGGCTTTCTCTTTGGCTGTTTGAACAATTACCATGTCACCTGCATTATTATGTACAGTGTTTGCATACAAGACAGATTCCACTGTGCGTGGTTTAAGTCTGCAGACCTTGTGGAGGCACTTCACATGCCACTATCCATTACAGAGTCGTGTTTATGGTTCTTGACCTTGCCTGAAGGCTGGATGACAAATGGCCCGATGTGTGATGCATTTTGTGTCAAGGTTACAATGGCAATAACATTAGAGCTTCATGCTCATGTTGTCGACTGTCCTGGTGTATTTGCCTGCATGCCGTAGTGTTATTTTCTGTGTTGTGTGGGCCTGTACTGAGCTTATCTCTGCTGTACTGTGCTGATCTCACTATGCTCATCCAGTGCTCTAAGCTGCTTGGGCTCTAGCCACCAACATAGATGATATATCCCTGCCCCCCTCCTTCCCACATCTCTCACTCTGATTCATTGGCTGTTTGTTCTGCCCATCCATCTGGGCCAACACAGAGGAAGGAAAGACACATGAAGACGCATGGCTGTTTTGGAGCACGGGGACTGCATTAAGCTGCTAGGGAAGAGATAGGGTCCCAGAGAAATGGTGGCATAGCATGGGGAGAGGGAGGAAGTATACCAGGAGAGAGACGGCTGGAGAAACCGAGAACTTAAAGAAAAAGAAAAAAAAAAGATGTGTCGGCCATTCAAAGAGAGAAAAATGGATTTTCTAAAGAGACAAAGTAGAGATTCTTACTGACAGATTAAATCCTGAGAAGAAGACTGAGGTAAAGGGATGAAAAAGTAGCTAGATCTCAGGTCATGAGTGATGGCTGAAGAGGAAAAAGGGATAGAACTGTTAATCAAATGCAACTTATAAATAAACTTTTAAATCCTCAAAATGAACTTTGCATTAGAATGAAACTTTGCACACACCAGCTGTCACGGCAGAATGGGAAGTAATATTGCGTGTGCCACGGTATAATTTGAAGCACAAGCACTAACTGTATTATATCTCAATATATTTGTTTATTTGCAACTACAAGGCTCCGTTGTGTTTATACTAAAACTGTATTCATGAATTCCCCTCCCCTGTTTAACAATTTACTTGAGGTTTGCGGAGGCTGCGCTGCTTTGCTTTCCACATACTCCACAATGAGTTCCTTGCAACCACTGTGGTCCAACATAATTTGCATGTTTTCAATTTGTGCCTGCTGTCTGACTTTTTAAACCAAAAAGCATGTCCATGTCCCCTTTTTTCACCAACTCATCTTCCTTTTCGCTTTTCTACAACACTTTCTGGTGAAACAAAGCAGCGTAGGCTCCACGTCCTCCAGAAGATGTACTGGCGTAGGCCGATGATGATGAAGGCTGTGGCAAATCATTTTCTTTCTTTGCGGGCGATCAGGCACGGCTTAGTGCATTGCTGTCTCCCACTGGTGTAGTTATGTCTTTGCCAGTTTGGACCTCTTAGGACTCCACAGGTAAGCAGGGTTGAGACAAAATCTATTCCAAATATCTACCACAGAGCTAACAATACAGTGGGATTGCTGCACAGCGACTCCGTTTATCCCAAACTGTTAGTTTTAGCAAGAGATTACGACTGTGGTTGAGCCTTTTTAGCAAAGCTGACCCAAAGAAACAGGTTCATAATTTGTCTGTGAACGTTCTCAGTTATTAAGGTCATGGTATGTCATAAATTTTAAGGAAAGGCAACTGGACTTGTAGAGTTTCTTGAAGACATTTCGCCATGCACTTATCCGAGTGGCTTCTTCAGTTGTAAAGGACTACTGTTGAGTTGGGATTTAAATAACATGTGGGTGTTACCCATTACAAACTCACTTGACTGGTGTCTTCGTCGACTAGTCGATGACGTCACACATAAAAACACAATAGAAAGTAATGCTTTGTATCGATGAAAATTACGTTCTTGACCTGAATATTGTACTGTCTCACACAAAGGAAGCTGTGGAGGTTTTTCTGCAAGGTAACTGAAGCTCGAACACGGGTTACTAGTCCTGGGCGATTAATTGAATTTCGATTTGGATTTTGGCTTCGATCATGAAAACAAGATAGTCGTAAAACGATCATTCTGTGTGGTAAATGCAGCGAAGCCTTCCATCTCCACCTGTGCGCTCCGCTCCGCCCCCACTGAAAAAAAAAGTGTAGAAGAAGACGATAGACGATGGCAGAAAGGCGGTCTTTGTCGGGAAGAAAGGTAAAGCGGATTCTTTGGTGTGGAAACACTTCGGTTGTGCAAGATTCTTGCCAACCGTCCCTTGAAAAACGTAACCGCCCGTATTTACAAACTTATGTTCTCATCCCATATTGAGTTGACAAGGGACGCGCTTTGTCCCGTATTACTGTAAAAATAAGAAATCGTGTGTAAAATGTCAATGGATTTAAGGAATAATCGGGCGCTTTGTATGAACATTTATGGTCAACTTATTCCCAGGTCGCCACCTGCTCTGTGACCAATGAGCTGACGTGATTACACTATCAATCAAAGTAATCGTGATTATGCCATTGGATTTAAACCACAACAACACCATAAACACTGCTGTAGAGACATGTTCTACAACAACAATGCCAGCTAATTGAACACAAACACATGAGCTTTTCAATACTGTGCGCTGCAGATATGAACAACAGTAAAGTCAACTGGTTGACTAATAGGTACAACTCCAAGTGAAGCGAGTGCAGTTCAAGTCCAGTTGCCTTTCTTTACACTTTTGTTTATAGCCATGCAATCGCTTCCTTAATAAAGGCTGGCAATAATTTTAATTAGCTATTTGGATCCTTAATCTGTTTCACTGGCCCAGTGTCTCATTAGGCGTTGAATGAAAGCTTGTTCAGGTGTTTAAAATCACAGTCTAAAGGCATAGAAGACTTAAGATGATCCAGATGTTCTGCTATAATGTGTCACAATGGTATCATATTACAGTACGTACACACTCTGAGCCATTACGTCCCTATATGGCATCACTAAGAGCTTGATATCCTGGCCCATGAGGTTGAGCAGCGTTGTTTCTGTGTGGCTGGTAGTAGTAGGAGGGTCTGCTGAGATGAGGAAGGCGGTGTTCTTAATAGAAATAGGACAGCCTTGGCTGTAATGAGAGTTTATGTCTTGAGTGTTTTTGGTAGATAAAAAGCCTCCCATGATAGGGGACGGATTCTTTCAGCGTGTCCCCACAAACGAATTAGCTCTCACTGTAGCAGGGGCCTAAATAGGGTGAGTAATTTTTGAGCCTTGGGACTTGCACACTGTTCTGGTACAAAAATATGATCGCCCCCTAGAGGCCTGGGGAAACCTAGATACAGAGGCACAAGTGGGAAGAGAAGACGGAGGGAAGGGTAGAGGATTTATTGTTGGAAAGAAAAGAGAGAGACCTCACCATATTTGCCACTTGGATGATTTCCTCCAGGAAAAGTCAACATACAGTAAGCTTCTTCGGGGATAAGCCTAAGCTACATCACATCAAATGATGTTGTACCATTAAAGCACATTTTCTGACAACATCAGTGGGCAGTGGTTTTTAAAGTTTTAGATGATGATATCGTTATATAAACCACAGTACAGCATAGAAACTGAAAAATATCAATACACTTCGCATTCACTCAAACTCCTGAAAGGCACTCTATGACAGCATCTGCTCTTTAGATCAGAATATGTTTCCTCCATGTGGGAATATAGCATCCAGTTTCACATTTGTTGGTCTCCCTCTCCCAAGGCGTCCCTTGAAGTGTAGATGCAGAACATTTCAAGGGCTTAAGCTTCAAAACTGACGCAGACATGGCAATCATATGCATCTGGTTTAGGAAATACTTAATACGCACATTAAATACTTGGTGTAAGCGATGATTTGCAGAATCTTTCACTGTGTTTAAACAAGTTAAGGGCTGTGACACACAGAGCTGAGCCTTTTGGTGTTGTTGGACCGTCTGTGTCCCTAGCTTTTGTGATTTGTCCCGCATCGTTGCCGGTAGTGAAACCACCTTCTGTAGCTTTTTAGGAGATTACGCATGGTGGATCGGTCAGTCAGAGAGATCAGTTTGATTGATTGGCTGATCAACTAGAGAAAGCGAGGACAGCAAACAATTACACAAATAGTTTCACAGTGACATGGTCAGCATCTAAAACTGTACGCCAGATGATCAGCATGGTTCAGTAGAGGCCAGATCCGTACGACTGTTTGTTGGTCATTCAGCACGAATACAGACTATTCCTTTCACACAGGTGCAGAGCATCGAGGTGGCGGTGTATTCAAAGTGCAACTTTTTGGTCTGAACACAAGCAATGTTGGGTGAAGACACAGTCATCCTTCGTTGCAGTCCATTTGGTGTGTCCGTGCCGTTAAAGACATGAATTTTAAACCACAGAAAACATGCTCTGCTCTAATTTGGACTGAAACATGAAGGAGGGCAGTTGTTTCTGGGTTTGCTGCTGCCTTCTGCCTGCTCATTTGAATTATCCAGTTTATCTGGGGAACAAGTTCACCATCCTGCTGTCTGTGTGTGTGTCTGACACACACGGACACGCTCACACAAATCAATGACCTATTGACTTCTGATACTCACACTGCTGTTTTTTTGTGTTTCCTTCCAGAAACTGGCCAGGGAGGCAGAGCAGCTTCAGAAGGAGCACGTATGGCAAGATGGTGTGACGGTAAAGTAGGACACCCTCTCCTCTCCCTCCTTCCGGAGACCTTCTGTTTTTTTTCCCTTTCTTATTCCAGGCAGACTGGTTTATCTTCCCGTCATGTGCCCATTCCCATATGTTTTCCAATGTCCCTTTGATAACCCTTTGATGACAATGTGATCAGCATCACAGAGACAATGTGGTAATTAGTGTACAAGCAAACACAGCCCAACATGTATCCACACACACAACCATATGTCTACTTCTGGTCTTCGGTATTACCTGAGAGCTTTCAGTGAGTTCAGTTTCAAAGGCCACATCAACTTGAACATTGCATTCTCTTGCAGCTGACCTTTAAAACACGAGATATCCGCTCCTGAAATCTAAAAAAAAGGAGAAATGGCATTACTCTGGCATGTCTGTTTGTTAGTCTGTGTGCTCCAGTGACTCTAAAATTTGCGAACATTCAAATGCCCCATAAATATGCATGCATGTTAATTTTCGCACACGCACCTATATGTCTATATGTGTATATATAGACTCAGTCTCAAATGACACATGCACATTCCCCTCTGTCATATCCACTGTCTCCAGGGAGACAAGCTCGCTGTCATGGTACACTTACCACAAATGGATTTTTAACCCCACGCCTCCTGGGGGATATTTGAGAAAAGGCTTTAACTGATTTAAAACGAATAATTATGAGCCCTGCAAAGTCCATTTTTATTCACGGTTGCTTACACTCTGAAGCTGCGGTCTTGGGGTGACTGGGCTGCATCCCTTCCACCCACACTGTGGGTCCAAGGGAGGGGGACGCGATGCGGCTGTCCCTTCATCTTACGCCTGAGGAGGGTTGATGCCTGCCTCTCCCCGCCCCGGCTCCGATGCACCTCAATCGGATGTGTAGCCATGCAGGAAGTGGAGCCTGGGTCACAGTGGCCACACACAGCACACCTGTTCATAAGTAGCTGCATCCAATATGGCATCAATACCTCGTCAAGTGGAAAAGCCAGCACTCTCTTTAATCCACCCCTCCCCCTCCAAAACCCTTCTCTCCCTCTGTTTCTGCTGTTTGCCCTTATCTCTTTTGTTTCCACCTCTCTTTCTGTCCAGTCACCAGCTTTACTCCCTCTACCATCACGTTCACATACATTTTTCATATCTCTCAGTGCCTTTAATCAGGCATGAAAACAGTTGGGATATACCGTATTGTTGCAAATACGTCAAACGAATCCTTATAGTCCTCCTCTATTAATAATGTATTGAGCTGATTTCATTTGCCTTTATAATTAGGCCAGGTAATGAATCTCAGCAGGGGCAACTGTGAAACCATTAAAAATTATCGCAATGAGGTGGTGGTGGGAGCGGCGGCGGTGGCGACGGTGGTGGCGGTGAGGACAGGGATAGATATGCCACATCCATGCAAAAAGATTTTTCCTGTTTGTAGATTTTGTGCTTTCCTAATTTCTCTTTGGGTGAACACTCTGCTGACTGACACTCTAATTAGATTAGGGCTGCATGCTCTTTGGGCATATTAGGAGAAATTCGTCGCATCTTAAACTAGCGGGTGGAGCAGCCTGTCAAATGAAGAGAAAAGGTGTTTATGCATGAGGGAAACGGTGCATTTTGAATATAGAATTTGTGTGTGTGTGTGTGGACGAGCTGCGGTGTGGTTTGGACGAGGGTAATGTGGCTGTTTGTGTGCGTCGGGTATTTGTTTGTATGCGTTTATTAACGGCACGTTCTGTACCTGGCCCAGCCCATCTGCTTGCTTCGCAGAACTGGTGACATCATAGAAACTCAATGACACGCCTGTTCCTCATAGCGGCTGCCATCGCAGCTGTTACCGTAGCGATGGGAAGACCTCACTCCTTTTTCTCTCTTTCCCTTCCACGCACACATATTCAGGCTGGCCTGACTGCGGAGCCAGTTTCTGACCATCCTGACTGCTGAACGTTATGGATGTCAAAATGTTGATCGTAACAACTGTTGAGATGGTCGTTCAGGGTTTTAAATCCATTGGAATGAAATGGTGTGTGAAATAGACATTAAAGTGTTAGATTGCCACTGATTTCTCAAGGTCAGGTGCCCGTCCCTGTGTGACACTCGACTATTGTGTTGGCAACTGAGTCATCCCAGAGCGACACACTTATTTCTGAGCTGTTTTGCAAGTCTCATCGGGACAAAGGAGAATCGGAAACTTAGCAGCCAAATATCACAACTCTTCTTTGTTTTGTAAACAGAACATTGGCAGCCAGACCTGCAGAGCACTATGAAACCTCTGCGAATGATATCAACGTGTAATTCATTTCTAATTTTTCTGTTTCAAAACCAAGTCATGCAACAGTCCTGGGTCCTGCAGCTTTGACCACTGGTGAATGTGTTTTTCAGATGTAATTTAAATGCATTTCTGTAGCGAAAGCCAAAATGCTTTTCTCTGGGTGATATGATTACCGGGGTGTTTGCCAGTTCAGAGTAGCTGTTTAAATGCTTTACTGCTTTTAATGGTTTTTCCTCCCAAAACACCACCAAATACATGCAGGCTTTTAAAGCTACATTTGCAGCTTTTACACAGGGTTTATGGAGGATTTTGTCGCGACACAGAAATGCTGCTCTTTTTATGTAGAACCACATTTAGACATGTGAAACATTTAATACATGAAAGACGCAAAATACAAAAGATTATTGAGGGAATAATTAATTAATTTCTTCAACTAATCCATTAGTTGATAAATTGATGAGTTGTGTCCCTCTGAATACATCCAGCACTCAGAAAAAAGTCTCAGTGGAAGTGAGCAGGCTCGTCTTTTCATGTGTAGTTTTATTTCCGCATATTTACATAGTTCCTTTAAAAAGCCAGGCGAGGGTGAAACTGCCTTCAGCCGTCGGCTTCCAGGCTGCTCAGCCTGGGAGGCACAAGCGTCACCCTCAACAACAACCAATCAGATCGCGAGCTACAGCACAACCAATCAGCTCACACGGCATCCATTCGATGCAAACACGAAGCGGTTTGCGGAGTGAGCCACCGAGTGAACTGCTTTAAGTTAGATGCAAACTGTTGTTGTTGAGGGTGGCGCTTGTGCGGCCTCCCACGCTGAGCAGCCTGGAAGTCGACGGCTGAAGGCAGGTCACCCCTATCCTGGAAGCCCAGAGTCAGAGTCTGCTCTGATTGGTCAGCTCCAATGGCCTGAGCAGACACCACCCATACTTGTTAAAGCTGAGACACAAAGCGAGGAGAGTCACAGGAGGAGGGAGGGAAATAAAAGATTTGTCTTTATGGGACGTAATGTGTAGTATACGCCCCTGAGTTCAGGATGAGTCATCATTATTTTAAATTTGTTTTCCAGGAAGTAAAATATAGAACATTTCCAGTAAGAGTACCTACAAAATGATGTAGGTGATGTCTAAGACAAGACATAAATCAAAACACAAGTAAAAATGATTTAATGTCTTGTGTAATTACTCATCAACTAAAAGAGCTGCTTTGCTAAAATTATACTTGAGCTTCTGTGTCTAGATTCAGGCTTTGCAAACATTACTAAAGTTACTGACTTGCACTGAACAATCCGACGCCACCCAACTGGTTAGATATCCAAACCAAAATTCTGCCATTTCTGTGAGCCTATGTTCTACTAGCTCCAGTAACTCAGTGCAATCTCTTTCGTTTAGCATTTCTTTCATCTTTCTGAAAACATGAACCATAGCTCTCTTTTTATGCACCCTGTCCAACTCCTGGGTGTAATATTAGAAGTGAAACAACTTCCACTTCATTCACTCCTCTCTGTCATACCGTATTACAGACATGTGTGAGCTTGCTGCAGACTGAAAAACTGAGTTGGTCTCCAGGAAGTGCTCCTACCCAGGGATTTCTGAATTTACTTTAATTTTTTTAATATATTGTATTATTTTTCTGACTGATCACAGTATAATTATACACATATCCGACAGGCAACCAGAGCCAAGCTGGAGTTAAACACACCTGGATGAGTTTTTTTTTATATCTCTGTGGTTTCAATGTATGTCACAGTAAATGGTGACGTTGGCCTAGTGTGGGTTCAGATTCAGTGACTAATGCCGAGGGTTTAATGTGTTGTAATAGCCTACAATTAACTCATATTTTTCATGAGGACAATCAAAACTAATTTCTAATTATTACCTAATCATCAGAATTACTACGCCCACTCTGGGCACATGTTCAACATTCAGCAATTATATTATAGTCATATAGATCTAATTGTATTTGATCTGTGACACTGTGAATTCAAAATTATGTGATGTTTACTGAGTCCAGTTTATTTTGAGTAAGAAAACACGGACATTTTTAAAGCGCCTGTAATCAGTGTTGTGACGCTGTGACAATGGCTTGCATGATTACTTGTCTGGAACGAATACTCGTAGAGTTTAAACCCCCCGAGCAAGACTGAACTCTTCATCCCACTCAGTCTGTGTTTCATTTCATTGTTTTGTTCCCCATACCACAGCTTAACTGTTTTTATCTGTACTCTCAACATCATTTTTGGCTGAGCAGCAAGCTGCTTCCAGTTTTAAAAAAAAAAAAAACTCTACCCACTAAAAACTCTATGTAGACATCTGCCCAGCATCAACAAATAGGAGACGGACAAACTCAGCAATGAGTCAGTGAACGCGATGGTGCACTTTACTTTAAGGGTCTTAAATTTCCTTTTTGGAGCTGATGGAGGCCATAAAAAGAGCAAATGCTGGACAGGCATAATATTATGACCACTGGCAGGAGCAGTAAACAACATGACCATCTTGTGACAATACAATGTTCTACAGGCACCACCACCTCATAGCAACGACACTCCTTAATGGCAGCGGCCATCCCCAGCAGGATGCAGCTGACACAGACACACACACAAACAGTTTAGGAACAACTAAAAATAAATAAATAAATAAACAGGAAGAACAGCAGATGGTGTTGACCTGGCCTCCAAATACTCGATCCAAACTGATCAAGTATCTGTGGGTACCCCCCTTCCTTCACCCCATATGACCCAAAGGGCCCCACTAACACCATTCTATTGCCAGACACCACAGGACACCCTCAGAAGACCCATGTCAATCCTCTGATGAGTCACAACTGTTTTGGAGGCCTAGGGAGACCTACACAATATTAGGAAGGTGGTCATAATGTTTTGCCTGATTAGTGTAAATGCTTGATTGCTGTGATTTTGGTGTTCCTGTGCTGGAAATTTATCATATCACATAATATGTCAATGTACACACATTCATTTTTCAGTTTTTTTAGTTATACAGGTATTTGACATTTAATTTGCCAGATTTGTAAAATAATTCAAAAGCCACCTATGCTGCTAAATGTACAAAAATAAAAGCTGGTCCCTGGTCAGCATCAATTTCAATCTAGCTGAAGGATCAACTGTATAATCAGTTGTCCGACCACTCATTTGCCGTCATATAGATGCTTCTCATGATGACCACTGTTACATAGTTGAACGAGGATTGACGCGCAAGTGCAGCATGTCGGAACCCGAGGCGCAAGATTGGGTCGAAAGAAAGGATGGAGATTGTGGAGATTGTAGGAAGACATGTCCTTTCATTCAGACTGTGATGTGGCAGCTGCTGTATGTTTGAAATGCATTTGCGCTAATAGCTGTGCCATTAGGAGAGAGAGAAAGAAGGAAGGAAAGAAAGAGAGAGAGAGAGGCAGCCTGTTGATGGGTTGCCATGATGAAACCAGGGAGAGGGGGTGACAAAGAGAGGCATGGAGGGAGAGAGAGAGGTGTAAGTGAGAAAGCAAGTGAGGGAGGGAAGAAGGTATAAGAGATGGAGAAAATGGGAAACAGAGATGGAGCCATCTTCCAGGCCATTTACTGCAATCATCAGTCTCTAATCAATCAAGCCTTTCATCATAGGACAACACAATCTCTCCTTTTCTTTCTCTTCTCCTCTCTGTGCTTCTCTCTCTTCATCTCCACTCGGCCACCCACTCTCATACATAACAGTGGTATTCATGTGACCTCGTTCTCGCTCTCCACACATCAACCACGTTCATCAACACCTTTGTAACACCTGCCAACAATATTCAGGCGGTGCACGCCGCTGCCTGGCTATGTTTACCGTCCAATTGTAACAGTTCTTCGCGCCTCTCAATTATCTTCTGGCCGTTCTTCAAATTAGGTGCCGTCAATGTCGTCTTGTATTTTCGCAGCGATCAATAGTCGCTACATTTAGCCAGGATGTCAGCCGCCCTGTAGTCACAATAGGTCCCCACGGAGCTGTAACGTGACCCGAAGTGCTGGAGCGAGGTTTGCGAGGGTTTGTTCACTTGACCAAGTTCGGCTCCTTTCATAATGCCTCTATTTGAGATAATTGGCCCTTCAGAGGAAATGAGTGAGAATCATTGTGGCGACCCTCAGCCCGGCCCTCGAAGCTACCAGCTCCATTAGCCACGGAATACATTAGTCTTATGAGGGCCTCGGACAGATTCAAATTTAGATTCTGGTAAAATACACACATACGAAGGGATGCCTCGCTCTGGCTTTGTTTCATCTCTCTCTCTGCTATTCACATGTTAATGTTACCAGAAACCCTGTTTTCTTGGCTCACTGTATTAAAACCGTGTGCAGTGCGCTGTCTTTAAATCTTTTCCTGTTGAATTGTGAGTTTGTTCTCTGCCCTACTCTCATCAATCCAGATGAACCCACCCATGTTCATTTGAACCTTTTCTAATACCTACAAATAATAGTCAGACAATGCAAAGCTTATAGCAACAGCTTTTGCTATTGGGTACAACAATAATTAGCAAAATAGTGGTGCTTTATCTGGCAGTGATGGGTAATGTTTCTCCTTTTTACAGTCACTTCTTCATATTTTGCATCTAATCAATTCAAATGTAGCTGAAGACCAACCAACCATCTTTTGTCTGCAGCGCGGCAACGGAAAGGATGTTGCTTAGCAGAGGCCTCAGGGGAGGAAGGTTGGAGTATAGTCTGTTTAAAATGCAGCGTGCTTATGTCAAACCCTGATAAGCATAGACACATTGTATGATCACAAATAAACTGCAACTATGTTTTTCCTCCCCTTACTTCCTTATGGCTGCGTCGAGAACGAGGGCTCGCAGCCTGCCGAGCACGTAATGGAACTCATAAACAGCGTTATCACTGAATCCTGAGCCATGGAGCGGACTTCCATCTGCTCGTCACTGGAAGGGAAAGAAACTCCTGCGCACAGTTTACAATTTGGTTACATTTTAAAAGTCTCTTTCCTATCAAATGTAGTAGTGTAATTGCGTTTACTTGCATTGGATTTCACCGCCTCTTTTTGATTTATTAATCACTATTAGATAGATCATTGTTCATGATGTCCCGATCAAGTATTTTTGCACCCGATTTCATCCTGATCACTAAATATTGAGTAATAATGATCCATAAAAGGCTTTTCTGATCTCTCATTTATTCTCATAGATCATGTGTGCACCATGTGACCGTGTTAATTAAAATAAGTAAGGCTGTCATAGTAAATGTCGTGCTGAGAGGATAGCTCGTACCTTGGCGTGACGCTTCTATGAGCTTAGTTTTCTCTTGTTCTAAACGCAGTGTGCATTTGATCGTCAAGTTGTCGTAAGTTGCGAATCAAGATTTTAACGACAATCTCCTACTACTACCTCGCCAAACAACCACATGATGATGGCTAAACATCGAGCTTGGCTGATGCCCGATCTGATCATTTTAAAGAATTGTCCCACCGAGCAGGACATCCCTCATTTCGTTACAAACTTCCCTTTAGACTGAGGCTTTTGTCACCTTCTGGGCTCTCCCGTCCTTTTACTATCTCTTCTTGTGATACCTCCCTTCACTTTCTATCAACTGCTGGGCTCCTCTCTGCTTTGATCAGACTTTTGGTTGCTATGGTCACGCAACAGTTTGGTAATTTCAGCTTCTTGATTGCAGACTGCTGTAATTTGTTTAAGTGGCGCTCTCCAAGGTAGAAATGTCCTTTTCTCCATTTTTTTTTTCCTTTCCCTGTTCTGGCTTTTTTTCTAGCTCCCCCTCTGTGGCTACCCCCCGCCCTCCACCACCCCCACACCCATTTTGCCTCTAATGTTTCACTGCTGCTTCAAGAGAAAGCTCTTGACGAAACTCATGCTGCTCCGCACTCGAGCAGGGGGACAGTGCGAAGTCTAAGATGGCTCAGAATGGAAGGGGCACTGAAGTACGGGAACAGGTAATGAGTATCGCTAAGATAAAAGAGAACACGGAGAAAGAAAAGTTCAGGTATGTCAGTAAGCCTTCGGTCGGGAGGAATTTGGCCAGCTGTGATGCAGCGTGTTAGCCGCGAGGGAGGGTTGGGAAAGTGGCCCCCGTGTCTAAATCCCACTGATCGATCTTCCTGCCTCACAGGAGATGGGAATCAATAGTCGGAGAAATCCAGCGTGCAACGCTGCAGACCTTGATTTTCCCATTTCAACACATGGCCAGCATCCATGAAATGTTATTTTAAAGGGTAAACCTGCTGCCTGTTAGACTTTCTGGTCAGAGAAGGGTCATGAAATAATATCTGCTTTTCTGTATTTAAATATTTTCTGTTTAAGTATTGACAGAGAACAGTTCTTCAGCAGTGATTTTTCCTGTTTTATACCTTTTGTTATTGAGCTGAGAGTATAGAGATGACAGGAAATTAGAGTAAAGAATAACAGACACAGAAATATTTTGCAGTTCACGACCTGGGTCTTAAAATTACATTGCCTAGTAGTCCAGCCTGACAACAATTTATACAACTCAAATCGTTGAATTGATGGAGAAATGTCAAACATTTCCTTGTTTCAATTTGCCCGATACTTATCTGTTTTTCCATAGCTGCATATTCAATATCTGTTGGACAATAGAAGCTATTTGACGACCTGCACTCTAGTGATTGGTATCTGTCACCAGTGTCAGATATTTCAGAGTAAATCAATTAACTTTAAAAATAAACAACAGGTTTGTTATTCTGTCCAAATGAAGATGGATGACTGCAAGAAAACTACATTTTCTGTCATTTTTTTTCCCGTCGGGTTTGAGCCTTCCGAGGTGTTCCGGGAGTCCGGGGTGTCTGAGCAGCCAGGCTGTCATTTTGTGAGCGTGGAGTGGCTGGTTATTCTGTGGCTAAGGAGAGATGTTCAGGTTTTATGTTTGCCTGGTGCATTCTGTCCCTGCTGTCCTTGGTGCCCGTCTGCAGATATCTTAAAGCAGGATTCCCTTTGTCATTTGAATGTTCAAATCATTGTGAGGGACAGCAAGGCATCTGATGGAAATGATTACGGGGTCGGAAATAACAGGTTTCCTTTGGCGGGCGCTGATTGTTGATTGGGCACTCTCAGTCAGCCTGTAAAGAGGGGGTGGTGACTTTTCAGGCCTGTATGGGCTGGCGGTGGTAAAATGGCTGAAAAACAGCAGTGAAAAAAAAAAAAAGCTGCATTCAGCCCTTTAAGAAAAATGGAACCTGGAAACATTTTGCTCCGATAAGTGGATCACCAGTGTCATAGCCAGCTTCGGTGTGATTGGACGGTCGATCGCGTGTGATTGGTTGCTGCGGATGTTGATGCTGTAAACTGTTATACGCGGGTAATTGCATCCGCTTTATCAAGTCCCGCTGGAATGTAACGATAGCATTAATACTGACACGCCCTGTTTATCTTATTTGTCTTTATTTGGCGTTAACGGCGCCCCTTTCCGGCGTCTCCTGCGATGATCAGATTGGGCCCTTGTTTGGGAGGTGTTGGCATGCGTGTGTCATGTTGGATAGGCTTTTTATCTGGCGCTGTGTCCACGCAGGGTGGTGATGCTATCAGCATTCAAAACCTGCTCCTCAATGGAGCCCTGTCAGCCAACAATGGAGAGCAGCATTACCCAGAGTGCAGCAGGACAAAGCCTACTTTCCTTATCGCGGGATTGGAATATTCACAGACTGATTTCACTGCTTTTACCAAGGAGAAGTGTCAGACTCTGAAAGGAAGAGACAACACAGCAGAGATGGGAGAGAGAGAGAGAGAGAGAGAGAGAGAGAGATAGACCTGCAGGATGTTTACAATGAAAGATTTAAAGAGTAGAAATGGCAGATTAATAGGCCAATTTCGGGGTCATGAAATATAATTATAGCATATGTTACTTTATATTAGGTCTTTTTAATTTCACTATAATCAAGACTTCCCTCTATCTCCACTAACCATCTCTTTTCACTCACTCCTTCTTCTGTCTCTTGGTTCGCTGCCCGTCCATGCGAGAATCTTTGAAGTGAGCGTGCAGTTAGGTAGAGGCATGGCGCTCTGAGGAGGAGCAAGACGTTGACGAGATGTGCACGGAGAATGCCATTCACTTTGCTGAATTTGCACTGTGTGCTGGAGCTTTAATCTGGGGGCACATTTGTTTATTGGCATACAAATGAACATCTGCATGGAGCTATGCTTGGACGCCGTGGTCTCAGCAGCTCCCTAATCGCTTAAAAGCCTGGAGATGCGGAGCATGCCAATGTGAGAGAGGGAGAGAGAGAGGGGGAGAGAGGGAGGCAGGCAGCCGCGCCCAAGGCCTCCGTCATGCACTCCTTTATCTGAGTTTCACTTCAGCTCAACGGCTCTCTCCCCCACTCTCTCGCTTTGCCTTTCTTCCAGGCCAACAATTTAATTTCCAGTTTGCCAGTTGAATCTTTATTGACTTGACATTATAAAGAGGCGTTTTGGTAACCTTCAGCTTTAAAGACGACGCCTGTTTTCTTCGGACCAGACACCTCAAACAACGCGTTCACTTATTTGTAAAGTAAGAGGACATCAAATGGCCTCTGTCAGGGTGGAGAGACTGTATTTGAAGAATGTGCAAAAGCTAAAGTGGTGACTCTCAACAATCAGCTGCTCAACATTCACATATACTGCTCAATGAAAAACTGTACAGTGGCATGAGCATTTGGTCGCTGGCTTTGGTTTTGCTATCTGAAACTGAAATTAATTGTAATCCCATCATATAACTGTTTATTTTATTGCATGCACTCTGCCTTTTTTCCTCTTCAGACAAGATACTTTACATCTGTGCACCAAACCGCATGCAAAATGGACTGTTTGGTACGCACGGTACACCTGTTTGAGTCACAGTTTGGCCTGTTCTCCGAGTTGACATATCTTCAGTAGGAAAAGATAAGAAATAAATAATGCTAATGTCCGTAATGATCCATAGTAACCCTCCTTTAGTATAAAAAATATAAGATGTGTTGTCTATATTCATGTAATTAGCATGCAGCGGCTCCAAAGAGTATTTAGACCCCGTCTTATCGCACTCTTGATGTTCTCGATTTACATTTAGATGGATAATGGATTTAATAACTCTTAATGACAAAGAGAAAACACATTTTTAGAAAATCTCGTGAATTCATTAAAAAACAAAAAATCTTTCATTTACGATGAGAGACGTCTAATGTTGCCTCTACTAAGTAATTTAGTCATTTGTAGAACTTCCTTGACTCGGGCTGTTTATCCCAGTTCAGTGCAGTTTTAAACTTTAGGATAACGCAAAGTCACGTTGCCTTTCTCTCTTTTAGTCAGCATTAATACATGCTCCTGTTGTTTAACTAAGATTTATTTGAATTAAACAAAAGTACGTTCAGAACGATCCCCTGGCGATGGCGATTGTGTATGTGTACATCGATTGACCGTTACAGAGAAGTTGCAGGTTCTGGTCGTACAAAAAGGAAGATTAAACCATGAAGTGTGAGTTAATGCAGCGTCCCGTCAGTTTTATATACATAATTGTAACTACTGTAACTGTTAGACAACAACTGGTGCACGGCCAAAACGTTCAGTAGCGACCCGAGTACCAACCTGATTGTTTTTGCTATACATTTTTAACTTTATTGTTGCAGAAACAGAGAGCTGCTAAACTGTATTTCGTTGTTCCGGACAAATACGATACAAACTTCTATCCGTTCCGTCTATATAAAGATCCTCATATTGATGAAACTGTGTAGAGAGGTGGTGATTCATCATTGTGGTCGTGTTTGAGTTTGTTATTTTAAAATTTAATCAAGTCAACAGCAACTTAACAGCCTCCGAGATGACTGTTCAAAACACACGTCTACAAAACAGTGTCCTGACCTTCACGAAAGTGGGATTTATGGCTGGATTGTTGGATGGGACTGATTAGTTTTAGCATAGCTACTCTACCTAAAATAGCAACTGAGTATACACCGATAAGACATAACACTATGTCTGAATATTGTGTAGGTGTCCCTTGTGCCGCCAAAACTGCTGTCCTATGGGTTGAGGGGAGAGGCCTCTGTGGATCATCCCACAGATACTTGATCAGTTTGGGATCTAGGGAATTTGGGGGCACCTTGTGCCGTTCTTTGTGTTTTTGTTTATTTTTGGTTGTTCTGTGTGTCTATGTCAGGCTGCATCCTGCTGGGGATGGCTGCTGCCATGAAGCAGTGTCATTACTATGGAGTGGGGGTCCCTGGTCTGGTCTAAGTGGATGCTATATGACTAAGTAACATCCACATGAATGCCAGGTCCAAAAGTTTCCCAGCAGAACACTGACTTGTCACAAGATGATCAATGTTGTTTATGTGCCCTGTCAGTGGTCATAATGTTATGCCCGATGTGTATATTAAACTGCTACAGCAACGCAGTAAAACCACAAGTGTCCACACACTGGGCTCCTTTACATTTCTGTGAATAAGCAACATGCCCTCAGCCGGTAAACGATTCATAACTTCCAGAATCAAAACCCCCCCACCGCCGAAGAACAAGGTTTCATATTTTATTCACAGGCAACCTCTGCGAATCAAGATCAAAGTGGCTAAAGGGCTTTTAGATATCTGACAAATTTCTGCATGTCTGATGATTAATTCACCTCTGTTTGAGCATCATATTTTATTACTTCACCTTACCTCAGCGGCACGAACCTGTGGGCCAAATAAACTAAAGGAATTGGGCCGAACAAATTAGTTTCTGATGGAGTATTCTGATTTCCTTCTGACATCTCTCCTTTCAGTACGATTGCCCTTGTGTACATATTTCATCTCCGGGAGAAATTAGATGTCAATCATTGCTTTCTTAACATACATACATTGTAATGCGTCTGTGCGGCGCTTGTTTGTTTGTGTGCGGTCAAATTGTGCATGTGATGAGCCTCGTCGATGGATCTGTTACTCCTCGACAGCCTTTAATGTGGTTTGTTTATCTAGTTAAAAAGTCTTAATTGTTTTTACCGGTCGACACCTATGTAGAGATGGGCCATAAGGGCAGAGAGGGGTAGAAACAAGAGGACAAATTGAAATGGAGCGGATAAGGAAAGCGTATATAACTCTATATCAGCTTTGCAGCAAACTTCACAGACTAGATGCCTCGAGCTGAACCACAACGGTTTGGGTTTTCTTCTTTATTCTGGTTGCATCTTCACACTAAGTGAGCTGCGTGTGTGTGTGTGGGGATGGTGTCTACTTTTTGGGCTGATGCACGCGGGTTAATGAAGAGCAGTAAATGAAATCCCTTTATTGTGTTTGATATAATGTCAGCTTCCATTAGGGAAACCGGTGCGAGGAATGATTGCTAGACTATCGGGGCCAGGAGAGAGGTGCGCGGCGTGTGCGTGCCAGCGTAATTGTGTGTTACTGCATGCTTGTGTGCACACCCCGGGGCACGGCGGAGGCACAGAGTGTGTTCTGTAATTATAAAATCATTAGCAGGTGTCCAGAGGAGATATGAATATGACTGTAATCTGTCCTCACCCATGATGGAGCGCTTGTCTCACCCTCAAATGTCAACCTGTCTCAGCCATTGAGAGAGCTCGAAGATTCAAATTCAAAAGATTTAGTGCCGGTCGACATTATTCAGTCATCACATGAGCCCCCACATATGACATGCTCTTACACGTACCCGCCTTTTTTTTTTTCTTTTTCATTCAGCATTGTTACTCCGTGCTTGTGTGGATAAATCGCGGCCTTCTTCTGCGTTTGATGACACCGCGGATGTTAAATGTCCCGACCTTCACCTGATGTTTCAGTGTTTAACCACAAGAGACAACACGCCGACGGGAGGACGGCCTCGCGGTCGGGCCGGCCGACAGACAGACGGACAGACTGTGAAAAGACGCGCAGGCGTGTGTTTGGTCGGACTCAAAAACGAGCAGACGTCGTAGGCCTGGCGAGGAGACAAAGTCACATTGTAATCTAGAGCAGAGGGGCGGTTTCTATGGCAACAGTAGGCATCTAACCTACGCGTCGCTGCTGCTTTTTGCTGAAATCTGAAATTGGTGAGAGGAGGCTGGTATTGAGGAAGCAGAGATTGGGAAAGATGAAGATAAGACAGGGCGGGGAGGAGGGGGAGGAGGGGGAGGAGGAGAGATGTGGCAAAGGGAGAAGAGAGGAAGCAGATCGAGATAAGGGTGAGGAGAGGAGGGAGGTGGGAGATGAGCAGGCGAAGATTGATGTAGGGGAGGGGCTGGGGATCATCACCTGACCTCGGTGTTTGTCTCCTCTTTGGAACGCGTTGGTCCACTCAGCATGATAGATTTAATTTACTGATAGCCCATAGTGTCAGGCTGCGTGGTTCTTTGCGCGGCACATGTGTGTGTCTGTATGTAGATGCACAGGCGTGTTCAAGGATGGGGTCATGCATTATATACATATGAGCTAGTAGGGTGCACGGGGCAAAGAGATCAGTGAGGGATAATTGCCGCCTTGGTGTTGTATCAGATGTGTGTTTAACCCAGACCCTGAGCCCACAGCGGCCCGTGACCAGTCGCAACAGATGGCCGTTCTACCCTGGTGACCGCTCAGGGGGTCACGATGGCCTTGGGCTCGTCAACATGGGGCCCGCCTCCCTCCTCTATGTGTGGTCGGATGTTTTTGCCTTCATGAGTAAGACACATAGATTTGCTCTTATGTTTTTGCCAAATGAGATAAGTACAAATTGCATATCTACTCATTTTAAACATTAAGGTGGTTGCCAAGCAATTATCGTTTTGCTTTTACAACTCCAGCACTCCCCACGCATCCCCCACTTGTTGCTCACGCGGTGATTGTAAAGACAAACACAGCTGTCCGTCAGTGCAAATAGATACGACACCAGTGGCATTGTTTGTACAGATCGAGCTGTAACCTCCAGGGCTGTAAAATGAAGTCATCTGCAGCGCTTTGAACGACCATCTGAGGCTGGCTCCCAGTGCGAGTCATCCCCTGTAGATGTCTGTGCCGAAGTGCTGCTTTCACGACAACTGTGCTGCAGGTGAAATGACGTTTTAAATCGCATTAAAGCTTTAAGTTGTGCATAATTTAGTGTGGTCTCAGGTTGTGAGCTGTCTGTCTGGACTTCATCCACCTGCCTCAGCTCCACTCGCATGTCACCTCTTTGTCCATTTCTGAACTGGGAGTTAGGAGGAGCCATACTCTGATCAGGCGTAACATTATGACTACCTTCCTGATATTGTGTAGGTCTCACTTGTGCCTCCAAAACAGTTGTGACTCATCAGAGAATGGACATGGGCCTTCTGAGGGTGTCCTGTGGTGTCGGGCTTGTTCCGGTACATCCCACAGATACCGGATTTGTTTAGGATCTAGTGAATTTGGAGGCCAGGTCATCACTTTGTGCTGTTTTTCACATTTTTTTTAGTTGTTCCTAAATATTTGTTGTTTAGGGATGACTGCTGCCATCAAGGAGTGTCATTGCTATGGGGTGGAAGTGTCTGGTCTGGTCTAGGTGGGTGCTACATGTCTGAGTTACACTGGAGTACTGGAGAGATGATGTACATTACTCTTCTAAAACACATTTCCTCATTTGGTGTTTGACTATTGTGTGGGGTGCTCTAGAAGAGTAGAAACATATCCAATGATAATAATTCTCCTCTTACGTATTCACATCTTTTGATCACCTTTGACATGCGGTGAAATACAGATGTCCATAGTCTGTAGTCTGAAGTCTTTTCTCGTTAATCTGTGAAATATTTCTTTGAGTGTATGATTTGTTTGGCTGAAGATTCTGGCCGGTGTCCCTTGAGTGTGAGGAACCCAGCGTTTATTTACGGGAAGCAGTCCTGAATAATGAGCTGTAATGCCGCAGTAGTGAGAGTAAACTCTTTAGAAGCGAGGGACCAGTCTAAGCAGGACTGGGCTTCAGATCAATCCTGCTGGCAGACACAACAACACTGTTGCTCTGCCACAGTCTCTCTCTCATACACTCACTCCATTTCTCTTCTCTCTCTGCGGAGGCTATTTTTAGCCCTGTCAGCTCTTTCCCCACTGCACTCACCACCACCACCACCACCACCACCACCACCCATCTCTTTCCTCTCAGTCCATCCCTTCATATCAGCCTGACCCGAGTCTCCATCCTAACCTCCAACTTAACCCAATGTACTCCCTTGAACGATCATCTCTGATCCCTCCGCTCGACTCCTTTCCTTCCATCCTCACTCCTCATCACTGACAGAGCTGGTGGGCAGAGGGAGTGCTGGTAAGTTGAGGAGATGTGTCGGGTGGGGGCGGTGGCGGTGGCGGGGGGGCAGACTCTTCTCCTCCTCTCCTCCTCTCCTCCTCTATCTTGTCTGCTCACATTTCCCAAAGACACATGCTTCGTCCAGACCGGTCCACCCCGTGTTTGGTGTCAGTTTGAGTTTTGATCATGCTGTTTTTCTTTGGTGAGTTGTTTGGGTCTGAGCTGATGGCTCATTAGCACTGGAGGCCAGCCAAGCCCCTGGTGGTGGTGCATAGAAAGAGAGAGGCTTTTATGCTGAAGGGAACTGACAGGAAGATGAGGGCCCGGAGCGTACGTGTGTGCATTTTAGGGAAAATAAATATAGATCTTATACAAAAAAAAAATAATAAAAAAATGCAGTACAGATATGAAACTAGAGGCAAGAGATGATTAGAAACTGTGAGAAAATAAGCCCAGACTAACTACACCTGTGCAAGAGCCTCTCTCCATCATCAGACCATGACCACAGCTCCACCGGTGAGGCCGAGGCAGTCACTGTGGTGCCCTTGAGAGCGTGTCCTCAGCCAGCCTCCTCATGATAATGAGGCAGGCCACAGGGACGCCGCTCGCTGCATTCAGCCCCTGCCCGCCCTCACTCCTGCCTCCACGGGGGAGATAAGAAGAGGACGGCGGGGAGGCTAACATCCTGGATGAGGGGGCCCGGGTTAAGGGTAAAGTCACGGCGGTAAAGAGGCGGTAAAGAATGTAGGGCTTCAGCTGATGATTGGAAACTTTTGTAATTAATTAGAGCGCAGTAGCGTAAGCGCAGTGGCGCCGCACTTCCATTCTTCTCCTTCTATGAGAAAACACAAGCAGCTGAAGTTGATAAGACTCCCAGAGAGAATTAATATTTTAAGTGTATTCTGCTCTCAAAGAAAACCGGCGTACTCATCTGAGCTCATACCACACAAACTGACAAAGAGTTTTCCACGACGCAAGAAAATGTTCCTACGGTGTTTTAAACACGGGTTCGAACATGTTCCGCATACATCACATCTGTTTTAAACGAAGCATCGCCCAGATGCGTCACATCCTTCAGTATCTCTGCAGCTGTCCTCTCGCCTTTCATGACAGTCATTCCACATCACACTACTCCTCCTGTGTTCTGTGATGCTGATTATATTCTCATGCTGAACAGTGTGATTGAATATAACCATGACTCTCTCTCTCTCTCTAGCTTACCACCGCAGGTCGGGGGCTGATATAGGCACTGCTATATCTTCTCTCATCACCTTTCTTTTTACTTTTCTTTCCTGCGCAGGAGAATGCCATTTCATACTACGATTCCAAAGCGGATTCAGACTATGTGAGTACAGTACGGATTGCTCCCCCCACTCCCCCGTATGCCTGCCTCAAACCCCCGAAATCCTACCCAGTCCGCTTCCTACCCCTGCCACAATCTCCTGCAACCGCACCCCTCCCCTTTGGCCTTCTTGGTGTTGATGCCCACTTTTTTTCCCCCCCGCCACCCCCTCCGGTCATAGGCCCCTGGGCTGTCGCTGCGCGTTAGTGAGCTGGCACTGCTACATGGTGAGTTGGTGCGACAGACAGAGCCGGGGCGGCCCGACGTGCATGTGACAGTGATTTCAGATGTCCTCACCCGATCTAATTTCCAGTGTTGTCTCTTTCCCCTGCCCCACAAATGTGAACCTGAACTGCACGACTAAACTTTTTAGACCCTCCTCGCGCCCTTCAAGACACCTCACACCAAAACCCAACTTAGGGAACCGTTTCTACCACGCATGGCATTCGTGTTGAAGAATCCGAACGGCATTCAGAAACAGGGCCAGCAGACTGGGCAGCGCATTTTCCTCCTCTCTAAAGATCACCTTGCCGCTACTCCGGCTGCAGCTTGCAGTTCCTCTTTAGGATAGGGCCCATATCCCTCTGATTGATTAAGTTTCAAGGAGGAGTGCAAGAATCCCCTTTAGATCACCAAAGCACAAAAAGATGGGAAGAGAGTGAGAAAGGGAGGCAGAGGAGCCATAAATCATGGTGTGATTTTCTCTTTGTGCACGCCACTCCCGTGATTAATGACACAGCGCTTTAGGGCCTGTCAGCACATCTAATTGGAGAACATCGGTCATCATTAACATGGCACACTGAGGCCAAGCCACTGACACACCCCTGACCCCCACGCTACAAGCCCCCACAACCACCCAAAAATGACGGCAGAAGTCAGGCAGAGGTCATTCCTCTCTGAGACCCCTACAGTGGCCTACCAGTACTCTCCTGTTTCAATCAGGATTCCTCCCCGCCACGACTCTTTTCTCTTGAGCCCCGCCACTTTGGTTTAATCCCATACTGGTGTTAAAAATTGGTTACAAGAAAGGTAAGTGATTGGCAGGCTCTTTTTCATCTTGTTCTCAATACCCTGTTAATTTCTCCTCTTGTCGCTGTACCCTTGATATAAAAGTGATAATTTATTTTAATCAAAACAGACCGTGTGCCAAAGCACGTCTGATGTTCATTCCGGCGCAGTGTGAAGAGCATTTTAGTTGCCACTACCTAGCTCATTCTCGGTATTAATTACAAGTTTCAAAGGCTTTTGATTCATTACTTTCCAGATAGTGATGTTGTCTAAAAATATTATGGCTTTCAAGTCTTACTGAATTATGGGTTGCAATACCTTGTATCTTTGAAATGAGAAAACCAGACAAGATCAGCCCCCAAAAGCATCCTGCTTTAAAATGCAAATATACTTTGGCATCTTATCATGGAGTGGTGCTAAAATCCCCTTTAAAACAGGGGAGTGGTACCACTTTTCCTGTACTACCTTTATCTGTGCGGTGCAAAATCAACAGTCAGATATATATAAACTATATTTTTGTGAGCCTGATTGCCTGATGTTTAATTAAACTTTACTATTTTTTGGTTGTCACATAAAAATGGCACGTGTTAAACTAATACTCTTCAGTTTCGATATTGCTTTATGTGAAGAAATCCTGGTTTGTTTAAAGAGCCGTCTTCCTCTATCAGCGTCTTGCTCTCTTTCATCTAAAGACACTCTATCTCACATGCCGACGTTGGGTCACAAGTGACATGTTTCAGGTTGGCCCTGGTTGGCTGAAGGTGGAAATCAAAGAAGCTTTAAAATGTCATCTCTGGCCCCTTCAGCCTTTAATTAAACCTCGAGAACCGGGGAGATAAAATTAACAAATTGGGTAATGAATCGAGCAAAACAGGTGGTGGATGGTTGAAGAAAATGAACCAATCAGTCTTTCCTGTGTGGATTTATTCAGCTCCTAATTAGACACTGCCTTGGTTAATTATGATTGGGCTCTTCTGAAGAAAGAAAAAAAAATAAATAAAAAGCTCCATGCCCGACATTGACAGAATTAGTGCCACACTGAGTGATAAACAAACGCCTCAAACTCACAGTTAGTGCTGTTGAACAGACAGCATCACCTACCTTATCAGGTCCACTATTATTGGTTATCTTAAAAGCATTTCATATTTTTCTCTGAAAGAAAATGTTGAACTGTCATTAAAGCAGTGCTGAAGGTATTAGTTTGGATAATAAGTACTTGATGTCTTTACTGCCTCAGATTTCAGTGCGTCTGATTGCAAAGTAAACATAGGCGATACGAATACGTTTTAATTGGCAGAGTTTGTAGTCAGTGGTGCATTTTACAGCGTTTCTTTTCTGATCATTACTGTGTTTTATAACCCATTCTCAGACGCCTATTCTTGCATTCTTATTAGAAACATTAATCCCTCTTTAGTTTAGCCTTAGTCTTTCTCTATTATCTCAAGCGTTTACAGAGGAAGACATAAAACATCCATATTATACTGGAACAAGATTATATTGTTATTATAATAATATCATTTTTAAATTTTTAATGAACAAAGGAGTATTTATAGACGACGATTTTTAAGCTCTGCATACCACTGCTGCAAGATCGTAGCTTCAGGTCAGCTTAAAGATGCAGAAGGAAATCAACAAGCTTCTCACCGGAGTCCCATATTAAACTACAGGAAAGCTCCAGTTCATTAGATACATTAGTGAAAAAGTAATGTATTTTAATATAATAGTCCTGCACTATCATAGCTTCATGTAGGTTGTGGTATTCTGCATTTGTTTGGAATAACTGAGCGAGCACAGTCAGCTGACGGCCCCATGTGTGCTATGTCTGTGGGCTTGGCTAAAACAGAAACACTGCATCCTCCAAAATGATCATGCAGTTGAATTACCACCTTTCTGACTCTGTTTCAGTATAAACTAGGGATGCTCGATATTGGCTTTTCTACCGATATCCGATATTCCGATATTGTCCAACTCTTAATTTCTGATACTGATATCACCCGATACCGATATATGCAGTCTTTTTACACCAAAATTGTTAGGTAACAAAATAACATATCACCTATTATGGAATTAACATATTATGTCTAATTTTATTGCTATGTCCCACTGAATGCGAACATAAATGCAACATGGCTTTTCAAATGTAAACACTGTCTGTGCAAAATAAGTTACCGAAAAAAGTACCAAAAAAGTGCCATTCATTTATTTTTATGTGTTTTTAGAGAGAAAGTGTTGCCTCAAACACTACAGACAATATTAAAACAAGGAAACAAGAAACAATGTAGCGCACAAATGTAGCGTATAACTCCACATGATTCTTCTTGAGGTGGGTGATCAAATTTGATGTGTTAAAGGACGACGCCTTGTTTCCTCCTCTCATAACCACCGCTTTACTGTTAGTAGGTGACACTTGGAAATACTTCCAAACCAGGGACATCTCATACACGGCGAGCTAGCTTGTTAGCCATGGTTAGCAACCTATCTCAAAGACCAGAATCGACACTTCGCAGTATGTCACATAAGGCGACTCCGTAACTTACTCTTGTACAGTTAAGAATAAAACACAAAAAATAATAATCAATTCATCGTACTATAATATAGGTAATATAAACCGGGTTATGTACAGGAATATTACAAGCAGAGTCATTGTTCATGTTCATCTATTGTTCATGTGGGTGGGCTTGCACTCTGTGACTGCTCAGAGTTCATCAGAGCCACAGCCCGGGGAAAGAAACTGTCCTTGTGCCGGGTGGTTTTGGCGTACAGTGCTCTGTAGCGCCGGCCTGAGGGGAGGAGTCTAAACAGTTTGTGACCAGGGTGTGAGGGGTCTGTGGAGATTTTCCTGGCCCGCTTCCTGACCCGGGACTGGTACAGGGAGATGAGCGTGTTGTTGTTGTTATACGTCATCAAGCACGCGCCTGTTAACGTCCCATGCTGCGTTCATGCAGACTCGGAAATGCTGATGCCTACAGAACAAATATCGGTTATAAAAACCCGATACTGATAATTCCAGATATTACATTTTTAACTCAATATCGGCTGATAATATCGGAGGGCGGATATTATCGGACATCCCTAGTATAAACTGAACTTTATTATGACCATAAAGGGAGATTTATTGCAGGACTCATATAGTAAAATGCATTTCATTTCATAATGTACCAAACATTTTGGTTAGTGAGTGTACGAGGATATGTCGACTAATATCACTCAGGAAAGTTATTTTCAATCTAGTCTTGTTGATTTCATTGTTTTATGTTTGACATTCTGACAAAATCTTAAAGTGCTTTTACTGACCGTGCAATTTGAAAGAACCAAACATGTTTAATAATTGTGAATCAACAGTTTGATGACTGTGATTTAATAATCATTTTTAATATCAATAATTTAAATGTCAGAGATGTCGCCCAGTCTGCATTTTATCTGTCCCGTGTTTTATATTTCCTGTACTGCGATAAAGAAAAGAGAACTTTCTCCTGAGCTGTTTTCCGTCCTAACGCCGTGTTGCCTCACATGTTTTCCTTCAATGGGCCTCCAGCACAACTATCCTCTGGTTTTCCCTGACAGCAGTTTGTAATTGCATTTTAATAGTCAATTAAAGTATGCCCATCGATCAATTTCTGCTGCGGACAGGGGGTTTTGATTTAATTTTTTTCAAAAAACAAACCATTTTTATCATGTCAGATACGATTAACTCATGCTGCTTTATCAAAGTGTGCGTCTGCTGCACCCAAGATTTATTTATTTACGTTTTACAGTTTTAAAAAGGTTGGTTTTCGTCAATGAGCACTGATCTGAGATATATCTTAGTTTTGCAGATATGCGGTGAGTGAAGTCTAATGAACGACGACTAATGAAGGAGGAATGATACAAGCATGACGCCAGACTTTGCTGAAGGCTACCTCTGTATGGCAGCGCGTCAAACAACTTGGTGCATGAGCACACATTACTTTAATTGTGTTTGTTTAACAAAGACTCGACCGCGAGTCCACTTCCAACATTTGTAATCGCAGAATGTTGGTTTTTTCCTGGGATGCGTCTAACTAGTGTTTTAGTGAGCACTCACATCAGATAAGGAATAAACTAATAAACTGAGCCAGACAGTTGGATTATATCTGACTTTTTAGTTCCACATGCTACAATCACTTGATCCTGTGGGAACAGACACAGATTGTACTACACCGATAACTTATCAAGATAAAAAGCTTAAATGTCAGGGTTTTTTTTTTTCCTTCTTCTTTTTTTAATTTTTTTTATATCCCGGCTCTTTTTGGAGTATTTCTTAATACAATACACACGTCAGGCTTTCTCGTCATGTACAGCAGTCAGACTGAGGAAAAAAAAAAAAGGAGCAAGAGAAAAGCTTCCTTTCTTTTTGAATGGCCACAGATGAGAGAAAAGAAACAGACACGAAATATGCTATCTTCATATGGGTGGGAAACTAAACAGTGATTAAGTGGTGCTGGTTTCTAGTTATTGTTGTGTTATTGGGGTTAATTTGTATGGCACCTCATGTGTCTGTGATAGTCATCACGGGCACTAATGAGTCTCTCTGTTTGGTGTCTGCTTTGATTCCTGCTGTTGTTCTCTGATGAGAAGGCGAGAACAGAGCCACCTAAATCTGAAGGCAGACGAAAGGCGGAATAATTGCTATTTGTGCGCTTAACGTTATCCCGATTCCGTGAGTCAGGGAAGAAAGGCAACAGTGCGAGCCTCGAAAAGGGTGCGAAAAAAAAAAACACATTATGGGAGGTGACGGGACGCGGCTCCACATTTGCATGTTTCATCTGGTATCGGTTTTTATTTATGTACTCGCTAATATCTGTGTGTGTGTGTGTGTGTGTGTGTGCGCGTGTGTGTTTGCAGACGGAGGACGGAGAAGAGGAGAACCCGCTGGAGAGCTCGACGTCTTTGGAGCTCGAGTTTGTGGATGATCCCAATTTTAAAAACAAGGTCAACTACACCTACAGCGCCGTCCAGATTCCTACAGACATATACAAAGGCTGTAAGTGGCGACTTCCTTGTATCGGTAAACGCTTACATTTGTGCTGTCGGTTGTGTTGCTTCTAGGAAAAAAAAAAAGGGGGAAAAGTGCGAATGAGATCATGAATTTTTAACATTAAAAGTCGCACAGAGCATCGAGTAGCACTACCAGGGGTTTTATGTGTATCCTGACTGAATGTAGCAGAGGGCCTTCTGGTTTCATGTACTTTCCCTCCTTTTACATCGGCCTGCACTTTAGCACACTAACATGATTTTAGATGACGGACATCTTCTCACACAATAGCTGTGCTGAATTATTTTTTTTTCCTCCCCTGAGTGGGCATGACCTCCTCTTTTCATAGCACTGTGCCGCCACGCAGACATAACACCCTCCTTAGTCTACAGGTGCCAAATGGACAAAAGGGAACACGTGTACCTTCCGGGACGTCTCTTGGCATGTTCCCTCTGTTATCCACCCCTAACCTTTGGGATACTCTCTGCCCGCCTCTTTAAAGACTCAAGAAAACCCAGAACATGTGCAGACAGACAGCCATTTTCCACACTGGCACATTTTTTCTCCTTCTTGTATTGTCTAGCCTGCTGCCGTCTCCGTTGAACAGGCAGTGTATGGCACCTGTCTGTAACAATGCCTTCCAGCTGTGTCTCCAGACAAATCTTGTCAGAATTAGACACTCGTGGTTCAGGAGGAGATGTCAAAGGCCACAGCTAGCTCACAATGGAGCAATCAGGCCTTCACATTGTTCCCGGAGCCATTTCGTGGCAGCTCTGGTTCCCCTGTCTGAAGATATGAGTCAGAGAATAAAGGCCTCTTGATTGAGCCTGGTGCAGTCTAGAGGAGTAGAGTGGTACGGCGCATGGAATTAGTTTTTCGTGCTCTCTCTGCTCTGGTGAAAATGTTTACTATTGATGTTGTTTAGTTAGCTCCCACTGCGCGGTCTGCTGTGCTGAGATTGCCAACTGCAGATTTTGTGCCAACTCCATCATGAACTTGTGTGCTGTGTTTTAGTCGTTGATAACTAAACAGTTGAATATTGCCGCACAGTAATTCTTAAAGATGCCTCGCGACCAAAACGAATGTCCCAGGCACAAGTGTAAATATTAGAAACATCAATCTGAAGGTATTAAATGTGCAGTGCAGTGCTGACGACACTTAAGGGGAACTCAGTTTTACTCTTCACGTTAACAGCTCTTGGGGGATACTGTTGCGTATATGCGTAAAGAGGTGCATGAGCTTTAATGGCTCCAGAGGGAGCTGTGCAAAATCTGATAAAGCACCTGCAGTGAGTCAACGTGGTTCGGAGCTCGAGACGTGTTTCAAAATGAACCGAACTGGTAAAGAAGTAATAAGGAAGCGAACTAATCAGACTATGTATATAACCCTCTCCTAATTTCTGATTGAGACCACCAGACCGAAGGTACTTGCTCCTTTGACTGTGTATAAAGATGGACTAACCCTATGTGTCGTCACCTAGAGGTGGGGCTGGGCTGTAAAACGATAACGATATGTATCGCGACATCAATAGAAAATACGTTTGATAGAATGTTCAATAATTTCACTTGAACTCTGTTAGAGAAAAATAGGAAGAAAACCCTAAGCCACAACTGCAAGTCATTCTGGGGGATGTAGGCAGAGGAAGGGCTTTAGCCGCTCGACCTATCACGGCCCAGCTAAGACAACAACAACAACAACAACAAAAAAGAACGGCGTGGAGTGAAAGCAGAATATGAGAGCGACAGCGCGAGAGGAAATTGTAGATAAAAAAGGAAATATCACGTCGCCAGTTTGGCAATATTTTGGGTATTTTAATCAGACATGAGTCAGACCGATGTTGTCTGCAAACCTGGTGGCGAGTGAGCTTATAAATTGTCTCTTATCTCTCTTGATTAGCAGCCTAAGACTCGGTTAAGTTTCGTTTATCTGCCGGCCAAGTGAGTGGCTGCTGACTCAGTTAAGCAGGGATCCACGAGCAGCGGTTACGAGTCGGTTAAGTTTCGTTTATCTGCGTATTGTTTGCTGGTCAAGTCGGGTAGTACGTTTTGTTTCCCTGCCGAGTGAGATGTAAGATGTTTGAATGGTGCCGTTTATTGATTATCAATCAAACGTGGTAGGACTCGACTGAGCCGGTTAAATAGACTCTAGATTTATGATTCTCGAGTCGTCTTTGACGGCCGGTTGTATGTTTTCCACCACTAATGAATTAATTAAAAACGAATTAAATTTAATATTGATTAAATATGTCATTGTTATCATTTTTAAAAAATTAACATGACGGATAATAATGGGTTATGGCGGGATTTTTATGACCCTGTCAGTCAAAATGACCGACAACGAAAAAGTCTAGCGCACTGCAGCGGTGCCACACGACAAAGCACCAAGAGCAATATATAGAAACGAATGCAGCTTAGCACAGTTGAGAACTTTGGGTAAAACAGGTTAAAAAAATGATTCAATAATTCTCGATATCGATATATCACTTATATCGTGATACATTTTTCAGCCATATCGCCCAGCCCTACCTAGAGGTGTCCTGGTTTTGAATCTGAGTCGTCATCTTGGCAGCGGCAGACTCCAAACATCAAAGCTAATTCCAAAACAGGCAAAGAGTTAACTGAGGCCGACATCGCCAACCTCTTACACAAAACTATCCTGACATTATTTGTGCAAAACATTGAGCCTTTAAACAAATTACATTTAAATGAAACGCCCCGCAGTTGTCTTGAAAGAGGACCTGCATTTTAACATGGGCACTGTCTCGCTTTAGGAGCTAGCCTCAAGTGACCATTTGAGAAAACATCTTAATGTTTCTGCCCCAGACGTTGCCTCTTGGTAATAAATTAAAACTCTGACCGGACTGTTATAGGTCAGGTTGCGTTGTAACTTATTCACCCTCCACGTAATTGTTGTGGAACAGAAAAACAACATCTCCGTTGTAGCTCTTTTTATTAAGCACTGAGCATGTAAAAACACTATGGAGAATTGGTTTTATTCGCTTTGCTCACACAAATTTAAATCAAGTGCATGTCATGGGAGCTGCATTCGCTGTAGAGAGAAGGTAGAAGAGGTTTATTATCTTCACGCCGTGCTCTGCCGCGGTCCCACCGGTGGGAAGCTGCAGGGGTGCCTTGGAGAGAATGTCTGAGGAAACAAATGTAGGTGGGCTGTTGTCCTCTGGGTCTGGAGAGGTCTGCGTCTACAGTACAGCTGTGGGTTTAGGATTAGCAGAAGAGAAGCAGTGTGAGTGGGTAGATTCGGCGCTCGTTCCTCGGGGGGAGGCTGGAGGAAAGGCGGAGAAAAGAAAACTGTAGGTAGAACACTGCGGAGTCCAAAGTGCAGCAAAATGTTCAACAGTTGCTGTACAGTAAGAGCCCGCTGTTTATTAGCCGGTGTGCTCTGTGTGGCTCAAGTAGCTGGCTTTGATTTGAACACACTGTTAATGCACTGCATACATTTACAGAAAATGTCAGTTTGAATTGCCGGTCACATCAAAATGAGTGTCCTTGGAGATGCGCTGAGAAATTGAGGATCAGATAGAAAGTAAAGGGGTGAGAGGAGAGGGAAGGAGAAGAGACTCTTTAATAATAGAAACCATTTACAGAGAGAAAAAAAAAAGCGTTTCTTTTTTTCTTCTTTTTTTTTTTTTGTATTGTGATCCTTTCAGCAGCTAAATGAGGCGATATATGCATCTTGGTTTGATTTGTCTGCTAGGCCCCATGTCCGTTTATTGAGATTGAGAGTGTTCCCTGAGCGCAGTAATGAACCATTTTATGATTCATTATCCCACTGCTGATTCCTGCTGCCAAGTCTGCAAACTTTCTAATTAGCGTAGGTCAAACAGTCATACCGTTTTCTTCTAATTATAGTTGCTTATTAGAAAATGGACATCACAACACAGCCACAGAGGAATAAATTGATGTGGGCGGCGTTGTCCATTGAGGAGCAGGTTTTATTCTCCCAGTGAAACATGCAGGGGTTTGCTGAACGAACGTGGAGCCAGGGAATATAATCTTTATAATAATCACTAAACATAAGTATAAAAACAGTGAGGGAATACGCAAATGATTTGTTGGCTATTATTTTGTAGATTCAGTGGCGTCTCAATGGTAATTGGCCCGTGTTTAGTCACAGACAGAGAGTACTAAGCCAGATTGGCTCATTCTGCAGCTGCATGTACATTATGACATCCTGAATATATAGATGATTGTAAATTAGACTTTTTTAAGAGTGGGAATTATACATGTATAGTGTGCACATAGTGTGGGAATATATTAGTGTCTGTATGAATAAGCAGCCACTGTTCCCAGCAGGGAACAAAGGAAACCACCATTCAATGTGGGCAGTCCTTTCATTAAATTTGAAGTTTAAATCCGCTGCATGCAGCTTCCTTTCCCAGGGGCCTAACGTCATGTTGTCAGTTTGCTATTGTAGTCGGGCGCAGTGAGGAACTTGGTTATCAGAAATGAATGGCTACAACTGGCTAACTGCGTGTTCAGATGAAAGAGCAGGGCTTAAATGTTTTCCATGGGGTGATTAACCGAGCCACGCCATCCTCCGCTCACACACACGCGCGCCCAATCACCACCCCTGTCCTATACAGTGCTGCCTGATTGTTTCCATGCGTTTTTTCACTTTTACTTTACATTCAGCCAATGTTTTCCTAAGTGTATCATCGTTGTAGCGAGGGAGTTTCTACATTTTATGCAGCCAATATGTTCCGTGACTTCATATTGACACTTTGAACCTGAGATAGCACATTCCTTTTAATTGCATTTGGAAAAAGCAGCACACTGACCTTCATCCAGCCGACGGTTTGGTTATTCACACATTCCTATTTGGTTAGTTTCATACGGCAGAGTAGTTAGTGAAAATGTTCCTCTCTGTTCAACCAGCTAGTCGCTAACCTTATGCAGCTCACATTTGGTGCCAGGCAGTTAACGTGCAGCATTTTTTTTACCTTTCTAACCGAAAACTGCTGCCTGCTCCATCTGGAAACTGGGCTGATGAGTGAACAACAAAGTATTTGGTACGTTTCTGCGGCTGCACGGCAGTATGACAATAACGCATTTTGTATTTCAACCAAAAACATGTAATGCAAGGACAAGCTCGCCCTTGTCAAGCTCTTGTATGAATGAAGAAGGGGCATAAATGTGAGGCGCGCACAACACTCTCGTAATGTGTGAAGAATGTGTAGGCTGCACAATAGGCAGACTATGAGACTAAACAAGAAAGAGAAAAATCCCCAAATCACTGCCAAAGTCATAAGCTTTCATTTTGGGTACAGCACTCTCTGGTCTTTGATTGTGTCCCTTCCGGGGGAAAAAAATCCTCCATCTCACGTCCGTAAAGAGCAAGTTCATCTTATGTGCAACAGATGCATTAGATAGAGAAGTTTGCAGCAGAGATTTGCATGTGCCATGCTTCACCCGAGTCAAACAGCCTCTGATGCAAGTCACCTTGTTTAAAATGAATCCGTAGAGTGAGCTTACTCCACGGACAAAGGCGACTATTCATAGACAGACTCAGGTCTCTTCACAAAAGGAAGAGAAAATAATAATGACAGGAATGAGAATTACGCTTTGTTGCCGAGTTATATTATATGCTACGGCTCCAGTTAATGAACGTGCCCACTTTAAGTGCCTTTGCCTTAGATCTCTATAATAAAACGCTTCATTTGTCACATTGAAGTAATAAGCTATGAGTCTTTGAGATTTGCCTCAGCTAAAGTGTCGTCTCCGTCAGTGGGTGTGCACGTACATTAACATGTGGTCTGTTATCCTTCCAGTAGAGGAAGCTTCCCTGTCAACCAGCTCCAACCAGCTCACACCACGCTGGAGATCATCGCAGCAGCTCTCAACTTCAAACCAGATTTAAATGTGAGGGGAAAAAAATAATATTTGTGGTTAAAAAAAAAAGAAGGAGAGAGAAAGTGTGGGAAGAAAAGAAGAAAGGGATTTAAAGTTAAACCAAAAGAGAAGAAAGACGGTATAAACACTGCGGGCTGTATTTCTTTCATTCCCGTCTTCACAGACTCCGTCTTCCCCTCTCTGCCCCTCACCCATCCAACCCCTATAGTGTGTGCCCAGTGAAGGGGCACTATCATTTACCCGCACGCTAATTAGAACAGTCAGCACAGCAAACTCCACTTCACTCACCACCAGGCTCACAAATTACATTTCATGTGTTTGTTATTTACTGCTCTTCTTTAATTAGAAAGTATTTGGAGGAGCACTCTGGAGGTACGGTGAGACCTCTTCCTCCTGCCTCATTCTGTATATTGAATAAACATCCCTCCCCGGAGAAGTTTGTCTTTGTGTCCCCGCCCTCACAGTCTGACATTACCATTTAACCAAACTGAGTTCCTCAATGACAAATCCGTCATCTTAAATCCAACCCCCACAAGAAACTGTTTGGACCCTTATCGTGAATTTTAATTCATGCTGTCGAGAAGTTCTCGTAAAGTAAAGTGCAACGGATGCACATTTTCTGGATGTTATTTTTCCTCAACCAAAGCTGCGACATTATTATTATTTTTTTTCCTCTGCAAAGACGTGGTTTTAGCTTGTTTGGGCGTGTGAGGCGCTGCCAGTTCCTCTTGCTCGCTCGTTTCCTCATGCAGGATGAAAGGTCTCAAGGTTCAGGCTCTTTAACACTCAGCCAGGCCATAAAAATCAGACCCTGAAGAAAAGAAGGAGAGACAGGGAGGAAACAGGCCAGAGGAGGAGAGGCGGCCGGAGAATGAACTGGGTTGACACTATCAAGGAAAATAGAAGAAAGCGGTGCATGCAGGAGAGGTTTTGAAGAAGCTTCTGGTTAATTAAGTAAACCATTCATTCATTTCTCAGTTATTGTGGATTTATTTTAAGAACTCTTCAGAGTGAGGAATTTGCAATTATCAGGAATTTCTGGAACAGTGTTGCTGGCTAAAAAAAAAAAAAAATGCATAAAAGTCGCTGTTGAATTTTTATAAATGTCGCTCTCTGAGCACCACAAATACAATTCTGTTCGCCTTTAAACTAGAAGCAAAAGACGCCAGAGGGGGACGTCGCAAATTCTAAAACAAGCCTGTCCACTGAAAGTACACGGCTGAATACCACTCGTCGTATTTAACTCGTTACCTCAACACGCAGTGATTGGAACAAAAGACGTACTAATGAAATTGACATGTGGTCTTTTAATAACAAGGCGCGTGGCTTCAAGGCAAGCTGCACCTGTGATAGTGTCTCGGTTTAAATGGGACTTAGCGTTCAAATGAATAAAAAGGTACGAATTGTCCCTTTGCATCCAAAAATAGAGAAGTGTTACCCAGCTTTTCTACTTGAGCAGCGTTACCTATATGTCACACTAAGTGGGACGGAATAACACCGCTACCACTTCTGTTTAAAACACATAATAATAATAGTAATAATAAACACTTTATGGCCTTGACAGCTTTAATGGTTATGACTCTTCAAAGGGACTCGGCTAATAGGTTTAGCTCCATTACCGTTATGGATTTCTTTTGAGGCTCCACTTGTGCTCCATCATGTTACATTACAGACCACCGTGCCTCTGTTCTGCTCTGTGTGTACAGTAAAGCCCCGCTCTCCTTTTCATAATGGCGCTTTAATACAGCGCATAAGGCGCAGATCTGTTTGGATGGCTCTTTATCTCGGGCACATCACTGTGAATAATGTGTGTACTTGGGGTTTTGGGGGGTGCGGGAGGGGCTTGGTCATAGGATAGAGTGATGGTGGGGGGGCGATGAGGAACGATCTCACGCGGAGATGCTCCATAAATCCCACTCATAATTGTTTCCCCACTTTGTGTGCAGTCTTGCTCCATAAAGGGGCAAAGCCAAGGGTGCTCTAAATGTCAGGGGAAGCGCCACGCTGATGAATTACCTTTTAAAGATATCACAGAGAGGCGCATTTCATGTGAAAGATGAGACTTACATGGCTCTCCTAGGCCCCGTCTGGCAGCGGGAGCCCCCCCACCACCACCACCACCACACACAGGGGAAATTTGTCTTTTTATCAACTGTCCAGGGAAGTCAATGCACATCCTAACTGAATAAATCAAAGAGAATTAGTTTGCCGTGTTCTCTTATCGCTGATGTGCCTGTTTTTCTTTACAGAGATCACCTGCAGATGTGTGCTAATGTGACAGTAGAGGTGGCTCACGTATGGTTTCCTTTCAGCTGGCAGCATTAAAACACCTGCTCAGCCTCTTTACGCTTAAAGACTCAGGCTGAGCAACACAGAAGTGTGGTTGAAGACGCAAACGGTTGCAATTGGGCATCACGGGTACAAATACTGCTCCTGAATTAGCTTACTTACCGTGTGTGTAGGAATTATGTGTATGTCTGCTGGACAAACCTTCCAGCATAGCTATACCTTGATTCTAGTCAGCTGACATGGTGCCATTTTTAAGCAGAGGTCACTGGATGTCTCTTTGCCCTTGGCCTGTGTGGGACAGCTATCATTACAGACGCAGCGCCTCTCCAGATAAGAGCGCCCAGGACTTCACAGCACACAGGCTGCCGCTGCAGCCACCTGCTGCGATGGCTCATGCTTAAAGGATAATACTTTTTACACATTAATCAGATGGCTCTTTGACCATGGAGCATTGCTCAGCACAGATGAAATTGAAAAGCGTGGTTTGGTCCCTTGATAATCTCCACACAAACATCAGTGAAATATAGCCACTGGTTGCACTGAAATGCTTCAGTCATGGAGGTGATTGCAGCAAGTTTAAAAATTCATGATCAAAACAGCCGAGATGCTAAGAGCCTCACTAGTTCCTCTCCCTTGTCTCTTTTCGGTTCTTCATGCCATCTGGACTCTTGGCATGTGTCACCTCTATGAGACATCTCTTACTTTCTATTTCTGGGGTTTTGGAGCAGACGTGTGTCTGGGTTGCCTCCTTCTCGAATGAATCAATAAAAAACTGCATAAGAAGGCTGACAAAGCATACAGAACTAAAACGATGACATGCTTGTGAAGGCCAGTCTTTCTCAAACAATTTCTACGACAGTTTTGATCTGACAATTATGTGCAAACACACCAGATCATAAGATCTAAGATTGACATTTTTAGCTGTTTAAACTAAAGGTTGAGTTTTTATTTTATTTTTCTAGCCTTGTGCGTAATATGTTGCCTTTTCCACTGCGGTGAAAGCAGCCCATCGCTCTTTAATTAATGTATTTCCTTCCGTCAATCAGCTCTCGATCAGCTTTTAGTGTTCATGCTCATTTGTAGGTTTGACTCTATCCCCCTTTATTCCTCTTTTGTGTTTATATTTATGAGCTTTTATGAAACTATGTAAACCAGCTCCCCTTCGTCAAAAATTTGGCTTTCATAAACTTCTTTTTTCCAAACATGTCTTAGTGCTGCTTTTTGTGGTGCGTGTGCACCATCGTATTGTATTACAGCACTCGTGCCGTGCGTGGCTTTACTGTGTATTAAAGCTGAGCTTCAACTTTATTCAACTCTCCAATGAGGCCGATCTCTCCAGTCACAAGCTTTTGTTTCGCTAATATTTAAATAGCATCCGACGACTTCAGTGAGCGCTTGAGTAATGACAGTGTAGCTCGGTTACGCCTTTCAGTGCTGCTTTTGTTGCTCATAGTGTGGATGCAGCACAAGAATTCATAGACGAATTCCATCGAATAAAATGAGTCAGGACATACATGAAGCAGCTACAACAACTGTTTGGATGAGACGTGCATCCGTGAAGCAGTAATTGTAGTTTTAGGATGCTAGAGAGTAACGATGCTTTTGTTTTGAGTTACAATTTTGGAGAGACTTAAGCACGGTAGAGTGAAGCTTTAGGGTGGAAAGTGATGTTTTTAGGTAATGTTGTTTAACTGTGATTATGCAGAACCTTTTCCGCGTACAGTCAAGGAGGTGGTGAGCCGTGGCTGGGTGGAAGGTTAGCCTGTAAACTGACAGCTCGTCAAAGACTGAGCAGTAATTGAAAAGCATGGGGAAAGTGGATAATGATCGTTTATTTGTGCGAAATTCAAACGAGGGGTTGAGAAACGCTGGACTTGTCGGTTTAGAGGCTTATCTAGCTTTGGTTGGCTGACTAATTAAATCAGAGAAGCGAGTGAAGTTCTCCTCAGCTCAGCGCCTCGTCTTGTTTCCTCTTTAATCAGGTGGCTATTAAACCTCTGATTGCACTCCCCATCTTCTGACTTCTGCCTAGCTATTAAACACAGACTGAAAGCATTTTTGTGGCGCGTGTGTACACTTGTGTGTGTGTGTGTGAGAAGATGCATATTGTGTCCCATTATACGCATATAACAGAAAAAAGAAAACATAATTTAGATCAAATAAGGACAGTGCGAGTTTTAAGAGAGCACGGCAGAAAATAAGACACATGTTGTTTCTTTGGTAGTTTTATCGCGCTACCTCCGGCGGGTTATTCCACTTACTGTTGACTAGATGATAAATGCTGCTTTCCACAAGTATAAATCCATTTACCATTGACAATCCAGATATATATGACATTAAATCAAAACCCATTCTTTAATATTTTCGGCCATGTGTGCACAAACACATCAGTGCTCTTTCACTTCCTCTCCTCCCAATAACCGTGCACACGCACAAACACACAAATCTTCTCATGCTGAAAAGCCGCTATCAAAAATTCAGCCGTGGCTTCTTCCTCCACATGCGGCGAGTGACACGCCGCACGACCTCCTCCAAGGTCATCTCAGATTCCTCCTATGCACTCCGCAGAGATCACTCAGATTAGACTAATGCCGTGCCCAGACGGATCCCGCCGGCCATGCTGCCTGCATACATCCATTCTTATATACTTTTCTCACTTCTGCTGGCGCGTGCAAGGTTGTTCAGCGAAGAGAAGGTGACCTGAGAACCTGGCGTTACGTTTCGCATTTAGGGTGAACTGTTTTTAAAGCTTGTTCTTATGCATCTTGAGTTAGGGTTATTTTCCTTATTTTCCATTCTATCTACTTTCTATTTTCACTTTAAATTAACAGGAGCTTATTCAAAGTTTCAGAGTGTGTATTGCAAGAGTGAGAAGTTTTCCCCATGTGGCAGGTTTCACGAAAAACTTTTGAGAGTACTTGTTGTTACATGTGTTTACTGACTCTTTGCGTATTTTCCTACAGCCCCTGTCATCCTCAATGAACTAAACTGGACCCAGGCGCTGGAGAGGGTCTTCATTGAAAACCGTCGGGACGACAGCTCTCTGCGCTGGCAGGTGTTTGGCAGTGCCACGGGAGTGACGCGATACTACCCAGGTAGGCCACAGGTTTCTGATGCAACACCCTGCCTTATAACTCACTGCAAGATAAAGTCTAAATTGACCCTAGGGATCCTCAGCTGCAGAACATTGGCTATCTCTTATCAGATGGCCGTACTGGTAACTGGATAGACAGAATGAAATTATGATTACTTTGATCTAATCTGATCTGAAATGGCCTACAGTTCGCCATACGGCCGATAACTCGTATTGTTGCTCTCTGCAGCCACTCCATGGAGGGCGCCCAACAAGATTGACCTGTACGATGTCCGCAGAAGACCGTGGTAAGTGCCGACTTTAGAGAGAGCCTGATGGAGTTCTGTCTGAGCACAATACTAGATTTCATCATTTTATTTTATTCCATTATTGCCTGCTGCCCATTTATGAATTCTATTAAAAGAAATTGGAGATGGACGTGGATCATCGTTAAACAAACTAAGCTCAAGACAGCTTTCAGGAAGATTTGAGATGTGTTTTTAAAAATGGAATATGTGATTTGGGATTATCCACACTGATTTAAAAAGTGACTTCAGTATAGAAGTTAGGTTTAGTCATAATGATTACATTTTTCCAAGGGTTTGACAAGCCTAAAATGTGCTAAATTCTAATTTGCTGAGCTTTCCAAGTGTGTTGACTTTGTCCTGGAGGGCGTCTGCCTGCGTATACTTGAACGCTTGAGCACCGAGGGCAAAGGGGTTTGTGTTGGGTCGTCAGACTACTAACCAACACAAACATCAGCTGGAAGAGCAGAGTAAAAGTGCAGAAAATTGCTGAAATTTAACTTGTCAGCGCAACACCTGTGCTGTCAGTAGCAGCAGCAGTCACGCCGTCTTAAAACTGTGACAAACTGTTACATGCAAACTGTGCATGAGTCTGCATGAGTCTACATGCACACTGTAAACACTTACAGGTTTGTGTGTTTTAATACAATACCCTTGGTCCAGTCACTGCCTATGCGTTTTGTTGTTCTATTGAAAATAATTTGAAGTCATCTTCATCATTTTGATTACTCAGTGTAAAGGTATAATCATAGACTGTATATAAATATGGACAACACGCCCCCAGTTCCGAACTGACAAACTGACGCCATTTCCCCAGGGGTACGGCGTTTAATTGTTTAATTAATACTGCGCTCTGTTCTACCTGCACCTGTTAAAAGAAAATGTTGGATTATACACTGTACTTGATTTAATTTCATTTATTTATTTATTTTTTACAACTCTCACAGGATAGCTTTTGGAGCGGTTGGCATGAAAACTGGTAGTTGTCATGCATTATGTCGCATCCTGTTTCTATAGCATCAAATAACTAACAAAAATGAAACTTGAACATGCATCAACATTATATTAACTACCTTAAAATAACAGAAACCATCCTTGAAAAAAAAAAATTATTTGATGTGTGCTTTAGTGTTTGCCCATCTACGAACATGGAGGGGGTGGAGCTTATGACCTATACTGCAGCCAGTCACCAGGGGGAGCTCTACTTGCTTTGGCTTCACTCTGAGAAGCAGTTCCGCTGTCGATCTGTCTATGTAACGTACAACTATTTTAAATTATTAGATGTCCTTGCTTCTGACAAATCCTTCATACAAAAAAAAAGTTCTGACGTCATTTTCTAAGAATTTTCCTGCTTGGATTAAGACATACCTGCAGTTTTGAGGGTTTTCTGAATACAGCGACGTGTACAAAAGATAAGTTTCTCTTAAACCTCTTAAATGCAACCAGTATTGGAGCTCTTCTATAGCATTCTCTCTTCAGTAGATCTCAGCTTCTCTCTAGTCTGCAGTTTAAAAAAAAAGAAGGATAATGTTAATATCATAAGACTTATGACAATCTACAACGTGCCAGTCTTTGCCAGTTCTCCGTGCAGCAGTTGCTACCTGTACAGAGTGACGAGGTGGACAGAACTAGGCTGCGTCCGGCCAAGCTTCCTGTCCACCCTTTGACTTTCAATCTACCTGTCACATCGCCTTTGTGGCAGCCCTGCCTGTTGCCTGGTTACAGGTTGGAGTGAACTGGACACAATCATGACAGCGGCGTTGATTAGACCTGACCCCATTTTCAATCTCTGTTTCCGTCCAGCTCAACCTGAGTGGCTGTTTGAGGTCAGGCCAGGCTGGCAGATGAAGTCAACCAGCTCAGGCCAAACAAATCAAACCAAAAGAGCCTTTCTGTTGTGTTACAGTTTGTACGAAAGTCAGGGACACAAATGTGCAATCGGAACATCTTGAAGTGTCTGAAACTGAGAAACAGCAGTGATCCTGAATTGTAACTTACGAATTTAAGCAGTCGGTAATTTCTTGTGCGTGAGGCTTTTAAAGGTCCCAAGGTTAAATTTATTCATTCATAAAAACATGGAAATGACAGTGCTCCCATCTTTATTAACCAGTGCCGACTAAACCAAAGTATAAAAACCCACAGAATTAAACTGTAGATAAACACGTAATATATGACATTGTTGATTCATTCGGGTGTCACTTGGTTCGTCTGCTTTGTTTTTTTAAATACTGAAATAAAAGATGAAAATAAAATATATCCTCTTCACAGTACAAGGTTTATGTTCCTCTTTTCCCTGGGGGATAAAAGTAAATTCAGATTTACAGCTGAAGAATTTGCCTGTCTGGGATGACACAACTGTTTAGATCACAGATTGGGCCCTGTAATGAAAAGCACCTCAGTGTATCTGCAAGCATGAGACTAACAAGGTGCTGCCTGACAATCTAATTAAGTTAACACCACCGAAGGTCTCCCTAGTGCTGCGCTGTCACATTAGGCAACAATATGAACACGGAAAATGCTGGAAAACATGAGGCAGGGTGAGGCAGGACAACTTAAAACACTGATCCTTTCTCTGATCCGTCAGTGCAGTAGGCAAAGTACATTTTGCGTTTAATTATCTGACACGCACTGTGACCGGGAGACTCTTCCGGAGACGGGAAGGAATGAGGGGTGAGAAGGACGAGGGCAACTGCTGAGCAACAGTAACATGTGTGACAAGGTTCGACAGAGGAAGAGGTGGTTTTTTTGTTTTGCTTTGTTTTGTTTTTTTCTCCTCAGAGGAACACCATGCCACCCTTTTGGTCCTCCATGTTTGTCACTGTCATTTCTGTTGAGCCTTTCCTCGTGCTGGAGTCTCCGACATTGCGACAGCCTGTTGCTTAGCAACTTGTGCCCAGCCGTGCTGAGTGGCGGGGCCGTGGCAGGGGAGTGTCATGATATGTCAGGTCAGACTTGTGTGATTATAGTCTAACATGCTGTCTCCCCGACTGACATCCTCCGGAGAGGTCGGCCAATCACGCACTTTTCAAAAACAGTCTGCCGGGGTTAGGTAAGCCCATCATGTGTGCTTATGTGACAGCATTAGATTAGCGGCATCCATCACGGGGACGGTAGCACAAATAACAGCATGAGCATTTACACAAGATGAACACGCCATGTGGAATTACAGTGAAGTCTGAATAAAGTGATATTATACTGAGGCTACTGTGCATACAGATTAGAGACATGTTTGCGGCAGATTTAGCCCTCACTGGCAGAGACACTGGTAACTTTAATTGTACGCCACCAGCTAAAGACCTGAGGCTATTGGTTATCAGCTGAGAAATTACAGTTGTAGCCACAAGCAACTATTACAGGATAATGGTTATGGTTAAAACTTAGATTAATAGCAGCACATGTAGGCAAAAACCATGGTTAAATATGACAAGTTATAACTTATCTAGCACATGCTAATATTAGCCACCATGAGCTTATACCAGACCAAGTAAGACCCATGGGGACTCTCAAGTGAAAAATAAATAATACAGCCTTTGATTCATGACAAATTTCTGTTCATCTTGCAGAAGTTGTGTAGCCTTGATTAAGTCTGTCTCTTTATAGCATTAATTGTTTGGGAGCATCCGTCAAGTTTGTGCTAGTAGGACGCGGTAAGCTAGCCCTCAGAAGGTGGAGGCTAGCTTGTCAGCGTTGGCACTGATTCCCACTAAATGTTACTTTCCTTTCATGTCACGTCAGCCACTAATGACTTATCACCGGCTCCACACATGCGGTTTTGTGCTCATCCCACATTACACAAACTATAACTTTCGCTCATCAGATTTGCAGTAACAGTGTTGTCGCTGGTGCAAAAACTAAACCCACACATCCTAGGGGTTGAAAAATCTATGCAACTGAGGATGTTTTGTTTCAGCAAAAGCAACTTTAAAATAGTGAATAATGTAAAACGGGCACTGTCGACCACATCCTCCCACATACCTGGCTGCTCTTTTCCTCTCCCAAACTCACAGATGGATCAGATCACGCGGGCTGATAACGGCAGATAGATCCTGCAGCCTCACAAATCCCAGCAAAGCGAGTGGTATACACAGATCTAATCACAGCAACATACTTCAGTAGCATCTGCATTGACACGGTCTCTACGTTGACTCCCGTAGTCAGAGATGGGATTTTTCAGCACAGAGTGAATATAGCAGTCGACATTTCTGACCTTTTGAGGAGTGTAATAAACCTTTAGTTTTACTGGGCCTGATCAATAGTGATGTGGCCGATCTGGCCAGAGCTGTCCAGGTGGTCCGCTGAGGAAAAAAAATGGGATGGTCGCCTGCCTCTGTAGATGTCTGCTCCCTACCAACAACCTCAGGAAAATTAATGGTCCAGTCAGCGCACTTAATTGTCTCCAATTGCTCTGACATTAATTATTAACATTTGTCCATTATAATGTCTGTTCGTGTTACCAAGGGAAGCGAAGCAGAGGGTTGAAGCGTAGCAGAGGGAGAGGGGGGCAAAGTGAAGGGGTGAGGAGGAGAGAAATAACCAGAGACAGGCATGGAGTCCTGTTATCCAAGCGTTGCAAAGATCCCATTACCTCCCAGGGTCACAACAGCATGTAGGCTATATCACATATTGATTTCTTCAAAAAGTCAATTTAATCTCTTTATAAATATTATGACTGCTGGTCAATCCTCAAAGCTGAGGCTCCCCAAAATACCATTCCCAGCATCTGGAGTCATTCATTTCACCCCACTTCAGGTTAGAAGCTGAGGTAAAGCCGGGATTTAGGATTTATTAGCCCCCCCCAAAAAAAGAGAGACATTTCAGTTTACGTCAAGACGTAACTTATGGACACTTATTGTTCCATCTCTGAAAGCAACAGTGTCGGACTAATATTTCTCTACTGCTCATTTATTTTGTTGCAAATCTATAGGAGTAACTTTTTTTAAATATTCCGCAGTATTTTTGGAAATTTGTGGAGCGTAAAAACAACCAAAAACAGCCAAAGTATGAAAATCTTGGCAGCAACACTTGCAATAATCAACAGGGAAGTGGAATAAATAAAGGTAGACAACATCTCTTTCTCCTGCAGGCTCCCTGGGCGCCGTCCTCCTATATTTTTATCTTAATTCAATCTTTATTCGCCTGCCACATCCACAGCAGCGCTAAGAGACCAGCAGTCCATAAAATAATAAGCCCATCAGCGCAACACAGATCCACGCACATGTGAGCGCACGCACACAAACATGCCCAGGGTACAGTTTGCCAATTACTCTGTGGCTACATTCTTTCTGTACATATCAAAAGCTTTAACTGTGAGGTAAATCCGCACATTGAAGTGTAAGTAAGCGCGCACAATATAGACGATTCTGTGTACACATCCCACTCATTATGTACAATATATGCACTCGTGCACTGCGCTTGCATACAATATATGCAATCATAGTATCCTGCAGACACACTGCAGCTCTGTACAATGAGCCCAGCCCTCTGTGTATCACGTTACGTGTATCTATTGCATGTTTCTGAAATGTACGTAGCAGATAATTCCTCTGATTTAAATGTAATGCACAGCACTTTGTCGAATGGGTCAGGGTGCATAAACACAATCTCCTGAGAGAGTTAGCCCCCCGGCGCAGTTAATGTATTGATTTTACAGCGCTGTGCCATGATAAAACTATTTCATGAATTCCAATGAGACTCCCTTTACCAGACTGCCACAAAAGAGGCGAAATACAATCACCACAACGCAGAATGTGTCATTGTGTTCATTGCTCGCATAATGCGTTTCTTTTAGATGTATGGGTGTCGGCGGTGTCGGCGACAGTGGCGGTTTGTACGGGCGGGGCGGCTGTGAACGCTGCTGTTTTAATCTCCTCTCACTTAGAGCAGTGCCTCGTTCCACCTGAGTGTAAAGAGCACACGTCTCTCACATACACTCTATCTTGATTGTACATATTGCCGACACACAGATTCGTGACGCTGTAGACACGTTTCTATCAAGGCATACGTGATGTGTTTTATGGCTCTCTGGATTTTTTTTTATCGAGTCACAGCTGCTATGTCCAGATTGGCTCTTCAATTTATTTGCTCTATAATATATACCAAAATGAAAAAAAGCATTGGCTACTTATACACCAGGAATATATACTGATCAGGCATAACATTATGACCACTGACAGGAGAAGTAAATCTTGATCATCTTGTGACAATCCAGTGTTCTGCTGGGAAACTTTTGGACCTGGCATTCATGTGAATGTTACTTAGCACCCTCTAGACCAGACACCCCCACCCCATAGCAATGACACAGCCATCCCCAGCAGGATGCAGCCTGACACAGAGCAAAAACAGTTTAGGAACAACTAAAAAACATGAAGAAGAGCACAAGGTGTTGACCTGGCCTGCAAATTCACTACATCCCAAACTGATTAAGTATCTGTGGGATGATCCACAGAGGCCCCTCCCCTCAACCCACTGGACCCAAAGACCCCCACTAACAACATCTTGTTTCCATCACAGGAGACCCTCAGAAGACCCATGTCCATTCTCTGATGAGTCGCAGCTGTTTTAGAGGCACAAGGGAGACCAACACAATATTAGGAATGTGGTCATAATGTTATGCCTCATTCTTTTGATTATGTGATACATTACAAACCTCTGAACTCAGATAAAAGGTTTTGCCTAATGATAATTTCTCGGTGAATTTGCCAGCAATGTGTAAATGAAGTTTCTCACTCCACCCCACTATTGCAAATCTTAAACAAAGTTAAAACAAAGGCAGCTGGATTCATTTGTGTTGAGTTGAAGACGTTTCACCATTCATCCAAAATTAAGAGAAGATGAATGGTTTGAAAGAGGCCATCTATATAAAATTGGAAACCCACTTTCAGAACAAGGGGAGGTGGACTGAGACATCACTTACCCAAAAGGTTTCACCCCCATTCACACCTCGAGTCTTAGGAGTTCCTGTCCGTTAACGGATTTAGATTAGACTCACCTCAACAACATCTATAAGTTGCAGGTGAGTAATGCTAACAGACCCTTGTCATGTGATTGTCAAGTTTGCGCCACACACACCAGTCAGTTAAGTCTGAGGAATCATTGTGGATGACTGGTGAGAAATCTTCAAGAAAACTCAAACAAGTCACGTTTTTGCCATTGTTTTAGAAATAATCACATCGCTAGTTCTGACATAATCACGTTATATTGATCGCTCGGTCTAAAACCAAAACAGATCCATTTTACAACAATATGAAACAGCAGTGATTGTTCACATTTGAGAATTATGTGAGCACGTTTTATTACTTCTTGGCAACTGTGTTTGTAGTTTGTTCTTGAAATTCCTAACCACTAGACTTTATAGCATGGCCATTGCTGTATAGCAGTTCATGAGGTAGTACATGGAGCTTAAATACGTGAATGTGAGTTGCAGGGTGTAAACAAGCTCCGTTAAATTGCGGCTGGTTGTAAGTCACAGGTCGGACTCAGAAGGAGAGCTTTCACATTACATCTTCTGTAACCAGCTTCTCATGGAGTAAACCAGAACAGACATATTGTCGTGTGAAATACAATAGCGACGTCTGAAGTGAAATGCACGAGCTCAGAAGTTTCAGTGTCGGTGGTAAGATTACCACAGTAACTTTTAGTGAGTGGACCGAGAGGCTGTAGGCTGTAGGCTGGGGTGTAGTGTCTGCTGGCTGATGGTTTTGTCGCGGGGGGACAGAATGGGCGACAGGGCTCTGTTCAGCACCAGCCAGGCCCATCTGCTTGTCACCTGGCCTTGGCACGCAGGAGACTGGGTAATGACAGGGAAAGAATGGCATCAGTGGGCAGAAGCTGAGAGGTAATTACTGACTGGAATCCATGCAGAAACAACACATCTGGATCCATGAGTCAAAATGTGGAGAATTATACTCTGATAGCGGCCTCAATTCATGATTTTTATCTGTCAAAAACCGTAGAACCGCGTATCAGCCCAGAGACTGAAAAGAGAGACTCCATCCTCTCTGATCCTGATGTTCTCTGCTCAGAGGCATAGAGGAAATTCAATTGTACCCCAAGCATTGGAAAGGCACAGAAAGAAAGTGGTGCTGATACACCAAGACAATCTGTGTGGAAGATCAGCCATGGCAGCAGTATAGCTCCAGTGTTGAGTGACACTATCCCGGCTCATGTGTTACTCTTCCTTACTCCATCACTGCTCACACATTCTTCTTAAAGCCCATTACTGCTGATCAATGCCGCCTCTTTCACAGTTAGAGAGAAATGATCGTCTTGAAAGTAATATTTTCTCAGCGTATTTTAGGGCCAATGCTTGCACGTTCCTCCATTGTGAGGTTTTACATTGGTGCAGCTGAAGACGACCTATAATGACTGAGTAATAGAAGTCTGCATTGCCTTATAATTAACATTTAGCCCCTTCAAAATAACTTGAAGTCCCATTAAAGGACTATTCTCCTCTATGAGAAATGGAGTGACCGCAGAAGTTAATGAAATCCTGCAGTTGGTCTGTGGGCATCAGCCGTCACCAAATGACCCTCGTTCAATCTCCAGACGGGGTGTCTCCGTCCGTGAGCCCGAGGCTGTGGAGACGTGGGCCACATTTTGACTGAGTTTCAGTCCTGCATCAGTGATCGCTTTCACAAACCCCATCCGCTCCAGAGAAAGCAGCCCCCACTGTGTGGAGTCTCAGCTCTCCCCTCCTCTCCCTCGTACTGCCTCAAATTAAGATTTCAGTAATTAAATTGATAAAAGTCACGCATGCCAATATGCCTCATGGTTCCAGACCTGATTTCATACGGCACACAGTTGTGGAGAGCTGTGGAAGTTCTACCTTTGATGTGGCATTCTTTATTATTGAAAATAATTGGATTCTCCTTCCTCCTTCACTGACTCTCTTACACACATACATTTTTGCCTATGTTAACTCTGGGCATGCTCAGTTAATCGACCTCTTCCGTGGCAGTGCCGGTGCACGGTCCCCGTTCCTTCTGAGGGGGGAGTGATTAAGCAGAGCGGGGTCCGGGTTGTGTTTGAGAAACGGATTCAAGCAGCCGAGGCAGCGCGCCGCCTAGAGATGTCACGTCAACGCTAGTCAGGGGTCGTTCTGCGGGTTGGAGTCGCTCCTGCCAGCGAGCGGGAGCAATGGCGAAGGCTCCGATGCTCTACGTCCATATCAGCTTGGCCGAGCAAAAGAAAAGAGCCTTTCTGGCCCACAGGCAGCTGGCTTCTCTCCACACTCAGCGGAATGGCTGATAATCAGCAAAGAGAGACCTCTGATGATTACTCTGCCTCTGCCTGAGACGTCTGCTAACTGCTCGCCTGCTCACTCTTCAGAATGTCAAACCAGGACTCATATTTTACTCCTCCCCCCTCCTCCTCCTCCTCCTCCTTCCCTGTGTGCCAAAGAAAAGCCTATAATGTCCATCAATCTCTACATTCTTTGTATCACGTTAATGTGAATTTAATTGCCACTGGAAGACACTGAGGGGATTTTTGCTTTCCCTCTGTATGTCATCCTCTATCAACATTGGACAGACGTTTGTGTGCAGGACACAGGTTGCCTGGCTACCTAGTTCAATGCCGGCTCTCGCGGGCCTACGCTGCGCGGCGGCAGACACACACACAGACCCCCGCGGCCCTATTTTAGAATGTGCTTGGCAGCCGAAGCATAATGGTCTTAAGCAGCTTGTGCTTCCCCTCAATAAAAGGACCGCCAGAGTAAATAATGTGTTTGACGCCCAACTGATGAGTCATCAAAGGAGCAGAACGCCAGCTATCTTATTTTACTGACAGCTCTTAGCTCAGCGCAGGCTCTCCACAACACGGGTCAAGACCACTCAGGCTGCTCCCCGACAAGTTTACATAAATTTCCTAAGTTCCTAAATATAAAGCGTATTAGACTGAATCACCACTGTGACGCATGCGGTTTAATGACAGCAAATAAAATAATGAATAGCTCTTTTAGATGTCGTTTATTATCATGAAAGGGAATTAAAGCATAATTTTAGCTCCTAAAATGTCTGTTTCATCGCATAATTACAGCATAACTAATTATTTGTTGGGATAATTTTTGTCATAAACCACAAGGTGAAACAGTTTAAGGTAGATTACTTCACTACAGCAAAATAACATTTGATCGGGAAAAGCCTGTTCAATGACATCGGACACCAAACGTATGTAATATCAGATCTTTAAAGTAAAATGTACGGTGGCATCAAAACAGACACGATGAACTTGTGAATGTAGGACGTTCCATAAATATTTAGTATAAAGGTTTTACTGTGTGAATATGCAAAGCATTTCTAATTTCAGCTCTTTTGAAAATAGTAATCAGCCTATTGGTACTGACTAACAATTGCATCAGTCCTCTGTTGAAAGATGTTTTTATTTTTCATGGCTTTCAGACTCATCGAGTCCTTTCAAAGGGCTATCTCCACAGTGATGGCCTTTGTGGTTAGGGGGCTGCACTGCTCTGTGCAGGCCATTGTACTAAATGTGTTATTATATACTTAGACCATAAACTAGTAATTACTTTGGCTTATGCAGTAATTATTTAGAGTAGACATTGTTATTTGGTAAAGAGGACTATCTATGTTGAAGTCAGCCAACAGTAGCTGCAGCCAACACTGAAGTATATAACAACTTATTAACTCTTCTAAGCACATAAGCCTTTTTCAGTATTCCGTAGCTTAAGTGGGCTCAGCCATGGTTGCTCCATATTATCACTGCTCAGCTCATTGTGACTTCGGCTTCTTTCATTGGTGCAATTTACAGAGATTATGGGAACAAATTAAAGCCCGTCCTTTGTGTCTTTTGTGCAGGTATATCCAAGGTGCGTCGTCTCCAAAGGACATGGTCATCATCGTGGATGTGTGAGTATCTCGCTCTTTTTTCAACTTTTCCCCCCCTTGGCTGGAGCGTGCGTCTCCTTCAAAGGGCGCTAGTGCCACCTGTTGGTCTGAGGCTAAAGTTATAGGAAGGTGATGGCTGCTCATCTTGCAACTTTAACTTAAGTACATTCCATTAAATTTATCTGTCTATAGATAATCCATTGAATGCACGTCCAGCTATGGAAATATCTTGTCCTGAGATGAAACGGTACCCCATGAATCTCGAATTTTCAATCTGTCGTCATGATATTGAGCTTCTAAGTGCTTTATTCTGTCTTGCCTGCAGGAGTGGGAGTGTCAGCGGACTCACGCTGAAGCTCATGAAGACCTCCGTTGTGGAGATGCTGGACACTCTATCAGATGACGACTACGTGAATGTGGCCAGGGTAAGAAGAAGCTCCAACGTCAGAATGATACAACTCACTCCTGCGAGCCACGCCGACACTAATGTTGGTGGTGTTCATTGAGCAGGTGGTAATCATGCAGGGAGTCAGTAAGTGGAGCAGTGTTCTCATTCTGCTCCCAGTTGTTTGCTTATAGTGGAAACAGTGCAGTTCCCTCATTATAGTGTATTTGCTCTTCCTGCGTCGCCGTTGTCCGTGTGGAATTGTGTCCGTCTGCCTCTTTCACTCTCTGCTGATTGCCACGTTTTCTATTAGGACTAATGTGTAGGAGAATATTAACGCTTGTCTAGCATACAGATAGCACACACTGGCTTGCGCACGCGAACACACACACACACCGACACAAAGACGCGTCCACTTGCTCGGTGTGGTGGCTCTGTTTGTAGACTCCCTTCGGTAATCCCTCATAATCCATTGCTCTTAGCCACTGTACGCCTCTAAATCCCGGCTCTAAGAGCAAGAAATGAGCATGGTAATCTGGGTGGGAACGCATCTGATTTTCACCCCTGTAAAGAAAGTGGGGGGCTTACGGAAACTTGCAAGATATTATTTGCAAACACAAGATGTCTTAATAAGTAGAAATTAACTAAAAAATAATCAGCAAACATCCTAATATTGCGTAGGTCTCCCTTGTCCCTCTGAAACGGTTGTGACTCATCAGAGAATGGACATGGGTCTTCTGAGGATGTGTGGCAACAGTTAGTTATTAGTGGGGACGTTAAGCTTCCATGGATTGAGGGGAGGGGCTTCTGTGGATCATCCTACAGATACTTGATCAGTTTGCGATCTAGTAAAATTTGAGGCCAGGTCAACACCTTGAGTTGCTCCTAAAGCGTTTTTGTGTCTGCGTCTGTGTCAGGCTGCATCCTGCTGGTCATTGCTGTGGGGTGGGGGTGTCTGGTCTGGTCTAGGTTGGTGGTGCATGTCTAAGTAACATCCACACGAATGCTAGGTCCACAAGTTTCCCAGCAGAACATGTCTTGTCAGTGGTTTTAATGATGTGGCTGATCGGTGTACTTAGTTATTATAATATACAGATCGATACATTTCTTGGTCTTGTTTCACAGGCACTGCAACATTTCTAACATCTTAAGAAGTAACTGTGTGATGCATACTGAGTATATCTGTCTGCCGGTTTAAATATGAAACAACACCTAACCCGTGAGAAATATCAGCTTTTCTCACACACGCGTTTTACATCAGTCTGTCTGAAAAATGTCAGTAGATTGAGAAGTTGACCTTCAAGAAGGAACTGCATTTGAAACATGCTATTACTGAAATCGCTAATATTGTGATCATGCATAGACTCTGCACACTAGTAGAGATATATACGCCGCACACACACACAGACACACACACACACACACAAGCACACATGCACGGGTTTAAGCTAATTTGGTGGATGAGATGAGACAGATGATATTACCTTGGCTGGGTTTCTGCTCGGTGTATTGCACTGGTGTTTTCAGGCGCACCTGTTCTTTGTGTGGAAAGTTGTAATTACCAGTGTTTACTGCCAGCGAGAGAGTAGCGGGGCGGCTTACATCTGCACACACCCACGTCTGCATCCTGCCGCCACACGTAGAATTACACAATCTTACAACGGTTGGACGCGTTTCTTAAAAATTTCTTTTGCCAATTTTGAGAGTATTTTTGAAAAAGAAAAGTCAACGCGTTGTCTGTGCTCTCATCTGCATCTTCGTGTGTTGCCTTCTAGTTCAACGAAAAGGCCGAGGCGGTTGTCCCGTGCTTCAGGACTCTGGTCCAAGCCAACGTTCGCAACAAGAAGATCTTCAAGGAAGCCGTCATGCACATGCAAGCCAAAGGAACCACGGATTACAAGTCTGGCTTCACATTCGCCTTTGAACAGCTTCTCAACGTAAGAACCCCGAAGTCTTTCAGGGAAGGACAATCCTTGAATGCATTTGAATGCATGAACACTAAGCTGCAGCTACATGCGATAGCTCCAGCATGTTATCATTCGTCCTGACAGAGTTACGCCCTAATCCAATCAGTAAATCATAATTCACAGCGATAACGCAGCGCTGACAGGGAGTGGCTCCAGTTTGCGTTAGTCAGTTCCAGAGCCCTGTCATTGTTGAAGGTAGCCCTGATTGTAATTGCCGTTGCGATGGAGTGACGCTAGCTTTTTGCAGCAGCCAGCACTGTGGCGAGGTCCGTCAGCAGCAGGAGCTCCACGTGCTCTCGACACAGGTGCTACCTCAGCTCCGTATGCTGCTGTGTATTTTAGGAGACTGCCACCCTAATGGGCCCTGATGGGATGATTGATGAGCGCAGCCCAGAGGAGATCAGCCGCAGACACTTTATATTCCTCTGGTGGGCTCGGAGGCACAGAGCCAAGTGTCCCCGCCACCCTCCCTTTCGCCGGCAGAATGAGAAATAAAATGGCCCTTTTAATCGCTGTCTGTAGCAGCCTCGCCGCCGCAACCGGTGACAGAAGCACAGTAGAAATATGTAATCGGCCCTATATTATTTGTCTTTATTAGAATCTTGTCAGATATACACGCCGCTGGCCTGCATGTCAATGGCAGCTGGTGTTTGGGAGGTGGAGGTGGATGTGGGGGGGGGGGTGCTGAGAAGGGGCATGGAAATGGTTGTGAAAGTGCTTCTGAGACAAACAGATTTAATGCTAGAATAATGTCGTATACTTGAGAGGCAATTCTAAAATTATGCTAATATGAGGAAGCCTGTGCCTGCCAACTGAGGAATCTATAAATGTGTGATGAAATGCTAAGAATGAAAGCTAAGAGTGGATTAGATGAATCTGTTGCCACAACATGTAGGAAGAGAAGAGAAAGAATGGCGCGTGGAAATAATATATGGAAATGGGTACAAATAAACACATTGCACTGCACAATCCAGTCTTCCCTTATGGGTGCAGTTATAAACACTTCTATGTGCTTACAACATTATAAACAGCAGTGCACCGTCTCTAGGTGTGGTTTTCTGTGAACGGGCTTCATGTTCTGGCATCTCCACCTTGTCCTTTCATTCTTGCATTTCCTTTAACCCGTGTCCCTGCCTTGTTTTCCTTTCTCTCTTCCTTTCTTTGCCCGTCTCTCTCTTCCTCTTCCACAGGAGAGCAGCGCCCCGAGGGCCAACTGCAATAAGATGATAATGATGTTTACAGATGGCGGCGAGGATCGTGCCCAGGACATCTTTGAGAAGTACAACTGGCCCAACAAAACAGTGAGTGTGTCCCTACAAGGCTGTTGTTTTCATGGACTCGCTCTGCCCCGCTCAAGTGATCATGCGTGTCCGGAGACTGTCTGAGGAGGAGCGCCTTTTCCCTCCCCGTGTCCCCTGTTTTCTGCTGACATCGTCTCATTAGGGCTCAGGCAGTTGTGTTAGTTAGGCTGTCAGATGTGCCAGGCTTTCCAGTATGCGCCCGTGTCATCCTCTCCGAGCTTTCTTCGCCTCCGTTACGGCCGGTCTTTTTGTATTTTGTTTTGTCAACCCTGCTCCATTTTCCGATCGATTTCTCTTTCGTTCCCTATTCTTCTGTCTTTTGTTGTTTAGCTGCTGCTGCTGCCAGTAGCTCTCACTTAGCCTTTATCATCAGATGTAATATTACAGCCACTCTATAATCTACTAGTTTGTGTCTTTGTCCATGTCCTGTTGTCACATCCGTCCCTAAATATCCCATTTTCGCAGCCCCACCAACATTAATCATTTGATAATATTGGCGCGGTGCTGTAGTTACAGTACATGATGGTGAACGTCTTTCCATGTGTTGTTTTGTTCTGGTAGTGGTCTCCACAGTAAGTTTGTGTCTGGACAGTTCTGTATTAGGTCTGTTTAAGTTTCCTTCAAACTCCTTTTTCTTTTTCAAATCAGGTTCGTGTTTTCACCTTCTCTGTTGGCCAGCACAATTACGACGTCACCCCTTTGCAGTGGATAGCGTGCGCCAATAAAGGTGAGTGGGTGAGCTTATTCTTTGTGTACACAATATTAAAAAGGGAAGAAAAACAGACTGAGAATTGCTGCTGAGTTGGCCTAGCAATTAATTGTGCACACTGGTGTTTCAGTGACTGCTCAGCCAGAGCTTAAAGCCCTACAGACAGTGCCCAAGAAGAAAACATTTGCGAAGATTAAACTTTGCCAAGGAACATGGAAGGAAGCCTGGTGAATACTGGCAGCGCGGTCTTTGTTCGAGTGAAACAAAAATAGTTTGGTTTCGATCAGATGGTGTCCCCCACGTCCGGTGTGGACCCAGCCAGGACTTCCGTAGTGACCACATGGTGCCGACCATGAAACATGGTCACATGCTGAATGAAGAGAATTACTCCCAGTCTCTAAGACGAGTGGCAGGACAGCGTGGGGAACAGTGACTACAAACACACTGCAACAACGACGCAAGAGGTTTTTAAAGGGAAAACGTGTGAGCTACGACAAGTCCCCCTGACATGAATCCAACAGAAAACCTCAGGAGTGTTTTTAAACTTGAAGTTAGAACAATAAAATCCCTCCAGCCAAGAGCAGCTGAAATATCTGGGAAGATTGACCGTGATTGTGCTGTCCAAAGCATTCATGCAAAGGAAATCCAATGTGTCGTCAGAAATATTGGCTGACACAGAAAATTTCACTATAATGGTTGTTGTAATTAGTGTGAGGCTTAAGTCCTTAAACTGTTTGAAATAAAATGGATTTGTTTTTCTTTCTCTTTTACTAAAAACAAGCGAGATGCTAAGTAGTCATGTAACATTTTAGTGAAACGGTCACAGTTCATATATCTTCAGCAGGACACTAACATCATTGATCCTAACACCCATCAGTGATGGCGTCTGTGATCAGAGGTGAATCTGTCATCTAGAAAACAAGATTAAAACCTTTAGTCTGGTATTGAGTTATTCTTTGAATATTTCAGCAGCAAACAGGCTCTGGCCAGCACTCTGACAGCTCAGATGACTCAGGCAGTTTTTCTGTTCTTTCCTTTGTCTGCACCAATTTCATCTTGACTCATGAAAGCCCACCCTAACTCACTACTGTCGCTGTGCTCAGTTTGGAGCACAGTTATTTCTTTTAAACTCCTCTTCCTGTCTTTTGTGGCTTGATTTAATGTTGTTTCCCAGCGTTTATCTGAAGCGGCTCCTTTATGAAGGCTTTAGCTGTCAGCTGATTAGCTTATTGCCAGTGGAGCCAAGTGCTTCAGAAGTATCTCCCCAGAAGTTGTTATTAATTAGCAGGAGGAGTCTGGTAGAAGGATGATTACCGTGCCATCTCCCTGTCAGGCTCGGGGAAAGTCCAGGATTATGCCTCTGTGCCAGCATGCTCTGTGCTGTTCACGGCCGTAGTGATTACCATGGTACTAAAGTCTATGCCAGCATAAGACAAAAGTGTTGACACACCAGCCTCAGTAGATCTGTCCTCTCATATCTTCAGTACTTATTACTCTTTGGTATCTCACTCCAACAGAGCCCAGCTCCCTGACACTTGCAGGCCCCAACCCTTCACCCATGACGCACACATTTGACAAAACACAGTGGACACGCACGCACCAACGCAAACACACACACCAGTACTAGGCCACTTGGAGATGCTAGCTGTTGTCTCACTTGAGCTGCAATCAGAAGAAGAAAGTAACCTCTCCGCGACTCCCGAGGACAAAGAAACCTTTTCTCCGTGTTCTCACGCGCGCCGCAACGAAATCCCAAGACTGAAAAGAAAGTTATCTTCAAGAAACAGGTGAAATGGTGGATAAAAGCAAGAGGAAAGGATATACGGCATCGATCATCCTAATACCACCGCACAGCCTCCCTTAATCCAAGGCAAAAAATAAAACATCTTAGGAATTCATGATGGCCATCAATAAGAAGAAAAAGAGAAGTAACATAAAGTAGGCCAGGAAATTAGCTTCACACGTTTACTTTGTCCCAGCGAGATAAGACAACAGAATATGAATAGAAAGTAGAGCATGCTGGTGTACGTAGGAGGGAAATGCATCCTCGTACTGACACGGCATTTACTTTACATAAACACTAGATTCTTTAGAGCCTACATAGTGTTAGATTAGAGGGACGCAGATTACTTCACAAATCTGAAAATGACATTTGGGGACCTGAAGAGTGTGGAGACATTATGTAAATGAGTTTTTACTAAGAAATGGGTTATTGATTTGGTTCATAATTGATCCGAACACTAACTCTGCAGAGCAGAGAGGAGATTTACGCCACAGTATTATTTTGTAGTTACTGCTTTCATTTTCCTCTCCTCACCTCGGATGCCACTTCACTGACACTGATCCAGATGCACTGGGGGGGAAAAAAAATGACTTCTCTGAACAAAAGTTGCGTGTGCGCGTGCACATGTGACCAACCAACATAGCGTCTGCATCCACACACGTGCTAATGAATGGGACAGAGAAGGAACATTTCAACACGGTGCAAACCTGCATAGTGTATCAAAAATAATGAAAGTTATCACGGCCTCTTAGCATTCTGAGGATGCTGCCTCCATTTCGCGGCTCTTTGTATAAACACTCATGGCTTTAATAACTCGGGGAGCGGCGTGGTTATTGACCCAGTCGGTCATTCTCCTCCATTCCTAATCAGCTGCAGCAGAAGCAGCGGCGCCTGGGGCTCAGCATTCCCAATGAGCCTCCACATTTACATCCCCACAGCACTACCACAAGTGTAAAAGGGTCACCGGCCACACGCTCTAATCACGCCTGCGTGACCCATCATCATCAGCTGGAGATGATGCCATTACATGTAGCTAATAACATGAAGAGATTGTACTCCGGTCTTCAAATGGATCACTTTCGAGGCACAATGTGTTTTATGTATTTCTTGAAAATGCACCTTGAGGCAGGCTGCCTGCATGCTTTCTGTTGAAACAGTGTATTGATTCTCTGCTCTTCATCTTCAGGATACTACTTTGAAATCCCATCCATTGGAGCAATCAGAATCAACACTCAGGTAAGATACGTGGAGTGTCCACAAAAATGACATCAAGCAGCAGGTTTACTCCTCTGTTTTCACTTGCTTTGATGACACACACTGTAGCTGCGCTTCAATGTGTTTCATAGCGGCGGGACAGACGACCAAACCGCTGGATGAGAGTGGAAGTGGCAGAGGTTTAGATGGACTGATTTTTATGAGGATGTATCTGGAAAAATAAGCCTTTCAGATCTTGTCTCTGACATATACACATTTTTCGGTCCGTCACACACGCGCACACACACACACACACATATACCCCCCCACCCTCAAAGCGCACACTTTTGCTTAAGGCTCTACGATCTTCGAGAGGCCCTTGGGATAACCTCATTCCAGGAGCAGAAATTGACTCAGTTGCTCGGTGGTGGGGGAGCTACTGCACACATCCCACCTCCTCCTCCTCCTCCTCCTCCTCCTTCCTCCTCCCCTCTCTCTCTCCCCCCTCCCCAGCCTCCCCAGCCCTGGTGAGCGATCAGGCCCCAGAATAGACTGTCAGCTGTTCCATTAACTCTGGCATATTTATATTCTGAGAACTGCCACTTACTCTAATAGGTTTTCTGAAGGTGGGTGACTACAGCTCTCCGTACAGGCCCAGACGACACATCGGGGCCTTATGTTATTTAACCACACTCTACTTTTCAATATCACACACTCATCACACAGTCTCGGTCAAATAAGATGGCAGCATCCAAATAATAAATGGACTGCTACCATATACTTCGCCTTGAGTCATACGTCTGCGTTGGGCGAAAGGTTTCCAGTGTACTTTATGCATGATTACGTGTAAGTGAAGTTTCTCACCGGCTTTGCAGAGGAACAGGCCAGGCGTTAGTTTGGATGTTTGGTTTTAGAGGGGCCGCACTGATGAGTTTTCTCCCCGCCATCATGGTCGTTACGGTGCTCAGGGAGACGACAGCGTTTAATCAACGCGCAGGAATGCTGCTGAAGTCTATACGGCTCTGCCTCCTTTAGAGCACATATTTCTGGTCGCTGGCTTTTTATGTTTCCTAGATTGTTCTAGCCAGGCGGAAAATTTCCCCTATATCCCGTGAAAAGGTCTGGCTGTCACTGTCCTGATGGAATATCTCCCCGTGGCGCATTAAACTGGACTTTTATTGAGCTAATAATAGAATAGGTTACGCCTGTCAGCACCTCACTGTTCAGACGATGGAAAACAAACGGTCAGAAGCATAACACTGAAATAGCTGTGTGCTTATACAGGGCGCCCCTTTTGTGTATCCGAGATGGATGGTGGCAAGGGGTCGGACGTTAGCTGTAACATTTCCATTTTCACCACTAAACGGATGGGGTTTGTCATCATGCGAGAAGCGCTAATGTTTTAAAATGAATATTTAATCCCAGAGGACCTGCTCGCTTTTTGCTGATCCAGATTTTACATTTGATTATATTGTGCTGATACCTAGAGATGGGCTTTATGTCTCTACGTCAGCTGAACGGGATGCTGAGAAGGAACTTGGGGCTGATGCAAATGTTGGCACACGTGTACACGGTCACTTTAATTAGAAAACGTCTCTGGTCTTTGTAATAACAAGACACTGAAGGCTCGCAGTGTTGTCGTCTTGTCCCCCAGCACGCGTCCTTTCTTCCTAACAGTGTGGCTCCTTCTCATGTCACGAAGTCACTCACTCCGTAATTTTGTCAATTACACACCATCTCCAAAATGACACGGATCAATAGGTTATTAACAAAAAGAGACGTCTCAGCTGTTGTACAAGGTGGCTCCAGAGAACAAAAGAGTATAGTGAATATGATGTATTGCTCGTAGACTTAACCCCTCACCTCCATTCACAATCGCTGTGGGACATTCTCACAGCGCAGTGTTGACAGTAGAGCCTCTGGGAGAGTGGCGTGTTTGCACGTCGTGCCATTGACACCTCTAATGTGTTTTTAATAGCTCCTTCATAATGATGAAAAACGGCCTTGAGTGGCTCAGGACTGGAGGCTTTATGGCTCGGCAGGGCCGGGATGCTGCTCCTGCTGGTGGCCCCGCTGGTTTATGCGGTGACAGAGACGAGGCCGGTCAGGGTCTTATAGTTTTATGACAGATGAATGTTGGAGGGCTCTCCCAGCTCTCTGCTTTTAATGCCAGCACATGACAGAGGCTATAAATGTCTTTTTGATTATGTGTGCTTTTACAGTGGACAGTCATAGTGGCATGTGTGTGTGTTTTTATTTTGCAGGAGTACCTGGATGTCCTGGGTCGTCCCATGGTGCTGGCTGGGCCTAGGGCCAAGCAGGTGCAGTGGACAAACGTCTACCAGGATGCTTTGGTGAGCGAAGAGTTTAAGACAATTTATTATTCTGAAAGAGTTCCTGCAGATTTATTGGCTCCCATTCAGGGTACGACTGTAGACACGTGTGTCTGTGCAGATTTATGTGCATTAGTTTAAACTGTAACTGTGCAATGAATATATATTATTTAAATGTTATTTTTAAAATTAGATTTCTACATGTTTTCTTAGGGTTTGGGCCTCGTCATCACTGGGACGATGCCCGTCTTCAACCTCACAGCTGATGTTGTGAGCTCTCGGGTAAAAACGACACTGTCAACACAAGATGTGGAGCTTAAAATAGCCTTCACCTTCACCCACACTGCGGGAACTTGACTCATAGTCCAGCTCATTATTATTATTATTATGGAAAAATTGCATTTTATTGTCATCCAGGTGGGTGAGGCTATAGGAGGGTTTCAGGTTTTATTTTTAGCCTCTTTCCTGTTGTTGGCCATCATCAATCATTTGTAATGGTGTCCGCCCAGCTGCTGCTGCTCTTCTAGGCAACACCTCCCCCCTGAGGTAACAACAGACATCACAACATCTAGTCTGTGGCATCTGCTAACACCCAGTGAGCTCAGACGCATCCAGCTTTTCGGGATCCATGACCAAAGTGTTTACTCTGAGCTTATCACGCGGGCTTAAAGCGGGGATGCTGCCGCAAACGGGCTCGCTTTAAGATAGACTGTGAAAATGTGGACTTAATCAGATTGCAGTCTGAGATGGCACATGGATGCTATTAGCGTGCTCACGGCGTAACTACCAAGTCCTGTGTGGTTCTCTCATGCCGGCAGGAGCGTGTGGATAAAATACTTACAGCTGCTTTATGTGCTCTTCGTACAGAACCAGCTCATCCTTGGAGTCATGGGTGTAGACATCGCAATCAACGAAATCAAAAAGAAGACGCCTACGTACAGAGTGAGCATGGTGCACATTTAATATCAGTGGTGTGGTAGTTTCACATTAATAATTACTGAATAACTCCTCCATTCGCTCTTGTTCTGCGTAGCTCGGCGCCAATGGCTACACCTTTGCCATTGATCCTAATGGTTACGTACTCTTGCATCCCAACCTGCGACCCAAGGTAGGTCCCGCTGTGAACGCTTTCACCATCTATTCAGTTTTCTCATTCTGAGTCTGAAGCGAAAAATTTGTCCCCGCTCACTGCTGTCCATCCCCCCTCCCTCCCCCTCTCTCCATCTTCCTCTGCGATCTCCTTCCTTTCAGATCATTAACTTCAGGGAGCCCGTCACTCTGGACTTTCTGGACGCCGAATTGGAGGACAACAACAAGGAGGAGGTAAAAACAACACCACGGCTATCACCTGTTCATATATGTTCCATTTAATCTTTTTGTCTGTCACTTGTTTTGCGTTTCTGTCTATCGGTATGCCATCTCACGCTGCACCTTCTCCCTCTCTCTCCCCGTCTCTCGCATTTTAGATCCGTCGACAGATGATTGATGGCAAATCAGGGCAAAGGAAAATCAAGACGCTCATTAAGTCAGTTGATGAGGCAAGTCATCAATATATGAGACTCAATCATGATCCAATGTAGCACCTTCCTGGATGGTGTCGTAATGAATCTGAGTCACTCAGTATGTTTAGTATCTGTTGTTTCCCTCTAATTACGGGAAGAAATGTGCGCCGTGGATGTGACAAGGTTACTAATCGCAGCCTGTTTGTGGTTGGCCCACAGAGGTACATTGACGAGGCCATGCGGACGTACACGTGGACGCCTGTGGAGGGTACAGACTACAGGTAGGTGTGAGATCAGAAAGGCGTCACCTGACCTTCAACCAAAAAAGATTGACACTGCTTGAATCTGTGAGTGAACTTTGATACCTTTCATTTGTCTGATTTAACTTTAAAATTTAAAGATGACAGCTAGTTAAATCATCAACCAACAGTGTCTGTGTAAACTGTAGCTTCCATGCGTCGCGCAACTGGAAAAAGGCATAACCGATTACTCATCACGGGCCCTCAACAGTCCTTTAAGCACATATTAATTGCATAGTTTATTCATCTCAAGACTTGGTTGAACATGTGAGGTTGCGTCATAGTGACATTTCCTCCAGGCACTGCTTTGCAAATTACAGTTTATTATATTCAGGAGTTCTACAAATGCCTGATTTGTTTTTTTATTATTACATCTGCTGGCAGCCTGCCTGGTCCTCCTGGCACAGTCCACATCTGACTTTTTTTTTCCACACGGTTCTAATAATATTCCACTCGAAGGGAATTTCCTGCGTTTAAGAATAAGGATGTGTCACTGTTATGACCTGCTAGTGAGACATTTAAGTTCTGCACACATACTGTTTACATCTTATATAAGAGTCGTAGGACTGGTGACACTGGGTGCTTGTTTTAATCTAGCTCGTTTTCCCTTTTTAGTCAGCGGGTTTGGCTAAAACACAGAGATTCAATGCGGTTTAACGGCACCACGAACTACATGCGCCATACTGATCAAAATCTTGAATCACCACCTTTCTTGTGCTGCTCCAACGTAACGCAAACGTTATATGAGTCATGAAGGAGGATTTAGAGCAGGACTGTTTTATTAGAATACATTTATTTTCACCTAATGAACTGGCATTTAACTTTGTGTGACTCCAAAGATTAAAGGGGAACGAATGTTTTTTACAACCTGGACCTTATTTCTGGCATAAAATACCATCATTTACTCACCCATATAAGTTTTGTGTAATTTCTAGTTGTACGGGAGATGATTAGATCAGTGTGTGTCCATATAATGGGAGTGACTGGGTAACGCATTATCTGCCACAAAACTCATTTCACCAATATTTTGTGATAGTATGCTAGTGCTATTCTCCGTTGAGTCCAGAGTTACCTGTTATCATCATCCAGAGTCCGTAGATTGACCTACAGACCCCGGATGATGTCTTCTGACCTGGATGATGTCATCTCTGAGCGCCGCTCACACCTGTGGCATTTTTGCAACATGCCTTAATATTTTTCTGATTCTGACGTTGTGGACGAACCATAGCACTAGCAAAGTTCAGGTAAACAAGCCGACCGTTGCGGGTGCACGTTATTTGGTGAAATTAACGAGTTTTGCGGCAGATGCGTTATTTAGAGGATGCGTTCCGGTGCCCCAGTCACTCCCACTGTACGGACATATGCAGATCTAAATATCTCCCGAACGACTACAAATTACAAAAAGTTATATGGGTGAGTAAAGGATCGTATTTTATTCCAGAAATAATGTCCATGACACCAGGATGTAGGATGGGACACCATTTCTGTTGCTGCACTTGGTACTTTATAGTAAATGTTTAGTGACACTACGCAGTTATTACGAGTTTAGAAATTGCAACGCCTTGTTGATGACACGTTTCCCTTTTATTTGCTCAAATTAAGATTTTTACATTAACAGCGGCTCCAGTAACTGTTTTAATGTAACAGGTGCCAGACATAGCGAAGCTCTGCGGTACCTAACTAGTTTTAGCCTTGGGGACGGTTCTCCCTGCTCGCACACGCGCTTTTCTTTTCCTAGTAAAATAGCTCTGACTGGACGAGTGGTGAAAGGAAACCTCAAACAGATCTAGCTGCCTTTGTTTAGCTTTTAGCAGAACCATGACCTGAATTTCTTCACTTTCCACATGTTGTCTTTATGATGCATCATTCACTCTCTGACCTGTCTCGTTAATCCTGTTTCAAAGTAAAAACACTGAGAGTTTTGACCACCAGTCACTGAGCTTTACTGCCCGACTTTCATTTTAACATGTGCTTCCGTTACATGTTATTGATGCTGTGTGTCTGCCTCGTTGCCTCAGTCTAGGGTTGGTACTCCCCACATATAGTGAGAACCACATCAAGGCCAACCTAAGTGACCAGATCCTTCAGGTGCAGTGTAAGTACTCTCGGGGACTACCCAGCATCCTTCTCTCTCCGTCTCTTCTTCTCTTTCTCTCTTTCCTCTCTTCTCTCTCCTGTATATGACCTTGCGCTCTTATTCAGTCCTGGGTCTCCAACATCATCATAGGGAGCGTCCGAGCAGAGTCAGCCACTCTGCCCCACCCCCTCCCTCCCTCCTCTGCCCTCTCCTCCCTACTCTACGCCCTCCGATAGGCAGGATCATACCCGAGTCCTCTCCGACTCCTCTTCTGCCCCCGTTCCCTCCTGTCTTCATGCTGTGCTGTAAAATGGTGATGTTTTTTCTTCACACTGGCTGAAGAAAAAAATAACTGAACTGACAGAAAGGTGAAAGCTGTGGTTTTACTGTGTTACTCAGGTGAAAATAATGGTGACCTCTGTGCTATTATTTTTTTTGCCAAATGCTCTCGCCTCTTCTCCACCAAGTAATGATTCTGAAGCGTCTGTGTTCAAAGTATTTGATGTTCTGAAAACCTGTGAAAACATGCATGCTTTTCACTCCTTATCATGAGTTCTATGATTTGGGGATTATTTCTTTTTTTTTTGTTTCCTTTATGTTATGTGTTTGTGTTTCTTATTTTTTTTATCCGTTAGACCTTGTGAGATGTTTCTCAGCTTTGGAATCATTCGACAGATAAACTCCCACATGGCCTCGGACACTGGCTTGTCAATTGTGGGAGTTTGGGTTTTTGTGGGTCTGAATGGGGACACACGTTGTCTCTCTCATTCTTTCTTTGTCCAGACCTTGTTACTCCCCTCTTTTCCTGGTGATTTATTTATTTATTTTCCGTTCTGCCATTATTCTTATTATTCTTATTATTATCTCTCACGTTACTGGTTTTGTCCTTTACAGTTTTTCCTTTCTTCCGTTGGTTTTCCGTTTCCTCGTTTGCTTTTGCAAATAAGATGTTTGCTCTTCATTTCTTTTTTCTCTCTTGTCTTGTTTGACTTTAATTGGTTTCTTTCTTTCAAGAAAACAATATTTTTATTCAAACGGTAATTGAATAAAATATTGTCTGTGATCCCCCCCTTCCCACCCGATCCCCTGTTTCTTTTCTTGCTCACTCCTTCTCTGATGGATCCACACAGTGCTATACAACAAGGGCAAGTATACTCCATATTGGTCCACGTTCCCTACCTCTACTTCCTACTTCCTACCGCTTCCTCCTCCTTCCCACACCTCCCCCGCTGCCCCCTCCTCACCCTCCCTGCCCTCCCTACCCTCACCTTAACCCAGCCTGCTTGTCTCTGTTCCTGCCCGTCTTGGCTCCAGGACTTCCTCCCTTTTTCCCCTCCTTTCTCTCCACCTCTCCCTCCCTTTATCCCTCCTCCTTTCCCTCTTCCTCACCCCTCCTGCTGCAGCTTAGATCCCACATCTCTCACAACAGCTCCTCCAGTCCCCAACCTCACCCTCCTTTCCACATATCTGTTGCTCCAGATGCAAAATAATGAAAGAGAAATAATAATAAAAACATCTACTGTACTCGAGGAATACAGATATTCATGTTTTCTGTTAAAACTTGTCTTTTTCCTCCCCCCACCTCAAACCCTCTCCTTCTGTAGATAACTCCAAATGAGTTGTGTCTGCCTCTTTTCTCTAAAGCTGTCTTTCGCTCTCTCATTTTCTTTAACCATGATTCTCTCTCTCTCTCTCTCTCTCTTCCTCATCTTCCTCCTCCATTTCTCTCTCACTCTCTTGTCTCTCTTTTGCTGTCTTTTTCTCATAAATGTGTTATAAAATAATTCTGATATCAGGGCCTAGGTATCACATTTAAAAAGATCAGGGGTGAGATCAGTTTGAGGCATATTAAGAGCTACATAAAGCTAAAGATTACTTAAAGAAGTAAAAGATTTCTCATTGCTTGCTGTAACGTTTCCATAATGTACACACAATAACTGAAACACTAGTCTCACATATAACAGTATATCAGCACATACATTGTACTGTATTATATACATCAGAGCAAATAGTGGTCGTAATATTTTAATGTAATTGTCGTCATAAAAAGAAAAGAAAAGAAAAACTTGTCGTTTGTTAGCTAGCTCATCTATAGCTGGAGACACTGCAGCTTGCAGACTGACCCTACAGGGCTGAGCTGCGTCCTGCCCACCCAGGTCCTCCCATGTTGTCAGGTGTCAGGGTGCCGCTCGGCACGGCACCTGACTCCTATGTCGTCCCTCTGTACTCCCTGTCTCCATCAGCTTGTCTCCCTCCCTCCTCACCCCTCAGACTGCCAGGGGCACGACCAAACGCTTCCTCAGTAAACCTGACCCCGGATGTGCATGGCACTGTGGGCGGAAAACTACCTGGGCACTCTATTTTAGCTGTCTAAATGAGCATTTAATCGCTGTACACAGTTACAGGTCGCCACTTTAATGAGAAAATGGCACGTTGGATTCACCTCTCGAGGCTTTAACGATGACGGGTTGATATTTTTGTGTTTCTCTCTTTGTCTGTGATAGATTAACTGAAGTTGCCCTTCGACATGCCCTTCACAGTGCTATGCATTTCCTCCGATTGTGTGTCTGTCTAAGTCCTCTCCCCTGCCAGTCTGAGGGGTGACCTCTTCCATCAGGACCTTCACTCACCTCCCGTGCAATAGTTGGCCATGTTGATGCCTGCCTGATATAAAAGCACTCATTGTGGGGTAATCTGTCTGAGAACTTGCTTCCTGGCAAATCACGCCGGGGTTAAGTCAGTTCTCAGACGTCCAAAACATGTCGGATTGAAACCAGAAACAATCAGTGAATCGTTGACAAATGAACAAAAAATGCAAACAAAAGGTGTGAGTGCTTATGAAACTAAAGCAGTCGTCCATTGAGAGTCAGGTTCCATTTTAGGCACCATATTGGCTAACGCTAGTGTTCCCATGATACCTCAGTGTTGCTATGGTAAACTCCCTTCTGCGTCCCTGCACCTCTGAAGAACAGCTGCTGTTTACCCACAACTCCCCACTGCTCTGCCCACTGCTCTTCCTGGATAATCTTCCCCTTTCTGTTGCAGATTTTGAATCACTGCTGCCAAACAGTTTTGAGTCTGAAGGACATGTATTCATTGCTCCCAGGTAGCCCTGCGTGTGAATGCTTGCTGTCATTGATGGTCATCAGTTTTTTGTTGTTTTTTTTGGTCTTGTCCGCACACCTCTTGTTTGGTTTTGTTACTTCTCCACATTTCAACTTTTGTATCTCCTTTCTTCAGTTGTGTTTTTTGTGATGTTCAGTTGCACGGTTTGGAAGTTGCTGGTTTCATTCTTTGTTTGTTTGTTTCTGGACATTTATCGTGACAATTTTTTAACATTAACCACTTTTGTATCCATTATGACAAAGTACCTAAGCCTCATCAGACCTTCTATGCATGTTGCTACTGTGGTGCTGCATGTTTGTATTACACAAATAAATTTAGGCGTCATTGGTTTGGTTCTGCAATGTAATGTAGGTAATACTACACATACTACTGCATATTAGGCAACAAGCAAACAATAAAACCCAAAGCTTTAGCTCGCATGTGCTGTTTTATTAATCCATTTTTCTAAATGGTTGTGGTCTCCAGCTGCAACCTGAAACACTGATGGGATCACTGTCTCTGCCTGTGCTGTGCTCTGCAGTCCAGTCCACGTTTTGCTGCGCACAGTAGCATCGAGTAACATGTGTACGGGTTCATGCATCTCCACCCTGTGTGTTCTGTGTCCCCTCTGTAAGGCACAAGCGAGGCAGTGTCTCAGGACCGTGCACCTTCTTTCCCTGAGTTAAAAGCCCTTGTCTGTTCCACAGGGAGTACTGCAATGACCTGGAACTGTCCAACAACAACACTGAGTTCCTGCTCAACTTCATTGCTCTTATGGAGAAGGTGACACCAGACTCCAAACAATGTGAGTTTTGTGAAAATATTGTTTTTTAAAATTAATTAAAAGACAAAAATGATCAATTGATGGATCCATCAGACTTATTCCTCTATTCGTTATGTCTTATTGTCCAAACTCCATTAAAATACTTCAACAAGCACCGCTTTTATCACTTCATCATATATATCTTTTATTTTGACACATACAGTTTATTTTCAGTGACTCCCACATGTGTTATCCTACCGCTGAAAATAATTGTTTTAATCCACAGCTGAATATAGTCCCTAACAAACGCTCTGTTGACTCGTCCTTGAGTTATATTGCATATCACAGTGCCATGTATCATGACTTTTTATTAAAAAAATAAATAAATACAAATTTAAAAGAGTTATCTGCCTCAGAAATAAGTGAAAAGATCTCCAGACACATTCTTTAATTGTTGGTTTTGGTCTTTTAATTTGTTCAGACAGTTCAGACGCTGAGTTGCAGATTATGTTTTAAAACCGACATTGCTTCATTTGTAATTACATAAATAAATGGTAGGTTTGTTGTTCGCTACGTTCACGTTATTTATTTGGTTGGATTTTGATTCACGGTGGACCTTTTTGTCGTGCTGTCCAATAGGTGACAATTTGCTTCTTCACAACCTGATTCTGGACACTGGCATCATCAGACAGTTGGTGGAGAAAGTGTGGAAGAATAAAGACTTGAACACGTGAGTACGACCGGGCACTGGCACGGGAAGTGTCCTTTTATGTTTGCTGAAATAAGATTTAGATTTGAAGCTTTGTCCTTTCTCCATCCCGACATTTAGATACGGCTTCCTGGCCGTGTTTGCAGCAACAGATGGCGGCATAACAAGAGTGTTTCCCAACAAGTAAGTGCACTCTCCCTCAAGGCTGTGTGTCTGCTTTGTGTTTCTCTTATGCTTTTCATTTTGTTAAAGTGGCACGTTGTGAGAAAGGCGTAGCAGGAGACTTATACAGCAGGAATTTACAGCTCTATTATCTCTGGTCTTAAATCTTAGGGCTGCGGAAACCTGGGAGGAGGACCCTGAGCCGTTTAATGCTAGCTATTACCGCCGCAGTCTTGACAACAAGGGCTACATCTTCCGAGCGCCTTATCGAACAGGTGAATGATGCTCTTAGTCTTGGCTTATACAACTCACACGGAGCTTTGTAATAGTGTGTGTCTTTGTTTTTAACCACCCACCCTCCAGGATTGTTTCTTTATTTGCTTCCTTTTTTTTGCAGACGGAGACGAGCTGCTGAACCTCAACCAAGGAAACGACACCATAGGTATTCTGGTGAGCACGGCTCTGGAGATTACAATAGGAGGGAAAACCATCAAACCCGCAGGTGGGCTCACTTCTGAAATGGGAAACAAAATCCTTTTAATGACAGATGTTGAAGAAAACCTTTCGAGATAATTACACGTCTGTGTTTGTCATTTTGTCTCTTTGTGTTTTTTTTGTGCTCCGCATCGATTAATTGTGCCTGGATGTGCATCTGTGCTTTCGTTTTGTGCCTTTTGAATCATAATGAACCTCTTTGTCTAACTTCTGTTTGTCCTCAGTTGTTGGCGTGAAACTAGACCTTGAAGTGTGGACGGAAAAATTCAAGATTCTTGCCACCAACCATACAGACAACCGTCAGAGCTCAAATATGGTAAGATATTTCTTTTCAGAGCATGTTTTAGGGAAAGCTTTTATGATTTTTCTAACATTGTTTGTTTTTTCCTCTCTGTGTGACAGTGTGGCCCAAACAGAGTCTGTGAAATGGACTGCGAAGCCAACACTGATGTAAGCCGTACTGTAAATTTAAATTACTTCCTGTGCTCAGCTGGACTGTCTGTGTCCAAGGACATTTGCGCCATACTAACGGTCTATCTCTGTGTCCGTGCGCAGGATCTCCTGTGCTACTTAATAGATGATGGTGGATTCCTGATCATGTCCAATCAGAAGGATGACTGGAACAAGGTGGAGATAATGAATTCATTTTCACACCGATCATAGCTTCTCTCTAATCTCCGCTCTGAGCCTGACCAGCGTTTCTTATCTTCTCAGGCGGGCATGTTCTTCAATGATGTTGACCCCTACTTGATGTACGCGCTCTACAACAACTCCTTCTACAACCGCAAGCAGTCATTTGATTACCAGTCCGTGTGTGAGCGGGTGCCAAACAACGAAGCTGGAGCCGCACCCAGAGGAGTGTTTGTGGTGAGGAGAAAGAATGATGCACAATACGATGTGTTGAAAACTGTACTGACACAGAGACAGATGAATATTTGATCTCATTATTCTTTTACATTTCCTCTGTATACGTAGCCCACAATTGCAGATTTTGTAAACGTGGCTTGGTGGACATCAGCTGCTGCATGGTAAGATTTGCACATATGATCTCACATACTGGAGAACATCTAGCAAATTAAACAAAAGAACACGTTCGATTTACAGTTTCATCCTCATTCAGATGACCAAATATTTTCACAATGACACGATCGCCAGGAAATTAATAAACTTAACTGATCTACCAACGGATGATTTAGAATCACCAGTTAACCCAACGAGCATGCTCCTGAACACTCCAGAGAAAGGCCCAACCTGACTAGCAGGTTCAAACCCAGAAGCTTCAGCGCTAACCTCTTCTCCAATGCACCACAGTTCATAATTCAGTTCCTTCAGAGTTTCTCTCCTGCTGCATTCAGCTAAAATCACACTGGACACCAGTATGTGGTTGTAACAGCACCTGGTTTAAAGGTGCTTTAGTAGACTGTGCAGGATTCAGCATCAGAGAAGCATAAGTCAAGGATAGTGCCGTGTATTTCTATCACAGTTATTTCTATTGATAGGTAGTTTTAGTTTGGTTTATAAGACGTCATTGGCCACCATGCTGTTATGCAAATGTGTACGTTTGTATTAACACCTCTTGTCTCCACAGGTCCTTGTTCCAGCAGTTTATATATGGGCTGGCTTATCACAGCTGGTTTGTCACAGGTGAGAGAAAACAGGACATGAAATCAGTATCAGTACAAGTGCTTTGCTTGTTTTGTTGTTTCAAGTCATTAAACTGTGCAGTTAACAAACAAAAGCATCAAAGAAGATTTAAATTAAATTAACAAGCAGCACATGCACACAGATCAGCCACAACATTATGACCAGGTGAAGTGAATAACATTGAGAATCTTGTGACAATGTAATGTTCTGTTAGAAAACCTTTGGACCAGACTTACTTAGACATGTAGCACCCACCTAGACCAGACCAGACACCCCCACCCCACAGCAATGACACTTCTTGATGGCAGTAGCCATCCACAGCAGGATGCAGGCGCACAGAAATGGTTTAGAAACAATTTAAAAAAAACATGAAAAACAGCACAATGTGTTGATCTGGCCTCCGAATTCACTAGATCCCAGTTGCTCTACTAACAACATCCTGTTACTGGACACAACAGGACACCCTCAGAAGGCCAGTGTCCATTCACTGATGAGACCTACACAGTAATAGGAAGGTGGTCATAATGTTATGCCTGGTCAGTGTAATTCAGCAACCGTTCACAAACTTTAAATACAAACTATGCATAGGATCGGTGGCGAGGAGCGGTTTTTTGTAGGTTTTTTCAGTGTGCATGTTTCGCCTCTGGTCTCCGCTGCAGATGAGGTGGATGCAGATGGAATCGACTCCAAAGAGAGGAGCTGCGTAATGATCCAGACGCAGTTCTACTTAAGTAATCTCACCAGCTCCTACAACATACTGCAAGACTGTGGCAACTGCTCCAGGTCTGTATGCATGACATAAAACGCACACGATCACACACGCAACGTGCCGACACATGAACGCGGCGAAGGCTCACGCTGTGACAGAGACACAATTAGCAAGACAGATTCGTCTTTCGGTCGGAGTTAATAAACTCCGCTGATGATTAAGCCATATCTGCTTTAATGAAATGGTCATATCATTGACTAAATGAGCCTTATAAGACTGTCTCATGAATCTCACTGATCCATTAGCAAATGAGTGTGTGATGTAAGTGAGCAGAGGGGGGTTGTTGACGGAGCTCTCTGTCTCTCTCTCTTTTTCTGCAGGCTGATTCATGCCAAGAGGATAAACAACACCAACTTGCTGTTTGTGGTAGCAGAGAAGATGCCATGCAACACCTGCGAGATAGAGAAGCTGTCCCAGGACGTGGAGGAGTGTATCCTTTTTCCACATAGTACGCCGTCTGACACTGAGGAGCATATACTCTCTTAAGATTGTGGCTCTTTATATAACCACACGTTTTATTATGTTGTCCAGTGATTCGCATCTCTAGGCGTCTCTCTGCTGACCGATGATGAACGTTTTCCTTAAATGTGTCCATGTTCAGTCAAAGAGGAGAATCCATGTGAAGAAATGCCAGTGGCGCGCTATCGAAAAGGACCCTCCACCTGCTTCGACAATAACGCTGCTGTAAGATTATCACAACATCAGTGAATGAGTTAAACACAAGACTGTTTAGCATTTACTCCCAAAAGAGCCACATATATCTAACAAATATTGCTCTGTGGCTCATTCCTGTGTGCTTTAGATCCACCAGCATTTTTTTTAAAATCCATTAGCCATTGTTAAAATGGGAAGAAATTAGTTTCCTTTTTGCATTTGTTAATTTAAGAAAAACTGACACACCTTAAAACATCTACGTTTGGTTTGAAAATACCTGACTACAAGCAGCTTATTCGCAGCGCCCTCTGGTGGACAAACCACTGAACTGTTTTCGATTGACATGCAGCATCTTAAAATGTAATAAATGTGTAACTAAGTTTCTTTTTTTGCCTTTGCAGGAGAACACGTCAGACTGCGGGCGAGGTCACTCCTTCCGTCCGTCCCTTTACGCTTTACTGCTCATTCAGCTGCTTCTGCTTTATCCCGTCGTCAGTCCTCACGCTCACTCTTTACTACTTTAATTCCATTTTCCTGCACTTATCCTCCTTTCAGCCCTCCCGTCCTATCCCAGAACCCTCCTCCCGCCCCCAGCCTCCGCGCCCCTAAGCCCTCTCCTCGGTTTAGTCATAGGTAATAATGGGACTTCACATCACAGCAAGTTGGAAGCCCTGAGTGCCGCGCTACCCAGCTCGCTTCCGTCTGTGTCGCTTAGTGACAACTGTGGGACATTTGTGTCCTCAACCTTCATCTGCAGGAAGAGCGGGTGGTGTCGCACCACCTGGATCATCAGAGGCAACGTCAGAAAAGAGAAAACAAGCCTCCCATGACCTCCTCACCATCTCCACCATCCTGATAAAGGAGGGGGGGAGAAGGACAGCTCATCACAGACCTCCCACCGCATATAGACTAGAGAAAGGTCGTCTGTCGGCCTTCGCCTCTGTCTGTCAGACAGACTTCTCTTCTCCTCCATCGCCGAGTCTCACCACTCTTTGTCATTTACCTCTGGTGAGAGGCTGCGGACCATTCAGCCATATATAGCCACCATAGAAGAAAATAACAGAAAAAAAATGAACTGTCAAGTATACAAAATGTCAAGTATAAACTGCTGAAGTGATGAGTATTTCCAAACTAACAGTACATTTAGGTTTTCATTTGAAAAAGGAAGTGTTAACTTAAAAAGACATGAATTCATTTATCGCGCTATATCTACTTGCCAAAATGAGATATACTTTCATGTGGTCTTATTTTTGTAGCCAAAACACGAAGCGGATTTAGATTTAGGATAAACCGCGAGAGGAAGAGGAGACTTCCCGCAGCTGAATGCTGACTTTTTTTTTTTTTCTTTTTTGCAGATGAACGCTTTTAAAAGACGTCCTCTGTAGATTATAGTACTTACATGGCGGCAATCACATTTATCCAAGTATTTCTCCTCACAGTTACTATTTGAGGTCAGCTATGGCTGTAAAGTATGAATCAGTGTTGAGCCGCTGCGGGAATATTGTTGATGTCGTGTCGTATTCTTCTTAATGATCAATTCAGGCCTCGGGTTTAGACTGACGTTTAAAAAAAAAAAAAAAAAGAAGAATCCCTGTGCACTCTGATGAGAAAACTCACCTGTGCCAATCCTCATGAGGCGTCTCCATCGACCTCTACTAACGCTCCTAGTCATGATTTGTAAATGTGCTTTACTTCTGTCACACAGCATACACACCAAGATCTCTGCCTCATGGTAGTACCAGGTGGGTTGATTTTCATTTTTACGGGGTGGCTAATCGTTATTTATTTTATTCGTTTCCTTTTTTGGGGCTTGTATCACCTTTGACTGAAGTCCAAAAAAACAAAACAACAAAAAAAAACATTCGCTGCTGGGGGATAGGGGCTTATCAAACATTTCCAACAAAAGTGCAGAATAGGCCACTAAATATGGTGATCACGTGCAGTAGTAGTCTGGTTGTAATCCATCACAGTTCGTCCTTTGGTCATTACGATTTGTGCGAAAAGTCATTTTAGACTCCCATGTTTAGGAGCCGCTCTGTTTTCATAGTGCCTTGATGCACTTTGTTTTGGAACGCACCAGCCGTATAAGAGTAGAGCTACCGTATAGTACCTTTATAGAGCAGCCACCTTCTGAGGCGAGACTGAGTCTGTTGGCTATAGAGAATAGCTTTACACAGAGCCATCACACTGACATGGCTCAGCTTAATGTATAAACCCTCTCGGCTGTCGTTGCTGTACTCCTCCAGAGCCACCTGACTGTCACCGTATGGAGTTACTATACCGTTCCTTTACAAAGCCATGCATAGAGCTACGATACACTATCAGTATACAGCGACTTAACTGGCCATAGAGCGTCTTTAGGGCCACCTGACTGCTACAGTTCTGCCTGAACTCGTGTGTGTTTGTGTGTGGATGTGCGTGCGTTTTAGTTTGCGTTAAGCGCCCTCAAAGGGAATGTCTTTTAAACGAGAGCGCGTGACAGACGAGCGGACGTGCTCGCGCCGCTGCTCGTCCCTGTTCCTGTGTTGTTAACAGACAGAATCCAGTGTTGCTGTGGGAGGAGGAGGAAAAAAGAAAGAAAGAAAAAAAAAAGGTGGATTTCACTGAAACAAAAAGATCTTTAACTCTCAGTCTGCTGCTTAAATACGGGAGCAGAGGGAAGAATGTGTAGTTATCATCAGTGTTTTTGTGTTTCAATGCAACATAGTTAACAAAGCCTCTCTAAATGCCTTAGTGTTACACAATACGGAGCTCTGATACCCCACATGTACCCTCTACCCCACGCACACACGCAAATAGACCCCACAATATCCACTCCCCTGGGTTTTCTTGGTGTTATGCAGTAAGTATAGTGAGCTCTAATTTTGTATTCTTGCGTCTTGGAATGATTAAGTTATCGATCGATGCCTGTTTGATTAATTGCTTGAAAGCGGGTGGGAGTTTTTAAATTTGGTGTTCACGCCCACCCCAAAAACTCACTGTATTGCTCAGGTGGGATGATTCACACCACAATTTGAACCTTAACTACACTCTGTACAGTTGTTGGTACTCTTTGATGTGACAAATCATGCTGGCACAGTAACTGCAGCTCCTCGGCTCAAAGCAAATCTGAGAAAAACAAAAAGACTGTTAAAGACGATGAGTATTTCCGATTCGGATCCTGTCCTGATGCTGGATGCAGAGTTACTTTTCTGGCATTTGTTTGTCTCTGTCCTGTGCCATTAATTCTGTCTGTATTTCCCTATTTCCACTGTCTGTAAATGAACGTGCCTGTGGAAATGTACCCCCTGCAACTTCCTCTCTTTTCCTGGCTCTGTACGCATACAGTCTCACACACAAGCTAAATATGTAGGCCTACACTTTGTGCACCTGCACTGAGACATTATGCACAACGCGCACACACCTATACGCAAACATGTAATGACACTTATTCATGCCCAGCTGGGAGATGTCAAACACCGGGCAGAAGTAAGCTGAGGGCGCCACTTCCCTGGTGTTTTTAGTGAGCGGGCGGGATGTCAAGAGGCAAGCTCAGGGCGTGGGTCTCCACAGAGCAGCACGGACCTGTTAAACAGAAGGTCGCGGAGGAAACAAAGTAGTGGTGTCTGCGCGTGCATCCCGACGGAGAATGTCTTCTTTAAGGGACACACACGTCTGATTACTGTGGTTTGACGGATTTATACTTTTGCCAAAAAAAAGAAAAAAAAGAAAAAAGAAAGGTAAATAGAAAATTGGACCAGCTTGGGGACGAAAGGGAGGGGGGTCCACTTTAAGAGGTCAAGTAAAAGACAGTTATGGTGAAGCGCCCTCCCGACCCTCGCTGCATCTGTGTTGGTGCGTCTCTGTGGGAAAGACACGTGTGTATGTGATTCTGTAGTCTGTAGTCTGGTGCTATGTGACCATGTTTGACAAGTGTGTGAAAAAAAAATAACAGCAACATTTAGAGAAAAAAAAAGAGTAAAATCAGTCAAATTTTAAGTGAAGTTTAAAAATATATATATATATAGGAATACAGCACTGTTGATAAGTTTGAGATCTGACGTCAAAATGTTTTTAATTTTTTTTGGTTGAACTCTTTTTCGTTTCCGTTCTTGTACGTATGTGAGTGTGAATGTTTGTGTGCGTGAAAGAGTTAGCTCCTTCTTTTCTGGGCACTGGTCCACGTCGCTCCATTCTTTTGTACAGATGAAGCTAAAAAAAAAAAAACTAAACAAAAGAAAAAAGAAGAGGGCAAAATTTGTAAAATATTGTGTCTGTGACTCCTTGTAAAATATTTTCAAATTGTTTATTACAGAGAATCAGTTATTAAATAATGTTCATATTTTTCACTTCATTTCATTGTGTGGTGTTTTGGTTTTTCCGGCCGGACCAGTCGTAATACATATTTGTTTTAATGCTGCTGAAGTGTCGGGAGAATATTTGATTTCTTGCTGAGAAGAGATGCCAAATACAACTCCCGCGTTCATGTGTTTAAGTCACTTTCGGCTTATATTTGGCGCAACATTTACAAAAGAGTCATTTTAGAGTTTGAGCTTCCTGAAAAAAAAGAAGAAAAAAATGCTGACTCATCCTGCACCCAACAAACTTTCATGTCCTTATACCCTCTGCCAGGAGCTAGCTAGCTAGCTAGCTAGCTAACGTCCTCTTGGCTGTTCTTATTGCTAAGCTAATAGCTAGCATTCCTGGCAATGAAAACACAGGTAGAGCTGATGCGGAAAGATGGCTGGCCCCTGCTGAGGAAGGTGGAGTTGACCAGTTAAAGCATAGCAGGCTTTTTTGGAAGTTTTGTAAATTTGTTTGTGTCAGAAAGTTGGCCTGGATTCACTCCGTTGGGAGCCGATTACGCTCTGCCAATCCAGTAGTTGGGGCTTCATGTGGTAATGGAAAGCTGAGCAACATGTGAGCGCTGTTCAGTCGAGTTTGGTAAAAACAACGACTCTAATGAAGTTGTAGGACTATCCAATCGCACACAGAGATTTGTTATTTTTCTGACTCAGATGAACTCTAAATGACTCCAAAATGGCTACACCAGGCTAGTATTTCCAAAAGAGACGCTGACTTGTGGCAGCATTATGACACAAAGCAGCACATAGTGTAGATCACTATTTAACCTCTTCTACATTTTCTCTTAGTAGCTATACAAAAAGTGCAAACCACCAGTTGTCAGTCAACCAGCACATGTGCTGTGTTCACACTACTGATAAAAAAAGGGTCCACAAGTCGTTTTAAGTGAGCGATGACAGAAATATGAAGCTACAAACTGACAACACGTGGTGCAAGTAAACCTTTCCTTCAGCAGTTTATAACAATTTCAACGAGTGCTTGAGGAATGTTTCAGTGTGGTCAGCCACGCTTGGCCGTTTTGTAACTGTTGTCATTAGTAGTGTGAACATGGCACTGCGCTTCAGTTTCGAATTCAAATTGAAATGTGTATGTGGATTTGATTGACAGTATTTGTTACATCTACTGGCTGTAGCTACACATACAGCAAAAAGACATCGTAATGAAGAAAGCAAACGTTTCCCAAAATGTTAAAGCAAACGCTGCTTATTAGAAAAGAAGTGATTGTTAAAATCAGGTACTTCAGGAGGATGTTGAGGCCTTAACTCCTCACGAATTATTAATGTGATTGTGTGGCTCCTGTGAGTCAATCATGAGACCCCCCCCCCCCCCCCCCCCCAACCCCCTAATGCTGCGCGAAGGGCTCACAGCGTGTTCAGGAAGTCTGTGAGAGCTTTGTGCCAAGTGTCTGGGTCGTCCAGGTAACAGGGGTGACCCGCTCCCTTCATCACCACCACGCTGTGATTGGCCAGGTTGCTCAGGTTACGCAGGGTCACCTCTCCGAGCTGAGCATCCTGGTCGCCGTAAACGATCAGCGTCGGGACCTAGACACACAGAGGGACGAGGGAGAGGGTGATTAGTAACTTCCACAGTCTGATTTTAAAATTCAAACCTGTAGCTAAGGGGATTATGTAGATGACCTACATTTTACCTCAAGTTAAAAAATGAATCTAGATAAGAGACCAGGATTTTATTTTCATTAGATGTGACTGATTTGTGTGTTTAAATATCTGTTAGAATAAAACTGCAGTTATTAAATTAGTAAATAACAAGAGATCAGCAAGATAGACAAAAAAAAAAAACACAATACCCATAAAACCCGTTATAAAGTTGGGTGTCTGACCAGAGATGGATCAAAACTGAAGCGACAGAGGCAGAGATACGTTGCCTTTAAGGTAACACTACACTAAGAAAAAAATGAGCATTACCACCTTTTCAGATCTCAGAAGCGGGGACCTTTTACACCGACCCGACTATGTGGCCAGCTATGTGAAGGGAGGGGGCCCCATCAAGCCAACTTTTTTTTTTTCCCCTCACTTTTTGTGTGAACAGACGTGCAAGACCACAACTGCCTGCAAGAAAAGACGGGTCTAATATTCCTGGTCTTAAAAGAAAACCGCCCCCCCACCCCCTCGGCTGTGACAGCTGGCTTTTCACCTCACTTTTAAGTGTAGGCCTTTCACTTCTGGACTTAAAGTCAAGCCATACAGCCACACGTTCTCATCTAAGATAACCACATCCTTAGTCCCTCAGTCGAATGCGGCACCTGTAGTAACGGTTTATATAGAGCAGCTTAACTGTGTTTGTCATGACGGTTATCATCGGGGTTATTGTTCTTCAGAACCGTGTTCTCTTTGGCTGACTAATAAGAACCAGCGCCGCCATCTTTACAAGTAAAAGCACTTATTATGCAGGAAGGCTGCATTAAAAAAAATTCTGAAGTACAATAAAAGATGTAAAACACTGGTTTTCATATTGTTCAAAGTCAAGCAAAATAAAACTGACAATATTTCCCACTGACACAGTCTAGAAAAGACTGGGCGAGGAAGAAAATGAGAAATTCTTCTTTCCTCCAGTTAATAATCATTATTTATTCCTCCAATGATGGTTCTGTTTTATTAGAACACAAAATACCTAATCCAGCTTCTTCACTGTAGTTTTTATTGAGTATCCAGGCGGATGAAAGTAAAAACCGCTGCCTCTGTTAAAGAAGCAGGGCCGGAAAGTGGGATGACATTCACGGCTGCTCGGGTTACCCTTCAAGGAGCAAGTGAAGACTGTCAAAAGAGAAAGTTTTTTCAGTAAAGGAGGCTACAAAGGAGCACTGACTGAGCCGGGGCCGTACCTTTACACTCCGGTACTGCTCTGCTGTGAACTTGTCGGTGCAGATCGGCGCTACGGGGATGTAGGCTTTTATCAGAGCCTGGTGCTGGAAGAGGAAGGGGAGGGAATACATCCCGCTGAGGGACGGGCTGATCACCACCACCGGGCTCAGACTCAGCTGCTCGCACACCTCCTTGAGGAAACCTGCGGGGGCCAGTTCCCCGAACGCCGCCGGGGCTTTGGCAGACTTAGACCGGCCAAGTTCTGTGGAGAGATGAACAGAGAGGAAGAAGAAGGCCACAGGTTTTGAAGCAGGACCTGAAACCATGCTGCTATAGTATCTGACTCCAGGTTGGATTAATAGTCAGTCTGGTGGTGACCAAACTAAAAGGACGTATGTGATGCTGAATGTCCTAAAAGCAACTAGAGGGGTTTGCCATGGGAGCGGCTTTTTCTGAAAGTCACATTTCAACCCACTCTACTCAGTACATGAAAAACACAAAGTAACTGTGTCTATACAGAGATGGATGTGTGGAGGCTAATGGTTAAATCAGCCATTGAAAAAAAAGGGCGAGGCACAGTGTCTACGTTTCGCCTGAAGGTGAACATACAGAGGTCTGAGAACTGGATGAGTTGTGTTGTAAAGACGGTATGAATTAACACAAAATTAAGAAGAATTTGTTTTAAAGCATCCTCTCTGTGAGCTCAGTGTCTCAGCTAGTTTGTGGTAATTTAATGAAACACTTGGAAATGTCAAAAATCACCACAGAGGCTCTTTGGAGCCCTGAGTGTCTGGGTCCCGGCCTGTTCCCTGCTTTGCCTCGTTGGTCGTCCAGACCTGTGTAAAGCGGTGAAGAGGGCTGAGTTTGTTCACACCTGGCAGGTCAATGGCGACCGCGCGGCAGCCGGCCTTGGCCAGAGTCTCCAGAGTGCCGATGCTGAGCCAGTTTTCTGATGAGAAACGGATCCCGTGCAGAAGTAAAACTGACATCTTTGCGTCTCCTGCGGCGGGTTCGCTCTGCCTGTAGAACAGCGGAGCGCTGCAGCTTTCCACCTGCACGCTCCCCTCCGTCATCTTAACAGCCGCCATCCTGAGCGGGAAGAAACAGAGGGCAGGCGTTTCACTGCACAACTCAAGCCGCACTGTAACTTATGAAACCCACAGTTCATCAGGTGAGATGCAGATTAGTCTGTTCTGTGTCAATAACCAAAAACCTGTTTGTTTTTTAACTTTACCATGCCCATAGGCAGAGCTCGTCTGTACAGTGTGTGTATGTTTAAGGTAACCTAAAATGAGTCTTGTGCTTGAGAAAATAGCCCAGGGATAAATGGTGGAGGTGCACGTAAATTAAATGTAAATACGTGCGACAATCTACCATCATTTCTAACTCACTGGAGACACAGAACAATTAAATTCATGTTACACAACCTTAGACAAATGAAAATCATAAAGTAAAATGTCACAATTCTGTTGTGGATTCAGTCATTTTGTGGGTTTTGGACAGTTTGTAAGACTATCATAAAGAAAACTTTACCTACAAAGTAACCATACCGTTAATCCTCTAATGTAATGTTCTTAAAGGTTGTGTCGCTTTATCTGACTATTATAGGATCATTATTGATGCACAGACATGTTCCCGCTGCTATTGTTGTTAAATAAAGTAACAGCATCGTTTTTTTTAATGTACATTAGAAGTTTTGTTTGCCATAACTTCACCTGTAACGTGCAACTGTGCAACTTTCCCGAATATTTTACATTTGCAAGTAGTTAGAAACACTTAGTTTGTGGTTTATGTGTGTTTAAAACAAATTACAATGTTGTTGTGGGAGCAGGCTGGTGTAAAATAATTTACAAAAAATGAAAACAAGTAAGGTCTAATAATTGATACAGGTCATCGTGTTTAAAGGTGTTAAATAGAGGGGAATACTAAATAATAACAGCAATTAAAAGTTATTTGACTTTTCTGAGACGTGGTGGAGTAGAAACATTCACTAAAACAACATAACATGGAATCAATAAAATCTACTTTTTGCATGTTAAACTAACGCGTCTTACTGCGCATGTCACGTCTCTCTAACGCTTACTGTCGTGCGGCAGACTTTTGTCATACTGTTAATTCTTTAATTGCCTGTCGACTAAAGTAAAATCAGCTCACAGCTTAGGAGTCCGTGTACAGCTGTCAGGTTGAACACGGATCAAAGTCCACGTTAGATCATTGTATTTGTAATATCGAGTCTCCTTCCCCCCTCTCCCTCTCTCTCTTTATTACAAACACATTGAGAAAGTAATCCGCCTCTTCTTACCTTCCTGCATCCACTGATGACTAAACTCCTAAAAATAGTAAGACAGGACAGCTAAGCTTTGAACTAGCTGCTGTTTCACTTTATATCCCGGAAAACAAGAGAAAGAAAGAAAAAAAAAAAACTCTGGAAATTCTTCTACTGACGTCTAGCGTTAGTTTGGAGAACTGCTTTTATTTTGAAATTTTAATTAAACTGTAACGTCGCGAGATTTTTATTTTTTATTTTATTTTATTTTATTTTATTTATTGCGGGATATTTGTTTGAATGGTGATGCAATCTGCTGTAGGGGTAAATTTATTTGATTAACATGGAAAAAAAAAACGTATACGCGACCCGTGTGCCACTCTCCATTAATGATTAATGCGCGTATTGATTGGCTGTGTTTTGAGGGATTAGGACCAATGTTTGAGCATGTTCTCAGTGTTCGCTCGTGGGTGGTTGTGCTTCAGTCAGGATTTATATTCTTTCTCTGTTTTCTGGATTCCCTAATTTGGGAGTGTTTTTGTTTGTTTTTTTTCTTCTTCCTGGCAGGAGTTTGTTGTTTGATGTTTACCACCTAATTTAGCCAGAGGAGCAAGACCCAGAGCACAGATCTCACATCAAGTAAAGAAATATCCACAGCTACAACAATGAAACTGTTTCTGTGCTGTGTTCTCCTGACTGCGGCCACTGGTAAGAAGTTTTATTTAATTTTAAGTAACTCATTTAATACTTAATCTGCTGTTTAATTTGTTGTTTGCGTTTATCTATTTCAATTTAAGAAGTTTGTTTGAAGATAAAGTCTCATTAAATTCCACTTATTTTTAATTTGTGAGTAGTAGGATGGTTATTTAAAGCCTTTTAATACTCCATGAATGTGTACTTGTAGTAGTGATGGTAGTACTAGTGTGTTTCAGTAACCTGGTGAGGTTTTTTTCTGGTCCGTAACAAACCTGCAGCGGTGGTCCAAAGGTTATATGTGTGCAAGCTCATGCCCAGATGTCCAAGCTGGTACCACTGAACACATGCACTCCGGTCTAAACCTGTACTGCAAAGATAAATACAGTATAGAGTGTGTATACATATATAAAAAACAGTTGTTCTGTTGTACACGAACAGGGTACCGCAGTCCTCTGAATGACTTCCAGCGCTCTGAGGGCAGAGAGCTCGTTCCTACCTCCTGGAACTCAGCCCGGGTGCTGATGTTACCGGGCCTGAACCTGGAGGACTGTGCCACCCGCTGCTCACAGTCACTGGACTGCCGGTATCTGACTTAAAATGCACTCACACAGCTGACTCTAAACATCTCGAGGCACTCTTTTCTGAGAAATCCATATTTAGAATAGGATTGACTGTAAAAATAAAATAAAACACAGAGGTCCAGGTTGTGAGAACATACTGAAGCCAGTAATCTTTTAAGCTACAGAGCATCGTCAGGGTCACAAATGACGTTTTTCAGGTCTAAGCGTTTAATCTGCAACACTTGACGGATAACTGTATCATTAGGTACACTAGTGAACATAAATATATTCTAATATAACAGTCAGGCACTAAATCTTGGCTTCAGGACTGTTATAATGTTCAGATTATGCTGGAGGAGCATAAGAAAGGTGATCTTTCAGCTGTTTGATCATTTTTGAGGATGTAGTTTGTGGTGATGTTAAACTGCGTTGAATTAAAAACTTAAGAGTCCCTGCCCCTGAATAAAATGGGGTTGTCAAAATAATAGAAACATGTGTCGGTGCAACAAACCACAGCCTCCAAAAAAGAACACGCAGTTGAATCAAAAGCTCCGTCAGTCGTTTTAAACAAACGCTGAACACTATAATCCTCTAGAAGTTAAGGTTGAGTGCCGCACTGGTGTACCTAATGAACTGGCGAGTGAGTGTATAGTATCGGCAGACTCATAGACAGACAAATTATGGCTTTTTATTTTACAATTAATTATCGATCAATGACCCTCACTGCTGCACTGGACAACATGTTCCTTGAACTGAACATGTTGATCAGTCATACGTCAGTCTGCTGCTCTGAATAGTCAGTAGTGTGCAAAACATGCATCAGTCTGAATCTGAAGTTATTTCATGGTAGTGATATTTCTCTCATAACACAAGGCAAGGTTAAGTATTCTGTCTGGTTTCCATATGATCTGGTATTAAGTGCTAAAAAAATTCTCTGCTTTTAAAGCTCTTAAAATTGATTTGTTAACATTGTCAAAGCATTGTAAAACACAAATGTTCCTCAACACCAGAGCCTTCAACTACGAGACCCGTCCTGCTGTCACCTGTAAACATCTGCCCTGGGTGGGTGACGGCAGCAACGCAGAGGTGAAGAGAAACGTAAACTGTGACCTTTACGAGAAGAAGGGTGAGACTCGCATGCTCACATCAGGCGGGAGATCAGTTAAATGCATTGGCGATGCTTGATCAGCTATTTTTTCTTTTGGTTAAATGCAGTCTATGTGAGAAAATGCATCGTGGGTAAAGGAGAAGACTACAGAGGGAAAGTCTTCACCACGAGAAGCGGGCTCACCTGCCAGCAGTGGTGGTCCAAGTTTCCTCACGATCACAGGTGAGTCACTTCCCTTTTTTTCATTTGTCCTTTCTGAGCTTTAGAATATGAAATCATAAACTTTAATTTGAGGTTGAGGGCTGCACAGCAGTGGAGTGGTGGTTAGCACTGATGCCTCACAGCAAGAAGGTTCTGGGTTCAAATCCAGGCTAACTGGGGCCTTACTGTTTGGAGCTTGCATGTTCTCCCTGTGTCTGCGTGGGTTCTCTCCGGGTTCTCTGGCTTCCTGTCACCATCCAAAGACATGCTCGGTCCATTGGTGATTCTACATTGGCCATAAGTGTGAGTGTGAATGGTTGTCTGTCTCTCTGTGTTAGCCCTGCGATGGACTGGAGACCTGTCCAGGGTGTACCTCGCCTTACGCTCACTGACAGCTGAGATAGGCTTCAGCCTCCTCACAACCCTCCGGAGGATAAGTGGTTACAGAAAATGAATGAATGAATTTGAGGTTGAATCATGAGCTAAAACAAATTCTTGCTCTTGTAGGATATAGACGTGGACTAGAACAGATCTGGCTATGCCACTCATCTGACTTTTACTTACTTCAAACCAGACTAAAAACTCTTTAAATAAAAGTTATAATAAGTCAGATGTGTGCAGTTTACTGAAGTACCTCACCAATGTGCCATAAACCCTCTGTTCGTTTTCAGGTGGACTCCCACAGCCACCAATGGTCTGGAGTTGAACTACTGCAGGAATCCAGATGGGGATCGCATCGGCCCGTGGTGCTACACCACCGACCCCGAGCGACGCTACGAAAGCTGCCACATTCCCCAGTGCAAAGATGGTACACCCCTTTTTATTCATTTCCATATGTAAGAAAGGCTGCAAGAAAGGAAATACAGGTTTCACTCCAGAGGAGATGATTTATCTCTAGGTCCTGAAATTTGTTCTTAATTAGAGTGAAATACAGATGGCAGGTACTCACTCATTAATTAGTTTTTAATGAAAGACGGAAAAATACGTTTTTATCTTCATACCTGGACACAGTTTATGTTGATTTCTAGACTAAGAACACTGTTCCCTTTAAGAATATATGTAAATATTTAGTGGGGAACTAAATCCCCCCACGCAAAATTGTTTGTTTTCCTGTAATTTTTAACTAAACAGAAAAACTAATTTCGTATTTATTTTTTTCCCATCCGACCTGCCGCCTGCTGTGCTCCAACGATAAGATGGTTAATTTGTTAAAAGAAGGTTGTAATTAGCAATTAAAGCACAGCCTCCAGTTCCCCCCCGCAATTAGCAAGTTGCCTAGTCTCGACTTCTTGCAAGGAAATTATTTGGAAATTATAGGAGCTGTGAAATAAAGTGTTTATCTGTGTGTGGGATATCACTATCTGAGTATCTCTCATTTTGAGATGGTGTGTGTGTGTGGTTCTTCTTACAGAGGTATGTATCACGTGTAACGGAGAGGACTACAGAGGGCAGGTTGACCACACTGTGAATGGTAGAGAGTGTCAGAGATGGGACCAGCAGTATCCTCACCAACACATCTACCAACCAGAAAAGTACGTGAAAGCTGTCTTTGCATGTTCTAAAACAAAGTTTAAACAATGGTTTAGATGTTTTAGATGAACTGTTACCTGTATGACCGAGAATATTGTTTTGTTTTGTGTTGCTAGATGTTAAAAACAGCTTTTCTGTATTTTTCCAGGTATCCTGATAAGAGTTTAGATGACAACTACTGCCGTAACCCGGACGCCTCTCCCGTTCCCTGGTGTTACACCACAGACCCTGAGGTGGAGAGGGAGAGCTGTGACATCAGCAAATGCAGTAAGACCGCATGAGAAACAACAAGTGGATTTATCACTTTTAATTCTTAACAAAACCACCAAGCATTCTGCACGTCCACCTCGGCCCTCAAAATCTTAAAGGACATCATCTTGGGTTGCAACGAGTGCTTTTAATGATTTCGTCAGAGCTTCTCGTCAACATGATTAATAAATTAAATGAGAGACTAATTGGCAGACAGATCACGAGCCCTTACTGTAATATGTTTTCCTGCGTGAATCTGTTGGATTACTTGTTTTGTTTTTATCACTTGGCTCCCCCTGGCGAGGCAGAGGGACTGTGAGCTGAGCCGATTCCTGTCGTATTCGCCCACACAGTGGAATTGGAGAGTCTCATTAAGGCGCTCTAATTAAATCCAGAAAAATCACCTTTTTGGGATTTCTGCAAATTGCCTTTTCAAAATGTTGGACATTTCAGACTTTCCCCTGATGGGTCTGTTTGATTTCAGACTGAGTGTGGCTGCAGTGTGCTGATGCTTGTCAATGATTTAATCCCGTGTCGTCTCAGTGGGTTTCAGGTTCATTAAAGGTTAATTGAATTTTTTGGAGGGGGGTCAGCTTGTTTACGCAGCTTGTTTTTGTTTAATTTTATTTTATGCTGGCGTTCTCTATAGTACACCTTTCATTTGGAGCAGTGAAGGTATCAGTTCAATTATTTAACAATTATAATAATATATAGACTCTCAAACTTAAAAGAGAAGGTATTTTATTCAATACTTTATAGATGTATTTTCGTTCCTTGATTCAAACTTTGACACATTTAGTAATATATTATGCCAGGACAGAACATAAGTAAATACATGAGGGCATCAGTGTTTTCTCTGAAGTTTCAACACCAGTTACGCAAGATGATAGCGGCAACATGGGCAATTCCCTGGAGATCACTGGGCCAAAAATAAATAAATAAATAAATAAATAAAGCTGTAAAATGGTGCCATCTGGTGGCGCTCTAGTTCAACATGATTTTAAGGAGCTCTGAATTAACGTTACCTGCATATCAGCACATAAATCTATAGTAAATCAGTCTAATGCAGCATAAATTAATTTCCTGTTTGTGTATCTGCGTCTAATATAAAAATATATAGAAATTAATTTTAATTACGAAGCACCCTTGACAAACAAACCGACATGGTCCACTTAGAGAAACACTGTCTGTGTGATGCGGTTTTTACACCTTGACTCGTATCATTAAATATTAAAACAACATGTTGTCCCGCTCCTTCAGGGAAAAACACAATAAGCTATGGATATAAAAATATTTATTTGTTTCAGAGTTTGCCTGCTTGACTGGAAAATAACAGCGTGTGATGCATTAAAATGTCCACATCACGCTCACAAAGGTGGCACACTGCTGTCAAAACGAGTTGTTTTACGCTGAGATTTCAGGTATGCACAAAGAAACTTTCATGTGCTTGTAACGTCAGCCCGCACAGGCATCATTCTGCAGATCATCATTAATGCGAGCAAGACTTTAAGTGGAGGGGCAACTTTACTTTCTGTAAACCACCGCGCTGAACGTAATGGAAGTTTAATTTTCTTTATAAGAGATGTAAAAATTCATTCTCTCTCTTATTCGCCCAGGGGGCTCATAAGAACCACCTCGCCTGTATTTTGCACTCTTAATTTGTTTTTCTTCCTCTCCAGCCGAGGTCCGCGTGGAGAAGCGGCTGCGCTCCAGCTTCACCACCAACTGTTTCCGCGGCCGCGGGGAGGACTACCGCGGCAAAGTCAACGAAACCACGTCAGGTATCCCCTGCCAGCGGTGGGACGCCCAGTATCCTCACGAGCACCCCTTCTACCCAAACACATACGAGTGCAAGTAAGTGCAGCGGAGCTGAAGGAGCGGCTCTTGCAGCTTTGTCGCTTTCGAAAGACCTCTGTTTGCCTCTCACATGAATATTAATGTCGGAGTGTCACTGCAGGGAAATCTCTTGCAATCATATTTCTCTGCTGACAGTTGACAGAAGATGATAGATGGTCAGTAAACTCCACATTAAAAAGCGGGTCACTCTCTGGCTGCCAACGTGGATGTGAAACGAATATTAACCTTCTTTGTGATCATTCATCATGCCAGCATCGATTTCAAGCCTTTCATTCATTCATTTTCAGAAGAACAACAAGTGTGTTATTTCTGTATCATTTCTACGTATTTGAATCTAAACGCACAGTCGTTGAGCGGCCATTTGATGCACCAGGGATGAGTTAGTTGACATCGTTGCTGTTGCTTTTCATTTCAGGGGTTTGGAGGAGAACTACTGCCGTAATCCGGACGGCTCAGAGGCTCCGTGGTGTTTCACATCCCTGCCAGAGATGAGGACTGCTCTGTGCTTGCAGATCAAACGCTGTGCAGACGACATAGAAGCCGAGGGTACGCGCCTTCTTCTTGATTCAGCCTTGAGTCAAACTATGAATTAATTAAATGGATCACCTGTAGGTAATGAGGATGAGCCCATGAGGACGTTCAGGGCCGCGATATCGACATCATGAATCTTTCACAATGCGAGCTGCAAACTCATCTGTGAACTTTAGACGAGGCACCAAATACTCAAAAATGTGCTGTATTCTGTTTGTTCATTCACGTTATAGATCTGTATACTTTATTAATGCCACAGTGAAAAAAGAAATAACGCATTATTATTTCTTTCAAGTGAAAAGTGTAATTTATTACCACTAAAAAGCAGCTTTTATGTTTTGCTTTGGCCTTACTTACTCAGACCAGTCGTTCTCATGCTAATGCTATTTTTGATGTTATTTTCATGTATTTTCTGCCATTGTCACTTGTTGTTAAGGTGCCAGCCTCTTAGCAAAAGGTATATAGTAAATTACTATTAGCTTGGAATGAAATCAGCGACACATGGAGTCCTGTATAAAACCCAAATTCCCCAGAAAAATTAGGAGACTTGAACTTAGCAACCTCAACTGTTGCAATTACACTTCATGAGGACAGGAAACATCTGTGGTGTGTTATCTTTTTGTCATTTTCACCAGCATAGCAATGATGTTTGTTTCTCAGACTGCTACCAAGAGAACGGAAGAAACTACAGAGGCCTCGTCCGCAAAACTCGCAAGGGCATCACCTGTCAGAAATGGAACGTCAACACTCCTCACAGGACCAGGTACGGTGGTCTCTGTGGATTTTCCATCCAAATAATAGTCTTTGTACACGTTTATTGGTATTTGGAGGCTGTGTCCTCGGTCTGTGCGACATAACTAACTCTGAGCAGGTTAAGTAGCAGGTTATTAAATTAAGTTACGCTCAAAACAGTCAATAGACAAACTAAGAGACCCCTCTTAAGGAACTTTTCTCCCACAGTGCAGTTCACAAAGGAGATATAAAATAAGCCAAACTGTTCTCCATTGTAGAAAACTAAATAACCATTTCTCTTCATACTGTAGTTTATAATGTAGAATATAAGTGGGACACAGCACGTAGAGTAACTTTAGAGTCAAAGATCAGTTTAATTCTCAAAAGAAAAATTGAAAAACAAAAATCGTTCACCGCGCGTATTTAAGACGCCTCTGGGAGTCTTGTAGCTTTAAAGCGGCTGTGTGATCTTCCAGGATAAACCCGAGGACACATCCTGAGGCCAACCTGACCGAGAACTACTGCCGCAACCCAGACGGGGACCAGCATGGACCCTGGTGCTACACCACGGACCCCAAAACTGAGTTTGACTACTGCGCCATCAAACAGTGTGGTACAGACCTCTGCCTTCTGCGTCTGTTTTAAGATGCTTCAAGTACTTTAACGGGCCGTGTGATAGTTCATCCTGTTTTAACAGATCTTCTGTTGTTGTTGTTTTCAAACAGCTGGAGAGAAAGTGTCCATGACTGAGCCAGTAGGTTAGTTTGTGAATGAACAGAGCACGTTTTCAAAGTTAACCAGAAACCTCCACTTAAGGTTTTACAATCATTTGTCACCTTTTTTGTGAACGCAGAGAAGGTGGAGTTCAGCGAGTGCGGGAAGAGAGAGGACCGCTTCGCCAGGACAAGGTTACGTATCGTGAACGGGGTTCCCGGCAACTCGCCGTGGACAGTGAGCCTCAGAGACAGGTGAGCCTGACAGCTGATGAAGTTCATGAAGGATCTGAACGCACCGTCTTAACCTGTGTATAACCTCTCACCTCTTTGCCTGCAGGAAGGGAAACCACTTCTGTGGAGGATCTCTGGTTAACCCCAGATGGGTGATCAGCACCAAGCAGTGTTTCTCTTCCTGGTAATTCATTTAAAGGGGCTCTCGTGCAGCTTTACATTACCAGCATTACCAGCAATGAAGTAGTCTACCTGTGAAGCTCTTTATCAGTTGTAACTTTTATTTTTAAAGGAAAATGTTAGCATTTTGGGAAAAAGGCTTTTTGCTCTCTTGCAGAAAGTTAGAAGAAAAAAAATATTCCACTCCAATATCTTTTTTAAATATAAATATATAAAATTGTCCACATAAATCTCATCTAAAATGCCAAATTCTCACTCTGCTGCTTCAATTTTGGTCATTTAAAAATTCCATTGTGGAAAATCGTATCAGCAACAAAATATCCCTTATATTTCATCATGATTTCTGGCCGTATCGCCCTGTTTATTTGTGTTCTCAGCTACGTTGACCTGCCCGGGTACTCGGCCAGGATGGGAACACTGTTTCGCGATCCACAAGAAGGAGAGCCTGGTGTTCAAACCATCCCTCTCACCAAGATCGTCTGTGGGCCGTCTGAGTCTCAGCTGGTCATGCTACAACTGGAATCGTGCGTACTGTCAAGTGTCACCTACATGCACATGTACCAGTAATTTCCATCTAATTCGCTTTTTTTTTTTTTTCTTTCTGTAGCCCGGCCCAGTTTAACGAGCGCGTCTCTCAGATCTGTCTCCCTCCCGAGCGCTACATTGTAGCTGAGGAGACGATGTGTGAAATCGCGGGATGGGGTGAGACGAGAGGCAAGTATTATCATTTGGAAATGATAGCGTGACACTGGATTCACTGCGTGGAGCGCTTTATGCAGCTACAAGTATGCGTCTACTTGAATAATTCATAAGAGATAGGCTTCCTCAGAGCCAGCATCTTGTTTCTGTCCTTGGAGTTGTGTTGCATCTAAATGAGAGAATCTGTCAGACTGTTGAGCAACAGATGGCCTTGCTATTTCCAGAATCATACAACATCTGTCCACCTTGCTTTTCATTACTCCATCTCTCTAAACACATTAGCTGCTAACTCGTTCCTCCTTCTTGATGCGTTTCAAGGGACCGGGGATGAGACCGTCCTCAACGTGGCCCAGATACCAGTTCTTAGTAACAAGGAGTGCAACAAATACTTCAGAGGCAGAGTTCGTGAAAATGAGATGTGCACAAACTCTTTCCAGGCTGGAGTAGGCGCTTGTGAGGTATGTGTCCATGCAAATCATTTTTTGTGTTAATCAGATGAAGCATTGGGATAAATGTCGTAAACCAATGATGTGCAACGGCGTTTAAAGAACAGTCCCATGCTTTCCGAAATTCACTTAGACAATTAGAGGACAAGCTTTGAATATGAAGCTACTAGTTTAACTTAGCTTAGCAGAAAGACTGGAAACAGGAAAATAGCTTTTGAGGGCTTTCTACGTTAAAGATTAACAAACTCTTTGTGTCACTAAAATTCTTTCAAGCATTTTTCTTTCAATTTAAATAAAAACTTGAATAGAAAAATGACATTGTGGGGTTTTAGAGGAGGCAGTGTTCTCCCAAACTTGGAGAGGAAGCCACTCAGGCAGTTTTTACCAGCTTTTAACGCTGCTCTTTGTGCTAAGCTAAGCGCAGCTAACCAGCTGCTTTGCACTGAATGTACAGATGCTCAAATCTCTCAGAAAGAAAGTGCGAAAAAGAATTTCCCCAAATGTCAAACCAATCCTTCAAGGACAAACAATAATTCCATAGTGTGTCGAGAGTTAATGCTTCACACACCGATGCTAAAGAAAATCTTTGCAAGGCGAAAATCACTTCAAGCAAAGAGCACACCGTTATTTATATGTGCCTATAAATCAAACACATTCACCATTTGGATAATGGAAGTGAACTGGACAAGATGTGACTGCAAGATGTTTCCAACCTCAGCAGTGACAGTCAGTCATAACAGAGACAAATAATGACTCCAGAGTGTTGTTCCTGTGTGTCGGCAGAGAGACTACGGCGGCCCTCTGGCGTGTCAGAACAGGGACTGCTGGGTACTCGAGGGTGTGATTATTCCCATGAGGCGCTGTGGACACCCGGGACAGCCCAACATCTTTATCCGCGTGTCAGTGTACGTGGACTGGATCAAGAAGGTCATGGAGATGGCGTAGAGGGACGGACGCCGCTAACTCGGAACTGATCAAATCTAAACCTGCAACACCCCTCCTCTCAGACGCCTCTTTTACATCTACAACTATTAATTCTTACACATCGGAATTTATGAGTAGAATTTATTAATTTATGAGTCACTGTAAGGGGTTCATTCGGGGAGAAAATGCAGGAACGAACTCAGTTATTTCACAGTTGTATCTGCTTGAAATACATTTTATTTGCACATACAGCGTATTTTATAAGACATTTTCAACTGAGCATTCAAAGTCACAAATGGGATGCTGAAAATCCACCTGAGAAAACATTTATATCCACCCAAAAAAGAAAAAAAAAAACAAAAGCAGAGAAGATTTTTCAGAAACCGTTTACACTAAGTTTTTTTTAACTGCTTTTAATGTACCGTGGTTTATTTACAGTGAATACGTCTTCTCCTGTGAACACATCACTGTTGTCCGCTACCTTAATAAATGCTCATATCTGCTCACAGGTTTGTAAAATGTTGAGCATTTAAAGTGAACGGTTGACAGTTTACGTCATTAACAAATTAAAAGATTCAAAAAACAAAAATGAGCAAATGAATTTTGGCACCTCAGCTCCTCAGCTTCAGAGAAGACAAACAGGAGCTAATTAACTTCCATTAAGGGAGGAGGTGTATTCCTAACATCCCCTGGAAATGCATCCTCCACCATTAAACTGTACGCCTCCCCTCACTCTCGCCTGGCATTGAACGGCGCTCTGAAATACCTTCTTTGCCCCCAGCCTCTAAAGAAATCCCTCCTCTGCCTGTCTTTTGATGCCTGCCCCCTCCTCTAAAGACATGCCTTTGTGCCTTATGCAGAACTGTATGCGCTGCACATTCTTTCTAGTTCTATAGGAGGATTTTTGTAACCCGGCCCTGATGAGCCCACGGAATCCAGCTTAAATAAACCTCAAGATCAGAGTCCGACCGAATCTCAGACACACCGCACGCTGCAGAAGGCCACTGAACTCTCTCTCAAATGGACACACATACGCAATTTTTTTTTTCTCCCGTGCAAACCCTCCCCCCTCTTTTCTTTCTATCTTATCCCGCACTCTGTTGCTTTTCTCGTGTTGATTTTCACGCCAACATATTACTTTTGTCTCAGACAGTGACCATTTATTTTTATTTTGGATTTTTTTTTTTTTTTTTTTTCGCAGAAATAGAAACTAATGAGACTAAAGTCAGCTCTTAACCATAGGTGGCCAGTTATTCTCCTGTTAACAGTTAAGACTTCAGAGTCATTCTGTTCACTTTCATTTAGTAATATTTATAGTAGATGACTAATCAGATTTGTATATGACTACAACTTCTCAGCAACTGTTTTCAAAAGCGTCTGGGAAACCCGACTGAAATTTTTAATAAATGCAGCCACAAAAATATGCAAACGTTTTCTTTGTTATTCTGCTGAATGATAACCCGATGAGATAAACATTTTGTTTCTTTGAATTTATCATTCGGTTGTTGTTTCTTTTTGCTAAATTAGTACTCTAGTTTCAGGGTAATGAGTCTGAGAATTTCTGAATTACACCATGAAACTGCCACTGCAAACCGTCCAAACTACACATCTCATCTTTGTAACTTCGAGCTTTATGTTTTGGGCTCAAGCCAGCAACGCTCACCTGACATGACTCCAAGAGAGGTCTCGCATTAGCCGCTCCAGGAATGTGACATTCACTGCGGTTCAAACTTTTTCATCTGAATTAATCAGTGTGGGCAAACTTGAAAAGTTGCTGTAAAGTTATAAAAAAAAAATATCAAATTAAAGTAATGATAAGCAAAAGACAGGCTTAATTCTAATAATTTTTTTTTTTTTTAGAATAATACAATAATATGTATTTTTGCACATACAGGGTGCACAGATGCCTGTTTTTGTTTTTTTGTTGTTATTGTTTTTTTCTTTTGCTGCTGATGCACGTTTTGCATGCAGGGTGTCATTAAATGAGCCAAACTGGGGTCATATGTTCCCCAAACAAATGCACATCAGACTGTTGCTCAGCAGACTTTGTTCTCAGAAACCCCGTCTGATATTTCAGTCCTGTATGACTTACAGAAACATATCCCTCCGGCACTGTAGGTGGGGAGATAACAGCAGGGAAAGAGTGAAACCTTTGCTTGAAACAGTGACAGACAGTCTGCTCTTACAACCATTTCTGCTGAAGAAAACAACCTTTTCCTCCTTTCTTTGGGGAACTTCCCAGCCCCCAGACCCTTCTTTGGGAACCCCGGAACCAGACCCTCCTGTCTGATGCCCGTCTTTCTCCCTTTTTCTCCCTCTCAAGTGGGTGGTCCGGTGAGCTATTCGGGGCGGGGTTCTCTGTTCAACCCTCCTACCCTCGTTCTTTCTTAAAACATGCTTTAATAGAGAAAGTATGCAATGCATACTGCTCTGCTGCAACCCCCCACTATACTGCATCTGGGGTATTCGTGACTGGACGTCTGGGGGGATCACACACATTTCCGATTAGGAGGAGGGAGTGAGAGAGAGAGAAGGGAGGGAGGGAGAAAGAGAGAGAGAGAGAGAGAGAGATTACCGTTTCATTCCAGCCAATGAGACGGTCGATACACTAAGATTTTCATAGTTGTGCAGGAGCACAAAGTGAACTGAGTGTGTGTGTGTGAACTTCCAGGTAAAACTACAAACCGACTTAAGGTAAGTTGAGCTCCCTCTGCTCTCTCTCTCTCTCCCTCTCCCTCTCCTCTTGTTGCATTTGGCGCTGCCTGCATGAGCAGATTACTCAGCCTAAACATGGAGCCTATAGCTCGGAATGTATCTATGTTCGGGCTGCTCTGAAAGGAGAGCTTTTGCACCTGTGTTGCTTGCCTTTGTCCTTGCTAAAGTTTTTTTTTTCTCCCCTCTCAACTCCTTCTTTCTGGCACTCGCTTCACCCGTTTCAATTTCGGCGGACCTGTTATCGCTCCAAAAAACCCAAGTCTTTAGAGATCGATTGCGCAAGTGATGGACGCAGGGGGATATTGTGTGGCGAGCGCCGACTTTACGCGTTAAAACATTGATGGCCTCGACTGTTGTTGTGGCGTTAACATGTGCCAGGCAGTTCCTCGACCAAAGTCTGAGGTCTGAACTCACGGTCTCGCGTCGGGAGCGCACAGCGCACCTTCTTTAACGCCGCACAAGAATGTGTTTTTATGGTTGCAATTGCCGCCCATATGCAAAAAGTACATTCAGTCCCGTACTTGACTGCCAAACAGACGAGAGCAGCGGACGGTCTGCTGCTGCTTGCTGCTTGCTGCTGCAGGAGAAGTGGACGGCGCCCGTTGTGTTGTTCCTGAAACGAGTTTAAAAGCGACGAAACTACGTCGTGCGTCTCGTTTGGCTTTAAATCGTTTCGACGAGGACGTATTTCTCAAATTACTCCGACTTCCTGCTTCAGTGCGGCCGTTTTGATAGGCTGTGTTGGCAATTAGTGTTTGGCACATTCCTTACTGAGCGAGACGTTGTGGTAAAACGACCACCATGGGACATTACCAGCACCAGTCTGCAGAAAGTAGCCATTTAATCATTAGTTTGTTATTAATACTATACTACTACAAATAAAAAAAACTGATTTATTTTGCAGATATATTGTGTATATTCTGATACTGTGTTTTAGAAGTAATATAACAAACGGAAACACTGACATGACTTCTGCCTTTTATAATGAAGCTGCTAGGTCTGCAACCGGGGCTGAAACTAGTTGTCAATTAATCGACTTTATTAATCGGAAACTATTTTGATAATCGATTGTCTGTGTTTTAGAGCAAAACAGCAAAAACAAAACAACGGCTGTCTTGTAATATTTCAAGTGTGAGTTTATACCTTTCTTTGTGTTGTTTCGCTTTAACCTAAATATCTTGTGGTTTGGGGATGGCTAGTGATTCAAGACTTGAACTCTAGGAGCATGCCATGGGCTTTTTGCAGGCTTTTTATTGATTAGTAAGTTATTATAGACAGGAATTTATTTTATTATAAATAAACCACTACATTATTTAGTGATAACATATCAGAACATTGATAAAAAAAAATGTATCTTGAGCCCCAGACCAATGCATATTCATTTTAAGACAAATAAAAGCAAAACAAACAAACAAAAAAAATTAAATCAACTGTCAAAAATAGTGGATTTATTAGTTGCACATGTCCTGCAAACTCAGACTTACCAGTGATTCTTCAGCGTTGTTTCTACGTGTCTGCGTCAGTTGCACAGTAAAAGTTGCAGCAGTGGCGTCACCACACCTACAACATGCACAAACCCCATTGAGAAATACCTCACAGAGGACAGATGGAAATGTATAGTACAGTACAGTGGATGCAGATTTTGGACGGTAGATTGAGTTGTGAATATCTGTGCTACTTTTAGTCTCTGCACACCACTCTCATATTTCCCTGCTTTTGCCAGGCCCCTGTCTGTGTTCCGATGAACCTGGTGCCAAGGCTTATGTATAAGCAGTTCCCACGCTTGCTCTTGGAAAAGGGTCCTGCGTGATTCTGAATTATCTCTTTAATGATACATTAAGCACTGATTGGAACTCAATATGGTAATTGTGCACGAAGTAGATGGCGTGAAGTGGTATAATAGAGACGATTATCCAAAATGTGTTCCAAAGATTGCTGCACGCCACTCGAAAGTTGTCATTTTATTCCCAACTTTTCTTTGCTCGCTTCTCCAGCTCCTGATACTCAACTCCTCTCCTCTTTAAGCCCTCGAGGCCGCTGCTCCAGGCTTTGATGACCACACTCTCTGAAGAAGGTGGACAGACGCAGGCATGAGTAACAGTGGGACCAAAGAGCCGTCTCCTCAGCCGAGCACTGCCCAGGCGCCCTCTGAGCCTCAGCGCAGGGGCAGGGGTCGACCACGGAAACAGCAGCAGGTATGACGTCTCCCTTTGTGAATTACTGTTCTACGTTAGAAAATATGGTCCAAAAAGTAACAAGGTGACTGGTTTGTTATGGCTCTACGTCCAATCTCTACCTACAGGAGCCTGTTGGACCACCAACTCCAAAGCGGCCAAGAGGACGACCCAAAGGCAGCAAGAACAAAGGCCCCAAAACTGCACTGAAGGTTCAGACTGTCAGATAATCAAATATATTTGAGAAGAAACATTTCTATTACAATAATAGTTACTCTTGCAATATTTTATGTACAGTATTTATGCATGTGTTTGTTACAAACTCCTTCATCCATAGAAAATGAAGCTGTGATTGAGCTCTATCACTCGAATTAGGTACTTACAACACAGTTCTTAATGTTTTACAGTTTAACAAAGTGGTGTCCACATATTTCCAAAATGCTATATTTGATTTCAAGGAATTTATCTTTCCAGTCCTAATCCATCCTCCAATGTGAGAGCTCCTGTAATGCAAAGGCATTTTAGTTGAGTGAGGCACTAGATGACTGCAGTGGGTGACGAAGACAGACTCAATAGGGAAAATATCAGCTTACAAGAGAGAAAAGACGAGCTGTTTTTAAATGAATGCACTATTCATGTCTCCCACTTCAGCCTGTGGATCAGTTCTCAAAGACGCAGATCACTCAGAAGTGGCGATGACTGTTCAGCCAAATGAAAACTTGTCTCACAGATAAACTGCATCAGTTTTAACAATTTATTCCTCATCATCCAGTCCAGTTGAAACATTAAATGTACAAACAACATTGGTAATACTTATCCTATTCAGTGTGAGGTCTAGGTTTTACTTGTAGTGTGATAGTTGTATTTTGTGATGTTGCATGCCTGGTTTCTTAGTTACAGAGACTTTAGTTATTGTTCTTGAAGGAATTCACAATTTTTGTGTATTTGCAGCGAGTACGTTTATTGTTACAGAAACAAGATAACCAAGTATAAAACAGAAATTCAGAGTGTGTGGTAGGTAATTTTTATAACACATTTACTATAAACACCTTTGCTTCTTGAAACAGACGGTCCAAAACTCAGTAAAACTGTTATCTAATTCAACTAAAAATTAATGCATGGGCACTTAAATACCTAAATAATCAACTTCTTTCTGATGATGGACAAGTTTGAATAATGCTCTTGGTAGTTTTTCATTCAAATCACATGTTTGTCAGAAAGTGTGCGTTTGTAGCCTATAACTAACTTCTTTACCTCTGTAAATCGACTTGTGCGATATCTTTATTTTTCTTAGGTTTGGAGGCATAGACTAGACAAAGTGATTTTTCTTTCTACCCAACAGATATTAAGAAAACATTACTGTCAGGCAACTGAAAATGTTAAACTTGTCGCAACATGGCATGGTGAGAAATTCCATGTATGAGCCCGCTATTAGACACGACAATCACACAAATCCATTCTTTCTGGCAAATTAAACATTTCCCAGAGGAGACAGCTGTAAAAGGAGGATGGCTCCTAAAATATGTGTGCTTAAATGTTTACTATTTGATAGTTCATTTTAGTTTTTAATATAAGATTTCATCATTTCAGATCAGTAAAGTAAAAAGACATTTTCAGGCACATTTGTCACTCAAGAATATAGGTGTTGTCAATCCCGGTGCTTGTAAAATAAGGTTTAAGCTTTAAAGCACATCTAGCTCATAAGATAAATGCTCCACAATGAATGCTGTGTAATTTGTACAAGATGATTATTAACCCGCTTCAACGTTCGTCTGCTCTCTCTCTCAGAAAGTAGAGCCAATTGGGGAGCGACGACCACGAGGGCGACCAAGGAAATGGGTATGGAGCAATCACTGACACTCAGACATCTTGCAAGTTAAACTGTAAATACACGTCCAAAGCCTCCGGTGTGTGTGTGTGTGTATGTGTGTGGGTGTGTGTGTGTGTGTGCTGGAGCTGTGCAGTCCTGGAGGGCCCATTTCCCTTCACGTTTAATTAATTCTGTCGCCTCCTCTTTTCACAGCCCCAGAAAGTAGTTCCAGAAGTGACTGAAGAGCAGCAGGTGAGGAAAACGAAATCAGTAGGGCGGCCCAGTTTTGTTTTGATGTTGCACTCAAGTCCGCTCAACTGAAAAACTACCATGCTGTTTCAGAATTAACGAGACAGATGCATGTGTGTAAAATAAGACGAGCCGTGGTCCCCAGTACATGAAATGTGTGTCTAATGATGGGACAAACTGAGCTGTGGCTTTGTGGCAGTTTGTTAGAGTTATTCCTACACTGCAGATCTACAAGTGTAGAGATCTTGAACTAGATCAAGCTGAAGGTGACAGTTGGACAGAGATCTCATTCTGTGTCACACGTTTACCTTTTGACTAATGCCAGTAGCTTGTACGCTGCTGATGCTCGCAGTGCTGATGTGCAGCGTTGATCTCATTTAACTATTTATGAATATCAATACTTACTACATCAAACTAAAACTACATTCAAAACCCCTTTGTGCCCGTTAGTAATGCTGCAGCCGCCATCGTTGCAAAGTGAACTGTATGTGCTTTGGTGCACTCTAAAGTTGTCAGTTATTGCACTTAGATTAGCTTACTCCTATTAAGACGAATGAGGTGTAGAAAATATTAGAAATACCTCTCAATGTAAATCAATACAGTTGAAGAACACCTCAAACGAAAACCTCAAGACTGAATCAACTTCTCCTCCACAAAGCGAGGAACTGTTTATTTATTGATAGTGTTGGCGGAGGGATACACAAAAAGATGCTTCTTAGCCGCTGCAGAGATCCTCAAGTTGTTGTATTGGAAGACACTGGGCTTAATTTGCTGCAACAACTAAACCGTCTGCTGACTCTACATGTGATGGTATCACTTACGCTGCATATGTGTCTTTTTATTTTTTTTTATGAACACATACAGTCTAGTACAACAAAACTTTATAAAGATTATAATGTTGAGTTTTTGGTTAGCCTATTGCAGAGACTGTAACAGAACAGTGGTTACTACCCAAACATGAGTTGTCCCCTTTTGCCATAAAAGTCCCTACAACATGAAAACATCTAACACAGACAGACTAGAAATTACCTTTCCACACACTAGCAGGGTGTTGCACTCTGCCCTTTGACCTTTGTGTATCCTAGGGTTAAGGTCATTGGCTTCGGCGCATCCTTTGCTCTGCCGTGGACATTGCATATTTGCACTTGCAATGTGTGTGGTATATTTTTGTACCTATTTCAGTTTTTTAAGATCACGCCGTGTGGCATTTAAATGCACCCAGTTCTTCATGTGACGTGTATATCCTACAAAACTGCTGAAAACCCATCGTTACTTCGCCTATATTTGACAGCAAAGCAGTCAAACATGCTTCTTGTGTTGGTGCGTCAACCAGCTTCGTGAGGACATGGCAAATTCTTGGAAATTCGTAGAAGGTGGGGCTGAATTCCCCGGATGCACCGCCAAACATCCTCCCGTACCGTTAAGTTCTGATGAACGTACACAAGTGTTTCTACGAAACCTTGGTCCCTTATCCATCTAGTTCGCGTTCAAATGAAAGCGTTGCACAACAGCCCTCACCAAAGAGGGGCAGTTGCCTCGATGCCCCTCGTCTGTCTTATCGCATCCTCTCTGCTTAGCAGTTTGTCAAAGACGGTAAAATGCTTTAAGAACTGAAACCGTTGAGAAAGTCTCCCTTTCTGAGACACACGCACATGAAGGGGAAGAATGAGTCAGTGTAGAGAGAGGGGAAACCTGATCTAACTGTTCTCTTCCTCTGTCTTCTTGGTTTCCTGATGTAACCGCCTTCCTCACATTTCTAGGTCTGACAGCTGGAACCGTCTTCCTCTCATGCGATCCCTCAATGAAATTTTAACACTCAAGTCTTGTTTTTGTTGTGCTTTTTCTGCCGTTGATGAGCTGCCTTCAAGCTTCATGAGTTACTACAGCGAAAGAGACGATGATAGTAAGAAAGTGACAATCTTTTGCCGTCCTCTGCTCTTCCAGGGCCCTTCAGAAGAGGCTGAGGAGGGTCCGTCGCAGCTTGACCCCTCGTCATCTCAGGTGCCAGCACAGGAGGAAGGGGAGTAGATAGGACGCCTCTCTACCTACCTCAAGGTTTGGCCTCGAACAAACGGGGGCACAAACTGACTCCTATCTGTGATGGGGATTCAGAAACACACACACACACACACACATATACACACACTCTCTCTCAAAACTCACTCGAACAGTAGTGGTCTCTCCTGATTGAATACTGTACCTTCGATTTGTTGTTGACTTAAAAAATTTGGTTTGTTTGGTGGACAAACTCTGTTTTCACATTGGAGTACTTGATCTTTTGATAAGGATTTTTTAAAAGGAATAGTTTCACATTTTGGGAAATGTAGTTATGGTCTTTTCGCAGAGAGTTAGATGAGCGCATCCGAACCATTTTTATTTTATTCCTCAACAGGCCTGAATGTTAAAAGCAGATTTTGTTTTTACTTTTAAGTTTTATTCACGCTAGTGGGTGGACTTCATCACCTCAGCGAAGGTGTTTACACTGATTTACAGTCTTTACTCTAAGTCACCCCAACTATTTTGTCCGTCAGCATTCTCATACAACTCTCTGCAAGAATGCAAACAAGAATATTTCCCTTAAAGTCAAACTATTTGTCTCAGAGTGCCAGCTTTCCTGAACCCCTTTGGTGTGCATGCGTGTGTGAGGTAGTGATGGCGGTTGTGTGGAGAGGGGACGGGGGTTGCAGGCTGAAATGAGAGGGGTTAAGCGAAAACAAAGGAACCTTTTTTTTATATATATATAAAACATGTTTCTAACTCATGTGTCATGAATTCTCGTGTGAAGCGGGAGCAAGATGGTGACTTTTTTTTAAAATCAATGTTACAATATAAACATGGTGTGCTGAAGCTGATGTGAAAGGTTTTACACAAACAAAACAAAAAGTCAAATATCCACCTTAAAAGCGTTCAAATGTAAAGGATTACAAACATGTGACATTTAGTGTTTCCTTTCAACCAGAAGCCCAAAGGTTCAAATGGGTATTTTATTTTGAAAAGAAAAAAAAACACCTTCACACATATTAAAGTCAACAGCAGTGTTGACGTGTCATGTTACCACACTCAGGATCTCACTATTAACAGTGCTTTTACACCATATTGAAACCTCAGGTACAAAACTATTCAGGAACATGTTGTCTACTCAGTAATAATTATGGTGCTGTGTTTGTTGTGCATTTCTGATCTGTATTTGACATTACCAGTATGCCTTGACACAAAGACCTCATTTAAACCTCAGTTACCCTCAGTTTCTTAATCTCTCATTCTACCTCAGTAACACAAAAGACAGATCTCCAAGAAAGCAATTTTCTTCACTCCTGCAGCAGTGACTTACAGTATATGATTACTGTACACACACACACACACACACACACGCACACACACGCGCGCGCACACATGCACGTAAGGTCATGTGCAGAAAGACAGTACAGGTGTGGCCTTCAGGGCTACATGCATGACGACACACAAACACACAGAAGCCGATGTTACACTCCAGTAGTAGAAGTGTACAAAAAGCATCGGTGTCATTTCTTAAAAAATAAATAAATAAAAAAATTAAAAAAGAATAAAATAAATAAATACACAGACACAAAAAAAAACTGTATTTGATAAAAACTGAAGTGAGACTTTGTTCTCCTGGGAAATAAAATGCAGCCAATAGTTTACAAACAACTTGATGAAATACTTGCTTTTTAGGGTGTAGTTCCTCATGACATTTATTATTATTTTTTTTTTTTTTTTGAGTTTGTCATTCTTTTCTCTTTTTTTTTTTTTTTACTACATCATGTATTTTCTGATTCTTACACTGTAAATTGTACGTGTGACACTCTTAATTCATGGCAGCAAATAACCACAAAGTGCTGAAATACATGAGAGTTACGGCTAACATTAGCCCCCGGTCGTACCAGACCGACTAAGGCAGCAACAAAACACCAGATTGTACTGAAGCGAGGGTGTGTTTTATTGCTTATCAATTTAACTTTGTCATTTCAGAGAGGTGGGATGTGTCATTTCTTCCTCCAAGCATAAAAACTCTCCTTTTAAAGGATAATTTTATTTACCTCGGATAGCACATGGCTACGTTTGTTAAACCAATATAATGAGCTGAATGGGATTTTATTTGTGATGCATACAGTAATACAATATACTAAACAAAAGTGTTTTCCATGAAAAACGTTGAGCGTGGGTTTTGTGTACATTGAGGTGTACTGTTCCTGGTAAGACAGGTGGCTGTCTATGTGATGTTTAATGCTTTGAACACCATAAGTAAAATTCAGTTTGTCTCCATTGTATTTGGGCGGAACTCTCAAAACAGAAGTACATGAGAAGTACATGATGAGTAAATAGAAAACCTGCATGTCACTGGTAGAGTGAGGAAATGCTGGGTTCCAGGTTTGTAGCTATGACGTCCACATGTTATATTATTTAGCCTGTTTTACATATATAAAGAGTTTTACTTGTTACAATTGCGCAAAAACAAAAAAAAACAAAAAAAAAGACACAGACTGAAGGGAATGTATTGTTCTCCAGCAGATTTACGTACCTGACACCAGACTGTAATGCAGGGGAAGTAAATCTACAGAAAATATAATTGAATATTAAAGGAATGAATGAAAAGCTATTATTTTAGTTCAGAGCTATCTGTAGTGAATCATTATAACCACGTTATAGATTTAAGATGATATACAGAAGGAGCTCAGGGGCTCTTGTTACTCATAGAGACATTTTCCAGCCTCTGAGGTTCTTTTAAAAAAAGAAAAATGTTTTCGAGACCTTTTTATCGAGGGTCTCTGCACTTAAACTGACAGTTCAAGTCGCCATTGCGCAAGCATCCTCTGACTTAATGTGTGGTGGACATGAACTATGTATTACTTACAAGTTGCTCAGTACTGTACATTACTTGAATATCACCCATCATTTACTGTGTACATATACACGTTTCTTCCACCTGCAACTTACTCCTCTTATCACTGATCACGTGATGTGTTTCAGACGTTTCATGTATTTCAGCATTGTTGACTAAATTGCTGCCGGGTTGCAGATAAGTTCAATGTTCAATTGCATTGACTTAGCTTTTTTTTTTTTTTTTTGCCCCCTGGACTACCTCTGAAGACAAACAAGCCTGGCTCATTTCTGGGGGAAACTCATGGCCAGTTGTGGCTAATGGTTTCCATCAGACCTTCAGGCGATGTGGATCATGAAATCTTGAAATAACTTTCAAACTAGTACTGTCGTAGTCCACACATCTCATCTCACTACATTCATATGACCGTAAATGAATGGAAGTCAGCCTGAAGGGTGCCTTTTAATGTAACTACAGCTGAGTCAATGTATGTTATTTTACACGAGTTGTGTCTGGATATTTACTCTCTATATGGGGACAATGTTGTTCTGTGATCTTACTAGTGATATAGTTACATACAGTACTTGATCCATTTTCAACTCTTGAAAAGTTGAAGTGTAACTTGAGAAATCATCTTTAAGCCTTTCTTTTAACACCTTTTTTGTAGTTATGTTATTGACGTGTCCTCATCCACTTCATTAATACAACTCACAAACCTGTGATATATATTTTGTTATAATTCTTTACCTTGTGATTTGTGTTACTCTGCTTCTTTATCGCTTACCAATAAAATATCACACCTACACCGACTCGTTTTTGTGAAATAGCTTTTAAATAGTTTTTATGTGTACAGATGGAAACAATCCTTTGTTGTTCAATAAAGAGAAAACAAAACGGAGAGGAACACTTCACTTGGGGATGGCAACACATCCGAGCTTGTCGGAGACCACAACGTTACTATAACACAAGTTTACGCTTCTCGTTAAAGAAACATGGAAGAACTTTGCTGACAAGCTACCAAACGTTTCAACAGCAATGACGCGGCATGGTTTCTTTACAAAGTGCATCGCTCTGCATTTGTGCGGCAAATAATAACAGTGCAAGATCATAATGTGATGCCTATCTTTGCGCTCCCTTATCAATCATGCACCCTTTTTATTATATGAAAGCCACTCTCATTTCATATACTGCAATGGAAGTAGCCGTCAGAGCTCCGTTTGTCCAGTTTCCCTTCGTTTTCCTTCCTGAGCATCAGTCTGTGTTTCAGTGAGGCCGACAAGTCGCTGCAAACTGAAAATCAGCTATTGGAAGAGAGCTGTCAAGCGTTGAGAGCTTTGGCTACATCTGTGAAGACTAGACGACTGGGCCTCTGTGTTGTCCCCTGGGAGGTTGTGAGAGTCTTCAGGGCAGATGATGGGCAGCAGAACAGAGAGGAGATAAATCTGTTAGTGACATTAAGATCACACAGTGGCTCCAGCCTCGAATCTTGCCCTGTAACAAGTGTCTGTGCTACATCGCATTTTGTTAATTTTAGAGCAATTAGGACGGTTAAATCAGCATTAATGTAACAGGCTGTAGACTGATTAATTATTGAAACCAGAAGAACAATTAGTGCTAGAGGCCACAGAGTGCAGTGCAGAGATTGACTTAAGTCTGTGAAAATTACAAAAGAAAGTTTATTAAAAATACAAACATGCCTTCTAAAATCGCTCCTAAAAGGCTCAGTAGCCATCGGATTTGTTCAGTTGTAAGATGCAGCTGAAGGTGATGAAAAAAAGCTAATACATGGGCAGTGACCTGGGTGTGAAACTTGGGCTACTAAACAGAAATACTCCAAAATAACATATGCAAGAAATAAAAATTAACATCATTTATGTTTCTGTATATGAAGCTGGAGTTTATTCATATCTGACACCATAAAATGTTTTCTTTTTTGTATGCTTCATGTGGCTCCTGGAATATTTTATGTATAAATATTTAGTTGAGGGAGCATGAAGGAGAGGATGTGGAAGATAAGATGGATGTAGGTCCAAAGGAAAAGTGCGCCTGTGTGCATATGATGTAATGCAAATTACTTAATATGTTTAATCGAAATAAGTTTCAGGCTTATAGGCTACTAGCTGCTGTTTGAGATACTGAACCAGAGACAGCGCGAAAGAGTAAGGGGTGGTAGTGTGATAAATGGTTTGAAGGGACACACGGGTGATACTTTACCATGTTTGCCTTTTACCACTATGCCACTGTCAAAACTTCAAAGAAAATGAAATAAAGAAGAGTTACGACCAGAAAAAACTGGAATCAGGATACAAATTGACAAACCAAATTTAGATCTTCAAAATGTACAGCAAAATAAAAACACACTGCAGTCTGCATTTAACTCGGGGGATTGGAAAGTATTTTGAAAAATGACATTTACACTTTGGCCACTTTCTCAATCTTCTTCATTGATGTCTATTAAATTTATTAAACATGTCTAGCTATCAAATTATTTGCCACAGTGAGGCTAGCCTACCTTGGCATTCGGACCCGCGAGGCTGGCATCCCGGCCGTGGTCCAGTAGTTCCTGTTCCAGCAGGTCGTCTTGTTCTTCGGCCGGGTCAAAGTTGTACATGGGCATGAGCTGGTGTCTCAGTTTCTCCAACCTGTATGAGAAAATATTAGAGATGATGACCAGTTGGCAGCTAAGAAGAAGTTATGTTTGTATATAACTTGTATATTAAAGCCAAGTGGCATATAATGAACTCGGCAAATAAAATATTTCTGAACTTACCGCTTCCGTTTCCGTATATACAGCATCTACAATGGAGAAAAACAGACACATTGAGAAAGACAAACACAGTAATCTCTTATCCACATTAAACAATAGAGCATATATTATGTATTTTGTACTGTAGGACTCCTTACTATTGCCACTGCTAGGCCAATGACAGTGATGATCCCAAAGGGTACGAGCAGCATTCCCATACCCGACCCCTCAATCACCACCTCCGGTAACGTGGTGGCGTTTAAACTGGTTTCATTTGTTGTTATAGTAACAGTCATTAATGTCCTCGAGGTGACATTGTCTCGGGCCCCCGGGCTTGTCGAGATGAAGGGGACCGTGGTGGTTGTGGCAGTTGTGGAGAGAACACTTGCAGTCGTCTTGGCTGCATTTACAGCCATGGTCAGGTGTAACTGTTTCAACTGAAAGATGTATTTTTAATCTGTGAGGATGTCACTCAGTCTCTAGCACGCCTCATGGTCGACGCAGGTGTCTTCCCACCGCTCTGGGGTCCGTTGAGGCGTTGGTGGTGCTTCGGCCATTAGTCCTTCAGAATTAAACCCAAAACAAAATGGGAACATTTATTAACAATGTGTGTTTTATATGCTGAAATGAACTACAGGAAGTACATGAAACCACATCCCTTTACTTGAAATGCTAGCATGCCATTTGATTCTCGCATCTTAAATCTTGAAAAAATCAAACATTCAGCTTTGGCGCAGCCCACCCTCACTTTCGTTAAAACCATGCCTGATTGTGCCAGCGTGGTTGCGTTAGGTGTTTTGGGGGCAGGATGTGGTTAGCAAACGCACAGGAGGAAATTGGCATAACAGACTTGATAAATACAGAGGAATACTAACCACTCCAACTGTAACGTGCACTGTGAGGAAATGTGTTGGCAGCATGCTCGAACGCCACATACAACTCAACCAACCCACTCACACACACATACACGTTACCATACACACACACACACTCAGAGGTTCCATAAATATCCACTGCATCCAAGGCTCAGTACATGTGCCTCCCACCCACGCACGTACTATACACGTCCCATGAGGGTGAGAACCTTTCTTTTTTTCTCCACAAGATTTACATACATGAGGAGTTTTAACACAGGAACCTGCTTTCCATTTTGTTCTGTGGTGACACAGGAAGGCATGGACATATGATCCATTCCTCCCTCCTCATCCTGTCTGCTCTTAATGAGGAACATGTGCAACTGAAGCCAACCAATGAAAAACAAAGACTGGATTCAGTCATTGCTGTTGTCCAGTTAGAAATCCTTGAGCTGCACAAAGACAGAGCATGCAGCATACTACAGTATCATCTTTGTTAGGCTCTTATTAAGGTATTATTATCACTGCATGTTATTTTTAGTTTATGTGATGTGTCTCAGCTGTGTTTCACTAACAGCTGAGCTGCTAATCCTGTCGACACCACTAAGTCTTACTCAAGGGTCTTCTCGGGTTGGAGATGTATACATACCTTAACATACAACATGCATGATCAGAGGTGAAATGCGGCAGGTTGGGGCTAGACAGAAAATTTTCACTGGAACAGGCAACATTTCTTCCAGAGCCTGCCCCTCCTCCTCCTCCACCTCCTCCTCCTCCTCTTCTGCTTCCCCCTTTAGCAATGCAGGTATGGCACAGGCTGTTTACATTGACAAAACAGCCATGTTCTCTGAAGATTGACTCCACACACAAATGTAACCCTATCCCGGCAGCCCCCAAGAGATTCCCTTCCAGTTCTCCGACTGCCTCCTATAGTCTACTCCCGCCGTCTTGCCCTTTCTTGTATTTCACACAACAGAGGCTGCTCTAGGGATGCTGCGAACAGAGATCAGTGCAGCAAGCGCCCTCCCCCTTCACCCTGCAATTGGTCTAATGGCTTCAAGATGACAAATGCGGTTGGCTCCCTCAGCTGCCTATTTGGCTTTGCAGGGATGAGAATGGGATTTAATGGCTCTGCACACCAGATGCTGTCAGGCCCATGTGAATGACTGCATCCGGGTGGCAGGTCTGAGGAAATTAACCCTATCATGTCTTGTGCCTAACTTTTAATGAATACAATTCAATCAGAAGCACACAAACAACAGCAAAACATCAACAGGTTTTATTTGTTTTTTTTTTTATGTGAAGGAGTTGTTCAGATTTCACACATTTTGACACATTTTCATGCTGGTGTACACAACATACTGTATTTTCAACAGAATTAGAGGATTAACAAGGTTCAGAGCAAGAGCAGTTTATTTTCATGGAGTCTTCAACTCATTTTGAACAAATTCCCAGTCATCATCCCCACAAATTCTGAAAAGTAAAAATCAAAAGTAAATAGCTTGTAATGCATTTGATATCATATCCATTATCATCAATCTAAGTAAAAAAAAGTTTAAATAATAGTTAAGTTATTCTAAATATAAAAGTGAAATAAGTACAATGAAAGAGAAGTATGGTTAAAATAATTCTTTATACACAACACTGCTATGGTCTATGGCTATGTTTCACTCATGATTGTACCTTCATAATCAATGGTTCCATCTCCATCTCTGTCGGCTTCCTTCATCATCTGCTCTGCCTCGATTTCACTGAGTGGTTCTCCTGCATTCATCAGTACATACCTGGAATTAAATTAATTAAATTAAACATAAAACTGCGGCTGTAGTGATAAATTGGTGTAAGATCTTGTGATGGTTTGACATAAGAATAATTTTAAACTAATTAAAACATCACAGATCTGATTCTTACTTGAGTGTGTTCCAGTCAATATATCCCTTGGCCTCTTTATCAAACACTTTAAAAGCAGCTCTGAGTTCTGCGTCCTGGTTCTTGGTTCTTTCGTGGTATGTTGCCATTAGACCCAGGAAGCTTTCACAGTTAAACATTCCTTTACCTGAAAATTTGAAAATGTTAATGTGTTGAACAAAGTAAAAAAGAAAACATATATGAATAGAAACATAACCTGCACTCACGAACTAGAGGGCAAATGATTCATATTCACCCTCTAATGATAATTATAGTTATCTAACAATAATCAACTACTTTCAAGGAATGTGCTTTGGATTTTTTTTTTTTTTCCAGAAATTCTCTTGATACAAGTTCTCTGCTTGGATTTGCTCAGAGAGAGAAGGGAGGTATAAAGAGAGCAGGAAAGAGTAGAGGAAATAGGAAGCAGGAAAGGAAATGGTATGGATATCCTCCAGCACTGCAGATGAAATTACACAAGTATTACAAAAAATCTGTTAGTTATGTTAAAGGAGACTTAATCTGACATATATGAATACCCTAGCAGCAGAAAAAAATATTGAAAAGTTCCTATTTTAAGTTCCTCAGAGTGAAACAGTATTTCAGTGCATTAAATTTAACTCACATGCAGTGACTGAAAATACATTAAGATATGGCATATGCGATTTCACAGTGATGCTAATTTGTACATTTTTGCTTATACTATTTTTATTTTATTTTACTAGATTTTATTTTACTTATTTTTTTATTTCTATTTTATTTAATTTACGTAATCTTTTTTTATCTGAGGTTCTTAAGAGTGTTTTTTATGTGCAACTAAGCTACCGTGACCAAGCAATTTCCCTTGTGGATGAATAAAGTTTATCTAAGTCTAAGATGCACTAAACATATTTGGAGAATCAATTGTTTGAATGAGACTATAAAATGTAGGAAAAATATGTTCATTTGGAAATAATAGTAACCTGCAACAGTGTAATTTAAAAAAAGCAACAGTGGACATTTCAGATTGGCCACAGACATTTAAATGCAGGATGTGCAAATCTGGCTTTAGTCCAGTAATGTCTTCTGATGATCGGTTAAGTGTCTAGGGGGGTTGGGGCGGTGCCAACAGTCGTTATGAAGCCCAGAGCACACAGATCACACACTGTGAAACACTGCCACTTAGTGGTTACTATAGAGGCCTGCAGTAATGCTGCAGTATTAGATAACGTTTTGTGCTTTTATAATGCATTTTGTAACACATTCATCCCCCAGGAAGCTACACACAGGTCTGCTACTTAAATCTTCAGGCTGTCTAGAGTCGTAATAAAACACCAGACCCCATCATGTGCAAAGGGTAACTACAAACATGCCTTTGAGATTAATTGATCTTAACCTTATCATAGCTACAACTATTAAACTTCAGTTTTATTTGCCAACCAGAATTTTAGCTACTGTGAATGTTTTAGCTATCATTAGAGAACTTATAGGAGCACTTTAAGCACTTCATTGGTTTGGGCTGAGTTTGAGGGAGATAACGCTTGTACCTCTGGGTGCATCTCAGACAGACTGCAGAATATATCTTAAATAAATACATTTCTAAAGTTGTTTATACATAGAAGCAATTTACAGTGTAACACAGTGTGTTACATCATAACCACTTGCAGAATATAGTTCAATCACAATTTTAAACCCAATGTAACAACAAACTGGAGAATACACTATAGGCTATACTTATACAAGGCTGTTGTACCAGTTACGTTTCATTTTATTTATATACCTAATACAGTAATAATACACCTAGTGTAGTCACACACTGTTTATAAGACCATGACTGCCTAACATATGCAGCGTTACTATCTAAAACTTATCTGCGTTGACTATCTAAAACTATCTAAGTTTAAAAAACCCCATTAAATAACCATTCCGACCACCAGTTTGGTGATTTTAGTGTGTTAAAGAAAGATGTTTGTTTCCATATGAGGACATTTGAGCGTGTTTAATTACCATTTTTGTCCACATCTTTGGCCATCTGGCTGAGCTCCCGCTTGGTAGGATTGATTCCCATTAAACTCATCAGTCTCTCCAGCTCTTGTGTCTTCACGTCTCCATTTCCCTCTTCATCAAACATCTCAAAAACACCTTTATACTCTGTGATCTGTTGTTGCGTTAACTTGCTGGCCTGGAAGAAAATGAAACGTTGTTTATGGAGCTGAAGTAACTCTTGAACCCATGTCTTTTGAAATAATGTTGGTTACATATTAGTAGAATTATGTGAAATTCTGATTGAGGTTAGTTCTTAAGACTAAAGGTACTCACCATTTTTTCTAGCGATACAGAAACAGACCAGGACAAACACTGTGTGAACTGACAACACTTAGAATGAGAGGATGCCTTAGCCTCATCATTGCTACACTTCTAATGCTCTTTCCCCAGAGTTTAGAAAACCATGCTTGAAGACCTTTTATGGCACTTAGAGGACGGGCCTGCTAATCACCCTTGAGGAATATCTGGATACTTATCTCAACCCAAAAATGGTATATGACATGTGTAACTAGTTAAACTTAAACATCAGTATTTTTGATGTTACTTAAATATCTGTATTTTCATAGGGATACTGGAAGGATGTAAGGAAAGATAACCAAATGTAATCAGAAGCATTTTCTATGACCTCAACATCACATGATGTTGCAGTTATGGGAACTGCAATTAGCCTGCTGCAGCCCATTAGCAGGTGTTTGTGCAACCCCCAGTGGCTCTAGTGAGAGCAGGCGGCCAAATAAGGAGACACTTAACTACAAGAAGTTATTTCCAACATTGTAATGGCAACATTAAGAATTTCACATTTGTCAGCTGAGTGAAAGAGCTATGAATCTCTGGATCCCATACGCCTCCAATGGTGTTCTGTGTAAAGAGTTTAAAGGGCGACACCAAGTCAATCATAATGAAAACTACAACTTGACTTCAAGCATTGGGACTTAAATTTGCCGATATTATGCAGAAAGTTAATCAAATGAAAATAATAATAATAATAAAAAAGAATCGCAGTTCAGATTTGTGTTACTGATGGTGAAATCTTTGAAATGTCACCAAATTCCTGCATGAAAGAGATTTTTTTTACAGCAGCACTCCGTTAGTAACATTTGAATTTTATTCCTGGCAGAATATGCATAGAGCTACATTACAACAGGTGTATCTGAAATACAACGACTTATTGTTCATGAGCAGGAGAACCAATATGGAAATAGTGGAAGTAGCTGTCTTCCTGCTTTTGCATTTTGTAACCAAGTGAATTTGCATGTCATGATCCAACTGTAGAATCACATGTATTCTGACAAGTCAAAATAAAGATGATCCTGATCATTATATTAACTGCAATTTAATTCCATTACATGTTTACATGGAATTACATGATGTAATGAAAGTGAGAAGAAACGTTCTACTAGATGATGATGGATTATTTTCAAGATGAGGAATAAACAATCCATATTTAATTCAAGATTCAGCCATGGTACTGGTTGTTGGGTGGATAGATGACGGCATATAAATGTAGAAAGGGCGGTCTCAGTTTATCTCATTATGTCCTCCGCGGCTTCTTTGAGCCCATACTGTCATAGGCACAAAGAATTTCGGAGGATGTGAGGGAGAGGTCTGAACGAAAGAGGGAAGATGGAGGAGATGGAAGGAGGGGTGAGATTTTAAATGGATGTGGTAAAGGAAAGGTTGAACGGGAACAGAAAACACAAGGGAAGGGTGGGTGGTGCAAGCAAACCGAAACAACAGGGAGGGAAATGGTTAGTCAGATATACAGGAAGCACACTTAATGGTTAATGATTAGATGTGTGGCCCAGCCCTGCTCCCTAAACCTCTAATAAACCTTTTATATACACATAAATGTATGAATTCAACATCACTCAAATGAAAGGCTAAATCATTTCAAAACATTATGGGTACACTGTGCTCCATTTTGTTTTTGTTTTTTTGCCTGGTATAAATCATATGCCTACTATGAGGCAACATTGCTTAAAAACCTCTGGGTTAAATTTGTATTTACTTATATTTAATAACTTATCAGTTTGTATTTGTATGTGATATGATGGATTTATGTGAATGACTTGTCAACAAGAGATGATAACCTCAATTATTAGGCTATTATATACATTTGCTGGCAGATGTTTGTTTGTGACTGGAATTTAAAGCCAAAACTATTTTTAATTTTTTTACAAAAGCGGCTTTATTGCACATTAGTATTGTACGTTTTTGAAACATTTAAGGGAAGTGGGTGTAAATAACTGGCAGCTTCCTGGCATTGCGCCACAAAAACAAAAATGAGGTGATTTTACATAGGGCAATACAAAATGGCTATACAATGGGGAAACACGTTATAAGACTAAAAATGGAAACAAGTTAAGCATAAACTAAATATATTAACACCAGAGCACATTATTTCCTAATTAGCCAAGGCCAGACAATGTTGTTGACACAGGGCCCTGCTGAAACCATACTACTTCCTACTTTTACAAGCCAAGTTGGGGCCTGATTCACTTTAGACTGTTTTGCGGGCAGACAATATACGAACACCGTGTTCTTTGAGCATTCACTCCACTCTGGTAAAATACATATATACCCAAAAGAGACCTGATAAATATTGCTCAAATACACTGATAACAGTAACGTTTCCAGTTGTGAGCAAAACTCCCGTCGAAGCTTCTCTCGTCTCGTCGCTACTGCAGCGTGGGGTTTCCCAGCGCTGACTGCAGGGTTACCGCGCCCATCTAGTCGTTCGATGGCCGCACGAGAGTCTTACAACGGTCAGGGCAGATGTTAAGCTCGGCAAAAGGGAGGCAGTAGTCTGTCTTGATGAATGAGGTAGAGTGAGTTTTAAGACTGACTTTTTTTTTTTGGTCTGCCTGGGCAGTGTCTTCAGTACAGGACTAGTGGGTGTGATTTCCCCCCCTCCCCTCTCCGGTTGGTTGACTGAGGTTGTCAAGCTCCCTAGCCGTAGCCTGCGTTCGGGAAGGGCTGCTCCTCGGAAAACTACGCTAGCTGGCTTAGCTAGTTAGTGAGCTAGCGCGGTGGTGTTCGTTGATGCGTGGATCGGAGGTGAACGCCGTTTCGTTTTCCAGTCAATGCCAAGACGCAAAAACAGGCGCAAATTGAATCAGGTAAGTTAAAATAAAGCAACCATCGTGCTACTTTCACTTCTTTCACATTAACTGTAGGTACCATTAGATGATGAATTGTGGCGGAATTGGAACTGCTCGGGGGTGGGGTAGCAGTAGCTAGCTTCCTAGCCACTTAGTTAGCTGCGGTTAGCTAAAGTCTGCTATTTTAATTTGAGCAGATGCAAGTAGCTAATCTGCTAAAGAGTTTACAGCGATGATAAATATTGGTAAGGTTTGGAGGCGGATACACGAGATTATTACCAAACTTATCACCATGTAACTAGAATCCAGACAATTGAACTAGGCTAACTACTGTTAATGTCAGCGAAAGCTTCTGGCTGGCGTTAATGTTCGCCAGTCGGAGTGTCTGCCACTGATGGCCCAGCGGAGATGCTTCTTGGCCTAAAATACAGTGCTCAAAGTGTAGCGGGCAGTTAATTACCAAAAATGTTTTTAAGACCACCGTGATAGTAATGTTACACACAAAGCGTCGTGGTTTGCATTTGGCTGCGTCTGTTCCTAAATTGTTATGTTTAAAGATGTTGCTGTCAGTTGATGATGACACACTGGGTTGGGCTGGAACAATAAATGTCCCGTAAACAAATTAACAGCAAATATTGGTTATGGGCGATAGGCGAGCATCTAGGATCATCACCAGTTAGCTTTGCACACATCAGTAGACATAAAATAGCAACGCACGGTGAATGTGAAAGTGAGTTATAGTACCGCGTCAACACCCTGTTTTTACAAGCCGAACAAATAAGTTAGCATGGTGCTGCTTCCCTGCAACAGAACGGCCGCGCCGGTGCAACGCCTTAACTTCGGCTAGTAACATTAGTTATTTATGAACAATCAGCGAATCAGTATTTATGCATCGATGGATTGTAGATGGTCATTCCCCTTAAGAAAAATCACCGGTCCCTGTTATTGCATACGTTGCTTACTGAAGCGAAACAGGCCATCGCCGCCCGACCTTGCAGTTTTTACAGGCTCATGTCCACTACATGTTTAGAGAATCAAATACATGTACGTCGTAATCAAATCAGCTGGTACTGCTTGGTTTAACGAGATTGTTGGTATGTAAGTAAGTGGATTTTTGTAGGCCAATCTGCTAGCCAGCGTCAAGGTTTACCTACTGTTGGCTTAAAAGCTAACTACATAGCACTTCGTGTAATTGCGGAAGAGCAGCGGAGTCTTCCCTGAAGTGTCCGTGGTTACGTTATTTTGCATTAGATAATATTGGCTATTAGGTTTACATGTTACGGAATTAAGCGAGTTTTGTGTTACGTTGACTTTGCTTATATACTTAACATTTTTAACTCACCAGTGAAACTGTTAGTTATAACGAGAGTATGTGTACATTGTTTTATTGCAAACTAGTTCTGCCCTGCCTGTAGGCCTACATCGTCAAGCCTGCTAGCAAGCTAACTAGCGGACAGCAGACTGTAAGATGGCGTTTAGCTGCATCTTCTCAGATTTCCATCAGTGCAAGTCATATTATCATTACTTGAGTCGCGCTCAGTAATTGTAAGAATTAGATTAGTCAGACACATATAGCATAGTCCATAGTATTCTGCCACATTATTGTCCATAATTGCACGACATGTCCTCCTGAAATATGTTTGGAGCCTCTATAGAGCAGCCTTTCGCATGAATATGAAAAACAAACTGTCTGAAACAGCTATCCGAGAGTCATTCAAATACAATGCAAAATAGGTGATTTGATTGTGACAGTCCTGTAGGCAAATCACAGTAGTGCACACACTGACTAGGTCAACTATCAGTACACTGCATACAGAGTTGGGTAAACTCATGCACAGAGATCAGTTAAGCACATGTGAGGTATGTTCACACAGTATGAAATCATTGAGAATGCACACATTTTTATTAGTATGAACAACTGGAAGATAGAGTCTGTATTAGGGTTGTGATTTTATTTGTATCTGAAAATCCAGCTACTTTGTAAGTGTAAGTGCCTGGATTTGTTGTGCGTAAAAGAATTAAGATTAAATTCATCCTTTTATGATTACAAAACATATTTCTAATGCCTGGACTGGCTTTGCCAGCTGTTTATGTTCGTGGACATGGATAGGATTAGAGATTCATTGACTGAGGATTTTAGCTTTTAGGATTATGGAGTTGCTCAGTGATATTGCTGGTTATGTTTTTTTCTATAATCCAGCTTTAGACCTGTGAAACATTACATTATCATAGTTTAACAGTTCAGATAAGATGGCTTTTCCTATGAGAACAGATGTGTACTTGACTGCTTTATTTATTTATTTTAAATAAATGTAATGAAAATGTAGGAGACACCTTTAGAAGTTAAAGACACAGGCTGCCCTTAAGGGACCTAAGAGCAGCTAGTGAGCTGAAACTCCAGGCTGTTTGCCACTGCTCATTGTTTATCATGCAGTCAGCTGACCATGATCAGGCGCTTGGAAAGGAGAAGTGATGAGGGAGAGGAACCTCTTAACTGTAAGCATCCACAGAGGTTAACGGGAAATATTTTTCTGAATGTGGAATATTTAAAGCTTAAAATTTATAAGTCGATTCTCCAGGCTATACCACATTTGTATTTACCATTGCTGTTTTTGAGGAAAAACTAACTTCTGTATAACAAAGTGTTGGTGAACTTTCTGAGATTATTAATGAGAAAATTTAGTAGTGATGAAAATCAGTTGGGTGGTTTACCTCATAAGGCTCAAAATTTGATACGTCAGATCCACCATTGAATGTATGTTGTATTATTTGTCATATTACTATGGGGATTAATGACCTTTTTTATTTGGGGAAAAAATGATTTGGCAGAGCAGATTGTTTTAAAATACCAAACATATATTGAAAAGTTTTCAAGGTGAGAATATTCTCCTATTACTGAATGTTACTGAATTATAATTACATTCCATGACACATTTATTACAAGATTAATTATGGTAAGAGGATAACCTGTGTTTAAAAGGGTCAGCCAATCAGAGGACGTAAAAGATAATGTAGTCAGGTATAGAAGATTTTCATTCTTGTCCTGCAACCTCCAGTGAAATAGGCGCTCAGACTGAAATACTTCAGGTAAGGTAACTCAGAGGACAGGTTGGTCAAACAGATAGATGCATTGCTTTTTACAATCTTATTTAAATTCTTGTTGTCTTATATAGTTTATTAGGTGGGCTAATATATTTATTTTATTTGTTATGTTGTAACAAAAGAGTATGTATTGAAAGAACGTGGACTCTGTCTTTTTAGGCATAGAAAGCAGAGTTCAGTATCCATAGGAAGTTGTCTTTTGGAAGGACACTATTTAAAAGGTTAATTGCACAGTTTTAACAGAAACTCTTAGTCTGTAGAAAAATGATGATGTTACATTTGACCAAATTTGTGTGCATAATCGGTTTTAGTTTGATAATCATTTGTAGTCAGAAATAGTTTTGACCACACATAGTATAAACAACTTTAAACCTACACAACTGGGTATGAACACATTTGTTTTCTGAGTGAAGAAATACGTAAATGCATTTCCTGCGAATAACCCCTCTGTTGACATTATTATACAAGTGGAACAGTATATTAAGCCATTCGCAAGTGTTTTTGTAATCGTATTGTTACCATGTCAATTTTGGCATGCTACCTTATCAAAAATCAATAGTTTAAAACAAATTAGCTTGGAGTGTATCGTTAGTTGGACTGTAATGTGTCACAGCATGTTGCAGAAATGGTCAGTCCTAAAACGCACCTTTCAGAGCTGTAGCCAAAATTAAATGCATGTTTTTTTGTATTTGTACTTCTGATAAAGTCCATGTGAAGACTATTCGCTGTGAAAATGTCTGATAATAATGTATGAATTTGCTTTGATCAATGTGACTTGGGGTAATATATTTGTATGTAGGTGTTACTTAATGAATGCATCATGAATTTAATTTAATTTTATTAGATGAACTTTGAGCGTACCTCAAGGCTCTGTATTAATATAAGTGGATTATTGATCACTTGGCTAAAATTGTGAGTATCCCAGGGATTGAGGTCAACTGGATAATGGCTTCTTTGCGGATCACTGGAAAGTCATGCCTTAACAGGATTTGTCTGGCAATCTGAATTCTGTGTCAGGATTATGTTGGTGACATTGAGGTGGGAAAGTAAGGTTGGACCATATATAGAGTATATGTCTTTTAGGTAAACAATTCAGTAAATTAAACTGATGTATAAATTGCTGAAATTGCTCTTGAGACCCTTTGCTTATTGTTGAAAACAAAACCTTGATTTTAAAATAAAGATTTGTGTGCATGATCTAATACTTACCGTTCTTTTCTTTTTTTCTTTTGTTTTTTAGATCAACAAGTTCCCGTTAACTGGACTAAGGTAATTTAAAAAGCAGAATAATGAGTGAACTGGACCAGTTACGCCAAGAGGCAGAGCAGCTCAAGAATCAGATCAGAGTGAGTACCAAACAGTAACATTTCCATGTGCACTCACACATTTAGTTATGGTGACAAAATGCATGTTAGGCCTGCACAGCAACGACTGTGGAGAAGTTCTGTAGTAAAGAATTGGCTTTTCTATTTTTCAGGATGCCAGGAAAGCATGTGCAGATGCCACACTATCACAAATCACAGCTAATCTTGACCCCGTTGGCCGAATCCAGATGCGTACAAGACGAACGCTGCGGGGTCATTTGGCTAAAATCTATGCCATGCATTGGGGAACAGATTCCAGGTAAGCTGAATGCCAGACTGTTTATTTTGGGATATATAGAACGGTTTTGTTTGTGTCGACAAATTTTAAGCTATGCAATTAATACTGTTTTTCCTGTTGTCCATCTCTCTTGTTATAGGCTTTTGGTCAGTGCTTCTCAAGATGGCAAACTCATTATTTGGGATAGCTATACTACAAATAAGGTATGGTCATTGTTTTGAAGAGTAGGTGTTTACAATATGTGTTATCTAAGTGGAAAGCGAAGTAATAACAGTAGCAGTATAAACGTAGATGTCAATGTTGCCATGCAAATAAAGTTTAATGGCTCGTACTGGTTTTAAAATGGGAACCAATACTTCCAGGGAAAGTATACAACAACCAATGATACAGGTATGGTTTTTAGTTTGCATCAGTGACATCATGTCTTTGTTAAGCTTGTTTGTGTTCTTCCTACTGCACTGTATTTTGTGTTATGTACCTATTCTTACTAAAATTAGATTCTGCCCATGCGGCATTCATTTGAAAAATATTTGAAAGGCTTGCAGATCAGCTGAGAGAGAGGCATTTGTGGCCTTTGCCTTGGGGCTGATGTGTCTAGTGTGCAGTTAGTGGTATGAGAGCAGGAAGTAGTGTACTGTTTTTGTGCCTAATAGGTAATTTGGCCTCTCGAGCACAGACGGAACATTTGAAATAGAGAATTAGACTGTGTCAACTTCTTTATATTTAACAAGCTTCTGGTGCAATAGACATTTCACTTGATACAGAGGACAGTAAATCCAGATGGGCATTAAAAGATTAAAGGGTCATTCTTCCAGTGTATCTAGACCGCCTGAGAAGATTGCATGGACTATTGAGGTCAGATTTGTACATGGGATATCTTAATGCCTATAGGGGATCGCAAATAGAAACACTGGTAGTTTCATCCTTTGGTAAATTAAGCTGCCACAATATGCTGCAACTGCTGCTAAACAGCAGAATATTGATTTCTTTATGCTATCATGTTTCCATCAAAATGGAAATGATACTGGCATAGATTGCACAGGATGCTGCCCAATGCCTCAACAGTATGTTCTGTGCTTTGTTCTTATTTACTGCATTTCACTAGGTCAACAAACTTTACATTATGGTTTTATATATTATTGATAGAATGATGACAACACTAGAAAATAACAGAGTAATATCAAGTGTAAACAATACTTAGTTCTTTTATTTTTATCTAGAACAGATATATTGTTGCAGACTTTATAGTTTGCCACATTTGTCTATCAATCCACAGAATAACCTGACAAAAAATACTCTGTGTCATAGTGATGTATATAGATATTTTCAGACACCTTAATTCAGTACTATGTAGAAACCTCTTTGGCAGTGTTTTTCACCTCTCAACCTACCTCAGACTTGATGGAAATTGCCATCTTCAGGTCTTTGTACAGATGTTGTGTTGGGTTTAAGCCTGGGCTTTTTATTGGCTCAGTCAAGGACAATCACAGACTTATCGCAATGCTCTGTTTCACTTTGCTGCAGCCCAGAGATTTTTATTTCTCATATTCTGAGTCCTTCTAATTTTAGTTTGACAAACTGCAGGTAATCTGTTGTCTTTTACTTGAATGTAGCTTTTTTGTAGCTGCTCTATCGTTAAAGTCCCAGTTGATGGTGTGTTGCTGAGATGGTCATTCTAACAGCTGTGCAGTCTACCTTTTTAGTTCTTTTACAGTGATCATTCTTGGTCCCTAACCAAGGATTTCATTATTCAGTTACTTGTTTTGGAAACTCGAGGAAAGATCCTGGTGGTGCCAAACATCTTCCAATTAATTTTTTGAGACAGTTGTGCCCGTGGGATTTTGTACTAATACTCTGATCTGTGTGTCTTGCCTCAATTCAATCACAGATTTCTGCAGGAGAGTTTGCTTTACTTCATTGTGACACACAATATGAATACAGACTGCAAAGTTAAAAGTTATTCTCCTAAAATGTGAACTGTAACTTTTTTGCTTGGGTCTGTCTGGCCTTTGGGTTTTTGTTATGTCCATGGACTTTAAAGTAAATAAATGTATTCATGTGTGTTACAGGTTCATGCCATTCCACTTCGATCTTCCTGGGTCATGACTTGTGCATACGCACCTTCAGGAAACTATGTGGCCTGTGGTGGCTTAGACAACATCTGCTCCATTTACAACCTGAAAACACGTGAGGGGAATGTACGTGTGAGCCGCGAGCTCGCCGGACATACAGGTATATACATACCCCATCTGACGCTGTCATTTCTTAAGCAACACAATGAAAGTGTTTGGTGAGGTTATCGCTTTATTGTTGGTTAAAATGACATGGCAAAGTTTGTCAGCTATCTTGCAGCTATAATCCCATTCAACTACAACAAATGTGGGTTAAGTTGTGTTAAAATAATTTAAGGGGATTAGCAGATCTAACATAAATTTGTATTAATTTAACAAACAATTACAACAAATCGCCCCTTTCTGTTGTTTTTTGTAGCCAACAGTCTACTTATTTATCCGTGAAGTCACTGGGAACCCAGAGATGGAAAACGCATTAAGCCAGACACATAAATATAAAACTGGCACAGGGAGCGGAATTAAGACGTTCTAAAATAAAAGATTTATTTACTGTGCAAATTTAGAGTTTAATGCCCACTGCTAGGTTTTGACATATCTGTATTGTAGATTAATTAAATAGGAATTAATGAATGGCTGTTGATTTCTTTTTCTGAAAATATCAGGATACCTGTCCTGTTGTCGCTTTCTTGATGACAACCAGATTGTTACAAGCTCTGGAGATACCACTTGGTAAGTGAAGATTGTCCACAATGAATTTCTCAGCTCAGCTATTATCAGATCAACCTTGAAAAAAAAAAAAAAAAACTGTTCTCTAAATTGTGCATTTTAATTTACAGTGCACTTTGGGACATTGAAACTGGCCAGCAGACAACCACATTTGCTGGACACACAGGTGATGTCATGAGCCTGTCACTGGCCCCTGACTCGCGGTTATTTGTCTCTGGTGCTTGTGATGCCTCTGCTAAACTCTGGGATGTTCGAGAGGGCATGTGCAGACAGACATTTACTGGCCATGAGTCTGACATCAATGCCATTTGTGTAAGTTATTGGCTTGAATTGAATATATATATATATATATATATATATATATATATATATATATATATATATATATATATATTTTTTTTTTCCCTTTTAAACAGATAGATGAACATTTGCTTTTTGTGTTTTTCTCCATTGTGTATTAATAATTTCATTTTTGCTTTGTTCAGTTCTTCCCTAATGGCAACGCCTTTGCCACGGGCTCTGATGACGCCACCTGCAGGCTGTTCGATCTGCGTGCTGATCAGGAATTAATGATCTACTCTCATGACAATATCATATGTGGCATCACTTCTGTTGCATTCTCAAAGAGCGGACGCCTTCTCCTGGCAGGATACGATGACTTCAACTGTAACGTCTGGGACACACTAAAAGCTGATCGTGCTGGTTAGTAATTGAACCTTGATCTCAAATGGACTATTTAAGACTATTTTGTATTACTGTGTGTCTTGTTGTTGTCCTTTAGACTTAATGTTTGTGTTGGTTGCTTTCTAGGTGTGTTGGCTGGACATGACAACCGCGTTAGCTGCCTGGGAGTTACTGATGATGGCATGGCAGTTGCAACAGGATCCTGGGACAGTTTTCTGAAGATCTGGAATTGAAGCCTGAAGGTTCTTTTTTTTGTTTTTTGTTTTTCTTTTTGTTTCCTTTTTTTTGTTTTGTTTTTTAAATTGTTTTACATTTTATTATATTTGTATGTAAAGCTATTCTTAGTAAAATCCTAGTCTAAACCCTTTGCTTTGCTGGAGTGAAAGTTGATGTGCTACTTTCTCTGCTTAAAGGACTTTCAGTTTCTTAGTGTTTTGCCAGGCTGCATATTTGAAACATCTGTTAGCTTTAATGGACCTTGGCTTCTTTTTTGACTTGCGTGATTAACAAAACATTCTTCGCCCTACATTTTCAGTTAGCTCTAGATACCTGCAAAGACAACTAAAGCGGTTTCAAGCCGCTGTTTAAACTTAAATTTGCAACTACTGCACTACAGCAGCCATTAGTGCACCTCACTCAAGGATGTTCAACTATGTAGTCAGATCAAAGTATAGATGACAGTACTTGAGGGACAATTGTTGGAGTGGTGTGACACTGAAATGTCAAAACTAGTATCATTCGTAAAAAAAAAAAATGACTGTGATTAAAGGTTTTGACAAATTGACATTTTTATTGAACGGAATTCTTCAAACATGTGGCATATTAGATTTGGCAGACTCCCAAAACAAACAGCACCCTTTGCCCTATAGCTGGTTTCACATGTTTGTATAATAAACACAAGCAGCTTCCCCTTATTTTTATGCCAATCTGTAAAACTAAGTTGGTATAAGAATATAGTATGTTGCTTTCTGTTCAGATTCTGGTCATTAGGTCTTAAAATTACACCCAACAAAGGTTAGAATAGATAAACCGTAGATCCGATTAGATAATTTAAATCCTAAATTTCATCTGTCTTTGTTTCCCAGATGTTCTTTTAACTCCAAAGTTGACTGGAAGACCATTACAACTTGAGAATGTTCACAGCATCTTCTTCAACACTGTTTAAACTGACTTGGACACCACAAAAACGAAGGGAAACCAATGCCTTTCCTACACAAAGAAGAGCACAATTGTTTATCACCTAGTTAAGAAAGGATCTCCTGTGGTATCGAATCAGAAACTTGTGCATTCCTTCTCGGACCATTTTATGTTACTTTGAAAGAGAAAACAACACTATCATCCCATGCAAATGTGTGCGTCTTGAAAGCAAATGTTGGAGTGTAATTGTACAAATTATTTAACTTTTTTTTTTTTTTAAGATTTCTATTCTGATGGTTTGTTGTTCTTGATGGCTTTCTTTTTGTCATATTTCTTCAGTGGTTTTAGATATGTTTGAATTACAGCTTGTCTTTTCTAATCCAGGTAAATCATATAAGACAGATGAGAAAAACATGCAGAAATAAAGGCTTGGATCATATTACACGAGCAGCTTTCAAAAATGTCCATGATGTATTTATATACTAGCTGTTTTTGTTTCATCACAGCCTTTTGCACATGAAGCTTTGCCTCTCAACTAATACTATGTTAACTAACCAAGCACATGCTATAAGTTATGAATGCTCATTCCAGTACAAAAGGAGTTATTACGAGTAAATTATCCAGTTAACCCCCTTAATTCTTGTACATGCCTTTTGACTTTTGCTGGGAAGGGGTGGGGTGGCAAGGTAGGTGCTGAGACAATTGAGGCATCGCTCAATTTTACTATACCGAAGGGGGCTTGTGTTTCGTATCCACTTTGAGTGAAACACCTCACCTGACTAAATAGACACTTCCTTTGCTTGGGACTGCAGTTGCAACTCTGTGAATGAAATGTACAAATCAATGTCTGAAAATAATGGTCTGATGTTTTAAGTTAAGACATTTATTTTGTCTGCCATGAGTTAATTTAGATGTGCATGCTGTAGACTTGCTTTCAATGGTGCAAAAATCCTAGATTTTACTTTTGTTTCCAAAAAGGAGAGTAACCTATTGATTGAATTTAATAGAGGCCAATTTTTTTGGCTCAAACTCCACATACATCATGTACTAATACTGGTAACGCTATGCACCAGAGTGAGCAAGAATGGTGAAAGACTTAATATTGACTGCATACTTAGTGTAAATTATGCTTACCAGTTCTATTGATGCCAATTTTTGTAATAATTATAACAATCATTGTGAGAATTCTATCCTTGACAACTCCTCTTCTCTCCTTCAAATCTTCACACTCAACGGAACAAAAATGTCCTCACTCACTGTCCATACTAAAACTTTTGTACATTTTTTTTTTTTTCCTCCTTGGTCTTAAATTGAAAATCGGAGCATCTGAATGACAAGATTTCACTGTATACAGAAGCACTTTTGTTTAAAGTTGTGACATATTTTCCACTTTTCTTTCTTTTTTTCTCTTTTTCTTTTTTTTTTTTTCCTGCAATGATGTACAATAAATGTGATGTATTCGTGTGTGGCCACAAGTGAAAATGCAATTCAACCAAGATGGATTCCCTTTTCTCTTTCCATTAATATTATAGAGCTCTGCACCCTTATATACCTTTTCACTTTTTGTATTTCATTTCAGTCTGTTGGTGTTCCACGGTGAGCTGGATGCAAGATAGATACTGTACTAAATTGTACTGTTATTGATTGAAAAATGTAATAAAAAGCTGTTTGAGATCTCTTTTTGTTGTGTTGAATTCCAAAAGCTGCACTGGATGTTTATACTTTTTGTACGTGGGATATTTGCACTCTTCCGGACCAGGGACCAACCAGTACAACAACAAATTAAGTAGTCTAAACGATTCACTGCAAGTGTAAAGTTAAGAGAGAGCAACCACAGGAACATCTACCTAACATTTGCCACACAGACATTTCTTCTACCTGCATAAATCTGATGGTAATTCTAATAAATAAACTAAATATTTATTGATGTACATTGTGTACAAGTAATTTCTTCAGATGGACAGTTTATCATGTTGAGCTTTCAAATTAACTACCTCTTAAGTCCTAGCTCGCTTGCAATTTAATTTATAATTTTGCATCTAATAAATGCAAATTTCCTCAAACATAATCACAAAAAAATAACCACAAAACGTTGAAAATTAGAGATCAGATCTCATTGGTAGTTGTGTTTTAATACTGTTGTGGCATCAATAAAAAAATTACATAAACCTTGAGCATATTTTGAACGTTTTGACTTTAACTCAAATGATAAACACCGTCTGTATTTCAAAGTTTGTTATGCTCATACAAACCGCCATCTTCCCGTCTCCAACCAGCCAACGTAACGGAAGCTGTTGTCGTGGATAAGATAAACCTGGACCGAACCACCTTCTCATAGGGGGAGCAAATCATTTTTTATCTCTAAACATTCAACTGACCGGCCTGTATTACTCTCCATATAAAAACCCATGCACAGCAATTACACATGTTACTATTATACTTTATTTCTTGCGCACTGTTCAATTCCTGGTTATATTGACAACACATTGTAGAGATATTTACCCCTGTGAAATGAAGCCGCCTGCTCTAATGACGTAGTTCCTTCTTCGCTCAGATTATTCCATTTTGGTGGGCCTTACATGGTGCTATCATCCTTCGCCTCGTGGATAAAAGAAATATTCCGCCAAGCTACACTTCCCACTTTGCATGTGGGACGAGACTCACGCTTTGTTGAAGTTGTATCACTTCTTCAGTCTGCGCAAATCACTTTGAGGAAACCGTTTTGTCGGGTTAGTTATCAAGTGGGGACGTGCGCAGTTTTCATTTTGGGAGCTACAGTCGAGCGGTCGTCGTCCGGTGTTGACGACACAGAACCCCGTCCCAACGAACAAAGGAACAGTAAGGCCGAGGCACGCTCCTGAACGCAGTTGGAGCGAAACATATCTGTCAGATAATTTAAAATTAAACCACACTTTTTTTTGTGTTGTAACCGCTTTAATTGAGAGGTATTTGTCCGGAACATAACTAGCCTAACTCATTCAGTCCCGTTAGCAACAGCGGCTAAGGGTTTAGACGCAATTGTGGACAACTGGCGAGCTAACGGCTAACGTTAGCATTGTTTTGATACATTAAGTTTTAGTTTGTTTTTTTTTCGGGGGGAAATGGCCGAAGTGTACATTCGAGTAGCGGAGGAGGAAAATGAAGAACCCATGGAGATCCCGTCGGAGGATGACGGTACTGTCTTGCTTTCAACCGTGGCAGCTCAGTTTCCAGGGGCGTGCGGCCTACGGTTCAGGAGTCCCGTGTCTCAGTGCATGCGAGGAGTGCGTCTGGTGGAAGGGGTCCTACACGCTCCAGAAAACGGATGGGGGAATGTCGTGTACGTGGTGAATTATCCAAAAGGTAAATACGGCCGCTTTGCACGCACCTGTTCTGCAACTGAGCACCTTTTAACATGTGACCAGATGTATTGTCATTTGTAAACAACGTTGTCGCTTTAAGCGCAATTTAAAAAAGTCTAAAACATTAAAGTACACCAGTAAAAATGTGTTAATAATTTGTGGTGCTCGTAAATTGAGCTGAGTTTATCACACGTGTGTTACTGTTATTTAGAGAAGCCCACTGACTAAAATGGAGTTGTCAAACTAATAGAAACATGTGTCTCACACACACATCACAACTCAATTGTATGACGGTCTCCTTGTATAATAGTCTAGGTGTTAACATATTTTATTTATTTAATTACATTATGTTTTACTACCATTTATACTGCAAAGTATACTGGTCAGTATATTTTGCGGTTTTCGAGGTGTCTTTACAACTATAGTATTGTGATTTGCAGGTAATCTCTCTGTTGGTTTCATTGTAGACAACAAAAGAAAAATGGATGAAACTGATGCCTCCTCTGCTGTGAAGATGAAGCGAGGGGATATGAAGACATCTGACCTGATTGTACTGGGTCTGCCTTGGAAAACAACAGAACAGGACCTGAAAGACTACTTCAGCACATTTGGGGAAGTCATCATGGTTCAGGTATAACAGCAACAACATTAATAGAGGGGAAAAAAATGCATTTGCACTATTTTTTGTGTGTGTGTGGTGACAGTTGATTTTCATTACTGCTTGGTTGTTCTCGCAGGTAAAACGAGATGCCAAGACTGGAAACTCTAAAGGATTTGGCTTTGTGAGGTTCACAGAGTATGAGTCTCAAGAAAAAGTGATCTCCCAGCGCCACATGATCGATGGCAGATGGTGTGACTGCAAGCTCCCTAACTCGAAGGTGAATATGGTAATGTCCATGCGTATACCCTCACCTTATGTGAAACAAAGCTGAGCTAACATCATTGTTAACACTCTTTTGACCTGTCCATTTTTTTCTTTTGTCAACAGCAAGGTCCAGACGAGCCACTAAGGAGCCGGAAGGTGTTCGTTGGACGTTGCACAGAAGACATGACCACAGATGACCTACGTCAGTTCTTCATGCAGTATGGAGAAGTCACAGACGTCTTCATCCCCAAACCATTCCGTGCTTTTGCCTTTGTCACATTTGCTGATGATCAGGTATTGTTTTAAACGCGTACAAAGCGCTTTTTGTTTTAAGGTTGTCCGTTCCCACATGATCTGATTCATACCTTTTTCCTCACAGGTTGCCCAATCTCTCTGTGGAGAGGACCTTATTATCAAAGGAGTCAGCGTTCACATCTCAAATGCTGAGCCCAAACACGGCAATAGGCAGTTTGATCGTACAGCACGGTTTGGAAATGGCTTTGGAGCTCAAGCATTTGGTAGCAGCCGTAGTGGGTTAGGGAGCAGCACCAACAGTAGTCTGGCAAATTTTGGTTCCTTCAGTCTGAACCCTGCCATGATGGCTGCTGCTCAGGCTGCTTTGCAGAGTAGTTGGGGGATGATGGGTATGCTGGCTAGCCAGCAGCAGACCTCCACCTCAGGAAGCACTTCCAGTGGAACAAGCTCTAGTAGAGACCAGAGTCAGCCTTTCAGTACAGGAAACAGCAATTACGGCACCAGCTCAGCCAGTCTCGGCTGGGGAACAGGGTCAAACTCTACAACCAGCGGTAGTGGGTTTAGCTCAGGTTTTGGGTCCAGCATGGAGTCAAAGTCATCTGGGTGGGGTATGTAAGTTAAGTGTTCGTATGGTAAGTATTGTGAGAAAGATGAGTCTTTTCGAAATTTATTTCCGGTGTTAAATGCGTATCTGAAAACTTAACACTTTTGTGGAAGATGTTTTGTACATTTGGAAAAAAAAATGCTAAAGATTTAATTTAGAAAGTGTTGAAGTGAATTGTTTACCAGGATGTCCGATTAAAGTGCTATTTTTGATGTCTTGTTTGTTTGTATCCATTTCAACTGGATTCTCTAATGCATGCATTGTGAAATGTGATAACCATTTTGAAAATGCATGAATGTTTGTGGTTTGCCATTATCCGGCTTTGTCATCGACTCAAAAGGCAATCTTGCATTGGGAAGAATCTGGTTGAAACCTAAATGTTTTAAGTGCAACTTTTATTTGCAGTCAAGTTCTATGGAAAAGCCTTCATTGAAATCTCTTCTGCAGTTCACCTCTCTTCCATTTTCCTGTGAGGAAGCTCCTCTTTGGCAGCATTCTTGGGGTGATATCGGTATCATTCTCCCTCTTCCCACCTGTAAATGCTATGCCATCAAAGAACGGCTTCACTCCGCATGTTCTAAGAGACGGTGGGTGTTTTCACTTTTATCCACTTTTAAATGGAAAGAACTGCGCAACTGACATTTTAAGAACTGATGAGTGCGATTGAGGATGGCTTGTGGCGAAGAGTGAAGCGATGAGTGAGCGAACGGAGAGGCGCGTGAAACGGACTGGTTGTGCGTTGAAAGAGCCCAATTTGACTGCTTTCTGAGTGTGTGAGTGGAAGCTGCACATGCTACGAGCGCCTCCCCTTACATGGACATTCTTTAATTAGTACTTCAAGATTTTTTTTTTTTATCTTTGCAAGTTTTTCCTTACTCTTTAAGTATGTCTATCAAGTGCAGAAATATCAAAATGTAGTGGAATGTTGTGCTGAATATTTGTATCGCTTATATTATCTGATTTGAATGCTGTATGGTGTGTGCTTTCATGTTAATGAACTGATCTGTAAGTGTGTACCTGATGTGGATGACACCTGCTGAAGACTCTGGGGGACGCGAGTGATGGTGTGAGAACGTGGAGTGGTGTGTCCAATGGTTCCCCGTAGCTCTTGTTGTTTGTGAGGTGTTTAAAAACATGTCAAATGAAGGGAGTTCTCTAATAAAGTTCATTTGAATAGATGCTTAGTTGATATTACTTGAGTCAGTTTGTCAAATCAAAAACATCTAATTCGATTCACATATCTAGGGACCTTGGGCTCTGCTGGTCGAGGTCTCCGTTTGAACCCTGACTGAAGTCTGTTCTGAAGGACGAAGATGGAAGTTCCAACACTTTCAGTGTGTGGCCTTCTCAGACATGACATGGGGTAGTACCTGTCTTTTTGCTGCTTTTGATGGCTTGTTGGAGTGAATCATCCCTTTTGATTATTCACAGCTACTTTAAGGTTAGCGGGAAGTTTTCTATATTTCAGCTTTAAACAAACCAGTTCAGCAATGTGGCATCACCAAAGTATTTAATTGGACTTTGCAATACTGATGAGACAACTAATGTGACATTGCTGGGCCTTGGGTTTTGGTGATTGTTTAGATGGCCTTACACATTGTGGGTTGTTTTCCATGTGAAAAACAACACTTTACATATTAAAAAGAGAATTTTAGTAGGTAAGTTTGTAGTCTTGAGTTATACATACAGGATTATGGAGACATTTTTTTGCAGAAAGTGTCTTTAATGTTAATCAGTTCACACACGATTACATTTTCATATGTCAAACCAGTGCCAATTGCACAGCAATTTGACGTAGTATGAACAGGTGTTGGGGCAGACAAAGAGTTATTTCCTTTAAGTTAGCACAGGGAATACATCGAGCGTAATGTAACAGAATCTTACTGAAATTCACATAAAAGAACTAATGGACTTAACACTTAAAATTATTGCTATGTTTTGAACCAGTCTTCATGTTTATTTGAATGTCGGCCAACAGTGAGACACTGCAGGCTTGCCTGTGTCCTGTCCTTATTCTCTGTCCTCCTCAGTGTATTTGATCTTCCTCTTCCCCGTACTCTTCTTTTTCAATTGCTGCTCCTGGGTCAGTTCTTCGCTTTTATTTTGTATGTAGATTGACTGAAATGAATAAAGGAAAATTATACATTACATTTGCTGTCTACTGTAGAGTATATGTATCCATCCCTTATACTGAATTATTATAATGAAACAACTGGCACAACGTCATGTGATTTTGTTTCCTACTTGGCAGTCATCATAAGTGGCTGTGCATAACATTGCTTACAGACAGTAACTCACCAGTGCAGTACTGCGTCTGGCTACAAGTTTTACATCCTCTGCAGACACCGTGCTCCGTTTAGCATGCCTGAAATCAAACAAGAAACTTGAAATCTGATGTAGACATATCCAAATACACAAATGAAGCATAACATTATGGCCACTGACAGATGAAGTGAATAACATCATCTTGTGATAATACTTTGTTCTGCTGGGAAACCTTTGGACCTGGCATTCATGTGGATGCTACTTAGACATGTACCCTCCTCCCTCATAGCATTGACACTCCTTGGTGGCAGCAGCCATCCCCAGCAGGATGCAGCTTGACACACACACAAACAGTTCAGGGACAACTTGTTGACTTGGCCTCCAAATTCATTAGATCCTAAACTGATCAAGTATCTGTGGGATGATCCACAGAGGCCCCTCCCCTCAACCCACTGGACCCATGGCCCATATCCGTTCTCTGATGAATCTCTCTGAGCTGTTTTGGAGGCACAAGGGAGACCTACATTGTATTATGCAGGTGGTCATAATGTTTTGCCTGGTTGTGTAGTTCTACAGTCAGATAATAAATGGAAAAAGTACAGCCTTAACCTGCTTAACATAACAACAAAAATAAACATGCCCACCTTGCAAAGGCCTCCAGATCCTTGGCAAATATATCTGGAAAAAAAGGAAAAAAAAGTTAAAGCCAACAGATGTTGATCTTATACAATTACAAAACTGCACTTTACTGGATGTTGCTACCCGTGTTTAATATCCCTGCGTGCGAGGGCTCAGAATAATTTCCACTGTGTACAGTCACAGGTATTTTTCTAAACGTTTTACACAACAGCAGTACATGTGAACTAAACTGGATAACTTATCAAAGTTTTGACGTCAGGCTATTTCATAGGTGTATTCCAGAATATGGATTTAGGGAAACTTTTACCCTGAGGTGAGGGAAACTGGTCTATTCAACTCTGGGTTTGGTCTGCTTTGTGTGTATTTAACCTGCAGCTTCTTTTTTTTTCTCTTATAATGAACTGCTTTCACAATCAGTCAATGTGAGGACTGCGATCTTAGTCCTCACATTGAAATCCGCATAGTGGCTTCGTTCTCATTTTGAACTCTTGTTTGTATTATTGACGCTATAACCTTTTGTACTGAAACATTTAGCACACATTTAAATAAAGGCTGCAAAAAAAGACGTGTGACCATAACACTGATCTATGAATACTTTCTCATGATGTGATTGGTAACAGTGTATTTACTATATATTGAAATATAGCACAGATGTAGCTGTAACACTGGTATCTGCTACATTTTCAATCAACAGCTTGAATCTACAACAAAGAGTCAAGTTTATAAAAGAGAAAGTCTTTGAAAAACTGACTGGGGAGAGAGGTAGCTGCCTGAGACGAGTCACTAGAGTATGTTATATGTGGTGTAAAATTGCTGTATATCTACTTATATATTTCTGTGTATAAATTAATATATACATGTTTAATATAGTACATTGGGTACATGGTATTTGTACTATATAGTACATACAAATACTAACTTTATTGTATGCATTTTGAATTGAAAAACAAAATATGATCTGATGCGTGGGAGACATGTTTGGTTTTTAGTGTCGATCGTACAGAGAAAATAACACAGAACAGCACTTCAAGAATAATAGTGATATAAATTGTAGGGTTACAACTGCAGAACACACATTCTTATTTTTTTCACCAGAAAATCTGTATTTGTTTGTGTAACAGTAAAATGATTTGATTTCTGAAACTGTTTGTTTTATTCAAGCATCCTGGATTTGAGATTCACTTTTGTAACATGCTGGCGGATGACTGCGAAAAGGTTACCAGCCCTCCCATAGTGTATGGTTTACATGGCTATTACAGGACCACAGTAATTTATCCAGTGAGCTGTTAAATTAGGTGACTAGATTTTCTGGCAGGTTGTGGTAATCTATTTAAAACTAAGTGTTCTGCTGCGTACCTGTGGGTTTTACACAATATTTATGTGCTGTCTTTTAAAGTGAATGCTTCTGTCTTGTTGACACTCACCACATTGTCTGAACGTCGTCTCGGCTATCGCCGCTATAACTTGTCGGCTGAACTCTCTCCGGTGGTCGTCTCCGGTCTTCTGACAAATACGACTCACTGTATAATGTATGGCTGCCTTTAACCTCTAAAATTAAATAAATAAATAAAGATTAGAAGTCGCTAAGATGATACTATGCAATATCATATAATGTAAAGACTGTTAAAGCCCTACGGTTGGACCACTGGTAACGGTTATGTTAGCCTAGCAAGCTACTTCGCTGAGGTAAGTATTAGCTTAGATGTAGTTGACATTAGTTTAGATAACGCCAGCCAAGTGTGGTCGACAGTCACATAAGTTAAAATGATGCTCTTACCTGACGAGTTTCGTCTGTATCAACCGACATTTTCTTTTTAAATTAACCTTTGCTAAACTGCTACCTGAAAACAACGAGATTTACATCGACACCTGCGCTAAAGTAACGAAGTAGGCATAAAAAACACAAAATACAAATATGACAGTCAAAACAAGACGCCGGTTGTAAAATATATAATTTACGAGCTATACTTAAAGGTAACAGCTTTGTGAATGCTGTCTATGTTTTGGTAACAGTTGACTGAAAAACAAAACTCGCGGCACATTTCTTCTTCTTCTTCCTTTTTCCTGTTGTTGTTGTTGTTCTTCTTCTTCGATGTTTTGCGGTAGTCACCATCCCTGATGTCACATTACTGCCCCCTTCTGATCAGTCAGAAAACGTCTATTATGGTTACCAGGAAGCCAACCAGCCAAGTCATTAACCATCCACACATTCGCCACGTCTTCACACTTTCTTACGCCCCATATGTTCAATTAGTGAATGAGCATTTATTTGAGATATTTTTTTTTAACTGGTAAGATTCATAGCATCATCTTGTGGTCCGGATGGGGTACTACAGTTCTTAAACAGAAGTGCATCACATTTAACACATTTTTTGCAATTAAACAGTATCAATTGTCTTTTCATAATGAAAGGATTGCAGTCCATTTTAATCAAGTAATTAAGTAAGTAATCAAAATTAGAAACAAACAATCAACCTAGACCCCCAACCCTTATAAGATTTTACAAGAAGAGTAACACTGTTATTTTTTATTTTATTTTTTAGTTTTAAAATGGCATAAAATCAAAGGGAAGATATCATGTTGATGGCTGCCAAAACCATATTTCCTCATATAGTGTTCTTATAAAAGTTATTAAATTATATGATTAAATGCATGATGGTGTAAAGTGCTTTGAAATTATGGGAATATCTTGTGTCTGTGTGCTGGCTAGTAAAACAAACAAACAAATAAAACAAATATTCAAATGATCTGCTTTTTATTCAGTACGGCAGCTACATTACGTAGCTTAACTCATTTTATGGAAATACTACAAAGTCTGAAATGCTTTTAAAAGGAACGATTACAGAGTCCTTTTATAAATTTGCTTGCAGACTTGATCTTCACAAGTAAGTTCCTGAAAAGAGAGAAGAGAAAATATTACAGAGGAACGTGTATTTGATTCAATTATTTTGTCAACATTCAGCGGAAGCAATATTTCATCAGTGCTGATTGTCTAATTGCAATGCTAATATTGTATAAATCCACAAAATGCACAAATTGTTAATGACAAACACTCTCATTGTTATTCGCCAGAGTAAAATCTGTCATACCAGATGAAGCTCATCTCCCTGAATCCAGTGAGTCCAGCCTCGGTTCCTCTTTTCTCCTTTCTGAACACACACCAGCTTATCATTTTCCCAGTTGACCACGGTCTGTTAGAGATAAATAAATAAACAAAATATAGTGATCATGACAGAACTGGATTAATGAAATAACTTGAAGATTACAACGTTAGTCTAGTTTTTACCTTGCACAACCGGTTGTCCATTCCTTTCGTCACCTCCTCGAACTCTTCTCCTACTTTGAAGGAAAGCTCATAATTTTTGAAAGTAGTGAAGGTCTGGATTGTGAAACAGTCTCCATCTTGCTTAATCACTTTCTGGGGCTTCAGCACCGAGGCAATCTTCCGCGTTGCAAAATCAATGCCTGTTTGTCAGAGTGAGAGGAGTTGGGTGAGTCCATCGTGTTCAGATCAGAAACCAGATGAACATTTGCTTTCACCAGACATATGACACCCTGCAGCTCATTGACCAAAGGAAATGCATGCTGATGATGAGTCACGGTGCTCGCCATTTTATATAGACAGCGCTGAGACGACAAAGATTTCCTTGTATTATAAGTGAACATTTAAACTCACCCAGTGCGACCATGTATTTCTCAAAATTGACATTGCTGACAATGTCCCATGTCCCGGTGTAGTTGACTGGCATCTTGGATGTTTGTCTGACTCCCTGGAAGACTCGACGGCCTGAGCATCAGTGGTGGACTGACTCAAAGTTAACAGGAGGGATGCTTTATTGTGTGTCAATGTGGGCCAGGGGTGATGCTCCAGTTATTTTCGACACATTCACATACGGAGGGTGGAGCGGGACTTTTTACATAATTTGTGGAAACTTATCCTCTTCCTATCCTCATTAGAGGACGGGGCATTTTTTGACACTGCTCTGGCCCTGCTAAAGGAAGCTTCGACCAATAACATAAAACACTTTTCACTTCCAACAAGCAGCCAGTCTGTGGCCACAGAGAGAGTGAAATATAATCCTCTCTCCTGTTAACAGTGAGAGCTTCATCCGCAGAGCACAAGCAGCCATTAATGTTACAGCACATGTCTGGCCCTGGATGTGTGGCACCCATGTTTCTTTACATGCTGATCTTCATGGCGTACCACAGCAGCAGATGGATCCCAAGGAATCAAAGGTTGAAGTTGTAAGTAATGCTACGGGTAGAATTATTAGAATGAATGATGCACGACTTTTTACATTTATTTTTTTCTTTGAACAACAGTCAAATAGTGAACGCAGTGTTCACAGCAGTGCTTCTGGTCCCGCAGTTCTACGTCATGGGAAGGTAACTAGGACGCAGGCAATGGCAGCGAGCCATATAGATCATGGGTTACTCGAACAAAAGGGAACATTGCACTAACAATGGTGTTTTGATTAAAGGCCCAAGTCCTCAAGATACTGCAGACAGCCTCTTCTGAACAACCTGTCGGCGTCCATCGCCCTGTCCTTCGTAGCTGCAGGTACGTATCATCAGATGAGACAATTTAAAAAACAACAACAAGAAAATAAAGGAAAATTAATATGAACCTCTCATTCAAGGGTTTTCAGTGATATTCACACTGATAGATCCAGTTCCTCAGAGCTTGTGGGCTGCATATCACGTGTTTGGGCTGCTGTCGTGTGGACAAGGACTATGTACGACCATCCTGACTCTGACAGCAGCAGCATGTGTAAGAAAAATAGCATCAGGGAGTTCTGCAAAGTCAAGTGCAGCCTAAAGATGATTTCTATGTATATTCACAGGCCAAAACCACCCCGGAGCTGTACTACATGTCCCTGACTCTAACAGCGGCCTCTAGTCTCAGCACAGGTGAACGGCGTCCAGCACAAACCGGACCATTCATTCCCGAACCCTTCAAACAACTAACACCTGCTCGTGTCCGTTCAGGTTTCTTCATGGCGAGAGCAGGATTCTGGTTGACGAGCAGGCGGCCCGAGACGCACCCACACAGGAACAATGAGCGATAAAACGGTGCAGCTGCCCCGCGCCGACATCCGATACCGCACACATTAAAGATTCATGAGGTTTCCATGCCGCCAGCATATGGTAACTTTAAACCATGAGGAGAGGAATGATTGAAAAAAAAAAAAGAGAGAGAAAGGGCAAGTGACTTAATCCATATCACGCTTTAATGCTCACTTCAGAAAAGCAGATGTCTGGACTGTTAGAAGTGTGTGTTTGTTGGAGGGTTGCATTCGTTTCATGTAATATACAGCAGATTGCATAATACAGATGTGACATTTGCATATGGGAGAGAAATCTTATTGGAAGTTTTAACAGACTCTTGGAGGAAAATGAAAAAAAAAAAAGATGTCTGAAGATGCCTTTCCAAAAACAAAAATTTTAAAATAAAACAAAAAAACACCTCCAAACCATAAGTATTCCACATCATCTAAATACAACTGGATGAATGTTGTAAAAAACAAACAAGAAAAGTATTGAGGAGAGAAAAACACTTCAAAATGCAATCGTGCATGAGAATAATTTTATATTCCCGAGGCCTAGAACAGAAAGTCTGCATGTGTCGCTGGTGTGACGGGTGAATGTCTACATATTCCTAACCCATGAGGTTGTTTGTGAAGAGATGAGGATGCATGGGAAATGTTTTCATCAGGCACAATAGAAACATCGCTACTGAAACTCAGTAGACTCCAGCATTTATTAAAAATAAACTTTTGATGTGAACTGAAATGTTGTTTAAAAAGCACCCGCAGATTGCGTTCATTGAATATTCTCGGAGGAATGTCAACATGTGTCAGGAATGTGTTTTTTTATTTATTATTAGAGAAGCACCAACATGTCACAAGTGTATGCATTTGCTTCACTTAGAAGTAAAATATATTGTTTGTGGGCCCTAACTGATCGTTGGCACGTAGCAGTAATGTACACTCAAGAAATGTGGATTTCACAGTATTATCTGTATATCTGTAACTTCACCTGAGATCTGATGACACACACACACACACACACACACACACTCTGGGTAATAGTCAGCTGTAATCGTACTGGTCTCCAGCAAGCGTATCATTAGTGCGTGTCCGCCGTCGCGTATACTTCAAATGTTTGTCTAGATTTTTGCTCGTCTCACACGCTGATCATAAAAAGTCTGCATATCCATTCCACACGCACAAATGTTGATATAAGGAGGTTACATTTCAACAAAAAGGACCAGAACAGCTGTTTTAACCGACTGACCACAAACTGCACACACTAAATATCCCTGCCACTTCTTTTAGCTTTTAGCATGAGCCTAACTTTTAAGTTTGGGTTATAATCACTTGGTAAGTAGAGCTGCAGCTCTTACTCGTAGTACTCGTTGAATTAATTTCTTTTTGAGTCTTTCAGTCTTCTTATGAACTCAGACAAATGGTCGATAGGAAATGAAGCAGAAACTCAATGACACCCTTAAAAAATTCAGCAGCAAAGTTCAATATATGTCATCTATAGTTAATAAGCCAACACGTATGAATCCACTGGTCCTTTAAATGCTAGCTCGTACATTCTTATTCGCCGACTATCTGTCCAATTAAAGCTGCTCCCAATACATTTACCTGATGGATCATTAGGCATGAATCGTGTTTATCCTAAAAGTGCATCATAGTCTATGTACCAAACTAGTCTACCGTTATCAGGGTTTACCCCAGTGACAGGGTATTTGTCCGTCTTGTCCTTCACTCGGCTCAGTTGGGTGACCAGCTCGTGTTTGCCTTTCCCCATCACCAAAAGCGCGACCCTCTGGGCTCGGTTAATGGCGTTCAAAGTGAGGGTCATACGCTGGTGGGGCTTGATGGGGCTCTCGGTCAGGGCCACCAGACTCTCCCCGTGCTCGTCCACTTTCCCACCAGGGAACAGGGAAGCCGTGTGCCCATCATAGCCGACACCCAAAAGCACAAAGTGGAAGCTGGAGCCGTTGACTAGTTTGCTGAGCTCTTTCTCATACAGCAGCGCTCCTCCGTCCTCTTCCACACATAGACGCTGGTTGAGCTGCACTGGCATGGGGTGGATGTTGTAATAGGGCACCCTCAGGTGCTGCAGCAGGTAGTCGTGCAAGCTGTGGAAGTTTGACTCCGGTTCAGTCATGGGCACGCAGCGCTCATCCACCATCCACACATGGGTGTCCCTCCACGGGAAGGCGAAGTGGTGGCGGACCAGCCTCTGGAACAGAGCGAGAGGAGTGGAGCCACCCGAGAGGGCCAGGTGGAAAACACCGCCCTCACGCACCGCCGCCTCCGCCGCTTCCTGCATATCTTCAGCCAGCCTCTCGACTAGCTCCTCAGCCCAGGCGGACACCATCTCGGCACCACGAAACTTGCCTTGCATCACTTGGAAGTCATTTGCCGACCCCATCTGACCGGGGATTATCACGGCTTCGCTGATGAAGCTGATTTCGTTCCCTTTCAGACGGACGTCCAGCATGTCTCCGTTGTCAGCACCGCCGGGGTAAATGCGGGGAAAAGAGCTGGCTAAGCTAGCGAGCAGTGGCGTCCATAAGCCCCAGGAAGCCAAGAGGTTCTCAGTGCTAACAAAGCTGTTCCTACGTCCTGCAAAGATGTGGGAGATAAGCTCCGCATACGCCTCCCTCTGCTCCGTTGGAGTCTGAACGTAGTAGTCTGAAATAGGCAAACCTAAAACACTGACATCTCTATGCTCGGTCACTTCCCTCCACTCACTGTCCATTAGAGTGGGCTTGAATAAATTTTTACTCACAAGAATTGCCGGATACTGAAGGCTGCCATGGCCAAAGTAGAAAACGATCTGCTTGGGCTTGCAGTGAACGCTGTTGGTGTTCTGAAGACAAAAGATGTCATTCTTGAAAAGTATGCGTGCGTATCCCACTCTTTCATCTAACATCTTGCCTGAGATCAAAAGGAGCGGCACACCTTCGTACTGAGCTTCATCGATGTGTGCAAGTACAGCTGAAATACAGCGAAACAATCACACATTACAATCCGTGTCAACACAGAGTGAAGAATTATTCAAAAAAAAAAAAAAAACGGTTCAGCGCTCACCTGCAAATGTTGGTGTGCGACTAACGTGCTCTTTTGTCTTATTCAACTCCTGCTGAACCTCTGCTTTGTACGCTTGGTACTGGCCGATCACAGCCTGACTGCTGCTCAAAGGCAGCAGCGAACGGAAGATATGCAGCTTGTTCTGAAGAACCTCCTCGGCGCTGCTCACATTCGCGGGAAGCTTCATGGTCAGCAGCGTCATCACCTCAGTCAGGTGGTTCTGAAGCACGTCTCTGATCACGCCGTACTGGTCATAGAAAGGAATGCGACCTTTGAGGATAAAATGACAAACACACAGCACGCGATCGTATCACTCGGTCTTAAGGTATGGAGACATCAAACCACGCGGACATCAAATAACTGCAGGCAACAAAGGCCCTGGACCTAGATGCACTTTAGTCACACTACAAAGACTATAGTCAAGGTTCGGCTGACACATATCCTGTGTGAAAAGAAATGACTCTGAATATCAGCTGGTGGAAGTCGTCTGTATTCCTAGCTCAAAGGAGGAAACCACAAGAGCAACATATATCACACAGAGCTGGCCTCTCCTGAATCATGCTAATCGCCTGGTCTACAGTTCATTCATTGCTGTGAAAGTATTAGTGCTCAGATGAGATGAAGATGGAAAACGAGAAGAGCCTTTTGTGCTCCCTTTGAACGTTGTCCTTGTTCTGTGACTGATTAAGCATGCTGAATCGGCTGAAAGGCTGCAAACAGGAAACTCACTACTGGCAACAGGGTGGACACGCCCCTAACACTGAGATGACAGCCCCTCACCTAGTCCCGACACCAGAAACTTAAAAAAAAAAAAAAAACCCTGATGAATCACCTTTGACATCCAAAGTCTCTTTCAAGACGATCTCCACCCTTTCGATGTGGTGCTTGTTCCAGATGGGATCCAGAGATTTTCTGTTCTCTATTCTGAATGGTAGGATCTTTGAAACAACCTTTTTCACAAAAGAACAAAAAAAATCAAACATCGTCACTGCAGACGCTCATTTCTCACATTCGTACCGGATTTTCTCACCTGCTTCCCCAAGTAGTGGTCAATTCTGTACATTTCCTCATCCTTCAGAGAGCTCCCAAGCTGAGACGCCAGCACTTGAGCGCTCTTGTAGTCGTGTCCAAAAGGTTTCTCCAGCACCACCCTCAGCCAGGCCTCGCTGGCTGGCCTGCAACTGTTATTTATCTTCTCTGCGATGTCTGCGTATGCAAAAGCCGGAACAGAGAGGTAGAAGAGCCTCCCTGCCTCTGTCATTCCTTCCTCCTTGAGCTGCTGCTTAAGTTCCTTGTCCAGGTTCTGATAATCTTCAAGCGTCTTCAGCTGCCGGTACTGAGAGAGACGCAGGAACTGCTCTTTGACCAGAGCGCAGCGCTCCTGAGATACATTCTTCGAGCAGTTCACAGCCTTCAGGATCTCGGCGAGGACCTCTCTGCCTTTGTCAGCAGGCGACAGTCCTCCGCCATAGAAGGAAAAGGTGTTTCCACTACTGACCTGGTTAGTGTAGAGGTGGAAGAATCCCTGCCACAGGTACTTCTTTGCCAGGTCACCTGTGCCTCCGACTATGACCACCGAAACATGGCCAGGTCTTTGATCGCCCGCTTTCTCCTCGCCACGTGCTCCCTGGGCACCCAGAGCGACCAGAAGCAGGAACACAGTCAAAGACATCCTCTGCTTCCAACGTCCACACCCCTGTACGAACACAGCAAAGATAAACATTAAATGGAGGTAATCACAGAGTAATTTAAACATCATATAAAGGCTAAACAGGGGATTGACACAGCATGAAAAATAACACAATAAGTTTGCAGATTGTTTTTGCAATAAGTCTCTCGATAATTGATTTTATGAACTTTATAACCAAGTGTCCAAACCCCAAAGATGTTCGGCTTTACAAATGACAGGGTAACTCTTCATGAAGTAACAAACAGATTTATCTTCTCTTAATCAGCTAATGGATGAGGCAACTCTGAACGTTGGACAAAAAAAGCAAATCAAACAGGAAAGCTTCTCTGCGCCGTCACTTTATAACACTATTCTCATGCAATGTACTATTTTAGCAGAACCAAAATCCGAAATACCATTTAACCAGTTTCACGCCGATTGAACAGATCATGAAAGACCCCTAACGTGACAAAACTATGAGTGCAAGCAACAGTCAATATAACTTTAAATACACTGGAATCAATCGCCAAAGATTAAATGAAACAATTTACTTAGCAAAGTCTCTGTCTTGTCTCCAGCTTTTCTTAAAGTCCCTTGAGAGCCAGTGATTCTGTCATGAGTGCAGCTATCAGTGGAAACAGGGCTGTAGACTTTGAACTTTGCTCGGGGGCGTCGAGCTTCCAGCACAAGAGCTGCGCTGTTGATGGGAAAAACCATCCAATTTACAGAGGATTTTGCAAGGATGTGCAATCATTTATTGAGCAAGAACGTAAAGGCAGAACCCTCGCGCTACCTTTGGGGTCTCTGGGACCCCAAGTGAATGGACAGACTGATGGAGAGCATGCAAGAGGGTAGCACGAGGGTTAAGTAGAAAAAACTCTTAATGATTACTAAGAAAACTTAACATCTCTACTATATTTTAATTAGGAGTAATAAAAAAACAGATGCAGTTGGTCTGGGAATGTTGAATTATTCACCGTCTTGTAAGTCAATGAAGGCGTTTTGAGAAAGCACCCAGTAAAATACACACCTTAATTAATGGATTATATAATTTCACAGACCTGCAGTCTAAATGATCAAATATAAAGGAACAATTGTACGGGGATTTTTCCGTATATAACTTTCATATAACCTTTTACTAACTATAAATACAAGAGACTTTATGATCCTAGACATGCAGCTCTGTGCTGCAGCTGCATAGCTTTTCAGATTTACAAATTAAGCCAGGGCCTGGACAAGAGAACATTTTATTTTCCTGTCCTTCGATGGAGGCTAGAACAGAACACCCCCAGAACGAGGCTGACTTTATGAGTCAGAGCAACATCTGGAATCCCTGCAGCCATGTTTACACAGTGGCAATGCAAATAACAAAGGCCGCCTCATGAATGAATGCTGGCGGCTCTGACAACAACTGAGTTTTTTCGGATTACGGCAGTCATTATCGCAGTTCAAGGAGGGAAGGATGAGCAACACCCTTCCACGTAGACGCAGCAGCTGGGAAACGTTTCCACCCGATTTAACTTCTTCAGTTGCTCTTTCAAAACTTCAAGCTGGTTCATCTTTTCGCCCCCATTCTCTAATTAATCACGCAGAAAACACTGTCTTTATTTAGGTGTCGGCGTTATGCCTTTGCAGTTCTGACTGCCATTTTCTAGAGTTGAGCCGGATACTCGGCTGAAACGAGTATCCGGTACGGATAAAGCACTTTTGCCGAGTACGAGTATTATACGAGTAATACGAGTCAATATCTGTGCTCGGATTAAATAAAAATCCTCATTGGGTAGCTGACTGTGTCTGCGTTCTGTGATAGACTACAGCCTAGAGGTCTTCGGAAAAAACCGACAACCCGAAAACCCGAGGTTCCGACCCGACCCGGCTCGGGTTTGGGTCCACTCACAAGAAGTGACGCCGGGGCCGGGTCGGAACCGGTGGAGTTTGTCTCGGGTCTCGGGTCTCTTATTGTGAAAGGCCGGGTCCTACAGTACCCGAGAGGACCCGGCGATTGGCGGTCACAGCTGTCAATCACCGACTCCGCCTACCGGAGGTGTGCCGGATGTGTTACGATTCCGCTTAAATCACCACTGGATTCTCCTTTTGCCTTATTTTCGGCATTTGTCAGTTAGTTAGTTTTGTCAGTTTAATAATTAAAATGCATAGTAAAACAACATGAACAAATACAAACACAGAATGAATGTTTCATAGATTTAATTGGCTATAAAAACGAACAACAAAGTCATGAACAAAGTCAACAGAATTAATGGATAAAAAAAGCACAGGCTATTAATACAACGTGAAAAAAAAAAAAAAAAAAAAAACATGCTCTTAAACAAACCACTAGGTGGCTGTGGGAGCTGATCTGTTGCTGCTCCTGCTGCTGACGCGCAGTCTCTCCTGGCGTCCTCCTCTCCTGTCTCCCGAAAGGGCAAACCACCTTATGGCATGCCTCATTTCTGCTTCCGTTGCAGTTGCTGTCGGTGCGCATTTGCGCATTGCACCTGGAAAACATACCGATTAGGTTGAATGAGAAATTTGGATCAGTGCTAAGCCTACATGACGATAAAACAGGCAGACATATATTGCATTTGCTCAACATGAAGCCTTCCAATTCGGCCTACTTCTATAACGGTTTGTGCATTAGTTGATGGAGCTACGGAGGGACTCAGGTAAAAAAAATAAATGAAACGTATCTCGTGCGCACGAGAAACCTTAGGTTACGTTACGCACAGGTAGTTGTGCTTCCTGTGCGTATGCATGTAGACTCATTAACAGGGACGGCCTGGCATACGGGGACACCGGGGATTGCCCCAGCACAGCTCCGGTAGACGGAATCGTGTCACGCACCCGTTACGCATCTGTAACGGGATGATCAGCCGGTGCTGGATTGGCGCTGGATCGGCGCTGGCACGTATCCGTAGCAACCCCTAAAAACAGACCAGAAACGGCTTCGGCCCGATGTGCGTTTGGACTCAGGAACGAGTCCGTGAGCTGGATGCGGACCGGACCCGACTCTATCGTTTTGCGATTGCGGTCCAGTTCCGTTTCAGCGTTGGCTATCTGGGTCCTGTGCGTATAGGCTCATTAACAAGGACGGACTGGCATACGGGGACACCGGGGATTTCCCCGGCGGGCCGGTGGGCCTATGGGCCGGGCCATGAGAAAAATAAAAATAAAGGGGGAAAAAGTCTATCGTAACTTTCAGTGTGTCTGTTGACATCTATATTAACAGACTAGTTGCAGTGGTGTTGTCATATGTTTTTTGTTAGCCGAACAGATTCAGCCCGTTGTTGCTAACCGGTCTGCTTACAGAAGTAGTAAAGCACATTAGCGCAAATATATGTCATGATATTAAAAAAGTTGATTCGGTTATCCTATAATTGGGTATTCTGTGTAACACGCACAGGCTATTTAGCGCAGTAGCGCTATAGATGCGGCTTTAACATCAAACGGCTAACACAGGATCGTGGTGCGTAAATAACAGCCTGTAACTACTATCTATAAAGCAAACAGCATTTCACTTGCGCGTTTAAGTAATAGACAGTATTAGAATAAACACATACAAATAGATGTACATAAGAAACACATATGTAGAATAAACACATAAAAACTTACGTGTGCATAGCTGGTGAAATAAATCTGCGTCGACAGGATTGATGATTTTTTTTTCTTTTTTTTTTTTTTTTTTTTTTTGGCGCTTCCGGCTGAAGTCCGTAGTACGGATGTGGGCCGTATCTGCAAGACGACAGTCAAGCGAGACCCAACGTTCACTTGGCACTTTTGGCGCTGTTGTAAAACGGATCTAAAACGGAGCTCAAACGGAGCTGTGCTGTAACGGACTTATCATGTAATGTTGCTGTATAGTTAAACACTGTTAATATTGCTCGGCTTAATGACAGTGCATTTATCTCATGATCTCTAGATAGAAAAAAAATATGCAGACAGGTAACCTGTTTTGAAAATGTTTATCCACGGAGTTCTTCACACAGTTTGAGAAAAGTATTTTGGATGTGGTCCACATCAGGTAGTCTCTGTCAAAACCGTGTTGGCTCAGATCCGTTTTGCAGATGTGGGCCAGAGCCGTTTTTATCCCTTTTTTAAATGCAATCGGCTCAGATACGTGTCACGGATTCGGGCCGCACCAGTGTAGCCTATGTGAAAGCAGTATCGGCTCAGATTCGTATTGCAGATCTGGACCAAATCAGTTTCAGACACAGCTAATGTCTTTCGGTTACCTATGGGAAAACTGATCTGGGCCAGTTCTGTAAAAAGATATAAATACTGAACTGATGGCAGTAAGCCGAAACCGCTATTTGGCACCGATCTGGTTCACAGTCAGAAAACGTATCTAAGCTAGAAACGGAGGCAAGGGGCTTAAAACGGATCCGGGCCAAATGTAATTGCTATCTGGGTCGGGGCCAGTCGGGTCCGGTTCCAATTTTCACGGGTCCATTTCGGCTCGGAACTCATATTTACAATAATAGCTCGGGACCAGTCGGCTCCGGGTCGACTGGCCCCACACCTGGTGTGGGAAAAAAAGAAAAACCAAAAAACCAAAAAAAAAAAAAAATATATATATATATATATATATATAAAAAATGAAAGTTAAAATAAGAAAGTTATTGTTGAGCATGAAAACTCTTGTTCATTACATTTTACTTGATAATTGCAACCGCATTGTTGCAAAACTTGTTCTGTAAATAGTTCGTTTGCTATCGTGATCAAAACCATTGATCTCTGAAGCTCAATGCTGATGCTGTCCTGTAAATAGTTTTCTAATCAGCAATAAATAACTATTTCTGATCAGCCCATATCAATTGCATGCTTAAAATAACATACCAGTTAAAACCTCGCTCATTTCAAGACAACCAGACCCACTTCCGGGTTAAATCCCGCCCACTTCCGGGTTAGGTCCCGCCCACTCCGAGTACAGATACAGATACAGATAATTCATATGGTTAACAGATACAGATACAGATACAGATAATGCTGTACTCGCTCATCCCTACCATTTTCCACCCTTGATTCGTCTCCAGACACAGGCTGCTTTCATTATTCTACCGGCATAGAAAATTCAAATTGACTCAACTATCCACTAAATTTGCCACAAACAAAGAGAAATAAGGCACAGGAGGGCTTTCCGACTTTCACTCTGACTAAATTCTTAAGAGGAACGTCTGTGGATTTCAGGTGACGAGCAAGGCCTCCTTAATCACAGGACACTTCCCCACGTGTACAATCAAGACTTTAATGGCTTTAAAGCACTGGAGAGATGTGCTGCTTAGTTCCACTCGTGTCTCGTGGTCAAATGTTCAGGCAGAACTTCAGGGATGTTAAAGCTTTTTTTCTCATGACTGCACTGAGCCCATTTGACTCGCCTGCATTGTGACTAATGAATTACTAGCCTTCAGTTCGTAGAATATATATAGTTACAGAACATAGTGCCATGTATAGTTCATGACTTTCAGGAACATTACTCAAGGCTGTGAGATACGTTCATCTGATAATAATCTTTTCCATAGATAACCCGCAACAGAATAATATGTGGGTCTCGAATGAAGGGCCTGTGAAAAATGGATTCACTTCAGTGTTCAGCACATGTGCTATACATATGTTATGTAGTTGCAAGAATGTGTGCACTTTTATTTTTGTAAATAATGGAGTAAAATAATCAGACATTCACCAGCAACAGCAGAAACTGGTAATCAGTTTATCTGACATGAACACTTTTTATGCTGCATCTTGTCTTTATGGCCTCGGTGTATGCAGTGTTTGCATGTTGTAGTGCTAATTACATCTGCTTTACCAACGACAACTTCACCTGTGGTTTGTTGCTGTTGCACCTGGCAATAAAAAATAAAAAATGAAATGTCTCTGTCTCTTTGTACTATTTTCAATTATATGCACACGTTGAAAAGTTACTGTATAGTGTTGTTTACATTTTACATTGCAATACATCACAGATTTGTATGCGGCTGGTAAATGAAGCCTTTTATACACTGCCTGGCCAAAAATAAATAAATAAATCGCACATCGACTTTAGCTTTGATTACAGCACGCATTCCTGTGGCATTGTTTTATAAGCTTTTGCAATGTCACATGATTCATTTCCATCCAATGTTGCAAACACTGAGCAAAGCCTTCTCCAGCAGATCCCAAAGATTCTCAATGGGGTTAAGGTCTGGACTCTGTGGTGGACAGTCCATGTGTGAAAATGATGTCTCATGCTCCCTGAATCACTCTTTCACAATTTGAGCCCCATGAATCCTGACATTGTCATCTTGAAATGTGCCCGTGAACATCAGGGAAGAAAAAAATCCATTGATGGACTAACTTGGTCATTCAGTATATTCATGTAGTCAGCTGACCTCATTCTTTGGACCTGAGCAACTGCAGCAACCCCAGATCATAGCACTGCCCCCACAGGCTTGTACAGTAGACACTAGGCATGATGGGTGCAGCACTTCTTCATCTGCTTATATGGATACAAAAAGGACAATTTGTATTTTCATTTTAATTACTGATGTTTTTGTTTACATCCAGGTTGTGCTATCTGCAGTGCAACAAAATCAACTGGCATCCTCACACAGTCCTTTAAAATCCAGTCCTCCAGCACACATGAGCATCCTAGCCTCCTTTAGCGCCTTTTCAAGCTTCAGAGTAGTTTATTTGTGTGCTCTGCACCATTTTTGTATTTTATGTTTATTGTTGTTCACTTATTCATTTTTTTCTTATTTAAACTTATTTGTCTTGTCTTGTCACTGGCTGTTCAACGGTTAATTAAAGTCCAGCTGTTAATATCTGTTACAAATCTTGTGTTGCTTATAATGCATTTACATTTAGATGATACATTTACAGTCTTTCATTATCTCAATTATGTGTAGATGCAAAGTTTATGTATTAATGAGCGTGATGGTTCTTTTGTGGGGACTGCTGTGGGAGGGGTGTTGCTCCAGGATGGTGGTGTACGAGGCTGGGAGGGGGAAACAAATCAGAGTATACCCACTAGAATAAACTAGACTACACCACGGTATTCAGCGGATTATCAACGGGTTACAACACCCCTCTCAAGCTGGCAGAAAATGTCTTCCAATGGTACAGTCTGTTCCAGCGGAGGTGGTTGTGCCATTAGTCCAATTATTAGTGAACACATGAGCCCATGTAAACATGGCCATTGAAGTATGGGGGTGGCAGCATCATGTTGTGGGGGGTGGGCGCTTTACTGCAGGAGGGACGGGTACTAGTCGCATGTGAGCTACAATAACTTCAGCGTCTGCAAAACTATGTGATGCAATCATAACAACAGGGTGGATCAGCGCCATCAAGAATCAAGGGTGTCCTGAGGGTAAAGCAAGGTCTCACCCTGTGTTAGTATGGTGCTCCTTATAAAATAGTAAATCTTCCCAATCAGCAAATGTTCCCAAATATTACACAAACTACAGTAGTTCTGTTGCTTGATCTAGTCAGGTCCTGAATTTCTTTTCTTTTCTTTATTTATTTAGACTTTGGTTCCGGATTAAAATGTCGCCGTTTTTAGTTTTTGTTTGCTGCACACGTGCTACTGTCTGCACCTTTAAAAAGTTGTGTCTCTGCTGCTGTAGTCTACTCCATCCTCGCCAGCCAGATTACAAAACATCACAAAAGTAGACTTGAGGGATTACTTCTCAATCGATCAAAACAGCTGAATAAAAACAGAAACTGTTGAGTTTTTGTTGAGTTAAACTAACAGCTGTTGCTTCATAGAAAACGAAACGTTAGCGGTTGTAACACATGCTTATGGAGGATTTGGTCCAAAAATCACAGATTAACTAAGATTCCGTAACAAAGCCGGTCCCTTTCTGTTGCTCGTTTGCTTCTGGTGTAAAACACAAAACAAACACTGTGACAGGTGAGATGTGGGCGACACGTTTAACCAACGATTCCACCTGCTAGCTGTCAAACTTCACTTCCGCTTAACAAACACACACTCCTCTACAGCCCTCTCACTAAACACGCGATTACAATGTCACCAGAAACAAATGAAGCAAAATAAAACTACAAATACAGCCACTTAAAGACGACAACCAAACCAGGTAAAGGGAGTTCATTTGCGTACGAACCTGTCCCGTAGTGGATACACCATCAAAACACGCTTCCTGTATCAGTCACGTGACACCGATCCGCTCAGTCCACGCGGTGGATGTTGTGAATTTATTTAAGACTCAGATGTGCTGCTCTTTCATGTACGCGGTTATAAAATATAGTTATAAAAGGTTTAAGATACCACGAGGTGTCTTAGAGTCTTCCCGAAATAGATTCAGAAACACTAAAGTAATTACTCGTAAAATAAAGTCGTTTTACCAAATGACACTGGAGGAGGAAAAATCCCGACTTGATTCAAGTCCAGGGTCACAGCAATACTAATCATCTAAAGATTTATGATTTAAAATTAATACATTTATTCAGATTATCATTCACTAAATACATACATGCATCTGTGAGTCAAGTTATAAACTGTTAGTTAGTTAATTACATTAATTAAACTAACTAAAATTACACAGTCTTACTCATCTCTTATTTTTTAGATATGTTTGACAATAGCTTTCTAATCACTTAATTTCTCTTGTTTGTACTAACAGAATTTGAAAGACTATTTAATATAACAAGAAATTATATCATGTCTTCTTTCAAATGAAAGGTGTCAATTTGTTAAATTTTGGTTATTAAACATCACAAAAATAGTTTTCTACTGGCAGATTGATTGTCTTAGATAATTTACATTATTTTATTTTATTTGTTATTATTATAAGCTGTGACCATTTTAATCATACGTATTTTGTGCTTGATGGTTGACTTTCACTGGGGGCCAGTTGTACTTTTTAATGTATTGTCTTAACAAGAGGGACCCCTGTTGGTGTCTGGGTGGAATAGCCGATTTCCACTAGTGACAGCCCCCAACGTCGACAGCAACAAATGCCAGCGGCTCTAAAAGTTTCAGAAAAACAACAAGACAGCACCTTTCCGACAGCAAGTTGAAAAACAACAAAAAAATAAATCAGAATTATACAAATGGCTGACTTAAAGAGGACAAACATTTACTTGTGTTTGCTCTGCATTGTTCAGCTGTCTCGTGTCATCGGCCTCTGAATCCAGGCCTACCTCAAACAAAGCAGGTGTCCTTTTGGCCAAATAGTGATCTGATTGTTGTGGACCACACTGCCAGTCATCCTTTTTGGTCCTGCCTTTCACTCCTCTGAACAGATGTGGTCGTTACAAGGCCCTAGACTCAGCAGTCTCACGTAAGGCACATAACACACACACAGGCACGTTTGGATTTTGTTTCCTGGAGGTTTTCGGCAGCACAACATGATACTATCTTGCCACAGGGCAATCAGTAGAAATCTAAACTTTGTGTCCCTGCTTTAATGCGAATACAGGTATGATATCCTTTAAGCATTTTTAGCTGTAAATGGGTAATGGGTCAGAAACGATAAATGGTAATTGGAACACCTACAATTATAGCAACTGGTAGTCCTCACTGCTACCTTACAAACAGCTGTAATGCCTGTAATCACACTGCAGAGCCCTCCCAGGTTGGTCGGCCACTGTGAAATGTAAACAGTAAACAGGATGGAGCATCCTGTGTTTGTGCGTGTCGCAGACTGAGCGTGTGTGTGTGTGTGTGTGTTCGTGGAGGGCTGCTAAAGAGAGAATAGGCCCATGCAGAGTGTGCTGGCCCAGCTGTCACTGCCATAACTTCGGACTTGAGAGACCACAGGACGCAAGCCGGAGGGCCACTGTGTGTGAGTGTGTGTGTGTGTGTTGTCACCCCACACCCCCCAGGCATTCGCCACAGCGCCTGGCTTCCTTCCTCCCCTTTGTTAAGCCTGCGGGGCAGACTTTGTCAAGCTGAGCACACAAACGAATGCATATGAATGTGTGCTGTCATCTTTATTAGGCCCCTTTGCCAGAACCCATTACATTTAACACAGGTCTTTACCAAAGTAGATTTCACTTTCAGTCACGCTCTCGACAACCCCCACACTCCTACTTGCCAGACGGGGGGGATTATGGAGACCTCAGTCTGGGGTAAATTTGAATACACAACCCGTTACATACTAATAAGAGAACATAATACCGAGTAATGAACAAAGGCTCATTTTTAAATGACTCGTTGTTGCCCCCAGTCGTTTTAGGGTTTGTTATGGCTTGTTATATGTTATTTAATGTGGTTTTATATTTCAAAGGTGAGACAATCCTGTCAACTATTTTTCTTTGTGTTCTTTGCTAAAATATGGCAGCTTGCTGTTTTAGTTTTCTGCAGCTGTTCTTTGTCTCATGAGGTCAGTGCCGATGCAGGCAGCGATGACTGATCGGGGAAGAGCCACAATTAGCCTTAACTCACATATGTGCGTATGAGTAATGTCCTGTGTGTTTTTAACCACATTCTCCCATTTCTTCCCTTTATAATTCGAGACTTGTCAGAGCGTGTTCTGCCTTTTGTTTCTGAGTGCTCGGCTGCACACAACAGAGCCTGCATAGGCACCACACACCCGCCTCAAATTCCAGTTAAGAGAGGTAGTGTTTCCAGAGGTGGCATGCGGAGCTTTTAAAAGGAAATGATGGAGGAGAAAAAATGCAGAGGCTTTTCAGGGAGGAACAGACAACAGAGAGTGTAGAATGAAGAAGCTTCTACAACATCCATTCAGTGTCTGCGAGGCAGATAAAAGGGTGTTGGTTTGTGGCTGGGTTTATGGTGTTATTATTAGAGCACACTTTTGTTAGAAACTTCAGAATATGGGGTCTATACACTTGCAGCCACTGTATTGTCTTTGTTGCTGAGCTGAGACATCTCCCGTTTTCCCTTTCTTTCCACGCTGTAAAAGACAGCTTTGTGCGATTTCATTTTCCTCTTACCAGATCATTTAGAAGGATTACACACTTCTTTGTGGGTTGAATATTCCCACTTTGTAGGCTCAGAAAAACCTTTGATGAAAAAACAAGACTCTATCAACCATGACACATAATTCAGATCAAGTGTTCCTCAACAAATATAGATGTATAATCGGTAAATACTATAGATATTTTTGATTGCAAGCCAAATTGTATTTATAACTTGGGTTTATTAAAAATGCATCTAATTCAGAATTTTATGCAGTGGCTGGCTTTTACTCTAATTACATTTCTTAGAGGAAAATTGCACTTTATGTTTTACTATTTCACATTATCTATATATGATATAGCCGGTACAATTACTTCTGATATTAAATGTGCACAGTGTATCTTTCAGTGAAGCATTTCTTAGATCAAAGTGGCTCCCAATGACAATTAAAGCGTTTAAATTTAAACTCCAACTTATTACTAACATTAAGGAAGTTATTTTTTTACACTAGACATTTTCTGAATTGTTATGTTTAAACATATAAATGAGGTTTTATGTTGCAGGTTAATGTGCAGAGCGCTGGATTCTGTTTTGAGCGAGAGTTAAAGGTTTTCACAGAGTGGATCATTCCTTTTATCATTTCATGAATCGGAAACATCAATGGCCATAAAAATGAACTTTACCGTGGTTTTTGAAATAAAATGTTTCATAACTCAGGCTATGAATGATACACGGGAAAATCATTTTAGTAAAAAAATATCTGAATATGGACAACAAAATGGATATGAAAAAATGTCTTTTAACAATATGTATTGTAAACTTTTTACCTTGTATAAGAAAACCTTACTTGCAATTTACAGATGCCACCATGAAACTTCACAACCTGACTTTTTTATGGCACTGACTAATAAATATGCACTTATTTGCATATATTTCTAACCAACAAAGTGTAGTAAAAGTACCATTTAAATCTGTATTTTGCAAATTTTCTTACCACATAGAAGACATGCTTTGGAAGCTATTTTTTTTCCTGTAGCGTCATTTAAACCTATTATAATATTATAAACTAACCCTGACAGATGCTATTTTGCAGAATCAATTCTGTTTTGTATAACATCATTTTTGTTGTTGTTTCTTTTGACCTGTAGTGTAGTATTTCTGCTAAACCCAATACTCTGTGTATTCCTTCCACCGCTGATGGTTATCTGACAGGCATCAAAGTGTGCACAAACGTGTGAATCCATCATTTCTTAACAAGGGTTTTGGGAGCCCTTGCTGTGAGAGTGGTGGAAAACGGTAGGTGCATTTTAAGTTGGCAGTTCACAAAAACTCCCCAGTGCTTTCAGTAGTGTTCCACCTCTCTGTTTGCTGATACCACAAGAAGTGTAAAGGGAAGCGGGGGTATGTGGGGAGCCCGGTCTGAATGACACGGGGTTGCTGCTTCGGCCGTTGTTCACTGACCCACAAAATGCAAGCCCAGCCCCCAGTGTGAAGTACTTTTGTGTTGTCATCACCCTCAGAAGCCAGGGGACCTAAGGGAGGAGGGTGTTTGGGCACCCGGAGGGTTGAGCGATCTGAGGCGGCAGTCCGCTCTCCTGCAGGACACATGCTCTGTTAGGTGAATAAAAAGAAGCCTGTATTGTAATGAAAGCATTTGCATACTTGTGTGTTAGAGAGGGTGTTAACCTTTGACACCTCAGAGAACTGGATGACAACAGAAACCACTTCTCGGAGTCCAAGCATTAACACACTCGAAAATAACACCTAGGCGTACCTCAGTGTGCATCAAGACCATTAAAGCGAGCAGAGAAAGGGCTGCTTGAGTGCTTGAGGTTAAAGTTTCCTTCAAGGGGCATTTCACACTCAAAACAAAGTGTCTTGGTTAATTTGAAAGTGAGGGACGTGAGCATCTTTAAGTGTGGTTTCAGGTTCTCGTGAGATTGAACTGACCTAACTTTTTTTCCCCCTCTAAAGAGACATAAAATTAAAATATGGCGGCTCAGAAGAACATATATGAACAACATATGTACAGAAACTACAGCTGACAGTTATGGAGATAAAACTCCAATGTTATTTTTCTTTAAATATCCTTGTACAAATAGAAAGCATGTATGCAAAGTAGTTATGTATTACTACTTTTACTAACGGGTGAAAATGTCGTGTTGGAATGAAACTTATCAGGTTAAACTACAATTAGAGTTTCTTAACGACTGAAGTGGTTGTCACTCGAAGGTCAGAAAGACATAATTCAGCCCACACTTAACTTGTTAATCTGTTTCTTACACTGACATCTTTCATTCCGTCTGTTGTATGATTAATGCCCGTGTATGGCAACATTGAACAAGACAATGTCTCACTCTAAAGTTGATTTTTTTGGGGGGTCTTTGTCAGGACGGTCGGCTGTGTGTTGGCTCTCAGCCTGAGGGGCTCTTCTTTCCAAGTGCAGGCCGCTTCACAGACTTGACTCTGAAATTCCTCCAGATAAGAGTTGCTAGGTGATGCCATTGTCAGATCTTCTTTGTGGTCACATATTCATACCCAAATTGCAAGGTTCTTTATGAGGACTGTCTCATTAGTAGTCATATATTCATACCAGACCACCCCCCCACTTGACCCCTCCTTTACCAGTCGTGGGAAAGACAAGCCCTGGACGAGATGTGGAGGATTCAGGCAATTACTTGGAAGACGGTCGTCCAACTCCAACACACTTTTGAAATGTCACCAAAGCGCAAATATGTCATATTGACATCTGTTACTGGAAAGTATACCAGACGCAATTTAAAATTCCAGGACAAATTACACATCCAGTAACTTATAAAAACTTAAGAATATTTAAACACCAAGTATAAGTGTAACAATGAATAGACTAGTGACTGTTTAGATCAATTGTTGAATTCTTATGTGAAAGACGGGGCTTCCAAAAATGTTGCACTTCAATAAATATAAAAAAGGCCTAAAGCTCAGCATATGATATTGCATATATTTTAAATGGAGTGCTCCAAATTATCCATACAGGAAGAAGCATTAAACAATTTTAAAATGGAGATATATGGGGAAAAAAACATTTTAAATTGCTGTAATTACTGACTTTAAATCATGAAGATATTGTAGTTGATATGCTACAATGATTCTTTTTGGTATGTAGGCTATTAACCCATCCTTGTTTAACTTGACACTCTGACAGGATATTTGTTTTCACTTGTTACTTTGCAGAATAGATATTTCAGTATTTTTATAAGAGAAACTACCCAAATTCTGATTACATAAAACATATACTACACTGAATACATTTTGACGAGCCTCCTCTTCAGGGGTCAGTAATAGTTGCATCTGGAAGGGTCATTGTTCTCAATTATTTTTCATTATAAACGTATAAAACCATATACCAAGAAGAAGAATACCAACACGCATGTAGTTTGTGCTGCTGTTTAACTGGGTTGAATAAAACACAGAGCTGCTTCTGGTATTTAGCCCTCTGACTAAAATAGTGTTGACAAAATAATATAAACATGTGTCGGTAGGACGCAATACAGGTGAATAGTACAACAAACCACAGCCTCTTCAATAAAAAGACAAATACCACTGAATATCATAACCTTTGTGAAGATAAGATTTAGTGACGTACTGCTGTATTAGAATATATTAGTTTTCACTAGCGTACCTAATGAACTGGCAAGTCAGTGTGCTGTTGACTGGTAGCTTAAGGTTTAAGGTATAGCTGACAATAGTCATTGCTGCAAATGCATGTCTGATAATATTTTCGTCTCATGAGAGGTCAGTAGTACACTTTAGTTTGTTGACTTTGCTTTAATACGCGGTAACAGTCTGCATGTATCACATGTGCTGTTAAATAAATCTCTGACTCTTGTTCATAAAGTAAACAAACATCTTTTAAAAATCATCACAATGTCGGTGCTGTTATTGAAAGTCCAACTCCTCTTCAATGAAAACGGCAGGTGCCTGGCCCCGCCCATTTCATGCCATATTTGGAGAACTTCCACATTCCAAAGGGCGCGAGGCGGGGCGATGACGCCACCTGTTTCTCAATGGGCTTGCGGGCTCGTGCTCACTCAGCCGGTAGAGTGAAGTGTTTGGAGGAGTGGAGCCGGACGAAGGAGAGCGCAGCGACTTCAGGACATACGACTTTTTCTTTAAAAAAAAAAAGTCATGGAGCTGCGCGGAGTCAACTTATTCCTGTTTTTATTTATCAGCCGAGTGTATGTCAGCCTCCAGTCGAAAGAGCGTAAGTAACAACTTTTATTAAACAGGCTACGTTGTTTGAAACTTTCAAAAAAATTAAATAAAAGTGTATTGGGCCAGCTTCACCGCACCTCATGAGTCAGGAGGTCGGAATTTCATAGGGAGGTTTAAGTTTCACTGCGTGCGTTTTAAATTTTTACCATTGTTAACTTTAAATTCCTCAATTAACAAACGTATTGGGCTGTTTTGTTTTATCGAACATTTCTTAGGATAGAAAAACAAAAGTGTCTTTCAAATATACCCTGTTAATCCTTGTTTGAACAATTAAAAACAATTAAATATATTTTAAAAAATCCAAGTATAATTCAAATTGGTTAATATAAAGCATTGTTATTATTTATTATTATTATTTTATTTATTTTAACACTTTTTTGTTGGCACTGGTCGACCCCAGGGCTTAGGGGCACCTGTTTGATGTTAACGTGTCACATTATCATTTTCTTTTTCTCTCACTTGTAGTTCAGATTCATGTATTTCCCTGGTCATGGTAATTTAACTACCCACGCCTTTCTCAGACTTTATTAGTTCTATATCCTGGACCTGGAGGACACGGTCAATGAAGACCTGAATCAGGCCGACATGGTTGATTAAAATGTCAAAGCATAGCATGTGCCCCCCATAAAGCTGTTGGCCCCCAGAGATCATAGGCAGTGAATTTATCTGTACAGTCAAATCAAAACCTCAAACAGCAGGATGGCTCATTTATTAACACCTCATTATATCATAAATATATTATAAAGTTCAGTTAGTTCGGCCAGTTTTCCTTAAATGTCTATTACATCATGTCTGATTATTTCCTGTATTCTCCTGTAACCAGCTGTTTCTGTGCTTTTTGTTAATATGTGTTTTTTTCTGTTTGTCCGCACAGAAATATTACTGGATATGAAAGCTTCGGGATCAGAGCTGGGGTGGTTGACGACGCCATATGAGAACGGAGTGAGTATTTATACCTCTACAGGCATTTTTAAGACTTCAGGTTCATGTCTCCAAACATGCCTTTCTCTGAATTTACCAGCAGACGAGCTAAGTTTTCACCTCAAGAATTTAAATCTCCCTCAGTGACAGTAACAGAGGCCAATCTCTGCTCATTTAACCCACTGAAAAAGTTGTCTGGGAGAGATGGAATGAGTGGCAGCTAGATGAGGTTTTGGCAGAGATCAACTCTTTCATAAAGAACTTATGAATGCCAATAAAATGTCAAGGTTCACCCTACATTTTAATTTACAGTGTCAAAGTACGTTTTACACAATTGCAGCTGGGTTGCTTTCGCTGCTAAAGCTTAACGCCTAATCTAAATGCTTTTTATTGTCCTTCCTGTGACTCATTTTGAGAAAAAGATAATGTGAACAATTGGAAGACACGAGTGAATGAAAAAGAAAGTCAGGTCCATATGTGCGGAACCATCCCTCCCATCCCTATGTATAGTTCAGTGGCTTTCCGGCTAAAAAAAGCAACAGGACATGGCCTGTTCAAGTGTGTGGGCTACATTTCTTGTGCGACTGAGCTCAAAGATCTGAGGATTTTGTCGGCTAGGATTTCCCCTTGTCTGTCAAAATATGCTTTGTTCCCACTCTAAGCAAAGTGTTTTTAAATTTGTGTACATTTCCAGTATGTCTTTGTCCTTGAACTCATATATAAGACGTGTTTTATAAATCCTGGGTAGAAGTTGCTTAGTAAACTTTAGTATTTAATTTGGCCAAAGTATAAAGAATTTAATAAGGGTAACTGCCATAAAATGTTATTATTATCTAATTGTACTTGTTTTTTAATAGTGGAAATTTACCAGATATTTGCTGAATATCTTTTCCAGCAGCAATTAACATGCCGTTAAGTTTAAGCGATATTTTATTCCTTGAAACACACCTGAACTGCTACCACGTGAGGTGTTTAACATTAAATCGAGGCTTTTAATCTTTCACTTGTCATTGCTTCCCCCTCTTAAAAAACTCTTAATTGCTGCCTATTTGGCCGCCATGCTGTGCTTATAAAGCCCATTTAACTGCCATAAAGGTTAGTTTGTAGTCTACAGTAGTATTTGCTGGATTAATGCCTCAGACACATGCTCCCTGATGTGTGCGTTAGTGGGGAAACCACACACGTCGTGAGCGCCGCACATGTCCAGGCCAATAATCTTAATGCGTGGAAAAAAAGCCCCAGCTCACTTCTGTGCTTTTATGAGCTTCTCAGTCAGCATGAAAGAAGAGGTGTCTCATCAATAAAACTGGTTCTTGGCAAGTACAAAGCCTCTGAACCCCGTACTTATTTCCATCTAACTTGGCAACAGTGACTTTTACTCCTTAAGCTGATTCGTCTCATCTCTTATCTTTTTACAGTGGGAGATAGTCCAGACGGTGGTGAACGGCTCACTTTTCTACACCTATAGTGTTTGTAGCATAGACTCTAATGAACAAGATAACTGGCTGCGCACAACGTTCATCCAGCGGCGCCCGGGAGCGACCCGTGTCTCCGTGGAGCTCCGATTTGTTGTGCGAGACTGCAACACTTTTGATGGTGCTTCCGTCGCCTGCAAGGAAACCTTCAACCTTTTCATCTCAGAGGCCGACGCAGACGTGGGGACCAACTTCCGCAAAGGGCAGTTCAGGAAAGTGGCCACCATTGCTCCTGATGAGGTCACTCGGGGCCGTGTGCTGAAGGTCAACACTGAGACGAGGACCGTGGGGCCTCTGTCTCGAAAAGGCTTCTACCTGGCTTTCCAGGACATGGGCGCTTGTGTGGCGCTCCTGTCTGTCAGAGTTTACTACAAGACATGCCCGTCCACAGTACAGAGCCTGGCGGCCTTCCCGGAAACGGTGGCCGATGCTCTCAGGGAGGTGGAGGGAGTCTGTGTTGAAAATGCCATCAGCCAGGCCACCCCACGCATCTACTGCACAGCTGACGGGGAATGGGTGGTTCCTGTGGGTCAGTGCCAATGTCTTGCTGGCTACGAAACCACCGGGGACGCATGCCAAGGTAAGCACTGCCAGAAGTATTTCATGCACTCAGCTGAGACGTGTTTATGTTGCTTTCTGAACACCTTAACCACTAATTTGTCATGATGAGCGCAAAGGAATGTTAATTGTGTCTGGTTTGTTTGAAATGTGCCACAAAAACGCTCCGTGTCTATCTTTAGGTCAGGTACAGCAGGGGAGGATAAAGATTTGTTTGTTATTTTATGATTTTGAGGCAAGCACGGAGTTCTCCATATCAAACAGATAGAAATCTCTGAGGAGATTTCAACAGCCTCTCATGGGTGCCTCACCATCTCTGTACCTGTTGGCCAATAGTGAATTCTTTCCACTGGCTTTTTCTCAAGTCTCAGGAATGAGGTTGGGCTGAGACACTGTTTGATAGACTAGAAGATCGCACAATGTACAGTGCAAGAAGCTGTGTCCAGGTTCCATGTGGACTTTGGATTTGTTGTGTGTTTACACATGAATATTAATGAAAGCATATACAAAGCTTTTGAAAGGTATTGGTGGACTTTTTATCACTATTTAAAGCTGGTAAAGAGATATATATACGCATCTATAATTTGTCTAAATGGAAATCTACACAAAATACAAAAAGATTTCACTACTATCACCAGTGAATATAAATTACTGAGTAGTATCGGTGTATGAAATAAGAAAGCAGCTCTTCTTTAAAGGATTTAATGGTATTTATTAAGGCAATCTCTAAAACAAACAAAAACACAGATATGATTTTAAAACTACGTGGAATTTGGCAGCAAGCTGTTGAGCCAAACTACGTTTAACTATGCAGAAAGTTTGTGGTATGCAGCGCCCTGGAGAAAGACCTGCACGGTCAATACAAAAAAAAAGAAAGAGAGACACAGCTGTGGTGTTCATACTGTACTGTTAGTGTGGAAGTTGGCCTGTCTTTTGGCATTCTGGGGTGTGGTGCATTGAAGTGTCTGGAGGAAACGTGGGAGGAGAGAGAGGGTACAGAGAGAAGAGGAAGGAGGGAGGAAGGGCACAGTATGCTGCGGGGATTTCTGAAAGGAATTCTTTCATCCTCGCGTCACCTAGAGCACTGATTGACTGAAGGAAGGGCCGTGTGAACGTGTCAGAATAACTACCTGAGAGCTGTGTCTTCTCCTCGCAACTATTTGTTTTGTGTGAGTTGCCAGGGCGACAGGAGCCACAGATTACAGGGATGAAGTTGACACGCCTATGAGGGGTTAGACTGAGTCAGGCTGCGGTTTATGACTCCCGTTGGTCCGAGTCACCTTGACTGGCAGAGTCTCATCTGTTCCCACAAGTGGGACGATCAGTGAGACGACCTGAAAAAAATGTTGTTTTTACTTTCAGAATGAGAATGAGACGACACTTGTCCAAACTTTTGACTCAGCTGTGCTTTTCTGTCATCTGTAACCCTTTAAACTGAATATCTCTGGGTTTTAGACAAACAAAAGAAGATGTCTAAAGAAAGTGCAACTTTATATAGACCAAACAAAGATTGATTAATAGGCCGATTAAAAGATAATGAAAGTTCTCCGCCCATCGATACGCACTGCACTTCAAAGCATGAATCATGTAGTGAGGTTGTAAAAATGAAACAGAGGCATAGTTTACTGATTGCATGTGGACTCCATACACCAGAAAAGGAAGTTGACACAAACCTAAAGTATTTATGACTGTAATTCTGCCATTTGCACAATAACCTGATTATCAGGATGTGTGTTTTATTACTTGTCTTAGATTCTTCTAGGCAATTAATAATCCGTCATCCTAATTACAGTTTGTTGAGAGCAAGTAATATGCTGAGAGGCTCATGGCCTCCGTGTGGATTCCACCGAGGAACCCAACTGTTGTGGGAAAAGGAAGTAAAGCGAGATGAGGAGGAATGCTGACTGACACAAATAAGCAGGTTGTCCTCGGTCAGAGGGTGGGGAGTGAGTCGACAGTTGGTGCATGAGGGAGGTTAGCTTCGTGGCTGCTTAGTTAGGTGTGGAGTGTAATTTAGTCAAGAGGATTAGTAGAGCAACGGGACAGCTGTTAGCCAATGACATGCCCCGCTCGGCCTTCTTTTGCTCTTTCATCCGGTTGTTAACACACGCAACGAGCTCCCTAATCCATGTTCCCACTCATTAGAACAATGAGCCAACACAAAGAGCGAAAAACAGATTCAATTAACAGATGCACCGGTGCGGAACAGAAGTCCTTTTCACATGTGTCGTACTCAAAGAGAGAGCGTGAGACAATGAGAGGCACAACAAGTGAAAATAAAAGTTAGCTGGATGAATCAAAGTTTGGCTTCAAGTCTTTTGTAGATTAACAAAATTAGGTCGGAAGCTAAAATCTATGCTAAAATATTGAGATGAGAATCTCCCATCGCCATCGCATGCGTTAACAATGTTTGTATTCCTGCACTGCACACATGCTGCCATTTGCAAGCTACATAATGAGCAGCGAAACATATTTATGGCACCACTCTGTGCAATCTCAGAGACAATGGATGAATAGGACGGAGTTTCTTTGGTACGTGACAGAGGTCCTGCTGTTCCAGCTCAAGATAAAATGGGCTGGCCCCCTTTTCTTATGCGTAAAAAAAAAAAAATCTCAGCTACACCCCCACTGCCGCCATGTGACTCCCCAGAGAGAACTTCTGTTGGTGCTCCAGACCTTTACCCCCATCCCCCATTCGTCTATCTATTCATCTTCATCCCTCCTACTCAAACTCAACCTGCTCCTTCTCCTCCACGGCAGCAGTACTTAGGGTGCAAAGGTCCTTCTGCCTTGGTGGCGAAGTAACGCGACCACGTCTTCTATCCAGGGTTCACTCGACCTCTTCTCTTGGCCACCAGCACAGAGGCCAGATGAAAGGCTGCTCCCTAGGGAGACAGCAGAATGAAAGCAGAGAGAGGAGATCTTTCATCAGATCCCTTCTTTTTTATTTTGTTAACTCTGCTCAGAAGCTCCAGTCAGAAAATATGTCCTAGCTGCTTCCGTAACAGCACAAAAAAAAAAAAAGAAATCCTACTTGTCTCCAGCTTTTCCTATTTCCTGATTCTCTTGTCCACTCTTCGGCCTCGCTGTAATTTGTGACTGATGTCAGGGGTTAGCGGAAGGAAGGAAGAAAGGGAGGAAACACCAGCCTCAGACTGAATTGCAGCTGATTTCTGTTCTGTGTGCATGTTCATTAACCTCCCATGCCCTGGAAGGCTGTTTATCTATGTACAGAAATGTCCATTACAACACTCCACTAATGTCCAACGTGCCATTTCCTTTGGCAAAAACACAAATATTATCTGCCAGGGAATATGAGCCGCGAGTTCACAGGGGGAAAGAAGAGATCAGATCACCTGATGGATTTAATGCTCTGCTGTCATCCGGTTGACACAAGCAGTGTGACCTGAGATCAGGCCTCCAGGTGAAAAAGGCGAGTGAAGGCAGATCGTCAGGGAAATCCCTTTTCATTCCTCTGGAAACAAAGACCCAGTGATTATAGGTTACTCACAACACAGTGCTTCCTGTTGGGTGGAAGGGGCTTGTTTTACAGACACAGCCATATTGTTTGCATTTTGATCAGTCATTGCTTCCTGTGTTTGTCTGCTCTGTATGTCATCCTTAAACTAACACACGCACCTTATTTCTCTCCTACAGCATGCAAACCAGGCTACTTTAAGCCGTCTGTATCGAGCGAGTTATGCCGTGTTTGTCCTGATAACACCAAGCCCTCTGCAGCCGGCGCCACTGAATGTTTTTGTGAGGAAGGTTTCTTCCGCTCCCCCTCAGACCCTCCTACATCAGCCTGCTCTGGTAAGATCCCCTGCTCACTTGCGTTTTTACAGACAAACACAACCATGAGATGATGGTACTGACTGTTCGGTGTCATTCACTTCCTTCCCAAGGTCCACCCGGTGCCCCTCACGACCTCACCTCCATCACCTTGTCAGCAGACGGCAAGCTCCAGCTGTCCTGGAGCCCACCGCTGGTGACTGGAGGCCGCAGTGACCTCACCTACAGTGTTGCGTGCGAGCACTGCGATGGTGGCTCATGCGTCCCCTGCGGCGAGAAGATCCGGTTTGAAACAGGACCTTCAGACCTGCAGGACACCTCAGTTGTTGTTAGTGACCTGGATTCTCATCTCAACTACACATTTACTGTAGAGACTCACAGCGGCGTGTCTCAGTTTGGCGCTGAGAGGCCCATTGCAACCATCACCACTGCTCTGGACTATACAGGTGGGTTTCAGCCTCAGGTTGTTGCAAAAAGACTTTACGTACTCATTGTTAGGACACTAATGAAAGTGTATTTAACCAGGTTTCATAGCTGCATTATAATGTTTATTTAACACATTTAACACTTCCCATAAAATTAGGAAAAGTGATAAAATAATTTCAAGTATGTAGTTTGAGGTGTTAAAGAAGACAACAGGTTTACAGAACATATTTTTTCATGTAATATTGTGGTTACGAGTACACGTCTTACTGTACATCGGACAGACTTACTACAGAAGTCGGAATATAGTCTGACCCTCTGAAACCCAAAGGCTTTCATTTCCAAGTGTCCTGTCCCAAGACTATGATTAGTCACTAACCATTGTTTTGCTTTCCGTTTCTCGCCACCCGTTAGATCCCCCCAAGGTGACGCTGATCCATCTGGATGATCGTGGCCCCACCAGTCTGTCTCTGTCCTGGTCTCTGTCTCGCAGACCTCCAGCCCACATCAATCACCGCTACGAGCTCATGTACCGCAGAAAAGTAAGATGGAGTGCTTTGTGCTGTTTTGTCTGTTTTTTCCCTTACACAAAATTAAGGATGTTCAGGTCAAGTTCTAATTTAGATTAATATAAAGGTGAAGTAAACAATGCTAAAATTTCCCTTTACAGGATGACGATGGAGAGCGGGATGTGACCACCTACACTGTCCTCATTCTGGAGAAAAGCTCTGTCCAGATTAACGACCTCACTCCGGACACAACTTACATGTTCAAGGTCCAGGCGCTGGGTCCAGAAGACAAACCTGGCAGCTACAGTGCCGACCATGAGTTTCAGACTTCTCCATTAGGTACCAGCAGCTTTAAGATCTGCAGAAGCAGAAACCCTTTCTCAAATGCCTTTTAAATGTATAAATGCACACTTCACATTCTAAATATCTGTTATTTTCATGCTTCTTGTTTGCACAGCTGAGTCTCAGATCCAGAACAACTCCGCCATGGTGATGGGGTCCATTGTTATAGTAGCGGTGATTCTGCTTGCTGTGGTGGCTGTCCTGCTGCTGCGTAAACGGTTGGTAACAGCACGCCTCAGATTCACATGTGTCATTCAGATAAATGTTATCTATAGAGATGCAGACTGTGTGATTATGTGCCACAAGCTCAAGTTAATGAAAGATGGGGTTTATGAGTAATAGCCAGTGCTGCTATTGAATATACCCTTGATCTATTTCAGCTGCAGCCCACCTGCAATTACCACAAAGCCTGTCTGTATTCTCCTTAGTCCTATAGTGATTAGTCTTGTTTTCTTCACAGGAGACTGAGCTCTCGTGGCAGGGGAGGACCTGAGGATCCCTACTTTGCAACAGGTTAGCAAACTATACATGTAGATATAATTAAATATTATTTGCTGATGAAATAGTTTTTATTATTTCACCTAATATTCCGATGTTCATTATTTCAGATCAGCTTAAGCCTCTGAAGACTTACGTTGACCCACACATGTACGAGGACCCCAACATTGCCATCCAGAAGTTTGTTACAGAAATTGACCCAAAGGCAATTATATCTCAAAAAGTCATCGGCGTAGGTAAGGGTGATAAAACCTCACTGGAGCTTCCATTAAATGCAATCTCAGTGCACGGTTTCTAATGTTTCCTCCTCCTCCTCCTCCTGTCTGTCTGTCTGCTAATCAGGAGAGTTCGGAGAAGTGTTTAGGGGTGTCATGAAGACTCCGGGGAAAGGGGAGGTGGCTGTGGCCATCAAGACCCTGAAGCCGGGATTCTCAGAGAAACAGAGGCAGGATTTCTTGAGTGAGGCCAGCATCATGGGTCAGTTCTCACACCCAAACATCATCCACCTGGAGGGAGTTGTCACCAAATGTGAGTCAATAAACATCAGACATGAATTAGGTCAACTTCTTGTATAAGCTTCCTTCAATTAACATGTTATTTTTGTTTTTGTTTAATTTTTCAGTTAAGTCGGCCATGATAGTGACAGAATACATGGAGAACGGCGCTCTAGACACATACCTGAAGGTAGGCATGTGTGAAAGGGAGGCTCACATGACTTGAGCTACTGATTTAAACTTAATACACTAAGCTAAATGGCATCTAACTTTAACTTCAGTGTGCAATGGATGTATTACACAGAATTAAAAGCTACAGAAGGATAGTTATTTATCCAATGGAAACATGAGCAACAGTTTAACGGCTATATTTGTTCACTTTAGGGCCGTGACGGAGAGATTCCTTCATACCAGCTTGTGGGAATGCTGCGAGGAATAGCTGCAGGCATGAAATACCTCTCTGACATGAACTACGTCCACCGGGACCTGGCGGCGAGAAACGTTCTGGTGAACAGCAACCTGGAGTGTAAAGTGTCGGATTTTGGTCTGTCGCGTATCCTAGAAGACGATGCAGAGGGCACATACACAACCAGAGTAAGTCTAACAGCTATAATTCACAGCGTAAGAGCGTAGCATGAGAAAACAGCATGTGTTTTTTTAACGAAAAGCAGATTATTAATTGCGTTTTAGTTCTCTTGTGTCCAATGTAAAGTGCTGATCTTTCAGCACCTCATGTTTTCACTCCTCCAGCATTAAAAGTGATTTGTTAATGTTTCTCTTCTGTCAGGGAGGTAAAATCCCGATCCGCTGGACGGCCCCAGAGGCCATCGCGTACAGGAAGTTCACTTCAGCCAGCGACGTGTGGAGCTTTGGTATCGTCATGTGGGAAGTCATGGCGTTTGGAGAAAGGCCCTACTGGGACATGAGCAACCATGAGGTATGTTTCATCTGTCGCAACTCCTGTGGTTGAGATGAGGGATTGTTTCGGCCTGTGAGGGTCAAACGTTAGTGTATATTTCCACCGAGGGTCCGTTCAGGGTATGTGGTGATGGAAAGAATACTTTTCCACCATCTTCTTTAAATCTACTCTTAATGTCAACACAGCAGTTAATCAAACGCCGTCTGTCACTAAAGTCATAAATATACTTTAAACATAAGCACTGCCCTCACTGTGTCCTGGTCTCTTCCTCAGGTCATGAAGGCTATCAACGAGGCTTTCAGGCTTCCTGCCCCCATGGACTGCCCTTCCGCCATCTACCAGCTCATGCTGCAGTGCTGGCAGCACGACCGCTCCAAACGACCTCGCTTCTCAGACATCGTCAACATTTTGGATAAACTTCTCCAAAGCCCAGAGTCTTTGAAAACCATCGCTGACTTTGACCCACGGTACGAGCATTATCTCTGTTGAGGTTTACAGACAAAATAACGCAATAACGCCCTCCTTTATTAGTCATATTAACACAGAAAAACCCATTTAATGCGCGTGTTAAAGGAATGGGTGGGGATGACATGATTACTCATCTGCAATATCTATTTCTTAGCTGGTAGGGCCAACTTCCTGGAGTCTGGGTGCTTGACAAACAGTCCAAGAAATATTCCTGTCTGTTGCCACGAAACTGCCCATTTTATATAATCAGCTCTGTGGAGTTGTGTTTTTAAAAAGAAGGCTGTACTTGTTTGCAGATGTCCAATTTGCAGCATCCAGACAGTAAAACCGGTTACCTCCTGTTTAAACATCATCACACCCTCTATGTACATAGACTAGCTGTAAATGATGAGTAATCCAAGTACACATTGTCCTCACGCAGGGTTTCCATCCGCCTGCCCAGCACCAGCGGCGGTGACGGCACCATGTTCAGGTCGGTGCCCGAGTGGCTGGAATCCATCAAAATGAGCCAGTACAACGAGAGCTTCACCCGCGCCGGCATAACAACCATGGAGCAGGTGCTCGCTCTGAGGCATGAGTAAGTGAACAAATGGCACAGGTGCAGCTCGGCCAGGCTGCACTGTAGTATCCGACAGCAGGCCACGTTTTGCCGTAACACAGAGAGAGTATTTAGCTCGCAGCTTGAACATTTGTTATCCAGTTTGTGGATACAGGAATACTTGGCCCCTGTCCACGTCATTCCACTCATTCTCTGCTGCTATTAACTTCTCTAGCAGCTCTGATATATTAATTCTACTAAATGATTGTTTGTACAGTTATTAGGATTTGACGTTTTAACCATTTGGACCTTTAGCTATTTCCACTATTATTAGCTTGAGTTACTTACTAAATTTAATTTGCACACTATTTAAAACCTTCATTACTTTGAGTCGTCAGTTTCTAGGACTTCACTAAGCACAATATATAGATTTGGATATCTTACATAACATAAGCTAACCACAGTTGTCGTGTATCTTTGCTCTGCTCTAGCTGTTGTCTCTTGTAATACAGAGTCCACACTGACACGGTATCGTTCTTCTCCTCCTTTCAGAGACATCAGGAACATTGGAGTGCGGCTGCCCGGCCACATGAAGAGGATAGCATACAGCATCCTGGGCCTGAAAGACGAGACCAGCTCCCTCAGCGTGTTTGCAGTGTGATCTAAGCATTCCTCAAAATCAAAGTGCACTGACCGACCATGCCATTTCACTCACAGACGATGAGGACTGAAGTGGGGGGGTTGAAACTGAGCTACACTGTTTTTTTTTTTCTTCTGTGGCCTGACTGAAGAGGACCCTCCACGCCACTCAGAAAGGACTGAGACTGAAAACATTTATGTACTTTATAACAAGAGGAATAATTTATCTGTGTATAAAGATGTATAAATATGTTGAATATAAATAAGTGTAAAGATGATGTGAGAGTGCTTGTATTTACTGAAATGTTTAAGGCTCTTTGTGATTTAAAGGGCCACTTCTTCCGAGCACTCACTTTATCCTGCCAGTGTGTCTGGAGCCTTAAATCTTTTTTACTGTTTAGTGAACAATGAGACTTGCTTTTAAATTTGGAATTGCTATTCCACTCAGGGCAAAGAATCACACATTCGTATGTTTTGTCGTCTCTGTATCACTGCGTGCGTTTCCTTCTGTTTACACCATGTCTTAATACAACATTTTTATTTAATATTTATTTCATTTTGTATTTATGTCATTTGTTACATGAGAAACGACCTTGTTTAAATAAACATCAGTGCTGCCTAGTGACTGGCTCACTCTCTTGTACTCAGCAGCAGTCAACGTGTGTGTGTGTTTGTTTTCGGTGGCGCTCTGAGCCCGGCTACAGAGACGGTGGTGGCGGTCAGTTTGCGGGTCTACTTTGGTCCAGACTCAAATATCCCAACAGCCGACTGAATGGATTCACATGAAACCTGGTACAGACACTCGTGTTACGCGGGCAATGATTCCTGGGAGTTTTTGGTGATCGCTAACTTGTCTTTCAGCCACATGAGATGGTTGATGCTTGTGGATTTAGGTTTAAAATGTCTCAGTGAATCACAGGACTTAACCTTTAGCACCGTCACCAAGTCAAAACACTGTCCAATTTTAGGACCAAAATAATGACATTCCCATCGGTCGAGCAAGTATGAAGCACATAGGATGTTTATAGTGAATGACAGCCAGAGCCATATTACACATAAAATCCTAAAGAGTCTATATGGACATAGACTGAGCCCACAGCTGAAAGTTTACAAGAAATCTTGGATCTGAGCTTTGGTTTCTTTGCAATTACCAGTATAGCCTCACAGAGCTTGTTTGCTGGTGGCTGTCATCCAGATGGAGTTGATCAGCCTCCGTGACTTTGCCAACGTGGAGCAGAATGTCACACCTACACACAACTGTGCTCCATCGCGTCACTCAGCTGTGCTGAACCGCCCCATCTCCATGATTTTCACTGGAATTTCTTTGGTGGAGTGTTTGTCATGAATCCTCCTCACACACCCTCCGAAATCACTATTACTTCCTCTGTGATAATGAGACATTTCCTACTTAAACCTGAGATTTGACTGCTCGCAACCGTATGACTCCTTATAATTATAGCCTATTCCCTTCACGCAGAAACATCTCTGCGCCCTTCCTCACACACAAACACCAAGACTCGCATGCTTCCACTCAGGGGTGCGGCTGCAGAAAAAATTGAGGACCCCTTGACAAAAGTTTGACACATTAAATATCTACAATGAGTGTCACGTTCCAGTCCAGCTGAATCACCCGGGGAGCCAAACAGCCACCACACCCACACACAGTGGCATCCACGATTTCCCACTAGCCTATAAAAGACTCATATGTGGTGAGAGTTTTAACACAGACTAGGGAGAATTATTAGATTACACACACAGAGACAAACCACTTCCTAAGCCCGTATGGAGAAAGTACAAAGTAGTTCCTCTGAAGATTCAGGATCCAGAGAACACAAATTTGCAGGTCAGCTGACCGATTCACCGTAGACAGCAAATATTTGACCTGATTAATTAGTAAGTGTTAAAAAATAATTCAGTTTTTTTGTTTAGTATTTTTTATCGTGTTGCTTATAAATGGCTGTTTCAGATCATTCATATCCTACGGGGAAGATCCAGGTCATTGGAGACATTTTCCAGTTCACAGTTGATGTTGGCGAATTTTCTCCAGAGGATGTTATCGTCACAACCTCCAACAACCTGATAGAGGTCCACGCTGAGAAGGTGAGCCACCCAGGGAGATAGAAAATGTTTTTGTCTTTAACAATCTGCAGAGAAACTGCTTCTGAATTTAAAGTTAGAAGGTAGACTGTATGATGTGCTACATTTACAAAAAATAAGTTATTTAACCTAGTTTTTTTTCTTGCAGCGTACTGAATTTTGGATATTTGAAGGTTTTGATTACTGGAACTGTAACAGTTTCTTTCTTTGCTAATTTCAGTCTTTTTATCATGCAGCTGGGTGAAGATGGCATAGTCAGTAATACTTTTTCCCACCAATGCAAACTGCCATCAGATCTGGACCCCATATCTGTCACCATGTCCATGGACGTCGGTGGGATCCTGACCGTCAGAGCTCACAGGGTATTTTAGCCTCAAATGTTGCTGCATTTGACATTTCAGCTTAATCACATTGAGCCCAAGTTTAATTTGACTGCATTTATTGTTTTCTTGTATTTCTTCAGATGTGACATCAACTCTCAACTAACTACAGAGTAGACCCCCGGAGTTTGGCGGCCTCTAGCGTTGGGCGATGGAATTACTTAATGCACCATTCAAGGACTCGGAAATATTTACATATGATTTCATTGTACAACCGGACCTCTAACAGCATTGAACAAACTATTTAAAAAAAAGATTATTTGTCGATGACACTCTTGTTTCCCTTGATGTAATGTTTGACGGTTGAAAATAGAAAAGTCGAATCATTACTAGTATTTTTACGGCACCGTCCAATATCTAAAGTGAACGTCCTGCTTTATTTGTCATGTAATTAATGAAAAATAGAAGGCGAGCACAATAAAAAATATTAATTACGACTTGTTTTTTTTGTTTTTGTTTTTTTTTAAAGAACCTGAGGGCAACGCCCAAACTAACGGAAGTGACGGTGGCGGTTGTCAAGGGACGTTTTAGTTTACGGAAGTTGTTTCATCAATTTACTGCAACGGTCCTTGGCGACCGGCAGCAGCTATTTACGCTTATATTGTTATGTTTTATGGTATAAGACTGTGTGTAACACCTTGGTACTCAGTTTATTATTTTAAAAGTGGCCTTCTCTTTCTACAAGAACCCGACTATTTTTTCGTGTCGTGGACATAACGGAGCTCCGTGTGATGCTAGCTTCATAACAAACATGGCACACGTTCCTCCTCCTCCGGGATCAATCCTAGTAGCAGACTGGCATCGATGTAAAGACAGCAAAGAATATTTCAGCAAAATCCTGCATAAGAAGAGACGCAAGAACTTCGGTAATGTCAATTGAAGCTAATTTATAATTAGCTCGATCATTTCGCAGAAGCACAGTGACAGTGTTAATCTTTATGTTGAATGAAAATACTGCAAATATTGTTTTCAGGTTCATAAGACCAAGAAACAGAGTAAATCAGAACTTTTCTTTCATACTCTCAGTGCCCCATGAGTAATGACTGATAAAAACACAAGATAAAACCTATGAGGCTATCAAACACGGCAGTGTGGCTCAGGTGTTAGGATGTTTAAAGAAAAAGTGAAGCAATGAAAAAACGAGAGGACATAAGAGAAAAGACATACTGAAATGCTGCAGGGGAAAAAGAAGAGCTAAATTTTTAACTGCCGTTTCAAATCATGTATCCAAAAGTTGCATTTGGAAATTACATGTAAAATAATTTTAGTAATTCTTCAATGTTAGATATAGATCTCATAGAGCAATGTGCGCTTGACATCTTAAATAATTCAGAGTTTCTACAGGAGACAACTACTTAGCTGCTCTTTCCATGCTGTCAGCTGTAATACAAACCGATGCTGTATTCAGAATTAAAGGCTAAAACATGACACATGTCTCTGTCCTGACTTTAGTTTGAAGCTGAAAGTAAAGCTCATTCATGCACTGACTTATATTTGTGAAAAGGTTTGATGTTATTCTGCAGTACAGCAGCAGCTCCAAGCAGGAAGACTGACTGACTCTGTTTCTGTGAAGGAATAAAGCAGTATTTATCCTGTTAAACTTGTTTTACAGGCCTCTTAGAGTCTCCAGTAATGCCTCCGCATGTGGCTGTGGACACAGTTCATTACAAGATCTTCATCTCTGGCAAGAGCGGAGTCGGGAAAACTGCTCTCGCTGCACGTCTGGCTGGTCTGAACATACCCAGCATGCACCATGAAACCACAGGTAGGTTAACCGTTCTGTTGAGGTTTCTCTTCTGGAGCCGAAAAAAAGGGAAGGGAGTTCAGAGTGTCATTTGAAATTTATGTAGCATTTAAAAAAAAAAAAGGTAATCAAAAAATGGCCAAAATTAAAAATGTCCATTTCCGTTCAAGGTATTGAGACAACCATGGTGTACTGGCCGGTGAAGCTCAAAGAAAGCAGCAGAGTGCTTTTCTTCCGTCTGCAGTTGTGGGACTGTGGAGAGAACGCCTTACGTCGATTTGAACATTTACTTCCAGTACGTATTTTCACAAAGCACATCATACATGAACTAATCTTTAAACTCATAGTAAATCCATGACACCATCACTCACATCATTTCCCACCCTCTGTCTTCCAGTCCTGTAAGGAGCAGGTTGACGCCGTCCTCTTCCTGTTCTCCTTCACTGACCGGACGTCCTTTGATGACCTTTCAAATCAAATTTCTAAATGGACTGGACCCTCTGTTGGTCATGTGGTGAAAATGGTGGTTGGCACCAAGTATCCTTTTGTCTTTAAATACACATTCTCTATAATGTATTCGTGCAACGATCCTCCACGATTTGCGCATTTATCCTCAACACTTCCTTCAGATTTGACCTGTTCATGCACTGCGATGTGGCCGAGAGAGATGTGAGGGACTTCCAGGACACGTGGAGCTTACCGGTGCTGCGTATGGGTGGGGAGGTCAGTGACGGGCTGGGTGATGTAGCCCCCCTCCTCAACTGCCTTGCAGAGAACCTGTGGCACCAGGACTGTGTAACGGCCGGATCAGCCGGCCACCATTCACAGCAGGAGACCGTTACTGTTCTTTAACCATGAACTTTTATGGAGAACGCTGCGGTCAATCGAGCTCTAAGAGCACAGCGGGAAGAGGTGGCAGTTACTACACTAATAAGACTTGTAAAGGTTGAATTTTATTCTGAAATGTCATGACACTGAGGATGATGAACAGGAGGTGGAGTTGTTGAGTGCCTTTGCTGTGTTGCTTCTAGTCCTGATGAATGTACTGTAGTAATGTTAAGTCATTTGTATTTATAATCTAAAAACAAAAAATAAATCCTCAGGCCTCATGTTTTTGCATTGTTTGCTAGCATCCGTTATTACATCATTGTTGCACACAATACATTGTCTTGTAACAGTCTTTATTCTTATTGTATTATATTTTTTACTAATTAGAAACAAACAGGAACATTGTTTAAAAGAAGCCATCATTTTAAAACAAGAATAAAACTATATTCCCAATAATAAAGTGTCCTTAGCTGGTGCATGTTGGAACCATGTTCTCTTGCACATTTATCAGGAACAAAGTGCAAACTGAAGTGAAGATAACCCCGAACAACATAGTGATTTCAATCAAAGTGTGCTTTAAAAAAAAAAAAAAAAAAAGCCCAGCTTGCTCTCTAAAAAAAAAAATCAGTTGCAGAATCGTGTACCCTTCACCATTTAGACGACAGCACCTTCATCCACGCGTCTTTGTCTGACCTGCAATTCAAAAAGCAAAAGATTGAGGCGCGGGACCGGCTGCCAGGTTGTCATCAGAGAACCTCCAGACGATGGTCGGCCTCACCTCGTGTGTGCCACAAGTATCACGGCCGTCGGATGCCCCGTTTGGCTTTGAGAAAGATGCAGCAGAAAGGAGTGTGGTGGTAACCCCAGGACTTCAGTCTTCAGGTGCTCAGTGGTCACGTGTGCAGGGAATTCAGCGTGATCCAGCACGATGAACCGCTGATCCCTGAATTGATGGATAAAAATGTAAAAACCAAAATCCAGTCCATCTAGCAAAGTGGCAGATATGATATACACAGTACATCTACTTTTGACTCATTCACATGTTAAAAATATTCAGTGTACGTCAAATACTTTTTCGAGGAGATGATCAAAAGGTCATTGAAGAGGTGGAGGTAGACGCTGACGAATGACATTCTCGAGTTGTAAGCGGTCTGCACAGTCGGCTGTTTCATGGGTCCCTGGTGCACCAGAAAGCGCCCGCTGACGACCAGGGGAACTGACTGGGTGCAGGAAAAGGCAACGTGTTGGGATGTAATACCCGGTTAAATAAGCTAATGCTGAAGTTTGTATTGAAAAGTAAAAAAGTAGTCGACACCTTGACTTTGCCAAAATCCAGCAGCATTTCCAGGCAGACCAGCTCCTCAATTCGTTTCATTTTTCGGACGCCTTTGTCACAATCTGTCACTATCTAATCAAAAAAAAAATAAATAAATAAGATGATCGAAGTATTACTCAGGTTTTAGTTAAAAAGTGTAGAAGAGTCATTCTACAAAAGTCACAGTACATCACTGGATTATCAGTGATGTACTGTGACTTAAAGTGCCCAGTCTTAGCTATAATCATAGCTTAGTTAGTTTGTGATGAAGCAAACCATTCACCTAATCTTAGTTTGACTGAGCTACAGTTCACACGCTGAAGGCAAAAAGTCTCTCACAACAACATAAAGACAACGCAGTCGTAACAAAAGCCTGACAGATCATCCCCAGGAAAGACACAAAGCTGGTGTCGATGACTTCAAGGCTGCAGGGAGTCACTAGCTGCACGGGACTTTCCTGTAACGTGACTTCATGATGATCTCATTGGCATTTGTCCAAGTACAGCCATTTGCCACAAAGTTTATTTCTATACTCAGACTTAAAAGAAATTTGGCACTTTAATATAGAATCCCCTATTTATACGAAGCCATTAAACCTCATAACACTGCATTTCTACAGCAGACCAGTGAAGTTGGACGCTATGCTTTATGTGCAATACTGCAAACTAATGAGTCATCTAATAAGTTTATAAAGCCAAGTTTGCTTTTGTAATGAAAAGAAGCATAAAGAAGCGGAAAATGAAAGCACTTCTTTTCTTTTCTGTCTCTGCCGTTACCTCGTGAATGGCTTCTATTGCTTTGTTGAGACTTGATAGCGACTCAGAGTCTGGCTCGGTCAGTTTCAGGATGCTCTGAAATGAAAGCAAACAGCTAACCGACGCTCCAGCTGAACACCTACCTGGATGCGTGCCATTCAGATCAGATGTTTACCTCCAGTAGAAGTTTAATACGAGTGATCCTCTGGAAGGGAAGGACGAGGAAGGACTTGAGGGACCGTCTTTGACACACCGGGTCACTCTCAAGCTTCTTTAGTGAATACAGAAAGTCTCTGTTCTGCTGCCTTGAAAGGGGAAGAGATGATGTGAGAAGCTGCTGGTGTTGGGAGTAGAACTAGTGATAAAGAGAACACACATCTCACATCTGCTGGTTGACAAGCGCCTCTTGGTACATCATGTTGGTCACATACGGCACATAGAGGCTGTGAAAATCCGGGCAGTGGCGCAGCACGATGTCGCCAACCTGAGATATGAACACGCTCTCTCCCAGGCGGAACTCAAGATCCATGAGAAACCTATAAAAGACACACGGGGGGGCCCCGAATTAGTGCGAGGTTCGGAAATGGGAAGAGGTACTGCGTGCGTAGCTCTCACCTCTTGCTGGCTGCCATCACGTGCCGGATGTTGGAAAACAAAATGTGATGCTCCAGTTGAGACAGAGTCCTGCTCAGCGCCTTCGATGTGTAAAAATGATTGACAGCCACTCCGAGGCTCCGCAGGTAGGACGCTTCAGAGCCGATCAGCTCAAACATGGACTTCAGGGGAGGAAACGGTAAACAAAGCAACAACTTACATACTTAATAAAAAACAGGAAAGGCTCTATCAAAGTAGAGATTTAAAGGATTTTACCTGAGGATCTTAAGGTACATGCCAGCCTGTATGGTGTTAAAAAGGTCAGGGATACATAGCTTAAAGCACAGCCATGAGGAGTATGAAATAATCTAAAGATCAGTTCTAAAATACTCTGGGAGCCAGAGGAGATCTGCTAAAAGAGCCGCTACTTTTCCTGGAGCTGGTTAAAAGTCTGGAATTTGTAACATCAGGAGTCAAGAGATTGATTTATTGTTCAACGCGGGTAAAAAGGCTGTTGTAAGAATCCAGGTGCAGCAAAATAAAATAATGTATAACAGCCAATACTCAGCAAATCCCATGAAAATCACAATAAACGCAATAAAAACAGACGTTCAAAATGCTTAATGTGCATTATTTCAGTCTTTTTGATGCAGCAGCCAACATTTAAGGAAACTGAATGGATGCAGAGGCTCAGTGTAGCAGACTAACCCTTTAATATTACATGTAGAGCCTAAAATATGACCAAGAAGAAACTTCAGCTTATAAAATGCAAAGACGCGTCACTGCAAAAAAACAAAATCTTACCAAGTATATTTGTCTCATTTCTAGTCAAAATATCTCATTACACTTAAAATAAAACACAATGAAATGGTATTCTTTAGGCAAATGTGTCTTATATTAAGTGTAATGAGATATTTTGACTAGAAATAAGACAAATATATTTGGTAAGATTGTTTTTGCAGTGTTGAAATAAGAATATCAGGCAACTGCACAATGACATGCTAAAGGCAGCTTGTGAAACATGAGTATGAGAGCAACTGAACTCCCACACAACTATTCACGATCAATTTAATTGTGATGTTACTCAAGTTGAATGGGTGCAGCATGAAATGCTTGTTTTTTTTTTTTTTTTTTAAACACACCTCCTGAAGGCGAATCTCTCTGCTTGTCAAGCTGCCGAGCAGGCCAGACGCCTTCACCTCATTCAGGTCTTGCCAGAGAGTGAAAGGAGTCACCCTGATGGGCTGAGGTGGAGGGGAGGAAAGGTTGGCCTCAGGAAGGCTGAGCTGAGGTGACACGGTCTCAAAATGGCAGGAGGCATCAAGACGGGACTGCAGGCTCTGCAGGTTCTGGGGAGTTATCAGTTCAGACACAAAACTCTGTTTGAGTCTGTGCAGATCGTCTTTCACAGCCTGCAGACAGTAGTCCTGATAGAGTGGGACTGCAAAGCAAGAGTGACAATGACGAGCAGGAAGCTTTGCATCGCAAGAAAACTTTCCGGTGACTCATGATGCCCCGGGGTGGTGGGAAAGCAAACTTACAAATATGAATGTACTTAGACTGGAAGTTAAATGACACACTCAGCATTTCCTCCTCAGCTGAATCTGCTTCCCTGGTTTTAATCAGAAGGTCACATTAAGTTGACTACAAAGCTTCACCTGATGTGTAAGGATTCATAATCCCTCTTACCTTTCATCATTTCCATCACCTGACAAACTTAAGTTTTCTTCCTGGAGTGAAGAGAACAGGTTGGGCACAGGGGAGAGAATCTTTGTCAGATCCCACATGCTGTTTTGCGCCACTGACCGGAGAGCTGAAGATATATCTATGGGGGGACTAAGACGGAAAAAAATACACTTTATATTCACAAAAAAAGGCTCAACAATTCTAGCTGTACATGCTTTGATTGTTACCTGCACTCCTCATGCTGGTTCAAGGAGTCGCTGCTCTCATCGAGGCCTCCAGCGTACTCAGGGGTAAAACCTGAACACACCGTCATCTCCACAGTTGGCATTCGTGATATCAAACGATCCGTTAAACGGCCGTCTACGAAGCGGGAACGTGGGTCGACGTTCTCTTCTGCCATGACGTTTTAGCGCTAAGCTGTTCCGTCACTTATTTTCAACCGTGGATGTGTCCACATCCTTGGTCTCAAAGCCACTCAGGCTAAATGATGCAGCCTGATCTTTAAGAAGCAAAGCAATCACAAAAACAGGAAGCAGGTGTGACCCCTCCGCCCCCACACAGGCCACACCGAGAGGACAGAGAGGTGACGCCGCATTACACGCATTTCTGTCTGAAAAATGACTTACGTCTCACACAAGTTGTACAAATACTAGTTCCATTTTTTTTTTTTATTTGCAATTTAAAATTCCATACAAGATAAAAGTAAATAATTCAATCTGCCTGAACATTGTTGGTAAATGACTCAAACAAAGCCATTAAAATCCTTGATATATGTGACGTACTGACAAAGACGCTCGACAGCAGTGAATGGCCATGTTCTAAAAGATTACAAAATGAGAAGGGATGACACACACACACGCGCACGCACGCGGACGCGCACACTCTGGTGATTATTTGACACTGAATGAAGGACTTTCTGAACAGGAGCTTAAAAACAGATTTGTCATCTACACATGGCGAAGCTTTCAAACTGCAGAGAGTGATACGTACAGTACGAGATACCTTCTGTAATAGACATACTGAATAATCAAAAAAAAAGAAGAAGAAAACAGGAAAAAATGAAAAAGAAATGCCATTAATGATCATACTTCAACAAACACACTTGATATTTAAGGTAATAACTGATTTTCGGGGCTTCCACACGTGTGTGAAAATCATTTGTAAACTTAATCAAAAATGATCAACCTTTTTTTTTTTTTTTTTTTTTTTTTTTAAAGTTCCCACAACACCTGTTTTCCATCATTGGGTTCTGGCTTGTTAGTAGAAGTGCAGGAAATAAAAACCAGCAAATTGCTTCCAATATTCAGATTTGAGTTGAGTCATTTTTGAAGATCGTCAATTTATTTTATTTTATTTTTTAAATGACCTTTCCGAGGGGAAATTATAACACTAATGGTTCAGTCACACATTGGGCATTTAATAATATCTCAATGTTGGACGACAAAAGAAGAAGAGAATTAACCTAGGATACCAAAATCTCTAAAAAACCAATGAAATCGGTGGACACCCGAAACATCTGCATGCAAACACACCTCACATATCTTTTATAGCCAGAAAAGGTTTCACCAGTTTGTTCTTGGATATACTGTAAGACAAACCAAAGACAGCGTTTCCCTGTGGCGTTTACGTGCTCCCTGTTAAAAGGGGACTGAGACATCCGGATCAGTAACAAGGTATAAATAAGACAGATGCTAAATGGGGAGGCTGGGTCGGGGGACTCGTATGATTGGTCGTTGAGTCTAGGTGGGCACAGTGATAGTGCGGGCTAGTAGTGACAGCAGAGCTAGCTCCACAACCCCATGGGCTTGTTCCAGCGCCTCTGCAGCCTCCCTGGCAGAAAAGCCCGCTGCCTGGATTCTCTGGATGTCCTCAGCTGGAAACTGCTCAATAAAGGGATGTGGAGACGGGAGAAGAGGGGCTGGAGGTGAAGGCGGGGGGGCCTGAGCAAGAGGAGGACCAGAGGAGGACACCGTGCTTGAAATGTCCTCCGGCGAGCCCACTGCCATTGATAAAGGGCTCAGGAAAGTGTGCTCAGTCTGGAGGCCAAGAGTGTCTGGGGTGTTGGTGCCAGAGGCTTGTCCATCTGCAACCCCTCTCCCGTGCTGTCCCTCAGGAGGCTCCCTGACCTCGATGTCCCCTGCAGGATCAGGAGGAACCTCTGGCTCAGGCTGAGAAATGCTGATGTTACTGGCCTCGTCTTGCCCTGCTCCATCCGCCCTCCTCTCCCCGGAGCCATCTGGACACTGGGGTGGTGCTTGTCCCTCCATAGTCTCTGCTGCATCTCGGCCCAGATGCTCATCCTGGCCAGAAAAGTCAGGCACAAGACACTTAGATGGTTCCTCATCGGACACAGCAGCAGCATAGTTGGCTTTGGCATCGCATGGTTCTGCACCGGCTGTGATGGCAGTAGAGGGGTTGGGGTGTGTGTTTTCGGGCGTTGGGGTGCACGGCTCGGGGGACATTTTGTCTGTGTCCTGGTTAAACGGATGTGAGGGGGAGCAGGAGGTGCTGCGGTTTTGGGATTGAGCACGGTTGCTGGATACCAGCAGTTCATGGAGCTCCATCAGAGCAGCCGCCAGTGAGGGGATGCTGTCAGAGCTGGAGCAGCGCTCTCCATCAGGCTGGTCCCTGTCAGGGGACACCACACCATGGGAGGCAGTGGGAGACTCCATTTCAACCGAGTCAGGTGGGCTGGGAGCACTTGGACAGACTTCTGTGGCGTCAGCTGTATTAGACTCAGGTGCCTCCTGCTCCATGGGATGGACGGGGGAAAGTTCCTCTGGTTGAGGGAGCGTGGAGCTGTTTGCCTCCTCATTAGACTCAGAAACACCCTCTGTGGATCGAGGTCGTAAGTCATCCCCTGGATCTTGGGATACGGTCATATCTGCAGGAGGGGTACACGTACGAAGGACATCTGATGAGGGACACGGTACAGGGGGGGGTGTGGAGTTGCTATGGAGAGGCAGAGGGTCAGGGTGGAGGTGGTCAGGTGCAGGAGCTGCATCCTCTGCAGGGGACAAATGCAGAGGAAGCTCCAGGACACCAGGCTGGCCCTTGCACTGTCCTGGTGCTGAGGCCTGCTCCAGTGTGGCCGGGACCTGCTCCAATGTGGCTGGGGCAGACTGAGTGCGATCCAGAGTCGGGTTCTGGGGTTGACCAGGGGAAGGGCTTTGGGAAGGGGAGGTGGTCATTTGGTCTAAGGTTCTGGGTAATGTAAATGGTGGGTGCTGCGATGAGGTAGTTTGTCCATCTGCAGTGTCTATTGTAAGAAAAAAAAGAACATAATTAGGAATTAAACAACTGGAAGGTGTGCGACCTTCATCTGCGACTTTGAATACTGTGCGTTTAATTGCATCAGAAAAAAAACAAAACTATTTACCAAATGAACTGTGCTAGTTGTATGTATTCAGAATAAATACATAAATAACAATTAAAACAAAAATACAACATGAATTAAACAACCCAGCAGCAAAACAACAGCAAAATAAAAGAGATAAATAGCAATGGACTTAGCACTGGCAATGGAGTTGTGAATTTGCAGTACCTGGTTGGTAGGGCCCTCTCCAGCTGTCTCCAAATGCATCAGTGCTGTCCTGCTCAGGGGTTAGGGCACACACCACACACATCATGCAAAGGGACGGAGAAAGTTAGCAGTCACACACAGGGCATGCACCAACCTACAGGCCTTTTCACACACGCAGATGTGAAAAGTGTCATCTAAAAAAAACAACTCGTGTCCAAGTCCTGGCAAAGAAGTCACAGCGTAATCACACACGGGTCACTAAACCTCAGAGGGCCTTAATGAGGTCGGAAGAGCATTTGATCGAAATCAGAACTTTCTAAACAGAATTTATCCCAAAAGATGTTTAAACCGTCCGCTGATTTAATTTCCTCTTCTCTGACGGAGGATTGCCTGGCTGGACAGCACTGCTGCCTGGATCCATTGCAGCTCTAACGCTGGGTTTTATTTGAATTTCGTTTGCAGCCGGACATGACTGGACAGAAAAGGAAAAAAAACTTGCTCAAGTGAAAATGGAAGCCTTGAAAGCATTAAAGGGAAACGCTGGAACGATTATGGTTTGACCGTCCTGAATGTTACACAGATCGTGACTTGCTTTAAACCCAAGTAGAGGAGAGGAGTCTGTATTGCAGCGTCATTATTTATCACTCCACAGCTCATATCCTGGTGGATGTGAGCCATTTAACAAGCTACCTAATAATCCACCCAATTAAAAACCTGATAAAGACAATGCATCACAAGGATGTTAAAACCATCGAAAGATCCAAAGCAGTATTAAATTTCCCGTGTTTCTCGGTTGACTGTATAAGTTATTCTGATCACATGTAATGTACAATCATTATAAAGCTCCATGACTCACAAATGAAACATGTCCTGATATTACTTTATGTAACTTCCACAGTGTTAAGTTTTTAGTTTAAAAACACCAAGAGTTATTCAAAGTTGTTTTGTAATACTGAAATGACTCATCTTAATCTTTCATATTTAGTTTCACAGCCACCGAATGTTTAAGTCGCAGCAATTCATCTCTGTAACTGTGACAATTTCTTTAAGTTTGAGAAGACACAAAACATCCTTTCTTTTATTTTACTTTGCTAAATGTAATGTACCATTGTATCAACTGTTTCTGTGGCCTTTGGTATAATCTGCTTCATACAAACAACCACCTACGTTAGCGCTGCATGTATTTTTCAGTTTTTCTGTGTAGGTGGCTTTAAGTGCCGTTCTCACACTTCTCTGGAGATCCATCTGACAAATTAAACTGGCCAAACTGAACTCGCTGCTATAAAACAGTCTCCGTATTGTTGATTCGTACGGATGTTTCCTTTCACTGACGTCGTTTATATACTTATATACACACTAATTTAACTTCTTTTTCAAAATATGCTTTAACCTCTAAATTTCCTGACCTCTTCTTATCTTAGAGCACATTTAATTTGCCAAGGTGATGACATGAAGCGATCATGTGACTGAAAATTCAGATGATGGCATATATGGGGTTGAGTTTAAGAAGCTTTAAGTGGCACATGCAAATATCAAGTGCTCAAGTGCAGAGACAGTTTCTTACCGCTTTCCTGTATGGACCTCTGAAGTGCCTCTGCCAGTTCTCTGTCAGCCATCTCATCAGGACGGGCGTCTTCACGCCCTTCTGCTCCATATGCCAGTCGGGCGCACTCCGGCAGCTCCGCCTCCGACAGAAAGCGAGTTTCAGTGCCTGTGGTGCCTATTAGCAGCACGCTCTTCTTCAGGTCGATTGAACACTGCCAGAAAAACAGCACAAATAAAGTGAGCAGAGAAAGGAACCCCCGTATTATTAAGCTAACCCAGAACTGTACTACACACTGTGCCCACATCAACGGAGCTCACACCTGGTGTCTCTTCAGCATGTCCAGGCCCAGCAGCATGTCCATTGGCTGGTCCTCCAAGATGGAAAAAGAACAAGGAAGGAAATCCCCCTCGATCTGTACCTGAGCTGGAAAGTGCAAAAGACATTTCATATACGTTGAAAAGTCCTGCAGAAATGTCAGTGCAGATGGTTGGAAGGAATGGATTGTGTTTTATATATTATTCTACCTAGCCAGAGTCAGACATACTTGGACAACATTTTATAAAAGTGTGCCGAACAACGTACATTAACTAGGTTTGCTTTAGAAAAGTGCAGCATTACTCATACTACAAATCTGGACACAAACCCAAATGAACTCTGCCAATGATCTTCTGGGTGCCCACTCCTTTGGCGATGCCCGCCCAGCGGCGGTCCACCAGTCGCATAATGTTACAGCGCTCTGCACACGCTTGGCTCATGATGGTCATCTGGGCTCCTATAAATAAGGAACATCAGGCGATAAATAAGGACAACAATAAAAGGAATACAATGCTATGTAGCAGGATATGCTCTATTCATGACGAACAATGAGAATCACATCTGCACCAAGGAGTGACGTTATCACTCTTCTGGATATCGGTTGAATCAGACAATTCTTGTAAACTGTCGTTGTCATTGGCTGAGTGGAATCGCTCATGCACTAGACAAAAATCAATTTGGCTGAGCGGGGTGAGGAGTTTGTACAGGATTTGGTCAGGACAGACAGCCGCTGTATGCTGGATGCTGATATTGTGATACTCACACAAGCATATGTGAACAGGAAAAAATAAGAAATGTATGGTCCAGTTGTGGGGTGGTAGAAATAAATATTTGTTCTCATTTGTTTTGGATACAGAGAACAACACAGAGTACTGATAACTCCTAATACTAACAGAAAAGAAAGGAAAAAAATACTATTACTATAGTACTATTCCCATTCCACCTCAAAAATAATGTAGCTACTGCAGGTATCAGGATATAAAGCTCATTACCTGAGTCAACAAAAGCTTTCACAGGGTGGCCATTGACTTTGCAGTTAATGTACAGCATAACCACCTGCCCAAAGCTTTCTGGGGCTTCCTCCATTGCAATGGTCATGTTTTCTTCCACATTGTGTTGCCTGCAAAATGCACAAATCCGACAGTAAGACATTATGCAGTAAACAAGATCATTTCTGTTCTTACCCCGTATTTAGACAAGAGGCTGAAGTGCAGTGATTTGTCAGCTTTGGGGAGAACACTAGATGTACATTTCTCTGTGGCAGTCAACAAGTGATTCTGCTCTCCACAGAGCTGAAAGGAAACCTCACAAATGCACAGGATGCCCACTCCTGAAGCATCTAATGGCATGTTTTGTGTTTGGCAGATTCCCTTGTGGTACATAGAGAGAATAGAGCAGACAGCTAGCAGATTACAAGCCAGCCATGGAGCGTGTTGTGGTGTGTCTCACTTGAAGAGACAAATTTAACTGATAAGACAAAAAAAAGGAAGTGAGCCTTTCTGAATTTGGGATTACATTCTGATTTACTTCCAGATTACAGTCAAATCAATGAAAGTACCAAACACTAACGGCTATACACATTGGATCACAACATTCACATTAGAGCTAAGATAAGAAATATCATATGTGTCATGAAGTGATAAACTCATAATCACACAATTCCTGATCGGCTTTCTGTGTGGAAAAAGGCAGACTATAGGGTTTTCAGCACCAAATTAATTGTTTTATTATTTGCCAGAACAGTCTGGATGAAATGTGCTCACGCAGCTGTAGGGCTGAAGCAGCACTGATGTAAATACACTCGAAAGAAATATAAAAAATTTAAGTTTAATTTTCACCACAACACTGCCAGGTTAACCGAGACGTGTAAAACTATGTCCGATTTGTTATGGAGCTATGGCTGGCTGCCAGTCAAGGCAATTAAAAGAAAACGAGGCTTGAATAAAATCACAGCCTTGCATTGATTGCAAACAGCATCATTTTAATCTCATTTTGTAAAATGCAGCCAAGTCTTAGACCGTTTCTTTCTCTCCCTGAGTACTTGTTAAATTGCTTCACAGCATGTCCAACATTATCAGGATGTTGAATAGTCAAACCTGATGTCTTCTTCAATCTTTGCTTGGGCCTCCAAATCAAATGGATCAGCAGTCAGAAGTCTGATCCTCTCTTGCTCCCTCTTGGCTCGATCCTGCTGTTGCTCCAGCAGCACTTTGGTGAAACGCTCTGAGGACATATAGTTACACCAGCGTTATTTCAAAACAAACAGACCACAAACACAACTTCTGGCACATAACAATGATGAGTGTCTTTGTTCACCCAAGTCTCCGCTCAGCAGGGCCTCGGCGAGTGGTGGGTTTCTCTCCTTGAGGAGAGACAGCTCGTGTGGATTCGATAATAGCATCTGCTGAAGTAAGGCGGGGTCGTCCAGCCCCTGAGGAGAGGAGCCACGGAAGGCCGTTGGCGTAGAAGGCTGCGCTGCGCGTGGCGGCGGCGGTGGCTGTTGTGGCTGCTGCTGCGGCTGCTGCGGCTGCTGCTGTGGCTGTGGAGCATGTTGCTGCGGGATTATGGCGCCGCGTTGACTGGTTGAAGAAGAGGTGCCCGGGACTGTGATGGAGCGAAAGTCAATATGGGGCAGACCTAAGCAGCACAGAGGATGAAGGTTGAGAGGTTAGCATGTTGCAGGCACCAAAGTCTGTCTTTCCCTATTGATAAGACATCAGTATTCACTTGTTTTCAGTAAGGTTACCTCAAAACAGCATTCACTTTCTTCTTATTTATTACTTCCCTAATTAAAGTCAACCCAAGATTAAAGAAAACAAACAAACAAAAAAACACCTTCAACTGAACATCCTCTACCACTGTCTCTTTATAGTGTTTAATATAATTTCACCAAACCTGTGTTACCTGGGAAGGCTGGCTGAGTTGGTGGTGGCCGTCTATCAGCTTGTCGGAGAACCACCACATCTCCATCCTTAACACCATAGGTCCCCAAGGCACGAGTCAGGTCTTTTAGGGGCTGTTCTACGTATGTGATCTGGATACAGAATATATACAATTACAAACAATCAACACGCCGAACATTCACAACTTCTTGCTCACATGGCATTATCACACATCCATCCTAAAATGCTGCAATAATTTATTTTTCACTTCCTGTTGTAAATGCATGTTTCTAGAAAAACAAATGACACATATTTATATAAATATACACCCATCAGGCTTATCATTAAAATCCCCTTCCTAATATTTTGTAGGTCTGCGTTGAGCCTCCGAAACGACTCATCAGAGAATGGACATGGACCTTCTGAGGGTGTCCTGTGATGTCTGGCAACAGGATGTTGTTAGTGGGAGCCTTTGGTCCTATGGGTTTAGGGGAGGGGCCTCTGTGGATCATCCCACAGATAATTGATCAGTTTGGAATTTATATAGAGAATTTGGAGGCCAGGTCAACACCGTATGCTGTTTTTCGTGTTTTTGGGGGGTTGTTCCTATTTTTTGTGTGCGTGTCTGTGTCAGGCTGCATCCTGCTGGGGATGGCTGCTTTCATTTTCTAGTGAGTGGTCATAATGTTACGCCTAATCAGTGCATATTCCTGATGTGACATGTGCTTTTTTTCCATTTTACAATTTAATATAGAGCAAATAAATTCATTCATGTTATGCCTGATTGGTGTATAACATAGCTTTTACTGGGTTGAACCTCAGAGAGCTACTACTATCCAAGGCAGATCAACATCAGTCTATTTGACTGATGCAATGTCATCTTCACTTTCTGTTTCCAAGCCAAATACAAACCGATGAGAGGTTTATTTGAAGGGTTTTATCACGGACAGATTTAACTGGCAGCTAAATATTTGTCTCTTAGCTGTTGGGTTTACAGTGTACAGAAACAATTCATGACTACATTTACAAAAAGGACTTCTTCAAACGTTAGTCAAAGGTATTCAGTTAGTCACATAATTATGGCCAACATCTTAGAGAGTGATTTAGAAGATTTAACTTGAATATTGCATACTATTTGTTTGTTGCAGTACAATATACAATGCTCCTAAAGTAGTTTGATGGGTTTAGGTATTTGTCATTAGCACAAGTGAGCCATAATTAAGGCTTTAAAAGGCCACACCAAATGTGACCGCCACTGTGTACTATTACTATTGTTTGGGCTAAAACTCCAACAGCTCCAGTATATTTTCAGTTATGCTATTAAAGCAACCCATCACAGTTCACACTGTCTTAGGCTCGACGATTTTATTATTATTATTATTTTGACCCTTTGTGTCAAGATAACGTTTCCTTTTTATCTCGACTTCCCAGCTTTACCTCCAGCAGTAGTGTCACAACAGTTAGCTTCGCTAGTTTGCCTTTTGGCCGACTTTAAAGCAGCACAAAACGTTTGAAATCATCACTAAAGTTGGTGCCACAACGTGGAAAACTACTCCGCGGTTGATAACACAATGTTTCGCAACACCCCACCCGTCAAAACAGCAGAACCCCGAATCATGCTAGCAAGTCAGCTAACTAAGTTAGCTATTAGCTACGTTAGCAGCCTGGCCACATTTAGCTCGGGTCTTGCCTGAATTTCCCCTGCTGGGATTCCTGATTCCAGTTCACAAAGTGCTAAAAAGTCTCTCAGCTCCAGTTCTGGGGACACATCGAGGGCGAAGGTGGTTTCTGGACGATCCCTCGGCGCGCAGAAAACGGTGACCAGCATCGCTTCTTTTCGGGGCAGGATCACTGGACAAACCCGCTGTACCAGAATGCGGTTAGGTTAGTTTCTCACAGAGGAAACCCCCCACTGAATATTTGGATTTTTTTTGACCACAACTTAAAGGCGTATTTTTCTAGAAATAGCGTCAAACGCGAAACGATTATTGCACCGAAAGACAAAGGCTACTTTCTACTTACTGGGAAGAAGACTGATGTGACAGTTTCTCTTTTAACAACAACAAAACAAGTATTGCTCAGTACTGCCGTATAGCAGTCGGTTTGTTTTTCGACATGTCGCATTACAGAATTTGCAGTCGTGACTAACTTCAAACCACTAGTGTCCTTACCGCCACCTACTGGATTCACTAAAAAGACCTCACAATCGACATGGCAACTTACAATAAGCAGTTTTCAGCATTATTGTTATTATTAAAATCACTAATGTGTATAAAGTAGCACCTATTCTTCAACGCTATTGTTTATTTTTGGCATGTTAAAATAAAAGCAAGCAATCAACCTCTCCCTCTTGTGTATGGACATGAAAGTCCACAATTTATTTACACATTTATTTACAACTTCTTTACACATAATCTTTTATCAAATAAGTCCAAACTATTTTCAGGTACAGACTTGAAAGTATGTGGAATAATTCAAGGATTCAAGGAGTTTTATTGTCATTACACACCTTGGTGCATGAAGTGGAACATAATTAGTTACCCTGGTCCCGGGGCAAGCCAAAGCAGAAGCAGTAAAAGTATAATAATTGCATAGAATTAGCTAAGTATAAAAAAGGCAAGTAGGTAATATAAATATAGACAAACAGAAAACGCACACAGGGGTTCAGCACAGAGGACTGGGGCAAGGCAGTGCTGAGGGTGATGGGCGAGGAGGAGACATCGTGGACCCTCACAGACGACAGGGCGACCGCAGTGTGACCGCAGCAGGATTATGTCTTATTTTGTGCTGGTGTTTTTAGTAAAGAGTTGATCAAGAAAGCAATTAGTCATCACTTGTAGCTTGAAATGATTTATTAAAAATTCAGATATTCTCTTATAAATAAGTTCCATAAATCCTATGACAATCAGCCCCTTCTCCTAACTTTATTTACAAACTCATGGTTTATGGCTCAAGCACCAGGGTCACATGTAGCTGGAGGATCACCATCATCATGTTGTTCTCTGAGGATATAAATGGTAATTTAAAAAGTATTATATTTGCAATGACACAGTGTGTGTATGTGTGTATGTGTGTATATACACTATATTACCAAAAGTATTCGCTCACCCATTCAAATGATCAGAATCAGGTGTTCTAATCACTTGGCCTGGCCCCAGGTGTATAAATTCAAGCACTCAGGCATGCAGACTGTGAAACAAGACATTTGTGAAAGAATGGGCCGCTCTCAGGAGCTCAGTGAATTCCAGCGTGGAACTGTCATAGGATGCCACTTGTGCAACAAATCCAGTCGTGAAATTTCCTCGCTCCTAAATATTCCACAGTCAACTGTCAGCTCTATTATAACAAAATGGAAGCGTTTGGGAACAACAGCAACTCAGCCACGAAGTGGTAGGCCACGTAAAGTGACGGAGAGGGGTCAGCGGATGCTGAAGCGCATAGTGCAAAGAGGTCGCCGACTTTCTGCACAGTCAATTGCTACAGAGCTACAAACTTCATGTGACCTTCAGATTAGCCCAAGTACAGTACGCAGAGAGCTTCATGGAATGGGTTTCCATGGCCGAGCAGCTGCAGCCAAGCCACACATCACCAAGTGCAATGCAAGGCGTCGGATGCAATGGTGTAAAGCACGCCGCCACTGGCCTCTAGAGCAGTGGAGACGCGTTCTCTGGAGTGATGGATCACGCTTTTCCATCTGGCAATCTGATGGACGAGTCTGGGTTTGGAGGTTGCCAGGAGAACGGTACATTTCAGATTGCATTGTGCCAACTGTGAAATTTGGTGGAGGAGGAATTATGGTATGGGGTTGTTTTTCAGGAGCTGGGCTTGGCCCCTTAGTTCCAGTGAAAGGAACATTGAATGCTTCAGGATACCAAAACATTTTGGACAATTCCATGCTCCCAACCTTGTGGGAACAGTTTGGAGCGGGCCCCTTCCTCTTCCAACATGACTGTGCACCAGTGCACAAAGCAAGGTCCATAAAGACGTGGATGACAGAGTTTGGTGTGGATGAACTTGACTGGCCTGCACAGAGTCCTGACCTGAACCCGATAGAACACCTTTGGGATGAATTAGAGCGGAGACTGAGAGCCAGGCCTTCTCGACCAACATCAGTGTGTGACCTCACCAATGCGCTTTTGGAAGAATGGTCAAAAATTCCTATAAACACTCTCCTCAACCTTGTGGACAGTCTTCCCAGAAGAGTTGAAGCTGTAATAGCTGCAAAAGGTGGACCGACATCATATTGAATTCTATGAGTTAGGAATGGGATGGCACTTCAGTTCATAGAATGAGTAAAGGCAGGTGAGCGAATACTTTTGGTAATATATATATATATTGCAGTTACCTGGATTGCTGCTGGTTTCTCCTTCTGTTTCGTCTTTTTCTGTAACAACACACAGCCAGAAGACATGCAGCGGCTAGTGCAACACCAAAAATCAAGAGATCAGCAAGTGAAACACATCTTAAAATTTAAATCTCACCTGGCTGTGAGCATGTCAAAGAGCGTTATGGCCGTCAGTCAGAAAAGCAAGAAGCAAGAGGCTGGCGTAATAGAAACAAGCTGAGTTAGCAGAAAATGTGAAAAGCAGCATTTGTGAAAAGTTAACTGTTAACATGGCACATGCAGACAAATGTTTAACAATTAAAGGTGATCAAAACTTACAGAAAATGAGTACACCACAAACAATAAGGGCTGTATTCATTGGACTAGCTTGTGGTGATGTGGTAGCTAGAACAAAGAAGAAACAAAGAGGTCAATGCTCATTTGAAACAGTGGGCAGCACTATGTAAGGTGTGTGTCTGCACAAAAAGCTTACCAGGAAAATGGCAAAGGTCACTGTAGTCTAGTTGAGAAAACAGGAGAAATGTTGCAAAGTGGTATTAGCAGTCAGATAAGAGAACATCGACAGTGTTTGAATCAAGACCTGGATGTCAAAATGTACCATCGGTATCGTCGGTATTCAGCTTATAGTGCGCTCTAAATAAAAAACCTCCAGTAAGAAGGAATCTAAATCAAATCTATAAAATGTTACACAGTAAATAAAATCCACTTCTATTCGAATACTAATATAAATAAATCATTATTAGGCGCATTTAAATAGTTATTATTTAAAGATATATGGCAGACAGTGAACCTGGGTTAACAAGGGTTAACATGTAACCTCATCTTCATTCAGAATTATGTAGCATACACAGGCTTCTGAAACTAATAGGGATAGCATCATACATGTACAATCTGTCATTTTCCCATTCATGACAAGAAAAACGTAATGGTGTGAATGAAAACTAAGAGCTTTTAAAAAACAAAAACAAAAATATACCTGCACATTTTTTGGTCTGGATGTAAACACCCTTCCCTTCAAATTCACAGTCAATGTTTACCACGGTGGAAATGATGGCCCGACCCCTGAGGCGACAGACTGTATTGAGTGCGGGAGGTCCTGTGCACTCTGCCATGGGCCTGGTGTCCGTAAACACAAGTTGATCTTGGCAAAAGATCTTAGACACATTGTCAGCACATCCCGCATCCTTGCAGACAAACAGCTGCATAGAGACGTATCCACCTGTAACAACACACAGTGCATCCATAAAATCCTCACATTAACTGTTTCTTAAAGCGTAAACAAGAAAAAAGCGTCACTGACCTGTCACAAAGCACTGAGCAAGTTGAAGACTAAAGAGCAGCAGTAAGATGATGTAAACTGTCGAGACAGAAATATGATGATGGTGGCAAACTCTAAGAATCCTAGCCCTCATGTTGCACAGGAACGCTGTGGACAATGTCTGGTTGAAAGAACAGTCCTTCTGTCTTAATATTGTTCTCTTGAAACTTCCTGTTGGGAGATACAGTATGTTTAGGAAGTAAGTAAAAACCATCCCCTTCTCTATTCTCTTCTTCTCTTCTTCAAAGGGGAGGAGAGTTTTTTCCTCATTTGATCTCAGACACCAAAAATAGCTTTCAAAGATATTCAAAAGACACTCTTCAGACTGGGGAAGACTGTTGCAACAGACAACAACATTGAGGACTCAAGATCTTGAGACCATATTTACCACCAGTATCAACATCAAGACAGATTTAAACATATTTCTCGCATCTTCAGTGTTTTTCAAGTTGTGATCCAACAAAATTCAATGAGAGCATCCAAAATTCAGATAAAAGACCCTCTCAAAGTCTTTGCCATGGTTGTATTGTAGCTGCAGCATCCAAAAATAGCTCTGCACACACGGAAGGAAGGAGGTCACAACTCTTTTTGACACTTTGATTTCTGCATCGCTAAAGAAACCACGTTTATATCCCTCAATGCACGCATTTATGTGACAAGGAAACGCAATTAACACATCCGGCCAACCTCCTACGGTCACTGCTGTGTACTTAACCTGCTCCTTTACGCGGGAGCAGCAAATTTCAAACCTGGGAAAAAAGTTGTGCAAAGTAAAATCTCCAGGTACTCACTTCAGCAGGATCTACTGCCCCAGCTAATGACAGAGCTCAGAGTTTTAATTTGATTTATGAACTATCACTCCGTCAGGAAATACACGGAGCCAGGACTGTTGTCAATTACTGATGGATTTAATCGCAGCTTCAATCTTCCCCCATGACATCCACCGTCGAACTGCCTGCGAGGACGGAATGAGAAGCAAAACGAAAGGAATGTTTGTCTTAAACTTCTTCTGATCAACGTGTAACAACTACAGATATTCATCATCTCGGGGGGATGACAGAGCACGTGTCGAACGACTATAGAATAACGTAAACTTCCTGGTTGTTACTATTTTAAGTGTCCCCGTCCGACACATAAATGTTCCTCTCATATAGTTCCATCAAAAAGGAAACAAAGAATAATACATCCAAACTAACAAAAAAACACACAAACCACAACATAAATAATATTTATGGCAGTTAAACTCAACAAACAAAATAAACATCATATTCATAAACCAATATCCGTTTACTCTGCCTCAAGCAGCAAAACTGTTTGCGTACAGGCCTATCAAGATCGACTGGCTTAGTGGTGTGTTTTCCCTTGTTGTCTACGGTTGAGTCACTGACCAACAGCTTTACCTATCTTATTCTGCCATCAGTGCTGGGATATACCTCACCTTTGCCAATCTCCACTGATTCCTTGGAGAGCTATCTTCACGAAGAATAATGTATCTCTACCATCTTTATGCCACTTCCCTCTTCCACCTAGTACAGAACTCATATGACAAAAAACTGCACCTGTCCGCATTTCTTACACAGATACAAATCCTGACTCACAAACTGACCAGGATGGGAAGTTAAGATCTCAGACTTCATAAAGAGTATTTCTTTGGGTGTGAGAGATTCAAGACTTGTTGGATCGTTTAGGTGCTCTGTTGTCAGAAGTCTGCTATTGACAACAGGCATCACTTCATACAGAAAGATTAGGCACTGTTAAGCCTCTTGGCAGATTGATCAAGGATCGTTGTAAGAACGCTTCTGATCGTGGTTTGTCTCTCCCACACTCCTCCCACGTGTTTTGATGACGGGGTGTTCACTATGAACTCATCGCCATATTCTATCAGGTCCTCATGGTCAAGGATCTTCAGTGTGTTCAGGAACTATCTTTTAGCACCTACAAGGTCGGTGCCCTAAACACATCTCAGCTGTCTTACATGTCCATGAATGCCCGCAATGCATTGTGTGCCTAAGAAAGGACGACACATGACCTTTCTTAGGCCCTGTCCACACGAAACCACATTTTTGCGTAAACGCAGATGTTTTTATTCGTTTTGGCCTATCGTCCAGACGAATCCTGTAAACGCATAGCCCTAAAACGCGCTTTTTTGAAACCGGGTCCCAGGGTGGATAAATTTGAAAACGCACTTCTTGTGGATCCGTCTGGACAGGAGAAATGGAGATTTTGGAAAACGATGATGTCATCGCCACCATCGACACACCCCTCGAGCAGCCTTCCACCTCTTATATCTCGCGAAACGTCTCATAACAACATCAACAACAATGGCGGACTACATGCTTGCGTTACTACTGGAGAAGATATTGAGCCTATTATGGTTACTAGGGCAAAATCAAATTTTTCCTTGAGTTTGGTTTCTTCTAAAGCCGATTTGTAAACAGCGCTCAAGCTTCATGCGCATGCGCCACCTCCTCCTCTCTGTTTTTGGTGAATTTCTGAAACTGAAACCGCCTATAGACCTGGGATATGAAGTAGCGTTTTGAGCCGTGTTAAGACGGATCCGTCTGGACGCGGATATTTTTGAAACCGTGCCAGCGAAAACGGATAGGAAAAAGATCGTTTTCGTACGTGTGGACGAGGCCTTAGGCACAATGGCTGGATGCTTGACATGTGGGTGAAGGCCAGAGCTTGCCAAATGTCCTCCAACCCTGAGCACATCAGATTCATCAATAAATGGACTTAGTTTGTGTAGCTTGTTAGCTTTGTCTTTGGGTTTTGTTTCCTTGCATTGCTTTATGATTTTAATTTCACTGCTGAATGCTTCTGCTTGTGGTACTCTGATTTTGAAAGTCTTTGTCTTAAACGTCTTCTAATCAAGGAGTAACAACTCCTGCCATTCATCATCTTGGGGAAGACAGCACATGTCTTCATATAATGTAAAATTCCTGGTTGCTGCTACTTTAAATGTCCCCGTGCAACACAGAAATAATGTTCCTCTCATATGTTTCCATCAAAATCAGTCAGTATGCACTAAACAAGAAGCAAAAAATAATACATGCAAACTAACAAAAAAGTTAATGTTAAATGAACTCTTTCACACGTTGTTGCTAACAAAAGAATGTTTTCACTCTGAATATACCGTGTACGAAAAAAGTAATTCATGATAATCATGAATTGTTAATTCTTGGCCCGCCCAAAACATACCAAAAATAACAATGAGAAACGTTGAATGGTCTAAATCTGTCTGTTGTAAATCTGTTGTGTTCAGAAACAGAAAATGCCATGCCTTGGGAATAACCTGTTTCTTCCATAACTCAGCACAGCCGGTAGGGGACCCCATTATGTCCCGTCGCTGAAGAGGCTCTTGCACGTCTTACCACATCTTGAACCTCTTTCCACCTTAGTGGGCTGTCATGTGCACCTCCTCCAAGTACTCCTCAATTCTCTTTTGGTGCCGTAAGGCTACAATTCTTTTCCATGCTAAATAGCGACTTCACAAACCTACATAGGTTCTTATAAAATGCTAATCTAGCCTGATCTTTCCTTTTCCTATTTTTCCTAATGTTCTCCGCCCTTCTTAATGCTGCCAACCACTCCCTAACATCTGCCTGTAAACAATCAATACCTTCCTTCTCCTCATCTGTAGCTTTCCTCCACCACCTCTTGAGGAGTCTCCTCTCCTGTACGAGCCTTTCGATCTCTTGCCGACGCCTACATCTAACCACCTGTCCCTCTTATTTCTTCCGTTTCTCAGCCACACCAAATCTTTCCTTACCATAACCATTAATAAATAATCTCCCATTTTCTTCCACTTACTCTCCGCCGTCGCTTTAAGCCTACCTAGCACACTAACCAAATCGCTATTGATGTCCTCCCACTGCGTAATATCTGTTGCACCTGGCCATTTGATCCTGGGTTTCTGACTGCTAATTTTCTCCCTTTTTGTCTGGCTGGCCTCTCTGTCTGCCTCAGTGCTTACACCTGCCTCAACATTAGGGGTGCTGGTGTCCTGCGAACTGAACTGACTGCTTTACTGTCAGCTGCTGATTTTAGTTGTGCATCTGTAATTTGCTCACAGTAGTCAAACACTGAAGTTCAGTTTTGGTTTCTTGGTTGCTCCACTGGCTGCAACGCATTTCAGAGATGAGTGAGAGAATCTGCACAGTGCTGCTGGCTCATTTATAATGATCTTCTCAATCTCAGGACCAATATAAGAATACTAAAGTGTATTTCCATGAGAAAACATATTTACAACGCCTACACGTGGCATCCTTTTTGGGTGGGTTGTGGCAATGACAGGTTAGGGCATAAGGGCTGAGATCTATGCATGGTCTCACATGCGTGCCTACACCCGTGAGCAATTTAAGAAGGAAACGTAATCTGTTGTGTCTACAAGAACAGCAAAGTTCAGGGAATTGATCTACCTTGATCTTCCTTCACCGTCCTGTTAATGTTAACCAATCATTTGCATATGAAAGAAGTCGCTTATTCACCCGCAAAAGGGCTCTATGACACAAATGCAGGTTTCAGATTCAGAATACAATATATGTTAAATATGTTAAAATGTTACGTTCAGTTTGAAATTCCTGCTGCTGTTGAGTTTCACGCCCCATTGCCTTTACTCATGCGTCTGTTTCCTTAGATTTCACGTCACATCCAAAATCATGTGAATAAAGGTTATATTTGTCACACGAGAACTGAGACATAAGAGATCTATACTCGAAACTTTGGCAAAAACTTGTGGAGCCAAAAAAAAAAAAAAAAGGAAATGTGCTTTGTTGTGACTTGAGAAGTTTAGAGAAGTGACAGTAGGTCATGCTATATCAGAAGGAGGCACTGGGTCTCTCCATGCAAATATGCCCAAATGTCATTCATTTCACCATGGCGATGACAGCTCATACCGAACCATTACATTTCTTTACATTGCTCAATTTAATTATGATAAGTTTGGATCCCTTTTACGGCCAGTCACATCATTGTGAATATATAAAGAACTGTTATTTCTAATTTCAGCGTGCTAAAATGTGAGCGGAGGAGTGCTTTCCGTTGTCAAGAAGCAAGCTTGTAGCATATGTGTGGTTGTATCTTGCAGATTAATCAACAATATGTGGTTGTTTCCATCTCCTCTGTGAGTCCATATGCAAAGGTACGGTGTCATGTTCTTTCTTGCAAAACAACAAAGAGCAGCAGTTTCCGCAGATAACCACAGTTCTTACCTATTTTCCCGAAAGAATTAAAAAAAAGCTCAGATAAAGGTTAATAAACAGGCCAAAAAATACCTCTACAGCTGTATTTCTTTAGAGATCATAACGCCCTGTTTCCTAAAAACCGTTACTATGGCACAGGCTGCGGTGATGGAAAAGGATTTTCTGTTTTTTATGAGTGTTATGTTACTGCGGCAACAAAGAGTGTCTTGATTATTTATTTCCTACAATTTGAAAGTTTGTCAAGGACCATTATACATTAAAAAGATGAGAGTTTCTTTGAATATTTCGCAGTGTCGAGGACAAAGTAACGTTTATCTTCCTATCATGGCAGAAAAGTCATAATGTTATCTTCAAAAAACCCACATCTGCTCTTCTTGGAGAGGTTTGCTGTGTGAAAGGATGTGTCGGAAGACTTTCTTTCTAAACTGTCTTGCATGTCCTGTAAGTCTGTCTTGTGTTAACGTAGAAGCAGAAATTATCGACAAATAAATTAGTGGCAAATAAGCACAATGGGAGTGTTGACGTCCAAAAAAAAGGATCTCAGCTACATGTGAAAGGATCTACACTAAAGTGAAGTGAAAAAACTCTGAGAAAGCTCGAAAATGTGAGGGAAATTAAATTTTATTTAATAGAAATTTCATCTTCAAAACATAGAAAAGATGTGGACAAGATAACGAGGAAGTGATGTTCCATGGTCGTCACAAAATAGGAGTTGAAACCCGAAGTGGGAGTTTCTGTCTCACACACTCTGAAGTGTTTCTCAAACGAGAAACGCATTTCGTAGCGTGGCTGCACTGAACATGGCTCTGCTCAAACTGCTCATACTTACTCTAACTTTTAATGAACTTATGAGAACTGTTATGATGGAATGCTCTACAGGTAAACTATTACTTTTTTTATATTTTCCTCCTCGTTCAGCTTAACTCTGTAAAAATACCAGTTTTGGATTTGTGTCTATTCCTAACGTGCTTTGAACATGTACTTGAGATTAAACACACGTAGTTTCATCGCATTATTTCTTTTGTAATACACTAAAGTCACAAAGTAGTTAATGGTGATCACTGTGAACCTTGCTCCTTAGGATATTACCAGCCTTATGGTACTACTGATTGCAAGCTGTGTACCACCTGTGAGGAGGGTAAGTGTTGAAGCTTTTGTAAGACTAAGCCCTTACTTTGAACAGAAGATGATGAGGCGATAACCGTAGAGTCAAATATTGGACAAACGAATACATGTAGACTTAAGTGTCCAGAATAAAGGACACGTTTTTCATATCTTAACAGAGATGTTTTCTTGTTGTAGCTACAGGGAGTATTGCTGTGCAGGAATGCACCAAAAAGACGGACACAAAATGTAATTGCCGTAAAGGATTTGCTCCCTGGGATGATGATTTTTCCACTTGCAAATGTAACCCTGGCTATGGAAAAGAAGGAAATGGTACAGAGTAATCATTTATCATCATATATATACTGTATATATATACACACACACATACATATATATGTAAAAGAATTTGTCTTTTTAATCACCAACTATTTTTCGCTCACAGAGTGTTTGAAATGCAAAGAAGGATATTTCAACAATTTCATCAACGGATACTGTAAAAAGTGGAAAGAGTATGGCTGTTTTTCTTTGAGTAGTACATCAATTCAGCATTTATACTGCATTCATACATCTATATAAAGAATTTGCAGTCCCAACGGTGTGTATGGTCGTGTTGTTTACAGCCTCTCTGTTTCATTCTAGCTGTGAATCAGCAGGAGTGAAAGTCAATGGGACCAGCACCTCTGATGTCATCTGTAAGCCTTCTATCAGACCCCCATCACCAACCAACAGCGTTCCACGAGCGCCCTCAACCCACCCTCCACATGAGGGGATTACAACTCAGAAGACAACCACAACCACTCTACAAAAGCTCACCTCGAGTGACAAAGTGTTGCCCAACGCTCCTTCAAACACAGGCAGCTATATTGGTAAAGCACTCACTGTAACCTCATGTTAAAAGCTAACGCTAAGTAACCTCTAGCTAACTGGTCTTGCCCTCCCAGGTATGGCCCTTGTCATATTTGGAATCGCTGGACTTTTGGTGCTGACTGCTTTGACCTGCAAGATGCACATCACTCCTTACTGGAAGACAGCTACAGGACAAAGTATGTTGAAAGTAAAATGGTTCTGCACTTGAGTTAAACATGAAAAGATTTTTTTAAAAAGTTTGTTACTGAGAGTCTACCAGAGAGAATTGATACCGCACTCACATCTATTTTACAAAACACCAAACCACAGGTGCGCTAATTTGGGCTGTTTGGAGCCCTTATGCCAAGCTAAGCCTAGTCTGAGTTCATTCTTTGAAGTATTAAAGTCATCTAACGTGTTAAAATGGAAAAATATCATTCTTTAGCCCCACACATTATAGTTTTCACATTTTCATTCCCATTGTTCACATGATGTGACACATATACTCTTCTTGCTTTGTGCTTTGTGGCTGGTGAGAACATTTTTTTGTGTGTGTGTGTTTTGTGCAGAATTGAACTCATCCTGTCGTAAACCAATTGAGGAGATCGGCGACGTCAGCGAGGCCTCTGCCAAGCTGAATCCCGGGGAGCCATGAGGTGAAAGCTTCCTTCATAGATCAAATAATCATCATATGAATCATTTCCAGCTGACGTATGTCATCAGTTTTATATTAGAAATATGTCAGAAACATGTGTACGGTCAATATTTGACAATGTGTTCGTTCTATTGAAGAAACTTGGGTAAATTTAATTATCTAATGAAAACTGCACAACTTGTACCTCACTATTTGATAATGTGAAACAATTTCAGTGGTACATTTTGCTAGTACTGCTGTTTAGTCTTAATATTTATTTAGGACATGCAGATTTATGCATAACCTGATGAATCATGCCTTGCTAAAATGTTCATACATACACATTCTTGCTGATTTTTTTTAAACCTTATGACATTACATAATGTGATATGGATTAATGGGGCTTGTGACTAGTCTGAGAGACATTATGAACAGATATAGTGACAATCAATAGCACTGATATCATGAATATGAACTGTGGTCTTAGAAAAACATTTTACTTTTTTTCCTTACATAGTCTTTCTGGCTCTAGTTCCACTGATAGCACCTCTGTTGAACAGAGAACATGATAAATAAAAGAAGAAAAAAAAGGTTTCTGTGGCATAGTGGGTGGGGGAAATTCCCATGAGGATTTAGATGTGCCTCTTTATTTCCCCCACTGCGACGAGCTTCCTCGCATGTTTTCGGTTTGGCCTTTGGAAAGACTGATGTTGCAAATGTAAGGAGTTTCATGTTTCACTGGAGATGTTTCTCAGGTTGGTACACTCAGAGGAGTTGTGAAAGCTTGCCCTCATTACTTTTCTTCATTCATGTTTCTCCAAGAAACACGAAACACACACCCTTTAATCACAAGTTGCTTTGTGTGCATGTGCTGAAACCCTTTGTGACTTTGTAGACTCAACCTGGAAAAAAATGACTTTTAATAGGTGGCTTCCCAGAGAAAAGAAATGTATGTCTTGATAGTTTGTTTCTGGTAAAAATCCAGAATATATTTCAATTTAATTAATTCAGTCAATACTGTGTTTATTTTCATCACTTATTCAAATCCAAACAAAATAAAAATAATATAGAAGTATTAAGTATTATAAAACATGTATTATACAGCAGTATTATTATCTTATTATAATGATGCGCTTTGGTGTTGCAGCTGGTCCAGGTGGAGATTTTTCTTTTTTTTTTTTTGCACATCTGAGGTAAATGAGCATGAGTGAGAATGCACATTGCTGCACAACCGTCCATGCAGATACTTTCAGTAAACAGCAGTGATCCAGGAAGCTGACGTGTGATTTCAAAGAAACATGAGCATGACCAACCCTGTAACGTTTAGAAGAAATAACGCTACTGAAAATGACAGCAACCTAGTAGGAAAACATGCCAACAGGTTTACCTTGAACACGTAGTTACCTTTACCCCTTGTGGGTTGTGGGTTTTATTATATCCTTTACTTTTTGCTTTTCATTTAACATAACATAAGTCTGTGTGTACATTTGTGTGTGCTAGCTATCCAATGGATATCTTTTCTTGTTGTATTTCTTTGTGCATTGTTTAAAGAGCTAATAAAGTTTTTTTTTTTTTTACCTTTGACTTATAGTTTGTGCGATAAATTGTGGAGACCTGTCTTCACTGTGACATTTAGTGGTTGATAAGTGCATAATATCCACACTCAGTTGTCTCTGATTCTATGTTATGAAGGGTCACTTCACTGATTTAGCTCTGCGGCCCTGTTAGCACTCAGTCTAAAAACAAAACATGAATGTAGCATGCTTTTTTCTTGTTACATGCATTTTTGTTTACTGTCAAGCCTGACATTTACATTAACTCCACTCCTGACAGGTGAAACCGACAATCTGAGGGTTGGCACAGTAGCATACATAACCGTGAGCCTATAATGTCAAGCAGAGATGTGAAATCTGGTTAGCAGACCTTTGTCTAACTCCGCACCGGGAGACTTAAGTGACACAGCTTAAAGGAAATGTATTCAAGTCAACACAACAGCTACAATAACACGTGCAGTAGTACTTCCCAAGACCTGAAAACACACGCTGATGTATAATAGTGGCGGAGTTCCCCTTTATGACAGTAAAGCGCGAAAACGTCAAATGGGGTTGAGTGTCTGTGTATCTGTGATTTCTTTGGGGGAGGGGTATTCCGTGTTCTGTGCTACCAAATGTCACACTCAAAGCCTAAAAATGCTGTCACATTAACATTTCGAGGTTGAAGTGACGGCAGCATCCTCCACCCACCTTCCTCACAGAGTGGGTGTCAGCTATCTTGTGCATGAGCGCAAACCACCTTTACAGTATCATCATCATGCCCTTTGTGGCTAGACAATGACGATTCACCCTGACTACTGTTCAGTGCCAGCACGTCTACGGTTATGTCACAACAAGAAGGTTTCAAGTGTGAAGTCATGACTGCGATAAATGTGAGAGTGACAGACAAAGAGAAGTACGTAATGTTATGGGTGGTATAGCTGCAGGTCATGAGGTTTTGGGGGTGTGAATTCAATGAGAGGGGATGTCAATGAAGTGTTACTATGAGCTGAAAGACTTGCACTGAATCAGGGGTATGCCTAGGGGTAAGCCTATGTCTGATTGTATTCTGTTAGCTTGTTACAGCTAAGTAACTGTCTTTGTTTAATCAAAAATGCTAAATTCACACAGTGCATGTACGTATCTCTTATTCAGAGCAATAGCATTTTCTTTTAATTGGAAAAATAATAAATGGCAAGCGGCAGAGTGGCGAGGTGGTCAGCACTGATGCCTCACAGCGAGAAGGTCCGGGTTTTCTGTGGAGTTTGCATGTTCTCCCTGTGTCTGCGTGGGTTCTCTCCAGGTACTCCAGCTTCCTCCCACCATCCGAAGACATGCTCATTAGGTTAATTGGTGATTCTAAATTGGCCGTAGGTGTGAGTGTAAGTGTGAATGGTTGTCTGTTTCTCTGTGTTGGCCCTGTGATGGACTGGCGACCTGTCCAGGGTGTAACCCCGCCTCTATCGGCTAAGGATAGGCTCCAGCAGACCCCCACGAACCTCACCAGGAATAAGAGGGTACAAAAGATGATTGAATGATGAACGAGTAAATGGCTTTGTTGCTAGGCATTTGCATGGATTTAATTTTTTTGACAAAGCTTTGACGTTGTGAAACTCATGCCAGCACCTCAGCTCTGCACTGATCATTATACAGAGGAACAATCAAAAACTTTCTGATATGTGTAAATGCAGCGAACTTTAGGTTTCCCCCTCCTCTTTTGTTCAATTCATCTAGCTCGACTGCTCCACCAACAATGGTGGCATTGTTGGTTACTACTAACCAACAATGCTACCAAAGTAGCTTATTTATGAGAGATTTATTATTAGGTGGGAGGCACAGTGGTGTGATGGTTAGCACTGATGCCTCACAGCAAGAAGCTTCAGGGTGCTAAACCACTGGCCAGCTGGGGCTTTTCTGTGTGGAGTTTGTATGTTCTCCCTGTGTCTGTGTGGTTTCTCTCTGGACACTCCTCTCTTCCTCCCACTGTCCCTGCTTGTTAGATTAATTTGTGATTCTAAAATGGTTGTCTGTCACTGTCCTCTTGCCCACTGACAGCAGGGACAGGCTCCGGCATTAAACCTCCAGAGGACAAGTGAATGAATGAATAATTATAAAGCCTTTCAATCACTGTAACACAGGGCATTACTGACACCTGTCTGTAGCTGTTATGTTATGTTTGTCATTCCTGGGAAGGGATATAATCTGTGACTGTTTGGAACTGACTTAAATTTATTTGAAAAATAAAAATGATTTCAGACTTAAAAGACAAAACTAAAGAACTGCACTGAAGCTGAAAGAACGGTAAGTAAGCAGTGTTTGCGAGATAGCTGGGGCGAAACAAACAACGGGAGGTGCAACATGGGTGAGAGAAATCACACAGGAAGGACAAATACACAGATAAGAAGTACAACTAACAATCTCAATATACAACAGGAAACAAGAAAAGTCCCAAACCCTGGTAGTAGCAGCAATAACACAACTGGAAAAACACACAGAGAACAGATATACTGTGACCAGAGTTTGTTCAAGGTCCTTGCATCTCCCACCGATGTCAGGGACTCTGCCCCTACCACAGAGCCCACCCTCGGTATCAGTTTGTCCAGCTGCAAGGTGCCCTTCATAGAAAAGGGCACTGGCGACAATAGTCTGTTAGAACATGTGCAGCAGCACGTTAAATGACCGTAGCCTTCAAAGGAGATAGAGACGACTCTGACCTTTTTTGTATACTGAGTCTATGTTAGCTGACGAGTCCAGTTTGTGATCCAGATGCAGACCCAGGTGCTTATAGATCTGTACCACCTCTACACACTCGACGTTGATGGTTACAGGTTTCAGGTGGGGCCTGGACCTCTGGAAATCCACTACCATCTCTTCGGTTTAGGCTGTATTGATCTGTAGGTGGTTCACTCCGCGCAATGAGGCACAGTTAGTCACCAGATTCTTGTACTCTTGCTCCTGTCCATCACGATCCTCACAGCAGCATTCTTCATGTACAAGTGTGAAAAAATCTGATGGAGCATGGTAGAGTATGACGTCCTCCACCCACACCTTCACCTAGTATGCAAACTGCAGTGGGTTGAGAGTGTGGCGGATGTGGGGTCTTGATGATGTTGGATATCTGGGTGACTGGTCTGTCGTCATTTATCTCCCTCAGGCGTGACTTCCTGGGGACAGAGATGAAGCAGGATGTCTTACACCGCAGCGGGGCCCTGCTAAGGTGTAGGCTCAGGTTGAATACATGCATTTAACTGTTTCTAGAGCTGCCACTGCATAGAATTCATGCAAGTGAAAACCACAACAAGCATCAGAAATACACAGCCCCACAAGTCGGTCAAGACAACACGCATGCAGACTTTCACAATGAGTCAGAGTGGACACATAATCAGATTTTATCAGATGGGCTTGGTTCATTGATGTTTCTCTTAAGACCCATTTAGACAGTAGCAATAATAACAACAAGGCTTTGACAATGACTGTTTGTATTGTGCATTCATTTTTTATGATTAAAAATGTAATTTCTGTGGTGACAGACCAGGCTAACAACATCCATTACAAGGCTCCTGAGCTCAACATAATGTCTCCACATTACCCGCCTAAAATATATTAATTTTACAGCGACCTCAATCAGATAAAAGCAATAAATACCCATTGCTATTAATTTTCTTGACTAAGAATTAACATACACCTAATGGAACAAAGTCCGCCTCTGGTTTCCCTTCTGCAATGAGTCAACGTCTGACGTGAAAAAAGTTGTCACAACTCAGCTGTGGCCGGCTAACGTCGTTATGCTTCTGCACAAAAAAAAACACACACCTGTTCTGCTGTAATACATGTGAATGAAGCGATGATCTCCACACAATGAACTGTAAAAACCCACAAACAGTCCATGCTTAACTGTTCACGCCACACTTAAATCATCGCTTTCAGCGCATAGGAACCCTTATGATGGGATTCCTTTAGATTCAACTGTGCTACTAATATTTCTCGTGTGTCTCCAGTCTGTGGTGGGACACAGAAGGACTTTTATTGGATTTATTTCCATTTTATAGGCAGGTTTGACATCTGCTTCTTAATTCAGCATAGCATAATTAATTTGTTTTAATTCCCCAGTATCTTAATGTCAGCATTTGCCTTAGAGCACTGGTAAGAACATCACTATACACACATAGCCTACACCAGTGTGAGCCATTTATATTTGTGCGCTCATTTGTGCTCGCTCTGTAAAAATGCCATCCAAACACTAATCGGTGCTGTGTATTTTTCGCCAGTCGAGTTAATTTTTGTTTCTAATTCCTGCTTTATGTTCAACAGTAGCGACAGAAACATACATTTGTATCGCTGAACCTTCTCAGTTAACCTTTCCTCAATATGTTCCATCTTTACTGATCCGAAACAACGAATAACAAAATTGCTGAGATGAAGAAGCAGATGGAAATATTAAAGCAGAAACAAGCTACACGGACCAATCACAGCTCTTGTGCTCTGCGTCACCACAGCGTGTACATTTCTGGGGAGGTACACGTCTGCTACGGTGCTAGGCTCTTCACAGGTGTCTGTGCTGCCGCTGTAGCCTCTGCGTCGACTTAACGCAGGACTATAAACCGCCTCCAGAAGTGTATACACGCCACGGCGACGCTGAGCGCAAGCACTGTGATCAGTCTGCTTGGTAAAAGCGTGTTTACGCTTTAATATTTCCAGCTCCTTCTCCATCTCTGCAGTTTTCATATTGGTTGTTTTGGATCAATAAAGATGGAAGACATCGAGGAAAGGAGATACAAACCCCTGTATGACTCTTCTTCGTCGAAATTTCGGGATAATTACAGCAAAGCATTCAGCCCCCACTGTGGAAAGTGAAGCAGAAAGTAGAAACAAAAATGAAACCAAAAAAGACAGAGCGAGCCAGACTGATGAGGCACAAGCATAAATGGCTCCCACCGGCATGAGTAGGTTACGGCATCGATGTCCCGCAGAGGTATAAACTCATCTTTAAGTAGAGACTGTATGCTGCTTGTCAACTAACTCAAGTGATGGATGAGGAGGTAGTGATTTTTATCAGATCTAAGTACTGTGTCAAATTTAACTTCAGTCTAAGTTTTAGTAATTCAGTAAAAACTAAAAAACAAAAAAGAGATCACAGATTAAAACGGAAGAACTATAGTATACAGATGATGTTCAGTCAGCAAATTCATTAAGACTTTTATAAAACACTGGAAATGAATCATGAAATCAAGACTCAGTCCAGCCATTATTACTAACATCTTCCTGTCAACTGGTGTCTCACTTGCTTGCATTTAACTTACAAGAAATTTTGAGATAAAATCCTTCCTCTACATTCATTAAAATAGATTGTATCAATTTAGAAAAGGAGCCATGGACAAACATGAAGAATCAGAATCTCTGACTCTCAATCTGAAAACCTCAAAAACAAGAAAAGCAGAAAAGCACCTGCCTGGGTTTTGATCTCAGAAGTGTTTGAACAAGTTTTCCAAACCTGAAACAACACCTCTAGTGCATTCTTTAAAGGAAAGCCTTAAGATGAGAGAAAAACCATAGTGCCACCATTGTTTGAACCCAAGCTGAGATTTCCCACAAAATCTAATTTAATTTTATAATAAAGTAAAATAGCACAGGGTATTTAGTAAATTCCTAACAGCAAAAATATATAAAAAAAAAAAAAAAAAAAAAAAAAATCCAAAATAATATAAAACGCTTCTGTAATTTTTCCTGTATGCTTTTGTTTCCAGCTGGTACCAGTGGTCTCTCACTTCCTGCTACAGCGTAGTCACAAAACCACAATATAGCACTGACGTCACTAGCCAGACAACATAAAAACCCTGAAGACACAAGCAGAGTATTGGTCACAATGATTAGTTTGTACCTTCCTCTGGCAGTTGCATCTGTGCTGAGTATGTGGACGACGGCATATGCTACAAACTGTGGAGAACAACAGAGGAAGATAAACGGGCGATGCTGTAACCAGTGTCCACCAGGTAAAACACCCAGTGGAATAATTTTGGGTCTTTTTATATAAGCGTCTTGAATTGAACTGATTTCCAATGATTACTTAATGCGATGAAATGAGCTGAAAGTCTCTTGTGTTGTGTTGTTTTGAAGGTCATTATATGTCGGATTTCTGCACTGAGAGTGCTCAAACGGTTTGCCTCCCTTGTAAGGAAGGCTTTTTTGCAGATCAGTACAACGTGTTTGACAGGTGTAAGGAATGCAGCACATGCCAACAAGGTAACACCAAGACCATTCAACACCTTGGGTTAAAGACATAACATTATTATAAAAGGGAGTCCTGTGACTGAAATCTTGTCTTGTTAGAGTACTCTGGAAAGTGTACGCCGACCACGGATGCAACCTGTGATTGTTCCTCTGGTTTTCTGTGCTCCAGTAGCAACTGTTCAGTCTGCAAGGAAAACAAAGGACGAGAGAGAGAGGAGAAAACAGGTGAGGCATACTTTAAACCTTTAAAATAAACAAAGTTGGTTTAAATAATTGGTTTAAATATGTGATATTGTTGCCAAAAAGCAGTTTTTCTTCCTGGATATATCGCTCAGTGTTTGACTGTGGGTGACACATCTGTGGCTACCGTGTGCACATACGGAAATATATGCGTGTTAGACACAACCACTGCTGTAGGCTAAAAACCCCCAACTCACTTATTACAAAGAAGTCTGGCCCACATTGTGTGTCACTCGAACTTATGTAGGTTTGACTGTGCAACAGACGATTGTATTGGGAGTGGTTCCTTATTATCATGCCTTACTTTGTCCTGTATGAATAGTTAAAGGAGGTTCTGTTCATAATAACGCCAAGGGCTCTTATTAAACAAGAGTAAATGCAATGAGAGCTGACTGGCATGAGTTTCTGTTCTCTGTCGTGAAGTCATGTTGTGAACAACCGATAAGGTATTCCGCAACATCACTAGACACGTCAACATTTTAATCACAGTAAGATAAGATCCCAGTCAACAAAGCCAGTCTATCTAACCGTCTGAATAAACTGATGATGATGTGACCGTCTGTCCAGAGGCTCCCAGTGACTACCTTCAAGTTTCCGTCAATGTCGGCTTTGTTGTGGTGTCCATCGTCCTCCTTCTGTTCATATCCACTACCTGCATAAAGAAGCTAAGGAAGCGCACAGCAAGTAAGCAGGCCTCAAAGGAAAACTGATTTGCATATGTCGGTTTTTATTTATATCGAAATGTTGGCATGATTTCAAACAGATAGTCACATATGATGAACTGAGCAGCGTAACTGAAACTGAATGTTACGCTCAACGATACGTGTGTCATCTTTTCATAACTCATTCTTTACGAAATTTGAAACCAACCAACCAACAAACACACAAACAAACTATTAAGTCTGGTGAAGAGCGCCGCCATGCTTAACATTTCCCTAGCAACACACTAGTGCACCTGAGAAAATGTGATAGATGAGCACAAACGTAAGGCCCTGGCTTCCTCTTAGAGTTCATTTAAATTTAATGAACATTTGTTAGCTGAAAGGAGGGGTCACTTTTATATTTAGCCACATATTACGTCACAAATCCTCAGCTAGAGATGTGGACTTTAAATGGTCTTTTTCTGTAGCCACATGAAATCTACTTAGGTTCAGCATAACTTCCAGGAATCTGTATGAATTCATGCTCATGGACATTCATTGAAAGTCAGGTATACTGCTACTAAAAACATTATTTGCACCATCCATCTCTCTCTCCCTCTCTGCTCCAGATAATAAGCCCATCCCAGCTGTAGCTGTCTGTACCAACACCAGTGAATTTCACCTCTCCAAGGAAGAGAGCGGTTTCCAGGTCATCATCCAGGACGAATCCAAGAACATTTGTGATCAGCTGCTTCTGCGAAAAGCCACCTTTGTTTGATAGCAAGTCTGAGAGCAGCCAATCGATCCTTTTAGCTACAGTCAGTCTAACACAATCAGTACTGATGTGGTGGCACAGCGTGTCTTGCAGACATAGAACACATTTAAACATGGAGAAATCTGTTAAGGCATCTTGAAGAGTTTGACAGATTGATGTCCAGAGAGAGCTTGCCACTGCTTCTTCAGCACTGTTGAGGTGCTCCTTGAACAATATGCCTAATCCCAGTATGCTTCTGTAGAGCTTCTGGAAAGATCAAATGTGTTTTAACTTTGAGTGTGGAGAGTAAGAGCAATCAATACTTGGTGCTTGGTTTTCACTGTCTCCTGGGTCAGCGACAGCGCCCTTTTTCATATATCCCATTCAGATGTTTGGAAAAATATGTATTTTTTTATGTATGATATACTTTGGGTGAAGTTAATTTATTAATTTCTTTTTGGTTTTTCAGCTGATTTTATATTGGTCAGAAACCCAAATGGTTTTTTTTTTTATTACAAATCCTTGACGAGCACATACATACCAAGAAAACAAGGCCTTGTATTATAGAGCTGAGTGTATCAAAAAGCGCTTTCCTATGATTTAATTGAGCTGCTGCATTTGGGGCTGTTTTGTTTCCAGCTATATCAAAAACAGCCAATGAAACACCAGTGTTGCCAATTTTACACACTGCAGCAGATGACATAGTGAGGCTGAAGCCATCACCAGTGAATGTCACCTTTAAAGGAGGACAGCGGACCCCAGCTCATGATCCAGGATTAATCCAAAGACCATTCGGGTCCACTGCGTGTGACCACATGTCTGAGAGGACCCAGTCACTTTAGCTACAGTCAATATGACTGTAATGACATGGCATTAAGTCCTGTAGTTTAGTTCCAAAATTAAATATTATACACCATAGTTTTAACTCAAATGTTGTTTTTCTGCACATCACATTTTAATCATTAAAATTATAGTCTTCAAAACTGTGTGTGTACTTCCTGTGTTTACCTGCGGGGGCGCTGATGAGCACGGTTTGTTGCTGACTGATCATATGACAGCTGCTTGTGTCCTACTTCCCTTCCTCGCTGGAAAACGCCACATCTGACAGGGAGGGAGAGACAGATACCACCACAGGGGGAGAGTAATCAACCGACCTCAAGATGCTGGCGCTAATAAACCGGCTTTTGGACTGGTTCAGGTCCCTGTTTTGGAAGGAGGAGATGGAGCTGACGTTGGTCGGCCTGCAGTACTCTGGAAAAACAACATTTGTAAACGTGATCGCTGTAAGTCTTCAGCTGCTAATAGCCACCTTGCTAGTGCTAATAGCATTAGCGCTAATAATGGGATGACAGTTACCAAGCTAGCTGTGGGCTAACCCACACTGCCTGGTTGTTGGGTCCAGAAACGATGTAATATTACTACGTTGGTGTCATCAAAAAAGAAAAACAAACAAACAAAGAAAAAACACCTGCAGTCAAGTTAGGTTGTTGGTCAGCAACTCGGCTAAGCTAACTAGTTTGGTGCTCGTCGGCTAGTGTTTTAACTGCTTAGCATGCTAAACCTTAAACTATTGCATCGTTTTATAATTGTCATAGTTCTTTGTCAGAGGGAAGTAAAATACATGTTGACAGTTACAACAAATGCCTGAGGTGCAGCCAAACAGGATGGATCACAGAGTCATGTGGACATTTCCAAACACTTATGCACAGGTCTCCTGCAACAATATGAAGCTCACTTCAACTGTAAAATAATAATAATTAAATAATAATCTAAAAACACCAAAGCTGGGGATAGTTTACTTACAATGAGTACTTGTCAGGTCAAATATTTTTAAATGACTGGTGCTTGATTCAATGAATCTGTTTGCATGAAAGGACGGGCAGATTTCTGTGCCACCACCACCACAACAACAACAACAAAAAACGGGTTCACAATCCAAATAATTTTATTTCAACCCATAATATTTTCAGATGCACAGTTCATGTTCAGTGTTTTCCTCAGATCTAAACACAGATAAGTAGATAAGGCTGCAGCTACTTTTAAACAAATGTGATAACGCTGCAGGGGCCGATTGTATCTTCTGCTGTGGCCCACTGTTTCGTTAAGTCTCTTGTGCAAGTTTGCAGCAATTTCTCAAAAGCTGCGTGTTTCTAATGGGGCAATTCACATTCAGTCAGAATCACTAGACGGCAAAGTGGGGTTTTCAGGTGCACATTGTGAAAAAACCCCAACGTCTGTTTGCACACATTTTACTCCATTGCTGACAGCCAGTCAAACCCAACCTCACAGGATGTAGGCACAGTCTGACAGAGTTTCATTGGATCAGCCTTTAAAGGATTTAAAATGATTCTCTGCAATATTTGGCACTTGCTTGGGACTAATGTGAATTTACAGTTCTGTACATTACTACTCACAGGATGTGTCTTGGCATTGATATGAGTAATGATGACCAGTGAACCGTGTTAAAGGAAGCTATTTCGAGACTGTTTTTGTCCTTAAGACATGTGGTTGCAGAGAGACAAAACACTTCAGGCCGCTTCATTTGCTAAAAGCATTGCAGTCTGTCCAACATGATTGTCGCTTGACGTGTCTTTAACAATGATGCACAAGCTTTTGTTGACATTTTCAGTTACATTAATGATTTGATAAAATCAATAGCAGCCTCTGGGTGAAGTAAAACTACCAGAGAATGAATTGATGAGTCAGTCGGTGGAAAATGAATCACAGTCACTATTTTCAAATCTTGTTTTCTATCAAAATAACGTATTTGTTCCGGCTTCTGATTGGTGAGGAATTTTCTACTTTTACATGATAAACAAAGCAAATCAGACAAAACAAGCCATCCCAAGACTTCAGTGTAGGCTTTGTGGAAAATGTGACAGGTAATAGTCTCCATCTTCAGTCATTATAGATCAATTTTAATTGATTCATAAAGAAAATGATTCTTAGTTAAGTTAGTACTCATTTTGTTGAGCATTTATGATTCGAAGAAAATCTATTCAGAAAATTCTGACTTCTGCACTCAAGGCTGTCAGGTAACAGCGAGGATATCAGAGGAGGAAGTGTGGTTTGAGGTCAGAACTTTATACAGCCTCTGCTGGTCTTTTACGCTGAAGAGATAAGAAAAAAAAAAAACTCTTCTACTATCCACTGTCGCAGAGTTTAGAGTGGATGAATGGTTGCACTCGGGGTAGTTCCTCCTTCGTCAGTCATAAGACCGCTGCACTCATTTCCACTTAGCTTTATCAGGTGACTCCAGCAAGTCATGTGCTGCAAAATGTGCATGCACCAGACAGTACAGGGCACTCTGGTTCACCAAGGAGGACACGGAGAAGGAATCTTAACAACTAGTGCATTTTGACTTCAAATGGGGATTCTGCATGCTGAAATGAAGCGTATGCTCACGTCTGTTTGCAGTAATGAACATTTGCAAAAACTAAAACATGCAGGGTATTTTTGGTGTAAAATTATTTGCTCCGTTCTTGTTTTTCTAGTTTCAAGCAAACCTTTTTTATCATACAAACACCAGTCCTTTTATAGTTGCTGCTTTGCACACAGATTTGAATATGCAAGGACAATCCAATCGAAATGCACCCATAAACGTGATTATTAGAGTCACATTTTATAATCTTTCCCTCCTTTGTGTTGTTTGATAAAAGTTCATGAATGACTGTGACTGCATTGTTCAAACACAAAACGTTACTCTAAAATTGGGTTCAAATGACAGTTTTTGTTTTAAACCGGGAACTGGTTGAGCGTCTGAGCTATTAATATAACAGGATGTAATGAACTTTGTTCAAAGTTACTTCACAGTTCCTTAATTTTTAAATACAAGCCAAAAAAAAATATTGCAGCGTTTTGTCATGATGTAGACATTTGCTCTCACTTGCCTGTTCAATGGGTACACTGGTGGAAATGAATACACTCAGTCCTCCTCTAGATATGATCTTCATGACTGTAATGTTCAGTTGAGGTGGAAACAGCGTAGGATAGGTGGTAGCTCGGCTGTATGATCTTTTTAGAGGATGTAGTTTGTGGTTTTAAACAAATGTTGAATACCTTAACCTTCATTAAGCTAACATCTAGTGCAGGATTGTTGTATTGGAATGCAGGTGTATCCAATGAACTGCCAAGCGAGAGTATATCACCAGATATCTTATCATCCCTCCTCTGCATTTAAAGGGTAGTTTAAAAAACAAAAAATGCCAATAAACAGTGCCTCATGAATTATTAAAAAACAAAACCCTAAACCTCAGCTCTGGTTCTATTGATGGTTGTTGAAGATCCTTTGATGAGGGTTATAAGAAAATGTAATGTACTTTGTTCAGAGATGCTGCACAGTCTTTCTCATTTATTAACAACAACAACAAAAATATATAATACTGTAAAAGAACAGGTTATTTTTTGTTGTAATGTGACTATGATGCAGCTAAGTGATGATGCAGTTGCGCTGTTGCATGTTGTTAGGCTGCGACATACATCCTCCTGTTGTGTGGATGCTTTGAAATGTGTGCGTGAACAAGCTTTATTTTACTGTGTCAAATAATTGTTTGTGCATTAAATTACGTCTTTTCAGCAACTAGGAGTCACAGTTTTATCACCAATGAATGTCTTTCCTTTCAGTCGGGGCATTTCAGTGAAGATATGATCCCTACAGTAGGGTTCAACATGAGGAAAGTCACGAAAGGAAACGTCACCATCAAGGTTCGGTTTGAGTCTTTCTGCTAAATGACACCCAGATAGATAGTAATTGCTTTGATAATGACAGGATTATGAAACCTGTATATCTTGTGACGACGTGCCTTTATTCGTGCAGATCTGGGATATCGGAGGGCAGCCGAGGTTCAGGAGCATGTGGGAGCGCTACTGTCGGGGAGTCAATGCCATTGTGTTAGTATCTGCGTCTGCCTTTTAGATCTGTCAATCGAGCACGAATTTACGGAGAACTTCCTAACCAGCAACCACCTGCTTATGTTAATTAGGTACATGGTTGACGCAGCAGATCGAGAAAAGGTGGAGGCATCGAGAAATGAGCTTCATAATTTATTAGACAAACCTCAGTTGCAAGGAATTCCTGTAAGTGTTACACCAAGTTTATGACCTGTGTGATTTCTGTAGTTGCGCAAAAATATATGTGGGTTTCTACTGAATACTTGCAGCAGGTTTCAATAGTATTGTGTTTTTAGGTTTTGGTTCTTGGTAACAAAAGGGATCTCCCCACCGCTCTAGATGAAAAGCAGCTCATTGAGAAAATGTAAGTATGAAAAAATTATGCACAAAACATAAACATAAAATTTGATTACAGCTGGATGTCCTGTTCTGTCATTTTTTGCATCAGTGTTGGTTATATCTGCTATAAAAAGGAGATTATATAAGTCATTTGAAATTTAAGACTAGATTATTACATACACAAGGTTTATAGTTTATTTTTTATTTTAATTCCACGTTCAACCAATCACTTCTGTGCTAATGACAGGATTAAAAAAATAACAGTTTGCTATCTTGTTACAACCGAACTAAAACTAATTTGTTGATTTCTGGCTCCCTCTACTGTCTTGAAAGAAATATGCAGAGTGTTGTTTCTTAAACTGTATCCCCACGTGCAGCAGACGAAAGAGAGTTACGATCAGTTTGGATGCATACTTATTATATTTGTTGATTCATGCACTTTTTTTCCACCCTATAGGAATCTCTCGGCTATTCAAGACAGAGAGATATGCTGCTACTCAATTTCCTGCAAAGAGAAAGACAACATTGGCAAGTTACACTTAGTTGTTATAGTATTATTTACAGTGGGTGTGGAGGGCTGTGCCCCGTTTAACATTATCCTACACCATCTCCGTGTCTGCCGTCTAAAACCAAAGCAATAAATGCGAATGCAAAGGGAGTCACTGTGGCACACATGTATTGTGTTTTTATGCAGCTAAATCTGCTGCTGCTGCTCAGACATGAGTGACCACATCATGAACTAATCCTCCCTTTTGATTTCAGATATCACACTTCAGTGGCTCATCCAGCACTCAAAGTCCCGCAGGAGCTGAAAATGCACGGGATGTTTTCCAGCCGTGTTTGCCATGTTACCGTCTTATCGCACCCTCGTCCACTCTGCAACGATGTACAGTCGTATCGTCACCTCGCGTGGTGCACTGTTCTGCTCGTGTCACACTATTTTTCTATCTTTCCATTTCACTTTGTGATTCTTTCACAAACCCAGCCAATGCACTACTGAAAATATAATTGTGGTAATAAGGAATGTAATTGGCATTATACATCTTGTGAAGCTGTACTGTAACTTGAAGTATAAACAGTTTTCTCATCTATCTTTTACCCCTCTGGCATTATCGGGTTTATCACCCTTATCCTTGGTATACAATACCCTCTTGTCGGGGTTTGTTCTGTCAAACAGGCCTCACGTAACGAGGAACTTTCTTCACGCAGTTATGATGCGAGGAGGTGGACTTGCAAGTTTTCCCACTTCTGTCAAGAGCTACGCTGTGTGATCATCTTTGACGACTGTCACCCTTAGCTTAATCAGGTTTTCTCCTTTCAATGACATGTCTGTTTTAGAAAATTGTGCAGGTCTGTACAAATATCAAGCTAGTATGATTTTTACTGATGTGGGATATGTGTGTGTATGAATATATGATTCTATTTAAAGTCTGAATGTACTAAAAGTACGGGGCCGCGTGGTCCGTGTTGGCCTCTGTTTGTAAGTAGCCTCGGTAGGATGATGTCCTTTGTGCTGCCTCGAAGCTGAGAGAGTGGCAGAATCTGAAGTGCCTTGTGCAGTGTCTCTCACCTCTGAAGCGAAGCAGCACGCAAGGTGTACAGTTAAACAAAAACACCACCTCAATATATTCAAGAAATAAAAAGGCATGCTTTTTAATTTAAGCATTGTTCTGTTATTTGTACTTTGTCCTCTGTCTTCCTGTATCACGCTGTATGCAGACTGCAAGAGCAATTATTATTGCTGGGGGGGAAAAAAATAAAAATTGTGCTGCTCTGTTCTACTGCAATGTGAAAATAAGACCCTGAATGCCCACACAAGTGTTTTCAGTTACTTGCCTGATCATATTACTGCTTGAGCCGAGGTTGAGGATTGCAGGTGACCAAGCTTCTATGTGAATAAAAACAAATACAAGAAAGTTCGCAGGGAAATGCACAAGCTGTACGCACCCTGATAAGACATCTAACTAGGCAGATTAGAGATGACACCTGTGCAGGTCTTTAAAAGTCCCAGAATACCAAGATAAAGAAGTACACCGCAGAGCACTGTTAAACCTTATGTAGGTTTTGTGTGTCAAAAAAAAAAACTTTTTAGAAGGGATAGGTTTTCAGATTTGACCTGATTAGACCTAGACTGTGTACACAGACTGTGCTTAAACGACTCTGCTGTCGTTATACATGCACCTGTTAATGATAACTTGAGAGTCCTGTTTGGAGACGTGTATAATAATTGTTCTGAGGTGGTTGACACCCACATGTTGACTTAACAGATCTGAATCATAAAGCCACACTCATTAAATATATTTACAATGGACGTGTGTGAATGTGTGTGTGAGCTGTTCCTTATTTATCACTTAGACAAAATAAATATACTCTAAGTATTATTAATTTACAAAAAGGGGATATTTTAAGTTTTTAATAAATACATTTTGCTGCTCACAAGAAGATCATAGAGACGCTTTTAAATAAACTACCACGTTTTTTTGTATTTATATCTAATTTTATAATTAGTGGGTTATGATTCATTATCTATCAATAAAACCTATATTGAAATCTATCTTATAAGAAAGTGTTAGGGATAGTTTAAATTGCGCAGCTTAGGTTTAGCCTGTCTTTCGCTCTGATTTTTATTTTTTATTTTATTTTTTCCGGATGTAACCCTAAACAAATCAAATCACGTCGATCACGTCCCGATTTTTAACTTCTAAATGAACGTTTCACTTTGTGGCTGTTTCTTATTGGCTCAGAAGTTATTAAAACACGGAACGCCACGAAACGCAACGAAGAGATTGACAGCTCACTGGCCAATCATTAGGCGAACACGCCTCGCTTTATAAATGACGACACAGCCGAAGGACCAATCAGGGCTCAGAACTAGGGAGGGGCTGGTTTGTTGACAGGAAGTGTGTGAGGCGGAATAACTACCTCAACCTCTCTGTGCTCGTAGTTTAGCCTGACAAACAGCGGATTTCCACATTCGTTCACGCCTCGGAGGTATGTGGACTTAAATTATGCGTCTTAAGATCGACCCAGGGCAAAGATGCAATGGAGGTCGGTAGTAGTTGGTCTGGTCGTGTTAAGACTCTCTTTCAGCTGTGTGCTGTGGCTAGCTTTCGGGCTGGGACCTAGCTGGGGGTTCAACTTCCATCTCGGTTTCAATTTGCACAAATTAGACTTGTTGTTCAGGGAGGAGAAAGGGACCGACCCGAGGGAGAGTGGCTCTTGGTCACAACGAATACAAGGACACAGGTATGAAGAGACGGCGAGCACCTGTGCGAATGTGGGAGAGGAGTCCACCAAGAGATCCTACCTGAGCTTCTTCGATGGCAACAAGGACGAGTACGTCCGGAGATACAGCTCGTTCCCTGACACTCTGAGAGAGAAAATGAAAGGCATGGCCAAAGAGATGTTTTATTTCGGATATGACAATTATATGAAATATGCCTTTCCTGAGGACGAGCTGAACCCCATTGACTGTAAAGGGAGAGGTCCTGACGTGCTAAATCCGTGAGTTACTCAAGGCTGCTCCGACTGTGAACTGGCTGCACCTGCTGCTGTGACACTCTGCGGGACAGCCAGTTACTTGAACTGTCCTCTGCACTTTGCATGTAGCATGTAATCAAATTGGCTTTTCATGCAACATTACTTCTGCACAGTAGCGAATAGGTTTACACAACATTTAATCAGGCAGAACAGGTCCCAGACTAATCAGGGCTTCAGAGGGTTTCTGCCAAGTTTCATCTGTTCATCATGCATGTAGAAGTAGGAGTGTGGGTAACCTTAAGGGAATATATGATCTAATGAAGATAGAGGGGGAAAGAGATGCATAGAAATATTGTTTTTCTTAAGTCTTATTTCCCATTTATCATTTTAAAATGGTCTCCATCAGTTATTCAGATCCACTAGTCTAAAGATTGTTGAGTTTATTATTGTAAAAGACTAAAATCAACATTGACACTTAAAGTTTGACACGGAAAAAGCAGTAGATTTAATCATAGCCATGTACGGTAAGTGTGAGAAGCACAGATTCATTTGGGAGCTCAAGTAATTCTAGTCCAGAGGAACCACTTGCACCGTGCACTGAAGTAGCTTTAATAACAGGGGACTTTAATTCCCTGTGCTGAAAATAGAAACCGACGTAAGAATTAAAATACCATTGTCATTGTGTATGTCATCTAATCGCAAATTTCACTCTTCATCCTGTTACAGTATCTTGTAACTTCAGGGTCAAGTGGTGACTCATTTCCACACAAGAACATATGCAGTAATAATACAGTCATTGTATGAAGTGTGTAACAAGATACTTTAACCTAGCTGAATTTGTAAGAAAAGCAAATGTGAAAGAGAACCAAGTAGAGTTTAAGTGCAGCACATTTCTTTAATCTTTCCAACAAAAGTTTTGTTCTTATACACCTGTACGAGATATGTAGTTTACAAGATTCTCCAGATTGAAAGTTTGACACAAAACAAGCTTGGTCACTTGAAAAGGTCAGATGCAGCCACATATGTAGTTTTTTTTTCCATGAATAGTTTATCTCTGTGCTGTTAAAAACACTGAAAACCGACACTGGAATTATTGTCTGTTGAAGAGGTCATCTTGTCAGGTCGAAGATAATAGATGCAGCTCCCTAGTTTAAGTTACTCTGAAGACATGATGGCCAGATGGGAAATAAACAGTCCCCACAGTCCCCAGCCGGTAACAATCAGTCTCTTCTTCTATGCAGTTGTTGAGGCTGTCTTAGTGTTCAATTGAACAACATAAGATATATTTACTGGCATATATCTGACAAAAAAAACATACACATTCATTCCAGTCCCACAATAGAAGTAGAAGTTGTGTTTTCAGTTGAAATAAATGTGGCACTCATCAGGGCAGTCGAATAGAGGGACAGAAAAGCGAGGGATGGAGGAGAACAGGGAGCGAGACGATCAGAATCAGAGAGTTTAGTTAAGCTTCAGAAATGTTTCCTTTGGTTTGTAATTAATCACTAATCATTAATATTTAAAATAAAATGAAAATCTACTTCCTGCTTCTTAACTGTAACAGTCATGGTTGATGGTTAGACAAACACCTCATTTCTATGTGGCTCAAGATCAGAAAGTTTAAGACGGGGTGATGAGACTCAGTCTCTGTCTATTTTTCTCTCCTTCTCATTTGCAATGAGGATAAGAGTGTGCTCTTGCATCTAAGCACTTGCTTTTGTTTCAGGTCGAACATCAACATCAATGATGTCTTGGGGAACTACTCCCTTACACTCATCGACACCTTAGACACTTTACTGGTAAGTAGCTTCAGCACCATCCAGTTCGTGTATGTCCTGAAATGCAGAATCTTGACTTTAAGAAGCTTATTTCGTTTTGTGTCGAAAATGTAAAATGTAAAATCTGCAGCACATTTAGTGTAAAAGTGGTTAATACTTCCTCTGCTGCACGTTGTGGGTTTTCTGGTACGCACAAAAGTCCCACCACATGGAGTCAGGTGTGACAGCTCCTGTTCCAACTTTAATATACCGACAGTTTTTTTGATCAACACTCCGCTGCAGCATCCACTAGTCCTAAACAAACCATCAAGACAACATTAAAGACACTTGTTGATCCACTGTGAATACATGGTGTGTGTTTTTGTGTCTCTCCAGGTGCTTGGCAATGTTACAGAGTTCCAGCGAGCCGTCAAGCTGGTCATAGATACAGTATCTTTTGACAAGGACTCAACTGTGCAAGTTTTTGAGGCAAACATCAGGTACGAATGTCACTGTTTTGTAGAGAGATGCTGCAGATGTAACACCTAACTGGCTAAACGTTGAAGTCAAAAAGTGTGTCAGCGTGGTTTACGTGACCGCAGTGACACACCTTTGATGACACACTACAAACAAAATGGCACAGATGTCAGACTAGTGTTTTTTCTTTTTTCTTTTTTGTACCTGACAAAGTTAACTTGTGCAGCCGATCTGTTTAGAATGACTAGTGTTGTCCACAGTTTATCAAACAATGATTTTTAGTCATTTCTGAAATGTGAACAGCAATGTAAAATTGAATTTTTCTTTGTAGGATCTTGGGAAGCCTTATCTCGGCCCACATTCTCCTAACTGACCCAAAGCATCCGTTTGGCAAGGTGGGCTTTGAAGGTTACGATAATGAGCTGCTGCACTTGGCTCACGACTTGGCCGTCCGCTTGCTGCCAGCCTTTGAGAACACCAGCACGGGCATTCCTTACCCCAGGGTGAGTGAGACTGTTGTAGCCATGAGCCAGTAATTATGATTTGTGGAGAATTCCCGTAGAGCATAGAGTAAAGCCTGCCTTATTTATTTCTTGTCCACAGGTGAACCTGAAGACCGGGGTTCCCCCCGATAGCATCAATGAGACTTGTACTGCAGGGGCTGGGTCGTTGCTGGTGGAGTTTGGCATTTTGAGCCGCCTGATTGGAGATTCCACATTCGAGTGGGTGGCTAGACGAGCCGTCAGAGCCCTGTGGAACCTGAGGAGCAACGAAACCGGTCTGTTGGGTAAGCATGACTGTGTAATTAAAAGATACTCCTCTTCCTTGATTTGCTTTAGCCTGCGTCCTGTTTCGTTTTCTCTCTGATTTTAAAAAGGCTACAACAAAATGTAACTTTCTGAAACGTCTCTCTTTAGGGAACGTTGTTAATATCCAAACAGGCCAGTGGGTCGGGAAGCAGAGTGGTCTTGGAGCTGGTATGGACTCCTTCTACGAGTATTTGCTTAAGTCCTACATCCTTTTTGGAGAAAAAGAGGACTACTGGATGTTTCAAGCTGCTTACGAGAGCATTCAGAACCACCTGAGAAGAGGGTGAGTCCCCACACTGAAAGAATGTGATGCAGCAGAGTGCATTTATTAACTGTGCAACTGTGAGACTATCAGAGCTATGCAGATCAGTGTTTGCGTAGGACTGACCCAAGGAAAAACTGCTGATAGCATCTAGTTTTGCGTTTGTATCTGAGATGTCTGACGTGGCATCTGTACTTACAGACAGAGACGGAAACGTAGCACGGTCTTCCATCTTCAGCAAGTGTTGATAACAAACTGTTAAGCAAGGCACATAGTTGTCACTTTCCTTGTTGGTGGTGTCCCTCAGCAGAAAAATGTGGTCCCTGATACGCCATAATGATAACGCGACAACACAACTTTCCCTTTTCCATCAGCAGTTTGATGTTTTATCAAACCTTCCTCCCTCTGTGTTTTTTTTCCAGGAGAGAGTCGTGCAATGAAGGAGAGGGTGACCCACCTCTCTATGTAAATGTGAACATGTTCAGTGGCGAGATAATGAACACCTGGATTGATTCCCTTCAGGCCTTCTTTCCTGGGCTGCAGGTTAGATGTTGTACATGCAGCTATGAAAGGATCTTATCTGAACAAATGTGTAGCCGAGTAAAACAAATGTGCTGCTCTGTCCTATAGGTGCTCAATGGTGATGTAGATAATGCCATTTGCCTGCACGCCTTCTACTATGCCATCTGGAAACGCTTCGGTGCTCTTCCAGAGAGATACAACTGGCAGCTACAGGCTCCCGATGTGCACTTCTACCCTTTAAGGCCTGAGCTGGTGGAGTCAACTTATCTACTTTACCAGGTAAGAATACTTGATAGTTACACAGCATTGAGCGTCGACGTTGGTGTTTGTTGATAACCTGCATCTTTTGCTTCTACAGGCGACCAAAAATCCTTTCTATTTGCATGTCGGGATGGATATTCTTCAGAGCCTTGAGACAAATGCCAAAGTCAGGTGGGCTACAAAATCCACCACACCTCTGTGAAGCTGTGTTTTTAAATATGCTTCATTTATATGTTATGCATTTGTTATTTGCAGATGTGGGTACGCCACTCTCCACCACGTGGTGGACAAATCCAAAGAGGATCGCATGGAGAGCTTTTTCCTCAGTGAGACCTGCAAATACCTTTACCTGGTAAGTAGGAGCCTGATATTAGATCATAATAGGGTTGTAATACAAGCTATTGCAATAGATAAAATGTTATCTTCTGTTTTATTTTGGGTTGAAAGTCTAGAGGGCCTTTAATTTAATTTACTACTGTCTGTTCAGAAAGGCTAACTGATTTATTTTTTTGTTTACTGAGCCTTTACTTAACTCGGTTTGTCCCATTGAGACCAGAGATCTCTTTCACAAAGAAGACCTTTGCTGAGAGCAACACAGTTTCAACAGGAAATAACATAAAATCATAAAACCACAGAGTTGCATAACAAAGAAAAGCTCAGTTAAAACTTTTACACCCAGACGAACAGATTTCATCATCTTTTAAAACGTGTTCAGGGTTACTACGTTTTGAAATTTGACATTAGACTGTGGTTGTTTCCATGCAGCTGGAGCAGAAAACATAAAAGCCGTCTTTCCCAATTCAGCGTGTATCTTGCAACTATAAATTGCAGCATTTCAAGCTTAAAAGAGAAGATAAAGATATAGGAATCATGCCAAGAATAGATTTGTGAATGGAAACATATCAGTGACTAAGGCGGCATGTGCTGAAAACATTCAGTTCACTTTTATCATATTGTTTTGAACATAACAGTGTGACGAGAGATCCGCGAACTACAAGGGAAAGACAACACTGTTTTTTTACTTCTTCTTTTCCTTTCTCCGATGATCAGAGTAACAAGCCACTTAGGATGTCATAAGGGAAGCAGCTTCTCTTAGTTCTCCATGACATTCAGCCACATAAAACAACATCGCATGTGATTTTGACAAAGCCAGGACGTCGCTGTTGATCTATTTCTCTGTGTTTTGTTGCATGTTCCTAAGGCTAACGTCTTTTTTAATCAATCAATATATGGTCACATCTGGATCACTGTGCTTTTTTTCCCTCTTGCAAATACTTTCTCTGATGTACTTTAAAAGACCTCTAGTTCCAAGAATTGCACTTCTTGTGTGTGTGTAGTTTTAAGAACAATTAAAAAGTTCCTGTGGTTGCAAAGCGCCTCACGGTTGCAGCAAGAAATGCGGCGCCTCTTCCTCTTCAAATGGCGTTTAAATATACTGAAACCCAAACCGGGAAATAAGGACCACAATTCAATTTAACTGAATTTTCAAAGAGACATCCTGGGGATTTACATAAACAAAGTATATAATGGGAGCTGTACATTGTTGCTGCAAGTTATGTATTGTTAAAAGTGTAGAGGGATTGTTAAAATAGCAGAAAAGAGTGAAAATGGCCATCGCAGTTTCGTCTTTAAATTAATTGCTTTGTTTATTGAGTTTAACTTGCAATAGCATCAGAAAAAATACAAGTTTAAAAGCTGGGAACGACAATTAGTTGGCATTTTTGAATGATAAATAACCATTTCTTGTATATATTAGTCTTTAAATGTTAACACAGCTTCAGTGTCAAGGTATTATATCAGAAATGCCACCTTTATTTGATTATGTAGGTGAGACCCAGCATTTGTGTTGGGTCCATGCCGTAGTTTACGATCAATAACAAACTTGTTCATGCGTTTCAGCTGTTTGATGAGGACAACCCGCTCCACAAATCCGATAACAAGTACATCTTCACTACCGAGGGTCACATCGTGCCTATAGACAAGCGCTTCAGGGAGAAACGGTGGAACGACTTGTTTCCATGTGAGGAGGAAAAGCTGGCGGAAAGGAAGCCGAGCAACCAGCCACCTCCGAACAACATAAGCAACGTAAGGCCGTCCACCATCCTCACCGTTCTAGACTTATTGTAGAGGCTCTTGATCACAGTCTTCTTTCCTTTTCTCTCCGCAGTGTAACAGGATCCCAGAGGAGCGACGGTATACTCTGCCGTTAAAGAGCGTCTACATGAGGCAGATTGATCATATGGTGGGACTTTTTTGAGTGAGAGGTTGGATGTGGTGACATTAGCAGGACCAGGCCTCCAGTGCAACTCCTCTCATCTCATGCTGTGACTTTTAGAAAAAGGGATCCACTGTTGGTTACAATCCTCCTTTCATCCGTTCCTCTGCTCAGGAAATTGACACTAGAGAAATCCTGAGACAAACAGTTTGATTACTTACTGTATTAAATTAAAGGTCTGTGTGGGTGTTTTTGCTGTAGTTCGCAAAGATGACATCTTTTCTTTTGGAACGTGAGGAGTCATCGTGCATAAATGTTTGGCTGGTGGAACAAAAATGTTAGTGCGTGTGTGCTCAGGTATGAGTGTGTGTACATCGCGTGTGTGCTTGTTTGAAATTGCAGCCGAGCTGTGAATCATGATGTTATGTTTATGGGAACAGTGCCATCTAGCCGCACACATGTAAAATGCATAGCCTTTAAAAACACTCACCTCTACAGAAATCTCTCTAAACACGATGATCAGTGCCTCTTTGCGGTCGATTCACTTGACTAAATCGATGCTTTTATGTAAGGGCTGCACATTAACCGATAATAACAGGCAATGGCTTATGCACACACTGTAAAACCCTGATTTGTGTGTAAAATGTTTTATCCTGCAGGAATAGTGTTGGTCTTAGGCTGGTTGTCACACATGTTTTCCCTTCAGAAAAAAAAAAAATAAATAGCAGTAGCCATGAGGATTCTCGATTGGCTTCTGGATTTTAATTGCACATTGGTCAAGCACCAACCTCTGACACATAAACCGCTTCCTTCCCATTTTTTGACAATACTGAAACAGAAGCATTGATCTCTCAGGCTTCTAGTTGCTTGACGTCTTACAAAGGTGAAACAAATGTGCCATGATCGAAAAGAGAGGGAGGTTCAGAATGACTCTTCAAAAGTGCCTTCAATTTGTCTCTGTCTTTCTGGACGCTGTACAGTGCATATTAGTTGTGGATAACACGGTTGAATATGTTTAGAGACCACTGTTGATATTGCACAATAAGTGTCATTCCATGTGTATGTACAGTTTTACACTGATTGTGACGTGAAGAAACTTTTTTTTTTTTTTTTTAGACATGACAAAACAAGCCATAAAATTAGACATTTTTAACGTGGGTTAATGTTTAATTAGTGAAAACATATTTGTTTTCAATAATTTTATCATTTTTTTTTTGGCTGTTTCTCTTAAGTGCACATCATCATCTGTATTAACTGTCATGTGGTGAGAACTCAGGGTATAGAAGAAACTCAATGGATGCTTTCAAGACAAATAAAATTTTCTTAAAACGTTGTTGCCTGTGATCTACATCGACACACTGCAGCTGTACTGTGAATAACTGATTATTGATCTACGCAGATGGAAAAGATATGAAGTCTCGTTAACTGCGTCGTCTGATTTATTTACGGCTCTAGCGATGTTTATTTTCTGCCCGATTCATCTTTTGCCAAGCACCCCGACTGTACATTAACTATAATGGCTGCATCAGTCAGTGGTGTCACAACAAGTGTCGTTTGAACTGCATCATGTTTTCTTTGCCTCCGATTATCTCCAAAGGAATGGTTCGAGATTTTGACAAATGTGCATATCTGTGTTCTTCCTTAGAGTTAAATGAAAAGATTGTGTCAGATACACTTGGAAAACTTGCAGAGATTATGTTTATTCGTGGATCCTGAGAAGAATGGCACTTTAAATTAAGAAAAAATAAAAAATAAAATTTGGTGCTGCAAATTTGATGCCACTTCATACAACGCTATACTAACGGCGTTCGTTTAGCACAGATTAGCTTAGCACAAAGGCTGGAAACTGTTGCGACTCCATCCAAAGATAACACACATTTGTGATTCATTTGTTTAACTAAAACCTGAAAATGTGAAGCACCGGTTGAACAAATGAGATACTGAAGATGAGACATGTTCATTTTTGATTTGTGGAGATGCTAACAAATGGATTTGTTAAAAAAATAGTTTTATATCACAGTCTTTGTGCTAGGCTAAGCTAACCAGCTGCTCACAGTAACTGTGTATTTATCCTGAGTTGTACTGATCTTCTTATCCAACCCTGCCAGATAATAAAGAATTGTCAAAATGCCAAACTCCTTTTCATCTGTAAATTAAAGATAAAGGTATATTAATCCTAAATATGACATTTTTCAGTGCTTTGAAGGAATCTGAAATAGTCTGTGAAATTAGTAAATGACCAGTGATGACCAAGACACTGATGTGTTGCTTTTAATTTGACCAAAAAAAAAAAAAAAAGGAAAAGTGTTGAGTTTTCTACAGAAGCTTTAATAAGTTTAATCAAGGAGTACAATTGTTGGTTTCTGTACAGGATAGTTGGCTCATAGGCCTAGAGTTTTATTCAATTGTATTTGAAGTTTAATACATCTACCATTCAAAAGTGTTACAGATCAACATGGTATCATCACACTTCACGAAGTGTCCAATACAAATCCGCTCCATTATATACACTGGCCCATTTCAACTATTGCAAAAAGTTAGTTTCCTAACACTTCTCTCATAAGTTCAGTTTGTAACCTGCTTAAATCGTGTTACAAACCGTACCTTAGTGTGTCTGTAAATAAAAGCCGTTTCTAATTGATTTTAATTCTCTAACAGAGGCTGAAGTGCATATGCAGGTGGTGAGGCCATCTTTTTTCATTCGCTCTTACTAGAGCCACTTCCTGGAGCACAGAGACAATGCGTTAGCAGGACATCTATTCACATTAGTACATGTGAGAAGAAATCTCTTCATGCCGACAGAAGCTTTTGATGTCTTAACTACAGTTTGCGTGGCCCTCCAAAGATGAGTTCAAGAGACCTGATAGAAAAGTTAGCTTGACTAAAATTCAACTCTTCTAGACTGAGTTGCCAAGAAGTCTTTGGTCAAAGCTATATGTTAGTTATGAACACAACAAATTGATTGATTTATTTAAATGTTTTTGCATTCGCTGGTTTGACGATGGTGTTTTGACGGGACAGCGTACTTCTTCAGTCCTCAATTTGGATTTGAGGGACTCGTGGAATGGGACAGGGCTACATCAGTACCCTGTAAAAAGAGAGAGGCAGAGTCACATTTCTGAGGTGATCATGCAGTCAGCAACTATCTCAACTATCATCACAGTGGTTCATCAGCTTTGCTCACCATGGTTTGAGTTCTCAGCGTGGCTCTTAGAAGAGACCGCAGTCCTTCAGGTTTTCTTTGATGATGATGTCGGTTACGGCGTCAAACACAAACTTGACGTTCTCTGTGTCTGTGGCGCAGGTCATGTGAGAATAGATTTCCTTGATGTCTCTGCGCAGGTTCAGGTCCAAGAACTGCATTTTGATGTAGTTACCGGCATCCTCATAAGTGTTGGGGCCTTAGCAAGACAATATTAAGACAACGTTTCATTTCCTTATCGCTTTCTTAAAAGTCTTAAAAAATGCTGCCATTCAACACAGAGTGGCGATCTCACCATCGTATTCTGGGAAGCACATGCTGAGGTGAGCTTTCTTGATCTTCTCAATGAACACGTCCTTCTTGTTGAGGAAGAGTACGATGGAGGTGGCGGCAAAGTAGCGGTGGTTGCAGATACTGTTGAACAAGTGCAGACTCTCGTGCATTCGATTCTGGAAGAAAAGACCCGGTTCCAGACCTTCAAGTAAATCAACTGTTGATTTACCAAGGAGCATAAGAGACAAATACTAAAGAACGTCAAGTGTGTAATTTCGTACCACTTCGTCATCCTCCACCAGCACCATGTCGTAGGCGCTCAGAGCAGCAATGAAGATGATACAAGTGACACCTTCGAAACAATGAATCCACTTCTTCCTCTCTGACCTCTGGCCGCCCACGTCAAACATTCTGCATGGAAACAGGAGTCATTTTATTTGCGATTACCGCCATATCATAACAGGGATCCCAGCAGATGATTTATTGGAGTTACCCTGTTGAGAAATATTGCACCGACTCACCTGAAGTTGAGATCTTTGAAGGCAAACTGGGTCTCGATGATACCAGTGGTCTTCACTCTTGATCGCAGCACATCCTGCTCAGTGGGCACATAGCCGGGTTGGACCAGTCGCTCTAAGTCATTCAGGTAGCTGCGGGAAATACGATTCAGTTAATGACAGATACTGATAGGAGAAATTAAAATTTTAAATCATTTCGTGTGATTCCTTACTATCCAGCAGAGTCGTTAAGTTGGTACTCTGAGGCCCTGTCAAAGCACGCCTGTATGCCGGAATCCTTCCACAGACGCAGAATGATGTCCGCCATTTCTTTAGGCATGGTGCCTTCCTCGATGGTATCTGCAAGATGCAGGAGTTTCCTGGCGTCGTCCTGCATTGCGGACCCAAGCAGACAGGCACACATTTACGTTTAGTCTGCCAGGAAATCAGCATAACATGCATGTGAAAGCGTACGTCTGCAGTCGTTACCTGCTGATCAGTGTGGCCGTAGTTGATATTGAGTGTGTTCATGGCCTTCACAATGGCCATGATGGACTGCAGGGTGTTGCTGTAGATGATGGTGATGAACTCCAAGCACTCCTCAAGCGAGTAACCATCTTTGTGGATAATTCTGATGACAAGAGCACATAGATTTACAATGCAGCTCAGTCTGTCCAAGAGGAAAGCTGTTCAGATGGATGCAAAGTCAAATATCTTACTTCATCTGTTTGACAATTGTGCTTTTGCCTGATTCTCCAGCACCTGTAGGAAAGTGTAAAAACAAATGAATTGTTTCATCAGGTAATATAGTAACGTTGTTATTCCAAACTTTGCTTAAACACCTTTTCCTGAATTTGAAGAAATGCAATATGTTCTTCTCTAAAACTTTGTGCTAAAAATGACGGCTTAGTTTTGGGTGAATTGTAATTTGCATAATTGCCGGTGACCTCATGGCATTTCAGCAGGATCCCAGCAGATCATAATACTTCTTACTTCAGGCCTAATCTTTCTTCCTGTCCCTGACCTACATTATCAAGCGGATATGATGAGTACGAAACATTATCTGTAACAACCTGACAGGCGCTCAGAACCACTCATACCCACGTCTAAGTACAGAATCCTTTGGCGACAATTGATTTGAGTTAATAAGATATTCTGACATGCACATATTGTGTTTTATGGAATCTACTAAACAAGTTAAACAAAAAAAATAATTATCACTGTGAGGCATATCGTTTTTTCCCCCCCTTGTTCATGTAATAACTTAATGCCCAGTAAAAGTAGATTCTGAGCGCTTCAGCCACAGGCTCTGTTTGGGTTTGATGGCAGGGTATCTGTGTCCTTCATGGTTAAGCCCTTTGTGCTGGAGGACCTGTTGTCTCAGGATTAACAGAGGATTGTCTTGAGTGATTATCAGCATGTCTCAGCAATTCAGTGACACGAGTTATTAAGCTTTTACTTCTATGTTCAACACAGTTGAGGCTTTTAAAATGCAGTCAATCCAGAGCAATACTTGTCCATCAGTCATCAGCATGTGTGTAGGATAACTTAATCAGTCAATCATAAGAAACATTTAAATAGAAAAAGAAACTGTATTGTTACAAATGTTTTATCTTCCTGCCGTCAGCTTTTCATAAAGCATGCCATAGCTGCTGGACTGTGTGCAGCATATCCTACTTTTTTAACTCAAAGAAAAACTGCTTTCATCGTCTCAGCGGGCCCTTAAATATGTGCGACCAGAAGATGAAGCTTTCTGTTAATGCATCATAACTGTTTCGATTCCCGGGTCCCCACTGAGCCAACTTTGTCTGTGTTTACCTAGCAGCAGCAGCTTGACAGTCCTTGCATCCTTGTCGGCATCCTCCTTCAGCTTCTTCTCCAGCTCCCTGGAGCGTTTCTCCTCAGCGCTAGCTCCGGCCCCCATCCTACTTTTCCCGGCTTGGGCCCCTCTGCTCAAAAGCCAAGTGACAGGAAAAATGGAAGCAGGTCCTTGCTGCTCGCCTACTGCCTGGCCGGTGCCTTCAACTGTGCAGCTGACGCGTCAACTGCCTGCAGCAAACACTGGATTATGTTTGAGTATTTTCCTGTCTTAGGAAAGGATTTTGGGCATCCTATGCCCACCTGACCAGAGGTGGCCAATGGAGAACAAGGACAGGGGTGTTTTAGGCAGGGCGAAAGGTGTGAAGAGATGCAGACATACATTGGTGTAGGAGTGATCTAACCTTTAGGGGGGACTTTGCTGCGCTCAGCGGAAGATGAACATCGGCTCAAGTACTTATCCCTCTGTGCTGTTATTAGGTGCCTTTAAAAGAGATGCATGTGAAGCTAAATGGTGTGGGATGCTTTTGCGTAGCTGGGAAAACAGTTCCACAGCAAGATAAAAATGAAATGAGGTGTGGGAATGAGCGTGGCCTTGTGCATATGGCTGATGAGACTGACGACGGCTTTGCAAACTGTATTAAAACAAACCAAACAAAAATAGCACTCTGTGCTTCACAAACCCCCCAAAATCAGCTAATGGGACACACAACCAGACCCTAAAACGCCCAGCCCCAATATGAAGAGAGGCACACTGACATTTCTTATTGGATAGTGCAGAGCAGACTGAAGGGTGAGTTCTGAAGTGCTTAAAGAGCTTTGCGGTTTCACCTGACAGATCTCATTGACCTCAATCTGCAGCTGGTTAAGGACGCTAATCTGCTCACTTTCAATTATGTATGCGTGCATGTACAGTGTGTGTCTGGTTAGGGAAGTATGTTTATTTTTTAAATTCCAACCTGCACAGGTTGGAATTTAAAAAATGCCACTGAAATATATAAAAAAAACAATGTGAAAAAAAATAAAGACTTGAACTGGATACCAGTAAACCTGAGTGGGTGACATCTTTGTGTCCTCTCAATGCTTAGTTAAAGCAGACTTTGATTTGATTACACAGTCAGTCAAGAGTCTGTCAACTTGGTAGATCTTGACTTGGGAGCATTATTTCATTCTTTGCAAAGATGTTGCAAACCCGTCAGATTTACTTCTAAATGTTTATGGTCTGGGCAGCACAGTGGAAAGGCGGTTAACTTTGATGCCTCGCGGCGAGAAGGTCCCGGGTTTGAATCCATGGGCCGACTGGGCTTTCTGTGTGGAGTTTGCATGTTCTCCCTATGTCTGCGTGGTTTCTCCGGCTACTCCAGCTTCATCCCACCGTTCAAAGACATGCTCATTAGGTTAACTGGTGATTCTAAATTGGCCGTAGGCGTGAGTGTGAGTGTGCATGGTTGTCTGTGTCTCTGTGTTAGCCCTGCAAAAGACTCTGTCCAGGGTGTACCCTGATGACAGCTGGGATAGCCTCCAAGCAGACCCCGCGACTCTTCACAGGAACAAGTGGTTACAGAAGATGAATGAGCGTTTGAGACATGGAGTTTAATTTCGCTAAACATCATGAAAACCTGCTGTATTAACACCAGGATCAGCAGAAGTTCTTCCACTGCAGTTCAGTGCAACCCACGTCACACCATCAAAGATGTCCTGCAAACTCTGTGCCAATCACTGGCAAACAGAAGACAACGTGTGTTATTATAAAATATAGAGCTTTAATTTATTAGTTAGCAACATTGAGGAGGAAGAAATGATAGTAATTTTTTTACAAGTCATTGTAATAACACCCACTGTGCTTATCGTATCTCACTTTACCTTAGTGACCCAGGGCAAAGTCTGCCAAACGGAGAAAAGAAAATAGATGCACATGTTTGAATATAAGTTTTGCTTTGTTTCGTTTTTTTTTTTTTTTTGGAAAAAAAGAGAGGGAGAGAAAGAGAGACAGAGGAAAAATAAAATCGCAGTCTTTCTGACCTCTCAGCGTTTCCCCACCATAAAAATGTGTCAGCACATCTATCATGTATTTCTGATAGTATTTCCATATCCCCACAACAAGACAGACATTCACTGACATCCACGGCAACTTAGCATTTTAGACGAATACCATATACATTACACTGTACATGCCATGCACGATAACAAGCCACCTCCTGAGGATTTCACTAGGGTTCTCCCTCCAGGTTTGGTGGTAATCAGCTTGTTACTGGTTGTACTGGTTGTGACGTTTGTTTTACTGTGTAGAAGTTGCTCAGTTTCATAGTTTCATATCAGATGCGGCACTAGCACTAGCACATAAAGTCGCTATGAAAGCTCTGTTGTTGACCAGTTTAAAAAAGGAAGTACAGCACCAATCAGAAGCTCTGAACATCAACACGTTTGTGTCGACCAATTAAATAATTCATATTTACTTGGAAAAACCAATAATTAGAATGAAAATAGCAGGAATGCAAACTTTGGATTCATTGAGAGCTAAAAAATAAAAACTGTATACTTGACCTTGTATGAATATACTGCATATAATATGCCACAGATACATGTGAAGTATTTACTATTTATTAAAATCACCAATTTGGCAACAGAAGGTGCTTTGTCTAATAATATATATATATTTTTAAATTCACAAACTGTCACGAACTCACATATAGCTGCCTGCTGGAATATCTTATCCCCACAGAGAGAAAAGAGAAGGCAATGTTATGTTTTTCAGCTTTTGTGTCATTAAAAGACCCTTTGTCCCCCACCCCCCAAAAAAAACAGCTTATCACAAAGATCACGTTCGTTAAGAATACAACATTGAGATGTGATATTCACATATAAACAGAGCAAACACTTGGCAGCAACCGAGTTCTGGAAGAATATGAGCGAGCGATGCAACATCTTTACTTTCAGGCCAGGCTGGACCACATCATGAAAGGAAAGTCATCTGGCCTGCCACCGAGGGCACTTTCCTTCACATGTATGACACACGTGAAGGCAGTCTGTGGGCATTTCTATAAATGTTTGCACGTCCCGTGAAATGCCATTTTAGTCATCTTTCTGTCATCTTGTACTTTGCAGTTAAAAAAAAACAGAAAAAAAGAAAAATGTTCCATATACAGTAGAGTTCCGGGGAAGAAGTTTTCTCTCAGCTTAGACACTGAATACTGCCAGCAGTCAAATGATCCAACATGGTCAGTTTCTGAATACACGGTTCATTAGTCCTTGTCCACGTGCGGATCCTCCCATTGTCCTGGGTTATCGTTGCTGTTTCTCAAAAACACCAAACATAAAGATATTCTCAACATAATAACACATCGTAATAAACACTAACAATAATATTATAATAACAACATTTGCACAGATTTATCTATTCACAAAAAACATGTCTTCTAGATAGGTACAAAGAATTACTTTTTACAACCTACAATAAATATTGTGTATTTTTTTTCCACGATGCTGTTGCTTTCTGTTGCAGTTTCTGTCACGTGACTGGAGTCATTCCTCTAAATGGAGGGTTGCAGTGTTTAGGAAGTTGTGTGAAAAGGTAGACGCGGGGGTGCTTGACTATGAGAGGCTACATATCTGGCTCCTCATGTCTCGGCTGGAGTTGTTTCCTCATCGTGATGCCGGCGGTTGCGAGGCTTCTTCTGTTCTTTCAGTTCCTTCAGGCTTTTGGCTTTGTTGTCCACGAGGCTGCTCTCGCCAAGCTGCCAGTAATCCTGGCAGTACTGGTTGATCAGCCCCATCTCTGGCTGGCTGAGGATGGTTAGCAGGTCCTTATACTGACCGGCGCTCGGAGTCCAGGCGCTGGACTGCAGTGGAGGGAGGGCCGGGCTGCCTGTCTCCACCAACACGTTGTTGACCGTGCGACTGGAGAGGACTACGAGCTGCAGCTTCACAAGAGTGTGCTTGAAGTTTTTCTCTGTGGACGTGCACTGGTAGATGCCGCTGTCGGAGGACTGCAGGGAGCGGATCAGAAGACCTTGGTCTGTTTTAAGGATGCGGCCCTCTGAGCGAATCTGGAAAGAACAGGAGGAGAATTTCAAAGACTCAAAATAAAATGAAGTTCAAATACAAAACTTGTTCAAAGAAGCAGCTTCCACAGGCCATGGAAACCTGACTGTAACATCTTCCCAGTACAAGCTGAGCTCACCTCTTTCCTCCTGTCACTGTTTTCCTTTTGCAGGTGCCACTTGAGAGACACATGAGGAGACCTGGCCTGGCACTCCAAGAACGTAGTGCTCCCCTCCACCCCATACTGAACTGACTCCAGAGTGTTCTTATTGGCTAGAAAACACATATATTCAGCATATTTAATATTTTAATTAGGAGACAAACTCTGAATACTCTGCAGCCTTAATACAATCTCATACTCACTGTTCGAGTTGTAACCTCTGCACTGGCGGATTGGGTTTCCGTACTTCACATCCTGCCTACGACTCCTCCTGGAAGCGTCAGATCAACGGATGAAAATGAAAAGCTTTGCTTTGACAGATTTTAAAAGAAATATCACAGAATTCCAATTGAATACTGTGACTGTGTGCATGCATGCTGCTCAGTAATATCCTCACCTTTTCTGTGAGGCGGAGTATCTAGAGCAGGACTTGCCATCCCAGGCGCAGTACGGATCCCTGGCCAGACAGCAGTCAGCACAGGCCTCCCCATACACATCACAGCGATGGAGCGCCAAGTGGGTCACGCCCAAGACTGATCCCACATACAACTGTTGCTATAAAATGAAACACAAATAAAGATTAGAAACTAAATACTTTCGGACTCTTCTAGACAAGTAACAGATTTATTTGTACCGAGTGTTTAAGATCTTCCCTTTCGTAGCCTGCCATGATTATCTGTTGCATGTAATTACTGCCTGATCACATTCTCCTTTGTTTGAAATTTGTATTTACATATCAGCTCTTTGTACAACACTGCAGGACACTAAGTTAACTGTAAAGTGTTTCCACATTTAGCTGAACTGTTTACTCTCATCCACTTTGGACTTACTTACCCGTTTTGATGAAATCTTCATCGTGGTGATTGGTGTGGGAACCTGCAGTAAGACAATAAATAACCTTAAATTACCGGTAGAGGGAATATTGAAACAAACGCCCCATGCAAAAAGAGGAGGACCGACGTGACTGAGGCCACACGACTGACCTTGAACACCTCCACTTCCTCTAACACCAGCTCCTCTGTCTGCGAATCGTCCCTTGGTAGGACAATGACTTTCTGGACGGTTCCACGATCTGAAAGAACAGAGATAGAACTTTAACTCAGCTCTGCGGATGCTTTGAAGTATTCTTTTAAAATGATCTTAATATTTGTAAAATGAATGACCCACAATCGGCCACATTCACGGTAAAGACAGCCTTTGAGACAGACAATTCGACTTCGAAAGCACTGACCTGTGCCAAGGAAGAGCACCTCATAGTTCCCGTCAGCAGCTGCGACCTGGTCGACAGCAATTGTGGTGAACTCGTAGTCCACGTTGGTTCTGACCACCAGGGGGCGCTTGTGCACCGGGTAAACAGCGTTGTACATGGTGGGGTGGTTTCTCATGAAGTTGATAACCTCATCTGGGTAATCCTTTGTGGATTTCATATTGGGGGTGAAAGTGCCTCCGGGACACTATTGACAGATTAGAAATGTCAAAGTCAAAGCTGCTCTTTTTCTCTGTGGTACAAACATGGCCTCAGTCAGTAAGGGGTGTCGTCTGTATTTCATTTTTTTTTTTTTAACTCACAGTTCCAGGTCGAGGGTAGGGTATCTTCCCAGTGTACGCCACCCACTGGTAGTTGGGGCCTTGCTTGTGAGCAAACGGCCCGTTGAAGACCATACGAATGTCAGCCATGGAGTAGACGCACACCGCCGAGCCTTTGAACACAGACCTGGAGGAGACAAAAGAAAAGAAGGTGAGCACACGGAGGCAGCAGCCAGCGGATTGAGATTATCTCCCTCCCTGAGATAATTACTCAGAGTGCTCTCTGCGGCTGCTAGGATCTACTTCCTTCCCACGTACTCTCTCGGCCCCTTACAGGAACGCGCCGAAACATTATGATGTGCACAAACACACTCTCAAACTGACTCAAGCAGAGTCAAGCTGTCTGACACACTGACATACAAACACCCACGTACTGCAGAGAATCGCCAGAGTACCGGCTCTTGCTGCTGTGTGGTGGGTGTGCTATGTTTGCAACTCCTGTCACGGGCCCCTATCATTAGCACCACATGTGTTTCTATCAGCTGGGTTTAAACGTGCCCGATGTCTAAAGAGAGGATAGAAACAATAACAGTATTTGTTTCGCGAGTACATTAATCAAGGCAGGTTTATTATGACTCCGCGCGCACCTCTTCCTGCTTGTTTGCCGTCAGAATCTCAATTTACACGCTGGCTTGGCTGCCCTGAATTTTAATGCCGAGTGCTGAGTGACAACCTGCTATCAAACCTGACCTACGAGGAGCTACAAGGCTCAGGCAGACTCCCTCTGGGCTCCACGTTCAGTCTGTGTCTCGTCTCTGTAGGCGGAGCGCGGCAGGGCCGTACGCGACGCAGCGTTTCATCATCATCATCAGAGAGTGCTGACACTTTCAGCTCTCAATGAAAACTAAAATACACTTTCCATCCGGGCAAAGTTAGAGAGTTTGAGAGTTGTCGCTCACTCACCCTGAAACTGAGAAGACTCCGTAGATGACGGGATTCTTGGTGTCTTGAGTGGGCTGGATATACACGTCCCCTGATAGACAATGACAGAAAATGATAGTAACTAATCACAATCATAAACCATTAAACGCAGTGGTTGAGGAATAACTCTTGATTTAGGGGGTTCAATAGTGAATATAGTGACAAAAAAATGACAAAAACAGAACAAAAAAAGCAGAAAATTACAAGCTGCTTGTCTCCATAGTTTGTTTTCTATTACAATCAGTATAAAAGACCTTGACCTGTCGTTGGTGTATAGACCACTTTTTTCATTTTTCTTTAGATTCTTCTTCTTGGATCCTTATTTTATGAGTTAGTTTCTCCGTAACATACATTTCAGTCACAATTTTTAGCCATTCATTTTGCGTTGGTGGGCCTTTCTTACAGGCTACTAACAAGGTTTCTATTGAATACGCCATTGTGTTTTCATTAGCTTAGAACGAGCGCCTCATACCTATGTAGACTGAGGAACAGCTTCTTCCCAGAGGCTGTGAGACTGTTGAATGCTGGAGGACCCCTGTAGCCCCCGTACCTTTCTACTTTCCTATTTTCTATTTCTGCTATGGCTTGAACTGGGACCAGAGAAACTAATTTAGTTCCATCCCATGTACCAACATGTGTTAAAATGACAATAAAGAATCCTTGAATCCTTGCATATCGGAAAATATTTCTCTTCCATGGAGTCAGTCATGTTGAGCCAGTATGTTTCTACAGTAGCCCAGAACAGACAAATCTGCAATTTCGCTGAAATGGCGTACATTGAGGGTTAAAAGTTGCAGCCTCAACAGCAGATGTCACTAAATCCTATAAATTGGTCCTTTAACGTGTAACGTCACGCCTCATCTTCAAGCCTTACTCGCAACCACAGCGTCATTTTGAAAATAAATAAATAAATAAAAAGCTACCAAAGTGGAGCTGAGGGGCGTGGACGTGCTGACAGGAGTGTAAACAGTCAACCCATTATCGAACAGCTTCCCATTATCTTGTTCGAGCTAAGACGATGCAAGTGCAAGAGAGCGCTCCGCCTCCTGTTCGAGCTCCCTCGGCTGATATGTATTTCTTGAGGGGTCCCAAACTAAATTCTTTGTCAGCATTGAGGTTTGAGGTTTGAGGTTTGTGATGATTTTGAACAGCAGACAATGTTTTGATCCATTTTGAACCCATAAATGAAGACAATATATCAACATTAAGACCAGCATTTATGTTGTATATTTAAACTGTACAGCCACATTAATTTGTTTACAACATTTACATGTAAAACTTGATCACTTCTAATATTTTTCCATTTTTGTCCAATGTTAAATATGACCCTTTTTATGTTTATAGGCAAATGAATGTGACAGGGAAGTTTTGGTGGAAAAACCCTCTCATGGAAAACAATAGAAATGAAAATATTGGTGTCTCAAGCTAAATGATCCCACGTCTTTATGATCCCACCTGGTTTCAACCCAAAGCAGTAATTGTGACATATGGAGACTTTTTGCTTAATTCCAGAGGGGAGCTAAGCGCGAGTTCCTCACGAACTCCTGTTAGGATCCTGAATCCAAACTCCTCCGAAGTTGAGACTACAGTTCCTGAGTCTCAGTAGGGAATATGAGTGAAACAGAGATCTCTGGTGAAACACGGTGTTAATAGGAGCCATATGCATCCAGTGACTGTGGGGCTGAGGCAACTGTGAACCCTGCATATCCTCTGATGGTTTAATGAGAGAGAAGTGCAAGGAAAAACAATGAGGAAGAAATTAAATATATTAGAAGTAGACAGCTCGGCTAGAATAACATGTCACCCGGAGCTGAAGATGTAGCTTCATTTAATGTTTCGCATCAATGGGTAACCAGTAAAAAGAACACCCATCATGGCCTTGAACAAAACAAAAGTCCTCAGAAAAGACCGAATTCAGCGAATAGTCATGGAATCCCACACTCTCTTTTATAGCCCCAGATCTTTTTTTTTTTTTTTTATCATTGTTAAGCTTGAAGCTAAAAGCCAGACATTAATCTGACATGCAACAATAAGAATGTAGAGCTGAAAATGTCACCTGAATAAACACGAGAAGCAGATTGTGCATGTGGAATTGAGGGTGATATATAGTAACACACAACTTGATCCTTGCGCCCTTGGCTTTATCTTGCAAGCATTAGGTAAACGGGAGGAAGCTTAAATTCATATGGCTTGCATAAAACATCATTTCTGACTCTGCAAAGCTGCAACATAAACAAACTGCCTTTTGATCGTGAGTTTGAAATCTTCTCAGAAATAAATCGCCTTGCGTGCCAAGGTAGGGAAATGACAGGTAATGGCTGCTCACTAAAGGAAAAATTAACTTCTGGCAGCCAAAGTTGAAATTCATAACAAATCTGACGCCAGTTTGACAGAACTCCTGGCTATAGAAGGAGTAGGATAAAGGAGAAAATAAATAAATCAGCGAACTGGAACGAGTTGCATCATTCGAACTGTTGTTTCTGATGTGTCAGATCAGACAGAGTCTCCGAGGCGCTCTCAGCGTCGCATTAGCACAGAAACATCTCTAATTGCTGGAAGCATGGAAAGAGCACAAAGAGTTGGGATAAATAAGGTGCTGTGAAACTAAAAACAAAAGAATTATGCACTCAGTCAATAGTCAGTGGATGGAAGAAAGGCTGTCAAATGACTACAGATTGTCCATTATTATCTACTTGATATGCACTCAACGAAATGTGCCCCTAAAATATGTTGAAATGTCCAGTTAAAGTAATTGTAGGGGGGAAAAAGCAAGAACTGAAACAGTCAGTCTCATCATAATGAGTAAAGAGGTCTGTAACTACAGCTACATGAAAAGATAACTAAATAAAAAGCATGGTTTTACTCTATAATTACATTTCAGAAAAGGCAATAAAACTTTATGGTCCACAATTTCGTTTTTGTTTGGCCGACGTTTTCATCTCTCGCGCATCTGTGTGTGCCTCTTTCTCCCTGCCTTAATATCCCTCATCTCCCTCGGCAAATCACCAAACACTTTCTCTTCTGTTAGCCTCGCCATCTGAATCTACTCCACTCTCCCTCCCCTGAGTCCTCATACAACCACTCTGATGCCTCTGCTGAGCTCCATCAGGAGCAGCGGGAGTGGAGACAGAGCACATTTCCACCAGACTGTCTGTGGTCGCGGGGAGAGCGACCGCAGAGCTGTGGGAGGTTGCGCTGCACCTCAGGACTCACGATGACCTCACCGCCAAGTGCGCATCTGCACTGAGGCTACGACTGACCTGCTGCACCGTGGACAGTCCACCGAAAGCACGACAGAGGAGTGGTTTCTGTCACAAACGCTGAGTGCTCTCAGCGCATGATAAACATTTGCATCATCGCAGCACGAAGAGATGTTACAGAACTATGCATTCAGGTCATAGCTGTGTGTGACGCAAGTAGCTGAATGAATTATTGAATTAACTGCATATGTGCAGTATTTGAATGGTGACGTGGGTTTATATAGAATAACACAGAAAATGTGGCTTATTCTGCCTTATCAGCACTATTTTTGAGCCAGGTGTTTCCAGTTCTAGTTTAGTAGTTTCAGGTGCCTTTCCTTATTCCTTATAATAACATAATACTGATTTCATGCCACATCTTTAGGCAGAAAAATTAAGTCAACATGAAAAATCTGCAGTTCTTTAAATGACCACTTGAGGCTAGCTTCTAAATTGACTCCCTATAGACCCACTGACTGTATATAAATATGAACACCGCTTCATTGCATTGGCCAAACTGATGCTAGTTTCCCAGGTATGCAGACGACACCGTCTTGTGAGTTTTGCAGGTGGAGCTTATGAGCTATACTGCAGCCAGTCACCAGGGGGAGCTCTACTTGCTTTGGCTTCACTTTTGAGGAGCAGTTCTATCGTCCATCTTTATTTACAGTCTATGCTATAGACCTCCATGTCAAAATAAACGTGTTCACAGTTTGGAACAAAAACTGTTTTTGGGCTGTGTAGCTGAATTACTCATTCAAAACAACTGTGTGGGGGTGAAATCCTGTCTTAAAGTCATGCATGATTTATAGCATCCCTTCTTTGAGTGACAGGTGGGTGCACTCACAGGTCAGTAGATGTCTAGCGACCAAGGAGTCACCCGCCTGACTCAGCTCCAGTCACACTCCACCCGTTTGCCTTTTTTAAAATACTGTCAGTTAGGCACTGCCTCTACGGTGACGGCTTAGTGCCGACACACTGAACTTCAAACGCACTCTTCAGGAAACAATCAGGACAGGAAGGTGACTTCACGACTGTGTTCGTTCATGCCATACAGTCTACAAACATTTTCCTCTCCTGTACCACCTGCCATTATAATTTCAAGTACACTACAAATCCTTCCTTAATCCTGCAAGTCATGAAAATGACCGAGATAGGCCACAAGGAAACACAGGAGGTTGTACTGACGCCAGCTGCTCATTACTCCGATTACACTGTATCTGTGTGTATATTTGCTTTTCAATCCCTTGTTTCCGTGAAAAACAAATCTCTTGCCAGGACTTAAAAAGCGGAATGAGCTCAGTCCTGTATTAATGACATTTCAGGATGGAGTCTACTGTACAGGAGGCATGTTAACGTTCAAAGGAATATGTATGTCAAGATTAACACGTATGAGCCAGTGACACCTTAATCTAGAGCTGCAGCTTCTCTGGGACACTTCCTGGTATTGCAGTGCATGTACATAAGAAGATATGTGCTGAATGCTGATTTTCTGCCCCTGCAGTAAAGTAAGCCGCTAGCCCGCACACACTGCAGCACAATCTGAGTATATGTGGATTAACATCATGGTGAAACTATGCAAAGCAAATGTGAGGAGAACTCTACAAATGACAGAGTTGTTGATACAGAATCTGTCGACAAGAAGTTTATCCGAGGACCCTTGTTTTGAGCTGTTGTGGTTACACGGCCATTAAAGAATTCTCGCTTTCCATCTGCAGCTTTTCTGTGACATATTCGTTACGTTCTCCAGGCAAAGGCCCTCCATTAGGTTGCATTGGGATCCATTAAATGCAACATTAAGTGTTTTAGAAATGCAGCTGCAGCTTGTCTTTTGTTAGGAAAATAGTTGAATTTAACTTCTATGTGAAAGAAGTAAGAAAATGTGCAATTGCTGAGAGTGTAACTGGACAACAGGAGGTGTACACATGCCTGGGAATTGGGTGCATAAAGTCCAGAGATGAAAGGAAGCACCAAAGATGCTCTGAAAGCCTCAGAGATGGAGGGAGAATCTTAAATGGGAAATAATAATTCAACTCACTTAGTTCATCAAAGTGTGTCTCAATGCCGTCGGCTCCAGGCACGGAGCAGATGAGACGAGCCTTTAAAAATGTGCTCCACTTGTTGACCAGACAGCAGTGTCCCCCGTCGTCGTTCTGTGAGGCAGAGACACACAGTAGTCAGCCTCATGCGGCTCCAAAAATCACTCAACGGGACAAGTTCGACCAGAATCTAAAGAACAGCTGTTTGAAACAACTGGCCACGCTAACAGCACTGAGCCCGCTGTAGCTCGGGCTCTATGAATAAAGATCAGCTCTGTGCTTCAGCTTGGCCAGCCTGTACCAGAGGTCAGCCAACCTCTCCCACTGAGACGGAGAATCGAGCCTTGGAAAAATGATTCACGGGCTGGTGCTGGAGTCCAAAGAATATGTAAGGCTGGAAGAAATACATTTGGTGTCTACTTTATCTTCATCCATTGTAACATTGACTGGAAAAGGTACTTCGGTAAAAGCAAAAATAACATTTGTTGGAGGTCATCTCCATGCCACGGACTCTGCACCCTGACTTATTTCTACAGGAGATATCATCATTTCTGCACAACACAAATTACACTTGTTGTTGTCGTCATCAAAGACAATTACACTATAGCATTTTTCAAAACATAGTTGTAAAGTGTTTTACAGATCAAGCACGTAGGACGTGTAAATGTATAATACAGGAAGGGTCGATGCCATGTAGGGCTTTAAAAGTAATAAGTAAAAGTTCATAATCAACACTACGTCTACAACACTATGGTAGCCAGCGTAGATTAGCGTGGAAGGGAGTGAGATGTCTGGTACAAGTCTGGCCAAGTTTTGAACAAGCCGCATGTACTGAGACAGCCTTTTTGCCGACGACTTAATCCAAAGAGTTGCAAAAGTGTGATCAGATAAATGCACGGATAAAGTTTATTACATTTCTATTTGCACCTTTGCCTTTCATCTACAGATGACGGGATTGAGATCAGAGTATAAGACGCAAAGGAAACGAGACATTTATGATGAATGGAAGCACCCAGTGCGAAGCGGCGTTTATACCTCTACGGGACATAGACGCCGTGAGCTATGTAGCCATTTTTTTTTTTGTCAGTTGGTTTCATTTTTGTTGCTACTTCCTGTTTTACTTTCAACAACGGCAACTGAAGCTTTTGCGAAGCGCCTTTCCTCGATGTGCTCCAACTTTAATGATCCAAAACAATCAATTCAAACACTGCGGAGATGGAGAAGCAGCCGGAAATACTCAAGTCTAAATACGCTACAAGCAAGCAGACCAATCACAGCTCTTGCGGTCTGCATTGCCGTGGAGCATAGCTACATTTCTGAGGAGGTGCACGTTAGCTACGGCGCTAGGGTCTGCATAGGGGCCTGCGTTGTTGCTGTAACCTCTGCGCTTAAGTCTAAACTGCCTATGAGACTGTTGATGGTAGCATATCTTGTGCAGAATACAACCTCTTAGAGTGCCTAGCATGTCTAAAGTCCGTGTACAGATGGTTTATTTGTGTGTGTACAGTGCTGATTAAAACACAACGATGGTTTTCTATAGATGTCGATGAGTGTGTACGTCGCCACCCAAACATTTCACCTAAAGGAAGAAAAATAACATAAGGTGTTCCAAATTTAGCTGCCGAGTCCAACACCAAATGTTTTGTCTTCTGACACGTAATTGGTGTGTTTTACAATTTTCATGCTCAGCAATTACTGATGATCACGGGGAACTTCCTTCCCTTCTGGGCCTCAAAGAGACTTAAAAACAGACGACAGGCTATAACTAACGGTCATGGAGACATATAGTCCTTTCACTGGCGACGATCAACATGAGGTTTGCTGACATGGTGTGATAACTCACCAGGCAGATCCGCCCTATCCTGGACTGGGTCATGGGACTCTGGCCCATCTCAGAGGCTTTCTCGCGGAAGAAGAAGTAGAGTTTGTCATCATTCTTCTCAGCGCTGTCCGGGATTAGGTGTGCATGGACAAATGTGGGGTCTGTAGAAAAGAAAGCCAGAATGAGGAGCTCATCAAATGCAAATGCAAAAAAAAAAAAAAAATGCCTTAGTTGTGCTTAAAACATTTGGATAATCCTCTGGGGTTCAGATTTCACTGGGTTTTATTCTAAATATTAAGCTTAACTTAAAAGAATGATGCTCTGATGAGGTTAATGAAAGCACAATCGTGCATTTAAACCATTATCCTATATTATTTTCCGTCCCTAAATTATGGATTTACATCGCTTTTGCCAATTCTGGCAGCACTCTCATGTTCATGTGTCCATTAAAAACATTTTTGGCAGCTGTAATCATTCCTATTGTTCCCACTGGCTATTGAGAAATCCCTTCCTCACATGCTTCCAATGTAAATAATGTGGGAAGAAAATACACAGACCCGAACAAAAATCATCGAGCACTGTGAGTTAGGCATATCAAATGGATATCCAAGGAGCAGCGACCTCGGGAGCTGTAAAATGAAGCCAACACAGAGAGCCAAAAGCTGCTATTCCTTGAACAGCCACTTGAAGCTGGTTTATCCCCATAGACCATTATTTTAAAGCTAACTTAACAGCAGAAGTAAACATGTTTCTAGCCTGGTAAAAGAAACACTTTTTCCCCATCCATTAGATCTGTACTGTAGTCAACATGGAAGTTTGCAGATTGAAGTTGGAAGACTTATTTAAGAATTTTAACTGAACTATGACATCTTTATTTTTTATTTTTTTATTTTTTTTTTAGAAATGACAGATCTCTGCACACAAAACAATAACTGTGGGTGCATCAAGAAGGGATCTATTAATGACCCGTCTCCACATAATAAATAAGATGTGTATTAAGTTTACCAATGGGTTCCTAAACTATTGTTTGAAGACAAAATACATGATTAACTGTAAATTATCCTTTAAGGCTCTACTGAAAACAGAAAACCTGAAAAAAAAAAACAAAAAAACAAAAAAAACAATAAAGAAAACTTAGTGGTCCTAACTCTGATTTCATAGCGCATCTCTCCACGCTCATAAACTTAAAGACACGTGAAGGCTTGTTTTTTGACACTGATTATAGCTATAACAAGAATAATAATCTCTCTTCTTTATTTCTTCCTAGCGACAATGCTCAATATGGCACCCCAGTGCGCCCTCCTCTCACTGGCTGATTCACTGGGTCACCACTGGACACGCAACACAGGGAGCTCCTCCCCGCTGCGACAGACCGTGGTCCCAAATGGGGACATGCCAAAACCAAGAGGAAGGGGGGTAACCAGGAGGAAAAAAAAAAAAAAAAAAGGGGAGGGGGGTATCCGAGGGATTTCACATGGCTGATTAGCAGGACTCAGGTGTCCTGATTCAGTGTAATGCCAGGGGACTGTTGTCAGGGCAACAGGGTCAGTGGAAAATCCGGGAGCAGGCAACACTTTGGGGGGGGGATGCTGTGATTGATTTGACAACATCCACCGAAAGCACCCAACCAGGATTTATATCACCGTGACAATTGTAGTTCATTAGATAGCAGAGGCTACTGCATGTCTTGTCTTTACTGGCGTTCACTAATTTCCCCACGCTACTACACCCCTGACCCTGCTGTCAAACTCTGCAGGCACGCAGCTGACAATTAGTGTAGTGAATTTTATGATTTGTTTCAAATGATTAATGGATCACGTGGAGCGGGCCGGAAAGATCAACATTCTTAGATGACACTGCTCGAGGAAACGGGAAGATGTGCAGGACGGTTGCCGAAGCTACATTTGGGAAGTTGCGTGAAACATTACCCGCGTGTTCTCAAGGTGCTGGGGAATAAATTAACATGGAGAGAGGAGAGAGATGAGTGAAAGAAATAATGCTGGATGCAGGGCAAGCTGCGACTTGAGACATTACCGTTTAACCATCTGGAGTTGTACTGATCAGTCCTCATGGCTGTCTGCTTCCCCAGTGTACGGAAGATGGCAGAGTCTGTTCCCATGAAATCAATGTACACTCCCGCGTACAGCTCTCCATCTGTGAGTCACAGAGGATGAGAGGGGTGTTGCGGAGGTGAAGTCACGATAGATGAAAACATTTTGAACAGGTTAAAATACAGAACATGTAGTCTGGCAAGTCTGGTTAGACAGCTGCATCATCCGTCCAGGTTTAATCCGAATGAGCACAAACAGCAGCTGTGATCACGCCAAAGTTACAAACCTAAACTCGACATGATCACATAACAGAGCCAAAAACGCAGTACATGGTTCACAGGTATCTGTGTTATGTTACGTTAACATAATTACACTGTAATCATACTCGTACTAAAAGGCAAATCAGTGTAAATTAAGGGACAGCTGCATTTTTAAAGCTATTTTAATGTCAGCTGGCTGCATGGCGTATAGGTTAAAGGTCACAGAAAGCAATAATCACTGCAGACACAGTTACACCCTATGAAATCATAGATAGAAACTTCCTGATAATGATTTTGTGAGTACAATACATGAAAAAAAGCCGCAACCTTTCCCGTCTACCGAGGGACATTTTGAGGAGGTACGTGAGAGGCAGCTTGTAAAACGGTGCAAAAAAAACAAAACAGCCCAAACCAGGGAAATTCCACCTTCCTCTGTTGTGTCAGTGTGGTATGCCTCTGCCCTGCCAATTATCTAAGACAACATGCAGGCGATTTTCTTGGTGTTACAGTTCTGCACGGGTCAGCTGCAATTGAGCTGACGTGGCAACAACAAAACAGAGGCTCTCTGTCCGTCGCTGCCTCTCACGCACACGGCCGCAGAGAGAGGGAACAGGAGGTCGCCGATCAGCGGCCGTGTCTGACCACCTGTAAGCTGCTCACAACAAAAGACCACCCACTCACTCACAAGCGACATCCGCCTGAACAAACAAGCCAACTAGACCTGAGGGAATTAGCTAATAAATTAGATGATCCAAAATGGCGAATATGTTCTGGTTTCAGCCTCTAAAAGCAATTTAAAGAAAGGCTCACAGAACGCTTCAGAAGTCAACTGGTGCATTAATAGAAGAGAATAATGAAAGAGTTTGTCAGAATGAGGCAGCAGGTGTAGCAACTAGATATATTTTCAGCATTCAAATTAAATAAAAGAATGAAATAATAATGATGTGCATGTGCGTTGATGTGGTTGCAAACGGCTGCTTTCCAGCATGCACGCACAACGAACTGACAAGAACACATTTATACACTGAATTGTTTCTAGGTTGTTTTACTTAAAGCTGCTTGCACGTGTTGTATGAATAAAATAAAAAAAACAGCATATACTTACTGATCAAAGCGGAGACGCTGTTAAGTTTGGGGTCATAAGGACATTTTCCTTTCCCAGAATCCACTTTACCAGGCTCAAGACGAAAAATGTATTCCTGCATTGGTAGAGAGGAAAAATATCAAAAACCCGGAAGTAGCTTACATCACATTTAAGGAACATTTTTGTGTGTGGGGAGCATTTTATTTTCATTTATTTATTTATTTTTATCCTAAGACGCCGACAGCAACATCCAGCTGATAATGTGATCAGCTGGCAAACACGGTAACAACGATGAGGTGTAAGTTGTGAACCTAAAAAGGCACTGAGCGCTCTCTCACAGCACCGCTCTCTCTGCTGAGGGGAACAAAAAAAAAAAAGCACACCAGGCCAGTTATCTGTGAGATGGAGAGGTGGAGGAAAATGCTGAGAGCAATCCAAAACTCATCCACCATGCTTCTGATGTTAGTGGCTCACGCAAGAATTCATTATTCTGCAGCGCAAAGGGACACGTTGAACATCTGTGTCAACACCGAGTATGTGTGTGCGTGGTGGTTTGCCAGGTACTTTGAAGCTGGCCAGTAATGTCTGACAGGTGGGAAATATGTAAAGGAAAAGCAGAGTAATGGCGAGGCTGTGTTTGTAACCGGCTCGTGGATATTGTTTTTGGTAACAGGATACGGAATCGCAAAAATGTGCGGTGATGAAAACCATTTGTGTAAATAAAAAATAGATGGCAACAGCTGCCTGGGTTAAATGTTTCTGTGTTGTATTTAAAGAAAAATGCTGAAAATCGTATGTGTGTACATTTGGCACTTTTATACAGCAAGATGAAGATCTGAGGAGCAAAACTTTGTTGACATTTTACAATTTAATGATCCCACTGGCGATGGGATTGTACATTTTCTTCCTTTTTGTTGTGCGGCACTCGTTTTCCAAAACACGCTGCATTGATATTTTTTGAAAATAAAGTTTTTTAGAGACTCTGTAGGACAGGAAACAGCCTTAATATGTTAAAAAACCCTCCAAACATTTCTTTCTAGCTACGTTACAGCAACTTCTGTGAATTAGAAAGTTCTCCAGGTGGGCACCAAATTCTACAAAACTCCTGTCTGCCCACCTTCGCCTCCAAGGGCTCTGACGTAGTGCTGAAGTCGGCGGCTCGACTTGTTCTCCCTCCTGACTGGGGTGCCTGTAGGAAGTGGGACCCCTAAAAACAGACACACGGAAACAGCGGGCCATCTCATTACCTGACATTCGACAGCCCAGATCAGAAGTAAAACTCGGGCCGATGACGACCACGACATGAACAGACCAGGAAAAAGAGCAAGTGCAAAAAGAAGTGGGAGAAAAAAAAAAATTGACCCTGAAAGGTGGACAGACGAATGTGAAAAGAGGCCAAAGTGGAGGCTAGAGCGGAGTGAAGAGAGCCTGGTGGGTGGAATTAAACTTTTAGTTAACATGTCGGCTTAGACTCATGCAAACGTAGCCGTTAACTCCATGCAAAAAAAAAAAAATCATGCAGTGCTAGAAAAAGAAAGAAAGACACAGAAGTGTTGACTGAAGTGAAGTGAGTACAACATTTAAAAAGGAGCAGAACAATCAACATGTAAGGCAAGTACGGTAAATACAACTTCACACAGGGTTAACTGTCAACATTTATGAACGATGCATGAAGTACACATGATGAATCACGCTGAACGGCATCAATAAGGCACAAGACGGGTAAAAGTAAAAGTCTGCAGTTGCGAGTGGCCTAAAAACGTGCGACGCCCCCGGCTGCAATTCCGAACACGTGGCTTGTGTTTACGTCTGCTCTCGCTGAGAAAAATCTTTACAGTGTGAAGTAACATAGCATTTGGGCCGTCACGGGAGAAGCTGAATGACAAGAGGCAGACTGACCTTTACATTGAAATGTGAAGCCGCCCCATTTGAACGGCGAGACCAAACAGGAGGAGCGGTGAACGCGAGCGTGTCGACTATAACCGGGAAGACAGCTGCCGTAGCTCGGCCGCCGAGCGAGGGAGGGAGGGATGGAGGAAGGAAGGGGGCTACAAGGCTGATGATGGATGAGAGGCTTCATCAGTAATGATGGCCTTTCAGAGCCAGACAGAAAGACGGGCCACAGGCACTGCTGTGTATAAACAGGTGAGGGGGGAGGGGGCATGAGGAGGGGGATTTTTTATAGATACAGAGTCAGTAAGCTATTCCCGGTGGTTAAAGAAGATGGGAGCCTCAGTGATCTCTAAGCAGTGGCAGTTAGGTACCTTACCAGCGGCAATTTTGCAATAATAACAGAGAGCTCGAGGAGACTAGCCATGAGCCTCTTCTCCTTTGAGACCCGCAGACCGTGAAACAGCGCAAATCGATGAAAACTAAGAGGCAGAAAATTATGAAGCCCGTGAAACTGAGGAGCAGGAGCAGATTGAGATTCCGTGACCCGAGATTGACCGACTGATACGGGTTTCTAAGAGTCGCAGAGCAAAGGGCAAAATGTCTCCACGGGTGCCCGCTCGTGTCTTTGGTTACCTGTGACCTGCGTCCTCGGTCCACGTAGGTGCAGATGGGGTTGTACGCGCCCGTTCCACACACGTACAGGTGGGTCCGGTTCCACGGCTCAATCAGACGGATGAAGTTTCCACATTCCCCCTGAGAGTGGGCGAAACAAAAAAAACACAACAGGATTAGCGACTTAAAAAAAAGAAAAAGAAAAGGGAATTACGCAACCCGTAATACCCCACTGATGGTTAATAACTCCCTACTCCGCCTGGCTTAAAACCATCCCATCTATCACTTCCTCTGCTGGCTGGTTTGCATTTGGCAGCTCTGATCCCTGGCTCTATGTGTCGGCCTAGCCCGGGCTTCAGATCAGACCACACTGTCGGAGGGAAAATGTTTCCAAACACCATATAAGTGTGTGGCAGAAACCAAGAAAAGCAGCGCTGCTGAGATGTGGAGTGTGCTTGCTTCAGGGTTTTGAGCCTAAACCCAGTTCAGTGTTCTGTCAAACCTGACAAATGAAAAACATTTTGGTTAGACCAAACAAACCTTTGGGTTTTTGGTCAGAAAATGCTTTTAAAATCCAATTAGTCTTTTTTTTTTGGAAGTCAGGAGTGATGGGATTCATTAACAACTCATTTTTTAAGCAGTAAAAATTTTAGAGACAAATATTTTTAATTTCAAATTGAAGACAAAGAGGCGCTGCTGCTGAAAGCGGCTCTATGCTTTCGAGGTCTTCCTAATCTCTGTTTGCCTGACCAGCTGTCTGCCTCCCTGGTCTCAATCCACCCAAATCAAAACTCAAAAGTACAGAAATGCACAAGCTGATGATATCTGTTCGGATTTTGTCCATCATGTTTTCTGCCAGTGACAGCTGGTGAGAGAAGAAAGGATGTACCAAGTTAAAAAAGGAAGAAAAAAAAAGATTGTATGCACGATGGGGGATGAGCCATTTTGGCAGATCTTCGCTACACGACAGATGCACGAGTCAGAGGTTTTCAGAGGACGTGTTGTTGTGTGTGCGCCCGTGTTTATGCATGGCAGCTTGTGTGTGTTATTCAGCACACAGTTGTGCTCCCCCACAGAGAGCACAGTGGGGATGATTGCCTCTGACCTCCTGCCTGAACCGACATCCCCTTCTGAATTGCTGCTGAATTGTCATCATCTGTCATTCACTAAAGAGAGACCAGGACTGCCAAGATATCTCACGGTAGCCAATTTTATTTCTTATTCTGGTGATGAAATTTCAAACCTCACCTCTGACACGCACGTATACAGAGGCTCACATGTGGGTACGTGAACATACGTGGGGCCGATATGATGCAGCCAGAGGCGGTGAGAGGCGCGGGTCACCAAACACGCATAAATGAACATTCCAGTTGGATAAACAGCAGCCCGCGCTCTCTACCAGCAGGGGAGAGCAGGGTTATTAGCCAGAGCTTCATCACTCTGTCGGTGCTCACCGCCTCTGCCAACACTCACCCACAAATATCTGCGTGTGTGTGTGTGTGTATTTCAGGGTGGGGGCACAATGTGTGAACAAACTCAAAGGAGCAGGATTCTTTTTAATATATGAATTTAAATTATGAGTTTCCATCTCTTCCTTGTGGGGGCTGCACTGGCGGTGGCTGCGTTTGAATGTCTGAATCTTATTAACACTTCAGACGAGCTCCCAGTGGCCAGTTCGTTTTGTCTGCTTGTCTGGACAGCAAAGGGTCCAATAATTACCGTGCAAAAAAAAAAAAAAAGGAAATTAGATTCTGAAAAAACAAATTAAATAAATAAAAAATCTATTATATGTATGAGATGTGTGCAGGTTAGTGCACTGAATATATTTTCGGCTGTCGCTGAAGACGACTAAATGTCGCATGTTTCAAGTTCCTGCTTAATCGGTGGCAGCTGTACGCAATCAGCAATCAGGGATGTAGAGACAGTAAATAAGAGCCTCACACATCGGGAGGAGCTTTAAAATGTCCTCTATTGACCCCATTCAAATCAGGAGCGTCGCCAAAACGATGCGTCTGGTGCACACGCTTACTTTACACAAGGGTGACGCCACATAACGTGCTTCAATGTGCATCTGGTCCAGAAAGATCCAGGTTCACATGTGTGACATTGCCAGCTGGTACAATGGAGGTCGGTTAACCTTGCATTGGATGCAGCAGGTTTACTGTTTCCGTTAACCTCTATTGCCTGATGTTGCTCCAACTAATTTATCTCATCTTTACTAAAAAGGCAGTAATATAAAATCCACGGTTTTACAGCTTCTTTGTGCAAATGGCTCTTTTACTTGAGGACTGCAAATGTTTGACAACAAATCCCTCATTTCTTTTGAAATGCGACACTTATCTGGGGTCACCAAACATGAACAAAACATTCAACATTCAGGCAGAATATCTGGCGTAAATTAGCATTTAAACTGATTCTAATGTGACATGCTTTCTGTAAAAATGCTAAAATGAATTTGCTTACGGATAGTTGATAGTGCACACAACGGACAATGTTTAAGCAATATTTCATAGAATAGAAGGTCAATGGGTACGATATTTTTCCCCACATGCTAGTTAATTGTCTGGATTGCTGCCTCTGAGTTGGGGGTGCCCCAAGTGAAAGAGTTAAAGTATGCTAGGATGCTGTTCGTGTGGTAAAACGGAGCTGCACTGAGCTGAAGCATAAGGCAAAGCTTCTGACATCAGTCCATCTACGTGCCAACGCTCACCTTTGCTAGTAAACTTTGACCAAAAGAGCAAAACAGCGCTGCCAATACAAGCAGCCAAAAGGAGTTTCCCCTGCAGAGTGGCTGGAGCCTAAAGACCTTGGACATCCTTAAGGAGCTCGGATTAGAGCAGCTGCTAATTGCATCACCAATCCAGGCAGCCCGGGCATCTGACTAGGATGCCTCCTTGGCGCCTCCCCTTTGAGATTCATCTGGGCATGGCCAGCTGGGAGGGGACCCTGGGCTGGACCCAGAATTTGTTAGAGGGATTTCAGATTTCATATTATAGCCTGGGAACCTCTTGGGTTCCCTCATAATCATTTACATCTGGTAATACCTCACTAAGCCTGCTGCCAGTGCAACTAGACTTGGATGAGCGGAGGAAAATGGATAAAGTTTTGGTCCAGAATCCAATAAATGAATGCTTGTTAAGAACTTTATTTGAATACTTGTTGTCCGTGTTTTCCGGATACTTACATTTGTGTCTTTTCCTGACAGGACACATTCAGTCTTCCTCTGGAGGGCAACGGGCCAGTGTATCTGACAGGGGGAAAAGGCAAACAACCCAGTCAGCTTTAAACTCATGCTCATTCAGTTTAATGTTTCTGTGGAACCTTTCTTACTATGAGCGGCTCCTTGTTGATGTCGTGCAGATCCAGAGAGAGGATATAATCTTTGCTGCCCACATACATGCGGTCGTGATCCTCATCCATGCGAAGGATCCGGTAGTCGGTCGAGTTCAGCAGGAAGGAGAAGTGGTGAGCTGTGCCGGTGGACTTTAACTCTGGAATTGGGCAAAAGGAGTGGAAAATAAATGGGTTTTGCTCACACTGTGCCTGTAATTTCAGGAGTAGGGAAGCACATTAAAAAACAAAACAAAAAAAAAATGGGGAGCCCAAACCACAGAGATAGTCGCGGGAAATGTGTGCAGGTTGCTCTTCTTTGTCGCACACACACGAGTATGCAAATGTTAATGGCATGGTAGTATGCTAATGATGCCCAACCTATAATTAAACTCTCCTAAATTAATTTACAGAAGCTGTTTGTTCTTTTTCCCCTCAATTAAATCTTGTCTCAATGGGGTTATGGATAATTCTTGTTATATGAAAGGAAGGAAACATAAAGGGAGTCTCAACCTGAATGACTAGAGGCATGCAATAGATTAATTACTGGTCACAGCGACAGTAAAAAGTCTTGTTGTGAATTGTCCATATCAATAGCAGTAAAGACACACCAAGATCGCACAAAACACTGGAACAGATTTTCTTACACAGCAGTGTTGAAGCCGTTCTGAAATGGCTCAGGGCCGATCACTGGTTTGTGAGTTTAAGTTACATGGCGGGTGTGAGTCGAGATAATTAGAGCTCCGGTGCACAGAAAGCAGCTTTTCTCCCGGTCCTCCCATTACCTTCCAAGCTGTTAGAGAATCAGACGGAAGGTTTCTCTGTTTCTCTTTCAGGCTGTGCTTGGGAAAGTAGAGACTGGGGAAAGTTGAGCATGCACTTGTGCTGCGCTATATGTAGAGAAAACCAGAGAACCCGACGGAGGACCCGTTCAAGTTCTGCTCCAGCGGGCCCGGACAAACGCCCTTACTGTTCCGCGTAGCCGAGTCTGAGATGCACCGACGATGATGAAAACGACCCCCAACAAAAAGCTACAACAACTTTTACTTATAAGCAGAAGGAAGCGGAACGCCTAGTTACTTCACGGGGAATAAAAGACGGCATGAAGTTCTCCACCTGCACGGGACATGTTGAAACCCTGACACGAATCCTCTGTAAGAAAGCTTCTCAGCTGCCGGTGTGCTGAGCTCCTTCAGCAACTGTGAAATGCTGCCGTCACGGTGCAGCATCATAGCATGCAGGTAGTAAACAGAAATAGGCGCATGGCTGTCACCCGTGTAATTTCTTCCCAATATACATATATTTTTTAATACTCATTCTCACCATCTTCCCAAAGACATGTAAAACTTTCAGTGGGTTTCAGCTGTATCGCAATAAAGGTAACACAAAGTATTTGACACAGAGCTTGGGACTAACCAGAACGGCTCATCAAAAATGAATTAACAAAACTAAATTACAGTTAGTTTCTGAATTTTCTGACTGCAAAACCATTTTAAATATTTCAATATTTAAACATTAACTTTACTGCTGTTAAAACATCTGATTATCCATTGGCTTCTTTATGAAAACAATGCGAGGTTGTTTTTGACTCTTTGACAACAACACCTGAAATCTTAGGGATTTTAACTTTCGTCGTTACGGATCTCACTCATACTACACAGTTCAGAGGTGTAGGCGGTCACTGCAACCCAATGACGCTCCACTGGATACCCCTCGCGGCATTTAAACTCATGAAAATACCACGCTCGCACGACACATAGAGAACATCCAAAGACGGTGCACCTCGCCGCTCCTTCTCCGTAAACATCCCATCTCGTCTTCCATCCTTGTCTGCTCGTCAGCCGCGCACTCAGTCAGCTATCTGGTCTGGCAGACAGCGCAGAGGTCGAACGACACTGGAGCTTCAGGGACATCAGATGTCGCCGGCTGATAGGCCACATTTATCACCTCTGTACTCGGACTCACACACGGAGGCATTAGAATGGGATCCCGCCGGCACTGATGGCCTGTCACAAGTCCGACAGTTAGGTCACTGCCTCCTCCTGACTGGACAGGCAGACAGATGGATAACCTTCTGCGTTACGAGCGGACATTCGTCAAAACGTGTTTTTAGTTAAGAGCGACCTACTTCAGGTGTCTGACAGCCTTGTCGGCCTTCCATTCAGGATTTCACCCTTGAAGCAAACCAAACTTCCTCCAGAGAAAAGTGGCTCAAATTATGCACATAAAAATGAAAAAAAGCAACTGTTTGACAAAACTGAAAGCTAAAAAATGCAAAGAAAATGTGGCATTCTTGAAAACTGGAAACACATGTAGTAATTTCTATTACAAATAACTAAAATTGGCATTTTTTTAATCTCCAGTTTTTGAAACTTTCTTCACTTTCTTCTTTGTTACTGACTCATTTTTCAAATCCAATTGCTATGAGAGATGACGGATAATGGAAAACATATTCAGTTGTGATGAAAACACATCTTTTCTTTTCATGGAGGTCTGACGAGAAGTTTCTCATGTGGGATTAGGAAGCCGGGCCGGGCCAACGCGTGTGCAGAAAATTAGCCTCAACATTTTTTTTTATAAACTTTAACTCTAAACAACCCAGCTGTTAGATGCAGTCTGACAAAGACTACAGCTAATTGACAATGAAAGCTACATGGTATATTAACTGCACAGAAGTGGCAATCTTACACGCACGCGGTAGAAGTACGACATCTTGGCAAGGTGAAACATGCTACAACACATTTTCTTTGAAATACTGCCCTCAGCGTGGTGAGATAAGGAGCAAAGTATGATAACACTCCTCCTCAAAGCGCGCATACGCTCCATTGTCAGCAAAAAATCATTTTCCCACAAGCATTCCTGCGCGTTACAGATCAGCCCTCGTAATTGGCTCGTAAAGCCAAGAAAAATGTTACAAAACGAAACACGACCTTGACACGGTGTTAAATGTTTGAATTTACAACCACCTCAGAGAAAGAAATTATATAAATCAGCAATGACGGGGCACAAGTGTTCACAGACTCTGGTGTTCGTCACCCAGTTATCCAGCAAGGTCTTTGTAATCACTACCAGACACTCAGGCAGACAGAACTGAATCATCTCTTTCTCCTTCTGTGTGACTTCTGTGAAGATTTCTTTTTTTTTGGTTTTGGACAAAACCCAATATACTCTCTCAAAACTTGAATGACATCTGCTGTTAAACCGATACCGCAGCCTAACCACCTGTTGATGCGATCCCTCTGCACCGTGGTCACTCTCTGCTCTGTTCTGCAGCCAAGGTATGCAGCCCCTTTGGCCACGCTTTGTAGCGTGGTGTGGTTTTCCCAGGTCACCCTCAAAGGGATACAAGTGACCCTCCCGCCTCTTTTTAATCTGAAAGCAGATAAAGAAAGACGCTCCCAGACACTGCTATCACTTCTCCTCATGCCTCTATCAGCTTAGCCCCTTCCTTGCGATCAATGACTGAAAGAAAAGGGGGGGTTTCAGGGAGCGGGGAGCAGAAAATCCCACATGCCTGCCCGGGCATCTCCGGCATCTTGTCTGAATTCCCTGATCCACTCGTGTTCGCATTCTCAGATAATAGAGGTGTGGCCCCACCCTGCAGCAGCTTGTTTGCAGTGAAGCATGTAAGGATGTGTCCCTAAATGTAATTTTATTCATTGAAACTGTCTGGAAAATTCTTTGACTGTGTAAACATTGCCAACTATTTTAATACTTACTGACTGTCAGCATTTCCATAAGACCTTACAAGAGTTTTGGAAACACACTTTTACAATTACTGTAGATAAGAAGATCAATACCTCTCTCATGTGTTAAGTCACGAGCACTTCGCCTTAGCATAATACCTGGAAGCAAGGGATACTGCTGGCTTGGCACGCTCCCAAATCCAAAAGCACATACTAGCCCCTTTAAAGGTCTAAAATATCTCTCTGTACACTAACAGGAATATAACACTGCATCCAGCCTCTTCTTGCCAAGAGATTACACATGACTCCGAGGCAAAACCATTATTTGTTGAATCTGTGTTTCTGTCTGAGCGCAGATTAAACAAAGAAGTACGACGTGTTCATTCGTGAGCTGAGAACTGCATTTCCTCAAATAATGAATAGGGCCTTTATTTACCTCAACAGCAGTAGGCAACGGGCTTTTATCTGCAGCACACTATTAGAGACATGCCTTTATTTCAGATTCCCTCTCTTTGATAAGCGTAATTGGTCATATTTTAGTATAATGCCTTAACGGGGCTTTTATTATCAATCATTTGCCGGCATACCGTTCACGACAGCAGCCTGCCGGGACTGAAATAAAGGACAAAGCAAAGTGGATCAGATTGAATGAATCAAACAGCACTATTGTGTTACTTAGGATCCTACAAGACATAACGGGTATGTTTACTGGAAATGGTAAATAGGAAAATAGCTGCAACAATGTTATGATGAATCCAGAACAATAAAGGGATGGAGAATCATGATTATTTTGTCAAATTTATCAAAGTAGAAGAAGAATACGGCTTTGTTTGCATCATCCATACCCCTGGCGTTAATCTGAGACCTTAACTAACCAGCGTTTTATAGCAAAAAGGAGTATTTTATTGTGATCATAGCTACCAATTTCCTCCACTTCCAGTTTTATGCTAAGCTAAATCCATCTGCGGCCAAATCTTACATGAATTTTTCCTCATGTAATTCTTAGCAAGATATTGAAAAATCATGTTTTCAAGTATTCGTATTGCAACCAAAAAGCAAAAGCAAATTAGTTGCCGTTATCTTGGTCATTTGCAAGGCACTGACACACGTGTTATGGCATCTAGGAACAAGGACTTTTGTGCGACTCCCAAGTTATTGAATGTCTGCGGCCGGTGTACCTTCGTGCGTAACAGCCCGGCATGGAAGAGGTCACTGCGGAAATCAGAGGAGCCGAACAGCAGTGCCTTATCAGCTCAACCTGCCGCAGTGTTTGTCTTTCGAATTTGCCTCCGCTCAGCACCTCATAATCAGCCTCTCACCTCCCATTGGGGTTAGGACTATTGACTCAGAACACATGTCACTGGAACTGATTGCTGCTTACCTGCGCCTGTCAAGGAGAAATAATTGGCACCAGATTACGTCTTATCACCGAGCTTCCGGATGCTGTCACTCAGATGCTCTTCACGCTCGTCTGCCACTGATACACTGTGTGTCTGTGTGTGTGCGTGTGTGCGTCTGTGTGTGTGTGTTTAAAGAAATAGAAGTAGAGCCTTCTGATCCTCACATCAAATCAGGGACACCTGTCTCCCACTGCACAAATCGAAAGCAGGAAAAGATTGATTTAAGTGATGAGTTCACTTCCTGAGTGGAAATGAGAGATTATAACAGATCTGTTTCTGCAGTTTGAGATGACAGAAAGGTTAATTAAAGCACAGGGGAGAAGAAGAGGGAGATCTCTGGCTGAACCAACTGCAAAGGTCATTTCATGTCTGTACTCCATCTCGGGTCTGCAAACCCAACCTTCATTAAATTCTTGTTAGACGAGCTACTCTACAATAGGAAACAGAAATTACTTGCAGAGAAGATATGGCAAGGTGTTTGACTCGCTGTTAAGGTGACAATTTAGTGCTGTTCTTAGCCTTCCAAAAAGAGTAATTACACACATTTTTTTAATTTTTAAATGATAAGGGAAGATATCCAAAGATGCAAGTTTAAATACGCGCCGTGCACCCATACAGAAGCCTGAGGTGGGTCTAAGGAAAGAACACCAGCCTTTCTCTGTGCACACACTAACATGGACAGCTGCCCTCTACAGCTTTGCAGGGCCACAGGTGAAAGGTTAAAGGACATGAAAGGTCTGAGGTGAAAGCTCATCATGGCCTCTGAGCACTTGAGAGATCTGGGTGGTCATTATATTGTGCGGGGAGAGACGGGAAATTGTTCATCGCTCAAGAAATATTTGATATTATTATATTTAACACGTCCTTTTACTGCACAGTTCCTCCATGAAGTTCATATAATCTTGTTTCCTACAACACAAATCTTTTGATTTTTTGAACAACATGAAAGAACAACATTGTTTTTTTATTTTGGTTTACTAAACCCCTTATCCCCAGACGCTGTCTGGTCTCGTGGCTGGGCTTTGTATGCACAAATGTTTATTTGTGTGTACGTATAGGTGGCATGGAGGGGGTCATGCTGATGCTGCAAGCCGCTGTAATGATGATGAAGTTGTGTTTGTTGTTGTAGCTGAGCTGTCGCTTGCAGCGGGCTGGTCGGTGCCACCGCAGCAGTCAGTGGTGACAATGCAATTCAGAAGGATTATGGAAAGGGCTGAATAATGAGACGGAGTGGGTGTGAATGGGTGAAAAATCCTCCTCTCCCTGGCTGACCTCTGACCTGGCACTCAGGACAAATACTCTCCCTCTCTGTCAGCTGCACTAACACGCAGCCAGATGTACAATGTTTTCTCAGAGGAATCACTTCATACCTATTTTTAGATTTCTCCTAAATTTTAATTTAATTGGGAGCACTAAAATCACCAAGATGTTGATGGATCAGTTCGCTTATTGCTGATTTTAACCAGAACTGAACAAAGAGTAATTCTGATCTTTTTTTTTGCTTATTCGTAATTCAAGGTCATGGCCAGTGTGCTGCTAGCTGGGGGCAATAAGAGGGGGGTAATTAGAAGGTAAATTTAGAGAGACCATTAGCAGCAAGTGTTGACTTAGGGTCTACTGGGGACAACAGCCACCTATACCCACTCTGGGTGTTCCACTCCCCCGGTCCAACACTGAGAATCCACTCTGTTCCCCGCGGTCATTTTTCACCCACAGCAGCAAATGTTGTGGTAGAGGAGTGAGAATGGAGGGAGGATTCCCGAGGGTAGAGGAGCCTGACAGCGGACCTAAGAACTTCCATTTATCAAAGTAGGCAGGAGAGAGCCATGGAAACTCTGAGTCGAACTCTGAGAGAGCTGCTCTCTGTAGCCAACACACACGCACATAGCGAGAGAGAGGCTGAGGTACCCTCTACTGCTGCCGGAGGGGCAAAAAAACAAAGGCTCACAGAAGCTCTTCAATTCTAATCATGAGCTGGAGTGAGGACAAAACACCCTGATTGTGTGTGCCCAAATACACAAAAACACTGATTAAGATCTCAGATGCCAGCCCATGTGGAAAAAAAAAAGAGAGGAGAGGGTTCTTAAAGTCATCTTTACCTCACTAAAGACAAGAGTGAGCGGAATAATGAGCAAACTGGATGAAACAAGACAAAGATATCTATTCATTATAAACACCAGCAAAACAGATTTAACCTTTATGTGTGGTAAATGTATCTACAAAACCAACTACATGCTCTCCATTAGCTAATATGGGTAGCAAGTTTCAAGGCTTCTTCTGAGGATCTTTTCCCAGAAGTCCATCAGCTTGGCAGCTTGGTGGGATTGGTGTTAGCCACGCTAGTGCAAAGCAGATGTTGAATTTATGGCGGACATCCTGGACAGGGACGTGCCTCTCAAGCTAAACAACAGCATCAGTTGTTTCAGCGATGAGCCCAAAGTTTACAATGAGGTGACAAAAAGTGTCGAGCAGCTGTAAGAATTGTGACTCTTGTCTCTCAGGAGTGGAGGAGGAAATAGCGTGACATTGTTCAGGAGCCGCAAAGTCCACAGAGGAAGGAGGTCAGGGTGGTTGGGAGGTCACGGGAGGACGTTAGTTCATTTGAGATTTTCTACCGACGGTGAGAGTTGAGGTCTTTTCTCCAACACTGTTCCCTGTGGGTGAATGTTTTTTTTGTGCGTTCACCAAATCTGAACCTTAGGGTTGTCCAGTTATACGGCATTTTTAAAAGAGTCATTTGAGGCAGTGTTGTAAGAAACTGACGCTGTCACGGTTGTCTCTGTCGGCAAAATACTTTATTATTTGGTCCAGAGACAAATTACGTATGTTGTTTCATTTGGAGGAATTGCTCCTTGGATGAGTTATGGTCTGAGGTAGTGTTCTTCCATTCCTGGAATGTGATGGATGGGTAATGGAGTTGAGGAAATTGGAGTTAAATCCTGTAACTACTTCTTATCCAGACGAGGTTGAACACGGTCTTAAACTGCACTGAAGTTAAGACCCTTCTCCTTCTAATCATTTAAATCAAGCATTCATTTAGATGGCGTTCAAGGCGATGGACCAAAGTCTGATAACTAAATGATGCTTCCTGCATTTCACAAAATAAAACCGAATTATCTCCCAGTGACGAGTGATGAGGAAACAAATATCTCAAGATCATTTATCATAGTCCTCCTGTCCTGCATCAACGACCTCAGACTGAGCACTTATCGTCGTCCTTGCATCCCACCCAGAACAACATACGGATGCTATGAACATGTCACACACGCAGCCCTACCAAAACAAATAAGGCATCTCCATCCATCTTAAATCCTGCCTGCTTAATGCTATTTTCATTTTATCGCCAAGCTTCCCCTGACACCTTTCTTTTTCCTCGGCTTGTCTGATCCTGCCGGTATCCACTAGCCGCTCTCTGCATACCAGTCCGCTGAGATAACAGATGCCTTTTCCGTTGAATCCTTGACTCTTTTCTTTTTCACCCAGCATGCCACAGGTGGAAGAAGCAGGGCGATGCGGGAAATGCGTGCGATGAGAAGAGTCGAAAGTATTAAACTCACGCATGAATAAAGAGGGCTGTCAAGTGTCATGTCTAATGAGAATATGCTTCCAACCGAATGTGAAGTTTTGGGCAAATAAAAAGGCCAAATGAAATTCTTGTGGTTTTGTGGCTCCATGAGCTGAAGTTTTGCATAATTACTCACAAGGACATATTTAAACAAGGACCCATAAGTCTGACACATCATGGCATTTCATTGCTGCTTCCCAGCTAAGATGGCATTTTATGCACACAACAAAGCAATTTTAATGAGTGGCTTTGCAGTGTGTGGTCCTGGAGACGGAGACAAAGTGACAAAGGACTCTGACTGTGAAGCTTTTTTGGGCCCTTACACTGATTTCCAAAGCAATTATTCAAAATATGGACTGAAGAGAGGCAATGGAAATGCATATAAACTACTCTGTTGGTGCCTTCGGATTAAATGTGCTCATGGAAAATGTTATCCCTACGCTGCATTGCCCTGTACATTGTTGAGTCTTAGCATATGTTTAATAAAATAAAGAATTTGAAGTTTGTAAAGCTAATATAAAACTGCCCTTGGTGGCAAAAGGCAAAACAGGGCAGCTAGTTGAGTTTCAGGGTCACCGACTGAAGCTACCATACTAGAAACCACTAACGGGTGAGTGCCAGAACCCCATCTGCCTCTGCTTGGCCGGCCTACATAATACTGCATACCCTGTGGCTGCATACACCCACTTGACCCCACGTCACTGCTAGACAATGGCAGGGTCACCCCCGACCAGGTACGTGTCAGCACAGATCCCGGGTAAGGCCTTGTGCACTAATACCATATGACAGGCAAAGGACAACCAAATAATACTCGACAATCAGGCGGCTGGTTGTTGAGCAGTGTGGCGTTGTCCTCGGATGGGGCGTAGGAGTTGGGGCCTGCAGCGAAGGCCTGCTCATTTGCCTGACAGGCTTTGTGCTCAAACACCAGGGAATTAAACTTTCCTACAGGGACAGAAATGGCCATGGAAGTCCTAATATCCTCCTGAAATTAGCTGAAATGACCTCATAAAAACGTTTCTACAATGTCAGCTCTTGAGATGATAAACATTTTATACAATTTACATTGGCCTTTTTCCAGACTGCTGCCTGAGATATCTCAAAAGCTACTGATTGTATTGGATATTAAATCTGGTGCAAGGTTCCAGGGGATGAACACTTGGGACGTAGGTGATGCCCTGAAATTCTAGTTTTGCCAGCACTGGTTGGATTGTCATGCCATTTGGTAAAGCCATTCGTGCATCTCTAAAAGATGCAAACAACACATGGCAATTTTTACCAAGCTAACACGCTAAGGTAAGGCTAGCACAAGTAAACGTCATACCTCCTAAATAACTGCATGCTGTCTAAAGCTAACAAGCCATGTTAGCCTCACAGAATCACAAGCAGTAGCTAAAGCTTTCATTCTGGCTAAATTAATTTGTTTACCCTGACAAATTTTACATTTTTTTTAGCTGCCATTACAAGGCTAAGGCTAAGGCTAAGGGCAAGGCTGTTCAAAACACACTCAAACAACAGAAGTTCTTCTTCTGCAAACACATCAAACCTAACATTCCTCTTGTAATCCATTCCATTAGTGGCCCGACTGTGCACTGGTCAAGCAACAGATCAATATGTTTTCGACCCCAGGAGAGGATTCCCGACGGTAATTACAGATGTGAACTCTGCCTCCAAGTCTTTTAAGCTCACATCAACAAGCTCGGCAAGGAAAAAAATATATCGCATCACAAAAAACACTTCTTGAGTATATTCTCAAACAAACACACACTGCGATATTCCCAGGCAAGTTATTACAGGTAACACCTGAGCTATTATTACTTGGGAGCATCCCAGGGACAATATTGTGTTTACCTCTTATTGTCTGGGTGAGAACAGTTGAGCTGCACAAATATGAAATGTTATGTTCTCGTGTCTCATTTCTCGGGTTTGGGCTTCCTACATTAAGTATCTTCCATTGCAGATTCCTCCGTAGCACGGGGAAAGATTAACCACAAAGTATTGTACATCTTTGAATCTGTTTTGTGTGCGCACGAAGTCCAACAGCTTTTCCGAAAGCGTGCATGAACTGACACTTCAGACAAGCTGTTATCAGCAAGTCAAGTCTCCCGCTGCCTCTTTCCATCAAACCATCTTTTGTTTATCTCATTTTAAACAGTAAATGTTTTGTAGCTTGGTGCATTTGCAAGCATGAGGGGAATTTAATACGGTCTCTTATCCACAGCAACACATGCACTCACAGGGGGATTTGATTCGAGCATTCAGTGGAAATCAGCAGGAAAGTTTAGTGAGAGCTGTGGGAAGAAAAGAAAGTAGCGAGACCGACTGGTGAGAATTAGCTGACTGGATGCTAAGAGTGAAAGAGCATCCGTGTTAACTTGTCCATCTACCGTCTGTCTGTCTGCTTGGAAAAAATGGAGGGGGGGCGAGTAGAGAAAACAAAGTGGGGGATGATGACCGTCAGTCAAGGACATTCACTTTTTTGTTGGATCCTCTATGATGGACGTGGCGGTAGTGGGAATAGGGTTGCGGTAGAGGGACAGGAGGCTGGGGGAGGGGGAGCGGAAAGGAATGCAGACAGTGGGAACGCTATAGAACATTGTTATGGAAATATTTTTGGGACATCTTTAAACTCCATCCTTTAGTGGTCAAGGGATGGGAAAATACTTTTATGCGTTATTTCAACTTTTCCAGACCTATTAACACGTGCTGCCGGTTTAACCGCACGTCTGAGGCCTGCAGACGATTTGCAAGGGCATCAGCTGTGGAGTTTGTTCATCCATTCCCTGACATAGCAGTGCTAATTCCGGTCTGTGGCCGGAGGCATACCGCATTTTGTGATCTCTCCCAACACGAATGGCCTGGCTTATTTAAAAATGAGGGGGCTTCACAGAAAATGATTACAGGCTGAAAAACGATCATTTACATTCCAATAGTCTAAATATGTGCTTTGAGCAAAAGAAAAAATGCTATTCAAGATGAAACAAGTTGGCAGCCATTACATCTTTGAAGGATAATCTGAATTGTCTGCTAAAGGCGGGCCCCACTCTCTCATCCCACCCCGCAATTAAAGCAAAGCTACCCAAGGTCAGGCTGAGTGACAGCCCGACAGACCTATAGATTACTGTCTGTCTGTATAATCCACGGCTTTTTTTTTACTTCTCTCGCTCACCCGTACCTTTTAAAACACCAGTGCCTGTTAATTGGCTTCACGTTTGATAGACAGCTGGGACATCCTACCCCCGTGACCCCGTGGCCCTTTTCTCACCCGTGACCGCAAGGGTCGGTGTGCAGAGGATGTCTGTTTAGGGGCAGCAAGGAGAGGATGTGTGAAAGGCTGTAGTTAGTGTCAAATTCATAACAGCACGTTTCCCTAAGTGAAGCTGAATTGTGGGGTTTTGCAGAAAAGCGGAAACAAAAGTGCAGAGAGACGTGTTTGGAGTGAAGGATGGATTTAATCAAATCATAAAACATGACACAAATGTCCGTGTCTGCCTGTGGTTCAAATAAAACCTTCATGTCATCATCACACTGCAATTACCGCACTCCGGGCGTGACATCGGCAAACAAGGCCGCTTCTTTATCAATTACGCTCACCTAGTGGAACAAAACTCCAGATGCAGCAAATCAAAAGATCGCTAGGTGTCCTCTGGTATGTTATTGTTGGCGGTTCTGCTCAGCGAGATTTAGCGTGCGGAGGAGATAGATAAGAAATGTTGAAATAACCTTTCCGACAGTTAACGCGTCGTGACGGTACACATTTAAGCCTCCACCAGTATATTACTATGTAATTTAGAACGCAGCCGTTTGTAGCCATTTTGGTTTAGGCGCACGTCTCACAATATGTGTCTGCGCTCAAACCTCCATCCTCCGACAGTATTAGCTGGAAGTAAGTGTTTTGATTGGAGAATGGCCGACAGCAAGATAGTGATAGATGAAAAAGGCAGGATGGTAGGAGTCTTATCAGCTGAAAGAAGACAACATGCGTGACAGTGGGAAATGTTGGTCACAGTCGCCCTCCATCCGTCCCCACAAGGTGTGTTGAAGGAAGCCAGGGATTGCACGGTCTCACGGAGGCTAAAAACCTCCCTTATCTTGCACTGTCATACCTCGTCATAAATCAGTGCTTAGCCATCCGCTTCGCACTGATAAGGCACCCAAACACAACCTCTTCCACACCAGGAATGGAGAGAGACTTGGTTTTGTTTTGTTTTTTTCCTTTCAGGAGTGGCCTCTCGCCCACTTCCAACGCTCCCTTCTCCTATCTTCTTTATCTGTTTTTCATTCATCAGATATGAACAGCAGACAAGCTTTTTTTTTTTTTTTTCCTTTCCATCCAGCTTGTTTGTTTGCAGCTTGCCATATTTTCTCTTGTAGCTTTTCCAACAGTCTGGTTATGATCATCTAAAGATCTGGTGAATCATTCGCAACACTCTCACAAGAAAGAGGTGGGAGTGTTGAAAAATTTATCTTTTGATCGTCATGCAATCGGGTCCTGCAAAACAAATAAGGAAAAAAAAAAAAAAAGCGGCAGAAAAGCAGTTTAAATGGAATCTGCCATTAAGGAGTCACCAGCACTTAAATTGTAAGAATAATCCATCTCATGATACATAACAGTGGTCAAATGATGTCATGTACTGCTTCCTTATCTTTACTACATATACAGATATCCTAACTTTATTGGACTTTTTTCTTTTTTTCTTTTTTTATTGCATTTGCCTTATTTATGTGTTGAAAAGTTTTAAATTATAAAGTTTCAGCTGAGCAGAAAGCACTGCATTATAAAACAGATGAGCAGAAAAAGCTACAAATTCATGCTGTATTAGTCTGGTCATATATTGTACACTCGTATATGCTGTATACTGTAGATATCACAATCAAGCATAAGGGCATGTGTGCAAGTGGAACACATTGGCTCACCCTCCAATAAAAACGCTGCTTCTAGTGACACCAGAACACATGGCAGCACGCAGCGTGATGTATGAGCTCAAATAAAGGAAGTTCCTGTTGTTTTTATGGTCTAATGTGCTCATAATGCACTGCGTTACGCTGATTTGTGACTAATTAATCATGCATAGATGGTTTAATGGGACAGTGTAATCCAGCCACCGGTAGTGAAAAGATAAATTTCACGCGGCGCACAAATCCCGGCTGTTAATGACGCTGGTTTAATCAAAGCATTAGGCTAATGAATTCTGAGTATCTTCCGCGTTCCTAAATGGGATTACACTCGAACAAAGCCTCGTTTGGGTTGGAGATCTTCCCAGTGTCAAAAGACATTTTTTTTGTTTCCTCTGCCTGATTCTTAACTGAATCGACCACATTAAAACTCGATCTGTCTGCCCTGCCATGGAGAAAAAAAAAAAAGTTGGTGCCTCTGTGTTTGTGCCAGGAGTTGCTCCTTCCTATAAGCTTTCTGAAAGGCCGTCTGTGGTCTTCCATCACTGTAGCGCGGCAAAGCACGGGGTCCCTCAATTCATCCAACATGAAACCCTACAGAACATGAGAGCCAAGGACCGTAGCCTTGAGTGATGACTGTTTCGACCATTAGTGCCAAGAGGAGGAAAAAGTGAGAGACGAGAACGATGAGATACAGAGAGAGCGAGAGAGCGAGCGAGCAGAGGGAGGTAAAGGACGAACAGAGATGCTTTGAGCATTAATGCCGGGCCAGTGTTGTATGCCACGCCCCCCTCCGCTTCCCTGGGGGCATGAATGAAGTAAGTGAATGATGGACCCAGCCCACACAAACACCCCTCTTCTATTGACACCAAGCAGTCCATTCACGGGGATGAGTGAGGCGTCGACACCAACAACAACAATAACAACAGCAACATAGGAGGCCCTTCCTCCTATTCCTCATTCATACATATGTATGCAGCAACACAGACGCACACATATGGCACAGATACCCTGGACAACACTGCCAACATGCCATTAGGGACACCTACAGAAGGTTCCTGAGAACAGGGCTGACTAACAAAGCTCGGAGGCAAAGGGGCGTGAACAGGGCAGGCATGGAGAAAATCTTGGCATCATGTCAATGCAACCGCCACAATGATTAGGGACGAGAGGCCATCTCCTCCCCTCCATAATCAGCACATCATCAGGAACCCCATGAGTGTATGAACCCAGACGAGAAGGCATGAAAAACGGCATGTTCCACCACATCCTGCCCTTCCTCGTCCACTCTGCTCTTCCTCCAAAATGAGGTGGGTTCAGGGGGTTCTCGGCTCCACACAGGCGTGATCTCGCTTGGAGGGCTGACCTTCAAACCCGGGCAATACTTGCCTGAAGCCACAGCGGCTAATGGAACGTGGGGAATACAAATCTGATTCGAGTGAAATCAATCTGACAAGGAAGGCTTTGCTATTTACCAAGCATTTACATCTCAAACGTTGAAGGCGGGTTTCGTAATGATGTTAGCATCTGACAGAGGCTCAGTTTACACCAGTTATACATTGTGCAGCATATATGAAAGTGGGAGAGGGCAGCAACGAAATGATGAAATACAATGCTGACAGGAGGAGAGGGAGGAATGCTCTGGCTTTTTTAATCCAATAGTGAGACAACACTGCTGCAGCCTCCCACAGGATCATGGTCAGGCTCAACCGTAGACCTCATTTCTGCCCTAATCACACGGACAGCTACTTGGTCCACATCCAGCACATACACGGAGAGAGGCTTGATAGAACGAATCTCCAACACCTGAAAGATTTCATGCGGTTGCGGGTGTTTGAGGTTGCCCAGCTTCTGCCTAAAAACAACTTTGACCTTTCGTTTTGTTAGGTAAGCATTTCCCATAAGACGCTGCCAAACGGGGGGGGAGGAGAGACTTTGATCACATAAACACTCAGCAAAAAGAAACATTTGTGCAAGCCTGTACTTTGGCTTCACATCGTTTTGCGTTGTCAGTGAAGAGATGTATGGTTCATAGCGTACCTTGGGCTTCAGTCCAAATGTTCCCCTCTGCCAAATTACTTACAACACTCCTTCGAAGACAATCTGTATGACAATGCGCAAGTGTGAGTAAAGTCAGCAGTTTTCATTGACTCTAACACAGTCGGAGTTTGCAGCGCGAGGTTATTGCCAGGGCACTGGCACGCGGCTGACCTGCGGAGGCTGTCCGAGCAGTCACCAGCTGAAGTAAACCATCTCATCTAACACTCACGTCCAGCTAATGGGAAACAGACACTAAGGTTTGTCCTGAGTATGCCTTCATGCACCCACGCTCCTCTCCTCCTTTTCATTCTCAAATCCCTCCATTTATCCACGCTCTGGCAGAGATAGCGAACCTGACACTGATGCCCTATAGTCCATTAGCACCGTCAGGGCCACGGCTGATTTTGCTCTATTGCACCCTTCACATTTTCCTCCTCTCAGCCTGTTTTCCAGACAATCCTCGTTTCTCTATCACCCCTTATCTGACTCCCTCTCTCGTTCTATGTCGTCTGCCCTCACTCCTTCCAGTGGATGTCTGAGCTGGAATGAGATCATTTCAAAATACATCTGAAGCACTTACACATGTTCCTGTGTCCTTGATACTTGTTGGATTTAGTGTTTTAACTGTTAAACTTTGGTTTATTTTGTCATAATCTTGTTGGTGGGTGTTCTGCAACTAAACTCACACTACTATATGACATTTTAATGGGATGTCAAGCCAATATGAGAACGAATGTTTAAAAATACGTTTTTTTAGTCTATGAAATGTAAAGTAAAGGTTGTGAATACCGATTATATGCTCTAAACCCAAGATGATTATTATTGTACTGATTTAACAATAACACAAACAGTTAATTATGCTGGAAGCTTCAAAAATGAATACGTTCCCAAAATGATTGTCCAGATCTTGAGACTGAGGAGACAAAGCAGAAACCTTTTTTCGCACAGTAAGCTTAGTGAACTCTCAAGGCTGATCCCCGAAAGAGCAAATACATGAGGCCGCCGTCGTCTAAATGTCAACGGGCCAGAAGGCATTTATGCAATTACAGTTACACTTGGAAAACACTTCAAACAAGTGGAGCACAGTGAGATACAAAATCGTTTTAAATATTGAATATGAAAGCACTTGGAGCTCTAAACAGGCAGTAATTCCTCAGATTTGAGAAACTAGTATCTAGTAAATAGTAGATAATCAATTGTCTAATTGTGTTAAGACGCCAGTCAAGATACTAGCAGTGCAGCAGTTGCTGATAAAGATGGTTTTGAGGTTTCCATTTATGTTTAAGGAAATATAAACAGAAAAACAAACATCTTACGGCTGGGCTGTCAAAATTATCCATCATCATGATTATTCTGGTTAAAAATTTTAATGCAATTAACCTATCTGCAGCGCAGAATGACTTTAAATATCTCTGGCAATTGATTTTGGGCATTTTGTCCCAGCAGAGGTACCGTAGTGCATGCTCAAATGGGCAGCTGGTCCGGTACTGTCGGGCAGCAGAACCAAATGATATGGAATACGCTAAACAGCACGTTATCTTTATCGGTTGTTTTTTTAATCAGGTCAATCATGACGATGGATGATTAATTAATGTTGACGGCCCTAAAACATAAATAAATATATATGACTATATGTATCCTGAGAAGTGTAACACTCCAAATGGTCAAAATGGCCACCACATGAATGAGGTCAGTGGCACTGCAGTAACAAGATCCCAACACTGACAGACAAATGAAAATGAATGATAGCTGTCTAAGGTAAACAAGTGGAGAGGTGCCCTTGACCCGCTGTCTCCTTAATTTCAGTTCGGAGCTGTGAATCCCAGGGGTCTCCCACACCTCAGCCACATCTGGAGAGCACGTCCAGTCGGGCGGAGCCTCTGCTCAGGAATCAATCCTTAACTCCATTCAATCATTAACCCTCCATTCCTCTGCAACAATTTCACAACATTACACCACCGTGCTGGCATTTCTTGTTTTAGCAAATTTGTCTAAACCAAGCCTCGGAGCCTTGATGCCATTTAACTTCAGGATTTCATGGGAGCAGACGAGAAAGCAGACATCTGGGGAAATAAGCACAAAGCTGTGATTGCATCCCACCTCCTCTCCGCGGAGAGAATCATTTGAACCCGATTCAGTTTGCGAGGAGTGACAGGTAGACGCTGCTATGGCAACCGAACCAAAGCAGTGTCACAGATAGCAGCTCTTTACCGAAGAAGCTCTGCATGCATGTGAGCACCCACACAGACACACAGACACACAAACAATGCAGACATAACCACGTGGACTGGAAACGAATATTAAAAGAGTCTCCCATTCCTCCCTGCCACTTTGAATCTCAAGAAATCCACCTCTGGTACAAGCCGCTACCATCTCGTCTCGCTGCCTCTAACTAACAACTGTCGTCCTCCTCCACTCCCCCGCCCTCCTGCCCCCTGTTCTGCAGGTGGCGAGGTTCACCACAGCATGCATAACAATCGGTCTCTTACAGTGATTAAAATCACACCTCAAGAACGACGGGCTCCATAAAAGGGGCAAAAGAAAACAGTTACAAAGCCCACACTAACCACTTTTCTCAAACATGTCTCTGAAACATGAGGGAGTAATAAGGCGTGGGTCTGGTGAACCACTGTGGATTACGTCTATTTTTATCCTGTCTGCCAGATTTCGATCTAAAAAAAAATAAAAAAAATGACTTCAGCAGGCACTAACAGACATGAAAACACCAGGACGTACACTTGCGCACACTGTCTATCATTCACCTACACACCCACATCTATCATAGTGTGGCTGTCTTTCATCCCCTACTTAGTGTCTCCCTTCCTTCAAGCAGCAGACAGAGGACTGGATGGGCTTTTTACTGAACCTGCCGACGCGTTCCCTGTGTGCAGAGGGAGTCAAGTAAACCTCTTTTCGTTAAAAACATCCAATCGCCGAGCTGATTACGTGCATGTCGTACAGCAAGCAGATTATAACTGTTCGGTGTGAAAGGGAGACAAATGAGACAAACGAGCCATTCAGGTCTGAAACCCTGCACGATGTGACAAGGAAATAACCCCTGCTCAGACTGTCGAAACACGTACAGTTGAACTCCTGTGTTTTCTTTATCAGCCGTAATGGCTCTCCTGCCGTGTCTCCACCAAGCGGCGTGACTGCAGCAGCTTTACATTTAAAACTGCAGACCCTGAAACAGCCTGTTTAGAGAACAGTTAAAACCAAGCATGAACAGGCAGAATTAATAATCTGCACCAGATCCTGAGCTTTCTGGAGACAAGTCTGAGATGTTCTTTGCATTAACTTGTGAAAAAGTGAGATTTTTACATGAACTGTGAAACTCATATCGTCCTCCTTAACGCATGCGACTCAAAATGCATCGGCTCTAATCAAGAGCCATGTTTCCACGTTGCTGTCTGTCTACTATTAATGGCTCATTTGGAGCTCTGCATCCCTACTTGCTCGGGAAGATTATTCCGACGAAGCTGCGTGAGTAGATCGGCTCCTCCCCAGCACAAATAATTAAATCTATGATTAAAATCCCTAATTGCTGGAATAATAAATAGCGGGGTAATTTCTTGCTTTCATTTGAATGTTGTGCATTTGAGCACCACAGGGGGAAGAGCCCAGCATTAATAAGTGCTTAGGCTCTGCAGGCCAGCTCCTAAGAGATATTCAAATAGGGGCAAAAAAGGTTTTCAATCCAGTGCTTTTTCTTTGGGAGCACTGATTCTTACGTGCATTACTCTCTGGCCTGCAATTTATGGGTTGAAAATGACTAAAAAGGCCAACATTTTATCCTTTCGAGCTTCGGAAAAGGCTTACCACTGCACTTACTGCATAATACCTGGTATGTAAAACATTTCTCTGCCCTCAGTTGTCCACCCACTCCCCCTTATACATTCCACCGCTTCCTCACTGTTGTCCCTTTCGCTCAAGGAAAGCCGGAGCACTTTAGAGACCTCCCCATCCTCCCCTTTCGCCTTTCGCGTGTGCTAAAACAGCATGCCCCTGCTGTGGGCGGCACACTGGGTGCCCTCCTCCCTCGGCCCACACTGCCAGCCTCTTATCAACAGGCAAATAGAGAGGGGATAGCGTAGTGTAAAGGCAGAGGAGGAGGATGACGAGGCAGAGGAGAAGAGGGAGAGGGAAAAAGAGAAAGAAACAGACAAGAAGGACACTATATTTAGCTCTGGAGCTGTCGCCTCGTGTTTTTCCTCTCCTGAATAATCATAGTTTGACAGAATGTATCCTGCAGAGCAGAGGTTGCTGGGATGCACCGCCCCTCCCCTCCACAAGCAGCATCTCTAGAGAGAAAGTAGCAAAGTACTGCAATAACTGCTGGGGGCTTGCGTGCCACAGCCATTACACATTTTACTTTGTGGGAACATGTTTCAGAGCCGTCATATCCCCCAGTGGAGGTAATATGAAAAGATTGTGGAGTGTAAACTGCCCACAGGTACAGGGCTGCATGGTTAATGCATACAAAGAGAGTTCACTGCATCCAAGCAGCATTGTCACATAAGCAGCAGCATGAGCGAAGCACATTTATAAAAGCCTTGCGTCCTTCACCATCTCTCCAAATTGTAGGTCAGGCACACTAGAGGACCGCAACAAACTTGTTAACCTCGTGTGCCAGTGATGTTAATCTGCTGGGAATGGAGTAAACATGCACAGCTGGTAGGTAGAAGGGCACAGAGGATGTCACTTAGATAATGAGGTATGCGCGTGGTTCAAATGCTTCATGGTGGACTTTAGCCAGGACAAAAAAAACAAATAAAACCCATCTTATTTACTTCTGCAGATAAACGAGCAGACAAGTCCCTCTGCTACTTCCTGAATATTTTGCAAAAATAAACACATCACTTATTTATTTTACAAAAAGGGGTGCCACTGCATGTCATGCATTTCCAAAAGCATTAATTGGCTGCACTATTTTACTTTCGTGGCCTCAGGATCGACTGGCGTTATCGTGTCTTATGTTGTCTGTATTTTTGGAGGGAAACGTTAAAAACAAAACTCATAATGGGAATAAGATAGAGTCTTTATACTCTTCCATTCTGGCATAAATAAATCATGGATGGAAATACTGTCTGCCAGACATTTCTGGCTAATCCCCATCTTGCTTTAAATGACTGTGACAAAATAATGGAGGGAGAACGTGAAGCTTACAGGTTTTTGGATCACTGCAAAAGTATTGTTAAGAGTGAAACCACAAACCAACAGGATCAGGGAAACCCCTTGGAAAAGAGCCCAGCGTTGTAGCAGCACGACAAATTAAACTATAGAAAAGGCAAAAAAAACAAAACATGTAAATGGAAAAAGCCTTAAACCACACACACACACAAAAAAAATAGCTTCTTTCCAGAGGAACAATTTGTTCATTTCACATTTGGGCAAGCTGTCAACTTCAACACCCTACACAATTATTCAATAACATCAGCACCTCCAACTATAGATGGTAATCACCTCTATTTATTTATTAATATACGAGTTATTGCATTAGCAATCTACCATGTATGGGTTTCAGCGTCTCATTATGTTTAACATCTCCGCTGATGCATGTAAGATAATATAATAACATCCACTGTAATGTGGTCTGATGATGCAGCTAATTAATTAGTTTTGTAGCCGAACAGCAAGAAGGTTTTCGGGGTTATGAGAATGATACACTCGCAGACTGAATCCATTTACCGTCTCCCTAGCGGGTAGCCGATCGAACAGGGTGGTTTCATGCGGCCTCTTCGCTTCTTTGCGTGCTTTTTAGAACTTTGGGAACGATGCAGGCAAAAACCTTATTTGCCGGTTTTGTCCGGACCCGCCTGGCCAGACCGAGTAGCCAGGGATCGTGTGCAAAAAAAGACGGGATAGCTGTGGATAAGCTTTCAGCAGCTCATTGATTGCAGAGACCTGATTGCTGCAAGGCTTGGCCGCGGCTCTTAGCTCTTGTCTCCAGTGTCGAAATTACACAAGGAATGAGCAGGTTGGGCGAGGTGCAAGGAGAGAAACTTTGCTTTAGTAACCCTTTAACAACCTGAGAAAATGTGGGATAGCTCGTGGCAAGACGAGGATTATTATTACTATAATGCCTCGTCTTTCACCAGAGAAGTCGAAAAGGAGCCAGCAGTACAGGACCACCTACATGGAGGAATGTCACAGCCGTATAACCTGCAGAAGACAAAAAGACTTCTCGTGTATAAATCTGCCTATAGAACGTAATCTGTGGACGGGTCTATTGTCTCAGAGTCAGAAATAGAACAAGCAGTGAAGTTCGAACTCAGTAGCAGCCCCTAATTATTCAAAGAATAAAGAGATGAAGGACGCGAGGCCGTTTCTGATCCCAACCCTGAAAAGTGTCAGGAGAGATGAGCAGATAGTGAAGTCTTTGTTCAGGCGTGACAATCATCGACCCATTACATGGGGCAAAAAGCTTGTCGGGGGGGGGGGGGGGGTTCAGAGGCTGGAGTAACCTTAAGATTGTCCCAGACAATTAGTCCAATTACAGGAGTGCCTGGCTTTGTCTTCTCTCTCCAGGCTTTCTTCCCAGAGCTAACCTTGTCCCCAGGTGTTCCCGGTTGCACTACTGAGGCCGAAGAAAAACAAAGTTAAACACTTTCAAATGTGCCTAAGGATTAGCTAACAAGCTATTACTTGTTAATACGGTGCCATTCTCCCACAGTTTGAGGGCAGTTAACCTCTGCCGTGGCTGGCTTCTGTTTGAAGGGTCACAACCTTGCAGAGCCCTGCACACTAAAATAGCATGTGATTATAGACCTTGTTTAAAAGTAAATATAGTACTTCACAGCAGCTGATCTAAGCCGCGTCTCGCTCAGTCTTTATGGGAAAGAATACATATCTGCACAACTGTGCACCTTTTTGTAATCCCACTGGGTCACCTCATAACTCACCCTCTTATTTGAAAAGCCTATCTTCAAAACCTCAACTGCACGTTTGAATTAATGTACCACATACCGTGCTTTTTCTTTTCTCTTTTTTTTTTTTAGGAAAACACACACTGTTTAGTTTGAGAGATGCATTGCTGTCTGTGTGCTGTTTATTTCGGCTCTTTTGAAGTCGGCGTTGACAATCTGCTCTGTATGGACATTCCTTTGGTCTTAGTCTCTGTTTGCTCACTTGGTCCTTATCGCAGTTAATAACTCAGGCTGTACTAACACACTCAGTAGCCGCTTTGGGCGAAATTATCAGCTTAGGTTTATAGCAGCGGTTGCGTTGTGCAGATCCGGCACTAAAAACTCACGTAGTGGATTACATTGCTTTGAGGACGGAGATCCTGTATAGAATAAGTCCATCATAAAGCCTTTGCTGCAGAAAATAAACTTTGATCCCTCTAGCACAGCGATGCTACATGCAATGTTATGCATGTGTCAGGAAAGCAGTATCTCAGCGCAAGACCCAGGTGAAAAGTAGGAATTAATAAATGGCAGTGTATGCAGGACAGGTTTTGAAGCGAGCGGGCTAAGGCAGTCTAAACGCTGTATATGTATGCATCTTGCAAAATACACTGTAGGTTCTCTGAACACAAATATGTGTGCAGCTTTGTATACAAGCCCACTGTCTGTTGCTTTAATAGAGGACAAGCATTCAAAAGGCAAACCTAAAGTGCGGGTTCTCTTCTGACAATCTTGGATTTCAGCCAAACGTAGCAACAAAATCTCCTCTGCCAGCTTCATAAAATGCAAATAATCAGTGTAAGTTGATACTGTGTAACCTCTATAGATAAACATGTGTCGCTGGGTCAGAGGCAACACGAAAACAACAGATTCCATTAGATTCCACTCACAGAGAATTGTAGCTCGTCTCCTTGTTGCGTTTTATCGAGTTCCTATTAAAAATTAGCTGAACTGTGCCATCATGGCCACTTGTTACAAGCAAACCATGTTGGTATTATAGCATTAGATTGGTGTGATGAAGCCTGAAGCTAATTATTTTCTTAAGCACATAAGGAAACTTAACAGAAGCACACGGCTCAAGTATTCCCAGCGGCGTGGTGGAAAAAAAAATAACCCAACACAATTAGAAAATGCACAGCTTAGGTGCATTTCCAGTCTCCACTCATCTGAAGTTGCTCTGTGAGGCAGAAAGTAACCTCCAAAACTAATTAAAAACAAAAAAGCAACTCAATTAAAAGAAGCAGAAAACAAATGAACTCTTCTCCAAGTAATTGTGAGACCATTAGCCAGCGAAATCCGTCTCGATTAGAAGGAGAGAGAGAGAGAGAGGAAGAGATTGGACCCAAGAAAGAGTATGAAGAGAGAGGAAACAAAATATTTGAGGTAGTGAGGCTAAAAGAGGTGAACCTACATTTCTTCTTCATCAGTTTGGAAAAATAAATAAAATGATGACATCCAGTTACACAATACAAATTAAAGCAAACAAGGTGTTTTTGACAATTACACTGTAGAAACACTCAACAGTTCGTTCGTCTGTGAGATCGGTGGATTGATTTTCTTAAAAAATAAACTGCAGTCACCGGTCAGGACTCGCAAACTTCTGCAGCTCTGAGCAGAGATCTGAAGCGTGGTGATCCGGGGCCTCGTTTATGAAAACGTTCTTAGATTCATACTTGGACTTAGCTGTAAGAACATTCCTGACTTTGACTCATAAAAGATGCTCAGCATAAAACAGTCCATTCTGTCAGTGTCATTTGTAACTTCAGCTCAAACTGACGGCACATGTCTTGCAATTTCCCTTTCCGTACAGCCAGCACAAATGAGGCTTTAGTCAGAGATAGCCATGCTTACTTCTTTCCATTGCATTCTCATCGCATCCTGTTTTTAATCAAGAACATTTTGAGTCTGGCAGTTACTTCTTCACACCCTCAATCGACAACTCCCCTACAAAACCAGCATGGAAATCACTTACGTCAAGTCTAAACTTTGCTAGAATAACCACTCAAATGTAGGCTTCTGGTCAAAAATTCATAAACGAGGCCCCTGGATTGGGAGTCTTATTAAAGTCGGCAAAGACAGGTACTATAGGACCTCAAGAACAGTCATGGACACAATGACTATGCCAACGCTGGAATGACAAACCACCAGAGAGTGCACCGCTGAGACCTATTTTAACAGGACTCTTCAACACACACTCAGGGTCTCATGTGGCACTGGCTAACATTCATAACATGCTGGATCTGCACCCTGAGTGTGCGTTCAGCCAAGTGTTAAATCTGACTTGATTTCAGAACGGAGTCTAGGACACACAAAGGCCTGTTTGGGGAACTAATAGCAGCCAGGCGATTAGATGAAGATATTTTCTCTAGCCCTGAATATTCAGGACAATCAGCAGTGCATCTCTTCATCCCTCTCATCAGGCCTCTCTCACACAATCACACAATCAAACTCACTGTTAAGCACCGAGGGGACGAATGGCAGGCTTGCCAAGACGTGAATTTAGCTGGTGCCAATAGTTAACCCATTCTGAAGATCAAGAAATCAAATGCCGGTGACAAAAGTGAGTGTTACACCAACAATAAAATCTGGACGTCAGTGGACACGCACAAACACGTACAAACTGGGACACAGACGCAGAATTATTTTGAGTGCCTTACCTTTAAAGGACAGGAAGATTCTGGGAGCAGACTGGGGCTCGATGGAAGGTGGCAGAGCCCCAGACGATAAGGCCAGTAGGGCCAGCAGCCAGCACAGTTTGTCCCACAACATTGTCCCTCTGCTTGTTAACAGAGAAGAAAGAGAGTCCAGGAGCTGAGGGACAGACAGGGATGAGCATCAAAAAATAGGCAAGCCCTTTTCATTTTTCCTTGGCAACTTAAACAATAGGATCCGTTTGTGTATATTGGTACTAACGTCTGAGGAAACCAAGCCTTGCTCTTCATGCTGTGCGTACCGCTCGGATCTTATGGTGATTAAAAATTCTCCTCCTGTTCTCGAAACCTTGAGCAGTTCGTTTTAATTGCCCGTGCAATACAAACCAGGCAACGCAACCTGAACAATAACGATTGTAGCAGTCTGGAAACAAAGTCTGCAGGCTTCATTTTCCTCCTGCTTCAGGATTTTCTGAAGAATATTTTATTGTGGTGTTCCTTTCCTAAACGCCCACAATTGTTCTTGCTGGCATTTGGCTCTTTGTGCTATGAAGGAAACAGTGTGAATGGACAGAGTCTCTCCAGCTGAGAAAGCCAAAAGACCTGCCGCTAACCTCGCCTCACCACTCACTTTTTCACTCCTTTGCGAAAGCTGCAAATAAATGATCACTATTATATAGGAAAGGCACAGTTCCACTAATGTGGTGACTCCTACCCCTGGCTCGCACAGATTAAATCACAAAGCGCATCAGCATGCCGTTATCCGCCACAAAGAGAGCTCAAGATAATACCCTCGTAAAAAAAAAAGATCTTAAGTTATCACTGACGAGGTGGCACAAGTGTGCGTAATGCCGGCACTAAAACTGGCGAGAAACGACGTTTGGAGATGCTCGATTTGGGGACAATAAAACACATTTAGCTGTATAATTATCCACGCTTGATCTACTTGTAAACGTGGATCGGGAGTCTGAGGTCAAACTGTCAGTCAGGGTTTAAGATCAAGTTCCACATTGAGCCCTGAAGGCAGAACTCCAAAGCGGAGCGTTAACCAAAATAAAGCCTGGCTGCGTTTTGAGTTATGGGGACGTGAACATGAACCACGTGTCATTTATAACAGTATCGGGGATTTCAAACAGGCAGTCGAAAGTATCAGGTGAGGACTGGATGTGAATTTAGTTCATTTTGTTAATGGTACAACATCACATGCAGCAAGAAAACTTTAGTTACCCACCGAACACACGCTCATTGCACCATTTCTAAATAATATATTAGAGTATATGTAAAAACATATAAGCACAGTGAAGTCTACTGTTAAAAAATATGTTTCTAATATTCATTACGGCATTATTCCAGAGAACTTTAAGCACATCTTCAAGTCATTAAATCTTCTATCTTGCACATGAAACAGAGGCATTATTCGTGGAACTCGACTCCACCAAACGTGGCTTCTCACTGATTTAAAAGCGCATCTGATAATAATAATCCTTATAACTTGCCATCCATCAAGGTAGAACTTGCACTGTGGCCTACCTTATAGTAACCGTCCAGTGAATGCGGTGATCTTACTGGTCAGCATTTAAAACCATCCACCCAGATTGTTTGAGCTCCTCTGTCCGCAGGCTGTAGTGTCAGTGTATCCGCCGCAGATCCTGCACGATTATCCCAGAGCCAAACAAAGCTTGGATTTAAATTAACTTGACGCAGCCGCTTTGACTTGAAGTGATCTCTAAATCGCATCAACAGATTCTGTATTTTCCACTGAAGGAGGCAACAAACAAAGAGTTGTTCCTGGAGACGGAGTGGCGGAGACGAGATTCAGCCGTGCGCAGCGGCGCTCAAGTGAGTGCAGGGAAGCGGCTTTTGCAGGTGGATAGGCTGAGGTCTCCCGGCTGTGGACACACCCATGGGGGAGGGAACTTACCTTAACATCTCTGCGCTCCCTCCCTCCCTCCCTCGCCCCCCGAAAATTTAACACAAAACGACTCTTTCCTGTATCTTAACGCACTCCAGGGGGCTACAGAGGTCAGGTTAACTTAAACTGTTCAAGTTAGTGAAAATTCATTTGGAGGAGATGTCATTCCCCCTTCCACATTACGAGGAAGGGTTGTCAAACATATTCTGCCACAGTCTTAACATTGACAGTTATTTTCCTTTATGAAAGGAATCCATATTTGTTTAAATCTCATTTTAATGGCTTGCTGTTTGGATAATATGATTTTGAATCTATTTACAGTATTTCCCACTGCCAGTATCCTATCTACGCTTCCCTGGGTTGTATGTTTACAATGCTATTTTACAATGGTTATATACTATTTACAATGACAAAAAAAATGGGTTGCATCTTTACATAAAGTATGTCAGCAGGATTTGTAACACAGAAGTTAATCCAAAGTGCTGACTGTAAATTCTGAAATAAAACATATGGCATCTAGGTTTTTATTCCTTCAAGCATTTACCACTGTGACCCAGATGTAGACATATGTTAGTGAAGATTAGGAGAGATTAAAATAATACACACACAGTGTATTCATCCTAACTGAAATGTCCTTGCGATGATAAACGGCAGAATAAACCACACACAAAAAAAAAGACCAACATACTGTAACACGGGTGGAAACTTCTGTTAATGTGATGCAGGCTGTGTTTTGTCTTTGCAATGACAAATTCATAATCACACAAACTCCGTCCAAGCTGCAAAAGAACTGAATATGGTCAATGGTGTTTTAGAAGGATAACTCCTCTCGTAGTCGTCCAGAGGAAGCTTGTTCTTACATGACACTCGGGAGTCAAAATAGGAATGAGGTCATTTCACAACCTGATGAGCCTGTCGCTACAAGCTACTGCTTTTTATTTGCCCCGAACTGTGCGGAGAAGTTGTCAAATTAGAGCCAAGCTATTGCTCGGTTTCTGCTTGTCTTGGCGGTGTGATTGCACGGGACGGCGTTTACTTGTTGAGAGAAGGACGAATCGCTTGCTGTATTTTTACTCGGGCAGAGAAGTTGGAGACGTTTCAAAGATGGCTGCACACTCACATTCGACTGCTGAAAGAAATGTTCAGATGCAGATAAGGTAGATTTCCTCCAACACCTCAGCGACCTGACAGAGGATCACCGGCTCCCGGCTCACACAGGCATCAGATATTCATGGGCAAATGGAGCCTTAAATCTTTTAATCTCACTTGATCCCCCCCCTCGATCACACGGGCTTATTTTGCTTCTTATCCAGTCAACGCACAACACAGCTGACGCCCATGTGCATGCTTATTATTCTATAAATGATAAATACAGTAGCTTAGGTTTCATTCACTGCTGGGGATGTTACAGTTGTTTTACAATTGTATAAATCATCTTTTATTTAGTCAAGACTTAATTTTCTGTTCCTTTTGTGTTTGTTAACTCATTGATGAAAAATCGTTGCAGTGGCAGACCAGAAACCTGGAGCTGATTTAGCTGAAACTTGTTAATAAGTCATTTAGCTGAGAAGTTGCTCGCATTATTTACACTTTCCTTTTATTATTACCTTTAGTGGATAAGTGTGATTCATCACAGAGGCGCCTTTGTGCTCCAAAGTGACTCGAAAGACAATTTATTAAATCAGTCCATGCAAAAGAGTCTTCTCTGTGTGCTGCAGGCTGCGATGCTCATAGCAGGGAAAGGAGGAGGGCTCGGCATCAGCATTTACCATTAAACATGTTAGATTTCCCCTGATGCGAGCGAAAAAGCTCTGAGAAACAATTACCCCCGCGCTTACAAGCTCACGCACACAAGGCAGGAGATGCTGATATGTTCCAGTCCGCCTGGATCTTGGACGATCTTGAGAGACCACCAGACACTCGCTCTCACACACCGAGAGGCACGCAGCTTAGCATATGCAGGTGGGCATTCGTGTCTGAAGGGTGGTCTGTGCAGCAGACTGTACAGATCCAAATGAGTAACAACTTTAATAAATATCTGGAACGCAACTGCCTGTCCCGCAGGGCTCACCGAGAATTAATCGATGAAACAGCCTCTTTCCCTCAAACTTCACACATGATCTGTTCAAAAAACCTCAAACGAAAACTGCAAACCAGTCAAGTTTAATCATGTCGTAACCCTTTTTTATTTCCCAGCTATTCCTGTTTTTACTTTCTCTTGTCTTCCCTCCTGTCTCCAACCCAACAGCTGCATGTTGTTTCCTATATTTCCTTTTAATCAACAATATTACTAACATCTCCAGGCCTCTGGTGGCCTTACCATCTGTCACTTGCGTGTGACAAGAGGAAAGCAATTATGGAATCCTGGCTTTAAGGAACGCTCGCTTTCATAAAAGTCCCCTCGTGCGTTCCTTTTTCTTTTTTTTCTTCTTCCCCTTAGCTTGAAGCGTATATCTGACTACCAAAATGTGAAAGATAATGTTGAAACCAAAGATCACCGCTGGGTGCCAGACCACAGAAGAAAAACTGTTCCAGGGACTTGAAATCTGATGTTAAAGTCTTTTGTTCTGCAGAAGAGAAGCCAGGTTTATAAATCTGGTGGTGGGAAACTTCATTCTTCTTTCTTTTGAGAAGTTCTGTTACTGATATTACGTCCCTCACCTTTAAAATCTTAAACGTGTCAGGTTTGGGGAGTTTGACTCCTAGTTGAAGATATATATTTAAAACCTTTGTCGTTTTCCTGGAGAACATGAATGCACCCCTACATAGATGATCGTTATCACTCTTACTGGGCTCTCTCTGGGAGGATTCTTCATAAGAAATATACTTTTTTTTTTATCCATTTCAGTGCTATATTAAATAATAATGAGACAATCTGCAACTACATTAACATTTTACACTGGTGGTTTTCATGGAAACAGGTGCAGGTAGGGAATACAAATCCAAACACTGTAAGAGCCGAGGTCATCGTCTAATATGAGTTTCATTACATTCAATGAATTTTCCCTGTCACCTTTTGCCACCAATGACTCCATCATCCACAGCGAGTAATTATTAACAGGCTGCGACAACCTTAACCTCTGTCCTCTGGCTTCACCACATGATGGGGAGGCAATTAACAGCTGTAGCTGTGCACATCTGCATGTATGCACACATTTAAATGACACGGGCAGATGTGAGTCGACACACATCCTTATACAACTGACCACGCGACACACACAGAACGGGCCCTCTGCGCTCTCTGAGGGACACCTTGATTGTGTAGAATTTAATGAGGGAACATGTACTCATACATCCACCGCACCGGGAGAGCTGTTACCTTTTGGTGTGAGAAGATATTAAAAATTCACACTGTTTCCACGGCGCTTTGAATGGTATGGCAGCATGCTCATTAGCATTTAAATGGGAAAAAGATAACGCTGCACTTCGCGGAGTCATACCTGCATCACAAAGCTGGCAGACAGAGAGAAAACTTGAATCAGACCCTGTCAACTTTGGCTGCTTTAAGGCACCTCAGACTGAAAATAGTTAAGTCTCGTCACATAAGCTGTGCAATTGTTTTCTCTTTGCATCGCTGACATAGACATTCACATTGGGTGATGTTGCAGAAATGAGTTAAACACCAATTTTCATTTTAAATATCCATTTGTTCAGGACAAAGTCTGCACAAGGTACAGTTCTGTTTGACAGTGGAAACCTCATTAGCTGGGGATTAGAAAGACATTTCCCTGCTCATGAACTTTGTAGAAAAACAAAAGCCAACCGATGTTTAAAGACTGACTTTCGAGATCAGTCTCTGGCTTTTGGAGAAGTTCCGGATATTTTTTCTTTTTAATATTTAGAGCCACGTGTGTTCTCCCAATAAATTCATGCCTGCACTGAAAACATTCAGCCCCGGTCCGACCACATATGGTTTGTGAACCCAAACTTATAGAAAAAAAAATAAATAAAAGGACTTTTGCTATTTGTGTTGGCCGGGCCATGGTGCAAGCAAATGTTGACTTTAACAATTAAAGAGTCAAGACACTGTAATGTTGAAACAATAGTCCCAGTGTAATGCTAATATGGAGGATAATATGATTTCTTGCCAGTGAATCTGTAATTAGATGCTTATGCTGCAAAGTAAATTCTATTTAGATTATGCTTCTCTGCCCTTCGATTGTTCACATATGACGTGCCTTTTGAGCCGTGTACCAAAGATTAACGACACTCTTCGTCTTGGTGCATACTTTTCCCTCCCAGATCTCAGTGTGTTGGGCTGATTGTCATTTTTTTTCTGCTCCTATTTGTTCCTCAGTCTTTTGTTAGAGGAGCTGACTATGACTCAGCTGGAGCTTTGCCGGGCTAAAAATGGGACAGCTGCCTTTTTTTAAAACGACACAAGTTTGTCTCATTGTATCTGCCTCACACGTCTTCTGCCTGGGAACAGGAGGAGGAGGAGGAGGAGGGCAGCAGTGGTGGATGATTTGGTATGAATTAAAGCCGTTTCCTAACAGGCTCCACAGGGTCTGATCCCGCTCTCCGCTTGCCTGGTGGAGTCAATCCACCACATGCAACCAGACCAGAGCCGAGAGTACATTACATTAAATCAGATGTTTGTTAAATTTCCATTTTGTACTTTACAATAATGGTTTTAGAATTAGCACGACTCTATGTATAAATGTGCCTTAGCCATGCTACCTGTAGCTAATTGAGAGTGGGCTGTGTAATAGTTTTCCCATGCCGCGTTGTGAGCGATAGCCTCCTGAGGGTCGGGTCTGTCAGTGTCATTCTTCATCAGCATTCAGCCGCAGGTCTCTGGTCAGAGCTGAAGACAGGAGAGGAAATTACTATAGTTTTAGCTCTACGCTTTATTTAAAAGTGGTAAGCTTTGGTAGTTAAACTCAGTCTACCGTAATCTGCGAGATGATACGTAGAATCTTTTGGTTTGGTGGTGCCATGTTTAATTTAATTTACTCAGACACTGTGGAAAAAAACTGACCAACCTTTTCCTTCAACATCTCTTCCATGTTTTCCCTGTACGGATTGAAAAGCACAATGGACGGCCTGGCGGAATGGGGGACAGGTGAGTAGGTGGGTGTGGAAAATCAGGAGACCAGGAAAAAAAAAAAAATACATGCTGATGCTGCATTTAATGGCCGCTGGGAATTTCTTTAGATTTCCTACTTGGTAAATGATTAAAAGGTTTCTCGCACCTGAATTTGTAATTTCCCCACATTGCTGCCAAAATAATAAAACCTTTCTTTTGTCATTTTCAAATGAAGCACTAGACAGTGTAGTTTTTGTTCCTTTTTTGCTCTTCTGCTTCCTCACTTAACTGAGCTACACGTCTGTTAACAAGCAAATGTAGAAAAGTAAACCAGAGGGCAGCCAAAGTTTTTTCTACCTACTGTATGAGCACTGAGTCAAAAAACGACGTAATTCCCTTTTACCTCCTCTTGTACATCAAATGCACCACCACTCTATCAATAAGGCAGACAAGGTATCTCACCAAGACCAAATTAAAAATGTTCCTATACAATGTGTTTATCGATTGGCTGGTTAGCACCTCTGGCATGCTAACTGCCCTAAACTAAAAAGCCTGTGCATCAGCATTTCAGCATCAGTGCTTTCTTTTGATGCTATTGAGCTCAGTTTGAATCTCCCGTGTGTCTCCACAGCCTCAGCCGACTCTTGCACTTGTTTGCCGGCGCACAATCAGCAAGGACAGGCTTCTCTTGCAGGGTTGAAGCACCGGGCAGACAAGTGTTTAAAATATATATTTACGACGCCTGTCTTTACTTCATCATGCTTTTGCAGCGACTCTGGCTCAAGCCGGAGTCCCTTGTCCTTCACCCTTTCCCTCACCCACCCCCCTCCCTTTCTCATCCTCCTGTCATCACTCGCTCTGATGAGGCCGTGAAACAGGTGGCTCAAGAATTCAAAATGACATAGGAGAGATGGAGACTGAACAGTTGTGTGTGTGTGTGAGAAAGAGAGAGCGCAAGAGAGAAACAGAGACGCATGTGTGTGTGTCTGTGTTCATGAAAGACGAAAGAAACAACAATAACAAAGAACTAATTGGGTTACTTTGGATTCTTCTGACTGTTCGTCACTTGCCAGAACATACCTAAATTAAATTACACATAATGAAATCCATCGTGATACCAAAGCGACAAATTGGACAGTTTACGCAAAACAAAAGAATTCACGACTGTGGCTTTGAATAGCTTGAATAAAGCACAGTTATAACAATAAGAATAAAATCTGTTTTTTGTTTTTCCGTCACACAAAGAATCTTTGAACGCATGTAACAATGGGTCGAGACAAAACTGTTCTCGTCCCGGCTGAAAGAGAGGAAATCCGTGCGGACATCTGTTCCCAGAACTTCCATCCAGCACCACTTGTGTTGTAAACCCCCCCCCCCCCCCCCCCTTAGTAAGTTGTCTGGAGACAGCGTGGCAGATCAAGAGCATATTCTGAACCGTTTCTTTCTTTGTGGCTTAGTTCGCAATTTAATTAAGCGTGGAAATGTTGTTGGAGGGGTGTCGCAAATGTCAAGCGGCTCCCCAGTCAATCCCAGAAGAGAGTCGCTCAGTCTTATCGCCGTCTGCTTTCCCGTCAGTGCGAACACTCAAGTTACCAGTCAGTGTCACACATTTCCCCAAAATTGAAATACTTTTTTTATTTTTTTGCCGGCATTGTTGCACCATGTAGTCAGTCAAGAGTTTTATATTCCAGCCAATGGTTCGTGTAGCTTTGGGAGCAACACTGACATAAAATAGAGCCCTCTTGGCCTAAACTTTGCCAGTGAAAATAGAGTCACTTAAGTTCAGTAAAACTTTTAAAATATCAGTTGCTTTATTCCAATATGTTGACAGCTTTATGGTCAGTCACTGGGGACGATGTCCAGCTTCAGACAGCTGCCAGTAATGGGCACATCTGGATCCTAGTTTTGGATAAAGAAGCAGAACCCGCCCCGGAAAGCCAATGCAAGCAACCCTCATTGTCCTCTCTGTGTGAGGATATCAATCAGATAAATTGTCAGATTTGTTGCTGTTGTCCACTGTAAACGAAGATACATATATACTGCGTGCATTTTGTGCGCTGCCATCTTTTATTTGTCGATTAAATGTTCCTTCCATTTGTTGCTAACACACAGCAGACACATTTGTTCCATTATCTTAGACCACACGGACACCAGCTATCGAGCTGCGTAACAGTCACTGAATGGATTGAATGAAACTGGACGAACCAAATTCCCAGATCCCATGTGTTTCTCCTCTCGTGCAGATATGTAGCCGTTCACGGTTTCTTTCTCAGGCTCTCTCAAACCTGAGGACATTTTTCAAGATGTGTGGCAGGAGTTGCACAACCTCCCCGCTAGATGTGTTTCTGATCCAAATCAACCGGCGAAGTCGGCTCGGCCAATAAACATGTTCCAGCAGTTTTCTTCTTGGCCTGTGATGGATGCTGGCTCGCGCGCATAAAATCCACATTAGCGCATGAATTCTGAAGCAAAGCTGACAGATTCGACTGCTAGATACACACGAGCCGTCCGCAAACGTAGGTCTTGTTTTTAGCTGCTACTCGATGCCAGCTCGGTGCTGGCTATGAAGACATAAACATGTGCTGTTTCGCAAAACTGACAAGGCTCATTTTCAGAGCAAAATAAGTTGTTATTGAAAGCAGCATTGAACTTGAAGGGTGGATTCTAACTGAAGCGGCTGACAGGCTGGAGGTTGACAAGTTAATTCTTTTTAGGTCTAAACATCACTTCCTTTTCTGAGACATTTTAAAACACACACTGAGCAGGATACTCTAAACACACATAAATGCACGCGTACTCGCACGCACACACGGCGCATAAAGCAGCAACACATGTAGACAGCAGTCTGATTGGAACAGAGGAGGCGATCAGACAGACAGCCCATGGAGAGGTGGCGCCTGTCATGTGGAATGGATCTCATTAAAAGTATGCCCCAGGTCAGACTTTGATGGACGGGGAAACGTCAGTCATCTGCCAGCTAGATTAGCTGAGACTGAAACCCTCTGCTTTCTCCCTGCCCCTTGAGAGCCCGCAGCATACCAAGTGGGTCCAGGCAGACTCTCGAGGTGTGCCCCCCAGCCTCCGTCACACCTCTCACCTCTGGCTTGCCAATCACAGAAACAAACGAGCACATCCACCTCAAATTCGCAGGGAAGAAAACACCTGCTGTGTTAAAAGGCAGGTGGTAGCCGACCTTTTCTTTCCCACCTTTCCCCTGCTGCATGAGGCCGTCTCAAAGGCCAAGTCCTCTGTCCTCTTCTCGCACATCTGTATTAAAAAGAGCCTGAAAACTCCAAACACTTTTGAAAGTTGAACTTATTTTTGTCAAATCTGACAGCAGAACAGAATTGAAGTGTAAAGCACCCCGCTACATTTTTGTGTGCAGTGCCTCTGTATAGTTTTCATTGTCTCTAAAATACACAATAACGGTTCCATTTTGGTGAAGTCCTCCTTGTTAGTCCACCCCTGCACAGAGAAGTGAAGCGTTTTACGTTTCTGGCATCGGCAAGAGTGGTTTATTTTGAACAAACAGAAGAAATACACAAAAGTATGACCAGAAAAGCATGGCTGAACTGCAAACCAAACTTTAAAAAGAAAGGAAAAAGGAGAGAAAAACACACAGTTATGGTAAAGAGTAAAGATACATTTCCACACACACACACACACACACACACACACACACACACACACACACACACACAAAAAAAAATCAGTTTCACATTTTGGAAACTATTGTGTAGGGAGTGTTAAGAATGTTATTGGGAGTGCTCCAATTTGTTAAATGTTATATTAACTGTAAGAAAACAGAAAAAAAGCAGACAGAGGAGTACTTTGACGGCCGTGCTTTGCAGACTTTATTCCACAAGCAGGCGTTTTGGTCCAAGAATGCTTTCTTCTTTCATCCTTGGACTGGACCGTAGTTTCTGTTTTGCAGAACATAAGGCAGCCGTTCGGCAACAACAATTTGCCTTTTGCAGCATTTTACAGCTACCGAACATGTTACAGTTTCTCCTCCAGCAGGAGGTATCACAGCCAGACTGAAGCGCCGTCAAACCCAGCAGCAGCTTAAGAGGGCATTTTTCTCTCATCTCATTCGTGTTACTTTAAATTCTCCATCATTGTTATCCTCTCTGCCCCTTCCTTTTAATGGTTATGTCTCATGTTTCTCCATTCCTGGAGGAAATTGGCATGCAATGCAATTTCTGGGGGTGATGTAACGTTGATGATCTCGCACTATTGTATGGATGCGCCACTTCAGTAATCCTGCTGTTAGGTTGCATATTTTTACATAATCAGGGTTGAGTATGGTTCTCTAGTTGATATTTTACATAATATTCCTCTTGTTCACCCTTTGTCATACACATTAATATAGTGGTTATTTTTCATATATATATATTTTACAGTGTCTCTTATTCATTTGTCATATACTGTTTTCTTCATATGTAGGCTCGGTTGGTATTTAGAGGTTATGCTTGCGTCTTAAAACTATGTAAATAGCACTTATTTTTTTACTTAGATTCCAGTTTTATAATATGATTCCTCTCATCTTTTAGATTCCAAACATGGCTACCGTTTAATGTCTTTGCCTCAAGTCAAAATGTGTTACATTTCCTTGATAAAGAGATGTTTATTTGATTTCTTAAATGAGAAGAAAGATGCCACACAGACTAAAGTTACCAGCAGCTTATTAACATTATGACTAGAAATGAGCACTAACGATCTGTGGTGTTACGGTGTTTCCGTGGGACTGTAGAGCTAAGTGGAGGGAGCCACTGTTTTATTTTTTTCTCACTCTGCATTCCCATTTAAAATTTAAACATTTTGTTTCTGTAACACAAAGCTTTCAATGACTCTGCGGGATACGGTTTTACCCACAAGTTTAACCTATTTTCACTTTGTTTTTTGAGAAACCAGGTCTGAAAACCACAACACCCGTGTTACGGAGGAGAGACGAGTTAGAAGCACAAGTCATAATTACAGAAACACTTTGTTGTTGTAGTTGTTAACAGCACACAGCTGCTGAGGTCCTTCAAAAGAGGACGAGGCGAAGCGAGCTGATTTAAGATGTATGCTGCAGAAGTTCCCCAACTGTGAGTCACGTAATGTTTTCTATGGGAAAAATTATGATTTTTATTTATTCTATAAAGAGCTATTTTTTTGGCAGGGAAGCAGTGACTTCCTGGACTCTACCGGTTGCCTGGCAACCTTACAACAAGTCTCCAGAAAGCCAGGCCAAGAAACATAAGATAAGCCCCCAAAAACCACAAATTATTTTAACAGAAATTTGGTAATTGTGTTAAATAAGCACACACACACACACACACACACACACACATATGTATATATAATGTGACATATAACCAGTTATCCATACGTGTTGTACCCTTGTTCCCATACTGAATACTGAATACTCGATGTAACTGGCTGAAGGCAGGAGTGTCACATTTGCCGGACGGATCTGATATTGATCTTCACATTTAACTTTTGACATAAAACTATGAGTATTTTGCAAGATCTTGGATGATTCCAGTGTCCAAACCACATGTAGCATTAGTACAAGAGCAGATTCTTGGCAATGGAGCTTTGGCAGTTTAACAGCAAATCACTGCTGAGACTTAGTTTATGGATTCAAGTGCCGAAAAAGTCCTGTATCCCCCATAACACGTGTTTCTCTTTTTCTCTTTTGAAGAAAAGAACCGATAAGATAGAAATAAAGTTAAACGCTGTGCACATGCACAACACTTTTGCAGCCTCCTCCTTCTGCATTCTTTTATTTTTTTGTTGTTGTTGTCTTACAGAAAAAAAAAAAGAACATGTGCCGTATTCGTACGGTGACCTACTGTTTATCCCAGCATTCCCAAGAGTTCAAGTCTCCAGCAATAGACCTGTGGCATGATGCCCAGGACAGGGGCCATGGATGGCTCACTCTGACAAGCATGTTAGTCAAGGCTGCGCTAGCTTCACTCAAAGCAGATATGGATTCCCAACAATCCCCGACACGCCGGTTGACGTAATGCAAGGTCCATTTGAAATGCGCCGAAATCTGAGGCTGGTAAAATTGAAAAATAGTTTTGGCAAAAGATAGAAATAATTCGGGCTATTTACAGAGCTGAGGATGGGTGTGAGGAAATGCGTCAGTGTTTAATAACCCGCATCAGCATTTTGATTTGTGACAGCCCTCGCAGATATATGAAGTAGCCCACATTTAATCCATGCTGGAGTCCGACCAGCATGCAGTGTGTCATGCTTCATACATCCTGGATGATAAAGGCCAAAGGTAGCGAAGGCAGTCTGAATGAGTCACTTCGACTTCTCTTTCAGATTTAAAACATTACATCTAAAATGATGTGTGCGGAGGCAATCCAGGTGGTGACAGACCGACATCTTTTCCTTCGGGGTATACTATGTTCAGCATTTGACATGCACGAGGTGAGCTTTGGGGTATCGCACTTGTCGGATTTGTTCATGTACCAGCATCAGATTGTAGCAGTGGTTGCTGGCATGTGGATATGATATCACAATTAAAGTAAAGCAACATTAAACATTATGCAAACTCGTATTGTACAAGGATAATCAGGTGTGAATTGTGCGACCAGTCTAGCACACAATGTTCAGGTTCAGAATGCCTAGTAGACAAAATTTGATCTTATTAGTTGGCAAAACGTGGATACAGCACTGCAACGTAACGTCCTGCCGCTGGCATGAACATGTAAACAGATTTATGCGTGTCACGATTAATTGATGCTGCATTTTATAAAAGAGCACAGGGCAAACCTGATACCAGGGGCAACTAAGGGAAAATAATGGCCTTGAAGTTTTCATCACATCGGCTGTGGGGTCAGAAGGGCTCAGCAGTGGATGCGATATTAGCCTTATTTTCCTGAGGGATTATGACTTTTAGACATCGTTGCAACCTGAGCTACTCCAGAACGCCGTGCAGAGACTTCCCTCCTGAGACGCACGGGACCCGGGTCACCGGGCTCTGACATGACCCCTCACCCTCCAGTACTTACTTACCTAACCAATGTTATGTAAACCGATATGTATGGGAAATGTTAAGTGGCATGCGTGCTTTGTTGTTTTTCTTTGAAATGTATTGGAGACCTGGTGAAGCATGTTCATTTGAGTAAAACATGGTAATTAATTGGTTGAGGTCCTTGACGAGAATTCGGTTCAGATGGTGGTCCTGAGACTTCTCGGGAGCACCGGCCCTCAGCGATTTTCATACAGGCACGAGCTGATGAAGAGAGTTTGAACAAAATGTAGCAGCAGCCACAATAAATGTACTAATCCCTTTACAAAAACAGTAGGGGAAAACCCCACATGCAGTTCTCCCTGAGGCACAAAGACCCTCGGTAGACACATTTCTTTGGTCCCTTCTGGACTGACATCCCAACAGTAAGGTTTAAGGGGGGAGGGTTGGTGGAAACCCCTCATTATCCAAACAATGACTGTCAGACATTTAAATGTCAGGACACTGTTGTTTGATGGAGGGAAGGGATGTTTTTTTGCATACCATCAAATTGGCCGACCTCATAACGCATTTGGTGCAGGAGCGTGTGTCAAGAGTAGAAGGAGCCATTGTTCCATCTGGGTCAAGTCAAGTTTGGGTATGTAATACAAGCTTAAACAATGATGATGATGCATCGTGGTATTATGCAACTGTGATATTTTAATACAAAGAGGAATAATGCCAACAGTGAAGACCAGCGGTGCAGTTGTCTCATTCCTCGGGGGTGTTACTTGTTGTTGCCTCCACTCCACATTTATTGGCACATTTTAGGTTTAGCAGCAAATTAAGCAGCGTGTTGGCAACGCATCTCTTCATCGTGCACGTTTTTCTCCTCTAGTGCTAATAGACACTCAGCTGGACCATCTACATCTGCATCTTTTTCTCATTAAATATTGCAGGGGAGCCCGTGTGCATTCGCAGCAGCCACAGAGAGGGAGCGATCAAGTAATCAGGCTCCTGCCTCTCACAGGTTGTTGCCTTACTCGCGTTTCCCTCATTTGACTGTCACTCAGCGAGACACCGCTTTCTGCCTCCCCCCTTTAATCATCTGTCATCCCTGCTAATGTGAAGCGACTGCCTGGGCTATGTAGGAAATCAGCCACATCTTTAATGTCACTTCTCATTAACAGGGAGTCAGGTAAGAGTGCAGGGCACTCAGTATACAGTGGACTTGAAGCTAAACCTCTGATAGTGAACTTCTGTGAAATTAAACATATTGATTTCCTTTAAATGCGTCTAGAGTGACGCTGTATATCATGCGCAACCAGATCATCTTCTTGACACTTCATAGCTCCAAACAGAGACTGATCCTGCAACTTTAACTGACACTTTGCCGATCTCCGCTCTCTCTCACTGCAGTGTTTTCCACAGATGTTTCTCTCCATTCCCACAGCTGGAAGAGTTCTTCGCCACAGCCACAATGAGCTCTCAGGCACAGCTGTGCTCGCTGCCTGCTGGTGGGTTCGGTTTTTAATATTAATGAAGCTCAAGCCTGACACTCACCTGCAGCGCAGCGTAGCAGCTACAGGAAGGGAGGGGGACCTCGTTCATGTCTGACAGCCCACTGTGGAGAGAGAGCTGCTATTTCATCCTCCTTACATGTATGTCAGCTGAACGCCATGCATGTCAGCACATAAGTGCTCATGCAGGGTGACGTGTGCTTACCTGTAGCAACATCTGAATCTACTGTACACGCCCGAATATCAATCCCCCCCGCCCTCCAGTCCCAGCCGAGTTCTGTTACCGTGGTGACGTGGCCGTACAACACTCTCTGGGATGCCTCTCTTGCAACAAGTCTGCAGGCGCAGCAGTATTTTCACACAGATGCATGGGGTTTAGGGGCATACAGAGAAAGTGCAATTCATATGAACTAATTCTTGAAATGAAGCCGCGGGATACCGAACTATACAGAGGCACTCACAGATTGCACTTCACATAACACACCAGGAAATACACAAGCGTACTTTAAAATATGCAATGTTTACAATCCATTTGGCAAGGCGCTAGCTTAACTGTCACAATGCCGTGCAATGTAGGCCTGATAATGTCATTTATCTGTGCCCTTTTCAGATAAATGATTGTTGAATTTGAGAATTATTTTTATGGTGTGACTGTAAACACGCTAGGTTTAGTAAGTTTACTAAGTTACGGCACAAACGCAATTAGTTTTAGGGCATGATTGTGGTTGGGTTTAAAAATAATAAGTGAGTAGGTTGGGTTAAAATTGCCGCTCTGTTTAAGTTAGGGGACGTTTGTCATCAGTACAGTACAATCTTGTTAACATAGAGAACAATTGTGGTTATGGTTTAAATGAACCCATATTTAAAGTTGCCTGGAAATGTTAAAGAAACAGAGATTCTTGTGTCTGACATTTTCTTGACCCATCCATCCACCCCAAACTCCTGCCTCTTTTGACAATATGTTGTTATTTGCACAAAAACAAATGTAAGATGGAGACATTTACCAAAGCCAAACGTTCTCATAGTCTCAAGGGATAATTCTCAGTTTATTTGTTAGTGTTTCAGTCATTCAGTCAACCTTTGCAGCACTTAAGCAACAAGTGAAGGTTTTGTCTAGCATAACTAGCCTGTTAAACTCTGAACTTGCATTTCACCACATGGCATCTGTCTGCACGCTGCACCTTTTTCTTTCTTTTCGTTTCTTTTCTTTTCTTTTTTTTTTTACAATCAACCCACGGGCATGTGCCATTAAGGTTGCCCTACATATTAAACTGGTCACGCTCTGAATCGAGGTTATCCCTGCACCCACTCCACCAGACCACCCTCTGGTGGTTTCTCCTTATGTGCACAAACAAGTGCATTTGTTGTGGTAACAAGTCTATTTGCAAAGAGGTCAGCTAATCCACTGCGGTTTCGTCCACCCTGTTATGGCATAAAGAGAAAATGCCCCAGGACACGTCTCATGGCCTGGTCATGCCACCACATCCAAGTTATGCTTTATATCTGAGTATATCCTTGGCTGATTAAACTAACTGACCATCGTCCAGTGTCATTAGCTAATGTCACCAACCTACTTCCTGAATATGCGCAAGCACACGTATCATAATATTGTGACAACCCTGTAGTAATATGACCTAAATAAAGCCCTGACTGTGCAGATATTAAAATTCCCTGTGTATCTTTTACATGTAAAATTAGTGAAATAAATATTTATAAGATCCTCTTTCCATGTAACAACAATAAAACCTTCTTCTGGTAGTCATCTTGAAGACATGATTAGTCACGGTTTTTATTATTTATTAGCTGGCTGCATGTAGCCAGTTGTGTATTGTCCAAACATATTCTCTACATTTTTATTCATTGAATTGTGTCATTTTCATGAACACACTTTGGTCGATATTTGTTGTTTTTCTACTTTAGAAATATCCTTAACACAAAGTATTTATAATGATGAACGCAGAATGGTAGATATCCTAAAGTATACTCAAGACCTAATCTTATACAAATAGACAAAGTCTTTCTAATCAGATATCTTAATTCCCGATGGGGTCCCTGCACAGCGAAACCTCGCTCTTGTTTGTTTTTGTGCATTAAATAATTCAGAGGTGTCTGTTGACACAATTTATGAAAGCCTGAGCTACATGTGTGGTAAGTCTGGTGCTAGATAGAGTCTGCCGACATGTCCCGTCTCTGTGACCTGGCACTGTCCTTCCCTCTCCAGACGCAGTTAAGCCCGAACGCAATCACAGCTAAAGTCCTTGCTTCACAGCCTGCGTGGGGAGCACAGCTAACTGTGTGCGCAAACACACACAGACGCTCCAAGATACACATGCGGGGTGGTAGCACGTACGTAAGTCAGTTCCTCAAACCTTTCCCCTTTGGAATATTGTCACCTGTTTGGTGTTTCCATGGAGACCAAGCACACTAATGAGGTAAAGTGTTTCTGTGTGGGAATATGAGTGTGTGTGTACATACAGGGGAAGGTAACATTTGTTAGGACCATGTGATTGGAAACGCTGTCACGGCTGCATTTGGCTGTAACATATATCGATTATTTTGTTTAAAAGGTGAGAAACGAATATGTCACATACGGAAAATGAAGTAACAGTTCTTGCCTCAACTTCAACTGATGACAGAATCATATGTCCAGAGAGACTGAGAGGAGGAAAACTGTGCAAACATGTGAACCTGCAGCCAATTACCAGCGGAGATAAGGCAGATGGCTCGTTTGGCTGCTGAAAATAGGATTTTCACTGAGTCCCATAACCTTGAGGACATGCGCCCTTGTCAACAAGCAAATACTTTTCATGCTTTTCACGGGTCACAGCGCACATCTAAATATAAAAATGCAAAATAAATGAAATGCCATAAACAAAGAGTTGAAACAAGCTGTTGAAAAGTCATATATATATATATATATAATTATTAATATCAAGTGGAGGCCTTTCAAATTACTTGGCGCTTCCTAACACTCACGCACCTATCCGTGTGTTTTTTGACCTATAGAGTTGCTGACAATGACATGTGGGAGTGGATTAGGGGAGTGGATCAATGGAGTAAAGCAACACATGTTAATCTATTGGCCTCCGGAGAGTATGGAGCAGAGCAGCGACTGTGATGAAGTGTTAAATCAATGACCCAGTTTCTCACTGAGCATGAACATCCCACTAACACGGTTCGTACAGCTGATCCTGAGTGAAATGAAATGCTCGTTACTCAAGCTCTGACGTAAAAAAAAAAAAAAAGACCTCACAGAGGTCATTATTTAGATAATGCTGCTGTTAAACTAGCTAACAAACTGTTTAACGGTAACACTCGGACAAAGTTGTGCTTTACATTGCTGCGGTCTCACATTGTAGAGAGGAAGCTGATTTTATTTTTGAAGCCAGCTGGGCATTCCTCACCTTTTCTCGAGCCCTGAAATCAGGTCATGTAAAAGAAAACCCTGAGAAGAGAGTCCACGGCTCACCTCAGCCCCTCCGTCTATGAAATGGAGGCCCTCTTCTTGCAGGATGTGAGACCCCAGGTGCAATGACCACACGTCTGAAAACCATATATCCCCTGTACTGGAAAAAAAAATATTCATCCTGTGTGTGTGTAGAATTAACTTCCCCTTTTACAGACAGACAGACACCCCGCAGGATTTTTGCTCAATAAAGTCTCTGCCCTTTGCACCTTAAAGGAAGTCCATCTGCTTAGGAGGGTGTTGAACAGCTTCGAGGCAGATCGTGAGATGTATGCATAAAGGTATGGTTCACCACTGATGACTGTGCAGAGATTTCCACTTCCTAAATGGCACGTTCTTCCTTTCCAGACCCACTCAGGCTCTGTGACATGTTTGGCGTTGCCTGTAATTAATGTCTGAAACACTGCAACAAGAAGCTTCAGATAAAGGTCATGAGACCCCACGGGGGAATAAGCAAAAGCCGGGGAAAATGATTGACCTCATCCGCATCTGTTAGACCACTTAAGGTTTTTTTTTATTATTTCTGTTTAAAGAAATTATGCTAAAATATCCCATAAGTCTCAGATTGTTTGAAAATCTCAAACTTTATTAATGTCTTCTGTTCTGCAGACCACGGCTCCATCATTTTTAACAGCAGCAGCAGTATAGCTACTGTACAGGTCATCACAGTTTTTCATTTTCTCCCAAACCAGCTTATCTGAGTGGATATGCCCGTTCTGCAGCGCGCGCACCAGCCTGCAGAGAACAAGCATGAGCGATTACCGTTTCACATGTGATACTTATGCCCAGCTACAGCTACAGATGTAGACAGCTTAGCGTATCTGTCAACATGGTGGCATATTATTTGGTGTTCCTAGTATCTCATAATCCCCCCGGATCCTTCAGCACACAGCCTGGTAGGAGAAGGGTAGCAGGGAGGCACAGCTGGCATACCGCAGCATGTCGGCGTTCCTTTACATTCGCTATTGGAATATGTTTAGAGTCAGTTTCTGCAGCAATGTCAAATACGGCCGAATGATATTCATAAACAGGGAGAAGATCCTGTTTGGCAGCCTCTCCCTTTGATGATGGCTCATAGAAGTCTATTGGTGTTATTTAAAAATAAATAAACTCCCAAAATGAGAAACATACATTTTTCTCAAGTTTTATTTTGAGTTGCATTCATTTATCTGTAACTGCTTATTCTGTTAAGGGTCCCGGGCTCTGCTGGAGCCTATCCCCGCTGTCATCGGGCGAGAGGCGGGGTACACCCTGGACAGGTCACCAGTCTGTCGCAGGCCAATTTAGAATCACCAATGAACCCAATGAGCACGTCTTTGGATGGTGGGAGGAAGCCGGAGTACCTGGAGAGAACCCAGACACATGGAGAACATGCAAACTCTACACAGATTCGAATGGATCTGGATTCGAACCCGGTACCTTCTCACTGTGAGTCGCATCAGTGCCAACCACCAAATTTGCTACATCCCAAATATGATATCTCAGGAACACATTTAGGAGTTTGTCACCTCAAAAAAAAAAAACTCAAATAAAACACACTTGTTGCCATAACTCAACAAATCCTAATTAATCAACATTACTTTGCACAAATATCTGATGATGATGACTTCTGAAACATCTGCAAAAATGTTTTCTGCATATATTATATGACTGATGTGTGCAAATTAAAATTTGCACACATCTTGATTTTATTTTTTTTTCTCTATCCAGTGTAATCAAGCTGAACTAAATCTAAACTGCTGTCACTGTGGATCGGTTAGTTTCTTCTTACTCTGTCTGTCAGAGAGCAGCACCATACATCACAGCTTAATGACCTGTCTCTTGCCTTTAAGGAGATCGCCGGTGACATTGTTTCAGTGTTTACTCTCTCGGGTCTGCATGCCACAAGACAAAAGATTAATGGGATTACCTTGGGTCCGTTGTCTCCCTTTGCGCCTGAACAAAATGACCTGTGCACACCGACTCCGCCGGGAGGTCTGAATCGTGTAATCAGCTTGCAGAGGGTTAGGTAACACGCTGCTGAAGTCTGTTATTCTGCTGATAGCACAGTTAGGACTGATATCTGCTTTACTGTACATAGTGCCAGCGTCTCATCGTACCTAAGTAAAATAGTCGGGTTAATCAAAGCTCTTAGATAACACCAGACTGTGTATAAAGAATGAAAAGAGAGCCTGGGAGATAATTTCACACCGTGCCTGCTTTCACACCTGCACATCTTCCTGATTTCTAAATAAAGTGAACCTCTTCTGAATAGCCTGAACATTATCAGGAGCAAAGAATCCACATGTTGCTATGTAGAAAAAAATAGTGCCTATTTTCATTTTAGCCTGTTACAGTTTTAAATCTTGACTTGACTGCTAAAAGCCCCACCAGACATTTCAGTCCCACTCTGACATATTAGGAGCGGCAGAGCGGCTCCACAGCTATCAAACTGAACGGATACTTTCACGGGGGGAAAGGTGACCAGTTTAAATGCTCTCCAATCCCCTGCACATGTGTGGTAAAATATATCACCACTGCAAGAGAACTGTCAGCCTGTGTCAGAATTAATCAACCTTTGTGACACAGACCCAGGAACCCACGGACATAAATCCGCACATGCATGAAATTCAAACAAATACCTTTTCACTCAGTACTGATGGAGCTCCTTGTTGATGAGAACCATTTTTTTGGGGGGGTAGTACAGGGAAATGTCAAGACGGCAGCACTCAGCTTGTGCGCATTTAAATGTGAACGTTCACTGGAAGCGCCTTTGAAAGCAACTCTACCAGATGGGCGGCAATGTTTACTGAAGCACTTTTAACGCACTGGCAGGACTCTAAAGGAGAGGGATATTCTTCGGAAGTGTTTACAGCTTTACAGACCTCTCCCCCTTACGCGCTGAGCTTCTCTCATTACGGAGTCCTTCACATACTGTCCGTGCTCACCCCTCACGCTTCAAACACGATGCTCCATTCACACAGTGTCTGAGCCGATTGAATAGCAGCCACAGCTGTTGCAGTGTCATCAGAGCCTCATCCAGCAGCGGGAGGTCAAAGGTCAAATGCGGCTGAGTTCATGTTTACCTGAAAATGTCAGATATCATCATTCACAGCCAAACTGGAAGGAAAATAGAATTAAACGGCGTGAACTGGAAGAAAGAAGGAGGGAAGAATCTGACACTGTTTTTTTATAGATTGGGGAACGTACGTGAGTTAATGAGGACATATTAATATGGCAGCATACTGTACAGTGATATTTTAGATCAGAACTTCCTGCAACAGGCTCTGTCCTGTTTCATCGTTAGAAAGAGAAGGAACTTGAAGAAATTATTTTCTGCTTTGATGTGGCAGAATAAACCAGGCCTGACATCAACACCTAGAGGATGAATTGGAACACCAACAATGAGCCAGGCCTTACCATCCAAGGCCTGAACCTGTCAATAAACAGACTTGGTATCTAGTAATTCAAGAATTTAAAATTTCCACAGTTTTCCAAAAGAATGGAAAGTATCATGGCAAATTAAAGAATTAGAGCTTAAGGCCACTTGTGTCAAAAATCATATTAAAGATGAAAACCAACAATGTTTTTTTACGTTTTTTCCGGGACTTTACTGCTCTCTGTTGTAGAAGAAGCAATGCATATCTGTATAAGTGCATAAATGCATTAACTGTTGAAAACAGCTAGGCATTTTCATGTAGATGTAGAATAGTTTTTGACAACCTGGACCTTATACAGTGGTAATGACTGGGGCACCGAAATGCAGCCTCTAAATAACGCATTATCTGCCATAAAACTGTTTGCTATTCGCGGACACGCAGTGGTTACGGCCATACTCCGGCTCAAAACGTTAAGGACGTCCATCATACAGAAAGTCGTCGTCCACAACCTCAGAATCGGAAAAATATTCGTCATGTTGCAAAAAGTTAGGAAATTAAAAAGTAAACAAGCTGCTCAGGGGTTAGTAGGTCAACCTACAGACCCCAGATGATCATAACAGGTAACTCTGGACTCAACGGGGAATGGCACTAGTGTATGATGGTGAAATTAATGAGTTTTGCAGGAGATAATGTGTTATTTAGAGGCTGAGTTTTAATGCCCCAGTCACAGGCTGGGAGCTATTTAGCTCTGCTGGAGCTAAATATCTTCCGAAGGACTAAAAATGACACCAAAGTTCTATATGTGAGTAAATGATTATAGTGATGATTATATGCCAGAAGTAGTCCAAGTTGTAAAAAACGATAGTTCCCCTATTGTTGGGAGGTCTGTCACTTTGATGTTTGCTTTGGTATCTTTGAGAGACACGTTGAAAAAAATGTAGAACATTGTATCACCAACCCGTTTAGAGTAGTCAGGTATGTGTTGTTGGTTTTCAGAGTTGTAACCTCTCTCAGGGAGAGTCAGATCTAACAACATGAGTGCTCTGACATATCATCAGATCATCAGTGATCTTGGGTCATGTATTCTTAGTTTTTGTTTCTGACTGAAAGTCTTTCCAACAAAGTTCTCAAAAGAAAAAAAGAAAAACAAACCCTGGAGTATTCTGTTGAAATGAAGAACATGTCTCTCTTGAACCCTGACTCTCCGCTGCGCTGACTTAACGATTGTTTTGCCCTTGTTGGAGTACGATTACATAAGATTCTTGATTTTAACAGGCCTCCACTTATTGTCAGACACATCGCCGGGGAACAGCAGATGAAGTGAGGAAATTTTAAACCTCGGGGGAGAAAACTCCTCTTCGAGCTTATTTTCTAACTATCGCATTCCAGGTCTGCAAAGGCACGACACCAAAACAAGGGCGCTCACGTTGATACGCTGCAGCCTCCTTTGGGTCAGAATTTATAACATGAGGTTCTGTTGCAAAGCCAAAGTACTTCCCTGGATGCAAGTGAAAGGAAAATGTCTGGTGGAACATGTTGTTTTTCCCGTGGAAAATAAAATTACGGCAATTAGATTAGAACACTAAAGCCGACAGTTATCATGGTGCAGACTTTTAACTATTAAATTATGCAGTCTTAAGCGGCTGCAGGGATTGAATCTTGCCTCGGGCCAATCTTCATTAAATGCCAGTTTAATAGAAACGGCTGTCTGTTGTTTCAGTTAAATGCACGTTCAAATACGTTTAGCGAGCTGAAGCAGAGGTGAGGTCAAGGTCTTGGGAGCTTTGGTGAAGAATTCAGAACAAGGGAACAAGGGAAGAGACTATTTCACCATTAGACAGCTTTTTTTTGGAAATTTTGGAAATCATTGCATTCAGACAAAATCCAGAGCATATTAGTCTAAGGAAGAAATTTAACTCAGCAAACTAACTTTTATACAGTTATTCAGTTATTTAGATGGTTAATTGAGGGAAATGCATATTTTTAATGGAAACGTTGGTCTGTACTTCAAATATAAAGTATCTTCAGTACATTCAATACATTGAAAACTATGTTTCTTGAAAAACAATCAGCTGAGTCATTTTAAAAAAAAAATCTGGTGGTCTACACCACCTCATTAGTGACCTTCATGTTGTGCTCACTTGTACAAATCCAGCACTATCTCCAGTTTCCAGAGCATGAGCAGATCGTGCCTGTGTACCCGTCTTTTAAAACGCTTGACCTTTGACCACAGCAGTAAACAGACTTATTGGGTTATGTCTATGCCTCCAACAAGAAAAGAGGCCTTAGAGTCTTAGGGCGCCACTGACCAGACAGCAAGGGGTGAGGAATTGGGAGGCAGGACAGTAGGAGGCACCAAGAGCAGATGAGAGAGGGCCGAGATGGTATTTGGGAAGAAATGCAGCCCTGTCAGGTGATAATCACATACATGCCTCCACAGAAAACGTTAAGGAACGCCACATAGAACGTATTTTTGATGTGGTTGTCAGCTGACAGAGGAAGAACTAAACATTAGGGTACCTCAAACTGTCTCAGTTGTACATTTGCAACAAGCACACCGGCCAAGTTTGTCCAGTCCGTCGATAAATGTCATGTTATTGTTTCACTTGCACGTGGGGTATGCTCCCCCCATTGAACTTGCACGCTTCCTTCGGCTGACGTAGCCGCCATTAAACAAGCGGCACAGCGGGGGGGGGGGGGGGGGGGCGTTTGTTTGCAGAAGCGCATTCAACAGCCGTTCATTAGCCTTCAAGAAACCGGCCAAATTCACTCTTGTTTGGAGAATGCAGCTGGTCTAAGCCGGTCATCATAACAGAGGATTGGATGACACCGTGCTCGTGGATATCCAAGGCTGACCAAGGTGTTGACGCGGTTAATGAGAGGCCCAAATAAACTCATATTGTATTGCTATTCAGTGCCAGATGTCTCTAATGAAAGATCAAGCTGAGTGTCTGCCATCTGAGACAGAATTGAGATTTTTTTTATTTATTTTTTTTCTAAAACCTACAGCAGTTGTGGCTCAGCACTTTGTACTACAGTACAAATGCTCTTACCAGTCCGCCGAGCCTCTCCACAGGTTTCTGACTTGGCATCCCCAGGAGAGCCTTCAGCCCATGTCTACACTAATTGCTCATTGATACAGATTGTGATTATCTGTGCTTACGGGGTAATTATGTAGTGTCAGAGCCACTAAATCAGGGTTGGAATGAGACTATCACGGTGCTGGCTCTCTGGGGATCGGGGGCGGGAGGAGGGGTGCATGTCTGGGCCTCTGCTTTATCTCGATTCCTCTCCTGTCCTTATCTGCAGAGCGTGAGCCTGGAGAGAAACAACAGCCGGGCCGCAGCCAAAGCAGACAGATAGTTTGAGTGCCAGGCATGCAATGCAAAAACACAGAGTGAGAGTATTGTCCAGACAACACACATGCACATGCACGGCTCATCTTATTGCTTTTGTGCGCCAGTATGAACAAATGCCACCTCACACTTTTAATCCTTCGCAGAGAGATTAAGCTTTTCTTGTGAAAGGAAACAATTTGACTTTGGGTGAACTTCAACGGTTTGAGTGAAATCTGGCTGTGAATTTGGATCCAACTTCTTTTTTCTTTTTTAATATGCTTCACCAAGCTTTAATATCAAGCCCAAAATGTATAGGTCCAACAAATACCTACTAAACTGCTGGTCTACTATTTTACGGCTGGATGTTTTGACATCATATGATTTACAGCCTGTTTAGCCTCAAGACTGGGCCAAAACTGACTAGGTGCCACAACCGTCTTTGTTGCGCTGAATGAGAACCCGTGGCCCGAGACACCTCCAGCACAATAACTGCAGAAAAAACACCAAGGCTAAACTAAAATGTTACTTTGGGCCCTACTTTAAATGCACACAGAGATCCATAAAATGACTCATAAATTTAAAATTACCCACATTTCACTTCATCTGTTTTTCAAGGCAACCACAGCTCTGACTGATTGTTTATGAAAAGTGAACAATAGTTTCGTTACGGCATGCTCTTGGTTTCCACTCCCTTGTCACTGTGTGTGTGTGTGTGTGTGTGTGTTGGCTCTGCCAGTCCTGCTTTCTGCAGGGGTGCCTGTCAGTCAGAGCGGTGGTAAGTGAGCCCAGGCCTCCGCATAGAAATTACATGGGGGTAATTACTCAGAGGCAAGAGGTCTGTGTCTAATTGAATTCTGCGTCCAGTGACGTTCAATATGGATTGTTCGAATCAAGGCTGTGTTTCTTAGTCTCGTAAAACAACAGAGCCCTTGTTTAGAGTTGAGCAAAACCTCACTTCAGATCTGGGTTCCTAACACTTATTTTGGCCGTATTTTACAAGCATGAGAAGGTGAAGGCAGCGTGATGTCAATGTCAAAAGGCTTAGTGTTGCTGTATCACTGTTTGGCTTTCCCTTAGCACTTGTGTTGTCCTCTGCATCTGGGGTGAGGAACAATATAACTTCAGCACACGTTTTAAACTGTGAACTGTGTCCACATATTGAGGTTTAGAACCATGTGGTTTTCACTCAGCCAATCAGAGAACACCAAGGCAACATTCTCAGGTTAAATGTGGTCTGCAAGGTCCACCTCTGCATGAACACTGAGCCTTTAATGGGTACCATGAAGAAGTGACATAATGTTGTCTAATGTGATAATGTGTATGTTGACAAGTGCCTGAATTAGCAGTTATGTTCTAATGGTCTAAATACATGTTTACATTTGTTTACCACTTAAGGACAAGGAACCATATATGATAACGTCATTAATCTTGATCTTCTCACACCCTACAACAATACTCTAGGGTTGAAATCCCCAAGTATTTTGGTGAGTGCCTTATGAAGGATTAATGAGTCAGCTTACCGTTGATTCATATTTACTCACTGGATAACACTTCTGGGAAATGCACAGAATTCTACGTACGATGCAGAGTCATGATCGCGGCATGTCGCCATAGCAGCACACGCCAGCTGTGGTATGAGCGTTATCGTGGAAACAGCTCACGTGCCATCCTGACAACTGTGAGGTGAACAATGGAAATACACAGTTGGTACAAAATCATCCCCCAAGAATGTGAGTTTGCACGTGTTTGACTGGTCACTGCAGCCAACTGCCATTGGCAACAGACATTAGTAGTTATTTTAATAGTAAATAGTCATGTAAAGAAGATGAGCCCATGTTATGACGGTGTAAAACAAATAAGTGCAAGAAAGAAACATGTGAAAGAAAAAAAAAAACATACCAAGGAGTGTTCAGAACCACGTGCTCCTGCCAAAATGAAAACATGGATTCCATATGTCAAATGTAGCTGCACTTCTATTTCAAATAAAGCCTGAGTGTTTCCCGTCAAAACAGAGAAACGTGGAGAGTTTCATGCAATAACAATCCTCAAGTCTGAGAATGTTTTCCTGAAAGCCTTTGAACATGCCTGCGTCTTCGTCTGCTCAGTGTATCGGCTTCTCGTGACAACCCTCGAGTTGTGATGTATCTCCTCGGCGGTGACAGAAACTTCCCACGACCCTTCATCCATATTTCAAATAACCTCTTCCTCTTCCTCCCCTCTGAGGTCTTCCCATCATCTTGGAGCATTAAGAAAGACGACTGTTATTTTTTATCTTGGCGTTGAGCTTCCTCGTCTCTGGCAGCAGTTGCTCGGCTTTAATGTGAATCCTGAGAACCGGGTAACGTTGTGGAAACCCTTAATGTCACTGGTGGAGCATCCACTTGGCTTGACGAGGGATTCCCTGTAAAAAGCTGAGATATATTAAGGGGAGAATTTATAGTGGCAGCTCCCATATCGCTATGAAATAGACATCAGTCCATTTGCTGGCAGCTTAATACTGTAATAATAAACAACATAGCACTTACCTGGCGTTGCAGCAAAGAAGAAGAAATTGAACTTTGAAAGGATTTGAAGAAAATAAAAAGGGCAATAAATGTAAAGTTGAGCAGACAGTTATCTTAGCATAGCATAACATAATGACCTTAAGCAGGAAAAACATAGCTTCCTTATTGCTCCGAAGTCCTTACACAGCCATCTTGGTAACGTCCATGGGCGGTTATTTCATGCTAACACATGACCTGTCAAAACTAACAAGGATAGAGCTGTAGCTACAATTTCCATGCATGTATCCTATTGCCAGTCAAATCTGTGTCATACTATCCATTTGTTTTCCAGTAGGTCACTATTCAGGGCTCTTTGAGTTGATTGTGTCTCCCTTATGAAACAAAATCTGCCAGCCAGAGCCTCTACAGTAAAGCTCATTAACAAACATACAATTTTGTGTCTGTCTAATCCTTGTAAAAAACAAAATCCTCTAAAAACCGCAGTGTTTTCATGTTACACTTGAATGTACGACTCGTAGAAACAAAACGTGATCAGTGAATTTAAGGCTTCATACATACAAACATACACGTGTCACAAAGCCGCTCCGTGTGATTGCTCTGCTGAGAACGTTATTTACCTACTCTGCTCCGTCTGGACAGTTGTGGCCAGGCAGTGTATATCTTGATGTCGGTTGTTTCTTCTTCTTCAATGCAGCTTTTCCTTACAGTCTTTTTAATAAAATGCAGTGAGCATTATTCAAACTGTTATGACGTTTGTGTGCTCGTTGTGGCTGGGAACCACACTACTAGCTGCCGACCCCAGTTTCAATCGAGAGGTCCCGTCTAACGAACTGTTTCCTCGCTGTGACATTAGATTTCCTTATGAGAATGGTATCGATGTTTTCATCTGACAGGAAAGCAAAAAAGCAACCTTTGAGTGTGGTGTCTGAGTTTAGGTGTTTACAACATGGAGGTCTCTATTTAGTCTGAAATCACTCGAGTTGGTGAGAAATGTGATTTCGTTTTTCAGTGTTGCACTAGTTACGTCACCAGCTCCTCAAACATATCACCAAATTAACATATATGCTGTTATTTAGAGTGGCATTTATAACTGTTGCTTAAGAACGTCTCTCTATAAAGCCATGAATGGCATGAAAACAAATACTACGTACACGTTATCTCAGCACTGACTGTGCCAGTTACCCATAGTGGATGAAGGTCTCAAATTAGATGCTTATCAATGTCCTGCGAGCGGTGACAGCGGTGGTAAACAAAGCGCATGTTTATTCTTCAAACCACCATCAGCTCCCACTGCCGTTAGATTATCGCTCAACGTCTGATTTCAACCGGCATGTATTATGATGACCATGTCACTGCTGTTTTGCCTTTGCTTTGCACGCTACTTGCCTCATGGGTGCTGCAGGACTCTCATCCTTTTCCTTTCTAATCTGCCGCTCTTATCTCCCACTTCAAACAAAAGTCACTCTCCTCCCATAACATTGTCTAACAGCTGCTAAAGATGCTCCTGCTGCTTTCAACTCACTTGTACCCCCTCCCCACCCTCCTCGCTTTTACTGTCAGTGCACGGAATACAGATTATCAGCGGTGCATCCTTTGTTGCTGCATGGAGGGGATGGGGGTATTTGAGTTAGATCTCCTGGATAACATTCGAAGCACCCAGATTTAATTTCACGCAAGGTTCTTTCATGCTGACAGAGTTGCCCATTCTAGGAAGTTGATATGGTTTATTATTATTTTTGAGAAAGTTTGAGTGGGAAACCTCAAGTTGACCAATGTCAGTGTGGTGCAGAAGGCTTATTGATACATCACAAATCTAAAAATGCATGTTATCCTTTCTCTTCCACAAGTTTCCAAACTTTGTTTCCATCTTTGTGCTGGTACTTTTTACTAGAAGAGGAACTGGGAGAGCTGGCAAAAAAAACCCAAAAAAAAAACAGGCTCCGTCAAAGAGACAACTCAGTGATGTTGTTGATTTTTATGGCGTGATGGACCGGCCTTATCGGTGGCCATTCTGGCAAAGCTGACAGACCAAAGGGGGAAGAGTCGGATCTGCGCTTTTGTTTGGATTTCCTCAGACGTCTTATCTCAGAGTGAGTTGGGTGGAATCCAGACGCAGACGTAAGGTCCATAGAGGAGTCGACACGCTATGCGATTACGGGTTATCATCACCGCTCGGTTACGCATGACCCACCTTGGCACTGCTGCTTGCATCAGTCGCCATGGATACCTCTGCAAGCGGTTTGCGTGTCAACACAGCATTTTCATTTTCATTTTGCGTTTTCTTTTCTTAGCTTTATCCCCAGTGGCGAGATGATATAATTCATGCCATTCGCATTCACATATAGTCACTGCGGCCAACTATCAGTTAGCTTTACCTAAAGTAATTATGGGAAAGTGGGGGAAACCTCAAACCTAACAGCTTATTATTTCTTGAGTCCTGCCAGAAACCCAACAAAGAACGCTAAACGTTACATTTCAGTGTCAGTGGGCAAAGTCTGTGATCTTTGGACCGAGCAGGGCTAACAGTCTCTCCTGTTTCTGTCTCTGGCACAGCTAACTGGCTCCTGTAAGAGCAGCGTTAACTTTCATGTTGCACAAAAGAGCAATGAGCACATTTCCCAAACATCTCAAACCATTCCTTCACTCAGTGATACAGCAGCTGATCTGTGTGTCTTTCACAGATTTATTAATATAGTTATCCTGAATTGTATGTAAGCCATGTGAGCGAAAAGTAAACACAAAGCAAAGGTTACAGGAAAAGGCGGCAACTAATATTTCGGTAGGACGATATATCACCCGACTGGGAAGCTCCACTATCTGCTGTATTCAGAGGCACGCATTACTAACCTCGCGCTTCATAAACTAATAACTCTCACCTCCGTATGTAAACCTTTTTAAAGTAATATTTACAACATCTCAACTACCAAGCTTCCTGTCAGAGATGCTGTCAAACAGGAGAAGATTGTTTACAGGAGCAGAGAAGTCTCTTCAGAGCTATATATGGAATCCACCGATGCATTTGTCATCAGATCACAGCATTAATATCCCTCATTAATAAAACGTCTATAATCCCCCTGTTAAAAAGACATTTTGCTTCCTGTGCCTGGTACCGTGCAGCAGATAGCATCACGCAGCCCAATAAAACTGGACGGGATGTAAAAGACATGTCAGACTCCAGTTCGAGGAATGCTCATATCTCCCATATACCAACTTTCAGTGAGGAGAACGAGGGTCATTTCTCAGAGCGAAGAAGAATTATCCTCACACTTAAGACAGAGCCCATCCATCTCCGTCTATCGGGACATTCCTCGCCTGAGAGCAAGAGCAAAACAGTTCGGAGCAATCCAGAGTGAGCTCATATACGGTGAATCATCATGGGAATACTCGCTTAATAATAAAAAAAACGAACTCAAAGTGCGTGGATCGTCTTGCCTGTGTTTGGATCACTAGAGAGCTTGTTGAGGTCAGTCCCACTCAACCCAGCATCACCCATAAAACTCATTTCTCCTTATTAGGATGACTCCCATAAATCCCTTTTAAGATTTTATTTTCTACCTGATTGTACCCTGGCATATCGGCTTCATCTTGCATCTACAGGCCACTGTAAACATAGTTAGAGCTTCTGTTTGTTTATACGAAGTGGCCCGTGGAGATATGACTCTTAAGGACACCTCTTGTGCCAGTGGCAGATGGCGCCTCTTGTCTCTTTTTCAGTGCGGGTTGATAATGAGTCAGAGAGTATCCTTAAAGGAAAAAGATGAGTAATTGTCAATGCAATGAGCAGTCAAGTGTTTCTATTATAGTCGCCTTCCGTCTTCACCGAGCCGCAAATTCAGATATGTTTTATCACCCCAAGTCATCTGGTGTGATAAAACAAGCTCGTTCTGACCTGAGACACATTGATAGGAAGGAGTCAGATGGGCGGTAGAGGGAGGAGGTACAAGTTTAGTCTGAGTAAAGGAGGCTGCTACACCGGCGCGGCGTATGAGGTGGTTGCATGCAGAGATGAGGGGAGTATCGGGAGCAGAGGTGTCCTTTTATAAGTGGCGATGTCCTCCTTTCTTTCTGCAGGGCATTCCACGCACACCAAATCCAGGGAGCGGCCCACGTCAGATGATCCTCTTTCTGCTTCATACATCGCCGACAGGGCTGTCGTCAGAGGGCTTTACCAGCGGTGTCTGTGAAACCCGAGAGTTGCTGGACAGACTTCACACTGAGGGCAAGAGGTGAGGGAGGGATGGTTTAGCGCTGTTGAAGAGGTAATGCACACCCTCAAGTAGTGGGGAAACCGTGGCTTGGTGGCTCGCCACAGGGCTGCCTGAGTGTGAGGAAAGCCAACCCGTCGCCTCTAAGAGGATCAAATTTCCTCACAACTTGTTGCCCGATGCTATATAAACTCTGGCATGCGGTGATGACACCTGATATGGACTGAAAGGGCCGCTGGAGAGATTCTCTGCGCCCATCTTCTCTCCCCGCTCTTTCAAGTCCACTGCCGCCTCCCTCCTCCTGCCCAGACCGGGCTTACTGGCATGGTCGCCCTCCTCGCGGCCTCCAGTGGCTCTCCACCATACCGCTCGCACTCAGGCTCAGTCATCACTGCGCTGTTAATGAGGGCCTCAAGGGACAGACTGCCACAAATAAAAGGGACACCATGGGACCGGGGAGCTCCCTCTAGCTACTGTGAAGAGGGAGGTTCCCTCACTGAGCTGTCCGCATGTGGAAAAGCCAAAATGAAAGCTTTCCTGTTTGGCATGCCAAAAATCGTCTCACTCCTCACAGTGGAGCTTTATTTTACGTCATCTTGATAATCTATTTTTTTATTTATTTTTTTTCGCTGTAGAGCCCGTGTTACTAGAAATGCAAAGTTTGAAAGGCACTTACCGGGAAGGGTGAGACCAATGAAAGATGCTGTAAATAATAAATGTGGATCTTAAGGCTTTGCAGCTTGACCTGTGCAAAGAAACTAAAAGTCAGAATATCTTGGCCTGTTCTTCCTCGGCTTATGACCTTTAAGGGCATTGAGTTGACACAGTCTAGATCTCATTATGATCAAATCTATTTCTCTCTTTACAGGTATTAATATTGTTGAATGCATTTTTGCATCACACACACTAATTGCTGAATTTATGCCTTTCACGTATATTCACCTTGTTACATGACATTTTAAATACTGTCTTTGTTGCTGGCGCACAGTAAACTTGTGCATATTGTAAATATAGATGAAATTATCTGATGACACATAATCAGTAAATCGTAGAATGATTGAAATATGCAGGCAATGTGCAAGCTGTGCAAACAAGCAGCTGAATTAACCAAAACCATTAAACCTGCAAACAATTCAAGGTTGGCAGTTCCTTGAGCCCTGGATGGAATAATGAGTGCTACCAGCATCAATTATTCATCTTTATTGAGTGGGATATGAGTTTTCCAGTCTTCAAACATCAGAAACCTGATGAGCTGGCAGCCACTGTGAGAGGTCCACTGCCTGCCATAAATTTCACACAGATATCCAGCGATCGATATCATATTTTTCTGTGAAGACGAAGCTAATGCACGCAATCGACTGAGATCAAGTGGGAAGTGGTAACAGAAGAGCAATAAATGGCTTCCTCCTGGATTAAATCCAGATGTGCAACACGTCAGCATTGCATGTCAGTCTGACTGTCTCTGCATATGAAGAAGTCATGAGACGCGACAATATGTGAAGCCTATGTGTTCTATTCTTCTTCACTGTCAAGAACTCGTGGAAGCAGTTAATAAACGTTTTAGGATTTCAGAAGGTATTAGACCCATGAGGCATAAACAAACTCGTGTGATGTAACATGACATCTCAAGTAGTTCTCATTCAGTTGCACATTTGCATCTTCATTTTTAATCCACGTCCGTCACTAAGGGCTGCATGGATCCCCGGTTCTTAGGTTCAGTGTCAGCTTGAACAATCCTGCCTGTGACCTTTCAGAGGCCTTAAGCTCTCTGGAGAGTCTCTTCAGATGAGGATTAGGACGAGAAGAAGAATTTGGCAACAGGAGACAGATCTTCTTGTTTCAGCGAACAGGCAAGCGGAGAGTGACCGCATATTTCTGTGAAAGCTGCAAAGAAAGAGAGCAAGAGGTGAAAAAAAAAATCAGGATTAAGACACCAGAGGGCCCCTCTTTCTCCGTTCAGGATGTTGTTTATGTTGTTGACAGGCCTTTTAACCTCCCGAAGCTCATTCTGTGAGGTCTCTTTGGGAGCTCACTTCGGGTTTGGGGGCCTGTGGAGCCTCCATTCAAGCAGTTGCATTATTTATGAGGGCTGCGACTGTTATTCTGACTCCCTTATTGAGATCGTTGATACCTCATCATGAAACAAAAATAATGAGGGGACAATAAATTTAAGTGCTGTCAACAGCCACTTGAGCGAACAACATGTCAGGTTTCTCTGAGATCCTGATGACATCAGTGATATGTTTTCCTGCTGCATAGGTCCAATGGTTTTGGCCTCAAGGCCCATTTCACACTGGATTAGTTTCCATTTCAAGCCCCAGCCCAACCCCCATCTTCTATATCAGAGACATGAACTAAGGTTAAATCCCCAGAAAGTCTGTTTCATCTTTTGTCATGGGTCTAAAAGCAATGTGACAGAAGTTTGCTTTTGGGGCATAAATTATGTTGGGTTAGGCCAAAAACACAGTCTAATCCAATTGTTTGAAATAGATCTGAGAAAGGGCTTGTAAATCACAGAAAGTATTTTGCTTGAAATGTTGAATAAACTCGCAGAAGATGCAATCTCACGTTAAGCCTTGGTTAGCGCTGCATAGAGTGGTAACAATACTGAGACCACCAACAGCACATTCCTGTCTCTTCTCTAATCAATGCACTCTCTCTCCGCCTCTCACACAGTATACCGACGGGTAAACATGCATGTGCGTGCATGGGCACAAATGTATAAAGACGCACAAGACGTTGCATATATTGGAGTGTATGCAAAGGCCCACACCAGACGGACTTAAAATGTAAAGAACATTTCTTGTAAGGGGCTCAGGGACGGGGGGGTTTAAGTAGACAGCTGTATATGTATAAGCCAAGGCTCCTCATCTGCCAGTGTTCTTGCCAGATGTGAACTCAGATCCCAAACACACATGCACTGGAACAGAACGGGTGTTTGCATCAGGGGAAATCAAAACAGAAAATGACCAAAGGGGGACGATATTCAAGTCGAAGGAAAGTTCGACTTGGACACGAGCTCTGGACAAGCACCTCGTTACTGCCTATCATCTGTAAATGACAATGAATCATTATTACCTAGGGCATATAGATACAGCGCAGCATTTATGTTTAAGAACACGACAGTACCGAGGAGAATCGTAGGTAACTTGATAGTGTCGCGACAAATCTTACTTCAGCTTCAGATAATCACATTCTGGGATTAATTAGCTCTTTATCCCTTTGCTGAATCAGTATTAGCTCTTGTCCTGTAACACCTCATCACAATAAACCTCTAGTCACACTACATTAGCTGTGCCTCAGTGAGGCCAGTTTTGGGAGTAAAACCACTCCTGCCGTGACCCCTTGACTCCGGTTCACGCATCCTTCACATTCTGTCACTTTTTTTTTTTTTTTTTGCAGCGCATGCTAACAGAGCAGAAAGTGACATAAAATGCTCGGTTCCATGCCAGACACCACTGGCATGTGTTTCTCATATCAGATGCCTCTGTGTCACTGTTTGCATCGTTTATAGCACGTTAAAAGCGTTGCTCAAGCCCACCATAACTTACCATGGATACCAAATATTTACGTTTGCTGGGATGGGGCGGCCATTAAAAAAAACACATGGACCCTTGAATGGAAAGTTTGTCTGCATTTATGTGAGCACCCAATCAGTATTGATGGTAATTGTTGTCAAATGAAGCATGCCATGATAGCAAAGAAAGCTCTCACACTGCCTTCCAAAACAGTCAACTGGATGACTGTGAGCACAAGAAAGTGTAGCTGTTTGTAATACTGTTACTTCACTGGCAACCAGAAGCCATGCAAATACTGGCAGCACTTCAGGAGGAACTCTTGCTCATTGTTTGCACATATCACAACCACAGCCTGTAACTACTGCTGGCCAAACATCGCATTAAGTGACACAAATAACATTAGTAGTACCTCAGTGGTTGCCTGAGCTCCTGTCCTGCTGGTTTAGGTTGGATTTTCCAATATGTCTTTAAGGGTCTTGGAGTACGCCTCCAGCACACCTCTTGCAAAGCGTGGAATAAAACTGTGCATTGTTAGGCGAACACACACGGGCTCATGACGTGCAACGGCGTCCAACAAAAATAGCTGCGCTGAAATCCATGGCAGCGGAACAATTCTGTTTCTGTTGGCATCAGAGAACAATCTGAGCAAAAGCACCAGCGGCTGCTGTTTGCTCTCAGCATCTCAGCTGGTCCCCCCTTCAGAAGGATCCCTCTGCAAGGCTGGAGCCTCTCCTTCTCTCTGGACTGCTCCTTCCTTTGAAGCAGAGCCCCAGAGACAGAGATAATATTAAAAGATAAACACTGATGTTGTTCAAATTCAAATAAATAAAGATAAGGTTGAAGTTTGAGATAAGTTCATGAGATGGTTTTTATTTCTAGACAGACACAAAAGTCTGTGGTGTGGTGGATTAATATGACTCTGCTGTTCATCTTAAATTAACTCTGTCCAATTTGGTCATATTTTGATCAGTTTCTCTCATGGTGAAGCAATAACTGAAAGGTTTCTAACAGTGGTTTTCCTCCAGGCATTTTTCACTGTGTCGCTTTTGGTCAAAGGCACAAGGACCCTCTTAGTCCGGGTCTCCTGCAGAGTGACATATAGATGACTTTGTCACAAAAACCCGTGCGTTCCTGCTGACCAGCCTGGCTTCATTAGCAGAGTTAACCTTCAAAATGTACTGCTGCCTCCCACTCTGCCCTGGGGTCTATTATGGCTGTGAGGAAGTAGGAGCAAGACTTGTGTCAAATATACTGTCAACGGGCTAACCGGGAACAGGTTGGACCGAGCCAAGTGGCTTACAAGCGTCCTGCTGGGCAGGGAAGAGTTTGTTAAATCCTACAGGAAGTTCAGTGGAATTCTTTCAAATAAAACTGCTTCCTGTCTGCGCGAGGGGGTCAGAGTCTCAAACTCAAACTTTCTTCTTTTTTGGGGGAATAAATTCTAACTAACTTAGGATCAAACCAGTCACTGACTTAATGGCACCAGTTGCGGGGCATCTTCATAAGGTAATGCACCGCCAGTCTCTGATCATGGTTTCAAGAGTCAATTTTGGGATTAGCGGTCACTGGATCCAAAGACCATTTGCAGTGTGACGTGTATGATATCACTGCATGAAAGAAGAAAATAGCTCTTTTGTGTGTATTAAATATACTCCCTCCATGTTGCACTGGTTTACCTTCTCCAAAAACCAGACACTCACTGTGAAATGTGGGAAGTATTAAATGACCTGAAACTAACTCAAAGAAGCTGTGGAATTTGTCAACTTCTATATGTATTGAGTCCAAAAGACAGGGGCTGGTCTGAATCAGTCTTTTGGAGTCAGAGTCTATTACATACAAAAAAGTCCAGCACTGAATTTAAAAGTCACAAAAACTGTACTCATCAAAGCATTTTTTATTTATTTTATTATTTTTTTTCTTTGGTCATCTGGACAGAAAAATTGAGTGAGACCTAAGGTGAGACTGGCTCACCCAGGTGTCACACCTTTGTTTCCTTAATTTCCTCTGCAGAGCCCCCTTATGCTCTGTGTGAGGCTGTTTCACGCTTCCCCCTCCTCTGCTGGCCAGAGGCCTGATGAGGTCCAGATGTGGTCCAGATGAGATCCATGTTTGATGCAGTGACCTGAGAAGAGCTGTGGACTCCAGGTGCTCCATCAAAATGCCAGAGATTCTCTGCTCAGATTGATTTTCTGACATGGATATGCATGTTCTGTCACACTTTCGGGGTTTTAATGTTATTTTTCAATTACTGACACGACTTCAAACACTTTAAGATCCGAAAGCTCCCTTAAATGGTCCGTCTGATTATGTACGGTGGTTAACGTACGTTTACCCTTTCTCTGCATGCTGAACCCTGTGTGTGCCAAACGTCTTTTTGTTCGAGCAGTACCAAAGTAAACTAGTGTGCAAAAGAACAAAATCAAAACGTAATCCATAACCGAGCTGAACTTATATTGAATTTATACAGGGAACCTATTCATTATTTTGTCCTAATATCATTTTAATATTGTTATTTATTATGGACACTAAAGTTGGCAGATGTAAGCTCATTTTCAGTCACTCACCGCCCATGAACCTAATAAGGATGTTTAACAATTTAATTAATATAATAAATCAAATAAAGGTATTTTTACAGATGGTCTCTGACAGTTTCTGGGCTACCATGTCTGCAGACACTGTACGCCACAATGGGGAGAAAGTGTGCGTGTGTCCATGTAGAAGAACAGTTATGACGTTAGCGTGTGACGGCGGTGCGGCGCAGGCTAAGCTCATTCTCAGCAGGACGGGCTCCTCTTGGCAACAGCTGCGTGATGTCAGGGGTCGAGCAGAGATTGGACAGATGTAGTGATGTGAAGTACGCTGGAGCTTAAGCTTGGAGTCGACAGAGAAATGTTAAGTGAGTGTGTAGCAGTGCGCTGGTTGATATTTTAGAAAGATCAAAAATATGGAATTGGAAAACTGTCCTCTATTTCTTTGCATGTTTTCACACAGGCTGGACTTTCCCCACTGACACTGTTATCACTCAGGACAATTTAAAAGGACAATCGTGTATTTTTTGTTTCATTAGTTTTACTAACATGTCAGCGTGCTTCATGTTCACATACAGGCCATGTACTGTAAAGTCAAACATGCAGCCTACTGAGCAGTAACAGACACAGAGATCAGGCATAACATTATGACCAACTTCCCTGTGCCACCAAATCAGTTTGGTCTCATGTCTGGCAACAGAATGTTGTTAGTGGGGGCCTTTGGGTCCTATGGACTGAATTAGAGGAGCCTCTGTGGATCAGGCTGGCTCCAGTGCATCCCTTGATCATATACTTGATCATTTCAGGATCTAGTGAATGTGGAGGCCAGGTCAACACCTTGTGCTGTTCTTCATGTTTTTTTGAGTTGCTCCTTAAATGTTTTTGTCTGTGTCAGGCTGCATCCTGCTGGGGATGGCTGCTGCCATCAAGGAGTAACATCCACACGATTGTCAGGTCCTAAAGTTTCCCAGCAGAACATTGTATTGTCACTAAAAAGCCAGTGTTATTCAGCATCTCCTGTCAATGGTTTTAATGTTGTGGCTGATCGGTGTACAGTCGCCTGTAGTTCCTGTCCACTGACTATATGTATATCAAGCTATTGCATCAGCGAAATGGATCCCATAACAAAAAGTAATTTATGAGGATTATCCTGTGCAGCATGGGGAAACGCAGCGTGATTCATCCAATTATCTTCTCTTTGCTGAAACCTTTCCCATGAGCCTCAGGGTAAAGCAGCAATACAAGGATATGAAGCAACCTCTGTCTAATATGACCTACACATAACCGGTCATTCAAGTCACAAAAATACACATTTTCTGCTCTTGTTACGGAGTCCTGCCCTGTACTTTTTTTTGTTTTATCTAAGTAGGTTTTGGGAAATCTGCTCCTACCACAATATTATAGAGCTTAGCGCAAAAGTGATTCTTAAAGCACTGAAAAATAACAGTCTTCCCCAAAACTATATCCTAGTTGCGCAGCGTGAGCCACAGACCACACTGAAAGGTTTTCATTGGAACAAATCTCTGCTGAAGAGAAAGCCCCGGAGTAACCTCAGAAAGCTGCCTACTGTACTTCTTCTTTCAGCGTACTGTATAACAAATAATATTTGCATTCTGAACCATTACTATATTTCATTTAGTGAAATATGTGTATTTCCAGTGCTTCCAACCCGTACACCACCGATGCTGCAGTGGGATTGTAGCCAGTGAACCACACAGATGTCGACCTTGTTTCCAGGCTTTGACTACCTGTCTGCAGTATTAATCTCGATATTGGCCTGAGCGTTTCGTGCAACATGAAAGCGAGACACATGACCAAGCACAAAACTGTAGCAAAGAGGGTAAGATATAAGTCGAGGAGGCAGTTGACAACTGAACTGCATGAATTTCTGGCACTGGCCTCTGTTATTTGCATAAAAGCATTGAAGCATTGAGGATCAGGATTTTTAGCTTTACATCTTGGTTCTGAATACTCCTGAGCTTATCCTTTAGATGTCATTCTGACTCAACTAAGATTAGACAGAGGTTTGCGTGTTCAAGTATCCTGGATGGATCCAATAAAACTGCTAGAAAATATAAGAAAATGGAAATGTGACCTAAAACACAAAGGGCAAAAACACATCACTGCATCATACTGAAGTTTACAAGATGATTAAAATGTGACTAAAATGAATATTTTATTCTAACTAAGTTTAATGTAATCATTATGCAAGAGAAACTAACAATGATTCTGATTTATGGACATTAGGTACAAGCATGACGAGTGTATTGTCATGTGAACCGGTGTATAGTTAACACCTGTGCTTTGTTAACACATGCGTGCAGCTTTGCACAGATTTCTTGTGTTCATGACTCTCTATGCTGTTGGTGTATTGGTGTGTCTATGACCTTACAGAATCTGGAGTTTGTGCAGAGCTAGGGCGCCATAGTGGTGTGTTGGTTAGCACTGATGCCTCACGGCAAGAAGGTTCTGGGTTCTGATCCATGAGCCGACTGGTGCCGTTGGATGTGGAGTCCGTGTGGAGTCTGCATGTCCTCCCTTTGTCTGCGTGGGTTCTCTCTGTGTTAGACTGGTCTCTCACCCAATAACAGCTGAGATAAGCTCCAGCCCCACAGAGGACAAGCGGTTACAGAAAATGAATGAATTCATGTACAGAGTCATCACAATTACCTGATTCCTTTATAGAAAAATAGTGGAAATTTTTATTTTAACCAGCGTAAGATTTAAGTGTACACCCATTTTTACATTTTAATATATATTCATCACATACTTCATTATCCTGCACCTTAGACAGTGAGTCAGATAACCTCCCGCTCCGCTTTCTCACATGCTCTGATATCATATCATCTATTATAGTGTAATGCTGTCCACCTTCATCTGCGCTGGCTCCAATATCAAAGCCTTTACCCAGAGAATCCAGGTAGAAAGCAGAGGAGTAGAGAGACAAAAAGTACTGGTAATTATTGGCTGTCAGGGCGTACTGAGTGGATGCAGAACGATTACAGATGACATATAAATTGCTGTGTAATTTCAGATGCTATAGGCATTTTAGGTTGGAGCAGGTCTCCTCTTGTACTGCCTGACAGATGATATTCAAATGGGAGTCGAGGCCAGAGGGATAGCATGCCATTGTTGAACCATTTGATATGCCAAGGACACATAATGGTCCCGGCTACATGCAGAACAGCAGATCAAACACCTTCTAAGATTTCAGGAGAGCGCAGTGTAACACAAACCAAGCTCTCAGACTCACGTCACACTCTGGCGGGGGAGCGGCATCAGGTCTTAGAAATGTTCACAAAACTACCGATAAATTTTCATTTTGACAAAGAATTTCAGATGCAAGCTGTGTAACGAGAAACAGCGTTTATTTAGAATGTGGCTCTAAATTTAGTCTATCATTAACGACCACGGCCGCTGGTGGAACCAACTCAGTCTAAAGTAAGGTCATTCATGATCACTGATTAGTCAAATATGCTTAGACACTGTCCGTGGGAATGCATCACCGGGTGTCCTTGTTTGATTTACGTATGGACAGCTGCAGGAGTCACAGAAGACAGCCTGACACAAATGTAATATCAAGATGGATTTCCTCTCAGCCTTAGCCACTTCAGATACAGTGTGATGATCTAAGAAAGTGATCATTGCACAGGGAAGACTGGCAGGCATGGGGAATTGTAGGTTGTTTGAGGTCATCTGGGCAAAGTAGGTCAAAGCCAACCTTTTTAGGCCTGAGCCTCCAGAACTATTGTACCTATGAGAGGATGGATGTTAATGTTAACTACATGCCTTATATTTACAGTTCAGATATAAAGGTTATGTGTGAAAAATACTCAGAGGGTCAGAGAGCATTTTTTGTTTTTGTTTTTTTGAAATAGCTCAACTTCTTAGACCACCTCTTTTTGGTACTTGATGCTAACATTTGCATGCTAAGACATTCAGAAGACTAACATATTAACATTTAGTAAGTATAATGTTTACAGAATGAACCTCACGGTGTTGCTGTGCAGTGTTGTGCACCAGTCTGCAACATTATTTTCCTGTGTACAAACTTTAATGACAATCCAACCAATTGATGATGGTTCCCTTAACGTCAGCAAGGAAACACAAAACACAAAAACACAAAAGACTGCTCCACAACAAACAACACCAGATGACGATTTTAAAGGTTTCCGCGGGGCATTCTGTGAAAGAAGTGCAATCCTACAAATATTCCAATGTCCCAACATGTGCATGAATGAAGACTAATCCCACATGTTAATCTAGTCATAGCGCAACGATGGCAGCCTAGATTTAAACTTTCATAACAGATTCTCATGCATGATGTGTTGGATGCAGCTTTGGTTTTACAGTATAGTGGGATTTGTTTTTCCTGCATGCATGAAATCGACTTAAACTCTTTTACATGAGATCAGATCAAGACGTATTGTAGTTCTTGCAGACAAAGTATTCCAGCAGAAAATCGTAAATTAACTAGATGCAAAAAGCTTTTTTCGTGACACGGTCACATTTGATTGAAATGCTTGCATGATGAGCATCAGAGCTGTACTCTCAGTTGAGATCAGACCTGAGAAATATGGCCCAACTAGAGTAGCATGAAACTAAAACCACATGGTAGGAGCGCCAACCTCGATGGACTGCTTATACTGACCTATAGGATCTTTACAGCTTTTCATTACTTGTAATGTTCTTGCCTTTCCAGCCTGAGGTCAGGTCTGCTTAGAGTAATCATTTGGCACTTTTGGACTAGACAGCTTAAATAGCCCCTGAACCTAGGATCTATTATCTTTTTTTAACTTCCTTCAGTGCAGACACTCAAAAAAGTGGACGCTTCCTCTAACGGTTACAGGATCTCTGACAAAGCCAGGAAGCACAAATTCACTGCTCAGGTGTGTCAAGGTTTTCCGGACAGGTAGAGGGGTTGTAGGCCCTGATTCCCTCATCTGATCCGTGTTGTAATGTGACTACTCCTGTTCGGAGACTTCAACACATCACCTCTACAGCCATCCTCTCATTACTGCGTTCAAAGAGTAATGATTCACCAATCTGATGTGCAGATGAGATCTTAAAAGAATATAAACAAGGATAAGAGGCAAGAGTCACTGTGTTGACTCTAATTAGGGAGCGAAAAAAAAAAAAAACTGCAAAGAATCTTTGAAAAACTCTGAGATTTCAAAGGTAGCGTCTGAGATCTGATACGGGGACGGGGACAACTTCAAAGAAGCTTTCAGTGTACAGATTTATGCGCAGATATTCTGGGCAAAGACATTCAAAGGTGGAGAGGAGGACTAACAGAAGAGTCAGAAGGCAGAACAGAAGTTTGGGTGAGCTTCAATGTATTGATCATAGCTCATCGAAGCTTTTTGTGCTTAAATAGGGTTTAATTCAGGAAACGACGCATGTAACGTTTTACTTAAAACAAAATCTAAGATAGTGTGACTCAGCAATTTAACTGTCAAACCTGTAAAATATCATATAGGACTACCTACTATATATCTTCGCATTGTAAATTAAGCTATAATCGTTTACAGTCACTATTTCTCCAGATTTGTGTTTTCATCTCTTACATTTTTCTTTTCTTTCTTCACAGCTGCAGTAAACTCAAGTTGTTTCTTGATCTCAGAAGCTCCGCTGACGGATTTTAATTTCGTCTTTGACACAAATTTAAATTTGTTCATGTCTATATTTCAATAACGGAGTCATTTAGACTGCTCTTCGAACAAGCACCACAGCGGTATAATCTCCACGTTGACTGCAGAGACCACCGAGCAGGAATTACTTTCCTTCTGATACAAAGAAAAAAAAAGTGCTAACATATGCAGATGCGTGCTACACTTGAGGTTTGATTGGCTCTCATTACGACACACACGCTGCAGCACTTCTCTCGTGCTCGCACACCTACGCAGCGTTCAGGGAACCGGCTGCCCCAAATGCCGGTGTTGTTTTCGCTGCCGTCTCCTGGGAAGCGGAAGTGTCTCAGATTGAGGCTTTCTCAGCTATCACTGAACGTGTGAGGCACTTAGATGCATAACATGGAAAGGGAGGGAAATCAAAGTGTGGTAGAGAGAGGAGGTCACTTTGAATGTGAAGCGTTTAACGTGTGGAATCAGGATGCATTTATCTGCCATGATTTGGCACTTTGAATCTTTGGTTTAATGTGGCATTGAGGATCTATGTTTCTGAATGAGAAGAAATGGATTTATTGCCTCCATCAAGCGCTATAACTAGAATGATATTAACAAGGCACAAAAGGATCCTTTGTACAGACTGACTTTGGTGAGGAAATTTAACTTTCGACTGTAGTTCATAGATGTCACCATAAAACTGCAGATGATAGCTTCTCATTTCGGATGGCGCAGCAAATGGTTATCCCTAATATCCTTTTCTTGCACAGGCAAGAACATTAAACCTGCTCTGGTTTTCAAACCCCATTATGTACAGTAACGCACACAACCACAAATGGAGAACTACCTATTACCATGGAAAACAAGAAGAGCGAGCGCGAATGCCGGAGCTCCGACTGCAGACAATAACATTTGCATGTCTCCCACCAGCCCAATCCATTCTCATTTGTGTGAGAGCGCAGGCAACATTACAGATTGCTATAATCCCTCAAAGCTGACAATCGTGATGTGGCTGTTAATGTTACTGTACTGGTTCGTGCCTCCAGGACAGTGAATGGTTCGAACAGTCATTTTCCCTCCAGGAATTGGCAGCAGTGCAGGTGATTGTGTTACAACAATGCTGTTGTGTAAAATAAATAAATAAATAAAAAATAAAAATGCACTGAATGTTGAAAAGCCAAGAGCGGTAATGAAAATATCCTGAAGCCAGCTTTGCGTAGATCAAGTTGTAATGTCGGGTGAATGAGAAAAGGCAGCTATGCTATGTCTCCATCTGTTTCCCGACACTGTGCTGATAGGTTTATCAGCGGAAGAAAACAAATGTAAACCTGCTGCTGATGAGCCATGTGTCCTCTGGTTGCTTCCACAGAGGGAAAGAATACCCGGAGAGTTTATGTTCGGGGGTAAAAAGCTGGTGTTGCAAGAACCTCTCAGCGCCCTCTGATTCAGTGCACATTTACAGGGCCCCGCTACACAGATATCGCTTCTACAAGAAGAAGGTTGAAGCACATAATCATGTTTCTGTCATCGGGGGTCTGTAATCGCGATCTGTGCTCCAGCTGCTCCGACGCATGCATGCCATGTACAACATTCAGATATCTTGGGAAACACAGGTACAGCCGCAGCAGGGGGGTGATCATTCTCACTTTTAGGTTTCCAGGAGTATGTTGGAGAGGTTTCGTTTGTTAGTTCTCATATGAGGGAAAGGAGGAGAGCTGTTCTCCTGTTACCTTCAACTCTCAAGGTGTTTCCACCACAGTGTTTGGCAGTAAACGTCAAGCACACAGAATGGATGGAGGTGTCCACGTACTCCAGATTTACGTCCTGCTTGTACCGAACACGTGTTCCTGTTTTCTCTGTCTGCTTTAAACTCAAAGACCTCAACCGCAACTACAAATCAAATTCTTTAATATATATGTAACGTCAAATATATGGTTCTGGATCAGATGTACACCTTATGTAAGCTGCAGGTACCCTACGCCACAGAAATGTATCCTCGTTCATTTCTCTCGTTGGCTGGACTGCAGAAAAGTCTTCTTTTTGCCTACACTGTTATCTACTCAGATGCTCCTTTCTGTTTCGTATGTTGCAGAGATCGCAGTGAATCTGCACCATCGTGTGGTGTACCTGTGGTGCAGATGTGGTCCGACACAGAACCACCAACCCGGCCTTACACAAGCATGGCTCGCTGTAGATAGATCTCTTGTGGGATTTTAAGCCAGGCCAAATGTGGGAGAGTCCCTCTAACAACACTCAACCAACCTCAATCAACAGAATAAAATCTTAAAATAAGGCCATTAAATGTTAAACAAAACAAGTAGGTCTATTCGCAAACAGCAGAAAAGAATACGGCAGTACGCTTTTGACTTTTATAGTTGTTGTTTTTTTTTCAGAGACAGCAACAGCACATCTACAAGTGTAATCTAGCTGCAAGCGTATCAGCTGGCATGTGCACTGATGCAGCCAGAGGATTAGAGTGGATGAAGAGAGGGAACAGTGCAGTCGTGAGAAGGAGATGATGGAAAGCAGCTAATACGGTATCAAAATGGACTGTTAGAGGTAACACTGTAATGCGCAATATAGCAGTAATGGCTGATTGCAAGGATGGTTGTTTCCACTTCATGTGACTAGCAATAATAAACCGAGGCAGTAAACTGACCTGAAGTGATGTTTCATCCATATGGCGCCGGTGTTAAAGTCATTATACACATTCCCAAGTGCTACCATTATGGCTGCAAAAATGTTAACGTTACCTCCAGGTATTTCCAAACCGAAGGAAATAAAACATTATATGCTACCTGAACATATTAGTTATTACAGACTGAAGGTCCAGCACTCCCTCCTGATAATACTGGCTCAGTACATTATTGTTTCTACCCTCAACCTTATGGCCCCATCGCCACTCAACCGTATATTACATTAAAAATTAAAGAGGGCATTAATAATACACAGAGAAGAAAAATCTAAATATCTGAGTACCTGAACCCGATGACCATGAGAAACCCTGCCCAGGGAGAACTTGAATCTGATAAAAACTTGCACACTCTAAGAGCCAGTTTCCTCAAATCCTGGGCTGACAACGTGCTGTGCTTATTTAGGAGAATATACACCGATCAGCCACAACATTAAAACCACTGACAGGAGAAGTAAATGACCTTGATCATCTTGTGACAGTTCAGTGTTGTGCTTGGAAATTTCTGGACCTGGCATTGATTCATGTGGAAGTTATTTAGATGTGTAGCACCCACCTAGACCAGACCAGACACCCCCACCCCATAGCAATGACACTCCTTGATGGCAGCAGCCATCCCCAGCAGGATGCAGCCTGACACAGACACAAAAACGCTTTAGGAACAACTAAAAAAAAAAAAAACAGCACAAGGTGTTGACCTGGCCTCCAAATTCACTAGATCCCAAACTGATCATATCTGTGGGATGATCCACAGAGGCCCCTCCCCTCAACCCATGGGACCCAAAGCCCCCACTAACAACATCCTGTTCCCAGACACCACAGGACACCCTCAGAAGGACCATGTCCATTCTCTGATAAGTCACAACTGTTTTGGAGGCACAAGGGAGACCAACACAATATTAGGAAGTTGGTCATAATGTTATGCCTGATCAGTGTACTTCCCACTGACACAGAACGTACAACTGCATACTGTAATCTGTGGTATGTTAATAGATGAAAAGGACTGAGCAAATAAATAATTTTTTGGTGTCTTGATGAAGGAACTGGTGGACATGTGGTGGCACCTGGGACCAAACCCACCAGCCTGGTACATACATCCAATCTTGTGAGTGAGGACTGAACAGACAGTTAGTAATTACTTTTTATTGCTTTCGTGGTTGGGGGATTATTCTGTTGCCTACGGGCGAGTTAGATGCTTCCTTATTATGCACGTTCTGTTTTCATAAAATGATAATAAATCCCCTGGCCTATACAGTTAACGTAAACACTAATACGTTTAAGCGTGCTCGTCAAGATAAAAACTACATTTTATCTGTCAGAAGTCTGCAGCTTTGATGCTTTGTGACGGCTGATATGTGCGAAGCAGAACTTTTAACTTCATGGTAGCACGGTTGCACCAAACACAGACTTAACGTTTTGAGTCACAACAGTCAGAATAGTTCAGATATGCTCCAAAAACCTCTGACAGTTCTCACGGGCAAAGGCAAAGTACAGCGACTGCTCCGTATGCCAAAATCCTCTGAGTTATAATTAAATGAGACAACTGTAAATTATACAAAACTTGGTCGAGGGTTTCTGAATCGAAAGAGACAGTGAAAAAGAAGAGGAAGTGTTCCAACTGGCTTTTTTTTTTTCTGTATTAATTTAGTGTGATCGCTGATGTTATTTCTCCATCAGAGCCGGAGTGGAGAACCATGACATCATTTCCAAATGTTGTCAGCGTCTATAACGTTCTCAGTGACAGCTCTGCCAGAGGAGCCCGTTCCCAAATTTCCTCAACATAATCTCTGAAGTGCATCCCACGCATGACTAACGTGAGGACGTCTTCGAGATGATGTTGCGGATTAGCAATCAATAACAGACGTAATTTATTCGTCTTGCACTTGAAAGTATAGGGCAGATGGTGAAATTGCTCAGAGAAGCATGATTTCCCTCCGAGCCTGTGATGGTGCAGTCTCTTTGTTTGCATGGGGTGGCCACAAACACATGCTCCTCCTTAGGGGAGTTATTCTGTGTGGGACGTGTCTTTGATCGTTTGTCAGAATGGACAAAGGAGAGATTTGAGATAACCACAAAAGTCATCCTACATGTGACCGTCTTGTAAAATAAGCCATTTCATCTTTAATACTCTGGATTTCATTCTGAGGCTCCTTTAAGAGCAAAAAAAAAAAAAAAATGAAGTGGAAAAACTAGACGGTGTGTGGTGAACTGACTGTCAGATGGATGTTACAAATTTCCAAAATGTAAATATATCTTATTTTCACATTTAGAGCCTCTTTGTCCATCTGCTACAGCTTAGTGTCAGGGCTAAAGTGAAAGCAGCCCGGTGATGTTTCTCCCTCCTCTTCTCGCCTCTGTGGTCTGACAACACATCTCAGCATCTGAGAGTCCCGCTGACTGCGTCTTCTTCCGTCTTGTCCCCAGACTGCCGCTCCGGCTGCACCTGCCTGCTGCTAAAAGACGTCAAGCTGGGATAATTGGCCCCCCTGTCCACTTTTTTTTTTCCTGTTTTTTTTCTGCCAACCAACGCTGCCTAAAAGCTCTCCTTAACACACACACACACACACACGCAGGGGGACAGTAACGTGACAGCTCTCCATGCCATGCATCTCTGTTTGGCCCTCTCTCATCCTCGCAGAATAACTGCACATTCATTTTCATTCCGTCGGCCATTAGGACTGAAAAACGATGACACCTGTCACTGTGAGCTGGGGGGAGGGTCTTTGGGGGTCTTGAGACAGAATTGAGAAGAAAGAAATGAAAACCGGGAAAGAAGAAAACACGAGAGAAAATAGATCCCCTTTCCAAATGCCTCCTTTGAGGCCATTTGAGGGGGAAATTAGATACAAGATAATCCCTCACCCAGTGACTTCATTTGAGATCTGCATAAAGCAAAGACCTGCTAACACTGTAGACACTAAGATATGGATGCCACAGTAACCTCGGCACTGGCAAAGACTCTGGATTACCTAATGACAGACTGTAGCAAATCTAAATTTGTTCTTCTGGGCGATCACCAGGTTTACCTAACTTCCAGCAGCCTCGAGGTAAATTCTCTATTTATATGCACGTACACAGATCCTGGGCCTAGATCTGTTGCACTGAGCAAAAAAACATATTTATTTGATTGATGCCAGAGGATACACTGACCTACAATGACTTGAAAAGATGTGACCATTTCAACCTAGCAGAAGGATAAAGGGAGGAAAGAGAAAATCACGGCAAATATGGAAGTAATTTTAAGACCTTCCAGTGTCTGAAGACATGAGCGAGGGCTTGATTTGAGCAGACGTGCAGGCAGTTCTTGTTCCAAGGACACATGAACTCGACCGCAAAAATGCTCTCCAGACAAATGCCTGTGCAAAGGTTGTCCTTTTGTATGGTAATGTTATTGTGCAAAGGAAGAGGGCGAGAGAACAACGAAGCAGGACTTTTTCCCGCCGTAAAAACTTGTCGCGTTCGCCTCTTTTGTGAGGGGCGGGAATGAGCGGTTGTGGGAGGTCAGGGTGACTTTCAACTTGGGTTAGCATTAATTGAGATATCAGATTTGTTAGTTTAAGGAGTGCAGACACGCACAGTAAAGGAGTTTGAAAGCGGGCTGGCAAACTTTGAGATTTAAATGCAAGTTCAAGCAAAGAGGATCTCCTTCCCTCCGAAACACGCCGACAATAATAGGACCGGGGCTCTCACTCCATTTGCGTTTTGTCCCGTTCGGCTCTAATGACTTTCGCCATTTAAGAGGGAATTGTTTCATTTCTTCTCAGGAAACGAGAAACAATGTTTATTTTTTTTTTAAGAGAAGATTTTACAGCTGACCATAACATATGGGGAGTTGATGTGTCAGGGTTTTACTACAAAAACATCTGAACCTGATAATCACCACGGTTTTGTTGCCAAACCACAAAACAAGGTTTACCCTGCACTGTGCAGCTTTGTTACCCCATTTCCCCCCTCCTGGTCCTCAGACAGAGAGACTCCATATTCCGTCAGTCAAAATATAATGCTCACCAACTGCTGGGAAGAGAGAGCGAGAGAACGAGCAGTCTTTTTTTTGAGGCACAAAAGGGGAAGTCAAGCTACCTGTTGGTTGAAAAATCTGTAGGATTAATTCTGCTGGCTTCAGTTTCCTCACGAAGCCTCCAAAGTGAGCACAAAGAAGCACGATTGCTCTTGCACACACGATAAGGTGTTGGCTCTTTTCCACACTGTAGCTGCTGTTTGTTTGACTGCAGCTGATCGGGCTCCCCATAGCTCTTGTTACTACTCTCAGAGGAGCTAGTATGTCAGCACTCTGTGCAATCCTCTACACTCTTTGAACCACAGCCACTGGGAGGATGATTGCTGGTTCCTTCATATCAGTAAAGGTCAGAGGGGAGTCCTCATGTTCCAAATCCTGCAGAGCACAACTGCAGGAAAATTAAAGCTATGTCAACTCAGAACTAAAATAATAACAATTTGGCCATTTTTTTCCCTTTTACTGGTGCCCAGTGGACCACATCTTCATTGCAAAATATATATATATGTGCTTGACTTTTCTTATATTAACTTAACTTTGTAAATTAATCAAATGAAACGGATGGTTTGGTTTAGTAATCGCACTGAGATATTGCGTCTATACAAACCAAACGAGGCATCACGCTGCCATCTAGTGTTCAGCAGCTGTAAACACACGTCACAATGAAAACAAACACACATAATGGTTATCTGCATGTTTTTCCTTTTACTTAAAATGTAAATACATAAGAGCAACTTCAAACCACGAAAATGTTTTTAATTGCTCAGTCTCAGTAAAACAAAATCTAACCGTGGCCAGTGTGACAGAATTGTTAAAAAAGAAAGAAAAAAAACAAACATCTGGACAAATTTCACAACTGTACATACGAGCCACACAAAGTACACGGGACAAAAATACTGCAAAAGCATGAAATAACACTTTCTGTACAAAATCCATCCTCAAGGACATCACATGATTCTTGCATTGTGGTTCGGGCCGTGTGATGCGTCCCTTCATCCCAGTGTCTCTGGAGTGTAATGATGTCCACGGCAGAAAACTGGCAAGAACAGTCAAATTGTTTTCTAATGCCAAGGTGGACGAGCATGTGTTTCACAAGCTTCACATGTCAAAGTGAAGATGTGTTCAGATGAGATCACTCAAGTTCCTTGAACCGTGCAAACATGGCCTTCCGCACTGCTTGTTTGTAGGTGGCATGGTCCCAAACAACGTGCTCCTTCTTCTTCCTCGGCTGTAGAAACATTAGAAATGAGAGACGGTTTAGTAAAACAAGCAAGGGACACTATAGGATAACTTATCTATTAAATTAAACTTCGCACCTACCGGGGGAGGTTGAGCCCCTAAACCAGGCCTCTCACTGATTTTGTTCATTTCCCTAAGCAAAAAGAACAAACATTTAGTCCCGATGTAATGAAAAAACAGCCACATTCAGATAATCTTCGAGCTTACCCAGAGCTTCCAGCCCAGGTGTTATGATGCTGTGCCTGCTGATGGTGGTGTTTTCTTTTTTTCTGTTCTGGTGACCTAGTAGCTTCTTTGGCACTGAGCTGTGAAGGACATTGCCAACTTTAGAAATCAACTGACAACATATTACTCTCCTGAGCAAACAACTGAACCACCTACTTCTTTTTCCTGGTTCTCCAACGCTTCTAGCTCCTTCTTTGACCTCTTGATCTTAAGGTGGATCTCCATATTTTGCTGTTGACACAATAATCCAAGCATTAAAGGCTAAATTTATACCATCGTCGGCAACAACTGTTCATAGACCAATTTAAAGGTCGCAGTACCCTGTGCAGGTCAGAAAGCTGTTGGTGGCGGATCAGAGCGTCCTTGTTGGGGAACTGTCTCCTACACAGAAGGCAGGCCATCTTCTTCCAGTCGGTCAGTTTGTCGTCTTTGTCATCCGACTGGCTGCCCTGACTGCTTTTAGCCGTCTCCTCCTTATCTTCTTCCACCTCCTCGTCACTTCCAGCTCCGTAGTCCGACGCCAGCAGACCCAGAGAACCCATCGGACGCTGAGAGATAAACAAAAAAGACAAAATGCTGATCAGTCCAGTTTATTTCATTGATATATGGATGTTAAAATAAACAAACAAACATGCATTTAAACGTGCATTTAGAATATAACTTATTCAAAGTCTTACCTTTGACTTGGACTTTTCATCTTTCTTAGGTGGTGCAAGGGGCTTCTTAAAAAGATCATCTGCACCTGAAATCTGTGTACGACAAAAGAATCAGAAATGATTCCAACATTGCAGAAAGATAAACACATATTAAGTGTAAAACTTCCTGTGCAAAGCAGATGGAAGAATGAATGCTTGAGGGGAATCCCTAACCTTCCTCTCAAATATAGCAAAACCAGCATCAGCTGACTTTGACTGCCTCTTGTCATCGTCCATTCCCATCTTCAGGACCGGAGATGGAGCTCGTACGCTTTCCTTTTGGCGATTCTGGATCTTTGCCCAGCGCTCCATATCTTTCATGATCTGCAAACAGTAACGACATATTTCTTAATTGCTTGCCCTCAAAATGTGTGCATACCACAGTCTGAGCGGTGGCGTTGGTGCTACCTTCATGGCGGCAAGACTTTTGGGTTTATCCTCTTTATCCTTGTCTTTGTCCCTTTTAGAAGCGTCGTCGTCTTCTTTTTTGTCGGAGGTCGCCGTAGAGGCAGGATCCGGAGCGGAGTCGGCACCTGAAACGGGAAGCGCCGGAGCTGCTGAAGCTTCAGGCGGAACTAACGATTTCCTCATTTCTAGAGGAGCGTCTGCTGCCGGGTTGGAAAGTATGGCCTGGTCTTCAGCCGTCATGGTCAAAGGTTGCATTTCTGCAGAATTCCCTCCCGGAACTGGGATATAAGTCTTTGACACGGCTTCCCAGTACAAGTACTCCTGTGTTTGAGCGTTGTAGAAATACTAAACAAAAAAACAAAAAAAGTAGAGGGCGTTACATCTTAATTTCAACCAAATCCGACCATTCCAAACTCATATGGTGGCCACAGATTCATTACTGAATGCATTCAAGTCTGTTAATTATAATAAACTCTTGCATATGCTTAAACACTGCATCTCCAAAGCTTTATCTTTTATCAGCGTTGTCCATTTATGTACAAGAGCAAGTACTAGGCCACGGCTGTTTTGTATTCTCACCCTAGAGTTAGGATCATAGTACAGCGTCGTCTCTGGATCATAGTAGAAGCCTGACGTGGCATCGTACAAGTAGCTGGATATGTCTGGTATCTCGGAGCCTGGTGGAAGGACGAGAGACGCATACGATAAACAAACTGGAAACACTGAGAGCATAATATTTAGAAGCAGGTCATGACAAAAGATGCATGCTCCTTCTTAAATAAATTCAGCTGGAGTTATTTAATACCGTAAACGTAGGCCTGTGATCCGTCTGCCGTGGCTGTCATTCCAGCCGTTTCTGTGGGTATATGAGAGGCACCTTGGTACAAAGGATCCATAGCTGGAGTCTCGGCATAGCCAATCCCCTATGAGGCGTTGAAGAAGTCTAGTTAAGCGCACGCATCTGAGAGACGGATATCTGAACTGTTGCTTTTTGGTTTTGCAACTTACCTGGCTGAAACTGGGATCTTGTGACAGAGCAAGATTAGCACCTCCAGTCATCATATCACCTGGTGACAAAAAACAATGTGACACTGCTTAAGAGCGTTTTATTTTAAGTTCATCAGAATAAAACAGTGAATCTGGAAAAAATACCACACTACGTATGTGAGGAAGAGTTACCTGGCATTCCAGTAGGAAGGACAGCAGGTGGCTGCAGAGGAAGCTGATACTGCTGCTGCTGCAACACAAAGACAACAACAATTTAGAGATCAAACCTTTCACCCTTTTTCAAATATTTTGTAAAGAATACAAAAAGACCACCATCAAGGCCTCGGGTGGACTTCCAAGGATAGATGAGTTTGATTTATCAAAATCTCTTCTGAAACTGAAACAGACGGGAAGGAAAATAAGAAATTCAAAGAGAACTGTCAGTGGACATGGCTGATGAAAAAACACTCAGCAGGTGACTTACTTTTGGTTCTTAAGGGGTTTCGCAACTTCGGCATAAACTCTCACTCCATCAATATATAAGGGCCTGGGTTTAGTGATGAGCTCAACCAGACGGGTCACTTGCTACAAAAGAAGACACAGTGTTATGCGCTGGACGCTGGACAAAGACGGTAACCGTGAACTCAGTGTGGACAATTAATGACAGGCAACTTTGCCAGCTGATATTTGTAGGTACCTCATGGGAGTCCATGTCAACAAAGCAGAAACACTTTGCTCCTGATGGCTTGGCCTTCACTAGGCGAACATTTCTCTCATCCAGATATGCAAAGGGGTCCAAGGCTTTCAGAATTGTCTCTACTGTGGTGGTGGGCTTCACATTCTTTATTATCATGGCTATTGGGTGACAAGGAAAAATGTTTATGTAACACACATGAACAACTTTATCCATGTAAATACAGCATTTATTCCTTTAGGAAGAACGTGAAGAACAAAATGGTCAGGTCAACATACTTTTGCTGTCTCTGAATACAGAGTCAGGTTGGTGGGAACCAGGAAGAGGGGGGTTGCGGTTGCTCCAAGGCTCTGCCTGTTGGTCCGTTTCCTGCTGGTGGAGTTGTTGGTCCACCTGCTGCTGCCAGGCCTCTGGAGTCAAGTCAGAGCTACGCTGCCACTGGCCATGGGACAGTGGCTCCAGAGGTCCTTTTGGGTTGGATCCGTTCAGGTTAGTCTTCAGCTCTCCTAAATGTTCGTCCGATCCGGGTAGCTGGGACTCCTGGTGTTGAGGTACTTTGTGATCGGATTCCTGATTCAACAAAACACACAAAGCAATACAATGTATTTGATTAGGTTGTAGGTCTGCCCCCATAAACCCATGTAATTTGATGTTAATGTAAAACTTCTTCCGCCTGCACTTTTCATTCATTTATGACATAATGATGTGGGAAAACTTTTATCAAACTCAGTTTTTGTGCAGTATTACCGCTCGTTTTTCATCACACTCACATGAACAGCTCTTTCACACTCGTCTGGCTGGGCAAACCTCACGGAAGCGGTTCTAGTGCCAACCTTTATGGAACCCTGAAAGAAGAACAGAAAACACCGATTAGCATTACACCATACTTGTGATTCGTGGCTAAAGTAACACCAGTGACACCCACCATACACTCTGGCAGGTTTAGGCCACGTTTTCAAAACTGAAGATAAAATGGGCCAACACTTTTATTACGCTGTACAAAGCCCAGGTTGCTGGCCACGCTACACATAGACCATTTGCCCCCATTGTAGACTAATTTAAATTTATAGTTGCAGCAACTTAGGGCTGCAACTATAAATTAGTCACGCTATCAACCTGACAGTTGTTTTATCAATAGACCATAAGGTTTGATCAAAAACATGCCAGAAGAAAAGTATCGATCAGTTTTCTAAAATGACATCTTGAAATTGCTTTTTTTTAAGCTTTGCTAAAACACAAGAAAACAACAAATCCTGAACTGAAAAGCTGGAACTGAGAAACACTTGTGCTTGACTGAGAAGACTAATGGATCAATATTTGCGGGTTCATTATTTTTCTAATAGGTCTGATTCCTGTGCTACAAAAACCAACCAACAATATTAAAAGAAATGATAAATTCAAAGCGCCAAGTGAGAACCACACCCAGCAAACCAAACAATGTCACCGTGACCGTCCTGGTTTGACACTGGGCAGCACTGGCACAGAAAGATCAGGTGTTCACAAGGGAAGCTTGTGGTACATCTCCATGGAGTTTACATATTGGCAGCGCTGTGTTTTATTTCCCCAATTCTGATGCAGATTGTGGATTTCAGTCACAAAACGTAATTAACCATCAAAACCATAAAGTGAGCACACAATCTGCCATCTTGGCTCAACATTTATTTATTTTTTTTTAAATAAGCACAAAACTAGAGACATATTTGGTAACTTTGATCAGTGTTCAAATAGCTGGGCGGCACAGTGGTGTGGTGGTTAGCACTGACGCCTCACAGCAAGAAGGTTCTGGGTTAAATTCAATCAGCCAACATGTGAATAATTTCTCTTCCCTATAGGTAAGTTCGTGTGGTTAATGTGTGATTACTGCTGCCGTCAGTTATCTGCCCTATTTTCTCTCTGAGGAACATGCCAAGGCCATGGTCCTTCTTTTGGCGTCTTCAATCTCACTGTCTGGCTGTCTACAGACACAGCTGGTGTGAATCCTTATCTTAATGTTTATGTACAATAGCCAATTGGATATTGACACATCTCCCCTTTGCTGCCTCGGCCCACCTTCTTAGTATAAGAATCTAAGTTTACTCTTTGTGCCTTAGAATTGAGGTGGACTCATGCACTTATGTTGTGATGACGAAGCTTCTGCTCCTCGATCGACCCTAAATAAACTCTTTCAGCATTAAGACATACAGGACTCTGGAGCTGCTTCTTCTTTTTCTTCATCTGCATCACCACAAATTCCTCCCTAACAGCATGTTCTCCCTGAGTCTGCGTGGATTCTCTCTGGGTTCTCCAGCTTTCTCCCACCATCCAAAGACATGCTCGTTAGATTAACTGGTGAATCTAAATTGGCTAAATTGAATGTGAACAGCTGGGATAGACTCCAGCCCCCCGTAAGCCTCGAGAGGACAAGCAGCAACAGAAAATGAATCAATGTTCAAATAGCTGCTAAATATTCTGAAAAGCCACTCAATTGCTTCAACGTTTTTGAGATATGACCATGACTAACAATAATGACCACTGCTAAAGCATCTGTTTAAAAATTCAGGACATAACCATCAAATTGCTCTCAGTATTCCAAAGGCTGAACTCACAGCTCCACAAAACACTTTGGTAAGTTCAAGAAAGCACCAAGAAGGATGTACTCTCTGGGAAAAGTCAGACTATTGAAAATGAATTAGCCACTAAAGTGAATTTCTCATTTGATGGTACTAGACAGAAAGTCAAGGGTTCGACAAGGGATCGTTCACAAAGCAGATGCCACACCCGTCACTTTCACGACAGCACTAGACACGGCTGTATGCATGCCTCAACCAATCACGTTGCATTTCACATCCATGTTCGTCCAGACTCATGAGCAGTGAAGCCTTTAAAGGATCTGATCAAAGGCAGTGGTGTGTAAGTGTATTTTAGGTAAAATGGCCAGTCATTTCCAGGAAGAAACCGAGAGTTCTGCCACATGGTGGAACGTCAATCACTTCACGCTCAAAAACAGCAAACTCATGATAATTCAGTGGACTACCGTTGGAATAGAAAGCCACCCACTCCCCCAAGGCCCAAAGCTGTTCTTCTTGTCACAGAGATCTATAACCAGCAATGTCTGATCAGTTCTTCCTTCAGTCCAAGTCAATGTTTGCACCATATTTCAAGGAATACCTCCCAAGGCGTTGCTGAGGTACTGCGCTCACGAGAACTGGACATACGTACAGACAATCCATACACATAACACCTCCAGAGATCACTGAAGTAGAGGCATAAGAAAATAAAGAATAAATAAAATCATAGAATCCCTTAAGTCATGGGATTCATCTCTTGAGCATCAAAAAAAATTATGAACTACCAAATTCAAATAAATGCCTCCAACTGATGGACATTTTACCAAAAACCAAAGATTTGCACCTACTAAAAGGTCCTAGAGAAAATGTCTGGAGATAAATGGCTACAGTCTGCCATGAAACATTGTGCAAACTTTCATGGAGAAATGAAATGCATACAATAGACTATATACACATATATATATATATATGGTCTAGTCGCCGTTGGGATATTTCAGTCCACACCAAAGCAATGAAGCAACAGACCATAGATAGCCTGACTCATCAAATGTCATGTAGATACATATGCGGTTATGAAAATGCAAGTTGGCACTGAAAACTATTCAAAGCTACTTTCACTTGCAAATAAGTTTCAGTTAAACCTGTTCTCAGTCATAAAACCAGACTCAGTGAGGTTAGTCTGGCAATACCAGTAGTGCCACCAGAGAGGGGGGATAACAAAAGAAAATGCGCATCGGTCCCTGAAAAAGAAAAAAAAATTGCCCCAGCTTTTACTGAAGTCCATGAAACATCACTCCGCAAGGCCAACCAGCTTTGGTTCACACAGCTTACGCACAGATCGCAACGCAATCATCAAAATGAAAGAAAACCTAATTGTCACCATCATAAAATTCCAGCTCCAACTCAGTTTTATATGCTCCAGGAACAAGAAACAACACCATTCCCTTACCCATCACCCCCTTGTATTTTCTCAACAAAGGGCTGTTTTTGTCTGCTGGCCCACTAAAGCATAGGTGACCTGCAGTTTCTTTCCAGAAACTCCTTCAAAGTCGTGCAAAGCAATGAGAAAACATAACACGTGTCTCAAAAGCTAAATCCCACAAAGGAAATGGCTGCTGAGTATCGAACCTTTCTTATCAAAAGCATCATTACATTTTTTCCATTAAACGTAAAATTGTCTTCACTGTAAGACAACAAAATGCTAGAATAGACTGCTGTGCGGGAAAGTCTAAATATAGTCCAAGGTTAGGTCGTATGCAGCTGAAATCTGAAAAGTTAGGACAAACTAACCATTAATTGGGAAACCTATGTTGTCTGTGAATACACAGTTCAATAATATTGTTTTTTTACCTTTCAAAAGTACTTAATAGGTAAGCTGTCGTACCATCGTGGCTTTGCAATTACAGGTTATTTTATGCAATATTAGGAGAAGCTAGCTGATCAAACTGATCAAAAACATTAGTGTCAATATCTGTCATCTTCATATATTCAAGCTAAGTTAATTAAAAATAACAGCACCCCCTTCCTTCCCAAGCTCTTTCCCTCCCCATCTACTGAATGCCCTCTCAACCCCTCGTAATCCTGATGGGAGAGACGGCCTTCGTAGAGTGACGAGGATGGGCCACCTTGTTGGACTCCATGAAGTGGACTGCATCCTCGAGGTTTAAAAACTCCACATAGGCCGTATCGTAGCTGTAACCTGGGGACAGCATTTGAAATACAGATGGGTTTTTGTTAGTCAATGCCAGTAATGACAGTAACCCAGTCAAACAAAAAAAAAAAAAAAGCATTCGTGAATACATCGAGATCAATGCGAGCGAATTTTTACACCTTTACCGAAACACATACCTTTCAGTTTTTTTCTAGTCAGTCTTCTGGTGACTGACTTATCAGACTTTTCCTTGACAGGCTTTGATTAAACCAAGCCTTAACAGACATATATTTCCAGACCACTGGCAGAGAATGTTTGCGTGTTGTGCACCATGGAGAATTCAAATTGGAAAAAAAGGCACCTGTGATGCTGTTTGAATGTATTTGTGCAAAAATGAAGGCGTTTGAGAGATAAGCTTCACAAAAAGGCTTGGCATCGTGTAGGTACCATGCATGCAGCGTACCCTCCGGAAGAAAACTTTCACTTTAAAGCAGATGTTTTGATCAGCAGGATGGACAAAACACCAGTATGGCGGTCTCCATTTCAAGTTTGTTGACTTTTCAATCAGCGCACTTCAAAAAAAAGAAAAAGAAAAAAAAAGTGTCCCTGAAGGACACATACAGTGGGTCTTCAGTCACAGATCATGTGTGACTGCCATGGAATAACACTCTCCGAAAGCTGCTAATAATGAATCCCACATCCTCAGACATGAAAGAGGATGGCGGAAAAGACTCCCCCCTCCCCTTCCTTCTTTACTGAGCGAGTTCACACAGACCACCAACAACAAATGCAACCAACATCGGAAAAAAATAAATAAAGAATGCGAAGATTCGAATGTCGTAGGCGAAAGTCGAGGGACATGTTAGCGCAGTCCCACAAAGAAAGATAATCCTTACCTGGCACGACATTTTTGATTTTCATCCCCTGCATTGGTACGCCATCGTGGATTGGAAAGGCACCAAGAATCTGCAAAAGACATGATCAAACTGTGTGACTTATGCCTAGTACTACTAACGAGACCCAGTAACGATATGAATTAAAATGAAGCTGCCTTTCTGTTTAATCACCTGCTCCATGGTGGCAGTCTTTGGAATACCAGCTATGGATACAATATTGGAAGCTTTGTCCTCCACTGACGCGTTCCTGTAATCTCGATCCTTTTACAGAACAGCCATGAAACATTAAAATATCATTCTTTTTTTTTTTTTTTACATTTTTATTCTTAAACAAACACTACTGCCAAAAAGTCTACATACCTGGGACCCAGAATCACTAAACTTTGAAGGTGTGATTGGCTTTGACTCTTTGATGAGTTTCTCTGGTACTGGAAGTTCTTCGTGTTTATATTCAAACACTCTCCCAGATGCTGTTCTGTAATCAATGTCCCTGTAGTCTTGGTCTCCTGCCTGTAGAGTACCAGTGCTGTGGAAATCACGTTCTGATCCCAGCTTACCCCTCGCAGGATCTTGATTGTGTCGAATATCTTTTATCCCTTTAAAGCAATCATTTGGCTCCTGAATCTCGTGTGGCGGCTGATTCTTCTCTTGATGGTAAGGGGGTCTGTCGTCACGATTGGATTTATTCTGATTAAGCTTTGGGTCCCTCTCTCCAAGCCAATGCTTACCCCTATTTTCTCTATCCAGAGGGCCAGTCATGGGATTTATTTCTGGGAGTGGATGGTCTTGTGGACCTTTGTTGCCGACTGAAGGGAGACCCATAGCAGGAAAGCGGTCACCACGGGGAAAACTAACATCTTTCCCGGGGAATTCAGCAGATGACTTATCCCTCTGCTGAAATGGAGGAGCATCCCTAATATTTACATCTCTGCCAAAAGGTACAGGGAAAGGGGGTTTGGGTACATCTCCCATTTCTTTGCCCATGTTGAACGAAGGTTTCTTGTCTTTTTGACGGTTCTTCCATTCTTCTGCAAGAGTCATTTCTTCACCACTCCGATAATCCATAAGGGGACTGCCACAAGAATCTGGATATACTCTCTTTCGGACAGGGTCTCCTGGACCCATGAACTCGGATCTCTGCGGACCAGCAACACCTGAAGGTATGTCTGATCTTGCCCTATCCACTGGAGGAACATCACTGTTTCCGAACCTTAAAGGAGATCGATCTCTCCCTCTAAATTCAGCTGAAGGTCCAGGACGATTTCTGAAGTCTATATCGGAGTCAAATCCACCTCGTTGATTGAAAGGTGGCCCCCCTCTTCTGTCAGTGTCCATCATTCTCCCGTCACGTGGAGGCATGTCCATATTATAGCGATCAGTGTCACCAATGCCCATGGGGGGTCTGTCGTGTAAGCCCCTGAATCCATCATTTCGCTCCATGGGAAACCCTCTTCTTCCATCATTGTTGGGATTGTTAAACCGTGGCATGTCATAATTAATTGACTCTCTGTCTCTCATGTCCATAAATCTGTTGTTTGGCTCTCGTGGTGGCATACCTCTCCCTCCCATCTCTGCTGAGTTTCTGCCGGGTCCTGGGAACCCAGGAGAATTCATCAGGTCCTCTCTGGTGCCACATTCAAATTGCTTTCTAAGATGGAAATCCGGCTCTCCGGGTCTGAAAAAATCTCTGTTTGGCTCTCTTCCTCGCATATCACGTGGATCCATATCGCGTCCCCTCATGGGTGGCCCATCCATCCTCCTCATGTCCATAGGAGGGCCCATATGACCCATGGGACCCATGTTCATCCCATCTCTACCTCTAAAATCAGGCATGGGACGATCTCTGCCCCCAAACATTTCTCCACGGTGATCACCACTGGAATGTACATAATAACATATTAGACTGATATGCTCGAATTGCAAATAACCAAAGAACAAAACATTATAACACCAAAGCAAAAATACTGATGTCATTTTCCAAAAAACCCTAACACCACACATACACACGTACTGCAGGGTCAGCAATACTGTAATAAATACTGTGAGGCAAAATATTATGGGACTCAGTGCTAAAACATACAAAACAGGTACACAATATGGACAGAGGCACATTCTAATGTAACAATCGTGCATTTCATGACTGACGAAGATAGAGTAGAAACAATGCAAGAAAGGTATGATTATTTTGGAGAAAGCACATGGTTTCTCCCATTTAGCCAAACCCACTGATTAAAATCATACAGTCTATGGTTAAAATGGGTGATCAAAAAAGAAAAAAAAAGAAACGTGCTGGTACAACACGGCACAATCCAATTACACTAAAGCTACAGCCTCCAAAACTAAATTTAATGCAATACCGTTACAATAGGATGGATTCATTTCCAGTGTACCTAATGAATTGGCAGGTGAGTGTGTATTAAGAATGCATTCTAAAATGACATGATGATGGCAGAACCATATTGCCCACCCCTCATAAACACAATGACAGACACATAGGGAACTGCAATAATTACAGCCAAGTTGAAGTTTGCCATAAATCTGTGACTGCATGACGTTATTTTACCGAAAAGGTGGTCCTCCCCGCGGTCCTTGTCCTGGCCCTGGTCCATCCCACATGTCTGTATGTCAGTATCTTATCTGGAAGCCAGATTAATAGTTAGTTTACTGCATGAAGAAAGATCAAACATGTGACTTGGCAATGGTGATGCGCAGATGAGATCATAAACGTGAAAATAAATGGACTTTGACACGAACACAAAATCTGACTGATTAACAAGTGAGCGCATAGGCACATTAACGTGATCCTTCCCATGACATTTATTGTCGGTGACTGCGCTTAAAAGATGGCTGCACACATCAAATATGGGCCAAATAACACTGGGTGGTGTGATTGCTAATGGTGGCGCACAGAACAGTGGCCGGCTAATTGCAGCCATCACCGGGCCTCTCAAATCTACGCCACAGCGCAGAGAAATAACAACCAGAGATGTTAATTGGTGTCCCTGCGAATGAAATACATGAAACGACGGACTTATAAATCTGGCAAATGTTAATTAGTGAGACTTTCGCGTTAAACGTTTGCCCAACGATCGCAGGAGAGGTGACACAAGAGTGACGCTATCAATGCTAACTTAGCTTACATTTATCAAGACCGCTTCTTAGCGTTAGCTTGAAGCTTAGCAACATCCGTATCCAGCATTTCACCTCGCCACTATGACGGCGGTATTGTTTTCTCTAAAACTCACCTTGGTAGTTTTTCGAGCTCAGAGTTGATATTGCTGAGGATTATCGTGCAGACCGTCGAGGGATTGAACGAATTAATGAAAAATGGAGACGGACGTTCTTCTTCTTCGTCTGTTGCTGCAGCGGCGGAGACGAATCCCTTTCTTCTTCGCCGCCTGATTATCGGCACGTAAGGCAAGTTGCTGCCACCCAGTGATTCATTGAATTACCTATCATATACATGGTTTGGAAAAAAACGTGTATCACGTTATCAGAGTCTCTTTATGAGTCTCATAAAGTATCACCACATGATAGTAGTTCAATTATACTAGAGTTTAGAGTTTAGAGTTATATAAATCTAGATACATCTTGGTTGAAAGAATAAAATGTATGTAATAGGCCACCCTATAATTCATCTAATTTCCCTTAAATTTTTATGCTGTTCTTGCCAATGTCTAAATCTCAAAGTTGTCACAGAGATTATTAATTGAGACTGTACACTTAATTATGTGAAACATGTTTAGGTAATGCTGCTTGCATGTTGATTTTGTTCTGATAATAGCACTCAAATGTCACTTGTCTCCTCTGTGTTGACTACTAATTAGGAAAAACATAATGAAATTAAAGTTTATTAGTAGATTTTGACCAAATGAAGTGAGTAAAATTTCCTTTTCGTGATGGGTGGCAAATTAATTGAATATATTAAGACTATGAGTGACGGACAACAGCTAAAAAAACAACATCACAGTTTCAACAATATCAGTATTGCTCATTTTATTCATTCACAAGCATTGTAGCAACCCGTTAGCGCCGCTAAATGTCGCTAAATACAAGTAAATAAAAAAATACACACATATACACATACAATGTAAATATACATAATCATACAGGAGATGGACTCGGCTATAAACTTTGAGTTTACTACTTACAGGTTACAACACAACGACGGCTAAAACATCACTCTACATAGAATGCTCTAGATCTAGTTTTCTGTGTTTTAAAGGTGAAAGAGGACAGAACACAAGTATCAATACGGCAGCTTAAGACTCTAAACATAGGAGCAAATAAAACAGCTAAAATATTTCAGTGAAGTCTGTAATCAGTACGTTATTATAATCAAGCTGTTCCTCTTGAAACATTTTAGAACATGACTGCAACAAATATTAAGGCACTTTAACTTAAAAATATGCTTTCTTGTTGCCTTAAAATTCTAAGTTGTTTAAACTTGTGCGACACTGACAATAGTCACGGTGTCAGGTTGAATCCAATGTATTTTTTACGTGTAGTCTTTCACTATAAAAACATTTTCATGGACACTCATTGAAGTGTCACACAAATTAGATTACGCCGTTTTGAAATCACTTAAAAAATCTACCTTTGATTCTTTAATATTCGTCTGTTCAAGATATGTACACGACATGTTTGTGTCTTTGTATAAATGTGTTCACTTCCCGAGTTAACTCAAATAAGCTGGAAAGTATAGTCATGAATTTGTATATTTTTATTTTTAAATAAACCTTAATCACTAAATCGTTCAACTCATAATTTTAAGTCACAAGACAAGAACTCAGAAGCTAAAAAGTAGCAATTTGTCGAAACGGACAATTACATCTATATACAATGAGCTGATGAATAAAAGTGAGTAGATTTCACCAAATTACGCTGACTTTTTACAGTTTTCAGGGAAAAGGAAAACAACAGAAGAGCTACGTTGCAACAATCTTTAAAGGGACTTGTACAGAAAATAACAAGAACGAGGAAGAGTGGAGAACACTACTCTATAGACCAATCAATACAGAAGGCAAAAAGATGAAATGCATGAGGAGTAATTCTGACAGCATGGACACGGAATCATGATGCCAGATATACTGGCTGTACTGCACATGTGCTTGTTAGTTAGTTGGCAAAATTCCTTTTCTTGTACTTGACTGAAGCCTACTCTCCTTTTCTTTGTGGTAGCATTTGGGGAACGTCACCGTTGCACCGAGCCTGTTGCTGCTCCTCCTGTCTGGCTGCGCTGGGCACGGAGACGGTTGCAGTCTGTGTGTCAGAAGCCTTTTCATTATGACCATCTTTTTGTTTTCCAGCTCCACCGTCACTGGCGCCTGCTGGAGGAGCACCGGGTGCGTTGGGGTCAGTTGCAGCACCCCCAGTAAGATTGGACGCCCCAGAATCACCCTGCTCAGGTGCTCGAAGCCTCTTCATGAGGGTGGTCACCCTAACAGCTTTCTGTGAGTAGTAAAAACATGTCCACATTAAGCAGTATTTTGGCGGCAATGAAGTCAAATGGAAGCCATTCTAGTTATATATATAACCTGAGAAGGGGCAAATAGTATATCCAGAATCCTCCAGTTTGGAAACGCAGCACAGTGGGTTTCTTCACTGGGGCTACACCGTGAGACACTGATTGAACCTTTATTTTATTTTATTTTATGCTGTTCCAGCTAATTGGATTTTCTGTGAAACAAAGTGGGTCAGGAGCATCTGGATGCACTCGCTACAGAGAAGGAACGAGCCAGGAACATGGCTTTAACTGGAGGGTAACTGAACCGTCTGCTGCTTTGAAAAATGAGCGGCATTTTAAGTGAGTAATACCATTTAAATGACAATGTGATTTATGACACTGCAGTTCCTGTACGTGAAAAGGGTTGAACTGTCAAAATCGACCCCAGTGCCTATGTTCTTTATTCTGCACTTGCCGTACCTTAAATGAATTTCCTGAACCAAAACACTGTGGGGAGACAATTTAGTTTTCATTACTATCGTAGTTGTAGCTACTAAACGGAATAACAGCAGCCATCTGTTCATGAGCTCTGTGTAATGTCATTTCATTGTGGAGCCAAACTCATCACTCATGCTGGCAATGTTAGTATGTCGTTATCATCAAAAATAAGTTTGTAGAGAAGATCCAAAAAAGGTTTCAAAAAAGGCAACTGGACTTGTAGATTTTGGAGAAGACGTAGAGAAGAACTATGCGTTTTGTGTTGCCACCTAGTGGTTAAAAGTGGCATGACACAATGATCCCCGCTGAGAGATTTAGCAGGAGCTTACCACTGAACATAACATACTATATTTTTTCTAATATGTGTAATAAATAATTATTTATGAGCAAAAATGAATTAATATATGAGAGGTACTACCTTCCACTTAGCTTTGGCGAAGTTCTTTTCAATCTGTGCGCAAACACCATCCTTGATGTTCTTGTCTGAGGCTGCATTTCCAGAGATCCTGAAAGAAGGAACAAAACTGATATTTTTCCCAGCACCTATAAACATATAGGACAAGGCTCATAATTCTAGCTGTGTTAGTTGGTCCATTTACACCGATCAGCCACAACATTGAGCATCTTGTGGCAATACGACATTCTGCTCTGAAACCTTTGAACCAGGCATTCATGTGGATGTCACAAGGGAGACATACAACATGTTAGGTCATAATGTTATGCCTGATCGGTGTATATTTTATTCGTTTAATTAACTTTTTTTTTTGTACCATTCATGAGCTATAGCTTCCTGTGCAGTCAGTCGCTGGTCTTGGTCCACTTCCATCAAAGATGCCACTAAGTTTTTGGCTGTGACACACAAGAAAACAGACGTGCCAGTTAATTTTCTTTATTTAGATCTTGAACACATTATTTCTGGCAGCCCTGTTGCAGACACACTGACATCCATGAAGTGATTATCTCTCACCAGAATCTGAAATATCATCCCAGTATGGAGAGTCAAACTCATAGTCTCCGGACAGAATCTTTAGGAACAGGTTCTTATCACGATTGTCGGCGTCATCTTCATCAGCGTCGTCGTAGAAAGGAGGATTCCCTGACAAACTATCGTTGAGATGACAAAAAAGAAACAAGATTATTTTTTTTTAAGGTAATAAACTATAATACACTAGTGAGAACATTACTGGACACTTACAGTATATACATGATGACACCTATGGCCCAACAGTCCACAGGGCGTCCATATCTCTGCCTCCCAACAACCTCAGGAGCTAGCAGCAAAAACAGATTATGCTCAATTATAAGGGGTTGTTTCTTTTGGTAGTTTAAGCGTCTATAAAAACTGAGCTTGTTTTATGGATCTTGAGTCACGTGTAATCTCACTCACCAAGATATTCAGGAGTGCCACATGGGTCCTTAATGAGTCCATTTTCCAGTTTTGCCAACTGGAAGTCACTGATAACAATTTTGGAGTGCTTCAACCGATTAAAGTACACCAGGTTCTCCAGCTGCATGAGTAAATTCAGACAGGTTTTGTTTAACCAGGAAGCAAATACATGACAAGTGCATTTGTGCACACAGTGATTTGGCCTGTAGTGAAATTCATCTGTGTTTCACTAGGTGTCAGCAGCGTAGTGTACCTTAAGGTTCCTGTGCACGATTTTCAGAGAGTGCAGGTAAGCCACAGCTTCCAACACCTGCCTCATAACGTTGCTGGTGTCCCTCTCCGAGTAGTAGCCTTGATCTAAGATCCAGTCAAAGACCTCTCTGCCCGTAGCACTGGCAAAAGGAGACGTCCAGATTTAACAGACGTCACATGTAACGACAGCATTGCACACAAGGAATAAAATCACATTCTGAATAAAACATTAGCTCCCCGAGAGTAAATAAGCTGCACACCGGGCTCTAACAAAATGTATCTCTGTACTCACAGCTCCAGAAAAAGGAAGTATTCTTTCTTAGTTTCAAAGGCATCCACCAGCTGAAGGATGTTATGATGTTTTATCCTTTGGAAAGCAGGAAAAGACAGAGAGTAAAAGGGAAAGTTTAAATTCAGGTGGAGGAATATAAGTAAGGTTGAGTAATAAAACAGTGAACAAACAGAATAAGGCCACATTGTTATCTCCATATTTGTGACAAATGAGAAAAATCATGGCATCGCTCAATCTGAAAATACAGGTTTATTCAGTCCATGAGTCACTAGAGATCATTATAATTAAATATAACTTGCGGTTTCAGCCTTCATAAATAATCATCACCAAATTATTACACGGTTTAATTAAATTCAAGCCGTGCACGTTGATTGCCATTCTAATTTCTTTTCCTTTTTTTTTTTTTTTTTTGTGGTGTCAGCCTTTGTTGTGCGTCATTCACAGTGCGAGTTTGAATGTACTGATGCAACAATGAATTTGCAAGATGGTGGATATACCCAACATTAGGCTACTGTGTTAATCCAGTCTCGTTTTACAGGCCTAAGCTGGAATGGAAAAAGCTGGTGATATCCAGTGAAAAGACTGACAATAAAAACGTGTCACATTACTCAATACTGTGATTGTCCAAGTCTGTGGTGGTAAGCACTGATGCCTCACAGCGAGAAGGCTCTGGGTTTGACTCCATCTGGGGCTTTTCTGTGTGGAGTTTGCATGTTCTCCCTGTGTCTGCGTGGGTTCTCTCCGGGTACTCCGGCTTCCTAAATTGGCCGGTTGTCTGTCTCTCTGTGTGTTAGCCCTGTGATAGCCTGGCGACCTGTCCAGGGTGTACCCTGCCTTTCGCCCAATGACAGCTGGCATAGGCTCCAGCCCCCCCGCTACCCCTAAACAGATGGACGCTGCAGTTTTCAGGAAATGTCAGTGAAACAAGGGTAAAAGACGTATTTTTTGGGACTTTTTTTTCGGCTGGTGAGCTAATGAATATTTACTACAGCAGTTTAGGGCTGAAAATAAACCGCAGCCCTCATGTTTATGATAATGTCCCATCATCTAGTGCGCTGGCACAGCACAGTGACATGTTTTTGACAGTTTTTAGACAACAGTAAAGCTCTATTTGGCAATGAGATCAATACTTATTAGAAGGACCTGTTCATCAGTTTTGTTGACTTGTCCTTTTGAAAGGTATGAAACACAAAAACTTAATTTTTAGCAGAGCCAGCACAGTTAAGCTGTATGGCAAAGTCTCCATGATAGTACAAGAACCTTGCCTTGTGCACTATTATTGTGTATCGCTCGTATTTGTATCTAAACATTTGCTTTTCGTCTTTGGCTCCACAACATCTCAGACTTGCAGTTTACTTACATCTTCAAGATCATTATCTCATTCTTGGCAGCTTTCCTCACTTTCCTTCCATCCTTTTTGTGGAACTTTTTACACGTGTACATTTTCAAGGTGTTCCTGTCCTTCGCCCGGAATATCTCGCAAAACTCCTCCCTGCGAGTGAGACGAGAGAGCAGACATGCGTCATGCTTAGAGTGAAAAGCCTTGAACAATCTCCACGCGCTCGTCAGAGCTCATTATAACACAGATCCACTCACGATTTGACGATCTGTCCGAGGTCATACTTGTCGGCCACCTCTGAGGGACTGTTGTATTCCTTCTTCTCCCCAAGTGTCAGACAACCAAATGGCATGGCAGCTCGTGCCCTAGCCAGGGACGTTCTTGCCACAACACAGCCTGTCAACAGCGTGCAACATGTTACCTGTGTGGTATGACTTTAGTTTGACAGAAATCTGCACAGTAAGGAGCCTAATCTATAGTTTCAGACTCATTACTTAGTGTCATAAAACAATAGGGCTGGTTTTGTAAAAACTGCACCAGATAACCAGTTATATTATGACACTATTTGAAATATAGGTACAGCTTCTCAGTGATGCACTAAACACAAAATGTGAAGTAAAATGCAGTAACTCATTTTGTAACTCAGTATTGACTCCATCTGAGCTTAAGTGACTGTAACTAAGCTGGTGGGAGCTAAGTATTGCAAATTATCACAAGAATAACACAACATAACATTTTTCAATAGCATAGTCCACTTCAGTGTGCGTGCTCAAGCCTTTTCCTTTTCACTCTGCAGTGAGTCAGCCCTATACTGCAGCAGCATTTTGCCTGCTTTCTATAGTAAAGGATATTCACATGGGCTTGACCCTGCGCTGTAGCCCTGACTTGGAGCCTTTTTTTTCCAGAATTTAAAAGACTCTTGAAAGTTAACAAAAAAAAAAGCTATTAGCTTGCCAGCTCTGGAGGGATAAGAATAAATGGGTTTTGTATTAGGAAATGATGATGAGGAAACGATGAAGGTGTAGCTGCCCACAGTTTTAATGACATGCACAGGACAGTATCCTTTAGACAGGAGAAAATGTTTGAAAAAATAAATCAACCTATTCAGTGGCAGTACATTATCACATACTTGATACTGGCTACTGTGATTAATATGCTGTGCAAGCCAGACGGCTTTTCCACAAGCAGCTCGATGCTTGCTTTATAATAGTCTAACCATCGCAATATGATTCTGTTAAATTAATTTAAGATCTACTTATACTCACTTACTCACTTATTAATACCTTGCATTTAAAAAAAAAAAAAAATCCTCAGCCTCTATTTTATCATGATCTTGGTTCCTTCCAATGCACCTACAGTTTAGGTATCAGCTGTAAAAATAAATAAATAAATAAAATCAAATCCAAACGGAAATAATAAACAGCAAAAGCACGCTTTTCTGCTCTGCGATTGATTTCCCACAGCAGACTGGCTGTACGTGTCAGATATGTTAAACTGCAGGAGAAAACAGCTGACAAATTCATCTCACCTATCAGTTAAATCATCTTATTTCACAACGTGCATCCTTTATATCCTCCGCTGACCGAAGAAACACATAATATTTCTCGCTGTAGGCGACAAAACGACCCATAACTGAAATTCACCCACATGAAGTCCTTTAACACATTTTGATGCCAGTTTCACAGCCTGGCTACATAACCCCACAGCTTTTTTATTTAATTTTTTATTATACAAAAAAAAAGAAAAGAAAAAAAAAAACTGGAAAGCTATCACGGACATGGGGTGATCTAACGCTGGAATATTTGCTGTAACATGTTTGTCAGAGCGTCTTTGTTGCTTGGTTTTGTGCTTAGAGTTGTTTTTAATTAAATATTGACTTTTTTAAGAGACATTTGTGCTTAAAGTATTTACTGGATGACCCTTTGGGAACAATTTACAGCAACCCAACCATAGGTAATATAATCACATATAGATTTAAATGACCCAAGTTGATATGCAGGTTCACAGTTGGCTGCAACGTTACAGGTGACTTAGGACACGTACATGTAAGGAAACCTTATCTTTCTTTCTTTCTTTCTTTCTTTCTTTCTTTCTTTCTTTCTTTCTTTCTTTCTTTCTTTCTTTCTTTTTTGGCTGATCTTTCAGTGGAAATGGCAGCCAGAAGAGTGGGAGTTCAGAAATTTTTACTGAATTGTTGTCTGTAGCCTCAGTCAAGACCAGAGGCAGAGATTTCTCCTTCCTGTAGCACCCGGCAATATCTGTAGTACAACTGTGCGTCAGCTTCCAGTGTAAAACTAAAACCTGGCCGATGTTTTCTTTTCCTTCCCGGGATGGCTTGTCATTGTAGCAGTTTATTGTAATTCAAAAGAGGAACACTGAGTCGAAGACAGCACGGCCGTGTACGAGTGCGCCACTGTCCACGAGGGAACTCATTGCCGCGTTGTAATGCAGTCTCCACAGAGCTCTGCTGCAGAGATGATACTTATAACCAAAGCAGGCCTGTTCTCCAGCGTCTTTATTAATTCACTGCCTTTTGATTCACATGCAGCCAGACAAGAAAATAATCATAATCATCCATTTTAATGCGGACCTTTACACTGATACTACGTCCAGGCAGCTCTGGCTCCGAGATGGGTCAACACTGTAAAGGTTTCATATACACTTTTCTACTATAAATCACCCACCACTTGCACTTGGAGTAGCCAAAGGAATTTCTTTCTATTCAGACATTTATTTCATTATTTAATGCCATCCCCCAGTTTAGACAATGTTGTGTTTATTTTTTACTCAAGCTTGTTTTTTTCCAGCAATATGCACAAGTGCAGGAGATCTTTCCCTGAGGTGAGCTCTTACTGCAGAGCCCAGACCCAAACAATTCCAATATCCAGTTTACCTGTTCGCCTGTTTGCAGAGCAGTCCTAAAGTGGGAGGGAGCTGCCAGTTCACCATTAGTCTGGAAAATGACGAGCATTTGGGAGAAATGCCTGAGCTAAATCACATCCCCTGCATGAATCCTGTAAGAACAATACTCAGGCGCACCATTAGTGCTTTCTGGCTCTCACCTACATTCATACAACTGCACTGTCTGGGTTTCGGAATTGTTTCTGTTCATAATACAAGCCTCAGTCCTACATTATGACACTCATTTAAACCACCAGAAGCACATTTAAAGTAAGGACACAGACGCAAAAGTTTCTTGCATAATGCCTCTTGCAACATGTTTCGATCTGCAGATATCATCATATTCATCCTCGCATTGGAAGTGGCATGAACAAAAAAAAAAACAAGCCGCAAATAATGATAAGTAATGTATGACCAGAGTCTTGAGCACACAGACCCTTATCTCGCATGGAACGAGCCTCGTGGTACATTTTAGCGTCCTCTGTTTCTCAACGGCAACAAGCTATGCCTCAGAAAATACAAACAATGCTACAAACGCCTAATAGAATTAAGGGCCAAGGCCGATGTGAGGCCATGTAATGCAGTCATCAGCGCGCACAGTGAATCACACCTGTTCTCGGAAGCTTGACTCACGGTACCACGCCGTACCAAACACTAAACAGTAAGCACGATAAGTCAGACTGAATTTTTTGCGCGGGCTTGTTTTTCTCCTCTCAAAGCGGCCGCTCAGATAAAAGGCGGCTCTCCTTCACTAGAAGACGAGGGGAAAAAAAGATATAAGGCTCTTGACTACTGCTGAATCAGAGGTCTTTTATCTTTGCCTCTGGAAAGATATGAATGAAGGGCTCTTCATTAATGGGAATGTAAATGCGGCTTCAAATTAAGACCGAGCTCAGCAGTAAGGACACTTAGCTGTGGGAAAGGCAGGGCCGCTCGAGCTGACGGACGGATTTTCAGAGTACCGCAAAATGTTCAGGTGCATTACGTAAAGGTGGAACTTCTGCTTTAACGTGCACATTATAAGAGCAGACAGGACTAGAGGGCATCTGGAGCACCAAAATGTTAAAAATGAAAATGCTGCTAACGTAAAACTCAAAGAAAACGACCCGAGTAAATGAAATAAGTGAACTCAATGAGAACTCGAATAAAAAAAACAACAATCTGTTTATGATCAGCTCTTTTTATTGTGTTTTGTTTTATAGTCCACTAGCTGCAGCCCCAGTTATCATAGATATTGCCGGAGAAGAAAATTGTCCTAGATGGAAGCTATACTGCTTTATTAATGCAATAAACACTAAGTCTGCCATATGATTGAGTAATATATGTGAGCTGGGGTTACAGATATTAAACTGACTTGAGTAATCTAATGTCTGAGCGCAAGTATTGAAGACTTACTTTTGGTCATAGAGCAGGCACCTCATCAGGTTTCTCCTTACTACTAATAATATTATTAATTATTAACAATTTATACTGTATTGATCCCACATGGGAAATTTAGTCCTTCTTTTTGACGCATCCATTCGTTCACACAGTCGTGGTTGCGCAGCTGAAGAGAAGTAATTTGGGGGTCAGGTGCTTGCACTACCCCTCAGCTCCTATCTACTACAGATGGCAAATAAATTACACCTATCAGGATAAAGATTAACCATTAAACGGGCTATAATATGAGGTGCTTATCACCTGTATGTGTAAGTGTGATATCTGCAGGGGACATCGCAGACACCCACCACAGGTCTAATTCTGAAGAATAACGGATGATGCATCTTTACACTGTGTTCCAGCAGTTGCGGGAAAACCAAACATAACCTGAGGAAACTGTGATCATTTTAAATAAAACAGGCTTAACTCCAACACCTCTCACACACTGTTGGTTTTGATTTCAGGGACGATGCATCACTTATGTGCGCTCTGTACATGTCGGTGTGATTCTGACGAAACGCGAACAATTTGCATTGCCGTTCCGTGTTCTGGCATTTCCTTTAATGACGGTAGAGCGGTCTAGAGCTCAGCTAAACTTGAAAATGACACAGAATTACCTAATAAGCGTGTCAGGTTTTGTTTATTATACTGCCTTTTATTATATCTTAGACACTCGCGACTTCACTGAAGGATGATGCATCCTGGCACCGTGATCTGGCATCCATTAAAATGCAGACTGGCCCAGCAGAGGTGCTAAACTAAAATTCCACATTTTTTAAAAGCCTGAATGTAGAGCTGGCTGACGGAAAAGTGTGCTGCCAGTTCATACTGATATGTTAATGATAGTTTGAAGAACACACCGAGACACAGGCTGCAAAAAAAAGTTAAAACCTTTGAAGCCCTAAGTGTGTTCTCAGCTTGTAAAACTTTACTTCACAGAAGTGTTAATTAAATAGCAAGTTTCATCCTAATACAATTAGACTGCTTTCTAACATTTAAACACTGCAGCTGATTTGCCTGCTGCATCACGCTGTCCTCAGCAAAGAAGAAAAGTGATGATGCGTCCTGATTTTCACAAAACTAGGCGTTCTTAGTCCTACAGTTTGTTGAGGCTCATATAGCGCGCTTTTTTACGACCCAATGGGAAGTATTCATGTATTGTGTGTGTGTGTGTGTGTGGTGTATGTGTGTAGTTTTGTACAGCTATTTTACTGAGGGCCAGTTTGCATTTTGCAACAGTGAGGACATTTTGGCCAGTCCCCACTCTTTGAGGGTTAAGACTCGTCGACTAATATGTGATGAAAGTCGAGTCAGTGTCGACTTGTCCGTGACGTCACTCATAGCAACACAGTACAGAAAGTAGTGCTTTCCACCAATGAATACATATTGTAGTGTCTCACACAAAGGATGCTTCCTTTGAGGCTTTTCTGCCAGGTGAAGCTTGAACACAGGCGTTTGGTAGTTGTTAACTGACCGCCACTGAGAGTATTTGGATCGTTCCTCTGTTAGCGTTAGCAGATGACTTTTGAGACGAGTGTGCAGGACTGGCTTAGATACTCTGCAGGTCAAAGTGGAAGGGGCTTCATCTTTAGTTAAATAATTCCACACATCTGATGAACCGAGTGACTGCGCTGCTCACCTGTCTTCTCCGACAATATGTCAGCTTAAAGCGTCAAAGCACAGCAGTAAAATGAACTGGTCAACTAGTCGGTTCAACCTCTAGCGCACAAAAAGATATTTAAGCGCCTTTTGAATGCACTTTGGGGGCACACAGTTCTTCTTAACTTACACACGATATTGACTAAAGAGTGTGCATTTCACAAACACAAACTCATACAAGGGCCCATCTTAAAAAATGAATACTTCCTATGTTGCTATTTTGGATTTGGATTGCTGGTCAAAGCCATGTGAGACAGTGGCAGAAATCCAGATCTTTGGATTTGGCCACAGCTGAGCCTCTTCAAAGAGAACTGCTTGATGACTGGGGGCAGATGGTAGTGATGATTTTTGAGCCAAATTGTATGGCGCGTAAAGCCTCATTTATGATTTAAACGTCCCCCCTCGCTGGTTACGAATGCAAAGAACACATTTGGATTTCTAATTACATTCTCTCACATTCATCTGCGTGCTGCTGTGTGTTTTTACTTGCATTAATTGTAGATTTTCTCATGTGCTGCTGCTATAGTTTTTTATCTTCATGCTGATGTAGCTTTTATTGTTACTGCTGTTGAACCAGAGAGGACAATGACAATAGAAACATCTTATACTTATTATTCTTAATTGCCAAGGTCATAACATCAGAAGCAAAACAAAGAAGTGTTCTGGTTGAGAACAGCGTGATGACTATGAGTCCGTCACATTTTGTGCTTGTATGTGCTATGCATTGCGTCCACCATTCATCTCTTCTCTCAAGCATCACTGGCTCATCTGACCAGTTCCTTCTGATGTTGTTTTGTTGCCATGGTTTCCAAGTGCTACAGTATGCACCATGGTACTGTCTGTGCAGAAGAGCTCTCTGCGTACTCATCGCCATTGCTGCCCAAGACCACCTCATGTGACCGAAACTCCTTTTAACAGATCTTGAATTCAAACACGAGTAAAAGCTCAATAGTAGTAACCGCACTAACGACTGTGCTAGTCCGATATGCCGGTGCGTGCCCCAGTTATGTGACAGGACTTTATCTTAATTACCTATGGATAAGTGCCCAGTGGAATTCATCATGACACAGGTAACATAGCTATTGAGTGCAAAATCTGTTGCATAACCAAAAGAAAACAACTTAAAATAACCAGTTTTAGTCTCAGTAATGAACCTTTCATGATTTCTGCGAACAGGGAATGATCAAAAATGAAAAAGTATAAATAAATAAAATAATATATACAATATATATGTGTGTGTGGTGTGTGTATGGTGTCTATATCTGTTATTTATCAATCCTTCTTAATGTGCTTGGACTGTCTTTCATTCTTAAATGTCTGCCGTTCATAAATAAGCCATGAATATTATCTATTGCAACATTTTGTCTCCATAAGCCCGTGCAAGCGCTGTGCTCTAACACTAGATCCCCTCTCTCTGTATCCCAAGACAATTGTCAGCTGCATCAAACCAGCTGGCTGTGCAGTGGGGCTTCAAAAACTTTTGTGCACTATTTGATGCCTTGTGATTGATCCAAGTTCATGGCCCTCCTGCTGAGAGAGAAGAGATCACAGGACTGAAGTGCCTGCAAGAATATACATTATAGTTTTCTGATTGGATTGGTTCTGCTGAAAACGGGCACTTTCTCTTTCTGTGCTCCTTCTGAGCAAATGTTCTGACACGTCAGAGCAATCGCCTTTACTTCTGTACAGTATGAAGTGGCGGTTTGGGCGCTGCAATCACAAGCTCGTTGGCTGTGAAATCATGACAAATAATGACACGGAGGCAGGGACACAGCGAGACTGTGAGACTGTCAAAATGTGAACCCAAAAAGTACTGCAGTCCTGATGGATGCGCCTCATGCAAATCCAAAGCGCAGTTTGCAGGACTTAAGTTTATGCAGTGAATTAAGTTGCCGAGGTGCTCGTAACGAGGAGAACTTTAACAGCAAGCCTGTTTGCACCGTTTGTGGTCTGCTTCTGAAATTTTACGGACAACCTCACAGTTCAAGCAGGCTGACAGTTTACACAATCTTTGCGCATCGCCAAGGTTAGTCTGTTGTTGCAGGTGATGAGACCCTCACACTACCCCACAGGTTTATTCTTAATGTCTGACATTCAAAATGTTTAAATGGCACGAAAGTTTTTAAAACAAATCATCGTACATCATCATTCTTTTTCTGTATCAGATATGATCAAGACCAGTTGCTGAATAAATAAATCTCGCAGAACATTCCTCGGCATCCTTCACTTCAAGCGTTTTTGACAGCGGCGCTTTTGCAGCCTCATGACGGCAAAACAAATCAGGAAAATTGTGCACACTTACCTTCAATGGAGTAAACTGGTGTTGTTAATCCGTAATCCAACGCTTTGTCTGATATTGGAGTATTTTCCTGACGCGGCTTCACTTTTTTTTTCCTTGGGCGATTCCACTGAGGCTGCAGGCAGCGAGATATCAGAGAAAGATTTGAGGTCCTAGTGCATTTCCAACAAGTCAGCTTATTCACCGGAGTATTACGTGAACGCGTGATGGTAGCAGCAGGGCTATGATGCAGAAAGAAGGAAGGAGGGGAAAAGTGTGTGCGTGTGTGCGCGACGCGCGTTGTGCCACTACAATGTGCGCACCATTGCATCAAACGTTGTGGCTTTTGATCCGCGGATAGACGCGGATGATGCTCAGCTAGGAGTTTGCACAAATAGTAAAATATGCAAAAATAAATAAAAAATAAATAAGCATTCAAGTTACTTTTTATTTCTTTTAAGGAAACTATTTCCTCAGTTTTAAATATAAGCTGCAAGGATGGATTTGAAATTATGTGCAGAATTGTCTTTTTGTTTTCCTTCTTTTTAAAAAAAATGTGTAACACACTGCAGTTTACAGTAATGTTGTACCAAACTACAGCATATTTACCCATGAACTGCATAAACCTGTAAAGTATTATTAAATGTTCATCATATAATCCAGCAAGGTCTAGAAATGCAGAAAACTCAAACGCATCCTGACCTTATATAATACATGAAACAATATGTAGAGAGAATGGCATCATGGGTAACCACTCCCTATATGAAAATGTAAGCTCTCTATGATACAGCTTTGAGGGACAGAGAAAAGATAAACCATCCCAGAATTTCAATAGCTGTCACAACCCACCAATTATGTTAATAAGTAAACTGATGGTCGACTACACCGCTGATTTCGCTGCGCTGTCTCTCAGCCGATGCGGGCCTCTTCACAAAATGGAAAACCCGTGAAGGACAAAAAGCCCACAAGCTAGGAAGGAGACGAGGCTTGAGCGAACCAAAAGAACTCGCTAAGATCAGAGCAACAACAAGAGTATACTGGCTTTAGATGGGAGAGAGATCTTCTGTAAGGGCTTGAATGGAGCCGAGAAAGCACTAATGAGGCCCTTTGTAATTATAGATTGTTTTCTGATGCCTTTTAACATAATGAGATAGTTTTAACATATTCACATGACTGCAGCTTGACTGTTAGATCACAATAAAATTAACTGAATCCAGGGAGAGTGTATTTCCAAAGCAGCAAAATTAGCTGCAAGTATAAATTGTGCTATTTTCTCTCCTGAAATGATACATTGCATAAAATGTAATCTGTGGAACAGGTAGAAACACTGTAGCTACTGACTTTGTACCAGCACAGAGTTCAAGTCCTTAGAGGGGCAATTAAGTATGGCAGAAACAACACTGACAACGCACTCTTAGAGCAGGCACTATCCTCAGACTCTTCACCGGCCACGTGGGTGCTGTGTGTCATAGAGAAACTGCTGAAAATGTGCCGGTTTGAAAATAAGCGTTTTGAGGCTCTTTCGTCTCTAAAGTTTAGTTAGTGTGGCCCCCGGGAATCTGTCATTTTAAGAGATTGCTGAGTGCAGGAAAAAAAACAAAAAACAAAACTGCAGTGACCCTCAGCATCACTTTGTGGTGATGTACAGGTATACAGAGGATCTGGTAGGCAGACTGTGTAGCACTGCCTTATGTAACAAGAGTGTCTCTTCTTTCCTAAAATGAGTAATGCCGCTAAAAGGCCATTGGGATAGCAGGAAGGAAAGTGGTGGAGAATCTTTCACCTGCTCCCCACCTACCCACAAAACCACCTACTCTGGCTGTATCATATGGCTCTCCGCAATTCTGCTTGTACACTCTATCGCTCCGTCCTAGAATCTGTTGTATCACTGCCATAATTTTTATATTCGTACTGTCATATGTCTATAATCTTGCTTTGGTTATTCACTGCAGAAGGGCGTCAGTCGCTGTGTCAGCTGATTGTCTTTGTCTCTGAGGCCTCTACTTGAGACACGGAGTCAGAATTTCAATGGTGAAATGAAGCAGTTTAACGCGGAAAGAGAACAAATCTATCCTCCGCAGAGACCGTATAGGAACTGTAGCAAGAAAGCGTGTTTTTTTTTTTTTCTAAACCAAAATAAGGGTGGTATCTTTATATGAAAACAGAGCTTAGGCACACACAATTCAGATAAAACTTGAAGTGTCTCTTTGAAGTGGACCCAGAGTGCCCAGGATGCGACATTAAATCATGACACTTCCTAGGCTCTTGTCAAAGCAGCCAAATGACTTTAGGTCATGTCATCATTGCATATCTATATCTATATATATATATAGTCTGTCCATGTGCTTGACACAACTGCTAAATTGGCTCTGACATCGACAATTTTGGTGCGCTGTCACCATAGTAACAGCCTCCCAGGGACAAGGATATTGCAGTGCTTGGTGTCATTTCAAACAAGAGCGAGTCACAACAGGTATCTTTAAAGCAAACTTGGGGATCGCATTCAAACCTGCGAGACTCTGTGTCTGTCATTTGATTCTTGTTGCTAAATTTAAATTAAACTACAATGGGCTCAGTGCCTGGGAAGTGCACAATTGTGTTTGGAGATTTGTTGAATCCTCTGGTCTTTTAGACTTCAGATTTATGTCCCTGATTCTTCCTCTGATGTGTGACTGATATTGTTAATACAGGCGGGTCTTGTGCATTTTATACTTATTTATTATGAGTTCAATTAACTATTTCAATATTTGAAGCCATGCTGTGACGAGAAATCAGTTTAGTTTGTGCCAAGCACTTGTTATTGTCAAGTGCCAGTCAAGTGCATTACATTTACTTAGAATCTAGAGATGTAGCGTGCAAGATTTTTCACGCCATCAATAACCAGCTGATACTAAACCCATCCATTGTCCTTTTTGAATGTGGTTGAATGTAATATACTTTCCAGCATAAACAACTAAAATGCAGCATATTCCTCTAATGTGATTTACATCAGCTGTGATTATTCACAATGAGACGTTTTAGTCTGTCATGCAGCAGAAGCAGACGCAACAGTGGAATCTGCGTCACGAAGCTCGCACACAGTGCCTCACTGTGCTTCTCAGAAACTACTCAATGCTCTGCTCATCATGTTACCATGGCTGCATCTAGTTAATCCAGCATTTGTAAGTCTATGAATGGGCTCAAATGGCTCCTCTGCTTCACGGTTTCAACATGTCTGTCTTTTCATCTGCACGCGAGAAGTGGGGAGTTTCAAATGGAGAATATGATCTGTGTTTGTATAGCTTGAATTGACGTGAATTGATTGTGGCGTAATGCCTCTGGTTTGAGGAATCATCCAGTGAAAGATTTGTGAAAAAAACTGAATAAGTCAGGTCAAACTATGTCATTTAATCTGTAGATATTGTTATTGTTTTGGGAAACAAGAAATGATTTTATTTTTATTTTTTTATTTTTTTGCTCTAAAATAATTTTCTGACCCAAATATTTTCTTTTCACACAGTCTGGTCCTCATCCTTGTAAAAGATGAGTCAACTTATATTTCAACTTAGTTGCCATAGAAACCAAAACCAATAGTCATGGGGTCTGTGATGGAAACCTTTGAAGGGCTGAAGGCGTGCTTCTCAGGCATTAGTGAAGACACCGACAGCTATTACAGCACTCTTTGAAGACATACAAGAGGTTTGTTCAACAAAAAATAAAAATAAAAATACTGGATGTAACACGTTAAAGAAACAATGATAAAAAAGAGGAAGTTATTGCGTTAAATTATGGTCATCAAAATTGTAATGGAAAATAAATAAATAACGGTTTTCAAATCAGAAGGATTTTGAAAAGGAATTTTGAGAGGTCCCTGGATTTTTCAGAAGAATTTCCAATATGTCTGAAAGTATTTTTTTCAAATGGATGAAATCAACCAGCATTTTAATTCGAATAGATTCATGTAAATTCAATAATTCCAATAATGAAGGTTCTAAAGAAGGTTTCTTTTAATAATATTTCAAAAAAGCAATTAGGCTGAGTAATTTGAGCAATATTTGCTTCAGGATGGATTTAGACACTGGGCTACAAGTCATGTTTTGGATAGTAGTGCATCAAAGAAACCAGGCCTTAGCTCCCCTGTTGTTCTTGTGGATGTTAAGTCGACCTCAAAGAAGCCTCTGCTTAGAACAAGGGAGCTGGAGAGCTTTTTAAAGAGCCTTTTAGTTTCCTTTCTTTGGGAGGAAGAGGTCCAGCAACTGTGTTTAAAAGGTTTTCGATCTCAGTGTCTGTGTCAGTGAATTGTTTAAGATTTTAAGACAGGGAGAAGTGAATTTCACTGTGAATTTCAGTTTCAGTATTCTGTTTGAATGCTTTTATTACTCCAGTTAATATGTCAAGCTAATATCTACAAAAACAATAAAATAAAATAAAATATTTTTTGACTCATACCCTACAGCCATGGAGGTGAATGCTGAAACATCATAAATCAGTACTAACAGTTTTTTTCCCACGAGGCAATATCCTGTTTTTTCTGAATAATGAATATATTTTATTTTCAATTAAATTACTTTTTATTAAAGCAACAGTCTTTATTGGAGCTATTTTATCACGCCAGATTTGTGGAGTTCTGGCAGAGATCTCAGAAAGAAAATAAAACTGTCTGCATGATGTTAATGTAACGGCAAGCAAATGATTGTGCTTCTTCTCTTCTTCTCCTTCGTCTCCTGTTTAGTGTTTGTTGTTGTCAGATTTGGCCGATTTGCGCCTTTAGATCGTCTTGACAGTTGGAGAAGTCATTTGGATTTTGCCTCCGTGCAGGAAAGGAGGCACAGTGTCACAGATGATACCCTCGCACTTCAGGCAGAACATTTGGTGCTCTTTGAGGTTACCATAGCTACCACAACACAGTGAGACCGGATGTCCATAATGTGGATCGGCTCGAAACTGGCAGCGCATCTATGATTCCTGAAAAGTGTCCAGGTTAATGGCGAACGTCACCGAGGAGAAAGTGGTCATTTATCAGCTCATGATGCAACCTGCTCCCGTCTTGAATTTAAAGTCGGTGGAATTTAGTGGTAACAAACTTTAGCTGGGTACATCTCATTACTGGGGCCGTGCTCCTGAGAAAAAGCAACAACAACAGATAAATTAGCACAATTTAAAAGGTTTCATATCCCTGTAATTACTGTAGTCTCTCTGCTTGTGTGGAAAGGCTATTTATCTTTGAGTTCTCTTGCGCTAATTCAAAGTTTATGAGGGCTGCCTTTGGGTCTGCACCGGCACTTAACCACATTCACAAACAGTGGAACTCTTTTTCTTAATTGCTGGAGGCTATGGCTGATCCAGAAATATTATACACTTTATTCACCAGGTTGTATCCAGTTACTTAGAAGAGGATGGGCACATTGGACTCATGCGCAAATCGTGATTATCCTTTTTGAAAAGTGATGAAAAGTGAATTTCAGTTACAAAAATGTGAAGCAAGGACAGGTTGGAATAGATTTACATATATTTTACCGCCGCAGCAGCAGAGGCGAATGCTCAGATAAATGACTTTATCAAATCTGAGAGGCCCTCAGAGATATTAAATATACACAGCAGCATAGTTTGTTTCCATATTAGTTAAACAAACTGGCTTTTCAGAAAATTAAAAATGTCCTTCTTGCAGGGACAGGGCCGGTACGGAGTCTCATGAGAGATGTAGGTCACTAAATTATTTCCAATAACGTGGATGAGGAAGAAGATGCAATTCGGTGAGGCAGTGGAATAAAACGTATTCAGAGTGCTCACTGTGTTCGGTTAGTGCACATACAGTCTAATAATAATAATCCTTTAGTTAATCATAGGAAGGAAAGTGACCTGTGTGTTCCTCAACTTGAATGAGCATTATTTTCTTGAATGCACGTATTCCTCCTCCAAACTTGTTTAATTTATTCCCTTAACACGACACACACACACAACACACACACACAAATTATGAATAGATTATAAAACATGCATAAAGCAGTTTGCTAATTTTCAGCCATATCTCTCAGCCTTCCTACACACCACGGTATCAAATGATGGTCGTCATGGCAACAGGCTCACAAGCCACAACAGGGCTTTTGGAAAGACAAATGCGTTTCAGCATCAACAGAAAATCGCTCTCATCCACGTTTCTCTGTCTACAAACCCGTTTAACCTCCGCCGATGAAAGCTGGCACGGTGCTCATTTTCACTTCTCTCATTTACAAGTCAGCAGCGGCGTGCGTGGCAGTGAGCACGGGACGGGTTTGTGAGTTTTTCCCCCCCAAATACTGACGCCACGGTTTTGTGGGTATGCAGCACAGCGACGTGGTGTCGTGTTTGAATGCAAGCTTGAGAGCTGTGGCCTTTCTGTGTGCGGCTGACACGGGTTTCCTCTGGGCGCGCTGATGTCCTGTGGGGTGAACTTGAAGAAAGTTTGTGCAATTGTGCAAGCCTGACATCGGGTTTTAGGAGATGATGAGTTTGAGCGACTGAATGCTGTGAATGTGACACAAATCCAGAGGCAAAATGTAAAAGCTTAGGCAAATAAGCGGGGTGCAGACTCAGCTTAAAAGTTTCATATATTGATATAACCACATTCATTCATTCATTCACAAGTGAACCCTTCACAGGACGAGCATTAAAAGAAGAGGATGAAGATGAATTGTTTTGTGTTCTATTGACACATGTTTCTGTTATTCTGACATCCCCATTTAGTGCCCGATAACAGAAACACAGCTTAATTTAAAATAGTTCATCAGTACCACAAGCTACATCCTCCAATCAAAATCTAAATGGTCGTACAGCTTAACTCCCAACTTTCTTATGTTGTTTCAGTATAACCTGAACATTATAACAACTATGAGGGCAAATTTAGGGCTGTTACCTAGAATGCGTTTGTTTTCATCAGTGTACCTAATGAAGTGGGTATGTCTGTACTATCACACTAACACAAGTAATATCCTTGTTAACACTAGTTTTAAAGATGGCAACTGTTATTTTCTAGTTATGCAACTGCATAACTAAAAAATAATGCTCCCCTTTTATAAAATATATAGTTTTTAACTAAGTGCAAAAGACTTCAAAAGCATCAATCTCTCAATTAACAGACAATGGCCGAATGTTTCACTCCCAAAGCACCAAATAACATCACGTACTGCGCAGCAGCTTCCAAAGCGCCGTGAAACTTAAAACTTGACGCCGTCTCGGCAAACGTTAAGTGTGACTTTTACAGGCTGTCCAGGCAGCCCAAACTGGACTCGGAGCAAATTGTTTCCTAGCAGGAAACTGGCAAAGGAGTAATTAATTCAGCACTCGTTAACAGTGTCTTGTTGGCGTGCATCGGTCAGCTTCTCTCGCCATCTTGGAATCAAAATGACTGCAGCAGTTTTTAATGGGTTTTAATCAGTTGGGGCACTTGTACAAATCCAAAGGTTTCTGTTAATTAGACATAAAATGTACTATATATGTATATACTCAGTATATATACTGTAAGTAACACCTTTTCACACCCCAGTCTTGAATGTCCTTAAAAAGTAAGAGTCCAAGAGGAAAACAGATGTATTAATAGTCGTTATTCATACAACTTAATAGCAAGGTATCAACAAACTTCATATTCACTGCAGGATTATTCTTAAAGAAACCCTCACAGAGCAAATTTTGAAGCAGAACAGGCGACGCAGTTCTTCTAGACATCTGTTTTGCCTCAGCAGATCTAACCTTTGAATACGTATTCACAGCTGCGTGTAAATAACTGGCAGCTTCATGGCACAGTAAAGAATAATTATAGTGTTGCCCATAGGCTATACAGAATTTGATACGTGATGGGACCTGTGGCCTCAGCATTTGAACAGCGCTGCATGTTCTAAACAACATAACACTTCTGTCTGCCTTCTTATATTTAAACACGGGCGGTTGAAGTTTAATTATTAATGCGATCCGTAAAGAAACAACACAGATGGCATAAATTATTAGAAGGTCTGCCTTTACCATAGTCTGCTGATATCTGATTCACAACTGATTACATTCTTATATCCAGTATCCGTAATGAATGCTGTAACACACGTTTTTGTTATGTAAGCCACAAAAAAACACTAATGGTGAACGCTGAAAAATTCTAAATGGCGAAATAAAATAAAAAACAAGTACAGTTACCTATGTGCCTGACCTTGTGCTTCAAAAGCTCTTTCATTGCTCTGCAAATTTGTGTTTGCTTTTCAGTATAATCCCATCTGTGGAGACATTCACTCAGAGAGCAGAGACAGGAACAAACATAACACTTCTCTCCATCTGTGACCTCCCAGCTCCTCATCCTCCGTCTGAATGCGGCACAACAATGGAGAAGTGCAAGCGAGAGGGAGGAAGACTGCCTCGGCATTCAGGTAGCTACCGATGGTACACAAGCTCAAGGATGGCAGATTCAGTCTGTTGGGTGTGAGGAAGTGTGCAAGCCCACTTGCAGGATGTTTTGCAAATGATTCGGCTCATAGGAAAAACAACACCAGACTGTGTAAACGCAACATGAACCAACCAGATCACAATATATTTGACAGCACTTATGGAGATGGTAACATTCAGTTCTTCTGATTATGTCGTATGTACTGTATTTTTTGATTTGGTTAATGTGTTTTCAGACACAGGCTGGTGTCAGTTTGTTAGTAGCTAGTCAAATACGCAGTCTCTTGTTGTGTTTTCTCTGCTTGCCTTCTTCTGCTCTGACCGAGATCCTGAAAAAAAAACTTGAGACCTTGAGCAGTGATGAAAAACGTCAGAGTGCAGATGCATACACAATCCATTTTAAAATATCTGCAAGGAGATTCAACAACAGTAATTCAGGTAACTTCTTTTCTTTCTTTTTTTTTCCACCACTCCTCAGGCCATGTTATACCAAGTGCTGCAATGCGGATTATCTGATCCCAGGTATTACCACAACGGTGAAATGCCTCCCTTCATGATCTCATTATTCCCATTGAGCTTGATGAATCATGGAGCAATAGTGTGAACAGACATGTCAGGAGAGCTTCATCGCCATCTTGCTTTTTGAGCGTCAGCGGCCCGAAGCTCATTTGTCAAGCGCGCTTTACGTTTTGTTATTACATCTCCGCGGGCCAATAAGCTCCGAGCAGTATCTCCGTTTGGAAATTAGATATCTCTAACCCGAATCAATTCGTTACCAATCACGTAGCTCACCATCAACTAATCTGAACCGCCTTGTTTGCCTCTGTAGGAGCAGTGGTACATTTAGGTCGTTACCCTTCTTCATTCCTCCCATGCGCATACTTGATGAATCCTCCCATCTACTTACAGTGTATCTGCAGTCCAGTGTCGCTATTTCATTTATTGTTTGTTGTTTGTTATTCTGACAACTGAGACTGCGAATTAACTGTCCACATTGTACTTTTCTTAGTCTGTAAAAATGGGCGAATCTGCTGCAGAACCAAGTCTGGACAGGAAAAAGCTCTTCGCAGTTACTTTCGCTTGTCCAGTTTATCATGGATCACACAACAGCTGCTGTATGATATTTTGCAGACTTCCACCCAGCTCGGCTCCAGAACCAGGGCAGTGTGAAATAAAAGTGTAAAATATTTATAAATATATACACTTGAAGGCAACAAAAAGAATTTCAGACCAGGGGTCTGCCATCCACTCGGTGCAGTTTATTTCTATTCACTGTGGGTTTGGATAGCGGGTATTTGTGTGCCTCTGTGTGTGCAGAAATTACTCAAACAGGTGTAATATTGCATAATGTTCCCAGAAAAGCAAATGTAGATGCATCTTGCAGCCCAAAGGTATAATCAGTTCAATTCACTTGTTTTAGAAACAGTATCACGTACTCCTGCAATACCTTAGAGATTTTTTAAGAGAAGTGACACTGACTTCCTTGCTTTTTATTGTCAGACCTGGTGGCAGCCTGGTACATCTGCTGAAACTAAAACCTAAAAAGAAAAGTGAAACATCCCTACGGAAAAACAAATCTAAAAAAGACAAACAAAAAACATTTTATACTGTACTATACCAGTTTCTATTTTTCAACTGAAGTGCTTTTCATTTCCAAACATGACACCGATCTTTCGTCTAAAGCTTTCAGGTTTCAAGGCCAGTGTCTCATTTACATGTCAGGTTTTTATTTCAAACGCTGTCTTCATGCAGTCCGCATCAGCCATGTTGGAAAGTTAATCACAAAACAATATAGAGGGCAAATCTGGATTCAGTGGTAGCCAAATTAATTAATCTGGAGCTTTAATGAGTTTGAAAGAGTGCATGCAATAAGTGACCTGTCCCCTGTAAACACAAACACAAAAAAAGGTGCCACCTTGACTTAACTAAGCAAATAGATACGAGCCTCCTATTGGATAATTACTGCATGGGTGACTATCTTTCAGCTGGCAACAAGTTATTTAACTCCAACTGATGCAATGAGTAGCTTCTCATTTCTTAAACAGCCATTTTGGAAAGACACATCCTGTGGTTGTGGAAAAGATGTTAGTCTGTTTTAGAATCATCAAATCATTGGCATGCATCAAGCAGAGAAAACATCTAGGAGATTGCAGAAACTACTAAAATTGGGTTAAGAACTGTCCAACACATAATTAAAAACTGGAAGGATAGTGGAGAACCATCGTCTTCCAGGAAGACATGTGGTCGGCAAAAAAATCCTGTACGAAAAACGATGGAAGAAAAACAACAGCAGAACTGTAAAAGTTAAAGATGGTCATGTGATCTGAGTCCAGATGTAGGGGCATCAGAGAGGCAGATGAAGTGATGCACCCAGTGTCTACTGGACAAGCCTGTGGGGGCAGTGCTATGATCTGGGGCTGCTGAAGCTGGTCGGGTCTAGATTCAGCAACATTATGTGTCCAAAGAATGAGGTCAGCTGACAACCTGAATATACTGAATGACCAGGTTATTCCATCAATGGATGACACAGACATGTTCCAAGACAAGATGACAATGCCAGGATTCACTGGGCTCAAATTGTGAAGAAGTGATTCAGGGAGCATGAGACATCATTTTCAGTCCAGACCTTGACCCCATTGAGAATCTTTGGGATGTGCTGGAGAAGGCTTTGTGCAGTGGTTAGACAGTGTATCTTATGCTTCCTGATTAGTTTTTTTTAGTAGAAACTGCACTTTAGTTTTAAAAGCTAAACTTCTGTCTGAACCCCTCTGGATTTTGCCATTACTATTGTCACTATTTCAGTACCTTAAGTCAAGATTTAAAAAAATATATATCTCTTCAGAACCATAAATTATTCATAAATGTTCAATAGTCAAACGTTAGATACACAGATTAAGCAGAAGCGTGGGGGGTTGAGCTGACACAATTCAGTCCTCTAACAGAGTGCGTTTTGCCTCTCATGTACCTGGCAGAGAACAAGAGCTGTGCTCCATCAGACCCTGTGTCACTGCACTCAGCATCACTTTTGAGCGTGATCATCCACTCTCACAAATAACTTTTGTACTTTTCACAATCAAAACAAAACCCCTTCAAATGATTCTGAACGCGGAACCATCTTCGTCTGCAGCGCCTTTTTAAAAAATACATTTATTCGGGATAAGGCTGGGTTAGAGACATTTCTTTTTCCCCGACGTGTTTTACAGAAGTATGTGTAATCGACCCTTTTCCAGCATAAAAACACTCTTTACAGTGCAACCTAGTGCAAAGAAATTAAAGTAAAATCAGATCATTGGAAAAGAATGAAATGCAGCAATGATAAAAAATCAAGTATATCAGAACCAAATTCATTGTCCCTGGTAGAAAAGCTTGTCGTCTGTCAACATGGACCAAGTCTTTGTTTAAAACTGCATTACACTGTCAGGCTAAAAGTTGAAAAACCAGTGCTTGCTTTATAAATTGCCTCGTGGACCAGGGATCATTTTCATTACATGCGAGAGACAAATAATTTTGCTACATAAATTGTGAAGAAAGATTGACTTGATTTGTGTGTGCGTGTCTGCTGTGGTGTGGAGCTCCACTGCAGCACAAACTCAAGTATTTTTTAGACTGAAGCACTGGTTGCCCTCTAGTGATATTTACAGGAAGAGCACAGGGAGCTTGCTGTATTATTGGATGCAGAGAGTCCCTGAATCAGTGTAGATGGGAGTTGTTCTGCATCCATGATATTTGATGTTCCCTCATATGAATTCAACATCCTTGGCGTATGTGGAAAGATATAACTTACAGTATATCCCCATATTCATTCATTCATCTTCTGTAACCGCTTACTCCTGTGAAGGGTTGCGGGGTCTGCTGGAGCCTATCCCTGCTGTCATCGGGCGAGAGGCGGGGTACACCCTGGACAGGTCTCCAGTGTGTGACCCTTGCACAAAAGTCAATATTGATAGCCTGTGTTTGTGTCCTAAAACAGTCAGTCAGTCAGTTTCATATACCAACTTAGAGACGTACTCTATGAGTGTATAACCAGCACATCTTATTTTACAAAAATATAAGCAAAAGCCCATTTACATTCATTTTGTCTCATTCACATGTAGTCTTCAGAAGGTCAGAAAAAAACACCTCGACATGTCTTCTCTGCTTCTGCTACATATAAAATGTAGGATGGCAAACTTCCAGTCTGATTTGGTTTCCAGCTGGCTTTTTATGAAACCTACAGTACTGCTTAAATCAGTAGTAGTCAAATGTTCCACGTGCCCAGGTGTGTAGACACGGTCGGCAATTTATCTGACGAGGGGAGCTGTTCCTTTTTCTTTCATGCTTTCTGGCTCGCGCCTGTGTTGCACTCTCAGCTGGCAGAGTGACAGTCTGTGTCCAAGTCTGAGGCCCCGGCCTCATCCGCAGAGCCGTTCAGCGAGGGGTATGGCCTTGGCTGGTCCAAGTTTACGTAGGTAACCTTCAAACTGATGTAATGCTCTCCTTCCAAACAGGACAGGATGTGTTGCACTTCTGTAACCAAGCTATGGAAGCTAGGTCTGCACTCAGGCTCCGGGTCCCAACATGCCAACATGACTGAATAGCTGTGGAATGAATAATTGTGTAAACAAGTGAATGAGTGGGTACTTGAGTAAATATGAAAGCAGGTGAGGTAACCACAGGGGAATGGCATGTATAAAAGTATCTGAATATAAGCATCCATTAGCAATAACCTTTACAGTATAATGTAGTGTAAAACTGAGGCTCCTGAAGAAAAGTGAATAAGAAGAAGCTGCAGCTGTGCTTTGTCATTACAGCCGTAATGTTACGTGATATTTATTGGATGCTGGTAGGATACTTACAGAGCATCTGGGCAAAACTGAGGCTGAGGAAGACGGCGCCCCTTCAACAAGTAGTGCGTGATGTCATAGGGGTCCACATCCGGATATGGGCTCGCACCTCTGGTTAAAAGCTCCCACAATAAGATGCCGTACGACCACTGAGAAACATACAGGCGAGTGAGTGTTGTCAGCACGAAGATGGAACATATTTCTGCGGGCCTGGCGAGATCCAGCACACTCACCACATCAGACTTGATTGTGAACTTCTGCGTTTGCAGGCTTTCAATGGCCATCCACTTCACGGGAAGCTTCACCCGTTTGTGATCTTGGATGCTGTAGTACTCCTTGTCGTAGATGTCTCTGGCCATGCCAAAGTCGGCCACCTTCACCGTGAAGGTTTCATCCAGCCTGTAAAGAGAAAAGAGCTTAAAAGTCAGACAACGTGTAGCATCAGTCTATCTCTTTAACTAAGCTAAAGTCTGTCTGTCACCCTAGTGTACATCAGAATAAAGTTATATCTACAAAACTGCATTTGTATGTGCACTTTTATAAAACCTCAGATACTGTGGATGACACAGGTATTTCATCATGGTGAAGCAGGCCATGGTCAGTCAGGCAAAGCCTTTCAATGACTTGTAAAGGGGGGGGGGGGGGGGGGCTAGCAATCAGGGTGTGATTCACACTCACATGCAGTTACGTGCAGCCAGGTCTCTGTGAACAAATTTCTTTAGGGCTAAGTACTCCATGCCCTTAGCAACTTGAAGCCCGAAGCCAATCAGGTCCTTCACTGTTGGGTTCTGCGGAGGACAAAGAAATCTTCACTACAGTCCATGCACACGTGCTGAAACCCCTTAATTAACGGAGCACATATTCATGACCATTCTGGTGAATAAGCTGTTTAATTTACCCTTTTCTCAGATCGGATGAAGTGGCGCACATCTCCGTGCTTCATGTAAGGAAGGACCACTAGAGGGAGCCCTTCTTTGGGCAGCATGATGCCCAGCAGAGACAATATGTTAGGGTGGTCGAAGCCTTTCATGATGATGCCCTCTCTGAGGAACTGATCCACTTCACCCAAGTCAGAGATCCCTGTTAATAAAAGGTATGTGTTTATGCAAACTCCTCTACCAGCCAAGAATTCATAACCCTGATTCACGTTAGAAAGTAAATGAACTTACTGTTCAGTGATTTAACAGCACAGTGGGTTTCTTGTTTATTACTGTCTATCAGGTATCCATGGTAAACTGTTCCAAAGTGACCTGTTTAGGAGGACAAAGCGGCTGAGTGGAATATCTGAGCTAAGCTTTCACTTACAGTGGAAAAAAAAATAACACACGAGAAGGCTTACCTTTGCCAATGATCTGGCTATCCTCAATTCGAAGCATGTCAGCAGGAATCAGCACTTCTTTGACCTCTTCAAGGAGGTCCGAACTCAAACTAACCATGGATATGTTGTCCCGGGGCATTAAAGGAACCGCCAGATGATCATAGCTGGCGGCGTACAATAAACCTTGGAAGGCCATTCCTCCTGAACCAGACGTTTGATGGGACAGATCAACTGTTACACATGAAATAAACCACACAAACAGGAAAAGGAAACTGAAATGAAGCAGATGAAGGTGAAAAAGAAAAGCAGAAGCATTTGATTGTATACTATCCACATCTATTCATTTTGGTATAGAGCTATATAGAAACTAAACCACACTAAGCTAAGCCATGCTACTCTGTGTTTTAGGTTTATACATATTGAGTATTTTTAACAGGTATGTGTATATGTCTTACCTCGTCTATAGTCACCTGTAGGAGAGGCATCATGGTGACTCGCCAGGCGGTTGCGTGACAGCATAGTTGATAAGCGGCTCTCTATGTTGGCTGAAAGGATGCATTTAATATAAGTAAATCACTGAACAGTATAGAAATAAAAATCTGGTGTATTATATACAGATGACAGCGCAGAATACATCCAGTCCATTAAGTATGGATTTAGCTTTGGACAAAAAAAAAAAAAAAAAAACACAATCAAACAGAACTTTTCTCACCTCTCTTTTTCTTCCTTAAATGAATCATCACCATTAATGCTAGCCCAGCACCTGCTACCAGTGCAGCGAGGATGCCCAGGACGATGCCGGCAATCACAGTTTTGTTGTGGTTGTCGTCAAGGACTACTGTGCCCACGCTGAAAACTTCCCCATTCACAGACACCTGGATCAGTGACACTTGTTGTTTAGCATCCACTTAAAGTTACTAGGCGAATTAGGTTACAAGAGGCGCTTTAAAAGCAGACTTTCTTACGTCAACAGGCAGTCCGTTGCTGGGGATATCCAGGCCCTTAGGAATCCTGCAGGTCAGCTCATTTAGCAGTACCTTGGCGTGGCAGTCCACACCGCCAATGGTCATTTGGATCTTCATACAATTTTGGACTGCGTTCAGCTTGCTATGCTGTTGTGAACATGTATTAACAATCAAGCTGGTAAAGTATTACCATTGTTCAGATTTGAATGCAAACTGTCAAACTGTGTAAGTAGTAATAAACTGATTTGGAAAAAACTATACGTACGTGCAGTGAAACCTCGGTTTCACCTGGTTTTAGAGGTAGCACACTGTCATCATTTTCAAAGGGAATAATTTTGGCATCAGGGTGGTAATCAAAGCGCTTCTTCCACAGGTCACTTTTTCCTTCGATTTGAATAGAAATATTTCCCATCACCGTGTTTTCCTCTGACCATTCCTCTGGAAAAGTTGGAGCCCAGCACTCCAAATGTGTGGTAGTCATTGTGCCACTGCAGACCTCAAATAAGAAAAAAAAACACATGTGTATTTTAACTTAAAGTTAAGTATAGACCTGTTCTTCTCAGGTCACAAGACAATGTTTACTGGGTTTGATTTAAATAAGTTAAAAGAAGAAGATTTAATCAAAATGGAAAAAAAAAAAATGGAATTACATACTTGCTTTAGTGGTCCTCTGTTCAGATTCCTGGGAGTGTACTGAACCACAGTTTTATAGGCAGGGTCGAGGTTCTGACCTTCTATCACCAGCTTGGAGCCTCTGTTAGGAGCACAAATGAGCATGTTACTAGACCATTGACTCTGACTTTGTCTTATGTGAGAGAGTACTTCATTTTGATGATGACCTGAGATCAGGGAGTCCTACCTTTGGAAACTGCAGCTGGGATGTACAGACGTTATAACAGGGTTTTCCTTGTAGGAGAACATCATTGGTGCAATCACTTCAAGGCCGTCAATTGAGATTTTCACAGGCACTTCCCCGACAGCTGCTGCAGCCGCTATTTGGCAGGTAATTGAAGACAAGGCCCCACTTCCTTCAGATACACTGAAAGCAAGATAAATCACGGTGATCAAATATGTGCAACTTAAAGGTCCAACATTTTGGACGGTGGAACTCCTTAGTGTCCACTGGGGGGCTTCCTCGAGAACTACAGCTACCAGCTGGCCTCGCACAAAGCATAACAGAAATTGAAAGCTGCTTCCTCAGAAATGCAAAGAACTGTGACAGCCTCCAGTGAATCGGAGACTTTTTGTAGACATGTAGACAACAATCCAGTCATTTGTGTTGCTCACCTTAGTATTTTGCACTGTTTGTCTGCAAAGACAACTTCTCTCTGTATCCCAGAATTCAGATATCTGCCCGTTAGCGTGACCGTTGTTCCTCCAAACATAGGTCCGTGGTCGGGCTTGATTTCTGTTATGCGGGGCTCCTGATTTCGTAGAGGCAAAATATCTCACGTTACGATCCAATATTATATATATCCAATATTATAGACAATACTTCCACAAACACGTATTCCGTACTGAACGGGTTAGATATCACTTTTAGAAACAGGCGTCATCCTCACCACAAGAGAGAAGCCAGACATCTGAGCTGTGCCTTCGATTGAGTAGCGGCCCTCTACTTCTCCCTCGTGCACTTCCAGAGTTATGTTGAGCTCCTGGTTTGGACTTTCGCCGTGGATTCTGCACACCAGCCTGTAATAGGAACACAAGGAAAGATGCTGTCTATCAATTCTGTCTGCTGAGAAATTAAACAACGGCGAATGTGGTCACGTAACAAAAACATGCCTCCAGCTGTTTAAAAACTCAATTTGATGTTGTGTAGGTCTATGCTTTTCATTCAGTTGAGGAATTAAATGCCTTAAATTACATGAATCATGACAATCCTACAAAAAGTTGGCTTCTTGTTTTGAAAAGTAAACCACTGGGAAAAAAAGGAAAGATACAGAATTAGAGAAGCAATTTCATTCACTGTGCTGCCAACAGCAGATCTAGCAAATGATACTAGTTTCTGCACAAGACTTGAGTCAAATAATAATAATAATCATAATTGGCATTTAATACCACCAACCAACAGCTAACTTGTCGGTTTGTGGCAAACAGTGTGCGGTATTTTTTCACAAAAAACCTGAGAAAACTGTCTGTGAGCGGATTTAGGAGCACAGCATTTTTTCAAGTGTGCTACTCACCTGTCACTGCTGCTCTTTTCAGGCAGGACGGTACACGAGATCCCAGAGCTCGAAGTTCCCACAGTAATGATGTGGGTCACGCCGCTGATGATGGCCGGCCGCAGAGGAGACTGAAACTCTGCACCGCACAGCGTCACTTCTGTCTCTCCTCCAGCAGGTACTGTTTTGGGGAAAACCTGAAAATAAAAGCGTTACCATACAGCGGCTGTAAACTGTACGTCCGGCGTGATCGGTGCATCTCTGTGACTCAATTTGTTTCATCTTTTATACAACGGGTAATCAGCCGATCTACCTCTGTTACGACAGGTGCGCAGGAGCGGTTGTTCCACTGCGAGGTACAGTTGTGCTGCCTGGAACAGATTCCTGAACACCAGCCACAGTTCATGAAGCGTGGGGCCGTCAAGCACATGGAGCATGTCAAAAAATGTGCACACCCAGGTCCTGTGGATGGCACCCTGAACATCTTGATTGTGGAGAGAGTAAGGTGAGGGTGGGGTTGAGCCATAAAAGTGAGCACAACAGTCCAAAGATGAGCAGTAACTGCTGCAGTTATTGCGGAATTTACCTTATTTCCTGACACAAAAAGAAGTGAATCCTTGGAGTACACGGCTGCTGACCTGGATACTCCGACGTCTCCCAGTGAATAGTTGGCAAAAACAATAGGCTTGTACAGGCTTGTAAGAATAACCTAAAGCAGTGAAATGGAGATGTAACGTTACACTTATTCTTAGTACTAGAAATCATACCATGCATCCGCAGAAAGCAGAAAAAAAAAATGAATGAAGCTCAGCAGAAGTTCAATCAGGAAGACTATCTTTGTCATCTCTCATTTACAGCTCATTCTTCTTTCCTGCTTCTCTAATCAGCCGACCATCAGAGTTTTTGGCTTAGTCATTCAGCTTTCCTCACTATCTCAATCATGTCAGCGCTGTCAAACTGTAGATATGCTCGCCTCAGCGCCTGTCATCTGTCGCTACCCTCTTTACATCCAGGGGCCAAGTTGAGCTCATTAGAGCCCACCATTCATCCCATGCCGATCTCCAGGATCCTCGTCTTCCCATCACATCCCACCCTCTATTCCCCAATCATGTCTCAATTTGGTTTAATCACATTTCTCACTAGCACAGCTCGTTACCTGCAGTATCCTGCCGTCTGACGTTCCAAAATGCCCCAGTGTATGATTCCCAATCGTGTTGACCAGGACAGAGGTGAACAGGACATCTCTCATCTGGTTGTTGAAGATGTCTATTCTATAGTGTGGCTTTGACACCAGAGTGGCCTTGGCAGCGCACGTGTCATTTCCTTCAGAGCTCTGTGCAGGTTGGAAAAACACAGTCACACACACATAGTCAGACCTTCCTGTATCCCTGCCTTCACTAACACCGGTCCTCCATATTTAGCTATATATATACCAGCACATGTATAACCTTGCATGAGAAGAAGTGGGATACAAAGAGCAAACAGAGAGAATCTTAATTCATCCTTTTAAAGAGGAAGCGCTCCTCGCCTCCAGTCATGGTAACAAGCTGCGAGAGGAAGGTCATAAAACAGCTGTGAATCCCACTCTGTTGAATCTGTGACTGTTTCCCAGTGGATACTCTGTGCTACTGAAACCGGACTTTTTATATGTTTACACACATAAAACAGTAGAGGAAAGAGAGTAGGTGGCTGGCTGGCAGAGTGTGAGTCACAAAGAAGGTTATTACTCAAAAAAAAAAATGACAGGATATGTTAAAGTGATGGTAAACATTCCACTGCAAAGCAGTTTTCGCTGGCCTGCCCCAGCATGCCTCAGTCCGCCTCCCACTGGAGTTCCCGATAATCACACCATTTGATGTCGCTTGAATTTTAAAGTTCTAGAAATAAAAATTCAATTTCATTTACAGCCTTATGATTGTTTTCAGCCAGTGATTACTTTTTTTTTTTTTTGTTTTTCACACCACCGCTCTCTTCCTCAGCGTTCTTCCAATTTCCTGCTCACATAAAAATGCGCGGAAGACAGGCGCAGTCCGACACGAACCCTCCCCTTGAAATTCCACCTTTTTATCAGCGGGATTTATAACTTGTGTTTGTTGGCACGCATTCCTGTAGGTGTACACATGTCTACGAGAGCTCAAAGGACACAGATTGAACTCCATAAAAGGAGAAGGCCACACCTTTATTTTTCTGTCGGGAACTGTAGCCAGATTCAAGGTGTCTCAAGAAGCAAAGTCTGGATGGTAAGATTGAACCTTCAGCAGTTTAGTTTTTCACTTCCGTTCGTTTTCTCTTCTGGCACCTTGCCGGTTAAGAGTTTTAAATGTGAAAATGAAAAACAAAATACATTCCAAGTGTGATCACTGAGCGTTTCATCATGATATACTGTACATATCTGATGACAAAGCTTTGTTCTGTAAACAGCTGCAACTCTTTCAGTGAGAAAACTGGAACGTACGAGCGGAGTAATGGTGTGGCAACGTGCAGGGCCCGCTACTGACTCATCCGCCCCTCCCTGTTCTCTCATCTGGCCCCGCTCTCCTTCCCACATACACACCTTCCTCAAAGTTCCCACTGAACACTCTAGCGTCGAGATTCACGTTATTGACTTACAGGAGTGTGTCTCATAAAACCCCTCATTGTTCAAGATAGCCAACTACAGTACACTGATCACAGGTGACTTAATTACACAATGTTTGTTTGGACAGGTCACATCCTGTCTGGGTACTGGGTGAACTTTGTACTGTTGCTCTGCTCCGGTGACATATAAAAAAAAAAAGTTACTCACTTCATGTGGGCAGCTCTCACTTGGTTGGAAGTGGCACAGACCTCTGGACAGCTGCTCTGACCCAGACTTGCAGCAGGCCTCAACGCCCAAGTCAATCGCATTGTTTACTTGAGTCAAAGGAAAGGCGCACAGGGCTGAGTGTTTCTGGGGTTGACCGAGCTCATTCACTTTTGCGAACACCCCAAACAGGATGTTTTCACTTTCTTGCACCCTCAGCTCGTCGGCCAAGTCCTTCCCTGCTCGCCCAAAATGTGCCGCTTGCAGCCCATTATACACGATGTCCTTGAAGGTACCTCTCCGTCTCCTCCTGCGCTTTGGTTCGTGCCGACACTCCAGCACCACCTCCCTGTACATCCACACCTCTGGGATTAAATGGGGAAGCCGTCCCAGACGAGTTTGAAAAGGTGAATTGCTCTTGGAGGGATTTTCCCTCTGCAGGGACAGGAAGTAGACATAATCCTCGGTGGAGAAACTGTATATGTAGTCAATCCTGTAAGAGTCACGTAGACCGGGGAGAACTGTCAAGCCATTTGTGAGCAAGTGAAAGCCGTCCTCAGTTGACAGTGGCCTCATCACAGATATTGACCTCCTCGGGTACCTCTGCGTCACTTTTTCATTGACAGAGGCCGCTACAAAGAACAGCGATGTGGCTCCCTGTTCAATGATGGTGACTCTGGTGCCGAGCGGGCTAGCCAAACAGTCGGGACAGTTGACTGGAGAGTTTTGCTCTTTTCTGTATAAACACTTAGGCTCAGGTTGTGGAGAGCCAATGTCAATAAAGTAACAGATCCCATGATGAGTACTTCCACAAATGTACAAGTATGGCAAGAGAAATCCAGCAGGATCTAAAAGTAGAACCTCGTTGTCTGTATTCACTGGATCCTCAGGATCAGTTTCTATGTCACACGCCTGACAGGTTTCACAATCAGGACTGCCAACGGGCCCAGTTTTCACTTCCCAGAGTTTTTTCATTGAATGGTCAACTGCCAGTATTACATTCTGGCATGCAACATACATCTCTGATGGGTTTTCATGCCGGTTGACTTCAATGTTCTGTATGGGACTGTCTGTTTGGAGGTGGGGGAGGAAATATTCTACAGTGAAATCCACGAGGCTGCGAGGAGCAGAGGGACATGTGTGCTGTCCTGAGGCAGCTTTTGTTTGTATCCATATGCATATTGTCAGCAAGACAGTCAAAGTGTGCATCTCCACGTCACAGTCCGGTAAGTGCTATCTATGAGACACTTTCCTCATAGAGTACATTTTGGAAAACCAGTGGGAGCTCTGTGAGAGAAAACAGAGAAGGAATGTTGAGATTTAACAGGCAGTGGTGAGCTCTAACATTTGATCCTTACGATCAGCAGAGAGTCGCCGATTTAAAAGTGTAGGCGGATATTGTAAACATTTTAGTTTGCTTAAAATATCCAGTATGGGGAACTGAGGAAAGAAAGGGGGGGAAAGCATAAATTGCTGATTTCCATTTGGATTAAGCAGTTGCTTCAGTTTCAAAGAAAACCTCCACAAACCGAGATAAGACTTGATGTGCACCGATAGCGGTGGTGAAACTTATAAGAGTTCAAAGCTGATAAAGACAGTGGAAACATTGGTAGGTTTCAAGATAAAAACTCAAGTGGGCAAGACATAACTTGCTGCAGCTTGTGAAGCCGGTGTGGAAACGTACAGGTCTCTGAAGTCCCCACAGAATCCAAAAGAATAGTATTAACTACATTATATATGTGAAATAATATACTGATTTAATTTTTACAATCATTATCAAAACACGTGATTCTAATTATAGACATTTTTGCAATGGTTAACAGTCATCTTCACACTAACAAAGCGGTACAATTGATCTTAATTATTAGTATTATTATTAGACTATTATTACAATATTTTTATTTGAACTGTTTAAAATAAATCTGCACATAAATGCGCCATTAAGCTGCGAAAATATGCTCAGTCATTAACCAACACTTAATCATAATCCATAAAAGGAGAATCTTACCTCGCTTAGAACAGGGTGAAATGTCGCTGAGGTTTCATCAACAGCCTCAATGTGTGAACTGTTCACGACACCAGTGTCCTGTGATTGCGAAAGTTTCACTTCACCGGCCGTACTCACCTGACGGCGTCACTGTGCCACTGTCACAGACTTTACACTGGCTCATAACTATTTCACGCCGTTTAGGTAAACTGCCGCCTATGGCCGAGAACAGGAACCGGAAAACCCTTTCATAATAAAAGCAAGTCAAGACAGAGCCCCCCACGAGGTGGCTCTCGATTAGGTTTTGACGTTATTATCAGACTTTATTTATTTACAGTAAACAATACATACCACAGTAGTGCATGCGTTAAAAAACGGAGGAACCAGACAATGAATAAAACTATAATTGTGGCAAATACGAAGCTATAGAAATCAACTCAAATGCTTTATATTAGGCTTATGTGCCTTAAAAAAATGAAAAGACCAATAATCCAGATATGACTTATAATTCGTAGGATGGCACTGATTCAGTGTGTATCTCCTTTCTTTACTAAATTAGAAAGCCGGGGTTTTATTTTTAAAGTTGAAACCGGAAGTGCCACCGTCACTCCGACTCGCTTTACTCCTCTGGTGTCCTGTCGTCCTGTCAAGCCGCGCCCTCAACGAGGAAGTATGCGAGAATAGTTGCGAAATCCGACCGCCTCAAAAATATCCTCATCGTTTCCTTCCCAAGAGTCACATCATATCAGCAGTTATTCTAAGCTCAGATTTAATGGAAAAACCTCCTCAGCATTTCTCTGTCTGATACCCCCGGACAGGATTTTTTTTTTTTTTTGTCCCAAAAATGCATTGCTATCAGCTGAGGAATAATCCAGCCAGGAAGTTATGAGAAGAATGTGTACACAATCCAGACAGACTGCTTTATTTTAGTCTACTGAAAATCAGGAAAATAGACAGACGTAAAAGGTTTTACTAAACCCCACACTATAAATGCTCATAAATGAACAAACTGAAGCCTTATTGTTAACATAAATGAAGCGACATCCAAACGTGAAACATCGACCCCTGAATCCAAAGTTCAATAAACAGTCACTCTTCACTCTCCAACTGCTCCAAACCTCAAACCACAAACTGTTTGTCTCATTAATGTTGCAGAGAAAAATGTTGGCAGAAGTATTTGCTGGAAGAAAAAATAAAATGGGGTGGGGTGGAGGGGTATTCAAATGTTTTTACTGGAGCTCCATGAAACAACAGAGGTGAGGACATAACAGTTTACAGTGTCCTTGTGCAGTTCATCTCAGATTTAGGAATATTTTGTGCTGACAGTTTATGCAAGCAGGAGTGTCTCCAGAAAACATGTTCCCATGCTCAAATTCAAGGTTTAAAACTATGTGCTTTTATGTTTATGTCCCACAGTGTCTGAATAATTTTGCTTTACGTGTATTGTATGTGTGTGTACATAAAATTGCATATGGGGAACAATAAAGCACATTTTAATTGTGCAGCATGAATAAATATTACATTTACATATTGAACTTGAAACAGTGACAGAAGCTCAGAAGTTTTTCTGAGAATCTACAATAATAATAAACACTAACTAAGTTAATTAAACTCTCTGGTTATCACATGGTGTGAATGTCCCTGGCGTGGAGCTGCATGTTTCTGATCTGCAGAGTTGCAAATTTCTGATCTCTTGGCCCCCACCAACCTGCTGAGTGTTCATTGCTTTCAGTTATATTCCTACCTAACTGTGACAGATAATAGCTTACTTGATCCCTCATGTGTCTGTACATTGTGCCAGCCGCCTCAGCTGTGGTTGCTGACATAGTTTTCTACATCCGTGCTGATGTTTTTTTTTACAACAGTAACACTTTATGAGCAGACTGAGCTTTTCTACAGTTAATACGTTGAATGCTGGCTCTCTTTTAATCCATTGTCAATGTATTATGGCAGTAATGTGTACTCTTATGCATGGAGCATTTTAAGAATTCATCTGCTTCTCTCCCACCTCATTCATTTTTCTGTTTCTCCACCAGGTTGGATTCAATCCCCCATGACTTCTGCACTTAGTTTTTCATTGCTATTGTGGCCTCGGCCTTGAATTGAAATAATTTAAAATGACTTGACCTGAATGGCGGCAGCACAGAGGTGTGGTGGTTAGCACTGATGCCTCACAGCAAGAACCATCAGCCAACCAACACAGCACGTCAGCACAACTCCTACATTTTCGTATCAAGTAATACACATTATATTGTACTGTATTCAACTTGCAGTGATATCATGCAATCCAGAAAGAGGAAAAAACATGTCAAGTGCTGAGCTCTGGCACTGAGGAACTGTGGTGTGGTGGTTAGCACTGATGACTCACAGCAATGAGTTTGCATCTCCCTGTGTCTGCGTAGGTTCTCTCCAGGTACTCGGGCTTCCTCCCACTGACTTGTTGGGTTAATTGGTGATTCTAAATTGGCCGTAGGTCTGCATGTGAGTGTGAATGGTTGTCTGTCTCTCTGTGCTAGTCCTGTGATAGACTGGAGACCTGTCCAGGTGTACCCCGCCTCTTGCCCAATGACAGGGCAGGGGAACCCCTCCCTACACGACCCTTCACAGTGGTTACAGAAGATGAATGAATAAATGAAAGAAATGTATGTGTTCTACCATGCCCTGCAGTGATTTCAACAATTACAGGAAGTTCATATCGAAACAGACTTCTGTTTCTAGGTCCTGAACTTGTACGTCACTCACACACCACAGTGAGTGTTGTGGTGTGTTTCGTGCTGTCTGTACTTGATTTGTAATTATGAATCACTTCTGGTCACTCCTACATGTGCACCGCTTTTTCTGAATGGTTTTTTTTTTTTTTTTAATGACAAACATATTAAGCAATGCCAGGGCGTGTTATTGTTACTGTCTCCATGGTGATACTAAAGAGCCCCTCCAGTAATGTTTCTAGTAATAATTTGTGCCTGACGAGCTTTTCCATGAAATACAGTTCACTTCTACTTTTTTTTGATTTTATTTTGATTCATGCTATAATATCTACTCATCTCCCTATCTACATGAATCTGCAACAACTAAACGCAACACAAGTTGCTCATACACGGTCATTCTGTGAGTTATATCTTCTAAAGCTTGTTTGTACACATCTTAGCCTCAGACCTAAGGTGAGCACAGAGAAACTTCTTGCTTCAGCTAATGAACTCTCCAAGTTAGACTGTGTGCACGCGTTGTAATGTAATGTAGTAACAACAGGCAAAATAATTTTTGTGTGGAAGAAGGGAAAGGTGAAAATATACTACAGTAACACTTGTCTTAATTTCAGCTTAAACTATAGAGAGTTTCTATTACCAGAATATTGAAGTTCTAGCTGTTGTACCTTTCAATTCACATTTAAAACAAGGGACCGTGAACGTTACATTGCACGAGCTTTTCAGAGGCGTAACTTATCCGTGGTTATCAGTCATATGTCGCCATCTAGTGGCGAAGATGATAACATGCATATCATTGGCACAGTGACACACCTCGCAGGAAACTACGTGAAACGAAAGTGAAAAGCATTCCTTTAAACTGTCATATCATCTTCAGAAAAGCTCTGTTCCAGGTTTGGCCGGTTAGGTGGTTTTTGCAAGCTGTTTTCCGGACGCACCTCTCAGTTCAGGGTGGAAACTGCAAACATGTCAGACTTCGGTGAAATAGATGAAGGATTCTACTCCCGGCAACTGTAAGTAAAGCCGATGAAATGCCGCTTAGATTGTTTACACAGATGGCTTAAACTTACTCCACCTGTTGTTTTACCTGCACAGGTATGTCCTGGGTCATGAGGCTATGCGCCGTATGGGCACAGCCAGCGTCCTGATTGCAGGAATGAGGGGTCTGGGTGTAGAAATAGCCAAGAATGTGATCCTGTCCGGAGTCAAGTCTGTCACTATCCAGGACGAAGGACTGACGTCGTGGGCTGACTTGTCCTCACAGGTACTAAACGCGAGGTGTTTACCTGTTTGAATGAATGAATGAATAAATATATAAACTCGAGACTTTGTCACATACTAGCGGAGATTTCGGTTTAACGTCGTGCTCTAGCATGAAACAACCTTTAAACTTGCTTGCGTAGGTCCTTAATTTCAATTTCATTTTCATTATCTAAATATCTGAGATATTTTCATATCTGAAAAAAAATATAGCAAGATTTAAGAAATTGTATTAATTAGCCTGTGTTCATTCATTCATCTTCAGGAAACTTTTTGTCCTGAACAAACAAAAATAAACTAATAATTTGGATTTTCAGTCTTAATTTACCAAGCAATAAAATAGGTAAATAATCTACTTTTAAAATATTCTTTATTAAGGTTGTAGGTGAAAAATAAGACTGGTGTAAATGAACCTGCCATATCTGAAACAAACAAACAATAAACAACTAAAAATTAGGAATTTCAATCCTAGTTTACTTGAGCTGCTACATATAATAAGATATGTAAATAATCTACTTTTAAAATATATTTTATAAAGGTTTTATGTGAAAGACTGGTGTGAATGAAGGCCGTTTATTACATTTATTTCAAATGAACTGCTTTTACTTTCACTCTGAGGTGAAACACCCCCCCCCCCCACCTCCTGCCACATCTGAAAAAAAAACAATAAACAACTAAAAATTAGGAATTTCAATCCTACTTTACTTGAGCTGCTACATATAATAAGATATGTAAATAATCTACTTTTAAAATATTTTTTATAAAGGTTTTATGTGAAAGACTGGTGTGAATGAAGGGCGTTTATTACATTTATTTGAAATGAACTGCTTTTACTTTCACTCTGAGGTGAACACCCCCCCCCCACCCCACCTCCTGCCACATCTGAAAAAAAAAACAATAAACAACTAAAAATTAGGAATTTCAATCCTAGTTTACTTGAGCTGCTACATATAATAAGATATGTAAATAATCTACTTTTAAATATATTTTTATAAAGGTTTTATGTGAAAGACTGGTGTGAATGAAGGCCGTTTATTACATTTATTTGAAATGAACTGCTTTTACTTTCACTCTCAGGGGATACACCCCACCCAAACATCCTCCTTGCCCTGCCATATCTGAAAAATACACACACACACACACTCACACACACATGTATAGCCCTCATCCTACCTTTGGGGTCTTTGGCCCCAAGTGAATGGACAGACACATAGAGAGCATGCAAGAGGGTAGCACGAGGAATAGTAAGATTTAAGACATTGCATTAATTAACATGTTCATTAACCCATTCATTCATGTGCTGTACCTGCTTGTCTTGAATAAACAAAAATAAACAACTAATAATTAGGATTTTTCAGTCCGTCTTAATTTACTTGAGCTGCTACATATAATAAGATATGTAAATAAACAACTTTTAAAAAAAAAAATAATCTTTATAAAGGTTTTATGTGTAAAATAATACTGGTGTGAATGAAGGCCGTTTACTACTTTCATTTGAAATGGAGTGCTTTTGGTTTCACTCTCAGGTGAACCCTCCCCCTGCCCACTTTTATTTATTTTTTTTACTTTGAGCTCGCTTATTTATCCTCATCCTCGTCAACAGCCGCCGTTGTGTGTTGTGTTCAAAACCTTCTCAACATGAAGTAGCCCACCTTGTGATTTCTTTTTCCCACCAGTTCTTCCTGAAGGAGTCACATCTTGGTCAGAACAGAGCCGCATGTTCCCTGCAACAGCTGTCTGATTTAAACCCTCATGTGCGTGTGGAGGCCCACACTGGACCCCTGACCGAGGACCTGATCAAGCAATTTCAGGTACGTGACTGTATTTCATAACGGCCCACAAAGAGTTCATGTTGAAAGCAACTATGAGATTAACTCCGCCCTTATCAAATGCACACATAATTCTACACACAGTAGGTTGTATCATAGTACGACAGCAACTGGACAACAACAACAAGCAAGCAAGACTTTTCTGAGAGTAGAGGGTGCTGTCATTTTCAGGTGGTGGTCCTCACAGACTCCCCACTGGATGATCAAATGCGCTTCGGAGCGCTCTGCCATACGCAAGGAATTAAGTTCATTGTAGCAGACACCAAAGGGCTCTGTGGGTAAGTGGGTAAAAGAAACAGGCCAGAAATTCATGCATTTTTTTAAATAGTGAAAAGAAAGAAAAAGTGAAAACCTCATGGTTCTTTTGCAGGCAGCTGTTCTGTGACTTTGGGGAGGAGTTTGAGGTCTTGGATCAGGATGGAGAGCCGCCTGTTTCAGTGATGATACGACACATCTCTAAGGTAATGCCGTCTGTTTCATGATACCGCGCTCCCCGTTCATTTATGCAAGGGTCCGGCCATCCTTCTTAAGCCCTGCTCATCCCTGCTAATAGCTGTGCTGGATAACAGGCACATCCTTTCTGACTAAAATGTCAACGTTTTTAAAACAAAACTTTGCTTTAGTCCGATCCTGGAGTGGTGATCTGCACAGATGATCAGAAGCATGGACTTCAAGATGACTCAGAAGTTGTCTTTTCTGAGGTCCAAGGCATGACAGAGCTCAACAACACCGGCCCTATTAAGATCAAATACTGCAGTGAGTGTTGCTATATTTGCTGCTTCTTTCTGTAGTTTCTGTCTTCAACACTCGTAATTACATGTGCTCCATGTTGCATTTCACGGCACTGTTGACCTCTCATAGGTGTAGGTTAATAGCTGTGACAAGCGTTTTTCTTTATTTCACTATCACCAGGTCCATATTCCTTCAGCATTGGCGACACTTCAGGATTGTCTGACTACCAGCGGGGCGGTGTAGCTACAGAGGTTAAACGTCCCTGCAAGCTAAACTTTGTAAGTAGCAACACTTTGTTTTTTAACCTCTGCACCAGTTAAAGTATGTGTGCTTATTTTTAATCTGGTATCATAAATTACAGAAACCCCTGAGTGAGGCTCTGCTTGATCATAAGCTGCTGATATGGAACGACTATGGAAAAATACCAAGGCACACGACCCTGCACTTGGCTTTCCAAGCCCTCCACGGCTTCGCAAAGAGAGAAAAGCGTCTCCCTGAGCCTTGGTCTCAGGTCTGTTAATCCAGCCTTGATATCATGTCGTGGTATCATCAACAGCTGTGCAACAGCGTGGCTCACACGATTGTTTCCACTTACGTGTCGTTGGTGATTAATTCCTACAGTCAGATGCGGATTCTCTGCTCGCCATTGTGAGGGAGCTGAATGCAGTTGCGGAGGTGGAACAGCTGGACGAGGCTGCGGTGCGAAGGCTGTCCTACACAGCTCAGGGTGATTTGGCTCCTGTGAATGCTTTCATAGGAGGAGTAGCTGCTCAGGAAGTTATCAAGGTGGAGCCAAAAGTCTGACTAATCACTGCTATGACAATTAAATATATTGCAATTATTAGTGCAGCTAATTGCCTCTTCTTTGTCTTTTCAAGGCATCTAGTAGGAAGTTTATGCCTCTTAAGCAGTGGCTATATTTTGATGCACTGGAGTGCCTGCCTGAAGAGGACCAACAGCTGACCGAGTGCTCCACAGTAGGATTACCTCAGTGTAAACATTCACACAGCCAGTCCTTCAGATTGTTATGAACTAATCAGATTTTATTCCCCCCCTGATAGAAAGGCACAAGGTACGATGGACAGGTTGCTGTGTTCGGCTCAGCGTTCCAGGAGAAGCTTGGGAGGATGAAGTATTTTCTGGTATGTCCAGCAGGGGGCGCACTCTGCACTGGAATGCGGGAGCTCTGAGTGTTTTTCTTATCTGGTGTTGATGATGGCACATGCAGGAAATGGCTGAGATTCAGGTGGCATTTCCTGGCAGTGCTGACCTCTCGGTATAGGGGCCGTTTAACAGTGGCTCAATTTCCTTCCAATGTGTTATATTTTTTACTGCAGTTCACAGGCCGTGCGTGTTTATTTAGGGGAGACAGTGTTTGCATTTTTTTTTTTATCACGGGGGGAACAAAAGCAAGCAAAGCACCAGGAAGTGAATGGAACAGCAACAGATTAATGATTGTATTTGTAAAAGAAAAGAAAAGAAAAAGCTTTGTTTTAATGCCATCCACTTCCACTGCATTCACTAATAGTTATTTAATCCCTCACTCCTATCATTGTTCAAGGTTGGAGCGGGTGCTATCGGCTGCGAGCTTCTGAAAAACTTTGCCCTCATGGGACTTGGCGCGGGAAAAGAGGGAAATGTCACCGTGACAGACATGGACTTCATAGAAAGGTCCAACTTGAATCGTCAGTTCCTGTTCAGGTCTCAGGATATTGGGGTGAGAGAGCGCACACAGCGGCTTATCACAGACTCCTTTATAGAGCGAACCATCACACATGCCATCACAGCTCAGCGTTTCTTGTTTGACCTGGTTAAGTGGTAGTGACACGGCCAATTGGGACATGTTGGGGATGATTACATGTGACAGGCTGTGATAGCTTCTGTCAGATTATACCTAGCTGGCGTGTTCCATCGTGTGTGAGTGTTGGTGAGTACATCAGACAGTCAATCTCTCTTTTCTGAGTGAACAACGGCAAGTCCCTATGCAACTTACAAACTCGTAAAGTAAATCTTAACTCACACTAAAAGTCTGAGATTCTATAAAATGCAGACAAATGAGCTACTCTTGACAGTACAGTAAACGACTGAGAACTTTATTCAGATCCTCCGTCATTTGTCGTCATCATTGTCGTTTTTCTCTGAGTTGCCCACCTCACACACATAACGCAGACACACTGCCCATATCCTCACTTGTCCGTAAACAGAAAGCTAAATCGGAAGTTGCAGCCAAAGCAGGACGCCAGATGAATCCGGAAATGAATATCATCGCTCATCAGAATCGTCTGGATGCCGACAGCGAGGGAGTGTATGATTACAACTTCTTCATGGGTCTCGACGGCGTAGCTGCAGCCCTTGATAATGTGGAAGCCAGTGAGGAAGCTTTTTTTTTTATTATTCTTTCAACGCCACATTGATACTATCAATACATATTTAAATCGCATCCAATAAACCCAAACTGTAGGATCTAATCCCTTCTTCTTGGCGCTCAGGGGTATATCTCGATGGCCGCTGTGTTCAACACCAGAAGCCGATGCTTGAGGGAGGAACTCTTGGAAGCAAGGGTCATACTCTGGTGGTGGTGCCGCACCTGACGGAGTCCTATGGGCCGGGTAAATCTAGTTCCAGTAATGCCATCCCAATTTGCACACTCAAGAACTTCCCACATCGAATCGAGCACACACTGCAGGTAAATAAAAAAGTTCTTTGGCTCTGTGTTCGTCTTTGTTAAACGATTTCTGTCGTGTCTGATGTATAACTGATATCTAAAAAAGGTTATATATGACAAGCGCACTGTTAGACCTGTCAGTAGCCATTTACTCTGCTGATAGCCACGTTAAGCATGTTCATGAATGTTAGCACAACAGTAATATCTTGCTTTGAGCAAGATGTGTGAAAAGTAACTGACATAAATCCATAATAAGTTTAGTATAAAACCCTGTGCTGCTGGGACACAGTCAGGTGACAGGTCTCCAACACAGTTAAGTTTATGTCTGTCTGAACAATGCCATGTTTGGAAGATTATGAAAAATGATGATTGTAGGGAGAAAAGAAAATACCCTTTTCATAGCAGATACCTGACTTGACAGTCAGGAAAGCACAGAACTGCTGCCATTAGCCGTGGCTCTGTTCCATTTAACACCCACATGATACCAAACCCCGGGACTCACGCAGCTAAATGGAATACAGCCATCTTAATGTTATTAATTACCTGTGCTGACAAGCTGATGTTTACCAGCATGTTAGTGTCTACTGGTTCCCATTTCAGCTTAGTTTAGCATGAAAAACATAAATAAAACAAAACAAAATGTGATGATGGTGGTGACACTGTTCTGACTGTCATTTGCATTAAATTATTAAATAGATATTTTAGCAATGTCATTGGTGCCAGCCAGTGGCGGATCTAGGGGGTGGCTCCTGGGGCTCAAGCCCCGGATGTTTTCTGAAGAGCCCCGGATCTCGCATCTGCGCTGGGCTGAGTATAAAATGCAGTACCGGAATTCACCAGAGTGGCAGCATGCGCAGGAAAGCAGCCTGTAGCCTACCTGTCCAGAAGAAGAAGTGTTTCTCGATCTCGTTGGTGCCAGCGTCCCCGAATCGAGCGCCCCCGCGGCAAATTTGAAACAGCATCGGATATCGCTTCGCATCAATGGACATCAGAAGCTTTTTCAAAAAGCGGACAGCTTCACCACCATCGACACCGGCAACAGCCGCTGCAAAGCGTGCTGATGTTCCAGGTTGAAGTACAACAAATTGTAGTTTTGTGTGCACCAAAAAAAGATGTAAAAAATTAATCGGTATCTGCACCGTAAGGGCTAAGCCCCTGATCTCCTAGGATCCTAGATCCGCCCCTGGTGCCAGCATAGACTGTAAATAAATATGGACTACAGAACTGCTCCTCAAAAGTGAAGCCAAAGCAAGTAGAGCTCCCTCTGGTGGCTGCCTGCAGTATAGGTCATAAGCTCCGCCTCCTCCATGTTAGTGGATCAGACTTGGGCCAAACTAAAACACTGAAATGCACCACGAATATTTTTTTAAGGATGGTTTCTGTCATTTTAGGTAATTAATATAATGCTAATGCATGTTTCGTATTAGTTATTTGACGCTACAGAAACAGGATGTGACATTATGAAGACTACGAATTGCCATGCCAACCACTCCGTAAAGCAGTCCCATAGGACCGTGGGCGTTGGAAAAATGAATAAACAAAAAGTACAGCGTATAATCCAGTAATTCTTCGGAATTGGTGGAGGTAGAGCAGAGTGGCATTGTGTTAATTAAACAAGAACGCAGGTCATCGATAACATGGCTCTGCGTGGTTCCACTCTTGGACCATAATGATCAGACTCTGACTCCAAATTTGCAAGATGGCCCTCCCCATATCAGCGGGAGAATAGCTTCTGTTTGCCAACGCAAGGACACATTGTCCATGTTTATATACCGTGGCGTTTATGGGTGCAAGACCAAAATAAAATAGTAAATATTTTGGTCCTGACTGCTATTTTAGCTTCTGCTGCAGTAAATCCTGTGGGGTTTTCTCTTCTTCTGTTTATTATTTTTGCTTATCCAGTATAAAAAGTCTAATTTCTCTTATCACATCTATACAATTCCTGTCATTCTTCTGTTCCAGTGGGCCAGAGACCAGTTCGAAGGACTGTTTAAAAACACACCTGAGAATGTGAATCTCTTCTTGAGGTGAGATGTGATGCCATCCTCATGTAATTTACCTTCACCAAGTGTTGGCAACAATACAAGTGAGAAAGTATGTGCACCAGTCTGGTGCCAGTCTGCTACCAATTAACTGGCTTCTTTTTTACAATTCCTTTCCACTTTCTTGCAACGCATTCCAGCAAACCTACAAAAAACGCTAATGAAGTGCTTCAGGCTCATTATTTACTTCTATAAACAGGAAAACATGTGGTTGGCTTTCAGCAGTAACCCTCCAGTAATAATTACACACACTTTCTGTCTTGCCAAGTGTGTACTATGTCATGCATCATTCACGCTAGTTTCTCCCAATAACAGATACATTGTCCAAGCTAATTACTGGCTTTCTGGTTAAGAAAATAAATGCTGAAAACGTGAAAGGGCTTTGTCAGTGACTGTGCTACTTTATAACTGTTAAGATCTGAAGAATCTGCGAATCTTTGAGTTTGTTATTTTATGAAAAACACTACTGAGCTCACCGTAAAGTAACAGATCATCAATGACAGATTTGATCTTCCAGACTCCGGCATTGTCTGAGCTTTGAGGCTCGGAGCCCTTCTAATCCAGCCATGTTTTCAGATGTCTCTGTGCTTGTTTTGGTGAGATTTAACATAATCCCTCCTCATTGTGAACTACATTTACATTTTTTTTTTGTGTGTGTATCTTTAGAGAGAAGCAGACTGGGGCAGAAATGGTTCATGGTAGTTTACAGTGCCCCTAAAGTTTCTCAAATTTATCTTCTTTTTTTTTTTCTTCTACTCAGGGGCAGTTTAATAATGTCTTAACTCTCTAGCTTCTTTATTGCGCAATGTTGGAAAATCTTTCCGGACATTTTCATGCGGCTCATCGTCTACATGTCATAGTCCAGTAAATTTAAGCCATGGTTAGTGATGTTATGGGAAATAACTGTTCATGTTCTGCTCGTTGGTGTCACACCCATACAACGCTAAGCAGAACTATGACTCTAAATGTTCCTGTTTAGACATGTTTAGACGTACATGGAAAAGAGGCAGTCCCCCTTCTTTTTCCACAGGGTATGGCGATTTGGCACATGTTACTGGCGCAGGAATTGCCCGTGCACGTGGGTTTAGAGTTGCACTGACCAGCACATTACAAGGTTGCCAAACACTTCCGTCCTCTGCCTATGAGTCTAAAGCCAAGACTCAGAGTAAATCCCCTCTTGACTCACTAAGACTCCTCTCCATTAGACAAATATGTTTAGTCATTCTGTGCCTGATACAGCTAAGTTTGACCTCACTCGGGTGTTTTTTTTCCAAGACCAAATATTGCTGTATAACTAAACAAGGTAGCAAAAGTCAAAGTTTTTATTCTGGAAGTTAGATTTAAGGAATGTAGTACGCATTTTACAACATGCTGTCAATTACACTTGTTCTGTCATGTCTCTCTGCACAGCAAGTGATTATTACCTTCTTTGTGCTGTATGTCATTAAATTATGAAGAACTGCTGCACTGTTTACTGCAGGGATTCAGGATTTGTAGAGCGGACTCTAGACCATGGAGATGCGGAGGCCCTGGAGATTCTTGAAGGGGTGTGGAGCAGCCTTGAGGACACAGAGGCTGGAGGAAATCGTCCAAAGAGCTGGGAAGACTGTGTGAGCTGGGCGCGGCGCAAGTGGGAGACTCTCTACAACAACGATATTCGTCAGCTTCTGCACTGTTTCCCTCCTGAAGAGGTAAAATCTCACTAGAGGGTCAAATATCATGCATGTGTAATTAATGTGCGTGGACACAGCGGGGCACTGTTGAGTATGTAAGGGTTTTGCATGCCGTGACACCTCTATAGGGCATTAAACACAAAAGGAATAGCATTTAGGGAGTAACAGGCTCAGAGACCACTAACATTGTGTGTAACCTGAATCACTGAAAGCCAGTGCTGATAAATATCTCACAGGGGCTCTGAGGGTTTGTAATCTGTTGAAGCATGCAGACGGAGTGATGTCACACGTTGCCGTCACACCTGGGGCTGCACGGATCAGTGTCAACCCAAACAGACCCTCGCTAACCCTAGTCTCAGCTCAACAACTGGCTCCTTTCAGCCTCGTCATATGTTCTACGGAGTTATGAAAATTCCCTTCTCCAAAATATTTCTCTCCATGTCTGCTCATAGAAGAGCATTCCCTGCACGCCTTTTTAGAATAACATCTTGTCTTACTGACCTAGCCTAATATTTGCATCGCATATCGAAACTCTGTAGCAGTTGTTGTTTTATGTAACTTTGGTTCTCTTTTTTCCTCCGTAGTTCTCTCTGTCCTATTTGCCCACACAAGAGTTATGGTTTCATTGTTCTGTTGGAAAGGCGCTTTTAACCACAGACTTTCTGAGGAACTAGATAAGGCAGCTAATGTCAGTTAACGCTCACAAGCTAACCTGACACGGTATCGGTACACGAGCACAACACACGATGGCTAATTGCGCAAAAACATCTGCTTTGCTGCTTGTCATCGGTCACGTAGAAGTGAATACGGTGGAGCCTGTGTTGTTTGGCAAATACAGTGTGAGACCGTCTTTATCCTAGTCCGAGTAAAAGACGTGTCAAGTCAGTGAAGGACAGGAATGTGTCTATAATAACAAGAGATTTAAGGGCTTGTGTAACTGCTGTGTTTCCATTCATGCCCATTTATTATAGTGAACGGGAGTTAAGGAGTGACAGTGGCTCAAACTAGCACAAGTCCAGTCAGTTAATTAAAAACATCTATTTTAATCACTGGTTATTCATTTAAAATAGTGACGTTGCCTTTCTCTGTTTTTTTAAAACTAAATACAGTTGCATTATTTTACTTTAAAAAACTAAAACTGGGGCCATCGTAACTTGATTGTGAGCCCTTAGTGACAAGACATGACATTTTATAATGTTTTTAGAACTTTAAAAGAATAAAATTAATGTCAGCCCCGGTCTTTATTGCTTAAATCCCAAATTAATTGAAGTGAGATTACACAAAGGACAAAAGTAGATAACAAAACAAAACAACAATAAAAGTATGTGTACAGTATTTAGTTGATTTAGATCTTAAATGCCCCAACTATTATTCATTTAGGAAGGAAGAGAAAGACTAGGACGGACAAAGGAGTGCCAGACAAATTCTAAAATTATGTGGTATCCCCCTTTTAAAAGACAAATCATTGTTCCCTTGTGTTGGCTCCGAGCCATCTGAAGCCTGATTCTGTTGTTAGTGCCTTTTGGCCACTCCAGAAAGCACCCCTGCAGTGAAAACCAGCACCACCAGTAGGAGACTCTCTCTTTCTTAGCAGATGGACCATTTGGTAACATCAAAGCTCTTGGGTCCTTTGTTCCTTTATCAGACGTACAAATTGTGTAGTCAACACACAACTGATAACAATATTAGTGTGACTGTGTCACACACAGGAAGGCTGAAGGTCTGCTGTGTCAAAAGACCAAAGAACCAACTGGTGCTCTGTGCCAGAAAGTATAAGGTTTTCACCTTTGCATAATGTTGATCTCTTTTTAAGGTGGACTGTGATCTCGCCGTGGCAATCACAGGTTTATGATACGGAGCTATGTTGAGTTGTGTCAGTTTATGTAAGAATATAAAGGCAAACCTAGTTCCTCTAATGATTTTACAACTGTACATCATTGTGATAAAGGGATTGTTTTCTTCTGTTTAGGTGACCACCAGTGGTCTGCCCTTCTGGTCTGGAACCAAGAGGTGCCCTCATGCGCTGACCTTTGACCCTAATAATGTGAGTAGTCTCTGGTCCAGTTCCTCATGCAGTAGCAGTCCTAACATACGATAAGTAAATGGGAGAAGCAGGAAAATGCCATGGCTGCTAACATTCTGCGATTTTGCGATGGCTGCTCACATTCCTCCTTTATCTGCTCTGATAGAAGCCCTTCTTCGCTCGGGCCGTAAAATCAAGTCTTATCTTAGCTGCAGATGCATACGGACAATAAAAGGCAGATAATAATCTGCTCTCAACACACTTTCACATCCTGACAGAATTTAGCCGAGCTATTTTCTGCATACTCTCACAGTGAGGAGCAATAGAGATATTACAGTCATAATAAGATCTCAATAGTATAAATCTGAGTGTAATGGTGCCCCGATAACAATGTAAAGTTCAAAGTAGACTTCTTGGGAAATAGATATAATACATCAGTTCAAAATCAGTGCCAGCAAGATTACATGTGCTTCTTCTTGCATATATGTGTCAACATATCAGATGATGCTCCTTAAATGATTGAGAGAGCTATTGTTGCTAACTATTCTATTCATGGATGAGCCCTAATGCTCTAATGCTCTCCCTCAGTTCATTTTAGCTTTAGTTTTTTCATATCTCTTAGGCCGTTTTCAATGATAATACTATACTAACACTAAAACTGAATTTGTATTTGGACTGTGTGTTTTAGTCTACCCACATGGAGTATGTTGTGGCTGCAGCTAATCTGTACGCTTGCATCTATGGGATTAACGGGACAACAGACCGCGCCGCTATCAAAGCGATCTTAGAGAAAGTCCATGTGCCGCCCTTCACGCCCAGGTCTTCCGTAAAGATTCATGTTACCGACAAGGAGATGGAGGAAGACAAAAAGAAGGGAAGCGACGATGCCGGTGAGTTTAATGCGTTGGGAAGTTGTGTTACCACTTCACTTCCTTAGCGTGCCATCTCTTCACCCTCTCTATGTGTGTATCACAGAAAAGGCCAGGCTTGAGGAGTTGAAAGGAAAACTGAGCTTACCCGCTCTGAAGAGCTCATCTCAGATGTGCCCCATTGACTTTGAGAAGGTATGGCACAAAGCACAAAGACACCTTTGCTGAACACACTGCAGAAGCTGCAGACAGTGACAGAGTGGAGACTGAGCCTTAGCAGGGAGCGACACTTTAAGCTATAGGTGTTCTTGCAATGTGTCTTTTTTTTTCTCCACATCTTTGGGTCCTCAGTGACCTGAATCTAGGCTGGTCTTCAATACATACATGAAACAGAGCACGCTTGTATTCTGCGTTCAGCCTTTCCAGCAAAGCCATATATTCCAGAAGTGTACTTCCCGTTTTCAGAAATAGTAAAAATAACAGCTCAGTGAGATAGGTCTCATGGAAAAAGAAAATATTTTTGGAAGAACTGCGTCTGCATAACTCTGGTGAAATGTTGTCCTGTCTGCACCTTGAGACGGAGGCGTACTGCCTGCAACTGTGTCAGACCAAGTCTTTGAAGTAGTACACAGTGAGCCCTAAAGGCAGATTAAAACACACCCATTGTGCTTTTTTGGTCACTGCCACAGTCCTTGCTCACACCATGTCTCAATTACTCATCACTCTGTCTTGAAATTAAATCAGGTTTAGCACTTGATTGACATGTTGAAGGTTCATCTTTTCTAGGAAGTTATCTAGGAGACAAAATATACTCCCAAATTGCCAAATAAATTATATCCCAACCTGACGTGTCCTCGTAGTCAATCACAGCTTGAACCAAAGAGATTTAGTTCATGGAATAGCTCTTTTTCACTGGCAGTATCTCCAACAACAATTTTCTTTCATGTGACCCTCGGGGAAACAAGGCCACAAAACACATGCAAATGAGTCTAGCGTGTTGAAAATTTGGTGAAGCCAGCCACAAAGTGCCAACCAGGGAACTTTATTTCTCTCCCTCATTTCCTGTTTTCTCTGCTTCTCTTCTTTGCCCAATATACAGTAAATAATTTAACTATTACAGATCCTTAACATATGAATAATAAGGAAATTAAGCAAAGCTATGAAGCATTGGCGTTGGCTTCAACAAACAAATATTCTTATTAAGAAAAATCCAATGAAACAGTTATAGTTTTAACTGTATATTATATTAAATTTTAGAAAATATAGTCAGAACAAAGGTCAAACTTTACACCCACTAGAGATGCTGCTCAACAACAAAGCACGACCAGTTTGTGCCAGCCACTTTTCAACAAAACGGATAATAAATAATATCCTCAATGGCGACGATGGACACATACAGGACCTGTCTAAATATTTTCTAATACTTTTTAATACGATTTTTTAAGTTTGATGTTGTCTTGGATGTATCCTTATTGGGGAATTTGTCCTCTTTGTATGACCTGCTCTATGAACCTGCTGACCTGCCAAGCAATTGGTGAGTTTCCTGGCGTTTCCCGGGAAGCATAGGACTAGATAAATTACATTTGTCACCTCTAAAGAAGACTTTTCCTTGTCTACGTGGATGTGGGGGCAACAAAGCCTCTTCAAAACCTCTAATTTGGAAGAGGCAGCGGCTGCGTTGGTTAAACCATGGCAACCTTTGGAAGAAAACCTTTAATTCAGGAATAAGGTGCTCCAAATCAGCAAAGGGCTATAAGCAGGTCAGAAGAGGAAGCAGTTGCTGTGTTGCAGAAGTGATTATTAGAGGAATTTGAAGAGGGTAAATGGCTTTAAAAGCCAGCCTGAAAGAGGTTCTGGTAAAGCATTCAGGGACTCAGGAGAGGCAGTAATGAAGGTGTATGAGGTAAGTCAGGTACATATCGAATAGCGTCTTGGGTAAGAATGAGATTCCCGAAGCCCCTTCTCTTCATTTTTATCCTGATGTGCCCTGGTCATGCTGTGGATAGATGGAATGTGTGTAGGAGGGTTTCAAAGGCATCAGGTTGCCAGCTTGGAGCTTCCTCACAGCCCCTAAAGCCATCCCAGAGTGACAGTCCCCCACAAAGCTTTTGTAGAGCCGTGCTATCAGAGGCATGACCTCACTGGCCACGTCGATCACAACAGAAATCTGATTTCTGAGTGGGTGACCAAGTCATCTATCAGAGTGATTTAAATGACACAGCAACAAAGCAGGCGGAGTTCAAAGGAGGCAAACAGAATCACATCACTGGCTTGGCATGGACGTAGATTTGATATTGCCTCTGAGCAACCTCTTCTATGTATTTACGTGTTTCTGCCTTTAAAATCGTGCAGGTGGATGACATGTCATTGCCCCTATGCTAACGTGTCTTTAACATCCCAAATGGCACAGGATGACGACACCAACTTCCACATGGACTACATAGTTGCCGCGTCCAACCTGAGAGCAGAGAACTACGACATACCTGCAGCTGATCGCCACCAGGTGAATATTTTCATTTCGTGCATCTCCATCAATGGTAAAAGATACAAGGAAATCAGAGACATGAAGCAGCAGAGTTGAAGGTGGTATGGATTAGGAAAAAAAAAATAGTACAGCAGACTGCTCCCCGTCCCCTCTCCTCCCCTCCCCTCCCCTGGAGGTCATGTTTTTAGTTGCTGCTGCACACACCTGCCCTAAAGCCACAGAAACAGCCCCCTCACCTATTGTTCCCGGAGCAGAACTAATCACAGCACTTTACCTGTCGCCTGGGAGGTGACACCTGAGCCAGGCCTTGTACCAGCCGCCGCTGCAGACACACTCTTCTGCTAAGACAGATGGAGGGATGGCGAGGGGGAGGGGTACAGCTGAGTGAGGGTCGACAAAAGAGAGCTACCCTTGAGTAATCATACGTAGATCTCCACATGCTGCCTCTCGTTTGGGAATAACTTCATTCTTAGTCAGCATTTAAAGTGTTTTCCTAAATATAAACTACAGTATATTAGCCGTGCAACTGGGCTACACTACACAGTATTGGTCAGTATTTATAAGGATATGTTTCCAGCATAAGGTAAATGTAATCAAAATCCTGATGAATGTGAAATTCATCTATAAATTAATTAGACAAATCTATTTTCTAAAAGAGAATAAAACAAAATAATTTTTTTTTTTGCCACAATCTGAACTTTTCGCCGTGTATTCAAGCATTCAAAATCACAGAAGTATTTGCGACAACATCCTGTACATGTAAACAACTGAAGTAGTGGCCGTTCTCACTGTGCAGCGTGATGACCACTGTCAGATTTAGGCGCACCACATCATCTAATCTTTTGATCAATGCCTTTTATAATTTCACAAATTCTCCTTTTTTATGTTTTCTATTGTTTTGTCTGGTCAGTACTTTTAAATATTAATTCCACTATTATGTGTGACAAAGAAAAGGAACAGCTCATCATAATTTGAGAAGATTTTTCCTTAAATTCAACAAATAACACTTTATTACTAATGTTAATATTATCTGATACAGTTGATTAGCTTTTTAAAGATGATATGTTCATTCAGAGTAACGAGGAATGATGTAAAATAAAAGAAGTTGAACACAAAAGACAATATTTATCTCTGAAATGTTGGTAAGTTAAAATCATTTATTGTAAAATATGAAGTACCAAGTATTTAGTGCAAGGAACTTTGCTACTTTCCACCGCTGGAATCAAGTAGATATGAATAATCACATGAAAGTAAAAGGAAACTTTCCACTGTTTCTTTTTCAGAGCAAGCGCATCGCAGGTCGGATCATGCCTGCCATAGCCACCACCACGGCGGCAGTGGCTGGCCTGATGTGCCTGGAGCTCTTTAAACTGGTGCAGGGTCATGAGAAGATGAGCTCTTACCGCACAGCTTACATGAACCTGGCTGTACAGTACTTTGTCCTGTCCCAGCCGAGCCGGCCCCAGACCTTCGAAGTGAGTAACAGCTCCATGCAACCACACTTATTCTCATTCTGTGGTTCTTAGCTGGGTTTAGGGACAAGATCTATGCAGCATGCGGTCGCATATAGGACCTTAAGTGAAGTAAGACAGACTCTTACTGTATATACATTCATAATTTAAGCCTGTCTACTTTGGGGATAAACCTGTTGACTTCTGGGGAGATTTACGTCTTTCCTCTCTGGGTGGAGAGCAGTAAGTCATGAATGAGTGCTCTCAGTTTGAGAGCCCCCTACTAACTGTCAATCTCTCGCGTATAAGCCCGGTCTTTATCTAGCTCAGCGTAATCCTCAGGTTATTTCTTTTCAGGTAAGGCACAAACAGATCCATGCTTGCCTCTGTGTTTGGACAAATTAAGTGAATTTAAGGCAACTGTAATTCAAAAGGAAAAATAAATGAGCTTATTCTGTTAAGACAGAGGCCTTTCAGGATCAAATCCACCCCAGCGTCTGAAGTTATACTAGGTTCATGAGGTCACACGGTACTATGTTTGTTATGTTATATTGGCCTAAAAAGGTCTACCAGTCAAATCCAAAGGCTAGTAGCCGTTTCTGTCAATATCCCATCAGTTCCTGCTCTCTTACAGGTCCCATTGCTCGTCACCTCTGGAGGTAATCAGATACGTTACGCAAACTCGCCAGATTTCTCACTCGGGGAATTGAACCTCTGACAGGCAGGGGTCACTGGGGGTCAGCAAGCGAGGTCCTGTGGGACGTGAGGGTGCACTGACAGGGGGCTCTGAGACAGTTTAGATCTGGTTTCGGCTTCGGTTACTGGCAGAAATTCAGCATCTGCATAAAAGGCAGCCGTGATGACAGAGGCAGCTGTGACTTCCTGGCGTTCCAGACATGCACTCTTCCTCGCACACAAAAACTCTGGTGTTCTTACAGTTGTCGCTTGTAAACTTGTTTGCATGTACCTGTGTCATTTTTCATTTTGCTGGTATAAACATTTCCAAAGCCACATGGAACACTGCATGGAGACGTTGATTGCAAACAATCACACTGACAGAGAGCTTGTCATCACCCCAGCCTTATAAGCTGTATATTTTGCAAAATCATTTAGTCTAAGCGATGAGCAGATGCACGATTTTCCAGAATCCAGTGCGGGTGAGAGGTTTTACAGCATCAGCTTGAGCCAAAGCAGACACTGCCGAGGGAAAAAGTCGCTGCTGATTTTTCTGGGTCAGCATTTTGAGTGCTTGAGACAAATCTTGGAGTATGTTAAGGCAGTCATAAATGAAGAACCCACATGCAATTCCACACTTTCTGAGCGGGAGAGGGAGAGAGAAAGGAAGATGGTTAGCTGCCAAATCTGCAGCCATCTTAAGTGGGAGATGCTCTGAAGCCTGCCAAAGAAAATATTTTAGTCTGTACGGTTAGTTTAAATTTGTCTACGATGCTTTCTTGATATATCTCCTCAGGATTGATAATATCCTCTCAGATGTATTCCCCCTTTTCCTATTTAGGGCATGAACCACACAGATAACCACACTTCCTTCTTAAAACTAAAAAGATGCAGAGACGGTAACAGATGGCATGGTTCCCTGCCAGTTATATAGTTTGCCCAGGGAGCACTGACCATTGACTGAATATTAACACAGACGACCCCTCCAATGATATCGCCCAAAGGAATCCTTAATAACTCCTCTAAAGTCCAGGCTACTTTAAAAATATTCAAAAATACGAACAGTACAGTTGAAAGGAACAGGAAAAAGATGTATAGCACCAGGCTGTAAGCTCGTTTATTTCTGCTGTGATGTTGGAATTTTTAACTTTTAGGGTTTTACGGGGATTAACTAGCGCTTGGCATCACTTGCAAGTGGCCATTTGAGGAACTGCAAATTTTGGCACTTAAGATATAGGCTTCAGTTTCAGCCTCACAGGTTGTCGCTTGGCACTAAGAGTAAAAGGTTCCACCATTTATATATTTTAACCAGATAATTTCTCCAACTAACTTTGAAAGAAAAAATAAATACTTAGATAATGACACCAAGTTTGGCCTCACAGTTTTTGGCCTGAGTTAACCACTATCAGTTAATTCCCTGATATGAAGCATGCATGCAGCCACATTAACAAGTCAGGGGGTAAAAGTTCTCTGATATTTGTTGATCCTTCAATTTGGAATACTTGTCCAATGACCTCTTCCATGTCTCACTTGTAGTCTAGACATTATATCACCGGTTGAAGGGATAACATATAATGTTGAAAGACTATTTCAACCTTCAATAAATTGTTGAGCCATGCTATGTAGTCTAATGACATGTGTAGCCCAAAGCAACAGAGGAGAAAGAAAAGCAGCATACTTGTGAATAATATTCTGTTAACTCTCTGATCTAAGATTAGAAAGGGTTTTAGCAGGCAGCTTCTGAAGCAACTGCAGACGTGCAGCTGTTAAATATCACTGATCAGACATGCAGTATCAAGAGCTCAGCTTACTTTTGTAATGACTTGAACCGCTCCTCTCATGAGCTCAGTCTCAGTTCATTAATATCAAGTAACAACGCTCGCATCTCTCTGGTCGTGTAGGTCGCCCACCCAGCGTTTGTCCAAAGTGGAGTTTACCACATCGCAGCTTCGCTAGATGCCTGGCAGTCATCACAACGTAACCTGTGCTGTCATAACTCTGAAGAAGAATAAAAAATATGTTGCGATAGAAGATCTTTGGAGAGGGCGCTTTAGATGTGGCTGCACACCACTATACAACTGTTACTCGCAGCCTCTTCAACCACCGCCCTTATCATTTTCCAGAAATTGTTGCTTTAAAGCAGCTGTTTCCCAAAATAGGAAGTTCCCCTGGCTCTTCCCCTCCTGTTGCTGCTGTCCTCTGTATAGAGTCAGAAATATGTAAACAAACAGAATCCCTCCACTGTCTGCTCAACCCTGTCGCTCTTTAGCATGGTTTTCCTCTCCGTGTTTATCTTTTACACTTGAGCGGAGCGAGCCCAGCCAGCTCGGAGAGATGGAAATCTTTAAAATGGCTGGAGATGAAACAATAAAAGGTGTCAGAAAATGAAGAATAGAGAAAGGTGTCAGACAATAGCAGGGCCTGAGGCATATTTTAGTGGGTAAAATATTAAAACACTTTTTTATTTCAGTGCCACAGACAAAGTTTGTTCCTCCATTGTGCAAAAAATAAATAAATAAATAAATACATCAATTACAGAGGGGTCGAAGAGCAACATGTGACTCCAGACCTGCAGGGTGCAAACTCCTGAGACAGTCTATCCTATAAGCTGTCAGCACATTTATCACTGTGTCGTGAACATTTCATGTTTCAGACTTAGCCATGAGCGTTTAAAGTCATCCACGGTGAAGGTTTTCTTTTAATTACGGAAGTATTAGTCACTATTTTATATTGAGAATAGGTCAGAAATTTTATTTGAAAGTGTTATGAACACAGACAATTCCAGCTTAAAAATACTCCTTACCAATCCCTAATGTTTTGGTACCTTTTGGGTGGTTTTGGTTTTATGGTCCCCAGCTTTCAGTTTTTGAGTCAATAGTATCTAAATTTGCTTTAAACAGAAATGAATACCTCATTTCAAGTACCATTATTTGCTGCATGTAAACTACGAGAAGTGGCTCTCAGATCATCCAGTGCAGACGCCGTTAGTGCGGAAAACAAAACCTCACCAGACATTAAAGGGTATTTCGAGAGCAGCAAAGATTAATGAGAGTTGCGCTCCTGCAGCTGTAACTGAGCCGCAGCCTCGGTGCAACACAGAGAAACATCACCCGAGGGCAGGACAGAGGAGGACGTGTTTCAGCTGTGTATTGAATAGCTGGATCCTCAACCCTTCCAGCAGCTTGCCCAACACTCTGTACCAGTGTATGCTGAGTATTATGCGGACTGGTTTGCTGGGCGGCCTGCTGCTTGCTCTCCATGTAAATGCTCCCTCTTCCATGCCTGTGCACACATCCTCCACTCCCTGGTCTTAACTTTGTGGCCTTTCGTGCTCACTTGGTGCCCCTCTTCCCCACTTTGCCCTTTTGGTCTCTAATTGAATTAGCAGTGTCGGAGGCAAGGCTGCTGATCTCCAGAAAGCCAATCGAAGGTCAGCGCTCACACTGGTTCTTTGTTAATTGCCTGAAGAAATGACGTCCACTTCCTGCCTTCAGAGGAAGCAAAGTATTGAAACCAGACTTCCCAGAGAGCACGGTGTGATCCTGCTGCATGGTCTGCAGGGCACCAGGAGGAGGCAGGGCTTTTAAGTTCATCTGCTCTGTGTTGCACTTCTCATGCACTTTTATATCAAGCTTTACATCCCTTTTTTAAATTTGCTGATCGGTCCAGGGTGGCAGTTTATTTGCGATTTGAGCGCTTGCATAATTGAAGGCCCCACATCTGCCACACAAATAACAGGGAAAGGCTTAAGAAAGAGAAAGAGAACAACAAAGGCGGAGATTTGCCTCACATGTGGTTAAATCTGCGTCGGCCTGCTCGGACTGTGCCAGTAAAGAAACGGGGTGAACATGATCCAAGGCCTTTTTGGATTCCCAGAGGAGCACAGAGGGCATTGTGCAGTTTGTAACTCAAGACCCAGACGTGAATAGTGCTTGCGGGATAATGAGTAATCTGTGATCAGTGTATACGGCTTGTGCCTGCTGTTGTTTTCCAGGGTTTATTTGTTCACGGTATTGTGTTGTGCATTGTGTCGTCTGTCAAGTCAGATGTTGTTCTGCGCTGCATTGTTCCGTAACTGCTGTTCTTTATTTCCCCATAGATCTTTGAACAACAATATTATGCCAGTGTGCCCGTTGTTTATTTACGCCGCATCTGAAATAGACGGGCATCAGACAGGATGCAGCGTGTAAAGCCCTCAGAGTGTGTGATGCAGCTCATGAACTCCCCCCATTCAGCCAGAGGCGCTTGGTTATGACAGCTCTTCTAAATCAACCTCATATCTCTTCATCTCATATATTTTTAATCTGGAGGCATGAGGCGTGCCATGGGGGGGGACTTTTGGCGAGACACCTGCTCTTAAACAAGCTGAGTCAGGCTTCATTCTTGTTTTGAAAGGTTGCCTCCAGCTTCAGCAAAGCAATTAATCCATCCTTGTTCTGCGTTAATTGATCCTGACCACTGACGCTCTTGGAGGTTGCCACATTAGTGTATTTGGTGCTGCTGCAGTGTTGAATATGTGTCTTATCTTGCAGACTGTCAAGCATAGTTGGAAGGATCAACAGAAGATCCATTTTTTATTTAAAAAAACTTACAAGGTACAAGGAACCAACATGAAATAGCAACAACTTTCCATCTTTCATGTATTGCTTCTCTCATCTACTATTAGTCCCATTATTTCTCACATTTATCGCATTCTTTTCATGTTTTTCTGAAGCTCTGTAAAGCCTCCGCACCAGCAGATGGTGGGCTGCAGGTTTCCTATTAGTCACGAGTTTTCGAATTCACTCATTAACTCACAATTCTTAAGATTGTACTGTCTTTCCTTCATTCTTTCTTGCTTTTTACCTCAATGCACCCAAAACCTGGGAACACAGGATTCATAATTTGTCCAAATGCTACATCCGCTCGATGCTGTGATCAGCCAGCTGTGTGGAGCCAAGTGTTACCCCTTCTCCCTTTCTTTAATGACAGTTTTTTCTCTCCCTCTCTGCTTTCCTGTGTGGTCATACAGAACAAACACAAGCCCATTTGACTTCAAACATGGTGGCACAGTATATCTTAAGAACTAGTTTGGAGCAATCATTGTCCGGTCCTTTTCCAAGCTACCTCACGCACAATACCTCCCATTTCCAGTGTGTTATGTCACAGGTGGTGCTTAAGTAGCTAAATTATTGGTTTTGCTTTAATATCACTGGTTTATTACAGAGCAGGCTTGATTGTATTTAGGCTAAAGTTAAAATTACCTGCACAGCAAACGGTAGACCTGGATTGGCCTGTCAGTAAGGGATCACAAATGTGTCTGTGATGCTAAAGTTTAAGCCATGGCTTCACCGCTGTCCAAGTAATTATTGCATTGTGGATGTCTGCACCAATTTCTTTGGCAGTCCATTCAATAATTTAGTAGAGATGGAGATATTTTAAGCATGCCAAAAATGCTGGGGTGTTAAAACCATAATCTAGCCCTGGTCTCTGGATCCTGATATACACTCATCAACCACAACATTAAAACCACCTGCCAAATATTGTGTAGTTCTCCTTTTTGGCTCCCACAAAGTTTAGGTGCGTCAGGAAATGGAGGAAGTTTTTGGGACCTGTGGGTTGAAGGGAGCGGCCCTTGTGGATCAGGCTTGTTCCAGTGCATCCCACAGATACTTGATCAGTTCGGGATATGGGGGGTTTGGAAGCCAACCGCTTGGACAGTTTTTCATGCTTTTTGAGCTGTTTCTAAGCAGATTTTGTGGTTTGGAAGGCCGCGCTGAGGATAGCTGCTGCCATTAGGGAGTGTGTGTGGTCAGCAACAGTGTTTAGGTGGGCGGTACGTGTATAAATAACATCTGGAATAATACCAGGACCAGATTTCTCAGCAGAACATTGCGTTGCAACAAGTTTATCAATGTTATTCCCTTCACCGGTCATTGGTTTCAGTGTTGTGGCTGATCTGTTTATACCTGTATAAACCATGTATATGGAATTAGTCTGGTATTGCTTGACTTTTTTTAAAAAGCATTGCTTAAAGCAAAGAGTAAATAATTAGCTTTGATTGACCATCTGGTGAGCTATATGGCAGACTCAAGTGCCTCCGTCTTATTTGTTTGCGTCCAACATAAGCCAGTGCTTGATTCAATTTTGACAATAACGGGATGTTGTACTGGCCGAAGGATATCAACAGAGACCAATCAGTGACCAATACATGTTGGCATCATTCCATAAAGCATCAGATCATATAACCAAAGAGTGTGAAATGTGATCTCTAAAGTTCAGATCAATGATACAAACTGCAGTGTAGCAACAAAGTGCACATTGATCACAGAGTTCAGAGCTGCATGTCGGTATTTAATTAATCCATGTGATTGACGTATATTGTTCACAAGTCATGTTAAAATATAACAGTCCTCTCGCAAAAACAAAACTTGAAATGTGTCATAAAAAACTTTTATTACGAATAGAAATAATTGAAAAGCTCTAGCATCCATATGTAAGAGCCATCATTGACTTGCTGTTTTAGTGCTTCTGCAGGCTCCAGCATGTGACCGCCCATTTGTAAGAGCGTTTTATTGACTCACCACTTCTGCCCCGGGTCATTTTCAGTCAGGTGGAGTGCTGTTATCTTCTCATTTGAAAGACAATCACATCGGGATTCTGTTTGCTTTTTTACACGTCAATGGGAGCCTTTCAAAAGCAACGGGCTGCTTTTAGTCTGTGTGTCAAACTCGGCACTCTCCTGAGACGTGTCTGTGTGCCACTGACCTGCCACTCCTGCTCCTCCTCCACTCTGCACCGGTATACCACATGGTGTCTTCCAAAACATTACCTTTTAGACTTATTTCAAAGGATTTTAAATACTGATTGTCTAGTTTTGATTCTGTCTCTTACACTTGCACCGTGTAAGGCATGCATCCTGTCAACTCTCTTGGGAGAGATTATTGCAGAGGGCAGGAGTGAGCAGTTGGGGGTCCCAGCCATCTGTGTCTTTACTGCAGCCCAAAGAGAGTGGTGATCAATAGTGATCAGGTAGCAGATGACACTCCCGATTAGACAAAAGGGACATTTTACATGACAGTACTGCTGTCCCATTGTTAAAAAAAAAAAAAGACCAAACAGGACAACATAAATAAACATGTTTCTAAAAGATATACTGCTTTTAAATTACATCATTCATGATATATGTAACTTTAAGCTTGATTCATAAGTGCTATTATTATGGCCTTGGTTAGTTTTAGTCTCGATTAGTTAATAAAAAAAAAAGAAAGCAAAGAAAGCATATTTAAATCTATTATCGATATACCAGAGGCATCTTTATTTGGAAATAACAGTGTTCTCTCTAATATCTCTTTCTCATCCACTATGCCTAGTTTCATAGGCAAACGTTGTATAAACATAGTTTAATGAAAGAACTCTAGCTGTTGTGAGGTCACTGCACATTGTCATTTATTCTGTGCTGCCGGTACGAAGCAGAGACTGGATGCTCGGTTGTTTGAAACCTGAAAGATATCTCCTAGATTCAGTTTAAAACCAAAAGAAGTTATTTTTATTTTTCATGACACTGTGGACTTTTCTTCTCTTCTGCTTATGTGATTTATATAAATATCACTAAAAGCAAGAATGTGTCTGAAAAGAAAATTATTCCAACTTTATGGGTAACAGTGTAGTTGAGATACTGGTGTTGTGAAAGCATCAGTCTCATACAAAATGTATTACAAACTTGAGTCATGAATAAATCTTTAAATTTCTAATTAGTATTAGACAGGCAAAAAAATAGAGGCACAGAGCCACCTTCTTTAAATCATCTCACTATGTACTGTTCAGTACAGTTCAGTTTAGCTAAAGTGCATCCATACCACTTAGTCTTCATTGTGGAGCAGCAGCAGCAGAATACGACCCTGACTTCCAGGCTCAGCTGAGGGCTAATCTAGGTCATGAGGTCTTTGTGAAAATTGACCATATTGTTTAAAGGAAATCTAAGGGAAGCTAGAAGAGATTAAGACAAAATATGATTCAAAGAGACCACACAGATCCTCCACATGCCTCCCCTAAAGCTCACTTTGAAGCCCTCTAAAGGAAAATAGCTGCCTTTGAAGAAACAGTCCTCCGGCCGCAACTGGTTGTAAAAACGTTTCCAATGTTGGGATTCTAGCCAGATAATGAAGCTGAGGCAGGAGCGTGCCTCTGCAGAGGTAGTTCTTGTTGCACATTATAGGGAGGAAGACTTATCGAGTTTTTCCTTCTGATTCCAGCTTCCTGCCTGAAAAAATGCTCTATTGTTTTTAAAGGGCAAGAATGAAATGCGCATTGTCGTTTCACTCCCTATGCTGTGACCTGTGCAAAATGACCAGAACGGCTGTGCTTCACCCAGATTCTTTCTTACCTCCTTATCAGGTTCATAAGCTGTACTTCCTGCAGTCTGGCTGCGCTCTTCATTCCCATGCCCTCGTGGTGCGGTGTATATCTGCAGACAGAGAACTCTATTTTTAGACTTTATCAATCAGTGTGCCTTGTTACTGTTTATCACGGCAGACATTATTGTGCATCCGGTCATGTTGTCGAACGGCCCAATGGGGCCCAATGCAGAAAATGGAACAGCATTGGCGCTAACCATCATACACTGGTTACACATTTGATTTTTAATTACGCCATAAAAATATCTCCATTTGTGTCGAGTAACATGCCGTGATAAGAGGGCACAGACTGCGACAGTGAGGTTTGCCCGCTTTTTCACAAGTCCTGTGACTAAGTGGAAATAACATTTGATGACTTTCATGTTAAGAATTCCCCGTTGAAAGGGCATATTTGGCTTTGGTTCTTCATACAATTCCTATTTCCCGTTAGTATGTACTATTAAACAGTGACCAGTAGTTATTTTAAGCTCTATGCAGTCATTTAGGATAAGAAACCCAACTTTTAGAACATCCTAACTGGTAATGAGTTTATTCTGGTTTCTTCATTCACATCTCCTCCTGCTTTATAGCTTTTGGAATAAGGAGCTGAACAATCTTTAATAGTGTGTGTGTGTCTTACTTTAAGATTAGGTGAAGTACTGTCCTTTTTTCAGAGTTATCAGGAAGAGAAGGGGAGCTCTCTGGCCTTCCTGTCAACAAGAAGCAGCCCGCAGTTTTGGCTGCTCACATCAGATGTTTTGGAACTTGATATGTTGACACGCAACACAGGAAGAGAGAATGAAATTTGTATTGTTTAATGATGAACAGACGTCACAAACACCAATGAAACTTTAGTCAAAAAGGAATAAGGCTTTAAACAAGTACTACACGAGATCTGATTATTCTACAGGAATGCCACGATCAAGTGGAATCAGTGAAATTATGACAGGTGTAGTGATAAAGTGGGGAAGCACTTAAATGCTCAAAATGTCATTGTTTTCCATTAATGTCATGGAAATGCCAGCTGTTTCATGTTTTAAGGGGAAGTTCAAAGCTCTGCTTATAATACAGTCTGTACAGCAGACGAGAAATTTGGCCGCCCTCCAACGACTAAGCAGACAGACCTCTATAGGTTTACCATATGTCCACCAATGTTACTTTAGGCCACTCATGAAGTGGCCCTTTGTCTCATCCACATGCTCTGACAGAGTCAAACTCAGTGGAGTTCAGACACCCAGAATCCAGACCGACAGCTCGGCTTTATGGCCAAACAGGCCTCTGGGACAGTGGACTCGAACAGCTCGACTGTAGCCTGTATTAAAGAAGACTTTCTTGAACCACTTTTCAAGTGAGGAATTAATATTTTTCCCCGTAATCTCTTCAGTTTTGTTCCAGTGCCATCTTCAGTATTCATCGCGTTACAAACTAGAGACTCGTCTTTAAGGACACTCAAAAATCTCAGCTTGCCTTTCTCAGTTTCTCAGATCATAGGACTGAGCTGCCTGAGAGCAGCTGTGATTAGCCACCAAGCACCACTTGGCAGGGATTTGTCAATTGCTCTGTTCTCAGCATAACAGGTGACCTCTCAGACAGTAATTCTGCACGCCAGCCTCAGGAAAACCTTGCCTGATATTAACAGTTTAGACTTAAGTGATATTATGTAATATCAATACAATATCTGTTCCCCTTTGATTTATGACTCTTTATCCATCTCAGCTGCATGTCAGCAAAAACACCGCAGACAAATACTATTTTATGTCCTATGTCCTCAAGTATTGTGCGTGAGGTCCAACTTAGATTTAAGAGGAAAACAATAACTTTCTGTTCCACGTTTCTTTCCCCAGAGACAAATGTTTAGCTGAGGCATCTTTGTTTTTATTGTGGAAGTTCCACGATAAAACGTTTCTGTAGCTGTGCTTGTGGGAAACCATTTTAATTGTTTCCAGGAGCCCGTGTGGTTCCAGCATTCTTGCTTATTTTGTCTCTCTCTCTCTGCTATACTGTCAAATAGCTGACGTCAGTCTACAGTGTATGTGGACTGATATGGCGGTTGATTGGCTTAAGGGGCCTTGCCATAGTTTTGTGACAAATGTGAGAGGGAGGATGTGGAGGGGGAGTAAAAATAGCCAGCGCGCCTGCTTTGCATTGTGTAAAATCAGCATCTACACACAAATGTGGACATTTCTGGCACGAGGGTCGCTGAAAAACGAGCTCCATTTTACAGTCCGACAATGACGTTGTGCTTGAAAGAGCGTTTAGAAGAATTCTCTTTTGTACCGTGTGTGCATTTCGGGCTTTACATGTGTTATACCCCTAGAAAGTTTGAGGCCAATGATTGAATTCAGATAAAAGGCCAAAAACTTATGATGTGCATCTTGCAAACAAAACACGCTTTGTTTTAAAACTGGGACAAAGGACAGACACCCAGTTAGATGTTTGGAGAAGTGTGCCTCGAGTGTGTCTCCAAAACCCCCATAAGTGGTGGGAGTTGCGAGGGCTCGTCGAAAAAGTTCCCCTTGGCTGCTGGAGCAGAGATAATTGGACCCAGGTTCAGCCAGAGTTTTGGTATTCACAGCTCGGGCCAAGTTTTGATCTTCAGCTTCTCTCACCAGACAGAGCCTGTGTGCAAGCACGGTCTGACTTAGTGACATATCTTGACAAATTTTCTGCATGTGAGGATCCCTGACCCCTTTCAGTCAGAAGGTGTTTTTTTCCTGTCTTTGGCTCTTGCACATGTGAATTACGATGTTTATGGTAAACACATGGTGTCATGTGATGACCGATATCTGTCCAGTGGCGAGAGAAACAGCAGCGTTTATGTTTGCAGGGGTTAAATTGATCTGTCTGGCTGTCAGGACTTTGTATTGCGTCTTTGTTTGTAGGTCAAAGAGTGATCCTGTGGGAGCAATGATTTGGCGAGCCACTGTGGGGTCATCCGTCTTCGTATCTGATCTCGTGAGATGTTAAGGCAGTGCTTTAGGTGGACAGCAAGTAAAAGAAATGACTTAGAACTGCTTGTGAAATGAGTGACGTTAATGTTTGTCAGGCTTCATTTAGATTCACAAGACTCTTCACGTTTCTCCTCTCATAAGGTCTTGAAATGCCTTCCAGCTATTGACTGAACAGCTCCATCCCTTTGACTTAATTTGTGTGGCCCTCTGATGCAAAAAGACATAATTAGGCCACCACTTTGATCCAGAAGACTCAAAAACGTTTGATCTATTTCCATTTGCACAGAGTCTTCATTTGAGGGACTATTGTGATCCCCTGTTTCCCCCGGTGCCAGCAAATCAACATTTTCTCTGATCCATTAAAATCTGTCCATCTCCACATCTGTGGGGATTGGAACAACATTCTGTTCAGACATTCATTTTGCCAGCAGCACATTTAAGCCTCTCTCAGTAGGAACGGTAAAAACTTTGTTGATCGCTTCAGCTTTCATCAAGTACCATCATCAGTTCGAGCTTTGAAAGCAGTATAGCTAAGTACCATCCCAGCTGTTGTTTGTTTTTGGAGCTAAATGCGCAAATGTTAGCATGCTAACATGCTAAATAACATGCTGACATTAGCCCAGACAGCTGGCACGCTTGATTCATACACATGTAGTCCAATTGCCCAAAAGGATCTATTTTCATAAATATGTCTTTTTATACAGATGTGTTCCTTTAAAGTGTGAATTTCAGCAACTTGAAGTGCAACCTGGCAACCTGGAGAAAATAAAAACATCCTATGCTTTCATTTCACTGCCTGGAGCAGCACGTTTATATTCACACACATGCAGGTTTTACAAGCGGCATTCTTTAACTTTTTATCATGTTGCACTGATAACATCCTCCCCAAAGACAGATTTTTACAGGAACAGAATAGTTGATTACGCTCTACCCTTTCATACACAGTACTCGCTTTACTTTATATATTTATTCTCTGTGGTTAGAGTAAAGTTTATTTCCTTTCGTAGTTTGAAGGGAGCTTACAAAGTAAGAATTTAATTCTGTAATCTTCGCTGAGCATATGACAATAAACTTCTTGAATCTAGAATCTTCTAAAAGTGTATGAAGTACGTCTCAAAGATGCATTTAAGAAAAAAAGCCTCAATCATTCACGAGGAAGCACCTTCTTGACCTCGGTGTCGCTTGTTCACGTCTGCTGATTGGTTTCAGCTGCTATACAACAGAGCGATGAAAAATGAGTCCAGGACTCTTGTCGTGGATTCACACATTTGTCTGTATGTGTCTGTGTGCGTGCTGCTGTATGTGACGTGTCTATCGTCAGGTCGCAGGAAAGAAATACACCCTGTGGGATGACTTCCTCGTCGAGGGCAGGCGCGGCGGTCAGCAGGAAATGACCTTGGAAGATCTGCTCCAGTATGTCAGGTATGGCCTCCTTATTCCTCTCGGCAAGGAAACACACTTTCTTCACACCCGGTGCTACAAAGAACACATTTTATTCATGCTTTTTTTTTTTTAACTAAACCTGTTCAGCTTCCTCTGGTGCACACAATGCCCATTGTCTAAAATGATTGGCCAATTTACACCTCAGATTTGCAACCTCAGGTGGAAGAACAAAGAAAATGAATGTGGCTCCCTTGACAGTATTGTATTATAACATTTGCAAGACAAAAGCCAGAAGTAACTGTGTGTATCTTCTACACTGACAAATGTCAAGCTGTCAAATCCAACATCTTGTAGATGTAATTTTTCAGACATGCAGAGCAGACAGCTGTCCAGAAACTAGTGGTATCCCAGAATAAAATGTTTAAAAAGAGTATATCATAACCCTGCTCGCACCTGGGATAACAGTACTTAATTCCACACACAAGCCATATCTCCACATCTCCATAATTCATGTCAAAACACCTGCAACCAGGATGTCAGAATACAGCTTATTTTTTATGCATGCACATTCTTGCCCTGACCAGACATTTGGTTTCTTGATTCTGCTGGATTTATTTCTGAGGAAGCAAAGGGAAAATAAATTGGCAAGTGCTCGTATTGCTCCAGGTTTTGTTTAACCTTTGACTGGCTGTGTTCCCCTGGTTTGCTTGCGGAGACACTGCAAAGCTTCCTGAAGCCACACTCAGACCTTTAGCTCTGCAGGCGGATGTCTTCGTGGAAACGCACGTAGGCAGGATTCTACCTGCATTCTCGTTGTGCCTTCTTATGCTTATTTTATCACAATGGAAATGTAACTGAATTATCTGTATTTGTGCAGGAGAAGTACGGCCTGACCGTCTCCGGCCTATTCTACGGACCCGCTGTTTTATACAGTGGACAGAAAGAGAGGCTCACAAAGAGGTATGTGCACAGCAAAGATACAGTGCAAAGTCGCACATGGCTACACTCACACGCAGTCCTGCACATTTAAACCATCGCAAAAAGCGGCGTCCCGTTGTTTGTTTAGAGGCTAATGGCAGGATGAGGTGTTTCCTCCGAGCCTGCGAGGAGCGAGACTGTTGACACACACACATGCATCACCGAACACAGATGAGTGAGATTCCTCCTCAGGTTTCCCTCTGTTTGTTGTGGACAAGAGTTAAAGAGTTAAATTAGAGCAAACCTTTTTTTTTTTTTTCACCCCTGCATCTTAGAAGCCCTGTTCAGGCCTGTTCAGGGCTTTAATGCATTAGAGGCACAATTCATGAGCCCCGTGATGAATCGTATGTCTCGTGCTTTGGACTTTCGTCATCGTTTGAAGAACTCGTGCACAGTAGAATATGCACCCCGAGGCATGTTTTGATTCTCGGAGGAGGGGAAAATGTAATAAATCAGGTTTAACCTAGAAAGTTAACAGCCAATAATTAAGTGGACACAGTGACTTATTATGTTATTAGTCTTTTTTCTTTTCTTTTTTTGATTAAATCTGACTGTGAGGTCTTAAAACTAACTGTTTCGAGCGTGTGTTTACTGGTTTTCACCCTCATTTCTCTGGGGAGCCCGTGTTGTGATTAGACTGGGCTACAGGGAAGAGGGGCAGAGTGCCGGCCATGTGGGCTGCACACCCTACATGACAAATGCCCCCCTGCAGTAGTCGCTTCCTGTGCAGTTGCCCTGCCCCAGGCTTCCTGTGTTGGGACAGTGAAAAAATGACCGAACGACATTAAAAACTCAGACAACACCAAAAAAAAAAACACTGTCAGGAGAAAGTTGCAATTACTCTTTATGATATTCTTATTATCTTTAGCTCTTCCCACGTAATGTAGCGTGAGAAGTAAATCCTTAAAACAAGCAATAAATACAGTATGAATTGTAATTAAGTTAAAAAGTAGGTCATGGATTTGTTGGTCTATTTTAAGATGCATATTAAGACACTTTAGGTGTGTTCATAATAATTGAGGGGGAGAGAGACTGCGTGGCTCACTGATAATTATTTTTGGATAATAATGGGGGCATATAGCGCAACAGTGTGAGTCATATCAGGCTTTGAAGATGCCGAACTAATCACATTATTCGTGTCCTCTGTTCATGGACTTTATCTTAAAGTCAACATGCCGAACGGCGAGGCCACATTTTTCGTTCGTGCGTCTTTGCGGATAAGCGTGGTAATCTGTGCGTGTCGTTGCAGTGTGTCTGACATGGTGAAGATGGTGACGAAAAAAGACATCCCTCCGCATAAGAGGATGCTGGAGCTGGTCCCCTCATTTGCTGAAGACGAGGACTGTGAAACGGTGCCAACGATCAGGTACCTGCTCGCGTGAGGCAGACGAAGCGACGTTTCCTCAAAGATCCGGTGAAAACGCGCCACAAGAAAAAGACCGGCCCGCCTGAGACATAAAACTGAGGAAATTAATTAATCATTTATTCCTGTTCATCTACGTATTCTTTTAAAATATTGTACTGACAATGCTTTTTGTTGATAATGGTATGTACCACAATAACACTGTGTAATCAGCTGTACTGTGTCTGAGCTATGTTCATAAAATGCAAGATGTTCCCTTTTCTTGGTCACTTCATCACAGACAAAAGATGAATCTTAGCAAATTTATATATATGTCTGTAATTCTGAGACGTTACCACTAAGATTTGCTTTTGATTTAAAATTGAATTTGGGAGATAAGGATAAGCGTTTGTGAAGGTGCATACATATTAGACTATGTTACACTGCACTTGAAGCCCACCCTGCTTCTCCTCCTTCATGAAAAATCTTGGCACCGTTCGCAGTGGAGACGCTGGACTCATCTATGCAGCCTTCATCTCTAACTCCTTGTGCGCATCGTGCCCTGCCCCTTTTCCACATCCCAACAATGTGCTTCGCTCCACACTCTCACATTACCGCGCTGACATCTGCGCCGCTGCTTTCCCAGTTAGTTAATTCTGAACCCATGTCATGTGAATCATCTCTGTAATTACCCCTGCTGCTATGTATGAGTCTAATTTATCTGCGCTGTGTAATTGGGATTATGATACAAGGATGCAGTTTGTGATTATATTCAGATGGAGGACCTAGTGCAATAAATGAGGAACAAATTGTATGTGTGTACTTCTCTGACAGACACCAGTTCCCTAACCACCTTGTAAATACTTTACCCATTTCTGGTACAATGCTCGTCTATGACGGCAACACCACACCCACCCTCCTTTTTGCTATTTAGAGCTCGTTCACAAAGCTCTCTTTAAATCGTGTAGAGTGTAATTCTGCTAAAAGACAACACATACTGTCAGTGGCACGCTACACATGCAGCATCACTTCTCATGGAACCCAATAACAAACGTCTGCTATCATTTGATTTTACATCTTTTAATAGTTTTGCAGAATGTGGCGCTGCTCAGACTTCGGCAGAGACAAATCACATTTTCAGCAATTAAATACAAAAAACATTTATTCCGCCAAAAGTCAACATTGAAAATAGAATAGTCTTATGGAAATTTGTGTCAAAAGTCCAGCCTGTTTGTACAGCCTTGCTCAAATGTATCCAATGATATCGTTGCATATGATGGGCTGCCGGCTGCCCGTCTTCATGAGAGCTGTGAACTGGTAGAAGTCAGTGTCTAGCTGATGTAGCCCCGTGTGGGACTGGTGAAAGAAAGGTTTGAAAGCCTGGAGTCCCACAGGACAGGACATCCGTTTGGAGGCCTCTGCCGCCCTGCTGACCTTTGAGGAGTCTGCAGGTCTTTGCCTCATCTCAACACCTTTAGACATCCCTGCCAGTCTCCGGCGCATGTTTCCCAAAATGTCTTTAGCCAGACGTCTCCCCGCGCTGGGCTTTAGCTCTGCCGGCTCAGGACACTCTGGTAGGTCCATCCAGTTCTTTATTAGGTCAGCGAAACTGTTGTCCCCCAGAACCAGGGGTTGTCTGTTTCTGCTGCGGCTCAGCAGAGATGTCGTCCAGTCCTCTGGGCCGCTGGCCTCAAATGAAGTCCATCTTTCCAGACAAGCATCCGAGGTTGACTTAGGCCGGATGCGGCCAGAAGGTCCTCTGTTTGTGCGGAGACAGGCCGAAGAGGAGACTCGCACATTTCTGGTTCTCCTCAGCACCACACCTTCATCTTGCCAAGAAGCCTCAGAGTAACCTGAGTCAAAGTCCACACTCTTCTCGCTGCTGGGGGAGCCTTGTGCCAGACGTTCATGTTGCTCCTGCTCTTCCTCCTCCTCCAGGGGGCTGGCCAGGCAGCAGGCAGAGTCGTACGTGCTGGCTTCGCTGGCGTCAGAAACTCGTAGACGGGCGAGTCGCTCCTGCTGTGCCCTCTGTTTGCAGTGCCGCGTTACGGCGAAAGACCGAACACATGGTTCACTAAGCGGCCTCGGCCTGCTTATCTGCTTCAAGTCCTGCAAGGATCTCATCATGTACTGCATGTGGTCCCGAAGGCAGTCAGTAGAGTCTCCTAAACACAGCTGCACAATGATAAAGAGACAAACACTTAGTGGTGTTGACAGACTTACACTTAAAGTCAGGACTTCCACCAAAACAGCTTGAATAAAGTTAAGTTACGCTGTTGCAGCTGAGCAGAGAGCTGTTAGGCCGCCTTCCAAAATATCCCTGCATTCCCTGGTCAGTGTAGCTGAGGCTTGAACGGTTCCTTGTGTTATTTCCAGAACTCGGCCAATAAGATTTTTACCAGCTGAGATCACTCTGCTCTACGGCCGTATAACAAGTGAGGTATTCCTGACAAACCTCAGAGCGGCTTTATGGAGACCATCCCTTGCAGTATGATCCCAGAAAAATGAAAAAGTCCGAGCACGGGACACACAATATAAGCTGGGAAAACTTTCCCCGTGTCCTAAAGTTAGAGGGGAAGTTTGAACAAAGTCGAGCTGAGTGTGGAGCGGAGCGAGCAGGCTCACATATCCCCCGTGGACTCCTCCAGCCTACAGGATGTTGACTGGTGTGTATTATAAAGCAGGAAATGACAGCAGCATTTTGGAATTACACAAAGATCAGGGTTTCATTATGAATCACAAAGTCTTAAATGACCGTAAGATACAGTAAGAAAAATGTTACCAGCTTAATCCATGGGCCAACGTGTTTGCTGTCATAATGTTTGTTCTTATAATATTTCGTTTGTTACAGCCTCTTTGTCCTGCCAGTGTTTGGCTACAGTGAGGACACCACAATGCCATGATGTTATCACAGCTGTGGGTGCTGAACCATTTGGCCCCCTCGGGGACACTTATCAAACGTATACAGAGGCATCCGCAGTGTGACTCCGTGGTCAGTCTGTCACTTTTTTAAAATGCCCTGTTCTTCTTGGCTGCATTCACACAATGGGGAGAGGTGATTCACACAGTTGTATGCAATTGCCAAGGACAGTTTGGTTTGAATTAACTGTGACTCCGGGGGTCAAACACTCTAGTGTTACAAAAACATCTTTCTGGGTACAGTCATTAGAGGAAAAAATGGTAAATCATCCTACAAATATTTACTGTGCCCTGTGCAAAGAACTCCACAAACACAATTCTGTGGTACAACAATAAAAATAAAAATAAAAGTCTTACCATTGCTTGAGAGAGAAAACTGCAGTGAAGCTCAAAATTGTGTATTTTGTCTGGAGGAAAAAGAGAGCAATGCATTAAGTGATGAGGACATCATTATTATTACTACTCAGATTTATACATTAGACTTTTAAGCTGTAAGACTCACCAAAAAAAAATTAAACCCAGCACATGCAGCAGCTCCACGGACTAACAGCTGATCTGAGGTGTGCAGTCTCTCTGCGTCCACCCTCCTCTGAGCCAGAGGAAGGTCTGGCAGAGGACTTTGACGATGCTGAGCTTTTGGCTGCAGCCAATCAGCGCAACGCATCAAAAAGTCAGCCAATAGGGAGCCGCCCGAAACAAGATCCTTTCCAAAGTCACTCCAGCGGTTCTTACTCCTCGTAAAGCAATACTGGACTGTTAGGACTGAACACACATTAAACGTTTTATTCATTACGGGGGAAATATCTCTGTTTAATCACAGCACCATTGAATGTGCCAATTTAGAGTAGAGTTTCAGTAGTCAAGCCAAACTAAAACAAAACAAAAAAGTTAAATGAACCAAAAATAACAACTAGACATTAGGGGAAAACTAAAGGTGACTAAAATCATACTTTCGTTTAAACACTAACTTAGCTGAAATAAAATAATACAATAACTGTATTAATCTGTTGTTCATTTGGTCAAGCACCACCATCACAAAATGTTGCGTTTCTCTTGTAATACCTATTTTAAATTCCCTACATTTTTGACAAAAACATCCACACCATATCCTTAAAAAAGACTTATACAATACATAAAACTGAAACGGACAAACCAACTCGGGAAAACAAGTGAAAGTAACGTAAACTGTCTCGGATAACTGTGTTACCGCTGTGACTGATTTATTGAAATCTATATGGCGCCACCTTGTGGATGCTCTGCAAAACTGTTCACAGTCTTTGTGAAGGTCTGAACAATGCACACGGTCTACCCACCTTTCTTTTCTTAATGAGCCTTTTGACATACAAAGACAGTGTAGGGCTTATGTGAAGCTCCCGTTTCATTTGTAAATGAGCAAACTATTCACTGCTGCAGCAGCTTGTCACCTCACCAGTTTGAATGCAGACAACGCTCTGTATTGTAATTCGGCCAAATGCAAGGTTGGGAGACGGCCTCAGTTCTCTACCTTAAGTAAATCAAAAGCAGTGAGGTTTTATTAGGAAAAAAATATCAGGTAAGAAACATGTTTGCAGTGAGCAAATGGTGGAGGTGGAGCCGTATTAGAAATAAGTAGAAACAACAATCTGGTGCACACATCTCTAGATTTTTACCACTCAACTTTTGCCAAAGCTTTTCCTGGACATACACTGCCTGCCCCCCCCAAAAAGTCGCCACCTGGATTTATCTAAGCAAATATGTACGAGCCTCCTATTGGATAATTACTGCATGGGTGATTATCTTTCAGCTGGCAACAAGTTAATTAACCCCAACTGATGCAATGAGTAGCTTCTCATTTCTCAGCAATGTTTAAAGACACATCCTGTTGTTGTTAGTCTGTTTGAGAAGGTCAAATCACTGGCACGCATCAAGCAGAGAAAACATAAAGAGACTGTAGAAACTACTAAAACTGTGAATTTGTTTGCTCTTGTAAAAGTCACATTTGTTTTTGTTTCAGTAATGCCATGCTGGTATTAGTCAGGCCTGTCTCGCATGCGTCTCACAGCCTCCCGTAACCGACTCCCATTATGTTTTAGGATTGATTATAAGATGTTAGTGTTTGCATATCTTTCCAATCTCGTAAAAGCACACATCCCATTAAGGTGACTCAGGTCTGCAGACCGCTGGCTTTCGGTCGTCCCTATACAACATTAAAGTGCAGGGGTGATGATGCTTTTGCAGCTGCCTCTGCACATTAAGCAGACCCAGACACTGTCTGTTTTTAAATCCATTCTTAAAACAAAATATTTTTCTTAATTCACTTTGAGAGCTGTTTTTATTGCAACAAAGTGGTTTAATTTAGGCCTTTAGCATGTTTAACTCTTCATTATATGTGTTATGCATGCTTTGAGCACATTATTTTTGTTTTTTACTGAGATATATTTAGCTCAAAATTGTTCATAAAACAGTACTGCAGTGAATCTACCAGCACTGACCATCTACCCACAGAAGTAGATACTATTTCCAAAAAATCTATTTAAGTTGTGCAAGTCTTGTATTCAAGAAGTTTACTTTTCTTTGGAGATTTCCCTCTTGTTCATCAGCAAAATGTTTCAACCTCCCTATATTCGTAGGTGCATTTTGTGCATTTTCTTCCAAAACATCACGCTGTAGAATACGAGTTCATGTGACCAAACTTTTATTTACATTTAACAAGTGAATGACTTTTTTTTTCTTTTTTAATCTTAATATTAATGAGCGTCTATCATCTGCTAGTCTTGGTGCCGAGGTGCATCTTAAGACGTGGATCCTGTGAACTGAAGTGGAGTAGAAATAGCCCTAATTCACACTATGACGATAGTATGTCTCTAAAGAACGAGTGTAAACAGATATCAAGGCACAAACATATGTAAAACATAAACTCGGAATGAAAGAAACAGTACAGAACAATCCATGTTAGGAACACACACAACCACGCAGATATCTTTAAAGTGACACATGACCGTTTCTGCTTTGTTTCTTTGAAGAAGTTACTTAAGGAATGTTATTCAGTTTGTGTAAGGGGGTACAGGCTAATCTATGGACAGTCATGCAGAACAATGCACTATAGTACAAGTGTGACTGTTGATTCTGTGTAAACGATGTACAAAATCTTTTTCTCCCGTCGTCCATTTTCATTCTCCATGCATGTTTGTATTATTCTTTAAAAAAAAAAAGCAGTCAAAAGGTTCATAAACTGCCGGCTAACAGAAGATTAATGTGACATTTGTACAAAATCTACTGCACCCTCTTAATAAATTGCAAAAGCAAAAGGCAACGCAAAGTGAAAACCAACAAAAAACTATATCTCATCAACCGATCCTCAATAAGAGATCTGAATGCAACAAAAAAAAAGATGTAAATAAATATTTTAACAAGGTTAGCAGACTGAAAGTCTATAAAGGGTGAAAAATATGCTGATTTTATCTGTTTTTTTTTTCCTTAGGACAAGTGGTGTGATGCTATAATGGTTGCTGATTATGCAAACCTTTTGCTCTTTTAACTTATTTTCCACTAAAACCTGTTAGTTAATATGATGCATGTTACAAATCTAATTTTTAAAAATTGAGTTGAGTGCTTTGATTGTTAGTTGATTGCTCTTGTTGAATTCGAGGGCCCTTGATCAAATACGTGTTTGTGGTATGGCTAAACCCCCTGGCAAAGAGCAGTAAGAAATATATTTATATATATATATATATATATATATCTATATACACACATATATAAAATAATAATAACAGATTAGACAGAGAACGTGATGGTTGCAAATCAGTGATTGTTGGAGTTCAGGTTCCCCCTCTAGGAATCAAGTCTGTTATGGTTTTCATTATGAAACGCAGTAATCATCACATGCTATCGCAGTCTCTCATGCAGTCTGTGTGCGTCGGGCATCGTCCTGCATGAAAAGATAGATAACAATTTTTTTAGACACATGTCAACGTCATGATTTTTAGTTTATTGAGATACACCGATCAGCCACAACATTATAACCAGACAGGAGAAGTGAATGACATTGACCATCTTGCGACAATCCAACGTTCTGCTCAGAAACGTCTGGACCTGGCATTCATTCATGTTGATGTTACTTAGACATGTAGCACCCACCTAGACCAGACCACCCACCCCATAGCAATGACAGTCCTTGGTGGCAGCAGCCATCCCCAGCAGGCTGTTGTTTAGGAACAACTAAAAAACATGAAAAACAGCACAAGGTTTGGCCTCCAAAATCACTAAATCCCAAATTGATCAAGTATTTAGAAGTCCCTCCCCTCAACCCATAGGACCTAAAGGCCCTCACTAACAAAATTCTGTTACCAGACATCACAGGATAGGACACCCCATGTCCGTTATCTGATGAGTCACAACAGTTTTGGAGGCACAAGGGAGACCGACACAATAGTAGCAAGGTGGTCATAATGTTACGCCTGATCGGTGTAAATCAGGTCTTTGAGTTACACACATCTGGACATCCTTATATGGTACATGTCAAACCAAGGACTACTTCACTATCATGAGTCAGTCTGATGCATTGATGTTATGCTCTGAACTTTTAAGGCGTCACATTCTCGTACATACATAAACATCACAGTGATGGAGTTAATGTCTGCATATGGCTAAAAGTCTCAATCTTTACAACATATGACATCCTTTATACAGGCTGTCAGGCTGTCTGAGGCCAGTCGGTTAATGGTTCATGTCCACACGTGAATTTATGTAAGAATGTGAAGGTCACATTAAGGTAGACAGCTGAGGTTGTGTTTGATGTGACCTGAGAGCAAATAACCCAAAGCCCTATAATTTTAAATTCCTTAGATAGATAAAATGTCACATAATACATATATATATCCAGAATTTATCAGAGCTGAATTAAAAAAAATAAACGGTAAGACATCTGACTAACAGCATGAAAGTATGAATATCAGGTCCACCTTAACAACATGAGAAATGTACAATGATTTTTTCTGATTAGGGTTCACAGTAACATTCACACCCACCATGTTATTCATACCTTTAGAAAAGACCACAGTCTTTCAGGTTGTTCTTAATAATAACATCAGTGACAGCGTCAAAGACGAACTGCACGTTCTTGGTGTCGGTAGCACAGGTGAAGTGGGTGTAGATCTCCTTGGTGTCCCTCTTCTTGTTCAGGTCCTCGAACTTAGTCTGGATGTAACTGGCAGCTTCGTCAAACTTGTTGGCACCTGGTAAACGACAGTCGGGGGAAAATTAGGTGAGGAATCGTGTTATCGTGTAGCGGCTCAGTAACTTTCAGGCAGATGTTGAGCGCTGCGCTCTCAGGTGCAGCGTTCATTTCCTCTGCCACCCTGCTGTGTACCTGTGTACTCCGGGAAGCAGATGGTAAGGGGGCTGCGGGTGATCTTCTCCTCAAAGAGATCCTTCTTGTTGAGGAAGAGGATGATGGAGGTTTCAGTGAACCATTTGTTGTTGCAGATGGAGTCAAAAAGCTTCATGCTCTCGTGCATTCGGTTCTAAAGAGAAGCAACACTGGTCAGGGATTGGGACTTTTACCAAAGCATACTAATTCATTAGAGCTGCCACAAGGGGGCAATGTTGTTTTAGATTTTAAAATGTGAGCATAACCAGCACAAGGAGGTACTTCAGGGCATCTTTTCCCCAGCACCCTCCTGAGCACTGCCTTTAAATTCATAAGCAGTTAAAAAAATCGGGGTCAAATGGTTCAAGTCATCTGAAGAAACCGAGCTATTAGGACTTTTATTACATAATTACACTTCTCTGAGAGGTTGAATGAGCTAATTTTACCACCTGGAGAGAGGTGGAAGCCAAATGGCTAAATAGCATGGAGGTTATTATAATATGAACTACCCAGTACTGAAAATGAGCCAAGGAGCAGATTTATGAAGCTTGTTAAGTGATCTCATCCACACAGACAAACGCACACACACTAGAAGACGGGGTTTTCCTTACCATCTCCTCATCCTCAGCCAGCACCAGGTCATAAGCACTTAGAGCAACACAAAAGATAATGGCCGTTACTCCTTCAAAACAGTGAATCCACTTCTTTCTCTCTGAGCGCTGGCCTCCCACATCAAACATTCTGCAAGGGAGATCAAACAAAGGGGATGAATTGTGTTTTTTTTCTTTTTTTTGTGGTTGCAGAAAAAGGATCGCAGTGAAAAAGAGCATGCTAACTGGGAGAACAGGGAGCGAATCAAAGAGGATATGTCAGGAAGAACGACGACAAAAGGAAGCAAGGTGAAAGTTAGTGTGATATTCCATCCCGTGGCGATGCATTAAGTTTTCATGAGGTTGTTTTGAGAACAAAAAGTGGCGAGGAAGTGGAGAGAAGACTGTCAGATATATGATAAAAGACTGCAGGGTCAGTGCAGGCTACAAGAGGCAGACAAGCCTCTCCTTTTAGAGCAAAGCACTGGCTAATGGGGAAGCTGTGATCGAAACTGTTAGAGGTGTGAGCATAACCATGCAGACAGCTGAAGTGGTAACCGCCACATCCAAGGAGACGGCCGTTCTGATGATTCAGGGGAAGTGTGCGGCCTCAGCAAGCCACGATCTGTTTAGGTTAGCAACGCCGAAGAGTGCCACGTTGATAAAAACCGAATTAAGACACCGTCAGTAAATTACATTTCTCTGTTCCTCTTCTACATTCAACATGGCAAAACAAAATGTGACTTTCTCCTTATTGATTGCCTCCATGTATTATTCAGGTCAAATATTGAGGCTGTGACAGAAGGTAAATATCAGCGAGTTTATCAAGAAACAGGTCACATCAGCGCATGCGGCTGCCACTGCTTTATTTATTAGCTAGATCCGCGTAGCCGCTTAACCAAAAGACACAAAGCAGGATTTTATAGACTGCTCGAGACCAAAAAGAGACAAACCAAACAACTTAAATGTGTTCTCTCTGTGCACTTTTACATAAGATATCTAGTATATTCGCCTATACCCTATATAGGAATTAGATCCGCTTCAGTTATTAAAATTTTAAACGCTTACAGTGTCTCTCGAACAACCTCTATTAGGAGATATATCTATACATCCATTAGTATCCCACACATGAGTACTCAGGCTGGTTCAGAACATATTTTATGTAAGACCTAAGTACTGAACCATGTAGGACAAACTCAGGCGTTATCACTAAATAAAGCTCTGGTTTCACTGAGTGAGAGCTTTGTGGGTAGGATTTAATTTATTCACTCAGCTCTTAGAGCAATCGTGATAATTAAGCGTTTAATTGGCGCTATAATTTGGCCTCTGAGTAGTGGAGTTGTGCATTTTAACTAAGCGAGGTGGGCCAGTCACCCCTTAAGGCCATTGAAACTGGGACTAAAATTAAGCGGGTATGTCTGGGTAATGTTGTAAACTAGATGTATTGCCTGCCTTCACAACGCTACATAAGGAAGGTCATGGTGACTTTGTGTTTAGAACAGGTACCGAGGAGGAAATCTAGGAACACATCAACTCTTTGGTGCAACCAGTAACTCTGTATAAAAATAGACGAACCCTCCATAGGATACATGAAGCATGATTTTAAAGCTAAATGTGGTGGCGCCGACTGTTGCCATCTTGGCAGACACCACATATGGTCCAATAGATGGAGTGTAAGTGGAGCTGATACGGGATGCAGCCTGCGACAGAACCCTCCATCACTGAAAGCGTGTAACTTAAATTAGCTACTGAAATCATTTTTTTTTTTTTTTGTAGCAGGCTGTAAACACCAGCAGCCAGCCTCAAGTGGTCAGTTGAGGAACTGCACTACCGAGTTGTCTTCTTACTTCAGCCCATAGACCAGGCATCCCCAATCTGTTCCACAAAGGGCGGTGTGGCTGCAGGTTTTTGTTCAAACCAACCACGAGCACACAGTTTGACCAATCAGCTCTCTAAAGACTGAGATCAGTTGATTAAATGAGTCAAGTCTGGTGTGCTGCTGCTTGGTTGGAAAGAAAACCTGCAGCCACACCGGCCCTTTGTGGAACAGATTGGGGATGCCTGCCATAGACTGTATAAATATGGACAAAGTGTTGCCACCTCCTTGCACTGGCCAAACTGATGCTATTTACGGGTGGGCAAGTTTCAAGCGACCAGGTTGTTAACTGGTAGTTACCATTATGTCACATCCGGTTCGTTAAGTGTCAAATAACTAACTAAAACTTAACTTGAACATGCATTAACATTAACATATAATGCCCACTTGTAACTACATGAAATGACATAAAGTGTTTTAGTTTGGCCCAAGTCTCCTCTGGTAACATGGAGGGGGTGGAGCTTATTACATATACTGCAGCCAGCCACCAGGGGGAGCTCCATTTGCTTTGGCTTTACTATCTTTAAAACGTTTCAGCCCAAGAGGTTTTTACTTGTGCAAGAGCCACTGTTTCGGAGCATCTACACCACAATGTTTTACGCTGAGTTAACACTTTAAACCCCTACAATGGCTAAGATGTTTAGATATTTGCTTGACCAATTTGTTAGCTTTTGCTGTTTACCTGCGACCAAACTCAGCTCAATACGCCCGGGAAAACAAGTTTCTGACACCAGAATCGCTTTCCTCCCCTACAAATTCCGCATATCCATTTCTATTTGCAGACATCTTTTTATAGATATTCTAAAAGAGACTGGTACTGCCTTGTCACTATGTGCCCTGCCTGAGCCTAATTCAGTGCAAGATCAAGTGATGACATACGGTACACCCATATTTAATATACAAGATGGGGTTTTGTGTCGCTGCTCTCCCAAAATAGTATCAGAAAAAGCTTTTAGTCAGTGTGCTCTTCATGTTTCATGTGCTCCTGTTGGCTACTAACACTAACTGGCAGGTTTTTTTTATGTATCACCAAATAACACTGCAAGCAAGCATCAGCATCAGAGGCAAGCGAACACCGGGGGGTCATATTACCACTCAAGTTACTTGATGTCAAATACACCCTCTGACTTTGGGTCAGCTGCTAAGTGAGACCTCCCTGGACTCTCACATTGGTTGCAAATGGCCAAAGCACTTGCTTTGATAAAAAGGGGGACAGAGTGGCAGTGGCTTTCTATTTTATCACAGTGTGGCATGTTTCAAAAATCCCACGATAAGCCAAGTCACAGCTACATGACCTTACTTGAAGTGCAGTTCCTTGAAAGTGAAGTGAGTCTCAACAATGCCGGTAGTCTTAACCCGGGTCCGAAGCACGTCCTGCTGGCTGGGGATGTAATCTGCTTTAGCTATCCTCTCCAGGTCGTTCAGATAACTAGGAGAGAAAGAAAGAGGGTGATCAAGATGTCAGCATGACCTAAGATTTCTAGCCCGCGAGAAAAGGAGGGACAAAGATACAAACAGGCTGACACAACATGTCAACACATGACACAGGTCACTGAGGCCTTGTTGTGCATAAATGCTTGAGACAGTTTGCTAAAGTGAACAGCTGTGTGAGCGTTTGGAGTGTTTATGTGACTTTTAGCGGCCTTTAAGGAATAATAAATGGTTAGCATCGCAGAACAGGCCGTGGTAAAGAGCAATTGAATTTATGTTAAATTAAAAATAGTTTTGTTGGTTGTCTCCTCCTAATGGTTGTTCATGGTACTGCAACAACAATATTTGAATTGTTTTCTTGTCTGTTTGGTTGGGTGCATAAGGCTTAAACTATTTAGAAATATTTCTGCATATCTCATCTCAAACAACACAAAAACTAGAGTTAGGTGATTTTATGTTGCTGATTTACATCAGTAATCATGTCTTAGTATCATGTGTATATGTGTGAAACTGGTTTGGCCTCACATTTCCATTTGACTGCTGCTATTGTTGTAGGGGTTTAATTCTATAGACTCACTGCAGACATGGTCCTACATGTTTATAATGCTGATTGTGGGCTTCCTCTCTACTTTTTTCCTGGCTACATTTGTCATTTTCACTCCGATCTCTGCAGTGCCGAGCTTGGTATTGGCTTGTGAACAGGACAGAGATTCAAGCTTAAATTCATGCAGAGCAACAAAAAAAACAACCTGTCCCCTCTCTCTGACTGGCTTTTAAAATTCTAAATTTAGAACTCTTATTCTCTTTCCCTCTCTATCCCTTTTGGATTTTTCCCCCAGTTTCCAGCAGGCTGTTGGTCAGTAGGGGAGTGTGGAAGCATCTTCACCATGCTTGACACAGCCTGCCCCACTTACACAAGCATTGCATCATCATTCAAGGCCAGCTGGGAGCTTTAGTCGCCCAGCCAACCTACACCTCGCAGACAGAAATATAGTGAATGATTAAAGGAGCAGTTTTCTTATCAAAGCAGCAAAGCAATGTAAAACGATGAAATGAAAGGGTTATTTTGAGCATGACACACCAAGCACTGGAGCAACTTTCACATAGTGCTGCCACAAAGTGAATAAACCATAAACAATGAAGAAGGTCACTTGGGGCTCTTATGAGTGCAAGTTTACTTGCATCTATTCAAAAACTAGGCACAGTGGCGAGGTGGTTAGCACTGATGCCTCACAGCAAGAAGGTTACCGGTTCGAAGGTGGCCTTTCTGTGTGTCTGCGTTCTCTCCGGGTACTCCGGCTTCCTCCCACCCTCCAAAGACATGCTAGTTAGGTTAATTGGTGATTCTAAATTGGCTGTAGGTGTGCATGTGAGTGTGAATGGACCAGGACAGGACAAAAGAGCAATCACTACAATTATCAACCTGTAAATATAGACGCCCATAAAGTTGTTATAATTTGGTTTCCAGACACATTACTCTTCCTATTCTCAATTAATTCATGAAAAGAGGCAAATATATTACTATTTACTATTTTACTGTAAAAGGTGCAGTGTTCCACTTTCAAACAAAGTTTCTGATGAGTTGACAAACCTTAAAGAACAAGAGCCCATTCAAATCTAGTGTATTCAGGAACAGTGAATCTGGTGAAAGTGTATTTAACTGAGGGGCCATGCTGCTGAATGTGCCCATAAATCCGCACTCACTATGCTGCAGAGTCGTTGAGTTGGTATTCTCGCGACCTTGTAAAGCAACCCTGTATGCCGCTGTCACCCCACAATCGCCTGATCACGTTGGCCAGGTCGTCGGGAAGAATGCCCTGTTCTTCGGCGGCCGCGGAAAGGGCAAAGAGCTGCTGGGCGTCGTCCTGCAGGGGGCGATAAGGACAGAAGAGTGGGGTTTTAACAGTGGGAGCGTTAGCGACAAAACAAATATGAAAACTCTCATCCTCGATGCAGGGTGACACTGCATCCACTATACAGAGCTGTGCATGAGTGCATGGAGTTGTCATTTTTTGAAGTACAGTAAATCTTAATACAAGTCTCACATGCATAGTGACTCATACAATGAAGGAGGTATAGATCGCTGTAAATTGCCCCTCCTACAAAGGCTGGGAGAAGATCCATCCCTAAAGCTTTTACAGTTAAAGCGGCAAATGGTCAAAATTAAGCAGAAGCTAAAATGAGGAATCTCTTAAAAAGAATCCGCTGAGAGGAGGAATCTTTTTGGAGCGTGCATAAAAAAGTGCAAGTGCAACTAAGCTAATGCATTAGCTTAGCTAGTCATGCCCACATGCCCACTTATATTCTCTATAGGGCCCATGCAGTCAGCCAGCATGGGCTTCCTATGTGGCACCCATGTAACTAAAACCAAGTGGGTCCCACATAGTGTTTCCCCAGTTACCACGCCCACTTAGCCCACTTATATTCCCTATAGGGCCCATGTCCATGTTACCCAGTTCCAGCCCAGACTCACTTTACAGGGCCCATTATTTAGCCAGCCTACATGGGCTCCCCATGTGGGTGAAAAAATGATGAGGCCCTTAAGAACTGCCCTGTTTATGCTCCTGCCCACTTAACCCACTTTCATCCCTAATGGGGCTCATACAGCCAGCCCACATGGGGTCCACACGTGGGGCCCATGTAACTGAAACCACACGGGATCTGAAAAATCTGTCCAGTGAGATGCCTAAGGGCATTAGTGTCATGAAGACGTGAAAGAAACTAAAAGCAAATTCTTACACTCAACACACAGCAAAAAGTAAAAGAAAAATGGCAGACAATATACACCTGTACCTTATAGCAACCTGATGTGGCAGCCAGCCTGGGACGAACACTTATCTCATACGACGTGAGGCAAAATACATCGATGTGACTCTGACTAACAGCATGTGGTGTGTAACAAACTGTGCTTTCGTGATCTCCTGCAGTCTTCCACCTCGCTCGTTGCTTGATTTTGCTCGGTTAACAATTATAAAAAAAACGAATTGCTGTGCATTTGTGTAGATATATATATATATATGTATCGACGCACAGCTGAAATGATTCACAGAGTATTAATATATAGTTCGCCAGTTCCTATTTGCCACATTTGAGGAGAAATACATTTCCAGTGTCTCAACCTGCCTCCTCGTCATGTAGTCGTTCTGCATGCTGTGATATCTGAGAGTAATTTCACTCCAGTATCTGGCAATATGATGTTAAAATTAAAGCGAATATAATTTTATTACAGTTGGAGATTTCAATCGTAAAACTAATCCATGGACATCATTCATTCATTATTCATTACATTACATCACCATCACCTATGCTACTTGTGTGGGTAGCCGTGCTTCACATTTGGTATGAATTTCCTTTAACCGTACTTTTTATTTATTTCATTTATTCTTATTTTCTCAGAGCTTTGTGTATGCTCCCATTTAAAATAGACAAATAGGCTTAATGTTTTTATTATTTGTTTTTTCTACTAGTATTTAGTTACACTGAGTGACACTGGTGGGCTTACACACGACCAGTAAAAGAGGAAAAGTTCCGCTGCTGGATTATAAGTAATAAACATTATAATGTAAATCCCTGGGAATCAGATATGTTCTGAACCCTCAACCAATCCAAACAGAAAAGAGCACGGCTAATGCGTAAGTGTACGCAGTTTGGCTTCATATACATGTTTGTACAGCATGCACACATCCACAATCTGTGCGTGTGCATTTCTACAGAGCTGCTCTGTGTGCAAGTGCAGGCAGGCTAGCACGCTAATTGCTACGTGTGGGAGTGTGAGAGTGCCGTCACGTACATACAGCAATTTGACAAGATCTGCTGGTGAGAAAAAAAAAAAAAAGAGACACATCCCTGCAGCAGTGAGTTCTCAATCCCTCTGCTGCAGCTTCAGTTACAGAACACAGACGCCAGTTTCACGGTAAAAATCACACGCTGCTCCACAGGAATGAGTTCGGCCCCGGCTGGACCTCGCTGACAGTTTGTTCCTGGGTTGATAACGTTCACGGCTGACAGCTTCTGCCCCTACAGCTGTGACTTGTCGATGTGAACAGTGGCGAGTCTCTTCGTAGGATGTGAGCGTCTGTCGGCAAGTGTCTGTTTAATGAACGTGCTATCTCCAATTAACGCACATTTGCAAAATATGAATACATAATCATTGAAATGGTTTTAATCAAGCATTTTATCTACTTAACTGCATCCTAAACTGAAGTCAGCTCTAAAGTGAGCTTCAGAGACATGGTGCAAAATCTCAAAGATGTCCACACGTCCACTTAATCGCTACATGAATCGATTCTCACATCAGAGAATCTGAAAACAAACTGTGTTTCCCTTTTCTTTTCTTTTTTTTTACTGATGCAAGCTGGCTCTTGGCTGAGCCCTGATTTCATTAGTGACTCTTTCTTTGCCTGCCAAGCTCTCCAATCTCGTACGAGACATATGTAGTTTAACGGTGGCAGATTTGCTGTTCAGATTTCTTGGTTAAATTTGAAACAACAGGTGCTTAATTGCCGACAGAGGTACTGCTGAGTTTGCCAGCCTGGTGACATACAGCTAATTGTTGGCTGGAAAACCTCTCCGCCTGACTTTCTTCTTTTAAAGGAAGAATCTTGCACCGAGAAGAAAATTACTCTACTAATGCGAGCAACTAAAAGTCACCGTGAAAGCTCAATAAAGTTAAGAGGAGCTGCACTGCAGGCGGTCCTTTTCACACTGTGACAGTTTTCGCAGTGTTATTCTAAAAAATATATATTATAGCTGCTTTGCCAATGTTTACCTTAGCTTTGGACGCAACAAACACATTGCTTATCATCCTTCATCCTTTTACAACTTCAAAACAGGGAATTCATTTGTGCTATTGCTGAGGCTGCAGGAAGCACGAGGCTAAATGTGCCCCTCAAATGTGTCTTGGTAACACTTCTGAGTAAATGCATTCTCCAAAAAGAGCTCTGAGTGGCTGCTGCTGCTGTTGCTGCTGCTCCAGCTATAGCTGCAGGTCTTAAGCGCACTTTCAGACTCCACTCTGTCTATTACGACTTTGAGGAGAGAGCAGATCAAAGATGGAGGCGGTAAAGTGGGAGAGACAGGGTTTGTTTCCCTGCAGGATGTTTCAGAAAAGCAGTCCATTCCGGTTTGTACTACGGCGATGCTACAAAAAAAAAAGTAAAACTACTGTGAAACATGCGTGTATTTGAAATCTCATGATCCTACATTTGTTTTAAACCCCGACACAGCTCTCCAGTGTTATTGACAGAGCAAGAATTGCCAAGAGGGAGGAGAGATGTGAGAAACAGACACGGTTTCCCGAAGGCATCGCATCCTTGAAACAATATTTGTTTGCTGGGTTACGCTGGAATAGGTCCGAGGGAGGGAGTAAAATGTTTGCTTCAAAAACAAGCAGTGCAAGCAACAGAGATTCTTCACTATTATTTTGAGACAGGATGATGTGAAAGGAACACAATGACTCGAAGAGACAAATGTAAACTCTTGTGATTTCAACTGTGGGAAAGCCTTCTGTACCATACTACAATATAGTGCAGATAAAAAAAAAAAGGATCTGACCACACTTACTGTGCTCAGTTTTTATCACTTGTTACCAACATGCTAAGGCCTTCAGATGAGTAATTTGGGTGAAATGAAGAGCACTGATTTGATTATATTGCACAGAAATGTTTTTGAGTGTCTGTGTGAGCTAGTGTGATCTTACCGCTCTGGCAGGGTTGCTGTAGTCTATCTTGAGGCTGACCATGGCTTTAACAATAGCCATTATAGACTGGATGGTATTACTATAAACCACTGCTCGGTACTGCTTACACTCATCTTCTGAGTAGCCGTCTTCATGGATGATCCTGAGAATACCAAGAAACACGCAACATTTCTGTAGCTGCACATTGATAAACATGAATAATTCTTGAAAATCATACCGGCCATTAAAAAATCTTCTTAACGCTCTTAAGGTGTGAGTGGTATTAATGCCAAGAATGAAGGACACCATCTCTTGTCAGACACAGTGAAAGCACATTGGTAAAAAAAACAAAAACACTTTCATAGAATTATGATCTAAACAAACACTACAATCAAATGCTCCATGATGTTTCATATAATTACTCCATTGGATAGTGTGTAGCTTTCATACTGTGGAGAGTTTTAGAGACTTTATTTTGCTAAAGGAAGGTCAGAGAAAAACACAACAACAAAGTAAAAGTTGGTAAATCAATGATTTAAATGCTTTGAAGAGGGACGCAGTGAGGAAATCATTGTTAGTGAGTTCATCTCTAAAGCGGACTTCATACTTCTGCGGGACTAGACACCGTAGCCTAGCCATGTAGCCGATGCCGTGTGATCCAATTGTACTTGTGTGCTCCGTCAGTCTGTCTCGTTCTGTAAAAACACTAGTCGGCGCTGTGTCTTTTTTCATCAGGCGGGTTCATTTTTGTTTCTGCTGCTACTGCTTCACTTTCAACAATGGCGACAGAAACTTTCACAGAAATTTCACCAAAGTCGAGTCATGCAAATGTTCGTATCTCCGAACCTCCTCAGTTGACCTGAGGTTCCTCGATATATTCTATCTTCCAAAACAATCAATTTATAAACTGCTGAGATGGAGAAGCACCTGGAAATACTAAAGCGGAAACACGCTACTACCAAGCGGACCAATCACAGCACGGTCTACAACGGCGTGAAGCATAGTTACATTTCTGGGGAGGTGCAACATTAGGCTACAGCGTTGCATCTGCATATGGTCTGGGCTGTCATCAAATTGACGCAGTATAAGAATAAACTGCCTATGAGTCAGTGTGGTTATATATGTACACTGATTAGCCATAACATTATAACTACATAGACAATTACATAGATTCTGTCACTATGGCAGGTAAGTATCTAGCCAGTAATGGACACTAGTCGTGCAGGTTTCTGGTCATTAACAGAAACAAGTGAAGCAAGTTTCTAATGGGCTACACCCACAGATGTTCCTATTTAAGCCTCAAGTCTCCACCAGTCCCTTAGGACTGAAGAAGCTACTCGGATGAAACGTCTCCAAGAAACTCTACAAGTCCTGTTGCCTTTCTTTAATGTTTTTTGGATATACCATGACCTGGATGACTGAGAACCTTCACGGACGTATGATCTAATGTTTTTCTTGGAAAACTGTGTCCTAGAATTTGAAATGTACCACCAGCTGAATATTGTTGCAGACCAACCAAGCAACCAGTAAAGAAAATGTGATTCATCAGAGCAGGACACCTTCCTCCTGCTCTAAGGTCTGATACTTGAGTGCTTGGTGCAGACGTTTTGTCAAATCTCAAACCCTTCAGTTTTCCGATTGTTCCTGCTTCTTATGCATCAGGCTTGAAAATGTTCACTATCTGCCTAATATATCCCACCCACTGACAGGTGCCATGATAGCAGGATGATCAGTGTTATTCACGTGTGATTATGACCTGTCTGTCATAGCAACAATAATATCAATTATAGCCATTAAATGCAAATTATTGTTGTGACAAGTGCAGTTCAAATGAAAAATGTCCCATAATCGTTATTGATTGAGTGAGTATATTTAGTAACACATCAATCAGTAAATTATACCTACAATTATATGAAACTTTTAAAAATTCCTAGTATGTAAGTAGTACTAAGCACTATGTCTATAAAAGACGTGTGTGTTGAACAGTAATACAGCTTTTTCTATTTGCTTGTGTTACTGTCTCGTCTACCAAAAAGTGTACTGTATACTCTGTATTACATTTATCATGTGGGAATAGTGTGTAGGATGTATAAGGGGTTAACGCACACTGAAACTGCCTGAGCTCTGCAGCATTCAGATGATGCAGTATCCTGAGTTTACCTTTTGCAATAGTACTGGCCTGAATGAGAATTAGGGACCTAAATACCTCTGCATGCACACAAGTGTGCGCCCAAAACAAACATCCAGGCTGCAGAGGGAAATGCAGAGAGTGAAAACTGAGACAGCCCGACATTAACTCTAAAGAGAAATGCCCACTGCTTTCAACAGTTTACTGATGCAAGTATTGACGAACAATTGTGATTTAGAAAATACAATAGCTGACTGATTTTTAAAGAACTGATGTAATGTTGTTTACACACTGGATATTTTCATGTATAATGTTGCATAACATCAATGCGCCTGAATGTGTTAATAACCTGGCTTCAAAAGCGACAGACTGCTCCTGGACCAAACTCATAAAAAATGAATTCAATGCTTGGCTAGCCCAGAGGAATGTGAATAATTAAGCCATTTAGGGTCCTCTGTGCGAGTGTGCGGTTGTGTCTGTGTTCTGATTGGTGCACAGGCGTTACAACAACCACCCTATTTAGAAAACCGTTCACATTATTCTTGTGTCGGGAGCGGACAAAGAAGATATTTTAGTGACCATGACTTGACCTGGAATCCTCATTCAGATTTATCTTATTAAACGCGAACATGATTTAATGCTCCATGGTCGGTCACAGAGTGTCTGATGCAAACACAGGAGACAACGCAAGGTTTTTATATTTTCGGCTGCTTTTCAAAATTACATTTAAGCAAAGCACATACAGTAATGGTTTTGATTCCATGCCATACCATCTCATGTATGTTTAATAGTACTACAGCCAGGTTTGTTCATGGCATATATTAGCTCTTCAGTGTTAGTGCCAAACCAACCACTGGGTTACAGAGAACAGGCCAAATAGTAAAAATAAAGAGAGATAAAGATGGATCTTGTAACTTACTTCATCTGCTTTACGATGGTGCTCTTCCCAGACTCCCCAGCACCTGTTGGAACAACAGAACATTCGGGTTACGGAAGAACCTGGACGGCCTGTTTTCTCTGTGAATCTAATTATTATAAATCCTAATTTTAGTCGTGGCTCTTTCTGTTTTGAAAACATCAGCGACCTAGTGATGATCTCCTACCAACATCACATTTTCTCCCCTGTGGTTGTCTGGTTTACGTATGTTTCTGTTTGCGGGGACATGATGTACCGATATGCACGAGCACTTTTCAGTGAATCATTTCAAAGTGTTTATTTTTCACCCTAAAAAAAGGAGGGTGCACTTATTATTTAACACAGCTTAGCTTTTCTCAACACATCCTAGGTAGTAAGAGAAGACTGTTTAAAGACAGCTTTTTAATCTGTTAAACACACATTGCATGTATTTCTTTGTTAAGTGAGACAAAAATACAGTGTATAACACTCAATTATTTTTTGCCGTCCACTTCAATACACTCAGAAAACTCCAGCACTTGACACAGAAAAATCAGTCGCTGTGATTTATCCATAACTGTTCATTTTGGTGAAGGCTACTATGTTGAGAGCGAGTACCAAAGCTTATTAGATTTTTTTTTTTATTTTTTGAAAAAACAAAACAGACGTTCTGTTGACAAAGTCCTATTTCGCAAATATGGGTCAATTAAATGTTTATTGTTCATTGTTCAGTGGATTACAAAGGGACAAATAAACTGATTAATGAGTTATCACAGGCAAGAAAAACAATGTAAGATTTTAATGATTAATATACCAGTTTTGGAGTTTTTTAATCTCAGTGGTAAATGATGAATTTTGTACAGAAACCACTGACGTGATTTGTCACAATGACTAAAACAATTAAACAGAAAAGAAAGTTCTGTGGGTCAAATATAAAGAATTAAAATTTCATTGTGAGTTTAAAATGAAAAACTTTCATGCTGATACAACCAAGCAAAAATAAATAAATAAATAAAATTAAAGTCATTATCAACACTTCAGTAATTGCATTGTGGACACTTCATTACTTGTTTTATTCAGCTATAAATACAGTGAGCTGTGCTTCAAGAACATAGTTATCCTTCTGAAAGTCTCTGGCACTTCCCTCGTGCTGTCAGGACTATGCCAACATTCACTGCCATCTCACCATACCTGACCCAGGCCTGCCAGCAAACATTAGTCCAGACGGGGGATGATGGGGCAAGTGGGACCTGCAGATCACGCTGTCAACACTCATCACATTCACACACATTCAGAACTTTTCTGTTCGTGTTAGCTGCCATACAAGCTGTCACTCAGAAGAACAAAGGCAGTGCACTGCATCTCATAACAAAATCTATTGTTTCATTTTAATAGACTTTTCTATAAAACAAAAATCACATTATTCTTGCCTTACCTAGCTGAATCCTAAAGACGAAACTCACTTCTTTTTAATTAAAGCTAATCAAGATCAAATTATGTAAAAGGACTGCTTCTATTCATTCAAACTTATCTCGAAGAACACAATGTCTCATCAAAGGGTTTGCTAAATCTACATGCATCGCAAACATCAAAACTTGCCTTTGGTGAGAGAAACACGATGCAAAACAATATAAATACCGCATCCGATTTATTAAAGATTCCTGCATAAGAACTAAAGGTAGGCGGCGCATAGTGGAATATCAGTCTCTCTGATCCAGTCACGCACGTGTATGGAGGTCACCTTCCTGACTCCCGAATAAAACTCGTCCATTAATATTTCAAGCCCAAAGGGAGAGGAACGCATGTGAGCAGCGGCGCAAGAGGAGAGAGCTTTCTAATGATTCATGGTCTGTGTGTTTTCGGGGGAGGTTTTGCTGCGGCGTTTCACAGAAAAACTTTTGAAATTGTGGGAAAAGGTCACTTTATTGTTCCGATCGGAGAAAGTAAAAAGCGCATTTTAACGTTATTGCTCTCATTCATCTTACTGAAGCCAAATTATTAAAGAGAGAAAAAAAGAAAAGCTTTGCTCTTTTGTGTTAATTATAGAAATAATGAAGCTGGTTTTAAGGCGCTGAATATTAAAAATATAACGTGATATTTTTGGAAATGTATTCAGATACAGTACCAAGAAAACAGCACCTAGTTACCTTTGCTAAGCATTAATTCTACAAAAAGATGGATAGGGGTAGCTGGCTACATGACATCGTGCCCTTGACTGCCAAGAGCGGGTTTGAACCTCAGTGTGGGTGTCGCTGGCATCACCGTCTTGGCAGCGCCTTACTCCACCTAACTCCTGGCACCTCTAATAAAAGAGGTGGAGCATGAGCTGAAGCAGCTGGATGGCGGCTAAGGGGACAGCTGGCCACCTGAAAGGACAACCACAGGTCGGTGAAGACAGCCTAAATTAGTGGCTCATTTTTGGGCCACAGAGGTTGCAGCTTGCTTTGTGCTAAGCTAAGCTAACTCAATAGAGAATCATATTTCCCAAACAGACATAATTTTGCAGTGTAGAGACCTTTGGAGAGGCACCATATGTCGAGGCAGCAATCACTTTACAGTTGCTAAACAGTTTTACTTACAGTCAAATTCGTCATAATGACAAACAGGGGAGGCATTAATTTATCCCAATGGGACACAACCAAACTGCTATATCCCTAACTCAAGCACAGACACTGCTGGCAGTCAAAACAACAATTAATCACAAGGGGACAACGAGCCGCTGGATGGGATTAATCAATTGCCATTGAGCAGGATATTAACACAGCAATATGTGCCAATAAAAATGACTGGTTGCATAATTGATTTCAACAACTGTCAAACACACAGAAATCTGCAGGATATTCTAACGGGATAGATGTGTTAAGTGCACAGCTGCGTAAGTTTTGCAAAAATCCATCTATGAATGTGCTGTGGCGGACAGTCTCTTCCTTTGTAATGTTTTCAGAAACAAAGCCAGAATCACTTTCTGGCAACGAGGATACAACGCCATCCCCATTTTCTGCTAAGCTATTCACAAAACACACAGAAATGATAACACCATTTGCAGCGCGACAATCTCAAGTGGCCAGGCTACAGAAAACACAACCATCTCTTTCAACGCATCCCAATCTCTCAGGCCCACTCACACTGATGACGACTTGGCGGCCGTCTCAGTCGCCCATTGCAGAAGGCACAAAGTCTCCATTCATGGACTGATGAGATACCCTGATCTCAAATGTGCAAACACATCCGCACACAATCTCGCAGCAGATAAGGTCAGTCATCTGTGAAAGGCCAGACTCCGTGTCAATCAGAGGATGTCAAAATTCTGCCTCGGTCAGCACTTGGAGAAACGCGGCGGTTAAAGGGGCAGTGGGGCTCATGTCAAATCTCTCAGGGAGGGCAACTGTTGCAGTGTTAGCTCAAGTGACTGATTCAGAGGGTAAATTAATAAGAGACAATCGCACACTGTGTTGAAAATTAGGTTTACCAACGTGAATCACTACATTACTGCCATTTAGAAGCAAACGCAGAGCAATAGCACAGGGGCTCTCTTTCAAAGCAGCAAAATTATCATCCTCTCATCATGCCCAGTGCATTCAGACATTCCCGATGGATTTCAATTTGCAGGAATGTTTTCACCACCAGCTAAGTGGCCTACAGAAATAATAAAAAAAAAGCGATTCAAATCAGTGTGTGCATTTGCTAACCATAAATGGCATTTTTTTTTCTGCTATGCAAAACTTCTTTTTTGTTCCTCTCTAACAAAAGGAACATTTTTCTTTTTCTTTTTTTTTCTAACTCGTGTTTTTATTAGTATTTTTTTCATGTCCATTACAATGGGTGCCAGAACTATGAAAACTAAAAAGGCTGAGTTTTAGCTACATTTAGACACATGGGGATAAAACGTCAGTACTAACCTAATACTTTGGGTTAATGCCACATTTTGGTGGTGCTGGAAGGCAAGGCAGGACCCAAAGGGAGGCAGGAGCAGGAAACAAAATGACTTTAATAAAAACAGGAACAAAAGACACTGCAGGGTAGGCAGGGAAGCCACAAAGATGAATTCAAAAAACGAAAGTGATACAAAAAGGCAGGACGATATAAGCATGCATGAGCAGAGAGGGGACGAGACAGGTTAATCTAATAAGTGCGAAGCACAGAAGGAGAAACGATCAAACGGGTAGAGGAAGAATCTTGCAAAATAAAAACAGGAAACACACACACACCACCGTGACAGATAATATGGTAGAAAAGAAAGTTTCTTTCCTCCTTTGGTGGGATGCTCCAACAGATAAACTGGGCGACCACAACGTGCCTGTGACACTTGTATTCCTGTGGTCTGTATTTGATCTATATGCTTTAATTACCAACCCGAGGCCAATGTAAGTCAAATTATAAACTGGCTGAGAATAGCTGCATACAGCAGGGAGGAGGTGGAGGAAGTAAGAATTGTTTCAGCGTAGTTCACAGATTCCCTCTGGAAAAGCCAACACAGTACCTTAACCATGTAATGCATGGAGACACTGAACTGAGATAAACCAGCAAAAAAAAAAATTAAATACCCTCCAAGTAACTGAATGACATGACAAAAATGTAGAAGAAAAGTTGAAATAAGAACGTTTGAATTACGGTGTAGTTAAAGAAGAGGAGAAATTGTTAGTAAGCACGGGCAAGAGTGAGAAATGAGTAAAGAGGAGGAGGAGGAGGATGACGGTGCAGAGTAAAATGTGTGAGAGGACTGAGCACGGAAGGGCGCAGGTTCGGAGATAAGGTAGTGGGATGAGGGCATGTGTGAGTGAACGCAAACTGACAATTACTCATAAGAGGTTATCTGCCAGCTAGCAGATAAATCCAGCTGCAAGCTCACAACTACAAGCAAAATGAAAAGAAAGATCAGTGACGGAGACTTAATACTTGGAGTGTACAGTAAGTTGAAATGAGAAACACTGAAATGAAAGCTGCAAAGCATTCGGCAGGCAATCAGTGGTCTTGTTCTTGCTTTCTACACTTCTCTGTTAGTGCATTAGTGACTTAAACTACGTGAAATAGCAAATGTTGGTAAGCCGCAGGGCGGAAGAGTGAAATGCTAAATCTTCCAAAATATCCCACAAAATTTGTGTGATTATGGTTTTAAACCCAAAATTAGTGGGTCACTTTTATGTACTGAAATGTATTTAACACGCACACATACACACTAGAGATTCATTCAACAGCAGAAGTGAGAGTGCGGCATCAGCAACAGTCTGAGGCCACATTGCCTCATGTTGGCAGTTTGGTTTTAAGTCTGCATGCTGAATCGTAGAGGATAGCATGCTAACAGCGGTGCTGACATCCATGTTCACCGTTTTAGTTTAGCACGTTAGCATTATACACCAATCAGGAAAAACATTATGGCCACTGACAGGAGAAGTAAATAACACTGACCCTCTTGTGACAATACAAACTGTTGGAGCTGGCATTCATTTAGATGTTGCTTGCACCACCCACCCAGACCAGACCAGACACCCTTCACCCCATAAACGAATGCCCAGCTGGATGCAGCCTAACACAGGCACACACACAGAAACGGTGTTGACCTGGCCTCCGAATTCACTAGATCCCAAACTCATCAAGTGTCTGTCTGTGGGATGATCCACAGAGGCCCCTCCCCTCAATCCAAAGGACCCAAAGGCCCCCCACTAACACCATCCTGTTGCCAGAGACCACAGGACACCCTCAGAAGGCCCATGTCCATTCTCTGATGAGTCACAACTGTTTTGGAGACACATGGGAGACCTATAGCAGTTATGCCTGACTGGTGTATAAATCTGGGTGAACTAAATGCAGTTCCTCACATGACCACTTGGTTTCAAAACCGAGATGAGGAATTTTAAGGCGTTACACAAACCCAGCAAACACATACATTTCCTACAAAAGCTGTTTCAACATAATGTCACAGCATCCTTAGGAGACCTTTAATCACGCAGCGCTGCAGATCTCTGTGTCATACATCCCACCGCCATAGCCTTTCTTCTGTGGAGACATTTCACATGTCTCAGCATATGCCAGCGTCACGGGCCATCTATTGTCTAAGCGACTGCCATGGGAGAATGACTCACTGGCCTGGCTGTGACACGATTCCTCCTTTGCTCACATCCTACCCCCAACCGTTGGTGTCACGACTGCTCACATTCAACCAGTTTTTACAGCCATTTAAAGGTTAACCTCCTATGGGCATTGATGACACTGAGCAGAATATGAAACAATGATGCTGCTGCTATTTTAAAGCCATGTCGCAGTGTACCAGGGTATCTGACAGACACGCGTAGGCGTGATGCTATTTTACAACTAAATCCATTTACATCAAGTACACTTTTCCTCTTGGCCCATTATTTTGACGTTCCTCACCAATAGAGACCTACTGTAGCAGGAAAAAAAATAATCCCTTTTACTCCTGAAATGTGAGCACATGTGAAGCTGGGCACATTTCACCCAAACCAAATCTCACCCACACTGTGAGTCAGGTCGCTTCAGCAAATAAAAAGCAAGAAAACAAAATTTATATTCAGCATTAAACTAATGCTAATTAAAACGGCTAATGGGAGCCAACGTTTTCAGTGAAAGTGACAAATCACAGTTTTTACCAACACATCTTGGAAGCCAGTAACCCCTCAGCTCAGTCACAGAAAAAAAAGGTAAATCTCTTTTTAGTGGAAGTAGCTGAAGAAAATGCACAGTTACATCCTTTTCCTCATCCATCCATCCATACAGGTCACCTGATAAACAGTGAAGGTCAAGCATGCAAGCAGCTCTGTCAGTGGATACAGAAATCCAAGTGTGATGGTGGTTAATAGGCTGAAGCTCATCGATGATTGCTAACCGATTGACCACGCCGTGAAAGGGACCACGTATGCTCATCGCCAGCTGGAAATAATGTGATTAGAACTCACATCAGTGACTGCAGAGTATGAATGTTGCCTAGGCAACTGATCTTAAGGCACCATTATTTTATACTGTCCCGCTATATGACAAATAACATTGCAGAGATCAATACTTTTATATGTGAACAAGCAGTCTGACTTGTAGTGACAGCCCCACCAAGAATTATTGCTCCGCTTTGCACTCTGTCTGCAAGACGTTTTGTCAGCTTCTAACTAGTTGGCTCTAAAGCCTACAGCTAACTGCAGAGAGAACGCAGGATCAAACTGCATGCATGTGGTCATGAGAAGGAATTTGTCTGACACAGACTGTTTTTATCCACCACACACTTAGTTCTAGTGATTGCTCACTGTTAGCAGGCTATTATTAACCGCCTCCTCTCTTTTCACCCGGTCCCGAAGTCAAGCCTTTCGGTCCATGCAGTCTTATTTCATGCAGACACTACTTCGGTTTGTCTGGGGAAAGGAAACACCCAAATTAGCTTATTGTGTGAAAACACGCAGGTTCTGGTGGTGAGTGTCTTTATAGCGCAGGTGTTTCAGCCAGTCAGGCAGCCACCTCCCCACCGCCACCATCACCCAAACCCTTTTCTCATGCAAAGTAGAGAGTGATGGAGGAATTTTACATGGCTGGATGCAGTACAGTATGTTATCGCCTGAAGTGGAAAAGTAGGTCATCAGCTTTGCAGGGAGCGAGTGGAGCTTTGCTGCTTTCTGCTGCAGAAAAAGGATGCCTGCTGCACTTTAAATATACAACCAATGTGAAATTGCACTGATGAAAGCACAGCAAGTGAAAAAGAAAACAGATATTGATTTTAAAAGAAAGACTACAGGAAGACAAACGAATTCTTCTCATGGTGCACATACTGCGGGAATGGGACTCTGACAAACAGGCGTGGCAAACAATGGAGGCTGAAATGCAGATTTATCCAATGCAATCAATCACCTACTGCCTGAGAAAGTACTGAGCTCATAAGAGGAGTACAGCGGAGACACACTTCATTACTGTCTCCTAATAACAGCAGCAAGCATTAGTCTACTTTAAAACTCAGTGCATCCTTCAGCACCATCGACCATCCTGTTTAAAAAGAATGCCTATAAGCAGTGGGTAGGTGTCACCGGTACTACTCTTGACTGCTCCGTACTTTCTTATACAGCCTTCTCAGTCAGCGTTGAAAACCCGCATCCTCCTCTTTGGCAAACACGACACTTGCTGCGCCACAAGGTGCCAACCTTTTTCTAATCCGAGTCTTTCTACATGCTCTTCCAACGCAATGTAAAATTAAATGCACATTGTCACTGCTGCGCTTGCAATGCTTGACTTAGTCTACATTTAAAACCAAGGGATCAATTGAATAATTCCATTATAATGTCAAGTGCCAGATCTCTTAAAACCAATCACAACCCAGTGATATCAAATCTAAAGTAGCGCTTTGACTTTTCCAGTATTTTTGCCAACACTGCACCATCCGTGGGTGGTTTTTCACAGTGATCTGACTTTTCAGGATGAGGTTATGAATGTAGCACCGTCCCGCTTCTTCCATTTCGCAATACATCAAAAGTGACTTTCCTCCAAGCAAGCCAATAACAGTTATTTTTGTATTTCACATCTCCAGCATGTGCCAGAATGGAGCAGCGCTGCAGAAATAAGTATAATGACCCCAGTAATACCATTCACTGGCACCTGTAGTTGTAATTCAAGAGAGAACGAAGGGAGAGTGTTAAAATTTCTTGTCGAAACTGAGTGAGGGATGTTGCACAATATTGCGTGTGCCTTCAATGGACCACCAGAAACAATATGCTCTGTGTGTAGTGTAAAAACAAACACAGCATGAGTCTGGATCTTTCCAAACCCCATTTCCAACATGGGTAACACGTTGGCAAATACTTGTATGCTTACTACCTATCCACAAAATACCTTAAAAAGTACAGGCTGCCATATAAACTGTTCAGCCCTAACCTACTGCAGGGAGCAAAATGTTCATGTTACCTCCAAGGGAAAATTCATTAAATCATAAAAGGGTTATGGTAACGGTTCTATTTTTTCTTATTTAACTGTCCAGAAGGCTTAGATCAGTTCCTAACAACTTCACATTAGATTTTAATTGGTAAATAAACACAATTCAACAATATTTAATATATATATATTGTTTTCCTGTTATGAAACGCTAGTGCTATTCCCCGTTGAGTCCAGAGTTACCTGTTATCATCATCTGGGGTCAGTAGATCGACCTACAAACCTCTGACCTGGATGATGTCATCTCTGAGCACTGCACGCAACCCACATGACTTGTTTACCTGTAATTTGCTACTGCTGTTTTTTTGCAACATGGCTGAATATTTTTCCAATTCTGAGATTGTGGACAACGACTTTGTGATGGACGTCCTTGCCATTTTGAGCCAGAGTGTACGGATGAGGAGCTCGTTGAAAGGAGGATGCGGAGGCAGAGAGAGGAACAGCTGGCCAAAGAACAACAAACCGCTGCACGTCCGTGAACAGACAACAGGTAAACGGGGAATAGCACTAGGGTATCATAACAAAATATTGGCGAAATGAATGAGTTTCGCGGCAGATAATGCATTATTTAGAGGCTGCGTTTCGGTGCCCCAGTCACTTCCACTGTATGGCTAAACGCAGCGCTCCGCAGTAGCTATATATCTTCCAAAGGACTAAAACTAATACCAAAGTTATACGGGTGAGTAAACAATCGTATTATATGCCAGAAATAAGTCCAGGTCCAGGTTGTATAAAACCCCCTTTAACAAACTTCAACAAAATGTTTCCCCAAGAGCAGATTTGAACTCTGAATTTTGCCAACATCACACCATTCAATAGTCATATCAATAATCTCTTGTTTTCACTCCGAGCTACACTGAGTGATTGCAGTCAACTGAGCTGATTGTACATTTTACATGTGGCAGGTTGGTGGAAGTATCTGATACCACGCTGAGCATACAACACTCACATGGGTCACTTAGGACAAAATCGATACGGGCCCTGCTTTGCTAAAGTCCGTATTAATTACGCTAATTCAGTGAATGCCTATTGATCGCCGACGACATGTGGAGGCCCTTTAGATAAACAGAAAAACGAGTAAGATGCAGCGGCTGGGATATAAAAACAAGATGGAACATTGAATATAAAATCCATTCTGCCAGAGCTGCATGTTCAATGGATTTTGGATAAAAATATTCAAACACATATGTTATTCTAGCCTTCCCTGACAACATGCACCGTACAGTTCAGCTCTGAAAATATGTTCAAGGTAGTACGGGTCAATGACCACTGTCTGGTTTTTAAGGGCTAAGTAAGTTCCGGATGGTCTGTAGTGAAGGAAAGTGTCTTTGCTTTGAGCAACCTTTGGGTTTTCTTTTGTTCCCTGCTTTATGTTCTAACCAGTTTTCCTGGTGGATTTGAGTTTTGCTTCCTGTCTTTTCCTGTTACCTCACTGTGATTCCTCTCACCTGTCTCTTGCCTTGTGTCTTTTGTCTGTGCGCTCCTCCTCTTGTCGGTCTCACCCGTCTCTCGTTATTCCATCAGTCTGTGTGTGTGTGTGTGGGTGTGTGTGCATAAATAACCCCTGCCTTCCCGCTTCGCTCTTTGTCTGGTTGTCTGTGATGTTATTCTTGTTTATCCTTCTGTTAAGTTTGTCATGTGGCCTCTTTAGTTTTGCTCTTTGTTCGTGTGTTCTTGTTTTGTTTGTTTTTTTAACATTACCTGCATAACCTGCAGTTATTTTTGTTCACTTTGTTTCCTGGTTCTCCCTCCCTCTGTTTCCTGCATCATATGAGGGGCTCTTCCAGAAAGAAATGGCGTTCCATCCAAGGAAATTATTTTCACTTCTTGTATTAAGTGCTGAGAAAACAACTCACAACTCACAACGACACCAACTCACTATCAAACGACTGTGATTATTAAATAAAATATAACCTCTATAAAGTCCCTAGTCAGTGATGGAGGCTATACTTTCTTTTTATGACAGTACCACAGGCTTATTATTTAGACAGTCCATCTTGCTCGTGCGATTCCAAACTAAATAATCGCTTAACTGTACTTGGCAGGTCTTCTTTTCTCAATACTGAGACAAATGATTCACTATGTGAAAACTGAAGCTTCCCACATGCTGACTGTCTTTTCCCAGAATGCCGCTGTGGGTAAATTAAGAATAAATATAATTAATAGATTTAGGAAATACAATCCCATATAAAACACAGACCTTACAGTAAATGTCTCTCCTTTGCACCCATCTCATCAATCTACAGCACCAGAAAAGCGATTCCTCGCTAAACAATCCATAACAGCTGGTGTTTGCCTGGCACCAAGTCTGCTTACTCCCCCACCTCCCCTATGTTTCTGCATACCGGCATGTCAGCTTATAGTCCACGCGCTCACACACGCGTCAGCAAACAGATGACACATCAGGGGTGTTGGGCAGGTGCTGCAGCGTTTTGAGTCGGCACCATAAAGCCGTGAAGTATTCTGTTGGCACACCAGATTGTCGGGGTGAGCGGGGATGTTGAGTAAAGTTTTACGTGCACGATTACCGGAAAAGCTAATTTCTTTTTAGAGTTGGTTGTGGTTGTGAAGGTGGTGTGTCGCTTTAACCTGAACATGTCTAAATGTTGGCATTTAAAAACCATTCCTGGAATTGCTGGTAGTGAAATGATGGTGAGGCCTTGCATGAGCATGCACAGCATTAGTTGCCATGGTTACGGCACCACATCTACCCTTCCAAAACCAAATTGTGAACATCAACAATTTGCCATGCTTCCGTGTTCAGACAGAAGAAAACATATAATTGTTGCGACGCATTCACTCGCAGCATTAATTTGTTGTTGTATTAGAGAGGACCACGGCAAAGTTGTTTTGTGTTTTCACATGAAAATGGCTTCTTAGTTCTGATGAAATGTGAGCTCCACCTTGTAAAATACTGCTAATGACTTCTGTTGCTGTACCTCAGTGGTTCGCAAAGTGGGGGGCCCGACCCCTAGGCCATTGCAGGGAGGGCGCAGGACCCAGATGGAATTAGAGGGTGACAATTTTTTGGGAATCCCGCGGGTCACGGTATTCCTGCGGTACGGGAGTCAGCTTCACTGTTGGAAACGTGATAGGGACGGGATAGAGCAAATAAGCAACGGGAACGGGATGGAGTCGGAGATTAAATAAAAAAAATGGCGCTGCAATGCGGTGAGTGCGCCCAGCTTTAGATAACAACATAGGGAGTGGGACGGTATTTGGGAGTCTTTCTGTTGGGATTTTACGGGATGGGGGGACTGTCATGTGATCAGGATATGACAGGAGTATTTTTGTGGGCTTGGGATGGGGTGGGAGTGACAGTTGATTCCCGTGTCACCCTCTAGATGGAATGAATGAATCAATAAACGACACTGCTAGCGATGAGATGGACAAGTTTTTGACGAGCTCCCACGCAAATGCAAACCTGTTACACTGAACATAATTACACAGTAAAGTTTATTTTTATTTGTTCAAAAAAGGTTGAGATTTGTATTAATTACAATGTGTGTGTGTGTATAACTCAACTTAGACTAAAGAGCTGAGCTGTCATTCTGGGAGAGTAATGGGACGGTGTGTCACTTTGACCTGGCCAACATGTCTAAATGTTGGCATTTAAAAATCGTCAGCAGGCCTCAGACAGATGGGTCCCTCCATATGAGCTGGGTGCTGCTCAAGGTTTCTTCCTATTAAAAGGGACTTTTTCCATTACCACTGTTGCCCTCAGGCTCGCTCTGGGCGTTTCAGACTGCATTTTGTGAAGTGTCTAGAGATAATTTGTATTGTTATTGACGCTATATAAATAAAACTGAACTGAAATGAACTGAAAATACAAACTGACGTCATCATACAAGTTGGAGCGCTGTCCTACCTGCAAATATGTTCAAGATTTTATTCAAAACATCTAGTGTTACTCCATTAGCTCATCATATCATATCATCTGATGATAAAGCAGGAGCTTCATATCTTTTTTCACGCGCCATAACCTGTCAATCAACCATACCCCACTGATTTAAGGAAGCCGGCTTCAGATGGCATATCAGCGCTTCACTGATTCGACTGGAACATTTAACCCATCCACTGACCTGAGCGTATTAGATCTCATCTGAATTGCGTCTGGCCATATGCAGGAGATCAATACACTATTACCTGGGTTGTTGAGTCGCAGAGAATGGAAGCACTGTGCGTACACGGCTGCACAGATCACAAAACATGACTTATATTTTCCAGGACTGTATAAACAATTAAAATCACACTGAGTTTGTTTTGAACTGATCTTGAAATATCCTGTGAATCATTAAGATTTATGACTGTTTTTATGCTTTCATCTTGCTTGTTCTTCCGCCCCTAATCTAACAATATCCTACCAGCCAGCAATGGAAGCTGAGGAAACACTTGACCAGCTGCAAGGGCAAAGCCTCACCTTGTTATTCTGTCATACAATGGTTTGTCCATCCTCGCCTTCATAGACAGGATGGGTGAGTGGTTAGCTCTGTCATATCTCATACTGCAGCTCACTAAACTCCAAACTTCACATCTCTCTGCCTAGAACTGCAACAACTGCGGACACACATTCCTTGGAAACCTGTGCACACAAGTGAACAAATCAATAATACGCATTGCAAAAATACTCTAAAAAGATACTCGCAAATATTCGCTGTAGAATAGAGGCCTATAACATCTGTACAGCTGTGATTGATTGTCCTTGTCCTATAACCTCATCAGAGAAACAAGAACCATTCTGTGTCTTCCATCATGTCCACTGTCTGTCTCCGCGTGTGCTGTCATTTTGATTCATTGTACCTGCTCCACAACTTCAATCAAATGATAGTATACCTCCGGATACAGTAATCATTAAAGGGTTAATGACTTTCCAGCGACTTTTAAATCGTTTTTCAGCGTTAACTCCTACTCAAGTCAAGTTGGTGTCTAATTAACGGCACAATAATAACACAATAAGGCCTCCCACGTTAATGTTTAAACAAACAAAAAAAGCAAAGAAAGAAGGATTGTATCATCAGGAGAAAGGAGAGAGGCAGAGCAGGTTTTATCATAATAAGACTTAAAGAGCAAAACAAATAAGTTTCAAACAGACCCTGGTCATTTTTTTCCATACTGAGTAAATATACTGGTCACACTGAGACATGAACAACACCAAGTTGTAGAATTTCTGTTTCATGTAATATGACTCGATGTGACAGAAAAATGCCCATTATCAACAAAACTGAACTTTGACGTCGCTCTTTGTCCCTCACCATTATCTACTAGACAGATAATGGTGCTAAAAATGGTGTGCTAAAATTTGGAGGGATGTTCAACGAGGGACGTTAATGGGGTAATGGGATGATACTGCCAAAGTGAAGTGTACCATTTTTTTAAATTATTTTGTTAATGTGTTACACTTTTATCATCAAAATCAATTAACTGTTTCTGGCCACATCGCAGCTCTGTTTTTGGTCTCCTCCACCTTCTCAGGTAGTATGGGCGAACACAATACACAAGCTCCGTGAATTAGTTTACAACAAAATGGCTTTTTGGACGAAGGTTGAAGGACAGTCAAATTGTGTGTAGCGGCAGCATGATAAGATTGAAATGGTGCGTTGCCAGGCTCTTTCTGATGCGGACCGAATCTTGGTACGGCAAGTTCTAACTTAAATCAAGAGGACACACTCAGCTATTCAGCCGGCTCCTACTTTTTTAATGAGATGGAGAACTTTGAAAGGCTGCTTTGTGGGACAGCTGCATGTCTAACCCGTGCAAAATTTTGTTTTACATTCAAATACGATGGTGAAAGTGATCCACGCGAGTATTTAGGTGCCTTCTATTTTTTTGCAGAGGGGTGACAATGAATTAAGTGTATTATTCACTATGAATATTACCATGGCAACCACCCAGTGAGAAATGGAAACCAGGCTTGTTCCTATGTGCTAAAATCACTGTGTCAGAATAGTTTAACTTCATTCACCCCCAAAAAACGCCCTCCTTATCAGATAATCTTAAAAAAATAAAAAATGACAAACAGATATGATGTGCTCATTGTGTTAACAGATTATCTGTAGTGTCGTTAAGCAGAAGAACAACCAGCGTTATGCTTCAGTGCTGTTGCTGCTTTTGTTTCTGCAGATCCATCCCCTGACAATGCAATAATTGCCTTTATGTAGGAACCGGCCTTATCTTCCTCTGGCTTGTCTCTCATTTTAATGTTGCTATCCCGGAGACTAATGTACCAACCACATCATAAACTCTTCAGACACTTTTACCTTCCCTTTTCAGCTTCTAGGTGAACACTATATCATTGCTGAACTTTTTTCATTAGTGCACACTAAGCCTGGGATGGGTTTTATTTGACTGTAAAGGCGTTGAGATGTTTATTGTTTCACAAGAACTCCTGAACTTGACTGTGACTTGCAGTAAAACAAATCCATATACACTGGTCAGTGCTCTGATATCTAAGCAGCCATAAACAATCCACTACTGTACACTTGGTGAACGCGTGGAGGAGAGCTGAGAGCTATTCCGGGAATCAACTGGGAGCCAAATCAATGAGTGACCTTGAATATAGAGCCTCAACTTGATGGACTCTGCATCACGGCCACTGATCGTAAAAGCTATTGAATGCGCTGAATTTATATTGTTGCTGAGCAGACAGTTCAAATATCGAAGCTACAGTGCTGTGCACTCCACTGGGGAGGTTTTTAAACCCCGCAGCAGCTGGTGAAGCTGGTGATGAAGGCTAACTGCTCCTCTAAAAATGTTAACAGGGAAGAGGAGCGGTGAGAGTCCAGCGTAGATCTTTTTATAATGTATTCTCAGGCCTCTGTCCAAAATGGGATTTCAATAAGGATTTGCTAATCTAGTGATGACCTATAAACTCCACTGTTGCCAACGGTGGCCAAGCCGACACCATGACAGACCAAAAAGCACCGGCAGGATGACTCAACATTGTCAACAACTGTATTCTGTTTAGTTGAGCCAGCAGGAACCTCTCTGCTTACTGGCATGGTTTAATGGGATACCTGGAAATAACACCTTGTTTATAACATTAGTTCCTTTACCTGCTCCTGAAAGTGGGGGCTTCCGGCGTCCATATTGCATTAATCCAGCATTGAAATCGATAGCAATTCATTTGAGTTTACCGCTACTGCAGAGGAAAGGAATCTGAAATAGTATAGTTCTACATTAATGACCTCATCCTGAACATTTGGGGATGGGTGACTGATAGATGGCTGCAATATCCTGTAATGTTTCCCTCTATACCTCTTAAATCAGATTTATGAGGAGAGAGAGATTTTGTTCTCCTATTCAGGAGAGTTTTGACGAGATCCAATTTTAGTAAAAAAAAAAAAAAAAAAAAAAAAGAAGAGAGAGAAAGAAAAAGGCTAAGACAGAATACAAGGAAGTGAAGCTGTTCATAAATCAAATCTGGTTTGGCCTGAAGTGATCCTTCCTCAACTGCAATTGCCATTACTTACTTGCACCTGTTTTCATGTGGAAGCTCAAACTCCCTCCATAGGGAACAGTGTTTAACACAAATCCACCAAGGTCCTGTTTCAGCAATCTGTTTCTTTAGTCCAACACCTACAGCGGGCATACTGTATGTGGTCATCTGGATAAAGTGTACCACCTATGCAAAGTGTTTTTTTCTGACATCGTTCTGTTGTATGTTTTCCTTGGATGATGTCAAACCTGCTGTCACGATTACTCCATTAATCAACAACAATCAGATGATAAAAACCCTTAATGTCAAATGAAAATGTTAAATATTAAATAGCTCATAGGCTGATATAGCTATCACAATATGAGTCTGGTGACACATCATTTGGATTTCATTATGGGGCTTGTTGTACATAGACTGTATAAAAAAAATGGACATCATGCTCCTCAAATGTAAAGTCATAGCAAGTAGAGCTCCCCTTGGTGGGTGGCTAGTATAGGTCACACATACAAACTAATATTTCCCAAGGATGGTTTCTGTCATTTTAAGTAGTTAATATACTTTAATGCTGATTTATGTTCAAGTGTCGATTTTTGTAAATAGTTTTGTTTTGGTGACGCAGGTAGAGTATTAATCAAAGAGGACAAATACTCAAATGAATCAAACGCAAATGAGAGTAAGACAAGGCTGAGCCCATATCCCTGCAATTCTAGCGTCAATTTGGCCAAAGCCAGGAAGCAGAGACGCGTCACCAACATTTCCCCACAAACATTTTGTGGGTGGGCTGGCTTTATGGCAGACTAGCTCATCTAAGAGTGGCTATCCTTACATGGACACTACTTCTTCAGAGCAACTTTGTTATGAAAGAGAGTTTCATGTTTTGGTCTCATTTTCTCCAGGTGATTACATGGGCTTACAAACTGTGAGCAAAGCCATGTTTCTTCATTATCCTCCGCCTCCACTGCCCATCGCCTCTACGTATCATCCTTTATCTCCCCATGACTCCCTCCAACCCTCCATCAACACCAACAACGTCTTCGAGAGCTCTTCCAAAACCAATTAGGAGGTCAAGGTCATATGGACTTACATCCATCACCTCCTACATCAACCTGCTTTGGAGTCTAGTGTAACTAAAGTGAATGGATTGCTACTGACACATGTCGTTGACTCAAGGTCTTAATAAGATTCACACTCTTCACCTACTGTATGAGAGGAGTCTAATAAGGACAGACAAGGAACTGCCTAAATAATAAATGGAGCTGATAATGGAAATGTGATTGAAATCACCACCAGAAAGGAGACGAGGATAGAGACTGGACTTATTTTGCATATATTTGTGAGACATGATGAGTTCATTGGTTAATTAAGCATAAATACCCATTATAGCTTTAAAGATTGCAGCTGTCACCAAGTCAATAAATACATTGTTAACAGAAAATAAACATATTGTAAAAACTTGCTGGACAGTTTGTTTTCACTCTCACATCTACACGAGCCAACAGTATGATTATAACGTATGAAGAAACGTCAGTGCATAGACACAAAGCCTCCATCTCTGCAGTGAACTATGCATGAGGTAAACTTTGAAACGGAGTCACATGACAAGACGTGTGAAAATTATTGTAATTGCAACAACTGCATTGAGGGCTATTTAATAAAGTTCTGCATCAAATGTTACTTTTGGAAAGCCACCGGCCACAATTTGATAACCCAGTGAATGTAGTGCTATTTACCCTACATTGAAAAGTATTTTATGGCGGCACAGTGGCGAGTAAGCACTGATGCCTCACAGCGAGAAGGAGTTTGCATGTTCTCCCTGTGTCTGCGTGGGTTCTCTCCAGGTACTCCGGCTTCCTCCCACCGTCTAAAGACATGCTCATTAGTTTAATTGGTGATTCTAAATTGGTTGTAGGTGTGAGTGTGAATGGTTGTCTGACTCTCTGTGTTGAGACTAGACTGGAGACTTGTCCAGTGTGTACCCCGCCTCTTGCACAATGAGAGCTGGGATAGGCTCCAGCAGACCCCGCGACCCTTCACAGGAACAAGCGGTTACAGAAGATGAATGAATGAAAATTATCTCTAATATTTAGACTACAACTCCATTAGTATAAATAAAGAGGTAGACGTACAAACTCATTTTACGACTGGAAGGAGAAACAAACCCACTTTGAAACATTATCAAAGACTTGGATATTAACAGATTTTTGGATATGCACAAATACTACAACGCCAGCCTTTTTCAAAAAGCGGTTGAATGAATGAAAGAAGGAGGCACAAGTCTGGTACCGGTGGAAAACGGAGGAAGAGGAATTTGGGGATTTTGGTAGGGGCAAAAACATTGTTGAAATACTTTAAGCAGCACATAGCAAACAAATTTCTCCATTAAAACCATTTTGATCGGATGTTCCAGCTTAACTGTTGATAAGGATACTTGGACAAAATGTTCTACACTAGATACGTTCACATGCCCCGAAACATTAACACCACCAGTAACAAAAAAGTCAATGAACAAGGTATCATATCTTGTGAACTAAAGGCTTAGATAGGATCATCAGTATTCAAAGTGTCAGAAGAAGTGCCAACAACAACTGTACTGTTGAGGTAACCACAAGAATGAGTCAATCCTTGTACACGCCCATGTTAAAATGTCCTGGTTTACACCAGAAATAAACATGTCTACAGTTTGGTACAAAATACTGTATACAACTCACCTATTTAAATAGTTTTTAGTCTTAGGAAATTAACTCACTATCCATTTTCTCAAGCAAAGCAGACAAATGGACAATCTGCCTCAGACATTATCTCATTCTGACCCCAAAAAACAGGCGCACACATACAGAAACCCTGAAAGATGTGCTGTTCTGCTGCTCATTAGTCCACAGCAACTCTGAGCCAAGCTGCCTCAATTAGAAAAAAGAAACTTTAAATCACCTTCATATTCACAGTCAGAAAACAAAAAAACTCCACAATAACCCAGAGCATGTGCAGAATCAAAAGTAAAAGAAACTGTATTTTGAGTTTGACTGCAACGATGATTCATATTTTTTTGCGAGGTCAGCACACAAATACAGCTTGCATTTACCGGGGACTTAGTGGTGTTCAACGCAGACATGACTAACAGTACATAAGTATATTCTTTCAGTACGTGGGTAGTTGTGAAGCTGTCATCCCTGGATGGCCGGTCTCACCCTGAGCTCTCCTCTCCGTCATGAGAAGTGAGTAACGTCTGTGAAGAACTATTATTATGGTCTGCCTGAGGAGGGTATTAGGGATAGGCTGCAGTGGATGCTGATTTGCGGAGGGGTTTCATAGAAATGAAGGTGGTACATTCTTATTTCACATTTTTGGCTGAATATTTGAGAAAAGGTGAAACAGAGAAACACCCTCTGATGGGGCTACCGCGCCCTCAAAAACACTTTTACATGTGAAATTCCTTTGATGGCAATAAAATCACTGACACAGCAAGCAATTTATGAACCAGCAATGAAGCACGATTTTTGCTCTTTCACACTAAAACTGGAATAAATTTCTGGGTGAAAGAATTTTTTTTTAGCTAAAATTGATTGCATTGCTTCTCTGTGGTGAAACCCACACTCAAGTGCAACTTTCACTCTGCTTCAGTTGCAACCGTTGTCGCGATGTGTTTCCGCAGTCTCTTGGCGACCCCATCCCAGACAGCGGTGTATTTCATATTGTTAATTTTCACAAAATCTTATTCCGGTCCCTTCTACTTTTACAGTGTCAATTTATTTACCCTCTGCAATCTCCCTTAACAGAGTTTTCTGACCGTCCAGCCGCTGCAGTTCAGCAGCGATAAGCTTTCGAGGCTTTACCGGCAGCACTGAGTGCTTCTCTGACTTTACTTGCCCTGGGTTTCACCTCTAGAGCAGCAGAGAGGCAAATAAATTGTCTTTTGTTTGGTCAAGTCTGAAAGAGTCTGAAAGAGCGGCAGCCACTGCTTTGCAAACACGTTGCGTGGAAAAATTAAAGAATAAATCCCTAAAAATTCTCCTAAAAATATGCTAAATCTGAAAGGCAGGAAAGAATGGTGTTCAGCAAAGCTAGAAATGCCACATTTATGTGTCATAAAATAAGAAAACCATACCAGCAAAAAAATTTGACAAACTTAACAAAGCTGCACTTTTCATTATATTTCTGAGATGAATGAGTCCACCTTGTTTCAAACCAATCCTCAGATTCTAAGTAGTCAATTTCCAAGTTTTACTTGACAGGATAAGGAAATTAAATCACTGGACATAAGCGGACAGGGATACTGGGGGTTTCAAAGTGATTCCTCTGTAGGTACACTGATGTGAAGCAATGATGATCCTGCACTTCTTGAAGTATTGCATCACTGACTTATGTAAGACTGCTTTTTGTTCCTGGTTTCAGCTCAGATAAAGACGTGCCATCTAGTCAGTCACTTACACAGAGAGGTCTCCAGTATGGCGCAATATGGTGAAATCAGGGCTTTATTACAACACTGAAAGTCGTGTGAGGAGTATTTCCTTTGGACCTGATGCCTAAGTTTTCTAAGCCCTGTGTTGAAATACGGCTTATTCCGTCCGCTCAGTCAGTCAGTCAGAGGGCACATGAAAAGCCTGACAGCTACATGTTCATCAGACATGTGGTTTTCCTCAATGCGATTTGTTCCTGACTGCCCAGTCCTCTGGTACTGATACCATTATGAACTGATGCATAAATCAGGCGTCTATATAACACCATCACCGTCAACAAAGGAGTCCACTCAAACACGAGCAGGCTTTTTATTTCCCCCAAGAACTCATGATAAAATTGGTATGAAGCCATTAAAACATTTTGATGCACGCTTCTTCGTGCCTGTCTGCTGTGTCTTCTCAAACACAAGGGGGACAGATTTCTAAATGATGCCATTAGCTAAGCTTAAAATTAAAAAGTCAACCCTGTGCTGCTCACTGTGGCCACAGAAGTTTAGTGAAGGAAATTTGGTCTAGGGTTGTTTCGTTCGAAATTAAGTCATTTGGACGGGCTTCTAGTGGTGATGGGCGACAAATGACAGTGAAAAAAACTTTTAAAAGATGGTTAGCAGAGATTAAGGCCTGCACCAAGAAGCCTACGTCACATAATTCATAGAAATGATTGGTTGTAAGGTTAACTGGGGGAAGAGTTTATTTTTTTCTTTGAATCAGCTGAAACACGCCCCATAATAACAGGCTCAGGTTATGATAAGAACTGAGTCTGGCTAGCTTAATCAGTTAGCACAGGTAACGATGCTCAAAATCCACCAAGAAGACTGACACAATCACAGTATGTCTGAGGAAGATTTCCACCTTTAGGGAAGGTTCCAAACAGGTTTCCACACATTAAATATGTAGATTCAGCCAGCAGCTGGTTAGCTTAGTTGAGCGTAAAGACTGAAAGCTGAGGGGTACTGCTAACATCTGTTCAAAGACAACAGAATTCAGATTCCAGCCTTTATACACTAACTGTGCTGCAACTTCCTGGCATGACAACAAAATTCTGAGAAGTCACTGCACCTGACCGAGGAATAGTCCCATAGAGAGCCAAGTATCAGTGAGGTATAATTCCTCTGGACACCTTGTAAAATATTTACATTGTCTAGAATAGCATCAGCCCAAGAGGGCTTCTAGGAAACACGTTAACGTGGCTCTCCATGATTTTAACAAGTCAGCGACGTTATTCACGATATCAGATCAACATTTAATGTGGTTTTAAGGTGAATGAAAAGCCTAGCTATAGTATGGAGTAAAATAAGAATATAAATATGAGCCAAGGCCACACCACAGACACTCAAACTCTCAAAGGGTTAAGAAAAGTTCTACCTGCCTGTCATTCTGTATATATATTATTTCACTCATGTTCTGCTGATGTTGAACTGGATGCTGTCCCTTTATTCACACCTGCACAAAGTCTCCAGTAAACATCTCATTTGGGAGAGTGTGCGGGCGAAAGAAGTAAGGCCCCAGAAAGTCTGACCTGAGAAATCAGATGAGGTGAAGCCAGCCAGTCATCGATTTAGAGCTCAGTTAAAAAAAAAAGAGCAAGATCAGCCATCAGGATATAACAGGTTTAGGCAACAGGGGCTTTTTGCTACAGTAGAGCATGAATAAATAAAGAGCGGAAGTTTGTATTTAATGAGAGGGCACGTGGCATAAAAACTACAGTAGCTCCGGGACATGTTCAGCAAGCACTGCTTCAGCGTGTGTTAGATTTTCTCTTCCACGTAATTCCGTATTGGCGTCATTTCAATGTAAGGCTGATTGTCAATAATTGTGTCTGAGAGCAGAGGAAAATGACTTCACCGAAACTACAACACAACTAGCCGCCCTGCAGCACTTTCCTGCACATTTCTGGAGCCTGTCCTCTATTAACAGCTTGTCACAGCAAGATGACACACTTCCAACCCCGCACGCCCACCTCCACCACCCTAGCTCTCCACACACAGATTATATTCCAGGTCAGTTGTTGCTTGAACTGCATACATTCAGTCAGAACGAGAAACCCAAATCAAAATCCTGATGATGGCAAACAAAGACAGCTGGAAAGGATGATGGGGAAGTGAGAATGTGGTAATGAGTGGGAGGGTGTGTGTTCGACTGTGAGTTTGTGTGCGTGTGTGTGTGTGCACATGAAGGCAGGCAGGAGGAGGAAGGGAGGTTTGTGTTTTCAGGCTTCAGAACATTTCTTTTTTTTTGTAATAAACACAGCTTCTCCTCTCCAGACAACCAACAAACGGGAACTGTTTCACTACATTGCTTTGTAAGAAGAGAATGATGTGTGTCTTCGAGTGGAACTGAAGTGTAACCCTGTTTACGTCTATAGTCCTAGTCCACTGGTTTAATATATTGAATTAAGCTTTCTGGGAATAAGGCCAGCTCAAAAAGCTCTGAGAAGCGGTGCAGCGTGTTGACATGAGGATATGTGACTTATCGCCAAGTGTATGGACACTTGTGTTGGCTAATTAATAACGGGGACTGTGCTTCAGAATGAGTATTTAACAGATGAGGACTGAAATGGCCTCTATTCTCTGCATTATGTGGTCTGTCCCTGTGGTGGTTATGTTGAGAATTAACTCTGTGTGGTTTGACGCCCTTATGTACAAGTGGTAGTTTCTTGATGATCTGATTTGATTGATCTGATCTGATTCCTGTATGCAGGCAAAACGGTGTTGTAATGTTTAAAGAGGTTGCATGTTGTTTTGCAGCGTTTAACTCCATAACTGTGGAGATACTTCTATAGCAACAACAAGCACTCCTTTTAGTCTTTCTTATAACCTGATGAGTGACCTCCAGCTGTAACCTACCCAATAAAAGCAGTTTCACTTCTCGGGCTGCCTTCTCCCCGTCTTCTCGGAGGTTTTTGTCAATCATCTTTGACCTCTCCGCGGCAGCTTTATCCTCGGCGCTCACCGTACAACCCATGGATCCGAAGGCAGGGGAGCACCGATCACTTGCGCAAAAACAAACAACAACAACAACAAAAAAAGCTTTCAGTGTTGGTGTTCTTTCCGCGTCTGCGATGCCAAGAATAACGATGGTGCACCTTTTTTTTATTATTTGCTTTCTGCACTGCCTTCTAAGGAGAAAACAGTTTATTCCAGAGTTTTTATCCCCGCGCAAAAAGTCAACGCTCCTTCTCCTCTGTTAACCAGAAGCTCAAAAACGTAGCCTCTTAGATGATTTGTTTCTTTAACGCTATGTGGTCCATTCCGAAAAGCTCAGCGCCCTCTGTCCTGCATCCATCCACAGGCTGAGAGTCCGCGGCACACTGCCTCGCACTTGTCTCCTCGGCCTCCTGAGCGTCACGTCCCTCGGTCGCTCGAGTGCGGCGGCGCTTTTTACAGCGCTCAATTATTAGGCTCGCGCGCGGAAAAATCCTCAGCTACTCCCGAGACAATTGGAAGCAGTCGACCAATCGACGTCAGCTGAGCAACTTGCTCGCGATAGCCCAATTAAATCAGGTGAGCGCTCCACGGTGGCTGGTGTGGAGCCAATTACAGGGGAAGCCAGCGAGGCGTGATTTTAGGAGTGTGATGTGCGGACTGCAGTGGGCGCTGTGCCAGCCTCATTCCTCTGCATTTCTCGCGCGTGCAGACCCGGAGACGACCGTTGTGATGCAGCAGCAGCAGCAGCAGCTGTTCTCGGTGAGTGACTGCACCACACAGGAGGCTTTCGCTCCGTGGAGGGATGCAGGGCGAGCTGTAAAAAACTGATAATGAATCTTTGCGTCACTTGTTTATGAAATGCCTTGACACGTAATTAGGCCGTCAGAATAACTGGTGCATAGCGCCACCAAGTGGAAAAGCTGGACATGTTCTCTTCTAGTTGATGCCTTGAATACATCATAATTATTTATACAGCAAATTTAATGGGCTATAAATGGAACGCAAAGCGATCTACATGTATAAAAAACAGATTAACTCAATTACAGCTTGCGTTTAAATGAATTTATTAACAGATTACATTTGTAACAAATAAATGTAATTATAATAATCAAAACAACTAATTTTTAATAGGTGAGTTAACATTTAGATACATATTTAGTCTATAGTCTGTCCTATTTAATGTGGAGCAACAATACTGTAGTATTATTGCAAGGTCTTATTCTTAATCTGGCTTTTCTTTTGTCCGTGTGTAAAAATAAATCGCAAGGTTTTAAGATGTGTTGAGTGAATGTGTTATAAGCAGGATGGTTTATTACTAGTTGACGTATAATGTACCAGTTACCTGTTGTTAACTTTTTGATACTGGGCTAAGCTAAGCTAAGCTAAACTAAGCTAAGCTAAGAAAGGACTTTATTTGCAGCCATGGGGAAATTAAGGTGTTGCAAAGACAGGGAATGACAAAAATAAATAAATAAAATAGAATAAGATGAGACAAGATAAACTATATGAAAGTAAATATGTTAAAGGTAAAAAAACAAAGAAAGAAAGAAAATAATGTTATTATAGGTGCATTTATTGCATTTCTGTTCTTGTAGTAGTAGGGATGACATATTGTACATAGTAGGGTAGAGTGGGGGTAGCACACTCACACCCTCAGCCCAGGAACAAGCCAGAGTGATGGCAATTCCTCTGCACACGCTCAGACAGTTCTCTCTGTAGAAAAAAAGAACAGCAACGCCTCATCATGGAGGATTGCGAGGGATGAACATTGCATTGTGTTGCGCAAAGTATAAGTAACTGTGAATTTAAAATTCACTGTACATCAGTTTCCAGTCCTAACAATAACACAGGAGTTCCTAACTAGCATAGATGTTAGTTTATGTCATACCATTTATTAAAGTTTGCAAATCAGTGGATATCTGCAGGAAAGATTTTTTGTTGTTGTTGTTGTTTCTTTTTATTGAGATACAGCTGGATAACTCAAATGACTTTGCTGTTAATTGTTAACTGTTAATTTGTCCAGTTCTAAAAATTGATATGTTTCTTATATCAAAAGACAGCTAATGCTGCTGTGACCACAGACGGATCTAAAACAAACAAGTGTTGATGTGTCACAGTGAAATGTTTCCCTAGTTTGATAGCAGTGAAGGATCAAGATGACCAGCACTGTTGGTTTAGCTTTTTTCTTTTGTAAACACACGTCAGCCTTGACAGATACGATAAGTGACACCGGGCAGATGCAGATAAGGTGTTCTTTAAAAGTACGTACGAAAATAAGCATGCTGTGCGTGTGTGGGCAATCAAGCGTTTAAATGTCTAATAAACGTGTAAACTGTGAAGAAAGTTTGGGTTACGAGGGAAATGATGACAACAGACACAATCTAAAAACATCTACAATTATTTTATTGGCAAACTAAAACTGTCCCTGCTATTTACACTTTACAAGCTGCTGTAAATATGCATCACAAATATAAAAGGTTTACATATACTGTATATACATTATTTATATAAAGTCATGTCTTATTAACCAGAATTCATAGACCTTGTTGTTTTATTTATAGCCATAGGTTACCGTGTGGAACAACAGCTATAATAAAACATCACACAGATGTGCTTTGTGCATATTCGACATGTATGCTCTGTCTGGTGATACAACTGTGGCAATTGTTAAAAAGCTGAAGGCGTTTCGAAGCAGTAGGTAGTCGGCTGTTATTTTGGCGTGATCCCTTAAAAGTGAAGAAACGTTCACTGAAACCTTCATTCACACCGCCGCAACAGCCACTGCAAGTACGCGTGGAAAAGCAAGGGACGGAGGGTGATACTTGGACTGAAAACATTTTCTGCGGTTGCTCATAATTTGTCTGTGACAACATCTTCATCGGGAGTCAGACACGCTAAACAAACACCAAATAGAATTAGATATAAATAAAATGAGATAGGTGAGGGACTTCTCTAAAGCCTGAAACTTGAGAAATACTAAAAACAAACATCTTTGGGTACGAGTAGCAAACATGTTTTTTTTTTTATTATTACTATTATTTATAGAGGTTTTGAATTTATGGTCTACATTCCTTTATAATTAAACATTCTTGTAATCCATCAAAATTGAAGTGATATTGAATTTGTCAGTGCTATTGTGGGTCTCAAAAATCACAGAGGAATTATTCGTCCACACATCTACATTGAGCTAAAAAAAAAAAAAAAGATAATTAATCATCATAACAGAAATAAAATCTGAAATGTCACTACTTCTCACATCTTTTAAGAAGTGCTTCACATTACTAATATAGCTACGGCACAGACTGCGATCTCAGTACACTTCACTATAAGATGCCAAATGTACAGTATTACAATAACATCTACACATGACAGTGCTGGAAGGAAACTCTCTGTTACTGTGCAGTTCACTAAACTACGGGACGGACAAAACTTTTCATGCAAAACACAGAGCCGACGAGACAAAATACTACAAAAACAGTAAAGCAAAGACGCTTCGGCAGAATCATTAATGCACAACACATTGTTAAAATGAATGACAAGCGCATCTTTTGAAAAAGAAAAAAAAAATACCTCCTAGTTTGCTCGGCGCAAGTACAACCAAAACTGTTTATGTGAAACTATATTTTCTCTTTAAATTTGTTTTATTTTATCATTTCTTTTTCCTTTGGATGAACCCATCCTTTAAACTTGTGCTAATTCCTAAGGAACCGTTAGACATTTTGGTGATTTGCTCTCTTTCACATTCATGACCATGAAGAGCCACCTGTTAGCTTAGCATTAAAGCCTGGAAATTGTGTATAGATGTATTTAGATATGCATGTGCGACAGGAGTTTTTTTTACATCTTTGGACTGAATTCACTCAGCGAGCTGTTGCCCCTTGACTGCAGTCTTTTCCTGAGCTCTGTGCTAGCATTTGTCTCACGGCTTTAAAAATAGCGTAGAGACATGAGAGCGGCACTGGTCTTTCCACCTGGCGTAACGGCAAATAAATAGTTTTCCATAAAGTGTGGCACTATTCCGTTCGTATCTGCAGCGTCTTGGTTTTGAATTTCCACTCGGTGTACTGTAGAAGCCTCGTCCGCCTCACTGAAGCCTCGTGAGTGGATGTTATTTGTAAAACCTGTGATCTTTAAACTCATATAGACGGTGAAGGTAAACTTGAACTTGCACTTGGTTTCAAAGTCACACTTTGGCATATCTGTGATAAAGTTGTTGTTTTTTTATAAAGAAATGTATCATCAGTTATCAAACATGTAAAATAGTCAGTTATTGTCTCTCTCTGTATATATATATAAGCTCTAAGCTAAACAATGTTTTGGATTTACTAACTTCGTCATACACAGTAGTTAAATAAAGTCCATTTGAAATTAAAAAGACAAATATAGCAGCTAGCTAAATAAATATCCACTCCTGTTTATTTATTTTTTGTTTTTTTGTCTTCTGTGTGTCTTTGTGCTGGTCCAAATGCTAGAAGGCACCAGGGTTTGTGAAGAAAATTTGCTGATTAATGCATATTGAACAAACGCTCTAAGGCCTTAAAGCACGTCTTTGCTTCATATGAACGGAGACAGTGGACGGTTCAGGTCACTGCTGGTTGAGATCGTTTGACCCGACCCGTCCGCTTTTGTGCGTCTAATGGGAAATAACTAACATGTAAAAAATTAGTTGGAAGTTGCTACTTCTCATGTGTACTGTATGGTAATACCTGCTCGTCTTCAGACTAAAAGACAACTTTTTTTTTCTGTACAGTACCAGCTGCATCTGTTTGTGTGTAAATAAAGAAGAAGCAGCAGGAAAGGACCATTTCACCATCACGGGTGGACTTAGTTGCACTAAGGAAAAACCCTGTTTATTCCTGATTAGTTAAATAAATTGCATTACCATTGCTTTGTGTTAAGTTAAATTTTAAAATGTAGGATTTTGTTCAGATATGTATAAAGTTACAGTATAAAAGTTAATTTAATTTGATCAATATAAGTGTAATTGCAGCCCATGTATTTTACCGTGTGTTTTGTATTGTTTACAAAGCCAGGCTCGGTATTGGGCAGCCCTGTAGTGTGTTCCCACTGAGGTGATAGTGCTCCCTTTACACTGTTCTCTGTAAACCCACCCACCCACCCAACCACAACACACAAAATAGCCTCTAGTGTCCTCCGGCAGAATGGCTGCTCCCTGTTGTCCAGTCAATAATTATGAAGCTTAGACTCATTACCATGAAGGAGACGCCAAGGACAGCAAAAATGACAGCCTAAAATAAAAATAAGAGAAACAAACAATTAGAACTCAGAGATTTAAGAAACAAAAAAAAATCTGATAAATGGGTGTAACGGTCGGCTAATACATATTTTAATGCCTCACCACTATCTTGGGAACGGAGCTCATGGGTTCGTCTTCTTTGGGAACGATGCGAATGTAGAAGACGGCAGGGAAGATGAAAATGAGGCAGGGAGCCGACGTCGCACCTGGAAGAATGAAGAGGGAGGAGTTCGTCAAAAACAGTAGAGGAAGAAAACACAACAAGATATATCGATAAAACGCACAGGGGGCATGTTCTTCTTATACTGATCTTAGCAGGCTGGCCTTACAAACTAAACTTATATTCAGAGTGAGGTAATATTGTGTTTTTTTGTTTTATTTTTTTGTTGTGCACCTCTCCCCAGAATTACCAGATTTACACAACATGTATAAAGTCTGCTGAAAACAGCTAAACATATTGCATCAGCTGTTGTTTTCTTTTCTTTTCTTTTCTGTAAATGGACGCGTATTCACGTGAGCCCGTTTGCTCAGACGCATTCGCATGTTTGCCCGAGCATGAGGCGTCGCTTTGAAGGTGTCCTTGGTGGTCATTTAACTTAATGTTTTCAACTCTGACCTCTGACCCGCAAAACGTGAACTTCCAGCCTGAGGACAAAGTGTGACAATAATATTGACTCAAGCTGTCGGTTTGTCCATGAGCAAACATGCACGGGCCGTGTATTTCAGTTTTGCTTTTAACGTTTGTTTGTGTCAGGAACTAGATAGGCTGGGACATAACAGACCATGCCATGGGAAGTGTGTGGGTGTTGGGGAGCAAATGGAGACAGAATAAGTAACCCATAATATTTACAATACAACCTGCACTGTGATTTAAAAAAAAAAAAAAAAGGGGATCAGCTTTTTTTTCTTTTGTAGCCATCCAAGATGGGATTTCTTGGATCTGAAAGAACATCTGCACCTCCTTTTGGCTCAGTTTTAAAAGCTCCAACAATGTCTACCTCATAAAGGGCAATGTTGGCCAATCACGGGTCATTTTAGATTCAGTATGATGTGATGGAAAATCCTACAGGAAAGGGTGCTATTTCAGCCTTGACAACAGCTACCTACACTGCAAAGCGACCCCTGAAAAAGAAGTTCCTCCAAGAGTGTTTGACAAGCTCACAATAAAGTGTGTCAGTAGGAACAGGAACCGATAAATTAAGTTTAGAGTCAGAGGTTCTGTGTCAGAAATGGCTGAAACTCACCACCACGTCCTAAGTAAGCTCCTGAGCTGCTAACTCTACCATGAAAGCCAGCAATGGGAAGCTATGCTGTTGCTAATGGTATTAGCCTTCTGCTAACTGTAGCCAGAGGTTCACGGATGTGGTTCGTTTCATGTTTGTGTAGCTAGCTAGCGCCCCTGTTCACATGCCCAAAAAGAAATCAGGACAGGAATATTCATGTTCAAGATCAAGATCATGATCAAGATTAAGTGTTAGCATCCCTTATGCTTGTCAGGATAAAGTTTTTTTTCCCCGTCCCTTACTTGAACAGTAAGAGCTGATTATGGTCCTTCCATCTGTGTCTTGTATACGTTAAGGCCTTATTTACAGCCTTATTAGTCACACTTTGCTATACACTTCAGTGTTTTGATTTTGTTCCAGCTTCACATCTAGTGCTGTACTAACCGATGATGCCGAAGATGCCCAGAATGTTGGGAGCGAAGATCACCAGCATGTTGATGAAGGTGAGCAGGATGAGAGCAATGGCAATGTGACGTAGCCAGTTGAACGACTTGGTGGGGAACAGCATCTGCTGGATGGCCCTGCGCACCTGTGGATGGAGAATTCATTCAGAAATGGCACGGCTGTGACGTTTTTTTTTGTTTTTTTTGTTTTTTTTAAATTGAGAATTAACTTACAGGGAACAACACAATGGGGACGGTCAGCGTTACAGCAGTGAGGACGGCCACTCTCACACACAGGATCAACGTGTCATAAGGATCGATCCGGCTATATGTGTGCAGGAGTTCAGCCTCCACCTTGTCTGCAGGAATTAAAAAGAGAAACATGCACATGGGAACATTGTTCAGTAATGGACAGCGCGTTGTAACAATGTGTCACCACAAGAGGGAGCCTAGGACTCTATGTCAGAAATACCACGCTGTTGAATCAAAGGGACTAAATTTCACTGGATATATGGATATATTATTTAATCTATTTGCTTGGTGTTGAAAACATTAACTGTAAAAGATGATGACTGCTCTCACCATAAAACGTCAGGTAGCCAAAGAGAGCTGCCAGGAAGTACATGGTGTACATGACTAAGATGGAGATGTTGGACACCTTTTGCATCTTCTTCTGCGTTGGACTGAAATCAGAAAGTCGTGCAAAGTTTTTTGCAAACATTCGGGCACTGACACCGTCATCAAGAATCGCAGAGCGCGGAGGGGTGACTCACTTGCGCAGCTCGGTGTAGATGGGCAGGACCTCAGGGTGGCAGACAAAAGCAAAAGCCAAGATGGGGATGGTGTACGCTGTCTGTGAAGGAGCACAAAAACAGATGACTTCCTATAATGAGCCTACCAAAAAATATAAAAAAAAAAAAAAACTGAGTGAACTCTGGTCAGCAGACATGTGGCCCTCGATGCTGCAAACTGTTCTTCACCTCGGCTGCCTACCTGTGAGTTTATGGTGAACATGCGAGGGCCGCAGTGCGAGTCGTCAACCTCGTGAACCAAGCCGTCGTTGTACTCGTGGACGGGGCTTGACATATTGAGGCTGGGGTGGGCAGCAGTACTGTTGGCTGAGAACTCCTCGAAGGGGCAGGGGATCTGGAACTTCTTATAGATAACCTGCAGAGAGATGGGGAAGAAGGAAAGAAAAGGGGTTTATCAAAGAAAAGACGATTAAAGCACAGCCCTCAACTAACAACGACAAGCTCTTTTTTTTTCTTTCTTTTTTTTTTTAAGCATTTCAAACCAGATTAGCGTGACTCAGCCTATAAGTAAGCCTTAGATTTTACTCTCAACCTTTGATGTCTCTAAGTAGCTCCCATATTCGCCTTATCAAACGTAGCTACATACCACTGAAAATAGAGACCCACGGTGGGAAAGAGTCAAGGGTGGGAAAAAGAGCACCGCATGCGCCAGGACAACATGCCAGAATAAACTAGGCTCCGTGTGAAGAGCGAATGTGATGAAGCGCCACTGTACGAGCCGGACCAACTCACCGCAGAGAGAAAGAACACCATGCAGCTGAGAGAAAACCCACTAGTGTAACCTAGGTAACCTGAAAATAAAGAGAAAGACACAGTTATCGCTCGCGCTCTGGCTGCATTAATGTGCGCGTCAGCTGCACAAGAAGTCCTCAAACTTGCCAAAAATGTGCAGAATGACCCCACAGTACTGTGAGGGCAGCGGCGCCGTGTTTATACCGCGTAGTAATGAACAGATTAAGCTGGAATTGAGGGTGTGATTATCTCAGGGAAAACAATGTTTAATTGACCGCCAGCTGTTTTCCCGCCGCAGGTGGCAGGATGAAAACACGCTAATTGCTTGACTTTTAACGTGTCCATCGAAATGTGAGTTATGCAATTTGGCTTATTGTAAAAACAAAATCCTCATTAACAAATCCTGCCCGGATTATTATTATTATTATTATTTTAAAGAATGCACGAGTTAGCTTAAGTCTTAGCAGGCGACTTTAATGTTGGATTAAAATGAGGAGATGTTCCAGAGAGTCACCGAAGTGAAAGGATGTTCTGTTTATTTTAGAGAACCAGGAACTAAGGCTCAGTTTACAGAGGCATTTATTTGAGGCAAAACACTTCTTTAAAGAAGAATAATAAGATAAAATATAATATAGTCAAATATATCTAATTGTCTAACAGCAAGTTAAACTGATGAGACCGTTAGTAAAACATCTCAGAACTAAACTTTTAGGGACTTTCAAACCTTTATCTGCAGCAAAGGTTTCTAGACTGGAACTGGAAGTGTTCATTTGTCTGGTTCATCACGAAGGCTTCCCAACAAGACAACACTTTTGTCCATATTAAATCAATACCGGGGGCTTCATTGTCTGGAGTCATGTTGTTTGACTTAGCAGTCAGACAATGATTCTGGACGCCGGGTTTGAGTAACACGTGAATGTATTTGACTTTGTATCGGCTCCTTCCTTATCTGCGGTTACAGTGATAGCGAAGTAGTAATCCACCGCAGAGGTAAAGTGGCCCCATTCAAAGGAACGAGGAGGCAAGTCCAAACAGTGCCCCATTCTTAACTTTGGCCCAGGCCTTGAAAAATACTCTCATGGTCTAAAAATACAGGTTATACCGCACGCCTCGCATTCACACCAGTTATAATCAACTAAAAGCGCTTTTTATTAGATGAAAATGTGTATTTCAAACCTACTAAAGGAGCAGTAACCCAGGGGGAAAAGATACAATAACTGCATTGTTAGTACTCACCGAGCTGCTTCATCAGAGCGAGAGGCAGGATGATGGAGGCGGACACCATGACGACCAGGTAGTTTCCATTCAAGTACCACAGACTGTTTGGAGACAAAACCCAGTTTACTTTGGTGAGCTCCATATTTCAAACACTGGCACCAAGACTCAGTACACAGCGAGACAGAGACGAAAATAGAGTGGAAAGTGTGAGATGGTGACCAGTTGGTTTGTATATTTGGTGAGAATATTTACTGCCTCTTTTTATCTAAAATCGTCGTCTGAGGGCATGTGTTTGAGCGACACGAGGCTGTGAAAAATCTGGTTGGTGGTTGTCTGGATGGTTGGTGCGCTGCAGTTTCGTCGGGCCAACAGCAACCTGCTGGGAACATCCCCGGGCTTCGAGATTGTGTGTGGGGGGTAAAAAATATGTCTGCTTACAGCATGTTGCATTGGACAGAGGTACAGGAATAGACCGTTGCATAACTCTGACGATTTATGTGACAGTTCACAGCTGCAGGGAACGTTGCGGGGCCGAGACGACTTAGCGCATAGAAGAATTCAATAAATATCACAGACGTTAGCTTTGACACATCTGTACTTCATTTATTCGAGTCGGGGGAAAAAACACATGAGGATGGAAGGACGCGTCCAGTTTTAGCTCTACTTCGACCACCGTGCTGCTGTATCTGTATGTGAGCACCACACACCGTCTCTTAACACAGTCATCCTGTGCATGTCCTTCGTAAAACCAAATTAACTCATGTGGTCTAAACATGACATGTTCATGTGTCTGCGTGAATTCTTAACACATGAAGTCACGTCGGCGCGAGAATGCAGTTTCACTGATGAGCGTCTGACTGGCTGCATCTACTGGAATAAAGGATGAGCATATATCGTATTTCCCTTGTTTTAAACTTCATTTATCGGTTCCTGTTTATAGTAAACAGGCAGTTTGCGCTTTAACGGCTGGTTTAGTGTCGTCTAAACAGACTTGTTCAGGAAAATGTATAGCCACTCGGGGCAACAGCAGTAAATCTCAAACACTGTAGCAGCTGCAGCAACACGCAGCGTTTAGAAATGATTGTCGAACCATTAAAGACTACTGTCTCCTAAATCCTGTGTACAGAGAGGTCTCTGTGTCCTGCAGCCCCTTTTAAAACTGCTAAGCCTGTTATTCTTAACCCTGAATCAGACACGACCGGTGGGATCAGCCTCGTCCGCAGCCCCGTGGGCCGGGGCACGCAGTGATATACGACAATAGCTCTGTGTGGATGTGTGTGTGCGGAATCTATCGCCATGGAAGTCATTTCAACTGATCGACCTTCACACGTGAGTCTTTACAGAGCCTCACATGAAAATATATACACATTACACACTTATGTACAGCTGATGGGGTATTTTTTATTTATTTTATTGTTAGTGCTGCTATAGCAGAGGGGACAAAACCCCTTTTCAAGGCCAGGGATCTATATCTGAGACCAGATGGTATCGGTGTGAAGAATGGATAGAGGGGTTGCCTGGTGTACTGTGTTGCTTTCAGAGTTTTATTTTTACACAGATAATCTTGTACGCGCTTGTAGCTACGAGATCTATTATTAAAATGAACTTATTAAAACAGCTTTAAGCGTTAGCTGTCTAAACAGTGTAGGCAACGTCACATGACAAACATCTCTTGCTCCTTAGAAATCCATTGTTTTTATGGTCTAGATATATATTATTACATTTGATCTCAAGCAGGCCAGACCGGTAAGATAATAACCTATAAGCAGCAACAACGCCAGATGTTTTCCATTTGTTTTTGTGCCAAAAAGAACAAGAATATTAGGAGAATATTAACATCTAATAAACTATCCTTCAAAAAAAATGAAATTTCTTGAGAAAATTAAGTAAAACTTTGTGCACATTGCTGCCTGCTGTTTACTCCTGGGTCTCAGTGTTGTGTTCTGTCCACTTTTCTTACAATAACATTAGACAAATAAGGGATAGCTGTTATTTTTAAGTTCATGCTGCGGCCCAGATTAGACCCTGGCCGGCCACTTTTGGCCCACAGGCTGCATGTTTGACACCTGTGGTCTAGCCTTTATGTACTAAGTCAAGTCCAAGAGTCAAGTCCAAGTCAACAATGGACGAATCTCTGCCACTTCCAAGTGTCTGATGCTCTATTTGTGTGTCACCTTATATTTTACCTGATAAACATGCCACGTGACACATTGCTACACTATTCACAAGTACATCTCCATGTACTGCCAAAAACTGCACCTACTCAGGGTTACAAGTCAAAGGTACTTAACCGTCCATCCGCCACACGTCATTGCTGCCTATTTAAAGTGCCAGCATCCATAAATAAAGCCCCCCCGCCCCTGCCCCTCATTTCTCCCAGTTCTTGTGACGCCGCGGATTTGAACAGCTCGAGAAGTGGAAATGAACAGTGTGCGTGTCTCGGCCGGTGAGAGCCGGCCCTGAGCTAACCTGCCCTTATGCTCGGCCTCGGGAATGTGGCGCCCTACTTCACGCCACCTGCTGCTGTCATTTGTGCGTGTGGGTGTGTGTTTGTGTTATGCGTGCGAGCCATAACACTTTATCCATCGGCTACAATTGCAGCTGAGCTTCTGACGCAGTAAACAACCGCGGCACTGCAAACAATCGCACGCAGCACCGTTTCAGGCGCTGCGACAATGTGAGAAGTCATGCTTGTGTCTTGGTGGTGGGCGGCCTCGTCACAGTTCTTCTGTGGATTTATGCTCAGTTGCTTCTTCCTCCCTGGTCATGTAATTTTAGACTGACTCCGTGACATTGAGATCAGGATTCTGTGGAGGCCAAACCATCTGTTGCAAGACGCCTTCTTGTCGCTGAAGCTAGTTCTTTTTGACAGTGGAGCATTTCAGTAACTAAAGTTCCCCAAATTTGGGTCATAAAGATTAGAAGTACTTGTAAAATATGTTTTCTGAAGGGCATGGAATCAAATAAAACAAGAAACAAGAAACCTATCAGGCCAGTCTGGAACAGCACTGCTCCTCTACACATGCTGCAGTGGACTGCACTCCCTCCTGGGTATAAGGTTTGTTTTTAGATTTCAGCAGGCATCTGGAATCGACTTTAGCCCTGGCCTTTTGCAGCGAGTCTGTGTGGCATGACTCTGACGTGGTCAGCGCACTTTCCTCCGCTAGCCGACAGCACTGAGGCTTTTCGCCGTGCCCTCTCGCCGCCTGCTCCTCGACCAATTCCAGGCTTCCATTCTTACCACGCCCCCCGCGGTGACCGAATCAATCAGCGGTGCAAAGTGAAATATCCGCAACCCGCATAGCCTGCCAGTCCCCTTGACCCAGCGCACAGAGTGTGTGCTCTGGGTACTCAACAGGCGAGGAGTCACGTGCTTTTCACCGTCACGAGCGCAGCACTGTTGACACTGGCAGGCGGACAAGTGATAATACTCACTCAGAGTAGGGATCTTCCTTTGTGAAAGCTTGAATGACGAGCGGTAACTCGGACTTGACGATGTACAGGTAGCTGGACATAGCTGTAACGGAGGAGACAGAAACAGGCGTCAAGAGCAGTCACATCACAGTAGCTCCCGTGAGGACCACACGCGGTCACATCATTTTAACTGCTCCTGTGGTGTTAAAACACAGTATTTCACCACCAGTATTGCATTTCCATGGAGTGTGATTGACATTTTTTCATGCAAAATAATACTGACTGGTCAATAAGCATCGTGATTCCAGGTCAGGGGCAGCGATGCCGCTGTATAGCCTCTGTTTTTTTTGTTGAGCAGACATTTCTGCTAGCATCTGTAGCTTTTGTCTGGCTTGTTTGTGTTAGCAGGAGGAGGTGGAGTCAGGTGACCATTCAGAAAGCAGTCACAATGTGCAGACCGCACTTAAACCTGAATGAGAGCGAGCAACAGCTGAGACACTGATCATTTTGTTTTGTGATTCGGCTGATCTGATCACGTTCAAATCCTTTCCACTGTGCATTAACAGGTGTTTACCCTTCTTCATAACAGCTATATCTAATTTTAATCCCAGGTGCAAACTGAACCCGCTTTATGCGAATTTAGGTTGAAAAGGGCTTTTTAAATAAAACCTGAGTGAGTGGGAGCAAACTACTGTATCTTTGATGCCATCACCACTGGCATAGCAGCTTATTCTTTGCTCCTAATTCTCCTCCATATCTCATTATTAAAACTACGAACAAGAGCCACAGTACACAGTGTCTCGGTAAGAGGAGTATAAAACTTAAGCCATGTATAAGGCACAGACATTCAGCATCGGTTCCTCACCGCCAATGTTCTGCAGGGTGATGGCTATACCGGCGGCCATTTTTCCAGGGGTCCCAAACGCTCTGTACCCCAGCTGTTCATAAGCTCGAATTCCTGTAAGCAGATGACACATATTCAGGCTCAGTTCAGTTATGTTTGCCGAGATGCCCCCTCCAAACACAACACAATAAAACACTATCAGACAGACAATTAGACAGACAGAAATACAAGATCCATGATGGCATCCAGCAGAACTGCAGAACTGCTTTCGTCGTCACATATCCCTTCAGTCACTGGTAATTGTGCTGTTTCTCTGCGATTAAAAATAAAAGGCTGAGGCGTGACATGAGGCTTACCCACAATGCCAGAGGCTTTGAGCAGCAGATGAATGGAGTACAATGACAGGGCTGCTACTGCAGTCAGAAGAAACCTGTGCCGCAATGCAGAACATAGTCATAAAGCTGCCTGTCTCACAATAAAGCACCTCTCTGTATGTGTCAACCCAATCTACATATCCTCTGGTCGTATAATCCTGACATTTATTCTTAGAAATCTATTAATACAAAGCAAACAACTGAAACGAAATAAGCACAAAGGAAGAAAAGACAACTTTGCAATACTTTTTATAAGAACAACAACATGTGCCCTACATTAAGAGTCAATTTCCCACAACCCCCTTGTGTCTCTGGAGTTGCAGTAGTCCTCCTAACAAAGGCAGAGCCCTGAACAAGTCAGCACAGGGCGCTCACATTAACGTCCTTGATAGGTCAGAGATTGTTCCTAAATCCATCAGACTCTCTCAGACATCACTCCGGCACCTCTCTATTTATTGAAGCAACAACATTAGTGTTGAATTACGTCTGGCTCATGTCTGAAAGCAGAGGCACTGAGGCCTCGAACTGAGATTTCATAAAAGGCTGCGTGAAAGATGGTCACTGAAAGAGTCATGCTGCACATGTGCTGTAAAGCATCTGTCAAAAGTGCACGAAGATTGCAATTTAAGCACTCTATACTTCTGTTTAATGTAATCCAATAAATGCAAAGTTAAATATAATTACAATTTTTGCGTCAAACAGAAATAAATAAGTGAATATGTATTAATCGCTCACCAATATTAACCTAATTACTGCCATGTTGTTTTCCAGTAATAATCTTTGATTAAATCAGCTTATCGTTTAATGAATATGTTTGGGTTAATATCCTTTTTATATTAATAAAACTGTCTACACTATAGCCTTTTACCACAGCTAAACAAACTCTATTCTCATAACTCAGATAAAACAACCCGCCTCAGACACTTTATTATCTGTGACGACCTTGTTTCATCAGTGAGTCTGAGTTCTTTCCCGGTATTAACTGGTCAGGATGTTCAGTGTGTGTTGAATTTGCTATAACATGTAATCATGCTAGGATTGCATTTGGTCAGTGCTTGTTTTGTCATTTAATACTGCTGGAGAATTATTCGGTTTCGTCTCTTTCTCCCGCATATTTGAGTTTTCCAGAGCAGTTAATTCATTATTTATTTAGTCAGCTCTGAATCTGTCTTGTGAGAGATTTTAGTTTACGTGTGCAGAACGTCAGGCAGTAATCGTCATTTGCAACTGGTTGCTTTGAAAACTCTACTAGTACATCATAGGAGCTCTAGAAGTGAACAGACTTCCTGCTTTCACGGTTGACGCCGACACCGAGGCCATTCATCATTCCAGTCCTGCCACTTACTACATACGATATACATGCTACACGACAACCAGGGTCATGGTCACGGACAGCGGCAGTCTGCACGGAGCAGAAGTCAAAGACCAATACAGATGCCTCACACGAGGCATGGAGGTGCAGCTATTCTGAGCTGTAGCCTTTCTGGGGCCTATATTTGGCTGCAAGGGAGGGGACAAGCACCTGAGAGAGGGGGTATGAATAGAAGAGGGTGTATATGATATGCTTAAAGATGTCATGACGAGCTGTAAATCTGTCAGATATATAACTGCTCAGGGAATACGTTCTCCACCATGATTCTGCCAACTATTCTGTGTACAGTTCACCCCTCTTTCAGGTTAATTTAACCACTCCAAAAGGAGTATTTTGATTCGGTTTGGCATCTTTAAATGTGCTTTTCTTGGCTTTCTACTGTTGTATGTTCAAGACAAATCTACTAACAAGAAGCTTTATAGGTTAGCGTAAAACCATCTACTGACATCTATAAGTTTTCATAATTAAAATATGTTTTATTGTAGAGGTTCAAACCGTAGAGAAAGCTGAAGTGCAAGAAATAAAGTGACTTCATTGTTTTCCTGGCAATGCTACCATCGTGATAAGGCTATTTTTTGTTTCATCAGATTATGTGCGATCCCTTGTATCCAGTCTAAATACGCCACACTAACCGTCTTCATTTATATATTAACTCATGTCACAGTGTCATTCAAATGTATGTTTAGCATGCCTTTACAGGACTTTACTCACAAGAAGAGAAGTATGCCAGTGTTGGCCATTGCGTACGCCAAGCCCAGGATCCCACTGCCCATGATGGCATTGCCCAAGTTGAAGACTGACATGCCAAACGAAGTCTTTCCTTCAAACTGTAAACAGCATTTATTAAAAGCCAACCTGATGTCATCTATGCTGTCGAATGTCCTCACTGTGGCCTTTCTCACTTACATCTGTGAAACGGATGGGCTTCTTTCCATCTGCGCTGGGCAAAAACTCCTCATTTTCATGTCCTCCATCGGGGTCATCGAATCTAAGGGACAAATTATGGTTATGTCAGTTTATCTGTGTATGATATATATATATAAAAAAGGAATATGCAGCTTAAAAGCAGCCTTGACACAAATCTTTACAGACATACCTGACTGTTTGAGTGCCATTTCTGTTTAAGGATCCCCCAGTTGACACAAGCACAAAAACAAAGTAAACATGCATTTAAACACGCAGACATTGTACAGGAAGTTAGTCATACTGCGTGAGGTATGGCTGTGTGTAGAACAAAGTAAATCAAAATGTCTGGTTTTGTATTGTAAAAGGTTGGTTGTCTACATACAAGTATGACTACAGAGAGACACAAAGGAAAGCTTGCTACATGCTATGTTAAAAAAGAAGAAGAAGAAGAAGAGCAGCCATTCATCTGTGTGTGTGTGGTGTAAAAGAAGACAACTCACTGATCCTCGTCCAGCAATGTCTTCATTGGCACGCCAACGTCATCCACGAGGTCATGACTTTTCCCGTTGGACAATATGTTCATCTCTGACTGAGAGGGCTCCATCGTCCAAGGTGTATCAGACTCCCCTTGGCTTGTACGTGTTCAGTAAAAGGGATCCTTCTGCACAAATCCTAAAAATCAGAAAAATACAGAAAGCTTAATGTACACTTTTCGTGTTTAAAGGATCTTACGTAGTATCTACTGTAGCTACGAAACAGGATAGTTTTCTGTGAAACAGTTAAAGGGGAACAACCTTATTTCTAGCATAAAATACGGTCGTTTACTCGCACGTATGATTTGTATTCCTTCAGGAGGTAATTAGATCTGCGTATATCCATGTAGTAGGACTGGGGCACCGAAATGTAGCCTCTAAATAACGCAGTATCTGCTGCGAAACTCATTAATTTCACCAATACTGTGTTATTGTACACTAGTGCTATTCCCCGTTGAGTCCGGTTCGTCCACAACCTCAGAATCTAACTAATCTAATCTAATCTAATCTAATCTAATCTAAATATCTCCAGAAGGAATACAAATTACACAAAAGTTATATGGGTGAGAAAAAGACCGTATTTTATGCCAGAAATAAGGTCCAGGTTGTAAAAAAACAGTAGTTTCCCCTTTTAAACTGGGCTGGAAAAAAGCAGAAATACCAAACCATACACATCACACACAGTTTGTTTTTCAGCAGCAACACCTTAAAAAAAAAAAGGTTTGTTTTTCCTTCTTGATTTATTCAAAATCCAAATTTAAGTGCAAATTGTGACTTGCATGGGTTGCATGAGCATGGTTTCCGTCATTTTTTTTTTTTTTTTTTGCAACTGGTGGTAGACAAAATAAATGCATGTTTGTACAGCAAACTTGCAGCAGTGACTCAGTTCTTCTATTGACACAGTGACACACGATAAATGACCTAATTCATTCAGTTCTCCCGAAACTTCTGCTACGTACACCGGCGTGAATTTCACTGCCAACAACCCCAGCGTGAGATCATGATCAAATATTGGGCAGATTCTTGGGCTTTCGAGAACGTCAGTACTGAGCAAAGCAAACAAGTCCAGGACCGCACAGTCAAAGGTCAAGGTTGATTTTTTATTGCTATTTTATTTTTGTTCATGCTTTTCTTTTATGTACTAAAGCCACAGATTCTCTGTGCTACAGCTGAGATCTCCCACACCGACATGGTAGAATGGGATCGAACAAAACACAACAACATTCATCTAATTACAGAGAAAGCCGTTTGCAAAACAGTTGTTGCTTCAAAGCCATAATTATAGATTTTAGAAGAACTTTCTGGTGTTTGCTGTTCCCAAAGATACAATCAGAAGGGAACAGCTGAATATGTGCCATTTATCGCTTCAAATGATTAATTAGCAACTATTAATAACAGCCTCCCGTGGTCCTCGCTGACACAAATGAATATTCTTGACTAGTTCCACAGTGTGAACTCAGAAAGACAATGGGAGTGCTGTCCGAAGCTTCCGCCGTGACCACTGTACTGCAGCTCAGTTGTGTTCACGTTGTCCTCTCTGCCAGAAGATCACTGCTACTGCTATTCATACTGTCCAGATGAAGAGCGTCATTGATGCCATAAAACAAAGAGACACTGAATGATACTTGACACAGAAATCTGGTGCAGGGGCCAATAGATTAATCAATATTTCCTTTCTAGTTCTTAAAAAAAAGAAAAAACTTTTACTCAGTGAAATGTTCCACTGCCTTATCTGGTGAGTCATTTTATTTACCCAAAGTCAAAACGTCCCGTCAAGTAGATTCGCAACGTAAAAGCCCCAAATGTCAGTACTTTCTGTTGCAACATGGAGCTCTGGCAGTGAGCAAGAGTGACTGGACAAATCTGGATCACCTAGCAAAACCATAAAAATCCAAAGATTATGGCGCTCACTTCTACTGTGAATCAAATCGTTGTTTACATTCATAAGCAACTGCAAAGCACTGGATCACGGCATTTACAGTAAATACAGCCGGAGGATCATTATCGAATCTCATGATGTGTTTGATTTTGTTGTGGCTGACAGCTTAATCCTGTAAATACATGTTAGAGACTGTGGGTCAGGCTGAAAACACAAATGAAACTGCGTTGAAGCGTTTTGAAAATTTCTCTGTTTGGTAAGATTTGGCTAAAAGGGGAATACCTCAGTTTTGTCAAAGGGGTGCGACCTCGCAACACGTGCAATCTTTAGCACTCAGTGAGTCCAGTGAACACGCTAGAGCAAATCTATACACCATCCATACGAGTTAAGATGTGAGGACTAAAAGGTGTCCAATAACGGATAGTTAATTAATATTTTCTTGGGTTAAAGTAGAACGTTTCTGTACAAGACTTCCTTCTCTCCTTCTTATAAATACCAAACGTCATAGGAAAACTTCACAGGAAACGTCTGTTGGAAACTATTACAGAAATTACAGTCCCATAAAGTAAAGCTTTACCAGGTGTCCACTGTGCTTTTAAGTAGTAGCAGAATGATCGGTGAAGGTACATCACTCACTCGTCTATAAAAGGTACAAAAACCCATTTACCTATTTAAAGGCCAATTTAAAAAAAATGACCTAAAAAAAACTCATGATTTCTCTATTGGCATCCAATCTGCAGCACTGACAGAAATGACAGAACTGAATAAATATCCAAAACGAAGAGCAACACACCGTGTCTGCCAATGGACCATATTGGCTATTTTAAAAGACAGATTGCTGATACTATTTCTGCCTGTAATTGTATCTAGTGATGGGCAAAAGACAGGCTGGACAGTTTAAACATATGCGTAAACATGCCTGTCAAAATGATCCAATGCCGCCTGTTAGAGACTTAACAGATGGATTTCTGCACTGCTGCTGTTTCTTCTATACGACAATGTTTGCATTTTTTGTTTTTTGTGATATCTCCGTTACATTGATGGTTTGGTTTTTCTCACTGAACAAATTAACTAATCAAAACTAACAAAAATGGCTTTATAATGACCCAAAGTTCAAGATCCCCAACCAAACATGAGATGAGAAAACTCCCAACTATCTAATGACGGTGAACATTCATGCCTGTCCATTTGATAAATCGCCCTGTGAGCAGATCGTTTTCTACTGAGCAGCAGGGGGACCACATTACACTTTCACACTATCCTGGAGCCCCAGTGAGTTCAGCTATGTGACAAAGAGAGTGAAAAGTCCTCTTTGGAGTTACTGGAATTACATGACATTTAAAATAATGATGATTAGCTGTTAGATTATTGATTTTTTTCTTTCTTCTTTCGCCTCAATGCTCAAGTCTGACGGCCAATAAACCAAGACCAGCACTCATCTCGATAGCTTCCCATCCAGTCTTGTGATAGCTGGACACGAAACAGAGCAGGCACGGGACAAGCGGGGGGCAGTGGGTGAGCACATGTAGATGAGGAAACGCCCATGTGGCACGAGGTTCAGCCAAGAGCGCCTGGCAGCACCAGCTCATCTGAATCCACGTGCCTGCTGAGGACAGAGGGACACGGGCTCATGTCCTGTGCTATCGGCCAGCACCTGAATCACATATCCTACTGGGCGGGAAGGAAGGCAAAAGGTTTTGGCAACTTTCTCATGAACTCAGGCCCCTTTAGATGCAAAATGAGCGAATGATTCAGCTTAAGTAATTACAAAAAGTCTAGAGCATTGCAGCAGCTATTGTTTTTGTGATATCGTCTTTACAAAGCAATTTATTGTAAAGAAAAACATAAAAATATAGATTAATACTGTTAGCAGGTCACAAAACTACTCGTCACAACAGTTTTGAAGATATCTATGTATGTACCGCTGCAGGACTGAACAAATAGATTCATATTAAAAGGCCTATGTGAGTATTTAACTCACTATGCGTTCCAAGAGAGTAAAATAAGTCATAGTTTGCCTTTCTGACAAGATATTTAAAACTGAAAAAAGAATCAAACGTGGAAAATATCTCAAATTTAGATATACATGTTATATTATAGGTAACATTCGTGCCAACAAGGTTGTTACCTTACAGCCGCACATCCCCTGATTCTGATGTGATGCAAAACAAAGAGACGCACAACAACGATTAAGCTGCGTATTGAGCTTTGCTGCAAGTATAAGTCAGTTTTGACCGACTTCGATAACGCGGAGCTTGTGTACTGAGTGCACACGTGTGGAAAACCCCCGTTTGTGATAAGAAAGATAAACCAACTGTGAGAAAAAAGAATAGAATCTGAAACATTAGAAGATCCTGCTGAAGTTATTCAAGTTTTTCTTGGGAGGGGGCATGGTATGATTAATAATCTCTAGGTTTGACGTTTGAATTCTGAACACACGGGTATTTAACAGAACCAGAATTCAAATGTGCGTTAAATCCTACACCTAAACAGCAGCAGGGACGCGCACATGAAGCTACATACATGTTTCCTGCATCAAATGAGATGTCCACATTATGCCCTCTTCAAATCTGTCTGATAAAGTCATTAAATGAAAGCCATCATTAAATGCAAAAACACATGCATTTAGTGTAGGGGACGTTTGGGAGCATTTGGTCACTGCTGCCTCAGCTGAATGTTACATGGTGCTGTGAAGATGTCTCACCACAAAAAAACAAAAACATGATATCCATTTAATAAGATATCATCTCTTATACCCTCCAAGTTCTCTGTGGAATATGCCGGCTGCCTCATTTCTCCTTAATCATGTGAGTCCTTCTCTCACTCAAGACGCGGTCGTAAAAGAAAGCAGCAGCACCACCAGAACGCAGACGGGGGAGTCGAGATATAATTTAATATGCTCTTTAACAAGCAGCCAGTACAGTCTGTGTTTCCCCAAGGATTTATGTGGGAATAATAAATTAAACGACGATTAGCAGCGCAGCGTCACACAGCCTGACAATCCTCGGTTGTTTCATCAGTCCATGTCATGTGCACCCCGGTGGCGGGTGTTAAATGACCTTATTCTCAACTTTAAAAGAATTATCTTGTTCCCCAAGTGACGACGCGAGTGAGAAAAAGCTACAGCGGTAGTTTGAAATGTTTCCTGCGCGTGAAGATGGAGGCACGCATCGGTGCAGATCCATTGGTTTAAATATTGCCAACCCAAAGTATGTTATGAGGGTAGTGACTGATATATCCGGAACTGGAATACAGGAGGTGGATACAAACACAGGAACACCTGTACAATGCGGTGCAATAAAACCTGTTCCTTTCTTGACAATGCACGAGGGAGCTGTTAATTCAGCTGCTGTGTTACTCCATAAAGTGTTCACGGTATTTTGTCCGTCGCCATAAAATGTTACAGCAATAAGACATAAATAGACACGTAACTAAACAAAAGCATGCAAAAAAAAATCTGACTCGGTGATGGAAATACAGTCTAAACATGAAGTCTTACAGAATAACGTTTGAGTTAGAGGCTGTTTACTGAAAATACACCCTAGTTAGTTGCATAAGGAATCTGTTAACTCCAATTAATTATGAGCACTTGTTGATAAGCTGCAGGACAAGAAACAGCGTGTTAACCAGCGGCTGGCAGCAGGAGGTGCCGGGCTCTTACGCTCGAGCACAGGTCTGTCATAAACTGTCAACGCGGTGCAAATCACTATATTTATACTTTTTATGACCGCAACAAAAGCAAACAAGAGTGACATGTATTGGTAATATTGTAATTGCTGTGAAAGGGAGAAACGTAAAGTGAATGGGTGCACTGCCAGGACAGGCTGACCAAACAATTGTTGAAGGCCTTGGTTGATATTGATCCACCGTATAAACTGGATGTATTTAAGCACAATTTGTTCATCATTTAATGACACTGTTCATTGTGAAATGTTATTATCTTCGAGTCTTTTGTCCATTCATCCCTGTGGGACAATCAATCAGTGCTGAGGTTCTCAGGTTGATATATGCTGGAGACCAGGCGCCCCAGTCCACCAAGTTTTGAAAGTGTTTAACCAGAAACATCAGTGTTACAATGAAAAAAATATATATATACCAAACAGGAAATTATTAAAGCCTTCATGACCTAGAAACATTACCTACTAGTCCCTCTTAGGAGAACGATCCAACTCCAGTCAATGATTTATTCACGTGCCAACTCTGGACAAAGTTTGGTGATTTTTTTTTCCCCTCATTGTAAACATCTGCTTGCTGCAACTGGAAAACGGTGCAACAAGAGCCCTGAGAGTGAACTGAACAGTATAATTTCAAGCTGGAACACTGAGAATGAAACTCAGCTGGACTCGGTTGCTGGTTTCACCGATACGAAGCCTGAGAATTGAGTTTTTGCTCTCAATTAATGGGTCGAGACAAGTCTTTTGGAAGCAGGTGGCAAGCTGACGGCATTCGGTGTGCAAAGTGCAAGAATATTTGGGTCACTGAGAGGTTATAACCAGCATATACGAACCTGAAAGTCTTTATTTTTACCCCACAAGGAACAGTAACAGACTCTGAGATAAAAGAACGTCAGTGTGATTGTGAAATATTGTGCAGAATATCTATATTTTCTGCTTAAATATGTAGTTTCTACAACAATATCAACAAACTACTTCAATATAAATAGACAACAGCACACGATACAGCCATGTCTAACAGATTATGAACCCCATGACAAAGATAATAATAACCTCTGGAGTGGCTGTCACTCAACACTCGGGTCGACTCAGAAGCAAATATTCACTGGTCTCTTCAGCGTGACAGGGGAGTACAGCTGGCCGCGTCCCACATGCACGGGGCCCGGCCTCCACCAGCCGCGCACCTGTCGGGCTCCTGCTCAAACTCTCAGCCCCTTTGAACACCGCAACAGTCTAGGTCGCTGACCGCAGTCGGGCTTATCTGCTCAGTCACCACTCGGATGAACCTGGCACCAAACCCCATATGGGGTGTTTGTGTTTAGGGAAGGGACCAAAGTCAAAAAAACACCCAACGTCACCCACACACACCACCCTGAATACACAGACGTCTCTGGACAGCACGCATGCCGTTTCCTCGTTGGACATTTTTGATACTTCAAAAATCTTTGTTGCAAAATGCACCAGTGCTTTCTGGGTTCGTGTTGCAAAGGCTGTTGCGCAATCACATCCACTTTTCCGCGGTCACCAGCTTTCCAAGGCAAAGACCTGGAAAACTGCAACAGACTTTAAACTGTAAGCACATTAACTTGAATCCAGGATCAAGGGAGTCCAAAGTCAGAAAGTTGCTGGACAAAATTAAGACGGGATTTAATGTAGTCCAGCTATTATTACTGTTATGGATGGAATAAAGAGGAGTAACAACAGAATTATCAACAGTTAATGATAATAAATGTTGGACATAAACTTAGACAGACAGACAGACAGACAGACAGACAGACAGACAGACAGATAGATAGATAGATAGATAGATAGATAGATAGATAGATAGATAGATAGATAGATAGATCTCCAGCTCTTAGTTATTTAGCCATAGTACATAAAGACGAATATGGATGCAACCAATCTCCAGATCATCCTCTTGAATCGATCCTTTACTTGGTCACCTAAAGATCTATGATGCTATATGATGCCCCATCGCAGTTCCAGTAAAACTGAGGTTAAAGTTTCAGCTGCTTGTTTTAAGCGTCCAAGAACAAAGAACAAAATTTCTTAATTATCATAAAAATGCAACAAAAGAAGCCACAAACCCTCCTCACCCAGACTCTGGGAGCAGCTCTTTTCTTGATTGACTGTGATTACCAGTTTGATCCTTTTTCTGTCAGTTGTTTAAAACAGCCGTTGGAGACTGGCACACTGTCACTGCAAAACCTCCAAGAGATATAACTGGCAAGCTCAGTGAAGACAAACTATCCAACGTGTCTTGTTACCCAAAGCCATTTCTCTCGGGCGCACAATAATAACACAATCTCACGTAATGGACTCAGTCAGCGGAGTGTTTAATGTGCACCATTAACTTCCCACACAGGGCGCTCTTCCTCCACATGGGTATATTTAGCACAATAACAGAGGCAAAGTGCTGCTTTAAAGGGCTGGCCGTTGTTCGCCGCAGCCCTTTAAAGCGCCTATATGCCGTTAGCCTCAGACAGACCGCTCTTTCACTCGCTGCGAGCTCAAATGTCTTTTTAAAAAACTATCAGTTTCGGTCGCATGCGGTTCCGGTGATATGAGGAAAAGGGAGCGTCTTTACGCTCTCTGCCATGTGGCGATCACCAGCCATAGTTTCGCTCCAGGATGTGTAAGGAGATGCTGGCGTCGTGAAAAATCGACGTCGGTTGTAGAAAATCACACACACAAGATGAAAGCTACGGCCGGCTAACGGGGTTTACCTGTTGCGATAAGACTTTTAACTTTCCGGCCGATTCGCGCCGGAGCTTGTGTGAGAAAAAGCAAGATCGAAAATCTGGACGGGCCGTCTGTCACTTGAGGCACATGGTTGTGACATCTGGACTTGGCGCTCACCGCAGGGGACACCGAGCTTGCTATTCTTTCAGTATTGATCACCACCTATAGATGTGGAAACGAAGCCATATGTGCCAGTAAAGTGGGCCATACGACTGAATAAGCCACGAGTGTCCTACTAAACACCTACTGAATGCGTTTTCTTACGCGTCGGGCTTCCGATAAGACCAATTAAACATAAACTGTCAGTCACAACTGAGCCACATGTACAAGCGCATTCACCTCCAAACACAAGTAAAAGGCCAGGTTTGTCTTACCAAAAGGTCTCGCCTCAAAGATCTCAGGTTAACTCCACTGATGAGTAGAAATAATGTGATGATGGGCACCTCTGCTTCCTATCCTGTTTTGTCTCCTTCTTCTTATCTGGTGTCTGCATTCGTGGGGGGTTTACGCACACTAGAACCGTCACTCTCTCTTCTCTCTCTCTCTCTCTCTCTCTCTCCAAGGCAGCGGCTACAAAACGTGCTTGGCGTAATGGTCGGCATAAAACCATCCAAGGCTGAGATGTGGGGGTCGCATTCGGTCCGCCTCCTTTTCCACCCCCCGCCCTCGCCGCCTATAGTTGAGGAGGTTTTGCCTACTTGGTTTTGTCGATTGTGAGAGGAGAAAAAAAAAAATAATGACTCCAGCAGTCAAACTCGTTCCCCAATTCTTTGGCATGAAGAGATAACGCATAAACGGATAACGCGGTCGATGGTTTAAATGCGCAAAGCTGCGAATAGGTGCAGTAGTGAGAGTGAGGGTGGCTCACACTTTGGTCACTTGATTGGTTGAGAACATTAACAAAGAACGTTTTTAACACAAGTCACACAGAAATACACACGTCAAGCCTTTCCCCACACCGAATTGTCGTTTCTTTAACGTCCAAGTCATGTGTCCGATCGAGCAGCAGCAGCGTGATGTGGCATCTATAAAAGATTGTGTGGAATGTGAAGTGTTTCCCTCTGCTCATTCATGAGGGAACAATGGCTGGTTACTAACGCAGAAGTGCCTCATGGAGAGCAAATGCCTCTATTAAGTTCATATACCAGTTGATTCACTTACTTTTTCTTTTCTTTTCGAGGAAAACATATGAAGTGATGGTGGTCGTGGTATGGTTCATGCGTAATTAGATCAATAAGTTTATAGAGAATCCACAACAAGAATATCACCATTAAAATAAATAAAAACACAAATAAAATAGTGATGTAGACCCAGGGCTGAACCTTATTCAGCCAAAGTGTTGCCAACTTAAAATACAGCGTGTATTTCAGTCTACAATATGACATCATGCCCTAAAATAGACTAGACTAAACACAGAGTGAATCTCAGAGGGTGTCAAGACATGTGAAACCGCAACATACGCGGTCACATTTCACCCGCAGAACAAACAAATCCCGTTTTGTAAGGTTGTCACTTCAAGAGCTTTGTAAACGTTTCCTGAAACATCTTAGTAGATGATCTAAATACACGAGCGAGGACGGGTCCGGTCTAGCGACCTCTAGAGGCCATGGTGGCTAAGTGAAATTGATATTGCACTGCCTGGCCAAAAAAAGTCACCACCTGGAATGAACTATGGGATAATTACTGCATGGGTGATTATCTTTCAGTGGGAAACAAGTTATTTAACTCAAACTGATGCAATGAGTAGCTTCTCATTTATTAAACAACCATATTGAAAGACACATCCTGTGGTCGTGGGAAAGATAGTCTGAGAAGAAAATCATTGGCATGCATCAAGCAGAGAAAACATCTAAGGAGATTGAATAATCTACTAAAATTGGGTTAAGAACTGTCTAATGAATTATTAAAAACTGGAAGGATAGTGGGGAACAAAACGACTTCAAGGAAGAAATGTGGTAGGAAAAAAATCCTGCTTGACTGTGATCGGCGATCACTTCAAAGGTGAAATCAAATCGAAGAAAAACAACAGTAGAACTCAGAGCTATGTTTAATAGTGAAAGTAACATCATTTCCACACGTACAATGTGAAGAGAACTCAAGGGATTGGGACTGAACAGCTGTGTAGCCTTAAGAAAACCACTAATCAGTGAGCATAACTGGAAAGAAAGGCTTCAGTTTGCTAGGGAGCATAAAGATTTGACTCTGGAGCAATGGAAGAAGGTCATGTGGTCTGATGAGTCCAGATTTACCCTGTTCCAGAGTGATGGGGGCATCAGGGTAAGAAGAGAGGCAGATGAAGTGATGCACCCATCATGCCTAGTGTCTACTGTACAAGCCTGTGGGGGCAGTGCTATGATCTGGGGTTGCTGCAGTTGCTCAGGTCTAGGTTCAGCAACATTATGTGTCCATAGAATGAGGTCAGCTGACTACCTGAATATACGACCATCAATGGATTTTTTTTTCTTCCCTGATCTTCACGGGTATATTCCAAGATGACAATGCCAGGATTCATGGGGACATCTCATGATTTGAGCATGAGACAATATTTTCACATGTGTATTGGCCACCACAGAGTCGAGACCTTAACCCCGTTGAGAATCTTTGGGATGTGCTGGAGAAGGCTTTGCTCAGTGGTCAGACTCTCAGACATTATCAATATAAGATCTTGGTGAAAAATGAATGCAACTGTGGATGGAAATAAACCCTGTTACATTGCAGAAGATTATCGAAACAACGCCACAGAGAACGTGTGCTGCAATCGTAAAGGTGGAAAGAAATATTAAGAGTGGGTGACATTTTTTTCCTCTTAGCCAGGCAGTGTATATCAATGAACTCGCTGCTAGCACCTCCATCAACACAGTCTGCCACGACAAATAGGTTCGAAAAGGGTGAATGAGGGCAGAAGCTTTCAGTCACAACAAAAACAGACACACTGATCTTGTGTGTGCTGAAACAATGACAACCTGACTCAAGATGTAAAGAGCAACTATAACAAAACACACTGTTGAACATTTTTGGTGTCAGTTACTGAAATCTTACACATCTGTCAAACATTGCATTGTTGACAAAGATTAAAACATCTTTTTTTTGTAAAATGATAATGAGAACAATGGGAGCATGTAGATCCGGTTATAGTGTACTACATACACCGATGAGGCATAACATTAAAACCATTGACAAGGAGAAGCAAATAATATTAACCATCTTATAACAGTGTAGTCTTCTGCTGGGAAACTTTCAGCATTTATGTGGATGTTACTTAGACATGAAGCACCCACCTAGACCAGACCAGACACCCCACCCCACCCCATAGCAATGACACTCCTTGATGGCTTGACCGAAAAAAACAACAATATATCCACAGAGGCCCCTCCCCTCAGACACCACAGGACACCCTCAGAAGACGTCCATTCTCTGATCTGGTTTGGACGCACAAGAGAGACCTACACAGTATTAGGAAGGTGGTCATAATGTTACGACTGCTTGGTGTAAAAGGCCTTGTAAAGCAGCCGATTATCTGAGGGTAACACTTGCTCCATTAAATGATCAGAAACTGACATTTTAGCCAAATGGAAAAATGCTGGCTTTTTAAAAAAAATATATATATATATTTAGCACTTTCCTAGCAACAGTTGCCGTACAAATCCAGCATCCGTGGAACAAAGTCTCTCTTATGCCCCCACAAATAAAAAGGTGTTTACTTTCCAAGTTTTCTTTTTGTCATCTCAGCTCTGTTTTGCTTCCCTCCAGCTCCCCTACTCACACGAGGCAAAGAGCTCTTCAGCTGCAAACCGCTCCACTGTGTTCATTAGGTAGTTACACACCGACTCTTTGTGCTTGGTGTTCAGCCAAGTTTTCTGCTGAAAACGGCTAATGACTTGTGCAATAACTCCCAGACAGTTTAATATTAAGTGTGAGACCTTTCACTCACAAGATTAGCTCATCACCTCGGACTACGGGCACATTACACATACATTTGCATAATGTGGCTTAATCAGAAATAGAAACCATGAAACTGTATCACAGTGTTAAACTGAGTAGGCAACCCGAAATTTAAGTGCAGTATGTATACAATAATAATTTAATACTGATTGCGTGGACTTGTAAGAGCAGCCTCGCCTCCGTGTCTCCTCTTTCATGTCCGAACTATTTGGAACCAGTGAAGGTTGTATAGTAACTAGAAATCATATGTTCCACACACCATTAACCACTCCTGGCATCACTCCTTCATTGCCCTCAGCGTGTAAAACTGAAAGCATATGATATCCTTGTGACTTCCCTAACTTATTGTTTAGTTGAGGGGGGGCTTTGAAATCTTAAAAACAAAAATGAATGCTTATAATACTTGTCATGCAGTAAATGAATGGGTGCATTCCGAAACGCACATCTCATACTCTAGGAGCTGGACACAGTGACTCGTTTGACTTCGTTGACTGTAAAAGACAACTTTTACTGTTGCTCAAAAGACAGGGAAGCTATTTTGTGCCTCTCGTGTTTATTACCATTTATTTGAGTCACCAAGTTCAGCATCTGCTGAAGAAATAATCCCGGGCAATTGTCCAGAAACCCACAAGGCCTCCAAAACCTACCTCCGTAGTGTGGAAGAGAACACGTTTCCTAACTAGCATGTTATATAATGCACCGTTTCACCAGGAATTTATTCTTCACACGGCCGAACATGGCAGCGATCCATAGGAAGGGCTAAAGACAACACGGCGCTTACATTCTTGCTTTTGAACATTATTCTATCGCTCAGCTGGTTTTTTTAGGTGTGGTGTCAGGCTGCGTGTGCACACAGCGAAAGAACGGATCAGAGGACGACAGGGAGATATGTAATCTGGGTGCTCACACTCTCTCACCGTATTGCAACATTACATTTATGTAACAGAGGTGGATGTGAGGTTCGGAACATTTCTCCCTGAGAGAGGAAAATATGAAACGATGGGGCACCGTGAGGTTCACCAAACAACCCAAGGGATGTAGTGTATTATGTTCCCTTATGTAACACAGATTGTTTACATTTGGGCTGCCAGCAGTGAGAGACAGGTAAACTGGCTTCACTATATGAGAAGGGCGGGACAGGTGAGTGTGACTTGGCTGATTAGTCGTTCTCTATTCACAGGATGCTTTCATTTTCTCTTCACCAAAGACATGCAAGACCTCAAAAGTTTTAACACACACTGGGGCTTTTCTTTGATGTGTCACACAGACTCAATATTTGGCCAGTTGCAGTCATTCTGCAAGGATTTACCAAAAACACAAAACACACAAACTGGACACTGAGTAGACGAAGCTCGCTGGATGAAACAGCCCGTCTTACCTCACCATATATAAAAGATTTATTTGTATTCAGCGATGCTAAGTAACAATAAAACTTACCCTTTCCAGTCTAGAGGGCCATGCGGACCAGGCCGTCATTAGAAACAGCTGGCTGGTTCATTTTCAGTAAAGATACAAATGGTTGTGGCGCTGTAGTGCTCCGGTCCACTTCAGAGACGGATTTCTGTGGAAGAAATCTACATTTTTGATTAGGAGGAGGCAAAGAAGTGGATTTTTTCCTAATCTGACTCTGACTTCCTGGTGATGGGGACAATAATAAGACCAAGGCCTTCAATTGTGGAGCTGCAACAGACTAGATTTTTTTTTAATTTTGTTATTTACGATTATATAGTTAGGGCCTAAGGGTGTTTAAAGAAATGAAAATACATCAGGGATAAGAGGAAGAGCATGTATTCTCACATCCATGTGACATAATAGTAATAATAGTAGTATCAAGAGAAAAAAAAAAAATCCCAAAGCAACAGCCAAAAGAGCCCAACCACCTCATTCTGGCCTGCCTGTGGTTCTCTTACAGGCGGGTACCATTTTCTTTTTTTATCCCGACCATACCAGCTCCACAGGTATACCAAAAGCAGCCGTCCGTGTAAAATGTGTGTCATTTCATCTCACCAGTCTTACTTGCTTAAGACTCTGAGAAAATGGATTGTAGGATAGACATATAGAGCAGCAACCAGGCCTATAAAGCAACATGCAGCTAACTGTACTTTATCCAAGATGACTGACAGTGTAACATGGTAATCTCAGATCTGATCCCTAATGTCTCTGTGGGGAAATTAGTTTTTTTTGCATTATCTTCACAGGAAGGTCAGTGTTATGAAGCGGTGTGGGACTTAGCATCTCGCTCAAGGTCTCTCCAAGAGGGCAGCATCTGATTAGGATCATAAATATGTCCTCTGATGGAAGGATGGTTACAAAACTAAAACATTAACACTTTAATAGGTACAGAGAGAACTACAATTAAGACCACCAGAAATCATGTCTCATGTCATTTATTTCCTGTACAAATAGACAAGATTTTGTATAAACTGTACAACCTTTCTCACATGCAGAAACAAAACTGTCATTACATAACAAAAGAAATATGTAAACCAGGAAAGAAAATTCACTGTGCATATGTACAATTTATAAATTATATAATTAACCTTTTCAATATGCTACCCCTAACCTTACAGTATGGTTTATGGCAAGAGGTATAATCATCATGGATCAAAACTTATTAAAAATATATATATATAGTCTCTGTTTTCCTTCTGTTGCTGAAGCCTAATGTATCATTCCAACTCAGTGAAGCGAGCAAACATGGCTTTGCGGACTGCGTCTTTGTATGTGTCTGAAGCAGACAGGGTGTAGTTGGTGCCTTTAGTGCCAAGACCTGCTCCTTTTGTTCTCAACTGTGCCTGAGGAGAAAACCAACAGAGTATTTTAGTTTATTTTTTGGGGGGGTAGTTAACGATGCTGATGTACCGGATAGAACTTGACAAAAGGAGGAAATTTTATATAAAAAGAAATACCTCTATTGGTGAGGTGATGCCCTGCTGATTGCGACCAAGACCTTTGCCTTCCTTCCAGCCCATGGCCTGAAGCATTTTGTTCCCAATATTGTCGCTGTTCAGGCCATCTTTTGTGGGCTGCTCGTAGTTACTGAACGCAAGAAATAACACAAAAATTACAATCTGAGCCAGAATACAAAATAAGTTAATAAAATAAAGTTAAGACGCTCACATGACGGGTGCGGGTTGTTGGCTGAATTTCTTCTTTTTAGGCGCTGGGGGTTCTGGGATGCCATATTTTTCTCTCCTCTCAGCTGCTCTGTCTCTGTATTTCATCTGTTCACGGGAGAAAGAAAAACATTTAGAATTTTAAAATGGATTCAGTTTAAGGAGGAATGAAAATGACTCAGTCCTAAGTGGGTGATTCTATATTGAGCTGTACCTCCGTCTCTTTTCTTTCCAACTCCTCCAGCTCAGCTTCGCTCATTTTGGATCTGCGGAGAACCTCCAGGTTTTTCTACAAAAGAAAAATGTCACGATGCATACATCAACAATTTATTGATCTTATGGCTTTTCTTTACTTCCTGCTTGCATTTTAGGCCTGAAAACAAATGATATGTTACCTTGTGAAGATCAGAGAGTTGCTGATGTCTAATAAGACTCTCTTTATTGGGAAACTGCCTCCTACACAGTAAGCAAGCCAACTTTTTCCAGTCAGTCAGCTTGTCCTGGCTGATGTCAGAACCATCAGGCTCTGATCCTCCTTCTTCAGGATCACTGTCTCCACTGTAGGCTGCCACAAGACCACACTGACAACACCGTGGATGAACAAGCACAAGAATTAGGATAAGGTATGTGTAATGTATTTTAAATGCATTTCAATGTTCTTTTGAGTGTATGTGCCACCATACTTCTAACAAACATTACCAAAATCAAAATCAGTCATTTAGTCAATGCTCACCTTGGAAGTGGCGGCTGAGCTGGTTGGTGGCTCCTCTTCAGGGGTCCTGAGCACTTCTGGCATGATTCGATCTAGACCTGCCTGCTGCAAAAACATCACCCAATCCATTTAGGACATAAACATCTAAAATATACAGTCTCAGAACTTTGACTGAATCCTAATGGGATACCTTCTTTTCAAACAGAGTGTATCCAGCATCAGCAGCTGCTGCCTCCTTCCGCTCTTCTTGACTAATAGGCTGAAAGCTACTTTTGAAGTTCTCTTTCTGCTTGTTGAGACTTTTAGCCCATCGCTCCATGTCTTTAGCAATCTGAAAGCATCGAGTTTAAATGAGAAGTTAAAATACAAGAAAAACATTAGGAAAAGGCTCATAAAATTTGAAGAGGTTGCTACAAGCGTAACAGACAATGTGTGCTAATGTAGGGGTTATAAGGCACCTGCTGAGCAGTCTTGCTTTTGGGCTTTTCCTTTTTCTCTTTGCCTTCTTTTGGTTCTTTGCCGCCTGTTGCTGTGGAGCCACTTGCTGCGTTTTCAGCAGTTGTGTTTGCGGCGGGTACATATGTCTGCTTCTCACTATCCCAGTACAAATACTGCTGAGTCTGAGAATTGTAGTAATACTGCAATGAGAAACACAAAACATTATTGAAAGAGTAACCAATTTTAAAGCCCAACGAATGAATAAATAACCAATATGAAAAATCAAAGACAGTTGCATGTTACTTACATGTGTATTTGGGTCATAGTAGAGGCCAGTTTGAGGATCGTAATAGTAGCCTGAGGACTCATCATACTGATAGCTGGATATGTCAGGAACAGCTGTCAATAATACAAAAATCATTACAAAAAGTTCTTTAAATTTACTTTGGAAATTATAAAATGGAATTAAAAATATTTTTCGTTTTTTTAAGGGATCTAGAGCGCTCATACCAGTGTTGATGTCCACTAGCTGTCCAGGCACTGTTGATGTACTGGCAGCAACAGTGGCAGCAGCTACAGCAGCAGCAGGCACAGATGTAGCTGCAATGCCAGGCAATTTTGCCTCCAATTGTTGAGCAAGTGACAATGCCTACAATTAGTGTAAGAGTTATTGACTTTATATTACCTTACAATCACTTTACTCGTTTAAAAGAGTAGCATCAGTTAATTACAAAATTCATGTATTACCTGCACGGCAGGCTGCGCAATTATATGGGGTTGGTAGACTTGAGCATTCTGTGATATTACTACTCCAACTGGTGTTGGAACAATCTTCACACCCGGGGCAGCTAGAATTAAATAAAACAAGGATCAGTTTTTCAACATCACAGTTCAAGCAGGGCTTATCAACTTATTACTGTTTTTTTGACCCTATAGTTATACCCCGAAATTATATTTATACATAAATGTTTCTGAATGAAGTGTCACAGTTTGAAGCAGCTGAACACAAGCACTTCTCAACTTCTTTTATAGATCTGTACATCAGATAAGCTCATGGGTTCCCCTAGCTCTTCTCTGAATACATGTTTGAAACCAAGACAGAAACTGATATAAAACTATATACTATATATCCAAAAGACATATGGGTCAGGATGTCTTGTAACCTTAGTTATGTCATGTTGCATGGAAATGTAGTGAAAAGATTACATTTAACTACAAATGTATTCCAACATCTCTTAAAAGTTTAGAAAGCATTCATTACCTCCTAGAATTCCATTTCCCTGAGAGGTGCTGGCTCCTGCTCCCTGCTGGTAGTATGTCTGGTAGTCCTGTTAATAACAGAAGGGCAGTCTGATACGTTAACTTTGCTATGATACACTGGTAGAGCTTCGTGTCTTATTAATAAAATGTTGCAGTCAGAAGCAGTTTTATAACAAATCTGCCATGAAATGTCATTATAGAGCCATATTTTACCAAATGCATCATTTCCTACTAACCTGTGACAGTGGAGCATAGCCTTCTTGCAGGTAGCTGTACTCTGACATTCCATCTGAGCTTTGCTGAGACTGACAACGAAAACTTGATGAGTTTTTGTCACAAATGAAAGATAATAAATAACAGAATAAGAGAAAACGTGCCTACCTGAGTTGAGGACCACTGGGCTGCAGCAATAGCTGTGCTGGCCACAGAGAATGCACTGACACGATTTCCATCAGGAAGTAAAAGGTCCCTAATACAGGCAAACAAAAAAAGGAAGGTGATTAATACGCAGCTAAACTATCAGAAGAAATCAAAAAGAAAAAAGAAACCTACAGCATTATACTCACTTTCTAGCACTCTTGGCATAATCCACCCCAATTGTTTTTCCATCCAGTTTTAGGGGAGGCTGCAGTCCCTGCAAGATGGTTAGTAGCTGAGAGGCCTCCTGTAAAATGGAGAAACATTTAAGTTATATGTAGACATCTAGGAGTTTTGAGTTTTTCAAATATGTCAAATATTTTTTTTTACATGATGAAGAAATGTTTACCAGAGGAGAAGACAGCTGCACAAAGGCAAAACCTCTGTTCTGGCCTGTCTGCTTGTCCTTGATGAGGCGAATGTTGTTAGAAGAAAGATTAGCATATGGTGCCAAGGCTGCCATAATGGCTTCCACAGTGGTCAGAGGAGCAATATTCCTCAGGATGATTGCTGTAAAGAAAAGAACAATACTCCATTTATGAAACACATTCCATGGATAGGAATATTTTCATGGGACCTTGCTCCTATGTAGCAAAAGTTCTTACTGTCGCCATAGAAATCTCCACTGGGTTGAGTTTCAGAGACTCCAGCGTTATTGCCCGTTTCACTTTCTGTTGAGAAAATGACAGAAGTACAGGCCGCATCAACATAACGTTCAGAAATGTGTAGTAAAAGAAGGTATAAAGTGGTAACCCCCAAAACCTGTGCTTAAAATGAGTCGGTGCTCACACTATAAGCCTTTTTATATACACTGCATTATGTGTTGTGTTCCACCCCCCATTTCTCATTATTTAGGTCAAAAAGCAATAAAAACTAGATGCCGTTTCTCATCTATGCATTTCGTGACAACACCTGTATAAACTTGGGTCTCCACAACTACAAAAACACAAACTTTGTGTTGCATCCCAGCACTTTTGTCTCTGGTTGCCCGGCTGTCTGCAGTCAGTGGCCTCTCGTTGATTCAACTACTTACCCGCTTTGGCTGCTCCACACCTGAAGCACTTCAGCCTCCTCCGGAAATTGTACAGGCCACACTGCAAGTAACCGTTCACATCATTTTGATTATACACCCACTATATAAACCCTATACAGTGGTGCCTCAGAGAATAGGCAATCTATATTGGTGCAGCATACCACACTTACCAGAGACACAAACTAACCTTTACCACTTATCCATATGTAGGTGTACCAAAACATAAGCTGACAGGACTGCAACAATTGTAACTTTCAAGCCTATCAGATTTGTGTGTGTGCGCGCAGTGTTCTGCAGAAGAATTGTTTGGATAATTTGACTGTGAAACCAAGACATTAACTTACAGTGCTGCAGAGCCAGTCTTCATATTTGTTTCTGGGGTGGCTGTAGTGCATGTCCACGCTTTTGCCTTGGATGGTCAGACGTTTCTGAAAGAGGAAAACAAAATCACTCAAGTGTTCATGGTGAACACTGATCTCATCAAAAGAGCAAGCAGTGTTGGAAGGGAGAGAAGGGGGAGAGGGACCCCCAACAGATAGCCTTTGAGTTTAAGACAGGTACATGATGTATATGTGAACATGATGTAAAGAGGGTTCTTTAAGTGTTTGGGACCCGTGTGCCCAGGCTGAGCTGGAGCAGAGTGTACAATGTGATCCTAGAGACACTTCTGAATGCTTTAAAAACATGTATGGACTTCCAACAAGAAATGTTGAGGCGAAAATGACTTTAAAAAAAAAAAAGGAAAGATTAAAAAATCCCATCTACTGAAGGGTTGGCTTAAAAAGAAAAAAAGACTGAGGTTACACTGAAATCTAAAAAAACAAAAATAAAAACAAAAATATATGACTGATAATGCGAGTATCAGCGTGGTAAAGATAATTTTGATTCCTTAAGGAGATGACCTCACAAAATGAGTTAAATCTGCAGTTTTAATACGACTGCTAATGAATTAACTAAATATCTGTTCAATTCATAATTTATAAATCAAATATAATCATCTCTATGCACAATCAAATGATACTGCTCTCTGGCATTGAATCCATGAGTTGTTTCCACACTATGCATTAAACACATTCTGGTTGCCTTTAGGGTTATTTTTTTTTTTTCAGATCCCCAAGATTAAAACTAGACTTGGCGATTGTGAAGCAACCTGATTGGTCTCCATCCATCGGGTAGCATCTTGCAAGTGATAAAAGTCCACGAAGGCGAAACCACGGCTTATACCTAGAGACAGCATTCAAATATAGACGGGAGGCGTGTTAGTTTAGAGTCCATGGGCATATGATTAAAACTCTTCCACAAACTGCTTCACGACCCAGGCCCAGTTTGGTACACAATAGGCCACCGATTAGGAGTTTACCATAGCAAGTAATCCTGGTGAATACCACAAGTGTGTCAGCCAATTGACTTCCTCATAACTCGTTAATGCTGCTCTTACTTACCTTGGAGTGAGCCACAATGTACTGAAATGATAAGTCTTAAATCAATATTTTGCATCAGTATACAAGTAATTTCACAGTATTATTTCCTAGTCGTCAAGGGAAAATGGGTCTGAACGGAAGCAGATTGGCCCTATGCTCAAAGACTGGGGGAAGAGCAGGGTCTGCCATGTATCTGGGGCTCACCTGTTTTCTTTTTCATCAGCCTGACATCCACTGGCTGGGGGCCCTCCAGTTGGTCTATGGCAAAACAAATCTAAACAGGGACACAGACATGAAAAAAAAAATGGTATATCATCTTCAGAATGAATAAAAAGGTCAACATAAAACCAAACAATTAAAAACGTTACAAATTTATAAAAGAAAATGTAATGCTTACATCGTCCTCAGTAACCTGAGGTGAGAGACCCCAGAGCATGATGGTCTTGCTTTTCTTCTCTTCCCCAGGCTCCCTTCTGTAATCCTGCTCTGGGTAGTCACCATCCGAATGATAACCATCTTCTGATCTGTCACTGTTCCGTCGTTTCCTCTCTCTTTGCTTTAAAACGAATAAATAAGTTAAGTATCACTATCAACACACAAACATGTTATACGAAAACATGATAAAGCAATTAAGAGTTAGAATAAATACCTCAGGACTGTCTCTTGATCCCCTGCGATCTCCTTCATAACGATCGCTACGTCTCTCTTCACCCCAGCGGCGCATGTTGTGATCGCGCTCTTGGTCTCTCTCTCGTCTGTCACGCCACTCTGATTCATCACGGGACTGGTCAGAACCGTATCTCCCACTACGTTCTGTCCGGCTAATCCTAATCAGGGGAATATTGAAAACATATGTAAATTTATCCACATATTTATGGGAAATGATTCAACCAAATACCACTGTGTCAAACACAATTGCTTGATAAAATGTGTACAAAATCATAATGCCTGCTGTACTCACACATTGTAGGGGCACCTTCCCAGGAAAGGTACCACCCAGACATACACTGAAAATAGCTTATAAAATAGTATTCTAAACACTTGCTTACTTTTTATAATGCTATTGTTTTACATAATCCAGTACTTCAACCCAGAAAGAACAGTCGAGATCAGGACTGTCTTCATTTGTTTTTATTGCAAGACTTCAATTTGTGTAATGTGGGCCAAGAGTGGCTGCATGACAACGCAACCAAGTCAGCTGGTCTGTGATCACGGTCTCTTTTCAAAAGTTGAATGTTGAACAGCCTTACCATGAAACTCAAAACGGACTGAACCATTATTAGCTCTGCAGAAGCAGATACAATTTATACTGTGAAAAGAGGAAATATAAAGAATGTACTAATTTAATCGTTTTCCTTTTTATGGCTTCCGTGATTGGACCTCGGGTAATTTCTTAAGCATTTATTTGACTCATGTAAAACGTAAAATGATTAACTATCTCTCACTATATCATTTTTACTTGCCATTTTGGTATGTTCATCATCAGGAGATATTGCCCCCTATTGAGGCAAAGTAAACCAGGAGTAAGATAGTTTATCTCTACTAACTGACATATTTAACCCATGAGGAAAATAGTAACATGCACGGAAATTGACATTAGAAATTTAATTAAAATAACACCGTCTTTGTAGCTAGCTACACCTAGCAAAGCGCGAGCGCCTGTGGTTACCACTCACCGTTTATCCGCTCCCATTTTTTTCTACGGCTGCAGCACACACACGGCCTACAGAGAGCAAAAATACCAGTTGTTCAGTTAGTCAGGTATTCTGGTGTGTTTTAGTCTTATTAAAAACATCTAACGCCAGGCAGGTTCCCTAAAGTCGAATGATTTCGCTCTGCATATTAAGCGCCCGTGAACAACAACATAACATGGACCCTAGTCTGAGCAAACGGACATAACTTCTGACAAAAGCAATTACGCTAATAATAGTCTCAAATAAGCTATATTTCTGAGACTGAACATACATTGACTTACCGATTAAATCGTGATGATAATATTATTACCCGCTATTATTTAATCAAAATGATAGTAAAAGAATTGTGGGCACAAAAATTCATCTCACGTTCTCGGTCTTTCTACAAACCAACTATGGCACCTTCTTTATCCCAGAATGCATTGGTGTATACACTAGTGCATTGTGGGTAATAGGTCAATGTGGCCCTGGATTTGCCTTACAGGCAGAAGGTTGTCCTCCTTGCCCTGATTTCTCTCTTCGTCCTCAGTTGGTTATGGCTAGGGTTGACGTTCAGATTTGTGTCACGAATCGTGAACTACGGATGGGATTAGCTGTGGTTACGGACTGGATGTTTGCAGTAGTTAAAATCGGAGACGCGTCACATATTTGTTTTTTATTTTTGGTTTGTTTGTTTCAATGTTTAAGCAACTATTTATTTGTAAAGTTTATTCCACCACCACACTGTATTTACAGAATGTCTTTATATTTCTAGTTTCTTGTCTCTCTATTTTTTCAGTATAGAGTATTGTTATTTTTTTTGTATACTTCTTGTATATATTTTTCAAAATTTTTGTATTTGTGTTTTTTTTCTGGTAATCTTTTCCATGTCGAAGTCAGTTTTATTTTTTTTATTTTTTTTGCCAAATTCTGTGCTACTGTGACAAGGAAATTTCCCATACGTGGGATAAATAAACCTGTCTTATGTATGTCGTTAGAGCGCAGCTTTAAATGTTACCTGAAAGTCGAAATCGAGGGGCCAAAATCACTATATATTTCCGCCATTTTACTGGATGTTCTTGGCGTAATTGCAATACATTGAAGTGTTCATTAATCAGTAAGTGCTTTAGAGATGTCAGTGCTCATAAAAGTATACTAAAGTCCACTACTGTTTGGCCACAAGAACTATATTTCCTGGACTGGACTGGACTCTACAAGTCCAGTTGCCCTTTCTTTAAAAAAAAAAGAAAAAAGAATTTGGATATATTTCCCTGCAATATGGCTTTTACTTATACTACATAATGTATCTATTTACTTTGTACTAAGCTTGCTATTCATACAATATTTACATGGAATCTTGCATTGTGTCCCAAAAACTGTATAAACAAGAAGCTGGTCTATATAATAAACGTTATACTTAACAGCTTGTCTGCATATGTTTGTAAATGTTTGTTCAGCTATGTCCTTATGTGTATCCTTGTGAATGCTCAGTTTGAGTGTTCAGCGTTCCAGAGAACTAGATCAAATTCAATACGACAATGTACTTTACTAACACTGTTAAATATGACTTTAAGGCAGCAACAGGAAACAAGACCATTGATTATCATTTATTACAGTATTTAAATTCCAAAACATCAAACAGTTCACTGTACAAGCAGGTCCTTAATAAAGGTGACTCCACAATTACTTGCTCAACTTGGCACACAATAATGTTCCCCTTTTATAAGTATTTGAAATGATGGTCAACAAATTGTGCTGATTCCAGATCTATAATTTAGCTCCAGATTGTATTTTTAAAAACAATACTTATGAAGATTTGTTCTGTAACATTGATGATGCTTGAGTCACTGACACTCCAAGACGGATCTTGTATACAAATGTGTTATGAGAGAAAACACAAAACTCAGCCACATAATATAAAAATGGTCCACGTGGTCCCAAAAATGGAGAGTGGAGTCCATCACACTTATTCAAAACAAAATCAGGATGAGAAGTGGGCAGGTAGCTCGAGGATGCGGTGAATTTTCCATGACGGAAGCTAGGTCAAGGTTTCTCCTTTTGTCACCTGTTTTGACATGCATAATAATTTAATGGTTATATCAGTCATAAGCAGTCAAGCACACAAATACATTTGATTGTCGTGGCATACTTACTCTCGCTTCGATATATTCAATCCTCCTTTCCAGCGCCGTCAACTTCTCATTGAGGGTGGCCAGACGAGATCGACATGACATATCTGATGGGGAGATGACATTGTATTTCGCATGTTACTATTAACAAACGTGACACTTTATTCGGTTTGGCTCGACTCGTCGATGCTGTCGACTACAAGAGTGTCACTGTTGGCAACTACTGTTTAAATAACTCATTGTCATTCAGTTCGTATTCCTCTGCAGCTGCTAGTATGGTATATGTTTATCACACCGGGAAGACTAGCATTAGCAATCACGGGAGCTGTTAGCTGTCGAATACAGTATTTGCAACTGAATTCAACATTTTGACATTTGACAAGTAGCCAACATTACTTAAAAAGCAAAGCAAGATGTAAAACAATTCCACACCAAAATTGTCGCCATCATCCTACGAAACAACAATAACAAGATCACGGCAAACGGCCAAGCTAACTGCTAGCTGGGAGTGGCCATTGAAAAACATCAACATCAATGCTAGCAATAGTCGAACAGCTAGCTCAACCAGCTAACTCGATCTCGCTACCTACTCAATATGCGATTGCGTCGCTAAAAGTGACAAATAAAAGCTTACCAAACGAGTTAAGGAAGTCGGCTATTTTCTTGATACTGCTCGTAATGACTTCTATATACTCTCGATTCGCCCAATCTTGGTGAATCTCTCTTTGCACTGGGTCTTCCTGGCCGGCCATGTTGGACGAGTCGCAGCTTGGCGTAACGTTCAATCTAGGATAGTTCCTCTGCTTTCAGCCAGGAAGCACCGCGTAGACGGGACAGAAAGCTGTGTTTCTGCTTCTAGTTACAAGTAGTGGTATTATGAATCACACATTGGAGCTAACTTTAAATAGTCCACTCATAAGCTCAGTTTAAGTAGTAAACTCGCCAAGTAGTAAACATTAGACGTACATCAACGCAAGTTTAAAAGCCTTTGATACGACTCAAATCACTTGATTTGAGGTCACAATGTTAACAGCCACAAGGGCTGGAAGATTGTATCATTTTATTGAGGGTAAAATGAATATTTAAATAAAAGTATTTGTTTGTTTGTATTCATACAAATGACCACAGCACAGATATTATATAGCGTATTTATTTCAAAATGTACCAGTTGAAAACATTTGCAATTATACACAGTGGTAGGGTCCAACTTTTACATCTTCATCAGAAACTCCCCTCACAGACATGATTCAAGGAGTTTTTTCATTCAGTAAAAAGGCTGAACAACCTTGTATGAACTGTAAATATCTCAACCTTAGCAGAACTGAAATCGACTCAAAGCTGCAAAGCTGGAAATAAAGATAAAATACCACAAACATGTGTGTCTGCTGATTAATCACTTTAGTCAGGGTGGCTGTTCCTGATATCCTAACAGTCACACTCAGTGTGGCGTAGCACATATTTACTTGGCCCTCTTAAGTAGCTCTTTAATATCTGCTTCTATGTCAATGGTGAGGAATTTTCTGCTGTAGCGCTTGTAAGGCTCCCCATCAGGACCGATCAGGAACTTCTCGAAGTTCCAGGAGACATCATCCCTACACACTGGGCTCCAAATCACAAATTTTGGATCATTCATGAGAGACACAGCATCATCACTGGGGAGGGGGAGCTTTTCCTTCAGATAGACGAACAAAGGGTGGGCATCCTTTCCATTCACATCCACCTTCTCCAGGAGCTGGAACTTTGGTTCAAAGCCATTCCCTGGACGGACATACTTCAGACACCTGAGGATTTCATCGTTATTTCCGTTCTCCTGTTATAAAAATACACCAACATGGTCAAATGAAATAAAGAGCATCTCAGTGGGGTGTTTATTTAGTCTCATAAAATAAGCCCTATGTAAATGAACACATTTATTCAGTGTAGTTAAGATATAATAGTACAGTACTGGGAGTATTTATATTTCATGCTAATGTATTCTTATAGTAACAGCTGCATTTAATTGTAGACTACCTTTCACCACATTTATCTGTCAGGAATTTACTGGTTATTAGGCAGATATAATGTAAAAAAATATGAGACAATGATATTCCAGCTGTTCACTGTTGCATCTGAGATGCTTCAGTTAGTAATAATTCACTAATATTGATTTGTATAATACCATTCATTGCAATTTTGCTGCACAGAAATACTTGAGCACACTTTGCTTATTAATAATTCTTCCTTGTGACATTGTGAATGCAGGACCTTTATAATGGAGTACTTGAAGTCTTCTTCACGTTTTAAACTTCAGTAATGGATCATCAAAATGTTCAAAAACTGAAAGCACACTCAGCCTTAGACGTATGTGATCATATCATATACAAAGACAGAGTTGTCTTACCTGATGTCCGAACTGATTGCAGGGTACACCCAGAACAACGAGCCCCTCTGCAGAGTAGCGAGAGTGCAGTTCGTTCATTTGAGTGTAATCCCTGACTGTTGTTCCTCATAGAGACGCTACATTCTCAATGAGAACAACTTTCCCCTTCAGTGAAGAGAAGTTGAATGGTTCTCCGGACAGCAATTTAGCTGTCAGGTCGTAAAACCTTTTCAGATTCCCAGACATTTTTATGAATTCCGAAGAGAACTGGTTCAACAAGTCGTAAGACACTCGCTTTATATTCTACAAATCTACTTCAAGGCAAGCCTCTACTATATTACTAGGCGGGGCATTACGATAACACGCCCCCGTAGTGCGCTTTACTGTCGCAAACAATTATTTATTTATTTATTTATTTATTTTTAAATCATCATTATTATTCATTTGCGAAAACAATTAACATGTAACTACAGATAATGCTTTCTGTTGTCATTATTGCCATTCTTGATCAGCTATGGCTCACATATGTCAATTTCTCCATCAATGAAAAAGATTGTACTGTATTGTACTGTACAGTTATACAATAGGTATTAATTATTAGCCAAATATAACAAATTATTGTCGCTCACTACCATCGCCCTGAAGTCCGTATTTGCCCTGGCTTTGAACTCTATTAAGAATAAGTAAAAAAGTTGAATACTAACAGTGACAATAACATGCATCAAGATTTATCAAACAGCGGCTTTACAAATTTGACAGTGAACACCACTATTTTATTCTAGTAAAGGTGATTTATAAAAATGTATTTCCCACGGACATGTTTTCTTTCTAAGAGATTTACAAATTATTTGTAACAACGCTCACCCCCGTGGTCCGGGTAAATGGTACGTTCCAGGAAGTCCTGTGCAATGTGCAATCTGCTGCTTTATTGTTGCCGCGTAGTGAAATTAATCATTCAGACAAAAACAAGTGCTAAAGGAAAACGACAAAATATTGTCTCAAACATGTCAGCGTGTTAGAACAAATAAAGCCGTGTTTAGTGTACGGTAGGAGCTAAATAACGGTACCTGCTCTGCCTGTTGGTAAGCTACCATGCCAGACTGGTTCAGTCTGTGTGCGGTCGTTAGCCTCTTAAGTCTTCTAACACTGGCCGGTTACATTTTGTATTCGGGACTACTCTCAGACATCACTGTCCTAACTGGGCGTCCACCCGTAAAAAAGATTACATTCGTCTACAAATTCAAAAAAGGACCTTACAGAACCTGCGGGCAACTTTTTAAGGAGTCTCAGTGTATTGGGCCGGGACTTGCATGTATTGGAGTATTTTATGATGATCCTAAAAAGGTAAATATCTACTTAACAACACTCTGAGTAGGATAGTAATTTTTCACCTATGTTTTTTTAGCATCTTTCTTGGCAAATTTAGCTTTGAAATTATGAGATGTTTTAAAAATGTGATCTAAATAATAGCGTTGACCGCTAGATGGCGATGATGTCATTTTCATAAAAATAGACAAGTGGCCGAGCATGAACCCTTTACTTCTCAGCCTTTATTCAAAGCTTTATGGTTTAATTCATTTGATTCATCTTGTTAAAATGTTTATTTTCCCTTTCCCCTCAGCATTTCTCAGAGGCTGTTAGGACTAACAGATTTCGCTTGTGTGTTTTCCCCTGAGTATTATCGTGCCACATCTGGACAGGGTGTATTTTGTGGGTTCTGATGAAGTGTAATCCCAATGCATTACTGGATTGCCCTTTTAAGGTCCTGCAATATATTTACAAACCTGAGCTTATTTTAGACTCTATGGGGAATTTCATACTCACACAATTGCTTAATAAAATATATTGTCATTGTTATTTCATTGACTAGACAGATAGCTATAAACAATCTGTGGAATTGAATCTAATAATAATTGGTGTAATTTTCACAGGATATTGTTACAGTAGATATTAGAATTACCGCACAGAACTGATTTATCTCCTGTTATGCTTTGAATCTAATTTGGTTTGTTAAGTTCTTTCAATTACTAGCTTTTTTTTTAACTCTTTCAACATAAACTGAACATTAAAGAGTCCTGAACGGGGATTTAGTGCATTTATTGTTCATTTTTATTCAGTTTATCTAATGCTTGTATGCAGTATACACTAGGTTTGGCTGGTTGAGGTGTGATGTGTTGTATTTAAAAGTGCCGCTGTGGTGTAAGTGAGTTGTTAGAGTGTATAACTGCTGTGCTCGTGGCTCCATGTACCCAGATAGTAGTGCATCTGTAATCATCATTCACGTAATCTCACAACTTTCCAGGCTGCTTACGTTGGTTTCAGCCCGTGACAGTGAGCTGACTGCCTTGTCTCATTAGCGTGGGGGTTTAAAAGCAGCACCTAGTTGTGAATATCAGAAGGATCTCTGCATTAATGCTGATAGTAGCTGCAAGTGTTGCACGCTAAAACAGCGGAATTTTAATAAATTAGGCTTTCTGAAATATTGATTATCAAATAAGTTAACTCCAGAAAAACTATGGCGAGAGTTCAGTACAGATTAAGAGTGTTAATATGTATTGAACTGATGTTGACTCCTTGTTGACTCCTTTATTGTCATCCCAGTGTTGCTAATAATGCTGTTAATGGGATGGAGATCTCTCAGATGTTTTCCTACAGTTGTTCCTCATGTGAACTCCTCACTCCTCAAATCTCAGTCCCTATAAGAAGCACGCAATAATATCTGCTGGCTCTGTTTTCCTGATACCTAATACTGCACACTCTCCAGGGTCTCCGCAGTCGTGTGGTGCTTGTGAGTGCAACGTGAGTCGTGTTTTTATTAGGTTCTACCAGACCAAGAAAGAATGAAACAAGGAGCAGCACCTTGAAATGTTTAGTCAGAAATGATTGCCCAGCAGAGGGTCCGAAGGATTAGATTACACAAGTGGAAAACAGGAACCTGACAGATTTGATCTTTAGAAATATACACCTGCTGAATTTACAGTGCACATGCAGTCGTATTAATACCAAAGTGCGAGTCTCAATAGAGCAATAGAGCTGGGAAAATCATCTGGCAATTGTTTGATATCCAGTTAATGATTTAAGTAATTTATTAAGATACAATTCAGCCAATATAGCCAATATTAACTGGTTGCGGCTTCTGTAACAATGTATGGCTTTTCCACACTCATGAGATCACTGATCTAACGGTTATTATTTTACAGAATTAAAGAGATAATCAGCAATTTTAAAATGCATTCACTTTAGGTGGTGCACCTAATTGAGTAACTAAATACGGTAGCCACCTCAAAGGAAAGGATTAGACATTAGCTTGGTGTACCTGATGATATGGTAACTGAGTCTATTATACACTCACCAGGCTGTTCATTAGGTACGCTAGTGAAAATGCATGCATTCCAGTATAACAGTCCTGCATTAAATCCCCCTTTGCGACTGTTACAATGTTGAGTTCATGCTGACACGGCATAAGAAAGGTTGTAATTCAACTGCAAGATCATTTTGGAGGATGTAGTTTAGGGTTCTGTTAAACTGTACTACAAACCACAGTACCAAACCGAAAAGACAGTTGCATCAGCACCTCTTTCTATAAAAGCTGAATACCATAACCTTCATTAGAACGTGTACACTAGTTTGTGCCTAGATCAAAATTAGAAATGAGCCATTCTAACTCTAGCTTGCTTGGCTTTTAATAATGATTCTTTCTCTCACATCGTGCCCTTATTTTGGATGAAATGCTACATGGATGCACCAATAGTCACACCTAGAAATTGTCAAATGATCAATTAAGAATACTAAGGTGTGCTGATATCAGGTGTTTTCAGGACTTCCTTTGAACAGCACTGACTTAAGGGACATTGCTTAAACCTGTCACAGTCTGACACAAAACAACCTGATGGAATGTAACCAGAGTTTAGTGATGGACTCTTCCCAGCTTTTCTCTAAAACCCTTTTGTTGTGCTCATCCTCATTTTCCCAAGCCAGCAATTAGGCTAGCAGTGGGTCCTGGTTCCTCTGCACAGTAACAGCCAAGTCCTGATCTAAGTTGGAATAATTGGCGTAATGATCACAGCTCATTAGCGTCCGAGCCTCAGGATGCCATTTAGTTCCTGCATCAGGAGCCCCAGTGAGAGAGAGAGAGAGAGAGGGAGAGGGAGGTTCTCAGATGGGAGGACTGGTATTTGCGGTCCAAAGAGTAAGACACAGACCACAGATATTTGCAATTGGAACGATCAGAAGTGCAGCAGACAAGAGTGTAAGTGTCAGCGTGGCTGAGTCTCATCTTCTGTTCTCGTTCTTTTCTCACATTTACCTCCTTTAATCACTTCCTCTGGAGAAACAAAAGACCTCAACGAGGACTAGAGCTGGTCCTGAGATGGTTGCCATGGATACGGGGCTGGTGCAGCTCTGTCTGCTCCTTCAAACGGCTAACACATATTGTGGGCCCCTCTCGCCAAGCCCTTCCCCTCCGCCAGCCTCTTCACAGTTTTGGGCAGGGGGGAGTCTCTGACCCAGTGTGCCCACTTCACCTCTGCCCCGCAGCTCTCCACCTCTGAGTCCGGCATTCGTCAGAGGGAGAGAACAGGGTTGGAAGATGTAGTATTCTGTCAAACTTGATATTCCAAGTAAGCAATTGGGGTCAGGGGTTTGCAATCCTCAAGACATGGATTGTCTAAGTAAAAAGCTGGATGACAAGTGAAATAGTGGCCAAATGACACATGTGTCTACCCATCTTCAGGGGCCAATGTTTTTGTGTCACAATATGATGAAAGCTGTGGGACTGGAAGACAGAGGAGGGGCTGGTCAGGAAATCTGTATCAGTATCGCTCGTGGGTCTTTGCGGTGAATGATGAAATCTCTCTTCCACTCGCCCTTTCAGAAAGTCACATTAAAACATTTAAAATGTAAGCCCCTCTGAATCTGAGCGCAGATGGAAGATGCTTTGTATTCTCGGTTGCGCTTCTTTCCCTGGTGCCTCACCAAAGCCGGTTCGGCTGACGTGCAACAGAGACAGAAGAAGATTCCTTGTGATGGACTTTTTTCTTCAGACGGGGGCTGTCAGCGTATCGAAGAAGCATCAAAAGACAGCACACTTGTGTCTTGATAAGTGCAGAGGGGCAAAACAAAGGATGCGGGCAGAGATTTGTGCTTTTGTGCTTGCTTCTTTGTTCTGGACTCCCTGCTTGCAGTCCCGTGATGGTTAATAAATCCACTTGGATCAGACTTCCCTGCTGTGAGCCCTCAAAACAACCAAAGCATATAATCATGTGTAAATGTTCCCAGATGTGTTTGTGGTGCTTTCATCAAGATTAGTTGAACTACTCACCATCTCAAATCCATCGGGAAAAGGTATTATTTTTTTTTTTAGGTCAATAATTTATCATGTTTTCTCTCTTCTCACCAACGCCCGACTCTCCTACTGATTTAAGAGAGGGTCGCTATTATTGATTTGGATTGCAGAGTAGGTTTTTATTCAGGGTGTGTTCACATTTGATGAGGATCACCTTCATCAAGCACCCAGGGCTTAAATTGGGTTTACCATTAAAGTAACCACACCTTATTCCAAATGTTTCCTGACAGAAATTCACCCATTTCTTTTAACTAATCGCGTGTTTGTTGCATCACGTCTGAGAACTGCCCATGAATAAGAATAAAGTCAGCGTCAGAAAAGCAATACCAAGCTAAAGTACTTCTGTTCATGCTTGATTAAAACAAAATTACTAGAATGCGCTCAACATGACACTTTTTCTCACTGGACTGAATTTAATGTTGTTTTTTTTCCCCTGCAGCCTTGCTCAAACAGAAAATTGAGAAATTACAAAGAGTTGTCCTTTGCTAAGACCCTGAAATGGTCACAGTGTCAAGTAAAGACATTTATTTTACTATAGAAGTGGATTAAAAACTGCTTCTGAGAATCAGAATTCATCAGAAAATGAAAAAGTTGCCTAACTGCATTTTGTACCTCATGCAATGACAAGAAAGTCAAATCTAATATAATCTAATCTATGCAGTGCAAGACAAGATAAATGTGCATTAGTGCTCTTCTTTCATGCTTATATTAACTCATACTGGAAAAAGCTTCGGTCAGAAATATATGCAGCCCGCCACCCTCTCCTTCTCCTTTATTTCTGTGTGTGTTTCAGGGTTTGAATGTGTGATAAATTAGCCTTCTCTGCAGCGGACTGTGAACACCACCAACAGCAAATTTCCACCCATCACTGGCATTGCGTGTTGGAGGAAAAAAAAAAAAACGCCTTTCTCAGACAACCTGACTGTGCTTAAAGTACAACACAGTGATGGGTTTACGAACAAATTGGATGATTTCAGCTTATTTATTGCACGAGCCTACAGTGGTGCTCAGCTCAGCACAGTGGGTAGAAAGTCTTGGCTGTCCCAGGATTTTTCATTTGTAAATGAGCGTCTCCCTGTTCTCCTTCTTCCTTTTTTTTTTTTTTTAACGGGCACCACGGTGCTGAAAATAGAAGAAGTTGCAGTAATTGCACTGCTTCCAAATCGTCCAATTAGAGCTCAGAATAATGAGCATATTTTCTCCTTAACTTTGGCACCTGGCTAACATCACAAGAAGTTGTTTTTTTTGTTCCGCATACCTCCCATTGTTTTTCTCTTAATGTATACTATGCAGTCCTCACAAAACTGCATTTCAGAGTGTGTCTTCATTCTTCGTTCATCTTCTATTTTGCCTTTGCTCATTGTTTGTAGGTGCCTGGGCCGCTTTGCCGCTACGCCGCGGGCAGCATTCTCAGCGAAGGAGAAAGCAAGGCGGACGAGGAGCTCCTGAAGCGCTACGAGGCGTCCGGCTTTAACGTCTTCTCCTTTCCCGAAGTCACACATGTGGTCACTACCTCGTTTCCCCACAAGACTTTTGCCTCCATCTTCCTGAGTGTGATGCGAGTTTACCCCCAGCTAGAGCACTACATCAAGGTATAAATGCTTTTTAGACAATTTATTCCTTCTACATGTGAAATCACTGGGGTAAATGTAAAGTGTGTCCCGTGTGAAGGAGAAAATGGGCTTAAGCACTGTACATCAGCATGAAACGTACTAAGCATCATGGGCATTAAGCGTGTCACAATCTTGTCCCATGGGCCCGTGTCCTCACAAAGTGTCTTGGCTGCACGCAGAGCAGCATTAATGCACTTAATAGAACACACCTTATAGACTAATATAGTCCATCAGTGTTCAGGGGCGAGCATCAATGAAAAAAAAAACGTATTACAAGAGGAATAAATTACCTTCTGTGAGCTATTGTTTCTCTGGTTATTTTAGCGAGAGGACGGTGAAGTGAGTGTGTATGTGGTGGAGTGAATCATCGCTAAATTTGATGTTGGCTTACGTCAAACGGTAGCAAGTAAATGATCGATATCAAACCGCATGACATGCACTTCCTGAGTCACGTTGTGTGTTTTCAGGCAGCGCAGAGTTAAAATGTATTCCGTGGAAAGTTGAGCGCATCAGATCTTTTCATCGCATTTCCTCAGGCCTTCTTTTCTTTGCGGCATCCCCTGGAGGGTTAGAGTCGTGTGCGAGATAGTACAGCAGGAAGAGATTTATAGTTGGGCGGCAAAACAGGAGGTGAACTCGAAGATAGAAGAGGGGAGGGGGGGAAAAAAAAGAACAATTCAAGCTCCTTTTAGGACTTAATCATCGACAATCTCAACGAGTGCTGCTCGGGGGAAGCTGGGAAAATGAGTCACTGCGATGAGCGGAGAGTTTTGCGAGTGTGGTTTAATTGCGAAGTGTGCTAAAACAGGTGGCGACACTACAGGATGTCTCAATCTCTCTGGTTCTGCTGGAGGAATGTGTCGGTGTGTCGTGTGTGGCTGGCGCTACCATCTGTTTGGACGACGTTTAAGCCTGGCTCTGCTCCAGTGGGCACTTACCCTATCTGAGAGGTCAGCTTACACTGTCTGGCTGTAGCTTGTCGTAGTTGCATATCCAAGGATTTCTCCTTCTTTTGATATAGATGTTTAAATACTATAGCAGTATTTTGAATTTTCTCCTGGTGTACTCAATTTTACTTATACACACCGAACAGGCATAACATTATGACCAATATTGTGTCCTAATATTGTGTAGGTCTCCCTTGTGCCCAGTTGTGACTCATCAGAGAATGGCCTTCTGATTGTGTCCTGTGGTGTCTGGTAACACATTGTTGTTAGTGGGGGCCTTTGGGGCCAGTGGGGTGAGCTTCTGTGGATCAGGCTTGTTCCATTGCATCCAACAGATTGATCAGTTTGTGATCAAGGAGTGTCATTGCTATAGGGTGGGGGTGCCTGGTCTGGTCTATGTGGGTGCTACATATCTAAGTAACATCCACACGAATGCCAGGTCCAAACGTTTCCCAGCAGAACATTGGATTGCACAAGATACTCAATGTTATTTACTTCTCCTTTCAGTGGTTTTAATGTTGTGGCTGATTGGTGTAATTTGTCCTTACCAGAAATTCACAGTCTACGTCTTTTTGTGCAACTGGCTTATTGAGTTGTTCATTCAGCTTTACACTAGGAGTGATGCTGCAAATGGCAGCCCCCAGAATAGCCGCTGAATTTAATAAACTTCCCTTCTCGAAAGTTATTTCAATAAAAAGTGAACATTAACCTTTAAAGAGACAGGATTTATTGCCCGTCGATATTAGACTGCATTAGTGGTACCTAATAAGTACCATAAACTCAAGGTATATTGCATGTACAGAATATCTTTATGTTAATTGCACTATAACCGCCGCTGGCTCTGCCTATTACGTGGGCAGATTTCTCTCCTTATCGCCTGTTAGGCCGCCAGCTATTATTTATATGCAAGAACTGTTAAGAAAGAAGAAGAAAGAAATGTTAAGTTTACGTTGATCTTTTCTGGTCACATACAGATGCAGGACTATAATCGTATAAACCTACATTTAACAATGCATACCTGTCATGAAATCCACACAGTTTTGTTTACAAGTCCAAGAAGTCAGTTCCATTCACAGTTTAATTAACAGGAATGACACCTTTAGGCGGTTGCATGTGAGCTTTACAGTTGGCTGGTGACTCTAAAGTAAGTAGTTATTTCAATACCGCTGTGTTTTCAGATCACACTCTATAACGCTTGAATCAACATTGTTCACATTCACATTGAAATTCAGTTCTTGCCTCCTGCAGCATCCGCTACCTTTCTTCCCTCTGAGAGACGGATTCGGTTGTAACAGACTGTTCACCTAGACTGCATTTTTACATTGTGAAACATCTTTGTGCATGAATAAACTTAAGGCAGTTAAAGGAGCTGAAGTGTCAGGTGAAATTTAAGCTAATTGGCATTGGAGGTGCACTAAAGAGGTTTAGTTAGAGTCTTTAAAACTGTTGGATTCACTGTGAGTACTGAGCGCAGATGAAGAGTGACAAAAACTAAAATCGTCCCTTCAACACATGGACTTAAAACCATCTTAATCACATTTGAGTAAGTGATTACTTGATTACTTTGATCACTAATTCTACAGTAGTACCTTAATTTAATTATTTATTAATTGTAATGTTCAATAGCAATATTTAAACTAAAGATGTGGCAAACATTTAACAGAACCAGCTGAACAGAATGAGATTTCTTTCATGAATAACGCATGCTGTCGACGGCTGGCACTTTGAATATCCCAAGTGGTGAGACCTTTTCAAACAAGCTCATCAGCGTTTAGCATGCTCGGCTTGTCATGGCAGAATGATTTGTGTCTGTCAGACACTTTGAGCCGCAGCCCCATGGTCAGGCCTGATATTTGCCAAGTCAGACCATCGATCGGCCCCAGTGTTTCTCTTCTGTGCCTTGGCTTTTAAGTGAGGAGCTACATCACAGGTGCCTTGGCACCTTGAGATTTGGTCCGCGCGCCGCGGCCAGGCCTTCTGACCACATTGGGAACTGGAGCAGGAGAATAATATTGCTGACATTCACAGAGATCTGAAGGTTTGTGAAAGGCAGACGATGGAACATTTGTTTGCTTGAGGGCACTGAAGATTTCTGCCAGCACAGAGGTTCTGGCCTGAATATAAAACATGTTCTCATTTGTTCCGTAGAAATGGCCTTATTTTTTTTATTTTTTTATTTTTTTAGAAACTGACACGCGTGTTAAAGTGATCATTAAGTCTTCTCCGTCCCGATAGAAAACAAAGCCTTGGCTCCGGGCCTCTCTCAATTCTTATTCTTGCCATCAACATCATGTGCAAGAGTGAGGGATAGCAGTGCACAGATGCTAGTCCGCAGGCTCTGTTAAACATGCAGACTTCTGGCAAACTGTGACCCGTGTTCAGAAAGGTCAGAAAAGGTTGCTGGGTTTGTTTGGTGGACAACGAAGGAGGAAAGTCAGAATCAATTGTTTTCAATTTGTTTTTTAAGGAGTTGGACGCAGACATTCAACGGTATTTCTTCCAACAGTGGGTGTCTGTTTCAGTTGTAACTCGTGACACTAATGAGGTACATGGATCAAGTTATAATCAGGAGGATTTATTATCATCCCTTCAATCGGCAATTTGTTGTTCATTAGAAACATGTGATACAACACTATATCATTTATAAGACACCTGCAGCAGAACAGTTTAACCTACTTTTTTGCTTATGTGAAAATATGTAATGCAAGATGTACAGTATGTTTAATGATATCACATAAAGGAGGTTCAGAAACAGGGAGTTAACATCAGAAAGGATCCTTCATAAACCCATACAACAGAACCAGATCAGAACAGACAAGACAAAACCAGAACAATGGAAAGAAATTGAAAAACAAAGACAGCAGAAAATAGAAATATGTGTACATGTCCACAGCGATACATGTTCATTTGTATGTGTATATTATCTGTGACATTTGTGTGTATATATACACTACATATATGAGAAATATATATAGTAGGACAGTTTGACTGTGAGCGGTGTTTATCTGTGAGACAGTCTGTGGATGTTGGAGTTACTGGGTGATGGCTGTTGGCAAGGCAGGGCTCCCTAAACGCTCTGAGACATGTGGCTGCATGAGTCTGTGGCTGAACGTGCTCCTGAGCTGCTTCGGCTTGGCATGGGCGGTATCGGGGAGGTTGTCCGTGTTCGTTTTCATATTCCCTCTCATCCTCTTTTCTGTCACTACCTCCACACCGTCCAGTCCCATCCCCACCACAGAGCTGGCCTTCGACACCAGCTTGTCCAAGTTGTTGGCAGTACATGTGCACGAGTTCCAATGCCGGTTAATGCTAAGCCTCCATTTCCATTTGAATATAAAACAGTGTTTTCTTTCTTTAGCCCTGCGTCCATTGCATTATGAATCACGCCCGTAAATGCGTCTGGTTTCCTTTTTTTCTAATTCCCTTGCTGTTGTTGTTTTATATAGAATAGCACTGTTTGGAGTTTATAAGGCGATTATGTGAACGGTTTGTTCAAAAGGTTTGTTCAAAATGACACGTCTAATTGCTATTTGTGTAATCCAAGCGCTTTAAAAACTTTTTGTTTTGATCAGCTTACGGGAGATACTTCAACTGACTTGGAGAAAAATGTAGTTTCAAGGCAGTGGATTCAAAATTAGAATCTCTTATATGCGACTAATGGTCCTCTTTTATCAAGTGCGTCACGTCACGGCCCTGAGAGCTGACGCCCCCCCACCGGAGACTATGTTGGAGTTTGCCCATCAAATGTTCAAACATGACTTTCATCCTCCAGCAGCTGGGAATCTACTGTTGGTGTTAAATGTCACATCTACATATGATTGATCTGATTTAAACTTTATTCGGTGTTGCACTGTCGCTGTGAATTAAGATCAGGCAGGGGGCTGTGATTACAATTTAGGAAGGGTTATTTTTAAATATAGCACAAATAGCTATTTCCTGCCAGTGGCCATCTTATCAATCTCTATCCGATATGGAAAATTGAGCAGTGACGCACTATTGTGTATTGTTAAATGTGCTCTCTGTTTGTCCTGCTGAAGAAGTTAATAATCAGAAGTAAGTAACAGGTATTTATAGTGGCATCATTAGACTTCATTAAAATGAGATGCAGAGCCCTTACAACACATATGGTGTTTTCTTGTTAGCTGCTGGCTGCGGCAAAACTGCAAAAACCCAAATTTCCCTCAGGAAAACGAGCAGAGCGGTCAGATTTTTAGGAGATAAAAATAGAAACGTGTTTCTTAAATTCAAAACCATCCTGGAAATGCTCTGAAATCAGGCAATCCCGATGTTGAAGCTGCTGCTGACATATTTGTGATTGGATGATTTACCAAAGCAAAGTCCAAACATCTTTTCACAAATTGTAGCATTTGTAGCTCTATTAGGAGGACAAATTGCGTTTATCGGACACCTGGTCAGTTGTATATCTGCGCTATTGCTCTGCCGTGTATAAGAAAAGACAACACTCGCCCACTGTTTCCAGGCTGGCTGAGATATTCCAGCAATTTGGCCGTGTCTTCTGTTGAGATAGACATGCAAATTAAATGAATTTGCTCCAGTGTCCTCTTGAGGGATTTTCTGAAAAGCAATCCAAGAGGCAATTCTGAACCATTCAAGTATGAGTCCAGCAACAGGGTGGGGGCACCTTAACCAAGGTATGGAGGTTTGGGACCTCAGTGGGTGAACTAAAGAAAATGGGAAAGATAAAAAAAAGAGGCTTAGGATTTAACAGCTCTATTCAGCTCAGTGACTTTCAGGAGGCCCTTGTTCATTTGTCAAGGCTGAATAAGACTGTGTTGAGTGTAGTCGCTTGAGTGACACCTGGATTGTTCGTACTGGCAGCGACTACTGTCACTCATTATGCCCTCAGACCCTTTGAACCATTTTTTCCCCCCTCCGGGCTTTGAAATGAAATGTAGACTTTAAAGGGCTGGGGAGATACTATGTTCCATCATCCTCTATTTTATGTGAAGCAATAGGACGGCTGAACACTGGTGAGGAAACACTATTGTAGTTTTACTGTGACATAGTCAAATATCAAATAACTGAGTGGAGAATAAATGCAGCAGTAATATTAGAGTGGTTTATTTGATATGGTTAAAAAACAAAGTCAAAGACATAAACGGAATGAAAATTGCCGGGGTGAGGCAGTCAGTGTGCGTCGGATCGAGTGGTGTCCTCCACAATCTTACCGATTGCCGTTATTAACTACAGCCACAGGAAACAAGTGTTGCTGCCCACTGAATTATACATTCTGTGTCACTGCTGAGCACTGGTGTTGACAACGCGGTGTCTTGGTTTTGGTTGGTGGTTGCACTGCCATCCTGACTAGGTTCTGAATCCGTAGATTTACGTTAATTTGTTGCACCACAATCTGTGTCTTCTTCAAATCTGCTTCTCCATGGGACCATGTGGAGTGTTGTAATGCTCCTTGATCTGAGACAGTAGTTTGAATAATATCCCGTAGCATGTGTTCGGCTGTAGTGTGGCCGCTGTTTTCAAACCCCGCCATGCAAGCAAAACATCTGTTTATACTCACAGGAAATTTGTAATGTAACCTGATTTTATAACCAGGCAGGATTTCCAAAACACCTGCTGTCTGAGCCCACCTTTAACCGACCAAGGAGATGCTTTGTCAGGGAAGGTGATCAAGATCCAACAATCACTCAAACTGAGTTTCAGAAGTAGCAGGAGGAGGACAACCATCTCAGCAGCACGCCATCAATCAAGCCAGAACGGTAGCACAGCTAGACAGAAACCACTTTTCTCTAAAAAGCTTTTGAAACCATGTGACCTGAGACATCCTTTCAGCATGACCATAACCCAAAATATACAGAAGAGAAAGTGATGGAGTGGCTTTGAGAAAGGGGTCTGATTGTTCTTGAGCGGCCCAATGAATTCTAAGACTTGCTCATAGATGCTTTCCATCTAACAAAACTTATTGACCTTACCAGACTTCTGTAGCTTGATCTTCATCTCTGCATGAGGCTAACAGCCCATATCCATTCTGCCATTTCATGACATTGGGAACTAGGAAGCTGCAGCTTTCAACATGATATCGTCGTCACCTGTGGCTATTTTTACTTTGCTGTCAATCAACATTGATCTGAATTAGTTGTGTCCCTGTAACATTTAGTACCAATATACGTCTTACTTTCAGTTGGGGGAAAACACATGAGTGAATACTAAATGATGGCTGTTTTTCTGTTCTCTTTGCTACATTGCTCCAAGCTTTATTCAAGAGAAATCTGCTGCATGTCTTCATATCCATTGAACCGTGTCGACAGCAATCTGAACTCTCAACATGCCTCAGCAAATATGACCAGGATGACCCTGAAAATACAACTGGACTGAAAATAGGAGATACTCCTGTATGTCTCTTAGCACTTAGCTTTATAGACTCTGTACAATCGCTGTATGCACTGTGTACTATACAAGCCATACAGTGTGATATGATTGGCAGTTGCAGGCAGTGGTAAACATGAGGTAAAGTGGACACAGTGCATCTTTCAGATAGCCAAATGCTATAAACATATAACTTATTGGTGTTTTGAACCGAAACCTGACAGGTGTGCTCCAATTATGAAGTTTGTTGTTTGGGAAGGTATTTACATTTTCCATTACATTACATTTTTGATTGTACGTGTAATGCCTTTCCTCCACTTGCCCAGCCCGATGCATTTCTTCCCCCATGTTACCGCCTCACACTGCGGGAACGTGGCAGTTGAGGGGTTACAACCATTACCAGTTAAGGGCAAAAGTCCCGTGGTAACCTAGGCATGTTTTCTGTTTGACAGACTGCCTGTCTGCTGCCGTGTGTGTGATTCGTCTTGATCTGGACACATGCCGTTTTTCTTTTCTCTGTGTTATACCTCTGTAAATTGCACATCCTTGGGCTTTAGACTCGTGGCAAGATAAGATGTTGTTTTGGCTTTTGACAATTGGTCTTTCAAGAACTGGCTTTCTTGCACTGAAGTAGGCTGAAGATGTATGATAACTGTTGTCTGACTGATTTGATAAAGGGGTAAAATGGGTGATTGCACATCTGAATAGCAGATTAGACAATAAGGGCTATGAATTCTGATCATTTTGGAAGAAATGTTCTCAGGAGTAGAGGTTCATCCTGGAACCCCTGCTATTCAATCATAGAACTTTCTTTCATATGAATTTATGTGCATTCCTTTATCTGGGAACTAATCAGCTACCGCCTTACAACGTAGTGGTTGGCAACAGCCAATGGACTTTTTGGTGTTTCCAGATATCTGGATAAGAGATACGATCTGGGAACGACTGCCTGCACCTGTCAGTGTTTTACAGTGTAACTAGCAGTATTGAGTGGCAGCATCTACAACCAGACAGTTTACCCTCACTTTAAAACCACTACAACACCTGTGGTATTTGCTTGACAACATGAGACATCTTTGGTTGATTGGGCATTCTGCCTCGTTTGCCCTTTAGGCTTAATGTTTACATGGATACAGCATGAGCCCACTCAGACGTGAATGGTCAAAACCGCTTTCCGGCACCAAAATTTTGTCCCTTGCCTGCGTTTATATGCAGACATTAAGCAGCCGCGTCACAGGCTAAAAGGAAGAACTCTTAGTGGATGTTATTCATCAGGAGCCACCTTGGAAAAGCATATCCTGTTTCTTTGTCCGTTGGGCGCTAATGGCTCCTCTACAGAACCACTACTCTTAGCTTGGGCACAGACTTTATTTGTGGTATTCTTGACTTTGGTTAGTCTCCTTCTACAGTAATAACACCTTTTTTTTGCTTGTTGAAATCACCCCTCCAGTATCCAAATGTAATCACTACATTTGTTTTGCCATCCCAAAGTGCCTCTTCATGCACTGGTAAGACATGTCGTCTTTGAGGCGAAGAGCACTTTGGTGTTGTCTCCTCCACCAACGCTTCCGTCTCCACAGTGGAGAGAAATTTCCTCTCTTTTTTTGTCAATCATTGAATTGCTGCTCATGAGGGAAATTGCAGCAAACTGTGTTATTTTTTTTCTATGAATTACTTATATATTGTTCCTAAGAGATTAGTAAAATGTACACTTATAACAAGATGCACTGCTTAATCCAGAAGAGGGAAAAAATGGAAAAGTAAATAAAGACAAAACTCACAGTGTAATTTTGGGGATATTTGCTGCTCCACAAAGCCATACAACTACTTAATCTTTCAATTTTGTCATATCTAAAAGGACGGCAATGCTGGAATTCTTGCCAAGACACAGCAATGTCATTTATGGGATTAAATAAGATTTACTGAAGGCCTGTTCAAACAGTTTTAACAACACAGTCATATTCACAGTTTCATGAGTTTTTCGTCTCTTTTTGTTTTGTTTTGTTAATATCTAAACATTTTAAGGGCTTGTTAATTCTAATTCTGATTAGAATTAAATAATTACAGTCATTATTACACTTGTTAACCCCTTAACAGTCTTTTGCTGATTCTAATTGCAACCAAAATCACAGTAAGCACACACAATTAACGGGCCACAGTCTGATATCTTATTTATTTTTATAATTTAGTTGTACAAATTGCACTTCGCACAACAAATCCACTCTGGTTTTATTTATGGATTTATTTATTTAACTGGTATGTTGTTTCCAAGGCTAGTAAAACCATACCAAAGTAACTGTTTTTAGCTGTGTTGTAATGACAGTATAGGAAAAAGGGACAAGGATTGACAGAATCTCATTTAAGAGTTTTTGAAAAAGTACATTTACGTTTACACTGCCTGGCCAAAAAAAAGTTACAACCTAAAAAAAAAAAAATCATGCACTCTAATATGTCGTTGGACCACCTTTAGCTTTGATTACAACACGCATTCTCTGTAGTATTGTTTCCATAAGCTTCTGCAAAGTCACAAGATTTATTTCCATCCATACTTTTACTATTAAACATAGCCCTGAGTTCTGTTGTTTTTCTTCAATTTGATTTGACCGAACATTTAAGTGATCACCGATCAAGATCAATCGACCACACTTCTTCCTGGAAGATGATAGTTCCCCACCATCCTTCCAGTTTTTAATAATGCGTTGGACAGTTCTTAACCCAATTTTAGTAGTTTCTACAAAAAGATGTTTTCTCAATGCATCCCAATGATTTAAAAAACAGAGCTACATCTTTTCTTTGACCATGGGATGTGTCTTTCAACATGGCTGTTTAAGAAATGAGAAGCTACTCATTGCATCAGTTGGTGTTAAATAACATGTTGCCACCTGAAACATAATCGCCCACGAAGTAATTATCCAATAGGAGGCTCGTACCTATTTGCTTAGTTAAATCCAGGTGGTGCCTTTTTTTGGGCCCAGATATCAAACTACAGGGGTCTGCATAGAGAGCACACTGACACATCCTTTCTTTCTGTAGGCCATCTTTCCTCTGCCAGTCCACCACTGGATATGCTGTAGAGTATCTATTTACTGCTGAGTTAGTCGCTTCTTTATTTTTTTCATGAGTATTCTTTAACTTCTGAGTCATTTGAATCCTTTGTTGATGCAGATTAACATTTTCAGTATGATCAAAATGACATTTTACCTTTAAATGGTTTGGCACAGACTGATACGATACCTGTGAAGTTGGTGAAGGGAAACAGAAACAGAAACACTAATGGTGACAATCAGCATCATCTTTAACACCCATTTAAGACTCATGGCTTACTCTGCATTCCCAGTTGTAGATAACAAGAGTGGGCCTCTCTGACATGAGTTGTCTCCTGGAATGATAAAAAAGGGGGGTGGAGGGCAGATGGATATATGTAGCTTTGACCCCCCATCATTAAAGCAAATAATTAATCAGAGAAAGGTGAGGTTATATTCTATTGGCCCCTCCATGTCTGTTCACATAATACAACTGTAACGTAATTATGCTTTTATCCAGAGAAACCATATAACAGATATCTTGCTGTATAAAAATAAAGCAATTTTCTGCACTGTGGAGGATGTGAAGAAAACCTTGCAATGACCCTGTTGAATGAACCTGCCTTAAGGGCTCTCCTGGGCCTCGAGGTCTTGATACTGCAGGGGAAGATTTCGAGGGAAAATCAAACAAAATTCAATAGGTACACTATCCACAATCCCCTACCCAATTACTCAAGCCTGCTGCGAACAGTTTGCCTCAGCAGTACCACTGCTGGTCTAATTATTGGCCTCTGTTGTCTCAACTCTTCGATTTATAAGACACAGAGAAACTAGTCTCATTATACATATGTGGTTAGTCTGAGGGGCGAGATTGTTGTTTAACTCGCTTACAGTAATTACAAGTGTGGTAAGGAACCATGTGGGTGAAACAAATAATAAGGGCGTAACTGAGGTTTCACAATAAATTTTGACACAAAGTGTTTAATCATGCATTTCAAGTGTCGTTGAGTTGAGTGATATATATTTATTTAATTGAAAACATGGATTTCATACCAGCAGTATGAAATTGAAAGATAATCGATTTGTTTGTGATTTAGAAAATTAGTTTTTTAAATTGGTATTTTGTTGGAAACCACTTAAGTTTTTTATTATTAAAATTCTTGTCAGTTATTGTTTTGTGAAATCGTCTTAACAAGTATTTGTTACAGCTCGAAAAACGTTGCAAAAAATCCACATTATATACAAGTGGCACATCTTGTGCTTTGGTGATGGTCCAGTTTCAGGGTGAACATGTTTTTTTATACAGCTGTTGTGTGGTATTAGGATGATAGACTGATCATGTAGTATCCTTACCTATATATGTATTGTTTCCTGTACTTGCTAATGAAATACTGAAGCTAAACCTGACAAAAGGTTTTTAGACATTTGTAACTTCAGCTGTAAAGTTTTGGTTATGTCTCCGTTCAGATTGTTAAAGTCGCCATAAAGAACAGTCGGTTCTGCTGAGAGCCCAGATGAATAGAGTGGACCCTTGCTCTTGAATATTAATCTGTTCGGCATGAATTAGCATTTAACGCTCTGTTTTGCTTCACTCACTTGTCTGGCCGTCACTGTCGGTTTGAAATAGTCAAAAGTACATCCACTTACTGCCAAAGAGCAGTTTTAATTGTTCATTAAAGAAAAGAACATGTGCTAACCCTAACCCTTTTTCTTTTTACGAGGAATTCGTTTGAAACGGTGTTCGTTCTGAGTAGATCTTCACAGAGTAGGAAAAAAAAAACCGAGACAGTTTCAAAAGCAGATACACAGATGAGTAATTCTGTTTTAAATTCAGTTTTTCCCAAAAACCTGATAATTATTCTTCCAAGTACAATGATTAAATAAACAGCCTGTATCTGCATGAGTCACAAACTCAAGAACAGGGAAGGTGCTACGGAAAGTGGTTTCAAAAGCCTCGGCTGCCAGTACAGCATATGTTGTGAGAATTCAACCAATTCCACGAAATAAGTTTTATTGGAAAAAAAATTCTCAGGACTCATTGTGGCCCGTTAATCCTCAGTTTGCACATGTGAAGGACTGTGCGGCTGATTTGCAGGGCCTGATATACCCCTGACTGTTATTCAAAGCAATGAACTTTGCATTCATTGTTAGGTTGGTGTGTGTTTACAGGTAAATGCGATGCTTTTAAAATTCACCCCTGTTCTCTTGACAGATAATCTTTTTACGCTCCAACAGTGTGTTATTAGACCGCAGAGTCCATTTTTGCTACTACACCATGTCTGCTGTGCAGCACCCGTGACTTCGTCCCCAATCCTTCACCAGCTATCCAAATCAAATGTCTTGCATCCGTTGTGCACTGTAAATTGAGGACCCTTCTGACACATCCAAATATAGCAGTAAAATATTAACATTACCCCCTCCTTTTATCTATTGTTCCAACACTGTGTCTGCACTACGCTTTATTTTCACATTTGATCATTTATTGATATAGTCTGAGCTGCAAAATTTAACTTGTGTGTGTGTGTGTGTATGTGTGTCTGCATGCGTTTGTGTATATCAATATGCATTATGTTACAGCCCGTGTCTATCTCTGGCTGATGAACGAAGCCAGCGAGGATGCACAGATGTTTCTGAAGGAGAAACGCACCAATAATTGATGCTGCCGAAATCACTGAAACTGACAACGTTGTTCCTGCAGACGGCAGCGAGTGGAACGTCAATGCTGTCATAATTGGGTTGAGACAGATGTTAAGAGAGACGATAGGATGGAGTTTGGGAGGAAGAAGTCGGCTCACTCTGCTCAGTCTGCGAGCCTGATTATGAGGAGTGTTCCTTCAACTTAACAGTAACTACCTGTCACCACTTCCTCTTTGCTTGAATCTGGAACATCAGCGAGGGGCAGGGGGGACTCCGTGCTCACAGGAACTGTCAAGAAGCAATAGTGAAAACAGTTTGAACAGTTTGAGAGATGTCACAAATTTGCCATAGTGTAGGAAATGATTTATAGCCCAAACTGCTTTGAGTAATATAGTTCAAGTCGAGCAAAGTTCTGAAGAAATACACTACATAAATGCGATGTTAACATTTGTTAAGTTAAAACGAGACTAAAATTAGTAATATAATCTTTATTGTTGTAAAGTATCTTCATTATTATATTGTGAAATCACTCACACTGAGATACTGCGTGGTATCTGCGGCGTGCTTCTTTTATTGCTCAAGATTTGACATATGGCAAAAGGGTAAAAGTAACAGACATTTGCTGGGCATGAGCGGAATAACTAAACACGACGAACGAAAGGTTAATGAGCCCCGACGAGTGGAGTGGTCTCTGTCATGTGAGACCTCACATATCAAGGAGAAGTGAGGCAAGTAATAAAAGCCGAGGCCGCGCGTTGGTGAATCTAAAGTGTGGTGCAAGGAAGGGGTTCTTTTTAGAGCAGTGGAAATCTAATCGAATTGTTTTCACTCACTCCCCACCAGAGGGGATTATTGGCATGTCTGTGCTTGTATCTATATGGTGATTGTCAGTTACATGTGCATGTGTGTGTGAAAATATAAGAGCACACGTCAGTGATGATTGTGTTCATTTTAAAGAACAGCGGTGACTTTTGCAACTTAAAGTTAAACCACCACCGACAGATTTACTCGTCCTTTTTTGTATTTGTTAATTTGTGCATCCTTCATAAAAATATTGAAATCAGTTGCAAAATTACCTGCATTTGCGGAGCTGGCGTCAATAAAATCTGAAATTAATTTCGAGCTATGACTTGGATCTGTTCACATCTGGCTGCTGATAATATGACAGATTGTTATTGGACCAGTTTGATCCCTGGTATCAATAACTAACCAATGTTTCTGTGATTCTATGACTTGATCTTTATTTCTGTATAACTTTCCTTACGTATGTCTATATATGTCTGCAGCCTTGTGTTTTGTGATTTGTGCTGCTGCAGGTCTTGGATCTCGTAAAAGACATTTTTAATCTTTGAACTTATTAATTATTTAATATATCGTCAATGTGCAGAAATGAAGCCATGGCAACGTGACTTGAAAAAGGGGGAAAATAGCTAATCCCACTTGCTTAGTTGAAGTAAATAATTGTGCATACAAATTATCGTTTTTGCAGAGGTAGGAAACATTATTTGGACATATTACATCTATGTTTTGTTTCTCCCTCAGGAAAGGAGGCTGTGTGCGCACCCGTTCCTTGAAATCTACAGAGAAGGTCACATCCACTTCATGGTCCCCTTGGCACGGCAGGGAGATTTTTATGTGCCTGAAGTCCGGCAGGTAGAAAGGAGGCTGTCAGAAGAAGAGGAATCACACAGTGACACGGACGTCTCAGGTACATGAACCTTCATGCTTTCTAAGTGTAGCAGGAATCAAAGTCACAAGTTGGATGATGTTACTTTTCCCTGAACATCAGTAAAGCATGTCTGCGGTTTAAATCAATGCCACGTTTAGGACACACAATCCTTATTTTTATTTATGAATGTTGTCACGTAATAAAGGGCAAATACTGACAAGCAATAAAGTAATGGCATTTGTGATATATTTGCATAAACTTTTGTCTTCTGTCAGGTGTCAGAAAGTTCATGCATCCAAACCCCACCCCCCATAGTTTATTTACTGTTGGCCTCAGTCGAGCCAACAGCCTCAGTTTCTGTTACTCAGTGTCCATGTCGTCCAGCCAGCATGGGTCAACAAAGATGCAGTTCAGCTCGCTGGTGTGATAGCCAGAGGCGGTACATCTCCGTGGCTTCTGTTACGCTGCAAACTGAGGCGACTTCCATAATATTAAGTCCGATTGTTGGTCTCCACCAGCCTCCGGGGGAAATGTCTGGCTGTCGAGCTGCTCAGTGCTCCACTATGATCAGCATCTCCCAGCTTGTTGCAGCGGGAGTGAAGCCTGTAAAAGACAAACAACAAGACTTTTAAGAAAGCTGCACAGATATCACGGAAACGATTTCCCAGTTTAGGTTAGTTTCTGTTGGCTGTTTGAAAACCACACTTTAAGGCACCTGTGTTTTGGCTTTTCCGTGCTGTCATGTTCAGCTTGAGTGGGACCCCGAGGGAATCGGACCTTGTTTCTACTGCTGTTTTGTTTATGAGCAGCCCCGCAGAAGCAAACTGTGATTGACACCTTCTTAGGTGTTAATGAAAAGCCCAGACAGAACAGCCTATGGTGGAAGTGTGCTGCCACTCGCTAAGAGACTCTCCGCACCCATGTACGGACGCCATATGGAAATCTGTAAAGGGTGCACAAGCTCCGAAACGCAATCGGCTTGACAGTAATTTATCCTCATGAGGCACAGAAGCTTGTGAAGAGGTGGATGAAGTGACTGTAATCATGAGTTGTGGGGGGAAAAAGCCCGTAAAGCAGATGATAACGGACTCATAGCACTAATTGCTGCAGCGCTGTGGCAGAGGCCGTGTAGTCCACTTTAGTTCAGTTTAATGTGATGAATTATGTTGTGATCAAGCCAAATATAGCGTCACAGAAAATTAACTGATGCAAAAATAATGATGAATAACAACAAAAAAGAATATGGCACAGCATCTGTTACAGCATATGTTTGAATATTAAACATTTAGTTAATAGCATGGTGTTTGCTTGGCTATAGTGATTATTAGATTAGTAGGCTGATGTTTAATTGGCAGTTATTTTAATTATTGCTTTTACCAAAAATACTAAAATAGACTCTGGTTTCAGCCTTCTCAGATTTGATGATTTGCTCTTTTTGTTCGTTTTTTTTTGTGTGTAATTAATTTGAATATACTTTAGCTTTGGCTTGTCGATAAGACAGAACAAGCAATCTGAAGACAGGTCCCTGTGATCGCCTCTTTTCTTTCACTGTTTTCTGTCTGAACTTAATCACTCATCTCTCTGAGCTTTGTTGAATGTGAAATGCCTGAGAGTACAAATTACAGCTTTATCACACTGCTGTTTTTCACGTAAAGTTTATTTTGGAAAATCTTCTGCGCAAACTTATTCTAATCGTAGAGAAATTGCTTTTATTTTATTCACAGACCGCTAAAGGCTGATGCTGCTGAATATGGTGCTGCAGATCCTTTGAATTACTCAGCAACGATCACTATGAAAAAGATATGAACCAACAGATTATTAATTCTTGCCTTTCCAGCTGTGATGAAGTGCATTTCATCAATAATCTTAATTAAATTAAATTGGAAATAAATTGTCCTGAAGTACATAATAAAGCCACTCTCTTACCGCCACTGGTGTTATTATAATTAAGTGCTTGACTGTATCATAATAGTTTGATTTCTTTCCATCTACTCAGTCCCAGTAATATCTCTCCCATTTCAGCTCACGAGCGCAAACTTTACGTCCGCACAACCACGCATCAGAAGATCCACAGTTTGACTTTACAAAGCAGAGAGAAACTGGGTACTGTTGACAAATCCTGCGCTCTTCACGTTTCAAGCGTGCGGTGCAGAGTGGAAGTGACATTCAGGTTCATGACTGTGAATGATAATGTGACAGACAGCCATGCTCCTGTCACTTTGGGATCAACTCAGCCAGGTCAGTGGAGCATTCAGGCCACTGGGAGCTTCTTTGGTCCATTGACCTCCCTCTCCGCACTCAACCACCCACAGTCCTCTTCTCCTCCGTACCGTATCCTGCCTCCGTGCCCGGATCAACCTCCAGCTTCTGCACACATGGCTCTTCACTCTGTCAGGCAGCAGTCTAAAAATCACTCTTTGGCGCTCTGCTACTGAGGTGGCTTTGCATTTTGTATCCGCGATCCATATGCAAGTTTACTGCTGCTTTTGTTTGCTGTTCAGGGGCATTTCAAGCCAAGTCTCCATAAGGACAGGAAGGTGCTTCATGTGCAAATGGGTCTGAGGGTTTAATGGGAGTCTCGTCATATAAAGCAAAGAAACAGATTATGGTGTCAGTCTCCCTTGTGTCTCCAAAACAGTTGTGACTCATGAGAGAATGGACATTGGTCTTCTGAGGGTGTCCTGTGGTGTCTGGCAACAGGATGTTGTTAGTGGGGGCCTTTGGCTGCTATGGGTTGAGTGGAGGGGCCTCTGTGGATCATCCCACAGACACTTGTCATATTACCATTATATAATTTACTGGAGGATATGATGTATATCTTTATGCTATTCGTTTGTATGTATGCTTTTCTCAATTTGCTATACAGTGAAAAGAATTCACTCAATCTTTTGCAGCTTCATTAACTTGGATAAGAAACACAAACAGCAGTTTATACATTCCCCATATGACGTCTCCATAGTCCCTATAGGCCCTAGTGTGTAATACCTTCTCATCCTTGGTACTGCTTGTGACCCTGAAGCCTGATTATAATAATTACACTTCTGTTACAGTAAGTTCAAACACTTGAGATCCAGCATCGTTTTCCTAAAACTTTGCAGCAGCTTTCTTCGTCTCCATTCAATTAAGGGATTAACTGTCAATAAAATAAAGCACGACTTTATTTTAGGCTGATTCGTGAAATCGCCACTGAACTTCTCCAATTAGCCTAAAAGATGAAGATATCGCATCTAATGTGCGTCTTCTGATCCAGCGGAGATTTTTCATGCCCACTGATTACGTTTTGTTACTTGCTTCAGGGGTTGAACCAGCATCTGAAAACTGATCAGGCCGCTCTTTCAGATCTCAGTGTGCATAGTTTTATTTAATTTATCTATTCCCCCATCAATCAGCTGCACACGGGGTGGGTGTAAATTAATCAGATAGAGCATGTGAGTAGATTGGCTATGGTTATATATATATATATATATATTTTTTTTTTATTTGAATTTCAAAAACACTAATAAAGATAAATAGAAGTTTGTTTTATAAAAGTTTATAATGCATGTCTGTCTCACTTATACAACTTCTCTTATATTAGAATCCTTGAAAATAGTCATAGTTCGTTGTATTTAGTGCCAGAAATAAATATTATTTAATCAGTCTCCAGACCTGGACCCGGTTGTTCGCTGTCAACAGGAGCTCATTTCATTTCATGAATCTTTAAATCTTTTAGATAGATAGATAGATAGATAGATAGATAGATAGATAGATAGATAGATAGATAGATAGATAGATAGATAGATAGATAGATAGATAGATAGATAGACAGATAGATAGATAGATAGACCACTTTTATGTTTTGATTAAGTGCAATACAGCACACTCAACAGCGATCCTGCTCTACATGACCACGCAGTACTTCTTCTTAAACTAGCAGAGAGAGTTTCTCACATTGTAACGAGATGACATTTTCCAATTTCATCTTTTACCTGTTACATTCAAAGTCTCTAAACTTGTGACTTGGAAGTGTGACGTTCAGCGTGTCTGTAGCGTATGCCGGTTCTACCTTTGAAGTTTAATAAGCAGTGGAGAAAAAAAAAAACTTGTTTTGTTTTTGCTCTTTGGTGTCTTCAGAACATAGTCATCTTACTATTGTTGTTTGCTGTTTCTTCACATCTGTGAATCCTCTGTGTGGATGTGGATGTACGATGCTGTTAGCGACTTCTCACCATTCTGTAGATAACTCCATCTTTATTCATGTCAGTGCTCCTCTATCCATATTATTGCACTTTATTTATCCTTCCTATATGTGTTATGTATATCTGCTTCTGTCTCTATTTCTTGTACATTTGTACATCTTGACCAATCGTTTCCCTTTGTGGATCAGCAATCATTTTAATAATAATATTAATTTTCAGACGGGGGAAAAAAAAAAATTGATGGCTATAAGAACAACAGCCATTATATTATACATGACATTATATTATCATGTTCACGCTTTTGATGCTAATCTGTAATGCACTTTTGCGGCTGAACTTACAACTTGTCACCTTGTGATTCTGTTAAATGCGTCAGTAACCTCAGAGATGTTACCATTTATAAACTTCAACGTGTCAATTAGCCTCTGGTATCTGTCGACAGCTCTGTTGTTAGTTCTTGGCATTCTTGTGCATCCTCATCAGGTTTGACTTTAACGACAAGCTGGCTAATCGTGAGAAGGTATCGATTTGAGAAGAGCGCGGTGTGGAAACACTCGTAGCCACTCAAACATAAAAGGTCGACAGACTGGCACACGTAGGTATGAAATTGATCTTATTAACCAGCAAGGCCCAAACTTAAAAACGCAGAGGAGTCAAGAGAGCTTCCTATGTGATCCCATCCAGTTAAAGAACAGAAGACCTTTACCTCATCAGAGGTTTTAATTAACAACACTTCTGTGTCTGTTTTTAGTTTCAGGTTACAGCACAAGGTGTTGTAGCTGGTATCTCATCATCATCATCAGTTCATTAACAAGCAGAGAAATGCGCGACAAAAAAAGTTTGGTTACATGTCAGGCAAAAGTGCGTTATTAAGATAGTTGTAAATAATACATCAAAATACAGTAATTGTACCAGACTGAAATGAACGTGAATGATGAAACAAAACTTCACAACGTTAGTATATTCATTTTTGAAAATATAACCGTCTTAGAGAAATGCAGTCTCAGGAACAAGTAGCTGGCTTTAGATAGATAGATAGATAGATAGATAGATAGATAGATAGATACTTTATTGATCCCTTTGGGAGGTTCCCGCAGGGAAATTGACAGTGCAGCTTTATGAAAGCTGCACTGTAAGCAACAGTTCTCCTTAGAAATGCAGCTAAAATGAATTTATAGCCTTGTAATGTCTTTACATATTGTGCAAATCCAATTTTTGAGATGTCAGTTTAATGCCATAAGACAGATACAATATCTGTAGACCCACAAAATATAAGAAGTAAGCACCCTCTTGTTTCTTCTTGTGTTTATCAAGACCATTGTGTCTGAACAAGCCATTCAGGTTTGAAGCTCCATTATGCTTTATTCATAAAACAAAGTCTGCCCCCCCAGCCAGCCACCTAACTACATGTGTAGAGTCGCTCTAGGTTGTGGGCCAGGTGCTGGTTCTAATTTTTATTACTTGTGTTTTTGTTGCCAGTCATTTTGGTTCATCTGCCTTGTTTTCACCAGGGTTTTTATGGCAATAAAAACTCTCTCGATGACACTGGCAGTAGCATGCAAAGGGCAGCATTCTCCCAAAAAGGGGCGTGGCCAGCAGCAGCTCATATGCTTTTAAAGCTACAGGCGCCAAAATAGCCTGTTTTGGACAGGGCTAAAAGCCAGGAGTAAATAAGTCTGGTAGAATGAATAATCTGTGAGGTATTTTGAGTTGAAACTTAAGCGACTCATTCTGAACACTTTGGAAATTTACACTGGCTTCAAAAAATGGTATAATAAACGACCTTTAATATAACTTGCAGGTCGTTGGTTAACATGTTTCTGTGTTTTTTTTTACAAAGCACGTACAGTGATTGTCCTTATTGTCTAGTATTGCCTGATATAGTGACTGGCTTTCATTTCAAGTGGCATTTTTTAGGAAGAATATTCTGGTATTGCTCTCAGTGCATATGATTTACTACTGAAATGCATAATTGTAATTCCAGACTGAAATCACAGTACAGCTCAGATGCCGTCATGCAGATTTTGGTTCAATCCCAGCCCTAGCCGTTTGGGCAGTTTTGCTTTCCTCATGTGGTGTTTGTTTATAGAAGTCCTCTCACCATCTGTCCTTCCCCTCCCTTTGTTTTTATCACTGCTCTAGGTGCAGACTCCAACAGTGAGTACAGCTCAGAGAGTGGGGTTCTCCTGTCAGACAGCAGAGAGACGTCACTGGCGGCGTCCTCGGTCCACTCCATGCCTACCCGCGATCAAGAGAATAGAGACTACAGAGAGAGAAGCTCCAGGGGAAACTCGATTAAAAGGCCGGACTGGGAACAGACTGATGGGCAGCAGGAAGAGAGAGATGAGCAGCCTCATGATGACTCCAACCAGAAGAGCCAGGAGGTTCCCACTCAGGCCTGGTGGGGTGTCGTTGGAGAGGAATAAAAGTTAACTGAGACATATTAGTTGTGGATAAGATCTTAAAGGTTGGGAAGTGCCGATTATAAAATGTTTTAGTATGTGTTCAAGCCCAAATGGGGAAATATGAACCCGCGTTCATAATACATAACTGTTGATACTATTTTTATTACTGCTGAGAAATTTAATGAAAACACCAAAATTCAGCAGTCTTTTTCTCAGTGATTTGATACTTGTCTATTCTGTAAACACATTTCTTCCCACAGAATATGTTGAAGGTTATTAATATATAGATAGATTTTTACAAAGTGTTAAATCATTTTCTAAAATTTGCTGCTCATTCTGGACAGTGCGTTTGCTGGGGTCACATCAATTCACATTCGATTCTCTCGTGAGAATTTACTGCTGGCGTATAGTGTATAACGGCGTTTTGTCGATAATAGGAAAAACAAAGAATTTCAAGAGATTTTTGTTTTTTATATCACACTTTAAACTGAAAGTGTTTTACTGAAAGTGTTTTACTGTCAAACGTCACTTTTGAGTACTTGAAACCGAAGATGCTCATGTTAACATTCAGGTCGTTTTTTGAAACATTTTTTTTTTTTTGCAGAACAGATGCTATAAAAATGACACGTGGCTTACGCAAGTATTTTAGCCGAAACGTTTTACTTGAATACCATCCACTTTTAATATTTTATCCATCCAGCTGAAGCAATCACAGGGTGTTTAAAGAATGATGAAACTGTTTGACAAGTCGTCTTTGTTTTGCTGTACTGGAGGGAAACATGGTTTGCCTCGCTAAAAAACTAAGTACTGTAAAAAAAGATTTAGGTACTTGTGAAAAAAGTTGGCAAGACAAGTTTTTGTCGTTTAATCTCCACTGTGGGCAATGTTTCCTCAACCTACTGTTCACATGGACACAGGATGAAATGATCTGACGTGCTCAAAGCGTTTCTGCCCGCTGTGGACTGTCGGATCAAACATTTTTTTGAACAGCTTGTTGTTTTGCTACCACTATGTTTCTGTCTCGCTACGTGCAGAAAGAATCTGTTCATAATAGTCTGAGAGAAACAATTGGATGAAGTGTTTTATAGGTATGAGGTGCTAATAATATCGGATTATTGAAGGTTTATACACTGCCCCTCTCAATCCTAAACAAAGTTCCTTTTGACTGGGCCAGTCTGTTTTGAGTGAAGTTGTTACACGAAGACATTTTTTTATTCTGACTGGGCCGTTATTCAGATCATCATTTAAATACTACAGTCAACACAACAGCGTCTGCCTGCAGACACTCATCCTTTTAGAGACACCTGTTCTGCACCTCACTTCTCGTGTTTTCTTACACACTGCTGCATTCACTTTCCATGGCTGATTACCTCGTGTGCTTCTGGAGGAGCGCTCGGACGTCACATCTGGAGACACCTCTCTGCTGCAAATGATCTGATTTTGAAAAACCTTGATGATGCAGGCAGGGTGTCTGCCGTGTGTCTTGTTGCTGTGCTCCCTCTTGGCACGGTGAAGCATTTTCAGTTAAATCTGTCATTTCTTCAATAACCTGATCTTTTTTTTATTACGGATGGCCCTCACACAGTTTTAACTTCCTCTGAACAGCTGGTTCTGTTGATGATTTTACTCCAGCCCACGTATTATATTGTTCTTTCATCTGTTTGTTTAATTGTTCACTCGGCATACAAATAGTTTTCTTTCAGTTCCGTTTTTAAACCTCACTTACTGACGCATTTTACTGTTACTACAAGAGCAATGAGTGGATATCTAAAATAAGATCTGTCACCAGTCTAGAAGTTATAAAATAACAAGTCATTTACATTTGTAAAACAAATTACAGCAAGCGCCTAAGCATTTTCACGGCGCTGTATGTGCAGGGATTTCTGTTCATTTCAAATGTATTTAGTGACTTGTTTACAAAATGCTTTAATTCCAATCACTGAGGTATTTTATTTCTAATATATCTGCACTGTATGTGTATATATTAAACAGGCCGTTGTAACTGAGGTGTTGACGTGCATGTTTTAATGTAACATGCACTGCCCTTCCAGAGACAGTGGTGTGTGAGAAAGCACAATGGCTTTCTTCCTGTAGTCCTCAGAGCACCTCTTTGAGATTGAGGACATGATTACAGTGACTGTGCAGCCAAGAGTGGACTGATCATTCGTATTAATCTCACTTACTGCCTCCGACTTATATTTACAGTCAATACGTCTGGCGTACTCAGAATGTTTTCACACAGCCGTTCACGGGCATTTTCTGTTTTATTTTACTTGCTCACAGTTTCCCCCATCTGTTGTGTCATTGCGCAGGCTAATTTCTGTTTGTTTTGAACTCGTCTTGTTCCTTTTCCTCTTTCCCTCTGAAATAAATATGGCAGCTGCAGCCTGAAAGACCACCTGGTGACCCATGATATCGTGTCCTTCATCTTCCAACAAACAAGCGATCATGTGAAGTGCCTCACAGTGAGCCGTTCTCACTTTGATTGCAAGCGGTGTGTGTATGAGTGAAGAGTTTAAAGCAAGTAGCCTTGACAGATTGTGGTCAATCCATAAAGGATTCTCTGGAGTTTTATTGGTTTTCAGAAATTAGTAAAACAGTACCTTCAGACAAAGGCTTTTGTCCAACTAGCAACTAAAAATAAAAGATTTGCTTAAACATAGATGAAGTCAAGAGAAGTTAAAATTCATCCACTTGTTCAAGGCTTTTTTTTTATTGTTTTGCTGTTTTCTACAGTGCAGGAAACTGACATATGAAATATACATGGGCTCATAATAGACTAACATGTTGGATTACTCACAGTATTCATTATTTGCATGGGGCTACCACATGAGCCTTGTCAAAACTTAACCTTTTGAAATTATTTTCTACCCTAACGCTGTTTGAGAACATAATTTGAATTGTGAATCTTGTTACATACTGTGCGAGAAATTTGTTCTCGCCTCTTGGGGCTGTGAGAACAAGAAAAAAGTTTGTTTTGGCCAAGTTTATACTTGATGAAAAGCTCAAAAAAGTGCCCAACTCCAAGGAACCCCTCATAGGGCCCTGCCAATGCAGCATACGTCACATGCGCTAAGCATTGTGGGAGATACGGGAGACGACGAGAGGCACTTCTATTATTTATGGAAAACAGCTTAGCGTCACACAATTAACATCTGGAGCAATTGGCCACGCCCACTTCCAATTTCTGACTAATCACACAACAGTAACCCGACACCACACGAGAAAAAAGTTCTGCCCTGTTGACGAGTCGAGAACAAGCTGCTAGAGCTTCCAAACGAGGGCTGCGAGAAGAAAATAACATCATTTTGTTCTCGTTGCCCGAGAGCTAATTTCTCTCTTCTCGCGGTTCGTATGTAACAGCCTTACGAGCCACATAGCTGAGTGGTTCTTTGGTGGGGACGTCATTCAGAATTCAAGGCTGGTTTATATTTTGTGGGACCATCATTTTCTTTTTCAACAGGCTCACAAGACAAAACTCACCTGTAGCCTCTATTTGACCATAAAGGATGGTGATAAAAGTTCTGCATCAGACGTCCTGGCTAACAATTGTTGGTGACCCCTTCAGAAAGCAGGTACTTTGAAGAATCTAAAATATGAAAGATGTTTGAAAGTTGTTTTTTTTTAGTTCACCTGGTTTATGATTGATGTGTTTTTTGTGGTTTTCCATTATTATTCTGTCGTACTATACAATAATAATTACACTGCATTACACTGACAGATAAATTGTCATTTTCCGCAAGCGTGACTCATCCCGCAAGGGCTGCACCTTCAGAGCCCGGTGAAAACCTGCTGAAGAGAAGGTATTTCATCTCAGGTGGAAATGCAGCAGTGATTTTTTCCAGCTTGTTCATTTTTCACAGCACCACTTTGTCTGGGTTAGTGTAAGGCTTAGCTATGCCCACAGCCTCCCACATACAAACGATTTCATCCTCGCAGGATCTCGGATGTGTCTTGCATTTTTATGGTGGGGGGGGGGGCTGTCACGGATTCCAGTCATGGAACAATCCAAAGCTGAAGTAGTGAGCACTGAGCAGTAAATCTAAATCAAGGTCAAATAAAAACTCTCGTAGCCTTGCGGAAATTGCCTGAAATGAAAATGAACACAGGCTTGTGCACCTTCTCGGATGTATCTAACTTTTCAACTCAACCCGCGCGTAATAGAAACATGGACAAATAATGGCTAGATATAAATCATTTCCAAAACCCAGTGAAAACTATCTGTCACAGTTTAATACATTCCATATATTCTCATTTTGTTATGCACGATAATTTCAAATATTCAAATATCAAGAATCAGAAGTCACATCCACCAGACGTAGACCACACTTAGGCTGTCCTTTACACTATTGTGAAATACCAAATAATAAGAAACAATGATTAAATAAAGTATTAAAATAGGTGTTAAATATTTACAGCCACTATAAGTACATAACCATGCTACACAAATTGATTGAATTCGCTTTGTATTTGTAAAAACTGGGGTCTTCAACATTTTCTAGGCCAAGAACCCCCAAACTGATGGAGAGATGGAGCAGAACCACTGTACTTAAAGACATTTATATTACCTCCATGGACCCCATGTTGAAGACCTCTGAGATCTGGAACAAACTTTGGAAAATTCTATCCAGATCCACCTACTTCCTGGTTCAGGCCTCAGTAGCATTCTCTTAGAGAATCTCAGCTACAGGTGGTTTAAGTCCAAAACACCTTTTTGAACATTATCTGTGTCAGTATAGTTTCTGATAATCAGAGTTGCATATCTTGCCAAATACTTCTGGTGCAGAACAATCATAGTGTTCAACAACACATAGTAAGAGGAAAATTATACATCTAAAATATATCAAAACCTGTCTGAAATGTCTGGTTTATCCATAAGGAGCTAAACAGTTTGTGGAGAGAAATGTTTGCAGTATGACATATACCCCATATGGGATGGTATAAGACTTCAATAAATCAAAACAATGCAAACCAGCTCACGGAGGCATCACGTGAAAAACAGCATTACATTCATGAAATATTTTGAGCTGCGTAAATGTTCATTGCAGCTATGTGTGGCGTGTTGACAGGCACCGTTTAAGTTGCTGTATGACCTCCTTAATCTGGACATGGAAACGTGTACTCGTGCCTCGTATAGCGTCCCTCATTCATTTATGTATTCTTACACAAAGCGGCCAAAGACGCTTAATTGGTAGCACCGGAGAGCTGAGCTCAAAGCTGTCAAATGCTCACCTAATAAGATGAACTATGGGTGTGTTTACATTTTTAATCTAAATGCTGATTCCTCCAAAGACGGGGTTCCCAGATGATGCAGTTAAACGAGATGGATGAGATTTAAAACAAAGTGCTGAGACGCTTTCTCCCTGTGTAATTATAACACCTCCCTGAGAGGAGTGAGCGCACTCCGCTCTTTGTATACACGCGAGGAAGTGACTGTTTAATGTGTACACAGATGAAGCATAGTGATCCAAACTTAACTCAACTTACACCGATCAGCCACAACATTAAAACCACAGGTGACTCAAATCGTGTGACAATTCAATGTTCTGCTGGGGAACTTTTGTACCTGGCATTCATATGGATGTTACTTAGACATGTAGCACCCACCTAGACCAGACCAGACACCCCCACCACATAGCAATGACACTCTTTGATGGCAGCAGCCATCCCCAGCAGGATGCAGCCTGACAGAGGCACACACATAAAAACGGTTTAGGAACAACTAAAAACATGAAGAAGAACACAAGGTGTTGACCTGGCCTCCAAATTCACTAGATCCCAAACTGATGCAGTGTCTGTGGGATGCACTGGCATCTCCAGAGGTCCCTCTCCTCAACCCATAGGACCCAAAGACCCCCACTAACAAACTGAAGACACCCTCAGAAGGTCCATGTCCACCTCACAGCTGTTTTGGAGGCACAAGGGAGACCTACACAATATTAGGAAGGAGGTCATAATGTTATGCCTGATTGGTATACATCATTATTTATTGTGTTGCAATAATGACCTCAGCAAGTAAACAAACCTACGCAGTTGTGACCCTGCTTTATGATCAAGGCAATTAAAAGGATTTTTATGGATTTTCGTACATTTGGTAAAAAAATATTGGAAAACCTTATTCTCACCTATACTGGCTAAGATCTGGGTTCATACTTAATAAAAATCATTAATCAAATTCATCACTGGCCTCCCCCAAGTACCCGCCGCCCCACTACTGTATTTCTGCATGCACTGCTTTTCTTGCGCTACTCTCATTACTCAGATGTGCTCCTCTTTTCTTTTATCTCCAGGTAAAAGGGTTTGTTATAATCTGTTGGACTGTCTCGACTGCTCTTATTCTTTCCTCCCTTGATGGAGCTCACAGTCAAACATATAGAATATAATGTAACACATAACTGATGAGTTATATTGAATCCAGTAATCCAGTATCCAGGTTTATTAATGTCAGGGCAGAACCAACATGTGCAAAAGCAGGACCTCACTTAAGCGGAATACATCTATTATTAATGCACCTGTGCTTTCCGTACCGTGATGAGTCAAGAGGTCTGCAGTGAAAGTGTGTTTTTCAACTAAAAAGTGTGTTTGCAGCAGAACTCAAAAGCCACACGATATTAAAACTACCTGCATGACTGGATGTGTGAGCTTTTCATAATTTGTATGAAGCGACCCCTTGAAAGTTCATTCTGCTCAGACTGAGACAAGATTCCCCCGCAAGATAATGATGGCGTGAAGGAAATATAATATAAAGGTTTGAGCGTATGCAACAAAAAACGATTTGATCATTCCTCTCTGTGCACACAGTAGGCTGTCTCTGAGTTAGCATTTGTTTTTTTAAGCTTGCATGTTTCCACAATCTGTGACACCGACTAAAACAGACACCCCGCAGAGAGCGACTTAATTGTGGATTTTGGACTGATTGTTTTGTCGTCTTCAGCGCCGAATTATCAGAAAGCTACCAAGGCAGCTGCGGTCTGATTGATGTGAGCTGACCACTGGCTGTGAACACTCTTGCTTCCGTCCTCTGTAATTTTGCTTGACATTAATTGGCATGTTCCTATCTAAAACTCTGCATTCTACCCACATGCCCTCAACTATTGTAACGTAAACTACAATTCTATTTCAGGAGAAAATTGGTCCCTTTGTGTTAGCAGAGGGAATTATGCAACAAGCAGAGCCGGCTCATCATTTTAATTGCCACTGTACAGGAAAAGTTCTTCTTTACCCAACCCCTGACTGCAAAGTAGCTATTGTGAATCCGGAAATTAAGCATTTTTTTTTTTTTTTTTCAAAAAATGCTGAGATGTGTTTTGCATGGGTGGGTGAGAGGAGGATGGCAGTCTAGTAGAAACTGCAATGAAGACAAATTCACACAGAATGAACTTTATGTCGCTTGCTGTTTTTTTTTATTATTATTAGTTTTTCTTCCTCAGATTGAACTGGCTGTGCAGCAGGAATAATTGGACACAAGAATCAAACTGGTGCACCAGCTAGTTTTCTTCACATCTCACTAATTCTGCAGGAAGGCTGCTGATGAAATATAGTTTTGACAGAAGGTTAAAAAAAAGTGCAAAGTTTCGTCTCTGCAGAAAGTTTTTCTATAGAACTGGGTGATGCTTTTTTTCACTGCTGTCCATAAGGATGTTAATAATCAAAAGCAGTACAGAAAAATAAGACCCATGTGTATTAAGGAGTTTTTAATAAAATAAAATGTGAAGGAGAAACACATCTTTTCTCTCAAAGTAAGACCTTCATCCTCCGGAACTGATTAAATGATATGAATGCTTCTGGATGCCATGGCCTTTTCCAGTGAAAAACAAACTGTGCATCGTGCCTCTTCAGTTTGTGAAGAGCTGTGCCACTCAACTGGAGTGTGATTCAGTTTTAATGAGATGGAGGTGAATGAGGAACTGGCCAGCCTTCACAGAGTGATGAAAAAAAAAAAGAGTTCATGTTCATTTCTCTTTTTTTCTCCTCTTTCTAAAATTAGCTGGGAGTGTAGCAGGGCAATCTTTTTTAATATTACACTTCTCCACTTTTTTTTAAAAATCATTAAAAGTTTCATACAGATCCTGCAATGGATGAGTCACTCAAAAAGACCTGGGAGAAGTTGGAGACAGGATTTGGGGTTAGTGCATCACCGCTGGCATCCTTTAGTCTTGCATCCTAAACAGCACACATTGTTTATTGATTTTTTTTTCTTCTTTTTTTTTTTCATTAGGTTTCATTATTTTGGTGTTGCTGCTATTTCGGTGCCAACTCACTTGCGAACCAACGCTGCATGAAGCATCGTCAGGTCTGTGGAAGGCGAGAGCGGCGTCGACCCTCGCACGCATTATATCTGTGGAGGCGCAGAGAGTGGCTGCACGTCTGTGGTGCGACCGTGTTGCATCGGGATTTCTCAACGAGCTCCTGTTTCGAAGTTGATTTGATCGACTTTCCGATTAGACAAGACTAACGATATGAAATGTAACGCAAGAAAATGCGAGATTTTAATTTAGATCCATTTGCTTCTTAGTCCAACTCGAGGTGACAAACCGAGACAACCCTTCTGTGCTTGTGGACATATAGTCTGTGTGCTGCCGGCTGGCAGCTTCAAGTTGGGGGGCAAACGAGAGGAGTTTGGAACACTTGCAAATGAGAACGACTCTTCAGAACCAAGGACAGATCCAAACCGCTGGCTGGCAAACATGCCCAAAGTAAGCGACATCTGGACACTGCTCCTCACATGAAGCTCCTCGCGTTTTCCGTGTACTGAATCGCAGCTCGTGCGAACGAGACCAGCGTATACATCAGAGAAGACACGTCCACAGGTAAGAAACGGTCCTATGACCCTTTGGTTTAAACCTGGCAGAGGGCTTTTTACGCGCAAATTACGCGCAATTGTCTTGCCTGTGTTTGCGTTTTAGTTGTTCTTAAGATTTAGGCATACGTCCCTCAACTTAAACAACGCAGAAATATACAATTATGACCCTTATCAGCTTAACGAGACCTTTCCAATATTTATTTTTATCCCACTTAAATCCCAGCTATAAGAAAGAAAGAAAAAAAAACATTTTTTCTCAAAGCGAACAGAAACAACAGGACAACAGAACAGAACAGGCATACTTAAATACCATGGCATGTGTGGACGAATATGTTAAGTTCTACAATGCTTGACTCCGAGACATCACTGTCTCAAACATCAATTACATAATTTAACATCGGATGGCGCTTTAACCAATCAGAGCTTTTGATTTTAGACAGCGTCCTGAACAATATAGTACCAAGACCACAGTGTGATGTAGCAGCACGATTTCTCTCAACTGTAAGAGGATGGATAATTACAGGAGACACCATCACAATGTACTGGTGGACGTTATTATCTATAGATGGTGCCACCATGCTGGTCAGCAGTCAATAGCAACCTGTTGTGTCCAGGGGAGGCTCCCAGTCTCCAATTATCTTCTGAATAAACGTGACTCACACTAAAAAATCATCATTCTGGGGAGTTAAACAAGCTCTCAGCAGATTTCCCAGAGCTATGCCGATGAAATGATGCATTTGATCAAACTCAAATTCAGCTGGCGGCTGCCAAACACAGAGGCATCCTAATTCCTTCAGCTGACAAGTCCAGGTGGAGGGATAAACTGTGTCCCCGCTGGAGATTATATAATAATGGAAATCATTACATGAGTTATGGAGGCTGCAATGTGTGTGTCTGTGTGTGTTTTTTTGTTTTGTTTTATTTTTCCTCCATTGGTTTTGCGTTTCATTAGTCATATGAAGGTCTCTTGCTTTGAACTGGGCGATTTGTCTCCTGTCTTCTCACCTTTTTCCAGCACACTATGGAAATCCGTCACTATCTGGGGTCGCATAAAAGATCAAAATTATAACCTGGAATTCTCACACACGCACAAAACGATGATCCTTCACCTGACACTCCACAGCCTTCAGGTTTTGGCTTGTGTCATAACAAAACCTCCTATAATATATTATCCGTGGCGTTCACACAAACATGGGAGAGAGCAATATTTGAAATGGTACAGGACAAGTGCTGTGTTTAGGCTGTCGTCACTCACGGGGCTTAATGAGTCGTGCCTTGTGGATTCGGCGCATAATTAAATGTCATGAAGTTTCAAGCATTAATAAGAGTGCAAACAGACTGTGTCTACAAGTTTGAGCTAATGCGACGAGCAATGTAAGCGACCGTCGTTCTGTGCTGTATGTAACGGAGAGCAATATATCTTTAGTAATCACACTGGACTGTGTCAACAGTAACAAACAGACGGCGCATCCTTATTTTGTCCTCAACCCCAAATGATTTCTTCAGCCCATTTACCAGGCATAAATAACAGCGTGTTTCTCTGTAGATTCATGTATAGCGTGAGTATACATGCCAATTACCATCATGGCTGAAAGCAACTCTGCAGTGAGTCACATATTACACATTAGCTATATTTGGATAAGAAGCAAGGACAATAAGGAATGGGGTTCTCACAGCATCTTTATGCTAATGCTGGAGAAATCCTCTCTGCGCTGGGCAGGAGCTGTAATGCATTAGCTGGTGGTTCAAAGCTGAGTAAAGCCCGCTGCCTTTTTCTTTTTGAACTTGCCTTTCAGAGGGAATATCGTGCGCAGACAGCTGGGGAGTGAGCGCCTCTCTCGGCTGCTGAGTGCGACAGACGTTTCAAGATGGTTTTAATGATGTGATCGACGTCCGATAAAGGCTGCTTTGAGATTTAACGCACGCGTAAGCCGTTGATATAAAACGGTGTTTCGAATGATTTGAAGGAGGTGTGATAGAAGTCATTTGTGTCCACTTTATCCTTGCTAACTTATACTTGTGGCTCTTTGAGGTTTGAGAGGCTCCTCCGGACCTCCAACCTCACTCTGGCCTATTTTGCATAGGCCGGCCTAATTGGCTGTTCCTTATTGCACCATTAATTCACACCGTGACCTAGTCTTCGCAGCTGAAGAAGCCCCCATCTGCTCCAGCAGACAGCAAAGAAGACCAATTAGAATCTTAATGTTGAAGTCTTCAAGTTACTTTCTCACCTTGGTTCTAATAATAGGGCACATGTGGTGCAGCAGGAGCAAAAACCCCGCCAAGACGCACAACAGGTCCGTTTTTACATCACACCATCATGCATTACTGCATGCAATCCACTTTGATGGATAGTGGTTAGTGGATTTATCAATGCACTGTCCGGTTCCCCAACCACAACCTGATGTAATATTTATCTTGGAAGAAATTCAGCATTCATTACACTTTTTACGCTCCTTTGTTGTATCCCTTGTTTGTTGCTTGCACTGCTCTTTGGGATGTCACCGGATATTCTTCAATGTCCCTGCTGAAAAAAAAATAAAACAGCATGCTTACACACGCCACATGAACTCACATGTGAGTAGCTGCAGAAGCTGTTTCTGCAACCAGGCCCTGAATGCCCCCACTGTGACGTTTTTTTCTGCCTCTGCGAGCTCAGGCAACAGGGCACACTCAGAGTGATTTTTAGACAACTACTAATAATAGATCTGATAAGGCGCACAGGCACACAAGTGTTGCATTTTAATGTAGTATTATAATGTCAGAAGCAACACTGTGTGATAGAAGGGTAAAAGTCAGTGCAAAGCTTCCCACTGTTTCTTAAAAGAGAGGGGAGTGGCAGCACATCAAACAGTCCAAACTACAGCCAAGCTCTGTGGGTTTACCAGCGTGACTCCTCTAATATCTCAACTTCTTGGATTAAAAAAAGATGCAAAATGGTCTCACGGACAATTTCTGTTTATTTGCCTTGACATGGATGAAAATGTTTCATCTATCTGACTTTCAAATGCTGTGACTAATACAGCTGGTATGAGCGCCGATAAAGATGCTGATAATAGTCCGGAAACAGCGGTAAACAATGACTCATTTAAAGTACATGACTACGCGTGTCCACATAAATCGATGTATTTGCTGAACTTGCTTGTGATGTTTGACAAATGGCTGAAATAACCGGGATCGGTTCCCTCTCTGTAAGAGCACAGCGACCGAGCCTTCCCACCTCCATAATCGGACATCGCAACAACTCCTGGCGAGATCCAAGCCCGTAACCTCAACACGATAGGAATCTATATTAGCATACGCGTATCACTGCCCACTTCCCTGCAGTCCAACCCTGAGTTTTTTTTTTAACCCGCCATGTTTCCATGGCAACCGCAGCCATTGAGTAGAACCGCCGTGTATGTGATATCTCAGTTGTAAGCTCGGAAATTATGCCTCGCTCGAGAGGTGCCTTAAATATCTATAAATGTTTGATGTGGTCACACCTCCGAGTTTGTCCATCAGATAAAAGTGCAGAGATTGAATTTCACACTGGAATCACCAACAGACCGCTTGGAAATAATATCTACTTCTGTTTCAGTCTAGAAAGTAACTCCTAAGATCAATTTCAGCCCCCTGAGGACACAGTCTCGGGTTTAAATTGTCCAATAAAACCATTATTTGTTTGTATAGGCTGCAATAATAGAGGAAAAATAATATTATATCAAGGTAAGAATCAATAGACAAAGAGAAATCTTATATATATATGTGGCCTTTATACTATTCTTCTTCTTGCAGTTACTGTTTCACATATGTGATTAACCACATAGCTAGATAAAGATGATTCTTCTGTGCATGATTAACTGGTTAAATCGCTCTCTTTCATACACTCAGGAAATCAGATATGCCGTCCTCACTGCAAGATGACGTGAAAGTAATCTTCATCCAGACTCTGTGAACTTCTACTCCTATCAACTTCAGTCGGCTAAACCCCACCTGATCCTGCCATGCTGACGGCGGTGCTTTGCGCCAAGTTGCTGGCCAATTCCGCCAATTACTGGCCCCTGCACATATTCCTGCTGGAGCTGCTGATACCTGGAGTCCTGCCTAGCATGTCCAGATTGCCCCCTGCGGCCAAACGTGAGATCATCATGGACGGGGACCTGGTGATTGGAGGCCTGTTCCCCGTCCACGAAAAAGGCGATGGGATGGAGGACTGCGGCAAGATCAATGAGGAGCGAGGCATCCAGAGATTGGAAGCCATGCTGCTGGCACTTGATGAGATTAACTCCAGCGATCGCATCCTTCCCGGACTCCAGCTGGGGGCGCACATACTGGACACCTGCTCGAAGGACACCTACGCTCTGGAGCAGTCCTTAGACTTTGTCAGGGCCTCCCTCACCAAGGTGCACGATCCAGGTTTCATCTGCCCAGATGGCTCCAGACCAATCCAAAATGAGGTCCCGCTGGCCATATCCGGGGTTATCGGAGGCTCCTACAGTGATGTTTCAATTCAGGTATGTGTGAAAATGAATATAGTTTTCAGTGGTTCCTTTTTGTGTCTATTTAAAGAAAATAGTAACACACAGAGGTGGACAGAGTACACACCTTCACTACTTGAGTAAAAGTACAGATACCCCTGTCAAATATTACTCCACAAGTAAAAGTAGGTTAATCAAAATTTTATTGAAGTAAAGTACTATTTGCTGATTTTTAAGTATTTGCTTAAAAAATACTTAAGTAAAAGTATTTAAAAATCTAAAATACAGGAAAGAAAAGCAGCTTTACAATCCACTCTACGATCCACAGCCTCACTCTTTCTCTTGCAGACAGCCTCTCTCTCGCTACAAGCTCACACAAATATGTTTAAAATGTTCATCAGCAATTTAACAAACATTAAGCTAGCTAACGTCAGTAGCTACTTTACATACCGCAATGTGCTTTTTCATGTTGAAAGATGAGTTCTTGTAGGCCGTGATATAATTTGTTCGTGGTAAGCACAATAAACATTTAAACTGAAACGAATCAGTTTTTGTGGCAAAAATCTCAAACACGGGTTTGAGATAAGGCCACAGGTGCTCGGTGGGAGTTTCTCCAGGTGTTTCTCCAGTTTCTTCCTGCATTGTATGGATTGTATGGCATGACGTAGCGAATCAGCGAATCAGCAGAAACGGTTTATTTTCTCAGAATTTTGATAAAATAAAAAATAATCAGCTGACGTAAGCTCAAAAGTAGCGAGTAACGAGAACATCAACAGAAATGTAGTGGAGTAAAAAGTACAATATTTGTCCTTCAAATGTATTGGAGTGAAAGTAAAAGTAACCCCCAAAAATAATACTCAAGTAAAGTACAGATACTCAAAAACTGTACTGTACAGTACTCAAGTAAATTCACCACCGGTAACACATGCAGCAATGCAATACTACCAGAATAAAAAGACAACACATAGACTGTATATAAATATGGACAATACATCCTCACTTCCTTGAACTAACAAAACTAACGGTATTTTCCCGGGGATGATCTGGTCAGTACGGTCCAAGGCCGTACTATTGTCGATTCAGTCTATGGTATCCCATCACAATGTAGAAGTTGCGGCAGCTGGTGAGGTGTCTACACCTACACCTACTGTCACCGACTCGCAATTAGCATCTACATCTTTATTAACTACATCCTTTCTGCATCTTTTCTTAACGTTTTTCCATTTACTCACCCTTATGATGCTATATTTGCAATGTGCAAATGGAGATAAGCCAAGGTTTTACCGGAATATCATATACTCACATTGCATTTTAGCCATAGCAGGTTTCTTGACCCTTTATAGGGCACTCATTGGAGTGCTTGGGAATTCTAAATTTCAACCCTAGAGTGTTATTGTAGGGCATAAGAAGACTTTTATATTTTTGTGACATTTTCCTACATTTTTTTATGCTCATGTAGAAAATCAAGGTTAATGAAGTTACCATATGGTTAAAATATATATATATATTAGACCATTATTAATGTGTTTAGACCATAAGAGGCACTTCAGGCACTTGTCAACATACACATTATCACATTAGACAACACTAGACCACTTCCTCGTGGTACTTAATAAAGCAGTTACGCTCAGCGTTCATGCAGAGGTGGGCCTTGATCTTCGCTGACTGGCTGGGAGAAAACCACATGCTTCTTAAGCTCACTGAGAGGCACATGGGCACAATTTAAAATGTGTGCTGAAGTCACCAAAGTCAGTGGTTCCTCGCCCTGTAAACGGCTAATGTAGCCTGAGGTGCGGGAACACTGTTGCCTGTTTAGTTTATAACACATTCGCCAAAATAGAAGTAGAATGTTTCTCTAACTACGTATCTACATATTTATCTCATCAGTAAATAGTAGCATGATGGTTTTGTGGTTTAGGGGCTCCTACGGTGATGTTTCGGTAGTCCTGTAGTTCAGTAGCTTCTGCAAATGTGTCAGATAAGGCTTTGCAAGAATTTGAAAGTAATTCGCAACTTAACACGTTTGTATACGTTTAAAAAACCACACTCAAGTCACTGATCTGTGCAAAGCACAGCAGGCACAGATAAACTTGAATCTATTTAAAGAGTCACTCACATTCACTCCATTTCAGTAATTAATAAAAATTCCTTGCATCTGCCCTTTTTCCAAGCTGGAGGCCTTCAATAGCGCGTAGGAGGAATCCACCTGGGATGATTCTGTTTGAAGCGTCAACATTCACAAAACAACATCCATCACTTTGTCAGCGACTTTATTTCCGCCTTGCAAAGGAAATTGACCTTTCGCACACGTATGAAAGGTTGCCGGTGGCTATGCATCTGAGCGTAATTGATTAATTCTGATTGCCCCCACGCGGCATAATTACCATGATGCGCTGGGTGTTAGCGAGACAAAATGGGTAGGGATAATTTGGTTACACTTTTCATTAACTCCAGACCACAATACATTTATGACACACGCACACCAGTTCAGAATTTTGTGGGGCAGAGTTTGGTAAACCGTACACTTACAATGATCATTTTCATTAGCATTAGCAGCGTGGCTACAGCTAATGCTCGGTTTAGTGACAGGGACGTTGGATGAGTGAACCAGTGGCTGCAATGCCAGTCATGCTAGCACATTTTTCCTGTTATTCTAGCCCAGCTACATTTACTATCCTTTAATATCTTGCTATTCATCTGAACTAAAATGATGAGAAGATAAGGTATTTTTATTTGTGTGTCACATATAAATCAGGTTCTGATGCTTTTGATTTCCTTTACCATGCTGTAGTTGACAGATCTAATAAAAGCACAAGTGTAGATGACCACAAGTGCCAATAAACACTCACACTCGCCATAGATTAGGTTGCCTGAATGGTGCGTCACATTAAAATGTTGGTGAAGTGATAAAGAGCAGCCATTGTAACAGAATCCCTCGACAGGCCAACGTGCCCTGAACTATTGCCCTGAATCTCTCCACAATGGTGGGAGTGCTTGGTGGTGGAATATATGTCATGGATGGATTTATCAAAAAAATAATAAATAAATATGTAAAATTATTTCAAAACGGTATCAGGGAAAACGGAACTTAAATGTGACATTAAATGCCAGAGGAGTGACTGAAGAGTTACAGCGTACCAGTTAGCAGTGACACAATTTACAATGATTTCCTGAGTTGAGAAGTCATTTTCACAGTTTTAATGTCTTCACTTTGAAGCCACAATGTCACTCTTAAACAACATGTTAAGTGTTATTAGCAGAGGTGGACAGAGTACACACCTTCACTACTTGAGTGAGACACCTATGATGGATGGACACACAACATGTAAGTGACAATGTTCCCATGTTCCCATATTTTCTGATCTAATTTGGTGATCAGGTTGTGGTCTTACACGATTTTATTATGTGAAACTTCGGCCCAAAGCGCCACATGTAAATAGATGTACACCCGATTAGGCACAACATTATGACCAACTTCCGAATATTGTGTAGGTCTTTCTTTTGCTTCCAAAACAGTTGTGACTCATCAGAAAAAAGGACATGGACCTTCTGAGGGCGTCCTGTGGTGTCTGGCAAGAAAATGTTGTTAGTGGGGGCCTTTAGGTCCTATGGGTTGAGGGGAGATCCCACTTGATCAGTTTGGGATCTACAGAATTTGAAGGCCAGGTCAACACCTTGTGCTGTTTTTCTTGTTCTTTTCAGTTGTTCCTAAAACGTTTTTGTGTGTGTGTCTGTGTCAGGCTGCATCCTGCTGGGGATGGCTGCTGTGTCATTGCTATGGGGCGGGGGTGCCTGGTACATGTCTAAGTAAAATTTGCATGAATGCCAGGTCCAAAGGTTTCCCAGCAGAACATTGCATTGTCAGATAAATGGTCAATGTTTTTTATTTCTCCTGTCATAATGTTATGCCTGATCGGTGCTTATTATGTCAAGTAACCAAAAGTAAATACATTTCTGAAAATGTCAGTCTGTTGCATTAAACTACATTTATTTAAACATGCGGACACTGTGTGATTTTAACGTCTTAACATCTCAAATGCGACAGTTTGCCTAGTTTTCCTTTCTTAATTAACTATAATGCTACGCAGTAAGGAACGTGGGAAACACTGACTCTTGAATAATTGGAGTGCTGCAGCCAGAATGCAAGCCAACCTCAGATGAGCTCTTGAGTTTGTAGAGACAGACGCTTCAATGGAGGGTCAGACAGACTGGACTTGAGTTTGTCCACCACCACGTTGCACTTGTCTAAAGCCTCCGTTACTCCGTTCCCTCTTAGAAAGGAGTGAATAATATAGATCTTCCTCTCCTATAATGTTGATGATGCTCTGACAAAAGAACAGCACGATTCTTTTTGTGCGTGTCTCCCTGTGAACGAGTCTTCAGGCTCAAAGAAGCTCTCTGCCTTTGAGTGTTTTTGTATGAATCTGAATACATACCTCTACTGTCATTACGCTCAGCAGTCTCTTTGTCAGTGCTTTCACTTCCTGGGCGCTATAATGAATCGAGTCGTGAGAGTGGCAGGAAGCCCACAGTGGGATTTTTTTTTTTTTTTTTGAGAGGTCACCAGTTTACACAGTCCCCATTTATCCCTGAGAAGCACTTTTGTGGAGATTATAAAACTAAGGAGGATGATTGCCAGGGACCCATCCTGGGGAGCTTTGAGAGGAGCTGCTTTTCCCATCTGTGGGGAGCATCTCTGTTAGCTGGCAGGCGTACGTCAACCTGCGTGCCGTGACGAAGAAGCTAACGCCGCCTGTGACGGGGCCGAGGACGAGGTGCGGAGATGACGAGAGACGAGCCAGTTCTTCCCCAGCCTCAAAAGATACGCTCGTAATTAGCCGTGCAACATACAGGTTGCTTTCGGCGCCGTCTTAGTCGCCCTGCTGTATTTGTGGTCCTTGTTACGTTTTCTCACGGCTTGACTTCTTGAAAATAGCTTTTATCTCCATCTGGGATGTTAGTATAGAATCAACTGTGAGTGATGACTCAGTCGTTAACAGCCTACACAATTTAGAGCCGTGAATATGAACCTGGCATTACGGGGAAATGACAATAATAATAATAAAAAAGAACAATGAAATCATTTTAAACTTCCCACACACTTCCTGCACAACTAAAATAAAATTGAGATCTTCATCTACAGGCAGTAGCCACACAATAAATAGCCTTTCCTCTGAGTTTTTTTTTTTTCAACATGAACTTTACACAAACAACTTCACAAGGTAACCATTGCACATATCCTTAAATAAAAAAATATATAGAATTCCCTCCCTCCTGACATTTTAAATGTTCCTTTACATGAAGTAAATAATAGCAGCCACTCCCTCTCTCCACTCTGTCGACAATGTAGAATATTAAAATGCAATATCTTCAACTTAGTCCTTCAAGACCAATGGACAATCTCTGTCCTATCACAAACAGAAGCCGCTGGGAAGGCCCTCAATAATTTCAGGCTAAAACGTCCGCCCTGCCATATATTGCCGTTTAATATTTGGGGCTTGCTGGTCTTTATTAACTCCGTTGATGCGCCACGCAGAGGAAGTGGAGAGGGCCTCTGTCTTTATTGTGTTTTCGTCTTCTCGGAGCGAGTCGGGCGGGGGGAAAGAAAAAAGCCCGCTTTGGTGTTAACTTCAAAAGGAGCTTGTTTATCATGTGATATTACAGCTGAATCCCCTCTCCTCTCCTCTCCTCCTCTCCTCTCCTCTCCTCCTCTCCTCTCCTCTCCTCTCCTCCCTGAAACTGTTATTTTTGAACTGGGAACTTTAGCACATTGAGAGAACACATCTCAGCTCTCTAATTAGCACATTTGAATGTCATTCAAAGTGAAGGAAAACACCGTAATGACTGGGAGGTTGGTTGGAGTCAATAACACTGCTAGCGTATTGGTTTCTACATGCACGTCTCCTTATCATGTCTTTCTCAGAGCTGTTATGTTTATTTATTTCTTTCCCCCACATTAAATAAATGATCTGAGTCTCGACTCAGAAACTGTGGCTGTTATTTAGTGCTGAGGATTTGGTGACAGCCGCCCCGCATTTCACTCTAAATAACAGTACAAATTACTGGACTTATCGGGGTTATTTTGTAAGTGCTCGGGGCCTTAAGTGATATCTCGCAGCTTTAAGCCAGGAAAAGCGATAAACAGATGCATATCTGGTCTCAAGAGTTGCTCGAAAGGTTGCTCTCATGGCGAGGATTGTTTTGCTGGTGGGAGGACATAACAGATGTAAGTCTGATGTGAAGAAACATCTATTCCTGAAGTAGAAGCAAATCAACACACGTCCCCTCCTGCTGGTGAATTCCCACATATTTAAACTCTACTGTCCTTTTTACATTTGCATCGACATTCAAAACTATTGGCATTCATTCATGTGGATATTATTTAAACATGTGGCACCCTCCTAGACCACAGCAGGCACCCCCACCCCATAGCAATGACACTCCTTGATGGCAGCAGCCATCCCCAGCAGGATGCAGCCTGACACAGACACACACAGAGAAACACTTTAGGAACAACTCAAAAAACACGAAGGACAGCACAAGGTGTTGACCTGCTCTCTACAAGATCCCAAACTGATCAAGTGTCTTTGGGATGAACCACAGAGGCTGCTTCCTCTCAACCCATAGCACCCAAAGGCCCCCCACTAACAACATCCTGTTGCCTGACATCACAGAAGCCCCATGTCCATTCTCACAGCTGGGCACAAGGGAGACCTACACAATATTAGGAAGTGGTCATAACGTTATGCCTGAACGGTGTATGTTCTGGTGGTGTAATGCTAGTGTAAGTGTGTGCACTAGTTGGCAAAAAGTGTCATGCTGGAGTTAAAGTTAATAAATGTTCATTAACAGTTATTTTAACTGAAATCACTGCAACAATGAGTGAAGAGTAGATAGTGTGCAGAAGGCAGAATGAGACAGAATGTCCTGCTCCTGTGTGGCGGCTGAGAGAGAGGTGAACGAGGAATAATTATGCAAGCAAGTCAAGAAAGCCCCATGGCTATTTTCAATCCATATCATATCTCACCACTAACCGCATGTGTTTTTTTTTTGTTTTTTTTTCCAGAAATAAAGATCCATGTAAGTCCACAGTGGTCAGACAACTCCAGGTGGCAGCTGCCAATCTTCCTGGTCTGCTGCTTCTCATTGATTGTTGGAGATCCCTGTTGTCTTAGTCAATAAACTCTAAGGAAACAAAGGATAAAGACATGTCAGCCACATATTTTTAATGAATTTCAAACTACCAAGCAGGTTGTATGATGAAATCCCTACTTAATGATTAAAATGCCTGACTACTGAGGTCGTCCAGTAGTTGTTTGACTTATGATGGTTGAAATACTGTGCTTGTTCAATATAGTGCTACATCTATGTTGGGAGTTAACCACCTTTAACAACATCGTTGTGAGCTCATGATGGAGTTAGTTGAAGACCACACATGGACATATCTTGAATTACACCTGCTTAAACTTTGGGAGGAGAAATCTAACTAAGCTACTTCAGATCGAAATCGTTTTTTCCTGCTGTGCGACAGATGGGTAGTAGCAGATCTAGCAGACACGCTTCACACTGAAACGGCACATGGCACCTGTGTACCGCTGTGATTTTCCTCCTATGGTGGCAGGTATGAGTAAGAAAATGTCAAGATTAACGCGGAGCTCAGAGATCAGTTAGCAGAAGCAAATTCAAGTGAGCAAGTTCATCACAGGTGTGCAACACACCAACGCTGATCCAATTTCCACTACGGAGGAATAAGCCTCAGATGGAGGGAGGTGCTGTGATCAGTCTCGGGAGGCAAGTTCATACGTGGTGCTTGGGTTTCCTTCAGATTGTGTCGGTGAGAACAAACTAAATCCAATCAGACGGGCAGAGGAGGTGCATCTTCTGCATAAGTTGTGTCTGTTTGATGTTACACAGTCAATTAAATCACGGCGGTGAGCTGCTGTATCAGCCGTCTTCCCACAGTAGCATGATATAGAATTGATTCCGCTCCCTCTCAGTGAACGTTTTGATATTTTTGAAGTATATACCACTGCATATACTGAAACAATGCAAACCTGTCACTGCCTTTGACTACCCTTGTCTTATATCTTATGGTGCAGAGAGCAGTAACCATGCTTTAATGACAGGAGTCAGCATGCTGGCCGAATCAAAGGAGTCGTTTTTGATCTTGGGTGTATTTTGGCACAGCCTACATATAGAAGAGTTAAGCTCTATTATCATTATTTTTCTTTTTTCTTTCTGTGTTGCATGTTTTTTGCGTGATTTACGCACAAATTGAAGCAGATTATTCCCAACGTGGACCTAACGCTAAGCTTGGCACAGATAATTGAAGCTATTATTTGTATAACTTTAAGTTATCTAAGTTTTTTTTTTTTTTTTTTAAAGTAGAGCATATGTTGAAAGGACCGTAATGAGAAGAAACATTTAAAGAACAAACAGACCATTAAATTAATTAATCTCTATAATTTGCTCAAGAATTCAACTGCTGTGTACTTGAATAAATTTGTCCTTAGCCACTCGCTTAATTAATATCATTAATTAACACATGACCTCACAGCTCTATGAGCCATACTGGTTATTTATTCATGTATTCGAGGCTTTGCTATTAATTCCAATGGTTACTTTATTCTGGTATACAATAAGAAATGTTCAAATATATTCAGATGTATTACACTAATCTCAGCCGTGTGGACTACGGTATATCGTGCACCAGAATGTGTCTCTGAATCCTCAGCCAGGGTCTGGGCCGCTGTGCTGTACATCCAGACGTTAGCTGTGCATGCCATTTACTGTACCTACTGTAGGGCTCAGCTTGACAGGGACCTCGGGGACATGCAGATGGACTTTCCATGTTGAAAAAAATCAAGACAGACACATGAGTAAGAGACTGCCCATGTTCCAGCTGTCTCATATGCTTTTTTTTACTGCTTCTGCTTCTGCAGGAACACTGGCATTGAATCCCGCGGTGCTGCTCCTTATGATGCGTCTCAACTTGCGACCACAGTGGACATTTTTTTTATATATAAGTATAAATCTGAAGACTTTAACATTGGATCTGTGTGTAGTATTGTTTTTTTTGTTTTTTTCTTCTGAGCAGTGACATTAACAGATATTGACACACATATGCTGTATTTTTGGCCCAAAGCTTCACGCAGTGCAGTGATTACATTAATTTCCGTTGAGTTCCTGGAACAGCTCTCACAGTAGTCCTCCTTTTTTGCCACGCTTGACAAATTTAATAGCTACAGTACTGCAAATTAACAATTTTTATGTGTATAATACAAAGTACACTGCTGACTGTGAATATGCTGGAAGCTCATGGAGACGGGGTACATAGGAAGGAGTATAACTGGTTAGGTAGTAATAATTCAGTGCATCTTCCAAATCATATAGCATGCACAGTGGATTCTGATGCAGTGAACTGTACAGACATTATATGTCATGCCTGTGTTGATGCGATCCCTTTAAGGCATACATGTCAAACATACAGCCCGGGGTCCAAAACTGGCACACCAGAGGGTCTAATCTGGCCTCGGACTGAATTTGCGAATTGCAAATATTACATTAACTGCAATTTTTCCAATAAAAGTAATTGCTATTCCTCGAATTCACAGAGATTCAGTAAGAGTTGTGGACATAACATAACACTGAGACCTAGAACTAAACAGAAATTGCATTTCTTTTTCTTAAGCAATGTCCACTAAACATTTTCATAATGTTCCTCTTTGCACTAAAACAAAGGGAAACATTTGGAGTTGTCGTTATTTGTAGGTAAATACGATGTTGTGTTACTGATACGGCCCCCTTGACATCAAACTGGGCTGTATGTGGCCCCTGAGCTGTGGCCCTGAGTTTGCCATTGTTGCCGCTGCAAGCTAGTGAAGTTGCGCTGTTGTTGTAGTAGTCAGTTATAGTGCCATTGTTGTGGCTCTCTTCCTAGTCTAGGGGACGTGCGTTTTGTGTGGTCAGAGAGAAAAACCGTCTGGCAAAAAACCTCTCGCAAACTAGATATTTGATAAAATAAAAATGATAAAAATAATTCTAAAACTATTACATAAACTAACTTAGAAAACAAGTCAGAGAAGCCGCTGAGATAAATCTTGTCAGCCACAATCTCTTGACTCATAAAGGCCTAAAATACTTCTGCAGTAATATTAACATTTGTGAAACGGGTGAGTGGGTATATATTAAAGCATGTGCTCTTATTATTGCCTTCGGAGCTGCAGTGAGACTCTGGCAGGACAAAAGAAACACCGAACAAAGGAAGGAATAAATACATGGCTTCTGCTTTATAAGGATGGTATATTAGAAAGCAGTCTCTGTTCCACTAACAAACCTCCTATATACAGAAACGGAACCAAAACAAGACCTTAAGTGTGTAATGCAGTGCCTGAATCACAATGATGAATTAAAATGTGACCTGCGACTCTAATGAGGTTATTACACTAATTATGCAATGATTAGAAATACAGCAGTTCTTATAAAGACAGTGAACTTGCAGGACAAATTGAACCGCTCATATGATTCCTCTGTTTGTAGAGAGGATTATGTTTCTGAGGTACTTCCTTTTGGAAAATACACTGTAGAAGCTGCCTTAAAATCTAATCAGATCCTGCATGTGGAGGCCGTCCGTAAATATGCCTCCGTCATGAATTATTTCTGAGTTACTGTGGTCAGAGCTCATCTCATTGGGATTTTAAACCAGTGGGCCATCAAGGGCATTTAATTGGAATCTCAGTTTATTTTATTTTCAGTGGTTTGGGTCGTCACTAGGGATGGGTTTATGTTAAAGACAGCGGAGTTGTAGGTTTGTAATGACTATGACTAAAACCAGCGTCACGTCAAAGCTCCCTGAAAACTGTGCCATCCTCTAGTGTAGAGTCTACACTGATGGGTCTTAAGTGTGAAATCAAAAGCAAGTTCAAATTATTTTTTTATTTTTATCTCTTGTGTACTGAGAGCAAATTTACGGAAAAATACTCCCGAGCCACCACTGTGGGTGTTTTTATCCGACTGACAGGGGAAACACTGCATGAGAACGAACAGACGGCTACTGTCACACACTCCACTGGCGTCCTGAAAGGTGCGCTGTCAAGTCTCCTCATGGATCTATTGATGAAGGCTGACTGCTTGTCTGAAAACCCCTGCAAGAGGAAACTACCCAATTTGCATGCAAGTTTTTAGCGACCGACTCAGTGTAGACGCTGATGCATTAGCCCGCTGCATAAATACTGTATATGAGGCAACATAAATGCAATCATTGGATTTAATCAGGCTTCCCCATGCATTAATAACGGAGATCACATCTCTCTGTTGTTAATTTGATGAGACCTCTGACCTATATTCTACTAGCAACAGTGCAGAGGACTTGTGGTGGGTGCAGTTCACTTGCCTAAATGCATCAAATTTACTCCATTCATCCCCTCAAGAGCTTGTGGTGTGCCTGTGTGTTCCGCTGCTATCTGTCTTTGGGGCGTTTTAGCTAAAGTAGTTTATGCACATGGCCGCTCGCAGATGAGGGTAAATGTCAATAATTTCTCAGGCAAAACAGAGTGTGTTTGCATTGCATTTGGAATGTCAAGTAGTCTGCGCTGGTTGCTCAGTCGAGTAATGTATATTACAAATGGTTTACTTTGCATATAAAGGCTGGTCATACCAATCAGAAAGAAAATATGCAAGAGATTTAATGAAGCATAAAATGAACAAGACAAGTCTGTTATGCTGGCGGCTTGATTTGATACTAGTTTACCATATGAACTGTTTTAGTCTAATGGGAGAAGACACTAAATGCTTGTTTGGTATCCAGTTGTTTGAGTAGCTCAGTTATATGTTTCCACGTTTTTGCACTTTATTCTAATAACTGATAACATCGTCATTTTACGGGCGGCACAGTGGTGTGGTGGTTAGCACTGATGACTCACAGCAAGAAGGTTCTGGGTTCGGACGCATATGCCGGCTGGTTCCTTTCTGTGTGGAGTTTGCATGTTCTCCCTGTGTCTGCGTGGGTTCTCTCCAGGTACTCCAGCTTCCTCCCACCGTTCAAAGTCATGCTCATTAGTTTAATTGGTGATTCTAAATTGGCCGTAGGTGTGAGTGTGAATGGTTGTCTGTCTCTCTGTGTCAGCCCTCCGATAGACTGGCAACCTGTCCAGGGTGTGCCCCGCCTCTTGCCCAGTGACAGCTGGGATAGGGTCCAGGACAAGCTGTTACAGAGAATGAATGAATCATCACTGTACTGAACACTGGAGAAAATCCGCTCCACACTGTCAGTGTGATTTTTATATTTTATATTTTATATTTTTCTATTGATCCCTCGTGGGGAAAGTCTTTCTCTGCATTTGTTCCCACAGCAGCGTGTGCACCACCCAGGGGATTATTTTAGGGGTGGAGTGCTTCCTCTTAACCTAGGGGGATGACTGTAGGCATAGCACACCAGAATGATACTCTGCAACTTTTTCGTTGTTGTGAAAGATAGTTTGCAGTTTAAAGTAGTTGAAATTCATATAGTACAACACCTTTTGAATGAGTTTTATAAACCACAAGGACTGATATTTATGTAATTCATTGAATGAACCTGCTCTACACGCTGTATTCATAGTCTGGATTTGCATGTTGATTTATTTAGTATCACAGACTATAGTGCATTTACGTCATTAATGCTAATTCTAATTCAACTTCTACTTAAAATAAATATATTTCATAAGATGATCTTATTTATACTTGCATATCCCATTTATTGCTCTTAAAGCTAGAGTTTAGGGTTAGGGTTAGGGTTAGACCAGTCTATTGCCAATCTATGGCCGAGCTAACGCAGACAGACAGCCATTTACACTCGCATCCACACCTACAGCCAATTTAGAATCACCAGTTAGCCTAACTAGCATGTCTTTGGACAGTGGGAGAAGGCTGGAGAACCCGGAGAGAACCCTCTGTGCCGCCCCACTGTATGATCAGTTTTTACATAATCTTTGAGCCACAACTTAACCATGCACATACTTAACAAAAAATAAATAAATAAATACCACTACACCCCCGGTGATAACTGCCTTTAGTCAAAATGTATCCCCCGATGGTGATGCTAAATGAAATGTCACCAACAGACATGAATGCGTCACATTTATTTATTCATTTATTTGCGAGTGATTCACCAACAGACCCACCAGCCATTATTGTGGCTACGAAAGGATTGAATAAGATCTTCAGGGACCAATGGACCAAATCCGGAAAATTGACATTCAGGTGTAAATGCAGCATATAACACACTGATAGCTCTGTTTAAGTTAAGGGCAGCTGGAATGACTGTGCTGGAATAGAGAATGCTACTTTTAATAGGACTTAGAGTGAGTGTAGATAGGTTCCAATTACATCCGTGGGGAAGCCATTGTTCGGGATGCCTCCAGGCAGACAATGATGCCTGAAGGAGGAGGCAGTCGTATTGAAGCCCGTGGGTATTCACTAATCACCACTTTGTCTCACAAGGAACCCTGCAAAATGACAAGTTTTTACTGACTCTCTGTCACAGCTCCACAATGCTGTGTGGGGAAATAATTGCCATGATTTTATGACACGACACAATCATTTCAGGCCTGTGTTCAACATGGACACCACACTGAGATTATCATCCACCGCTGGTAAACTCAGCACCACCAGCGGTCGCCTCCGCAAGGAATCCAATATATTCGTCTGGGCTTTGCGGGCATCCCGAAAATTTCCACGAGTGTTAAACGGCTTGACAGAATGGCTTTAACTGGGGAAAAACACACCGATAAAATCCTCATCTCCATGCCATTGTTGCTGTTGTTATCTGGCATGATTGGTGAAGGGATTTTGTGGCACTGGCTGCTGGCGATGTGGATCCCTGACAGAGTAAGCAGTTTGAGAAAGAGGACCGGTGAATTGTTGCCGTTTCCACTGCCAGTCTCCGCTATAGAGCTGGAGCAGACAATCAGATAGGAGCTCTGCACTTGAATGGCTCCACTTCACCGACAGAACAGATGGATATCTACAAGTTTAAAAAGGAAGAGGAGTTACAAAAAAAATAAAACTTTAAATACATCGAGGTGGCCAAAAGTTAGAGTCCATTATCACATGTAGAACATTGTAATTTGTAAATTCATTATTGTAAAACTTCCATTACCGTTGGCTGTGTTTCATAGTTGCCATTAAAGCGACAAGGATATAGAACAATTTCATGCCTGACATTAGCACAGGTGCTGCTGTAACGATGCAGGTTGTTCATAGTAGTAAACCAGCAGGAAGCCTAGAAGCACAAATTTAATTGCTGACATTAAAAACAACTGTGACTGGTGGATTAAAAAAAAACAAAAAAAACACTCCTAATGGGTTTGGGAAGCTCAGGTGCATGAAGAACTTGGCCTTGACCCCATCTCATGCAAAGACTGTCCAAAACACACGATGTGTTCAGTCACAGAAATGAATCTTGTATGTAGATTTTGAAAAATAAAGCTTTATTTTTATGACCAAATGCTTTTCTCTCTCTTTCTCCAGGTGGCCAACCTTCTGCGGTTGTTTCAGATCCCTCAGATCAGCTATGCCTCCACTAGCGCTAAGCTCAGCGATAAGACCCGCTATGACTACTTCGCCCGCACCGTGCCCCCTGACTTCTACCAAGCCAAGGCCATGGCTGAGATCCTCTGTTACTTCAACTGGACCTATGTGTCCACGGTAGCGTCTGAGGGTGACTATGGGGAGACTGGGATTGATGCCTTCCAGCTGGAGGCACGCACCCGCCAAATATGCATCGCCACTTCAGCCAAAGTCAGCCGCTCCATGAACCGCCAGGGCTACGACAATGTGATCCGCTCCCTGCAGCAGAAGTCCAACGCCAAGGTGGTCATCCTGTTCACCCGCAGCGAGGACGCCCGTGAGCTGCTGGTGGCCGCCGCTCGAATGAACGTCTCGTTCACCTGGGTGGCCAGCGATGGATGGGGAGCACAGGAGAGCGTGGTGAGGGGCAGCGAGACAGCAGCCGACGGGGCTTTCACCATTGAGCTAGCCTCCTATCCGATCAGAGAGTTTGAAGACTACTTCACCAAGCTGAATCCTTACACAAACACAAGGAACCCGTGGTTCAAGGAGTTCTGGGAGCACCGGTTCGGCTGCAGCCTCGAAGAGCACGGCTGCAGCGAACACAGCTTACGGGACGGAACTTTCGAGCAGGAATCCAAGATCATGTTCGTGGTGAATGCAGTTTATGCCATGGCATACGCACTGCACAACATGAGGCAAGCGGTGTGCTCCAACACATCCAAGGTCTGTGATGCCATGAAACCAGGCAATGGCAAAAGGTTCTACAAGGAGTTCATCTTGAAGACCAAGTTTGAAGGTGAGCACAGCAATGAAAGCAGCACAGATGCAAATGTTTCAGTCGAATGAGATAGGTCTATACTCAGCCAGCCTTTAGGCGGATGGGTACCTTGATATGAGCTGGCTTCTGCTCAAGGTTTCTTCCTGTTAATTGAGTTTTTTCTTGCCACCATCACCTTCATGCTTGCTCTGGGAGCTTCAGGCCGGATTTCAGACCGGATATTCATGCTATATAAGTAAAATTCAATTGAACTGAAGTGAAATATTTTGAAATAGTTTTTAAATAGCTGAAATCCGATTCTCTTTACTATGAATGCTTTGAAGTAAACCTAATGTGGTGGCAAATCAGCTTGACACAGGATTAGGACCTCATATGATTTCCTCTGTAGAGCTGAAAAGGGCTTTGTAATTATTCAATTAGCAAAAATAAATCATGAATTAACATTGGAGGAATGAAGGGATGGGAATCTATCTAGAACATACTATTCTGAGATTATACCTTTTCTGTAATATATACAGTAGATGCATATATTTAGTTAAATATATTCCAATACTCTGTTGCCCATTAAGTTGGAATCATTTTTTAGACACATTCCTCTTATGTTGTAAGAGATTGATCAATAAAGTGTCTTCCTTTAGAGCAGCTTAAAGCCAACTTTTCTGTACTTTTGCTTCCTTCCAGCTCCCTTCAGACCTGTCGACGCGCTGAGCATGGTACGCTTTGACTCCTTTGGCGACAGCATCAGTCGCTACAACATCTTCCATTATCACAAAGAAGATGGCAAGTTCATCTACAGGAAAGTTGGCTACTGGGACCACAACCTGACCCTGAACACCACAATGATACCCTGGCGTGGCCTCGTGCCACCGACCTCCCAGTGTAGCGACCCCTGCAAGAAGAATGAGGTGAAGAGCATGCAGCCTGGAGATGTGTGCTGCTGGATCTGTATTCCCTGTCAGCCCTACCAGTATCTGCAGGATGAGTTCACCTGTGCTGACTGCAGCTTCGGTCAGTGGCCTCTGGCTAACTTGACTGGCTGCTATGATCTGCCTGAAGATTACATCCGGTGGGAGGATGCCTGGGCAATCGGACCTGTCACCATCTCTTGTCTGGGTATACTTTGCACCCTGTCAGTCGTCGGCCTGTTTTTAAAGAACAATGAGACACCTGTGGTTAAAGCAAGTGGACGTGAGCTCTCCTACATCCTTTTGTTGGGAGTGCTGATGTGCTACAGCATGACCTTCATCTACATCACCAAACCTTCCACTGTAGTCTGCACCCTACGCCGACTAGGCCTGGGCACCTCATTCGCAGTGTGCTACTCTGCCCTTCTGACGAAGACCAACCGGATCGCCCGTATATTCAGCGGCGTGAAAGACGGAGCCCAGCGGCCACGCTTCATCAGCCCAGCCTCCCAGGTAGCAATCTGTGGGGCGCTTATCTCCTGCCAGCTGCTCGTGGCCATTATCTGGCTGCTGGTTGAGGTGCCAGGGGTCCGAAAGGAGGTAGGCCCAGAGAGGAGAGACGTGGTCACCCTCAAGTGCAACTGCAGAGACACCAGCATGCTCATGTCCCTCACGTATAACTGTATCCTCATCATCCTCTGCACCGTCTACGCTTTCAAGACAAGAAAATGCCCGGAAAACTTCAATGAGGCCAAGTTTATTGGGTTTACCATGTATACCACCTGCATCATCTGGCTCGCCTTTCAGCCCATCTTCTATGTCACTGCCAGTGACTACCGGGTAAATATCCTTGATATTTTTTTTAAACATTCAACTGAATAATTTGTATTTCTATAAAAAAAAAACAGCTCAAGTCCAGTGATGTCTCATAATGCAAAGTCCACAAATGACTGCCCCTTGTGTGTTTGCCATTCCTAAAGAAGATCGTGTCACTTTCACATTCCATTTGATCACCTTCGCCTGGACTCATGAAAGAGCAGGCTTTCTTTTCATGTGGGCTGCAGAATCTTTCAAGACAAGAACAAAGACTCTGGAGACAGATCAGGCCTGAATATACTGACAGAAATAATTAATGACCGTCAAACTGAGTCACTGAATTGCAGCCTTATGAAATCTTAAGTGACGCATTTCCAGGTGCAAAAAGATGAATTATAACAGTTTTAGTTTTTAAATACCAAGAATAAATCACAGCTGCCCTAAAGAGTGAACTTAAACCCACTTAATTATAAAGTGCTTGTTTTGTGGCACTACCATCTACTGGGTACCATGAATAAAAACCTGCTGCACAGTTGTCACTTTGGCAGAAACTTTTGCTGCCTTTGCCCTTTGAATTGCTAAATTTAGTCTTGTGTCACACAAATGATCATGAATAAACAAGCTGCATATGCATTCCCAACTAGTTTGCACAGAAATGATGTAGCAGGCCACAAATTGGAATATGCATTTTATTCAAAGCCGCGAATAACAATTAGTTAATTTCTCTGTGCAGTGTGAAGTTAGACAAATAAGATTAAAGCTCAGACTTAAAACTGACAGACTATGTTAAGAGTCCCGTTGCCTCAGGCAGACCCAAGGCTACTGCCACAGCATTTTGGTCAAGGTGTGCAACAAGGCCTTTGCTGCAACAAACAGATGAGGGGGAGGTCTAGGATCACACCCGCTTTGTATCATCATGAGGTACCTCAGGCCTCGCACGTCTGTAGTGATCAGCTTTCCTTTCGCCCAGATCATGAGCTGAAAAAACACCTTTTCTGACCCTCAGTGGGATTCAAGAGAGCAGCTGAAGGATGCAGAGCATAAGGCTTCATACTAGAGAGGCAGCACAGGGAGTAATTGAAGGAATGAGAAGTTTGGCACTGAAACAGAGACCTTGATGGCTTGGTTCTGTGTGACAACAATAATAATGGCCGCGGGTTCAGTTGCCACATTTCAAATTAGAGTTGGATAGTGCAGAAATATTCTAATGAGAGAGAGAGAGAGAGAGAGACAGAGAGTAACCTTGTTGCCCAGTGAATCATGATGAACTCAAGGTTTCATTGAAAGATACGGTTATTTTCTTCTGCTCAGAAACCTTTAAGGGTAAATTATTTACATCTTCCTGTTCTTAATAGACATGGTCAGTGGCTGTAGTGTGTGTTAACATTCTTTATTGTTCAGTAGATTTTTAGATGATATATTGTGTTAAATTAAAATAGTGAATTAAAAACAGACACATTCAGTTAAATCCAGCTAAATGCAAATATCACACAGTCAACTACACGAAATAGCTGCTAGAAAGACATATCTATGACTTGAAGAGGTCAGGAGCTACAGACTACCACAGTACGACCACCTGCAGTCCTGGTGGTGCGTTCACCAGTTATTTTTTTCAGATAAAATGTGCGAAGACTTCACTCATTTCTGCAGCTCTGTTGTTGTGCAATATGTTTGGGAGGGTTTTCATTTCATGCTGCGGTTCTGCAAATAGAAGGCTCTGGACTGCAGGGGTAACCAGTGGGGTGGGAAGAGATGGAGCTCAGGAAGATGACCCCAGCAGTCAGCTCACATTAGCAGCTGAAATATGACTAACAAGGCCCTGACTTTCCAGGACGGCCAGCTGTGCTTTGCCCATATTCTCTTTCCTGCCCTCATATGCAAGCACATGCAAATGCACAATTGAAATTGCTAATGTGCATAATTGAAAACCTCACACACACATATTCATAATTGAAAATGAAACTGTAGCTAATAATGTGAGCATATTAACTACATGAAACAGAACGGGGCATAGGAGATTTCAGTTTTCAGCTCAGATATGACTGCAGGATTAGCTGGCAGTATCAATTTGACAATTAGCATGTAAACCGATTAGCCACAACATTATGACCACTGACAGGAGAACTAAATAGCATCGACCATCTTGTGACAATTCAGTGTTCTGCTGGGAAACCTTTGGACCTGGCCTTCATGTGGGTGTTACTTAGACATGTAGCACCCACCTAGACCAGACCAGGCACCCCCACCCCATAGCAATGACACTCCTTGATGGCAGCAGCCATCCCCAGCAGGATGCAGCCTGACACAGGCACACACACACAAATGCTTTAGGGACAACTAAAAAAAACATGAAGAACAGCACAAGGTGTTGACCTGGCCTCCAAATTCACTAGATCTCAAACAGATCAAGTGTCTGTGGGATGATCCACAGAGGCCCCTCCCTTCAACCCATAGGACCCAATAGCCCCCACTAACAGCATCCTGTTCCCAGACACCACAGGACATCCTCAGTTTTAATTTCAAACTGAGTTAGTATTTCCCGTTAATCCACTAATTGATCCTTTAATCCTTGTCTGGGTGAAGCTGCAGTGTATATGTGACATGGAGGCCATGTTTAGCTTTTGAGTGACCCTTGGAAAAGTGCAAAGTGAACAGACTGGTCAAATGATTCAGGGATAATTGTAGAAGGAGTGAGTGGGAGTAACCAGAGCAGGGCAGAAATAAAATTGTGAGTGAACTGATTTGATCAAAGGCTGTAGAGTGTATGTGTGTGTGTGAGGAGCTCTGGAGCCAGGTGGCCTTTGAACAAACTTCATTAGTCCTTTTGAAGACAAAAGAAGAAAATCCAAGCTTAGACTGATCTATTCATCATCACACTCTTCCTCTCTCTCTCTCTCTCTCTCTCTCTCTCTCTCTCTCTCTCTCTCTCTCTCTCTCTCTCTCTCTCTCTCTCTGTCCACAGGTGCAGACAACCACCATGTGCATCTCTGTCAGTCTAAGTGGTTCCGTTGTTCTTGGCTGTCTCTTTGCCCCCAAGATCCACATCATCCTGTTCCAGCCCCAGAAAAATGTGTCCACGCTCAGAGTCACGGCCAACCGCTTCAGTGCCACGGTATCTACTTCTGCCTCCGCTCCCAGCTCCAGCTATTCAAAAGGTACCAACACACTCTTGGCACTTTATCTTGTGTTAAAATGCAGTATTCTGTATTATACATACCAAACTCATAATGTGTCATTAAATACAACAGAAAGGCACATGAAGGACAACCAGGTCTGCATTTTAATATAAATAGTACTGTAGAACTTTGTTGCTTGCTAAATTTATACGTTTTTGTAATTTACAATTTATATTTGCATTCCAAGTTGTAAAAATGGTTTGCTAAACATGTTTGTGATTTTCATAGTGAAAAAAACAAACTTTTTCCTGCTTGGATTTTCGTTTTTTGTGACTTTGGGTCCAAAGTAGTAATACTGTATGTCAAATGACAAAAAAAAATCACACATGTGAGGTTGTGCTGAAAAGAAAAAGACACCAAACAAGGCAAGGTGAACTGTTTTAAAGGTGAAATATAAAGGTAAAATCAAAAGTAGTTGCTTAATTATACCCTGGATACCAAAGGGCTGCTGAGTGATGATTTATGTCTGGAAATATTTAAATGTGACATTAACATTTAAAGGAATTGTTCAACATTTAAATAAATTATATTTCAACCCATGTCTTGGGCGTTCCGATCACAAACAGACAGCTTCATGCATTCATGCTGTTAATGTTGCAGACAAAAAAAAAGAAAAAAAAAAGAAGAAGTATATGATTTATTTACACTGGGAGCTGGTAACGACAAGAATAGAGACAAGTTTTTCTTCCATTTTTCTGAAAAACACAACAGGAAATATAACAGAAGTCTGTCATCATTTAAGCTCTGAAATGGATTTGTTGAACATCAAGCCTATTACATAGTGACACGCGTCAGATTTGTGGCTTTATATTGTGGTAGTCTGAACACACCAAAGGTACAAGTGTGAAGACAGCCGAGATGAATCAAGAACCATTTCAAGAAACAAGAATCATTCAGTCCTGTGGTCTCATGTACGAAGGTTGCGTGCGTACAAAAACGTTACGTACGTACTCGCTCACGTAAAAGTTCAGATGTATCAAGAGTGAAATGTCTGGGAACTTTGTACGTGCCAACGGCGTGGCTGGCGTACCTGATCGTGCAGAGAGGGGAATCTCAGGTGCAGGGTCAGTTTTAATATAATTTGCGTATTTAAAAGGGGCATGGACAGGGAGGAGTCGGGTTCGCTTGATGGGGATGTACAGAGGAAATGTTCTTCGAAATGCTTCTAGATCTGAGCTTACGTCACATTTTAGAAGGAAATCTACGCAACTCTTCGTACATCGGCCTCGTATGACCACATCTTTGCAGAAGTGTGAACGCGAACGTGTCCCAGGCCACAATGATTTTCTTCTACATCACAACATCAGTCATATTTGGATGAACTCTTCTAGAACATAAACTAGAGGACACTTTGGAAAGTCAGCACTCTCTGGAAACTAGTACATAAGCTTGTTAGTGAGTTTCAGGGTTGGTGGTAGAGGTCCTTATACTAAGCTAGCTTGCAGCTGGCAGTAGCTATTCACTTCCCATATAGATACGTAGGGCGTAAATCATCTCACATGATCTAAAATTTCAGAATTTCACAATAAAGCTGGTGCAGTAGTACTGCTCTATGTTGCATTTACTTCCGTTTTTATTTTGTTCCGATTGTTTGATGAAACATGAAGCACAAGCAAAGAAAATTCATCAGTATTAAAAGTTCCTGCTTGTTTATGTGGTTTTGCATCAGCGTGACTGAGCAATTAACAGCCAGTCATTATGTTTCTCTTAATGTTGAATAAGAGCAGCATGTCTTATCTGGAGCTAATTAATGCACTAAGCGTGTCCACGGCATAAACTAAATAAAAATACGAGAAACATTAGGTTAATATGGTGCATTTAAAGGCTTACACTGGCTTATTTTGCTGTTATCTCTTCTCCTGGTCTTAAGTGAATTCTGTTGTCTGAAATGAATGTGAAGACTGAAAAGTATTCAAAGTTTTGTTTAAGTAAAAATAGCAACTATGCAAAAGTACTCCATGAAAAGTCCTCCTTTCAGGGTCCAGAATAGTTGTCTGCAAAAATATGCATTCACTTGCCAGATACACAAACTCCACCTGTTATGTATATATGTATTTATATATAAAATTTGATACGTATCTGTTCATCATAGTGTACTAACTGATTATGTTTGAAAAACAAAATGTAAAACATGAAGTGTAAGTACCTCAAACTTGCACTTGGAGACCCGGTGTCAAGTACAGACTTGTTCATTTACTTATCTCTGCTTCACAGTTGTGTTTGCTATCAGTGAAACACTCCTGTCTGGCTAACATCGCCGCTCTTTTTTCTCTCAGGATCAGCCTCCAACTACGTGCCAGCGGTTTGTAACGGCCGCGAGGTGGTGGACTCCACAACGTCGTCTTTGTGAAAACGGTTCTTCCCTTAGCACAAGAGACCGTCCCATTATCAGTCATCCACGCCATCTAACATGTGTCAGAGAGATAACGCTGCAGGGTTAGACTGACAGCAGCGAGGGTAACTCTTAACTGTGAAAGCTAAGTTGTGTTGCTACAGCGAGCAGTATGTATCAACTGTAAAGCCTTTTTGTATAGATTTAATATGCTGTGATCTCCTTGGTTTACAGATAGATGTGATTAAATGCACCGTGCCTTGTCCTCAAGAGTATTGTTGTCAAATGGGTGGTTGTGAAGCAATAGTGTTATACAAAAGGATGTTCTTATCTTGTCCTTACAGTGCTGTGAATATATCCAAATGTTTTAGACACAGAAAAAATAAATAAATAAAATGCTACGAGATGAATTTAGCCCTTCTGTCAAACAAAATGTGTGACTAACCATAGTGAACGTGAAGAAAACTAGGCAACTAGACAATATAAAGGACATGTGTTAATGTAGACTGGTATAACAGTGTGTGCTTTCTTGTAATTTATGTAAATAAAAATGTTTGGCTTTTTTTCATATTAAAAAGATTAAATTGCTCAGCTTTTTGTTCAGTTATTCATATTAAAAACGGTGACTCATAGCAGCTCAGAGTCTAGTTTATTTTAACCGAATGTCCAAATTGACAATTTTCTGCGTCTCATTTCGTTTTTTCATCTGTCTGCTGGTCTGTTCTATTCAAATGCACGCTTAATAAATCTGCAGCCCATCCAGACTCAACCATAACTACAAAATAGACTCATTTTGTTTAACCATAGTATCCCTCCCTAATATTTATGTTCCTTAGATTCGATTATGACACAAGTAACAATAGTGAAACAGTTGAAGGACACCAACTCCGCTGCCATGGCCTAAGAGGACATCTGCAGGACAACTGCACATGGTGCAAATATTAAACACAATTATTCAATAATAATAATTACCCTTGACATATTAGCAGTTAACAGAGTGTATTGCCCAGTGATACCCTGATGGATCCCTTTAGTAATGAAACGAAAACACTTTTGCTTCCATTCATTTCCAGTAGAGGTCAAGTAGTGTAAAGTAGCTAAACTCCCATTGCTTGTACATGCAAGTCAAGTCTCTCACTTAATAATAGTAACTTAGACGCAAGGAATTAACATGATCAAGTAAGCTAGGGTGAAGCTCAAACTGTCCTCCAGCACACACTTAGAAAAGTTTCAGTCATTAAGTCGAATAAATAAGTCTGAGTCCAACTTCTGCATCGCAGCTATTTTCAGTTTCTTCTCTTTTTTACCCACAAAACCCAGAGACGACACATGCATGTGTAGAAACTTTTTTTTTCTCCCAAGTAAAGTGAATTAAAGAAAACAATGTCTGGGCTGTTTTTAAATCTTTAATTTACAAAAACAAAAAAAAACATTTAACAATTCATTATTCAGTCATCTTGGCTTCACCGGGATTAGAAGGCTTCCTTTTAAGGGGAATAACATAAATCCCATTCTTGGCTTCTTTTAGTCTCCACCAGCGGCCCAACCTGCGAATGAAACAAACAATATCGGCTTTAAACTTGACGCAGAACAAGAGAAAAGAGATGATCTACTCTGGTTTTCCGTTTTAGGCTGATCTGAGCAGCAAACAAACTATATTAAAAATATCCTGTTTTTCACTGTGATCTAATCACAGAAATTGCATTTAACTGTGAAAGTTAGTCCTGAGGAGACTGCTTATTTCCAATGTTCTTTGAAATGACTGGATCCTGACCAGCCTGGAGGTACTGTTCAGAAATTCTATTAACTTTAGGCAAATCAGCATAAAAGACATTTTATGGGGTATTTGAAACCAAATGTAACTGGTATTAAACTGTCTGAAGCGTTGCAAGGCGACATACCAGGTCTACATCACAGCTTTATATTGTCAAGGAATACTTATTTTTCCCTCAAGATGATTGTTTCAAATATGTCTTAATTTATTTATATATTAAATACATTTTCAAGTACGAGCCAGGTTTATAAGTGATCCTTGTTACTCCATAACAAAAAGAAGCAACCACTTTTACACGCATTTATCCAACAGCTGAGTTTCACACAGTCCATTAATCTATTCTTCTTCTTGTGATCTGCCTCATTTAAACATAACGTCTGGACAGTCTGTCTGATGAGTTTTGACCTGAGGCTGAGACACGGACCAACATTGCCATCTAGTGGCCGTGTCACTGAACATGACCCTGTACCGACTTTGATGAGTTGTCAGGGACCCTGTGGATAGTTTCTATGGAAACATGAGCATCCAAAAATTACCTGTGCTCCTGTCCAACTCCAGCCACCAAGAACTGACCGGAGCTTGAAAACTTTAGACTGTTGACAAAACCAGTCTGTGAGAGGAAAGACGGGGAAGACAAAGTAAATATACAGATATCATGGCTGCAGCCAGGATCGCTTTCTAAATCTTGCGGCTCAGACAAAGATCTTACCACCGGTATGCTGAATAGAAGCTCCAGTCCACGATAATTTTGGCCACACTTCCAGACGTTCACCTGCGAGTTGTGGGAACCTACACAGAAGAACAATCGTGAGCCAATATTATCCCTGCACAAATTAAAACGTCTCGGCTGCAGCTTAGTTACACATAAAAACTCAGCTGTTATAGTGTTTTACTGCATGAGCCAATCAGTCAGTGAAAAAAAAAATTGAATGCATTTGCATTTATATAAGGAAACAGTGAGAAAGTTTAATTAAGGCATCATGTTTATAATAATAATAATAATAATAATAATGTGTGATTGTGAAGGGGACTCTCACAGCCAGAGGCACCTGAGGCAACGGTATCTGAGTTCTGAAGCGCCGCCACTGAAGCGACCCAATGAGGCTGCTCCAGCCCTGCGTCACCATGGCAACCGTGAGCCTGCTTCACCGTGCCGAGGGGCTTCTTCTTGTTGACGCTCCAAAGAGACACAGAGCTGAGGTAGTGGAGAAAATTCAGAGGGGCCACGGAAGAGAAACGATGAGATCCAGAAAAAAACAAACAACATAACCAAGATTTGAATGTTTGAAGAAAAAAAATAAAATAAATAAATCTGTATCTTACCCATCATCAGCTCCTGTTATCATGTGCTCCTCGTTTATGAGCTGGATACAGTCGATTGAGCCCCTGGTGGGAAAAACAACAACAAAAAATTTAACAAATTATGCATATCTCTCTTGGGTTTTAAATATTGTTGTTGACAATGCCATAAATTTTACATAGTTATTCAGTTTTCTCAAAACTTAATAAATCATAGAGAAAGCTTTTAAAGCTATGAGACAAGCAATGCTTAAAAGAGTATATTAAATTCCTTTCATTCAGTTTGGAAATTATATTCTGCTGTTTTTGGAATTACTTTGCTTCTGAGGGAGAAGGGATGAACTGATGTCGAGGTCTAATTTTGCACCAATAGCAATTCTATAGAAAGCCACAAATTACAGTGCAGACTTGTTTGCATGATTTTACCATCTACTACCCTTATTTTGCCGTTTTTACAGTTACACTGTAAAGCTACGCCCCACGTAGACACATTACTCTTTAACTGGCGATGCCCTGGCATCAGTGAACTTTCGGTCTTTTTAATGGTCTTGTGACAAAGCAGTTATCCTGGACTTTGAACAGTTTGTGTTATGTCACGTGTAAATCCACAGAACAAAACAAAACATGTAAGCAAAAAACAGGTTTACACAGGGGACGACAGTGGGAGATATATGCCACGTGGTTGACGTATATTTTAAAAACCGTTTCCATTCAGGATACATTTATTCAAAATGCTGGCCAACAGGTGGCAACACCTTAAAACTCACTCGTGGCCGTGGAACACCAGCTGGGACTCCTCAGCTATCTTCCACACCCTCACGGTGCGGTCCCGTCCTCCTGCGGTCACGCAGCGCTCGCGGCTCAGGCTGTCCAGTCCTGTGATGGCGTCCTGGTGGCCAAAGCTACAGAGATGCCAGAGTAAAGTAAGCTTACACATTTAGAGGTGACAGAAAAGTGTTGTGAGAAGTGAGAAATGATTTTCTGATCAGTTACTCACAGAGTCTCCACGTATGCATTCTCATCCACATTCCACACCTTGACCGAACGGTCATGAGAGGCGCTGTACAGGTCATGGCTTCCCTTCCTGAACGAAAGCCCCTGGGAAGGTGATAGGATTTCATATAACTCAGAGGAGGGCTGACAATCGTTAAGATATATAAAAGGTAGAAAGATTATTCAGTTGCATCCAAAATGTAGGGGAATGATTGAGAACGTACCGACACAGGACCTTTGTGTCCTGTAAATGTATATAGATGTTTACAAGTCTCCGCCTCCCAAATCATGATAAGTTTGTTCATGTCTCCAGTGGCCTGAAAAGAGATGACATAGATATGATATGCTGGTTTTCCAAAATTAATAGAAGCAGGAACTGAGAGGAGGACTACTCACCAGGTATTTTCCATCTGAAGATATGGTCATACACAGGATGTGGGCTGTATGTCCAACATGGCGATCCTGTGTTCCTTTCCTTCCTCCGGGTATTGTATGCAGTTTCTTCCCACTCTCAACATCCCCTGGAGATACAGCAGTAGCACTTAACTGAGTAACTGCGAAGCGGTTTTCATACACGTTTGTCATTAAATGAACTGCCTGTTACACTAACATTTAATGACGGAGCAGTCTTTGGCGGCAGAGAAGATGTACTTGTCATCTGCTGTGATGACCAGACAGGTAATTGGAAGTTTGTGTCCTCTCAACACTCTGATCTCTGAAGGATCTGGTGGTATGATCTAAGAAGATGTAAAAATAAATGAATTAATAAAAGCCAGAGTTCAGGATGTGCAGCAGGAGGGACGGAAATGGTCACACTTACATCTTTGGCGATGAGCCGCTGGAGTTTTCCTTTCTGTTCAAGCTGAGGAGAAAGATCACACACAGAAAGATTGACATAAACGTGCAGTGATGTATCGTTTTGATTACATCCAAAATAATGCCAATTGTCTTAAACGTCTGGATGTGTTTGCAATTAATACCCACTAAATTCCAAACAGTTTAATGCAGAATTTGCACTCTATATGAAATCTGATGTTTGTTTCTTTTTGTCAAAACTGAGCAGAGGGAGGAAAGTTCACAAAACCATTCACAAATCACTACAACCCAGAGGAGCATCATTACCTACGGATGACCCTTATAATATGTGGATGTATATACCCTGAATACTGTGGTCAGTATACATGACTTTAAGCCCTCTCATAGATTTCTGATTACAGCGAAATGTCAAAAAACTAACTGACATTAGTTCTTATATCCTTGACGTTACACTCTACACTCAGAGAAGCCACTTCTTACCACTTCTTCTTGAAGTCTCCCTGCAATCAGATCTGCCTCAAAGGCGTCTTCTTCCGCTTTCTTTTCCTCTGATGAGAACAAATCCTCCGTTAGTCTCCTCTGGCACTGACCGCCTTCTTACACTTTAATGTTGTGTCAGTGCGTTTACCTTCTTCCTTCAGCTGCTCAAGGTAAAGTTTCGCCAATCTAAGCTTCTTCTCTTGTGGAGTTTCGTCATATTCAATCTCCTCATTTGACTGTCTCTTCTTTGGCACCGCGTGACTGAGAAATGAAACATAAAAGATCAAATGATTAAGTAAGAGCTGTGCTTTCATTTAAGTCGCCACAAACAACCATGTAAGACATGCACCTCTCTGTCTCAGAGTCGCTGGAAATCTCTTCGTTGTACTTGGAGCTGGGTTTCTTCGCCTTTAAATTGCCTTTTCCGGCCGAGTCGCCATCACCCTGCACCAGAAAAACGAAAACATGTATTTAATATAATTGTGCGCTATGATGTTTAATTGCTGCCCTAGATGTTAGATCAGGAAAGTAGCATGAGTCAAACTGCTGGTTAGCTAGCAGTGCTTATTTAGCTTACTTGCTAACAGTTCAGCTTACTTACTTTCCGTTTTGACACCGCTGTGTTTTTCCCCTTTTTGGCTAGTTTGGGATTTCCTTTCGCCTTTATGAAGAACGACGAAGACATGTTGAAACGCGACAAGCAGCGTTTCAGAATAAACGCAAATCTTTGACAGAGTTAAGTCTCCAACTTTCCCTACAAGCAAGTCAACATTGAACCCACATGGGTAGACTGCAACCAAACTAGGAAGTGTAAATCTGGTTGGAGCGCACGCTGATTGGCTAACAGCCACGTCGATTTTTAAACGTCCCGCCCTTTATTAAAACTCTTTAACCTGATTGGTCAATCCGGAAATTTGGATGAACAGGAAACTGTACTGGGGCGAAATCCTTCCCCCGGGGAATACGTTTCTACAGCTTTGTTCCGCACACAATTGTAAAAATATAAATTTCATAGCACAGTAATCATATATACAGGTGAAGCATACACAGTGAAAGACAAATATAGGGCACGTATTTCACACATATTTAACCGTAAACGCTACGCGCGGCTGTTAAATATTTGCCGTAATTATATCAGGACCCATCTACTGTATTACTGCAGTAGTACTACTACTTCCTCTACTACGCAGTATTTCCATGTACTGCGCTGTCTTTGTCCTCAGTGACTGTGTCCACAGTTTGTCGTTGAAGTCAATCTGAACGTCCAGGTGAGGCTCCTCTAAAGCTGCCTAACGTTAAATATCACGTGTATTTAAAATAAATGTTTTTAAATGGAGTTTTGTATCAGTGTCTCCAGCTGGAGGCTAGTAGGAGGGGTTGAGGAGGCAGGAGGAGGGGGATGCAACCTGAACCAAGACCCAGTTTGGTCTCGTATTGAATGAGTTGCAAACGAACAGAGAAAACGTCGCTGAAGTGGCTGGAGAGGGGAAAAAAAGTTCTGACTCCCAAGTTTGTGCAGAAAAACGAAGCTTGACATGTCAACAGGCCAACCTTCTCACTCTCTCCAGATATTTCCCCTCCCATGCCTCCCAAGAGGGAATCAGGAGCTTCAACTCAGCCCCCAGTGAAGATGATAAAGATCGGTAACGTGACAGATGAGTTTGGCTGTGATCCCGTGGAGGATAAGTACAGGTTAGCTGAGGAGTCCAGCTACTCTTCGTTTCCCATCAACGAGGTGAGGATCCCAGGTGTTAAGCTGTGACTGAAAACTACTCACGTGCATCTCACTATCTGCTCTCTTTCTCTCTGTCTGTTTATTTTTCCCATCTGGTAGCCTGAAGCCATTGACTTTGATGAAGAAAATGTTGGAAGTCCAGGCATCAGAACAGACACCATCAGCCTTCTCATGAAAATAGAGCAATTGCAGGCACAGCTGAAGTATGAACGCAGATGTAGGATTTTGGCAGAGAGAGAGCTGAGGGAACTCAAAGGTGGGTGGACAGATGATTGATTAATTAATTAATTAATGAGTTAATTGGGATGTTAATGGAGTAATTAATTAATATTAATTAAAAACCTAAAAAGAAAGCACATACATTTTAATTATAGATAGCCCAGGTGTGACACTAGCTATTATCAGATCTCGTCTCACGTCATTTCTTTGGGTCAAACTAACATTTATTACAAACTGATTATGATTCAGATTCAAATCCTAATGTAATTGACAATACAATAAATTAAATGAATGCTTTATCAGTCCACAGCAGCTGAATAATTAAACTAACTTTTCAAATAAAAAGAAGTTGCATAATTTCACTGTAATTATTTTTATACAGTGATTCACTGTATCCGGTGAGTACATGGAAGCTCATCTTAAATTGAACATTATAGCGTTTGTCTGTAGTAGAACATTAAAATTAATTAATGTTTAACAGGTTCCCAATAATTAATGATTATTTATTTTGGTTTGCATGCAGCTTTTCAACCAGGCACATTCCTATTTTTATTTTAACTGGCACCACATTACACTACTAACGAGACAATAAAAAATTCGATTTGAGTACACAGCAATTTGCAAATTAAAATCAAATATATTGTTAGTTATTTATATATCCTCTGCAAAGTTTTGATACTAGTAAAGATAAGTATAGAAGGAAGCAACATTTAGTCCATATAAATGTAAATTCAACTGTGGCATTTTCGAATGTTTACATCCCGGCTAGTCTTTCTGAAATTCTTCTCATGCCCAAGCTTTATATATAGAATCAAATAATTCCAATTATTTTAAGAATACAGAAAGTTTTGTTGTACTTCATTGACATGGCAACTTCTTGCAGAGATGAACACTCTCATGATGCAGATGAGGCACACGGCACACGAACTTCGAGTCACTCTGGATCACGTCCTGCAGGGAGGCGAGCCCGGAGTTGCACCACAAAACGCTGATGAAGCTGTGTCTTTCTTAACCGAGCCTGAGGTGGAGATGAGAGCAGTTCACAACATACCAGAGGTCAGCATGTGTGGGCAGATTGCACAGCTCATTTACATTTATAATCTCAGGAGCTAATTTCATGTCACTGCCTTTATTAAGTTCAGGTGCTAGACAACTTCATAAAAACAGTGCCATCAGAATAACATTTCTGACATTTGTTATTACTTGTTCTCAGGATGACCACAACTTCCTGTATCTCTCTGAGAGTCTTCGAGTTCCAAAAAATCTTTATGAGCGCATTGCAGAAATGGCAGACTACAAGAAGTACACCTCAGCGCTGCTCATGATACTCTTTGACCGAGAAACTTTGGCCACTCACTCGCTGCAGGGCAGGAGGAACACCTTCACAGGAGACGACTGTCACAAGCCCCAACTCCCACCTGAGATCCTGAAAAGTATAATTGGTGAGATAAAATGTGTTTAGCTTCACTGCCTATTATTTACAAGAGATTTCACTCTTTTTCTTTTTCCTTTCTCTAGATCATGTGGAAGTAAAGTTCGGCGTTGACAGCAGCCAGATAAAAACCGCAATCCGAACAAAGTTGAATAATGAGGACAAACTATTGAAGAAGAGACTGGGGCTGGGTAAAAATGAAAACAAAGGCAGCGTTGAGCACAGCTTCTGCCAGGATCCTTCGTTTCAGTCGGAGAACGGAGCGATGACAAACGACTCTCAATTATAGCCTTTCTAGCCACCGTCTGCCACCCGTTAGTATTTTGTGTCTGATAGAAACGTGTAAGATTGCCTTCGATATTGAGATCACACTTTTTAGATTTCTATTTTTGTTTTCGTCTGTTGTATGTTTGAAAAGTGTAACCTAGTGACCGAGCGTGGGTGTTCAGTAGCTCCACTAAATGTGTGGTCGTGGATGGTAAAAAAACAAGTGTTCTTATTTATGCTTCCTTATATGAGACCCTGTGTAACAGGTTTGTGAAATCCGTCCTCGTCTAGCGTTTATACCTTCAGTGAGATAATGATGTGTTTGTAGTACATTTGATGTTTCACAATAACAGGGGATTGCCTTTGTGCCCCGATGATCATGGAGAAAACTGTGCATTACAACCAGTAATACTGTGTTTCTAGATAGTTCACATGCAGTTTCATAATGTGCTGTAAGTGCTAATTCTTCCTACATGTTTATTGTGTCTTTGTTGTGCTGCATAATCCAAGGGCCAATAAACATTTGGAGTTGTTAACCTCTGTTACGTGGAGTTTCTCTTACATCGGCGCAGTGAGGCCTCTCAACAGCCAACAGATGTCAGTGCTGAGCCCTGTTTCACGCTAGCCTTCAACAAAACATATAATTAACTCAATTTAATTAAGAAAATGCTGCGTTTAAAAAATGTAATCGGATTGAACAAATCCAACCGGTACTCCTCATTCTCCCAGAAGCTAAAGAGAAGCGCAGATGACAATGTGTGACAGTCAGTGCCACATACTGCCTGATGAAACAGGACATGGCTAATGTCAGTGGGTGGCGGATTGATGCAGTCATCTCTTGAAAGATGGGATTTGAACAGCCACCAACTGCTGGCCCCTCCCCGTTCTTTCCCTTCAAGCGAGCTGTGCGGTCTCAGTGGACTCACAGCACATCACATCACCCCTCTCTCTCTCTCTCTCTCTCTCTCTGTCTCTCTCCGGTAGTACCAGCCCTCCTGGGGCTACTCTTTCAAGGCTGTCTCTCTGGGAAAATTTCACCAGGAGAGGCGAAACAGCAGGATAGTTCCCCGTGGAGCTCAGGAGAGTGGACCATCACTTTTACACACCTGGACGCAACAGCTGGGCTCTGAGTTTGATGTTTTTTTTTCAGAAACGAGTTATTGCCATGCTTGGAAGTATTGTGCTTTGCAAGAACTTTTTGAAGGACCTACGGACACATTTCAAGAGGTGTTTGGTACGTGAACATTTGAGAAATCTAACCTGTTCATTATGAGCTTGATAGAATTGTTTGTTGTGCTCATTAATTCTAAATTAAAAATACAGTATATATAGTTTTTTCAGATCACATTGCTGAAACATTTAATAATAATTCTTCCCATTACATTAATCTGATACAGCAAAATAGAAAGGAACTAAAACAGAATTATTAAATGGTTTAAGCATCAGGCTAAGATACGCTTGTCAAAGTGTACTGTGGGCCAGGATGAGGCACTCAACGAAAACGTAGATGATGTACAAATGATACCAAAGGCAAGACCAGATGTTGCTACACTATGTAGGTGTTCGCACACCTGTAAACTTACTGTGGTCAGTCTCACCTGGCATGCCTAAATGGTTTCAAGTCTGACTTCATCATCAAGCAAAACAAGAGAAAATTACAGATGAAGAATAAATCCAGTATTAAAAGGATTTCATATATTTGAATGAATGAATGAATGAATGAATTCAGTGATCACGCAGCCTGACGAAAGAAGCTGGAGGAATAACCTGGCACCCAGTGTCCAACAAACACCAAGACCATTTGTAAGAACTTTTCACATCTCAGCTTGCTGTGATCAACCCGTCACCGATGGGTAGAGAAGTTGCACATCTCATTGTCTCTCATGTTTTATCTGTACAGGATGGGGCCCACAGTCAGTGGACCCTGTAAGCTTAATTAATGCAACAGACACTTTGAGCTGCTATCCATAGCGTCAAAGCTCTTATGTTTAATGTAGAATTCTTAACTTTCTTAACTTTCATATTATGTACATTTACAGTATCTTTAATGCTGGACATTTTATTATTATTATTATTTGATTTGACAAAAAGAAAGCGTTTGGACTTGCAACTCCATTCATTCATTCATTTTCTGCAACCGCATGTCCTCTGGAGGGTAGCAGGGGGACTGGAGCCTATCCCAGCTGTCACTGGATGAGAGGCGGGGTACACTGTAAACAGGCTGGGGGACAACACAAACAGACAGACAATATGTCAACTTACATGGATCAAAATTAGGTATCCACTTAATGAAGACACGAATGGTGGGACTAAGGATGTTAAAATTCACTGTAATAGAGCTTTATTAGGCATAAAAGACCTCCATAATTCTCTAAACCTTCTTAAAAAAAGGTAGAAATTAAAAATAAAATAAAAATACATTACAAAAAGAACCACAGGTGAGACAAACTCAACTGCCTGCTTTTTTTCCTTTTAAAATAAGGAAATGGCTTGTGGCTTAAAAATGAACATCCCGCTCAGAATTAAAACACGATCTTGAAGGATTTAACATATGCTGAGCTGCAACTGGAACATGATTAAAATGGGGGCATTCTTACATAATACGGACTGTACAGTAATATACACGTACCCGTCCTTCATGGGGATAAATCTCGGTGCTAATGTGGCATGCCAATAGCTGTCCACCAGAGAAGATTAGAGCGGCAGTGGATCACTGGCAGACAGAGAGCACATGTATTTAGGACAAAGCTTCCTCCACAGTTGTATGTCTGAGTCCTGCTTATGACTCTCAGGACAAGATGAGTGGACAATTTACCTACAGTTTATAACATTTCTAAATTGTGATTTGGGAATAGAGCGCCTCTGGTAAGAGGCTTCCCCTTTGATGGTAGGGTGAAGGGTGACACTGAACTCATACTAATCAATGCAGCCCGTTCCCTGCAGCTGGGCTAAAACAAGCACACTCATTATCTTTCATTTCTAAAGGATGGGGATGAATGGAGGAGAGACAAGGTGTCCTCCATGAATTATTCCTATTGATCATGTATCTTCCTCACTAAAGAGAGATGTCCCTCCTTCAGTGTATCCCACAAATAATGCAAACTCTTATTGAATAGCATGTTTGTGAGTTCTCTTATAATGCCACAATGGATATTACCCGATGTTTATATTCAGTGATTATATTCATCTACTGGTGATTAGCACCAATGCCTCATGGCAAGAAGGTTCTTGGTTTGAATTCATTGGTCGACTGGGGCCTTTCTGGGTGTTTCTGGGTGTTTGCGTGTTCTCCCTGTGTCTGCATGGGTTCTCTACGGGTACTCCCACTTCCTCCCACCATCCAAAGACATGATTCACATTCAGATTCAGAAAACATGCTGGTTAGGTTAACTGGTGATGATAAATTGTTCGTAGGTGTGAGTGTGAATGGTTGTCTGTCTCTCTGTGTTGGCCATGCGATAGACTGAAGACCTGTCCAGGGTGTACGCCGCCTCTCGCCCAGTGACAGCTAGCATAGGCCTCAGCCCTCCCACAACCCTCCATAGGACAAACAGTTACAGAAAATGACTGAAAGAATGAATATTCATCAACCATTGGTACAGTGAATAAATAAAACTGTAAGTCTGGGTTGATACTACTCAGGCTTTAAAAAAAGTTGTAAAGTCTTCTGTGGTTTTCCAGGACCTTTTGCCAAGTCATCATTTTGCCAAGTCGGCTTGGGCTCAGAAACTAAATATTAAGAACAAAAAATCTGTGTTATGAACCGGAGGTATCGAACCTGCAGAGACTTTATCTCCCAGCTGCAGTTCCTCTCAGCTCTGCAGCAATTCCAGCTCATTGTTTTAGTTTTTCAGCCTGCAGCTGTTCTGTTCTGGTTTGTCTTCTCTGTGTCATTTTTAAGCTGCAGCAGGCAGCGTATTTAAGCAGCGTGTGTTAAAAACGACAAGAAATGTGTGGTCTGCGTTCCTGTATTGATCAGGTGGACACAAATACGTCTCTAGATAAATGTGCATGTTGCTGTGTATCTGCTGAATGCGTAACTAAGCAAATGTTTGCTAAAAGATTTGTCGTATCAACTTATAATCCAACATTGTTGAATTCATATTGACTCCCAGGTGAGCAAAATATTACTTGATGCAAATTTAAATGTTAAACTTTTTTCTGTTAGTTTGTTTGAAATGCTTTATTTTCTCTTTACAGGAGTGAAGACTGTTTAATTTGATGTGTGAATGACCCCTTGGCCTCGTCGCTGAATAATGGAGGAGGCTGGAGTACAGATGTGCACTTTGAAACCTTTATAATGAATCATGGAGGAGAACGGCACATTTTTGACCCCTGAGTACAATGACAGCACCGCTGAATGGGCACCGATGCCCTCTGCTCCCAGCAGACATCTGGGCGCTCTTCCAAACCCGCAAACACGCTTCAAGGACCTGACAGGGATATTTTTCATGGTGACCCTGAATGTTCTGGCGATCCTGGCCAACACTGCTGTTCTGGTGGTTGTTATCAAAGCCCCTCATCTCAGGAAGTTTGCCTTTGTGTGTCACCTCTGTGCAGTGGACCTGCTGTGTGCCATCTTGCTCATGCCACTTGGCATTGTTTCCAGCTCCCCGTACTTTGCCGGCGTGGTGTTCACTGTGCTGGAATGCCAGGTCTACATCTTCCTCAACGTGATACTCATCGCTGCCTCCATCTTCACCATCACAGCCATCAGCGTGGAACGTTACTATTACATTGTTCACCCCATGCGCTACGAGGTGAAGATGACTCTGAAGCTGACTGCTGCAGTGGTGGTGATGGTTTGGGTGGCCTCTGCTGCGCTGGGGTTGTCCACCGTGTTCGGATGGCCGTCTTACGGCAGCCGCAGCTCCATCAGCGCCGCGCACTGCTCGCTGTACTGGAGCCACAGTGACCACAGACGTATTTTCTCTGTGCTCTTCAGCGTCGCCTGCTTCTGTGTGCCGGCTGTTGTGATTTTTGCCGTCTACTGTAATGTGTACAAGGTGGCTCGCGTGGCTGCCCGGCAGCATGGGCCTCTGCCGTCATGGACGAACAGTCAGCTGAAGCATCGGTCCGACTCGATAAACAGCCAGACTACCATCATCACAACACGCAACGCCCCTCGCAGGTTCATGCGTGAGCGGCCTTTTGGAGGCGGCAAAGCTGCCCTCACTCTGGTGGTTATCGTTGGCCAGTTTCTAATCTGCTGGCTGCCTTACTTTGCGTTCCACCTCCGTTTGATACTAGACGCAGCACCCAAAATCCCTGAGGACCTGGAAGAAACGGTCACCTGGCTGGCATACTCCTCATTTGCTGTCAACCCGTTTTTCTATGGGCTTCTTAACCGGCAGATCAGGGAGGAGCTCTGTAAGCTGAGACGCTGCTACACTGCCCGGCCCATGGAGTTGGCTGTGTCCAGCCACGAGGGCTCAGGCCACGAGAACTTCCTGCAGTTCCTCCACAGGACCAGCTGCACAATAGAGACACGTGCGAGCTTTGCCACATCTAGTCCAAGAAGCACCCTGGATCAAACCGGGCAGACGGCTTTCAGGATACCAGGACAGATCCCAGAAGAGTTCAGCTAGATATACCTCACTGTTGTGCCACAGCTTTAGTAGCCTGCAGAATAATAATAATAAGAGACTGAAAAGGCGTGATGTAACTTGATGACTGTGGGCAATACTGTAAACTATACAGTATATACAAAGATTGAAATACAGAATAAAAGAGTAAAGACTATTATTCCTTTTATCTAAAGATGTAAAAAAAAAACCACTGGATTTAGTTTCTTAAAATAGTTCTCACCGTATTTGTGGTAAATCTAGCAGTGACACAGTTGCTGAGGAATTTTTTTACTCGCTGCTGATTGTAAGTTGCTGTTTATGTGCAATCGATGTCTGAATGTGACTGATTCAAACATAACGAAGACAAATGTCCGATTTCCATTCAGTCGTTTTAACAACAATACTGATCTCTGAAGATCGCTTGCTTTAATACTTTAAGTATGACTGTAGACTCTTTGTACGAGTAATTATCACTCAATCAGTTGTTGTATTTATCCTACAGGAATTCATGTGAACTGTATTTATTGTTAAGAAAGGGGAGACGCATTACTTTCTGTTTTAAAGTGTTATTTCTTATTGATTTCGATGTGCAAATAAACATTTGTTACGTTGCTAATTCAGGTCAACATTTATTTCTACTGAACAAGCAACACAAAGGAGACTGATACGTATGTGGTGGGTCATATAGTAAAAATGTGGTCTCTTCTTATTGGTTACTTTCTATGTTCTGACAGCAGAGGTTAATTTACAGCACTATACTTGGTTGTAATCACTTTACTTTTTTTTTTTTTTTTTTTTTACAGTGGCAGTTTCTAAAAAGAGGATCCATATTGCTCAGATTGTCCTTTAACCACGAGACCGACAACCAGCCTCACCATTAAAAGTCCATCACACAGAAATCCCGTCAAATTACCCTTGCGCTCACTCACTGTAGGTTTCTCTGGACGAGTTTGCATGAAAAACAAGATTCCCGTCTCTATACGTCTTCTAAATAAAAACAAACTGACCAACACCAGTAACACTCCAGCTTGATTGTATTGTCCGTACATTTAGTCTCTGTGCAAACGAGCGCTGACTCTCCGGGGCCTGACCTCCACGTCCTCCATTTGTCCACTCGCGAAAGAGCCTGTGACTAAGACTGAGCCCAGTCAACACACACGATTATATAAGGAGAAAATGCCATTTCATAACTCTCTAATACCCTCTTTATATGTGTCCACACACACCGATTAACAGCAAAGAATGTGTGATACATCTGTCCATGAACAAGATATTGTCAGATATAATACAAGGTGGTGTAGTGCAGTGGAGCAGCTTAATTATATACACAGATCAATCGGTGGAGGCGGCTTGGTCACGTATTGCTGATGTTTTTCAAGTGATTATTTAGCGGGAATGTGCAGCTCTCCCACACAGATTAGACTTAAGGGATAACATCGGATGGACACGCTCATAACTGGTGACAAATAATAAATAGAGCACGCGGAGCTAAATGTGTCTGAGTCCTGTAAACACCATCTAAACCTAAGTCAGCAAACAAATTAATTGATTACACAAAGAGGCGTATAAAAATAACCCTAAGCCGCGGAGTCTGGCAGAACTGTTGCTCTTCGCGCCTGCGATGTTAGTGAAGACGGAAATATGGGGAGTGACCGCTGCATAGCTACTGACACACACGGTAACGGAAATCCAATTTATAGACGTCTGGATATGTTAAAAGCAAGATAACGGCGTGCCATTTTATGGTCGCCGGCTGCAAACGCATTCACCTAAGTGCTGTTGAGCACCAGGAGGCCGCGGCTCTGATAACCGTGGCAGCCAAGTGTTGTTATCAGAGACAGTGTAATAAAAGGACAAGCTGTGACATGACACTTGGAGGGATATTTTACACACAGGCTCGCACATAAAAACATATCACACAGGAAAAAGCATTTGCATTTCTCCCAGGTGCACTTGTTCTTTTCACGGTCGTCAGCAGGAAGGTTGTTTAGGAAACCTGCCCTCCGTTCTTGTGTATTTAGGGATTTAAACTATTTCAGTTGCTTCTGTTTCTTCGTGTAATCCCAAACCGGTCTCCCTAATGTTCATATCAGGGTTCTGCGGGGGCCACACCATCTGTTGACTCGTTATTCGTCGCTAGAGATGTATGCCAGGGCTCATTGCCATGCTGCAGGATGATGAATTTAGAAAAGAAGAGACTCCTCCCTGATGGTGTTGTGTGATTGATAAGAATCTAAACAACTAGAGTCTTTCATAAGCGGCGACACGGTCACTTAAGGAAACAAAGCAAAAAAAAGATTCCAGTTTTTTAATGTGGTTCTCCTCCCAAACTGTCCTCTTGCTGTCCTCCTCTTTAGACTACTCACAAATTACAAAAATAGCATTTCATATGATGTGGTGCTACGATGCACAAGACATCTAGAAAATGTTCCACTTGATAAGAAAAAAGATTATCTTTTCACTTATGAAGCAACTTAAGCCAGAGTATGGAAACTAGATGTTTGTGTGCAGAATATGAATATGTATGCAGAAACGCGTAAACAGAGTGCACTTGATTTAATCTTTTGCAATATAAGTGTATGTGATAAAATAATGTAATAATAAGTGAATAGTGACACTTCAAAGATGCGACTGTCTGTTTCATCCGTTTCATGAATATCGGCGCCTGAGCAGTCCTCATAAGCTGCTAATTTAAACGAAGGACCTCCCGCTTCAGTGGCAGCCTTTATGAAATCCAGACAATCGCATCAACTGCATTGCTGCTGGAAAGCGCATTCATCACAGCTCAAACACAACTGAAAATGGTTGAGTGTGGCTTGTTATCCTGACTTAATTGTGCAATCTTATCAAAAGGCTCGTGCTCTTCTACCTCGCACCGCCTGCTTCACTTTAAACCTGATGAAGCTGTTTTGTTGCACACAATGATGAACGATCCACAGAAGTAATAACGAGACAGCCACGCTCGCAGAATCAAAGGGAGAAGGTGTGATTGATGGAGCTGTCCGAGGGAGCGAGCCGCGTTATTTCATCAGACCAGGAAAGTCGTGCAGTGCGGGTTCCCTCAGATCTGCGGGTGCGCAGATAACATGGTCGCCAACCAACCATCTTCACTCATGCTCGTGTCCCACAAACTAATTATAAACTCAAAGCAAGTATAGTACAAATGAGAGTTTAGAACAACATTCAACAATTCAAGTAAGATCATTTGCTTTTGCCCAAGAAGAACATCACCACTCATGCCTGTGTTGTTGTTGATGATTGTCTACAGTTGATGAACTGAGCTCATTATGACGAGTGGAAAAGAGGGAGAAAGACCAGATTAGTACACTAGGATTTAGTACACTGCTTTTTTATTGCCAAGCAGGCATTACCTATGACAGCAGACTTTCTGTTAAACGAAGCTAGCATTCCAAAATATTCAGAACAACAACATCAACAAAACTAGTTTTACTAAAGCTAGTAGTTATCGTAGCAGTTCTATTTTGGTCTTGTACCAAGTAGATTTGAGAAATAAAGCAAAAGGTTTCACCAACAGTTTGTATGCAAATCGACATGTAAAATGGCCCTGTGTTAAATTATCCCCACAAGGTAATTCATTAATACTGCACTAACTTCACGCGCTATAATAGGAAACTGAAATTGAGCAGCTGATAAATTTGTGATCCACTGAAACTGGTGCTTTCACTGTAAACCAGACATCAGTCTGACCCATTGTACTGAACACAGCTGGACTGACAGGTGCTGAGCAGGAACACTGTCTGACATCCCTCATACCCCATATAAGCTGCTGCTGCTGCTGCTGCTGTTGGCATTAATGCACTGGCTAAAGCCAACACATGCTAGCTCCACTCGGTGATGTGAATTGGATTAATATTTTTTTTAATTTATTTATTTGACAGGGACAGTGCACATTAATGAACATCTATTCAGACGGCAATAGGCCAGATTATCCGCAGTCCCTAGGCAGGTAATATAAAAACACGACAAGACGTAGGACAGGACAATGGATCACAATAAGAGCACGTCACAACACAGCACATTACTAAGAAGATATAAGTCAGTGGTTACTAGACAGGTTTGCTTTCAACCACTGCTTGAGGTAAGTTTTGAAGCTTTGTAATGTGGGACAATCCCTTACGGAGAGGGGAAGACCGTTCCAGATCTTATGCGTGTCTGGTTAGTGGCAGTTTTCCCGTCTCATCCTTGAGGCTTCAAAACAATTCACCAACGCATGTAAACTTTACTAAAACATACTTTTAAATATTCTTTTCCATTACTGAAAAGGTCACATGTTTCTAATGTGTTTAAGGCCAACCTAAAACTGAACAGCTCTGCAACGTGGACAACAAACTTTTCTGTTTGTCACATCTCGCTGATCTAGTCTGGAGGGACACCAAACACATCACATCTACACAGTCTATATGAAAGTGACAAGCTAAACCCTTAATGAACACATGTTTTAAATTGAATTGTTTTGCATGGCTGTCACTGGGAGACACCTAAGCTGTCAGGACACATATCTGAGACATTTCTTACTGCATACAAAACATACTAGTGAGTGTAATTTGCTACAGAAAGAACCTGAATCTGAAACCTAGCCTAAGAAATATATTCCACAATAAGTATTAACGATACTGTTTGTTTTCTTTGTTTACTTAATTTAGTTTTTCAAATTTAAAGCACAGTTTAATTTTTTATTTTATTTTTCCAAATGGAGGTCATGATATTCTTTATACAGACAAATCTGAATTCCCCTTTCTTGTAACTTATCTTGCAACTTTCCAAAAACCATGTGGGAAGAAAATCACTGTCTTCCTTTTTCTATTCTGGCCTCTTACTTCCTTCTCTCTCTCCTTCTCCTCCTATTCACACATACGTTCAGCTGCTCTCTGCTGACCTTACCTGTGCAGCCGGAAGCAAACAAACTCCATCTGCCGGGTGAGGTGTGCGGTCCATTAGCATACCGCCGTCTCCTGCGCCGTCACAGGAAAATCTCTGTCATCAATAGGCGTGTGTTCTCTTTCCATCTCCATCCAGCAGGCAGAAATGATCATTACCATGGAGACTGTCCAGTGGTCGTGGCGTACTAGAGCACTTATTCTTAACTCTGAACAGATGTACACGTTGTACTTGGCCGCAGGTTGTTGCATAATACATGCAGAAATCGTTCAGATTAGAAGATAGTTCCTCTAACAATTCGCCAGTAGTTGTATAAGTCAAAACTATTGAACATCCTAAATGTATGAACATATACTCAGATGCCTCAGTTATTTAAATTGCTCTTTTCCCCCCCTAGCAGATGGATACAGCTTATTGAACTTATTTACAATACTACATTGCAGGCTGGTTTTGTGAGGAAGTTGGATGTACTCTAATTCTGATTTAAGGTTTTGTAGTTGACCTATTAATAGCAGTGAGGATGGCTGGTCAGTGGGTACAAACGTTGCCAGAGATAAAAGGGTTTTTCTTAAAAGCCTGATGCAAAATGGGCTGTACCGTAGAGAGACCCATGAATGCTTGTGTGCAGCTAGAAGATGGTATACTGTGTGCAATGCACAGTCCAAAGTACAGGTGATGGGGGGGGGGGGGGGGGGGGGTTTGTTTTCCTATATGTTCCAGAGGATCAGTTCGCTCATAAAACCTTATAAATTAATAAGATGGTCAGCAGAGAAGTGGCATGCACCTGGGTTGTTGTTATTTGTTATCATTACTTTGGTCAAGAATCCAAAGTAGCTGAGATATTCTGCGCATTAGAAATAGTCATTTTGTTAACAGCTAACTCCACCGTTGTCTTTATGAGTCCCACTTGCACTAAAACAGTTCACAGGTCATTTTTGGGGAGAAGAAAGGGCACCGTGTCCACCGGATTAAACAGGCAAAGAGGATTAGGTCATTATTATAAGAGGCCAGAGGATGGCAGTATTGTCTTGCAATGCAAACACTTTGCGGTACAGTATTTCTAACAAGCGAAGCAGGCTGTGTGAATTAACTCTTAGAATAAGTGAGGAAGAAAAAAACACTGTCACTTAATATTTGAGCTGAAACTTGTTGTGCTCTATCTTTGCTCCCCTGTTTGCACCGCATATTACAACTACTACTGTATGTGTGTGTTAGATTACATTCCTACTCTGGGTGTATCAGTTTATACAGAGCCACTTCCATGCTAACAGTATTTATATCTTCCCCTATCCTTCCTGTCCTCCCAGAACTCAGGAAAATGATCTTCACTTGAAAGACCATCTGCAAATACCATCCAGGCCACTGTAATGTTCCCAATATAACCTCGCAACACGGCCAGCTGCAGGGGGGGTCCAGTCAGCGGGTGGCTTCACTCTGGCCTGTTAGTGAAGTTACGCTCATCCACTCTGGATTGTGTTTTCTTTGCATGTTTGAATGGACACCATGAATAAAGGGGACAATTCAGAGGAAGTGGAGATCGACTTGGGGGACTCCAGCGACCCAGACGAATATGAAAATGAGGAGGAACCGGAGACGCTGTGGAAGGCCTCCCCTGCCCTGGAAGAGGAGGAAAACATTCATACGTCTACACTGGTGGAAATCAGTGATACAAAGCCTCTGATTAATGCCAGAGACCCCCGAGGTATCAATGACTCTCTCAAGGTATTACATTCAAATGCATTGTGTCTCCATTGAGCTTTGTTTTATGGACCATTTGTGCATTTGTCATGCTGCACACCAGCTTATAAATAATCACTGAAGAACTGGCATGCGTGTCCAGGAAGCTGCTTGTCTGACTGCACTGCCCTCCAGTGGAGATATTTTGTCACTCAAATGCAAATCAAGGATTTGCCTTAGTAGCATCAGCACCACTTTTGTCTTTTGTCTCTCCAGGTGACGTTTGAGGATGTGATAGCTGAGCCGGCGTCAGTGCGCAGCGGGGACAGAGTGTGGATCTGGAGCAACGCGCTGTTCGAGGTGTCCAGGGTTTGGATTTACAGGATAGTCACGGTGCTTTTTGCCATCCCCATGTCAGTTATATCTGGTCTCCTCTTTGCCGTCCTCAGCTGCTTCCACATCTGGTAGGTGTAGACTCCGCTGCCATGCTGGACGCATTAAGTGCCTGCCTTGTTTTGTTTTTGTTTGTTTTTTCCCGCCTAGTGACATTTGGGTCTAAAAACACTAACATTCCTATATGTGACACATTCACTCCAGTAATCGATAACAAACAACATCAATGTGTGGACAAGCCACCGAGCACGGCTGTCAGCGCACTATTTCTTCTGCAGACCACTATCCACCACGTGCAATAAAACCTGCAGCTGACAGTGAGATCTGTAGAGTTTCCAAAGTAACTGGGCAGCATTTCTGGAAAAGCACTTTTCTTTTCTCTTTTTCTATTCTTTTTTTCAAGCACCACATGTAAAAAAAATCCTTCCCCCCTCATTGCTCTCTGCTTGGCTGCTAACTTGGAGGTGTAGACGAAGCAATAAAGATGACACTGATTTCCCTTGAGGCTGAAGAGGCCTCTAAACCTCTGGAGGCGAGAAAAGAACTGAAGCCACACTGAAATATTCTCTACAAGACCATTAAAGTGCCACATCCCTGATGATGTGGGCTGATGGTGATGAATATCAGAGCGCGTTCTAAAGTTGGCTGCTATAAATTCAAATAGACGGGTTTTGTTTGATTTGCAGTGGATGCTTAAAGGCAGGGCATCTCCTGTTGCATTTTGGGAAATTCAGGTTTTTAGAGTGTGCCCATACCAGGGATTAACTATAAAAAACTTTGTTGAGGTAATAATCTCTGCAACTGTTTATTAGGCAGTCTTTAATACGGTGAGTTACTTTGTGTGGGAACAGTAATGGAAAAATGCATAAATGTGTAGTTTTGGGGAACGAATGAGACGTTGTTAGCAAATAAACGATTCAGTTAAATTGATATATGTGCTAAAAGGAAGTGTGTGTGTGTGTTATGAACTGTGGAAAAACATGTCCAACGAAGCAGTAAAACTGAAGTATTAGCGTTGAGAAAATAAACACTTTGAGATCGATAGGAATCTAAAAACAGGATCTGGGCCTAATTCAATATGAGCAATAATGAAAACAATAGTATAAATTTCAGTTGTCAGATAGATGGAAGACATGTGACTAATGTTTTCTTTTTTTGTCTTTTGTGTTTCTTCCTGCTACAGGATGGTCAGTCCCTGCATCAAATGTGCCCTCATTGGCACTCGCTGGCTGCAGAATCTGTGGAGCATTGTGCTGGGCATCATTGTACGCCCTCTATTCACAAGTGCTGGGATATGCTGCAGAGGCTTCAGCATTCACTTGGCCAAAGAATGAGACTGGAACTGCTCATGACACGGACAAACGCTCTTGGTTGTTCTCTTGGACCTGAGTGGATATTGATTTTGATTCTTCAATATCAAGTAATAATAATAATAAAAAAGAAATACATGTTTTTGACAGTTAAAATTGCTTTGAAGAAAAGTCAGTCCTTCTTTTCAGGGTTGTGTAATTAAGAATCCCCTGGACCTGACGCAGGGTCACTTTTCTTTCTTATTTCTTTTTTTCCCCTTCTTGTTCTGCCTGCAGTGCATTCTCTCACCTTGATATTATTGACATATAACCTCTCATAAGGTTTGGGTTTTATATTTTCCAATATCTTTAAGTTTAAGATAAGTTTTAGAGTAAAACTACTCATATGATTTGAATGATAATTTGTGTAGGATAAAAAGTCAATTACATGGTAAGAAAATCTTAAAATGACATCTTCTCTGTCCTTCCCGACTCAAATATCCTCAAAAACGTAATGGCTGGATACAAGATGTCACCTGCATCACGGAGCGCCTCTTCTTCTGCACAGACAAACTTTACCCTTTACACAAACTTTACGAATTTAAAGACAGTCTTCTGGCAGCAAACCCTGAACATACACTTGTGTGTGTACGTGCATTCGTAAGCAGCTATCACTTCCAACCCAAAAGGAATCTCCAGGACATTTCAGCAGAGCAGAAGGACACGTCATGTTGAATGCGTGTAGAACATGATTTAATGTTCTACTCTTTACACTCTAATTGTTGCTTAAACACATGATTAAACCTTTATTACATTAAGTCAAATTGTCTTGCATGGCTAATATGATGATTGGGATTTAAAGTTTCTTAAGTATTTATTTATGCAGCTAAAAAAAAATGCTCTTGCCGTGGGCGCATGCTGTACAAGTGGACTTCTTTTCATTCAGTGGACAAAAGCAAGTCCCCACAAATTAAATAACTACATTTTAGGCTTAAGGCTTGGTTTAAGTTTGTGGTAATTGAAGTTGGATTTATAACAAGAGCGAGACATGTTAGCCTTTACAGCTGGGATAAGAATCGGCGAATTAAATGAATGCCATGTCCTCTAAAGCAAAGAAAACCCATGTGTGTATGTGTGTGTCCCATTACTTGACGTGACGTGTCAGCAGTGCCTTCTGTGTTTTTGACAGTTTGAGGTAGTTATCAGTGGCAGCTGCCCGCTGGCATTCTTGGATCAGGATACCACTGAGGCATATTTCTGCCGATTCGCTGCCACTCCCTATAGCTGACAGAAACGACAGCCAGGAGGAGCGCCCACATCCACCACAGGGTGACCGAGCTCATCCACACAGACTTTTATTATCACAAAAAAAAAATGCATGAATGGAAACAGGTTCCTCAGACATCAGCATATACAGTATTTGTGATTGTGAAGCCTTGAATGTACAGTAGGTCTCCAGTTACACCACTCCTTTAGAGATCTTTGTGAAGGGGAAGGGTGGAGCAAAAGTCTGGTGGAGGAGGAATAAATGTAATCTAAATGCAATCATTTTTGATTTGTTGAGTTTACCGTGTGTGCAGCAATTTAGAAACTGTGGCTGAAATTTAGTCTGAAGGGATTCATTCGTTTTGAATGCAGAAAATGCAATAGTGTTTTGCCTATTCTCATATTAGGAACTGTGGCTCAGATACTTTGCATATTTAGTGCCAATCACAGCAGTCAGTTCCAGTTTAAAAATAATGTGTTAAGATTGGAGCCGATCTCTCTTCTTTTTCAACTGACCCAAATCTCAAAGCAACCCTTTTCCCTAATGCAGACAGATTTTTAATTGACAGCTCTGCTACTGACACTTCTGTCCTCACCTTTCTGCTCCATATAACCCCCTCCTCCACCTCGCAGCTGCCTCGTGTGGATGCTGCCACATGTTCCACTGACATCTTGCGAGGTTTTTTTTGACAACTTGCAAGGTCACATAGAGTTTGAGTTTAAAACACGACTAATAAGCCAGGAATGTACATTATCTTATATCTGACAGTGACACGTAACTTCTCCACATGTTAACCTGACACGTTGCCTCAAATCATACAGTAACCGAGCAGGACGCTGTTAATAACAGTCACCGACATGGCCACAAGGTGAGGCCATCATTCTGGGTTGATACCAACTGAATTAAATGTACTCTGTGTCCTCTAATAACCCGTGCACGGCGTAGAAATCAACAACCCAGAAAAGGAGAGACAGAATTAATAAAAATGCTAATGTAGAGACAAACATGAGGAGCAGAGAACTATTTACAAACTGAATTTCAAATTACTTCAGGACCAACAAACACTATTTGATCCGCACTACAGTGTGGTAATTACTTCGCTTTAAAAGTCAAATTGTGGCAATAACTTTCGGAGCATGTCATTTATAGGGATATATATACACCGATCGGGTATAACACTCAAAATGTAGTCTATGTCTCCTTTTTGCTGCCAAAACAGCCCTAATCCTCGAAGCACGGAGACCACAAGACCCCTGAAGATATTTTCAAGTATCTGGTACCAAGATGTCTTCTGCAGATCCTCTAAGTATTGCAAGTTGGGAGGTGGAGCGTCCACAGATCGCACTTGTTTGTTCAGCACATGCCAAAGATGCTCGACTGGATTGAGATCTGGGGAATTTGGAGGCCAAGCCAGCACCCTGAACTCATTTTTGTATTCTTCAAACCCTTTTTCCGCACACAATCCTGCTGAAAGACCCGAATGCAGTCGGAGTATGTGGTTCGGTGAAAGGGTGTGCTAGCGCTGCAGCAGTGCTTAGGTAGGTAGTATGTCTCATAGTGGCGTCGCACATGAAAGGCAGGACTCAAGGTCTTCCTGCAGAACGTTGCAAAAATAAATAAATAAAGCATCACACTGCCTCCGCTGGCTTGCCTTCCTCCCATTGTGAATCCTGGTCCCATGTGTTCCGCAGGTGATTCATCAGACAAGGCCAGCTTCTTCCCATGCTCCGTGGCCACGCTTAACTAGCTCCGCTTCCTTGGGCGGCTTTTGATAGATACTGACGAGGAACATCCCACAGGAGCTGCAGTTTTGGAGATGCTTTGATCCTTGGACTTTTCCTGCTTCTGCCACATCATTGACAAAAAGCTCACTTGCTGTAACACGTCCCACCCACTGACAGGTGCCATGATGACAAGATTTTCAAATGTTGTTCACTTCACAGGTTATAATATTTTGGCTGATTGGGGTAATGCCATGCACATGAAAGACGGAGTATCTGAAAGAGCCATTCAGGTTTGCAGAACCTTAGAGCTCCACTTCCAGCTGATTCAAACACGTACAGTTGAGCTTCTATGTTTTCATTACCAGCATTATTGTTTTTCTCTCCTGCTTCAATAGCATTTAAAGCTACATACATTTAAACTGCCCATTTGAAACAGGGAAATAGGAGTTTTCAGGTAAGGCAGAACTTCCATGTGAGTGGTACAATATGGGTACTTTAGAATAACAGGCAGAAGAAATAACAAACACGTTTGTAAATGCTCATAGTGTGTTAAAACAGAAAGCTAAGGGATACATAACAGAGAGTTACAGCCTACAGTATAAAAGAAATATATGATTTGTAGGATTATTGTTCAAAGGAAGCCCAACAGAAAAAGAAAAAGTGTGTTTTGGGAAAGCCAAGAGCCCATATCCTTAGAGATTTAAACTGACGCCAGCTGGAGACGGCATTGAAGCCTCACTTTGCATCCCATTTTGTTCACATTTTGGACACAAAGGCATTTTGTTCTGCTTTCTGTTATCACGGGGTGCAGGATATTGTCTGGACAGGAGGTTTACACTGTCTGTTTGTCTGAATTTAAAATATTTGAAAACACTCATTTTGCAAAGACCACAGCAGAGCTGCTGTAGAAAATTAAATGCCTGAAATGGGGGCTTGCGTGATTGCTAGATTACTCGATTACAGGAAGCTTGGAAGCATTTCAGATGGCTCTTCACTGCTGCGTTCCCCCTGTGCTGGACGTGTGAGTGAGGCTCCTCTGACTGCTGGTGTTCTTGATGACATAAGTGCTGCTGCTCTTGTGCCTGCAGTGTCGATCGCACCTGCACGAAGAGTCCGTCAGGTGGCGTCTACAGCAGCAGAGGAAGCACTGCATGAGGTCATGGAACAGGTGACCAGCAAAGAACATGTAGATCCAGGGGTTGCAGCAGCTGTTGAGACTGGCCAGCAACATGGCGATGATGAAGGCCATGTCTAGAAGGAGAGACAGAGAGAGGAAGGATCTGAGTTGTTGGTTTTAGAAAGGAAAAAAACAAAAAACGTATAGAATAAACCTGGTGACATCCACATTTTCCTCACTTGCTCTTAACTAAACTGTTCTACAGACGCCGTATTTATTTACTACTGCACCAAATCTGAGGAACATCTTCACCAGCAAACGCATAACCTTTCTCTGAACCCTTCTTGTGTTCCTCTTCTTTGTTGGGGAAAGAAATAAACTATAATTTGTGGGTTTAAGGATCGCCATTTTCACTGAGAATTAATGGGACTGGGTATCAGAGCTACATGATGAGCTAGCACACATGTTCCACATCAGCAAGGAAATAGCTTCATGCCATCTTGTGGCAGTAGTCTGTAGTCATCATTCTATATTCCTGTTTACAACAAAATGGCTCTGACTGGTTGTGCGACTATTCTGTTGCGTGCAGAGGTTGTTGTTCCAGTCCCTTGTATCAGCCGAAACACATCCCGTTGTGAAATCCGAACGCTTTGCTACCAGGCTCATATTCTGATGAGAATTGAGTGTGTTTACGGCAGACTTCCGTTTCTCTTCATCTGCACTGGTTTTCAAATCTATACAGCGAATTAATTCTGCCGCCGATTCAACAACGGTCGGCTTGACGTGGCCGGGACACTCGACAGACTCACGCGAAAGTCTTTTCAACTTTTCAATGGACTGATAATAAATGCAAATGGTACAGCTCCCTGCGACCACGGATTAAATAAGCAGTTTATAAAGTAAACAGTCAGGGTTGGGGGGAGAGTTTCTAAAAAACATCTAAATTACCATATTTCCTCCATTCCAGTAAGATGTTATCATGTCATCAAGTTCAAATTCTGTTTAGTTTTTTCTTCAGCTGTATGAAGTATGTCTCTAGGGATGGTTTGGAAAAGCCATATAGTTAGTCACCAGTCTTCAAAGCTCACTGTGTTATTATTATTTATTTTAAATCTGGTGTCCGGCATCCACTTCATGATGCAGTCCCCAACTCTAATCTCCAGGCATCTTGTCATTGGGTCACAGTTCCACTTGTAGCCAAAGCTAATGACAACACCCCATTGGCATCTGCACGAATGTGTATGAAAGTATAGAGCTTTTAGCATAGAAAACACTTAATATGTTAGCATAGCATAGCATAGCATAGCACAGGGGTTCCCAAACTTTTCTACGACAGCATTAGCTTCTGGCCGGGGACCCCCTTTGCAAACCTACAGACAATGTTACAAAATATGTAAAGAAACGTCATCTTTTATAATCTTTCTTACTTTTATTCACTATTCAGTAACTATTACATTTGTTTAGCATAAGTGCTGCCTTATATTGTCTGATTTATTTGGCCAGGAGTTCTTAGTTTTTTTTTGCAGCAGTGTCCTCCACCACAGGGCTGTTCATCTCTTCCTTCGGGCTCTTTCTTGTCAAAAACCTGTCCATTTTGCGCTAGCTACATGCTAGCTACATGCTAGCTTGAGGAGCAAAGCAGCTTGATAAGTGGCGCAAACCGCCAGGTCTACACAGATTATGAGGTCGTGAACGATGTTTTGACTGGAAGGGAACCAGAAAGATGAGCATGGCAAATAACATTTAAATGGTAAATGGTAAATGGCCTTGCTTTTATACAGCGCTTTTCTACCTATTGGTACTCAAAGCGCTTTACAGTCAGAGACACATCCACCCATTCACTCACACAAGCACGCACCCATTCACACACCAGTGCCACGCACTGGGAGCAACTGGGCGATCAGTGTCTTGCTCAAGGACACTTCGACACGTGGCACATTCCGGGGATCGAACCACTAAACCCTCTGGCTCGTGGACAACCCGCTCTACCTACTGAGCCACAGTTTAGATATGATATAATTATTAATAACTATGTTTTATGATTTAAAAAACAATTATATTATATTTTATAATAATAGTCAAAAAGAATTAAATTATATATATATATTTTTTATTTTTGACTTTTTTTTTTATCTTCCCTCCAATTGTCTGAGGCCCCCTTTGCGTCCCCTGTGGGCCCCCATTTTGAAATCCACTGGCATAGCATATTGCTGGCTGAGTGTATGGCTATGTTCATTAATCTGTATTTTGTTTAAGATGTAAACCAGCTACATGTTCATTTGGGTGACATTTAAACCACGCTGGGGCGGTTCTGAACTCTCCAATTCATAAATCAGCCTCCGTTCTGAACTTATGTTACACATCAGTTATCCAGAAATATTCGCCCTGACATGCTGAAGTGTTCTACACAAGGCCTAAAACATTTGGGATTACGAAAAAGTTTGACGGATACCACACAAAGGGAAGATAAAATAACTCGACACAGATATGATAAATTGCTTCAATTAAAGGTGGCTCTCTAGGGAGGGAAAATATATACCTTATTTTCTCATCCGCTCAATCGTTACATTTCCAATCGTTAGAGCTGCAGAGAGCATTGAGAAAGAGCATGAAGTGGAAAGTGGGAGACTTCCAAGTTTTTTTTTTTTTTTTCCTAAACCTTAATGGGGTGAGAGAGATTTAGCACTCGTTGTCTTCTCCTCTCAAGTGCTGACCTATGCTGTTCCCGGTGCTCTGACTCCCTACAGCACATTGCCTCATTGAGAGAGGTGTGCTTTGCGCAGTGTCAACCAAATAAGCCTTCACGATTCTGAGAAGTGTTTAAAAGCCAAGTCCAAGCTTGGCCAATGGAAACGTACTCCTCTTAACTTGAAACGCCATGACAGCGTTCAAACTTAACTTTAAGTGGTACAGCTGACTTTGACTTACAGTGCAGTCGCCACTTTCTTGTGCTGCCAGAAACGAATGAAAAACAGTAATCCTGGCTCCTCCTCTCCTGTAATATCATGATGCATTGCTCTTTGGAGCGTGAGGTTTAAAAAAAAAAACAGAAACAAAACCATGCTGACATTAAAGGGATGACTGCGATGAGATTGCTGTCACTTATTTTAGGAACACGCACTTAGTCAAAGACATAAAGTTAAACAAACACTGCAGGGGCGCGCAAAGATTGTCCGACGCTATCAGTGAATCCTCTGCAGGTTCTACAATGTGATGATATGGCTAAAGCTCCGTGGAACAGAGTTCATGGTTTCCACACTTTGATCAAAGGCCCTGAGCAACAGGAAACTCAGCAACATAGAGTCTTAAACTGAGTTGCAGTACTTCAAAGAGATTGCAGTAAATCAGAAACATGCAGTTGAGAGTCAGTGGAATCTGACTTATCTCTTTTAAGGCTTAGAAATGTAACCACTAATATAAATTGTATCCACAAATGAATGATTTATATTCAGTCTTCTCATCCAGCTTTCATGAAGCCGCTGATAAAAAAAATATATCTAAAAGTATGGCATCTGACAGCACTTTATTTCGTTAACGTTCTCTAATTCTTTTCTTGTAATTTACTTAATGTATGTTTGGTGTGTAATTGACCGTCAGTGTGAGTTTTATGGCTCCAAATTATAAGTCTTTGCCCAATGTTTCTGACATTTGGTCATGTTCAATTTTTTATCCTGAAAGTTGTTTATTGACTCAGAAGATTCCCCTTCTTCTTGAGTGAATTAAACTTTTCAAACAGTTTTGTCCAGAAAGATGGAAACAGGCCTGTTTTTCTTGGCCTGTGAAATGTTGACATTTTGGAGATACAGACACTGTTTTCATTGGAGGCCTAAGTATTTCATAGTTTACTGTAGCGAATGTGAGACAAATATACATTATCCTTATTAATAAAGAAAGACATGCTTGAACATGACCTTTGATTCCTCTGCAAAATGCATATTTTCATAAAAAAACGTTATGTGGAAAAAAAAAAATGTTAATTCATCCATTTAAACAACCCACAACCCTTGTTACAACAGTTTTTGCCACAGTACATGCATTTTTGGTCTTAATGTGTTTGTTTTCCTGATTATGAGCGTCACTGTTTAGAGAAGACAAAAACAGGAAGGTGATTAACTTGGGCAAGCTTGGCCTCTTTTCGACTGATCTGAATCTCTGAGAAATGTGAATGCCTGCATTCAGGGTAACACAGCTTGAAAGGGCATGGGACATATCTGCTGCGTTGCTCTTGTGCCCTTTAATGACAAACCCGAGAGATGTGAGGAAAAATTATTCAGTTAAATGGATATTATATAAACTACCAGTGGGAGCAGGGAGAGAAACTCTTTGATGTCCTGGCACATTCACTCTCCTGGTGGCTCTGAGCACTGATAACCAGTGTAAATGGCACTCCCATTCATCTTCGTTCACTCCGTGGAAGCCTGAACTCACACACCATTGTGTTACCGTGGAAGACAAATGGATTTCAGAGGCATTCCAGGAGATTTTGTGTGAGGTGGAAGAATGCCCTTTGTGTGTATGAAACACTCAGTGCTGAATTATTGTTGTGGAATGAAGGGTTTATGGGCCAGAAATTCATAATCTTGGACAAGGATGAGCTCTGCCCACTGAGCACTTTTCAAACAATATGAGGTAGGTCATGTAAAAGATAAATGATGTCAAGGAAACGTGTTGACACGAGGTTAAATACTGCTTGTGGTGCATTCATATCAATATAATTCATACAATGCATCTGACATTTTAAGAAAAAGGCCACCAAGTAGTGTGCTTCTACCTTCTCTTGGTGCAGCAGGATCCCATGCAGACCACATCTGGACGAAGAAAAAGGGAGTCCAGCACACAATGTAAGCCAGGACCACCACAAATGTCATTTTCACTGTCCGGATCTTGGCTTTTGAAATGAGCCTCACACTGCTCACACGGGAGATGGGATGGGCGCCTTTGGAGGGCCTGGGAGTGAGGGTCAGGAAGTGCTCCCTTTTGGTTTTTAAATTGAAATTCTGCCATATTTTAAAACATATCAAACCATAGCAGACGCTTAAAATTGCCACTGGAAAAATGTAAATGCTGAAACTCATCCAAGTGATGTAGGCTTTGGCCCCCCATGGCTGCACGAAGTCCCCCCAGCAGTCGTACACGCCGTTCCCGACCTCCTTAAGAGAAAATATGTACGCCTGAGGAGTGCTGAAGATCAGGCTGAGCATCCAAGAGCCGATCACACAGAGGCGGTCTTTTCCCTTGTGCACGGAGCGAAGTGGGTGGCAGATTGCTAAGCACCTGTCGATGGACATCAGGACGAGCATATAGGTCGACGCGAACATACCCACGACCTGGAGGTATTTGACCAGCCTGCACAACAGATCCGGTCCATAGAAGCGAAAGGTGATATCCCAAATGAGTTGCGGTAAAACTTGAAAGATTGCAACGACGAGATCTGCGATGCTCAGGTGCTTCATGAAGTAATACATTCGAGACTGGCTGTGCTTGGTGGTGTGGATAGCCCACAGAACATACAGGTTGCCGGTCAGAGCGAGCAGCAGCACGAGGACCAGGACGGTAACTTCCACTTTGGCCACTTCTTCATTTCGTTTCAGAGGGTTCACTGTGGTGTTTCCTATGTGGCTTTCGTTTCCACGACTTGAGTTGCTCCAAGAAATGTTCTGAGACCAGCTGTTATGCTCGCGTAAAAGGTCTTCCATCGTGCGTAAAAGCGCCACTTTGGCGCAGCCGGCGATCACATCACAGACCGGGATTACAGCACCGCTGTCCTCCGTGGTGGTGTTATTGTACTGCGCGATTTCCGTCCAGCTCACTCCGTCAAAGTTTGTTTCTGCCCTTGGCTTGTGTTTAAATTGCAGTATAATCCAAAATAACTCGTCGTTCTGTCGCCTGCAGAGAGAATAAATGTAACACTTTTAATGAAAAACTCAGATTCAGTACACACATATCTTCTGACATAACCACATGGAGCCATGTGAATAAATAAACACAGAGATAAGCTCACCTTTCAGACGATCCTTTTTAGAATTATTTGGGGGATCTCAGAGCACCCTAGTCCTCATCATTCTCTCAGTCCAGTTTGATGTGGTCTGCTGAAGCTCTGCATCCTACCAGTGTAACCCCCCTCCCCTCCTTTTATTTCCTTCTGCAGGAAACTTCCTGGGCTGAGTATGACCAGACTGCACAGTATAATTCTTCCTGTCTCTCTCATCCTCTGACACGGTGCTAAATCAAACGTCACTTGACAGCATCTTGTCTGTTGTCTTGTATTTTTAAATGCTGAGTTTTTTTTTTATATAATCTACAATATTTGAAACGATCCCTTTAAAGAAACGAGAGAAATTCTGATCTGATCTGATCTTATCCGATTTGTTGAGGTCATTTGTTTTCTCAAGACTATTAAATCCGATGCTGCCTCACACACTATATATGCTTTGTTTGCCTAATAAAATCGGAGCCTGTGATGTTGTGCCGTAAACCCAGCCAAGCCCCAGTCAGGGATGATTGCAGATGAAATCAAAGAGGCATAACTCAAGTGTGCTAGGGCAGTGAGTCAGTAAATCCAGCCGCATTTCAAACATACAGAATGGGCTCGTGTGAGTGATTGAAATTTGTTTGTGTTCAAACAAAACCAAACAGCTGTCAGGAACAACTAAACAACTGTCCAAATTGAATTCCTCAAATGCAGCACCGACAGAGTGAAGCCCGGGTCCATAAAGAGAAAAGAAAAGGTGTTTAAAAAAGAGAAAACGGCCATCACCCAAAACGATCTTTTACAGGAGTCAAAACGCAGGTTGGCATTTAGTTGAATGTCAGATATTGTGTCTTTGAGTATCTTTCTATTTAAGCTAATATTGTTTTCTTTCCTTTCATTAACCCAGTAACCTGACATTAATATACAGTAGTTCGTTCAACATTTCTTTTTTTTTTCAGCTATAGGTCACTTTTGCTTTTGCTTGAGGAGAATGCTTTGTTGCTGTCAACCACATGAGCATGTGGGCATCACATGCGCAATAAAAAAAGAAAATGTTCCTTCTTTTCAGTTTATTTGATACACTCAGCTGGACACTTCATAGATGCCCAGGTGCTCTCTTGTTGTTCCTCCTTCAGCTGAATTGCCCTCAAGTCTTCACAAATGTGTACTAGATGTAATCTGAGCGGACATGCTGGCAGGTAAATGCTTCTCTCTTTGGTTCCTCACTACAGGCATCACGCACGTTCGTGCTTTTGACCAACCAGCAGCAGCTGACCTGCACCAGGAAAGCGTAGCAGTTTTGTTATGAAATAAAGTGCCACAAAGCGACAGCTCAATAGGACACAAATTGTTTGTTCATTTTAAACCTGTGCATGGACTGTTCAGAGTCCATGCTTCATTATTTTTTCACAAGAAATCTGTTGAACAGGATTGAAAGTCTCCTTCAATTAATAATTTAAAGCTCAGTTTTCTGATCGTGTGTGTGTGTGTTTTCTTTTAAACGTCTCTAACAGGGGGACGTCAGCATCAATGCAATGCACGATCCTTAAAGAACTCAGTATTTTCAGCCTTCCCGGATGACACTTCACACTTCATGATCAATGATAGCTAGGATCAATCATTTTGTTTTGCTTGTGTGGCTCTCATGAAAGAATTGTAACGCCCAATCAGATCAGAAGAGCTTTCTATACTAAAGTTGACTGCTGATGACGGTTTCTATGGAATTATTCTTCTTTTCATCTAAGTGGAACACGATGATTTGGTGTTAAGATTCAGAGAAAATGGTGTCTTATTGATCCAGACGTCCCTTTGAAAGGAGTACCCGGCAGTGAAAAGTACAAAGTGCAGAGTGAAGGCTATGCACAGTAATAGCCTCCCGGCATCTTGAGATTCATTGACTTTTCGGCCCCTCACAGCTCATTTTTCAGTTAAAAAAAGGCAGAAAAAGAAAAGTGGAAGTGGAATTTCTGAAATGTTGAATCCTGGGACAGCAAAATTGAGAACTGATGGCATTTTGCCCTGAATCACTATAAATGGTGTACAGTGTTTGTCCTTTCTCATGTGATACACAGTTAATGCACCAACGAAGGCACTGTTCTTTTGGACTAATATGTAAATGGTAAATGGCCTTGCTTTTTATATAGCACTTTTCTACCTATTGGCACATTCTGGGGATCAAACCACTCGGGTCCATGGACAACCCACTCTACAGCCACCCCATATATGCCATTAAAGCCTCTAAAAATTCACATATAAACAAGAAACGATCTAAAGTTTGTGAAACAACATCTGATATACTGTCTATATCTGATATATTGTCTATATAAATACCAGACTATAGAAACAGCCCCGTAACTGTATTAGTGAAAGCCCATTTTCATTCAGATGGTACATTTTGTGTCAGGTAAAACAATAATTACTTGATTCAAACTTGGCAGAAAAGCAGTTTTCAAATTAATCTATAAAGTGGCTGGTGGCTGATTTATATTAAACTATAATGACTCTATAGCCCTGAGCAGCCACTTAGTTTGTTTACGCCTCAGGTCAGCTCTGAGAGCATCGACCACAATGCTGTACATAGTTTTCATTATTCATTCAAAGGCAGCTGAAGACATCACCATGTTTAACTGCTCAGTGCATAATGCAGTGTTAGGGGTGAGATATTATTTAATGCATCCGTCGTTGACTTGACATCACTGTACTCAGCGTCTTTCTCTCTCGTGTTGTACGTTCTCAGCGCATCCAGCGCGAGCAGCCGGGCAAAACCCCAAGATCCGACACACTGTTCTGCTATGTAAATGCTTTCGAAGCAACAGCTCATTTGTAAAATGACTCAACGGTGCTGTATGTCATAAACAGGCTGGAAATGTTTTGTAACTTCCTCTATGAAGGGTTTGAAGGCACAATATAAACTTAGGGCAATATGTGAACTCTTATATGAGATTTAATCAATACTCAACAATAAATTTCAGTTCTCTAAAAGGGAAAACTCAGTAATCCTTGGAAAATCAATCACTAGTGCTATATGTGTTTGGGCCCCTGGTACCTCTCACCTTGGGGTTTTGAATTCATTAGGCCCACCGTCTTCTCAATAGTTAAATGTGGATGGAAACTACAGATATTTATGAGGAGCAAATTGTTTACTACTTAAGACAGACATTGTTGCCATAATTGGTGTATAACTGACTTGAAAATCATTATTTGTACATAATTAAACTGTGACACGTCGCATTTGCATATTCAGGCAGTCATCTGGACACTGCAGGCAAATGTATGAAAACAAAGAAATGCTCCTTAAGGTTTGATTAGTGAGAATTGAGCTGTTGAGTCTGGGCCAGTTTCCTCACAACTGCATCATTTAAAGGGGGCCATTAACTGCTAGGATTTATCTTTTTAAAAAGTGATAATGCACAAATTTACAAGCTAAGATCATGAAAGTTACAAACACACTTTAACAGGGTTTGTATCTTCCTTCTTTTCATCTTAAATCTAATTCTCAAAGAGAGTTTTACAGGGAAGATGTAAGATATTAATGAAAACATTCCAGCTTATAACTTTCAAGTTGAAACATAAATTACTTGACCTGGAATCCGTTGTTATTGCTGGACCGCTACTGGCTGGTTGGGGGGGCCTGTTGAATGTTTCGTGGGATTTGTAAGGGAAATGCCTTGTTGTCAGGTAAAAGCAGAAAAAGAAGAAGAAGAAAAAAAGTATAGCATCTAGCATCTGGTAAGTGAGAGGAGACAAATGACTGGTCATACTTTCCATAGGTCAACAGTGGGACTAAACCAACATGCGGCTGGTAAGTCTCCATAGGGTGGATACTGAGACCTAAATTCAAAACAAATGGATCTGGGGCTGGTTTGTAGTAAAGAAGAGATATAACAATACAAATTAGTGGAACAAAGATAATCAAATATTACATAGGCTTACACAGAACACAAAACATAAGAAGTTTCTCTTTTTATTTATTTATTTTTTGTTTAATTGACCTACTGATATATGATCTCTAGACTTTTTGTGCTTTCTCATGTTTGTCCTTATTATTTTTTTATTATTTAACTGTCAGGAAAAAACTTGAGGCTTGTATTTATTTAAATACTTGTATTTGTCTGTACCTATGAATATGTATTTTTAGACGAGATAATAACATTTCACTTTTCATAATAAAATAAAAAAAGAAAAAGAAAATAACTGCATGGGGTTCATTCCACGTCCAATCATCTTTTTTTTCCAAAATATTGTCCAGAAGGAGGATGTTGCAACTCGGAAACACAGAACTCCTTTCCCATATGAACACAAGTTGAAACTGTAATGAGCGAGAACAGGACTGTGATTGCAGGGTCAGACGAGGGCATGCTGTTCCCATGATGGAGACGCCTGCACCCTAATCACTGGGGATTATGAGGGGATTCCCTAAAGCAAATCTTTATGTGATTTCATGTGTTTAAGGGTAAGAATCAAACCTTAAAGCAAAAAAAAAAAAAATCCCTGTTGTTTTGCCCAGACTCTGGCAAGAAGGCACAGCTCCACGGAAATCGATCAAATTGGAAACGTGTTGAAACATTATTTCAAGAGGTCACGGTGTGTTGAGACCACAACAAAGGTGGATGTCATTTACCATTTAGAAAGAAAAACTCTCAATCTAAAACAAACACCTTGAGCAACGTTTCTTTCTTCTTCTTTTTTTTAATTGTATATATACAGAGTAACCTAAACTCTGACTGTGTATTTGACGTGTTTGGACAGTGACACATTTTTGGTTCTTCAGGCTCTGTGCTTCACTGCCAAGTCTCTGCCTCAGTGTGAGTAGGTTTAAACTGATGCTGAAAGAACTGTGTAAACTGAGCCCATTTAACGCGAAGAGACGAAAGTTGACAGGTTCAACGAAAGTCAAACAAAAGCATGATATTTAATCTTCCATCTCAAACCCTCTGTGCTCGCTGACAGGTCTTCCAGCCACTGGTGTCAGCAGATGCTTCATCTTCACTGCTGATGGTCTCACAGGGACTCGCTGCACACACGTCCATCACTTTATTTCCATGGAGCCTCTTTTTTGCCTTTGGTTTTGTCTTCACTGAGTGGACTGTTGGCCTAAGGTCAGGTGATTGACTTGCCCAAGCTATTTAACTCCTTCACCCTGAAAAGCTTCCTGTTCAATATAGTAGTCCTTCTGAATGATGAAAGGCTCAATGTGCGCAAAGAACTCTCTTGCATACCCATGTGCTGTTTCTGCAGCCAGCGGTGAAATCATCAATAAAATGCCAGTGCTGTGTTTGACAATAGTTTTACGCGCTGTCCACACATACCAAAACGATCTTTTTTGCTCAGCGTGGTGGCACAGGAGCGTGATCGTTTGCTCTAGTAACCCTAACAGGCCCAATATCTTCTCCAGCAGGCACACGAGCATGTAGTCCGCCATTGTTGTTGATGTTGTTATGAGACGTCTCGCGAGAGGTGGAAGGCTGCTCAAGGGGTGTGGCGGTGACATAATCGAAACGCACGTATGTGTTTTTCCCCGTCCACACGAAAACTCAAGAGCTGCGTTTGCATTTTTTTTTTTTTTTTTCAGCCTGGGACCAAGTTTCAGAAAAGTGCGTTTTAAGGCAATGCGTTTACAGGATTCATGTGGACGATCGACCAAGACGATGCAAAATATCTGCGTTTAAAAAAGTGTCACCGTGTGGACGGGGCCTTAACCTCTGTCCCCAAGAAGTTTTACTCTGATTTACGACTTGAGACTGGAGTCTCTGACTGACAATGGGCCGTTGGAACACCGTTCATTAGGGAAAGGAGGGCAGGGACAGTTCCCCCCTTAGCGTCAGGTAAGTATCTAGTCTATCTGATGAGGCTACACTCACAGATGTTCCTTTTTAAACCTCAACTCCCCACCAGTCCTTTAGAAAGGTCTTCAAGGATCTGTTCAAGTCCAGTTGGCTTTTTCTTTTCTTTTTTTGGATATACCATGACGTGGATGACTGAGAACCTTCACAAACATACCGTACGTCATGTTTGACGTGTTTGAGGTACTGCTCATGATGCATCCGTTTGACTGTTGACAAAGAAACACAGACGCCTACTTCGTGGAGATATGGCCGTGCTTTATAACACATAACTTTTGGTTCATGCCTCATATTTGTCTTATTATCTACTTGGCTGGTCACTTTACTCCTAACGACTCAAACATTGCCCCTCAATGTAAAAGCTAAGAGACTTCTAGACATTTCACCTTTGATAATGAGTGTTGAAATGATTTTTTTTTTTTACATTGATGTAAACGTCCTTAAATCAAAGCAGAGACCGGGCACTACATCTAATGTCGTATCCATTTCGTTCATTTCAAACTGAAGCTGAAAAAACGTGAAAACGTCCAAACATTTATGGTCTGTACAGTATATCTGTTTTTTATAGCACACACTGCATTCATTTAAAAACGCACAACCACACCACATTAACTCAGAATAAGCGGCGCCGTATACAGGATATTATTTTGTGAATTTGCCCCGCGTTCATGGTTATCTCACCGCGTCTCCATCACTTGCAGCACAGCTGAACCGCATTAACCCACCGCCACAGATACTGTACTTGTGAAATATATTGTTTCACACAAACACCTTGACATGAAACAGATGAGCGTCACAACGAGGGCTCATCGGTATAACAACTGCCATGTAACGGACACTTACTCAAGCGCACATGGCATCTATACACATCATCAGTTCATCAGAAAATTTTAGTGACAGTGTTTGACTTGGTGACGTAAGTGTGGAGACGTCCCGCAGTGGGACTGCCCGAGTGCAGGAGGGTCACTGCGATGCAGGCTAGCAAAGCAGTGTGTTGGTGAAGCTGCCATGTGGTTTCCGTGCACTCACGCAGGTATAAACCAGCAGTCACTCTCTCGCTCCTAACCTGAAGCATGTGTGTGGCACTAGAAAGGTCAGAAATCACATGCAGAACTAAATCATGTTAGCGTGACTAACACAAGGTTTGTGTGAACGCTGCCAACCAAAATAAACGGGGCGTCTAAAGAGCTGTCTTTCTCTTCACTTATATATATGCCTGTCATGCGTATTGCATCTTTTGGCATTGTCTTACAATTTTTTTTTTTCTATTTACACATGAAAAAAAAAATCAGAGTAAATGCAATTAAAATCCTGTTTTAAAACACCTGTTTAGGATCATTTAAGCATCTCCTCATTCAGATACTCAACAGGAGAAAAGCAACTGGTGATGGTTTCAGTAAAGAAAACTTAAGAAGACAAATGCAATAATAAAACAAATGCAATGCTGATATCACAATTCAATTATATCTGCGCAATGCACAAAGTTTGTACATGCAGATCATGAAAAAGATCTTCTTCTTCTCCTGTGGCTGGTGCCTATCCCAGCTGTCATCGAGCGAGAGAATAGGTCGCCAGTCTATCACAGGGCAGGATATTACACAATACCATGCACACTTCATGCTGTGGTGGTTAATAAGACATTTCTTGATGCTCTAAATCTAGGGGCGTCAAATTGTTTCAGTTCAGGCGCCACATACAGCCCAGTTTGATCTCAGGGAGGCCGGATCAGTTAACACAATGGCATGTTAACCTATAAATTACCACAACTCCAAATGTTTCCCTTTGTTTCACTGCAGTGTAGCACAAGTACATTATGAAAATGTTAACATTTAATGAACTGCACTGTTAGAAAACATGTAATGAACAACTGGACATTTCCGGCAATTTCTGTTTAGTTCTAGGTCTCAGTGTTGTGTTGTGGCCACAACTCTTACTGAAATTGTGTGAACCCTAGGAACAGCAGAACTTTTATTGGAAAAATTGCAGTTAATGTTTTCAGTGTAAATTGGAACCTCTGGTGGGCCGCTTTTGGCCCACGGTCCGTATGTTTGACACCTCTAAACTATATCTATAAATACCTATCCTATCTATCCAGATAGAAGTCATTATTCCCCAAGAACAACTCCCCTTGTTATAGTCTGTAGTCTTTGGTGTTTTGTGGTTATCTGGTACTGTAACTGAATAATATCCCCTTCCATACTTTGTTTCCATGGAACCAATGACACTGCAAGAGTCAAAGAAAGGACAAGAGCAATTTTGGGTCCCAGGTGTGACTTCAGTAACGAGGCTAATGACATTTTTCAGACCCGCTAACAAAGTCTAATAAAATATAACTCTGCATTAAGAGGAATAAAAACATTTTCAATCAACAATAAATCTTTAAAGGTGTACAACTTCTTTGGCTGCATGGGGAAAACAGTAATCACTTTGTTTCACAACCAATAGTTCCAACATCTACTCCAGCATGTGGACTCAATTTAAAGAACGGGGATAAAAGCCAAGTCCCCAGAGAATCCATACAACAGTATACAGAGCCCCTGGCACTGTTCTTTGAGGATAGGATAATACTCACAGCATCTGTAACCATCTGCGGATGCTGTGTTAAATTAATAAAAAATCAATGACATGCTTTCAAACAGAGGGTTTGCATGCAATCTGCTACCTTTTGGTGATGTGCCTTTCATATGCACGTGTGTCGTAATTCTGGTGTAATTTACAGGCGCCTGGATTTCTTTACCAGGTAGAATTCAATGGAAAATTTAGCTTTGCAGGCGTCATGATGTTGAAGAAATGTTTGGACGGTTTACAAAGTATTTTAAGTTACAGTTTCCTGGGCTGTCTTACTTCAGTGGGGTATACAGGCCCAAATACACACCTGATTGTTTATTCCAGGTCAATTGGACTTGACATAGGATTATACTCCCTCTTTGTAAATTCATTTCAAGACTGTGCATGGTAAGAGTGACCTGGGAGAATGGATCTGAATGGATCATCTCATATAAAGAATTTGGTCATAGCTGCATCAGAGGTTGCGCTAGATTTTTTCTCTGTCATTTTGACTGAAATGGTCATAAAAATCCAGTCAAAATCTATTTTTGCCCATCACTTTTTCAAATGGCAGTGATAATAATGCAATTCAATAGCATTTCATTTTCATTAACATTTCATTAACTTTAAGTACTTTTTCAGTATTGACAGTAGTGACTTTAAATGGTAATCGGACCGGGACTGCTAGCAATAACAGCTCTTAGATGGCACCATAGGGGACCTCAGTCCTAGCATAGTCCTGTATATACGTCTATGATTAGCTCTGACGTGTGCATCAGTATAATCGGTGTACCAGGAAATCGTGCACTGATAAATGTTCTGCTATGTTTTGAACACAAACTGCAATTAGTGACAAGAGCCAAATTAAATAATGTCACTAGCCACCAAGTGGTCAGGAGTGTGAATTGCAATCTGTCAAAATGACAGATTGCCTTCTGATGTTTCCGTCACAGTTTTGAAAACGACCTGTGCACGTAACAAATATTAATCTGTATTTGATTTCGATACGTGTCATCACATTTGAAAGCTGCTGTAACAATAAAACCGTATGACCCAATTAGACGTCTGACCCAACATGGTTCTGCTGGACTCAGTTTTCCAACAAATAGAGAGCCATCTGTTGACAGTGACACATGTTTCCCGTGATATTATGACGGACCTGAAGTCTAATCCCATGAAATGTAATCTGATATTTAAGTTTTTTTTATATAGTCTAGAACCATAAGACACTTAAGCATCAGCAAGAACAACAAAAACCTTATTGTGTAAATGTCTTTAGTGGTCCAATTTATTTGTTTTCAATTTCTATTGACTGAAAAATGTTGTCGACTAATCCTGCACTGGGGGTTTAAATGTGCATTCAATAGATCTCAAAAATGTGCAGAAACAAACAGCACTATGTTAGCTTGCAATACCTATCTAATAAACAAAACCCTCCCTACGTGTCAAATGTTTTTCCCTATAGCTGATTTCCCTACTTTAGGGAATGGATGAACGTGGCTGCTGTTACTAGCCGCGATCACTCATGAACCACTCACTTGGATGTGGCTCCAGTCTGCATGGAGAACTAAACTGTTAATAAAAATTGATAGAGTGTTACCTTTTCAGCTGACACAGAAAACCTGTTTGCAAATACTTGCTCATTTACACAACCTGCAGTTAGGAGACAACATTATCATTCATTTGCAATCCTGTTTCTGGCCACCTGGCAAACCTGCCAAATCCAATGCTCAGTCTATTTTAGGACTATTTTAGTCACTCTCAACTCGTATGGGAAATATCAAACTCTGTAGCTGCTAACTTCTCTGTTCTATTCACCAGCTAGTTGGTTTTAAGAGCTTTTCAACAGTGAAAGACTCTTATGTGGCTGAAAATGAGAGAAACTTAACCCAAAGACATGCAGGATGGCAAACAATGAGCTGAAACTCACAATAAAGCTCTATAAAGCTAAGGAGAGCCACAGGTCCAGGGGATAATTCTTACTGATCGCAGACGCTTTAAGAATCACAGGTGCAATAATATACACTGAGACGCACACATGGTAAGACATGGCACATTATTTATTACCAGTGGCAGCAATACAACATCAGGAGAAAGGAAAATGGTATCATGTATCAAGTCAGCAGAGTCTTCTTCACGCTCATTAAGTTATACCAGATGGGGCTGAGCCAGGATAAGATGTGTTGGAGGTGAAGAGAAGCACAAAGTATGCAACCTATGAGGAATGATTATAGAGAGTGGCCTTGGGCAGGGAATACCAAGAACTGCATGAGTAAGCCTGTAATTGATACATCCCCAAAACTAATCTAAATCCGGAAAGTGCAAATTGTATTTAATTTTTTTAGTTTTTTTTTTTTAGTTTTATTTGTATTTTCCTGATTGTGTTATAGGATATGTGACAGGAGGCCAAGATGTGTTTGGTGTTTCATTTTGCTGAAGTGTGTCTTCCTGTCTGTATAGTGTTAAATGATAAAACGACAGCCCGGTTTGCCCATGTTGAACAATTTAAACCAGATTTATTTAGTTTTTTTGTTGTAGCGCAGGTTGTCACATTAAGACATTTCAGACATTTCTTGGCTGTTCCCTTGGTGCCAGTCATATCTGTTACGATACCAGAGAAATAAGATACCGTGTTTACAGCTTGCACTGTCAGACCCTGGTGGGAACATAATTCTAGCTGTTAAAGAAATTCATGGGCAGTGATAATTAAGGAAAAAAGGATTTTCCATTTGCGACAGAGCTCTTGCCAGGCTAGTATTTGAGGAAATCAATGAAAAATCTTCATTTACGTAATGCAGTTTAACCATAAATGTATTTGGGCAACAGAGAATTACTATTCAGTTATCACTTTTAAAAATGTCTTTGAGGGGCTTGATCCATGTACAACCATAATCCAAGAGTGGAGTGATTTGACTAGTAAAGGATATAATTTACACTCCCCCTTATTCACAATGACGTATGCTAGACATTCTTTGTGAGCTACGGATGCAGCTATCTGTCCAAATTTTAATCATGATCGATACTGTTGAGATATTTCAGTCTGGACCATAACGGTGGACAGAGATACAAATCATCGTCTCGGCAACCGTCCAACTACTGAAATTAACAATGTACCTTTGGGAAACAACTTAAAATAGACTGAAACATCACATCAGTGTTAGCCTGCAGCTTTGTTAGGATTATAGTAAATATTGTCGCTCAATTCTTAAGAGTGGACTAGTGCGAACGAGAATGCTTACACCTAAATACCTCTGCGGGACGTAGAGGCCGTAACCTACGTACGTAGCCTATGCCTGTATGAGCCAATTACACTTGTGTGCTCATCAGTCTGGCTCACTCTGTAAAAATGCCATCCAAACGCTAGTTGGCGCTGGGTCTTTTAGGCCAGTCGACCTCACTTTCTACTTCCTGCTTAACTTTCATCAATGGTGACTGAAACTTTCTGAGAAATTTCACCGAAAGACGAGTCATACAAATGTTTGAACCTCCTCACTTAACCTTTCCTCGATGTGTTCCAGCTTTACTGATCCAAAACAATCAATTTGCAAAACTGCAGAGATGGAGAAGCAGCCGGAAATAGTAAATCGGAAACACGCTACTACCAAGTGGACCCATCACAGTCATCACAGTGGTAACACGTTGTTACATTTCTGGGGAGGTGCACATCAGGCTATGGTGTAGGGTCTGGAGAAGTAAAAATCGCGTATAAGTAGGGACATAGGATACAGTAAGCTTGACCGTTTGAAGTAAGGCTTAATACTGGAATAGGTGGGACACACATAGAAACATGTGATCTCTTTATTTAAAATTATGGACTACAAATTATAATCCAAAGTGCATTTTCTTAAGAAAAGTAGTTAACTTGATCAGAAATATGAGCAAACTCAATTCATCAGTGCTACTTCTTCAAGCATTATGTTATGATTATCCAATGACAGAGTGACTTATCTACATTTTTTTATGTAGTTTGACTTTAATGGCAAATGAAAACCCCTTTTCTCTTTCTCTTTGCAGGGCAGAGAAGCCTCTTATGTTCGCTGTTCCAATTCAATAAACAATTTTGTGACGTGCACTGCAGTGTAACAGGGTCACTAGCGTGGCCACATAATTTTATTCTTACGCAGCGGACGAAGAACAGAGGACAACCACAGGACTTCTGGATTAGAGGGATTTGATAGCATTTCATTAGGCACCCTCTCTGGTGTTCCTCAGAGCTTGTGTGTTCCCATGACAAGATTGAGAAAAGATAGAAGAGGTCAGCCGTAAAAATAGAAGGAAAACAACATAGGGGACAAATAAATCCTGGGGTCCTATTAATGGCTGGATCCATATTAGAAATAAATTCAACAACAACGATAAAAAACAAACAAAAGCTCTCTGGATGGGAAGAAATTGTGTTTCTTCAATTTGTTCCGTGTCAAGGAAAGGCAGCGTTCTTTATTTTACATTTTCTCAAATAACCAATCTAATAATATTATAGTATTATCATATTATGTATAAAGGAGCTTATTTGTGAAGTGGAAATCCACTTATAAATCCAGTTGCTCTACAAGTTTGTACAGTATATTTGAAGTCTTTTTTTCCCAGATCAGTGTCCAGACATGATGCATGTATTAGCTGTCAGACATTACACGCTATACCACCATGTGTATAACTCAGACTGGACTTGGTATATATATATATATATATATCAAAGCAACAACTTTTGAGTGCTTACAAGCCGTGAACTCCTAATGACCAAAGTTTTCCCTGTCGAGGACGCTCATTTAATAACTTGTCAGAGTGAGGTGAAAATTGGTGGAAAAAAAATAAAGTTGAACGTATGTGTCCTCATTTTCCTGCACCCTCATTAGTGAGTGTGAGCCTCATTGTGATGAGTGTAACAGTAAAATAAAAAAGCAATACTGGAATTTTGGAGACAAAATGTCAAAACGTGTCCGTGACTTTGTTGCCACGCCTTTTTTTTTTTAGATCCAGCTAATGACATCTGCAAAGCCTGATATTAGTCTGGTTAAGAAGAGGCACAGAATGAGCAGATACTGGACACATAATAAGATAGTACTGCACTTGTGCACAATACCAAACCACTTTACAGATGACCAAAGAAAGAGCAAAGAACTTAACAAAACTTTATTTTGAGGTTAATTAATTGAAGTAGTAATGAAATGTACTGTATATTTGAGGGATGTAATATTTGTAATGTAATAGGTTTATACTTCTACGCATGGATCTACGCACCACCCACGTCATAGCACTGTCATTTGTCAAGCCTTTGAAACAGCAGCATTTGTTGTGGTTTTCATTGTTGGGACATTTCTCGGGACGTGCATGTCAGGCTATGGCATAGATTACAGCAGAGGGTGCCGAGCAGTGTCTGACCTTCAATTTAGATCCTACACAGAAGCGTAAAACTGCCTGAATCCCTCATTATTTTTTATTATTATTAATTTTATTTTTGTAACTACTTTTTCAGTGCATAAAAGCCATCCAATAACAATATTTGTTACCTTTTCTACAGGACAACAGTTGAAAATGAATCATTTGTTAAGTTGATTAATGTGCCATGTCCCAGATCAGTGAGTAATTAAGCTATGTATTCATAAACATCCACAAGCTTCCAAGACTATACACCAATCAGGCATAACATTATAACCAGCTTCCCAATATTGTGTCGATCTCCCTTGTGCGTACTTGATCAGTTTGGGATCTAGTGAATTTAGAGGCCAGGTCAACACCTTGTGCTGTTCTTCGTTTGTTTTTTTGTTTTTGTTTTTTAATTGTTCCTAAACTGTTTTTGTGTGTTTTCGGCTGCATCCTGCTGGGGATGGCTGCTGCCATCAAGGAGTGTCATTGCTATGGGGTGGGGGTGTCTGGTCTGGTCTAGGTGGGTGCTATAAGTAACATCCACACGAATGTCAGGTCCACAGGTTTCCCAGCAGAACACTGAATTGTCACAAGATGGTCAATGTTATTTACTTCTCTTGTCAGTGGTTTTAATGTTGTGGCTAATTGGTGTATAATGCTATATAGTAAATATTACGACGCTAACCTTTAGATGAACTGATATACAGAAAGTGCATGCATACATGAATGAACAGACTGTACTAAAAGTTGACCTTTAACCTGCTGGGGCACAATCTGCAGCTGTACTCAAAATTAAATCTTTATATTATCTTTAATTTTTCACTGTCAGTGCTAAATGGATGTTTTTCTGTCTATTTTTGCCACACGCTGAGACATTCTGAGATGTTTTACTCTGAATCTGCCCATTGCTAAAATGGAAACAGTGGGTGCAGCTAGACCGGGGCCAAGCGAATAAATCAATGTCACATAAAGTGATAACAGCACATGTAGCATTGCAAGAAAAGTGTCTTTAATCAGAATACGTATGTTTTCCTAACTTGAACCTAAATGTTTCCCATATGTTGACTTTAGATTACGACAAAAGCATTCTCTATTTGGAGGCACTAAACAGCTTCTTTATAGCTTAACGATTCATTTGCTGAATTTAAAGTAACAACAATGGTTCTCCATGAATCACGACTACAAAACTGAGCCATAAAAATAACATTCAGATTGCCAGAGTGTTTTTAAACCCCTATGCCTTGCTGACAGACAAGTCCAACACTAACATTTTCACAAACCAGACTCAGATACACTTTGACAGTAGGAAGATTTTTATCATAATGTGAGGTAAAAATAAAATCCAGTGATCTATGACTCCTCTTTCAACACTCTTGGCTGATTAAATTTTAACAGGAAAATTTAATTTATGGCTCACATCTTGGGCTCACTGAGCGGTTTATATTCAGTGAAATCTCAAAGCCTGTTACAAGTGACGCACATTACCCCGCCGCTTTTATCCATTTCATTAGCGGGGCCGTTTTTTCACGGCCTTCTCTTCATGTGTTTGAACAACCGCAGAACTCAATAATCTTTGATATGGTTATTACTTAATCGCATTTTTATTTGGCTGTAAACCACTGACACGCTCAAAGTCAATAAACCACAAATCCCGCGCTGCAACACCTAAACTTACAGCCTTATATCAACTATTTAACAAAAAGCGCCAGTGAGAGCTAATGATGCAAAAGACACAACATTGCCAGATGGAAACACGACGCCGTTCAGATCACGACGGCGCATAACTGCCATGTTTTTGTAACACACAAAAATCATCATGAATTAATCTGAAGTCTTTCTCATTTTAATTTTCTGCCTGTAACTTATCGCTGGATCACACAAGCCTAGAGGAAATGAAAGTTAGTCGCAGGCCGTGGTCATGTTTATAGAACAAAATTAGATAGCAACACATCAACCTGCACAGAGGAAATTACAGTTTGTGCATATACTGGGAAATTGTGTCTTACCAAACTCCTATTCTGAGGCACTTCTCTCGCTGTATTGAGGCATTTACACGCATGACCTGCAATCATTTGGATCCAGGAGGATTCATAAGAGGGTTTGTATTACCCATATTCGCTGCAGATAATACGCTTGTGTCGTACTCGATGTAAAGGTTCAGCTGGCACTAAAGCACAAATACAGCCACAGATAAAATGCTCAGCCTTCCAGCATTTTATACAAAGAATAACAACACATCTTCTTATCAGCTTGGTTGTGATGAAAGGTGGTTGACAGCTGATCTACATGTGTATTTTTCTTTTTAGCAATACTATATTAAAGTGGGATGTTTTCATTAGATGTGATTTGATGCAGAAGATGATAAAGGCCACAAAAAAGGCGTTCCCACCACCGGCACTCAGCCACATGAGTTCCGAAAATATTTGCCGAAGCAGAGAGAACATTTCTGAGACTTGGAAAAGGGAACCAAAGCATGACTCGCGGGTCATTCGCTCACGTCCGTGACACCGCGGAGAACCAACAGCGCGTCTCAAGAGAGTTGCTCATTAATAAAAACGAGAGCCGCAGCTTTCATTCAGAGCGTTTGGCGCCACGGGAAATTTTAAAATTTAACTACAGCTGAGTGATGAACTTGACATGAATATTTAAGGCGGACATACGACACAGGCAGCCAAATCAAATGCTACTGTACTTGAGGCTCATGTCAGAGCATCTGGGAAGCTGGTGTTGATGACTGAGCAATGACACAGCAGCGGTAGGTTTTTCATCTTCACATCCATAAGAGGCTGAAATACAATCATTAAAACGCACTTAAAAGCGAACCAAGGCTACATTATTGCACAAAGTAGTGCCAAACATGTTCAAATTACATGTGCTATCTCTTTAACAGACCAGCGTTTGGAAGCTTTCCTTCTGAGTGCTTTCAGTAGTAAGCTAAACAAAATCTGGTAGGGATTTAACAGAACTTGTGTCTGGCTGTTTCCAGTGCATCACTTTTATATACAAATATTTCTTAATTGCTTGCATGCACAGACTTTTCAATCAGACTCCTTTAACTTCGTCAGTAGGACACACGCAAAAGCATTTTCGTAACTTTCCGTCAGTCCACATGCAATCGTTTCTTCCCAAAAAAGGAAACTCGCAAGAGACCTTTGGTTCCCGGCGTGATGTATTTTCACCCAAGCTCTTCCCCGATGCGGCGCAGTGGTGGTCATGATGAAGCTTAAACAAATAGAATCATCTTTTCTAGTTCTGCCTATTTTGATCAGCACAAACAAATTAGGACACTGAACAGCATCGCAAAGACCTTGAGCTAAACAGAACCGCACCGCAGCTGAAAAGATAAATCTGGCAACTATGATCTGGTCCCATTTCAAGAGGCCGCCGCTCATTAGAACGTGCATTATGTGGGGATTTAGCAAGTACAAACGTTTACATTACTCCTCTCAGGAGAATGAATGCTGGGCCAAAGCGGAAAAATAATCAAGGAAGTTCTACACATCTAATGATTAATGTCGCGAACAATTCGCTGCACATACAGCAAATGGTTGACCTTCCACTTCGACAGCCTTCTCTTTAAAATCGAGCTGCAAACTGAAACTCTACGAAGGACAATAAGAAAAATACAGATGTCCAACTCATCGCAGTGTGTTGAATTTGATCAAATGTCAAGTTCCAAATAAAACAGCAGGAGCTTTTATTAAGTTTAGTCAAATGATGAGGTCTTCAGAACAGCACTGGATTAGCTCAGTGTATGTAACTGTACCCTCTGTTCTTCTAAAGACACAGCGTACATTATTTGAAGTCTACAGGGGAGCAGATGGATAAAGGAACGTTTTTATGACTTCCATTCCTGGTCAGAAGTTCTAAATATTTACATGCTGGGTAAGATAAACTGTTTGCGGAGATTACCACTGTATGATTGTTCAACGGAAATGTGAACCTCATTATTTCTGCTCTCTCGTGAAGTGGATGGCTGTGCTCCTGTTTAACATTTCCTCCTGACCAGCTGACATGGAGACCTGGAACACAGATCCACGACCTGTATTCTCCACCAGGAACACCATACATTTCATAATCCACCTACATTTCATACTTCTGTCCGTCTCTTAGCAATAGCATATTTCCACATCGTCAACCTTTTCACTGAAGCCCTCTAATTTTAGCTGGACTGTGGTTCCTTTTGGGGTTTATCCAAACTTTAAGGTCTTAGGGACTGAAAACTTTTCCATGACAAGAAACCCCTCTGTCAGATTTCATGCACATTTTAATGTATCAGTATGAAATATAACAGACTATGGATCTGTTGCTCTGCCAGCAGCTCTGCAGGGTTTTATAATTATCCCTAAAACCACAACATTAATATTTATGTTTATCATCTTAGTTCAGCATGTTAATGTTTTGCTTATTGTCAGAACCAATTATAAGTTGAAGTACACACCGATCAGGCATAACATTATGACCACCTTCCTAATATTGTGTAGGTCTTGTTTCTCCAGAACAGTTGTGACTCGTCAGAGAATGGACATGGGTCTTCTGAGGGTGTCCTGTGGTGTTTGGCAACAAGATGTTGTTTGTGGGGAGCCTTTGGGTGCTGTTGGTTTATGTGGCTGCTGCCATGGAGGAGTGTCATTGCTATGGGGTGGGGGTCCCTGGTCTGGTCTAGGTGGGTGCTACATGTCTGAGTAACATCTACATGAATGCTAGGTCACTCCAGCTTCCTCCCACCGTCTAAAGACATGCTCGTTAGGTTAACTGGTGGTTCAAAATTGGCTGTAGGTGTAAATGTGAGTGTGAGTGGTTCAGGGTGGATGACAGCTGGGATAGACTCCATCAGACCCTGTGACCCTTCACAGGAATAAGCGGTAACAGGAGCTGAATGAATGACTGAATGCCAGGTCCAAAAGTTTCCCAGCAGAAAACACAAGATGGTCAGTGTTGTTTATGTATCCTGTCAGTGGTATTAATGTACAACAAAATACATCAATGAAAAAAACTTTCTTTTGGCTTCAAGTCAGTGTTTTTCAGTTTCTTTTCTTCAAGGCGGACATATCTGTGATGCTGCTGCACGGTTGTGGTGTGTAAAGATGTCTAGTCATCCTTCCGTGTTGCTTTTACTCATGAGACTCATACAGCCCGGTGCCACTGTCCTCTCTGGCTGCCTACTTCTTGTCCACAGGAAGAGCAGAGGCTAACCAAACAAACAATCCCCTGCTAGGCTGTTTCATTTGTAACACATTGCATCTCAAATGTGGGAAAGAGATCCTACATCTGTATCTCATATTAAACAGAGACAGATGATATCCATGAAATTGATACTGGGGATGCTCCCAGCAGTGTAATGCAGTAACATGGCTTCGAGCTACTCATGAGATTTGGGAAACTCAATCCATGTCCAATCTAAATCTGTGTTCCTCCCGGCCATTTACATAATAGCCCAACTGAACTGTTTCCTTGAGGGACAGAAATCCACATTATATGTCCAACAGATGGAAGTGAGCGGGTTTCCGTGCAGCGAGATAATCTCAGTGAGTTTCTACGTGTGTCAAAACATGCTAAGAGTGAAGGTATTTGCATGCAAGATTTCTTCAATTTGACTCGTTTGAAGGACACTTGACCTTTTCTTCACACACGTAGGCCCAAGAAGGTGTAAAACTGTGCAAGACTACAGTAGAACGGTGTATGAATACAATTTATTTTCAACTTCAGTAAAAGAAGTTTTCATGTATTAGGAATTTATTTTTCTTGCCAGGATGAAACGTAATAATGATTGTCCCTAGATTTCAGGTTTAAGTGTGATTAGTTTCAAACCAGTTGAGGAGGAAAATAGGATAAGAAGCCAAGCTATGACATTAATAATATGTAGGCCACTCCAGTGCCACAGAGCTGTTCTGAACCTGACCGAGTCCCGTGGTATCAGGCACTAAGACATTAGTAGGAGATCCTGCATGAGTCCTGCGAGTTAGGAGATGGGGCCTCCATGGGCCTGATTTGTCTTTCGAGCGCATCCCTCACATGTCAGATTGGGATCTCTGGAATTTGGAGGCCGAGTCAATAACTTGAACACTCTTGTTATATAATCCTCAAATCATTCCTTCGTAGTGTGGATGGATGGGACTCCTGTGAGGACGCTGCCACTGCACCGCACATGGTCTGCATCAATGTTTAGGTAGGCGTCAAAGTGTGCCCTAGGCGTCCATGACCCTGCTCCAGTTCACCGGTCGTCCTCCTCTGGACGCTTTTGGTAAGCATTAACTGCTGCATACCGGAAACATCATACAGGACCTGCCGCTTTGGGAATAATCTGACTCAGTCAATTTGACCCTCGTCAAAGTCGCGCCGATCCCTAAGCGTACACGTGTTCCCTGCTTTCAGCACAGCAAATTCATGAAGTTACTGATGACAGTTGGCGCTGTAATAAAGTAAAATGACTCTCTTTAAATGTGTATTTGATACAGAAATCATTAGAATTCATTTTGTCTCTTAGTCCTGTATTCATCCCACTTTATTATATCTCATCAGGAACTAAATACACTATGTTCTTCAGTTAGTTGCTCATTTTTTTTGCTGGCAAGCAGTCACGTAAGGGCTTTGTTTGGAGCAGCTTGTTGTACACAAGTACTACACTGACGGATAGATAATGTAATATACAAAAAGGATAAATCAACATCCCACTAGTAGCCTAAGATGCCACGTAAAGTTGGGCATTTTTTGGCTGGAAAATGGATTGAAAAATAAGTTTTAATTTTACTGTGAGAGGAGAATTTTCTCTTTATATCCAAACCTATCCCTCCGGTCTCAGGAAACCACATAACCTGCATTTTTTTCCATAAGCGCATTAGTTCCACTGGTGATGGATCCTGAGACCGACTGAATGAGATATTAATCAGTGTGACCTTCCAGGAGAATTTTGGCACTTTGACGTTTTGCCTCCGGTCATCAGTTATTATCTGACTGTTTTATCTCCGTCCTCCTCGTGGGCCAGAATTCTTCTGAGAGATTTACTTGATCAGACCGCTACATCTCTGACAGTTACCTCAGCACCTTCCAGTTGTTGCTGCTAAAATCTAGCAAATCCCGGGCCAGCAGATGCAGGGGAGAGGGAGGAGGCGGGGGGTGACTCACCACACTACGTCCTTCTGATTGGAAACAGACAACTCTCACACCAGAAGGTCAAGAGGAGCCAGAGGCTGCATGGTAGGGCTCATTCCATTCATGTTTAATTTCCAGTGTGTTATTGGGACAGTGTTCACGCACCAGTTATCAGCTCAGCACTTGCAACTAGACCTGTTCCACTGCACTTTGAAAACATTTGCCTGTGTTAGTCTGGTCTTGTGTTCCCCTTTCATTTCATTCAATTAAAGAGGATAAAAGGCACAACTTTAGCACCGGAGACCCGCGGCTCATCTTTCTCACTCCCCTTTGACCGCCAGAAGCTGTGTAAGCAAGTCTCGGTGTTCAGGGGACAGCGTGTCTTCTCCTTTAATTAGTCTGAACAATAGATTTTCCTTTGACAAAATGTTCCTTTCTGCTGCAGCTAATTTGAAGTCAAAGCACCTCTTAGGCGCTCAGCTGACGCTGTGTTATGTAACCAGGGAACGCGTTACCTTTTCGAGTAAATGAGAGAGGAAGACATACTGTAACTAGTACACTGGACAGACAAGTGTAATCAGCTGTCTATGAATGAAGGAAAGGTTGCACGTAGATACAAAATATATCCCTAAATTGTTAACTTTCTGCCACAGTGGTCCAATTGTGCCATACAATATCCTTACCCACATTACATTCAAATAACAGAACTATAAAAATTGTTCATGGTCTTCCAGAAATCTCCAGTGACTCAAGCAACCAGACCACACCATCACACCGCACCCATCTTTCCCAGGCGAAAGTACTTTTGTGGAGGGAACTCAACTGCAGGCAGAACTCAGGATGTGAGCCCCGGATTCTGGCGTACATGCACCAGACAACATCCACACAACTCCAGCATGGAACATGAATGTTTACTTCACTGAAAATAAAAATAAAAAATGACCCTTGCTCTGAACATAATCAAGTCTTAAATAAATAAATAAATAATACTTAAAAAGCTCTAATTAACACATATCTTGTTTGATCGGTACACAAACCTAAAAGCAGTCATTTGCAGCTTCGTGGGTAGCACTGGAGCTATTTCTCACCACACACCAGGATGCCGTGAGATTCCAGGGAGTTGTTGTCGCAGAAAGGCGTTTCCACGGCAACCTGCGCCACAGAGATGCTCTGCACAGAGAACATTTGCAAAGAAACACCAGCAACATTTAAGTAAAACGACAGTAATTACTGCTCCAGCGTGTTAATTACAGAGATTATGATTATTTGACAGGTGTACTTTCTTTATGCTGCTTAGCTAGTCTTACCACCTCCTCCATTTAGAATAGAAGCACAAACTAAAGTTGATATTTAGGCTGAAATGTCTTCACAACTTTTCCCAAGTCCATTTTTGTCTAATCACCTAACTCGATTGAAGTCTGACAAACAGACGGACGAACAGATGAGGAGTTTCACTGTTGGCTTTGAGTTAAGGCTGAGCCTGTCCGTCACAGAGGAACAGCAGGGATGGACAGTGTTCAGGCACAGTAACGGCGCCGTGGTGGAGCACAAACAAAGGGAAACAAGACAAATGTTGGCAGATGTTGCTCATGGAATTTATATTGTGTTGATCTGACCACCCACACACTAAGCTACACAGGCTTGACAGGCTAATGATTTATATTGTGTTGAATGTTTGTATGACAGTTTCAGGTCATTTGATCATTTTGCTTTTTTTTATTTTTTTGATACTCACATTTTATTTTATTTTTATGACAGAATAGCAATAGTGCAGCACAAGTAATGCATCCCAACCAATACAAATTTTTTCTCAGTAAAAAAAAGTCAGTTTTTCCATCTCATGAATCTGCAAATGTCCATTTTTATTCGAAAAAGAGAAAATTACTATGAGAAGTACATACGTATGTTGCCTTAGCGAGTATGAGCAGTTTTTAGAGGAGTGTCACAGCTACACTATATTACCAAAAGTATTCGCTCACCTGCCTTTACTCATTCTATGAACTGAAGTGCCATCCCATTCCTAACTCATAGAATTCAATATGATGTCGGTCCACCTTTTGCAGCTATTACAGCTTCAACTCTTCTGGGAAGACTGTCCACAAGGTTGAGGAGAGTGTTTATAGGAATTTTTGACCATTCTTCCAAAAGCGCATTGGTGAGGTCACACACTGATGTTGGTCGAGAAGGCCTGGCTCTCAGTCTCCGCTCTAATTCATCTCAAAGGTGTTCTATCGGGTTCAGGTCAGGACTCTGTGCAGGCCAGTCAAGTTCATCCACACCAGACTCTGTCATCCACGTCTTTATGGACCTTGCTTTGTGCACTGGTGCACAGTCATGTTGGAAGAGGAAGGGGCCCGCTCCAAACTGTTCCCACAAGGTTGGGAGCATGGAATTGTCCAAAATGTTTTGGTATCCTGAAGCATTCAATGTTCCTTTCACTGGAACTAAGGGGCCAAGCCCAGCTCCTGAAAAACAACCCCATACCATAATTCCTCCTCCACCAAATTTCACAGTTGGCACAATGCAATCTGAAATGTACCGTTCTCCTGGCAACCTCCAAACCCAGACTCGTCCATCAGATTGCCAGATGGAAAAGCGTGATTCATCACTCCAGAGAACGCGTCTCCACTGCTCTAGAGGCCAGTGGCGGCGTGCTTTACACCATTGCATCCGACGCCTTGCATTGCACTTGGTGATGTGTGGCTTGGCTGCAGCTGCTCGGCCATGGAAACCCATTCCATGAAGCTCTCTGCGTACTGTACTTGGGCTAATCTGAAGGTCACATGAAGTTTGTAGCTCTGTAGCAATTGACTGTGCAGAAAATCGCCGACCTCTTTGCACTATGCGCTTCAGCATCCGCTGACCCCTCTCCGTCACTTTACGTGGCCTACCACTTCGTGGCTGAGTTGCTGTTGTTCCCAAACGCTTCCATTTTGTTATAATAGAGCTGACAGTTGACTGTGGAATATTTAGGAGCGAGGAAATTTCACGACTGGATTTGTTGCACAAGTGGCATCCTATGACAGTTCCACGCTGGAATTCACTGAGCTCCTGAGAGCGGCCCATTCTTTCACAAATGTCTTGTTTCACAGTCTGCATGCCTGAGTGCTTGAATTTATACACCTGGGGCCAGGCCAAGTGATTAGAACACCTGATTCTGATCATTTGAATGGGTGAGCGAATACTTTTGGTAATATAGTGTATCTGTAGACTTAGATTTTATTCGTTCTCAATGGAAGTAGCTCAGTTGCACATAAAACAAACACTATGGAAAATCATTTGTGCAAAGAAGCGGAGATAGTTTTTTTTTAAATAAAATAAATATATATATATGTGTGTGTAAAAATCTTGTAAAATAAAATAAAATTGTACAAGCAAAGAATATGCAAAACATTCATATGAACAAAGGTAGAAATAGAGACAGAAGTAAATATGTATTACACCCCAAAGTGACTTCATTCTGCATAGAAATTAGTTTTTTTATTAGCTCAAATGCCACTCATATAAGATAAAAAAATAGTAATAATAAATGTATACAGAGCAGCAAACTAGTTTTGTCTCGTGACCTTTCGCAAAATGTATATTAGAAATGTGTTTCTTCTTTTATTCGTTCACATTAATGATCTCACACGCCTCCAGTATTATTCTCTGCCACTGAATGTAGTAGAATGAACTGGATATAGTTTTTTGTTGTTGTTGTCGTTGTTCTTTTTCCTCAAGATTATTTTTATTGCCAGACTTTTACTTGTATTGGATGATTTTTTTTTCTTCATGGTGTCAGTAGTGAAGTCTTGCACCACTGACTGTAAGACGTTGATGGGGTATAACGGTGAGCGTACGGGAAATGACCGTGATGTAAAAGAAAAGTTTGTCACGTCTGAATGAATAAGTCTCATTAGATTGTTGGTCTGTGCTCAATTACTTCTGCTCAGCTGAAAGTATATGCTCTAAGGGAAGTCAATGGTGTGGAACGTGGGAAGTGGGGACCTGTCAGCGGAGAGGGCAGGTCGTGCCTGGTACCATAAATATAACAATTCATGCATCAATTAAACCAAAAAAGGTCACAATGGAAATAGACAGGGATCTACATTAAAGAGAGACCAGAAGTGTCACTGTTGACTCTACTCCAATGAGTTTTCCAGATGAATCGATCATTTAAGTCACTCGATTTTATTTAATCTATAGATCACAGCTGAAAGAAATCCAGTGCTCTGTTGCATGAGACAAGGAAAAGCAGCAAATCCTGGAAGTGATTAGGGAATTTGTTGCCCATCAATAAACAATAAAAAGAATAATAAATAAAGTGCAATACACCAAAATACGGAGCACTGTAAGAAAGACTTGACCGCCCAAACCACTGCTGGCCAACATGTAGACTTACACTATACTGCCAAATGTTTTCACTTATTTGTCTTTACACACATATGAACTTAAGTGACAACCCATTCTTAATTCATAGGGTTTAATATGACGTCAGCCCACCCTGATACGACCCAACAGCAGCTTCATATCTTCTGGGAAGGCTTTCTGCAAGGTCATATTGGACCAGAAGGCCTGGCTCACAGTTTTCGCTCTAATTCAACCCAAAGGGAGTTCTACTGGGTGGAGGTCAGGACTCTGTGTAGGCCAGTCTTCCACACCGCACTCGCTCATCCAGGTCTTTATTGACCTTGCTTTGTGCACTGGTGCGCACTCATGTTGGAACAGGAAGCGGCCATCACCAAACTGTTCCCACAAAGTTGGGAGCATGGAATTGTCCAACATCCCTTGGCATTAAGAGTTCCTTTGATTGGAACTAAGGGGCCAAGCCCAGCCCCACACCATAATGCCCCCTCCACCAAACTTCACACTTGGCACAATGCAGTCAGAGAAGTACCATTCTCCTGGCAACTGCCAAACCCAGATTCCTCCATCAGATTGCCAGATGGAGAAGCGTGATTCGTCACACCAGAGAACGCGTCTCCGCTGCTCTACAGTCCAGTGACGGCCTGCTTTGCACCACTGCATCTGACGCTTTGCATTGCACACCATTCCATTCCAATGACTGAAATATCACAACTGGACTTGTTGCACAGGCGGCATCCTATCACAGTACCACACTGGAATTCACTGAGCTCCTGAGAGCAAACCATTCTTTCACAAATGTTTGTAGAAGCTGTCTGCATGCCGAGGTGCTTGATTTTATACACCTGTGGTCATGGAAGTGATTGGAACACCTGTATTCAATTATTTGAATGGCTGAGTGAATACTTTTGGAAATCCAGTGTATTTCCTGCTGGTGCATGTTCTTGTTTACTTCAGTGATCCGTCCAAACAGATGCTTTTCTTTCTCTCCAGCTAAATAAATTAAGAATTCTGAGGATCGAACTTTGTTCGATTTTACAGGTTCAGGTAAAAGTAGTTAAATAAACAGAATATGACGTTGTATATGAAAGGTTTGGACGGGTTTGAATCGATTTCTTGAATTAGTATCAGCATGTAGGGTGACTATCTGTGATCAATAAATAGTAAATGACGGAAACAAGGAAAATTCCAGCTTATCTGCTGCATGTCACGCTGCTCATTCTCTCCGGCGATCTGTTTTGCAGTAATTGGATTTGTCGCGTAAATGAAAAGAATAGAAATAAAATGGAACGCGATGGCCTCACACACTCACTCAAGAGAGCTGTTTACTCAGCTGTGTTTTCATTTTGTGGTTTGTAGCACCGTTAAGTTGCATTGTGTTGTGCTGACATGTTCCTATTATTCTGACAATCCCATTTTAAACTGGGCCAAATAACAGATCCAACACTAACACAGTCTAGACATAATTAATGCAATCACATTAAGTATGTAAGAGAAGACGAATGAAAATGATGTGTTTAAACTAAATATATACAAGTATACACTGATCAGGTGACATGAATAACATTGACCATCTTGTGAAAATACAGTGTTCTGCTAGGAAACACTTGGACCTGGCATGTTACTTAGACATGCACCACCCACCTAGACCAGACCAGGCACCCCCACCCCATAGCAATGACACTCGTTGATGGCAGCAGCCATCCCCAGCAGCTGTAAAAAAAGGTCCAACTCCTATTTCCATGGACTGTACAAAGAGAAACCCATCAGGACTAAGACCTGTTCTCTTTCTAACTATAACCGTCGTGTGCTTCAAAACAGTGTCTTATCTCAGGAGCTGACCCATTTGTTTTTCAGTGTACTATCGCTCTCCATGGCTGCTGTGCTGGATAATCACTACATTTCTGTGTTATGTCTATCCCCAGATACTTCCCAGGGCGGCATTTGCAAATGGCGTGCCATCATCACTGGAAATGTTTGTTAGGAGACCTTGAAGAGTCTTGCTTAGATTTGTGGGAGGCAACATGTCAGCAAGACATATTAATTTCCCTTACTTGGTTTGCAAGCAGTCAAATGATTTGAACGGAGGTGAAGTCATCCAAAACTTATCGTTGTTATGACTCTGTATGCACCAGTTGTTCCTACAGTCAATGTCTGCTCCCAAGGAAGTGTACTGCAGGTCTGGTGGCATCATGGTGTCATTGTGTGTGTGTATTGTGCCTGGTTTGGTCTTCTGTATGAGAGTGCTATGCAGTGTCCGCTGTCATTTTCCGCTGACAAAAATACAGCAGATCTTCAACCCCATATTTCACAAAAACCCATTCTCGTTCTGTTTCTCTTCCTGCTTCCTGTAGCTATCATTACAATGACTGATAAACATACCACACACCTTCTAGTGAGATTTATAGGACAATGTGGTAAGAGCTACACTTAAATTTGAAAAAGACCCTCAGATTTCGTGTGACATGTTAATGCAATGATGCCTTTACTGAACAAGTGTGCCATTGCACCAACAATGTTCTTGTAACTCATCTTAAGAAGTGTGTTAAACTCACTCTGCTGTTATTGTGTTGCTCCTGAACCTACTTAGATGTTCTTGCCATGTACACAAAGTTTGGCCCCGCTGAAAAACTTAGCATAAAGTTCATAAAACTTAAAGTTATCAGATTTATGTGCACATTTGAGACGTTTGATGGTTTGTCTTATCAACCGTGATCACGAATCTGATCACGAATCCAAATGTTGATGATGCCTCAGCCTCATTGTTGTACGTTAGGGGAGATTTGATCTCATCCACATCTGGATACAGCTTCTCTACCTGCTCCTCGGCTATTAATAACATGCCCTGTGGTGCTGTTGGACCAGGGGATCCACCACCTGGCTGTTCTGGTCTGATCCAGACTTAAACGTTTCAGATTCCGAGATGAAGAGGAGGATAGAGTTTCTCTCTCTGCCTTCTGTTTTCTGTCCCCGACATTCGCTTCCTGCTGCCAATTTGAAAAAGCTCCCCAACCCATATGTTTAACCGGTCGACACTCTATTTACCATAATTGGCAATCAAGTGTTTAACATTAGGAGGAAGTCAGTGAGTAGGGGAACAATTAGACTTGTAGAGGCATACAGCTGCAGGGGGAAAATAAATAAAAACGCACACACGAGGCAGCTGGCAGCTGCAGGTCAACTACAACAGAGCGCTGGATTCCAAAACTGGCACTGTTTACATGTCCTTCACATCACCTGAGTCCTGAAACTCCCCACATTTTTTATTAATGATAAATAATTAATATGCTGTTCTTGCATCACGACGGGATTTTTTAGTTTTTGTTAAACTAGTACAGTAATATGTCAATGTCACAGCGGCAATTGCGTCAAGAGTTGAAAGTGGCGTCAACAAAATAAATTCAGTTTGTGCTGGAGTGCATTTTTGGTAGCGTCATCCGTTATATTGGAACATGGCACTGAAAGAAATAATTAAGGAATTACCTCTTTATATTTGGTTAAAGCATTATCAGATCATGAGGCATCTGCTGTTATGAAATCTCTTTCTAACTGCTGTGTAATCCATTAATGTAAATCCAAATGGTACCTGGAAATTGTCCTGATGCGAGTTGGTTTTTTTTTATTTGTTTGTTCGTGTTTTTTCAAAAGATTACATTTGTCCCTGGGCAAAGATCCAATTTCCCATTTTTGAGCTGACTATAAAATCAAAAGTCCAAAACCCAGAGTTTTAAAATAATGAAAAAGAACAAGTGATTTTTCCATTATTTGGTTGAAGAAGAGCATGCACTTGTAAAGCTGCTTCTGTCTCTGTCATCATTACAGAAGACTGACCAGTCATTCATCTGTACCTCTTCATGCTGAAACTAACCTTTTCATGAAGCTTCATAACTCATTCATACCATATATATATATATATATATATATACGCATGAGAAAAGGCATCACTCATAATTTTAAATCATGTTGCTTGAATAACGTCCAAAGACTGAATCATTTATACAGAGTTTGGATACAGCTTACAGCTGTGTGCATCCATACACTGAAAAGGAATATGTAAATGACCTGCACTAAGTGGCTTTTGTGTCCTGACATGTGAATGGTAAATTTACAAGTGCCACAAGAAGACATTACCTTTTAGTGGTGTTTGTAAATGTACACCCAGCCCTGCGGAGTATCATCTGTTTCACTGCGGAAAGTCTCTTCAGTTCAGTAACTTGCAGCATGCTCACACACACACACACACAAACACACACACGCTGGCAGTGGAAAACTCATGCTCTTCACATTTTCTTCTGGCAATTTAAGTTTGAAAACAAGCTTAATCATTTCAATTACTTTCAATTTCAACCCATGTGTGTGTGAATCAGAAATGTTTCCCTGTCAGGCTGGACTTGTTTAAAATGCACTGATCAAACAGAAACATGGGGTTAATCACACTGGAATGACCTGCTGGTATTTGCACCAGAAAGTGAAACCACGGCAAGAACTCGACTCAACTCGAACCGGACCATTGAGCATGACAGTATTCCCATAAAAGAGCACAGAAACAATTGTAGTGAATTATTTACCGGATAATCGCGGTTTCAATGCACCGCTGTTACTAAAGTCTCCTCTTGCTTCAACTATACTTCAGTCAGATGTTTCCAATAATGAAAAGAAAAAAAAAAACTGACAAGGATATCTGTTTCAGGGTGAAACAAAACATGACTTTTTTAGTTGTTATCATTTTTTTTAGTCCAAATACATATAAGTTTAAGGTCATAAAACAGTTTCCCCTCTGACACCACTGTTTGATAGAGGAAATGAATTATTATTTTACTTGGAAACAAACACTCCAGGTTCGGTGCAGCTTACAGAAATATATCTCATCCATTTGTTGACTTTGGATAAGCATCTTATCAATTAATTGCATGTCAGATGGCCACACCGAGTCAGTATAATTGATCTGCTTAATGCGGAGCAATGGATCAAGTGAGCTGGAACCGAAGCATACAAACTGCATGCCGTGGCACGAAACAAATGTTACCTCTAAGACAAGATGCAAACCCGATCTAATAAACAAAGTGATTATAATGGAGAGAGGGATTAACCTGCTGTAACGTCAGCGACAAATTAATGTGCCAATAATCCATGGATTTATTTTGCTTACCTTGTGCAAAGGATTTAATTAATCTCATTATTTATCATTAAGAAAAAGGGTTATCGAGGGGTAGTGATACTCAACATGCAACCGCAGAACATGCAGAACCTGCAGAACCTGCAGAACCTGCTGAACATTGTTTACTGCTGGTTATTTATGAAGCTATAGCATGTTGAGGAAAAAAAATCCAGAATTCATCCACAGAAGATTTTGTCATACCTAACATCCAACATCCCACAGAGGGATTGCTTTCCCTCCTTTTATACAGAAACTGTGACGTCGTTATTTTTGTTAGCTTCGGTTAATTCTGCGCCAGAGGCATAAATTAAGTAGGAAATTAAAAACTCCTGCTGAAGTTCTTTTTTTTGCTCCTACGTGTATTAATATCCATCTAACCAGGGGATATGTGCGCTGTATTGCTTGGTAGTACTGAGAGAATTGACCACAATCCCCGGACTTGTGTTAGCTTCAACCCTGGTGGCCTTCCTAATCATATCACAACATTAATGAAAAGGCCTTTCTGAACTAAGAGGCCATAGCCGGAAAGCTGGGTGTTAGGTCTACGGGTGGTCCGTTCCCTCTTGGCAGCCATTCAGGCCTCGGTCAAGGTAATAATCTGATTATATTACCACTTTAATCTCAATAAACACACCTAAATGAATTAAACCTGACACAGAGGGCTGGACACGGACGAAACAAAACGGCTGAGGAAAATTACCTTGATCAGGATATGGAAAACAACAGAAATGACGACTTTTGTTGTGCGAGAGCCAAAGAGGATCATTTACCGTCTATTTAACGAGTCTTTGTCCGCGTGTCAGCAGCACCTCAAAAGAGCTGTTGAGGTGTCGAAAACTAAAGGGAGCAGATATGTATCAGTTCAGAGAAAATGTCACTGTAACACCTGGCAGAGAGCACTGGAAGGACCAGTTTTGTTTCATCTTGTATATTATATGTGTTTTACAAGTAAACAGGTGCAAAGAATACAGCAGTATTTTAGTATAACTGCTAAAGCGCTATTTGCAAAAAAAAATGCACTACTTGTATTTTACTTCACACAAAATTGCACTTTTTTTATATATATAAATTTGCTTTCCAGCTAGAAAACCTGACAGCTCGTTTAAAAGGAAAGCAATGCATTGCAGGCGAGAGGTTTTCAAGAGGCTGCCCCCTATAATACAAGTGTCTTGTTAAAGCCCTTGTCTTGTTAACAGTTCCGCCAAAGACAGACGAGAGAAAACTTCAGAGAGAAAAGTTCACAAATCAATACAGAAACGTGCGTTTTTCTTCCCACTTCCACTCCAATTTATCTCGGAAAAGGGCTGTGGCCTGTTTAGAAAGACCTAGGTGTGAAGGTGTGTTTCCCCACTGCAATGAGGACTTTATGGGTCTGATGTGCTGTAACAAGCTTTTTTGGGTTCATTCAACTTCTAATTTCATATCGTGCGGTTATTTTTTCTTTTTTTTTAACTCCTTTGGGTATTGTTAGTATTCCTTCTTTCCACGCCGACAGAACGCTTCAGTCTAGCGTTTTTTAGGATGACAATACCTCCATCCACAGGCCGCACGTAGTAACTGACTGAGAACCACTCGGCACGTTAGTAGTATTGTGCAACACTTTTCTGATCTTAATCAAACGGCAGATTGCTGATAATGCAATAAGCAAAAGCATTATCAAAATAACTAATGATGAGATCTGTTGTCAAGTCATTAATCACGCAATATCGAATGAGTTACATAAAGAAACAAAAACTTTAGAAAAAAAAGTCATTGCTAAGTCTTGTCTGGGAGCTTGTGTTTCATTTTATTCCTGTGTTTTCTTAACTTTTTAACTTATTAAAGCTTTCCAGTAAGATGTTGCCGAAGTGCATGCTGGCCGGTAGGTGGCACTGCATAACCGCTGTAGCAGCATTCATTCAAAGTTTGTACCACATTAACAACCAGCAGCATACAGGAAAAACACTGAAGAGTACCTGCATCTGTATTTACATAATGTTTGTGGTGCATTTTAATAAGGCCACTGTTCATTTTCTATTTTTTTCTCCACTGAAAGTCACAAGACATACAAAACTCTTTCAGGTTTCATTGATTTATTGTTTTGCTAATATCTGTGCAAGGATAAGAATTACAAAAAAATCTACACACTAGAGATGATAATATATCCCGCTCCTATCATACAATGTTATTTTTTTTAATTATTTTTACAAGCATCCTTTAACAATAGTTTTTATATATATATATATTTTCATTCCAACGTACCTGTTACACTTTAAAGATATACCGATCATCCTCATCAGACAACAATTATCACAGACGGTAAACAAGTTGGGCTAAACATCCGCGCGGCCCACAGTGACCGCGTGCAACCTAGACGAGTTTAGACAAGCTGCAATGACACTGATGTGCTATATCATGTTTCTAGAACAACTTCGTCAAAATGAAGACACAGAACCTACAAATGCAGCACAGTTCCCTGTTGTGTTTATAAGTGCATTAGTCGTTTGAATTGTACAAGAATGTTTACTTGTTTGTTGAGGTAACACAGCTAACCTTGTTTTCTTTTTTTAATATATATATATATACCGAGATGAAAAATATTATAATCTGACCTTTTATTTCCCTGTTTAGACATATATGGATGGCGAATCTATAAGGTTACAACCACTGTCAGTGTTAGTCTGGTCTCTTCTGCCACCAGCTGGCCTGTTCAGAAATAATGTGAGAGAATCATTTTCTTTTATCTCCATATCAGACATGAGAAGTCTTTATTTCTCAATATGACGCCACTGTGTACTTATCAAGTATTAGAGTCACAGGGGGTTTGTAACAGTCCTGATCTACTGCCCAAAAAAAAAATTGCAACAAAGAGAGGAAAATGAGCTGCTGCACTGCCGCCGCTTAACTCGGCTTGAAACCAATCGAACTGCGAACTCGCCAGACTGAATCGGCACCGCTTTGTTAGGAGCCAAGTAGTCACATTTGTGCTTTAGTTGGCAACCGAGTCAACTCTCCTATGAGTTTGAGGAGGGCAGACTTTTTTAATTACACTTCAAGGTAACATTTGGAGAATGTGTCCATTTCATTTAAAGCCACTAGGCATAGATTTGTTTTTTTTTTAAACATTTACACAATCTATTATCATACAGTCATACACTGCCTGGCCAAAAAAAGGTCACACACTCTAGTATTTCGTTGGACCGCCTTTAGCTTTGGTTACAGCGCACATTCACTGTGGCATTGTTTTGATAATCTTCTGCAATATCACCAGATTTATTTCCATCCAATGTTACATTAATTTTTCACCAACATCTTGTATTAATTATGGAAGAGTCTGACCACTGAGCAAAGCCTTCTCCAGCACATCCCAAAGATTCCCAATGGGGTTAAGGTCTGGACTCTGTGGTGGACAGTCCATGTGTGAAAATGATGTCTCATGCCCCCCGAACCACTCCTTCACAGTTTGAGCCTAATGAATCCTGGCATTGTCATCTTGAAATATGCCCGTGAACATCAGGGAAGATGGACACACAATGTTGCTGAACCTAGACCTGACCAACTGCAGCAACCCCAGATCATAGCACACAGGGTAAATCTGGACTCCTCAGACCACATGACCTTCTTCCATTGCTCCAGAGTCCAATCTTTATGCTCCTTAGCAAACCCAAGCCTTTCTTTCCAGTTATCCTCACTGATTAGTGGTTTTCTTAAGGCTACACAGCTGTTCAGTCCCAATCCCTTGAGTTCTCTTCACATTGTACGTGTGGAAATGATGTTACTTTCACTATTAAACATAGCTCTGAGTTCTACTGCTGTTTTTCTTCCATATGATTTCACCAATGTTTAGTGATCACCAATCACGTTCAATCTGGATTCTTTCCTCGAAGAAGATGGTTCCCCATTATCCTTCCAGTTTTTAATAATACGTTGGACAGTTCTTATTACAATTTTAGTAGTTTCTTCAATCTCCTCAGATGTTTTCTCTGCTTGATGCATGCCAATGATTTGACCCTTCTCAAAGAGACAAACATCTTTTCCACGACCACGGGATGTGTCTTTAGACATGGTCATTTAAGAAACGAGGAGCTACTCATTGCATCAGTTGGTGTTAAATAAGTTGTTGCCAGCTGCCAGTAATTATCCAATAGGAGGCTTGTACCTATTTGCTTAGTCAAATCCAAGAGGCGACTTTTTTTTTTTTTTTTTTTATGGCCAGGCAGTGCATTTCCTATGAGTCGGCATCTAGTGGTCACTTTGAGGACAGCAGCTTAAGGCAATCCCGCTCTGGCTTCACCATTCAGCCATACTGTCTGACTGCCTAGAGCGTGACACTGTGGGAAAGGCTCTCTGAGCAAACTTCTGTCTCAACATAAATGGTGTCCAAGGAATTATAGTAACAATAAACTACATGAACCACCAGCACAGACTGATTGTCTACATGGTCAGTGGTGAAATATTCCCCTAAGTGTTCCCTTCATAATGGAACAGGAAACCAGACACAAAGTACAAGCTCACAGCATCTTTGTAACCTAATAACATTTCATGTTTCGTTGCCATATTTCAGTAAACACAAGTATTTTCCAGTGCATTCTTCTTCTTTTTTTCCAGCATTGCTATTCAGCATGGTCTATAAAATAATCTTATTTCTGTGTAACATGTTACTGTAATACAGTATGTCGACTTCCTCCCAACAAGTGTGTGGGCAGATATCAGAAGTAGCCGTCCTACACTACACAAGATTAGTGGTAAATATTCTTCATAGAGACCAGATGTCAATGTCTGTTTGTTGACGTGTAGGGGCGTGATGGTCAGAGTCAGTCGGTGTCCATAGTGTTCTTCATCCACTTGACTTGTGACTGACCGGAGCTACATGTTACCTTGTTTGTCGGAGGACGAGGAGGATGTGGACGGTGATGGGGAGGGCGCTTTTGGAAAGACCCTGTCAGTTGGGGTGATGCCCGGGCTGCCCAGACCCGAAGAACTAGAGCTGCTGGACCGGTGCGGTCCCTGGCCCTGTCCAATCACAGGAGCCGGTCGGACAGGTCTGACAGGCGGGGGCCTTAGAGGCGCGCTCGGTCTACGCGCTGAAAGAGCAGGCTTAAAAGTGGTCATGGTCTCAGAGGACGAGCTGCTGCTGCTGCGTCGCTGGGCCGCATCTGGATCCCGGATCACCATGGTGTGGAGGGGGCTGGCAGACGGCTCCTGGCCCGCGCCGGGGTGTTTGAGGGGCTCCAGTGTGTCGAGAACAACATCAGGGGCGTGTTTGGCTACATTCTGCCTCTCCAGCTCACGCAGCTCGTGCAGAGCCGTGTTCATCGTTTTCTCTATGTCCTGACAAACACGAGCGGAGGTAAAGAGAATGTTAAGACTTAGAAGTTATGTCAAATAATCAGGACAGAGGATACAGCGCACAAATACAGTCAGTTTATTTTGAGAAGAAATGTTCTTTTCCTAAAATTAAAATGGAAACCCATAGATTAAGAAATGCGTCTTTTTGTCAGAACCGAAACCTGTAGACTGCACTAAAATCAAAACTGTTGCTCGCTCTGTCGTTTGACCATCAAATGCAGTTCAATGAATCCGATTACTTCAAAGTGTATTCTAGCGATGACACTCACCTCGGCGAGTGCCTCGGCCTCAAGAGCTTTGTGGTCTCCCAAACTCGCGTGCCGAGTGGTGCTCGGTGACGATCGCTGGGAGTGGCTGTCGACGAGCGCCTTTCTGTCGGGGTGGTTGATGCAGCCTGCACTGCCGAATGTGGTGAGACGCCGTTTCTCCGGACTGTCCGTCAGGCCCCTGCTAACAGCCATCTTGTGCGGGCTGCAGGGCCGAGGCATTACCCTCGGGGGCTGATCGGCAGCTCTGGTGGGGCTGAGGCTGTCGGCTCCGTTCCTGTGGCGTGGAACTACGCCGCCATCTGATCGCACTCTCACCCTAAGAGAAGGTGGTAACACGGATTCATACTTTGTCATTAGTAGGGATTCCTTGGCGTAATTTCAGTGCCCTCCCACTTTTAAAGTCATACACCCCATGGAGTTTTTAACTAACCCCACCTTCCTAATGCTGGTCCAAAGCGGTTCTCAGGTGTGTGTTCACAAGGAGATTGATGCTCGTGTCTGGACGAGGTTCTGTCGTCGTGATGCGCCCCACTGCTGGTCTCACTATCAGTCCTCTGAATGCTGTCTGAGAATGCATCATCCCTGATACAGACATAACACCAGTGATGGGTCTGGATTAATGGTTTCGCTCTTAATGAAACGTTTCATTGGCTTCTGCAGACAAAATTAACCACCTGATTGCTCCCTAGAAGCCGTGTCCGGTACTGCATAAATCTTCTTAATCTGGCTTTAACTGTGTTACCTGCAGCGTGATGCAGGGCTGTTCTTAAAGTAGGAGGCTGGAGCATTTGTTGAGTGACTTAAGTACTTGTCCGGTTGAAGAAAAGGCGCCTCTCTAAAGTTCTATAGAAGATTACTGAACGGGACAGAGTAATTAATTTAATTCCTGCAACTAGAAGTGTGATGAGAAGAAGTAGAGGGAGCATTTTAACTACTCTGATCCTCGCGAAGGTAAAGTATTTTAGGGCCTTTTTTGAAAACACAACTCAGCTCAAAAAGTTGTTAGGAATGGAAAACTGTAATTTGGCGATTAACTTCTTTAATCAAAGATGAAGTCTTACACTAACATAACATGCGCATGAGCTAATAAAATGTTTTTATGGGCTAAATAAGGCTAAATAAACCTTACTTACATGTCTTGTACCACAATGTACTGATGCGGGATCAGCCCGTCCACACCATTATGTCGTCCTTCCCACCAGTCCTGAGAAGCTCGCAGGTAGAGTAGCAGAGAGGCCCCCTTCTTGAAGGACAGCTCTCTTGGACTGCGGCCCACGTAGTCAAATTTCGCTATGGCCTCAATCTGCTCCAGCTCTGCGACACAGAGAATGTGACAGAATCCAATTCGAGAAATCCCATTATTTCCTCCCTCGGCTCCGACGGCTGCAGCTGCAATCTCGACGGAGGATTGATTGTGTTCAGCGACTCACCTTCATCGCTTGTGTTTGGGCCGGTGCCATTGTCTATTTCGTCAAGAGCTCCCGGCTCGCTGTGAGGGCTTTCGCTTTGTGAAGAAAAGCAGAAATGCAAAAAACTCAGACAATGGTCTTTTGATTTTATCTTTCTATCAAAAGACTTCTTAATTAGCGTCAGCGTTACAATATGTAAAAGCTGAAATTAAATGAAACAACTGGAAACAAAGGCCAACCACCAGCCAAATTAAATCTGACTTAAAGCCATGGTACAAACTGGATTCTGCCATCCTAACATGACACTTTGCCTTGTACCTACCAGTACTCCTCCCCTCCAGCCATGCACTTCTCATACACAGGTCCATCCAACTCTCGCAGGCTTGGGAAAATGGCCTCATGGTGGATGATAATTGTCTTGATGACCTCGTTAACGTGTGCTTGGCAGGACACGGGATCTTGTTCATCTGGTATGGGCATCAGCGTGGGACCAAAGCAAATAGCTAGGTTGTAAGGGTCCATCATGTTTTCGTCGCTGTACTGGGAAAGACTTGGAAAGACAGAGGCCGTGAGCATCACTACATCAACGTTGCGCATGGGAAATCTGCTGCGGCGAGACTTACTGATTCAGAAACGCAAACAGGTATCTCATGACGATGATCACGGGCCTCTGAAGAGTCACGATTATCTGCTGGAGGTGGTGAGCTCTTTCTGCACCAGAGTCGAGCTCTGAAAAAGAGTCAGTCGTGGATCAGCTAAGGAGACGAAATAAAGATCCTTGCATATTTCAGATGTTTTCCTGGAAGGTGACTCACTGGTTGTGGATATGAGGTCGAGGAAACGCTCCTTAGGGAACAGCGGGTTTTCCAGCCCCCGAAAGTAGAGCTTGAGAACGCCTGCCACGGAGTTGATGTCATGATCATTCTGATCATCCACCAGTGGATCCTCTCCTGTGGATGTAACACACCTTTTAATCTGCCTATTTTTTTTTTAATCATTGCAATCACATTCATGTAACATAGCACTGATGATTTTTCTTAAGTGTATTTCAAATTAAGAAAGTCAATATAACCATTAGGAGATGCTATGGTTTCCTCATTTACTGTGCTGACCTTATGCATTATGCATTAAATGGTTTACATGTCCATTACAGGGTCACATGTGACACACAGGCTCTTTATTTGCACTTTAGAGTCCTGTGAGATTGACTGTGGGTTTCCAGGTGGGCAAAACACAATTTAAAATCAATCACGAGAAGATGGCCACGCGACCTGGGACTAACCTCTTTCAAATGCATTTTTAATATCGTTGACTTCGACCTGGGATCCTGGAACTCGAAATATACCTTGCTGCTGAAGCCCTGCGGACAGATAAAGCCCTTAGTGCAAAATGAAAATAAATAAAGTAAATGAATACAAATGACACAACCATTTACATAAACACTAGATATTGTTCAGTTGAACGTTTTCTGCACATTTACTTTGGACAAATGGTAAAGAATGAATTCTACAAAATCCAGAGATGATTAAAAAATCTGATATATGCCGTGAACACTAGGATGCTTCAAGCACATTAGCAAAAACAAACAAATGTAATAAAAATAATAAAGCTATGTTTGTGTGTTAGTGTGCAGAGGCAAAAAAATATGTATGCTGTTGTAGTTTGTATTCAGTGTTTAGAAAATCCACCAGTATAGTTTTATTGGAAAGTAGATCTCAAGAGATCTATCTTCAGCATGAGTACAATCACCATTACTGGGGCGATGGTGATATATTTATGTGATTTTTGTGTCTGATTCAATTCAAACTGCCCCCATGGACTCCTGAGACCACCATAAATCACAAATAGAAGAAATAGCATTAAATCTCTGCATAATAATAGATAAACCATTGACATGGACATTGTGTTCATTGTCATCTACAGTGAGATGACAGTCATAACTGTGGGAAGCAACCCGTTCCTACAGTTAATGTACCTGAACTTTAACTGTGCGTGACTTTTGGTAAAATTGTGCTTCAGATGCGGCACTAAAGTGCGATTTACGCAATTGCGGGACTAGACGGCGTAACCTACGCATGTCCTGTCCCATCGTGTGTCCCATCTTCATTGATCCAAAACAATCGATTTGAAAATTGCAGAGATTGAGAAGCAGCTGGAAAAACTAAAGCGGAATCACGCTACTACCAAGCCGACCAATCACAGCTCTTGTCGTTTGCGTTGCCATGACGCATAGTTACATTTCTGGGGAGGTGCACGTCAGACTACGGCATTAGGATCTGGGCTGTCACTGTACCATAAACTGCATTATAAGCTGAAAATAAAACATACAGCTTGTTTACTTAATTTCTTTTTGTCCTTGTGCATCACACGGAACATAATTTAAGATTTCACAAACCCTCGGCTCACCTGAAAATATTTCTAACCAACAGAAGGTGGAGTACGTAAGAACTGAGTTGCAACATACCGTACAGATTGATGTACCGAATGCAGCTCTCAACCACCACTGGTATAGGCTGCCCTGAATCCTACAGACAGAATGAATTTATTATCATTGGATATAAATACAAAATCAACAGGAAAACTAACAATCATGCCAACAAGGTGTTATCAGTTTACAGTTTACAGTGGCAGCACCTCAAGTGAATTAGCCTTACGTGTTTTGAGATGACATTGTTGATTATTCATTGCTAAAGTAAAAAATATATACATATATGCAGAACAAAATCGTGTTAGTGTTGCACCATGGTATTTTGCTATCACTACAGTAATATCACAAGAATGCCAACAGGACAGAGGCACAGGGATGTGGGTTAGCACAGTGAACAGTGAGCGACATAATCACCGCCCCGCTATAAGACAGAGTACCTGACTCCTGGCACGGACATTCCTTCTTCCCCTGGGCAGAGAGCAGTAAGGCACGTAGACAGAGGAAGAGAGGCAACAACAACCACAACAGGTTAGTGAGAGAGACAGATCGTACAGGAACAGAGACAGAGAGAGAGAGAGAGACAGAGAGAGAGAGAGAGAGAGAGAGAGAGAGACAGAGAGAGAGAAAGAGGCCTGGCCTGATAGAATAGCCAAAGCATCAGTGGCTTGTGGGGCTTCAGGGTGGAGGGGGTGGGAGGGAAGGTTGTACCCGAGAGGAGGGAAGGTAGGCAATAAGTTGATTTATTAGCCAAAAAGGAGCTGGTTGACTTCAAGGAAAACGCTAAATTTTAAGGAATTTGAATTGATTAATCTAACTATTACTTTCTCAGTTATTTGAAAAAGCGTAAAAAAATAAATAAAAAAAAACCATTAGATTACCAGTAACCTAAAAGTTAAAACAGCAGAATCTCATAACGGTTGATATTTCAATTGAAAAGAATAAATGATTAAATCTTAAAAAAATCAATTAATTACAAACTGGCAAAAGTTGCCGGTGCATGGTCGATGAACTACCATACTTAAAGCCAAATTTATTTAGCGACTGGAGGCTGCGGACTCACAAAAGCCATGGATGTCAACCTTGCATTCTTACCAGCTTTCACCTTATCCTGTCATTCCTAAACTAGAAGACTGAGAAGACAAGGCGTTGAGCAAGAGGAAAGTGCGTGAGTAGACAATGTTTGGGTAAAAAAAAAAAAAGAGTGGTCACAGGCAAGAGAACCCCCAAAGGACTGCTAGCGAGACAGCTGAGCTCATGGAGAGACAAAGGGCACAGATGGGCTAATACCTGAATGAAGGCCTCCATATTGCCGTTAAACAGCTTTTGCTTAAAAATGGAGCGAGGTCTAGACTTCCGCATTCTCTGGGGTTTAGGGGGAAGAGAGGGGGGCCTGGGGAGATGGTGGGGGTTGTAGCGTTGGTACATGGTAAATAGGAATAATAATGCAATGGGTATAAGTGCACATCACAATACAGTCTTTAACATACATCAATAATATTTGTGTTCCCACAAAATATGTGTCAACAGAAAATTTCATTTCCAAAAAATAAAAAAATAAAAATACGTCAAACTTTAAACCATAGTTTCATAATTTGAGAAATACATATATTTGCTTCATGCGGAGTGTTGGATGAGAAGGGTGATACCCTTCTGTGTCGTTCAGGCTAGCTTAGCGCAAGTATTGGAAACAGGAAGAAAGACACTGAAACAACAACGCCAGTAGTCTAAAATTTCTTGTTTCACGTTAACAACGGTTGCCCTTTCAACTGCGTGGTTTTAGTAGGAGTTGAAGGCTAGCCGTTTCCCCACTACAGAACTTTATGCTAAACTAAGCTAAACTAATGGAGCGTTGGATGAGAAGACTGATACCCTTCTTGTCTCACTACAGTCGGAGAGTATGTGTCATTCAGGCAAGCTTAGCGCAAGTATTGAAAACAGGAAGAAAGACATTGAAACGACAATGCCAGTAGTCTAAAATTTCTTGTTTCATGTTAACAACGGCTGCCCTTTCAACTGCGTGGTATTAGTAGCAGTTAAGGGCTAGCTGTTTCCCCACTTCAGAACTTTAAGCTAAGCTAAGCTAAGCTAATGGACAGTCTGTCATAGCTTCTGTCTCATTTAGCATTTGGCAAGAAAGCAAATAAGTGTTCCCAAAATATGAAACGAGTCCATTAAACTGAACTTCACATGACGCTGGTGTAGCAAACTTTATCAAAGTCAGTGATAATTACTACAAGGAGTTGCCCAACACATTATTCACAACATATCTGACTATACTTGATCAAAAAAAGCGTGAAAATCTTGCATTAGTCATGAGCTTTCCGTGTCAATATTTGTTCTGATTTCCTGCTCACTGAATTTGTTTTTCTTTAGCAAAACAACCCCAGGACATCAATTCCAGTGTCATCTCATTTATCATTTCAGTCTCAATACATTTTTATAGACTGAAACGAGGAAGAAGAACCCTGAGCGCCACCTTCTCTAATTTGGATCGATCCATTGTTCCATCAAACAGTGTTGGGGCTAAACTCCTATTCCCACACTGTGATCTCATTCATCCAACATCCAAGGACACGGGAAGGATTTCACACACCATCGCCTACTTTATTCAGCCTCTTGTCTCTGGACATCTTACCTTGTTGTTCCATATTCAGCCCTCTCCCCTAAAAGGACAGAACGTAGAGAAAGAGGCTAAATTAGTATACGCTAGTTTTACAATCACAGAAGTTAGCTGTACGGTTGAGTGCTGGCTGACTATGCAAGGCTGGCAGATGGAGACGGAAAGGGGTGTTATGAGAAAACGGGCCTCTATTCAGCCGGACTGAATGGGGTGAGCGCCATGGCTGCATTTGACTCACCGCCAGGCAGCGGTCATTCAGCGGTCGTCCTAGAAACGGCACAAGAGCCCCAGAAGGGGATGGCCTGTCTACTCTCTCTGCAAAGTGAAAATGTATCCAGGGGCAACTGGAGTGGGAGGCTGTGGGAGCTGATTTGTACAGTGTGACGATTTCATGATATCCGCACTGCACATTAGCGCACGCAATAACACGCGCACGCATACGCTCACCTCTCTGTGCGCAAACAAATTAAGGCATCACTTTGATCAGTCAATCAGGACTGTTTGTCGGAGGATCACGTCACGAGTAAAGCAGCTTCCAGCACAATCCCACTTTATGTCAGACACTCATAAAGCTTAAAGCAGCATGAGTCTGAGGTTGGAAATGTTTTCTCTCTCTTTTGGCTGAAGTTAATGCACTGTAACATATCAAGGTTGAACAATACTCAAGTACAGTGCTACACTGTATTGTGCTGGTCCAAGGTTTTCCAAGGTTTGTCTTTTCAGGCCATGATGTGCCATTAGGGCCAGAGATTTAAGCATATCGTAACAAACTGAAAGGTATGAAATTAAATCATTTAAATGCCAACACATATTGTATAGCCTACTGTTGTATATTCACAAATGTACCATTGACATAAGCCGATCAATGATCCTGAAAGTCAAAAAAAAAAATATGTGATTGGTTATTTAACCAAAGAAGCATGGCTGCAAGAGCCGATAGCGAGTAAAAATATAAATCCTCATTCCCTCTTTTGGCTTCAGCGTCTCCACTGGCTTCAAGTCAATGTGCATGAAGTCAATGTGTCATAACACAGCCTCCGAGCGATGTTCTTCTTATACTGAGCTGCGAGGTTTTTGTTTAACCAGTGACCTTGCTGCGTGTCAAGTTGTCAAGTTGTCAAATGAATGACAGAGAATGATATACTTAGGTGCAATGTTTCCAAATGAGCGGGGGGAGTTCCACATAGATTACGCAGAACTACATCTAGTCAATATTTTATTTTTATTTTTTTGTTCAATGTAGATTTGTTTTAATCTCTATAACTTCATCTGTGTGTTGCAGAATCCTACAGGCTTGGAAACATTCATTATAGTGCTCATGCTGTTAAACTGTACAGGTGTTAACCAGTTAATACTGAACTTTCCACCGCACTAATGCCCAGCATAAAAGCCTTTTAGTAGGTCTCACCTTCTCCTAGCGTCTGCTTCAGAAGGTCATGCTTAGCCTGCAGTTTGATAATGAGATTGCTGCCATTCAAGTACTCCTTGTACTTCTGCAGATTCAACAGACAAAAGCACAAATTATTAAACCATTTCTAGTTACGACTGTCATACTGCACAGAACATCTGCACACTCTTAATTTGTCTGACAACTCACAGTGAAGTAGAAACCCTCTGTCTCTTGCTGATTGGCTCGCCTCTTTGCAATGTTTGCCTTGCTCATGTAGGAGTCAGAGGAGGCAGACTTGACCGACTCTGTGGATTGGCTGTGCTGGAAGGCGTCTGAAACATCAAAGTCCTCCACGGTGAGCATGTCCTGAAGGGTCTGCATGGTGGCGTCAAGAGTCTTCCTCACCTGTCACACACACAGAGAGCATACGAATGATGTGACTGTAATGTTAACAATACCCAGAATTACAATATTTTAATTATTAATTATCTTCTTTTTATGCACTTTAAGAGACAGTACTTTTAATTTTGTTGTACTTGTGCAATGACAAATAAAGACATTATATTCTATATGAAATGAACATGAAAAGTGCCCATTCCAAATACATTTTCTCAATGTCAGAAACACGGTTTGGTGTAAACCGTAGCAACTCAGGCTACGATTATACTGCTGCAAGCCATTTGCTCAGCCGTTTGACTGACACACCGCAAACAACTGAGTAATTAGCTTCCTAGCATGATGCATCGTGACTTGAAAGATTAACTACGTTCCTTCCATGTGAGGCAGACAGGAAGAGAGTGTGCATTTCCATATTTGTAACAGACAAGCACTGACACATATATACACACCCCGGTGACCTTTAAACAGGTCTGTGTGAGTCACAGTGGCCTTGGTGACTCCCAGCCAGCAGGCCAGCAGGCCAGGGACCACGCTGGGGTGGCCCCCTGAGGAGCCAGGAGAGTGGATGAGAGACGACCCCGCAGATCAGTGTCAGATAAGGTGAATGTAAATGAAGGGTGACAGTCGTGGAGACTGGTTGTTTGGCGTTACGCGTCAAGAGCGGCAGGAGCGGAGCTGTTGGCAGCCAGTTTAAAACATAGCGCAGCCAAAAGCGGTAAGAAAACAGGTGCTATGATGAGTAATAAACTGATCGGCATTAATGCGGGAGAGATGTTTTGCTCCTCCAACAGATAAGGGAACAGTGCAACAATTTGGGAAAGACCAGTTTTTGTTCCTGGAACCTGAATTAGAAGTTAGAAAATTTGGTTAGCGTAGCCGGAAATGTTGGACTATAGGTAAACTTGCTTGGAATCTGCCAATCAGGAACTCTAAAAAGCAGTATTGCTCAATGATTCCAGGAAGTCACTGCGCCTCACCAAAAACTGTATGTGAAATGTTGAATACTTTTATACATTTTATATGATGTATTTTTATTTATTTTTTGTTAGAATCAAACAAACAAGATCATTTAAGAGCCTCCAGGTTTCTGGAAAGGTGTGCAGAGGGAGACTATAACTCTAAACCTTGTGTGGTTTTATAGACTGATTAACATACAGAGTGGCAGCAGATATGCATCTTTAAGACACTTTCCTGTTCTGCTACACGACGTCGTACTTGATTGATGGCATAGACGATAAGACCTTGCACGGAAATTTGCACATGACAGGCAATGCCCTTTCCGTTTCTCGCAGGCTGTTGCGTTACATGTTACCCATGAGTATTTTCAAGTTTCGCAATTTAGTTTTCTTTAACCATGCGCTTTTGTGAAGACACAACAAAGTTATTTTCGCCGTTAACGTCCCAATAATAATAACAATAATGACAATTACTGTATAGTGCCGCAGTGGTAAAACTATCTTCCTGCAGTATTTTCCAGCGGTCCTAGTCCACAAAGACCGCCTCTCATTGTAAAGTTATAAATGTTAATTCATTTTAATGAACTAAAACACCTTGAGGGGAAACGTGTGGCAGTGCTTTTTCACACAGTAAAGGCTGCATGTGGTATTTAATGAGTGTATGGTTTAGCCCGGCATCAGCGAAATGCATCAGGTAAATACAATATAGAATATGAATGATTTTTCACAAGACCTGCTATATCAATATGTAACGCAACCAAACTAATATGTACTTAGCACTGTCCTTTCTGCTACAGAGGCACAGATGGCTCAGAATAGCACACTTGCAGAAAGCTTTCTTCAATCTAAAATGCACAGCTGACACAGGCTGCCTTTAATATTTGGATGCACAGAACCTCTCACCTCTTCATTTTCTATCTTCAGTGTGGCCAGGCGAGACTGCAGCTGGTGGTAGCGCATCAAGAGCTCTGTCTGGACGGGCTGCTGTGCGCTCACCTGACACACCTGGGATTACGAAAGAGAAGAGAAAGCCATCTTTCAACGGGATGGTTTGACGCCGGACAGCAAACACGAGGAAAGAACTTGGACTGAAAAAAAGACAAACTGTCTTTTCATCCCTGTCCCCCTGTGTCGGCTCACCTCATCCCCCATGTGCGGCTGATAGTCGAAGCGTGCTGGAGGACAAAAGATCTGGCTGTGTGTGTCCATGAACTTCAGCTTGTCTCCTCTGATGTCCATGGCGTCTACTGCTCCCTCAAGTAAGTCCAAACCTTCATGGCGAGATGTTTCCAGACTATATTCTGCGGATAGGTAGGTCCTCATAGTGCGCGCCAGGCTTGCGTGGTACCCCAAATCACAACACTGGGGAAATGAAGTAAAACAGAGGAATTAGGAATCAATGAAGGAAACATTGCTGTTAACACTGGGACAAAAATGTAGTTCTTCTTACGTCTATCATGTCCGAGACATCATGAATGTAGTATTTGGCCACCAGAGCATTGGTTGCTGCCAGATTGAGAAGATAGTCGTTGCGGGCCTTGGTGCATTTCAGCTTGTTTTCAGAGTACTTGGCTTGTCTCTAGGGAGAAAAAGTCAGAGAGACCCATCAGTGGAGGATGTAAAATGGCTTCCTAATGTACTCATAGAATGCATTACTGCATTAAACTGATTTCATCTTATACCGTATGTCAATATGTGTAGAAAACGAAGGGCACAACGTAGAGATTTGCTTCTTCTAATGACATTTGAACCATTAAGTCAGAAAACCGTCAACTCCATTTGTACTTTACTGTTGCCTATAATACACACCACATGCATCTCTATCACGGACAGATAATAAACGCTATACCTTCTCCTTCAATTTCTCCATCTTCTTCACAGAACTTCGCCGCTGTGGACGTTCGTCATGGCCGTAACGCAGCAGGCCGGAGGTAATGTCGTTAGTCTTGCCGATATGCTTCTCTTCCTGTTTCTCTGCCTCCTTCAGCTTGCTCTCAGCGCTGATGCTCTCGGTATGGTACATGTGGTACGTCTTCATCACCTGCGAATCGTCACATGGACCACAGCATATGGAAGGTTGATACAGTGGACATTAACATCTATCGCAATACGATGCGCACATTTAGAATCACATGCTGAAATACAACACTGATATCTGCAACTTGTATAAGCACTGAACTATCATGGCTGACTGATTAAGGGGGAGCGGTGCAGTGGAGGCTGGAGAAGCAGCCGTGGGACCGAAGGGTCACAGACTTGTCTCTCCTATCTCCCCTGGAGCAAAAAGAGGCAGCAATCTACTGATTCGAGTGCACACACTACTGAGTGAACAAATGGACGGGTCAAATACAGGAAAATTAGTTCCCCATGTGGGATCAATACAGTATAAATTATTTATTCTTAAAACTGTATTTTTCATCTTTGGGTTAGTGGTTGGAGAAGTAGACTTGGGTAACTGGTTTGAATGCTCTCTAAATCCATGGCTGAAACACACAATGGTCAAGTCTAGATGGGTTTAATGCGGGGAACACATTTCTATGTCTATATACTTGGCCAATAAAGATGATTGACTTACTGAAGGTAATTGGGGACATGATGACTAAGGTGAAAAAAATCTGTATATTATGACCATAGCTTTAGGAACTGAGGCTGACAGAAGCTTGCATTTGATTCTAATCTCAATTTCAATTAATGAGAATGGAAAAGTGTACCTTTCTTCCAGTTGTCAGTATTTTCCAGTTAATTTCTAATTAGTTTCATTTAGGCAATACCTGCCTCCTGGTTTTATCCGCATACTTGAACTCACATGACCCCAGAATATTTGAGCTCACCAGGCGTGTAAACATTAAGGAGTGTAGCTCCTTCATCTGTCTCACGGGAGGTGTCATATTTTCACAGATATTTCCTAACCATTCTTGTGAGTTGTTGTTCTGGGTGTGTCTGTCGGATGTGTCTACATTGCTGTTGTGTTTGAATGCCGTCATGACGGCATAGTAGGATAAAAAAAAAAACAATAAAAGATCCCAGCAACACAAGCCGACAAATCTCTGCTACTACAGCTTAAGCCCTCGCGTGTCACCGCGACGTTTCACGGTGTTAGCGAAGACACAAACATGTAAATGTTTAACCAGTAACCCCTGAATCAAGAGCGCAATTACACAACATCTGCTTCTACCATCACCGACTCTCAAGTTCCGGTCTCCTAGCAACCGTGTCTGAAGCGGACGTGCAGAGGACAGCGAGATCGATCAGCAGGGGAGGAAGGAGGTTACAAAGTGACAGTGAGCAACCTTCTCTGCTGAACGAAACCTAAAACTACTCCACAAACAGTCAACAGCGGATTGACGCCAGAGCAGCCGCCTGATAAAGACGTGTATTTATCACACGGCTGAAAAAACAACCAAAAGATACACGGCGTGCACGCTTGGTTTAAATGCTATATATAACTTTCTCAGCTCCAAACTTAAACATACTCCTGATATTTCCTTGCGTTGTGTGTAGGAGCTGCAGACAGACCACTTAATAATGCATGAGTCAGAGAGAAGAAAAAATCAATATCAGTACAGCGGTGATATACCATGTGCTGTATAATGTTACATGTGAGACTAGTTCTCACGTGGTATCTATCACGATGCTATTCTTAAATCTGTTTGGAATTTACTGCCTGTTTGCTACTCTCTCATTTAAAAGTAAACCATTTGTAAATAAGTTCCTCCAAAGGACTGCATGAACAATGAGCAGCTTTCTGCCCTTTATCTTATGACTTTTTTTAATTAAGTAATCAAACCAGAATCTCAAGCACGACCACATTTTGCTGCGACTACGCTATAGTTTGAGCTCAGTTTTACGGGAAGATGATAAATGAGTCTTAACTTAATCAAGACCCCAACTTGCTCAAGTTTTTTTTTTTCTTCGTTTTTTAATTACCCTTGATTGATCACCACCAGTATTTACTCGATAAAGACCAAGATACAATGTGAACGATTAAATGTTCAGCGAGTTCACAATCAGCAAAAATGAAGTCAAATAAGTGAATACACTGAATGGAAGTGTATTATTACATGAACTAGTTAAAAACAGTCTAAGTAACAATAAATGTTATAATTAAAACTATTTTGCAAAGTTCTTTTGCATGTGTAGGCATGACTCAGCTTTTTTTTTAACATTTTAAGACCTATGCCCTGTGAATTTAGGAATGTGCCTTTAAATTGGAGATTGAAACATTTAAGGATTTTGGACATTTTGCTTCATGCTCTTTTCTTCCTGGCCTGTTTCGAGCAGCTTTAAGGCTGTTTTTTCATAACAGCTGCTGAACAATAACTAAAGATCATGATATCACGCAGCAGTAAGACCCAGAAGAACGCACTCCTGTGTTTGCCCCATATACAGCAGATGATATCACCGCATCAGTTCATTTTCCAACTGAAGACGCCGCATCACTGAACACCGACGTTTTCTGTCTGCACCACCACACAGAACACTCCTGCGCGCTTTATGTCATGTAGGTACACGCATCTCCATGTGTGGCATGTGTTCTGCATGAGTAGGATATAACTAGCCACAAAGAGTGACAACCACACAAACGGAGGTGTTCGATTGCAAGTAACATCAGCTGGTGCTCGCTCATGTTGGCCGTGAGCACGGTGCACCTCTGCAGCACACGCTGCCGAGTCCGCCTGGCGCACAACTAGAGGCAAGAACACTCTCTCCTTCAAACGATGTAGAAATTCACAGCAGGAGGAAGAATGTAAATTTCCTCCCCCGGGAGGAGGAAGAAATGACCTGTTAAAGGCTGCACTGCTGATAAGGCGTATCTGTTGTGTGCAGTGTCAGGCCAGCTGCTTCACAGGTTACAGGTTCTGGTTTGAAAAAAAAAAAGCCTGGGCTTTATGACTGACATGACACAGGCAGCCAGCGCGGTGGAAAGGCACAAGAGGGACAGAAAAAGGAAAGTCTGTCGAGAAAGGACAGTGGTATATGTTTAACTCACTGTGTAGAGTTCATTGGTGACTTTCACTAGCTCTTCATGCATCTGCACCCCCATGTCTTTACTCTGTGAGAAAGAAAAACAGAGAGAGAGTATTATAGGTGAAAATAATACGACATTTAAAGGACAAATGAAGACAGGTGTTCACACGTATAAGACTAGGCTATTTAACAATAAAACAAAAAATAACAATAATGTATTGGAGGCTGTGTGGCAGTTTTATTCTTTATGTGAGGGATGTCAGCAGGCGTTGAAATGCTGTCATTACTCTGCACCAGAAAAGATCTAATACAATGCCCAAAGTGCACATGTGGACAGAAATAGAACAGTGCAGCAACTGCAGAACATTTCCCATGGAGCAGAGTCACAGCTTCAGCTCACTTACAGGGGATAAGAGCCAATGATGGATTGGACATGTCCCACAATAGGACTTATAGTCCAAGAGGAGGAACGGTGCCAGTGGAGAGTGACTCTGGAAATCCCGCTGAGGGGATATGGAGCGACGCTTAGCCCCGATCAATCCTGCCTCTCCTCACCTCTCCGGGGCCACTTGTCAAAACAGCAGCCATGCTTTTTCACATGTGATGTGAATTAAACTTCAGCCCATTAAGTGCATTTACAGTTTGTCTTAACAAACGCCAGAGCTGATTCATTCCCGTCCCGTGCTTGTGTAATTCATTAACCTCGAGACTGCACCGCAGATGAACCAGGACCCAGGAGCGTAGCAAGATTATTGTTTTGGAGAACTCTTTCACAGTTTGAGCTAACTTTTTCCAAAGAGAGTTTTTCTGCAGGCAGTTATTAGGCCTTTTTTTCCTTTGTGCTGGCCCAGAGCCATCCAATTCTCATCAAGGCTCCTGTCGTGATGTGCAGAGCCACTAGAAAGTATAAATTACTGCAGATTGTTGATACCGATCTAAAATTCCCATGGTAGCTTGTTCATCACAGCTGCTTTACCACTTGGCACTATGCTAGCCTCACGATAAGGTCTAATAATAACATACACATTACGTGATATGACAGTGTAACTAAGATCAAATATACACACATACTTTATGGAGAGATTTAGTTAATTATGGAGCACTGCAACTGCCAAAGTCATAAATAAATTATTGAATGCATCACTCAAATAAATAAATAAATGTCACAGGCATCAATAATAATAATAACATGATACAACACTACGATGCTACGATGCTAACATGCTACAATTTTTCACCTAATCTTATCCTCGCAGTTGCTATTGCAGAGGCTGTAGTAGTGCTTCGCACAGCCCACTACTGGCCCATATAGCTTTGCTATATGGGTCAGTAGTACATGCAGCAGACCCCTCCCAGCTCCACCTGAAAGCCAGCATCAGGCTAGTCATTGGTCGGCTAATAGTTAACATATATTAGCAGTGAAGTTATGTTGGGCACAAACACACTTAACACATGGATAATTCTAGAAATCCCTAGAAGCCTAGGCGAAGAGGAATAATAATTAAAACACATTTTAATGTCAATTTTATATTTCCATTGAGCTATCACTTTTGTACAGTAAATGCATGACTTGAACATTTTCTGTTGACAATATTGTTAGGTTAAAATACAAGGCAATGCAGATTTAAGATTACACCATTGCTGTAGTAGCCAGGCTAAGCCCAGTGATAGCCTCGTTTTTTTGTCCTATAGTTTAGTTTATCCTACAACATGAACAGAAGGGATTTTGAAAATGAGATAAACGGGTCCAAAACGGACCCGGGCCGGATGAGCCTTTATGAGGCCGCTGCGTGTCCGCAGCGGATGTATGTATCAATTTGCGGGTCCCAAACGGACCCGCCGCGGAGGTGAGGCTTTAATCGCGGATGCGGAGCAGTGCGGAGCCACGGCGGAGTTCCTGAGTGCATCTGGACCCCGATACGGGTCCGTTCCGGAAGCCGACATACATCCACGGCAGGTCCGCTGCGCAGTCCTTTCGCTGTGTGGGATGATGCACGTTTATGCTTGTTGAACTAGTGGTACTTATTGCCTCTGCGAAGGAGGTTATGTTTGTTGACTTTCAACTTGTGAAGGTTTTATTTCACTTACACTGACACGTGTTGTCGTCCAGTCTCCACAGATCACTTAACTCCTCTTTGCTGCCGCTGCACACGCTGCGTTTCTCTTTTCTCTCTCTCTCCCTCGCTGTGTGTGAAGAGCAGCCCCGCCCCTCAGTGATCAGAGCGACAGAGCGGAGGTTTTATTTTTATTTTATTTTTTTCAGAGAGAGACCGAGAGCAGTGCAGGGACATCTAATATGTTAGCATGTTGGCATATGTTAACGTATGCTAACTAACATATGCTAACTTCCGTCGAAGTTAGCATATGTTAGCATATGCGCCACAGGCCTCGCTCCGTCCTTTTTTTTTTTTTTTTTTTCCCAAGCGTCGCTCCCTCTGTGTGTGTGCGCGTGCGTGACGTCAGTGAGACAGAGCGGGAAACAGCCCTCCCCCTCCTTAACTGCTGCTGCGCAGGTGCTTTGATTAACCAAGAAGCACAGAACCACTCCCTCGAACCACTGCCATTTACTAAAAACGTATGCCAGTTACTCACAAACTTTTTTCACAGTGACTACCACAAGGCTTCCATGAACACAGACATGTATTTTTTATTCTTCCTAGTGTAAAAAAAGTGGACATTCTAGCGAGTTGAAAACTACCGTCCGTTAAACTTTTGTGACGAAAAACTTTGCTGAATTAACATTGGGTCCTATGGAGCAGTTAGGCTGTCCACTCCTCACTTCTAGGCTTCTCATTCAAAAACTGTGAATCCTATCGGTTAGGTAGACACATTGTAGGCATCAGGACAAGTATGACTACTACTTTGGAGAAAATTTTGTGTGTAGAGTGAAATTTGTGGAAGCAATCACAGTTTTAAAAAAATATTTTGAACATTTTTTCAGAGCAGCCCGCCCTCTAACTGTTGGGCCTCTCACTCTAGCGCGAACATTCCGCGCAATACACACCCATTATAAACCCGAAAAAACAATTTTCGCGACTATGTCGCGAATAGTTCCGACCTGGAGAAACTGAATAATAGCACACCCGCCCCGATCGATACGCACGTTTTGATGTATTTTTCGTGTATGTGCGATGAACTGTGCGGGAGGAGATAGCGACCGAAAATCCGTGGGAATAATAATAAAAATAGACGACAATAACAAGTAGTGGGCTGTGCTTCGCACAGCCCACTACTGACCCCTATAGCTTTGCTATATGGGGGTCAGTAGTGGGCTGTGCTTGCACAGCCCCACTAAATAGCTTTGCTATATGGGGGTCAGTAGTGGGCTGTGCTTGCACAGCCCCACTAATAAATACATAAAAATAACAAAACTAATGTAGGCATTCATTAATAATACAATTTTACAAAAATATTACCTAAACATTTAATTCTACGTTCATTTGCTTATGTATTTATTTAACTTCATATTAATTCCCTCATTAAACTGCTAAAAAAATATTGAATTAAATGATTTCTTTTTTAATTTTAATTTGTTTGGGCAATTATCAATCTGTTTATTTCCGTATTATTTTCTTTTCTGCCTTTCCCCCTATTTTTTTTTTAATTTAATTTTTTTAAATATGTCACAATGCAATAATAATTTAATTAATGCCTAAATATATTTTTATGCTATTTTCAGTGATTTTAATGGCATATAACAATACTGTTTTTAGTAAGTTATTTATTTTTGGCATTTTCAACCTGTGATTTTAATAAAGAGCTTTACAGACAGCAAATTGAACATAATATTTTTAAATTAAACAATTTACAGTAAAAAGATGTACTGTAGTCACCTGCTGCTCTCACACATTCTTTAAGTGGTGCTATTTTAGTTTAAGTCTCAGAGACTGGTAATACTGGTGGCCCAGCTTTTACGTACGGTTCCCAGAAGAACCTTTGCATGCATGACTATTGACATACCCCTGCTCTTCACAAGAGACAGTGACATGGTTAATGTAATTATTCAAATCAAATTTAGTCCTCAAAGGGAATATCTTGACAGAGGAACGAACACAAAGAAATACTACACTGCATACATGACATTTTCATGTCCTACATTTAAGCATATTTTTACATATTACTGCTGCTGTGGCGTCAAGTTCCCGGCAGTGGTCATCAGTCATGCTGTGTGATCACACGAGTTCTGCGACTGTTAGTGACGCTCAGGGTTGCGTGCCCTTCTCTATTTAATTCTGACCTTTTTGAAAAGTCTGATGACATCCTCGCCCACGTGTGCCAGACGGACAATGACGTTGTTGTTGTAGATGTCACTCAGAGTGGCATGGTCTCTGCTCTCTCGTCGGGTCTGGTCCAGGACCAGATACCAGCAGTTTACAGTGGACAGGAGATTTTGGTCCTTTCTGAAACAGCGAGGGAAATACTTTGTTAGCATGTGAATACTGTATGACAAGAAATACTAAATAAATCTTATGGTTTCAAGCAGTACTTTGACTTCATATGTTTTTTGACCTGAACTGTCCGAAAGGCTTAAATTATTACCTACAAGTCCTAAACATAGCATATGTTGTGTACACCAATAAGGCATAATATTATGACCATCCTAATATTATGTTGGGTCTCTCTTGTGCCTCCAAAACAGTTGTGACTCATCAGAGAATGGACATGGTGGACATGGGCCTTCTGAGGGTGTCCTGTGGTGTCTGGTAACAGAATGTTATTAGAGGGGGCTCTTTGGGTCCCATGGGTTGGGTGGATCATCCCACAGATACTTGATCAATTTGGGATCTAGTGAATTTGGAGGCCAGGTCAACACCTTGTGCTGTTCTTCATGTTTTTTCTGAGTTGTTCCCAAACCATTTTTGTGTCTGTGTCAGGCTGCATCCTGCTGGGGATGGCTGCTGCCATCAAGGAGTGTCATTGCTATGAGGCGTTGGTGCCTAGTCTGGTCTAGTGACATCCACATGAATGCCAGGTGTCAACGTTATTTACCTATAATAGGTCATAATGTTGTGGCTGGTCTTTGTATATTATACAAACTCCAATCACAATACTTGTTCCTTAAACGATGGCAAGGATAATGTGTGTTTACTTAGCATGAAGCAGGAGGCAGACATCATATTATCCGCTTACATTTCTGGAGCTTTTCTTCTTAGAGATCAAGAGGTCACTGTGCATCGGGATAGGAATCAATTGCACATACGCACTCACTGGCAGACTCACGCACACAAACACACACACACGTACACACAGGAGGCAAGCCGACTGCCTCCTTGTTCAAGAGAGCATGTGAGTTCAATTATCCACACACCAAGGAGTTTTTCGTCTTCCTCTCGTTGTCTTCCGTCTTTGGAGAACACTTCATTGTGTTTCTAACCTCTAGTTTTGACTTGTTATAAAACATAGCATACTGTGGGTTAACTGTGCTGAAGACAGATAACGTATGCTGCTGCAGACCAAATCCAATATGATTAATCTTTAAATTTTTAGACAAAGTAGAGGAGAGGAGTTAAAATTAATGACGTACGCCGTCTGAATGCCTTTGCTGAGAGGAATGAGGACACTCGAAAGGCACGTCGGCTGTAGATGCTGATGGTGTCTGCTGATTTGCACCCGCAGAAACTTTTTAGATAACACACGAGGAAGAAACAGCTATAAACTCAGCAATAAAGTATTTTAGTTTGTGCAATCAGGTTGCTATCACGTCCCTTATAACTGCAAAACATTTCCAGGCTGGATGGCATTAGATTTAGCAGGTGGCTGTAATGTGCAAATTGCTGTGTCCCGCTGTGTAAGGAAACAAACTTGTTGCAGGACCTACAGGCTGAATCAACACAACAGTTATTCATGTTAATACACATTATTGCACCTTATTAATCGTTCCTATGTATGTCATATATATTATCTTCTGTCTCTACTTCTTGTATATTTGTTCAGATGCTGATTGTTTGCTTATACTATTTTATTTCATTTCATTAGATTTTTACTTATATTTTATTTTAATCTTATTTTTTTCTCTTTTATGTGTCCGTCTGTCTGTCATATGAAATGCACACATGCACACATGCACAGACAGACCAGGACTCTTATCAGCCTCTTTAAGTCACTATGCATTAACACAAAGCCCCACAGATTACATTCAAGCATGTTTTATGGACTAGCTTGTACATTCTGTCCATTAATTAATACTTAATACCGGGAACCTGACTCTTGGTGGCACATCCATTCTCAAGCTCATTTACGATTCAAAATCTGATAAATTCCTTGTATGAGTGAGCAAACATGGCAGTAGATCTCTGATCACTAAAGACGTAGCCGCCGACACATGAAACTAAAGGAGTTAGAAACAATATTAATGGATGAGCAACAATAATCAAATGTATTTATACTAAATCTTGTATTTGTTTCCAACACGGCCTAGTATTTTAAAATACATATACTGTATAACATAGTCTTAGTAAGAGTAATGTGGGAGGCGATTCTTTGCAACACTTATTTTCAGGTGTGGGGAACGCACTTGGTCAGCAAAACAGCCTTAAATAGCTGACACTTCTTCAAACACATCTGGCCCAGTCATTGCCTGTAAAATTATGCACAACTGATAACTGCAAATCATGGACCATTTTGTTTTGTTTTGCACTTATTCTGATCAGAGGATAACACTGGTCCGTGACAGAATCTGGGTTTGATGTGCACGATTCGTGCATACAGAAGTTATTTTTGTCTTGAAAGATCTTGCTGAAAGAGTAGACTGAACTTGTTTTGTGTCAACTGCTTCGAAACTTTGATCATTTCTATCCTTGGAGGACTGCATTTGTGCTTTCATGTTGAAGCGATTTATGGCTTGTTTTTCTGCCTTGGTGAAGGTCAGTCTAATCTTCTGCAAATGCTGGTTTCTACACTGTAGCACCCCAAAGCGGATAGGAAGTATCCCAAAAATATTCCTTAAATTAAATTAGAAACAGACCTCACCTCATTAAGACCTAAATCACCCTCTTAATGCATTTTAAAACTTACACTTTCTCTGAAAACACTCTCTTAAAAGCTAACGACATCACATAAAATGTGCTCACACTGCATCTGACACGCACGCACGCACATGTTGCAGCCAGTCATGATGGGTTGCACTTATTTGTTTGTTGTGAACTCTCATTTTAACTTGCACCGTATGGTTCATGCTTCAGTTTGGTTTATCCTCCCACCTTGACCAATAATCTCAGGAAGAAGTCATACAAACGAAATACCTTTTAAACTTCTGTTCAGTGCTCAGTCAGAGGAGTCATGCTACGCTGACGGTTATCAACAGCGCCGGGTGTTATCATCTTCTTTTTGCTTTCCTTTTGTCCGAAAATTACAGTAACAAGCTATCCCTAAAGACCCCCCTTTAAAGCTGAGCAGGTGTTTGATCCTGGACACGGGATGGGACGCGAGCAACCTGACTGTAAATGTTGGTTCTGTTGGCTGCTCCTGAATAAAGATGAGACTGCAGTACTCAAGACACAAAGTGAGTAACGGTTCACGGGAGATGACAGAAGAAGGTTTTAGACCTGACAGCCAACAAAAAGTACAGCGATTCCTGCTCCACGACAAAGCCTCTGCTTCAGAAGGATGCAACACTCAGCTGAACCCGGGGTTTACTGACAGTTCAAACAAATTCTGCGTCGGCTGCAAAGCATAGCTCTTTTTAAACGTACATAAAGTTGTGTTCTCTTATCTTTGCCTCTTTCTGCAGATTTTCCTCTACGAGAGGTTTTGAAAATGTGATGCAAAGCGCGCTCTGAAACTCTGGAAAGGAAGACCACGTGGTTTTATCAATGACAGAGACTTAGTGCTCCCATCGTGGTCTACATGCATGGATGTAGTTTTTGACATGCAGACATAATGACGTCCATTTATTGTGACAGAGGAGAATCTGGGACGGTGCGTTTTTTTTTTTGCAGGGATCTTCCTTGGAGGGATTGCTCCATTTATCAATGTCGAAGTGATGAGAGCTCTCCACCGTGATTAGGCTTTCTGTGCAATCGGCCAAAGAGACTGAAAGAGAGACGGAGAGACCTCTCTTGAATAAACCAGCGTGTTTCTTGCGCGTGACTGACACAGCCAGGTCACATGGAGGGAATGCGCAACTGCCTATGAGTCAATTACTCTGTCTGTACTGTAGTACTGTAGAATATGTTTGTACACATGTTGTACTATAGATGTATTTCCAGAGAGTTTTTAGCTACTGATTTATGATGTATTTGATCTATTTTCTGGTATTATTATATCCATAAAATGAATGGTTTGTTCAGGCATCTGTAAAGCATCGATTTACCAATTTATGTACTTTGGAAATAAAGTGATATTGTAGCCTCAGCTGATCTACTTCCAAGCTGAAGAGTAAACTTTAAAGTGAATATACTCGTTTGTGGTCGTGCATTTTAACCAAGCCCATGGACGTGGGCAGCATATACGATCTAAAAGTCATAGTGTGCTGCAAGCTAGTCTGGGTATCTACAAGAAGCAATTCCACAACATGCTCCGGGGTGTGATTGTTTCATGACCGCTGAGCTCTCATACGCAAACAGTAAAAACTATTTAATTCAATCTGAGTAAAACACATCCTACTATCCGTTTCTTCAGATTCCTAAATGCAGCTCAACATAATTTTCTGCATTCATTGAGAGAATACGAGCATTTTGCTGGCAGTCTAGCATGAAGTTGTTTGAGAATGGAAATGAAATGACAGCCACAGAGAAAAGACGAAGGGGGGGGCGGATACAGAGTCTGACCTAGTTGGGAGAAACACAGCAGCCCGAGGCCACAAGCTTCCTTGGCCCTGGCTTCATTTCAGGTCATTTCTTCTGCTTTCATCCCTCCTCCTTTTTTTTTCCTATGTCTGTATTTTCATCTGCCTGTGCCATGCCAGTGATCAGTAAGAAATACGTGACGGTTGTTTATCAGTCAAACACAATCAATACAGACGGTCCACTGCTCAACACAGCCTGGTGGGACTCACTTGAAGTGCTGGTGCTCTCTGGAGGTGCGGATCTTGGCGGAGTATCGCTCAGCCAGTTTGTCCAGGCCTCTGGAGTACTCGAGCTGGAGCTCAGCTTTTCGGCGGAAGAACTCCTGCAGGTCCTGCAGCAGCTGCAGACGGGACTCAGACTGCTGCTCCAGACAACGGAACTGCTCAACCAGCTGGTTGCGGATCTCTGCGTATCAAAAAGGAGAGGGAGAGGGGGACAGGGCTTACACACTGGGCCTCACTTCACCCTGCCAAACAAGTGAGGCAGGTCAGAATTAAACCCACAATCTTTCGCCATCGGATGGAGCAAAGCGCGTAAATAGAAACATGTGAGGATAGGTCGAGCCAGCACAAGCCCTAATAAAAGAACAAAGTCATCATAATTGGATAAAACTGGATGTCAGAGTGCATTTGTCTGCTGTCTGCTATGTGCATGGGTTTGCATGTGCAGTGGGAGGGCGGGGGGCAGGGGGGGTGTCTAAATGCTGGGGTAGCACACGTGCATATGAGATGCATGTCTGATGATTGCAGCAGACAGCACGGAAAATACAAAATAGGTCAGCTTCTCAAAATGCATTGTGCTGAGCTTTCAGAGAAGTTTGTCTTGGAAAAAAACAAATTGCAAGCGTTCTTTCGATTACAAGATTACTGTGGTTTCTGCGCATGAAGTCTGGGAACTCGCTGCTTCTCTTTGCAGTCTGAGAATGAGGTAAAATTAGGTTTTCAGTTAAATGTAGGAACTGTATCTAATGACATATGTTTTACAGTTAATGAAAAGATACCTCTGGGAACTGTTTCTTGTTCTCCTAAGACTCCTTTTGTCATTCTTTAAAAATCATCTCAGTTAAAGGACCAGACTCCCGCCTGCATGGGCAGCCTGTGCTGGTTCTTTAGTAGACTATTCCGAAACAGCTCTGGGATTTCAGGTAATAAAACCACCCAATAAAGTAATAACATTATTTTATAGTCTTACATTAACAGTCAAAAGGAATACAAATCACATTCAATGTCACCCATATACTATTTACTACAGGGCTATCATAAATCCAGCGGCTAAGAGGCTGCTGAATGGTAACTCGCATATCATGTCAGAGCCCGTAGGGCTGAGTCACATGATGCATTTAGTATATCCTGGTATTGATGCAATGTGCAGATGCAAATTGTAGTGAACACAGATAAGATTAGAGCTCTCTTGAAATGATCAGTTGAGATGACAGCCATGTTCAATAACCACCATTTCATTCTAACTTCCTGTCCAGGCCCCTTTTCGGCATTTTCGTCTCAGCCGATGTCTGAACGGTTAGATTAGCATATATCATGCAAAATTAAACCACTGGTGATTTCACGTCTGTGGATTATTCACACTCACATACGTACAGAGGGGGAATAAACAAAGCTCCTCTTTGTGCAAGACAATAAGAAGCAGTTGGCTGAAGATCCCACTATGACAGACTGTTACAACCATGCATACGATTGCCATGCACTGAAAAGAACTCTGTATAAATTTATCAATGGAAAAGATTGCCCAGTGAAAGAAAAGCCCCCTTTCTTCATTTCTAAATGCAGTTTCTGTATAAAGGATTTCAAAAGTGCCTCCCCCGACGTCTGTGAGTGTGCAAGTGAAAATGTGAATGAGCGAGCGACAGTGAGACAAACAGTAAATATGTACTCCCTTGCTATCTGGAGATGTACCCCCTCATGGTCCCCATAGTTGCCCAGTTGCCTGGTTACATGCCTCTGGAGGCATTTCAATGAGAGCAGGCCAGTTCCCTGTTCTGACAGTCGCAGCAGTCACTCTGTTTAGCATAATGGCCAAGGACAAGGGCAACTTACTCTGCTTCAAAACACTCAACAAACAGCCTGTGATGATGAATGAGGCAGCAATCAAGTTCAAAACAGGGAGTACTGCACCCTCCTGTACTAAAATAGACCACTGAACAACATAATTTGTTGGCCTTTGCGTCTTAAATCATTTTAATCATACAGCGCCCGTGTAAAAGAGAAGGCAGACAATATAATGAGCAAATCTAAATTGATTTCACCCAAGAAATTGATGGGGTGAAAAGGAAACTATCAAACAGCCTCATGATATCTGCATTCATTCTCTTGTGAGCATGTTATTTTTAGATCTTAAACTGTTACTAGGGAGCGTGCAACACCGCACTACATTCGATGAATGATTCAAGCCCTTGCACGGTAATGCATAATTGCGAAGAGGCTGGCAACGAATTCAGGTGACTTGTATGTCAAGAAATAGGTCTCAAAGGCTAAGAGCAATCTTTCCCTTTCTTGATGACACGAGTCTAATGAAATAATGAGTCGCATGCCGGACCAGGTTCTCTGCCTGGGAACAGAGTGAGGCCAAGATGAATAAAATGTTCCACACCCAAAGGCTTGTGGAAATACACTAATAGGATTTTAGGCATTTGTAATGTTATTTTACTCCTAACTCATATGGTTAAAGTCCTGACGATGGATTTAAAAAGAAAATTAATTGCTTCCAGAGACTGTGGGAATAACAATGAAGGGAGAAGAGAACTTCTCCAGTTTCTTAGGTTATTCGGACTCGGCACAGCAGGCACAGAACAAACAAGCCGTGCTGCAAACGTCAAACAATATTATGTCTATTTATCAGGTAGCTGAATGCCCACATTGCTTCGGTATTTGCATTTAAATGTTTAGTCCACAAAAGTATCTTCTTGCTCTCAGTTGTAAGAAGCCTAGTCCTTTTATTATGTCCACCCGCTACGTGCAAACGTAGTATATCTGTGGTGGCTATGCCCCTGGATCTTTAGCAGAGAATTTAACAAATCGCTAGGAAACTATCTGTCACTGATGCCTTGCAGTGTTGCCAGTAAAGCTTGTGCACCACTGTAGCAAAGAGAACCAATTATCGCATCACGATGAGCCATTGTCGTCGTAGTAACCTGTCAAAACTAGCTTAGCACGGCTACTGCAATGGCCAGCAGCAGTTTCCGAGGCTGCGTCTGCAGTTAGCCACGGGCGGCTAGTCACGTGGGGGCCTAACCCAGACTGACACGTTGACATAATTTGGTACAAATCAAGGCTGTGTTCTGTGAACGCTCGTCTTCTGGATGTGGCAACAGCTACGGCATGCCTTTATAGTCCGTCTGCCTGAGCGCACGTTTCTTCCTTTCTCACTCCACACAAATATTATAACAAGGAAAGGCGCCGGTGCATGTGCAACTGCAGAACAGGAAAATCAAGGATGCAGTGTGCAGAATTCCAAGCAGTACTGCGAGCGTGTACGTGTCAGCACGGCAACAATCAGGCTCTCATAGATGCTGCCAAGGCACAGGCCACAAAGATATCGTTTCACTGTAATGCAACCCTGACATTTCAAGACAGTATCAGTCGAAGGATTCTTTCATTATAACGGCTACCCACAGAGGGGTGGGTCTGCGTGCTCCCTGTGGAATGCATATCGGCAGTGAATATGGTGGTGGAAAAAAAAAGTGATGCTGCTGTGCTGCAGTTGAATTGTCAGCCAAATTTTAAGGAATGTTACAAATGTCAGGTTCTTCCATTTGTGTTCTTTGTTTAATATATTGGGGACAAATATTCTCATGAAGTCATCGTTAATTTACACAAATGCTGTTGTGCTGTGCTATTCCTGGGCAAATGTAAATCTAATAAAGGGTTTGAATTATTCCACATTAGAGCAATGTGAGCATAAGACTCCAAACAAGTCAAATTGCATTAAAGACAATGTGGCTTACAATTAGAAGTGCAGCACAGTGAATGGATTAGAGGCAACCCCTCTATTTGTGTTTTGGTTTCAGGATAGCTTCCAGGTAACACCAAAAAATAAGTTTAACTAAAGAAACCTTTAATTCAGGAAGCCGTGTATTTTTGAATGCTTGATAAATAATCCCAAATTGATGACTTGATTCATGATACACTGCTGTATCTTTGCCCAAAGAGACTATTAAGTCGTCAGTAAGCTAAATCTTAAAACACAGACTGGCACGCCAAGCGGAACTGGGACTCCACTGTTGCCTGAAATGTGGCATGTTGAAAAATGCAGTAAAGTGCATTAGGCTCGTGTCTGATTGAACTGCTGTGCAGTCAGCAACTCGGCATTATTGGAGGCCAGTGGCGGTGTCAGAATAAAGCCCCCACAGCACCAAACCGATCTAAACCCAGTTTGCAAATGAGCTTAAGATGTCAGCTTAAAAGCTTTTCCTGAAACTGAGACGAGAGATGGAGCTGTGATGGCTCTCTCAGAGCCACAGAGCTGGTGTGTAGACCACAGAAAGTGTATGTGTGTGTGTGTGGGTGCGCGTATGTGTGTGTGAAAGGGAAGTCAAACACATAAACAAAAGAGAGTGACAAGGAGAACTCACACAACACCTCTGACAACCAAATTCTAATCATACCCTTCATTCCAGGCAGCTGCTGACAGGCTGTTGTCTTTTCCAATCTGTGTACGTACAACAGCACTGAGACCTAAATTAAGTTTGTCAAGTGAAATTTAACTTTCACTCCAACACTTTGCACCGACACACTGATCGCTCGGAACGTCGTCAGCCCTCTGTGTTATCCCCACACACTTTTGAGAGTTTGGCATGCATTTGAGCTAAGTTCTGCAAGATTAAATACATACAAACATATGCTGTGTTCAATGCCTAACTGGAACTTATAGAAAATCATTAGTTATCACATCACAGGGCAGAATAAACTTCAAATAAATGGACATTTTGTTAACCACCATATTAAAAGGAAACATCTACTGTATAAGCACAAACAAGGCAAGGTATTTTAGCTTCTTTCGGTATTGAGATTCACATACCGGTGAGTTGACGAACGAGTCTGTCAAAATTAGCTGAACATGAGTCACTAACTGCTTGTGATTTTCCGTGGTAATGTCACCACAGTAGGCAATAGCGTGAATTCAAGGACTTCACAAGCAATCACCACTGAATTCACGCTATTACCAAATTTTTACCATGAAAAACTCAATTTTGTTCTGGTGATTGATCAATTAGCTGAGCCCCTTCTTGTCTCTCGCTGGTTTAAAATGATTACTAACTGCACAAGGAAGCTGTATTCTTTCAGTATGACTTGCACAAAAACCACAACTGTAGAAGGTGATGCACCGAGTGTCAAAATTTGACACTCACACTAGTTGTCTCCAAAAGGCTGAGGAGACAGCCCGGCTGTATACATGCTGCTGTAATACAGCATCACTGTTCCTGATTCTCCTCTCTCTCTCTCCCTGGGTGGTTTATCCAGTCACATATTTAGTGGCAGACAGTAAAATCCTTTCATGGTTCATAATTCATACAGACAGCATACATTATTTATGGACTTTCTGAACTGTTGGCTGTGTGACCTTCTCATGCATTCCCATCCCTTTATCACACTTTATCCCTATGTGTAAATACTCAAATATATATATATATATATATATATATATATATACACACACATTCTCTTATAAAATGACACATATCACACTGTTCGATGTAGTAGCCGTAGAATGTGCCCAAGTCTCTGAATGCCCTTTATTCTTATAAAGGGCATATGGAAATGTGGGGAATTTCCTAGCAGCTGCACTTTAAAAACAAATTATGAAGCTACCAATAGCTTATACGGCCAAATATGAAGGGCTAGGCATGTGGGATTGGAGCACAGTCATCTCCAGTGTAGATAAACCGCTTCAGCCAAGTTACACCTTCATCACTGTATCGCTGAGTAGAAGTGATGGCCTCATCTCAAATATGCCATGAATTTATGAGACAATTTCCAAAGACAGACAGAATTGTGACCCTTATCTGTCCCACCCCACCACACTGCACATCGAAAGCCATATAAAGCGTGTGGTAAAGTTACGCAATAGTGGTTTCATGCAGTGAATAACAATTGCGATCGGGCCTGCACGTTACCAACCTTTCACTTGGGTCTCATATTCGGCAATAATCTCTTTGTCCTTCTTGACTTTCGCCTGAGATGACATTTTGGAGAGGGAGAGAGCGCGGATTGTGCAATCCTCAGGCAGAGATCGGCGGCTCAGTTGCCACAATGCAGCGTTTTGCGCGTCTGCAGTCCTCTCCGGATAGTTGAGCAACAATCAGACGCGAACCATCGCCCGCCTGACACAACTTCGGGGATCAAACGCGCTCGAGGTTTTGTCGCTGCGCTGCGTTCACGACGACGTCGATCTAAAAGTGTGTAATGATCTCCGTCCCCGACCACTCCTCTTCGCCAGTACTCTTCAGTGGATCGGAAAACATTCCCGTTTTCGTGTACAATTCGCACAGCCTCGAGTAGCCTCTGGAGGGAACACGGCTATATGGCAGCCCCAGTGATAATAGCACTGAGCTCCTTCTGCACAACCCTGTCCAGTCTGCCTCCTGTCTGTTTTTCCCCCCTCTGCCTCTCTCTGCAAGTTCAATGCTGCTGCAGAAAAGGCTGAATGGATGTGAAAGTCAATGTGAGACTCCTCCCCCTACCCCCTCCCTTCTTCCCCACTTTTCTTTTCATGGATGATTTAAGATTCTTCAGTGTGAAGTCAAATGAAAACCCTTTGCCAATAACAGATATGTTGTCTGCATTGTCCACAGCTGAAGGAGCAGACTGAGGGGAAATCAGGATTGGATTGTGTCAGGATCACCGGCAGCATGGAAAATGAAGCTGACTGCAGCACACAAGAATAGTTGTGTCATGCGGACCGACTACATATTTATCAGTACTTAAAACAATTCCATGACACAGTATGTGTTGTTAACGAAGTATTGTTACTCTACGTGTACAAGCATGCATTTGCAGGATCATACTGACAGCAGAAAGAATGACGTTTGCAGTGTGTGCAATCGCTGCTTTTCAAAAATAGAACACTGACTCATTTTATCTCAAAAAGGAGATACTGCGGGATCATGACCCACAAGATATCCAATTGCGGTGCATTACTGCACTTCCATAAAGGTGGGTCATTCCCAAGACAGTTATATCGTTACAGTGAAAAACAAAAGCCTTTTTTAGTTACTGCCTATATTTTAACTCCATAATCCAACTAAGACACATACAACCATCTACTGTAGGGGTCACAGAGGCTGGAGCCTGTCCGAGTAGGCACTGAGCAAGAGGCCAGGCTAAGACAAACACTCAAAGCCAGTTCAAAATCAATCAATCTAACCAGAGAAACCCCACTCTGGCACAGGGGTAACATGTAAACTCCACAGAGAAAGGAAGGTTGAAACCAGAATCTTGTTGCTGCGACAGTGCAAACTACTTCACCACTGTGCTGCAATTTAGGGTGGGACTGATTATATATATATATATAATTAATTAGAGGCTTGGTGATTAATTAATCTCGATTAATCACATTTTAATCGCATAACAATATTTCCCTCAAAAAGCAACATTATTCTAATCTCAATGGATTTTTGTGGATGACTGAATCAAATCATAGATACAGACATGAATACTGCAAACTCAAGCTCTTTTAAGCTCTGGAAAATGCATTTAATTGCATTTCAGTTCACAACAGTAGACAAAGAAACAAAATATCCCTATCCAAAACTGAACAGACCTACAGTGTAATCTGTGTACAAGAAAAACGTGCGTTCGCGCGTTTTTGTATTTAGTTAATCGCAATTAACACATTAAAGTCCCACCTCTAGGTGCAAATACAGGCTTCCTGTAACAAATTTGGAGCATAACACCAGTGACACTATTGCCTCAAAAACAGGCCGTCCAATAATAGGTCCCACCACTTTTTTTACAGACTGCATAGTCTTAGCTATGTAGGTGGTATATGCAAACAAATGACACAAACTTGGCCGTTTGTAGTCATTTTCAACAATTAAAGATGCATCATACAATTAGGATTAGAGGTTTCAGATTCTGTGCCAACGATTAGAAACACCTTACAGGATTTTATTCAAAATCTCTGACATCTACAGTGTTTGTTCTCTTCCCTAAGGCCTTCAGAAAGAAAAGGTTGTGTGTCTCTGACTCTGGCAAAAGATTTAAGAAGCCCTTCAAGTTATTCAAATGATATCATTCCACTGTTAGGAAAATCCTCATGTGGATTTCAAATGACTGCCAATTTGTTCCAAGCAAATTCGGCTTAAGAGCAGACCCTTTGATGCAAATGGAGAGTTTGGCAAGGAAACCAAAATGTCGTCACGGGATCTGCAGGTATCCCTTGTAACAAGAGATTGCAAAAATTTGGCCTGCATGGGAGGAAAAAAAAACAAAAACAAACAGGCCATCCAAAAACAACACTAGACCAAAATTACAGTTTGCCAATAAACACAGGCAAGGACCTTTTGGATAGACTCATCTAAAATGGAGTTGTTTGGCCACAGTAACAGTAGACAGTTTGGCACAGACCAAATAAAGCTTTTCAGAAGAACCTCAAACCGGCTTTGAAGCAAGGCGGTGGAAATGTTAGGGTGTGGGGTTGCTTTGCTGCCGCAGAGACTGGGCAGCTTGCTGTCATTGATTCAACCTCGGATCATGTGTCTTAACAAAGACGTGCTTGAAGATGATGTGAGGCCATCTGTCTGAGAGCTGAACCGGAAGTAGACGTTTCATCAAGATATTGAACTAACAGTTACTCAAAAAGAAGCAATGCTGGGTTATAGAACAACTTATTTGAAATACAGATATAAATCCCTTTGACATTTTGTAAGAAAAATAATTTTGTGTGAAAGTGTGGTCAAAAAATAATTAGAAGTCAGAGACTGGGGAAAGTTATGCAAAACTCCTAAAACATGTCCCTTTGGCGTTTCATTTCTGCTAGAGTGGGTAATTGTACCTTTTGAGGGTGGTCTGGAAACTGAATGCTGGATGCTTTAATCTGGAGCTATTGTATCAAGGAGCACTGGATGACTGCTTGTCCAAATCTGTTAGAACAGTTAACACTTTCCCCAGGATGTGCTTCATTTTCCTCATGAATGTAGACCAGTTTTCAGAAATTGAAAATTCACATTTGGCTCTAAAGTCAGCAAATAAATAAATAAAATGCTAACAGCTGACATAATCATCTACCTATAATCATCTAGCTCTACCTCAGAGAACTCGCCGTCGCTGGAGTCATCAGAAGGCTAGAATATGTTTGTCCAAAATCAAAAGACAGTCTTGCAGCTCGGTCAGCTTCCACATCTATGACCGTAACGTGAAATCTAACCATAGTAACTTGACAAAATTAACACATTTTACGACTGAATAATTGTGAATGAACTGATGACATGAGTCGTTTGCAGAGGTTTTAGTAAAATGAGCGAAATTACGGCATGAAACATTTAAGCACTATATTTTATCACACGCCCCAGTCAGGTCAAACTAGAGTTACTTTGGTATAACCATTGCAAAGCGTTGGATAGTTTTGTTCTTATGTGAAGAGACCAGCTCGACGTAATCAAATCCTGGGTGTTTCAAAAAGACCTGTACTGCAGCTAACCCCCCTGAACACTACAGCTGCAACACTGATGGATTATTTATTCACCCAGAAAAAGTAAGAAAGGCTTAGTCTATCCTTCTTTCCCCTCTCTGTGTACTTCACTTCAGGACTGTTTGCTGACAAGTACTGTCAAATAACTTCCTGTATCTCCTCAAGTGCAACTGTGCACTACCTCTTTGATCTCACAGTCTCCCAAAATGTGTATTTTTCTCAGTGGAATGCAAACTGACATGTAGGACAGGGATAATTGAGCCTGTGAGAAGATTTCATTTTGATTTGTGACAAGAAATCCCCATCTGCCTTTGCACCAAATTCTCAGGAAATCTGCAGGCAATCGTCAGCCTGTGACAACGGTTAAAGCTGGGAGACAGCCTGGGAGAAATCTGAACCTATCGGTTCTCACCAGGCAATCTGCACTCCAACTTCTAATTTCCTGAGCAAATGTTACTCACCAATTCTTGGCTTAAGAATGTGCCTGATAAAACGTTGGGGTGGGTTTGAAAATAATGTGAAAAATCTGTGTCTCACCAGGCCATGGAAACTTTAACACCATCCACTTATTGGCCTTTACAGGAGGAATGATCATCACATGGTGCAGGAAGAAAAGGAGGCTAAAAAAAAGACCATGTGCTATGTAAGTGTAAGAACTACTCTTGTCTTTATGGTGTAGTTACTCAGGATTATAGGTAAAGTTCAGTCATTTCTGGATTTAATAATATATGACCTTACACTAAGTAACCTATTTATTATTTTACCTTTAGAAAAAACATGGCTGATGTGTGACTTAATGTTTTATAACTGATTTTATTTCCATCTTCAATGTATATTTCCATTTTAGGGATATTTGTCTGTACAGGAGAGAAAAAATATAAACGAACATATACACTGATCAGCCACAACATTAAAATCACTGACAGGAGAAGCAAACAACATTGACCGTCTTCCAACAGACACCACAGGACACCCTCAGAAGGCCCATGTCAATTCTCTAATGTGTCCCAACTGTTTTGGAGACACAAGGGAGACCTATACAATATCAGAATCACAAGAGTCATAATGTTATGCCTGATCAGTGTATACATAAATTTGTGAATGAGTTCATACCACAAAACCAATACCCAACAATACACAATTTTGCAGCATCTGACTAAGCTCAAGAATACAATTGGTAATAAGAGATATAATTGCAACAAAAATATAAATTTACTATTTGTCTCAAACATTAAATGTATATATTCAGAAAACGCTCTCATATAAAGGTTTTTGTCAAGTGTGATATCACATGTGATTTTTGTGGTTCATGCGATAGGCTGTGTGTTTAAAGTGATTTGGTTTCGAGCGCACCACACCCAGTTTTTATAAAGGAGGCTGTTTAGAGTCATTAACATAATAACAGCATTATAGCTGAGAGGCTGCCCCTGCTGGCTGGGACTATGCTGAGTCCTTCTCTTCCCATGGGAGAAAAATTTGTAGATCGAGGCAGGAAAACAACAGACGAGACTGCAACCTTTAAATGTAATGTGTAGCAGAGATTTATGTTAAATAAACTGTAGATCAAGGACATTTTTATCAAAATACAAGGATTTAAAAGAGAAGGAATTCCAGTATGGCTTCCAAATTATATTAGGCTTCAGCATTTTTGTTTGTCACTGGTCAATTTCCAGTCCATCAGTCTAATCAGCCAAGACATTTGTCATTCAATTAACTTAATTCACTTCAATCAATATACAGTATACATACACTACAAAAACTACAACAAAATAGTTTACTCACAATGCAAAATGGAAGAGATAGTATCTTTGTTTATGCTGGGTGGGGAAGAAGAAATGAAGGTGGTAGATGAAGGAGCGACCTTGGATGCGAGAGTAGCCGAGGTGAGAGGGGTCATCCATGATTTATTTCTTGCCCTCATGTTCATCGCGGAAGGGCACGAGTCTGTTCAAGTGGAGAGTGTATAGCCAATAATCTGCTCTACACACCGCACACGATGCTGACTCTCTGCTGAGAGGAAGATGTTGCAGAGCCAAACCAGACAAGTGATGGAAGACGTAAAGATGGTTTCTGTGATGGCAGTGCAACACCTGCGTATGCGTATATGTGACAACTTTTTCAGCAAGTCTCAGCAGGTACACGAGTTGCTGGGCTTTCTTTAGGTTCTGGCAGTCTGGAGGATTCAGCTCTGCTTACTGTGGTTGCATGAACTGAGAGTAGGGTGGGTTTCCTTCTCATGTCGACGGTCATTTCTTTATTTATTAATGTGTTTAGCTTCAGACTGCGCCTCATAACGACAGCATCTTAGCTTCTTGTTATGAGGCGTAATCAGGTTTGTCAGGTTTCATCCCCACTGGAAAAAAACAACAGGACTATATCCCATATAAGGATATACGACTTTATATCAAAACCAACTGTAGTGACCTGTAATGACTCACCAACAGGTATAATATGTAAATCTGAAGACTATCATATTGCTTCTGATGACATCAGTTTAAGTAGAAAGTACACTTTTATTGCAAAAACAAGAGCCTTGATCAAGTGTCAAAATTTAACATTGTTCTTTTTTTTATTAACCTCTTTCTGACAAACATGACAGGTATTTAATGAGCATAGAAATGTGTACACTTGATAGTAATATGAGATTATGTGATTGTTGTACTCATGATGGGAGAGTAAAGGGATGACAGATGGACATTTTATGAGATGCTACAGCTGTGATATTATGTTATAGTCCCACTGAATTTCTTGTTTTTTTTTTATTTAAAAATTAGAAAAATTTTACGGATCAGTCATAGACCGCATACAATTACCTCATTTAGCTACTTGACACCAAAACAAATCATCATTACAGAGTAAATATTTGCCGTAGGAACCATAGTTTTACGTTGTATCTACTCCGGTCCGTTTAGGAGGAGCACACAGAAACTTAGCTTTAAGCTAGCGGCTACTCTAGACTGAGGGAGTCACAAGCAGATAAATAAAGCTTAAATTATTACTTTTTGTTATTGTTGTTGTTGTTAACGAGCACGAAGTAGTAAAGTTCATGTCCCCGTGTCCTTGGTTGGCTCTCTCGTTTAACAAACTAAAAACTTAGGTCGTATAGTCGGTTTAGATTTAAACTTACTTCAGTTAAACTGTCTAAAATCTGAAAGACTGTGTAGTTTTCATGAGAATTTATTTGCTGACGAAATTCTTACAGTTTTTTTTTAATCTAAGGAAATGTATAACTAAGTAATGAATCATTACAGACTCACCTCTCCCCAGCTGATAAATGATGAGGCTGCTGTCTGTGCACGACTGCCCTCTGCTGGTTACATCCACATATCAAGCAGCCCGCCTTTAACCCATTATAGGGCACTTTAACCCTTTATAGGGCACTTTAAACCTTTATAGGGCACTTGTTGAAATACTTGGAAATTCAAAATTTCAACCATAAAGCGTTATTGTAGAACATGAGAAGACCTTTTTACTTGTGTGATATTTTTCACAGTGTTTAGTTTTCATGGAGAAATCAAGATTGATGAATCTACTATATAGGCTATGGTTCCTTGCTCTTAAGTGGTAAACAAATGTAAGCATGTATTTAGAACTGTAGAACAAAAGTGCTAATTCAATGTACACATTATCACATTAGACAACATTAGGGCCACTTCTTCATGGTACCTAATATAGAAGTTACTTATTGTAACATTCGTGCAGAGGAGGAACTTGCAGACCGCATTTGACTTGAGACTGTTTCCTTCGTCTTCACCAACCGGCTGAGTGAAAACCACATGCTTCTCAGCTTGACTGTGTGGCACAAGGACTCAATTTAACATGTGTGCTGTAGTTCCCATATATGGTTCCTCGCCCCATAAAGTCTATTAAAAACACAACTGATTACAAGCATTGCAGTGTCGTATATATACTGTGACTGTCAGATTTGATTTATTGAAGATTTATTCACTTATAAAATATTAGCGGAATCTTGGTATCAGGTGTGATCACAAACAAAACTCAGCCTCTTGTGCAGATTAATCACCGGTTTCGGTCTGACAGACAGTGTCATCTATTGTGATCGTCACAGACCATAAGTCATTTTAAGGGAGATAATAATAGACCGTTTCACAATTTCAAATGGAACTGGGTTGTTGCCATAGGGAGATTTCACATCAACAAACCATGGGAACCCGTGACAATATCCTTAAAATATGTATTTCCTCACATCACTTCTTACTCAATCAAACATGAGTCGCTTCACCTCAGTGGCTTGGAAATGTTATTGCATTTCCCTGCATATTCACAGTACTCTTTAGGGTGTAACTTAATCTGAATAAGGTTCTGAAAAATAGAAATACTTAAGCTGCCGTTCCCCTGTAAGTCACACAGTTCATGTGTGACTTACACATGGTTTTGTGGCGTCTGACACCATCTATTGTTGGAAATTGGGCAACATTTTTGTGACAAGCCACACCTTTCCACGCCCCCCAGTAGAAGAAGATTAGTTCAGTTGAGTCAGGCCCAGAGGTATAAGAGAGCCGGGAACGGCTATGGAGTAAATAATCTACAGGGTAGCTCAAGTATCATCACAGAAACATGTTGTGGACAATATTTCTACTCTTTAATGGACTACTCATTCTGGTTCTCCTTTTCTCTACACGGAGAAGGTAAGGCTTTTCCTTACTATGGTGTTTTTAGAGAAATTAAATTACTATGAAAAGGTTTATTTCAAATCTTCAGTGAGTCTAAAGCTTTTGTAAAAAAATGTTTTAATTTCAAAGAACTTTACTGCTGCTATTCTAATTACATGTTTTATTAATCATACAGTAATTAGTAGAAATAGATATATTAGCAAAAAGCTGAAGATGTATCATTGATTAAATTAAACACGCAAAATGTAATATACTGTTTATATACCCTTATTTAAACTGTGATCTACATGCGGCATGACTTTTTTTTTTTTTACCACAAAAAAAGAAGCTCTTTTGCAACTGCTTCATGTTGACTCCAAACCTGTTTGGTGAGATTCATGAACGTATGAAAAGTAGATAAGTGTTTCCATATCTAACGTGTTTCCTTGTACGTGACAGGCAGAGAAATGAGCCTCCTCTCGACAAGGGCTTTATTCCATGGTTGGGACATGCTCTTGAGTTTGGAAAAGATACTGCAAAGTTTTTGGCCCGGATGAAAGAAAAGCATGGAGATATCTTCACTGTAAGTTCTTATTAGATGTGAAAACACTGAGATTTACATGAAGTGGTTTAAAATGTCAAATAAGTGATTGTCGATGAATGAATTTCTGATGACTGCAGCGATAAACCAATTTCAAAACAATATTAAGCTGATTATCACTTTAATCTGAATACTTTTGATCGTTGCAATGTTGCCAGACGACTTAAAAGCATTTTAGGTCAGAATGTTCCATCACCTGGTGGAGAACAAACAGGTGATGAATTAACAACTAATCCACAACTGAAATGACTTCCTCATAGGTTCGTGTTGCTGGTTTCTATATGACGGTGCTGTTGGATCCAAACTCCTTTGACAGCGTGCTGCATGACACAGTCTCCCTGGACTTCTCCCGCATCAGAGGCCAGATCATAAAAAGGGTCTTCAGTCTGCAGCTGCCAAGTGTCCGGCCTACGTCAGAGAGGGACTGGATGGAAAAGTAATGAATGCGTATTTTAAACATACACTTTATGGCTTTGAGTAAGTTGCATGTCTCAAACAAGTGTTGCTTTGATTACTTAGACATTTTCAGGATCAACGCAGCCTCTGCAAGCTCAGCAGTTCCATGAACAATCACCTGCAGAGACTGCTCCAGAATAACCACAACGGCCGCGACTCTTTTGAGTGGAGACAGGATGGACTGTTCAGCCTCTGTTACAGTCTTCTTTTCAGGTAACGATCCAAAATTTTACACCGTACTGAAGATGAGCAGTTTTTTGTTTTTTTTTGGGCCAGACATACAGAAACATTTCACTGTCTTCCTCAGGGCTGGATATCGTACGCTGTTTGAGAGGGGAGACGATGCTGACGCAGTCTACAAAGAGTACCGAAAGTTTGATGATCTTCTCACCAAGCTGGCTTACTCCGCGCTCAACCGAGGTACGCCGCACGACAAGCAAATGAAAACAGCACATGCCACACTTTTGAAATCCAGTCCGACTTAATTTCTACAGTTAACACATATGTTGCCAACAGAGGAAAGGAAAACAGTCAACTCATCGCAGCAACGACTGTGGGAGCTGCTGTCCCCACAGTGGCTGAACGGAGAATCAGAGTCGAGCTCCTGGCAGCAGAGCTACCAAAACTTCCTGCAGGGGGAGGGAGTAGATGCAGAAATGCAGAAAAAAGCTCTGCTCTTACAACTATGGACCACACAGGTGAGAACTGTTTTTTTTTTTTTCTCTCTACATTTCTCACAAACCACATCACACACGCAAGCCCTCAGAATGATACTGAAACACAAACCTCCCACACCCAGACTGAATGCTTGAATTCTGCCTGTAGACCTGCCAGAAACCCAGAGGCAGCGGATTCCTCACGGCTAAGTAACTCAGAGCTGCCTGCCTCAACCTGCAGCTTCAGTGGATGTTTGCCAGTTACAATCTCGTGAATCAGTTTCCACTGAAAATTTAACTTTTAAATGACATGCCGTGTAAGGGAACTGTGTTAGTCAGCTTCTCTGTTGGCTGTAAGCCAGCCGGCAATGTTGTCTAACCAGTGAGCATTAATATTCAGTTTGTTTAAGTAAATTATACAAAGCTCTGTCTGGATATTACACTTCCTCTTTTGTTAAACCTCATATCAGATTAATCTGTAACATGTCAGCTTTCTGTAATGTTATACGTTTACATTATTAGCAGTGCTGACCCTGGTGTGACTGCAGAATTGTTGCTAGTCCACATCAACACGACATATTTGCTCCTTTCCGCCAGTTGGGGGAGAAAGAGAGCTGTTAATGGTGGCTGTGTTTGCTGCCCTTCTATGCCACATTTTAGCTGCAATAGTTGTGTTGTTCTGTCATCCTCCCTGCAACAGTGGTTGTTACCCTTTAACACCGGTTATATTTAAGCGAGGAGAAACCTCGACCAGCCCAGCCATCGCGGGGCTCTTACGGCTACGCCGCTTGTTTGGCGAAGGACCACCAGTCCCGGTCCTCAAGTGTGTTTGTTTGTGCGTTATCATGTCCTCTGGGACATCGGAGTACACAGCCTCAGTCTTGGATGGAAACTGGAGCACGACTGCAGAGAATAGGGGGATTAGATGTGTGACTAGCGAGAGGTGCCAGGGAGAATGTGGCTTACACATGGGTTTCAAACACATTGATGTGTTTCAGTGTGATGCCAGACACATCCTCGGCATCACAAGTCCTGCACAAGCTGGAGGTTTCTGTGCTCTGTTCTATTTCCAAACAATCAATGTTATTGACTGAAACGTATAGGCTAACATTCATTTATTGGTTATTTACCTTTTGGGGAAGATTGCTCTTATATGTGTTACTTCACTCTTCCCACATATGTGCTTTCATTTTAATAATTTCATAAAATCCTAATTGAGAGTTAAAAGCGTGATTTGACACCACTGTCTGGCAGGAATACAGAATACACCGATCAGCTACAACATTAAAACCACTGACAGGAGAAGTAAATAACACTGACCATCTTGGCAATGCAAACGTTTGGACCTGGCATTTGTGTGGATGTCACTTAGACATGTAGCACCCACCTAGACCAGACCAGGCACCCCCACCCCAGAGCAATGACACTGCTTGATGGCAGCAACCATCCCCAGCAGGATGCAGCCTGACACAAAAATGGTTTAGGAGACCTACACAATATTAGGAAGGTAGTCATTGTGTTATGCCTGGTCGGTGTATAGTTAGAGGCAGCAGGTGATCAGCCTAGCACAAGGCTGAGACAGCAAATTGGGGGAAACAGCTAGCCTAGCTACAAGCAGTTCTGTCCAATTTTTTTTTCATACTTCCCAAAATGCCAGTCCTTTTCCTTACAGAATCCTCACCCTGCAGCTGCCAGACTCATATTATTATCTGTGGTATTAGATCTGGTGATCTGACAATCTAAGAGGGCAGAAAGACAACGTGACGTACCTTTAGTCACTTTTGGGCCTTTGCCCTAGCTGTCAGTGGAGATCTAACCTGAGATGTGCAGAGGTAAGAAGTACAGCTCCCTTAACCCACAGCAATTACTGTCTGACAGGCTCAGGTGTCTCTCCCTGAGAGGTTTACTGTCTTCATATCACATTCAGACAGCAGCAGCACAAAGACATGAATATTGTTTTCCAGTGGTCCAGAAAGTAAATAAATATTCAGAAATCCTTTTTTATTTTTTTTATTTATGTGCATTCTGTGGTTAGATAAATGCAACTCTTCAGACTTGAAGCCAATGTGAAGGTGTGTGTGCTATGTTTCTTTCCTTTTAGTGTAATGCCGGACCTGCTGCCTTTTGGCTCCTTGGCTTTCTGCTCACTCACCCTGAGGCCATGGAGGCTGTTAAGTCAGAGATTAGAGGCCTTTCCACTCTCCGGGAAACTTCCTTTCAGCGTCCCCCCATCAACCTGCTGGGAGCGCACAACACACCTGTGCTCGGTACATAACAGCTGCTAGCAGCCTCTTCTGTTATTGACTTGGGCTCGTCCTCCTTGGGGTTCAGTTACGCCAATGAAATGGAAACAATGGCTCGCTTGACTCATATAAACGCAGTGCACTGAAACAGTGAAAGCGGCAACTGACGTTTGACCTTTGAATCAGTTAAACGAAGATCGCCGCTTTCATACATATTCATACCCGTGCAAGCGTTTGTAGCTCTCCAAATTACTCCTGAGGGCACTGCTGATGTAACCGACGATGACACCCGTCTGACATCCTCCACTCTGCTGTCCTTTCCATTCTGCAGATAGCGTTCTGTGTGAGACCCTACGGCTAACCGCCGCGGTAATGATCAAGAGAGAGGTGATGCAGGACAAGACCTTGCGCATGGCCGACGGACAGGAGTACCACCTGAGACAAGGGGACAGAGTGTGTCTGTTCCCCTTCCTCAGCCCTCAGATGGATCCGCAAATACACCAAGATCCACAGGTACGTACTCACCATATCGCTTTGTGCATCCCCTGAAATGGAAGGATGTGCTTTCACACCTCCATAGTACATACAAGCATTCATAGCACACATGTTTTCCTGAGGAGGCAAGACTAAGCACTGTGATTAAAATCACTGACAGAATACATCCTTTGGGATAACTAGGTACATGCCCACAACAAAATGCCAAGAGGGACTAGCAAGAGAGCGAGATCATTTATCAACGTCTATTCTGTGTATTTGGCTTTTAACGTTTACAAGTGCTGTAATCACTGCACATTATTTTTGACGTGAGATACAGAGTAAGGGATATCAGACTTGTTTGAATGGCATTATGACGCGCGCATCACAAATGCCTCCACGATTTGCTTCTAATTGTTTCAGACTTTCAAGTACGACCGCTTCCTAAATGAAGACATGACAGTGAAGGATAAATTCTACAAGGAAGGAAAAAGAGTCAAGTACTACACCATGCCTTGGGGCGCGGGGAAAAGCACCTGCGTCGGGAAAGAGTTTGCTGCTACAGCCATTAAACAGTGAGTGTAAAATATCATTATTTTTTTGGGTCGTATCTTTCCATAATGCTTAGAAATGATGCATTCACGATCAAAGAGCTTCCTACAATTTCATCCTGATTACCAGATCAGACCAGCAAAATCCATCTTCACTTAATAAAGCCCGCTCTCATCATTTCAGTCCCGCTTTCATGTTCTCCATCGTCATTAGCAGCTGGCTTTAATATAGTAATTGCTCATACTCTGTATTGATCGGTATGAAAGAGGCCAAGGGAAATAGAGGGGAGGCAGTTGGGAGGACTTGTCTACATCGCAAAGGTTAAAGGTCACGCAATCCGCAACACACAGAAGGGGAGCTAGTTAATTCTGATGAGCCGGCTTTTGCACACTTTGCTGTTTTTATTAGATCAGATGACACAGGCATGTACGTGATGATTAGTGGGTGGTCTGTGGCTTTCCTGAACGGTTTCACCCCTTCCTGTCTCTAGATTTGTGCTCCTGCTCCTGACCCATCTTGATCTGGAGATGTGCAATCCCAAGGACAAGCTGCCGCCAGTTAATCCCAGACGCTATGGCTTTGGGATGCTCCAGCCGGACGGAGATCTGCAGATTCGATACAGACTGAAGAGGACACGGCATGAAATGTGATCAAACCGATGATGAACCTTTATCGATTGAGAAACCTTTTTGTTTGTTTGTTTGTTTGTTTGTTTAATGCACTGCTTCGCTATTTATTCAGTTGTATTTAATCAGTCCACTTACAAATCATATTTAAGCTTGTTGTGTGTGATATAAGATTTTATTTAATAAAAAAAGAAGGAAAAAAATACTAATTTGTCACTTTTGATTCACTCCTAGTCGGCTCCACACAGAGAAGAGGGAGACATCAGTTTGTTTGTGTGTTTTTCACTGACGCAGGGGAATAAGTGTAAAAGATGTGTTTGCAGAAAAAAAAACTATACAGAGAAATTTTGTCTTTGTATTATCTTCCCATCAGCCATGCAACTTCTGTCCTCCTGGGTCTAAACTTACCTAGTCTGTTTGACTATTTGTAAAGCCTGAAATGTAATGAATCATCAGCATTTGTCTTTTCAACAAATTATAATACAATTCCTTTCTTAATTCATGGACAGTAAACCACATTTATATAAAATGAAGTGACATGAAAACATTAAAATATCTACCAAATTTGATCTGATGGACAACAGGAAGGTTGAAAGACTTCCAAAATGACCTTTAACACATTTGAGGTGATTTCATTTTTCAACAAACTTTTTTTTTTACTGTACCTATTCAGTAGCTACTATCACTAGCTACATTTCACATTAGTAAATAATAAACCATTTGGACTTAAATGCAAACTACTGTTAAAGATTAAAGCAGTGGCGACCCTACAAGATGCAACGCGTCATATTTATGATTCGTACACAATATTCCACAATATTTCACCAAAAGGATCCAGAAATTTGAGTATATTGCAAGTCCATCACTCACAGCCCAGATGTCCTTGCTGCCCTCTGGATTGAGTTGGGAACCAGTGGACCTCTGAACATAACATGTGCAGCTGGCTTTATTCAGTACTGGCCACAGCAGTAAAAGATTGCACTGATGCATAATGCTATAGTCTGTGTTGTTATTCTGCAGAAAGACTACTTCTGCTTAAAGCACCTTGTCCAGAAAAATCTTAGATAAGATTAAAATGCAGGGTTTTTTACTTATCTTGAAATATTATACATTATTGAATTAGTTCTTGGTAAGGCACCTGCTTCTACCACAGTTTCTATGACAAGATGCATTGGCGTGTAAACCCACCTATACAATCGTTAAATGAAGGAGTACTCCTATTAGTTCATATTAGAGGATCGTTTGATTTGAATTAGCCCTCTGTCTTGATTTGCATGTTGTTGGCTTCAGATCACATAGGCTAATGTGATTATGTGCAGTTATCGTGCGCTGCAGCCCGACCCACGCACAGCAGCCTCCTCTTACAGCGATGCGTCAGGACGCGGCGCGGAAAGAGTTAAACAGATGTGGAAGCGAGCGCCGAGCTGCCATGGATCCACCTTCACGGAGATGCGGCGCCTCCTCACACAGCTGACTGGGAAACACAGGTAGTCTGTCCGAACGGGCTCTCGGCGTACTTGTTGATCTTCGGGCGAAATGCGGAGCAGGAATCCGGCGTCTAGGCAGCGTAGACGGTGCTGAAGATCTTTCTGCCATGTCGGAGGCAGAGGAGGGGGAAATGGATTGGGTTAGACCCTGGCAATAGTAAACCAATAACGGCGCCTCCTTCTTTTTTTTTTTTTTTTAAATGCTACTGATTCATCTCCGTTTGTGGCGGCGGATTGATTGTCCACAGAGCGGTACGCGCAGGTTTGATTCAGTGCAGGATGACAACAACTCACTACGGTATTTTTAAGCTTATTTCCTTCTCTGGACTTTGAATCATATGCAACCTTTCAATTGTAATAGCTCATCAGTGGCATGTACGAACACTCTGCATTCAAGCTGCACCAATATGGAGCAGGCAGCCTTTGAAAAACATGAGAAATGCTTAACGATGGAGGATGGATTTGCATTCTCTGTAGGTTACTCTCTTATAGACGATTAAACATCCCAGCTTATGTCCACTCTCTGTGGAACAGTACAGTGTGTTCACAGGAAGGAGGATGTTTGTTTTGTGACCTGTTATGCTGAACTGATTCATGGAAGCCTTGACTTGGATAAAACAGGAGGGAGGAGGCTCCTTCACATTTATTTCCTTTTAGTGTTTCCTGCAGCTCGTTAGACCAAACACGTGTGCATGTTCAATTATACACCCTGTGTTAATCTTTATTTCGCATGCACATAGTAATGTGTGTTGTCCCGGGGCCTAATTGTGTTTGTGAAGTATTAGAAACTTTGTGTGACTGTTATCAGTGATCACATCTGCAGGCCTGATGTGTTGTTGGGGTTTCCGTGCTCTCATCATACGAACCTAAACACACTAGCATGAGCATTGTGCACCTTGTGCCAAATCAAAGGTTGTAAACGATGGACAAAATATTGGCCTCTTTGTCAGGGGCTCTAATCTAGGCTTCTCGTCACTTAGCCTGCCTCAGCGTTTCCCCCAAGGGAGCTCACTGTGATTCAGGGAGTGAGCAGCGCTTCCTGGTGTTTCAGCACCATTGGACTGGACAGCGCTCACTCTGTACCGTAGTCATCACTCTGGTGGGATGAACAACACTGTATGGGCGTCATATGAGAAGCCAGGAAGCCGGGGGTGACAAAGATACAGAAGAATAAGTTAAATCTGGAAAGCCTGGCCTACATCTTTCCCTCAAGATTGAGTGCTGCCGTGTAAGAAATGCAGAAATAGTGTATGCTACGGAGGAGATGTCAACACAATTGAAAGTTGTAAGAACTTGTTATTTCCAACATGTTCTCTCTTAGGGCCATTTGTTGTGGTTCCCAAATATTTTCCCCGTTAGACCATTAATAGAAATGTATGACTCTGCACACTGGCTTTAGGCATGACTCATCTGCTTGGGAGGAATGTTTACTACTGGTTTAGGAAAGAATTTAAAATGAACTCTGAGAAGATTATGCAGTGTGGATGAAGTGATGAAATTAAATCCAGAGATAACAAATAAATGCTGCCCATTAAGCTTCTGTTTTTGTCTCAGTGACAAACCTGAGTGCATTTTAAAGCAGTTTCGTAAGTTGTGGGAAATTGTTTTTTAATGAGGCTTTTTCTCTGCACCTGGTTTGATGATAGCAATGCAATAATAAGCCAGGCTTCAGTTTCTTGCCTTGTTAATATGTGTGAGTCATCTCAATAACCTCCATCTGCTCACCAAGGATAGGTTTATTGTTGATTCAGAAAAGAAGCAGAAGGGGGAAAAAAAGTCAAACTGAATACTGCTATAAATAATACTACCGGTATTTAATAGTAAAATATATTGAAACCTTGCGATGCAGAATATGCAGAAAGTCAGTGTTTCCTGTTTTTTTTACTTTTTTAGATTGTTTCATTTGAAGGATTTAAAGTGATAGAGCATTTTACAAGAGATAGACACAAACTAGAGAAGTTGGGAAAACAAGGATGAGTTCATGTAATAAAAATAATTTCAGTGTCTTGTCTTGAATCATCTTTTAACCCCTGCCCTGCATGGAACCAAAGCCACAGCCTTCATGCCACCAGATATTTGCCAAACCTTATAATACTGATGGTTTGTTTTTGTACCATGATTCCTTTAGATACCACAATGAATGAAAAGAAGATCAACTGTAGTCCATAACCCTGGCTGTGTACATGCTTCCTCAACCTAAAGTCATCATGGAGAAGTCGTTGGCCGAGTTAAACAAAGCCAGCTCCAGGTCAACGTCCTCGCTGCCCCCTGAACCGGTGGACATCATTCGCAGCAAGTCGTGTTTCCGCAGGGTCAGGCTAAATGTCGGGGGTCTCCCGCATGAAGTCTTGTGGCGAACGTTAGACAGGCTCCCACGAACGCGCTTGGGAAAGTTAAGAGATTGTAACTCCCACGACTCCCTGATGGAAGTGTGCGACGACTACAACCTGGAGGAGAACGAGTACTTTTTCGACCGGCACCCGGGGGCCTTCACGTCAATTCTGAACTTCTACCGCACGGGCAAGCTGCACATGATGGAGGAGATGTGCGCCCTGTCGTTTAGTCAGGAGCTCGACTACTGGGGCATCGACGAGATCTACCTGGAGTCGTGTTGCCAGGCCAGGTACCACCAGAAAAAGGAGCAAATGAACGAGGAGCTCAAAAGAGAGGCCGACAATTTAAAAGACAGGGAGGGAGAAGAATTTGACAACACCTGCTGCGCCGAGAAGCGAAAGAAACTCTGGGATCTCCTGGAAAAGCCCAGCTCGTCTGTTGCAGCGAAGGTAATTGCCGTGGGATGTTGAGTGTGAGTGTGTGATTGATTTAAACAATCATCTTCTGACATGATGATGATATGTGCAGGCCAACAGATGCATATTTTTTTTTTTTTTTCTGTGGATGGCAACGTCTGTCTGTCGACCACTTTGGTCCAGTGACTTAAACAACTCCCCAACTACTGGAGGAAGCATTTTATACACACAAAGTTTATGATCCAATTAGGATGAATTGTTCCAGTCCCTATAGCGTGTATGCTAGCAATATTTTTACACTCTGTTTGTTTTGGGGGGGTTGCATATTTCAGATATTTGGGTTGTGATCCTGGAACGTCCACGAGCGACTAGTCAAACAAACCAGAGTGTAGCGTTGGGTAACAAACAAATTGCTTTCTATACTGGCCATTAGTCTTGTAATATACACGTATTTAATCTTTACTGAGGGATGGCGTCATTTTGCACAGAAAAATATCACATTTGTGTGACTGTCCAATTTTGGATCCATAAAACTGAAGCCTTTTTAAAAGGCATTTACAGTTGCTCAAAATTGACCAATCAGGACAAGTCTGAATGTTTTTCTCTTTTCCTGTGTTGTGAGTGCTCTGAGCTTGGAAAGGATGGACCAGTAGAGAAAACCCGTCAACATGATTTATTAGTACGGGATATGTGTGTGCTGTTATCCATTAGTGCCATTAGTGTTATTTAAGAACTGGAAAGAAACCGTCTGAACAGTCGGATGAGTTTAGCAGCGGAAAAATGAAAATGGCTGTCTGGATTCACACCGCGTAAGATTCATCATCTGCATCTGCTATTGCTCCTAATATCAAACCAAGTGTCAGTTGCTATAGCATCAACCCTAACCATTACCCTGCACACAAAGCAGACTTTCAAATGCACACAGGATTTGCAGATTTACATGCACAGACGCATGCTCAGATCGGCCATACATCAATATAACATTTCAGCGTCACACAGCTTCCAACACTCTCTGAATAAAATACATTTCTGGCTTTTGAAGTAATTTCTTTGCATTATCCTCCACGTTCTGTTAGTTGTTTGTCTGTGACAGCAACACTCATCATTCTCAGACAATTGGATTTGAGAGCCTTCGCAGAAGGCTGGGGATATTGAATTATATCTTGGTGTGCACATAAACAAAGGAGTCAGAAATGATTTGGGATCATTTGAATCATTCAGATAAATCAGTGCGTGTGAGAAGGCGGCTTTGACATGACATTATTGCACAACTAGCAGGAGAGACATGTTGGAAACCCAGAAAAGGTTAGTTGGTAAGGTTAGCTCAAGATTAAGTCTGAGAAAGCAGCCAAGTCATACTGAGCAGCTCAAGCACTTTATTAGCAAAGAATATATATAAAAAATATTAATTTGACAGCACAGCAGCTGCTAGAATTAAAACACCTTTTGGCTGTTAATATTATGCAGTATCTGGTTGAATGAGCACGTAGCCCTGCATTTTGTTTGTAACAGCCATCTGTTGAATACTTACGTCCCTCACTCTAGCGCACGTTGTTTCCTTATCTGAAGGCTACATCTGCCGACTCCTGTCCTATCAGCTGTGCTCACGTTTAGTCGGTGCAAAAGATATGTTTGACCCCCTCACTGAGAGCCACACCTGCTTCTGCAACCTGGGAGACCGCACCAGCGCTAAGCACGAGCAACCTTTGATCGCACTCTCCTAGGATGGACTGGAGCGATCAAAGAGGAGGCTCTCTCTTTCCAGTGCCGTGTTAGGGGAAGAGCCAGCGCTTGTTTGGCTTGCGGGAAATGGAAATGGAACTATTAGCAATTTGTGCTGGCTTGATGCTTTGCAGCGAGGATTCGTGAGAACTGTCAGCAGATCGAGACGAGTGCTGCGAGTCTGTCAGTGAATTGTCTTCTTCATAGGAATCAGAGACGCACAAAATCAATGACTATTGTGTTAGAGCTAAGAAAGTGCTGTAGCCTACAAAAGGGAGATGACCGCTCTGATTCAACCGCACGTTGCTGTGTCCATTATCGCACCCTGATAAATATCTGTGGCAAAGCGCTTTGGAGCGCTTGACCCATATGGATACGCCACTTCACTTGGAACAATGACACAGCAGATGGCTTATTCATTGTGCTTCCTGCAGATCTATATATCTTCCCATCAAGATATTTAGTGTGTACAATAAAACACACATCTCTTGGTTTGGCATCGTTATAATAGGGTGGAGGATAGTGAGCCAGAGAAAAACCTCCACACAGAGTTTATTAATTCCTAATTAGCTTAAAAGGGCAACGTGAAACCACAGACCCAGCTGCTAAAAGCACTAGTTGGGTGTGATGCGTCGTCTTAGGCATTTTTTTAATAGACTGGAGCAACTTGTGGGCTAGTTGAGTGGTCCAGCTTCAACCGCAAACTGTCCCAGTCCTGGCTCATCAGCCGTGCTCTCCCATCCTGGGCCAGAGATGGGAATGCACGCGCAACATCCCATAAACAGCTGATGAATGGTAGAAATGAGCAAAAGTTTATCATTACTGAAGGAGTGTGTCTATTGAACATTAGAGTAGGTCTATTTGTAGGTCTGTATCTGCGCGTGTGTAATTGCACGTCTGCTCAGTTCCTGTCTGCACAAAGCAACACTAGAAGGTCGATAGCAGCTGCGATATTTCTCAAGATGTTCAGGGAAAAAGACCGTGCCCGTGTTCTTTCTTCCTCTTATTCCTTCGCTGCCTCATATCTCTCCTTCCTGCCTCTTTTCTTCAGGCTCCTCTGCTATACCTCTGACTAAATGTCAGGGAAATGTCACATTAATTATTCTCCAGGAGACTCTGGGCCCAATTTGAAGCTTCCCTTCTCTCTGTTTACATTCTTTGGAAGCCGCAGCATTGTATGCCTCTTGCTCAAATCAGATTTGAGTCATCATGAAATAAGATTGTGTCTGACCACTGGGAAAGCAGTTCCTAATAGTCAGATTGGCGCCGAGAAAAGCCTTCTCCACCTGCTGTGGCTGTCAATAAAAAAACAAACTACTGTATTATTGGCCATAGGATTAGAATGAGTTTTCATTAAAATTAGATTCCATCTGATGAGACGTGGAGGGCAATATTATCAAGGGTTTGGCTATAAAATGATTTAAAGAAGAAACCAAAGCTGAAAATAAATATCGCAGTCATTTTTGTCGTTCATGCATCTGGAGACAGAGAATTAACAGTTCCCACTCCGTCAGTGGGCATTGTGCATCAGATGGCAGGCAACAAATTTCAATTATGCTCCTCTCATGTCACACTTATGATGAGGTATAAACGTGGTTTGGCTATGTCCCTGCTCATAAGTCAGTCTGCAACAGAATCTGTGGCATGAAGCAACCAGACTAGAATTTATTGCTGCTTCTGACAGCTGGAAAGTCACAGCTAGTCAGATGATGTATGGGAAGTCATAAAAAACAAGACACATTCATGGGCTGGATCCTCCACTGCCTGGATTCTCAGACTGAATGTCTCATAAAAGACCAGCAACCCTCTGTACAGTTATAAAGAATCCAAATGTCTATGAATATATTCATTCATTTTCTGTAACCACTTGTCCTGTGAAGGGTCATGGGGTGGGGGGACTGGAGCCCATCCCAGGTGTCATCAGGCGAGAGGCATGTAGGGTACACCCTGGACAGGTCGCCAGTCTATCACAGACAACCATTCGCACACCTACGGCCAATTTAGAATCACCTATTAACCTAATAAGCATGTCTTTGGATGGTGGGAGGAAGCTGGAGTACTCGGAGAGAACCCATGCAGCTCCAACTCCACACAGAAAGGTCCCAGATGGAACTGAACCGGAAGTTTTTGAGCGCTGCATAGTGCATATTCTTCACCGGTTCACCATGACCTTCACATGTATTTTAAGAGCCTTGAATAGTTTTTAACAGCTATGAGTTTTAGCTCGTCATAGCATTAGGACAGCCCCTGCCAAGATTTCAGTGCTCCTTTTTGTCTGGACACTTTGGTATGTATTTAGGTAGTAACACATATTCACACAGAACCTTCTCTAAGTTTATTGTGGTGTTCCCCAAGTGTCCATTTTGGGCACACTAAAGTTTTAATGCTTTGCTTTGGTCAGTCTAGCAGTCTAACTTGGCTGTCTTGCCTGTTATCAAATGTCCCAAAACATCTTAAAACTTGATAAAAATTATAATTTTATCCTCTTGGCTAGGTTGTCTGTCACAGTTTTGAGGATTAATGTTATCCAGACATATTGATTAATAGCAGTCCATCTCTGAGAATTGTGGCAAAGAAATTTAACAAGATGTTTTTTTGTTTTGTGTTTTTTTTCTGACTTTTACAGTCTTGTTAAATTTTTTGTGAATTCCTCAGTGAAAAGCGCCAGAGGAACTCGTTCTTACGTTGTGATTTAACATTAACTATTTCCAGTTCATTTGTATCTAGCACATGTATCTAGCCTCATGCCATCTAATAAACTCTTCCGTTACTTTGTGTGGAATAGCACGTTTACGTGAGACAAAGGCAGAGACACAGCCTTCAGTGCAGAGAACAAAGCACATTCCTAATCTCGTACGTCCTGACAACCGTTTCAGGGACTGCCAATGAATATTTTAAGGCACCCTGTCAAAGTTTTGTTATCCAACTTAGTGGAGATAGTGCTTCGGTATCGGCTTTGATGTTGCTGCGATTTGATCGTGAACATCATAACATTGTAAGTCGACAAAGTAGCTGCAGGGTATAGTATAGCTCTAAGTCCTACATGTTTCAGAGACCACAGAGAAGGACAAAGAAGGTGAGTATCAAGTCATGTTTGTTTCCAGCAGGAAGCTGTCGAGTGACCACGCAGTACTGAAGTCATCAATTGTGCTTGATAGGAGATTAGGGGGAAGTAACGTATCAGGGTTTCCCAGGTTATTTGTCCGTGTTGTATGGGTTTGTGCGGTGCAGAGATGTAAGCTGGGATCATATGTGCTTGAAGATTGAGTGCCCCAGCGATTGCTTTCATGCTGGTTGCTCTCTCCGCCTGTCACACCGTCTCCTTGTCAACAGCAGTGCCTCTTATTGTCTCTTGTTACTTGCCCTGAAGTCAGATTGAAAAGCAGCTATAAAGCCTCTACTGCAACCTCAGAAGGTTAAAGCTGAAATAAACTCATAACCTTATATGCTATCTGGCCCATATTTTCGGCTTTATTGAAAATGGAGCGCAAAGGGAACTGATTTTCCGCTCTGACCTTTGACCGTTTTTGTTGTCACAATTATGCAAATTGAACCAACATTTGCCAAGTGTGCAGTTTCTCATGCAGTGAAATACAATCTGTGGAGTTTGTAATGGAGTTAAATGTAAAAATATCTCACTGTCTCCTCTACATTCCCTTTCTCTATACCCCCAGCCTCTGTAACACATGCACACACAGCCACCCAGACTACACAGACACATAGTGAAAGGCTCACAAAATTAAGGCTGACATTCACAGTGAAACTGTCTTTAAATTAATATAATTAATAGCGTTACTTACCTTTCTAATGTACGTGTCAAGATGTATTAGTGAGGTATTGTGACAGTAAAATGACTTACACATCCTACTCACCGACTTTAAAGGCTTGAGGACTAAAGTGTAGGAGTCAGAGCTGCTGGTTTTAGACTCAGTGAACCTTTTTGAAAAAAACAACAAAACCATTTTCATTCATTTATTCATTCATCTTCTGAGGGTCGCGGGGGGTACACCGTGGACAGGTCACCAGTCGCAGGGCTAACACAGAAAGACAGACAAGCATTCACACTCACACCTACGGCCAATTTAGAATCACCAGTTAACCTAACAAGCATGTCTCTGGACGGTGGGAGGAAGCCGGAGTCAAAACCATATTTTTGGACTAAATTAGAATGGCACTGAAGATTTTGTCTCACGTGTCCAAGAAACTTTTACAGCCAGAGAGCGGCAGAACTTTTAGCCAGATGGACGATGGCACACGGAGGACTTATGTATCTGCTGAGAAATTATGACGATGATCTTTTAATGCAGAAAGATGGCTGCCTTCCTTATCCTGCATCCTGATTGCCAACGGCATTTGCATATCTCAGCCAACAACAGTTTGGTGCATCAGAAAATCCAGTTTAAAAAAATCATGTTGAAGATGCTGCCGCTCATATATAGAGAGGAGTCGATCAGCTTTTTGGGAGAAGAAATAAAAATAAAAAAATAAAAACATTCTTAACAATGTGGCAGCCAAGTCACTTTGGTTGAATTGACAAGAACATATTTGTTTGATATTGTGTCTTGAACTTGAATTTCCTGCTTTTTGGGCATTGCGAGTGAGCGGGACAAGCTGTGGACACAACACTGACATATTATCTTGTCTCTGTTCGCAAATAGTTGCCTATTAGTATTTCAAATAATGCACAGGTGGCGGCTCTGTGCTCTGAGTGTACACGTAACTCTATGAACAAATGGATAGGACAAATGCAATGAAAATCAGTGTTCTACTGGGAAACTTTTGGACCTGGCATTCATGTGGATGTTGCATCTAACACCCACCTAGACCAGACCAGGCACCCCCACCCCAAAGCAATGACACTCATTGATGGCAGCAGCAGGATACAGCCTGACACAGACACACAAAAACAGTTTGAGAATAAATTAAAAAGAAAGAAAGAAACAGCACAAGGTGTTGACCTGGCCTCCAAATTCACTAGATCCCAAACTGATCAAGTAACTGTTTTTGGAGGAACAAGGGATCCCTACACAATATTAGGAGGATGGTCATAATGTTATGCCCAATATAATCGCAACTATTACGTATGTGTGTCTTTAGTGCAGAGAGAGCGTTTCTGATTTACACTGAAGCTTAAAAACAAAGAAAGGCAGAAAGAAAAAGTTGTTAATGCCTAGTCTATCTGACTGACTGATAACGGTGTGTGGATTATTTTGCTTAAAAAAATTTTTAAAAAATGGAACACAGTGCATATTGTGTTTGTATCTCATTACCATAACCAAATTACGTTATTCTACAGCATAACTCCGCATAATGACAGCATTTGAATGGAATACACTAACCTCAACAATGTCAGAAATCCTACTTGAAATAAAATAATATTGAGTCCACATGTCAACACTAGCCTGCCATTTGTTAAAAGCTCGGTTACGTGTAACTCCTGGACCAGCGAAACAACTCATCTGTAAAAACATCTGTTGTTCTTGTTGTCTATATTAATCTGTAATTTCAATCATCTGACTGGTCAGGTTGTTTACAGGTTTGAATAGAGTAGCTGCATGCACAGAGGAGTAATGACGTACTTCCAGTCGTCATTACGTTTTTTTGGATCTGATTTTTATAATTGGTTAATGGTAAACAGTAGTTAAGTAAAGGGTTTGGGAGTACGCAGTGTTCATGCAGTGTGCTGCATATTTTATGTTCATTCACTGTTACCGTGCAGAGGTCTGAAGTTGTAGGGCTGGAGTTGTGTTTGTGCGTACTTTAGAAGTCATGTCATGCATTTTGTAGCAGATTTGTAGCGTCATCTCTTCTTTTTTTAGGCTTTCTCTGAGGTGCAGCCTCATTCGGTGTGTTATCCTGCAACAGAACTGTTTTAGTGAAGACAGCTTTTTTTGGCTTGCTCAGTTTACGGTTGTGGGATTTATTTCAGCGGACATGTTCTGTTTGTTCGGACTATAATTAATAAATGATGTGTTAGCGGTCATCAGAGCAGCAATCCTGCATCTAATGCTGCAGTTGTAGTCAAAGGTCCATTTCAGTGGTTGCGGATGATGAGGCATGGGAGGTATAGTCCGGAGTCGTGCACTGCTGCTGCTGCAAAGCAAGACGAGATCCATTGTTCTTTCAGTTTGAAGTTGAGCTGTTACGTGAGCACTGAGTGAAAGACACTAAGACTTCACTGTCCCTCAAGAGGAGGGAAGCTTGAGGGCCAAAGACTGTAGGAACTGGAAGAAAGAAAGAAAGAAAGAAAGAAAGAAAGAAAGAAAGAAAGAAAGGGATCTGGAGAGGCTGTAAACATGAAAGAGAAAATAACATGAGACATGTAGGCTGAATGTGAGCCAGGCGAACAGAACATGAAGAAGCTGCTTTGTGACTAAGGGAAAAAAAAAAAAAATCTAGAGCTTGAAAACATTTGAATATTCAATCTTCTTTTAGCCTGTGGTAAGAACACATCAAATTACGTCTTGTCAGTGTGTGACATTTGGCAAATTTCCGTTTCTTATAGAATCGATGTGCGTCATAGGATTGTATCTGTAAGGCTTGACATGACAGCAAGAATGATCTCTTTAATATTTCTCATTAGACTTTGCAAACACTAAATCCTCATTTATTTACTGAGGTCCAATTAGTGTTGCAGTCTTTTTCACATCACACAGAGAGTATTCCTATAATTATGAAAGAAAATATCTTTACATAACTAAAGCATTACTGATATTTGGTATTTAAGTATTGCATTCAGATTGTTTGCTGTGTTTAATTAAAATGCCAAAGTGTCTAGGACAGAGGCGTCCGCAGTCTCTAGGGGTCCTGCTAAAACCTAGAAAATGTAACGTCACTATTATTTGACTACTTTGCTCAAGTTGGGATTTTCTGAACTCACTTGCAATTTGTGGGAAACCCTTAGATAATCAGTTTCACGGATTATTTTCCCAGCGCAGTTTTTTGGTTGCCTTCAGACCAGATTGAATTCTAATGGCTGAGGCTCGTATGCGGGACACTCGTCCACATTCCCAGAGGTGAAGAGAACAAAAGCTTCGGTTGGCTTTTAGTGTGAGCGAAGAACAACATAAAAAAAAACAAATCTTATCATTTAATTCCCATCTTGAGGTGCTCTGTTTGCAGAAAAAAAACAAAGAAAAAAAACAATCTGGGACACGGATGCTCTAGGGAAAACACATGTATGATTAAAATAAGAAGAAGAACAAAGAGAGGGAGAAAAACAATCATTTTTCCGTGCTTAATGTGACTTATACACGTTCTTTCCTTTGCAGAAAAAAGGAAACCAATGCCGCTGTGGCGTATCATATGTTTTATTAAAGAGATGGTGCTTTCAGTTTTACAGCTGGAGTGAAGTGGAGGTCGTTCGCTGAAATGCTGTCTCACTCGTGGAGCTAAAACTGTGCTGTACAAGTCTGCGAGTGAGTGATTAACACTGAAGCGCTGTCAGTGCTCACCATCAAGCAGAGTGCTCATCAGTGAGTGTCACAACTGCTGAATCACATGACGCGGTATACAGTAAAATATACCGTTTGGGCAACAGTGTTCCCTTTTCTGACGAACAGCAGGGAAGCTGGGAAGAATGCACACACTGATAAGAAGTCGCAACTCCGGACAGAGTTCTTGCAGTTTCGGTGGAAACCCACTTTGTCAGCCTCCACATTTTGGGGAATGAAGAGCCCACCAGTGGGAACCTAGACCTTTACTACAGGACTGGCGCTGTACAAACAAAACAAAACAAAAAAAAGCAGAAATAGAAAAGATTCATGCCAAGTTTGCAGAAGTTACATTATTTCACACGCTACAGTGAGTACTGAGAATATATACTGCTGTGATGGCAGTAGCTATTCATTCATTTCTTCTGGTCTGAGTTTCTAGTGGCGCTCAAAAATAATAATTCCAGAAATTAAGCCTCAAAGATGGCTATGTGTGGGTAAGCACCTGGCTTCAATGGAGCCACTGACAAGAAGATCGTGGGTCCTCCATCAGATCCACCATTCACTCGTCCCCAGCTGATACCTCTCAACCAATGGGTGACATCTCTGCGGCTAGGTCTGTCTTTTATATGGAGGTATTGTGGGATATCACAACTGGTCCACATGGATGCAACGTATCTCACTTCATCCACTGCTCACTTTCCAGCAAAGTAGAACATAGTTACTTCTGTTTGTTTACCTGGAGCAAGGAGAGACAGAACCACTGCTGACTGACTGACCGAGACCGGCAATACCTACAAGACGATAAACCCGCCGGGAGCGAGTGGCCGAGTGAGGAGGTGTCTATAATTACAAGATCGTGAAGGTTTTAATTAAGGGAAGAGAAAGAAGGCATGTCTGTGAAGCAGCGAGAATGTAACGGGAGCTGAGCCCAGCCTAGCAAGGAGCTGGGTGAACGATAGGAACTCGAACGTGGACCAGAAACAATCAGACTGCTCACATGCACCATGTGTAAGCCTACTTCTCCAGAACTCATTCCCCTGAAGGCGAAGATGGTTTGAGCAGTCGTAACGGTGGCAAGTGTTTGCATCAGTCTGCTGCAGGAGCAAAGTACAGCTGTACAATGTGTAGGGTATTGTCAGTTCCAGATGGTGCACTGGATATACTGTACGTTGCATCGAGTACAGCTTGTCACGCACCGTATGTATCAGAACAGCTCGAAGTTGTTCGCTTGAACTAGCACACAGGCTTCGCTTTATTCTGCAGCATACTGTGTTATGTCTTTCCTGCCACCCAGTAAGAGCATAAAAAGTGAGGTTTATATTAGGGATGTCCGATAATATGGGCCCTCCGATATTATCGGACGATATTGACTTAAAAATGTAATATCGGGAATTATTGGGTTTTTAGAACCGATCTTTGTTCTGTAGGAATCAACATTTCTGAGTTAACAGCCGCATGCTTGATGACGTATAACAACAACAACATGCTAGTCTCGTAGGTTGCTAACCGTGGCTTACAAGCTAGCTCGCCCGGTGTATGAGATGTCCGTGGTTTGGAGATATTTCCAAGTGTCACCTATTAACAGTAAATTTGCGATTTGCAATGACTCCAAAGCAAAGGTGGTTATGAGAGGAGGAAACAAGGCGTCTTCCTTTAATACTAAATTCTAAAAACTCAAAAAACAAATGAATGGCACTTTTTTCAGTAACTTATTTTGCACAGACAGTGTTTACATTTGAAAAGCCATGTTGCATTTATGTTTGCATCCAGTGGGACATCGCAATAAAATTAGGCATAATGTGTTAATTCCATAATAGGTGATATGTTATGTTGTTACCTAACAATTTTGGTGTAAAAAAGGCTGCACATATCGGTAACGGGTGATATCGTTATCGGAAATTAAGAGTTGGACAATATCGGAATATCGGATATCGGCAGAAAAGCCAATATCGAGCATCCCTAGTTTATACCATGACATTTATGCGTCCCATGAAGTGACTGGTTTTAACAGTTAGATGTTCATTACCTAAGTATAAGTTATTTGATATATGGGTCCACAGAACAACACAGTCTGTAAATCAGAACTCACAGGAAGCTGGTCCACTTGTTTTAGCTGTGGCCGCTTTCTTCATCGGCGGATTTGACTTGGCCGTGCGGGATGACTTCGAAGAAAAGTAAGAAGGCCAGATAGAAATTCACTAAGGTGAAGGAGAGACATTCATCAAGCCAGGGGCTGATTGTGAGCGTACGGAGAGAGCACTTGACTGCTGGTGCGAGAAGCCTTTCACCTTGATCAGCACTTTCACCAGCGCTTCAGACTACTTTCAGGTTTCGACACGTAAACCCAAACAAAAGGCGCACACATGGTATGGCTCGCAAACCGTAAACACACCGCCGCGCTGGGATTATTTTTAAGTCTAGTCTGTCATTGGGAGTTACTTATGTCTTTTTCTAAATTCAGACTGACTGTTTGATAAACCCTTAATCCAAACAGTGATTATTCGATCAAAGCAACTGTAGCTGTGTAGGCACGGCAGACCTGTCAAGCTGCGGCAAAGCGGGTGTGGAGTGTAAGTCGCTTTTAAGTTTAGACAAGCTGCATTGCTTTTTGTTTTTATATAATCTATCTATATTTACACAGGATACAAGAAACACAGAGAATTACCATGTAGATGTTAACATGTGAGGCTCATTATCTAACCCAGCGTAGGTTTCAGCACTCCCAGACTTTAATATTTATGTAATTGTGCTGTAACACATGGCTGGTACACACAGAAAGAAGTCTGATTTATGTTCTTAAAATTGATATTGTTTGTTTTGTGGTCATTTCTGTTACATTTTGTATCATTCGGGGCATTTCCACCAATAAAAGGTTAGACTTTATACCAGTAAATCAGTCCCTTCACTCATCTTACTAGTTTGAAACAGACACAGCACTAAGCCCTCATGGCAAATACCCCATGTAGTTTCTTATATCACAGCAAAATCTTATAATTTTAACTATATGATTATTCTATCATAGCTCTCCAGTAAAAGTTTTGGAAACACTTGAACTGTTTGTGTGATTAAAAACCTTTACAACAGAATACAGTATTATTTTGGGGGATTTGTTTTGTATGTTTTTGAGTCGATATTTAATGAAAGAAAATCGGGTTAGGCTCTTATTTAACTACTTTTGTGAGTGCAATCTGGAATTCCAGAAAAACAAAGCATTGTCAAATGCTGATCAGAGCGTCTGATTGGCCGTGCAGTTGTTTTCATTCCAGCAGACAAACGTATTAACAAAATCCTGTTTGACACAAGAAGGACAAACTTGAAGAGTGAAATCTGTGTTTATGTGCCTTGCACTTGTCACGACTATACAAGGTCTGAACCCAAGTGCACGACTCAGAGGAAGCCGGGGACAAAAAAATCTCTCTCTTCGAGGAAAAATGCAATGCAAGCTAAAATAGCAAAACGTAAAAAAATTAAATGGATAAAAAAAAATAAGGAAAATCACAAAAGGAAAACTATGACCTGGTCAGAACAAAGCTGAGACAGAACGGGTTGCACTGAATAGGACAGGGCGACCTGGCAAAGTACAAAGGCAGACACAGGTAATATATGCATGCTGGGTTAATTAGGAACAGGTGAAAACAATCAGGCAATCACAAAGGCGGGAACACACAGGAAGGACAAGCTAGCTATGACACAAAAGGAAACGGTTAACAAAATAAAAGCAGAAATAACAGAAAAATAAAACATAATGTGCCCTGCGATAGACTGGAGACCTGTCCAGGGTGTACCCCGCCTCTCGTCCAATGACAGCTGGGATAGGCTCCAGCCCCAGACACTTCTCAGGACACAGAAGATGAATTAATGAATAAAACACAGAGCAAAACATGAGAAGCTTTACTTCCTGATGGCACTGGACTTTACCTCACCTGTACAGCCCAACAACTGCAAAAATGTTCCATATCGTCTCTATTCTTAGCGCCGTTCAGGAGTTTAGAAAAAAAGACTCTGCACTCAGGGGCCTAAACTAATTTTGCATCCAGTGAAACGCTTTCTCAAATCTCCCTACCCTTGAGTCTTTCCTTCACCGGCAGCACTGCTAGATTTCTGGAGCAGTGCTGCCGGTGCTCTATTTTTACAGCAAGCATTGTAATATGTGGAAACAAATAGCACTCTGCTAGCCGTTTCATTGGGACGTAATAAGCTCGCTAGTGTCTCCAACATCAAACAAATTCAAACCTCGTGTTTTGAGAATAATTACGCCTGCCACCGTATAAATGCATGGCAACTGTAACTAAGGGAGGGTCGGCCAGTTATCTTCCTGTAGATTCATTTACATTATTACAACACAGAGCCACATGTACTGTGCGCAGTAGTAATTGGATCATGGAGTGTTCGTTGTGGATATCCTGATGCTCCAGGCTCTCTTGGATGTGTCATGCGCTGACATTATGGACAGTTATTAAATTGTTGGGAGCAACAGGGGCTGCTTTAAATGCAGAAATCATGCGCTTATAGCTCGCTGCCCAATTACCAAAAACCTAAAAGATTTGCATGTTAATTTGAGTGTAACTCTCAAAGGGATTAGCAGCAACTGAGGCTGAATGGCCACTGAGCAGAGCTCTCACCAACTGTGAAATATGCAGTGATATGCTGTTAGTAAGTTGAATATCTGCAGTAAGCATGTGTTTGAGTGCAGGATTAAGAGTAATCTTGCCTTTGCTGCTCTTTCCCCCGTGAAAAGAACACGTGACATTCACGTCTTTCAGTCCAGGTCGCGCGGCTCTTGTCTTTGTTTCTCTGTTTTTTGAATGTGTTTACGCTCTCTCTCTCCGTCTCTCCTCCTTTATTTTCCTTTCCGCTGCCATTACTAAAATGTTTAAAAGTTCACTGTCACTATCGCCATGGCAACTGTCATTTCTGTGAGACTTGCAGCTGCCTTCTATTCAGGCGTCATTGTTGATTGACCGTGTGTGCGTTTCTCCCTCTCGGCATCTCTCTTTGCGTTTCAAATCAATCTCTGCTTTTCTCGTGTTTACCTTTTTTTTCAGCCCTTCTCTGATTTCTGTCCTGAATATATGACCATGGATTGCGAGACTGGGTGAACTAGTAGAAGCAGAGCAAGCTTTATGTTTAAGTCGTAGCTGAAGATGAATGAAATATAATTATGTTCTTTATAACGAGCAGCAGGAACATTAAAGACTTAGCACACATTACCACAGTCACTGCAGGATAATCTTGTGTTTCCTCAATCTAAATGTGTCCCCTCACAACACCGATCAATATACCTTCAAATCTCCCTCCAGTTCTCATAAATGCTGTCCTCCCAAAGCTGCAACTCCCGATGAAAACAGCTGCCTTCGGTGCACATCAGACCGTATACTGTTTCTATTTATACAACCACCATGGACCAGTCAGAGTTTAAATATAGATGCTGAGTCTGGATTCTCTTCTTCATCTGAAATGCATGAATAATTGAGAGGGAGAGGAGATGAGGTGGGATTCATTCAGGAGATGGATGGTACAGGCATAGATTTCCTGTGTACATTAGCGGTTTACTGAATGGGGTTGTGGTGCACTTTGTGCATGCAAGCACAGCAGGGTTTTAGGAAAAGTTTGATGAAGCCCCCCTCTCCAGAAATGGCTTAAACTTCACTAAATTAGTCTATAAAACATAGAAATACGAAAAAAAATCAAGATAACAAAGTTCAAATTTTGAGGATCAGGTTTCAACAATATTGCAAATATGTGGAATGTAGTCACAGTTAAAGCAGCCGTAGAGTTTCTAATGCAAATCACTTAAATTTAATTTATTGAATTCAGTCTAAACATCATGGTAATTCGTCAATAGACTCTTAGCTATCATATGATACTGACCATGTGTGATATACATATAAGAACTAGAAGTTCAGTGTGGCCTCAATGTCCCAAAGAAGCAAGGTCATGATCGTGGAGCCACTGGCAGCATCTCCCGAGACGAGGCCCGAGATGCAAGTCATTCATTTTGGCAAGTTGTGGGAGGTTAAGATAAACGAGGCTCCGCTGTTCAAAGTTAAGAAGTGATGTCGGGTGGGGAGACTACAGCTGAGCCTCTGCAAATGTGTGTGCGTGCATTTCAAGCTATCGCGCTGGGGGAAATGTGGAAGACACAGTCTCCTCCCGTCTCCATGGAAACCCCGTCTCTTTCACAGGCGGAGAGGCAGAGCCGGTCTACGTTCAGAATCAGGGGTGTGATTTATTCCACATTATTTTACACTCGCGTTATTACTCGCATGCTATTGACCACTGACGGTAACATCTCGGAGGAGACGAAGATGAGGAGTGTGTTCATGTGAAAACATCTGCAAAGGAAGGTGCTGCCTTGCAGAGTCATTTATGAAGTACTCGTTCTCTTTTCACATAATAATGGCGGCTTTTAATTCAGGGTTCAGTAATGGGGGCACGGTGCCAGGGGCTAAAATTAGCCAACTGAACTGACAACCTGTGCTGAAATTCAAACACAAATAAGAGAAGAACCAGCAGACACTGAAGCAATACAGATGGTTCAAAGCAGGGTGAGCTCTGAATCAGGTACAAATGGGTGATACAAGGAGGGAAAGAGGGAGGAAGGGTGAGACAGAGACGGAGACTCTGTCAGACTTGCTTTTCACGAGCAGGTCCACGTAGCCACCTCCTGTCGAGCTTCAAGGGGGTTGTCATGGTGACGGTGGCTGGCAGTCGAGGCTGGGAGAGTGGTGCACGGTATCCCTGTGGCCTCCGATGTGGCTCAAGGGATGATGGGAAAGCAAGTCAGCTGTCGGTGGGTCTCAGTAATAAAGCGAGACCTGGATTTACTCAACCGAAAAGAGATGCACCTTCGCCAAAAAAAAAATAACCTCTTCTTCGGTCGACACCTGTGTAAGTGTAAAAGTTTTCGAGCGGGTCCCCCGGGCGACCGCTGGTGACAGATAATGCGACTTGGACCGGGGCCACGGGAACTGGAGCTTCCACCGTTAAAGCACAGCTGTGTGTCTCTGGCTCCTGCTGCTGCTAATGAGGAAGGTTCCACTCGGAGCACCGGGAGCCTGGGAGCTCCTGAACTCTTGGGATGCCACCGGACTTAATGCGGTGTGAGGATACTAACCTGAGCTGCACCTAACCAAATAAACAACCTCGCGCCAAGCTGACTAAACCACCTCTAAGAGTGCCGAAAGATTTAAAGAGGCACTGTGTCACTTCTCATAGAAAAATAACACAATGTACTTTGGTTTGGTGACTTATTACTTGTGCTAGTGCTACATTTTTCCTTCATTTTGACCAGATTTTAGTATTTTCTGGGACATTGTTTGGATGTTTGCAACTTTATTGTTGAGTGTATGCCTAAATCTTTTATCAGTTTTGTTTCCAGCCAGGCACAGACAGCTATATATATATATTTTGGCAGTAGCTCTCCTGAAATCAGTGTAAAACAGCTGTTTTAGCAGCTGAACAGACTCATCGTTCATTCGTAAAAGGCAAAAAGAAGCCAACAAATGGACTGATACACTGATATACGCCATAAATAAATCATTTTAAATGAATGCTAATATTCTTATATAACATAAGTATGTGGGTACAGGTCTATTTGTTGCATGAAAGTGGCCAAAAAAATGCAGCTCTGAAATACAGGCTTATTATTCTGTGCATTAGTGTCTCAGTGGCAAGGAAAACAAACTCCTTACTCACATTTGCGCCACTGATTTCATAATAGGGATTTATAAATATTCATTCTACTCAAATCTATATCTATATATAAAAAACAGCAAAGTTCAACGCTCTATCACCGTTGGACAAGCGCCCAGATGAGCAGACCCGACCCTGACAAAACTGGTGTAGCAAAAAAAAAGAAGAAAATGAATCACAGTCGTTGAGACGGAGCCAAAGCGAAACCAGGCCACTGTGTCTGAGTGAGCTAAACGGCAAGCACAAGCACAGTCAGACGCCCGGCAATAATTGTAAATGAATGACCCCTTTCCAGAGTCTCGTATGTGTACGCCCCTGGAGAGAAGAACGTGGTGTGTGCATAGTATGAGCCAATATTCCCGGTGAAATGCATGTCATGTCATGTCATCTAAAAGCTTATACTTTATTCCATGTCCAAAAAAAAGTCTCCCCCACTCTCCCACCTGTATGTTTGGGGGGACTTTGAGATCATCCATCACACCAGTTGTGTCTGGAAGATCTCCTCCTACAGCCTAATGAGGCCTGGTGCCACCTTGTCCTAAAGACGATGGCGCTCTGTGTGGTCTACTGTGTCGGCAGGGCCACATGACAGTGTGTCGTGAGAGACACAAGCCAGTGCGATCGGGCTTTGTTTAGTGCCACAGTGGGATTTCCTGTCAATCTGCTCTCTCTCTCTCTCTCTCTTGCACACATGTTGTCTTCTCCTCTCCTCTAGATATAAATATATCTCCCTCCCTTCATCTTTTCTCGCCTTTATTTGGCCACCAGTGAGCATTCGCTGACTCTGTCTCCAATAACAAAGCATTCGTCGCAGGCAAACCCGCAAGGCATAAAGGGCATCGTCTTGGGTGCGGCCAGCCACTATGAGCATCTGTTTTGTTATGTGGGCCTCTGCGTCCGCCGAGAGTCTATAAATAGCCGGTAATTCTGTTGATGCCATTAGAATCACGTCTAGCGCGCCATTCAGCCTTTTTCTAGACATGTGTTTGTTTGTGGTTTCCTTTATGCGCCGGGAAAGGTCATCTCGGATCTGCAGTTCAGTCGTTTTATGAAATTAGCGCCCTGTGACATCAAACGTCTCAGGAAAAGAACGAGATAGAGCCGAGCCAGGCGGTGTGAGAGAGTCCCCGTGGGGCGTTAGAGGCAGGGGCAAAGGGGACATATAGGCCGGTGGGAAATGTGCAGGGTTTCCTAGTGGAACTTAACCTCACATCCGTAACGTTACACAGCAGCACCAGCGCGCCTTCATTAAAGGCCTTTTTATAGCTTCTCAATCCTATTAGCTCTGTCCTTTTTTGCCCCGCTCTTCCGTAGCTACAATCTCCAACGGCTCCCAAGTTTGGGATTTATTAGCAGCATGTCTCTCGTTTATTGCTCATTACGGTTCGGTTGTGTCTTTATACCCTATGGGTGAACTTTAACGCGGCCTGTTTATGAAGATACAGTAGGTAACGCAACACCCTGTTATTAACTTTATGAAAACAAATTTCTCTTTAACGGCGTCATAATTGCGCTGCACCCTCTCTACCCCCTTTGCTTCTGTGCTGCCCTCATCAGCCCACCCTCCCTCCCTCTCCAGTCCCGGCACCTCTCTGCTCTTCAAGGGTTTGGTTCAAGTGGATTTTCTCCAGGGCAGGGCAGGGGGAGAGGAGCACGGAGGGAAGAAAATAAACAGATAGGGTCATTATTCAGGTCTGCCACGACGCTATGGCAACAGTGTCCTCCTGCTCCGATTGGTCGTAGATAAGGCTTGCCTTTTTAGCCAACACTTTTACACCTGGGAGTCTGAATTATTAGACCGTTGTCAAGGCCCTGGCTGTCAAATAACTTTCTAACAGCCGCTGCTATCGCCCCGTTTACGTCAGCGTAATTTCCTCTGGACTGTTTGTAGGGAAACCCGCCGTCAATTGCCAGGCTTTGGTCTGTTTGTTTACACAAACAGAGCAAAGGTGTGTTTAACCAGTAGAACCAGTTCATTGGTGAGGTTTTGATAAAGCTCAACAGGAATATAAAGGAGGAGTGTATTATTTTGCACAGGCTTACAATTCCAATGAAGCATTTCGTTTTGTACTCCTCTGTATTAAATGTTACACAGGTGCCTTTAATATATGCCTACGCTGGTCTGAGGCTCATCTGCACCCATCTTTTAGAGAAAGTATTATAACTGCGCTGCGATTTACTTCACCATATAACATCCTAACCTCTTTTTGTGTGGGCTATTGCCAAAACCGGCTCACTGTTCTAGCTACAACCTCCTACGCATCATCTAAGTTGTGCTGTTTGGAGTCGTTTACTTTTAATATAACAAGTGTAGACCACAGTTCACGAAGCAGTTCAGGCTCTTGACCCTGTAAATGAATAGATGATCTGCTGTCAAATGTCAGTTTATGCTAAATACACACAATATAGACTGGATTACACCGTGACTCATCGTGACTCAGGCCAGGCAGGAGCTATTCTCATATACCTCGGCGTCATGATCACAGGAGAGCTGCTTGATTTGTGTCCTTCGCATTCGCCGGTTTTAGAGGAAATTTATTAATGGCAAGGACGCTAATGTCTGAGTTCATCAAAAGAGAAGAAGAGGGAAGAGATCAAAAGAGTTTGTATATTTTATGCACAGCCCGAGCGGAAGCCTTACAAATCCCCCTAGTGTCTCCAGAAGCAAAACACTGATAGGCCATTTACCCAAATTACATAAAAAAGCTCTCTGTAAGCGTGGAAATTAAAATGCGTTTCGGCAATTTGAGTCTGCCCTTTTGGTCTGTGATACGGCATTGATAACATAAAAACATTCTGCAGACTGAATGGCAGTGTTACACGTTCTCATCGTGCTATACTGTTACTTATTTAGCTCAAACAAGCTCGAAACTGCAAGATTAAAACACTTCAAAGCAAGTCAAATTATTATTTTTTGTGTGTGTTTTGTTTTCTGTTTACACCGCGAATACTGCTTGAGAGGAGAGCTGTCATATGGAGCTAAAAGAGGTGTAGTCTGCCACCACGTACTTGCCTGTAAGCGTGGTTGGTGGAGTGTGGGTGGGGTAGTGTGTGTGTGTGTGTGTGTGTGTGTGTGTGTGTGTGTGTGTGTGTGTGTGAGGTTACTGTTTCTTTTGTTGTTGTTGGTTTTTTTTGACAGACTTCCCAGTTCTTCACACTGTGTAATGTGAATCATCAGCATTATCTAATGCAGTGGATTGCGGTGGAGACGTTCTGCTCTTGACTGCTGCATATTGATTATACGGTCAGGTGACACTCAGGTCTCTCCTGTATTAATCTAGGGAGGATTTGAATGGGAAAGCTTTGTAAAGTAGCACAAGGACATTGTTTTAACCTAATTGTTCAATTATAAACGGAGAGCACAGAAGGCTTTTCCATCATCATCATTCACCGTGATGCTGATTTGGCCAGTAGGGAGTAGGGTCAACACTGTGTGAAAATGGCAAGCTCATCTTAATTATCTGAGGATGCAAATTTCTCTGCAGGAATGAGCCCATCTCAGCTCTTAAGGGCTCAATCGGTGATCATAGTAACCATGAAACTATGGTTTTTGTTTTTGTGAAATTTTATAAAATTCATTTCAGTGCTGTCTTTAGGCAAGAGGCAGGGGCACATCCTGGACAGGTCGCCAGTCTATCAGAGAGACAGACCATTCACGCTCACACCTATGGCCAATTTAGAATCACGCTAAACTAACTAGCATGTCTTTGGACGGTGGGAGGAAGCCGGAGTACCCAGAGAGAACCCACACAGACACAGGGAAAACATGCAAACTCCACACAGAAAGACCCAGTCGGCTTATGGATTCGAACCTGCGAGCTTCTTGCTGTGAAGCATCAGTGCTAACCACCACTGTGCCGCCCTTTCTAAAATTCAATAAAAAAAAAAAAAAAATGTAATTAAAATTTTTGACACACTGGAGAGGATGTTCACCAGGTCAGATATGTGATGCTGAGATGCTGAGACACTCACTCATGTGTATGAGCCTGATAAGTGAGCCATGAATAAATAAGCGGTGGAAGTCAACCTAGTCCATTAACTCTCAGCCAATCCCACAATCAGTCAGTCATTTTATTGAAGGTTTATTTACACTGTAAGATTATTGACATTCATTTACCATCTTTCGTGCTGCAGTCAAATCCTTTCATAAATACACTGGAGGTGCATACAGTTTGATTATCTAATCGCAATAAAACATTTATGCTTAAGTGCACACTTGACAGTGATTTAAACTGTACAGTGCTCTGCAAAAACGTAAGACGCTGAGAGCAAACATTATTACAAACATCATGTAAAATGCAATATATGTAAAAGCAAAATCATGGCAGTATTTGGTTTCCCTCTAAAACAGCATTACTCTCAGGCTTTCAGAGGTACTTGTGAAGTAGGCTGATTCAAGCATCTTGTATTTTCTGATCCTTACTCATATTACCTTTATAATTGTGTCTTTCAGATCTTGGCCATCATCTCCATCCTCTTCATCGTGCTGTCCACCATTGCATTGTCTCTGAACACCCTTCCAGAGCTGCAGGACACGGATGAGTTTGGCCAGTCCATGGACAACCCACAGCTGGCCCATGTGGAAGCTGTGTGTATTGCCTGGTTCACCATGGAATACCTGCTCCGTTTCCTCTCCTCCCCCAATAAGTGGAAGTTCTTTAAGGGCCCTCTTAATGTCATTGACTTGTTGGCCATCCTACCCTACTACGTCACCATCTTTCTGACAGAATCCAACAAGAGTGTGCTGCAATTTCAGAACGTCCGGCGCGTGGTTCAGATTTTTCGGATCATGCGCATCCTGCGTATTCTGAAGCTGGCCCGTCACTCCACCGGCCTTCAGTCTCTGGGCTTCACCCTCAGGAGAAGTTACAACGAGCTGGGCCTTCTAATTCTTTTCCTGGCCATGGGCATCATGATCTTCTCCAGTCTGGTATTTTTTGCCGAGAAGGATGAGGAGGACACAAAGTTTAAAAGCATTCCAGCTTCTTTCTGGTGGGCTACTATTACTATGACCACTGTAGGCTACGGAGATATCTACCCTAAAACTCTCTTGGGAAAGATTGTGGGTGGGTTATGCTGTATAGCAGGAGTGCTTGTGATTGCCCTCCCTATTCCCATTATTGTAAATAACTTTTCTGAATTCTACAAGGAGCAGAAGAGGCAGGAGAAAGCTCTTAAGAGGAGGGAGGCCCTAGAGAGGGCAAAGAGAAACGGTAGCATTGTGTCAATGAACTTGAAAGAGGCGTTTGCTCGTAGTGCAGAACTGATGGATGTGGTTGTGGAGAAGGGCGAGAGGCCTCACGACAACCACCTCTCTCCGAGTCGTTGGAAATGGACTCCAAAGAGAGCTGTATCAGAGACAAGCTCGAACCGTTCTTTCAATGGCCAGGAGTTAGGCTCTCCCAGCAAGGCCAGAGCCACCAGCCCACAGAGGTTAAATGTTCAGAAACTAGAGGAAATGTACAACCAGATGGCAAAGACACAGTCACAACCCAACCTTAATGCTAAAGACAGGAGCTCCAGAGTCAGCAAACAGAGGGATGAGATTGAGCTGGGGGCCATCCAAGATCACGGAGCACCAGTCCTAGGGACCAGAGAAGGCGTGGGGGACATGAAAAGCTTGTCCAGCATTGACAGCTACATCAGTTGTGCAACAGACTTTCAGGAGAATACACGCTTCCCCCATAGTCCAGGAATCGAACTTGGTGTTCAGGAAAGTAACCGCTTCTCACAAAGTCCAGCTACAGCTTTGAACCTGCACACCAGTTCAAAAACAGGCCATCACAACACAGGAGAGCGTGAGCCCATGCTGACTCCTGTCTATGTTGCAAAGTCCTCATGCTCGGAGAACGCGAGGAAATTCTTCTTTTCTGGGAACTCCTCAAAAAGCCTTTTTCACAAAGGAGGCTGTGGCAGTGAAGGGGAGTCAGGACCATCCCCGCTTTCAGACACCTCGGTTGTGTCAGACCGCTCTCTGTTAAGCCCCGAAGTTTCTGTCTACACCACTGCCAGCAGCAGGACCCCACCAAAGTCTCCAGAGAGCACCACCCTGGCCCCAACTGTCTTTACTTTCCATGACTCCTCCATCAGCAAATACATTGATGCTGACACGGATGACGATGAGCACCTCCGCGACATCTCGGACGCCAGTCCCTCAGAGCGTCTCCTGGCAGGTGCAAGCCCAAAACGCAGCATTAATATGAATTACCAGAGGAGCACTAACCATTTAGAAGCAGCCCAGAAAAAGTTGGGCCAGAATTGTCTGTTACCCCATGAAGGGATTCGTGGGATAGCTCACGAGAATCACATAGGACCCGAGATGGCACGTAGACCAAAGGTTGAGAGGGGTCGTCAAAATACTTTGGGCAAAAACCTCTGAGGTACAAGTGAAACAGCACAGGAAACTGGGGACAGAGTGTTTGTGATAGAGACACCAGACAAGCTAAAACACTCTATAAGCCAGAGACAAAAGAAGAGGGAGAGACAAGGGGCCTCACCAAAACATTTCAAATATTACCTTTGTATGCCACTGGGTAATAGGCTTTGGGTGAACATGTGTGGAGAATACTCTGGGAGAAAGCTGTTTCTGAATTGGAAAATGTCACTGCCCCTCCTTCAGCTCATTCCTATTAGAGGTATTCCACACACACAAAACAAAAGAGCACTACCAAGTAGCAATGAGTCTATTCAGAGAAGTTATCAGAGAAATTGAGCTGTGCTGTAACCCAATTGAATGATGGTCTGGCTGCAGGCGGGGTCCCAGCAGCCTACTTCCCCCATTAATGAGTCCCAGTCCATTTTGTAGTCTTGGAGATACAGGAAAGGACCTAGAAGCCTATAAGCTACTTACTTGTGCCGTCCATTCCCAAACCTGGCCTTAGTCATTTACACATGTAGGGATGTGTACATCTGTATGTATGTGAGAGGGATTGTGCGAACATTAATGAGTGATCTCAAGGCATAACTCACGTAAGCAAACTCTCGAGATTGTCTAACCTGATTTATTTTTATATAGATAAGAGGAAGTTCCTTGTAGAAACAAATGATTCGCTCGTCCACTGTGTCATAGTCATATGTGAAGAGTAATCCTGTATGAAGTTCAATGTCTCAGCACAGAGGCTCCAGCTCATCATCCACTACTATGACCACTTGTTCAGTATTTTGCTATCCCTATATTAACTTGTTCTGGTGAGAATGGATGCTACTTTCAAATCTCTGCAGGTGGATAGTGTCTTAGTAGCACGTCTGTATAATCTTTAAATGATGATAGTGGAAGACCGAGGGTTTTCTTGAAATTGCTGCTTTAAGTGCACATTAATGAAGCATGCACCCACAAGTCAACATACAAAAACATGATGAATTGCTTGACCATCGTATATAAAGACGTAATTAAACATAAGCAGATCCACCTATATTGTTATGTTTACAGCTTGCTGACACAAGTCAAGTTTAGTATTCAGTAACGGATACCCAGCATGCATCTGCCTTCATTTGTCCAACATAAAAGCAGCCAAAGAGATCCCGCAGTTTTTTTGTTCACAATAATGGATGTATAAGATACTGAAAGCAGGGTAGTTATCCATCGGAATAAATTTCATATTAAACAGCACCGAATATATACAAGCTGGTCAACGTTGTCGTTGAACGGCTGCCAATACCAGAACTGATAAAAACTCATGCATAAGCGCGCACATGCTAAAAGAAAAAAAAAAAAAACGATTGTATGGAAGACAATCTTCAGGATACACTGACACATTTGGTTTCCATGGTGATGGCGTAAGCAGTGATTTGTTGTTTGGGGGTTTTGAAGGTCTCTCTACATGTAACATACACTTGCACAACACACATGGTCGCATGTTAGCAGAGCCGCTCCTCACTGCACTCCCATGGGTACTGTGTACATTATGACATTTAAGGATGTTTGACCTTATATTTATGCTTAACATTTACCGGGGACTTAGTTTTAGCTTCTTGAATGTTATCCCCTAAACTGGAAAACACTACTCGGTCTCTGTTGTCCCTTTACACTGCCACATTGCAGGGAGAAATACACTTGCCACTTTTAAAACAACATACAGATTCTTATTACAAGAGTTACTATACCCTTTATATAGAATATAATATCCTTTATATTATGGCCTTCCCTATAATTTCAATGAATAATTGAGAACTTTATTTTGTTTTAATTAATATCCACATGTCAACATCAGCTGAGCCCATCTTCAGATCATTTTTTCAATCATTTGCCGTCACAGCTTTCTGAAACATCAACAAGACGAGCAAAGAAGCAACCTAAATTGGCGGTTTCAGAAACTGAAAACCCGTCTCAGTCATTTCCTAGCACAAATATGTTGGCAGAAGAAGATGCGAGGAGTAAAAGAGGTCGTTGCACTATCATATATGTAGCCATTGAGTAAAATCTCAAGTAAGCAGAAGGTGACTGGCATATATATATATATATATGTGTGTGTGGTTGTTAGGAGTCTAATCACAAATCCTGATTTCATTTCCTGTTTTAATCACAGAGTTGGGCCATTTCATATTGCTTTCCCATAGTGAGAGGAGCTGAGGTGTGAAAGGAATAGCAATGACTGTGAGAAGCAGGGTGGACCGTGTGTGTGTGTGTGTGTGTGTGTGTGTGTGTGACTGCTGTAAAGCCGGGGCATTAGAGCAGTGCGGTTGCCGCTTAATAGAAAAGAATGAACTGTTTCCAGAATGAATGTATGCACGTTAGGGGAATCCTGCTTTTATTGTTTTCATATTCCATCTGCAGCTCTGCCTCTAATACATTACCATTAGCAGTAATACGGATTGCAATACCAAGAGAGCTCTTAGATTGGATGTGAAGTAGGATTACACTTGGCAGAGATTCATTCATAGCTGAGAAAGGGATTTATTGACACCTGAAGTACTATTAGAAATAAAGATAATGTTAAATATTTTAAAATATAAATGCAGGTATCGTCTGCATAGAGGAGTTCCAAAGTGAGACAACTACAAGTAGTGAACAGCCCAGTAATATTCCATTGGTTATACTCCTACTTTCATTTTCACAATGCATATTTCATACATATTTCTTCATTTTCCATCATTATACAGGTTCAGTTCCCTAAGGAAAAACACGATAAAATTGCAATTTAGTTCCAACGCATCATTTCCTGGACGTTAGTACAAGACATTAGCTCCAGATTATGTGTTTGTTTGATTTTTGCTTTTTGTCTTCAAAAATAAATAAATGAAAGTCAAGGCTCATGAATGCCAAACATCTCAAGATCTTTTCCCCTGCTACACTTTAATGTTAATGGAGATGTCATAATGTTTACTTAAGCTGAGAAGAAGCACATCAGTCAGATTAAGAAACACTTAGGTCTAATTCCTCAACATCAAGACAAAGGGCATTCAGCTCACACGACAGCTCACAAAGCATCACGTGAGCTTCTGTCCCATCATTAAGGTTTTCTATATTATGGTAGTCAGGGACCACTTTTCTCTTTTAACAATGATGACAATCAATATTTCACAAATAGGCAGCAAGCACTATAGAGAACTGAGATTTATCGCAGGCAAATATAAAAGAAACACAAGTATTGAAATCCTGACGTATTGATGCTATTGCGCTTTTAGAAAAGTAAGTGCAAAGAAATATCAAGCATGATGTTTTAATTTGATACTTAGACTGTGATACTGTGACACCTCCATAATACAAAGAAGAAGAAAACAAAAAGTCATTTGTTTTTACCAGTCATCCTTGGTTTCATTTAGTTTGAACCATTTGTTGGCTCCATTTTCACGGGAGCTATTCAAAAAATAATATAATCTGATAATATACGGAGCCTTTTAATTTCACCAGGATCCTGATGTGAATCAAGGGAGTAAACTGTGACTCTTTATGACTCGCCTCGTTTATTTCGACAAATTAAAATGACAGCAGACAACAGATTCTCTAACATTTCCATCACTAGATTCCCAGTTGTCCTGCGAGACCCCCAACTGTACAGTAACCGCCTTTAGTTGAAATTTAAAATAGAATTTGGTTGTCAGGTTGTAGCTGCTAAATTTAACTGTAAGTCTTTTTAAATTTTTTTTTTTTTTGTTAGAATCCCACAGGACCTTTTCAAGGACGTAGTAGTTTCCAACTGGTTTAGCAAGTAGCCCAGTTCCACACACTCTGAATTTAACACTGTATTACAGGGTTGGGGTCGATTCAGGGCGCCTTGATGGAGTGAAACAGACATCACACATGACACTATAACAACAACCAGTATTAGAGCGCGAGATAAATGAGATAAAAACCTAGTACAAATTTAAAACACTACTGTTTTTTTTTCTAAGCTCTGAGTGGAATTGACCCCAACCTTGCCTAAGCCATCAGTCTTTGTAAAGTACACTGTTTCCAGGGAATTGAAAAAAATAAAAAAATATATAAAGATCTTTGAATGACCTTAGCCAGCTCTTATACAATGTTGTTTGTAGGTCCCGAGGCTGTCTGTTTTGTAAAGAAGATAAGAAAAAACATTTTTACCTGTCGACTTTCTATGCTGTTGTTTCTGTATAATTGTTCTATTGTTCGGTGCATGTTGTAACTTTGGCGTTGTGACTGGTTGTGATTCACACGGAGCCAGTACTTGTCATGTGAAAGAAAAAAGAAAAAAAAAACAAGTGTCTCAATGTCCCAAGATATTTCTATTTCTTAACAAAAAGCAACATTTCCCTTGAATGACTCAAAATGAAATAAATCAGATCACTTTACATTTTGATCCCCGAATTCTCGACTTTCATTTCATTTTCTGTGCAGTAAATAACATGAATTTTCCTTGCCACACGTTCAGCGTTTACGCACGGGATTACGTCTGGCACTACTGAAACACCACAAATGAGCCATGACCAAATCCTGTTCAATGAACAGAGTCAGCATTCAGTATGTGTACCAATTCTGGCTGCTGTGTTATTGTGCTGGAATATTCCTCCTCTTCCCACATATCTCAGTAAATCCGTGCAGGATGGAGGCTTACAGGAGGAAGGAGGAGGAGGTTAGATGAAGAGGAAGCTGTGGGCTGTTGGGCAGGAGCACGCCTCCAGCCTCCCCACACGTCTCCACACACCCCTGCATCGAGGGTTTCCCACCGCCTGCCACTGGAGAGATTGTCTCCTGCAAGGGTGGGGAGGGAGAGATGGTCACAGAACTGCCCTTTGAGTGGTAGTGATAGACGGTGTTGCCACCTAGTGGACGTTAACACCGTTGCCAATCAGATGCAGTAAGTTTCAGATCAGTGGTGAGGGATGAAAAAAAAAAAAACTGGAAATGTGAGCCTGGCTGTGCTATCACGACTGACCCAGTTTCTGTATTCTGTCTAGCACTGAATACACACCCAGATATTGTGTCAGACAAAGATATATATACAATATATTGATTTCAGCAGATGTCAAGGACAGGATCTGGCTAAGGAAAATGTTTGCTGGCTGCACAGTAACAAAACACATCTAAACATAGGGTTGTTTAGATGGTTTAAGACAGGATGAGTGTGTGTTTTTGAGAGTTTATAAAGTACAGTTATTTTCTCATAATGCCGTTATAAAACGCAACAAGATGAATGTTGCTTTGTGCATTTTTATATTTGTTATTTTATGTCAAGTTTAAATGAGTCATGCATGTCTTAAAGACAGATGAGAAGAACAATATCATTTTCTAATCTGTATGGTAAATCTGGATATAGCAAGTGGCTTATTTTTAGCTAGGGCTCTTTAAAGACCAGTACTTGGGAAGATATTTTTACCAAAATTAGAATATAATATTCATAAGTATGTTTTCATTGGTATTTAATGACTGGTATCTATAAGTCACTGTGTGTTTGTTAACTGAGAATGGGCCCTTCACACCTCCGTACATTGTACTGACATGTATCTACAGTAGTATTTCTACATGCTTCAAGGAAGTGGTGAGTGTGGGGTTTGGTTGCAATCTCCACATTCACCACTAGATGTCACCGAATCCTACACACTGGTCCTTTAAACTTTCTCTAACTTCATTACAGGACACATGTTGGATGTCCAACCTGCTGTTTCAGAACATTCATATCACTTGCACAGCACAGTTTTGGACAGTACAGATCCATTTTTAATTGATTTCTAAAAATTATTTTGTGGACCCCATGGCATGACATATGTACAGGACCCGCGTTGTTGGAGAAGGTTTATTCTTCTGATGTTAAGATGGTAATGAAGTGAAACAGAAGGGTCACTTTAATGTAGTGTATTGATTTCTGAACAGATGCAAAACTGTATGATCAAGTAAAACTTCAAAGGATCTTTCTGTGAAACTGCAGCCTATTTGTTGTGATGTGCCCTAAACAGTTTAGCACCGTGTTCATTCCAGCTGTACCTGTCCGTGTTGTTTTCATCTCCGTCTCCTGCACAGTGTGTCTGTCCAGCAGCGAGAGCAGGCGGCTGGCATTCGACACACACATGGTGGCCCTCCCTCAGGTACTGCATCCACAGGGTGTGTGGGCCCCCACTCTGCTGGCACCCCCTTGCCAGAGAGGTCAACTGATACTGGACACAGTACCTGTTTTGGACAAACACATGCAGACAGACACACGGGCTCACGTATGATGAACACACAGACACGTTCGATTGAACAGAACAAGACTTGAGAACACATCAAAAAGTAATGCAGTTTCACATCTCTGCGCACTGTCTGGATGTGTTACCCTGCAATATCGCTGCTGTCAGGGATGTCTCTTTTCTTCCTGGCGTTGCCATAGCCACCCGTGGTAATAAGGGCTGGGACTGCAGGAATGAAAAGAACATTACATGTGACCATATGCTGCGATAATGGGCCTCACACACATTTCAGACAAGCATGTGCTGAGGAAATGTTTGTGGAATTAGGATCCTCTGTTGTGCAGAAGAAGCAAATGTGAGCAAATCTACACTTTGAAGGTGACATATGTTTCATTTAATTAACATTTTCACACACAAACAGTCATACAACACAGTTTAATTTAATACATCTGAATGCAGTATGATGATGTCTTACACCCAAACTATTTCTATCACTATTTCTATTCTCATCTAGCATTCATCTGAACTGTCTCTAATGTGTATGTGTGCACTAACAAGATGAAAAGACATTCCACTCTGCCCCAGTTGTTGTCACGCTTTATAATGACCCTTCCGTATCAAGGCAGCTGGTAATGCTGTCAGATATTTAGTAATAATACAAATTTGACTCATATGACACAAACTTTTGCCTGGGAATAATATATCAAGGTATGGATGGCCCAAGTTGGATTACCGAGTGAGTTCTGACAGTGTCCGTGCCGAGACCAGTACTGCGCACAGCCAGCATGCTCCTCCAGGTGAGGGCAGGGGTTCCCTGCGTTGAGCGGCTCCCGCAGGATCGTCCTGCTCCTCCTGCGGACCGTGGCCCTGCAGGGCTGAGCGCATCCTGACCACTCCGTCCACTCACTCACCACACAGGACACGGCTGGAATAGAGGACACAACGCACATGACATACAGCTGAGGTTTCAGGAGTGGGAGATGCATATAGGGACAGGCCACAACATCAGAACTGCATTTAAAAGGGTCCAGGCAGTGGTCTTATGTTAATGCAGTGTAAGTCTCAATGAGCATTTGTAAATGAAATACATCACATCTGTCCCTCTACACTGGAAAAACAGCTCAAGATCAAACTTAACCAATAGCCTATCACCACAAGTTTAAATATTAAAAAAGTAAAGTACAAAATTCAGTCTTCTTGGTCTGAAATCTACCTGGACACGCAGCCTCATAGTCGTGGCAGCAGTCCACGGTGGATACGCAGGCTTGGTCACAGTAGCAGGTGCCAAACGAGCGGTCGGACCTCCATCCCTTGCTGGTGCACGACGGGTCCCTGCCGGAGCAGCACAGAGCCGCTTCCCGACAGCCCGACCGACACTTGCCGACGAGGAACGAACACACTCCGAGAAAGATCAGCGTGACAGTGCAAGACCCCGAGACACGCATCACGACGGAGAGCAGGGCGCAACTCAACAGGTTCGAGAGGTTTGGTGCGCTTTGCAGCAATTTCGACTTTGCTACGAGCCCCTTAAAGGTGTTTTTGTTCACTAAAGGCGTGTTTAGAGCTTAGGTTATCCTTAAATTGAACTGGTCAGCGGTAGGGTCATCACTGTGACCAAACAGGAGTTGAAACACGCGGTGGGATGAAAGTTATTCATCTGTCAACTCTGGTTCTCTTAAAGGAGCAGTTCACTGAAAAACACTGAATGCCTGACAGCAAGCCCACTAAGTTACAGTTATCACACCAAATGAATACATTAAAGTAAGTCACAATAAATAAATAATAATAATAATAATAAAAACATAGTGACTTTAGACCTGCACAAGTTTTATATGTTAATTCATTAAATGCACTGAAGCTGACCCTTTAAAGGAAACCCGTTAAAGGAAAATCTCTTTTCACCATATTTACATTTCCCGTACTTTTGGTCTACTCACAAGATGCTAATCATTTAAATACAACACTCAGCATTTGAATGTAGTCTATTACGTGCAGACAAGAGGAGACAGTGAAGACAGCAACAATTCAACTGTATCAGAAAGAGAATACAACATGTAAAGCACTGATATGCACTGATCTGCATTTGCATTGGATTTTATTTAGGAAGCTGTCGGCGAGAAGCCTTCATCGGACGAAAACACACTGGCGGGTCTTCATGTTAGTGCAGACAAATGTGAAACAAAAGGGCTTTTCTTCCCCCTTCCACTGCCTCTCCACGGCCATGTTTGTGAAGCAGCCGGCTTCTGTGGCCCATGTGCGCCTCAACATGTGAAAAGGGTGGATTAATGAAACTCCTATGGCCGAGGTTATTCATGCAAAAAGAATAACACTGTGGACAAGTGCAGGCCTCCACTCAAACTCCCAGTGGCCTGCTATTGTGTGCATACACAGAGAGAAGATTGAGACAAAGAGAAGGGCTTTGAGGCTGAAATACTTATGATTATGCTGCCCCAAAAATAAGAGTTGTCCTGCATGTAAGAGAGGAACATACTGTATATGGACTAAAAGTCATGGACATGACAGCATGTGTCTCTGGTGTCTACGCGTTGCCCCCTTGTGTATCAGTAAAATTGTGTAGCAGGCAGAGGTGTGACCTCATCCATTTGCTGCTCCAGTAAACAGACAGACAGCTCTAACGCGATACACACCAAACTTTCATGTCCTTTTCTCAAAAAAGACCAAAAGCTTCAGTTTCAAAATGATCTTCCTTAGTCAAAATGACAGCAGAGGACATGCTGTTCATTTGGCTGTCACGTCAGATGCCAGTCCCGGATTTTGTACTCATCGTGTACATTTGCTTTTATGATTTCATGCATATGCTCGTCCATTTGGTGATTTAATTTCTGCATGCTCTCTTATTTTGGACAGTGGTTTCTGTTGGCATCCCTGCCCATTTGTTTTATTGTAATCATTCACTGTGGGATAAATCAAAGGATTGTCTTATCTTAAAGGATTATCTTAGCCCTCTGTAAAAATCTGCTTTGTTGACCAAGTATAAAAAAATATTCACATACATAGGATTTCTCTGCCTTTTTTATTGCTGTGCTGCAGAGGAACAACAGCAATACAAACACACATACGTCCTTTAAAACACAGATTTCATTAGCTTAATAAATGAATTCAGTAAAGACAGAAATGGGCCAGTGTCTCCTTACAGCAACACTACAAAACACTAAAACGGATGTTTCCTTATGGAAAGTCTGGCAGGGGGAGCAGCTGGCAGACACTCCTACGCACCTCTACACTCCACATCATTTGATCTGCACGCCAGGATTCAGGTATTAATATTACAATTTAAATGCAGTATCTCTGATGTGTTGTTTCTGAGTTGTTCTTTCCTGGCAGTATTTTAAACTTTCTTACAGCCTCTGCCCATTTCCGTTCATTCATTCTGTATCTAAGGAAGGACTTATTATATTGTGTTGAGATGCAAAGCCTTATTCATATACCTGTCCTCCAATTACATTACAGCCCATTTTGTTTGTCAAGCAAGTGCTTTACCTTCTCATCTCGTAGTACTGCAGCAAAATAAATGTTGTTGCTAATGGAGTGTTCTTGTCAAATGAATCTGCAGCTTTACTAACATATCGTAATAAATGCTGACACACTGCATCTTCAGTCGGTTCGAGATTAAACCACAGGCAACGAAAATGATGACTAACGGACAGTTTAAATAGGCAATTTAAAATATGCATGTGGCACTTATTGCTCACATGCCAAACGGTGGGACTAAACAAGGCTTGCAGTGTTCACCAAGAAAACAACGTGACGCCTGAGAAGCCGGCTTCGCGAGACATAAGTATAAGGCCTGAGATTTATAGTTCATAGACATAATCTTCTTATGTTCTCATTAAATACATAAATACAGTTCTCACTTCAGCTGTTCAGCTGGGACCGAGTCTTATCCTTGAATTGAATCACATCCCCTCAACCGCATTAAATTTGATCTTACTGATTAACTTTAACCAGACTCAGAGCAATTCTTTATATATATGAAGCACTCGGTTGGATGAAACTGTGAGAGTTTTTTTTTCTAATTATCATAACATCCTTGTTTCCCATCTCAAACAAACAATACCAACTTTTAATTAATGATCACTTTGTTTACGCGCTATATTACTGGGGTAATGAAGCTTTGAACTATCGATGAAAAAAACTCTAATTTGTATAATCCTATCATTTATCCCGTCCACAGAATGCAAGCTCTGCACCACCACCACCACTGCCTCCCATATTTCCCCTGTTCGTTTTCGCGGTTTGCATAGATGCAGTTTGGATAATTTACATATATGAGCAATTAGCAATTATATTGTGGTATGCTGGATGCATCTGTGCATATAAAGTGTTTAGATGTTTGTGTGAAAGAGTATGTGTCCTTAAAGACCCTTCAAGAGTCTGTAACTTTCTATAACGGCGCATGGCACATATTATTTCCCTCATATTGGTGAAAATGCATACATTCACAGCTTACAACAACAGAGGTTTATGAGGAGCTCAAGGTATTTGCTCTAATCCGGGAGGAGAGTATTTAAATGATGGGAGCTCTGAGGGGTCACAGTAGGAGAGGGAACACCAGCTTGGCTGTCTGCACCTTAGTTGGATGATATAGGAAACGCTGCTTCATAGGTAACAGGAGTGAAGTTCAATCCATTGTAGACCGTTAGTATAATATTCAGCAGAATGATTTTCCTCATGGACCTCCAGATGATGCTGCTGGATGTGATTTATTTCATCCTGCGTAATTCTGTGCGGGCCGTCCTGCGCCCACGCACCAAGCCCATAGACGGCGAGCTGGTGCTGATCACCGGGGCAGGAGGCGGCCTGGGTCGTCTCTTTGCTCAGGAGTTCGCCAAGCACGGGGCAGACGTGGTGCTGTGGGACGTCAACAGCAGCGCCAACGAGCAGACAGCCAAGCTGGTGCGCGAGATGGGCGGCGAGGCCTTCACCTACACGGTGGACGTGACCAACCGGGAGGACGTGTACCGCAACGCAGATCTCGTGCGGCAGGACCTGGGCCGGGACGTTACCATGCTGGTGAACAACGCTGGGGTGGTGGCTGGGCGGCGCATGCTGGAGTGTCCTGATGAACTGATGGAGAGGACTATGAAGGTCAACTGCCATGCCCTCTTCTGGGTGAGAACTTCTTAGTCAGTAGGAAATGTTGAGTCAGACTCCTCAGAGGAGCGGTTAAATGGAATCAGACAGAAGTTCACTGCCCTCTACTTACTAAATGTTCTTCAGCCTGCAGGGCAGATATACAGTAGATGCCGAGCAGATGTCAGTACATCACTGACTCATATCTGTGTGTAGTTTGGGATGTTTTTATTACAGGTGCTTAATCTCTGTCTTGTAACTGTCTCATCAATCTGCTCATACAGAACAAAACTCGCTTTTCTAATTATGGCAGATCCTGCTCATATGTCTTGATTCTTGTTGTAAACAACAGCCAGCTATTGATCAGAACTCTGTGAAGCTTGGAAATATTTGGACTTGTGCCAGTGTTAGTCAAGTCTGCATGAAAACAAGTCAAGCAAATGTCAAAAAGTAACGAACAGAACAGTCTTTTGGTTCTACATCTAGGATGCACTTTCACAACCAATACCTTGTATTTACTTCCTGCATAACGCTATTGTTTTGGCAGACTTGTGTACCACTCTCTCACGCTGAGCTGAAGCATATGAACTTAATAACGTATAATCGTTTTATCGCTGCTGCTTACAGAGCAGGTTATTGTGCAAAGGATGTGTGACTCATGACATGCGAAATGTATTGCTCAAACACCATGATCCCCCTCACACTATAGACCAAACATCAATCCTCTTAATAAGCAGCTGCTTGCGCAACATAAGCCTCCTTTGCATTAAACTCAAGGCATATTTTAAAGTCTTTGTTGGCTCATTATGACTCGCCGCTGTGTTACAAGGTTTGTACCTGTGTCTCAGACAGTGAAGGCCTTCCTCCCTCGAATGAAGGCCCAGAATCACGGACACATCGTGACCGTCGCCAGCGTCCTCGGCCTCTTCAGCACAGCTTGCGTCGAGGTGAACCAACAGGAGGAGAAACACCTCCGCGACAAGAAATGACAGCTTCTACTGTTACAGTGTTTAACAAAGTTATCAGCATCAGTCAGGAAAATGAGTAAAAACACACAACACATGTCGCAGCATTCATAACAGTCTACGCGGGAGATGCAAATCACAAATTTACATGATTCAAATGTCGCAACGACATCGTCTGATGAGTGTAGCTTTTGTTTGCGGCAGGATTACTGCGCCAGTAAGTTCGCTGCAGTGGGCTTCCACGAGTCCATGGCTCACGAGCTGCTGGCCGAGGAGGTTGACGGAGTGAAGACAACCCTTGTGTGCCCCTACATCGTGGACACGGGCATGTTTGAAGGCTGCAAGATACGGTATGTGAGCCGTAAAGTTTACCTTTAGCTTCCCTCACACCACCATTATGTCTTCAAACTGGCTCCAAAATACATATTTCCAACCGGGGCAGACTTCATTCACAGGTGCACAATAAAAATGTTATTCTATAATGTGGAAAAGAGAAAAAAACAGCAGAGGAGAAAGCCATAACCACAAGACCCCCACTAACAACATTCTGTTGTCAGACACCACATGACACCCATGTCCATTCCCTGATGAGTCACAACTGTTTTTGGATGCACAGGGAGAGGAAGGGGGTCATAATGTTATGCCTGATCAGTGTATATCCTATAACATGTGCCTGTGGTGCCCCTGTCAGGGAGGAAGTGGAACTGCTCCTACCTCCTCTGGAGCCTCAGTACTGCGTGGAGCAGGCCATGAACGCCATCCTGATAGACCAGCCATTAGTGTGCATCCCCCGCCTCACATACCTGCCCGTCCTGTCGAGAGCGTGAGTACCACGACACAGCTTCAGCATGAATCGGTCCATAAATAAATCTGTTTTTGAACATTTTGGTCTACGTGCGCATTTGGATTACAAAGCAGCTGCTGCTCAGTGTTTGAAGGTCTGCCGCTCCGTGTTCCTTTTTCAGGTTGTTGCCATGGGAATCCAACGTGGTCGCATATCGTTTCATGGGTTCTGACAAGTGCATGTACCCGTTCATTGATACCAAGAAGAATCAAGTGACTAATGGCGCAGTAAAGGTCGCATAAGAAGCCTTCACTTCTTGAGTCATAACCTTGAAAAAAACTGGATCAACTGGACTCAAACTGGATAGAAAAAAATATAACAAAATCTTTCTGCTTGTGTGTACAACAGCAGACCAAACTGTTCACTTACTGCCATCACTTAGCCACGTGGATGGTCAGAGGGGACTCTAGATTTTCAGACTGATCGTTCAGAGGCACGTGTTAGACGACAACTCAGCCAAGTGGTCGTCAGCACGTGATGAAATTTCACTAATGATCAGATACAGTTTAAAGACCCTTCAAACCAGCAAAAGGAACGAATAAAACGGGAAATGTGTCTTTGATATCTGTAAGTTAAATTATATTTACATGAAATAAAATGACTGAAACCAAAACGGCTGTCCTTGTGCAATAAATTCTTTAAACACTGGTCTCCAAAACGGTTGTGACTCATCAGAGAATGGACCTGGTCCTTCATGGCTTTTTAGTTGTCCCTAAAATGGTGTTGTGTGTGTGTGTCTGTGTCAGGCTGCATCCTGCTGGGTGTCATTGCTATGGGGTGGGGGTGCCTGGTCTGGTCTAGGTGGGTGCTACATGTCTAAGTAACATCCACATGAATGGCAGGTCCACAAGTTTCCCAGCAGAACACTGCATTGTCACAAGACGGCCAACGTCATTTACTTCTCCCGTCAGTGGTTTTAATGCTGTGGCTGATCGGTGTATAGCTTTTATAATAACAAAGGGGCTCAAAAGTGTCGCTAATCTCATATGACAGCACGACGCAGTGAAACGTTATCACTGCCCAAAATTTGTTTCATGCTGGAGAGCAAGTGTGACTAATGTTTGCTGCAGCACAGTGTAGAGCTGTAACCGTCTCCAAGTGTAATGCTCCACAATGAGGGCATGTTTGTGCACTGAAGTAAGAATAAAAATGCTACAAGCTAACTAAGATAATCTGTCAAATGAGAGTTACTCACTACTGACCTTGTATCTAAACAATTTAAAACTGTTTATTTTCTGATTACATGTATACATACTAGAATATTAAAAGGTGTCAGCTGGAAAAATCAAGAAAGAGACGAGACAGGAGTCTTTGTTTTGTGCACGTAAGCACATCAGTTTAATTACCATGAGGAGCGGAGAAAGAAGGGAGGTTGACATAAGGGAGGGAAAGGGAGTATCAATGAAACCGATGCAACGGGGACATGTCCCCGTCACACACAGCAACAGACAACATCACGTTACGTCACACGCTACATTGAACCACAAATTCTTCCCAGCCCTACATGGTAATGTTGATAACACTTCACTTGTGGTTGTTGATATAAAGCACTCTAGGAAAATCAACAGAGGTTCGCCAGCTGCAGCCTAGACAACAATGAGGTCCAAACTTGAACAAGATCGCTCTTTAATGAACTACCTCAGCGGGGGGGGGATAAAACATAAAACACTTAAAAACAAGGATTAGCGGGTCTCGCCGAGAGAAAACGGGTTCTACTCAAAACAAAACAGCGTTCACAGTTAGTTATCTCCATTTTTTTTTTTTAAACTGAGTAAACCCCCTCCCCACTCGTTGACTGGGATGCAGCTACGTTTTCTAAAGAGCAACAGAAAATAAATAATGTGTACAATTAAACAACATCAAGAAAGAGGAGTTATGTGTCCGATCAATCTTGTTTAACTGTGGACATTTTGTAACAACGGTTATGGACAATGGTGGTTTAGAGGCTACAGCGGCGGACGCTTCCTGTAGCCTTCTAAATCTAACTAAGAACACAGTGTCTGAGTTTTCTCTAGTGCTTTTACAGACAACCAAACATGATATTCTAAACAGTGCCATCCAAGGTCTGTGCCAATGTGCTTGAGTTAGCCTGTTTGAGGTGCAAGTCACCTTCCATTTCCTGTTTGCCACACCTGGGGAAAATAAATCAGGATTAGCGTTTAATCGGTGTTGTCGTCTCTACTTGTGAAACATCATCACCGGCGGCCCGAGCGCTGTCCCAGATCAAAGCGCGCATCTGACCGTTACACTGAGGACGCATCGGGACGTAAGTTTTGTGGATTTGGGACAGCCAGCTATCCCAGAAAGTATTTTGTGGGCGTCATCACGTAGACTGCGATAAGAATATATTCAGTATTCAAACAATAGTGCTGTGTCGCTATACGAAATCTAGTCTTGCTACAGTAAAAGCCAATACTGAAAACTGATGCAGTAGAACCAGACGTACCATTTCACCTTCCTTCTCTAAACTGGGCCCTCAACTTAAAACTGGTGTTAATCCCCTTAAAATTTAAGAAAGTAACAGGAAAGAGCCCTTTAAGTTATGGAAGTCTTTCTTTACTCGAGACACTATTTTATATTCATTTATATGCGAACTAAGCACTTTGAGTGATGCTAGAATAAGTAGCTGTGTAATGAGTAGAGAAAGCAGAAAGACAGTGGTGGACACAGCTTACCCAGAGACTGGCCCATTTCCTGTCCTTTCGTTTGACTGCTGGTCGAACTCAGAGAGCAGCTTCAGTATATTCAGTGCAGCCTGTAAAGGTGAAAAACATGTTGTATTATTCAGCTGATCTGTTTCAGGTACAACTCTGCTGAGTATTATTCCATCGTCTTGGTAACAGCAAATAAAGAGGACTGGATGTCCATAGTCTGTAGAAGGAGAAATAATAATAAAAAAAACCTGAGTTGGTGCGTTCCAGGTAAATCACGCCTAAAGCTGTTTAATGCAATCACAATACACCAGTCAGCCACAACATTATGACCACCTTCCTAATATTGTCTAGATCCCCCTTGTGCCGCCAAATCAGTTGTGAAAATGGACATGGGCCTTCTGAGGGTGTCCCCTGGTGTCTTGCAACAGAATGTTGTTAGTGGGGGTCTTTGGGTCCTATGGGTAGAGGGGAGGGGCCTCTGTGAATCATCCCACAGATAACTGATCAATTTGGTGGCCATGGTCTTTTCTGTAGGACCAAAACAAATTCCTTGTGTCTACAAACACGCTTGGCAATAAAGTTGATTCTGATTCTGATCACCCAAAGCACCATTTGTGAACAGGGCCATGTAAGATCTGACATATGCTTTGTCGCTAAGTGTTAAACCAGAGGAGGACACTTGACAGTTTGTAAAACACTCACCATATCATGACAGGATTCTACATCTTTCCCGATTCCATGACTGATGAGTGGCGGCTGGGAAGAGCAGTTTATCAGTGACACAAACTCATTCTTATTGTTTTTGGGGAAATCCTTGTATTCCACCTGAAAGAAGATTATAACATTAATTTCTGCTGACTTTTAGTATGACTCAAATGAAAGGTTTATGAAGGTGAATGCACTGCTGTTTACCTGCAGGCCCTGCACAGATGCAAGATAGTTGAGCTGTTCCGAGGGCCTCGTCAGAGGTCCGTGGGGCAGCTGGTTCAGGTTATTTTTGTTTTTCAGGATAGTCTCAGCAGTCATGGATGTTCCCGCATAGAGCAGCTCGTTGGCAATTATGGCAGAGATTGTGGCCTTGCCTGGGTTTGGAATGGCTCGACTGTAGTCCTTGGAGTGGGATCCTTGGAGGACCCCAACTGCCTGAGCCACCTCGGGGACCATGGGTAAGATACCTGCAGGAAGCTGCTGGTGGCTCAGGTAAGGCAGGCGGAATTCCTCATCCTTGGAGCCTTTAAAGAAGAAAGTGTGTACCCTTAAGCATCATTTGTTTCATTCATCAGAGTATCTGAATGTACTCCACTTACCCAGCGACACCTCCTCTACTGAGCCAGGTTCAAAGAAGGTCACTTTGCGCCCATCACCAGGTTTCTTCACTGGGGTCTAAACATTGAGAAAAGACATGAACTGTTATATAGATGACGCTGTCTGACGTATTTCCAAGAACTGTTAGCTACAGGTCTATAAGTACCTTCTCATCAGTTTTGAGGGCTGGTTTGGGGGGCTGAGGCTGAGGCACTTTGTATCCCAAGAGTTCCAGCATTTTCTCTGCTGCATTCCTCTTGGCGACCTTCTTACTAGGCCCCATTCCCTCTGCAGACTGGCCACACACTGTCACCTAGACCAGAATACACAGATGAAAGACATGTGAAATTAACAAGCAAACACAGAGCAAACAGGGACAGATGTGGCATAAGTCTTGCTGCCAGCATGCCTCATTTACAGATGATTCACCTGCATGACAAACTCCCTGCGCCGTGGTAGACCTCTCTCTGTCACCATGCTGTACTCAGGCTCTTTCTCCTTCTTGGCCTGCTGGATCTGAGCCAGGCGGCTAATGGGATTCATTCCCTGGCCATATTCTGGGCTGGTCTGCAGCTGTTGGCATGACAGGGTAATCGTTACTTAGTGAAGAGTCTTTAGTTCTTTAATGACCCTCATAACTCCAGTTACAAAGTCATACTACCTTGATGATAGATTTGGTTTTCTTTTTGATGCGTGGCAGCGTCTTTTCCACACTAGGTATATGGGGTAGCCTCTTCAACTCCCCTAGGACCTCTGCTGCTGCCAGCTTCTTTGCAATCTTTTTACTTTTTCCCTCGCCCTCTCCTGTGAACTCCCCGACTATAACACGCACTACAAAACTCTTCATATGAGGTGGGCCATCTTCTTTTAAAACCTGGAAAACAACAGCGACAACTCCAGGATTTATATATTTTGAGTACCGTAAACTAGATGAAATAACAGGCTGGAACATGCATCTTGTGAACATGATAATGAACATTACTGACTTATAAAGACCGTGGAAGATATACACAAATCCATTCAAACCTCAAAGTTGACAGGTAAGTTGCGTTTAAGTGCAATTTCAAACACTTGACTGATTTCTGATTTGTTCAAGTTTTCCTCCTCGGGCTCTCCGTTCATCTGTCGAGAGAAGAAAACATATTAAAAAATGAAAAGAAAAAAAAAAAGCAATAAGTCTTTCAGATTGCACAAAAGCTGCCTGAAACTATTTCATGCTGAGTGTGCGTTTTATCTTCTCACCGCAGGCAATTGTTGCAGTATCGGCTCCTTTTGCAGTACTTTCATGGCCTTGGCAGCAGCGTCATGTTTGGCCAGTTGCCGCGTGCGTCCTTTCCCAAAAAACTGCTGGCCTCCTATGTTGAGCTCCATGTGGTATAACATTGGTCCTACTGGTGGAAATGGGTAGTAGTACCTGAACACACAAGAATGTTATATGCAACCAGTTCTACACTAAAACGTAAAAATGCGAATTTTTTAAAAACAAATTTCCAGATAAAGTAAACTCACTGTTGCATAGAGCGCTGGTATGGCCCTGGAGCACGGACATTGTAGTTGAAGTTTGGTGGTGGTCTCATGCCCGGATATGGATCGATGGGTTTATACATCGGCTTTTTACCAAGCTTCATACATAGTGCATTCAACTCCATAGTATGTGTAATGCCATCTACTATAAAAAAAAGGCAAATACAAACAAACCCATGATAAATAGATGTTTCTGCAAACTACTTTCTGAAAAGTGTTAACAAGAATTACAATGGGGGAAAATACAATGAGGCCAGTGGGAACATCCCACCTGGGGGCTTGCCTGTGTTGCGGGGAGTCCTCATAGTGGGCTTGGGAAGTGTCGTCTCAGCAAGAGCAGATGCAGCAGCTGAATGCTGGGCTTTCTTAATACTGGTCCCTTCTGCCTCCCAATGCTGATCTCCCAGCGTGAGTCTCACTGAGAAAATCTGGAAAAGATTCTCTGCCGTCAGCATAAACTTGCAACACACACCGTAAACTACATTACATGACTGGCTTGTTACACTCCACACCTTTGAATGAGCTGGTCCTTGCTCACAGAGCAGCTTGTACTCAGGTTGGATCTTGTTGAAACGGGCTAACTCATTCACCAAACACATGGGGGTCTTCTCTTTAGGGTTTGCCATGTTAGATACTGTGGCAAAACAAAAAAATTCATAATGCTCATAATAATTAAACAACAAGTATCATCGTAAACGATCAATACAAAAGGTTGTTCCAAGCCACAAAGTCTCACATTCAGCACACGCACCATCTGCCAAAGACATGTGAGACATATGTAGGATGAAAATATTAAGTGTGGTTATAACAAATATCCAATTAGTAGTGAACATCCAAAACTTAAAAACGACATATTAACGTGACCCAAACAAGGTAAATTATTTGACAACAAACTAATAAAACCAACCTGTGGTGGTACTGTAGGGAGTGGCGGAGCCTGCAGGGAGAGCGGAGCTCCTGATGGGCTGGCTGGCGCTCTCCGATGGTAGAGTGCCTGATGCACAGGGGATGCTGTACCCGGGCTGTGGCTGCCCCAACTGCAGTGGGGCAGTAACAGCAGGCATGGGAGCAGCTGGACACTGAAACTGGAGCTGAGACATCCTTGTTGCTGTAGCTTGGTCAATTGCAGGTTGAAGTCACAGTGAGGAATTTACAGTGTGGAAGGGAGTGTGGCTTGAGGAGGTCTGAATGTAAGCTCTGCCTGGAGAGAAAGGAAAGGAGAGGATGTAAAGACTGAAAACTGAGGTATACCAGTCTGCATATTGAGAGAAGCACAACATTTCAGTCTTTTACAAAAGTAAATGGAGCCCCTATCGTGTTTGCTGACTTTTAGTATGACGCATTATTATGATTAGTATGATCATGTTCACAGACAGTACTTTTTGCAGTGAATCAACACTGCTAACAAATGAGCAACTACACTTAAGGATAAGCAGTCACACCATCAAAACCAAGGTTCAATTTTCAGTCAGTCACATTGATAATTAAGGTAGTACTGTTTCTGCAATTTACACGTATTGTACACTGTCATGTATTTTGTTCGTTACAGTATACAATCAGCACCATTCATGGATTGTCTGAATATAGTAAAAGGACAATGCATTATAAAATAAAACCTACACTATACACTGTATGTACAGGTCAGTGGTCTTACTGCATCAAAATAATCAACAGGATGTTCATAACCAGATTTCTGGTTCCTGCATTGTCCATGTTGGTCCCAATCACAGATGCTGAGCCTGAGTGGCAGTTCCTCATTAAGACTTTTACCCATTATTGAACTTAAAGTCACATTTATTTGACAGCACCACTGGGCAAATGAAAAATCCGGAAGCTAACAGCCTCTTACACATATTTGCTCCCCCACCTGACCATTACCAACATTTTGCAGTTACTGAATTATGTGTCAAAGACAATCAGAGCGGGGACAGACAGTTTAACCAGACAGGTGGCATGAACACTACCACCAACACATTTGTTAGTATGACTGTCATATAACGATGATGCCCATCTCTGAAATGAATAACTGCATTGTTTTCCTTCATGGTGCATAGTTGGGAGGTGTCTTTCAGTCTGGGTGGGTGTTGTTGGGCCCTTAGAGCCTTTGCAAGCTGTGAACTAAAATATACACGCACGGATTTTCAACATAAACGTCAGGCTTCTAAACGTTGCTTCACAACATTAACCAGCTTGCTGATGAAATGTTAACCCACACATACGTTCGTTGTTTGTTTGTTTTTACATTATTACCTAGTATGCTACACAGTTAGCTGATACAAAGACGTGATCTTCAACCACTTGCAAATATTTACACAAAGGATTGTCTCGCACATCACTGGACTCGCATGCTCCCTAATGATTTAGTAGCATGGGTGTAGCAGACAACACTGTCATAACGATATAAACTAACATGCTCTTCATGACATCAGGCCACCGGCTAGCCGAGCTTTATCCAGTTAGCTAGCTGGCTAGCTTACTCGCTCCACTAGCAGGGACAGACATAACGGGTCATGCCTAGCAGAAACAAAACCTAACACTGTAACATTGGTACCGTCGTGAAGGTATACTCGCAACTGATTAGCAGCGGTACCTGACACCGGTTCACTAAATGAATTAAATAAACACGCCACGTTAAATCCCAGCGAGTCTTGGAGCAGCCGGTAAAACCGCTAGCTTGCTAACCCAGACAAGTCAGCAGACAAAATAAACCTCACCTCGTCGCTCCTTTTGCTCAGTTTTTTTTGTTACTCCATAAGATACGTTGATACAGTATCGTTTGATTTTGCCAGTGGCCACTTTAAAACGTTAATGTATGCAATTTTTATATCAAAAGGCGGGCAGTGAAGAGGTGGACATTGGGAAGACAGGGCAAACACTAAAGAGAATGGCACTATCTTGATTCTCTAGCCCGGAAGTGACACAGACAAGCCGGAAGTACTTCCATAAAACAACTTTCCAAAATAAATCAAGATTCAGTGAAATGTGAAACACAAAAACAAAGACACAATCTACACAGTGTATTCATAATTTTATTTTTGGTCGAATCAAGGAGCCAAAAATCACAAGTTTTGCAGAGCTATTAATTCAAATGGTGTAAAAAAAAAAAAATGAAATGCACACACAACTATTAAGCTTATTATGTTAGCTAATAAATATAAAATTGACCATGACTTGACTATAAAATATTGCTTCAACAGTCTATAATGCTTCCTAAACTCTGTAACTTAAGGACAACAGCAGTGTGAGAGTCGAGTGGTTCATATGTCCTAGAGGTTACAGATTGTGAGCCTGACAGATGTTAAGAGAGTCTCTCAGCATTAGGTCACGCAGACGCCATAGCGCGTCCGCCATGGTGGTGTGGGCTCCTTTGCTCTTCAGCCAGTGAGCTGGCAGCCGACTCTCCTGCTCTTTGGTCAGGTGAGCATCTCGCCTTTGTGCTGTTATGAAAATAAAGGGTTTTTCATTAAAGTACTTTTTCTGGTAAACAGGTAAATAAAATTCACTCATTTTCCAAATACTGAAAAATAAAAAAAGTCACCACCTTTCAGAGTCTGCTCCCACTTGCTGATGGTGCTGGACTCTGAATGTAAGCCCTCAATGTATTTCAGGTAGGCCTCTGAGTGGAGCACGCGCTGGGTCTTTGGTGGTGGAGCCACAAACATTGGCGTGGTGGGCTGCAAATGTGAGGGCTGGCCCAATTGGCCCTGTCCTGGATATGGTGGAGGAGCGTGTTGCCCTGGGCTGTACATCCCAGGCTAAAAGCAAACGATCACAATCTTTCTGTTAGCATGCAGGCTATTTGTTTGAAGTCATACATACTAAAACCACTATGGTTGGGTATGTCCCGGAGTGGGGCTCACCTGTTGCATAAAGTTTCCTGTTGCTGGACTTCCTGCCATGCCATTCATACCACTGCTCATCATACCTGTTAAATGACAACATTAAGCTCATGTGCATTAAATAACTGTGCTAAGCTAAAATCATGCTGGTTCTTATAAAATGTTAGTCTTTAACTATAAGTTGAATGTTAGTCTTCTAGTGTCACATTTCACATGCATTACATGTTTATGTGTGAATGTGGCTTTTGTATATTTTAGGTGTGGGATGCATGTACACTTTGAGAGAAGATGTTGGAGACCAGAGCTTTGAACTTTGACTGCTCAGACTGTAGATCAGGCTGCGCAGCCTGTGGACCAGGTAAACCCCTCCAGCAGGAGAGACACGACTGGATGTGACTGAGCAGGTGTGGCAAGGACAGTGACCCTTACCCTGATGAGGCATGCCAGGGTACCCAGGCATACCTTGCTGGAGATGGTGAGGTAGCAGGTGAGGACCCCCTGCAGGGTGAGGTGCCATTGGGGCCACACTCAGCAAGCCCTCATGAGGGCCATGCATGGGCATGTAAGGTGGGCCGTAAGCTCCCATCATGCCTTTGGGAAGAGGAGGTGAGGACAACAACATCCATGCATGAGTGACATGCAGCCTCTAAGAACATGCACTACTACTGCACACAATGGCCCCTTTCACACATGTACCTTATGCCACAAAGTCCTAATGGCATGTTAAGATTTTTCTGTATTACTACATCTCAAATGTGAACAGAAATAAAAATATACCTGTGTAAGGTTTACCAACATTACAATGCTTTCACACCATCATCAAGCTAAGTGTAATTTTGATCAAAATCAATCATTTAGCTAGATTCTGCATGTGCTATATAAGAGGCCTGCTGTTTGTGAGCATGTGTGATTGACAGACACCAACCCCCTGCACAAAATAACTAAACTGCTGATGTTTAAGGTCCAGTGTGTGAAAGGGGCAGACAATAAAAAATAGTTTTGAGAATGTTAGCAAAACACAAGCATGTACGTTAAATGAGATTTTAAAGAAGAAAAAAAAATGGTTGAAAATACATCATGCAGTCAATGTCATGCAATATCAGATATGAAGCTAGGGATAACAAAACTATAAATGAAATAATACGAAACGGCAAATAAAAGAAGCAAAAAATGTAGCTTTAAAAAAAATAAAATGTAGCTCTGGGATAAATATGTTTTAGACTGTTAGAAAATTAAAGGATTATGGTTTTTAACAGTCCAGCCTCATTTCCCTGCTGCGTTGTTGTCAAAGCACTCGTGCTGTCTCTGAGAGGGGTTACCTGACACAGGTGTCATGGTCTGGTTTATCATTCCCATAGTGCTAGGCGAAGGCACCACCCCCATCAGTGCCCCTACTGGGGTACCTGCTCTAGGGGATGCTTGCTTCTGGGGCGGCCTGTCACGTTCTTGCTGGTCGACTATTTTGGCTGCACGCTCTGAAACAGACAAAAAGAACATTGTTGACTCAAGCTCACGTAAAAAAGTACTTTTAACTCCGTGCGTGCCTTCATCTCACCTTCATACTCCGCTTTCTTGGAAGCTTCGAGGTTCCTCCACTCGGTGCCGACCAGTCGACTCAGCTCCCCGAAGGAAAAGTCCGGGTGTCGAGCTTTGATGACGGCTCGCATTTCACTGCTGAACAGAATGTAACCGCTCATGTTGATCTTCCTCTTGGCGCCTTCTTTCTTTGACAGGCCCTTTATTTTAGGAGTGGCCTTCATGAAAAAAGACAAAGAAGAAAAAAAACACGTCATGTGCATTCTTTTAATACTCTCAGCTGTTTTAAGTCTCTGGACACAAGATGTGCAAATGTTGGGTCAAGGTCTTTGGATATGTAGGGTACCTGTGAAGGCGTGTATGGCATAACATCCATGTCGACTGCATGAGGGGTTTGCATCTGAGGCAAAGAAGGCGTCTCTGGAGCCTCCTCCTCGTCATCCATGTCCTCCATGTCATCATCTGCATCCTCCATATCAGCCAGTTTCAGCTCAAGCTCATCAATCTTCTTATTCAAAAACGGCGAAGCTTCCTTCTGTGGCACGATCAGTTTCCTGTTAACAACACCAGCACGAGAGAAAATAGATAAATAATGAAAACTAGAGAGAGAAATTGTTCCGTTGGGGATTAGAAGAGTGCTCTATTTGACTGACGAACCTGAAATAGTAGATCTCATCCTCCACCACTTTGGAGGAGTATGAGAAGCGTTTCAGGCCCTTGAACTTTTTCATCTGTTTCTCACTCTCAATGTAGCGACTCTCGCACAGCAGGACGTCGTCCTCTGAAAACTCTGTAGGTCTGCATGACAGGTAGTCCTTAAATGAGGACACTGTGCATTTTCCTGGAGAAGGAGACAGGCAGAATAAAATTCGTAAAGACTTAAGAAAAACTTGTTTTGGAATCCACAGCCGTATGAGAGAAGTTACTGGTGTCAGTCATAACACACTATAAAATGTTAAATTATAATATCTTCTTTTTTGTTAAGGTAGACTGAGTTATTCATGAGTCATTATGTTAAGCATGTAAGAGAATAACGTCAAACATCTTAGCTAAGTGTCATAATGTTGAAATAGTCCTTCCAATGCACATGAAGAGTGAACTCTGCTGTCAAAGCAATACCTATGACACAGGTCAAGGGCAGAGTCTCCTCCAGATGACTCAGAAACACTTCTCTCTTGTAAAACATCTTCGTGGGCTCGTGCTCAGTTTCTTCAGGATGAATGAAGATCGGTCCGAATAGGAAAGCCGTTCCATTCTGCACCCACAGCTTTTCCATCCTGCAAAACCCAGTCAAGCGAGCAGTGTTACCATTAACTCCCGCGACATGCACGCCTCTCTACACCTCTCTCTAGGCTGCCTTTTCATTAGGAAGCAAAAATATACGTTCACCAACCTGGCAACCCGTGGTTTTGACAGACCATGTGACTGGATGTAAACGCAGTCTCCCACTTTAAACCACATGTTGTTGTAGCGCAACTGTTCATAGTGCTGACAGCCGGGCTCAGCTCCGCTCATCTCCATCGGGACGTCTTCTCTCTCCTAAATACATCAGCGTAGCACACACAGAGGACTCAGCTGTTTACTTGTATTGTGATAAACAAAGTTTTGTTCTTGGAAATAAATACTCATCTTCCACCCGGCTTCTTGTTAAGACATGCACGCCACCCATCTACGAGTTAATTAATCCCTGTAGTCGAGGCCAAGTGAGTGTTTGTGCTGGGCAACAATACACTCTAGGATTTTAAATTTATCCCTGGACTCCAAGGTTTTCCTTTAAATTGAACTTAACTAGAAGATTAGTGTCCTGATTTTACAGCACAAGCAACTCAAACAAATGTGCCTGATCACACTATAACTATTCAAGACCTACATGAAACACAGTGCAGCCTTACCTTCTCCACAAAACCGCCGCTCTCCGTGTATGACATTGCCAGTTTCTCCTGGTCGGGCTTGGCGAACATGGAAGCTACGCGGACAACAGGCAGAGGCACCTCCCGAGAGACTAATTTCACAGAGCTCTCGGGCATGGCCCATATCTTGATCTTCTTGAAGGACTTATTTCTGGCAGTATAGCGGGACTCGCACACGTACACATCCTCAGGTCTGTAGCCCTCGGGCTGCATCTTGAAATAATCCTAAAACAGGAACCGGAGTCGTGATTAACGTTAAGATTTGCACGTTAAATTAAACTGTCTTCTGTATGCGGTTCACCTGTTCCAGAGGGACTCACCTTCACGAAAATAACCACACATTTGCCCAGCACTTTACTGATGGACACTTTGTTGGAGTAGTCACTCTTGAAGACCTCTTTCTCCAGAAACTTGCGTGTGGCCAAGTGAAAGGTTTCGCTTGGTCTGTAGAACCAGCAGCCATACAGCCACTTCTCACCTTCACACACATGGACAAGCTCATATTAGCAAAACTGTGAAGATTTCTTTGGTTACATTTGCAAAATCACAAAGAATATCTCTAATTTTGGTGCTGAGAGCTTTGTCAGTGACAATGGTAATACATGGACAACACCTCCTGTGTTGTTTGCAGTTTGCACATGTTGTGCTGTTGTGTCCACGTTGTTACTCTCTGTCTTTTAATTGCCCATCAGGGACAAAGAAAGTGTTTTAAATTGAATTGAACTGAAATAAAATTGAAAACTTTCTTTTTGGCTACTGATGATTCAGAAGCACAACACTGGCGGTTTTACGAAATTAAGTATATATATAATTATTTGAATAGATTTCTAAAGTAATTAAAAAAAGAAAAGATTCTTACCAGAATCATCTTCCCAGAGACGTTCAATACAGACAATGTGAGGTTTTAGCTTTGCTTCTGACGGCTCAACGTAGACGAAGTCTCCCACGTGGTAGGTCGAGTTTTCGAAGCTGCAGTCCTGACTGTACACGCGCTCAGACTCCGACTCCGACTGCCACTCCTCTCCCGGCAGGTCCTCGGCTTTCTCGCCTTCTTTACATGTGAAATTCATAATGATTTCAAATGAATAACACGTTAACATATGTCATATTCTCCACACCTGTGCATTATACCAAATGTACACACACACACCTTTATTTTTATCCTCCTCTTCCTCCTTCTTTTGCTTGTCTTCCTCAATCTCTTTGGGAATTTTCTCCCTCTTCTCCTGATCTACGTCGCTGTGCAGGTGTTTGTACGTGTAGTTGACCGCAGTGGACAGCAGGATCTCTCCGTTCTTGCATAGTTCATCCCTGATCTTGATGAAAAACTGCTGCAGCTCCACCGAGTCCTCAAATATCTCAGAGTCTGTCCTACAAAGCCAAAAAACATTATGAAAAACACTGGCACACATTTTAGCTAGCAGTTTCAAACAGTGTTACAAATGAACCGTTTTTAAGATGTGAATATGTAGCCTATTTTTATGTATATACTGTAGATACTAACACTTGTGCAAACACAAAAATGAAACTTTCCTTTTTTGATATTTACAAAAGAAAGCATGGTAGATTTACAGGCAGCGTTTCAAGGTTGAACTCTCTTATCACTAAGAGATAGAATAGTTTTCTATCACTCAGCTGCAGCCTTACTCCTATCCTTCAGTGGGCAGCTGAAGACAACTAATAAGTGCAGCGCTTTGGTCATTGTTTCTGCATCTGTTTCAGTTGAAGCTCTACTGGTGTAAATAAGACAGATGCTGGCAAATATTTGCTGTTTCTGTGGTTTTGTGAAGCAAATTCTTCATTTTTATATATATTCAGAAACTATTCCATAAAGTAACTATGCCGACAGCTTTATCAGAGTAGGTTGTCGTACCTGTTTAGCCTCCTTGCCTTCTCGAGCACTTCGAACATGTGTTCCTGGAAAACGTCCAGCCTCCTGTAGCGGCCGCGCTCCACATTCATCCTGATGACATCAAAGTTAAGCGGTGGCTTTTCAGGGGAAGCTGGATCCACCACGGGAATCTCAGCCAGTGAGTCACTGTAGCATCGGCCCTCTTCGTCCTGGTGGCCCATCACGGACACAAACAGGTTCCTGATCAGCTCTCGCACCAGCGATCCCACAGCAGGAGGCCCAGAGTCCTCCCCTCCCTCTTGCTGCTTGCGCGTCTCCAGCAGCACTCGGTGCAACACTAGAGCATCCCGATAGATCAGAGACTCGGGCTCATTGTAAATGCAGGCATTGTTGAACATGAGAGCAAAATCCTCCACCAGAGCTTCGACGTCTTGGTAACGACCTGCCGCCATGTGGCTCCGCAGGCGCTCCATGTCGATGGGTCTCTTGATTGTAGCGTAGTAGTCGGGCAACTCGGCACGGGAGGGCAGGCGGAGGAAGATTGTACTGAGGCGGCGACCTCGGCGGTCGGTGAAGTTTCGAACAGCATCGTAGAGCTCATTCAGCCTCTGCTGAAGAGGGGTGAGGTATTTGGACTTCTTTGGAGACACACCACTCTTTCCTGTGTATAAAAAATAGAATTGAAGTTCCAGCTAGCCATTATTTTTAAATGACGAATTTGGACTGATGCAAGGAAAACCCATGGGCCATAACACAAGGATTTGGAAATACTGCCAGCAAATACATTGTTCATGTCTAAAAAGTCAGGGTATAAAAAATCAAATGAATCTATCAAAATAAAAATGCCAAAGCTGACCAACCAGAACATTTTGTATGTCAGGCAAATACTAATTTACATGCAAATACAGATTCATAAATTGGTTGGTTTACCAAAGAAATATGCAAACTACACTATGATGGCTTCTGTTAGTCCACAGACTGCATGACAATCTGTCACACAGCAGTACTTTAAAAGAAACAGGATCACACTTACTGAGTTTCAGTTTGGGAGATCCCACATCCTCCTCTTCAGGTGGTGGGCCTAACTCTTTGCGCTTATCTTTCAGTATCTTCTCCAAAATGTCAGCATCATTATATACCTATGTATAACAAAAAGTGGGACGTCAGAAGAAACGCAAAAAAAAAATTATATTTAAGTAGTTTATCTAATTCATGACACATTCACACCACCAACCTGAGATCCCTCCTCGTTGTAATGCCGGGCGTTGCGGAACATCAGCCTCATGTCATCCATCAGAGCTTCTTCTGTGACATAGCGTTCGTTGCGGATGTTGTGCTCAATGGTTTTCATGTCCATCGGCTCGAGGATGACAGTGTAGTAGTCAGGGTAGTCCTTCTTGGACGGTTTAACCATGAAGAGATCGCAGAGGCGTCGACCAGTGCCCACCTCCCTGGCCTCAGTCACTGCTGCGTACAAGGCTTTCATTCGGTTCTTTTTGACATTTTTCTTGTGGCTTCACAGAAACAAAACGCAGAATGTGAATTAGCCCGGATGGCAACACAAAGACACTGACTGAAAGAACATTAAAAATGTATTCCTTTGTGCTGTCAGTCGGCACACAACAAATGATTCATTGTCATAAAACAATAATAGCAATAAATATAGAAGTAGGAATACCTTTTCCTCTTGATGCTCCCTGCAGACAGAATGCTGTCTCCGTCTTCTTCATCTCGTCTCAGAAGCTCCCCCTTCTTTGCCTGTGGAGACAACAGACAGATGTTTGTTCCCAATAATGTATTTCCTTTGAAACAGCTGTGTAGCGGAAACCTGACACAGAATAATTCACTAGTCATTACCTGCATAATCTGCTGGAGCCTTAAGGCTCGTTTGTAAATGCTTGAGTTAGGCATGTTGTAGCGTTTTGCGTTCTCAAACATCAGATTGAGGTCAGTATCTATCTGATCCACGCTTTCATACTCGCCATTCTTCATCTTTGACCTAAATAAATAAAAAGCGGTTTTAACATTTGAACTTTTTCTGGAATTGGTTAGAAGATTTGACTCTTTAAAATTGACCTGAGAATAAAACAGAGCGACAGTCGTCCTGACCTGATTTGCTGCAGGGAGATGGGATGTTTTATCTGCTGATAATAGTCGGGATATTCCCTGCGAGAAGGCAGTTGCTGAAAGGGTTCAGAGAAGAGTTGGCCCTGATTATTCCTGGCGCCCCTCACAGCTTCATACAGTTGGAAGATAGGGTTGCTCATCTCCATGCTCGAACTCTGGCTCTCAGCCTCCGACTCTCCCTCATCGTAGCACACAGAGCCTGCAAACACATACGTTGTAACCCGTTTTCCAAAAAGAGATTCGTGTGTCTGCTGCCCGAATTGCTGAAACTTACCCGAGAGCACAGGGTCGTCTTCGCTCTCTGAGCCATACTGAAGAGCCACGCTTACGCCAGAAAGTTGATCCCCTTGGCCAGACCTGCGATTTCTGAACAGCATTTGACACAGTACATTTTAAGAAGCATCTTGTCTGGTAATAATCTCATTTTCACAAAGAGAGTACACTTAAAACAATGCAACTTCAGTTTAATACCTGATCCGAAGACTAGATTTAGTGGGTTCCGCGTGTTCAAGCTCAGTCTTCCGCTGGATGAAGACTTTCTTTATGGTGTTAGCATCCTACAAAATAAGATCATGATGGTCAGTATTTGGGTAGTTTTATCTTACATGGAACAAAATCAAGAAAATGAATTTACCTTAAAAACCTGAGATCCTGGTTCATTATATGTTTTGGCATTTTTGGCCATTAGGTCTATGTCCTTGGCCATGGCATTGACTGTTTTATAATATCCCATCTGTGCAAATAAAATAAAAATGGTGCTGGTTAGAATAAAACACCACGCAGTTCATCAGTCACAAAACATTACTGTGCAACACAGCGATCAGTCAGGGAGTGAACTGGCTACCTGTATTCTTTGAGCGATCATTCTCAGATTGATTGGCTCCTTTATAACGGCATAGTAGTCTGGATAATGCTAGGAAAGAGATCCATAGTCGTGAAATGCAGAACAGGGTTTCTGAGGGAAGTACAAATGATACGCGTATGAACGAAGGGTTTTGTTAGACTCACCACTTTGGAGGGCAGTTTCTGGAAGAGTTCACTGATCACACGCCCTGAAGGATCAGTGTATGACACTATAGCCTCCAAGAGTTGCTCGAGCACTTCTTTCAAACTGCCAGCGGAGGGCTAAAATGTAAATGTACATAAAATTAAAAGAAACATATTAATCTACATGATATAGAATGCTTCTAATTTAGAATACATGTTTAATTCAGTAAAACAAAACATATTGTGTGTTGAGAAAATAGGGGACAACTATCAACGTGAGGCAACTCAGCAAAGCATGTAATAAAGGCAAAAACTGACCTCATCTTCAGTCGGTATGCCTGAATTATCCATCATGTCATCGCCATCTCCGTCTTCATCGTCGTCGTCTCCATCTCCGGGCTGCACAAACTCATTCCTTGTTTGCAAATATACCTCCCAGAGCTTGCACGCAGCTTGATACTCCTCACTGTCACTCTGGGGGAAAAAAAGCAGTGACATGAAGCAATGATAGTACTGATTGTGAAAAAACTACTACAAGCAAACTAAATATTTAAATAATTTCAAACACACACAGTCCGCAGTAGGAATAAAGAAGCATTGATTCCATTGTACCTTGTAAAATGACCTGGCATTCCTGAACATGAGCTGAAAATCTGCAGTAAGCTGCTCCACGTCAGTGTAATCCTCTGACTTCAGTTTGTATTGGATTTTTGTCATATCAATTGGCTGGGACACCACTTCATAATAATCAGGCTGATTCCTGCAAAAGAACAAGGGAGATGAAGCATCAGCGTGAGTTTGAGTATTATTCTGTGTATTAATAATCCAACATATTTGTCAGATTGTCAGATCTCAGTAATAATAAATGTTGAAATGTACTGCATACAATGTCTGGTGTCATTTAACTGCAGAACTTAAACATGATTTGGACTTCTTGTAACAATACCTCCTCTTTGGTACCCTGAGGAAAACTTCACAAAGTTGCCTCCCTTGATCGTCCTTGTAGTCCCTAACAGCATTGAACAGCTCATGACATACAGCGACCTGGAGGAGAGAGGAAAAAAAGCTGCTGTTTCAAATGCACACTTCAAGTGAGGAGGGGAGTGGGTCGTTATCACTCATGCATGCACTGCTGTAAATCATCTAATAAAATAACATACCGTATCCACTGGAGGAACATTGGATATCCTTCTTCGTTTCCTGCCACTTCCAGGAGTAGAAGAGGAGGTATCATCGAGGTCTCCTCCTCCGCTGATACTGCTGGAGGGAGAAGTGGCTCGTCTCCTCTTGGAGCTCGATGACATCGCTGGTCGTATCAACAACAAGCTAGCCCGCTAGCTGCGAAAACAAAACAAAATCAATATATTTGCGCTGCTGTAGACTTCGACCATGTTAGTTTAATTCAAATGGATTGCCCGTTGTTTACGTCGCCCGTTTATAACACGGATGAAATAAAAACAAGTAGTCGATTAGCATTAGCAGCGCTTGGATGTATGAAACAAAGCAAATAGAAACGCTGTTGTTAGCATGCTATCCTCATTGGCGTGACGCTCTTCAAACAACACAAGCAGGTTAAATATTCTGAAGCTGATGGAAAAACACGCGTCCCGAGAGGAGTGTGCAAACAAGCTAACTTTTAGAAACCAATCTTACCCAAATCTCAGCAAAGTTTGCCGTAATTCCCTGAGCAAAAATGTGTAACGGCTAACTGGCTAGCTAGTGTTGTTTGAAAACTCCAGACCGGAAGTTAAGATTGTATCGCGTCTGCGGGGTAGATAGAAAAGAGCGCCGCCTGGGGAAGTGTTGACCCCTACAGGCCAGGAGTGATAATGCACCCGCTAATATGTGCCAGTAGAAGATGCGCACTACACAATACACGTATTTTAATTATTGATATCAGAACACCTAAGAATAAGCTAAAGGGCCAAAACACACGAGACAAACCCAGTTGTTCATCATTTTAAAAAAGCGTTGCATGCCCCAGTTACTAGTCGTGCTTTTAATGTACTAGTACTGTCACTATGTCATTTTTTATAAGAGTGTGTCTTTATTTCACACGTATGTGGTTAGTTGACATTTGAAGTGTTAGTAGTGTGTGAGGTTCATGAAACAGAAGTTTCCTGTTAAAAAGATGAAGTGTCAAAGTTAAAAAAAAAGAAGAAGAAGAAAAGTGTTTATTTGCATTAAACTTTGCCAACAACAAAATTCTCATGAATGCTGAGCAAAATCAAAGTCTGAATTACAGTATTCAGTGCTTATGGTTTGGAACAGGGCTACAATTGCCAACATTTACTTATTTATTTGTTTATTTATTTATTTACAGAACCTAAAACTTGACTTGTCGTTTGTACAGATGTGGCACTTCTGTGTGGTCCCCTCAGCCGAGAACCTGTAGACACTGTTAATCTAAATATATGTATATAAGTATACCATAAATAGGAGTTCTGGGGAGTTTATGTTTGTATTCATATTAGATTAGCAAGTATGCCTACACCTTTTTATTACAATTATAAAATTATAGTTGGGAAGCGATTTAGGGAGTTTTTGGACAGATGGAAAGAAATATTCTGTTGTTTGCAACAGGATGTACAGTCCATATAAAATAGAAAGTATTACAGGACAAATACACCAAAGATGACTGATAAATGAGACTGCCAAAGAGATGGAGAATAGGCCTCAAATGTCTGGCATCCCAGAGCCTGTAGGTGTTTTTTTGTACATTGCCATCTGTCCACATCTCTTGGCTTAGTTGTCTTTTGTCTGATTACATCTTATGGGCTGACATGTGACAGCCAGTGCCAGAGTGGGCTTTGGAAAGTGTAGGAGTATGTGGAGCTGCGAGAGGAGAAGGAAGCAGGGCGTTGCCTTAAGATCAGAGGGAAAGGAGAGCTTTAATGCCCTTAAAGTTATATTAGGCCTACTCCATAGAAAAAAAAAAAAAAAAAAACACCAATCCTCTGTCATTCAAAGGGACATGTTTTCAGTGTGAAAAGACTTCCACTGTATGCACGCTTCTTGCACGCACTGCTCTTTGATCAATTATTCACACTGACACGTTATGCCAGCTCTGAAAAAGCCCCCCTAAATTGTCTGCATAACCTGCACACTCTGCTAAAGCATGCGCTCCAGCCCCTCTCTCTGCTGCAAGGAGCTATTTCGGAGCATAACAAGCAGATGTACAGATAAATAAATAAATAAAGCCCTTCACATGTAACAGACGGTGGCTCGACTAGCATGAGGTGAGTGGCAGATCACGCTGTTCAGAGAAGAACAGTGAGTGATTTTTATGGTGCACTACGTCCACAGACGTCTGGTTTTCTTGACGTCAGGAGCAAGTCTGAGCGGACCCAGCGCTGCGCACAAGCACAGCAACCACATCGCTCTCCCAGAGGGAAGGAGAACACATCACAGCTACAGATCGCCATTCAGGTATGTTCTGCCTCTCCACTTTTTTGTTTATTTAAACGCACGATAAAGCCCGTGGTTCTCTTTTGACTGCTAGACCAAAGTGGCTCTGGCGCGCTTCCATGTCCGCAGCCTCCCGATTTAACCTAAAGATTCTGCCTTCATTTGACTGCCATACCCTTGAGCGCTGCAGTATAATGCTTTTACACACCCACACCGCCTGTTCTTTATGTAGCCCATATACTTGCATGATCGCCACCGCGCACACATGCACACAAAAAGACGGACTCCACAGACATACTCCTCTGCACCGGCAAAACGTTTTCATTTCCATTCAAACTCCCTGCTTCCTTGTCATTCACGCCCTGCAGCCGTAATGCAGAGCAGGTCTCTCAGACGAAATAGAGTTTCCACTTGACAGGATCTTTTAGTAAGCGTAGATTTCTTCAGAGCAACGTATTTGTTTGAAGCCGCGTTTGTTAAATATAGCACAGGCAAGTCCCCCAGCTGGTTGTCTTGCCCCTACTGACCATGCGTTTGTTTTTGCGACTGTATGTATGGTTCCTTTTTTTTGCCACAGCCTCTCTGCCACTGCACTGTTTGCCCTACTTTAAAGCTGTCAGTGTCTATTTATTGTTGTCAGAAGAAGAAGTCTGTTGTGTGGCTTTTTTTTTTTTGATGTTGGGGTTGCACATCTTATCGTTCTCTAAGCTCAGTTGGTCTATTTCCTGTTAATGTTTCTGTGCTCCATTTTGCCAATGCAGCCTTTAAAAGTTGCGTCTGCAATCGGATTCCGTTTGATGAGACAATTGCCAATGCAAGAGCAAATATTGCAAAAACCAGACTGCATGCAGCGTTGGTGTTTTAATTTATTTCATCTTTTTGTCACCATGCATCAACAAGACACAGATTCTTCTAAATTGCTGCCTGGTCATTCGTTGCAGTTCAACTTGCTTTTAAAAGTGCAAACAAGAGCAGCAATAATTACTTAATCAGGAAAATCAATGGTTGGTTTAATGGGGGCAAGGTTTTAGGCAGCAGGCACAGCAGTCAGCCAATCTATTAAAAAAAAAAAATTACTGGGGCTGAATACTTTTTGCATTTTAAACGCCCTTAATTAAGCACAGCAACCATGGCAGGAAAGCAAAGATTGTGGCTTAATGTTTTCATAAAACATTTATCTCAACGTCATTCATTTTTATCACCATTTTGTGCCATTGTGTTTGTAAAGCGCTAACACAAGGAAGTGGTTAAAAAGCCTTCATGTATACGATACACATATCTGTCGCCTTGAAACAATAAAACCACCGAAGTCTCCGTTCAAATCAGGGATGCCATCGCTGATTACATTTTAGGCTCATCTGATTACACGAGGCTGGTTGCAAATCTCTTCGTGCATACTCTTGAGTGATGTTCTTGTTTCCCCCCGTAGCTGTAGTGTGGCGATTCCGACCAGTCTTCTAGGATGCCTCTTGGTGAGGAAGGAAATGGATGGAAAAAGAAGACATCAGACATCAAAGAGCATTATGACTTCAAAGAAGTCCTGGGAACGTAAGTAGCACTGATAGTTTAATCTCAGTACTGTAAGGCCAATGACCAAAGGCACTAGTGCATGCCCAGACTCTTCAGGACCTTCTCAGGGCCACAGTTGTACCGTGTGTCAGGTGGCATGTTGAGTAAAGGGGATGTATGTTTCAGGAAATACACAATGTTCCTTAAATTTTAGTGCCATTTATCTACATATCACATGATCTGTTTGAGTCTCAGCAGCGGGCGGCTGGAAGGAAGTCAGATCAGTATGTTTTTGTGTACTGTGAATTATCATGCCCTTTACGGTTGCAGAATCTTCAGTATACAATATGTTTTAATCAATTTAGCACAAAAAAAAATAGTCATGCTAATAGTGACAGGTGTCCGGAGGGTGCACTTGCAGGGAGCCCGTTGTCCGCTGTACAGTAATTGATGGGAACTTGCAGGTAACAGTTGACGAAACAAAGAGGGGTTTCATGGCAGCTATCCAGGCTGTCAGGCCAGCAGAATTTTAAGGCCGGACTCTGGAGATTTTGACTCAGACTTCTCGTCTTGCTCTTGCCCTCTCGTTCTGTCGGATGCTGACTCAGCAATTTGCACACACGGACGCACAACTTTATTGCAGCCTTGGCTGTTGCAGGCCCAGAGCTTAAAAAGGCATCGTTTTTGGAAGTCCCGTCACGTTTATTTTTTGCAGACACGTGCGTGGCTAATTCTTCCTTTACTTTGTGTAAACAAAACAAAAAAATCACCACTTCATCTTCAGTAAACTGCTGGTCCAAACCAATGCTTCCAGGTGTTTGGTTCTGGTATGTGAAAGGAGAAATATTTAGGCTGCCCCCAGTCTGATTTAGTCTACAGTTTTGGCGACAGGTCATTTAAGTTTGGTGGAAAAACACTCATTTCTTTATTGAATTAAATTCAGTTTAAATACAGAGACCACGATGTGAAAGCTGTCTCTCTCCACCCTCTTCATATGCAGGTTCTGATGTAAACAACATTTTGCCTGAACTCTTAACTCGGGTAAATTCGAGAGAAAAGTTTGGCGGCAGCGAAACTGTCGCAGCTCGAGTTCAGTCCACCCATGCAAAGTCTGGCGGAGAATTTTCTTCCCACTGCCTTCTCGCTGACCCTGATTACTTTTGGTTATCGCTGCAAAGTCCAGCATTTGAACCACATTTTTAAATCTTCACTCCTGTAATAAACTGCAAAATTAATCTTCAGCCGGCAGGGTAAAAGGTTGCCCCGCAGTCAGTAATGACTCGTACAGATCTGTGACTTTATTCTCCCAGGCGGACAGGATTGAGCCCAGATGGTAAGGGGTCACCTCTCCAGCCCTCCACCCACCCACCCCCCAAACGGAGTACAAGCGACCTATGGCACGTCCACCTGTGATGACACGAGTGTGCCATATGTAGTGTGGTTGTTTTTCTTTCTTCTTGGAATCACACCTGCTTCCCCAGAGCGGCAGCACGGAATCAGATATTAAGGACTGCACGGCTCTGGTCCGCATCCAAAAAAGTGAAAAAGCGGTGGGCAGAGGAAGATGTCTAGTTATCTCGAAAGCTGTGAGAGGACAGCAAATAAGACTCCATGTGTCTGTTCGACTAACAAACGGTATAGATTTGAGGATTCACGGCTGCTGATCATGTCTGAGAATTTACATGATCTTCAAACAGGGATCATGTTTTAAAGTCTGATATTAAACGTTATATAACAAGGACTGGGTAAGGGAATTTGCAAGGGTAGTGCGTTCCCTTATTTCAGGAGGAAAGGAGGAAAAAGCTGTAGTAATGTTCCTTCCCTGCTGTCACTGTAGCCGGACCTGGCAGAGGGCAGAATTAATGTGTTGACGGAAAGCTCCTTATGCTCGCAGAAAAGATTACAGGGGAGCTTTATCCAGGAATTCAGTGTGTGAAGTTAATTGATTTATGTTGAAATATTATATTCGGATCCGACTAATCCTCGCAGTTCTACCTCTGTTTGGGGTCCACTTGAGGACAATCCGTCCTCACAGTTTGCAGTTGAAAAAGAAAATCCCCCCCGCTCCACAGTTTTGATGTCGGCATCGCTTTAGAGGCAGCTTCCTACTTTTAGTTCGCGCTTTTCTCCCTTAACAATGTGATATATGTAGGATGAAATGAATGAGGAGGCTCTGCGTGGAGTTGTGACGCCGTTTCTGACGGCCACGGGATGAAAAGAGGTAAATAAAAGCCAAAAAGTGAAAGTTGACAGGATTATTCTACCAGAAATATTGTAATTTGTTTGCTGGAAGTTAGATGGGAAGATAACTCGTAATGTGGAAGCAGCTGGTTTGCTTATCTAAGCACACATGTTGGAAACAGAGGGGGGGGAAATACCTAACCCAGATTTGTCCAAAGTGAACAAAATCCACCTTCAAACATCCTCAGGGCGCACTAAATAACACGTGTGCATTCATTAGATGAGATTATTTCTATTTATATCTCATTTTATGAATACACACAAAGACAACAGTGTCAACAGATGACTGCAGGAAAGGTTGCACTTGTTGGAGGGCAAGGACTCTAAGAAATAGCTGCATTTTGTCCTCTTTGTTGACCTCATCACCTGGATGTGGCTTTATTTGTTGCACAGAAGTTATTGTCACTTTCCTCTCTTAATTATAATTGTCATCTCCAAAAAGATCAGGTCAAAAGTTACGTAAGACTGTGTGTAAGTTGCAGACGTTTAGGGCTCCCCTCATTGGGAAAAATAGGAAGAAACATTTAACAAAAAAGCCAGAGTGCCCTGCTTCTACCAAGGCGGACAGTTTTTGCAAGAAGTAAGATGAAATGGCAAAAATATTCACACAGGGTTGCTGCCACTGTCTCCTTTCCTTCCTGTGTAATAGAATTGTTACATGTCTGTCGTATTTTAACAAGATTAAGAGTCTGCAATCTTGCAAGCAGCTTTGAGCCAAACATCAGCGCATTGACACGCTCACAAAGATGACTGACGTACCGTTAGCATGCTTGCGTTTGCTAATTAGCATTGATACTAAGGTTTTAGGGACAACTTATTATTAAAACCAAACTGGTCATCCCGCTTGTTGCGCTAGCTCGAGTCAGGAGAGCTCATGCTATCGTGGATTTCTTGTTTCATATGTTAAAGTTAACACAGAAGTAAAAGGGGAACTACTGTTTTTTTGATGTACTCCAGACTCAACGGGGGATAGCACTAGCGTACGATAACAAAATATGGATTAAATGAATGAGTTTTGCGGCAGATATTGCGTTGTTCAGAGGCTCAGTTTCTGTGCCCCAGTCACTCCCAGTGTATGGAAATACGTGGAAGTAAATATCTCCCGAACGACTACAAATGACACAAGTTATATGGGTGAGTAAACGATCATATTTTATGCCAGAAACGAGGTCCAGGTTGTAAAAAACAAGTTGTCCATAAAACTGTCCCGGGTTCTGTTTTCGTTCCTCCAATAAAGGTGTGACACATGTGACGAGATTCAGGCTTCTCTTTTTGGCGGCCGTCTTTTATCCACAGTGTTTTTGTTTAAAACTGAAGATGGGAGGTGAGAGATATAAGCAGCTCACCATTGCTGCAGTTGTTAAAGGGTTATTGCTGCCATCAGTGTAATTATAAGAAGTGTTAGCATCTGTAACATCTCAGTCCTGGATCGATGTTGGCGTCTCTTTTTACAGTCTGATTAAACGTCCAGCGCTATTACTCGGTTTGATGTGTTTGCTTATGGCTTTATGTTACGAGCGGTAACATTGCGCGTGAGCATTTGTTCATTTTACGATTCCTGCGGCCAGAGATCCCCCTGACCAGCTGGTAGCGCGTCTGACAGAGACGAAGTGCACGGGGGCCAGTTAAGAAAAATAATTTTAGACCATAACAACAGTTTTAAACTTCCCCCAGTGGAGCACTTCTTCGAATATACTGCTGATGCTTGATTCTCCTTTCGGGATCTCTCTATTATGAAACGAAATAATTACATGACAGAGAGCTGGCTGCGGGAAAAGAACGCCACACGAGCCCTTCTGAGGTTGCCTGCCAAGCAAAAACAATGAGCTTAAAGCAACCACAAAGCATGTTTAATGGAGCTTTAACAACAAGAGGGACCCATCTGACGACTCAAAGGGACATATTCAACACGGAGTGAGATAGATGGTGGAATGTTTTACTGTGAAAGAGAGGATGATTAACTTTAAATTCATATTGTCTTAAAAAGAAGCAAAGCTGTAGCGTGTGAGAGAGGTCAGCTGTAAGAACTACTTGTGCAGTCAAGATGGATAATAAGCAGGAGCATAAACATTGTGACGGTGCAGTGTTGAACCACGCTGGAAAGCACTCGTGCTGGTTCATTTGCACGGAAGAGCAGAGGAGTTAAGAGGTTTCACCTACACTTTAGTAGAGTGTATGGAGGACGTACAGTCCTACAATTGTCAGTGAATCCGCACAAGCTTTGTTGATATGTAAAAAGTGTTTTTTTTAGTATAAAAATGATTCTAGAGATTTTTTTGAATGGGATCATACTTTATGTCCACACATATCCACCCTTCTCTCTCTTTCTCAAACCCACACACACACAAAATGGATTAGTCTAAAAAGGGAAAGCTTTTTTTGGGACTTGGAGGCATGTTGGGCTTGAAGGCAGCACTTGCATCAGGTGGGATCGATAGATGCTTGTAGGTGTTTGCAACAAGTCCAAAGAGCCATGCTCTTCCTGATTGAAAGTCCAGCGCTCTACAACAAAAAAGGACCAGTATAACCAACATGTGCCACCACAGCGAACATCTACGCTCATGAGAGCAAAGGCACCGGCAGCCGATTCACACATTGCTCAACTCTTAACTATAGCTTTATTAAACATTAATGGGAGCCATTAGTTTGCGGCCTCCCAGGGCTCCTCAAACAAACTTAATAACTGATTTACAAATAACTGCACCTCCAGAGATGGTGCTCATGCCATGTCATTTAAATGCCGAGGACCCGTCATGTTAAAAATCATAAAGATAAATTGTCAAGTGAGGCCTGGAGTACAGCAGCACAGCACACTGATCACTGTGAGAGCAGTGTGAGACACTGATAGCGATATGAGAACGTGTGAATCAATATTTGCCCAAATAGACAGCTGGGATTACAGTGTCTTCACCGAGTTGTCTCTCTCTCTCTCTCTCTCTCTCTCTCTCTCTCTCTCTCTCTCTCTCTCTCTCTCTCTCTCTTCCTCTCTCTCTCTCTCTCTCTCTCTCTCCCTCCTTCCCTCTCTGTCTCTCTCTCTCTCTCTCTCTCTCTCCTTCCCTCTCTTTTTCTGAATGTGTGTGTGTCAGAGAGAAACTCATGCTGTGGTGCATGTGTTCATGTTGTGCCGATTGCTTTAGGGCAGACATCATGACTTTGGTACAGACGCATATCTATCTATCTATCTATCTATCTATTAGGGATGAGCGAGTACAGCATTATCTGTATCTGTATCTGTATCTGTAACCATATGAATTCTTGTATCTGTATCTGCTACTCGGAGTGGGCGGGGCCTAGTCCGGAAGTGGGCGGGCTTTAACCCGGAAGTGGGTCTGGTTGTCTTGAAATGAGCGAGGTTTTAACTGGTATGTTATTTTAAGCATGCAATTGATATGGGCTGATCAGAAATAGTTAATTATTGCTGATTAGAAAACTGTTTACAGGACAGCATTGAGCTTCAGAGATCAATGGTTTTGATCACGATAGCAAACGAACTATTTACAAAACAAGTTTTGCAACAATGCGGTTGCAATTATCAAGTAAAATGTAATGAACAAGAGTTTTCATGCTCAACAATAACTTTCTTATTTTAACTTTAATTTTTTTATGATCAGTGTGATCTTTTTTTTTTATATATATATATATTTTTTTTGTTTGTTTTTTTTTTTCCCACACCAGGTGTGTGGGTGTGTGTGTGTGTGTGTAGCTTGATTTCCAATATTTATACCACTACTAGCTTTGTTTTTTCACGAAATACAGCAAGAAAGTGTTAGAGCCAGGCAGCCAGATGACGGTTAAAAAAAGAAAAAGAAAAAAAAAATCTCCGACAGGCAGAGACGCAACGCGAGTCGGCACCACGTCTGAACGAAGTACCAGAACTCTACTAGTTCATAAGTAAGTACCAACCTAAGTAATATAACCTGAAGCTGAAGAAAGAAACCCTAAACATTAACGGAAAACGTCCCGCGAACCCGAGTGACTGAGGGAGAGACAGAGAGCTGTTCTGTGTGTGAGTGATCAGAGCGGACACAGCAACACATCTGCGAGTGTGTAGGGGAGGGGCTGTAGGCTATCACAGAACGCAGACACAGTCAGCTACCCAATGAGGATTTTTATTTAATCCGAGCACAGATATTGACTCGTATTACTCGTATAATACTCGTACTCGGCAAAAGTGCTTTATCCGTACCGGATACTCGTTTCAGCCGAGTATCCGGCTCAACTCTACTATCTATCTATCTATCTATCTATCTATCTATCTAATGTCCAAAAATCTCAAATGTTCTGTGACAAAAACAGCCGAGCTGACAGATGCATCATCTATGAGTCTTGAGACCAGTGACTCATCTGAAACTTATTTATTTTAATTTCCTAACAGCAAGTTAAAGCGTGTGCCAGGATTATTTACTGGCATCAAATAGATTTCTGTGGTCTGTTGCTAATTGCTGGTGGAACACACACACAAAATATATATATATACATATATATATGTATGTATATATATATATAAATCTGCAAAGTTCATGGACAGCTTTCACTTTTCTTTTATCCCCGTCATACATCTGTCCAACGTGGAGACGTGTGCATTAGCTCTTCGTAAAATCTCATTAGTCCAGAGCAACAGCTACAGTAGCTTCCTGTCTTCCTCCGTGTTCCTCACCCAAACCCGTTGAGAGCCCACCCCACTACGTCTCCAAGGAGAAATGAGCAACTGGATGGTTAATTACAGTGTGTCTCACGGCAACAGTAAAAAAGTGTGTGTGTGTGTGTGTGTGTGTACACATATAAATATACATCCATGCACTTTCTTTTCTGGCTCTCTCATTCACTCATGTCACTCTCAGATGTTCCAGCTCATGCAGCCACTAATATTAACATACTGGACGTGTTTACTTCTTTTTAAGATTTAAAAAAATATAAAACAGAGACTGTATCAGTAAAGATTTGCAGTTTTATGTTTAAGGAGGCCGAAAATGTAAATGACATCTTTCAGCGTCCATTGAGTCATGGATGTGGGGAACTTTTTCTTCTACAAAAAGGTTTTTGCAGATGTAACAAAGATGAAATGGCAAAAATATTCACATAGTGTTGCTGCGACTGTCTGCTTTCCTTGCTGTGCAATAGAACTATTACATGTATGTCGTATTTTAACAAGATTAAGCTCTTGCAAGCAGCTTTGAGCCAAACATCAGCGCATTGACATGCTCACAGTGATGACTGACGTACCGTTTGGTGTGTTAGCATCCTTGCGTTTGCTATTTAGCATTAATACTAAGGTTTTAAGGTCAACGTTTGTGGTAATCCATCTAATAAGTGACAACTTATTATTAAAACCAAACTGGTCATCCCGCTTGTTGCGCTAGCTCAAGTCAGGAGAGCTCATGCTGTCGTGGGTTTCTTGTTTTCGTATGTTAAAGTTAACACAAAAGTGAAAGGAGAACTACTGTTTTTTTTATGTACTCCAGACTCAACGGGGGATAGCACTAGCGTACGATAACAAAATATGGGTGAAATGAATGAGTTTTGTGGCAGATATTGCGTTGTTCAGAGGTTCAGTTTCGGTGCCCCAGTCACTCCCACTGTATGGAAATACGTGGAAGTAAATATCTCCCAAACGACTACAAATGACACAAGTTATATGGGTGTGTAAACGATCATATTTTATTCCAGAAATAAGGTCCAGGTTGTAAAAAACAAGCTGTCCATAAAACTGTCCTGGGTTCTGTTTTCGTTCCTCCAGTGAAGGTGTGACACATGTGACGAGATTCAGGCTTCTCTTTTTGGCGGTCGTCTTTTATCCAGAGTGTTTCTGTTTAAAACTGAAGATGGGAGGTGAGAGATATGCTGACAGTGATGACTGACATGCTGTTTGGTGTGTTAGCGTGCTAACGTTTGCTAATCTAAACTACGGCTAATCTAAATTAAGGCTGGTGTTAAGGATCGCAGTGAGTCCTTGTTCCAGCCAAAAGAAGTGACCGTTTACTAAAAACCAAACTGATCACCCCGCTTGTCGTGCTAGCTCAGGTCAGGAGAGCTCATGCTAGTTAGAGATATGAACGTCCGTGAAAGGCTTTGTGGTAAACAATGCAGCTGTTGCGGATATCTTGACGAGCTAGGTCATAAAAATAGGCTTTCAACGTTTCCAGCATGCAGTCTGGTGAGGATTACATCACTGTCATTTCACCACACTCCACTGCCCATCACGATGAGCTGAACCATACGATTTTTTTCAAGCTTTAGGTTGGTTCTCTCAAACAGTTACGGTGTGTTTGCAGGGTGGAAGGGCTCCTCGCATTCCCACGATAAAATCACAAATTAACCACTGCATTACAGGCCCCTCCTCTGAGTCTCCACACATCTCTCAGGCCGTTGACCCTGTTATTTTAAACACCCAGTAAGACTGAACGGATTTTAACTGACTGATAACTGAAGTCTAACGCCCTCGACCCCGCGCTGAAACCCCGGCTATAAACGCAGCCGAGTTAAACGCATTAAAATGCTTTTATGGGTCGATGAGAATCGGAGCTTTATGCGATTTCGCTCCCAGATTATTTTAGGGATGTTTTAAAAATGAAACTGGAGATGTGTGTGAGAATGGAGCTCTCCCCCTTGTGCATCAGCGTTGCTGCGTTTCCACTGCGCTGGTTCGTTGAGCATAAGATGGCCACGGCGCAAAGGCATTCTCAAGGATTACCACAGATTCACACAGAGCATTTATTATGGAAAGATGATGAGGAGGAGAAAAAAAAATGACACAGAGAGGAGGTGCACCGAGAGACGGGCGGGTCACATGCTAACTCCTCAGCTCTGTAGTTGAGTGTTAATAAACAATAAAAGCAGAATCTAAAGTGAAAGGAAAGGAAATGTTTGCCTTCTTATGAAATGGTTGCTGCTGGCAACGGCACAGTGAAGTCTGTATCATCTTATTTAAGGGTGCAGACTTAAGTGAAGTTATCCCACATGAAGACGCTCACGATTTGGATATTTTCTGTAACTTGAAGGTTGAGCGTGCGTTCGGTCGTGAGCGGCCGTGTTGTTTCACACGCATGGAAAGGATCCCTGTGGTTGCTAACAATGTGCATGCATTCAGGCCTCCTCCTGAGCTCCCTCCCACGCTCCTGTGGGGAGACTGTGTAAATACACACTATTCTCCCTCTCATCATCACCAGACCATAATCCATAATGCAGTCTAGTCTCCCTCAGATACAGCTACACTACATTTACTCTATCTATTATTGAACGGATTAAAAATAGTTGCTTTTTTTTTAAAGGAAAAAGCAACCGCTTTACTATAAATGCCTATTTGTGACCTCGACAGATTTTCTCAGCCCTCCAAAACATCTCTGTAATGTCACCATTTTGAATTATTCATCCAAACACCACTCGCTCACACATGCACCCATGACACACAAACCGATGGTCGAGTGCAAAGTGTTGGGAGATGAACTGAAACTGCACCTTTGCCTGTGATATTTAAAGAAATGTTTATATTGTGCGACACATTCATGCCACATTGGAGTCCTGTGTTTGCTTTCTTGCCACACACACACCCACACATTTCTCTTATTCACAGTCTAATGTGTGTGTTGTGTGTGTGTGTTTAAGGGGCGCCTTCTCCGAGGTGGTTCTAGCAGAGGAGAAGAGGACCCAGAGGCTGGTGGCCATCAAGTGCATCCCCAAGAAAGCGCTAGAAGGCAAAGAGAACAACATCGAAAATGAGATTGCGGTACTACACAGGTGAGGTCGCCGAAGTGACCGGCGTCGCAGCAGCTGTTGCTCTGCGTCCAGCGGGAGGAATTAGTCGGCGGTGCCTCTTGCAGCAATATAGATGCAGCGTGCATACAAGGGGTCAATTGAATGGGTGACTAAATGCATGGTGTCAGTAGAAACAGTAGGATTGTGCACCGGAAATGTCAGGAGTAAAGAAGATAGACCTATTTTTAGTGTCCCTGTTGCCAGGGCAACAGCACACAGAGGCGGAGATGGTGTGGAGTTCCCCGCAGCAGTGTGCTGAAGAAAGGGAAAGAGACATGGAGGGTGGAGAAGTGGAGAGGGGGGCAGGGTACGGTGGAAGGAGAGGGAAGAACGGGAGGAGTGGAGTTTGGCTAAATATTTAAAGTCCTAATTAAATAAACAGGGGCATCACGCGAGCGGGCGACATGAAAGAAAGAAAGTTTTTCGTGACAATCTTGAGAAATGAGAGAGGGATTCTCTCGTCTCTGCTACAAGTCACATCATCCCCGGCTCTCAGCTGCCGTTGCGTTAGCGATGGCTCACATGCTCTCAACTTGAATCGAGAGGCAGGAGAGATGCTTGAGCGTCTGTGAGCTAACAATAAACGATCCAAATCAAATTTTCTCAGAGGGAGACTTGGTTATTCTGTTAAGCCCCATATAGCTGCTCTTCGTTAATGTTTCCAGCCGCATGATGCTAACTACACACCATCTTCATTTTGACCCGGGGGAGGGGGGGGGTTGTTTGTTTTATTTGTCATTTTGTTTTTTGGGTTTTTTTTTGTTTTTTTTGGAGAGCATTATAAATACAAGATCTCAGTTTACTGTTGTGCTTTCTGCAGAGAAGAGAGAGAGAGGGAGTACAGACCTCTCTCAATGTGAATTATGCAGCAAGAATGCCATCTGGTGACCAATTAACAGTTAGCACCGGATGAATTTTAAAAAAGAAAAAAAAGAAAAGAAAAGAAATGCAGCAGATTTCTGATGATTTCTGTCCATTCCTCTTCCCGCAGAATTAAGCACCCGAATATTGTCTCGCTGGAGGACATCTTTGAAAGCACATCCCACCTATATCTCGTCATGCAACTGTGAGTTCTCCATCCTACTTCTTACGCCAGGGCCGGTTATGTAATAGAAGGAGCACGGCTCGCTCACGTTCATGCTGTAAAAGAGCGCCGTCATACAGACACACAGTTAACCAGCGTGGACATTTTCTGGCCCGAGCTGCTTTCCTTATCTTATTCTTAGCAGTTTGCCCCCTTTGACCTTGTGTTCAACCATATAATGTTAAATATCCAACCTGCACCGAATGATCTTGCACAATTTTGCATGTTTAGTAAAATCCTGCGTAGCACAGGTTACCTCCTAATCTAGAATATTACTGTTTGCGCAGTTTTTAGCTGCACAAAGACTGATGCAGGTTTGTTAATTCTGCCCCTGTAAAGGTCCACATAGGCCACTGCTTGTCAACCTATTCTGTGTTAACACTGATACCAGAATCTTTAGCTGCCTTTTGTGATTTCTAACTCCCAGGGTATCCGGAGGTGAGCTGTTCGACAGGATTGTGGAGAAGGGTTTCTACACGGAGCGAGACGCCAGCCAGCTCATCCACCAGATCTTGGATGCGGTCAAATATCTCCACGATATGGGGATCGTCCACAGAGACTTGAAGGTGTTTAACTCTTGGAGAAAAAGAAAAAAAACTGCACTGCAACGGCTGAGTCGGCCTTTGTTCCTCCGTTTTCAAACCCTCCTCTCTGATCCTTCTTCTCTTCATTGCAGCCGGAGAATTTGCTGTATTACAGCATGGATGAAGACTCCAAGATCATGATCAGTGACTTCGGGCTGTCAAAGATCGAGGGAGCGGGCAGTGTCATGTCCACAGCCTGCGGGACTCCTGGTTATGTGGGTAAGGCGTTTATTCCTGCCGATCCTCCTCGCTCCCAGCCTGTCTTTCATGCGAGCTCAGAGCTCGCTGTTTCGACTGATATCCCCTCTTTATTCGCTCCGTTGTGAGAGGCTCTTTCATCCACTACTGAGTCAATTGCAAGTGTTTCAGAAGTGCTCTCCACCTGTTTAACGTTACCCGTCAGATCACATGGTGTTACTGAAAGGTCAAGACTACTTGAATTCATCCTCACTGCTGCTCTGCCTCATATATTTTCCACTCTGTGAATGTGTACCCTGTGCGTCTCACAGCTCCCGAGGTGCTCGCTCAGAAGCCGTACAGCAAGGCAGTGGACTGCTGGTCCATAGGAGTTATTTCATACATCCTGTAAGTGCCCTCGTTCATCCCAGAGAAGCATGCAAAGCGACAGCCTTTCTAGCGCGTGAATGTGTTCCAATATTGCTCCCTCAGGTTATGTGGATATCCTCCGTTTTACGATGAGAATGATGCCAAGTTATTTGAGCAGATTCTGAAAGCAGAGTACGAATTTGACTCCCCGTACTGGGATGACATCTCGGATTCAGGTACAGCCGCAATAGCCTCAAAATAGAGATACAGTGGCGAGAAAGTGGATTGTTATAACGTGAACGTAATGTTTATTGGCAGCCAAAGACTTCATCTGTCACCTGATGGAAAAAGATCCTTTGAAGAGATACACGTGTGAGCTGGCCCTCCAGCATCCCTGGTAAGAGAGTAAAAACACTCCCGCACTGCTGCTTACACATTGATTTCAATGGGCTAGATAGCTAGATATTCAGAGGTGTGAATGTGCTTTTAAATGTTTTATAAAACTGTGAAATCGGTTGAAACTGGTTGAAACAAGGGCAGCTGGACCTGTAGGGTTTTTTTTTTTAATTCACGGCACGTCCAAGGACGCCATTTGTGTCAAATTGGAAAACTCCTCTCCAAACACGGGAAGTGGCTTAAGATCTAATCTGCCATCAGTTTACGGGGCAGTCTTAACATCTGTCCCCAATATGTTTCACCCCCGTTCACGCAGCAGACTGGAGCCTCTGGCTATTAATGGATCCTTAGAGTAAAAAAAAAAAAAAGCATCAAAACCGTTTCTTTCATTTGCAGGTAAGTAGCTGGTGGTTAATAGACCCTAGTGACGTGAGCTTCAAACGTGCAACACCCACAGATGTTCCTGTTAAAACCCCAACTCCTCCAGCAGGCTATGACTGAAGAAGCTACAAACTCACCCTACAAGTCCAGTTGCCATTGCACCAACTAGTTTTTATTGGTTGGATTAAAGGAAGGTCCATCTTTTGGCCTATGACAGTGCAGCTACAGTATTCACCTTGGATTGCTCTGCTTTTATAATTTATAATAATTACGTCATGGTCAATATAATATTGCTTTTTGACAAGAAACCCCAAAACGATTAACTGTCAAAGTGAACGCAGCTTTTTACAGATTAACACAAATTAGTTTAAAGTATATAATGTAAAGTAAGCGGCCAGAAAACTCACGTTTTGGTCTCATCAGAACAGCCTCTGGTTTAATACGAGGTTCTTTGGAACTGGCTCGTTCGTGTCTCCACAGTCTCCTCCATCTCAGCTGTTGAAGCTTTGAACTCTTTCAGAGTAGTCACACGTATGGCTGTGCAATTAATCGAATTCTGATCACTGATCATGATCGAGCTGGAACGATTCTTTTGCCATTTTCCGTTGTCTGTGAGGTTTTTCTGAAAGAGACGCGCATGCGCAATTCATTCGCTCCCCCAGAACCAATCAATCCATTTTATTTTCAAACTCAAAAAGAATCGTTTGAAGAATCGTGATTTCAATCTTGACCAAAAAAATCGTGATTCTCATTTTTTCCAAAATCGAGCAGCCCTAGTCACACGTGCCTTGGTGGCCTCCCTCATTAGCATCCTCCTTTCACTGTCACTCAGCTTGCATGGACACCTGCTCTAGGCACGCTCATGCTCCTAATAATTCTTCATGATGGTTTTAACTGGACCCCAGGCTGTCTTCAGTGACTCATGTTTTTTTTTTTGTATTAATCCCCTGACTTAAACTTTTCAATAACCTTTTATTTTTGAGTTGCCCTGAGTTGTTTTGTCATCATTTTGCAATTGTAGACAGGGATGCTGATTAACCAATGACTGGACCTTCCACACGCAGACGTCTTCATACTGCAGCTGCTTGAGACACACACACACACACATACAGTATATATATATAAAACCGTTTAGGAACAATTACAAAAAACATGACAATTCACTCGATCCCAAACTGATCAAGTATCTGTGTGATGATCCACAGAGGCCCCTCCCCTCAACCCACAGGACCCAAAGGACCCCACCAACGACATTCTGTTCCCAGACACCACAAGACACCCTCAGAAGGCCCATGTACATTCTCTGAGTCACAACTGTTTTCACTTTGACAGTAAATCAATAACCCTAGACTACATAGACCAAAGAGTCAGTTAATCAAAAGAAAGTCTGACATTTGGTCTCACATTTCTAACAGAAAGTATCTTCATGCTTGTTTTAACCAACTGGCAGTGCAAACCAAAGACAAGGCAGAAACAAATATGAGAAAATCACCCGTAAACAGCTCGCAGCTAATGTCTGGATTTCTCCCTCCAATGAAATGACTGAAACAAATAAGCAATTACTGCAACACAAATAGTTGCAGATTAATGTTCTGTAAGACTGACTCATTCATTAATGAACTAACAAGCTAATCAATGGATCCAATCAATTAGAAAACCGAGCCCGGGGGCAGGTGCCTCGGATGCCTGCACATTCTCCTAATTCTTGGTGACTTGCAGGATTTGCGGCGACACGGCTCTGGACAAGAATATCCACGAATCTGTCAGCGCACAAATCAAGAAGAACTTCGCCAAAAGTAAATGGAAGGTCAGTGCCTCGGCAGGATCGCGGAGCATCGAGCGGGATTAAGATTGGCAGGCGTTTTGTACGCCTTCGCTGTTTTTCTCTCTCAGTAGCTGTCAGATATTGAAGGTTCTTACTGTTTGTTTTTTTTTCTTCATTTCCCTCCTGTCTCTCCCTTCATGCAGCAAGCATTTAATGCCACAGCGGTGGTGCGCCACATGCGGAAGCTGCAGCTGGGCACTAGTCTCGAGGGACCCAGTCAGATTACTCCCACCAGTCCCTGCCATGGACATCTGCTCCCAGAGGAAGAGGAGGAGGAGGATGATGATTTGGGGAATGGGGAGGAGGAGAGCTGTAAGTCAGCAGTTCATAGTAAATGAACAAATACAATTTCTACTATTTCTGCCTTGACTGTTTGAATTAGATTGAATGCAGCATTAGACAATATTCATCATGTATATAGTGCTACCTGCCGTATTTCGTTCCTCTTTCAGCCAATTATACTGACTCAGAGGTGTAAACCCTGATAAGTCGCGAAGACGACTTTCCCATGTCTCCCATCTGCCCTACACAACGTTAGTAGTGTTAGGAAGAAGGAAGAAGAGGTAACTGGATTAGGCCGGTCTTAGGAAATAAGGAAACAGGATGCTCTAACAAGATAGTCTTTTGAAAAGGGGAAACAGACTTTGACACAGTACGAGCATGAAGAAGAAGGCGGTTGATCTACATCCTGAGCTAAGTGGGAGGACGCTCTAATGCATTCTGTGTCAGTAAGGGAACCCGTCGCTGTGTACGCACCCGGTTCAGTTTGTCTAGAGCAGTGGTAACCAACCTTTTTTGGTTTGTGACCCCATTTTGACGTCACAAATTTCTGGCGACACCAGAGACGTTTTTTTTCTAGAATTAGTTTTTGATCATTTGTTAGCCAGAGTAGCCAGATTATTCCACAAAGTGACATTTTATTTTCCCTGATCACATGTACAGTTAGGCAAGCTTGTCTTTACAACTGTGTGCCGGTAAAATCTGCGATGTCTGGTATTTTTAACCCCACTGGTCGAAATGTCCTGTGAAAATATTCCCTCCAAGCAGAAGTAGCAAATTAAAGTAGGAAATTCAAATATTTTTATCACTGTTTTTTTTTATCAATTACTTGACATTTGAGGCGACCCCATTTGAATTCCAGACGACCCCATGTGGGGTTGCGACCCCAAGGTTGAAAAATCCTGGTCTAGAGCCAAAGTAAATTTCGATTAACTCAGGATAAAACTAAATATGATCAACAGCTCGAAAGCTACATGAGATTGAAGCTTAAGGTAATGCCCTGTACATCCCAGTTGAGAGGAGGACTCCACTACTAAACGCTTTAGTAAAAAGTCTTGATAAAGATTCATATATACACGTACTGAAAATATCTACCGGCAAGGAGGGAAATGAGTGATGGGAATGTGCCTGAGGCGACGTGTCGAACGAGAGTACTCCGGGCTTCAGACAAGAAGCAAAGGCAGAGAGTCAGACGCGATTGCAGGCCATGCTAACATGTTACCCTGAAATGTATTCCCTGTGCAGAGTTACCCCGTGAAGTAATGGGTGGTTTCTTCCTCTGTTTACCTCTGGTCACTCAGAAAGAATCATTTCAAGACAAGAAAACGTGACATTCTTTTGGAAATAGCTATGAAGTCTGTGCAGCTTTTCTCAGTACGCGTGCTTTTGATGAGAACAAGGCGAACGGGCGCGAAGAGAAATGCTGGAGCTTCCCTTTAACCTGAACCGTCCCCCCCTGCTCTGCTCTTAACATCCAGTGTCCCACTACGAGGACGGTCGCCGGGGGAGCAACGAGGGCAGCGCGGATCGGGACAGCCTGAGGAGCTGCACCTACTGCTGCAGGCCGGCCAGCCGCATCTGAGCACAACCTCCTTCTTTTTCTTTTTCTTTTTTTTTTGTCACGGTGACATTGTCATTGTATCCCTGGAGCGCCCAGAGCCCGTTCGCCCAGTCTGGCCAGGAATGCAGAGTAGATATGAGGCAGAGTACATCCATAGCCGGCAGGTCAGCTGTTAGAACATACTGTAAGTCTTCATCCAGAAAAAAAACACAAAGTTACACAATATTTTTAACATTTTGCAGAATGGAAAAAGGTTTAAAGGGCCTAACTATATCATTCTCCTCAAGCACACCCCACCCCCACACCCCCACCCCGGGCCCCCGAAGGCAGTCTCCTCCCTTTATTTTTGCCCTCACATCATCTGTCACATCTACCTCTAATCACAATTAACCGTGTGTCCACATCCATCTGGCCCGCACACGCTCTACGCGACTGGCAGCTTTGTCCAAAAAAAATAAATAAAAATCAGGCCAGACAGGGCAAAAAGAGAAGGGGGGGTTGCTTTTTTTGTTTAAAGGGAAACAGTGCTGACAGCTACTCCTGCACGGCTTTATACTCTTCACCCATCAACGCCACTCGTCCCAGTCAAGTAGCCTTTCCAGTCGGTTGATCTCAAGGTGTGCGTTCACTGCCGATTCCACTCGTTTAATTCTGTTTGATCGCCCTTTCCCACTCATACTCATCATTATTAAGTGTTTCTGTCTTTTATTTCTTTATTTATTTTTTAATATGTATTCACTCCTTTTGCTCAAAGCCTTTCTGGAAAGGAGAAAGAGGTTTCTCTGGGTTAGGGACTCTCTATTCTGGCTCAGACTGGGTTTGTCGGAGGGCGGTTCTGACCTGAAGTGTGTGCATGCTTCTGTTGGGGAGGTGGGATGTGTGTGTGTGTGTGTGGTAGTGGTGGTGGTGGGGGGTTCACTGAAATGTATGAATATGAAACGGAGACTCTTTTTTTTGTTTGTTTGTTTGTTTTATGGCTGTTCTGTTATCAGAGGCTCAAACTGAGATCCCCGTGAGTGCGTTAGGAACCTCCTCCACTCCATCCATCGCTTTAAAGGCGCAGTTATATCCAGAACGCGCAGCGTGTGGGAAGTAGACAGTCACCGCCCAGCCCGGCTCCAGTCGGGATCTCAGTCTGGGCGCTCCGCCTGCTCTGTGCTGTGCACTTCTAGTGGAAGAAGTTTTGGTCTACTGTTTGCATGACCTGGTTAAATATGTTTACATGAATGATGATCAATTAGTATAAACACACATGATTATTATTATTACTCTGTTGTATTGAAAAAAAAAAATGATGTAATACTGTAATTTTGAGCTATATAATGTGAAGTGAGTAACACCAGAAGTAATGTTGTTGAGAAAATACAACACAGCACAGTGGACTTTTCATTTGCATCGACTGCGAGGGTCAAGTCTCTACCTGAGTGACATTTCTCCTGTACTATGTTTATTGACAACGTTCTTGTTCTGTTTTATTGCTTTTTCCCCACACAGAACCTCTCCAATCATCCACTCCTAGCCAACACCCAAGCACTAGTAGAGTAAAAAAAAACACATCAACGCATTGTATGAAAAGAGAAAAGAAAAGAAAGTGCCACGGTGCTGAGAACATAACCCGCCCGCCTGTGTGCAAGCTTTACATCTGTCCTCCTGAGTAAAAGGCCTACAGTACCAAAGCCATACAGCACACTGGAGAGATTTTACTGTAGCTTTAGATATGTCGCCATCTTCTAAATGTGCGACTCAGATGAAGGACAGCCATGACTCTGCAAGAGATTTAACAGGATAAAATAATAATAATAAAGCAACAACTATCAAAGATTCTTAATCCTGATTCAGATCATAACGTGCCATTTATAATTCAAGTATATTACGAAATATTGTGTTTTATTATTTAGCTTTAGAGAGCTAACAGTCCACCTAACAGTCCACCTTAGTTGAATTAAACCCGTGAACCTGGTTTCCCTCCATTCATCACTGACATGTGCAGGTCCATAGTACAGTAAAAGAAGGCAATCACTCTGGATTTTAATGACTGTAATTGTGGAAAATATGCAAACTGTGTTTGAAGGGCTTCATGTTAACTGTAAGATAGCCAATGTTGATGACTTTGATAACCTGGCTATTATATGTTGAAACTTTCCTGAGATTCGTTTCCACTTGGCTGTGTTTTGGTTTTTTGTTTTTTAAAAGAAAAAGAAAAAAACTTATATTACCCATTACAAACACATCTAAAATGCATAAAGAAACACATGTATATTATATATATAAATATAAGTATATATTGTATATCCTTTTTTTGTAAAAGCTGTTTTGAGCTACAATTGTATGGATGCAATGCATCATGGGTTATTGAACAAGAAAATATGATTTGTACCCACAAAGATATGATTGCAGGAAATTAAATAAAACTTCCTTGTCTATGCATTGTGGGTTCTGTCATTTCACTATGACTTTATAAAAGAAAGCACATTTTATAAAGGTGATTGTGAAACGGATTCGAACTTACGTAGTGACCTGCAAAGAGCAACACGTACAGAAAATAAAGTTGTGCACTGCATACTACTTGATTAATCATTTTACTCATTTGCACCTTGACTTATTTCTATTAATGTTATGGTCCTTCTAAGCGAATAGCAGCTCAGAACCAATTATTTCGAAGACACAATCAGCACATGTACAATATAATGTAAGCGTGTTACAGCAGTAGTGTTGATTATCTTTCCAGACGTCATATCACAATGCCTTCAAAAATATACATGATTCTTGGTCCAATCCGAAAAATTATAATTTAGAAAACAGTAATACTTTTTATTATGTGAATTTAATTTGCATTGTTGGAGAAAAAGCAGCAAGAAATGATGCCTGTGTAATATGACATGTCAGTGTTTAACAGCCCTATTCAGCCACATACACAGATGTTACACATTCAGGTGAAAAAAAAGACTTATTCATTATGCATGCTATATTATACTGTTATAATATTATTATTTTATACCTCTTGCACCTTTAAAGTCAGCTACTGGCATCACAAATGGATGACGTGCCTCGACTTGACCGGGAGGTGTCGCCTCTGTCATGAATACTGAGCAGCCTTATGTATTCACCGTGGAAGGCACTTAAGCTCTAACATCTAATCCCAGTGTCTCTTGGTCCCAGCGGTCTACCGTGGTGACGCCCGTCAGCTCGCTCCTATCTGTCACACTTGTTTGTCTCCCGCGTCCAGCGCTGCGATTCTCCTCAGTCTCTCTTTGACTTGGAGGAACTCGGGCTCCTCCTGCTTGTGTTTCTCCTCTCTCTCCAGCTGTGGGGAGATGACAACGCACTTGCATTTGGAGCTTGTGTGTGTGTAGTTGCAGCAAACAATCAGCACTTCCGTCATGAGAAATTTTACCGACGTCAATGGCAGTGTAATGTGACTAAGAATTGAAGCGCTTGTGCTTCCGATTCTTTCAGTGACACTGATTTTATTAACCCCAGTACATATTTGACAATTTCAAGACAAAGGTTATTTTCACAAACTGAGAATATTCAAGATAAAACTGCAACAAACTAAATGTAAAAATGTTTCTCGCACAATTGCAACAATGAAATTATAATTCCACATTAATGCAACTCAAAAAATACAGCACTCACAGTAGCTACGTTTACATTTGACCTCTTTCCCCCTACGTTTACTTGTGACAACGTCTTTGTGCAGAGCAATATTTCTTCCATAAAGAAGTAAATACCCACTCCACTGCAGCCTGAATGACAAAGAGGCACCCAGACGTTATTTTTATGTCCTTAAGACACAGTTCAAAAACATGCAAATGGATTTATGAAGCAATTAAATAAATAGACTGATTCTCCTCCTGTGTTGTGGACCAGGCGGCTGCATTTAAACTGACATTAATACAGGCATATGAATGCATTTGGTGTGGGAGCCAAGACTGGACTGCCCTCCACTGGCTGACTGCAGAACAGCCCTATACTCCAGTCATAGTCATATATTGCATAATCATAAAAGCTCGAGAGGAATGTCGCTTTTTTGTGTGCAGAAAGAAAAAAAAAACCCATACCACATCTATTTTACATGATATAAAGCTTCATGAGAAGTTATTCCCAGAAAAACGAATCTCATTTAACCACAATGATTATGTTTTTTTCAGGCAGACATAATAGGATGTATGAAAGAGAATTACATGTCCCACGCGTACCTTTTCAAGCCTGCGGCGTCTTTTCAGCAGCTCTTGATTGAGAGGGGATGTGTTCTTCTTCGCCTCCTCCCGGTCCCTGCTTGCCTTCACCCTTTGATCCCATTTCCTCTTTTCCAGAACCCTCTGGAGTTCGGCCTTCCCTTCTTGAGACACACTCCTGTCAGACACACGGACCGCCTTAATGATTTATATAAATAATGAAACTAAAGTGTGGCCATTTACGACTTTCAGAGTGTCTGCTCAACCTCTTGTGGGTCATCCGCAGTTCTTTGTGGAGCTCCTGGTGGCTCTTGGAGGCAATTAAATGACTGAGAGGTTTTGGGGGTCTGATTAGATTACTCCCCTCCCCCTCGCTCTGCAGTTGGCATGGATGAGACTGAAGCTCTGGGAATCGGTCTTCCTGCTCAGTCTGGTGTTCCTCAGTCATGGAGGCTAAAGAAGGAAAAAAACGTGCAAACAAACAGTACATTCCCACCCAGTTGATGTCTGTGTGGTATTATAAACATTTTAGCGACGAATAAAGGTTTAGATGGAGGACAGCAAACCTAAAAATTAGATTTAGAATAGCTGAGAATGAGTGTTATTGATTGAGAAAAGATAGATTTGATAAAGATAAAGGGAGGTCTTGATATCTTATGCAAAAGGATACAGGAAACAATTCGGTTTTCTTGTCAAATTGTTCCTAAATTTAATAATGAATATTTAAGCTCACTCAAGGTTATTAATGTTTTATGGTATATGCTAATGATCTACTCAACTTCAGCATCAACACATTACATTTACTAAGACAATGAGAGCACACAGCTGAAAAGTTTGGACTTCTAAGCAGAGATGTCTCTAAAACTAACTGACTAACCTACAAATATATAGATGAGACCAATGCAGATCAATGGTAAATGGCCAGAGGACACTGATGGACAACCACATGAGATAGAGATGAGAAGGTGACACTATGATAATCATAGGAAGAACAGAATTCAGTAGCATTCATTCATTCATTCATTCATTCATCTTCTGTAACTGCTTGGGTCGCGGAGGGGGCTAGAGTCTACCACGGCTGGCATCAGGCCAGAGGCGAGGTACACCCTGGACAAGTCATAGTCTATCTCATGGCTACCGAGAGACAGACAACAATTCACACCTACGGACTATTTGGAATCACCAATTAACCCAACCAGCAAGTCTTTGGACAGTGGGAGAACGTACCCGGAGAGAACCCACGCAGACACAGGGAGAACGTCCAAACCTAGAAACTTCTTGCTGTGCCACCAAAATAAGTAGCCTAACATGCCTGGTAAAATTGTGTATGTACCTGTTGGCCAGCAGAATAGCAAGACTTCTAACAAAGCCTGTTGTTTTTTTCTATCCAAAGCAGTTTCTCTCTATTTGAGTTTAAACCTGCAACCTACAGTTAATAAGAGATTCAAGACTGTGTTGCTTTAAAGGGGAACTACCGTTTTTTGCGACCTTTCTGGTATAAATATGATATAATCTACCACGAAACTCGTTCATTTCACCAATATTTTGTTATGATACCCTAGTGCTATTCCCCGTTTACCTGTGCAGCGGTTTGTTGTTCTTTGACCAGCTGTTCCTCTCTCTGCCTCCACATCCTCCTTTCAAGGAGCTCCTCATGTGTATACTCTGGCTCAAAACGGTAAGGACGTCCATCACAAACAAAGTCGTCGTCCACAACCTCAGAATCGGAAAAATATTCAGCCATGTTGCAAAAAACTAGCAGTTAGCAAATTACAGGTAAACAAGCTGTGCGGAGTGCGCAGCGCTCAGAGATGACATCATCCGGGTCAGACGTTAGTAGGTCAATCTACAGACCCCGGATGATGATAACAGGTAACTCCGGACTCAACGGGGAATGGCACTAGCGTATCGTAACAAAATATTGGTGAAATGAACCAGTTTCGCAGCAGATAATGCGTTATTTAGAGGCTGCGTTTCAGTGCCCCCACTATGCGCGGATCTAAATATCGTCCGAATGATTCCAAATGGCACAAAAGTTATATGGGTGAGTAAATTATCGTATTTTAACACCAGAAATAAGGTCCAGATTGTAAAAAAAAAAAAAAAAAAAAAAAAAAAACTCTAATTCACCTTTAAGTGACAGCTATACAATATTACCAGAACATTGTAGTCAATGTAACTTTTACTGAGGTTGCCGCTGTGACCGTAATGTTAAATGTCAAAACTTATGTAAGCTAGCAAAACGAGGCTCACAAAGTCTGTGAACAGACTCAACACTAGACATTGTAACTTGCTTTACATGCCAGAAAGGTATGCAGGAACTTTTCCCCTGTTGTTGAACACAGTGTATGATGAAGGTCATACTTTTTTGAGCCTTTTGCTGCCTTCAAATAAAACTTGTAAGCCTGTGACACGGCGTGAAAAGTTGTGTACACAAAAGGCTTCAGGAAGCAACTTCGCTGTAAGCTGTGAGAACCACCCAAGGCCATTCATTTAGCGAGAAAATCAGCAAGTAGCATAATGCAGGAAACACAAAGGTACAATGAAAAGATGAGGCTAATTTGAACACTGAAATTTTTCCGAAATCGACAGCACACACGCCACAACTCAGAAAATGGTGCGGTTGTGAATACCACGGGAGAGCACGGTAAACACGACCCCATCTGAAAATAAAAATGGGACAAGACACAGAAAAAAAATGGTCTTAAAGTGAACTGTAGGCTTTAAAGTCCATGCAACATTGCTGTACGTTGCTGCAAGTGGCACAGAACTGTTACGTCACCATGGCGTTCTTGCCGGCTGTGTGAATGCAAACAGGAAGAAGGCCTTTGAAGGTGTGTAGTTTTGGGGGAAGTCCCCAGTGGATGGTTCCCCTCAGAGAGTCTCTTGAAGTGTTTGGTCCGAGGGCAGTGATTGTGTAGCTTTAAAGCACAATTCACCCGAATTGCCAAATGTCACTAGGCAAATGGTTTATTGACAGGCACATAACGGTTCATTGACTTAACAGATTATGCCTTTTCCTTTTACTCTTTAAGGACAGTCGGAATCAATAAGACAGTCTCTTCTGCAAACAAGAGCAGTCACACAAATTCCAACACATCCACGCCGCCGCCTCACGTCCTTTTCTTCCCCGAGTCGCACAAACAGGCCAAGAACTTCACCCTGCCTCTTTGAGATAGTAATAACAAGAATAACAGATATTACGCATACAACAGTGGCTCAGTGCTGTACTGTGCTGCCTCACAGCAAGAGGCTCCCACGATGGATAACATTTTACAGGCAAAATAACAAAGACGACAATTGGAAATGGATATTTTTCTCACCAGACCCATTACGACGTGCCTCACTTCTAGCAGGGAAATGTTGGAGATCTCTCTGTCAACAGAAAACAGTCATGTAGAAGATAATATGCCCACATAAATAAAATAGATAAATAGAAGTCTCCCAGTCGGGTCAACATTTCATGCAAATGGAAGCAACACAAAGCCGTATTATGATGCTGACAGATAAATAAAGTGTCGGCTCCGCTGCCACGTGTTCAGTGGAGCGAGCAGAGGTGAGGTGGAAGGCTGCCACATCATTAATGACGGTATTAAACAAAACACAGTTTGATTCCCACTGAGCTGCTCATTTGCTGGAGTTTGAGCAGAATTAATAGCGGAGACGGGAATGATTCCCCCCGCAGTTATCAGGCTGGACAGCTGAGTTAACCGTCTTCCCCTCAGTTTCTTTCTGTTGTTGTCGTTTTATTTCATGACATTGCAGCAAAATACAAGTCTGTGAAAGAAGCATTATTAGTCAGGGTCTACGCACTGATCAGGGATTACATTATAGTGTGTGAATATGTATATATTTATGACCATTATGTCAGAAGCAGCAAATGACCATCTTGTGACAATTCAATGTTTTTTTGGGAAACCTCTGGACCTGGCATTCATGTGGATGTTACTTTAGACATGTACCACCTGCCTAGACCAGACCAGGCACCCCCACCCCATAGCAATGACACTCTTTGGTGGCAGCAGGCATCTCCATCAGGATCCACAGAGACCCCTCCTTTCGACCCATATGATCCAAAGGTTCCCAGAAATTATATTCTGTTCCCAGACACCACAGGACACTCTCAGAAGACCCATGTCCATTCTCTGATGGGTCACAACTTTTTTGGAGGCACAAGGGAGTCCACTACAGTCATAATGTTGTGGCTGATCAGTGTATACTGTATCTATATATCTACATATTTATACCTCTCTATCTATTGCTAAATGTGCTCCTGTTCCAATATTCAAATAAGATAAAAAATTTAACAAGGTGACAGTAAACGGTCAGAGTGAGAGGGAATCAAGAAGAGCACTGAGAGAATTTTAATGACAACTTTGCTGCTGCTGCTGCTGTTTGGCTGATGAGAGAGGAGTCGTGCTGTTTGGCTGAATCTCACACAGTGGCTATTGTGTGGAGAAGAATTAATAGGACATGACAGGATAAACAGTCTCCAAGGCCCACTCTTCAGTGGGCGTTTTTTCACTTGGATAAAGACTTCTATTCGGTTCAGGCATTTGTGCATGGGTAAAAGGTAGAGACAAAACAGAGCAGGGAGTATTTAAGGTGCTGTACTGTAGAACAACCACGCACAAATAGCACTGAAAATATTACACACAATATAACAAGAACTCATCATGATGTGAGATTTTTCCATTATCGTTCTTTTAATCCTCCCAAAAACAACTTGCAGGACTGTTATTTTTAAAATGACTCGAGAAATGGCACATGTGTTATACATCTTAGAGAAACAGCGAAAATAACAAGAAACTTACCTTCTTCCCATGGGTGACTCCCATGTCCTCAGCATGAATCCTGATTCGGTGCCTGCACAGATGCCTGCTGGGCTCACAGTGGACCAGAGTTTCAGCAATAATTCGAGGTTACGCTCTCTCTGCTCCAGCGGCCAAGAATGTCACAGAGAGAGGAACGTGCTCTGCGTTCGGACCAATGGTGATGCTCCCAGGGAAGCAGCAGCTAAGTAGAATACAAACTCCGGAGAGCGGGCCCGCATGCTCAAAGAATATTTAACGTGGGTACAGCGGTGTTGGAAAAGAAAGAAAGCACAAGCGCTTCAGTAGAGTCTTATGGTGCTTATGTTTTATTTGAGTGTTTAAGAGGAAGATGACTAGATTTTACTGTAGTCACAAGTTACATTTCAAATGAAGATTTAAAAATGAGAAAAAAAGAACACGATGAACATTTTAAATACACCGTTTTTCATTTGTGATCTCTCGCAAAAAAAAGGTCCCGTCAAGCTGAGGCTCCGTACCACATTTTAGATTTCCACGAGTTGTTAACAGTTCCATCAAAGAGACACAGATCAGAAGGTTTAATTTAAATAACTGTTCCAGGCGAAGAGAAATCAAGTTATCCAGTAATTCACACAGAGATCTGAGAAAAGTCAAAAGGAACTTATCAAAAAATTTGTAAAGGAGAAATTTCTTCTTTCCCTTCCCACTAGTCATCTCACCTCAAGTCAGATTTATCTCAAGTCTCCCTTGTCATTTATCTTGTCATTCCAGGTTAGGAACCATTATAGTGAACTAATGATTGTACGTTGAACTCGCTTGAACAGTAAAACGCTTATTAACAATGCTGTTATAGCGCTATTTGTCCCAGAGGGGCGAAAAAAAGAAACTGTTGGCATTTTAATCTGTACCTGATACTTGCAAAGAATGCAATCACACTCTCAAGGTGTCAGACGACATCCTTCCTTGCTATCTTCTGTCTATTTACTTAGCATTTTCTACCATTACATAGTGTAGCCAGATTCATTTACACAGGCAAAATCAAAAAAATCAGAAATTACAAAATAGCCTCCAAAATAGACAGCACACGCTATGCATAGATCCTTAAGTCAGGATAAGGTCAAGCTCAAAGGAAGAGTAACCGGAGATGGATGACTCTTCGAGGTATGACAGTCGTGTATAAGGTCCAACAATATACACAAAAAGCAGAAAGAAACTTACAAATGCAGAGTCAAGTCAATGCAATAAATAAAGTATTAACATACAGTGCTTATGAAAAGCATCCACCCCTTGAATGCTTTACCATTTTATTCCTTTTTAAAATGGTATCTTTGTCAATTTTATAACAAACTCGCAGCAATTTATTATAATGTCTAATATCATAATGTAAAGTAAGTTACTGTATGAATATTCATCCTCTTTAAAGTGACTGACCTAGTTCAATGGAGGTCCAGCCAACTGGGGCTGGCTGTCTCAATTAGTGAAATGGTGATCAGCCGAGTGCACTGAATGTGAATCTGTGTCTGGAAGGTCCAGTCGCTGGTTAATCAGTATTCCTCCTGGCTACAATTACACCACGAAGACAGAAGAGCACTCCAAGCGACACGGAGAGGGGGAAAAAAATGGTTATTGGAAAGTATTGAGTCAGGTTATGGATACGGAAGAAATGTCCAAGTCACTGAACATGCCCTGGAGTTCAGCTAAACCCAAATCATTAGGAAACGGAAGGAACATGCACGAATCTGCCTAGAGCAGGACGTCCTCACAAACTGAGCCACTGTGCAAGGAGGGGACTAGTGAGGGAGGCCACCAAGTCATCTATGACCACTCTGAAGGAGTTAAAAGCTTAAGCACCCGAGAGTTCAGAGTCTCCCATGCTACCAGACAGGGGTTTATGGGAAACGAGAGTTCACCCAAAGACATGTGGGAGAAGGTTGTTTGGTCCCATGAGATAAAAATGGAGCTTTGTGGTCATCAGGATAGACGCTTGTGTTTGACAGAAACCAAACAAGACATATGATCACACCATGGAGTATGGTGGTGGCAGCATCATGCTGTGATCTCAGCAGCACGCCCTGGTTGCCTTGTGAAAGACAGAGTGTAAAACGAACGCAGAAAATAAAGGGAAATACTGGAGGACATTCTGACTCAGTCTGCGAGAGAACTGGAGTGGCCAAGTTAATGCCCAGACCTCAAAAAATTTTGCAGCTGGACTTCGAGTTCGTGCAACCTGACGGAGCAGTGTTCAGATGTGGAAGGGGGTTGAATGCTTTATATATATATATGGCGTCATACAATGGGTTTTTGAAAAGGCCTTTGAAAAAGAAAGTTCTATCACATTCTGCTCATCAGAGGTTCTTTAAAGTTTACGTCAGTCACCGTTCTCGGGAAACAGCCGCCCACCTCCACCACCTCTGGCCATTCTTCATAAGCGTTGGTTTTCTCATCATTAACAGTCAGCTGACAGGTGAGCAGGAGAGAAAACATTGTTTTTTTTTTAGCATAATACAAAATAGACAACCATTTCTGAGTAGAACAAACAAGACTGCCCGCAATGAGTTCACCAACCTTCTCAAAGAGGCTTTTGATTTTCGTCCCCGCTCTTCCGGCAAACACCCAGTTGTCTCTCCGTTTCACAGACTGGATCAAAGTGCTTCCCATCCCGACAAATATCTCCCTCATTTCGTTTGTCATTCTGCCACGGTAGTAGTAAAACGGGTCACATTTTGGGATGTGAAATATTTTTTTTTTCTTTTTTTTAATGTCGGAACAAGTGAGATTTAAACTTACTTTGTTGTCACATCATCAAACGAGGCCACCAGGACTATCTTTCCATCTTTTATCTCTTTCAAGTACGCCAGGTTGTCTTCTGGGTCTTTTGTTGGGAGTTAAAATTGAAATAAAAAAATAAATAAATAAAGGCTTGAAAAAAAGGTTGAATTTGATAACCTGACTAAAAGATTTAAAGGCACTCTCACTTCCTGTTTTCATGTTAAGGCTGTCACATTTTTCTACGACTCCATTTTCACCTAAGATAGGATAAAAAAGACACATTAGTGCAAGTCACTGATGTAAAAGGCATGACGAACACATTGTGCAGTGACCATAAAACTCCAGAACAGATAATAAATGGCCTTGAAATGACATTTCATTACAAATCTGGTAAAAAAAAAAAAAAAAAAAGCATGATGTTTTGGGTGGGTGGGGGTGATCGTCTCCTTTCACTCACCATTTACCACCACAATGTTCAGCCCTGGCTTCGCGTTGTTCAACACGTGACTCATGATTCTGTCGAGACACAGACGAATGTGAGATCCTCCGCCTCTTTGTGCTTCCTTTATTTGACATGACGCGTTAACACCACGGCGAAAACGTACATTTTACCATCGAAACAGATCTTCGGCCCGACGACGTCAGCTGCTCCGCTTGTTACGCGTAAGGCAAAATGGTCTGGGGGGCAGACTCTGGGGAGGCTGCACTTTGGCAAGGGTGCAGGTGTGGCTGAAAATGGAGAACAGATTAACATAAAAAAAAGACGCTGATAGATAATTTGGTTCAATCCGAGCAAGGAAAGAATTCTCAGAGCATTACACGGGCACACAAATGCAGTTTAGGGTTTCAGATGAAATAGAAATAAAACATCTTACCAAGGACGTCTTTTTCTTTCTCCCATGCATCAAATAAATTGATGGAGATTCCCCATGTGATTAGGAGGACAACAGTTACAGCGGTGAGGTGCAAAGCGGCTGTCAACAATCAAACAGAGGGCAGAAAGATTTGCAGGTGGAGAACTAAAACAACTTTTTCTGTTTGTTTGTTTTTTTTAAATAAAGAAAAATCTTACTTCGATGTCTCATATCTGGAACAAATCAGAGAGCTTAGTTTTTATTTAGTTTTTTTTTTGCTAGTCCTAAGAGGACGAGTCGACACCTTTCAAACGGAGCGCTCGACGAAAAATGCTGTCGACACAGCAGAGCTTTGGTGTCATCTCTGTGAACGGGCTCCCTGACAACTCCTACAACCATGCCTTGAAGGGAAAGTGTTTGGATATGCAAAAAGAAAAAGTGTTGCAGCCCTCCTCTAAACGCCACATAAAACCCAGGACGTGTCATCACATACGTGCACACACCTACAGCGAACCGGACGATCAAGTTCCTGCTTCTCACAGTGTCAGATAAGAAGAAGGTGTCCACCGGTAATAGATACTTGCGGTGAACAATGAGGCTTGCTAACAGCAGATAGGCCTCCACCGGCATCCGAAACCTGCGGAGGGTAAAGTCACAAAGAGGAGGAAGAGAGAAAAAAGGCCAAAAAAAGATGAGCGCATCGTGTTTCAAATACGATGAAAAAAAAAAAAAAAAAAAAAACGGGTTAAAAGAATCACTGAACCAGTCGTCAGAGTTTTCTATTTGTATGTAAATTTCAGTAAAACCCATATGATATACGGTGGCATCAGCATAAAACAGTTCACACACACACAGACCAAAAAAAACACTACAGACTACAGAAGGGAAAAACAATCAAAGGATTTTACACAACAGAATCAGCGTGGAATAAAAAGAGGCATAAACGTGTTTTTCTGATAAGAAACTAAAAACACTGTAGAATCTGATGTGAAATTCATTTGCAAAAAAAATCCTGGAGTTCTGGGCGAGACGGATGAGAGCGAGGACTTGGTTTATTGGAATGAAGACGGCATAAATAGGGCAATACTTCCCTAGCGGTTTTTTGTTTTGGTGCAGGTAACGCGGTTTACAAAAGGAGCGCGCCATTAGTTGCATTTAGATGAAAGACGTGATAATCCCTTAAAGCGGAGGTCAAGCCCTTGTGTCGGCGAGCATCCGCCCAGGCTGATCCCTGAACAACAGCTGAGTCTTTACCTGTCTGGAGAGCTTCTAAACAAAAACTGTTTTCTATTTTTTCTTTTTCTTTCTTTCCTCCTCTCGGACTCTTTTTGACACATAAACCGCACAAAAGGGATGGGTTAAAAAAAACGCACGCCGCGCACACACAACAAACACACACGCATGCACAAAATGTCTCCAGAACAGCTTCAGTGCATCTTGACATTCTACAACCCCGTGAACTCGAGTGGCACAAAGTGCACCTTTCCTTTCAAAAGATATTCCCTCACTTGCCGTGTGGAGGATGGTGGTGGATAGGACTCTCCAGGATATAGCTGATAACCTCCCCTACTCGTTGAGGCTGACTGCAAAGTTTTTAATCACAATCGGATGCTCGGAAGTTGAATAGATGTTAAATATTCAAAATATGAGCATAAAAAAGCAAAAAGCAAAATCACAGCTTGGAAAAAAAGGCCCCATGATTATTATGCCAATCTAGCATCAAAGCCCCTTTTTATTTAAAAATATATCAATAAATTAAATCACCAAAACTAAAATTCTCACACAGTGAACCTGTGATGTTGCCGTAGGGTCCTGAGGATGCAGAATCCAAATTCCCTTTAAAGTAAAAGATTTAATTTCCTGTGTGTGTGTGTGTGTGTTACTTTCAGCCTCTTAGCTAATGAGGTCCTCAAAGTCCTGACACGGTGTAATACCAAAGGCGACCAGCAGAGGGTCGTTGTGCACCATTTACTGACCACGGGGGGAAGGACGTTAAATAACCAAACAGCCATGTTTAGTTTCATTCTGTGGCTTTGCAGAAAATAAACAGGCAGTAATGAAACAAACACCGCTCCATCGCTTTTGTATTTGTCATTTGGATGTGAGCAATTCTTAAATAAAACAATTCCTCTCTGATGAAGCAGAGATTCCCTTTTCAGATAAGGAGTGAATCAGCCAAGGTCAGGGGTTGGACGAAAACCAGCGCGCTCCAGTTCAGCCACGGGACGGCTGTGTTTAATGATCAGCAGCACACGCGCATTTGTTAACATGAACACCAACATATAAATAGACACAGTAGGCTCCGGTAATACCGTCAACATCAGTAAACTGCAGAGCTTTTTACACGATGTTAAAATGCACAGTAACACTTTAAAGTCCCGACATGGAGAGACAGGTGACAACACACTTGTTTCACTGCTTAATTTGCTAATCACGCAAACGATAATTAAACCACAGTGAGGTGATTTCTGATTAATCGTTCATCAGTTTGAGCTGCCATTGGCATCCTGCAACACCGATACCAACATTGCAGTGTTCACGCGCAACTCACAAGCAGGTGGGGCTGCCAAACATTGCTGTAATAAAGCGCCACGCTACAAAGCCAGGCCTAGAAGTCCATTTCATTTTTCTACTTTACCGCAAACTGACTTTAAGTGTGTTCATGCTAGCACTGAAAGAAGAATTCATTTCAAAGGGAACTGGCCAACTGCTAGCCCGCGGTCTAGCTGTGGTTATCTTGATGCTTTTTAGCAACTGGCTGTTGGCTATATTTAGACTCAGGTTCACACGTAGGCTGAGTGAACGTAAAGGCATCTTTTAAAACGCCCGCCTGTAAATGATACAGACATTTACTGTGAAGCAAATTGTTGTTTTTGAGATGAAACTCAAATGAGTATCAAGAAATACAAACGGCACCGGAGCCACAACTACATGATGGATTGATTCATGGAAAAATAAAGAAGCAAAAATTTCAATTTTTTTGTGGAAGAGCCAAAAAAAAATTAAAAAAAAGGCCGTCATAGTGGCGTCATAAGGAGCCTTTCTGTATGAAGTTTGCGTGTTCTTCCTGTGTCTACATTGGTTCTCTGTGAGTACTCTGGCTTCCTCCCACCATTCAGAAACAAGCTCATTGGGTTAACTGGTGTTTCTAAACTGGCTGTAGATGTCTCTCTGTGTTAGCTCTGCGATAGACTGGAGACCTGTCCAGGGCGTACCCCGCCTCTCGCCCGATGACAACTGTGATAGGCACCACAGCCTTTTTCTTACTCCACCAACCAACAAGCTATATTTGCTTCCATATAATTTTTTTGTTTATTTGGTTTTATTAATGGCCTGTTCTTGAATTCATCACATTTTATCACACATGTGGCGTGGTGTCAAAATAGGAAAACACAACAATGAAGCAGTGATGAGCATTCATTGTAATGACACATATCTTACCACCACACTCGTAGAAACAATCCAAATGTGTCTATGAAAAGGACATGTTCTGAACATTTCCACTAGTCATGTCAGCCTCTTGGAAACCACAACAGATTGTCGTCATGCTATGTTATGACATGTCCAAGAAACCAAGCACCTTCTTGGTGTTTTTTCTTGAAGATGTTTCACCTCTCTTCTTTGACGGGTGAAGAAATGCCTTCAGCAAGCCCAGTTGCCCCTGCTTTAGCTTTTTATTTAATATACTTTTTTTCCCCCTAAAGATTAGCCAACCAATCACTACAAACAATTGACAAACCATTTTTACATTTTTGGTACGGTTTTAATGCACAGTTGATGAAGACATGATCACGTTATTTTAATCTGAACAGTGGAGTGTTGATTCTCAGCGGCATCAGCAGCATCTCAGTAGTTTAATAACTGGGTGTGGGCTGGTACTAACAACTCAATTATTACTAAAATATATATATATATATATATAGGTCAATACTGATTCCTCCTTCCAAATTTTCCAAATTAATGGTAGTCTAATTTAGAGAAGAAGTGAGGTGTAAATTGCTGATTTAATACACCGACCGCATCACATTTCTTTTTATCGATCCTTTGTGAGTGTTACCTGTCATCTCTAATATTAAATATTGAGTTGAGGTTGCATTGAGGCACATTTTGGGAGAATACTGACTCTGAAAATAGGGATTAATTCGGTTTTGTGCCCATAAAGCAAAAAACAACATCCCCCCCCCCCCCCCCTCACAAAAAAAAAAACTAAAACAAAAGCAGGTTCTTCCAACGTCTAAACCCTGAGTTGTGCCTGTGGGTATAACCTCCACCTATCAGAGGGTCTGGCAGTAGGCTGCATTCGCCCGTGAGGCTAGAAACCACGGCTAAGGATGACGCTTGTAACAGCTCAGTGATAATACAAACAGCGACAAAGCTTTCACATCAAAAATAATGAAAAATAACTCAATAATACAGGTGCAAATCTAAAAGCAGAAACCACACTGGAGCTGTGACTAGTTCAGCAACTATGCTCAACACGGTTTAGCACCTGATTGTTCAAGCATCTCAAACACGAGCCTTTGCTGCATTTTATATTAAACTTCACTTTTTTTTTTTGTTTGTTTTCAAACAGTTGGAAGTAGACGGTGCATTTGATGTCAACATGTCAACTGTTTTCTGATTAATTAGTTAATAATAGAAATGATCTGCAGACAGCTGATGATGACTGGTGGTTGCAGTCCTAAAGCACAGAATCCATCTCCAGTAAAACCCCCTCTCAGGCGGTCCGGCGGTCTCCCAGTTGGGGATTTATTCCAAAAGATCCTGTCACAAGAAAAAAGGAAGTTGCAATTGACGTGTGATGTGATGAGGAAGGTTACAGCTGTGTTGACTTGTGCTCGGGGAAAGATGACAGCGAAAGCTACCATCGGGGAAGCTGTGATGCACTGACCTCGTCTGACTCCTCTCCCACTGCGCAGGGCCCTCTGTCGCCGTCCTCCTCCGTCAACGATGACTGCTGATCCTCCATCCTCCTTAGCGATGAGTATCTGTATGTCGCCTCGCTGAAATAAAGGGTGATGCGTTCTTACAGCGATAAGACTTTAAAATAATCACGTTCCGCCTCATTAATCAAGGTTGCTTACTTGACTGGGAAGCAGTATTTTCGGATGATCAATACGGCGGCAGCTACTGCCACCGCGGCGACGAAGATCACCGATGCAATAATCCCAGGGTGAAGCCTTAACCCGGCCTAAAAAGACAAATGAATCCAATAAGATCTAACAGTGGGGTAGTTAAAGAGCCCATAAACCTAACAGCTCAGTTCATGATGTGTGGCACGGATAAAAAGGAAATACAGGCAGGAGATCTGACAGCTGAACAGCGGTGCATTATAAATCATACTGGTGTACAACTCAAAAGCTCAATGGCAGAGCTGAGAATCTCTGGCCAGGCACAAAAATTGACTTAGTGGCAATCACTGATCACACACACGCACGCACACACACACACACACACACACAAGATTACTATAGTATCTTTAAAGTTTAGCTGTAATGTTTAGGAGCAGAGTGTGGGGACATTAGTCTTCGCCGCAATAATTAGGAGTCTCACGGAGCGTGGCCAAGAAGCAACAGTTCGACAGGAACTATTTATCACGCATGTGCGTCGGTGTCAGAAAACCCAGAGAAACAGCGACAGGCTCTCTTTTGTAGCGACACATATTTTATCACCGCACGTAACGTTATTTTGTCTTAGACCGGTAAACATTATATTATTCTGCACGGAGACGTCTAGAAATAGGAGCACATTCTGAGAGAACCTCCTAAAACCATTTGTGATGCATAAAAACAATACACGGGGGGAACGGTGACATGGTGGTTAGCACTGATGCTGAAGAGTAAGAAGGTTTCGGGTTTGAATCTAGGCCGACTGGGGCCTTTCTGTGTTTGGAGTTTGCAAGTTCTCTCCAGGTACTCCAGCTTCCTCCCACCGTCCAAAGACATGCTCCTTAGGTTAACTGCTGAGTCTAAATTGGCCGTAGGTGTGCATGTGAGTGTAAATGGTTGTCTGTCTCTCTGTGTTAGCCCTGCAATGGACTAGGGACCAGTCCAGGGCCCCTGCAACCCAACCCTTCAGAGGACAAGCAGTTACAGAAGGTGAGTCAAACAACAATAAACATATTCAGATTTGAAAAAAAACAAACAGATAATCTCAATTATGTGGAGAGACGTGATGGCCATGCAAGCGCAAAGTCAGCTACAACTATTATTAACACCACAGCATTACTTTGATCATTTATATTATAGATCATCTTAGCACTACGGCCCTGAAAGTGAAGTGACAAACTAAACAGCTCAACAAGATGATGGATCCTACATTAGTAACAAGTGTAATCAGTGTAAAAAATAAATAAATAAATAAATAAAAATAAATGTTTTGACATGATTGCACCTGCTGTTCGCCCGGAGTGCATCAGTCTTAATCGTCCATCCATATGATGAACAGCCTGTTCCACGCTTAACCTTCACGTTTAACCTAACGCGATACACACGCGTCTTTAATCTCCATTATCTCCACTCCGCTGAAGTTTTGAGTGCTCCTGTACATGCAGATTAGAGATTATGTCCGCAAAACCGGTTACAGTGAAAGCAGGAATTTAGCGGCTCTAACTTCGTTTCCTACCTGTTGTTCGGACATGTTTGGTAAACTTCAGAGTCGGGTTAACTCGCTGTCACTCATTATAAGAACCTAAAACGCGTCACTTTACGAGCAACACGAAGGCAAACTAGCGGAAAACATGTGTATTTATTTAAACAAATAAAAATATACTTAATAAACCCGTTTTCGGCCGGACAGTAACAGCGGCCGTTCAAAACACCATAGTTATTTACTTCCTGGTTCCCGGTGCACCTGTTTCCACGCCCCCTTTCATGACGCGTCATGTGATATTTATTTGAGGGTCACGTGACCTTCTAATGGACCGCCTTCAAAATATACACTCACTTGCTAGTCCATTAAGGTACACTAGTGAAAATGAATGTATTATAATATAACAGTCCTGCACTAAATCTTAGCGTCATGAAGGTTATGGCACTCAGAATGAATTTAATATAACATAGAGAGCTGTTGAGGCAACTGTGCTTTCATTTTGGAGGCTGTGGTTTGTAGTACTACTGAATTGTATTTATATTTTTTCGGCTCTCCTATTTTAGTCAGTGGGCTTGGCTAACTAACAAATACTTTTCTGTTTAATTCAGTTCAACAGCACCACAAACTGCATCCCTTCAATATGATCATCCAGTTGAATTACCACTTTTCCAAAGCTGTTTCAACATAAATTTAACATTATAACTGTCATGAGGGGGGGTTTTAGTGCCCTAGCTGTTATATTACAGCGCATTCCTGTTCACTCTTGTACCTAATGTTTTGTCAAGAGAGTGGATTTTCCCTTCCCCTCATTTGAACAGTGGCAACATGGTTTGGCTTGCTGCTTTACAGAGGGAGCACATGTTCTACAGTCAGTCATGCATTCTGATCCAAAGCAGTGAGATCCTACTTAAAATGCAAGCCTGTTAATTTAGGACAGTTCCTTATGTAATATTTACATATTCAAGACGGTTGCACACTTCCTAGCTCCAGTTTTTGAGGATATAAATTCATAACATTACAAGTGCATCGTTTTAGCCGCTCACAACTATTCCCTGGAAACATTATGACATAGAACATGTGTTATTTGTCTATTTAAATAAAAAATGAACTAAATTAAAAAAAAAATACAGCTGTGCACATGCTATCACTTCTTCAGATTACTGATCCAGTTGAGGTTTACCGTAGCTTAATTAAAACTACTGGGAACGTAACAGCATGTGATAAACAAATGTTATTTTTCCCGGCTTTTGTTTCATTTTTTTTCTTTTTTCTTTCATCGTTAAGCAACAGTTTGTCTCGTGGTGAATCAATCTCGCATCAGGTGTGATGAGTGTTTTGGCAAGAATGATGAAAAGACCTGCCAGCCTCGTGAGGCGGGCGCCTGTTGGTGAGTTACAGAGCATGGAAAAATAAAAAAAAATTAAAATCATAGTTACGGGTCCATCTGTGAACACAATGTCTTTGGAATATTTTGAAGGTAATCAAATGTATTAAAGTGTATTGTATTCTCCTTGTTGGACAGGTTGTCCAGCCTCTCATTTCAAATCAAAGTAAATACACAAAATAGGATCCAGTGCCTGTCCAAGTGAAATTTAATTCAAATCACATACTCACATGTCAACGTGCTTTCAATGACACTTTCTTTACACAAATATGATTTTAAAAAGAAGCCAGAAATGACCAATATTTTAATAATAACCCCTCCAAAATTTAAATGTCATGTCAAAATAAGCTCCAGGATGTTCTTTCAGAAGACTTGCATTTTAATTTGCCAGTCAAGACTCCTGAAAAGCCCCTTTCTACCATCAGATGTGCGGCTGAATGAGCAAGAACTTTCAAAAAGCATCTGTCTGATTTTACCCAATGCCTCCACTAACATGACACCGCACACGGAGACACAAAACTCCCATTATCCCCACCCTGCCCCCAAAAAAGCAGTCAAATACACACATTTTTACAAATGGGAAATTCATCACTGATCAATAAGCTTGGGCTCAAAAAAATATATAAAAAAATCCAGTATCCATTCAATCACTGTCAATGTGATTTATTAATTCTGATTCTCACTGGCTTTGAGTCAGGCTAGTTCATAGTACTTCCCCGTCTTTGGATCAAAATAGCAGTTGAGGCAAGGATCGTAGAGCAGATTCAAATACTCGTCCTCGTTCTCCCCTTCATCCTCCTGCTCATCCCCTCCTGTAATTAAATCAGTCCACGACACTTAGAAGTGATTGTTCAAGATGTACATAACAGCAGAGCAGTAAATCCAATCAATTGTTCGCAAATAAAATACATCAATGCAAAACTGTATATTTTTTATGTATACTAGCGTGGCCACGCCAGATATGAATAAGGGCCTACTCAGTCAGCTGTTACTGGAATATAATGAAAAGCTTGGTAGGTGGGGTGACCTTCAGACTCGGGTGGATTTAAAAGTTTTCTGCCGTTGCCATTTTTTTCCTCATCAATCAAGACCTAAGACACCCCAGACCCAGTACCACATTATGAAGCTGTAAAGAGATTCCCTGTAATCGCCACTACTTTAAAGCATGAGAATTTGGCTGTTAAACTGACAGGTAGTTAAAAGCTAAAAAGGTTATGGAATGCTCCGGGACGAACATTTTATCTTATCAGAACTCGGGCAACAATAATGAAAACTAATTACGAGACACAGTGTGTGAGGGGTTTAAAAATGATGTTGTAAACTGGAAAGGTTTCATCAATTAACCTTGTCGATGTGTCTAGGGGGTTCAGACCTGTAATGAGCCTGTCTCTTCTGACCTACAGTGTTATGTGGAGGACAGAGAGCTCCACTCTCACTCTCACTTTTTTTTTTTTTTTTTACCCTTAATTAGATATAGTATTTACTCGCTTTCCCACCATGCTGTCTTTGTTGGAAATGTAATGGGTTTGTAAGCTCCGACACCAGTGAATGTTTCCATTAGTCGTGTGCATTTGTGCAATTAGTATTAATGTTACAGCATTGCGTTGTTTGCTGTCTTCCTGACTTCCAAGGACATAAAAGGCAGTCTGGGGGCAAAAGGACTGAAATGAAGGTTACTGTACCTCTGACTAGATTTTCCAGATTGCTCCATGTGTTGCCTGACCTTCTCTGCTGGCTGGGAGGCATAATAGGGGGGCTGAGCACGTCCATCCACTCCCTTGGGAAAAGACCATAAAGGCAGACAGTCATGACAACACATGCCATTACACGCACCATCCTACTATATGACATTTTAACAATGAAGTCCCACCATAATGTGCTCTCAGAAGCCCATCTAAGCTTCCTTTGTCCTTGAGCCACTTCTCCTGCACACAGCCTCTCAGCCTCACAGCTTTACCTGATAGATCACTTATTAGATTCTGACTCAAGCTGTGACTTCCAAGTGTCCACATTCTGGTGCAGAGTCTTAACCTTGCCTGTTTCTGTGAGTGCAGGACGTCATTTCTCTTCAAATTATTTTATCCTCCCTGCCTGTGATGTTCGCGGGCAACAGCTATACATCGATCACCCTCCCGTAAATGAAAACACTGCTCTTTAAGTATGGCGGAAGACATTATAGCCGCAGAGGAAATATCACAAGATGAATTATTGCATGGAAGCAATGCAGGATTCATCCGTTAAGCAGCATTCGTAATCATTTTTGCCATACATCAGTTGTGCAATTACCCATTAACATCTTTTGCCTCTGGACAAAACATCTCAGATGAGGATGTCGTAGCATATTTAAAGAAGAAGTACAGTATAATCTTCTTCTGTGCAGTGTTGACACGACGGCCAAGTGCGCGCCTCTCCTCGGTTTGCCGATGACAAATAATGTCACTCACTTTGGGAAAAAAGTAGAGTACCATCCACTCAGGTTTGTTTACTGCCATCCTTTACAACACGGTGCACTTACTACTACTGACAAAATCTTAATGTGTTAATAATTTAACACTCTTAACAAAAAGCTGCTCAGCACAGAAGTCATTTTCACTGCAGTGTTCGGATCATAAAATTCTAATTATGTGTGTTTACAGTTCCATCATTTTCACTGATTAATTTAACGCCACCACATGGATGTTGGTCTTAATGGGAAATCGCTATGTGAATTTATTAAAGTACAATAATAAAGTGAGTACACTTAACCTTAGTGGTGTGGTCTTTTGATAACAGCTATCGAAAGACCACACCACTAATTTTTTTTTTTTTAAATCTCAAGATCAGCTGTTTATCGTAACGACTGTGTTCACTAGTCAAGAAAACATGCACCGCTGTAGAAAAACAGACAACACCAAAGTGGACACGCATGGCTATGTGAATGTGGTTCAGTGTTCAGCTTACAAACAGGCCGTGATCTACGGGATCCCTCTGTGCGCCCGAGCATGAACTCATTTCATTTGTAACCTTATGCCTTTAAATTGATAAAGTGCATTATCTCTGCAGAGGGTCTGATTTTTCTTCTTAACAAAAGCCTTTAACTCACTCCGACGCCCTTCTGCCTGTGTGATAGGCATAACATAACATTGAACAAAAGTTAATGGAAGCAATTTTCAAGGACAAGGGCCTTTGCTACTGAACTGTAGATTGGACCTCAAACTGTTAAGTGGGACTTGGCAAGATTGAATAAGTTCTTAGATTTTTCAAGTCATTATAATCCAAAAATAGACGTGTGATAAGGGAATAAATTGGCTTGATTTAATTTGACCAAGTACACTGCTCTTGCACGGCGGTTAAGTACAGCGAAGCTTTCCAGATACTTCCCAGTGAAACCATATCAAGGCAACTGTTTTTGTTTGACACCCTTGCACGTCTACTCAGTTCATGCTAATCTTTAGTACGAAGCAGTACTATTGCTTCATACAATACAGTAAGTCTCTCTGACAGCATTATTTGCGGTTTCACATTTGGTGTGGCAGCTAAAGGCAGACACAATTATCACACGCAAAGAAACATGCTAAAATGCTAGAAAAGCCCTGACAACATTAAGCACAGCAACGGGAGCATTTTAGCTGTCAAGTAAGCTGTAGCTCTCAACAGCAAGAAAGCCTTGCAGTGGTGCCAGGATGCTCTAAAAAACACCATGATAGAATTCTCTGTAAGGACGTCTCAGGATGCCGTGCCTAGAAGAAAAGAAAGAAAACAACGACAAATCCTGTGCAGCTGTGATGGAATATGTAAATCAAGGCTGGCTTCGGAGTCTAATTTCAGTAGATCAGCTGTGGATGCTGTGGAGCTGCGTGAGACAAGTCGAGGAGTGTGTTTGAGGTGGCTGTCAATAGTAATATTCATTTCAGTGGACATTAAATCAAACCGCGTCTGTTGGCTGAGCATTTAAGCAGCCGATACATGCTAGTAGCAGCCACGTGCAACCAAAACAAAACAAAAAAACAAGCTAAAACCTACCCTCCTTGTCTGCACAGTTGAGCCTAAATAATGATCTCAGACTAATATTTAAATATTAGGAGTCTACATGTGTTCACACCAGGCCATACCTTGCTTTTCATCAATAAATCAAAAGTGTTACAGAGCAGGAGGCTGCATAATTTGACTAGCAGAACTGTGATGCAATCCTTTGTCTTCTTTTGTAACGTACCACACGGTTGTGTACACACAAAAAAAAAGAGATGGAGATGATGTGCAGAGACAAGGCTGTGCATTAGCAGACCATGGGGCGATACGACGTCTCCGGAACCCTAAAGGCAAACTGAATCCATTCATACACAGCCACAGCTGGGTCTAGAGACGGGCACTGTACACGAAAATCAGCTTAAGATAATGGCTTGAATTCAGTCAGTGAGATACTGTATACAGTAAAACGCTCCCACTGTTAATCGGTTTGAATGTATTATTAATGACAGTACTGGAGGTATTTTAAAGTTTCTCTTACCTCGTACTCAGCTCGGTGGACTTGTTCCCTGAGCTGTTTGAGTCACGCCTTAACTCTGAGCTATTTTCCCTCTCAAGGACATCACAAAAGAAAAAAAAAAAAATATCTGACTTAAATGAAGGCTGAACAAAACATGGTTTTATTTCAGGTTGCCTTGACTGCTACAAATCCTATTTAACGTATTGAGTGAAAAAAATTCTAGTCATTTTCTTTCACTGCAGTCTTGTTCAATGCACGTCAAAGGACATTTTCCAGTGAAGTGTTACAACTTAACTTTTGATTCGCCCACTTTTTCTCATTTTACTTTGTCAAGCTCTGCTTCATTTGGTGGATTTTCCTGGTTGCATTAGACGTATTCTTTTAAGCCCAGTATATGTCTGAAGTTGATATTATACACCTTTCCCTTCTTATTCTTCCTCCCCGAGCATTATTATTGAGCCCATTCATGGATATGTTTTATTTTTGGTTTATTTTAACCTGTGGGTAGGTAGGAACAAGGAGGAACATGTCTTATGGCTGTTTTGCGTTACAAAATACTAAAGCTCTTGCTGTGCAGACAGTCTTGCTTTGTGGTTTTTGAGAACCACAAACCCGACATCTACTATTAATTAGACAGTGAATAAGAAGTGCCATAAAACGTTCACAGTGTTGAATCTGACAAGCACAATAATGAGTGAAAAATAATGTGCAATTGTGAGAATGACAACAGCAGTTTCGGGGAGAAGAAAGGCACAGTTCCTGGCACGCTCTCAGTTGTTTGTACTCATCTGTGAGCGAGATAAGCTCCAGTCTGCATATCTATCTGACAGCTGACATTTAGCCTAAATATTGCAGTCATTGGTAACCATCTGATTGTGAATTTCTGGGCGGGTTTCATGTACATGTAGTCAAATAACAAACACAGACTTCAGGACCCTTTTCTCAGGATATATATGTGTGTGGCACAGTATATCAGTGGGGCTTGCAATTTTCTGAACTATTATCTTCTATTCACCAAGGTTATTAACAACCCAGTACCAAAAGAAATGAGGTTTTTGGAGACAGTGTCAGTTCTTTTTAGAGAGAACTACTCTCTTTAACAGCCAGACTTTCATGTGCAATAGGCAAGGATATAAAATATATATATATATATAGAAATGTAGTTTTTCTTCTGCTCTCGGAGTATGGCCACTTTATATTACTTGTAGAGTAGATTTCATAATTCATTTACAAAGCTGGAACACGTGTGTCTGTGGGAGTGACTCATGCTCTTACCTGGGGTTTGATTGCTGGAGGGTTGTCATTTCCTTCTGATAGTGGTGGCCCTGATTAGCTGGCTAGAACAAGAAAAGATGAGAAAAAAAAAAGTCAAAAGCTGTGACAGGATGTCAGAGAATGCTCAAATTCCACTACTTTAAAAAATAAAAATAAAAATAATTGTCATTCAGGTATGTTTGTAAAGTTAAGACCGCTAGGTAGGAGGTTGAGGTTGTGACGAGATGGAAAAACAGATGATGCCTTACAGCACATTACAAAACACATTTTTAGGTTCAAGATGACCCGTTTCATTTAATGCCGGTAACGAAGGTCATTGTGTTCACCACCGTCAGACTACTATTTGAGCTCAATTGTTTTTGAAATGCAAGAGAATAGTTTTTGAAGTCAGAAGGGTGTGAATCAATATTTCACTGCCTTTGCTATTCCTGTTGCATCGCTTAGACTGGGTTAAAGGTAAAAACACTTTTTATGTCTAATATTTGCTGATCCACTCAACAAATGAATAGGAGATTCACCAGAGAATTAAACTTTGTCATTATGTGACTTACCAAATAAATAATCAATTAATTAATTTAACCTTTCGGCCACTCTGCTATAAATGTAGTATGAGAAGCATTGTGTCTGTAACATTGATTCAGTTGCCTCACTGAAATGACGCATAAATCCCAGCAAGCAAGAACGTTTCAACAAAGGGAATTCATCATAATAAAAACAACACACACACACACAAACACATTAAGCCTTGTGCTGGCTGTTCAGGTCAGGGCAAAAAGGCCACTGCTATGCTGTGTGCCATGGTAACTGGAAAACAAGTCATGTATGAAAGACTCTCTTTCTGGGAAACAACAAGAAAAAGAAACACAAAAAGGAAAACCGAAGAAGCCAGCAAGAAAAACAGGGGCGAACAGTGACGGGTGAACAAACCAGCACCAAGGGATCCATAAAATCTAATAATCTATTCAAAAATGTTGGTGCACTATAACCATTGTAGGGAATTAAACGACTGAAGTTGTGTTATAATAGTAACTGGAGCATTTTAAGATGCTAATAGATGCATTCTTTGCTAGCTGTGAATATAAGAGACTTTAAATGTAGGTTGAATTGGAAGCAGAAGACAGCAATGACTTCCCTTTCAACATTTTCACCTGGAAAAAAAAAAAAAGTGCAGTAGCCTCTCCATCTTGTCAAAGCTAAAGACCATATTATGGCCTCAGGAGGCTTTTTAAGCGTGCTGCCTGTTAAAGGCTATTACATTGCACGACTTTGATGAAGAAGACGTCATGTTGAAGCTATCGTCCAGGCATTGCTCGAGTTAATTTTAGCTATCTGTGTGCTCCCCTGCCTGCTTTATGTAATCCCCTTCTTAAAATAAGACAGGACCTAAAATTGCACCCTGAGGAATTCTGCAGGTAATATGGACTGATGATGATGAGTTACCTGCAGGGCAGTGGGGAAAATTCATGGATGTAGGAGCTGGCAACTATTCCTGTAATATTAAGCCCTTCCATGGTCATTTAAACTTGGAGGAACCACAGTGTCAAATGGCACCTTGGTTTAAAAGAATTAGAAGTACATCTGCTGTGAAAAAAGTGCCTTACTTATTTTGAACAAACATCGCCTCTTGCTTGACCCTACAGCAAAATCAATGTGATGACTTACCTGACACACTAATTGATCAGATGTACAGACTTATATAGAATAAACCCACACACTGGGTATGACTAAGACTGGGACCTCGGTCCAGTTCAACTTCTCCATGGCTCTTAGAGCTGACATCTGTCTTGTTTGTATTTTCTCTCTGGCCGATGCTCCAACATCTTGGCACTCAGACTTTACAATCCCTTCGCCTTTACATTTACCCTTATACATTATCTATTACCTAGTATATGAAATGGCCATACCACAATCAGACATCCTAAACAGATTTTGTTGTCTCTAAACAACCTTGTCTCATACTCCAACTACATAATAGGAAAACACAGCAGGACCCTTGTGAACCTCAAACAATCTGGTCAAACATCTAAGCTCCACAAACCCTTTTGGCAAAGATGTCTAGCCAAATGATTGCTATTCATTAAGACAGTTTTCAGGAGATGAGTTGTGCTTCTGCTCCTCCCTGGCGGTTGTTTTACTACTTTTTGCACTTCCTTTTGTATAACCCCACAGCACATCTTCCCCAGCAAACACGGGCTGGGCAGTGTTACATTAGTAAAGCTCAGCCCTCTCACCACTCTTCTTCCAAATATAATTTGCTCTCCTAACACATATAATATTAATAATTCTCCCTTGATTTGAAGAAATATCTTGGACTCGGCCGCGCACACCCATTAAAGAAAACTGCACCAGACTGTTTTATCCTCTTGAAACCTGGCTCTATACCAGCATTCAAATAAAGACACGAGTCCTGCTGGATATAACTTGCTAGCCATGGCAGGAAACGTAAAGAAGGTGTGCCAGTTTTAGTAAAAAGTTATTTCCCTTTTTCAGAACATTGACTGTGTTTCTTTTCATGTATATGCTAGGTCGTACATGGCACACAGTTGCTACTGGTATTTACACTGTGCTTTGGGAACTTCGGGTCAAAACCATAACAGCAGGAGAACTATGTTCTTATTTTAAAGTACAAAAAAGCTAAAACTATTAACGGTCTGCTCTCAGTTACAACACTTTCATTGCATCAGAAGATGTATTAGATATCTTAACTTTATATTTAAACTAATTATTGAACATCTCCTTTAGAGTGCATTGTAACCGACACCAGTTCAGCTGAGCACTGCTTCTTATCGCTGTCAAACTATGAAAAAAAAATAAGCCTTAGGCCAAAATACTAACCTATATTGTTGGGTGGGGTTTTACGAATCGTGTGTTATCTTTTTTTTTCTTTGTCTGACTTGGTTTCCCATTTGCAGCTGTAATAGGCGTGGTTTAAAGAATTCTGAATTCTGACATTGCAGTTCAAACTTGCTCTCATGCCCGCAGAGAGAATATGTATCAAATCCAAGACCACATACCAACGTGTCTGAAATCTAATTTCACACAATCACTCCATCTATAAGTTGATTCTTTTGTGTTCAACCTTGTAATGCAAGCATAGCACACAATTGTCTGGGGGTGAAGTTCTGCCTGGGCTGGTATAGCAGCTGCAGCAGGGAAAACAGCAACAATAGCATGAATGACAGCAGTGGGGACCACTCGAGTCACAGTATCCAGGGACAAGAAATGGCTTGTCATTTCCAGTGGAAGAGTCCCAGAACAGACAGTGACTGCTCTTGTCTTAGATCCTTTAATAGCCTTTGTTCCTATCTTTGACAGAAACATATTTTACGTCCTTTCTGTTTGAGGTTTTCTCCAAATCTGTATCTGTATTAATTAGGTTTATGTGCGGTCTCTTTCTCCATGTCTGTTCCTCATTGTCAAGCATTTTCTTAATATACTGTTGGTGGTGCTGTTGCCATTCAGTATGTATTTAGAACTGTAAACACTGCAGCTGAAAAAAAAAAAAAAAACATCACTTCAGGGCTTGATACAGTCTAATGTAAATCATGTCCAGTCCCAGTTGAAGACTGAACCTAATGTGTGGTCTAAAGATACATGTTTTTTATTGGTGACCACATCACTGTGTCCTCGAAAACATGACATGATAATCCCTGTGGTAAAACCTCTATCCACTGTGTGCTGCCTGTTTCTCTGTAAATGAATGCATACCTACATACAGAGAAATTGTAGAAAGGGGAGCAGGCCTGTAAGTCGAGCATTTGTAATGATTGTGTTCATTGGGGATCCTACAGTGGACCCAGCAGGGCCAGGCAGGGGAGTGCTCGCTCTTTATAAGTGCAACGTGCTTATGCTAATGGATAGATCTAAGTGACCTTCAATAGCCAAGAGCAAACTACACCATCTTTGAATTCTAAAAAGACTTCTGGGGATAATTTCAAATGACCTAAATAATTTTTAGTCACTGGGGGAACTGTGGATATTATGCCAGTGTACTTTTAAAACCTGGAAGAGGCCAATTAATGTGTTTCTATCTCCATAACCTTTTGTAATGCAGAAAACACACTGGAGAAGGAGATGCATTAGCACTTCATGGTGGCGTGAGTTGGGGCTTGAAATGGAAATTAGCAAGTGTGAGGATCAACCAGGGTCAAAAAAAAATATTCCAAACAGGAGACACAAAGAGAGACAAGCTACTAATGATCGTAAGTGGTAGGTGAGCTGCACATATGCTGCTTGTTAGCGAAGACTCAACAATAGAAGATCAAGAGCAGCAAAGGACGATGGTACACACCATGGAGACGTGGGTCCAAGTAGAGGTATCGTCACTGCTCATGCTGATGCTGACATTACACTGGTGGATCTGAGATGCACTGAGGCCTGAGGCTCTGCATTCATCTTCCTCCTGCTCTCTTTTTAGGCTTGCCAGCATGCGGAGCTCCTCATCATCATCCCCTTGCATCCGCAGTCTGCCAAGCAGGTGTAAGTCATAATGACTGGAATCAACAGGATTCAGTGTCTCGTCGTCTTCTTCCTTCAAATGCATCATCCATAAAACAGAGATTTCGTTCTTTGGAAGCAATCCAAAATGCAATGCTCTTTACATAGTGACAGACACGCACACACACATATACACACAGAAAAATCCACAAAGCTGATGTAATGCTTTGTGCAGTCAACAAAGTAGGGAAAAGGTTACAGTTCCAGACAGAGCTCAAGGCAATGCTGGACATAAGCCATTGTTTGACCCTCTAAGGAAATGTCTTTTCAACAGTGGATCTATTGATTTAAGTGACTGCTATAGTAACTTGATTTGTCTGACAATGCACAAGGAAGCCTGGCGATGCCCTGGTGGTGAATCAATGGCAGTCAATATACCAGGGCTGCAGGGAGGGAAACAAACTCCTTGTCATATTTCTCTGACAACCTTTCAGTCAAAGCCTTCACTGCATGCTGCCTGCTGGAGTTGGCACAAATCAGCAGTCAGGAGCTGCACTGATGAAGGATGCTGTGATGCCACTCAGCAGTGAGTTGTGTAAATGCAGAAGGCAACAACCAAGTGACAGATCTCCCCTCAGGCCGTGTGATCGCTTCAGTTGACTATCCTCTGATCCTGGATTTTTTTTTTTTCAACTGTAGCAGGGGGCTACCTCAATTTGTAACAGACCATAGTCTGATCCTACAAACCTTTTCACCGGTTCTGCTGTCAAAATGAGTAGTGATCACACATTTCTACGGGCAAATAGAGGCACCTAGACATAAGTAATACCATCAGAGTTTTGAATGAGCTGCGGATTTGCCATAAGGCCCCCATAAACCACTCTACGCCTCCCCGCTAAAGATGAATCTAATTTTAACAGCAAATTGTAAGAAGTGAGTCAAGTCAAGCCTTTGAAGACTTTGACATTCACTGTAAAGAAGCACTTTCAAATGAAATTTAATCAAACTAATGTTCATTTAACCATGCTTCATTGATTAGTTTTAAAGAAACATATAAACATTCACTCTCATTATAATTCTGCAGTAGTCTCCACCAACTTCTGACAAACACGTCTGGATCTTTGATAGAGCCTGCCAGGTGTTCAACTTTTTTGTTCTTGTCTCTTCATAACTTCTGTCTGTCTGATGCTTGGTGATGGACAAACAGCGTACGGCGGATTCATCAAAGCTTTTTTGGTGGATGGTGGATACAGTTTCCTACAGGGATTGTTGAGAGCGGCTCAGATTATAAACTAAATTTACTGGGCATGAAACCAAAGAAGTTTTAAAGCTCGGTGGAGCAGCAATGTTAATTCTCCTTGAGCACTCCCTTTGATTTCAGACAATCATTTGATTAAAATTTAAAAAAGTTAATGGTGATGCTGAATCTTAAAAAAACAGCATGCTCATTGAAAATATAACCGACTTTTTCTTGGACAAGCTTGTATTTTGTAGTTAAGTGTGACATCTGAAGGAGCATGCTTGCCTTCTACGTATTGACACAGTAAGTTACTCCTTACATTTGACAGTAAAGGTAATTATGGGAGGGGTCCAAACGACACAAACAAATTAAGAGCAGGTACTTTAAAATAACACCTATTCATTTTGTCACTAAAAACTTGAAGAGCTCTACCTTGTGCTGTTGTGAGTCATCAAGTTTAACTTCTTGCAGGAACCTCCTACAAAGTGATACGCTGCTTCTCCGATTCAGCAGCCGGTTCACTTCCTCTGACCCCCTTACACCAAACTTGTGTTCCTGCCTGTCAGGTGAGAGGCAGCGTGTGGGAACCATCCCTGCCGGTTCAGTTCTCCCAATGGATAGATTGTGCAGACTGGTGTTAGGTGGACTGAGCTCTTCTGGCGACGCTTGCTTCATGTCAGGAGATGCAGTTGGCTCTTCGAGCTGAACACTCAAAGTTGAATCACGCATTCTGGATGTGGCATGGGTTGACCGGCTAGTGTTTTGATGCTGGAACATGATGTAGCCCTTATCCTGAAAGACATACAAGGACACAATGAACAAAATGTTAAAAAACTTTTTAAAAACATTCAAGGGTGATTAGTCAGGACTTAAGTCAGGACCTATGGTAGCATCCTTAATGTAACGTTCTTCCCTAAAGGCTGCTATATTAATAACAGAAGTGCCAGTCACCAGAGAAGATCAGGTGTTGGTGGTGGCTTAGATTTGAATTAACTTAATGGCATTCTCTTGAATCTGCTAATCTGTCCCACCTTCAGATTCACATTTACCTCCCAGTATTGCAGTTTAAAATCTGTTGGCTACCACTGACCTTATGTAAGACACTGAAATATAAAAAGAGTGTATGAGTCTTTGAAATGTTAGCCCTTTTTAGCTTGATGAATAAGCCTTATTTCAAAACAGTAATACTAAATACTAAAGCTGTGGTTAAACTATTAAAAATATAAAATATCTTTATTTCCAGAGAACACTTGACCATGGATATGATGGATACCATGGCCAGAACAGCTAACCAGGCAAATAAGACTATGGCACTGTGTACTTAGCTATTGTAAGATACTGGGCATACAGTGTTCATGGACACAGCATGAGTAACTATGCTTAAGAGATGGTGGAAGTTTTCTATATACGTATTGACACATCTTTCACTGTGAAACTGGGTCAGTCAGAATTCATTGCAGCTGCTGGGAAACAAGCTGCCACCATCCACAAAGAAAATAAGCGACAAAGTTCTGGGCTTCTGTTCAAGCCCACAGTGGGTGAATAGTCTGGTATTCAAAACTTTGGATTTTTGGTGAACCTTCACTTTAATTTTTCCACATTACCAGATAAAACTTGACATTGTCAAGATCACTGACTGTTCACTAGATTTAACTTGATAAATTGAGAAATGCATCAGCTTTGATTTATTATTATTATTTCATAAACCCAACAGAATTTAAAAATTCTAATTTAAAACACAAGATATTGTTATACTGTGGCCTTTCTCTTTTGACATCAGCCTTTCACACTAGACATTATAACACAGATATTGTTTGTCATGAATGAAACTGCTTGAAGGTTTCCTTGAAACTTCTAGACTTTCCATCTTTCTAGTTCTTCATATCACACTCTTTTTTTGAGGTGTTTTCTTTCATCCCTGAGCTTTGTTTTGGGGTGAAAGGTAATCTTAAAGCCCTTGAGGTTTTTAGCTTGTGGGCCTTGATATGTTATTTGTTTTCTCTCTTTGTGTCTATAGTTTATCATTTTCAAAAGTTCCCGTGAAAAAACAATGAAGTAAATGTATTATTGAAAGATGTGACTCTGAGCATGGATGTCCTTTACTGAACTAATGCACAGTCCATTATTTCAGTTATTATCACATCAAATTAACACACTTTCACTCGGCCTGTTGATGCTTAAAAATTTCAGAATAGTTCATATACTAAATTTTATTGCTGTGTTTTGCTTTAAATATTTCTGTGTGTTTAAAGAATTGCATGATACTGACGCAACATCTTGAAAGATGATGTTTCTCCAAGTTGAGAAATGAGCAACCTGCCATAAATTAATCAAAATCAGGCTAAGTGGTCGCAGTCCATGGCAGGTGAGCAAGCTAAAGCTAAAGCACTGAAAGGCTTAGGTCTCACAATACATATCTCTAACCTCCATAGATTTAAAAACTGCAGTAGAATACAAATTGTCTATACATCTTTTCTCAAAGAGGATCCATAGCACTAATAATTATATTCCTATATTGATACATATATCACGTATAGCTATAGATCCTGGCCTTTCGCTCATTCTGAATGAAACAATTTCTGATAAACATCCTTTACACTAAATACCTAGTCTCAGACCACTTTCATGAAATTTCCAACATGCAAGCCAAGCTGTGACTTCCAACATGTTATTTTTGACACTTCTTACTCGCCGAACGTGTCACCGTATTATTTCAGTGCCTTATTGTTCCATTACATTATCACAGCATATGTACTGTTTAAGTACATTTACGTGTTTACGAAAAAGAAACCTGTTTTCCTTCCTTATATTTTTCTTACTAAGATAAGAAAACACCGTGTTCTACTGAGCCTTGAAATTGTATTACAGCAGGTTTTCCTGTTCAGCGGGATATCAAGACACACATCACATGGATGCACAAAACAAAATAGCAGGTAGTAAGCCATATACATGATGGAACATAATGTGACATGAGCCATCCCAGCTTCTCTCCCCAATGTGTTTCATAACAATGGGGTGAGATTTCTTACAAGCTAACATACTGAATCTCTGCCATTATGTGCACATTTCATCATCTAATGTGTGATTCAAGAAAACGGCTGTGGTGTATGTAATCTTGTTTAGCCTGATGTCAGCTAATGTCTTCTGAATCCCTTTATGAAAAACCCTCATTCACAGCTGGTCAACTAACCAGCAATACTCAGTAATGTCACATATGTACTGTCGTACGGGCCAGGTGGTCTATAGTAGACTATAGTAGGAAAACAGTGAATCGTTTATTCTTATTAATGTTAAGCACTGGCCAATGAGACGGTGTTAACTTTAGTAAAGCAGTTGTAGTCCAGCTAAATTGAATATTTGAAAGAAACAATGCATTACAATAGTTGCAGGTGTCCCTTAGTCCAGTGTGGTTTCACAGTTACTCTGTGCCAATATTTAGTTTGCAGCTTTGCGCTACCCAACACCTACTCTTGTTCCGTCAGCCATCATAAAAAAAAAAATCTATCACAGAAGTACATTTAACCATAGTCCAGTCAGTTTTAGAGTGCTTTATACCTGAAAAAAAGTTGTGGTTATCCATTATATGACATTTTTGGACATCTCACATGGAACAGCCCTCGTGTCCATTTAGAAAGACAGGTTTTTCTAAGGATGTAACAAAGTTTGGAGTCCTTTGAAGAAGAAAAGTCACTTTGCAAATCACCAGAAAACACACAAAAAATGTTTTTTGTGTGAAACCAGAAAACATTAAAAAATATATGTTCTTCTTGCTGTACTAAATTAAAAGTGTAACTAGTGTGTAACTTGTTACTCTGCCTCTTTCTAACCCTATTTTACACTGGGTGAAAGCTGATGATTTTATGTATTCATTGACAGAGCTGTTTCTCTAAACAGCACCTTTGACAGTGTTGTTTTCATTTTGCTGTTTTGTTGTTGTGCGAATGCATTTACTCTCCACCTCAGCTATTTAATACAGATGCTATGAACTACCTACTTACTTACTCTAACAGCTAGTCCTAATAAAGAGTGCTATTTTTTCACGTTAAAGATGAACAAGTTTAACGATAATAAACTATATGACTATAAGCATTAAAGGCAACTGAGTAATGCCTTACATTGGTTATTTAATTAGATAGTCATGTGTTAAAACACATTTTTCTGATTTAGACAACAGGGCACAGCAGTTTTTTTGAAACATAAAAAAAGAAAGAAAAGAAATAATGCTAGAAAGAAAACAAGCCGCACATAATATTGTAGTACTCATATATTCTATGATAGTGTTTGTTTCTTTTGAAGTGTTCTGATAGGCTCTTCATTAGGCCAGCGTGTGAAATCAATGAAAAGGCTACACGATCATTTGATTACACAGAGAGAAAAATGCCTGCCTCGAACAATCTCTGTGTGTGCGAGTGTGTAAGTGTGCGCATGAACGTGTCGTGTGATTTCATCCCACTTACAAAGCAACACTTGTATTGGTCTCTGCCTCTTCTTCCTTTGTTTCTCGTTGTTTTGTGACGTCTAACCAGGCATCGTTGCTAATAATATGTTATAATAATATAAATCACATATTGTTTTTTGACAGAACAAAGGAAAATGGCAACAAAGGAAACTGAATGGGCTGTGTGCTTTCTGTGAAGATGAATCCAAACCAACAGGTAATGCAAAAAATGTCAAATCCAAATAGAGCTTCATAGATGAAAAAGGTTATGCCTGTAGTTTACAAAGGTCACCACAAATAGATTCACTTCTTTCAAACCAGATTTTCTAATGAGGCCACCCTGGTTTCTGAGAATGACAAACGCACAACTGCACACGCAGCCTTAACTTAACCAAATCCTAAAATGTAATATTAATGTTTTAGTGGTGACTGCCAGTACCTGTATTTAGTATTTAGGCAAACTAATCCTCTACACAGAAAATGAGGTTCTTAACTCTGAATTATCAGACCTATTATAAAGTTTTAAATAAGTAAAAGCAATTAGCATTTCTTTGAAGATAGTTCTTTATAATCATACTTCAACAGCTTAATTTCACTGCTCAGCATAAAGAAAACTGCTATTCTTTATTGCAAGTCTCAGAGCCATTAATAAATGATCTGGCGATAAATAACCCCACTGACCTTTTGAAGTGAAAGTATATTGCATATTAAGAAAGGTGCAATGAAACAATGCACTTCAAAATATAAAATATACTCTGTGTGCTGCGATAAAATCAAATTAAACTAAATATAACTTAATCAAACAAAACTGAATCAAATCAAACTGTGGGTATATTGTGAATTAGGCTGTGCTGAAATCTTTGACAATAAATTAGGCGGCTGTGGTACAAAAAAAAAAAAAGAAAAGAAAAGTTGCACTCGAAAAATAGACCAAATACTAAATCTGGTCTTTGTGAAAGCTAGAAGTGGATGCGATAGTGGATGTAATACAATGCAGCTAATTTTCTGCTTCTTCTTGATCATTAGTGTCCTAGCAACATAAGAGCACTTCAAATGTGTGTGCATTCGTATTACTATGTGCTTGTGTCTCTGCTAACATACCTCATCACTTTCGCTGCCAATAAAGTCATCTTCAGGCTGAGCATCATACCGCCTCCCACGTTTGCTCAGAATCCGATCATCTCCCATCTCCATCTTCTCCTGGTCACCCTGGCCTTGACCCCGTTTGGGTGAGTGAGGCTGGGACGAGAAAGTGAACACCTCCTCTTGCAGAGTGAGCTGGGGCTCAGACTCCTCATTACTCTCCCAGCTGCTCCGGACCTGCAGGTCAGAAGATAAACCTGGCCGGATCGAGCTGAGTCCAGTCTCTGCTGGTGTGGGAGTGACTCCTGAACTTTCCTTGGCAAGACTGCAGCAACTCTCATCTAAAATAAAAGATTATACAACAAGATGAAAGTAATATAGTTTCACCCCTGTTGCACATGAATGTTATAGAGTTAGGGCTACTGAGTGCACAAATTCCAAAATAAGCCTTTCAAAATACACATGGAGGATGATTAGACATGGAGTGTAATTATACCAAGTAATAAATCCCTTTTAAATGTTTTTTTTTTCATCATGTGGCTAATGTCATTCTAAGTTCATTTGATTACATGCACATAAAAAATCACAATAACAATATGCAAGGATGTAATTAATTTCACTGCTTGCCAAAAGTGAGCATTAATTTACCCTGCACTGACATGTTTGTAGGTTTCATTAATGACCCTGTTATGCTAATACCTTAATGAGAATATAAACATAAACATAATCAGTAGTAAGAAAACCAGTTTACTGCTAAGTCATCAATCACAGAATGACAACTTTGTCCAAATATCCTTAAAATGCGATCCAATTTAGCAACCTACGTATTCTCCAAGCAAAACAGTTTGTTGATTCAGTCATTTGGCTAAGAAATAGAAAATCTTACAGCACTGTTAACACATCTAAAATGATCTTCCACGGTCATTATTTGAGGAGGTATAAGCTTTTTCAGCTGTAAGAGTTGCATCAATATGCGTCTTTGTGCAGGAAACACTAAATCCTTATAGTCCAAGATAAGGGTCGAGATCAAAGAAAGAGGCACCTAAATCTGAATGAGTGAGCACATTTGAACCTCTTGACAGTATAATCACTTTCTCTAATTACCCACTGTGTGGCAAACCCTGGGCCCAGGAGATGTCCCTCTGACTTTTATTTAATGTGCCACATTACCATTAATGAACTAACTACTTTCCATCTGTGGGCAGGGCTGCAGCAAAGGAGCTTACTGCTGTGGAGAAACATCCATAATTGAGCTTTCAGAGCACATGCACTCATTTCGTGAAGACAATGTGAGTGTAGGTGTGCGAGCACGTGTGTATGTGTGTGTGTGTGTGTGTGTGTGTGTGTGTGTGTGTGTGTGTGTGTGTGTGTGTGTGTGTGTGTGTGTGTGTGTGTGTTCGAGTGATGGGGGGAGAGTTCATGGGCTGGACTGGGAGGAGGTCCTGCAAGTGGTCTTGATATGGATTATGCAAAATTAAAAGAGGGAACAAAAGTGCATATGTGGCACAGAATGAAGCTCATTAAAATTCATGCAATATTTTGAAGTGGTCCAATTATAAATTAAGAGTAAGAATAGGTATTTTTCTCAAGTATAAAAGAGCTGCTCATGCAATCAGAACATGGAAAGTAGACATCAGTATCACTCAATAGACATTTTATTCTCTTTTGTCTTGGGCTCCTATCGCCTGCTGTCTTTTCCAACCAAAGTCTGGAAGTGTACATGTCGTCCTGCTGTCGCTTCCTGTTGTCCTGAACCCTTTCCACTCACAGCTAATGTGAGGCTCGCCTGCTGCTAGGTGCTCTGACTTTTCTGTCAGGGTCAGAGGCTGCTGTCTGCTTTCTTGCCCACACAGTGGAGGGGTTCGCTTCTCCCTGCTTTTACTACTATTTCTGAGGACACCAGAAACACCACCTGGAGGGGCTGTTAACCAAAATTAAACACTCTATGATATTAAAACCAAGCCATATTCGACACCACTACACATAATATAATACGCAGTGCACACAACTTACCAGTTGCGGGTGTCCTCTCTCTTCCAGCACTGCGGACCCGTAGTTTCTTAGATCCCTGCTTGTCAAACACTCTTTTTTGGGGGGGATGGGGTTGTAAACTGCCAGATGCTCCTAGTGCTTTCAACATTAGAAAAGCTTCATAACGCAAAACATTCAAACAACAATGCTATTAAAGCTTGCCAGAAGCATATCTGTGAACTGATTATGCACCGTGAAAATCCCTATTAATGAAGGCATTTCAGTAACTGAGCTTCTTACATTCATTCAGTGCAAAAAGAATATATCCAGCTACATTATGTTCAGCTGAATTAAGGAATTTTAATCATCCAGTTTTTTTCATTCAGTCATGCTCAATGGATGGTGTATTACCAACCATAAAAGCTGTTATTAGGTGCTTGGGGAAAGATACTCGGTGGAAAAAGGCCTTTTATTATGTTGGTTTGTTGGTTCACATGTAGGGCTTTCAGTGACGTACAGGACTTGGAAGAATGGAATAGACAGAATAATTATCTTCAATCTTAAGGCCAAGATGAACTGGAGAATAGAACATTGTGCACTTGCACATTCTATTCACATTCCAGGAAAAGAAGCTGAATTATTCTAAGTTGTAGGGTATTCAGGTCTTGAGACAGAGCCAGCTACATGCGATAACGTTTTCTTGTTCTCTATAAAGAGGTACAAATTAAAGGAACGCTGAAAACTCATCAGAACTTAATGGGAAAGTCCAGATATGGACTGGATAATGTGTTAGCAACAAAAGGATGCCGCATCGTTCATTGGAAATGAAAATCGTATCATAAACCTTCAAAGGGCAGATTTCGAAGACTCAAAGTATGTAAATGATGTGGTGGGCCAGTTCATTTTGATGAAATTCAATTACAGGAACTCAGAACGATACTCAGTAGTTTGCATGACATCCACATGGTTGCATGCATGCCTCACAACTTCAGGGCATGCTCCTAATAAGATGACGGATGGTGTCCTGGGGTATCTCTAATGTCCCAGAGGTGTTGTATTGGATTAAGATCAGGGGGGTGTGGGGGGCAAGTCAATGGTGTCAATTCCTTAAGCCTCCAGGAACTGCTTGCAGACTCTTGCCTCATGACACTATGCAATAGGAGGAACCTAGAACCCACTGCACCAGCGTAGGGTCTGACAGTGGGCCCAAGGATTTCATACCTAATTGTAGCCAGGGTGCCATTGTCTACCTCTAGAGGTCTTGCATCAATCCATGGATTTGTCTTCCCAGACCATCACTGACCCACCACCAAACCGGTCAAGCTAAAAGATGTTACAGACAGCATAACGTTCTCTGCGGCTTCTCCAGACCCTTTCACATCTGTCACATAAGCTCATTGTGAACCTGCTCTCATCTGTGAAAACCAAAGGGCGCAAGTGGCGGACATGCCAGTGACTGTGGGGGCCAGCGTTCTATGGCAAATGGCAAATGCCAATCTAAATCTATGTCGCCAGGCAGTGAGCACAAGGCCCCACAAGGGCCCCCAGGCCACCCTCATGAAGTCTGTTTCTGATTGTTTGGTCAGAGACATTCACACCAGTGGCCCACTTGAGGTCATTTGTAGGGCATTGGGAATGCTCATCTTGTTCCTCCTTGCACAAAGGAGCAGATAAGAGTCCTGCTCCTGGGTTGAGGACTTTCTACGGCCCTGTCCAGCTCTCCTAGTGTAACTTCCTGTCTCCTGGAATCCCCTCCATGCTATCGATACTGTTCTGGGAGACACAGCAAACCTTCTGGGAATGGCAGGTACTGAGGTGCCATCCTAGAGGAGTTGGACTTCCTGTGGAACCTCTGTGGGGTCCAGGCATCGCCTCATGCCACCAGTAGTGACACTGACCCTAGCCAAATCTAGCAAAACTAGTGAAAAACAGTCAGAAAACATGAGGAGGGAGAAAAATTCCAGTGGCCTTCCCTGGTAAAGCTGTTCCTGTTTTGGGGGTTGTCTCATTGTTGCCCCTCTAGTACACCTGTTGTTAATTTCATTAAAACCAAAGCAGCTGAAACTGATTAACAACCCACCAGCTCCTTAACTGGCCAGATCAATATCCCAGACGTGTAATTGACTTGATGCTATAAAAAGTGTTTTAAGCAGCATACACATATAAATATATAAGTATTTATTAGGTATTTATTTTGTAACTACTAGTTTTATTTAACTTTTAAATTATTATTTTGAGTTGTGCCAGGGCTAGTGCATTCTTATTCTATTACTGTTTGTGGCTGGGCATGGAGAGAACATTAATAAAAGCATATTTTCCACAGAGCCAGTACATGACACAGTTTGCTCTTATGTCACCTGATCAGTTAATAGGTATTTGCACTGCATATCAACAGGTACAAGGTGAAACAACTTCACGCACTGAGCTTCACAATACTATTGATTTGCTTTGTTGGCGAATGAGAAAAAAAACAGTACTTCAACATATAAAAGATTTTGAAAAATAAACACAACATGGGAGCACCTTGCTTCAGCTTCTTTTTCCTTTGTGGATGAATATTTCTCAACTTCTGTTGAAACCATTTCATATTATTATCCATCTTTTCTTTGTCCCATCCGTCTACACTGGCAAATCCAAATTCTTTCACCTTTGTCTCATGGATGTAATAGTTTCTTTAGTTTTCTGAGCACTTGTACTCCCATACAAATATAACACCCAGAAATATGCACCCATTAACATAACGAACAGGTTTAAATTACACTATGTACTCTGTAAAATGTACCTTCATGAACAACGTGGGAACATTCTCCATGTGATATATTCTCACTCAGGTAGGTAATGTTCTGACCTTCTGTAACCTTTTGCTTTATTCCACTGGACATGGGACCCTGTGGGACACAACCAAAAAAAAAGAAAGAAAGAAAAAAAAGCAGTTCATAAAGTTCAAGTTCATAGACAACATTTAATGGTTTGTACCCACTGTAATTTTCAGCAGACTTGTACAAATCATTCAGCGCGACACGTGTTTATTGGATCCATTAACTCACCATATTGTTAATATCGTCATCAATTGCATCTGAGGTTGCGTTGCTTTTTCTTTCTGTTTGTGGGTAAGGTCCTGGAGCTCTGAAGCCCGAGGCAGTGTGTAAAACACCCCGAGGCCTGGCTCTCCGATAAGTCATTGATCTGGCAGTTGCAGAGTGATCAGAAACTGCTGAAACAAAGAAATTCACAGTACTCATTGATTGTCATTGATTTGTACCATTATTAATTTTCTTTAATCTTGTGCAGGCACATGATGTTGTTTGAGTGCAAGGACCACAGATCGTACCATTTTTAATGTTTGCTGCTGGATTGAGCCCTTTGTGTTGAACTATTTTCTGCCCCTTCTGGCAGTGAGAGTAACTACACAAACACTGTTAACCTGTGCATATCCCTCGTGCTGCCTTTGGGGTCTCTGGGACCTATAACTTAATTAACATTGTTTCTCAGTCTCTTACAGAAAATATTAGTGCATTAAAGTCCAATTTGCCTGAATAAAAAATAAATTCTTATTTAAACTATTTTAGGTATTAAATTATTTATCTATTATTTAAACTATTTTACCTTATATGATGCCAACAGTGCTCGCTGGTTAACTGACGTAGCAGTCACAAAACGGGATGATTGCTGGCAATATTCGGAGCGTTTTCTCTGAACAAACATACCGGTACGGTCTTTCCTCGGCCCCGACCGTAGTTACAGTGAAGCCAAACGCTACATACGTTTCGACGTTTCGACATATTTCCTTGTCTTGGGTTTTGAGTGACTTTCCTTTGTCTTATTATCTTCCTCTTTTACGGCCTTTCTTTTCATCCCTGTCAAATATTTTTCCATGTTCCTCAGTTTGTTTACATCTCTTTCCGCCGGCTCTGTTAAAAAACACCATAGAGCTAATAGTGCGCACAATGAGAGCGCCACTGCCACCTACGTTCTGGAAGAATGGACAGACACATAGAGAGCATGCAAGAGGGTAGCACCAGGGATAAAATGTACGTCTACAGTTTTCAATCTCTTCGCTTACTTGTGCTTGCCATCGGTCACATATATTTTAGGACTATAACATTTCCTCTGTGCAAGTATCTTGCAATCGGATAATCAGAAACTTTTCTTGGACGGTTGCTTCATAAATTCCGTAACATTCTTCCTGACCGCCAGAGACAGTTATTAGTAGAACCACTTACAACCTAACTATTCCGCCACACACAGCCATAATCAGCCATACTCCTAGCTGCTGGTGCCGTTGCTCACCTCTTCAGCTTGCTGAAATAAAATTAATCACGAAGAAGAAGTAGAAGAAGAAGAAGAAAAAACAGCAGTAGGATGTCACCACAAACACCAGATTTAAAACTCAGTATGCTGCTAAATAAACTGAGATTTACCTGATGCTTATAGGCTTAATCAACATCGTGTGGACTTGTGTTGGCAGGGGCTTGAATGCATCGGACATTCATTAATATGTAAAAGTCCTTCAATCCAGCTTTAATCTAACATTCTGTTCCATTTCATCCTGTGAAAATAATGGGCTGCAGTGGGAGTTGGTATGTCGGCGACCTGACCCCACTGTATCTGTGCCAGGGCTCATCAGGACTACCTTGACTGACGCTAACAGCAAAACACACTTTCTGTCTGATCCTCATCAGAGCAGAGAGCAAACAATTCCACTCCGCAAAACACACATGATTGACAAGACGATAGACGGGGCTTAGTCGGATGAACTGAGAGAAAGAATTGGGAGAAACACTTCTGCGATACAGCAGCTTCAGTATACTTATTTAAAATTGCAGAAACCCGGAAAATGAGGAATAAAATGAGACATAACCATGATAGCTGGTAGTAAAAAAAATTATGTATGAAAATTTCCTGACCTTGAGAACAACAAAATGTCTTTGAGATAATCAGGGCTTGTTTGTTGCTGCATGACAAAAGCTGCTAGATCTTACTTTTAACAGTTTCTGACAGATTGTGTGCTGAAGCAACAACATTCACCGTGCAACTGCGTCACAGTTTAAATTGGATGCCTACTTTAATAGGAATCGTTTTAATTATGATTATGAACGTTATGCTAATAATGCAGATGCTAATTATGAAAAGATATTCTCGTGTGTGGTTACTGCTCTCTTCTATGGGCATTGCTGTTTGACTCAACATGACTTAGACAGCTGTCAGAACAAATAAATAAGCGCTGATAAAAAAGGCCACAAAGGCAGCAGAACCAGATTACTGGTGCATGTCTATTTTATATGAGGAGATAATTGAAGCTCCTTGTGCACAGGTGAGGCGCAAACGAACATAAAACTGAAGACCACAGGAATTTCATACTTGGAAAACAAAGTGATAATAATCACTGTGTCTTTGTAAAGCAGTTCTCTGCCGCTTAGGCACCATTTTCCATTTTGTTTGGTGTAAATGAGTTGTTTCATGGTTAGACTGTGACTAGTGTCTTGTGTTCTAAATGTATAAATGCACATCTGTTGCTCACCACTGTTGAAGTACTCTCAGAACAACACATTCTCCATGAACTCGATATGATGCATTAAATGTAGACAGCCGAGCAAAGTATGCTGACCCCGTGAAAATTACATTAACCTTGGGTATTTTGCTGCTATTCGGCACCCTTTTCTTCCGTGAGAGCTCTCCAGAGATTTTTAAATCTGGCTGCAGGGATTTTACCCACAAGAGGGTCGGTGAGGTCGGGCATTGATGCTGAAGATAAGGCATGTCTTTCTTTCTGCACTCCAATTCATCCTGGAAGTGTTCACCAGGATTGAACTTAAATCATCATAGAATTAGATTTCTTTACACCAAACCCAGAAAGCTACTTTGTTTACAAACCTGGCTTTGTGCATGTTGAGAAGTGTCATGATGAAAGGACCAACAGCACAAAAAGTAAGAGGAAAAGGCTCCACCTTAGGTTACATAGAGTCAATTCTTTTAAGTTGTAATAGATAATACTATAATATCAGTTCTGAATTGTCTAATTTGATCTTACCTACCACAGCCAGGGCTAGAAAGGCCAGTCCTCATATCTGCCTTCTGCAAGTTTTCCATGTTTAAGACTTGGGTGACTTGGCTCACATCTGCTGGGTACTGGCAACTGCGAGGTATAAGGTCCATGAGACCAGCTCCACTGAGAGACATATCTAGATGAAAATGAGAAACAATCACAGATTAATGCTAACCGCAGTATGAGCAAAAGTGCATTATCACTGCATAGAAGTGACAAACGAATCAGTCTAAGAATAGCTGTGTTTAGGAGCTGTGTTTACTGATAGGTAGAGTTAAGTGTGCACTCGTCAGCCAGTAATGTGCAGCTGTTATCATTGCTGGGCCATATCTGCCTAGAACAAGATCTACCAATTCTCAGCCAACCATAACAGAAAACGGCCAGCTATTTGTATCTCTATCTCTCCAATCACATACACACAATTTCACATAGACCCGCAAGAACAAATCTGTTTAAAGAGAGGAAACCACCAACTTGTTTCAGTGGCAAGTCCTTAGCCACAGTATCTCTTTAATAACCACCTTCAGAACAGAATTTATAGTGCTGATAGGATTCCGCATTTGCAATCAAAAACCAATTCCATTACCATCATCTGATATTCCTGTAGGCTCTGCTTTCATAGTGAAGATTCTCCGGACTTTACAAGTAGCGAACAGTGTGATGCCATCCAGGGTCAAAAATCCCTTGAACAGTTCTCCGGTCAATGATACAAGGTCGACGCATAAAGTACACCACTGACACAACAGACAGAGAATGGGTTAGCAGTTAAAAGGGTCCTGCAGCAATACAACTTAGCATCTAATGTGTAACACAACAAACCACGTCAAAAGGTACACATCTAAGTCAATTTAAAAGTTATAAAGGAATATGTCATGGATGAATTAATCTGATACTCACAATGTTGCGCTTCAACCCTACAAGAGGTATCTTTGCGTGCAGAAGTGTGGCAGACAACTCTTTATGCACTGTTGATAAATAGAGTCTTCTTTTTTGGTGTTCTGAATCAGTTATCCTGTGAATAACAGAACATGCAAAAGAACATAAAATGATCAAAAGGCAACAGTTCTAGAAGAAAAGTTGGTCTATAAGGTAAGTTGTCAAAGGTATTTTCACGTTGATCTGTGAAATCAGTGGTCATTAAAAGTACATTAATATAGTGTTCAAGAAAAATGATACCTACTGTACACTCAATACCACAGCTTGTGTTCATAATAAAGTTTAACATGATGTGAATTCACACATAACAATTCCTGAACATAATAAAGACTCCATAGAGACACTTACTATTGACATAAACTGTATTTTATGGATCGTACAGGAATGGGGACTAAATGAAGGATTACCAATATATGCAGACTGGACTGCAATAAACGACCAAAGTCACAATCTGCATATTGTGGAAAAGAACCACTAGAACTTGACATTAACATTGTCCTATATTTTAATAATGTGGATTATTCTAAATTTACAGTGCCTGACAGGATAAAAGCCTTCTTTGCCGCAAACTGTTTAACAGAGCTTTAACAATAAATGGTTATTTGAGTTGTTACATAACTGTCATTGCTAAAATGATGCACTTAATCTTTCAAGTGGCTCAAGAGGGTTCCTGCTAGATGCAAACAAGCTGACTTGTGCACAGTTTTCAATAGGAATGGACTGTCGCTGAATTTATCATTTTATGTTTTATACTGTATATGACTAAAAAAATACACATTAGTTTATGAATATTCTTTTATAAACATTTATTTTGCTCCATAAAAGATATTAGTCTTATTTTATTAGTCAACAAAGAGCAAGTAACTTTATTTTTTAGATACACTTAACAGTGCATAATCCTGCAAAATGTTGAAGACGAGGTAGCATTATAAATTATACAAAGGTATACAATCTTGATTGCTCTACTTACACAAGCTCAGTGGAAAAATCATTGAACTGAGGAATATTCACTTGAAGGACCAAAAATCTTTGGAGAAGCCCAACTACAAAACAGAGTGAATCATGATTAACATGTGGACATAAAATAAAAAAAATAAAAAGTTTTAAATGGATTTATGAAAGTATGATGACTTACGAGACATTTTTCCATTTTCTGGCATTTGCATCTTGACTGTCTGGCTGCTTCCCTCCAGGCAGTAAACGAATCCTTTCACTTCTTTATTATATTCCTAAGGCAGAAAATAATTCTGAGAAATCCTTGCTAAGTCCCTCACTGAGTACGAATAGCATTGTGTACTTGTGGTGTAACTGCTCTCAGCGATGGCAAATGTTGTTTTTTTTTCTCTTTAAAGCAAGCCTACCTAGGAGGTTTGATCTCTAAAGTCCGTGTGACAAGAACTGCTCAGACTGTAAAAGCTGTATAGTGTGCAGCATTGGTGGATACAAATATAAAAAGGATGGTTTTTGTCACCTCTCTCTGCAACTGATTTTACAAGTGAGCTCTCACATTGTCTTAAATTATGATTATGATAAATTATGATAAATTCTCAGGTGGCAAACAACTAATCAGATCCAAGGCTTGTACAATTATTATTATTTCGTTTTGTGGCAAGTAATGCTCACATTTTAAGCCCTGCTTCATTCAGGGCCGTGATAACAGCTGATATGTTGCAATGGACTGAATTAATGTATACCCCCCAGGCCCAGAGGTGTTTACGGTCTTAAATGACACAGTGGCTAGTCAAACTGCAGCGTGTAAAATAGCAACAGTGTTTTCAGCAATAAAAAAATAAATAAAAAACTCACTTTACGTATGGCTGACGGCCCTCCACATAGTTTCCATTTAGCAACAGGGTCTTTACCCTGTCCACTGAAGATCTCAACCACAGCTCCACCCTATATATGTATAGCCTTTAGTTAATATCACGAATAACGCCTCTCATGTTACACCAGGATTAAACTATATCAGAAGAAGAGTGTTTTTTGTTTAAATAAACCTACCTGATAATTATTCTTGAACATGGTATGTCACGTCAACGGTGGATAGAGTAATACGTTGCGTTTTCACCCAAATGGAATATTTTGGCCACAGTTCATCTGCTGCCGTTTACCTGGACGCCTTTAAGTAGTGTTTATTCGTATTTTTCTTACGGTACAACGAAGAGAGCAACGTAGTATAGGTGTAAACAGCAGCTACAGGACACCGGTTTGGCAAACGCAGGATGTGTCTCCATGGTTACCAGACGCCATTGTCGCAACCAGCCAGCAGTCGTTAGATTCCGAAGCTCGCGCGAGTTGTGGTGGATTCTGCTCTTCCGTGTTTACGTTTAGCCTAACCACAAGCTAACCCTAACCTGAAGCTATAACCTTAGCCTGTGTTATGTCTGTGTCCTCGGCCCCAGTTTAGCACAAACAATATTATCTGACAAATTCAAGAACAATTGGCTTGTAAAGTGTAATTGTTTGCACGTTTGTTTCTGTTTGTCCATGACGACAAACATGACACAGTGGTAACAGAAGCATAAGGTAAGTACACATTTTATGTCGTTGTGTACACAACAGTACACAACGATAGTGAACAGACCCTTTTTTCAAGGCAGACATCTTGACTAGTTACAGGCCTTGGCCAATCTAAGTCATTAAAGTGTAAACTCAAAATGTTCTCTGATAATCAGTAAAACATCATACAGAGCCATATAAATAAATATTAAAATATATGACACTGAAATTTGGAAGAACTCAATATTTTAAAAGTTAACTCAATATACTGAAATGTCCTTTTATCCTGCCTATATTATTTATCAAATTCCAGTCGTTTTTTATTCTCCTTTGTAAATTTTCTAAAGTTGGCTGATGTATTTCAATGCCTTTCTATTTCCTCTAGCTTATTTTTGATAACAGGGCCTCTATCTGTCGGTCAAGGCAGACGGTTATCAGCGATGAGAAAATCAAGAACATCACAGTAGCTTCATACGCAACCAACAATAGCAGAATGTGGGATAAGACGTTTTAATTATGCCAAGAAGAGTTAAAATAAATAACACACCTAAAGATGTTGCTAAACAAAAGAGTTAAAAATAGACCTGTATTAAAGTTTTATCCTCTCTTGAAATGCTAAAATCCATTTATTGTGTCATTGTCACTTGCTTTGTTTACGCTGGCAGCAGGGCTATTACAAGATCAAAAAGATGTCTTTTAATTAGCTACTGAGGGAGAATATATCCGGAAGTGCAACTGTATGTCTTACCGCTTATTAACATTTTTGCATGTATCTGACTTCAAACACTAGTTGGTCTCAGTTATTTATAGATATAGAACAAAAGAGAGCACACACAAAAAGAGAAATCTGTCCAGTTGCACCTATGACTACTGTGAGTTTCTTGAACAAACTACTACAAAGTATTCACTGTCATCATTCTGTTCAGTATAGTAACACCAACACATCTGTTCATATATAGCAATGGAACTATTTCTGTAAATAAAGGATGCTCAGAATGATTAAGGGGAACACATTTAGCAGAAAATAGTACATATTATGCCACATGTCCCACATCCAAATGTGTACTCATGACTCAACACGTCTGAACGCTTAATTTTAGCATCATAGAGTCATCTTTCTCTTAGCATCTCAGTGCAATTTATAGCCTGGATAATAATATGCTTTTTCATTTCTTCTGGGAACTTGTCCAGTTTGCCATTTACAGTGTAGCAAATGCATGGCCGGTTGATTTGATCTTTCAGCTTCATAACTTACGCCTTCCAGGTTGATGATTTCCTCATAGTGACATGCCAGTTATTTTTGCATGTCAAATAGTAATGAAAACACCAATTTGTGCTTCTCTGTTTTTATCTGCTTCTCAACTTACATTTTTTAATATCTGGAAGGAAGAAACTCTTGAACTTAATGACCACAAATATCCGCCTCATTCTTCCTACTCCTTGTTAAGCAGATGTTTTTCTCACGATTTGTTCTCTTTAAATAATTAGGTGCCTTTACAATTCTGTGCAGCACGCTAAAGCTTGGTTTCAAAAGCTTTTACAAGTCTGTTAAATATATATAGTATCTGTAAATACACTATACACTATATAGAGAGTGTCTATACACAGAACAACCACAACATTAAAACCGGGTGACAGGTGAGCAGAATAACATTGACCATCTTATATCAGAGCAATATTCTGCTGAGAAACTTCCAGACCTGGCATTTGTGTGGATGTTACTTGAGAGCATGATATATTATATTATGTACATATACATATAGTATATACCACCCACCTAGACCAGATCAGGCACCCCCATGAGCAATTGATGGTAGCCATTCCCAGCAGGAAGCAGCCTCACACAGGCACACACACAAAAACGGTTTAGGAACAACTGAAAAATAAAAAAAAACAAAAAAACCCACGAAGAACAGCACAAGGTATTGAGCTGATCTCCAAATTCACTACATCCCAAACTGATCAAGTATCTGTGGGATGATCCACACAGGCCCCTCCCCTCAACCCATAGCACCCAAAGACCCCCACTAACAACATTCTGTTGCCAGACACCACAGGACACCCTCAGAAGCTCTTGAGTCACAACTGTTTTGCATATGTTATGTCTGATTGGTGTATATATACAGTATATACAAAGTATATATAGAAGTATTGCCCAAAAGGCCAAGCAAGTGTACAAGCTCATTATACTCTTTACTTAACTTTAATGAAGAGCACTTAAGTGAAGTAAATGCGTCAACCATGGACTTGCAATCACTGTAAGGACTGACCCCCCCTAAATAAGTGCTTTATTATGGCACTGAATGCAGAACTGTGTAAGATAGAAATAGCGTCAACAGACCATGGCGCTTTGAAAGGTTCATAATTGACTTTTTTTCTCTCTGCAGAAATGGCTTGACGCTGATTGGGACAGACAGCATCATTAAAATAAAGCCTGGCATGCAGTGAACGCTGACGAAGCCGGTATGGAGAAATCAGTTAATAAATCAGCTCTTGTTAGCATACTTAATTATGACTAATTATTCAGTCATTATTTTGAAAAGAATCTATTCATTTACATCAGTCAAAACACATCCATTAGTGTTGACAATGTTAGTTTTGACATACTGTAGAGTTATACCAACACATTTTCTATAGATGACATGGCCACATCCATGTCTCTTGATACTTTTATGGTGAAACTATGAGTGCATTTTTAGTAGTCTGTGTCTAAGCATTGTATTTTACTAGGGATTTGATTATAGAGAGTGACCTTTACTGATGAGCTCGCTAAAATCCATCTCAGGGTATATAGCAACAGACTTATACCTTAAAGCTGTTTGTATTGATTCAAGCTTGAGTTTTCTTCCAAATTCTCATCAACACTAAAACATAAGCTTCTTTCTTCATAAATAATGTAACCATTCAGCACAGGACGGTGTAGAAAGCATCAACCAAAAAGCTAAATATATATCCAAAAACCCACGTACCTCCCAAGGTAAAATCTTGATAGATTGCTAGATGTATCACCACTGTAAGCATTGTAAATGAGCTAATAAGCATCATTTGTCAGTCTTCTGCATACTGCATGTCAAATCTGTATTGTTAGTTACTAAGACAATGCAAATTGTCTTTGCTTAACATGATTTACTGAATTTTAGGACGACTCTTGCTATACTAAATAATATTGCAATTATAATCTGCTGCCTTTAGTCATATTTGTATTAAACAACCTAATACCAGCTATCTTTTTAGCAGTGCTTGCAAAGGAGATGACATTTTTCTTGGAGGTTTTGTATTTTATGTAGCCCATATGCCAGGAACATTAGAAAGGTTATGCACTACACGCTTGCTTCACTTTGACATGTGTGACCCACTTCAGTGGAATTAAAACAAGACCGTGAACCGTTGAAGTCACCTTAACACTAGCGCGTAAAACTGTCTGCAGCCTCGAATATGCCACGTCTACTTTCCACGAGCCGTGTCATCAGTTCAAAAAGACAAACTAATCAAAGTGAGGAGTCAGTAATCAGGGTCATTAACATCATCACGTCCTGTTCTCGCTGGTGGCAAGTGGGACAAATTCCCGACAACTATGACCTTTTGTATTCCACAAAGCCATTAGTCTAACATCAGATGGAAACTAATTGGGAAATCACAAAGCTTCTCATACGCCATGTCTGCTAATATTCCCCGACAAAATCCTAATTTACTTATATTATACACATTACATCCTACATGTCAACCACAAACCTCTGCCATTGAACCACGCTTTTATTTTAGATTATCACTGCACTGCCTTACTGTCCCTTTATGAAGGGGGAATTTTTAGCATGTACTTCATAGGATTCATTGAAACTTTGTTTACACACACAGTGCCACGTTCTATAGTGAGTAATTTAACAATGCACTGGGAGCTTGAGCAAAGGGGCTCAGCCTCTGGTCTAATAAACAGTATCACCTTGAAGGCTAGTTCTTCTTTTATATCTCAAGACATATTTAGGTCACTCTGTTCTTTGTTTTATTCTTTATAGGATTGCATTCAGCTAGTCTTCTAGGATTTCTGGTTGTTCAATGTGACCATGTGCATTTGGACTCTTTTGTGAATTTTCACAGCTTTGTTTTTGAGAAGGCCACTGAGATAATACAAACTGTGGATGCTTTCTGGATATACAGTAACCAGAGTTTTGCAAAGGTTTAATTAAATATCAAACTTTTACAGCCTTTAAACATTTAAACAGTAATCTATACAAACCCTTTTCACATAAATATTCTGAACATTAATGTTATTAGTACTGCAGTCAAAAATATTCTATTAAGATTTACTCAGTGGAGCTGACAGGTAACAATTTAGCAACGTTAAATTATTCAATAGTTGAAATGTGCGTTAAAGAATTGCAAAAAAATAAAAAATACATCCACTTTAAAAGCTATATAAATTATATTTGGCATGAATCGATTTTCTTTTCACCTTCTGTCCAGTTAAACGCAAATTCCCAGAATAATAACGTTTGCCTGAATCCACAGAGACGTAGATCAGACTGTCCTGAAATATTTTTCTCTTACTGCAGGTCCCAGTTGATTAAAAACGGAAATCATCATGTCACAATTTGATTTTATCTTGTCCTATTTTATAGCCATTCTAGCTTAAAACCTACTGTGATTCAATCAAGTATCACTTGAGGAAGAAAATGCACCAGAAAGTGGGCTGGAAACATAAAATGAGCAGACGACTGTCATTCAGTAAAATTAGCCTGAGGCACATGAACCAAAGTCAGTAAAGTCATAAAGGAGAGCGTTGATTAAGTTGTCAAAGTATGCTGTTTCCAAATTGCATTTCAATGTTGCTCAGAAAAATGCGGGTCACCTCTATGACAGGTGATAATTCACATGCATGGCTGGAGACAGACGGGCTGCTTTCTGTATTTAAGGAACAGAATTTGGATAATAATCATGTCTGTCATGATAGATGTGTGTTGCCTGGGCTGCAGTGACAGCAGATAAATGGTCAGAACACACACATTAGTACCTCTAAAACACTGCCGTTGTGTGTGTTTCATCTTCAACGCAGCCAAGCTTTGAGACAAGATTTTGGAGCGGCAAAGACTGATGAATGTGCCTGTGATATGTAGACACTAGGCCGGTGAGCTTGGCTTGGACCACGAGGCACATGATGAAAATGCATTGCTTTGCTGATGCTTGGGAAGATAACTGAAGAGCTCTGCAGGTTACAGCTACTCTCCTAAAAGAAAATGATGAAAAACGGACTATACCATATTAACTCACCCAACCCCCCAGTATAATATTATTTTCTACCCGGGAAGATAAAACACACCGCATAAATCACGCAGTTACCATGCGTGCACAAAACCCTCGTTTCTTATAAGGGCCTTGCCTACAGTCTGTTGCAATGTGATCTTATAAAATTTGACATTATCATCCTCTCCTTCTCAAGGCAAAACTCCTCATCACACATCAGGGAATGAGCGGTGCAATACCGTAGTGTCAGTGCTTCTGAGCCTGATTCCTCTCGGTGTTAACACACGAAAAACAGATCTTCGTATCTAAATGTTGAAAAGGCGAACGTTTTAAAATGTTACATATATTTTTAACGCATCAAGATTGCACCAGAATGTTTTGGTGTCTGTAGTAGTAATGGAATTGAGGACCTGGTATTACATGGTATATAATTAGATAAACCGTATGTACACCCGGCAGATATGTGTGGATACAGTTTTTGCATTTACTGGGATAAATATTGACCAGCATTTTTTTTTGACCAGTGGCTAAAGTAACAAATATTAGCATTGTGCATAGTTACTTTAAGTGCTGCTAATTCCACACAAAGCCAAAGCAGAAGAGACTCTGTTATCTTGGAACTGAACATAATGCATCGTGCCTCATACAGTTTTGATTTCCAAAAAAAAAAAAAAAAAAGCACATTTACCTGGAAGATTTTTATGGTGCAAGCAATTACTGTAAAAACTCACACCTCAGGACAAGAGCTGACAGTACCAAAACTTGTTGGCAAAGCTAATGACTGTCAGCAGGTTCTAATAATGTTCTGGCTAGCAGACAAATGACAAGCTACAAAGATGGGAGCTTTACAAGCCTCATTAATTTCCACTCTGATTTCCATTAAAGGTTGTTTTTTTTTTTGCAGGAGTTGTTGAATCTGAAAATTTGAGGGCTGCTCTATATAGTATTCAAAATCAATCTGGTTATTCATGTCTGATCAATATCCCCCCCATCCTTTGATTAATCTATTTGTGAGGATTCGAATGTTTAGTGTAATTTACATTCCTGACAGGTTGGGATGGTGTGATGATGAACACCTCATAGTTAATAATGAAACACGTTCGTTTATGCTTGCTGGTCTGGTGAAGTGTACAAGGAGTCAACAGAACAGTTAAACGGCTGAGCGGCCAGTGAATGAGACTCTCTGATACAAATGTATGTAAATAACACAGTCTCGTGGCAATTTGCAATTTAATCAATAGACTTGTGTTTTTTTTTAACACAACTTTAAAAATACTGTATTTCAGTATCTTTTGTGCCCACACCCTGTCTTAGAAATGCAGCATATTCTCATGGCATTTTGTGAAATAGTCATTAAATGTGATCACTTGTGTACACGGACACAAATTTTCCTCTTTTTTTGTGCTGTTTTGTTGTTGTTATTTTTTAGTTTAATGACGCAGAGCGCAACTGTATGAAGGGTTTGAGTCCCGTGTGGGACAATTACTCAGTTGTTTTATTTTTACACTTCAGTTTTCTTTTGCTTTCTGTCACTACTTGGTTAGGACTAGGCAACACAAGCACTTGGTTTAAAAAAAAAAAAAAAAAAAGGAAAAGTTGGATTTATTATGGTGGAATGTAATGATAATAATTATGTCAAAAAAAAAAGGACCTTCATGCTCACATTGGAATATCTGTGTTGCGTAATAGCTAAAGATTTCCTTTAAAGCGCCACATAGACTATGCATGCCAGCTATATCCACACCACAAGTAATGGGAAGCTCTTGCTGTCCCTGGTGGATCATTAAAAAATACTCTTGCTCCTTCTCTTCTTGTGATTTCTGTTCATGCGTCATCCATTACTTCCATTTTTTTTTTTTTTTTTTTGCAGTACTTAGAAATGGAGAATATACAAAGTTAACTTCACAAGATCAAATTGTAAGCCTTTAGAATAAGCAGGGGGATGGAGCAACATGCTCTGTAGCGCTGCGGTCAGTGCGCTCGCTCTGGAGAAAAGGAAAATGATAAGCTGCTCATCTTGCTGATTTCCAAGATATTTTATTAATTGTATAAAGTGAAACACTGGTCTGTCTCAAACTGTAATTGTAAAGAGGCTTTGTGTTCATTTAATGAGGGATATGCTGCTGCTAGACGGTTGAGACAAGCGAGCAGCGGTATGGGGAAAGAGTCATTTTTCTAACCATCTCACTTCTTTTCATGTTGTTGGACAGCAGTGAATAGATTCAAGGTTCATCCGAGCATTCTTTGTCAAAATTACAGTTTTGTAGCAGCATGTGTGTATTGTGTGTATGAGGTGGACAAAGAAAGACACAGACAGACAGACAGACAGAATTGCCTATTTTCTGTGGTAGTTGGCATAGCTTGACTGAGAGCTCAGTGGTGGTTTTGCTGAACCGTGATATGGCTCAGTGGTGCCGACAGATGCACATTACTGGCTACCCAGCACACACCTACACTACCTGCCAGTAACCACTGCTCTGTCATTTTGTAATTTTCAGCTGATCACAGTGTTACTTTTGCCCTGTCTTTTTTGGCTTATAGGTAGTTTCAGGTTTATATGTCAGATTTATTTAGGCACTTTTCTCAGTGGAGCTGGCTTCGTGAACTTGAACCCACATAGATGTCAATTTGTATGTGCGTTTGACTTTGTAGACCTGGAGGTGAACTTGGCAGTGTGACAGTGCGGTGGTTGTTTCCAGCTTCCTGCAGGTTGAGATAGCTTGTATTGACGGAATAAAAAAATTGTACTGCAATTTATTGCAGCTTGGTCTGTGCTGCTTTTTTTTGTAGTTAACAAGCTCCCATTGTTTACAACATGGTACCAAATTTAGAAAGACATAAAATCATAATACAGAGCATCTTTTCCTGAAAATGTGCACATGTGACCTTGAGGGTTCAGGAACGTTGAACCACTTAACTGTGCGTTCACACGGGTCTATGTGTAGCACCCACTTCACTGGACGTGGCCCCAGCAGCAGAGAGCCTCTTGTGTGAAATAGACCAGTTACACATAATAACGGTGCTACTCTTATCAGCAGCTCCAAAGTTGCCTGACTTAGTGGATTCACGGAGAGGACATTGTGGTGTTTAGCAAATTTCACGCCATGGAAGGAACTAGATGTGTGTTTGGAGAGAAACTTATGCAAAATGTGAACTGGAGTGAAACGGCGTCGTGAGGCACAGCAGCTGTGGTCACCTTGAATGAAATGAAGGACGGAAGCTCAGTCAACATTAGACCGGATTATGTTCTGAGCTGTGATTTATGACTCGTATTTTTGTTTAAGGAGTATATTACCCTTAAAAAGGCAATGTCTGTCAATCTTTTGTTGTTTATGGTATGACTGAGAGCCAGTCTAAATTCCCTTGCACCTTCCTTGAGAAGACAAACATTATAGGTCTTAAAACATCTGTGTGTAAAGATTAATAGCTATAGGAAGGAGACCAGAAGTCTTGTACCTTTTAATATAATGCAAGGAAATGGTTGCTGTCAAATGGGGTGTGGTTGCTTCTCCCGCTCACTTTTAATGAGACGCTGCCAAATAACATGGCATGCCTTTGTTTTAAGTCCTTTCATGAAGCCATTCAGTTTAATGCAAACGACAAGTTAATCTAAACATGACACATGCTTTATTCTCATTAGTGCCAGAAACAAAAATTGTTTAACTTGGCTCATGCTACACAGTAATCTCTATTGGTCATTTTAATTTAATTTGCCACTGACTAGGAGGTATTTGCTGAAGCAAGCTATATCTTGAACACGCGCCTGCACATAATGTAGAGTCCACTGGGGGAAATGATTCATCTAATATGCTTGCACTGCCACAAACTGAGATTGTCTAATTGTCTAATGTGATACGGTTATCCCTGAGTGGTATGAAGTTGTGTGAGTAAGGAATAATCCACGATGCACGACACGTCGGGGCGCGTGTGTTGAGGGGTTTGAACACAAGACAGGGGCATTTTGGACTGAGAGCTTACAAGGCAGACGTTAATCATTCCATGTTAGTCATCTTTCTGAATGTTGCCATGGTTTCGTAGTAAGGTTGGTTAGCCATTTAATTCCCTGTAAATAAATAAGAACAGCAATTAAGGCATTTTTTTTCAATATTTTCTTTTCAAACTAAAGTCTCAACAATTATTTTGTAAGCTTTGTAAAGTCTTAAGCTCATTGCTTTTCTTTGTAAATGTTGGCAGTTAAATGAAAATGTTATTATCTTTAACAATCGTTTTGTGATGTGTGACTGACACTGTGCTTCTTGCAGCCTTCTTTGTGGCCTTAAAACAATAACAAAAATAAATAAGTAAACCTGTACACATACAAGATAAACCGAGAGAAGTAAAACGCCTAGTACAGGGACACAGTGCATTGTTGGCATTTTATAGAGCTCGGCACCAGGCAGACATGTAACAATAAAAAACATGTTGGCATCACTAAATTAACACTTTCTGCCCTTTGCCTCAATTCCACACAATACATACATTTTTTCCATTCACCACGCCATGGTATTGAATCGACTGAGTGCGTCTCATACCTCCAGGTGTATTAATGCTCTGCAGTGTTCGGCACAAAGAAAGTTCTTATTGTGTTGCCTCTTGTGCTGGATGTTGCTAGGCTGCTTTATAGTATCATCTGTTTGGGGTTTAGCTCACTGAAATAGCGGATTCTTCTGCTGTATTTATTGCTGTTTGCCATGTTGCCATGGTAACCCAGATACAGTATGTGTCGTGTCTTGAGGTCAGCTCATTTGTATGACTAATGTTGCCTTCATTTTATTTGTATCATATAGACACAGTCCGTGTTTATAGAGATAGAGACACCGAAAAGACGTTTAGAATTGGGGTTATTCTCAGAAGGCTTAACCCCAAACTGTGGTTATTACAAATGCTTTCCCAGCTGAACGAAACCAAAGCAACAGCGATAAGAGGCATTTTTCCATCTACTATTTGGTCTTACCATACCTCAGACGGAGTAAACAAAGAGATGAAATTCATATGAACGAGATATTATATCTGATAGCAGAGGCACGCCAAACCCAACATCAAAGGACCACCGGCTGAACCAACCACCGCCAACTCCTGCTACCTTTTCTCTGGGCCAGAAAGTTGCACCATAGACTACAGTCAATAGCTGGGGTTTAACTAGCTCCATGTAGGGATGCATACTGTATGCTCACCAAGGCCTTGACCGGCCGACCATCGGCTTGGTATGTCATGGACCTAACTCTTGGTAGAAAGAATAAAAAAGAACATTGCCCTAAATGTTACGTATTAAAAAGTAAGTTGGTTGGTTGGTTGACAGCTTGTTACTTAAAGAAGTATATTGAAATGTATGAAATACACTGCATTTTTGATAAATTAAATAAAAAATAGATTTTATGGTCTGCGCTTTAAGTGATTGACAATGTTTTTCATTCCCATACACCCACACTTGTACAGTGATGGCAGCAGAGCTGACATGCAAAGTGCTCACTGGCCATCAGCAGCAATTTCAGGTTCAGTGACTTGCCTGAAGGATGCTTCGCCTCTAAATGGACAAATAAATGTAAAATAAAGGGAAATACTTGTATTTTATTATTTATTTATTTATGTATAGTACTTAATATAAAGAAGGAAGTCAGGAGGCGTTATTATAGAGCAACAAAGTCCATGGACGAGATGACTGGACATTTAAATGTCTGAACCTAAGCATATGGTAAATGGTAAATGGCCTTGTTTTTATGTAGTGCTTCTGTACCTATTGGCACTCAAAGCACTTTACAGTCACAGGCACATCTACCTATTCGCTCACACAAGCACACACACGCATTCACACACCAGAGGGACCAGGGGTTGACACTTGAGCATGGCACATTACGTGGATCAAACCACCGACCCTCTGGTTCATAGACAACCCGCTGTATTGTGGTTGTATATTTTCAGCACTGGTACATTTGAAAAGATACTGGCATCAGATCATAATATGTCTCAGCATTATTCTAACCGAATCATACCAGTTTAATCTGTTGACGTGTTGGATTGAAGTCACATCGAAAAGGCAGTTAGAGGAGCAAATGTTTCCGAGGAGATATATTTAGAAGTGAATTAAGGATCAATTGGATTGTTCTCAACCTGCACAAGGTTCAGAGAACTGTTGTTTCATCAAAACAAGTATAAAAGTGAATAAATTAGTTTAGAAAACCAAACACACACCTCTAATTCATGACACTGCAATGCTAGCTAATCTGACCTCTAAGTTAACAGCTGAGGACTGACGTGAGAAAGACAAGGCTGGAAATGTGTCACACATCAAAATGAATGTATGTTCCCAGATTTTCTATACATTTTTTTTTCACCAATGCAACACCACACAATTACTGTCACCCCTTTCAACATCTTTAAGTCTCCCATTACACAAACAGATGCCACATAGTAACACGTCCTCCGACGATGGTGCCTAATTTCGGTGCGGTTACAGAAAATCAGTATGGATGACTGAATTTACATACTGTGACTTTCACCTCTGCAGAAGAGAATGGTAAGAAATATTTAAAGTCTGAAGAAAGAAGGGAAAAAAAAAATCCAAGACATTTGATTAACTAATCACTGAAACGGCTTCCTAAGTGTTGAGTCATTTCAGTTACGAGTAATCCCCTGTCAGCCAGCATGGCACCTTTGGCCAGAGACAGCGGCCCTTCTTTCATCATTAACCTTTACCTCAATTTCAAATTACTGTATAATAGAGTAAGGTAATCTTTTGCACTGCTTAGAGGGGACCTTATGCACTGCATTTAGTTCATCGGTTTCGACAGTCTTCTTAAGATAAAAAAGTAATTTCTAATACACACAAAGATAAGACCCTACGGAAACTCTTTCATTTTTTGCTGCATGGCATTTTGAACTTAAGGCAAAATCTTTACTTCACTATCTGTGAGTCTAGAGACTACTACATACCTTTCTATCCACCATTTGCATGCTTTACCTCTGCCCATCGCCGTGCATGACAATAAAAATTCAATAACTTGTGTCCTGAATAGATGTTCACTACAACAAAACCGATTTATTCAGTGTTGTTTAATATTAGTGAGGAAGTGTGGGGGAGACTCCTTCCTGCAGCTATACAGATTTAAGACAGCGTGGTTCACAATTCTCCAGCCCCTGCAGACATAACGGTATTCTCAGATCTGCCTCAAAGTGACTCATCAGCCCGCAGGCCCTCCGACGCTCCTCTTCCCAAAGCAGGTCTGCCTGTGCTAACGTCTCTTTTGGGGATGGAGATTTCTCCTGAGCCCGAGAGCATCACAGTTATTTTACTTCAAGGATGTTTCTTCAAGGGAAGGGAAGGTCATTGCTTTGCTTAGTGTAGACACATAATACACCTTGTGCTCATACACCGTTTTAAGTGATCCCGTGGGCTATTCTTGAGTTTGGCCAACACACAAAAACACGGTGCAGTCAGGTGTCGGATAAAAATCTGAAGCAGAATTAAAAAGAGACGAGTTTCTGCAAAATGCTTATTTAATTAATACTTTGAATGCTGGCTCCATCCATTCTTTTTTATCCACTATCAATCTGGCATGTGTCATGCATCACTTAGTCTGATGTACTCTTATTTGTATACAGTGATCAGCCATAACATAATGACCACCTGGTCAAGTGAATAACACAGATTATCATGTGACATTTGCGCAAATCTTTTGCATGTTTGTACACTATAAACAATATTTGCACGTTCTGAATGTCCTACCACCGTGACAGTATTGTGTGCATTATAAGTGCATCTTATATCCTGTCTCTGCCCTTTTGTTCGTAGTACTTGGTTATTTGGTTTATTAATTTCCTACGCTTAGAGGGGTAAGAACTCTCATTGCTTAGTGTAACCTTTGCTGTAGGTTTTGACGATAAACTTCTTGAGTCTTGAGTCGTGGTACCTGTCAGGCAGCAAATTAACATTTCGTCGTCAAAGTCGATGCATTAGGGGCAGGAAAAATGGCCAAGCGACCTTGACAAAGGCCAAATTTTGATCACTAGACAACTGGGTCAAATCGCTTGGTACCTATCAAAAGCCGTCCAAGTAAGCGGAAGCGGTGAACTGACTCAAATTGCTGAAATGGGTAATGCGGGTTCTGATAGAACGGTGTTACCGTAGGAGTGTGTTTGCTCTGCAGCACTGTTCAGGTGGTGCTACGTGTAACAGCCACATACATGCCAGGACCCCAACTTCAGAGAAGAATTATGGCTGATTGGTGGCTGATTGGTGCTTGCTGCATGTACGTATGCTGTATGCAGTTCCCGCTGAAATCAATTTCTTCTTAGATATATGGCTGTGTTTCACATTCACTTTTCCCTTTGTTCAAGTTTTCTACATTACTTTACTTCAGGTGAAGTCAGTTAAAAAAAAGAAAGAAAAAAAGAAATGTTCAGTCTTACAGTCATATATCACACCGATGAGGTTAACTACAGGGGTGAAGGAGGGGAATGGGTCGATCAGCATCAAAGTAAATGGTCGAAGGAGTTCAATAACTTGACTCCTTTTCAAAGGACAGGATGCAGGATGCAAGGTACCTTTGAGGTCTGGGAACAAAAAACAATCCTCTTTAACAGCGGTCACATGTTTTAACAGTGAATCACCGCTCATCAAAAACTGATGCTATAAAATACCAGCAATTAAAATAGGTGCAGTGCAGTTCATGTCTTTGTTGTATTACATCTTTTTAAACATCAATTAGAAAAAAACTTGTCACTGGGCTAATTTGAGCAACTTCATTTTGTGGCTGCTTGTTTGTATTGCGTGTGTGTGAGAGAGAGAGCGAATGCTGCAGACATAGCACACTCTGCTTGGCTCTATTCTGCTGCCATTTCAGCATTCCTGTTGTAAATTCTAACCTGAAATCATCCTCCAGCATCTCACATTTCTAGTATGTGAGATATTGTACATCATACATTACGGCTAGCATGCATGTTATCTGAACCCTGCTGCGGTGGCGGCGGCGGTGGTGGCGGCTGCGGTGGTGGTTCAGGCATGGGCTTTACAGCCGAGATGTTCGATATATCAAACCGCAAAATATGTCTTTGATATGTCTGTGTGTTGCGGAGCGACACATGAAAGCATTTTCTGATCTGACGCCGGTGTTGACAGAACACCACTGCTGTTTAAAAAGTAACACCCCTTGCGCTGCTGTGCTGCAGTTTTGGTCAGGCTCGCAGGAACGCTGTCGTTGCATTAAGGCTTGGAGACCTTTATTGTCACAGTAATAAGCACTTAGAGTTGGAAAGATCAGGGAAGGACCACATTCAGGATCAAGACCAAGACAGTGAATGTTGGTAGGAAACCACCCACCTCCTCCTATTCATGTCACTCCACAAGACGTGAACAGATGTTTACTTGGTTAAAACAAACTCATGACCTCCTTTTTATTACTTATTCCACATCTGTACTAACATAGCAGACAGTGACAGATGTTGGGCATACGCACCCTTTTTTTTGTGTGTCACTCACTGTGATAATCTAGTTTATGATAGTAATAATAAAAATGCCCCAAGAATCACTTACTCACATCCACAAAATTCCAGTAGCATTTATACAAACGAATAAACAAACCCTCTCAGCTGAGGTCAGAACAATCATTGATAACTAAGTATTTTTTTTAAATGATGACATGTTGGACAGGCTGAAAAGAATAGAAATAAAAGAAGATGAAAATCAATCATGTGGCGAGGTGAATTATCTCATAGCGATCCAGTGTGACGACTTCTACGAGTGAAAAATATCATTTAACAACACACTTGTTTGTGGGAAAACAGGACACTCTACTCAACGGGATATCACGACGACATGAATAGATAAAGGGCTTTTAAAAAGTACTTGTCATGAACTCATTTAACCGTCCTTCTCTTCGTAGCTGAGGCTATTCTCTCCGACTTTAAAGCTAGATATTCAAAGAGCAATTTACAAGATTGCCAGCAGTGATTTATCTGAAAGTAGTGTTTAAGGGAAAGTACGTTTAATACAGATTTCCTTGTCTTTCCACTGCTGGTGTCATTCGTATTGGATTGGTAGATGAGATGCGTCTCAGTTGAAAACCACTGAGGAGACCTTGATTGCTCTCTGCATATGCTCGTCTGCACGAGTTCAAGCCTTATGGAGTCACTTTAGTGATGAAACAACCCATCACCGGTGAATGTTGTTAATGTCTCATTACAAAGAAATAGAAAAAGGGGCAGAGATCATCATGTATTGCGATCGGGGTTGAGACGTAAGATGGCAAATACAGCACATTAGACACATTTTATGTCACGACCAAACGATATACCTGTTCGTCAACTAATTGAGCAAATGTCAACGACAGGAAAAGAAGAAGAAAATCAGTCATTTTAAATTAATGCAGCATTTCACTAAGAAGAAAATATGCACATTATGCAACTGTATTGTATAACAACCAGAGAGTTCACTTCTCAGCAGTCTCATTACAACGTGTTCTATTTTTTATTTTTTTTCTTGATGCAACTTTTATAACTGATTTCAGGGAGACTATAGAACCTGTAGGAAAAACTGTGCCAGCGTCTGTTTGTTAGAAAAATGAATATGACCTGATAAGGTTGAAAAAGATGCTATTCTCACTTTAATTTATGAAGCGTCACCCAGAGGGTAAGAGAATATAATATTTCTCATTTTGATTTACCGAAAAACACTGTTATTATACAACGACAATGAATAATTGTGACGCCTATGTGGGTGTTTGTTTGTTAAAAAGCTAAAACAACAGATTTCTGCAGTTGGCGCTGCTGGTGTGGAGTAAAATGTAAACACTGTTTACTTGGCTGTTAATTCCCCAACTTGCAGCTGTGCAATCCACTCATTTGATTCACTAATCACGCTCCAGTCACACATGATGCCTTAAACCGCCCCCCTCTGCCACATAACTCCCCGAAACAACATGCTGGGGAGTCATTCAGCCAGCGACTCACTCTCCACTGTGCCACAGAGTAAGAACAAAAATCTGTAGCTGCTACGTGCCACCCTCACTCCTCTGAACCTGCAGATTTTTTATTTTATTTATTTTAACGCTTTTGGGCAACAGAAATAGTTGCTTATTTACACACCCAATATTTGCATTTTGTCCAATGTTGTAATTCATTAGGAGCCCAGTTTGTTCCCAACATTCAGTCTCTTTTAGCTCTGCTTTAGGTCCCTACCACCTCCTAAGGGACAGCTCTACAGCTGACAAATGTTTTGTCATGTTTACTAGCTAGTCGCTAACTGTTTTTTCTTCTTTTAGCTTTATCAGTGAAAACTGCTCCGGGTGCAGGCAAGAACTAAGCAGTGAGAGTGGAAAACATGAACCCAAACAGTAAAGGCCAGACAGCAGAAAAATGAGATGAAACTCTGTGGAGAACTCTGTAAACTTGGGGAGGGGTGTGGGGGTTTAGAAATGTGCCTGTTTCACTAGAAAGTCAATAAACAACTCGCATGGACTTTGGAAAACTTAACTTTGATGAGAAAGCTGATTTCTCCTAAAGTCTGGAGTAGAAACGGCAAAATTAGTTACGTTTGTTGACACTGTTGCTGAAAGTAATCACGGTGATCTGGGACACTTTTAGCATCAAGCTGATTCATCTTGCCGTAGCCCCCCAGAATACGCCAGATGCAGTGTACAATGTAATTTTATTCACATTAGCTAGTTCATTCTTCTTTATCTTATCATTATTATTGCGCGCATTGCGTTTATCTTCTGGATTCTGATAGCAACACAGCTAAAAAGTGCACACAAGTTGTAGTTTTTGTGCTTATTTTAAGGATCTCCTTAACCGTTTTAGGGTAATCCTCTTGTCTCAAACTGAGGACCAATGAGAATTGTTTTCAAGAGAGTAACAAGCAGCTGATCCTGAAATCCTTTTTTTTTTTTTTTTGGAGGCTCAGAATTGTTTTTACTGTCGAAACCTGCACATGATGTTCATGAGTTTGGCGAATGCTCCACCACGACGGAAACCTGGAAACAGGCTGAAAGGTCCAATTATGGGTCCTGTCCTATAAACATTTGCCGCACCTCATGCCTCCAAGTTCCTGCTGTGGAAAAAAGTCCCGGTGATGTGAGAGAGTGGCATCTCTGGGAGATCTAGACTGTTGTTTTACTCAATATCCTGCTGGGCGGCAGTTGTTCCTTTTTCCTGTGGAGAGAGTAAGTTGTCCTGTGATGTCTGGGCTTACTGTATGTGTGTGTGTATATCTGCTGTGAGGTCCAGGGTATATTGAATTTCAGCAGTAGAGGGCACAATGGCACTTTCAGAGTAGCCCACAGATTGGCTCTTAATTAATTTAAAATAATTAAAAATTGGTCTGAGGAACCTTCAAACCTGCAACATACATTATGTCCTACCACCTATGTTTTCTCCAGATGTAAGGGTCAAAGCAGAGCTGCCAAGATTTTTAAGGCTTGGGTGAGACATATGTCTTTACTCTAACCGACGTACGACTGCAACATCTGGGCTAAGGTCACGTGAAAATCATAGTACTTGATATTCAAATCAAATTAAATAAGAACAGATTATTCTATTTAAGGGCCGCAGTGATGCAAGTGCTTGAAATATTCTGCCCCTAATTCATTAAAAACCAACATGAAAGTATTTAAATCTTTTTTATGTCTGTCTTTATAAATATTCAGAATCATTCAGAAATTAAATCATTTTCTTGGAAAGGGGTTATGACTCTCTGCTACCGACTAATGACTATATCTGCATTTATATTTCAGTGATATACACTGCAGAGTGTGCGGCAAATGTAAAATGCATCACGTATGTCATTTGGTTTTCTTCACGCCTAAAAGGTTAATGCGTCATTATGACACGCACGATTTTTAGGCTAGATTTTCCTAAATCATTTTTTAATGCTACCAGATGTTACGACATGGAGCTATTATAATTTGTACGGGTTTTCCCTTCAGTGTTGCCGAAATAAAAGACAGATTAAAAAACTGATTTTAAAGCTGAAACAATAAGTTTTTGCTGCAGTTTCCTGATTAAATTCTAAATGACTAAATTACCTGAATAAATACTCTTTCTACACTCCGGGCCTGCATTGTTGGATGGAAGCCCTCAGACTACATTGCCTATTCTAGTGATGTGTTTAAACAGCAGTGGGTGAATTTCAATCAAGGATAGAAAGAATCAATCCAGCACAGACGAGATGGTCTTTTTCTCCCTTTCTCCTCATTTTGCCGTGAGAACCTTCTGCATGTTCCCTGTGGACCATGCCTGTCTAAATGTAGACCCTCTCACTTGATTAAATGTGTCAGGTAGTAGTTGGCCTTCACATCACTGCAGTGTTGCCAGCTGCCTGGGGGCATCCAGTGGGTGTAGTTTTTTTCTGACAGCCTCTGGATTTGATCTCTGATCTCAGTTTTTTACAGACATGAGCACAACATTAACAGTTATATGTTATGATTAAAGCTAGCTAACACTGTTTTATTTAACAGACATGTCTGTTTGTTATTCAGAGTGTAGATGGGTGTTCCTGCTAAAATTCAGGGTGGGGTTTTGTAACACCTGCTGACTTTGTCTGTCTGCTGTTTGGTGCCGGGCAGTTAGTGTGCAGTGAATCTTTAAAGCTTTTTGGTGAAACACGGCGCCTGGTGCGGCCAAAAAAAAAAAACAAACTCATGCTCGAGAGAGTAACGAGGCAAAAAACTGTAGTCGCAGTAGTAGAAACGGAGGATTCGTTTTAGGCTGCGGCGACGTGTTGACTTAATCGATTACATGGCTTTGAGGATTTGCGTGCAGTGTCTCAGCACGCTGCACTGTTTACGTTTATTTCCAATTACAGTTGCTCTTGCTCCTGGCATGGTTGAAAATCAGACTTTATCCGAACCGCGGTGTGCGAGCATCTCAAGAGAAAATGTCCTGAGGCGTTCCCGCCACAAAACAATGAGGCAACACCCGCAGTATCTGGACTATCACGTCGAGTTTTATCTAGGTCTTGGTTGGTGGTCAGTGCCCCGGAGTCGTAGTCGCGTTCTAATCTGTTGTTTTTTTCCCCCCTCCACTGTAGCAGATGCTAAAGGCTAGCATGGCAATTAGACGAAAGGACGTAGATTTACAGTCACGTTCCGTTAAAATTCTTTGCCAGTAAGGAAAACAAGTGCCATTGTTAAATCATGCTCAACACTACATGTTTATTAATAGCAGAAGACAATGTAATGATAATGAAGAACACATTTCCCAGGTAGGTCTGCGCTGCATAAATCTTGACTTTTGTTATGAATTGTGTTATTTTGTGAAATGTAAAGCTTTGAAGGATTAACGGTCGATGTTAAGGTTATTCGTTTACAGAGGGATTAATCGACTACTACTATTACTACTCAGAAAATAGTTGATAGATTCATGAAAGAAAAAAAAAATCAATACGTGAATAAAATGAAAAAATAATCATAGCCCTATATTCATTATACAAAATGTCCCTTTCACATCACCAAAGCATGTTGTCATATGATTAAACATAAAAACATTGATTACAGCCACCCCAACAAGGACATAGTATTATTTTCCTTTTTTTTTTCTTATATGAGGCTTTCTGAAATCAGTCCATCAGAAAAATGTGGGCTCTTATGGAGGGGGCTTAAAGAGACAGTAGCTAAAAGGGGTAGTTTCAGACAGAGAATAAACTGAAGGGGCTGCTAAAAAAGGCCAGTAAAGATAAATAAAGGTTTCTTGTTTTGTTTTTTGAAATGTTAATCATGCAAATCAGCTCTAGTGAACTCCCTGAATAAAAATATACAGCTGGAAATGAGCACAATAGGTCCCCTTTCAAGTGCGTCCTGCTTTATTTTTTGATCTTGAAGCCTCAACTTGAAGACTTGTCCGGGTGCCATATTGTTTTAAGACCTACATTATTCTAATTTTGTCTTTATATGTTGCGTATTCCCCAGTCAATCTGTTTAATCAAAGTACTGCGCAGCAAATCTGGGGCAGGGTAGCATTCCGCAGCAGGAAAACCGGCCAAGTACGACAGGAATTACACTCATATCGGTGAAATATTAGGTCCGGCGCTGCCATTCACTGCCAGTGCGGGAAGAATTGAACTATTTATATAACGACAAATTGGATTTAAGGGTGTGCAGGATGTTTTCCCAACCTTAATCATGTCAGAGTTGCCGTGCACAAATCTTGCAGGAAGTGAGAATATTTATAAGGAGCTGGCACTTCACTTAAAAAGGTTGCCACGAAATATAATTGAGGGTTGGGCAGAATCATTTAATACGGGTGTTCTGGTGTGGTGGTAGCTGATGAAAAAAAAAACTGTACACACAGTTAAGATAGATTACTAAATAACAGGGTAGCCCAGTGGCTAACTTTGTACTGTTTACCCAGCCATTGATTATCTAAAGTGAGCACACCTAACATGTTATTTTACACTAAACCTGTGCACACACACAACTAAGGCCATGTGGATTCCAGACTTTGATAAGGGTGTAATGGTGTAATCATTTTTATAGTTTAGTTTCTATTAATTAAATTGGTCTGCTGGTATCTCCAGCCTTGTGTGACTATTTCCTCCAGTAGTTGATGATATGTTCAAAGATCCCAGCAGATACCACGGTGAGTGAATCTTATTACTGATCAACAAAGCCACAACCAGACACTCCTCACTGGTTTTTCACCCTTTTCATAATTAGATGCGTGTCACGTTTCCCGTCACAGCCAGCCAAGTTGTTGACGCCCGTGCTCAATTTTTATTTATTTTTTTATTTATACCCGCCGCGGTAGTAACTCTCCCTAGGACTGGTTGTCTCCTTATTGAACCACATGAGTATTGTTCGCGATTATTAGATGCATTCATTTCTCCAGATAAAACAAAGGCTGATTAGTGTATATTCGTATGTGTGGTCACTGTCCCCAGGTGGAATCAGTCAATGGGAACTGTCACGGGCTGATTTAATTTCCATAGGCTCGTTCGCGGGGACTGTGGGAAAAGCCTGCACCCAGCTCTCTTTCTTCATTACCCTCCCAACGCTCATTCCCTTCATTTCTACAGACAATCCATCTGCTGTTCTAAACCCTGTTTTGTCAAGAGTTGTTAGCCGCCTGGCCCCAGGGATGAGCACCGCAGGCTATTATTAATCTTGTTTGTTTCGTGTTTCTCTGTCTCTGTGCAGTAGCGGGATTGAATGCCCGGTGGACTCTCTCTTCCACAGACATAATCAATGATGTAAGTAAGTGCAGATTATCATTGAGACTTGTGAAGGAGGGCCGCCTCTGAGGTCTACAAGTGTCACCTTGTGAATGATTAGATATTTGTACAGGAACAGTTTCCCTCTAAATTTCTCCTGTATCAAAAAAATACAAGGGCACGCAGAAAGGGAGACATCTGGAGATAAATCCTGGCCTGTAGACATTTGCGCTGTGAGGATTTAATTAATTGTCATCGTTACATGTACAGTATATAACCCCCCCCCAAAAAGCTACATTGTTTTTTTGTGTTATAGTTCTGGTTTGTGGATGTAATACTGGGGGAATACTCGTGCAAATGGAATTTGTAGCTATTAATTAAACACCTTCCGTATGTGTGATTTCCACTAAAGTTATGCTGACCGGCTGTTAATGCTGTGAAGCCAACAGTGGGAAGAGCTGACAGAATCAGATCCCTGATAATCACGATCATGTCAGAGAAGGACGAGGCCAGACGAGAAGGACACTGCTGATTCTGGCTCCGGCAGCTTTAAGCTAGCCAGCGGCACTGAGAATTTCTCAGCACTCATAATCAATACGTTTACACCCGTGTTTCTCATGTAAGTGAGATCTGATCTGGAATCAATTCCACTTTGGTGACTCTGATGCCTTGCTGACCTCATCTTTTTTCCATCACATTAGCATCGAACAAATGAGCTGTAGGCGATCCGCTTGTGCTGCCTTACAGTCCGACAGACACCTCGGGGATCGAAGTCCAAAGAAAAATGATAAAACTGCACCATGCATCATTTTCTTTCCTTTAATCTTTCTTTTAATTCCTTCAGTCCTGCGCTCATAAATCTGTAGTCACCAGAAGACTGAGTTTCTGCAAAAGCAATGCACTTAATAATAATAACACCCATAATCCACTTTGAGAATTAAGTTTGAATGCAGATAAATGACACAGCACTTTTTTCACCAAAGCCAGGTGGAGGAACAATAAACCCGTTTTTTAAAGTAACACTAAAATTCAAAGCACTGCAGAAAAATAAAATTTCTTGATTGAATTTATGATAATTTAGCGACACCTCATTTATCAGTGGGACTAAATATGTGAAACACCTCTTGGTACAACACAGTTCAACGCCGCAGCCTCCGAAATGACCGTAATGTTTAATTAACACCTCGCCTTTCAACATAAATTGACCATTAGAAAAAGTAGGATTTATTGCAGCGCTGTTGTATTAGATTTCATTAGTTTCAGCTCGGTGTGGTTTATAAACTGGAAACGCGGTTTATTTATTAACCGCCGTAAAATAAAACCGGGACTGATTCTGACCCCAGTAAAGACGATACCTCGTCCAGCCAAGTGTTATCTGCTGGTGCTCACATGCATGTGTTGATTCCTTCTGTTCAGACAGTGCTATACTGCTGCTGCTGCTGCTTTGATCAAACAGTTTGGAAAGACTTTGCAAACTTCTCACACAATGTAAGCTGCAACTTTTATCCCTGACTTTTCATCGTGGGTTAAATTATGAATAAGCTTTATAACCAAATGAACTCTCACAGATACTGGCATGGCTGTCCAGCCCCATTCTTTGGCAGTTTTGTTGTGTTAGCATACTACTGCACACATCAAGCACTTAGTAGGGGTTGGGCCACACAGCAGCTGGTGCGCAGTCAGCACTTAAGGGGTGCTTACTAGATCATCTGTTTCCTGTGTGGTCTGTGGTGTCCAGTTGGGGTCAGCTGTTGGTCAACTGTGCTCTTTTGGAAACTGAGGTGACGCCGTGGCTGTCACCTCATGCTGCTCAGAAAGCGAGCCAAAAATGTGTGATATGTGCAAGCAAAGCATGTCAGAGTATCTTGTATTATCCACTTACTCCAAGATCAGACAACTTTGTTTCTGGTTTTGTTTAGGCCCTCACTGCACTTGGAAAGCTGGGGGGAGGGGCCTCTATGGATCATCCCAAAGATACTTGACCAGTTTGGGAACTAGTGAATTTGGAGGCCAGGTCAACACATTTTTTTTTGAGTTGTTCCCACACAGTTTATATGTGTGTGTGTCTGTGTCAGGCTGCATCCTGCTGGGGATGGCTGCTGCCATCAAGGATTGTCACTGCTATGGGGTGGGGGTGGTTGGTCTGGTCTAGATGGGTGGTACATGTCTAATTAACATCCATACGAATGCCAGATCCAAAAGTGTATGTTAGAGGTTGCACAAGTTCAGATTTTTTGAAGCTATTATGTGATGAAAGTCGACGTAGACTAGTTACTGAGGGAGATGCTAATAAAAACACCATAGGAAGTAATGCTATGCGATAATGAAATCAGCTCATACGCCACATGCACTGCAGATTTCTATAGTCTACTGTACATATATTGGAACCATCAATAGCATTTTATAGTACTCCACAGCGTGTTGTTAGACAGTGCAGAAAATTCTTCGAAGCCTTCTCCATGTATAGCAGCTCAAGGTCTAATATCTTCTATCTGGCAATGAAATTCACCAGCATATTGTTGATTTGCAGCCTCCTTCCCTCTGTTATTGCAGGGCGTTTGATGAAGTTGTTAATTGACTGCTGTCGGAGGATTTGGACCATTAGCGAGCGCCCTTTCAAATAGGTGTGCATTGCAGTATTCAATTCAATTTTATTTATATAAAAGTAGTACTGTAATACAACTACTGTTGTATTAAAGGACTGACTTACATATTCTGCAAGTTGTGTGGGCTTCATCTTTAGTAAAGCATTTCCACACACTTGATGAACCGCTGCTAGTTTGCTGCAATGACATGATGGCACAAGCTAGCACTAGTCTGTACAAGCCCCATTATATGTACTATTGGAATCTGAGTGTGTGTGGCTCTTGGTGTTGCCATCTTGCAAGAGCCAGACTCCATCTAGCTATTGGCAAATTTAAAAATATGTAAAGGGCTGGAGATTGGATGTGATTGGAACTGAAGCAGCACCCAAGTGTCAAAGTTTTAAGATTACATTTATTATAATTTTAACGGGGATTTGGTGGGGATTGACTCGCTTTTTTGGAGCCAGCCTCAAGTGGCCATTCAAGGAACTGCAGTTTTTGGCATTTACTAATTTTAACCATCACGCTGTTGTTGCCTAAAAGTAATCACAGATTACAGATTTACACAGATGTCATCTGCTCCGGCCATGATCATGCCGTCTCCTTTGGAGTCCATTCAGAGATAATGTTGCACTTAAATGTAAGTGGATAAGGAATAAAGCTGGGTTAGGGGGTAGAAATATAATTTCCAGGAGACATGGCTGGAGAAAGTAGGAGAAAAGAGTTTAATAAGCGGTTTTAACTGTCACAGTCTAATCTTTGCTGTGCTTGAGCTTGTTCCGTGCTTCCTTCCTGAAGCAAAGTAATGTCTAGTTTAGAGCTTGTTTTGGATAAGTTACATTTTCACTAATCATTGTTAGATTGGTTTGATTTTTCTGAAAGTCAGATTCCCTGGCTAAATACCCAGATTCATTCCTTTGCAGTAATACATAGTCACTTGTGAACCCCTGTGGAGTTTAAAGAAGAATACCTCATTAAAACAGGTCTGTTCGTGACCCTGGTGTGATTGTTCATAGAGCGCTTTCCAGCTGCATGCATGAGAAAGCGATTAAAAAGGGGATTTGAACAAAAGACTGATGTCTCCCAAAGCATTAAATTCTAATTGTGTCCTCCAGACGAGCAGATGTGATTGAAATTTTCAATATACTTTGGTTTCCATGGCGTCTGCATTGATATGTATGTATGGCTGAAGTACTGTGGTCACTTTGAAATCGTTTATAATAAACCAATAGTGAGTCATATTAAAGCAGACCTCACACATTTCTGCATCTTTACAGAGCTGTGAGTGCTTTTCTTCTGCTGCTAGTGCAGTTTGGACTGCTCAAATATGTAACAGTATTGTCTTCACTTTGTCATTATCCCCCTATTTCTAAGGTTTAATATTTCTGCTTATACATTTCTGTGGACCTCACTTAGCGCATCAACTCAGTTATTATCCTCCAGATATTAACTGAGTTGTAGATTCTTACATCAAAGAACCTGCTCGAGGTTCAGTGATGGAAATGTTTTTTTTCAGATTTTGTCGTGTGGAGTCTCAGTTCGGAGGTGCAAAGAGTCTTGATACACCTGTGTATATAACCCGAGGCGAGGTTTTAATGAGCATTTACCAAACAAAGAAAGCGTTGCATATCAAATGGGTAGATAATGTCCCTCAAGAAATAAATAGTTTAAATGCATTTGACAGTTAAAGATCAGAATCAGCTGTACGGATAAGTACACATGTTATTCTTTAACAATTAATATTCATATATGGATCTGTATTCAGTGTAGAATAGAAATTAATCATAGGACTCTCCCCCTCATATAGCAATCTCATGGCTACAGGGCTTTTTTCCCTGTGAGATCTAAGGATTTTTTTCTGTACAAGCCAAGAGGAAAGAAAAAATTAACTCTGAAGTGTCTGCTCCAAGTAGAAGGAGCAGCTCAAATAATGAGCTCTGTGTAAAATAACAAGGAAATGTCCAAACATATAATGTACACGTCAAACAGCAAAAGTACTGCGGCCATTAGAGGGAAAAAGCTGTCTTGCAGAACCAGCTTTGTGGAAATTTCAAAAATCTGTCAGTGTCACACAGTGCACGGGCTTCATGTTTACGTCTGTACCTCAATCATAGTTACAGCCTACGAAGGCTTTCACAGCTCTGACGTCCAGAAAACAATGGGACCCGCAGAGGAACAATACTTCTACATAATTTAATTATCTCGCTAGTGACCGCTCTCTGACTACGACTACGTTGTCTGACACCAATTCAAAAGAAAGAGTGTCAGGATCTCATCAAATTAATTTCCACGATGGCAGCTGACGTGGGGCTGTCTTTAAACGCGGGAGCACAAGCTCAGAATATGACCAGAAATAAAAGTTCTCGACCAGGGATGTCTAAACTTGTAGAGACTCGCGCTGAATATGAAACTTTGGGCTTATTGTAGTCTTATTTCTGAACGCATTACATCCACCTGCGCCGGGAAGATAAGCTAGATAAGAATAACAACTCAATTTTGTAATTCAGAATGCAATCCTGTGTATGTGTGTTTATATGAAAAGCTTTATTTTTTTGTCCTTTTTTTTCATTATTGGATTATGTTTTGCTGTGTAGAGTAACAATGATCTTCAGGATTTGTGTTGCTCATTTTATTTATTTCATTATTTTTTTCTTTCGTGCAGCGAAACAACAGCACCGAGGGGCCAGCAGGGCATGCGGCAGCCAATTATCAAGCACGGTGTCAGTGGTGGCTGGTGTCGGCATTGTTGTCCAGTGTGGATAACCGTGATAAGTTATTCCTTCTGTGGGAACTGTTTACGCTGTAGCTTGTGTAAGTAGCTCTGCCAGTGGGTCAGCGGGTTGGCCTGTCGATCCTCAAACAAAGTCTCGCTGCAGGATATTATACTCGTGAGTTTGTCTGGCTGCCACACTTGTGCAGCAGTGGTCTTTTTTGTTGGGTTCAGGGTTCACGGTTTCTTTGATAAACAGCCTTTAGCTGCTATTTTGATCAAGTGCAGACAAAAATAAGACAAAAAAAACTGCGTGGATGTCTGAAAACTCATTACAGTTACTTTTCTGAGAAAGCTTAGATGACTAGATTGATAGTGCTCCCATACCTGTCGCTTAAACATGAAGCCCGGACTTAACAAACTGCCTAACAACGAACCGAAAGCTCACTTTTGTACATAGTTTGGTTAATTAATACAAAAAGCTGAATAAAGGGTTATAGTGGAGGGTGATAAATCTGAACTGAGCAAGGCTAGCTGTTACAACATGTTTCTAGTCCTTGTGCTAATGAGCAGTACCAGTCTTCTCAGTGCTATTGTCAAGAAATCATATTTCTTACAAAGAGCAATGGAAGAAAGTGGCCTGGCCTGAGGAATCACATTTTGCTTTACACAGCGTATGGATGCACTATGGGAGAAAGCAATTGGCAAGCCATTGGAGGCAGTGTAAAGCTTTGGTCAATGTTTTGCTAGGAGACATTGGGTACAGTCGTCCGTGTGGATGCTACTAAAACTCGTACCATCTACTCAAGCAAACCATGTACAGCCTTTCATGTCCGAAGCATTCCCTGATGTGGCAGCGGCCTCTTTCAACACGATAACGCTTTCTGTCACAAAGCAAAAAACGTTTCAGGAACAGTTTGAAGAACGACAGGTTCAAGTTGTTGTCCCCACGTCTCAGTCCAGTTAAGCATCTGTGGACAAACAAATTAGATTTACGGAGGCAGGACTGTGAAGCTTCTGAAGGATCTGTTGCTAACGTCATGGTGCCAGATACCACAGCACACGTTCCTGAGGTCTAGTGGCTGGTTTGGTGGCAAAAATGGAATCTACACAATATTAATGTGGTCATAATGATGATATTATTTTACTTTCACTGTGTTACCCAAATTGTCTGCATACTCTTTGCATATTGGCCATGCAATACAGTTGTACACACAGATCAAAAGGCTATTCTTCATTCTTCGCTATGTTTCTTGATGTTATATTTTCCTCAGGTGACGGGAAAGGGTATTTATATTCCTGGAACATCTTAGATTTGAGGTTTGTGAAGTTCTTCTTTGTCTTAGAAGATGGTAGGCTTTAGAGCTGCAGCTATGCGCCAGTGTAATTGATTGCGTCAGTTATGTGAATACACTGCTGAAAACAGGTCACACACTCTAATAATTTGCTGGGCGCCTTTAGCTTTGATTGCAGCACACTTCAGTGTTGAATTCATTTTTCACCAAGATTTTCCATTGGGCAAAGCTTTCTGCAGCACATCCCAAGGATTCTCAATGGGGTTAAGGTCTGGACTCTGTGGTGGCCAGTCCATGTGTGAAAATGATGTCTCATGCTCGTGCCTGAACCACTCTTTCACAATCAGAGCCCCATGAATCCTGGCATTGTCATTTTGGAACATGCCTGTGAACATCAGGGAAGAAAAAAATCCATTGATAGAATAACCTGGTCATTCAGTATATTCAGGTAGTCAGCTGACCTCATTCTTTGGACACATAATGTTGCTGAACCTAGACCTGAGCAACTGCAGCAACCCCAGATCATAGCACTGATCCACAGGCTTGTAGAGTAGGCACTAGGCATGATGGGTGCATCACTTCATCTGCCTCTCTTCTTACCCTGATGCGCTGGTTCTCCACTATCCTTCCAGTTTTTAATAATGTATTAGACAGTTCTTAACCAAGTTTTATTAGTTTCTGATATGATTGATGACTCGACCCTTCTCAAACAGACTAATATCTTTTCCACGACCACAGGATGTGTCTTCAGTCGGGGTTAAATAGTAGTAGTAGCAGTAATTATCCAATAGGAGGCTCATACCTATTCGCTTAAATCCAGTTTTATCCAAAAAACTTAGCGGGAGGATTCTTTGAACAGACCAAAAATGGCCACAGCAGCATAACTGCTATGCACAAGCATCTCACGAGAAAACGTCCTGGGACTTTCCGACCTCAAAACGACAAGGCAACAACGTACGTGTCTGGACCGTTACGCTCAGGTTTTGCCTGATTCTTGGTTGGTGGTCTGTGCCTGGGAGAAAATGTCGCACCCTTATCTGTCGTTCCACTAATGTTACGGCTAAATAACACTAATTACATTCAGCCTGTGCCACTTAAGTTAAATCATACACAACAAAGGATGTCTTTTAAATGGAGTTTAAACCGTTGTGATACGTCGTGAGGTTGTGATATGCAACCTCGTAAGTGAAAATTGTAATTAACTGAGGTTTTCAGAAATCGCGGTGGTGGATGGTTAGTGAACGTTTTGCAATCAGGTTTTTTTTTTTTCCCTGTATAATCGAACAGTGTGCCTGCGGAGAATATTTATATCCTAAGTGACCCGGTTGTCAGCTTGCTAAACTGTTCTGCTGCTTTTAGACGCCAACAGATGCCTAGCAGCAGTGTTTCACAACTTGGTGCTAATGTTAGTATCATCAGGTAAAGGTTACTGTTTGAAATGGTTTCCTTCATTTGAAGCTTTCATGTCAAATCGTGTTACTGTCAGAAAGTGTTTGAATAAAGGTTGTAAGGTTGATGTGACGATCATTTTAACCAGAGGATTCACTGACAGACGAAATTGATAGATTGGTCGAGAAAAAATTATTGATAATCGACTTGTTGCAGCCCTCGTATGCTAAATATATTTTGGTCCATATTTTCTGGTCCATAGTATGGGAAGTTTTTTATTAATCAATAAAATAGTACTCAGATCCGAAGATATTGTAAAGAAGTACATTCACAGCCTGGTTTAATTTGCATGCTCGGACTGTTTAATATGGGTCAGATCAGCATCACAACACAACACAAGCTGTGTTTTCAGGATTTTTAAGTGTCAGTCAGTCGATAAATTAGCCCCGTCACAGCCAGTTAAATGAGAAAGTCAAACCTTAAGCCTTCATGTACAAATATAAACAGACAATCCAGGTTTTTTTTCCCCCCACATAAGCTGTAAAAATTAAAATGTGCCTGCTGTTTAGATTGCCCATTTCACTCTCAGTGATTCATTATACATGCAATGAGATATGTGATTACCATTTTGAGTATCAGCCCCCCCCCCTTTAACCATCCGCCCACACACACACACACACACGCACACACTCACACATACGCATTCAAGGTCAGTTTTAAAGGACAGGTTTGCAGTTTTCATTTTTAAAACAGGAGAGCGTAGTATCTGCTTTTTACCGCAAAGATCATCTCTCTGACTCAACATCAGAAGCGGCATCGCTGGCACCTGTTTGGGGTTAAATGCCATTCTGATGGGCGCATTGCCAGCATGGATTTCCATCTTAGTGTTCAAAAATAAATGCTAATGGTTGTGCTCGCAGTGGTGGCGCTGAAAACAGTAGCGCCTAATCTCTGACATGATGCCGTGTTATTTATTTTACCGTGCTCGGAGGACTTTAAAAAGCCATCTGTCAGCTTACCTGTCAGCATCTGTTACTGTGACTGTTTAGCAATCGCTATTATGGCATTATGTCCAGAAGACTAAAGAAAAAACAATATTTTAAAGGGAATTTTATGACAAGATATGATGGGAAGATTAAGAGAAAAACAGGCTGGGTCGCGTTCTTTAAATGTGTCATTCTCCGACTATAATTTCTGTCTTCATTCCCGTTGTTTCGTCACATCAAAGAAAACACTTTTTTTCTTCTCTGGGAGGCAGTTGCAGCAAGAAAAGGTACTTTTAAGAGCTACATTATACGGCTTTTCTCCTCTCCTGCTGCCCCCCCCTCCTGTCATAACTTCCACTTATGTGTCTTCTTCACTCCCCTCACATATTGTGTTTCTGTATCTGCAGAGGAAATAACTCAGATGGAAGAAGGGACCTGCCAGCTTACTTCATCACAGCCTGTTTGTGGCCCACTGTATGCAGCAGGTGAGTCAGCAGAAACCTGTGTATCAGAGGGTGAGACTGCGCCACGACTCCGACGATGACTGAGGGGGCATTCGTGGTCTTCAGGAAAGTGGACAGCTGTGCTGCTTTTGGCATGCTGTCAGACATCCTGCTCGCTTGCCTGTCTGCCTGCCACCTCTGACCCAGCGCGCGTGGCTGGAATGCTAATGCGCGCGGTATTGAGTACGGCCATTTGAGTGCGCTCTGAAATGGCATTAGCAATGAGGCCGGCCCATGCTAATCACGGACATCTTGAAAATGCCGCTCCTGACATTGGTGCGGGGGCTGAATGCGCCGTGATAGCCGGCGATTGTTATCTGTGCTGCTGCACCTATGAATGCGCCGTGACAGAAAGCTCAATCTCACACCCCGCTAAGAGGATTGATAATGCAGCCGAGGGTAACGTCGGTGGCATTGAATGGTCATACAGAGTATCAGGCAAAGCTGTTTATGCGATGATTTGGTGAATAAGCGATTTGTCATAGAAAATCCAGCTGATCCAGGTTGGCTTATTCATTGAAGAATTATATAACTTCGACAAAGCCCTTCCTGCGTCTCACATTGAATTATGTTTGCAAATGAGCGTTACATTTTCATTCAAACCAGACACCTGTTCAGCAAAACCAAATAACTTGCCGATGCTATGCATAGCCTCCGCATTTCTATTTCACACAGACATACACATGCATACTGAGTAAATGTTTACTAATTAACTTTTCAAAACAAAAGATAATACAAGAGATCCTTATCATGTGTATCTTCATAATGGATTGCCATTTGGCTCGCGTTACCCCAACAAACACACAGCGTGCACAGTGCTGTGTGTAATTTCACCACAGTGTACAGTCTCTGGATTAACCGCCCTGCTCAAGGACACAACGGCAAAACGTTTCCATCTGCTTCATCTCATTATGAAGCAGGAGAGTGCATTAATATCCAGCCAACAATAGAGCAACTCGTTTCTTTTCTTTGCCTTTAAAGAGGAACTACTGTTTTTTACAACCTGGACTTTATTTCTGGCATAAAATGCGATTGTGGACTCACCCATATAAAGTTTGTGTCATTTGTAGTTGTTCAAGCGATATGTAGATTAGATTAGATTAGATTTAGCGTATATCCATATAGTAGGAGTGACTGAGGCACAGAAACGCAGCCTCTAAGTAACGCACTACTTGCCGTGACATTTTGTATCGTGCTCCAGGGGCGTAGCACCAAATTCTAGGCCCTGTACACTCTTAATGTTAGTGGCCCCCTATCCATGTCAGTGCACAAAGCGCACGAGCAAAAAAATAAATAATAATAATTAAAAAATGGGGGCATTTATTTATTTTAAACTACCGGGTTAGTAGATAAACGCTCAAACACCTATAAACATTAGGCTACATCTGGTTTGTGTACTAATGTTTTGATCCATAACATATTTTGATTTAAAAACATTCATCCTTGAACAGGAACCAACAACTGTACACAGAAAATCAAATCAAATAAACTATCCTATTTTTCAATAAAATTGTTCTTCAGCTTGCAGAAAAAGAAATAAAACCTTGTTAAAGCCTTACATGAGATGTAAGGCTTTTTCTTGTCATTTACATCTCAGTAAATGCCCACGGACTCCGAACTAAGGCAACGTAACATAAATTGGATGCAAATACACAACAAGTAAACTCGGTTCACCTTTCGGAAAGAGAGCAGTTAACAGTTGCTTCCCCCCATTCTGCCTTGTTTCTTTTTCTTTCTGCTCTTTGTTTTTCTGATACCCCGATTTGTGTTTTTTCGGCAGAATCACGACAGTTAGCCTCAGTCAATCCGCGCACACTGACGTACTTGTCGCCAGTCGCTGCCTATGGGCGGACTAAACCGTTTTGCGTCTCCAAGAATGGGATTCCCCACAATGTCCAATATGTTGAGAGGGCCGTGACACGAAGTTCATTCTCTCAGGTGATGTTATCAGTATATTTGAAATACATTATGACACCAATTAACTGGAGGACCCAAGTCATTCACAAAAAAAAAAAAAAAAATCAGGATTTTCATTGGCCCTCTCGGTACTTGAGCCCGAGTAGTAGTCAGGTCCCTTCCCCCCACTACAACACGGATGTCATGCACTAGTGCTTTTCCCCATTGAGTCCGGAGTTAGTCTGGATTTCATCTCTGAGGCCTGTGCGACGGTCGGCTTTTGCTACTGCTAGTTTTTTGCAACATCGCTGAATATTTTTCCGATTCTGAGGTTGTGGACAAACTGTAGCAGTAGCAAATTACAAGTAAAGTAAACAAGCAGACTATCGGCACTCAGAGATGACATCATCCTGGTCAGATACTCAAGGGGAAATAGCACTAGCGTATCATAACAATTTGTTTTTGTTTCGCGACAGATAACGCGTTGTTTAGAGGCTGTGTTTCAGTGCCCCAGTCACTCCCACTTTATGGATATACGCAGGTCCAGGCTGTAAAAAACAGTAATTCCCTTTTAAATGCACCCACCAGTTCGCATAAACATGTCAAGACACGGTTTAAGTTTCAGCACTGATACCCAAACAATACTTATCACAGCACCATAAGGTGCTCCGACACAATTACCGCCTCATCTGCCGACTGAAGATTCTGGTTGTTCTCTATTTTTACACTTTTAATTTGTCGCAAGTTAAAGAGAATCCACAAAAAAGCAAAGATGAAAACAAACAGAGTGAAGCACGAGAACCAGCCTGCTGTTTTCATGTCTACGTTGGCCTTAGCGTTATCCTTGGATGCGATGCGGATGATCCGTCTCTCACGTACTGTGGGAATGGGTGACCTCATTATTCCTCGGTGGAAACATCACTTGTTGGGTTTTTTTATTTTTTCTTCATCTCATTTATTTATTTATTTTCTCCTATCACGCATATGCAGTAGGCGTTCTTTATTTTGAATAGAAGGGAACAGCTGCAACACCGTGGCGGTTGCGGACCACATCTGATCTTACAAAAATAAATAAATATATGTGCCGACTAGCTACCTACTCTCACCTCATATAGCAAAATACCTGCATAAAATCCACCTAATTATGTTTTAAATGAAACACTGTCAAAGACTCTGACAAAGAACTGTTGTCTGTTTTTTGTTTCTATCCTGTGCAACTTTGAAAATAGTTTAAAAACTTAAAAATGAGGGCACACAATGCAGGAAAAAGGAATTTATATTCTACGGTTAACTTTAGTCAACAACAAGCAGTGCCTGCTGCAGCACAGGTGTAAGGGAAGTGCACATAATATACTTAAAACAACTCACTAGTGAAGGTCAAAGTCATTACTGTAGCAAACAATTAATGCTAAGGTGAAGAAGAGGATACTGGCAGGTCCGTATCTTACTTTATGCATACCAATGAGATGATGATGCGGATCCTGCGGTACCCTTTCACTCAAGCAGAACATTACTTGCAGTGTTAAATTATTTCTTATGCTGGTTGTGTTGACGCTCATATAAATGGACTGTTTGGCTCTTTAATTGAGACACGCACTGCCTGCTAGGTTTCTGCGAATTAGACCGGGCTAAAAACAGTGACCTGTCCTAATGAAGCCAAAACACGCGATCAGACGTACAGCCTTGAAATGCCGACACAGAGGCAATCACCAGCCCATTAAATCCATCTGCCCTCGGCTTCTCATCGTGTTGGCACAATACGAGGGATGAATCGGCATAATTAATTTTAATGAAAAGTTACACACACACCCGAAAAAAAAAAGAAAACAGAAGAAACATTTTTTTATTTTTTTTTATCACCGCTAATATAAAATGAACTCCCTCTCTCGGTGTGTACTTTCTGCCAGGGAGCCACAATTACCAACATCCACATTTACATTGATGGCCCATTATACTGCAATTACCACTACAGCATCATGCCATAACTTAAAGTAATGATCTAAATCTGGCCAGCTGCACTTACAGCTTCTCCTCGGTGACTCACTGTATTTGCGACCAGATTTTAATGCTCAAACTAGCCAATAAATACTGACGTTTATGTAAAATGTGCTCAAAACAGGTTCCTCCAACTCTTCACTTCCTCACTGTCGTCTGTATAATCGCGCTTGCATATGACCTGGCTCACTCCGAGAAAGCCACTCTCCATCTGCTGCGGTGGGAAACGAACACAAGCTGTTTTCAGCTCAACACATCTAACTCACACACCTGTTACTTTTAGACAGACTTAGGCTCCTCTTGGCAGCTCACGCAACATTATAAATTGCCGCTTGCTGCCTCCACTGAATGTAATGGGCTATATCAAGTTTACCCAGGAAAATTGGTCTACTCCTTCATGCTACCGTGATTCTAAGTAATTGTGACCTTTATAAAGAATAACTCGTCATTTAGATTTTCCAAGCAACAAACTTTCTCCCATTTCCTCCCGTTGCGTTCCCGCAGACGTAGAACAAAGCACCCATTAGCACCTAGCAAGCGAGCCAATGAGAACTGATGGAATATTTTTGCGCAATCACTATGTATAAAAGCCATTTGCACCCACAAATCACTCTTACCCCAATCTGAAGCTGAGAACATTATCTCATTAAAAATGTTCCATCTACACATCTATCAGCTTTACCTTTCTGTCGAGCACAGCCGCTTTGTGGAAACTGCCTTAAACGTTTTTTCTGCCGACTGTACCACACCACTGCCTACGATCTTTTCTAATTAACCGAGTGATGTCAGCAAATCATTTATCAAACCTCACTGAAGCTAAAAGAAGACAAAAAGCCATCTGGTGCCTTAAACTGAACGCTCTCAAAGGTTCATCTGGAAGTTTATAACCGGAGTTGTTTCAAGTCAGTCGGGCTGCTGCTGGGGGGAGGGAGGAGGGGGGTTTGGTTTCAAAGCATTTCTTAGCAAAAACACTTGCTAAACACAATTTCCTTTGCATCCAGGCTCTGCCCACAGATGCATTATGAGAGCTAGATGCAGTGTTGTTACGAGCTCCGCTCCCCCAGTGACCACCCGCAGTGCTGCAACAACAACACAGAAGCAAACTCAGAAGCTGGAAAGCGTTTATGGCTCATGAGCTTGGCAAGCGGTTTTCATTAAAATACATGGGTGCCATCCATCTTAGTTTGGTATCAAGTTTGAATTATGCAGCCAAGGTTCTGCCTGGCTGTGGGACGATCCAAATATCCACCATTGTAGATGGCGTGGGCTGTATCTTCTCAGCGACACTGTGGCTTTCCGTTAGAGTCTGTAGCATACTGATAAACTGAATTCACCGCCGCTCTCGATTTTGGCCCTCAGTACCGCGATTACACCTGGTTGATGGTTAACATGCGACCTGTGTTTGGATATTCGTTCGGGACAAGGAGCCCACGCTAATGCAAGGTGTAAATTAGGCTTCGTTGGCTGCCAGGTGATAAAATGGCAGCTGTAGTCAGCTCCAGTTTACAACTACTCCTGCTGTCCATCTGCACGCTCTGTGTGGTCCAAGCAAAATGCTGTACAGCGATCAGCCACAACATTACAACCACTGACGGGAGAAGTCAATAATGTTCCGTTGGGAAACTTCTGGACCTGGCATTCATTCATATGGATGTTACTTAGACATGTACGACCCACCTAGACCAAACCACCTGTACACAGACAAATTCGCTAGATCCCAAACTGATCAAGTATATGTGGGATGATGCCCAGAGCTCCCTCCTCTCAACCCATAGGACCCAAAGGCTTCCCACTAACAACATCCAGACACCACAGGACCCCCTCAGAAGGTCCGTGTCCATTCTCTGATGAGTCACAACTGTTTTGGAAGCACAAGGAGACTTACAAAATATCAGGAAGGTCGTTTTAATGATGAACTCACTGCATTTTAATTGACCAACAACAGAAATGAAAGGGAAACTACTGACAAAAAGGAGCCAAGTGGAAATATATTGATCACATTTTTTAAACGCACGTCCTGTCAGTCACATGTTTCTGGTCAGTTTTTACGTCGCTGCAAACAAAAATGCAGTTTAAATGCCCAAACTAATCCCCACCCACCCCACAAAATAACAAGGCTCTGCTGCTGCGCTGACAGCAACCCCGAGAGCAAAGCTAGGCTCCGTCATATTTGGGATTTGACTGACATGTTTGCTTGATGACCATTATCTGTCTTTCTTTGATTCTCTGTCACAAAACTGTCAGTCTTGTAATTTACTTGTCACTTCGCTGTCGGAATAAATCTGCTAACCTGAATTTTAAGAGCCTCGCCGGCACGAGAGGCCGTTTTCCAAATGAATCGGCTCCGTAAAACTAAAACTTTTCTATTTTTCTTTTACAGTCGGCACTTTGACCTGCCGGGGCGAATAAATCGCAGGTGGATTAGTCGTCGGTTACAGCAGAAATATGTGCATATTTGTTTTCACACTAAGTTTAACTCCACATCTCTTGTGATCTGCAGTGCAGCGGACATAAGGGCAATAAGGCCTGTGGTCGGGGGACAGTGAGATGGTGTGGGAGAACGCAGATAAAGCGGGTCTGTAGCGGCGCTTAGATAACAAACTGTTCCTCGCGGATGTGAAATATTCAGAGATGCACATGCGGCCGGGAGAGCTAATTCAGCTGTGGGTGTAGTGTGGTGCTAAATGAGCTGGTTAAAGGTCTAAATATAAGACTGCTGTTATGTTACTGTTTTCCCTAATGCAGTGCAGTATGTGATTATCTGGAGCACAGAGGAACACACCAATGAATCAAAGTGTCTGCGTCGGTCATTTGAACCGTGGCACAGAAATGGACTGCTCAGTGTATCTTAAAGGGCAACAGTCGAGGGGTTTCTTCTTCTTTCAGATGATAGATTGGAGGAAGGGAAGAGAAGAAAATAATATGTTTTGATTGCCCGTGTGGAAACTTTTTGAAAGGAACAAAACTTTGAATGAAGTTTGACGGAAGTTCTGCAAATGACGACGGCGCTTTGACGCATGTCCAAAGGAAATACTTTTACCAGAAAGCAATGATTGTAATGAGGTTACTGCACAGTGCTAATGTCAAGCAAAGGCAATACAATACTGTGCATTCAGTCAGTGCAAGAGAAAAAGAAGCCTGATATCATATATTTAGAGTTTTGTTTAAAATATCACTCACGTCCAGTTATACGTACTCATTGTGTTAGACTGTGTAGGATTTCTTGGCTGTGACCAGCAGAAAACACCTCTCCAAAGTGAACAAACTGTTCTGTAAACAACAGCGACACGTAAGCCGATTAAGAACTGGACGATTTTAATATTTCCCAGACAGCTATTATGCGAGCTATAGAGGAATCGCTTTCAATTACGAAACCTTTCAATCAGCTCAGCACTCAAAAGTGCAAGTTTACAATTTAAAAGACAACAAAGAGAGCTGTCTGTGATCGTTCCTTATCTCCAAAACTGCCTTTTCTTTTATTCTAGTAAACTGATTAAGAGTTTAATCTCCTCAGTGATTGGCATGATTAAACAAAATTACCACACTGGAGATAAACTCTGGCTTCCCTGTATTTAAAAAAAATAATAATAAAAAAATGCCATTTTTATACGCACTGACACTCAACCCTCCTCCCGCCCGCCCTCGCCTTTCTGTGAGAGTCTCTGGCCTGGAGCTACATGTTTCTGATCTGCGGTCCTGGCCCCACCACCCTGCCCAGTGTCCACTGCTCACATTATCCGTTCTTGCTTAACTGTTTAGATTTTCCCTATCTGCTATTGCAGTTCCTCGATAACGACTATAATCACTGACATAGTTTTCTGCCTCGGCGCTCCTGTTCACTCCTATAACTGTAACTTCATGAGCACACTGTATACCCACTAAGCTTTTCTACTACGAATACTCCCAATGCTAGCACTATGCATCCATTTCATCAATCTCCCACGTATCATACATCACTCAGTCCTTCGCTCCTGTTTGTATTATGTATTTTGTGCATTAATGCTTCATCCAGATGTATGGATTTATCCGCTGGCTCCTGCTTCTCTCTCCTCCTTTTCCGTCTCTCCAGCCGGCCGGCCTTGAGCAGATGGGTCCCTCTATATGAGCTGGGTCGTGCTCAAGGTTTTTCTACGTTCAAAGGGAGTTTTCTTTTGTCATCATCGTCTTGGGTGCTTGCTCTGGGGCTTTCAGGCTCGGGGGGGGGGGGGGGGGGGGGTCTGTGAAGCATCAAGCGACCACGTTTAACTGTTTGATGGTTGCTATATAAATAGAAATGAATTGAAAAACACTCATTCGCTAGTTCATTAGGTACACCAGTGGTAATGAATGCATTCCAGTGTAACCGTCCGTCCTGCACTAAATCTGATCTCTGTGAACATTATGGTGTTCGATAATTGTTTAAAATAACAAAGAGGAGAGCTGTTGAGTCTCGTCGTGTTTTTATTATAGAGGCTGTGGTTTGCAGTTCTTTTGAATCGTATTGTGTTGTACCGACACATTTCTATTATTTTGTCGATACCATTTTAGTCCGTGGGCTAAGATGAATAACAGAAACACTTCTGTGTAAACTACATCCTTCAGATGATCATACAGTTGAATTATTACCATTCAGACGCTGTTTGAGAATAATCTGAGCATTATTATAACAGCCACAATGGGAGGTTTTAATACAGGACTGTTAAATTAGGATGCGTTCGTTTTCACTAGTGAGTGCAAACCAGTCAGCCACAACATTAAAACAATGTAGGACCTGGCATTCATGTGGATGTTACTTAGACCTGTAGCACCCACCTAGACACTTCAACCCATAGTTACTGTTACCAGACACCACAGGACACCCTCAGAAGGCCCATGAGGCACAAGGCGAACCTATACATTACTAGGTTAGGCGGGTGCTTTTAATGTAATGCCTGATGGATGTATGTGAGCGTACTGTACCCACCGAGGTGGAGCATTAGCATGCGTACCGAACAACTCGAAGCCTGTGAAAAATAAAATGCACATAATATTTGTTTTTGGGTTGTTTTGTGTGTCAAGTGGAACCACAGTGAAGTGTGTAATCTTTCATTTATATTCATTACAGCATATTGCAGAAGTTGCAGAGTTTAATAATGAGCATATTTTCCTTAAGGCCTTTTGAGCAGATTCAGATATTTGTCACATTCAGCTCATGGACACGAACCACCAAACCCTAACCTCATCTCTGTTGTTGGCTTGAACAATAGACTAATTAATGTTTAATAATCATGTTTAATTTTCCAGAGAGACAGTTATCTTTTTAAAAGTCAATAGAAAGAGTTTCTCCAGAGAAACCTTTTATCATCAGGCCAATTCCTCAGCTTTGATGTGAGATAAAGCAATTGAGAAGCGTATTAATACCAAAGCATGGTTGGGAAGATTTATCTCAAGCAGCTAATGAGGCTGGGAGTGTTTCCAGTGTGCATAATCAAATGCAGAGGAAAAATACAATGGATTATTAGCATAAAATAAATAAATACTAAAACAAATCTGTCACCGCAGGTACAAAGGAACAGGTAGACTGTGACAGGACCGGAGAGATTATAGAGGAATTATCTGAGTATGTAAATGCTAAAGATATATGTTTCATCAATATTTATTATAATTTTCACATAAGAAAAACAGCTTAGACATTAAGAATAGTTCGCGGCTCATTTCAGCAGGTGTAATAATAGTTTCAGAATATATTATAAGTTAAAAGATCCTGGTTTATTACAACTTGGCTCATTTTCATAGCCTGGGAAATCATTTATATCAGTTACGATAACATTGTTTGAGTTAATTGTAGACTTTGGCATGCTCCACTGAGTAAGGCTTTCTAATAGAAAAATTAGAAAACGAGGTTGTGATAGCTTTAAAAGGAAGACCGTGTAGATTTAATCCCAAAAACCTGTTTCCAAAAGTATTACTAGGCCTTATTTATTTATTTATTATTATTTTTATTTTTTATGTTAAAGTGTAAACTCTACTTATCTAGGTGGTGTTACCGTTTGAGCCCCAGAGACTAAACTGTGGCCGCAACAAAGGCAAACTGTGACTCATCACATTGCCTGCGCCTGGGCCGAAAAGCTGTGCTTGAACACGCCGACTACGGCCAACGCCTAGCTGGCACATCCTATCTGCGCCTGCATGAAAGGAAATAACTCTTTATACCAGGAGGAGGTGGCGGTAGTCTGTATTCGTCATTCAAAAGTGGAAACCGGAAGAGCTATTATTAGCTGGGAGGCGAGGAATTGTTGTAAAGAGCCGGCCTCTCCTGAATCATGCTCATCAGCTGGTCTGCACTTTATTCATTCTAGACGTTCATGTTGTAAAATTAACTTACATTTGAATCCAATTTAAAGTGGATTAAAGGGGAATTGCTGTTTTTTACAACCTGGAACTTATTTCTAGCATAATTGTTTACTCACCCATTTATCTTTGGTGTCATTTGGAGTCGTTCAGATGATATTTAGATCTGCGTATATCCATATTGTGGGAGTGACTGAGGCGCCTCTAAATAACGCATTATTTGCTCTGAAACTCGTTCATTTCATCAATATTTTGATGATGCGCTAGTGCCCGTTGAGTCCTGAGTTACCTGTTATCTATTCACAGACGTGCAGTGGTTTGTTGTTCTTTGCCCAGCTGTTCCTCTCTCTGCCTACGCATCCTCCTTTCAACGAGCTCCTCATCCGTAAAGAAGTCCATCATAAACAAAGTCATCATCCGCAACCTCAGAATCGGGAAAAATATTCAGCCATGTTGCAAAAAACTAGCACTAACAAATCACAGGTAAACAAGTCACGCAGGATGTGCGGCGCTCAGAGACGACATCATCCAAGTCAGAGGTTAGTAGGTCGATCTAATGACCCTGGATGATGATAACAGGCAACTCAACGAGGAATAGCACTAGCGTATCGTAACAAAAACGGGTTTCGTGGCAGATAATGCGTTATTTAGAGCATTGCGTCACTCCCACTATATGGATATACAGGGATCTAAATATCGTCGGAACAACTCCAAATGACAGTAAATTATCGTATTTTATGCCAGAAATAAGGTTGTATAAGGTTGTAAAGGTTGATAGTCTTTCTGTGTGCCCCTTGAACTTAGACGTTTTCTTTACTTCCGTCAGGTTTCTTCATGCGCACTGATCGGCCGATCATAAGTATCTCACTGACCGTCTGTTTCTGCTGCAGAATCAACATTATGAACCCCGACAGTGGGCCGACGCCGGAAAAGCCACCGCTGCAAACGGTCACCTGCAAGAGGCTGAATATTACTTAATGCGAACAACGAGCGAAAAGGCGGGACTTTATTTATTCGTGTCGTCGACAATGGAAACGTGAGAGCAGACAAATGTTTCATGGAGAAGAGCAAACTGGGGTTGGCTTGCATTTACAAAATGATGTAGGCTACACAAAAGAAGAAGGTGGTAGCAGATATTTACTCATGCACATGTGCTCCGATGATAGCTTAACTAGAAAGCTATTTTTACATTCCTGGTGAACTGCTAGCATTAGCAGTAAGCAGTGATCCTGGCTACTGTTCAGATAACAACATATGAATGCCTCTTTATATATAGATATATATACGTATTGATCTAGTAAGTAATAATACTAATGGGCTTCTCTGAACCCTCTCGGCTACAACAGCTCTCTCCACCATCAAGTGAAAGCTCATCCAGCGTTCACTCTTGTTTTTTTCTGGTTACTACCACTCTGCCTCTTTCCCTCCTTTGCCTCTTCCGACAACAGGGCTCTTTCTCTTTTGTCGGGTACATTTTGCACGGTTGTTATTCCACCACTCTCTTTGGAAAAGCCACTGATAGCTACCGGGGAAGCATTTCCTTTGTGCCTTAAATCGAGCCTTCATTTTCCCGGGAGAATTCGTACCCGGTGGCAGACAGAATTGCTTAGTGAAAATGAGGCTTATAGGGAACTAGTCTAAACACAGATGGTGTCATTGTTCTACAGCAAAACTTGTCTGTATCCAAACTGAACAGAACACATCGTGTTTTATGATTGGATACTGTAACGCGCGGAAAAAGTCGGGATGGGTTTGTTAAAAGTAGTTGTTTGTGTTTTTGACATTTATGTATGCACAGTAAAGAGGAAGCACTGCCTTCGCATTAAAGCGTGTTTATTATGTAGCACATGTAGGAATGAGCAGTCACGTTACACCCATTAACTCGGGGCTGAACGTGAACAGACTGGAAGATAAAACTGTATTTATTGTAGATGGGCTCTGTCTGGCTAATAAGCAGATGAGTTCTCAATCCAAATACTCTCAACCACTTCATTTGGAGAGAAAACTGAACGCGAGTGCACCTGAAACGCTGCCGGTGTGCCACAGAAAGCAGTTTGCATTGTGTATAACTTAGTTAAATTGACCATTTGACCTTTGTTTTCTCCTCTTGATGAGCTGTAAAACCCGAACGTTCGCCTGACTGCTCGTGCTCCTCGCCGCGCAGTCCCAGATCCCAGCGGTGAACTAATCTATAAAAATCGACAGCCCGACACAAAAATAAAATCCAAGAGAAATAAAAATGGAGTTATTGTTTAAGTTATCCATATATATATAGGAGATAGTCTGCCTCACGTAACGGGTCTTAATTACAAATACAAAGAGACTGTTGTGTTAGTCTACATAACAAGGAAATGCTTCTCCAAGAAACTCTTCTTTGGGGGCATAATTTCCACGAGATCAAGCTAAATGAAAGAAATCGTGTCACTCTGCTCATTAATCATCGCCACAATTAGTGCCTCAAACGTGTCACACAGTTAGCGGCGCGCAGTCACAACATAGGCTTTAATGTAGGTCGTCAGATCACAGCTAACTGCCCGCTAAAGTGAGAAAACACTCCCAAGATATATTAATGATTAGATTAGTAGCCAACCAAATTACTGCGAAATGTGTCTTTCAGCCAAGCATCAAAAAGATCCTGTGAAAACATTCAGAATTGCAGATGATACTGACGGGGATAATTAAGCTGTGGGTGTTGTGTGGCGCTAAATGAGCCGGCTACAGGTTCCAAATGTAAGGCTGCTGTTGTGTTACTGTGAACTCAAACTGTGATTATCTAAAGTGGTTGTCGTTTTGAACCAACCTGCCACAGAAAATTTCTCTCGCGCAGTTCGTCGGAGAACGAGCCGAAGCGCGGCTGTTCTGTTTCTGCGTTTGATTAAAAAAAAAAAAAAAAAGTAATAAAATAATCGGAGCCGTGATTAATTGAAAATACGTGATTTATATCTCCTCGCTCCTGTCCCTCCACCTCAATTGATGCATAATTTGTGTATGAAACGAGAGCAAGATTAACGACTCTTGACGGTGAAGTATTAAATGATCCAAATGCAAATACACTGTATGGCTGTGGCCGCTTTTTGTAATTCAATTCAAGGGCAGGCATTAGACTTGCAAAACTTCACCCATACACAGGGAAATTACACTGGGGTGTAGCCTTGCTGCAAGTGGCAAACAACAGGGAAATGAAACATGCGCCGAAAAGAAGGGACCATCAATCTAATGGGATTCTGCTGCAAATTCCCTGCATTTCAGTATTCCTGGCTCTCGCTGGGGGATAGTCAACAGAGGAATAGCTTTCAGACACTTCAGCACACACACACACACACACAGCAGAGGGCTGCAGCTCTCTGGATCCCACGTAACAAGCATTACCGCATGTAAATCTGTACAATGAAAGTCATTTTTTAATTTTCCATAGAAAGAATAACAGCCTGGAATAGAATAATGTGGACTCCAGTAAAAACCAAATCAGCTTCATTAGACACGGTAATAGCCTCACTTAGTGATGGCAGGCACAATGACTGCGGCAAGCATTAACTCTGCTCATTAAGGAGATTTGAGCCTCACTCTGATCAACACATGCCAGCACATGATGAATGGCAAATTATGACCTATTTTTATATCATGTCTGTACTACACAGTAATCATTTCGTACTCGTCGTGACATGATGTAAATCTTGCATTCGTGTGAATTTGTCACCTGAAGCATGACAACTTCTTTTTTTCCCCTTTTCTTCTTCTCCTTTTTTTTTTAAACGCGACGAAAAAATAAAAAAAAATGGAGCTCGAAAAGCACGAACAGATCACAGCACTTCCTGTGCGCTCACTCATTTGTGTTGGGAAAGAAAATGGAGGGTTGGATGACAAATTTGGAAGGGGGAACGTGATCGCTGAGGCGCTGGCAGCCTCACTTGTCACTTGTGCAATGCTTCAGAATTCAGCCGTCCTCTCCAAACTCCCAACTCCTCGCGAGTAGACGGGAGAGAAAGGCTGACAGCTGCTTACAGATTATGACTTGTCGTAATATATCCTCACATTTGACCTTCTTACCACTTCGCCGAACGGCTCGGCGGATTCATGTCACGTCGGGGGCCCGATGAAAGTCCAATAACCTTTGCATCATTCTCGCTCTCAGCTGCGGCGAGACATCCTGGGAATGACTTATCTGGGAAGAAGTGTAGGCCGACTAGTGAAAAACTCCACCGCGGCAGAAACAGCTGTTAGATTGGAGGCGGCGGAGCTGAAGATCCGCGTTCGGAGTTACTGAGGTTATTTTTCTAAAGCTCAGTAAATCCCTGTTAAATGGTTTTACTTGTGTGGTGTTACATCAAGTAGTCGGTTCCCATTATTAGGCTCACATTTTCACTTTCCTCCTTTCTCTCTGGCAGGCAGGCTGTGAATGGAGCTTATCAATTTGCTCAGAGACCCTTACATGCTCATGTGTAGCAGCATTTGGTCAAATTAGTTGTGCTTCTGTTTGATGCCAAGTCGCAGTGAGCCCCAAACAACCCGCTGCCAGTCAGGGAGATAGCAAAAGTAGTTGTTTTGGCAATATCGACAGTTAGGTCCAGTGAAAATAAATAAATTAAAAAATGCACAGGTGCACACGGGAAAGCTGATGAGCATAAATCTGGCCGGCGAGACTGTCATTTGAATGGTGAAGGAAAACATTTATAACTGCACACAGCAAGTCAAGGATGCTCTCCAGGGTGTAGGCGTGCATGTTTCCTCGTCAGCGATCAAGAGGAGGCTTCATCGCCAAAACAGCAGATTGACCACAAGATGCAAATCCCGGTCAAACAGAACGGCCGCGATGTAGTTTTCAAAAACATGCAAAAACAAATCAGCCGAGTTGTGTGGAGTGTTGAAACTAAAATCAACCTCAGTGTAGAACTGACGGCAAGAGGAAGCGGAGAGTTAAAGAGGAGCACATCCACCTTTTAAACAATTATTGGCGACAGAAGCAATGGAATGAATCCAGCTGTGTCCAGGGGTGTACAAAAGCATTCTGAGCGCTCGAGTTCAGTCAAACGCTTCAAGACTTGCCGGGCCACTTTCATCATTCAGCTGAGGAAAGGCCTTAAAGGGGAATTACCGTTTTTTTACAACCTGGACTTTATTTCTGGCATAAAATAGGATTGTTTACTCACCCATATGACTTCATTTGTCATTTGGAGTCATTCAGACGATAGATAGATAGATAGATAGATAGATAGATAGATAGATAGATAGATAGATAGATAGATAGATAGATAGATAGATAGATGCACAGTGAAATGTTATGTTGTACCTGCAGCCAGTAGTAAAAAAATATATATATAAGTACTACAGTAAACAGTAGTTGCACACAAGTTAAGCAATATAAGTATGATGTACACTGTATATGTACATACATTTGATAATGTGATACTTAAGTCCGGTTAAGGCTCAGAGTTGAGCAGGCGGATGGCGCGTGGATAGAAACTCTTCTTCAACCTCTCTGTTTTTGTCCTCAGGCATCGGAAACGCTGGCCTGATGGCAGTAGAGAGAAGAGAGAGTGTCCGGGGTGACTGCTAGTGCTATTCCCCGTTGAGTCCGGAGTGACCTGTTATCTATTTGTGGACGTACAGCGGTTTGTTGTTCTTTGGCCAGCTGTTCCTCTCTCTGCCTCCGCATCCTCCTTTCAACGAGCCGTGGCTCAAAACGGTAGTCCATCGTAAACAAAGTCGTCCACAACCTCAGAATTGGAAAAATATTCAGCCATGTTACAAAAAACTAGCAGCAAATTACAGGTGAACAAGGCGACCGTCACGGTTGTACGCGGCGCTCGGGGATGACATCATCCGGGTCAGACTCTGGACTCAACGGGGAATAGCACTAGCGTATCATAAAAAAATATTGGTGAAATGAACGAGTTTCACAGCAGGTAATGCGTTATTTAGAGGCTGCGTTTCGCTCCCACTATCTGGATGTACGCTTAATCTAAATGTATAACGTCCGAACGACTTCAAATAACGCCAAAGTTATATGGGTGAGTAAACAATCGTATTTTATGCCAGAAATAAGGTCTAGGCTGTAAAAAAAACAACCCTTTCTTCTCAGGGCAAAAGAGGTGGAACATCCTTGAAGTGGCTGAGTCAATCGGCTGATCTCAGTTCGACTGTGTACCTGGCTAAAAGTGGCGAGACAACACACGAGGCCTCTGAGATCACCACCAGAGAAGATACAAAGCACTGGCTCTTGTCTGCAGGGTCGAAGCCTTCAGTCTGCCGCCGACTGCGGAGGATTTTCCACAAAACGTTGAAGATGAAGATTCTGTTTGACTTCCTGTGAAGAGCCTGCGTTAAAAGGGCCAAATGTCCCGCACAGTTCTTCTCTCCACTGAGTTAAACCTGCAAACATTACAACCTAGACCGGGCACTTCAACGCAGAGTCCATTATTTTATTTCAGATTAAACCTGCTGAAGCGCAGAGCCCTAGGAGAGCTGTAACTATCCAAATATTGATGATCGGGACTTCAGGTGTAGAGAGAACAGAAATAAACGGAATTGAACTTATTTTTCCCCAACTTCTAAGTTAATCCCTGAAATCGGTGTCAGTGTTTCTTCACTATGCATGTCATTAAGTCTGAATGTAAGTGCGATTGCAATTATTATTCTCAGCAGTATGCTGATCTGAAAATAAAAAATGAACTGTGAGGTAATTAAATAGCTGTAACTGTTGAAGTCAGAGTCCAGAAACGTGTTTGTTGCATTTCCCTTCAGCGTGATTGCCACTGGTGTTGGGGCAGTACAGTCACTTCCTTTCAGTTTTCATTACGGTGTCGTGGCTTTCTTCCGTCAGCCTCGGCTTTGAACTCGCTGCAAAGTGTTAGAAATCACGTCACCACCCGCAAACTCACCGAGCTTATTTGACAGGGCTGAATGGAGGGAACGTCAGCTCGGCTGTGGTGAAAACACTCGCGCTCACAATTCAAAACTAATGAGAAGATGTTTGGAAATAAAAGAAATTACTACACAGACAATTGGCAATCTCCATCCATTGCAGTTTGGATGATTCTTTTCACCGGGTATCTGATTTGCGCGGGCTTTTATGGATTCGGCGGCGCGCTCGAGAGGGGGAAAGCAGCATTTAATTTCATGTACATGGTGTTTTTACTCAATCAAATTACAGCGTTAGCCGAGACATTAAGTCGCGTTATAGGGTGCCGGTGTAGATTTCCTTAAGAAATTATGTATATTTACACTCAAAATTTGCCTTCACTGCTGTGACTCAGCACGTTCATTTAATGTAACATCTGTCTCCCCGTGCACAGATACAAATTTCTTGATTTGTTTCCGCTGTATCTGTCACTGCTGTGCCAAAGTTGATCTGAAGTCATTTAGTCTCATTTGCAGAGTAGACTAATAAATGAAAAAAAAAGAAAAAGTTCTCGTCTTAAATAGGTGGAAAATCTCGTCAGAGGAAGAAGTCTAATTGTTTTCAGCACACCTTAAACAAGGGTCAGCGACTCGGGAAAAAAAAACAAAGCAGAAGCGGCTGATCATTCGGCGGTATTGAGAATAATTAGACAAAAATCAATGCAGCAAGTTGAGCTGAACTGAAAACAAGTGTGATCCCGACGGTGCAGCTTTTCCCTTGTCTTTTGTCCCCCCTCCTCTTTCTCCTCCTCCTTCTTTTTTTTAATTACCCAACACTGTTTGAGGGGAAAAAACAAAAACGTCAAATGAAAAGCGGAAACAAATGAGACAATAATCACCACATATTCTTGCATTTCCAAACACTTTGCAACCCCCACATCAGTGTGAGGTGCTAATTGTTGTTACATATGCATCTTGTCGGGGGAGGCATAACCAGCCACCGGGGATCACATCCATAATTCATTATTTTACCTATGAATTTAGAACGCAGAGGAAGAAGGGGGAAGAGGTGCGTTTATGAACTTAAAATAACAGCTTGGGTGTTAATGCACACGTGAAGTGCGCAAATGCGGTGTCAATAGCTTAAATGCAAACACAAAGGACTGTTAACCGATCGGAGGGTCGACATTTCCTTGGGCAAATGGTAAACACTCCTAATAACGTGCGTAATTTTTCCTGATAGACCAAGGTGTACGCGCATCCCGACAAGTCTCTTGGAGCGCATTGCCTTCATTTTTGCTGTGACCTTCCAGAGTTTCCAGATTAAGTGTTCTCTAAACACTGTGAGGTGAAATTATTAGTGAGATCAGAATGAGTTAACACATAATATAATCATTTTACAAAAAAACAAACTGGAAACACTAGGCTTCATGTGCACTATATCACTCTGTAATGTAGCTGTTACTAATGGATGTCAATAACTATAACTCCTCCTTTCAGGTGTCCATTACTGATGTAGCAGCGGATCGTAAATAATTGATGATTCAATATAGCGCGTTTGAAATATTATGAAATTTTTATTTGCACAAACGTGGGACGTATATTTAATGTAAGTCTCTGTATTTGTCGTATGAATTCTGCTAAGTTATATATATATATAAGTGAATAGGAATTAAATTAAAGGGTTACTGCACTGTTATTGGAGTTGGCTTTTAATCTCATTGTACATGTGTGTAGTGACAGTAAAGCATTGACTGGTTTAGTCGACTAACAGCTGATCAAAGCCCCAAAATGCAGCTGACAGCTCCAGAGTTTTAGACCTTTCTGCGACTGAACGCAACCAGTTCTAATTTTAATCCAAATTAACCCGTTTACATAGACGCTAAATTAAAATGATCCGATGAGACGCACGCCCCGAATCACATAAATCAATATGTAGTGCTTTCAAAGTGGTTCAACAGGCAGAGAATTGCTGCTTTTTTTCCCCCTCTTATTGACAATGCTGCGTTCGTTCAATAGAAAAGATGGACCCACGTTTTCAATGGCGCTGCTTACATGGATTCTGGCCTCTGTGATCTGTGCGCTTGTTTGAACAACTTGTTTTACTACCTCCGCTTTGTGACTGGCGTGTTTGTGCAGACGAAGAGACCCGAAATCAAGGCCTCGCACGCTTGTTGTGGTGTTAATATTCTCCTATTCAGATGTGTGTTCCTTCCAAATGACGAGGTAATGCGAGCCGTTTGTGTTCTGATCTGGCTTTGATGCCGATCATTAGCCGAATACCGGCGTCAACGTAGCCGTTCGTTGATAATTCACGAATATATAAAAACACCCTTACTACTGAATTTCATAATGATAACCGGTGTGAAGCCTGTTGCATTTAAATGCTAAACAGGAAGTGTGAAAGTGACATGCTACACAAAATACAGGGAAAGGGGGCCGGCACTGCAATTCTCCTAACAGGGTGGAGGGACTGTTGTTGGCAACTTCACCTCTAATATCCAGTCCCTGCAATCTGAGCCAGATTCTTTTGCCCATTTGTCAATATCTCTTGCCATTTTTTTCTTTCAAGGGCACATAAATGAAAGGTTGAGTGCAGACATTGAACCCAATTATGCTGATGGTTGTGGGACTCTAAAAGCCGTGGGTCATTAGCTCTCATAAAGGTCTACATGCCGTCCCCTGAGTGACGTTTTGCTGAGGACAGGGAGATGCATCTGATGCATTTTTATTATAGACTTCACAATGACTGCAGAAGGAGGTTGGTCGATAAAACAAAGGCTCGGGGAGCGTCCGGGCCGTATTGTTTTTTCAACAGTCGGGCCTGCCATCCCATGTTTATATTGAATCTGTGCTCTATATGCAGGCCTGTATCATATATCTGCAGAGGAAGGCAATATTGTTGCTGCAGCAGTAGGCACAAGAAAATTCAGTGAAGGATTCCTGCCACGAAAGGGGCTTGAAATCAAGATAAATGTGCGTCTGTCTATTCTTCATCTTAACATATTTCCACTCAGGATGTTTTCTGCTAAAGTTTTACAAACGCAAAGACATCTGGACGGCATAATTCACCGAAAAATGCTTCATTTATTGCTTTTGAAAACTGCAGCACTTCAGCGTACTTCGTTAAATGCGGAATTCTTGTGCATGTCTCGAGGTGACAGTTCTCCCGCGGGACATGTATCCGTCTCCCCCACACAATAAAGCTTGATTTATTTTCGGTCTGCTCTCTGCATTCGATAATGTAGTTTAATCTGATTCGAGGCAGAATCTTGGCATCCAGGTAGGGAACGCTTCTATTTGTCTGCTCTTGGATTTGGATCCTTCTTCTTCTTCTTCTTCTTCTTTTTTTTTCTTTCTTTTTTCCGGGACCTAAAACAAAGCATTTGCTGGATGCGAGCCACTACACAGACGAGTAGCTCAGAAAATGATCTTCAGCATGCATCAATCCGGCGATGATTCAGGTGGGGGGGGGAGGCTGAATGGAGCTCGTCTGCAAAGCTCTCATTGCAAAACAAACAAATTAAGGTGTCTGGGTAGTCGCTCTGGGCATCTCATTGGAAGAATAAAAGCCCATGGCAAAAAGAAGCTTTGTGATTACACTTACTATGTTTAAACTGGGCTGTATATGCAGTGCGTGAAAAATACAGATATAACCAACACCAGGTGGCCTTCTTTTCCATATGCAAACACTGCACAAAGCCTAAAAGGTCACACATATAGATTTTAAATAGTTTTAATTAAGGCAGCCAGACCAACACAGAAATACAGCAGTATAAGACCTTTCAAGGTTCATAAGGAAGACTTAGGATGGCATATTGATGATAAAAATTGATTTATTTTCCTTCTGCCTACGTGAAACATCACATCTCCCGTGCAGAGAAATACCACAATTTTCTGTAATCTTGCACCCATCCGGTTTCTAACACGGTTTTATCATGTAATCCTTCGCCCGTGCACAGTGAAATGCCTGCAGGGCGCCTGGAATCCAGGTGACAAATTGCACCGAGAGCCCACAAAGATTGCTTCACAGGTGATTGTGCGTTAGGAAGAATTAGTCAGAAAACAAACTGGAGGGCAAAAAAAAAGAAAAGAAAAGCGTTTATTCACACTGCAAGGAGACATTAAAAATATGTTTTTAATGTTTACCTTTGAGTTTCGGCTCCACGGTGCCGCTTCACTCGAGAGCAAATAACACGAGATGTATGGGGACGAACAACACTGAAAGACGGCACATATAAGCAGCGTGAACACAACAATAACAACGGCAGCGGCGGTGGCGGCGATGCGTTCAGTGTTTTCTCTGGATGTGTGAAAGCTGTCATGGCCGTGTCTGTAGGATGACTGCACTGTTGTCCTACTATGCCGGCAATAAAATATGGGCCTCTCACAAACTAGAAAACGGAGAAATGATAAAAGATGTTGCCGCGTGTGCCAACAAAACCCCTGTAATTCTTTTTGGTAGCGGTGGCCTTCTGCTGAGACTGTACACTGTGTGCGTCTTTGACCCGTTGCAAAGGGTTAAATATTTAAACTGAAACAGATACAGAGATTATAAAAAAAGCAATTGATTGGTTCAGACATTTAACAGTTTGCCAACAACAAGAGAGAAAAGATGGATTGTTCCATTATGAGAGTAAAGAAACCTAATTTCGACTAATAAAGTGCTGTAAGCAGTCTGACCTTGCTGCTGGCTTGGTTTGTTGTGCACTGCCCGGCATAGCCATTGCCTGGAACCCATTTTCCTTTTCTTGTAACTCAAACGCATCGTAGGGACACACATAAGAGGCGTTCCTGTTTAATCCAAAGAAAAAAACAAGTGTACTTTCTCCCCAAAAACATTCGTTTCAGTTCCTTTTTTTAAAAAAAAATAAAACATTTGTGCCGTGAATAGAGGACAATGACATATTTCCCAACAGCAATCCTTTTGTTCATCTGCATAACTTCAATTTTCATAATTGCTTTGCTCAAATGGAACTCCAGGCACCTGCCCAGCAGCACTATTTGGCGCGCTTCTCCCATATGCTGCATTCAGACATTCAGATTCTGGCTAGTGATTTTTCACACTTGCATCATAGATTAAAAAAAAAAAAAAAAAAAAAGCAGGCTAGTAAAATATTCATCCCTCAGTTTTACATAAATTACATGTCATAATAGGTTATGCATACAGCTGCATGCAGATATTATTAATGCCGGAGCACTTTCATCTGTGATTGTGTAATTTACTTCAAATCCTAAACTGTTTCTAATATTTTGTGAGTTTGCATTTAACCTCACGTCAGAGAACATATTAACACTCGATTCTTCAACGTAAACCGCCATGCATTTACGCTTGTTTCTGCAACATACTTGCTCTGACCGTGTGCTCTATACCCCCATCCTTGAAATGTTTTTCTTTCATCTGGTGCTCGACCATCAGCGTAACATTTCTGTTTCATTAACCAGAGGAGACTCACCTCATGCAGGCTCAGACAAGACATTCTCAACATCGTCTACATTTTTAAGAGGGTATGCTTCACCAATTTAGTGCTGCCCTCCGATAGCGTTGTTGGACTTTAAAAAAGCAGCAGAACCTGAGATGTGGTTATTTACATTCCAGGCATTCTTCTTATGTTTTGGAAACCTGCATAGCAACTCCGCCACAGAGGCCCGGTTGACGTACCGGGTGTTAACATGCATCCTGAGTGAAACTGTTCTCAGGTGGGCAGCTGAAACATTGAGTCCCGATGCCCAGACCACATTTGGAGGTGATTCTGGCTGCTTGTGAACATTCAATGCGCCCCGGCCTCACTGACAAACCGCCTACCCGGCTAACGTTTCTTGCTATAATTTCGATGGCTTGTACCCTGAGTGGGCATCTGAAGATGAAACACACAGGCCTAATTATGAATGAAGAGGCAAACGCGCCGTGAATGCTTTAGAAGAGAAAACCCTTTGCCGTTTTTGAGCGAATTCAGTTTTGGATTAGGGTTAGCAGCCGCTGGCCTCCAGCAGAAATGGTAGCAACAGGAGTGTGGTTACCTCCTTAATTGTAATTCATGCATCTACAGACCAAATATTTTATATGCAGGGACTCTCAGCCGATTAGACTAGTCGGACTCACCAAAAGTTGCACTTAACTAAAAAAAGTCAAACTAGCATGAACACGCTTGTGTGTGCATTATAAAGGAAATCACTCTTCGTACCAGCAGGTGGCAGTATTTGTTGTCATTCGACGGTGGAAACTGGAACAGCGAGTACAAGCTAGCAACTAGAAAGATCTATAAACTATGGTACGGAGCTGGCCTCTCCTGAACACAGACTGTAAAAAAAAGTGGATGCCACGAGCCAAATCATGTGGAGCTCCCCCTGCTGACTGGCTGCAGTATATGCCATAAGCTCCGTCTGCTTCTTGTTAGTAAATGGGATTTGTGGGCCAAAATGAAACACTAAAAAAGATGGTTTAAGCCATTTAAGGGTGGTTCATACAATGCTGATGTGTGTTCAAGGGTCCGTTTTTCTGATAAGTTTCATTTCAGTTCGTTATTGGATGCTATAAAAACAGGATATGACATCATAATAGACAGCTGTGTTGAAAGTAGGAACGTTAAAATGTCTGTTTGAAACCTACACAGTGAATGGTTGTGCTGTAAACTGAATGTTTGTTTTGTGAAATTATTAGTGAATTAATATAATTGACTAGTTAGCTACAACACTCCAGCATAAGCTATGTGGTGCTGCAGTTAGCATCCAGAAAGTTTAAGTCCATGATGCCTGCTAAGAAAAAAAGAAAAAAAAAAGTACTGAGTATAATCCAACATTTCTTTTTAACTGGCACAGGCAGAGCAGAGTGCAGTATTAGTCAAAAGCAAACGTGAATCTGAAGCTAGTGAAAGTATAGCTGGGCCAAGGATAAAGTTGCTCTACTCTAGGACAGTACTGTGCTGAATATTTCTACCGTCTATGCTCCTGAATCATGTTGATCACTTGGTCTGTATTCGTTCTAAATGATCATGGAAATATTTGTGCAACATAATGTTCAGGCGAGATGAAGATGAAATAGTGCCTTCTTGACTTGCCTCCATTTCTCTTCTCCTGCTCTGCTTCACTAATCTGAGCAGAACTCTCTCAGCAACCAGCTCTGCTGTTGGTTCAACATGCTCAATTTACTTAAAAAAAGCCACGGTCGGCGGTCAAACTAGTGCCAACAGTGCAGGACCCACCACCAAAAACAGGGGTCCACAGACCCCTCACAGATGTCCCGACCTTGGCCGGCCGCCGACTGTCGGCTTAGTGTGTCACGGCTCTTTGTCACTTCCACCTGAGTGGAGGAGGCAAGGGAGAGAAACGAGGGGAAGAGTTGATTCAGCAGACATTTAACAAAATGAGACATCCTTTTCTATTTAAACCCACGTCAATTAAATTAAACGGCGTGTGGCATCCATCTAGCCATTGTTCTGTCACAGCCCACCACTGTATTTTATGATCTATGTAAGACGGGCGTAACAGTGTTCATGACAGCTTATATATTTACTTTAGACGGGTGACGGGAAGATTTCCAAAAAGGATACACCTGTCCGTCTTCGTTTTGCACTTGTAGCAAGCATCGTCACTCTTCTCTGTGAGATGAGATCAAACTCAGGGTCGCAGGCAGGAGGACAGGCGAGAGAGAGGACACGAGGTGGCACGAATAGAAAAATGAGAAGAACCAAACAAAGGAAGCTCAGTCACTGTTAATGCCGAACAGCTAAAAAGTGGAAATATATAGTTAACAAAACCTTCACTTCTCATAAATATAACACCGATCAGCCACAACATTAAGACCACTGACAGGAGAAGTGAATAACATTGACCATCTTGTGACGATTCAGTGTTCTGCTGGGAAACTTTTGGACCTGGCATTCATGTGGATGTTACTTGGACATGTAGCACCCACCTAGACCAGACCAGGGACCCCCAACCCATAGCAATGACACTCCTAGGATACAGCCTGACACAGGCATACACAAAAAAATGGTTTAAATACAACTGAAAAAAATCATGAAAAACAGCCGAAGGTATTTACCTGGCCTTCAAATTTGTTAAATCCCAAACTGATCAAGTATCCCCTCAACCCATAGGACTCAGAGACCCCCACTAACAACATTATGCTGCCACCACAGGCACCTTCAGAAGGCCCATGTCCATTACGTTTTGAAGACCTACAAAATATTAGGAAGGTGGTCATAATGTTATGCCTGACAGGTGTAAATGTCAGTTTAAAAATATATATTAGGTAAGATTTAAAATGTTCAGGTTTGGACATACCTTCTCATTCAGTGTTTCTTCTTCATTTGCTTTATTGTCTTCATTGTAGATTAATACTAAAGATGCCAAGGAACAGATATGGAATTATGTAGCTGGAATAAAAAAAAAAAAAAGGTGTTAAACAAACCAGAATCTATTTTATATTTTAGAATTATTTTAGAATTCAAAGTAGCCACCATCACGCAGCGCTCCACCCCTCATCTTCACAGTGAAACAGCTCTCGCATAGCCTGGAGGTGAGTTCGGGGTCATCGTCCTGTTGAAAAACAAATGAGTGTCCCTCTAAGCGCAAACCAGATGGGATGAGCATCTCGCTGCAGAATGCTGTGGTAGCCGTGCTGGTTAAGTGTGCCTTGAATTTTAGATAAATCACCGACTGTGTCACCAGCAAAGCGCCCCCACACCATCACACCTCCTCCTCCGTGATTCACGGTGGGAACACACACATGTAGAAACCATCCGCTCACCTTTCCTGCGTCTCACAAAGACGCGGCCGGTGGAAGCAAAAAATCTCATCAGACCAGATTTCAGCCGCTCTAATGTCCATTCTTTGAGCTTCTTGGCCCGGGCAGCTCTCTTCCTGCTATTTGACCACGAAGCCCGGGATCATGCTGTCTCCTCTGAACACTTTATGCTGAGATGTGTCTGCCACTTGAACTGTGAAGCATTTATGTGGGCTCTAATTTGCGGAGCTGTTAATTTGCGGTTTCTCAGGCTGGTGAGTCTAATGAATTTATCCTCGGCACCAGAGGTAACTCTTAGTCTTCCTTTCCTCAATAAAGCCAGTTTCATCATAGTGTTTGATGGTCTCCACTTGGGGTTATGTTCAAACGTCTTCAAATGTTCTTCATGTCTTAAAGGAAACATTGGATCGCCTTTTTCCGCAAGTTGATATGTTCCTTTCATGCCTCGATGGAAACTCTGCTACATGCTTTGGTTGAAAATTCTCTAATGATTGTGTTAAACAGGTCCCCTAAGTCAAAAATAGTCTTTTTCCAAAGCAAGCCCCTCCCCCCGAGAATGATTCCCTGAAACCCCGCCCCTCTAGTGGTGTTGCCTTGGCAACTATTCAGCGAATCGGTAGAGTACGGCAGCCTGGTGCTATGAAGCTACATCAGTCCACGAGAACGAGAACAAGAAGAGACCCCCGAAGCTACTAGCTGCTCGCTAGCCCACCAGGCAGCGCACAGCGGCTAACTCGAGGATGAACGTGATCAGCTTTAGTACAGCTTATCGACAGCTACGCTACATGTCTGCGGCACAGTCAACGGTCACGATAAGCGGATTTTCCGATAAACATGCGCTGAGTAACGCCGCTTTCCTCTTGTTTCTCCTTAAGCTGGGATTCGGTGTAAAGATGCCTGTGAGCCTTTACAGCCGAGCACAGAACAGCCACCAGACATACACATCGACGATGTGTAGCCGATCCTTGCTGAAATGAAATGTGGCTTAATAGTGTCGTAAATAGGGGGCGGTCTAAAGCCGCTTCAGGACAGGGCTCAGGGGGCGGGTTTTACGTTCAGAACATCACATCTATGTCACAAATTAGTCGAATCTGAAACTCCAAATTACACTTCTAACGACTGATTTTATGGATTTTTATCAGCTTGTCTGAGCTGGCAGTCACGCCACCCACCCTGCTAAATGTAGAAAAAGCTCCAAAAGTGAGAGCTGCACGCTACATCCCCTTTAAAGTAATGACGGACTGTCGTTTCTCCTCACTTAGTTGAGTGCTTCTTGGCATAACATGGTGCAGAACATCCGTCACATAGGGCTATTCATTGTAGAGCATTGTGTAACAACCCCACCTCTGCACAAGAGACTGATAAATGGAAGAAACTCCATAAATTCACTCTTGACAAGGTGCACCTTTTAACTGAGAACCATTCCAGATGACTACCTCATGGAGGTGGCTGAGCGTGTGCAAAGCTTTGTCAGAAAAAAAACATGTTCTGGTTTTCTACATAATTCCATGTGTGTTCATAGTTTTAATGTCTTCAGTGTTAATGTAATGCAAAAAGCCATCACAAATTCATAAAAAGCACTGAGTGAGAAAGTGTGTCCAAACTTTTGACTCTTGCTGTGTGTGTGTGTGTGTATGTATATATATATATATATATATATATATATATATATATATATATATAGATGTATAACAAAGAGCACCAACCCAGAATGTACTGAAGTTATCAAACGGCAGAACGGTTAGGAGGAACAAAAGTGTGTCAGGTCATCTCTCCAGACCTCCTCGGCCTTCTGAAGCTAATTGAATTCCACTGAAAATAAAGACGCCTGATTGAGAACGTTGCAGTTCATTTGAGCCGGGGAAGGACACTTAAAAATGTACTGAAATGGAATATGTAAAGCTGCCATCCAGACACGTGAGGTTACGGAACTGTCCTTGTTTATTGTAATGAAATTCTGCATCAGGGTGCAGGTTTAATAATTGATGGAATAAATTGTCTGTAAGTTCACTGATGGGATCCGTCGTCAACTTTGCAGCTTTTCCGTTATATATGCAATCATGCAGGTAAAGTGGAAATGTATTTAAATGAAAGGTTGCGGCAAAGCCACCCTGCGATACCTGTGATGTTTGTGGGCGGCCGTTGGTTTACACCAACGCGTGAAACGCTAACGCTGGATATCATGCTCGAATTGTGGATGCGGTGCGGTTGATGCAGTTCGCCGGCGTGGTGCTGACAAGCTGATTTACTTTTTAAGGACGCATTAACCCGACAGCTTATTTTGTTCAGCACTGTCTGACCATGTGTACAAACATCTGCCAGCTCTAGCAGTCGCTCCGTGCCTAAAAAGACGCCAGCTATTGCCAGGAGGGAGACAAATGCAGCAACTTCTGAATTATTGACAAATCAGAGGTATCTTAATTTTAATGACTTTGGACATGAATGGGGGGGGATCTGAGGATTGTCTTTGCTCTTTTCAATCACAGCGAGCACATAAAAGCACTCAACAATGAGCCAGCTTCACATCTTATTTCAGGAACGGTGGAGCAAATAAAGTCAGGCCCGACGATGAATTGCGCAACGGCGACCGAAGATGCAGCAGGCGCGGCGTTCCGCTGACACCGGGCCATCACTTAGAAACGGTCGTGGGTGAGAAATTACATTTGTATGATGACAAAATGTTCGGAGCTGCAAAGCATGACCGCGCTGTCCCCCCCACCCTGAACCTCCTGATTCCACAACCATTTTGCATCCATCCTCCGTAGCGCCTGAAGTGAATTCAACCGTGAGAAGATCCACGTTTGCATGTATGCAAATTCCTCGCTTTTGCTCCAGCAGATTTTTTTGCATCGTGGTGATGGTGCTCAACAATCCTCTGTGACTTTCAAATTACTGCAGATTTGTGTAAGTGAAATGAAAATTGATCCCCGTGCTTTGTTGATCCCGGTACGAATTATCCGTAAAAAGGGGAGGGGAAAGAAAGAAAAAGAAAAACCTCACAAGTAGACGCTTGTCACTGAATACTCTGAGAAGAAAAAAGACAGCAGTGGCTGCATGTTGGGAACACACACAAACAAATGCTCTGTGCGAGGCATACATAACGGACATCGAGTAAATTATTGTGCCATCAATACAGCAAATTAAACATGTTGACACCCCGTTCTGGATTCTTTTGGCTATTAAATCATCCACAAACTCTTCGCTGGGATTCGCTGCCCTTCTGTGAAAAATGAATCTATTATATTCTTCAGGAGCTTCACTGACGCTCCTAGGTGGTTTGGTGATTAATGGCGACATGAATTTTGCACACACCCTCTACTGGCTTCAAATAGTAACTACTACGGCCTCAAATCCTTCACGTCATAACTTCCCCTCGCCGTCTCTCTTTCTCGCCAGCCCTCTCTTTCTTCCCTTCCCATTTCATTTTATCTAATACTGACCACCCAAATCTAAAACTTTCCATGCTCCTCTCGTTATCTCTGCATTACAGGAAAATTATTCTCCAGCCTGAGAAATTGGGTCAACCGCACCAACACATTACATCACGGCGAGGCCTCTCTGCATTTGAGAGTACAGAATTACTTTGACGAATGAAGTAATTTGCGCATATGAATCAAGTGTGTGATCGGATAATGGTGTAAAAACTAACTGCAAAAAGAGTGAACCGGAATGAAGAAGCACAAGAAGTGTCAGGATCCATTTGATTTATTTTAACAATGGCTGCCAGCGACGTCGGTACACCGGGGGAGACAGATAACAAATAGAATATAATCTGCAATCAGTTCAAGTGATATTAGCGGTACGCCGTATCACAGCGGAGTAGTACCTTCCTCTTTCCACTGGAAACTCAGAGGGTCCCATCTGCTCTCAGGAAATCCTGTTTGTTTGAATATTATTGCTGTCACCACCCGTCTGTTCTCAGGTGCAACTTTGCTTTCATGCACAGTTGCAAAAGTAAAACACAGACACAGCAGAAACACGAACACATTCATTACCCAGGGCTTAGCCGGCTGCTGAAAAAGTAACTACCTCACGTTATCTTTTGCAATCTGGGCCTATTTGCTTATTGATTGTGCTCGCAGCTTTCTATCGGCATAAATCATGAACACAATCTCGTTTGGCAGCCGCCTTCCCCGACAGCTCGTGGCCGCGTCACGCGGGCCCGACTTCTCAAATCGCTCCATGCATTTCAGCACAACATAATGTGACTTTGACAAAAATAAAATCAGACACGATGTTCTTTGTAATGGATTAAGTTGTCTGTCATAGCATACGGACATGAAATGGAACCAGTGGCTGCCAAGAAAGCGGCAAAACACATCAAAAGTCGTTGGCAGTGATGTGAAATGAATGCGGCTCGGGTAAATGGGCTAAAACACGCGCAACACAGGTACGGTTCTTTAATCTTTGAATTAGAAGTCAGTAGTTGGAGCTGATTTGATTTTGTTGCTGCCACCGTGCTTTTTTCCCCCAGATTCGGAGGCTATAATTGACTTCAAAAACAACATTGAAAAGAGGAGTTTTTTTTTTTTATCATTATTACTTCCACAATGCAGTTTTAATGCAAATATAACTTAACCTACTTTTTATGCTCGCAATAGCTCACCATTAATAAAAATAGAAAGACTCTAGACAGGAGGATCGCATTAGCTGAGATCCTGGAGTGCATCCTACTTTTTGATATTTTGGGTTTAAAGCATTTTTTTTTTTTTTTAAATATGAAAAATCAACAACATAAAAGCTGTTTATGGCTTCCCAGAGGCCAGATTTTGAACCCTTTCTTGCCGTTTTTTTTTGTGCGCTACCCTTTTTAAGGTCATCCCGGCCTCGCTGGCAGACACTCACGACACCCTCCTGAAGCATTAATAATATTCATGCGGTTACACGACACGCCGATGCGGAGTACCAGAGAACAGACCAACAAAAGATAAAACTATTGGGAGAGAGTGATAATTATAAAAATAGCTTTTTGATTAAATTATGTAAGAGATTGAGAATCAAATAAATTATATATGGTCATAGCCTGAATTGCATTACATAATTGATGCACACGGTCGTACATTATGTAGCAACTGTCAACATGTGAAATGTGTTTGAAAAAATAATACAAGTGTGACTCTCAAACCACTTAAGGGCAAAGAGGAAGGAGATGCCTGCTGGGACAATGCTGGTGTCATGGCTGGCCTTGCATGATTCATATATATTTCAGCTTTTCCTTTTTTAACAGCGAGGCACAGTTTAACTTGCCAGGGAACGTGTTAGGACGCCTTTAGGGTCGAAACTCCCAAAGGGGGAAAAAGATTAGAACGTGAAATGCAACAGCACGTATTACAAGTACCTCATGAAACTAACAGAACCGTGACGCCACACTGTGAAAAGCGGAGGGTTGTTCGAGACTGGCTGCTCGATATGAATCCCGGTGTGATGCTTTTAGGAGAGAGGGAAAAACAACAACCATGATTCATCTTATATTAAGTTTCGAGACGAAATTGCTCTTACGTGTGTGATGCGAGGCACGGTTTTAACCAAATTACTGCTGTATCACCTGAGTGCATTTGTCAGAGTTCCAGGTTGGACGTAATGCAACTTAATGGTGTATTATTAATTATAATGTATTGCCTGTCCCTCTATTTTAGAAACACACGGTGCACTGCATGCAGGGAGCCCAATGAGTGCTGCTGTACGGGAGAAAATTGAGTTTCAACAAGGGCTGAGATGCGAAATTACAAGTAGAAACACTCATCTAATGAAGAACTCATCTTGTTTTTAATATTCGACCAGGCACACTTCTGTTTCGTTTTGCTTTTATTTGAATGCTATTCATTGAGACTAATAATTAAAAACAACACACCGTGGCACACTTACGTAGAGCCCTTTGTTTGAATCTGTAAGCCTGCATCATACCAGGGTTGGTCTTAAAAAAGGCTGCAAGGCATTGTATTGAAACAACAAACAAGGACATAGCCCAGGATTTGAGGACTTTTGTCACTTATGGGTTAAATTATGATCACAAATGTGATCATGGCCTTTTAGACCCTGAATTAATTAAATTTGGACTGATTGCATGTTGTTGTTGTTTTTTTTTTATGAAAAAATAAAGTAATTTCCTAGAATGAGAGAAAGGACACTGTGGAGTTACTGCTAATGACGATGTTTTGACTACGACATCAGGGCTGAATCTTACAGTTGTTCTTGTTATATTTTCATCTGTCAGCTGCGTTCCTAATGAATCCACTGTTTGGTCTTTAAAATGAACAGTGCAAACATCTGACCATCTGTCCAGAAGATACTCAGTCTGCTGTTGTATCAAAGAAGGACACAAAAATATCCTACCCGAAACTGCTTTTATTGATGAAATGATCATCCAAGCGGTGACCAGTTTTACCACACAAGACATAATGCATGTTAAAGTGAGCAAACTGCTGAGCAACTCTGACTAGAGTCTCTGAAATGTCATGATTCGATAGGCCAATTGTAATATTTTTGACTTTTTCGTACATGTGAGACTAACTGAAATCCAAGAGCAATCTTTGGATATATGGAACATATACGGCCCTGTATGTTACTACCTTCATTAATAATACAAATTAAAGACAAGACTATACTATTACATTAAATGCAAGACGTTGCAGTAACATTACCGCTTTTGCAAAGATGTTGGGTATGAAAATAAAAGTATTTCTGCATTACTGTTTTTGCAGAAGCCACTGTTATTCTAATGGTAACTGGGTGTTTTATGTATTTGAACTGAATTATGTTTTATTAATTTATACTGATCATCCGATGGGTTTAGAACAGTAACCTAGCTATAATGAAATGTATAAATAGACAGAATATGATGATGACATCATGCATCAGCCACACCAGTATGACCAATGACAGGAGAAGTAAATTGACCATTTAGTATATTGACCAACTTGTGACAATACACATGGGAAACTTTACCGGACCCGGCCTTCATGTGGATGTTACTTAGACTAACCCAGTCCAGACACCCCCACCCCATTACAATGACACTCCTTGATGGCAGCAGTCATCCCCAGCAGGATGCAGCCTGACACAGACACACAAAAAAACAGTTCAGGAGCAACTTAAAAAACATTGAGAACAGCACAAGGTGTTGACCTGCCCTCCAAATTCACTAGATCACAAATCGATCAATTATCTGTGGGATGATCCACAGAGACCCCTCTCTTCAACGCATAGACCCCCACTAACAAACATCCTGTTGCCAGACACCACAGGACATCCATGTCCATTCTCTGATGAGTCCCGTCTTACGAATAATCGGTGTACAGTCCCGCAACTGCCACCGATCTGACAGCCATGATAACATTTTGTATGTGTGCCAGCGACACGTGATCATTGTTGGTTTTTAATTATAAAGCTAGATATAAAATGTATACTGTTAAATTTAAAGGCATCTAAATTTTAGAAAAAAACCCAGAAGAATATGAATTCTAATTGCTCTCAATCAGTGCTTTGTTGAACACTTCTTCCAAGAGGAAGTTGTGCTGCTTGCTTTTCATAGGCAATGAAAGAATCCTACTGAGCATGTGCAGAGAAACTGTCAATCACTAGAGTGTGTTTCTGTTTTGAGTGAATCGGTTGTGTTACAATTGTCCTGCTGATAAATTCTAACCTTGTGGGTGTCAAAAACTGCAGTTCCCTGAATGACCACTTGAAGCCGGCTCCAGAATGGAGTCAGTCCCCACAGACCTCCATGTCAAAGAGCTCAACTCTGCAGCAGGAATAAAAAAGCTGTTGTGGTCTCTATAGATAACTATGCCAGTCATGGCAACTGTTCAACATGATTTTTATATATGAAACTATCCTCTCTTTTATATCAAGGCTTAAACATAACGTATAATTAGGGCACTTTGAAGTTGGGTACCTCCACAGGTTGCCAGCTGTTTCCCATGCCCTCACCTCTGCTCATGGCCTACCCATTTATGAACTATTAAGTAGTTACGCTGCGTTCAAGTGGGCTTGTTTTTTCCATGTTCACGTTTGAACAGTCCTCTCGAAGTATTCACAACCTCTGAAGTTATAGGGCCTGAGCTCATGAGCTGTGATATGTTTAGTGTACCTATCTTGTTTTAGTTGTATCGAGGTTTCTTAGTACTTTTTAAAGCATGCATGAGTAAAATACTTATATTTCCTACAGCCTCATATTTTTAGGCCTTTACATTTCCCACATAAAGATAGCCAGTTGTTAGCTCGCTAACTGTTAGCCTCTGTGGCTTCAAGATGCCAGCAGCTGCCCAGCAGTAGTTTTTTCACGACTTGCTGTTGACGTTACCATTTGAAAGCCAAAGATTTTCTGTAAATCACTTTCCATATCGTAAACACAAGTTCACAAGTTCCATTTGAAGTCAGTCAGTGCCAAGATGGCGACGCTGGTGGCGCGCACATTGAGCTTCAAAACTACTCCTTTAAAGTTATGCATGTCAGCACAGATATGAGTCATGTGCATTGTTTTGTGATGCTCTGTTGGTCTGGGGAAATTAACTGGTACGCACGAGTCAGCGTGCCGCAGACGCACGCTAAATCGAAGGGCGGCCATGTTGTGTCACCCGGCAGAACGAGATTGAAAAACCGAACTGAAAAGTATTCATAAACTTTTGTTCAGGTTAATTGCACTTGATCAGTGAGAATACAGCGGGGTCTGGAGTAATTGTCAACCCACGGTGGTGTTTTGCATGGAGGCAGTGCAGCCTGGAGGATCATGCGAGGATGCCCACGAGGCTGTGGGGGCTTTGAAAAGGTAGGCATTTTGGAGAGGAAGCAGATGGCCCACATTAAAAGCAAAGGGCCCTTGTGACTGTCCTCAATGGCCCTGCAGAGATCTGGGTAATTAAATGAGAAATTTAATCAGATTCCTCAAATTAAATGTCCAGCTGGATAGTTCTGCAAGAACTACACATTTACCTGGGGGAGTATCACCAGTGGATGCATAATTCTCCAATCAGTACACACTTGCACACGGTGATATTCCAGGTGATGATTGCTGCTAAAGTATTCCATTCACAGATCTGCCAGCAGGAGGCAAAGGGGCAACACTGCGTGGCCACAGAGGGGTCATTTTAATAATGGGACCTGGGAGGAGGCAGCAAAACAGTGAGATGACAGGAAGGAACCAGTAGATTTTTTTTATTTTTTTTTAGCGGGGAGGCTGCTTCGTCTCGCCCTGGCTTCAAATCCTCTGGCTCTGGAGCTAGATAATGTTTTAACAGCGTTTCGTCATGTTTGATGCAACACGTTTGATGCAATATTCAAAAGAGGCACCGGTGTGGACGGTGACCAGACAGTCTGACAGTCTTTCTTATCACGGCACCGTAGACAGAGAGCAGCCTCTGGGTCCGTTCCCGAGTCATTTTGCATTCAGCAAATCCAAGAACCGCCTCCCCCTCCCTCCCTCTGCTCCTGCTCCTGCTCCCGCCCCGTTCAGGCTCCCTCTCTCTCTCCCTCTCACACGCGCAGCCTGTCCGGTAGGATGGGACCAGAGCAGTAGCCACACATCCGTGCACGCCTGACCGCTAGTCTACTTCCTGGATGGAAGAATGGGACATATTTCCAGCACCGCCACTTTTCTGCTTTGCCTCTTTGTCTCGCTGACGCCGCGGATAATCGCCTAAATAATGCCCACGTGTAATCAATGCCGTTCGGCCACTTTTTGTCACGTAGTTCGAGACATCGACTGATCGCCGATTGACCCCCTCCACACTTCGGGAATGTCGCTATCTGGAAGCCCGCTGCAGACACGGAGGAGTCCAGATTTTGAACCGCTTTTGCACCGCCGTAGTGTGCGTAACGTTTTATTCCTCGAAGCTAAAAGCAGCCTGTGCTCGGGCTGGAGGCGAATAAATTAGTCCCCTCTCTTTTTTTCTTTTCTTTTTTCTTTTTTTTTTCTACCCCTCCTGAACAGAGACTGTATCCTGACCGCCAACCATTACTTTGATGCTCTGCCTTCGTGGCCGCGGTGCCAACTTCGCTTCAGCTCCGGCAGTGTGTGTGTGATTTATTTTTTTGTTTATTTTTTTTTGGATTTTTAAAGCAGGAGAAGAGACTCAAACTTTGTCACCCGTTGCCTTCTTGTTGCTCTCGATGAGTAGTCTAACATGCGGAGGATACGGGAACCGAGTTACTGGTGGATTTTATCCTTAATGTTTTTAACCTTGCCCAAACACAACGACTGTCAGCCTGGTAAGTAAATGCAACACGGCAGCAGCTACCGTCTGTGCAGCCCTTTTTTGTATTCAAGGGTAACGCCGAGTTTTCGGTTGTCGAGATAACGGATTTTTCCTTTTTCGTTCCGGGGGTAACGGTTAAAAGCTGGAATTCTCAACGGCTGCAGGGCCGAGCCCGACTTTAACCGTCCGACGGCCGCGTCAACGCCGAGACGTTTGTTAGCCTCCGTGATTTGCGTGTGCATGTTATTGATTAGGCAGCTGGACTGTGGCGCAAACTATCCCTGCGTTAAACATCTCACCGCCAGTCACCGGTGTTGCGGCGTCGATTTGACCCTTTTCTCTCGGTCGCTGCGTCGCCCAGTTGCATACAGTCGCCCGGCATGCTGCAACACATCAATTAAAAATGTACAATAACATTCCTGCAGACACACTGCGAATATACGTGACGATATTTCACTTAAAAATAAATAATTAAATAAATAAATGGGGGAGAGGGGGAGAAAAAAAAGAAGCTGCTGTGGAATTACAGTGATTAAGTCCCTTTGCTTAGCCCGTAGTTTTGCCCAGGCGCTTATTAGATGTCTCGAGTTTCATTATATGGGTGAGTGTAGTTGTGGTCATAGTTTATGTGCAGGTATAATCTGTGTGTCTCCTTGCTGTCATGTGCGTAGGTAGAGACGAGGATAAGGGCGATAGTTAGCGCTGTTGGCTCGGAGATGGATGTGCATGTATGGAGGGCGTTTAATGCCACTGGAGCGTGAACGTGGTTCTGGACTATCGGCTACCGGTTTGAGATTACCAGTGCTCCACAGAAACCTGTGACCCGTGTGATTCCTCAGACCGACGGGCCGACTAAATATAGACAGTTTTTAAAGTCTCGGAGCCCTCGCAGCCAGATCTATACGCTACAGGACATCAATAGCATTTAGATAAGGTCGTGCATTCATACTTGTTCACCTCCGGATATGTAATCACAGACATCCCCAACCAGGCCATGAATATAATGGGCTGCTGAATATAGTCCAACACTTGTAATGTGTCAGAGTTGGGTTTTCTCTTTAGAGTGCTACCAGTACTTCTCTGTCTTTGGGTGGGGAATGTTAGTCTATGATTGATAACTATTTGGAGTCACGTCTTGTCTGCACAGGTGGATTTCCAACCTGTTGTTTGAGACGTCTGCGTCAGGTCAGTGTGAGCAGCGTTGTCAGTAAGTACGTCAGTGTGCACCCCTGACGTAATGGCCTTTGTGCCATGCATGACGTTGCATATTTATAGGCTTATGATATACTTTCTTTATAAACTGAGCATTCATGTAGGCTGTCGTGAACGTAATTCTTCACACCTGTGTGCGCCGCGTGTGCTACTGTAAGATACCGCACTGGAGAACTCTTGTGTTTTTTATTATTCACACCATGTGATGTATTATGCTGTAAATTATTGGCCCCAGTGGACACGAAGACTTGGCAAATTTTCTTAGCCAGCGCGTGTGGGTAAATCTTCAGAATTTCAGAAATACCCCGAAGATGTCAACCTTTTTTTCAGTGAATCAATTTGGAGGTGATAAGGCGTACTTGAATTTATTTTCCTTCATTAACTACTCAACTAAACCAGTCAAAAGGCGTTCCTCCCTCTCTCTTGTTTCCCAACAGTTCAACAGTCTTGAAGTTGTTTCCATTCATTCAACGTTGACTCCTAACATGGCACTGATCTCTCCCCAGCTCTTCTGAGCAGCATATTATCATCGCCGTGCAGTAGCAGTGACACACTGTATAGATATGAGGAACTGCACACTTGACCTATAGGCTGCCATTCACGTTCGATTTGCTTAATGCATCTTGTGTGTGCGTATCATTAATTCCCAAGGACCTGCGCAAGTGATGCTTTGAATGAATGCAGGATATGCAAGGCAGTCATTATGAGCAAACAAATGTACAGGTAGAAGCGCGTACGTGTCCAACGTAATGCTTCAAGCTTCAAACACCCAACTACCATCGACGCCGTACCTTTGTGTACTGTACCCTGCTTATACTACACTTTCAGTTTAGACATGACGGCTCCACTAAGGTTAAGGTTAAGAAATATCTAGGTTAGGATTATTTTTAGATGAAGATAAATCAGAAAAGTCTGCAGGAAGACTCACTTAAATATTTGATGTTTATATAATTTTAAAAAAGCAGGAAACTCAATGTATGCGACAAACCAACATGCGTCTACAGAACTTTGGACCTTGCGCCTTTCCCAAGATATAGCTGAAACCTTTTCTGTAGTGTTGGGTCATAAGCATAATTAGACTCTTTAAATACCTCCCTAATTTTATGGTTATAGTAATGAGCATGGCCTTTTACCCTATTAGATATGGGACCAGTATAATATAATGTATGCGTAAGCTAAAGTTAAATATATCTATGATATATCTTTCCTTTAACATATATTTAAATGGCCCATATTAATGGATTATTTTACACTATAATAAGCAGATTTTAGTTTTTTGTCGATTTTTGTACACCAGTTTATTTGATAGGCTCTATTACACTACCATTAGAAGTGTTTAAACAGTAAAAGCACAGCAGTAATGTCATCGGATATGCTTGCATCGTCTACTTAAGCTAAAGTGCGTGATGGGCGGGGAGCTGTGGCAACTTTGCAGTTAACAGATTTGATAAGTGCTCAAGTATAGCGCCATTCCAAGTACAGTTTTAATGTATTTCGCCCGTGGCACCAGTCATCCTCCATAGCCAAGTAGCAGTGATGTAACACAAGAGAATGGTTCCTCTCTGAGTCACCCCCACCCCTCGCTCCAAAATCCCCCAGTTCCATGCTTCCACGTCCTCATGTCTTCAGTTTGCAGCTTTATTGACTAGTAGCCTTACAAGCCCCTAACAGCCGAGTTTTCTAATATGGCATGTTTCGCCAGACCTCTGACACATACCAGAAAGGCAATACAAGCTGAGTGGCAGACCAGCTAGAAGGTGGTGAAGGATGAATTCAACTGAACATTACCGTTTCAGGCTCGCTTTGTGATTAAAAGCCACCCAAATGTAATCATTTCAATTTGGAGTTAACCACACAGGTGCTGTTAGGTTCCCAGGGAAACGGGATGGTTTAAAGGTTAACATAAGGACTTTGCCATTCTTCAAATGCATATCTGTTGATAAAACTGATAGCAATGCATTGCCTTTGTTTTCAGGATTTCTTAGAGGGTTTTATGTTGTCTTACTAATACAAATGTGGGTTTTCCCCTCCCCGATCTCACACTCTACAGTAAGATGGTGTATAGAACAAAAAAAAAATCTGGTGCAAACATCTGCTGCAGTGGTGTTTTTATAAACTCTTATGCCAGGCAAAAAAAACCCAAAACATATTCAGACGTTTCTGTTGTGCAGTTGCTATTGCAGCTCTGCAGCCGTCATCAGAAGCATTGCTCATCTTTAATTACAGAAACTCTTAATTGCGACACTTTAAGTACTGTAAATAAAGCCATACAGAAAGAAGGGGGCAGATGAGTAAAGCCTTGCTGGGGACTAAACTGTAGCGGAAACAAAAGAACCTCAATTAAAGGAAAAAAAAAAAAGAAACTCAAACAAATCTGACCAACAGAACGGCAATTTTCAATTATATTAAACTGTAGGAGCGACCCTTTTCAAATGACTCCATCACTGCCGCTGCAAACAGGAATATTAGCGAGGAAAACATTATTAACGTTATTAATGAGGTCCTGATGTACTGCTGTGCCAGCAGGATGCCAGCTGTCTGGACATCACTGATGCTGGCAACAGCATCATTATCATCAAGGTCCTCACTATATTTTTCCTTTTTTTTTTTTTTTTTTTTTTTTTTTTTTCATAATTGCTACAATATGCACAGCACTGCCACAACATCTCAAAACAAACTCTCCTGGTTTTAAAATAGCAGCAGTAACATATGCCGAGTCTCAATCATCGATGGGCCCAGCATACCGTTATATCTGTTGTCTCTCCACCAGCTGCCTGTGCCACCCACTAAATGGTCCGATGGGGAAACATTGCACATGTAATCACTTTTCACTTGTGTGCAGATAATTTGCTGTTTATCCTTTTTTTTTTGCGAGCGATGCTCATCTCTCGCTCGTCGGATTTGAATTTAACGACTACCTTGTCAATCACTTTCATTAGAAAACTTGAAAACAGTTTTTGAACAGTCGTGATTTAAAGTGCTGGGAGGGAGTGTTACAGCACAATAGTCTGGATTTTGAAGAGTATAAAAAGTGGTCATGATACGGTGGTTAAGCAGTGACCGCTATTGTGGTTTGGGAAAAAAAAAACCACACCAGCTTATTCACCTCAAATTAAGCTGTGAAAAATGTGCTTCATTTGCCTGAGACAGCTTGTGGAATGAGCTACGCCTTATTATTCCACAGCTTCCTCTCGAATGTGCAGCTGCTAATAACGTAAAGTTAGTTTTGTTTATGCTGCAGAAACGAGTTAATTCTGTTAAATGCGATGCACTTGCTGAAATTTAAAGGTAAAATGATAAGCATTTGGAGGGGAGGTGAGGACAGCCGAGAAAAAAGTTTCACAAACACTTGAGGAATCATTTTAAAGGTTTGAGATGACATCTTCTAGTAGAGGATAAATTATTCATTTCCTCTTTCAGTGCTAATGTTGCAGTGTCCTTAGTGATGGAAAAAGTCTCCATGATTTCTCTGGTGTCATTGTGCCATGTGTGTAACCGCGCGGGCAAACATTTTCAACCTTGTGTTATTTTCAGAAATTACGATTCAATCACTTTTTAAGAACATATTTCACTTGGATGTTTTCATCCAAGTGTCTGATTATGTGGTGACTTTTCAAAGAAAGAAGAAAAAAAGATACTAAATGAAAAGTCCCTTGACACCAGAGAATCATCTGGTAAGCACTGTGAAATTTAATTTAGAGACACTGTCATATTTTTATATGAGAAAATAATTCTGCAAATGATGAAAGTTCAACGCGGTGGCAGCCACTGTATAAGAAATTTAAGTACTGTGCTGGTTTTTATGATAACATGAAAAGAAAGGTGCGCAAGTCAAACACAGATTTTAGAGTGCCGTTAACAAATTAGATAACCCCCGCAAATTGGTTTCACAAAATGTAATTCAATGGATTTGTTCGATTTTGTGTTCGGCTGTCTTTAGAGAAATCACGCCGCCATTAACACTAAATTAAAAGGTATATTTCAACTACAAGTGGCTCCTAAGCCTTTCCTATTAACCACAATAATATCGACCAAAAACTGCATTTGAAAGTAACATAATCAAGCACAAGTAAATTAGTATAATTAGAAAAAAAATTGTTATAGAGTAATGCTGGGCTCAGACGTTCTCATATTGGTCCCTCCCAGGCCTTGCCACCTACTTAGGTTCAGCCCAGATTATCTTGTAATGTGAGGGGTTTACAGATCTGCTCAGTGGGCCGCCCCAGATTATTATCAAACATGTTTGATATTTAGGATTACAAATCTGAAGGATTTATGTCAGTACTTCCAGAATGCAAAATGAGGAAATCGAGTCTCTCGACAAGGAGTCGGAGCAGCTGACGGGGTTGTCAAGCAACAATAAACAATTTAGCCCTTAAGGCTAATGTTAGCGACTGTTGACAGATATTAAAACTGATGGTTCAAATCTCACCTCCAGTTCTTGCTGGAGACGCCCAGTGTTCACTGCATCTTTCCGAGCGTTATCTTACCCATGCTCGTTTAGCCTTCTGCTTTGTTTACTTCCTCGCTGAAAAATAATATGATGCGACAGGGATTTTTTTTTTCTTCTCCTGTTTTGGTTGGATTACTGTTTGGGAAAACCAGTGTGCAGGTGCGTTACTGCCCCCTACCTGATTGGAGTGTGGCTCATCAATTCAGACAACGTGAGATGGTGCGTTCAATGTTCTTTGATCCATAGAACTAACATCCCACGGTTTGTGTTGTGCTACTATCTTAGAATCTTGTAAAGCGGGCAAGTTTGAGATTCTCCAGAAGTTTCTTCTCCAGTTTGTAATGCAAGCTAATTTCAAAATCTGGTAGGACGTTAAAGCTCCTGTCGTCTGAGCACAGCTTAGGACTGCTACTACTACGGTGCCTTTGCGAAACCGGATAAGCCGTGCTGCTCCATAAAGAACATGCAAACAAAAATTATTTTTACATTCAGTGTCTTCTGCCAAACATAGTGTCTTAACAAAGATACTGAATGTGTTCCCTTCCTTTTAGCATATTTTAAACCCGGCATTGTCTCCATCTCATGTTCTTTAGCTGTCGTCTTCTTCCTTGTCTTTGTGGGCGCGTTGCTGTTGATCAGTCACCAGCTATTGATCTGTGGAACAGTGTGAAATGTGCGTAGCGTAGCGTCGCCCGTGCGTGCGCATTTATGCCTTTGTGTGTTTGTGCATAATACAGGCAAAACTGGGACACGGGCTTGTCAAAACATTGCTTCATTGCACTGGTAGTGGTCATAAAACTCCACGGGGTCCCTTTAAAACTGGCTGGATCAAAGTTGTGGAGTGACTAAAGGCCGGTCACCAGCGGGGCTAAAATGTGCTAAATAAAAAGCAATAGAAATATATTATCCATCTTTCTCTTTCATTGTATGCCATAATATTTAAATTACAAGAGAACCTGTATAATTTCTATGCGCGTTTGTGTTACTCTCTCTCGTGAGATCAGTGCCAGGGCCCGCTCTCTGTCCGCTGGATACAGTGCCATTGATTTCCAGTCGTGCCACGGATCGGCCGTGTCTCCGGCGTGATTTACATACGTTTCAGAAACGGAGCACCATCAAGCAGCCTGTTCCTTAGCAATGAAATTTCCCGTGTTGCTGGCAGTTGCTTTGGGATTTTCTTTTGTTGTGCGAGCGCGCCGAAAGACGCGTCCGCGGCTCATTTATAATCAATGTCGCAAGGAGATACTTTGTAATTTACTTGTTTTAATTAAGGCGCTCACATCAGAAGTAAAACTTGCGGCGGCCCTTCCACTCCCTCACATGTGCCGTGTGTGAAGAATAATTAATGACAAATGAAAGGCGTCATTAAGTATTCATTTCAGCTGTCAATAAATGTGGGGATTTATATATATTCACGAGTGAAATTCATGCTTCAGAGATAGCTGTCTAGCAAAGACCTATAGGGTGTTATATACTGTATACGTAGCAAAGCTAAGAGGGGAGAGATGCGAGTGAAACCGAACATTAGCTCGCCGGCCTAACGCTGACATCGAGGGCGAAACGTCCTGCCTGGAAATTGCGGGAATTAATACTGAAGTGGTAAATTCCAGCTGACGCGGGCCCAGCATGTTTATTTTATAAGGTAATCACAGTAACTTGACGTTAATAGTGATAAAGCTGTTTATTTGTTTAACTTATGTTAAGCAGGGCAATCAGTCATCACTTCATTACTTGGTGTGTATGGTTGAGTTCACCCAGTCTTTTCAGCCAAGATACTCAGAGCTGGTCACAGTAGCGTTTTAATCATTTAGAATGACTCACAGCCACTTCACTCCAAATCATTTCATCTGTTCTAGCAACATCCAACCCCAAAAACACACACAAACACACACACAAACACACGCTCACAAACTGGAATCGACCAGGCGGGTTTGAAACAAGGCAGGAAAAATGCTGTTGGGGAAACCAGTGTACTTATTTCCTGTGCTTCATGACAATAGTGATTAATGTCCAGGCAATAAGGCACTCTCACTGAAGGACATCTACTGCTGCAATGGCCATATCAATAAATGTCCCGTGTCCTTCAGCCGCTCCGTCCTCTTTCCCCTTTAACAATCTTGCCGCGATGTGATACCGTGTCAGCTTTACTTACAGCTGAACTGTCAGTCAACGCTGCCCTGTGGTGAGCGGAGACAATGGAACCTTCAGGCTCTCTATTCCTACATTGTATTATTGTGGGTCAACAGAGCATGTGTGTTTGCTTTGTGCTCATTGCTTTTTTCTTCCCCCCCCTTCTTTGTCGGTTACATTCAAGATTGTCCTTTTTGTTCATTATTTTATTTTTATTTTTTTCCAAGGCGAGGGAAACCAAATTCAAAAGTAGGCTATCTGTTCCGCAGGGCTCATTTTCCCTGTCATGAATTATGGCGACAATCACTGAAGATATAGGATTAGGCTGCGCATGTTTTATCAAGCCGAGGGTGCTGTGCGGAATACAAAATAAGCTTGTTGAATGAAAGTCAAGGTGTGTTTGATGAATTAAATCTTAACCTTTGCATAAATTATATTCTTATAGTCTTGAGCAGATGTAGCAAGGGAAATTTACCCTCTCGCCAGCGTGGGGAAGTATTACCTTTTTGTTAGTATGCATGTGGGTTGGTTATAATTCAAAATGAGAGCGGTGCAGGCTTTAAATATATATATATATATATATATATATATATATATAAGTATACATACATAAAAATAAAAAAAAATTGTACACTTTACTCGGTCCTTGAAGCTCTGCAGTGGCAGTCACAGGATAGATAAGTGTTTTGTTTGAATTGAGCACAGCAGCAGAATACTTGAAATGATGCCATGTAAACCTGGAGAGAGAGAAAAAACCCTTTAGTATAGCTTTCATGCAACTGGAAGGTCCGACGCTGCTGTCTATTTTTAGTGGACTACTTTTTCAGTATGGCTCTTTAATTTCGTGGCAGATATTGGATTTTGACGCCGATGTCAATGTTTGAGATGAAAAAATAATTGGCCTGGATCTCTTTATTTTTCTTACAGAAGGCGCAGGAATAAACAAGCCTTTTTGATTGATTCTCATCGATCTGCGACCAAGACGGTTTGCCGAATAATAAACTTAAAGCTATGTACTTAGGGATTTATGGATAACGAAAGCAGCATCGGGTCATAAAACATCTCCAATACAAAGAAAGTCATGTTAACCCCTTGTTGTTTTAACCGAAGCGGAGGTAGAGGGGAATTGTTGGGAGGCTTTTGAGATGATTAAAAGTATGGGTGTTTGCTGATGCTAGCAGTGAGGGACACCAGCAGCCGGCTTTGCGGCGTAGACCGAAGAATCGAGAGAAAGTGTCCAGAGACGACGCACAGGCGCCAAAAGTAACAGAGCAGCCACACTGCTCCTAATAGCCAGCTGTTGTTGGCTGTCGAAAACCCGGGATTTTGTCGCGTTCGGAGCTCACGGCGACCCAAGAGATTCACCCAAGCTGTCTCTGAGCGTGCATGACTTTGTGAAAAGAGCATTAACAGCCTGTTCGGCTTCACCGCAGATATTTGGACCGGCAGTGTCTCACCAGCGTCGGTCGCGGGCTTCGCTGTGCCGTGGGATTTTTCGAATCCCCAGCAAGACGCGCGGAGCACTTTGCGCGCCGCACATGCAACCTAGCGGGATTTTGGGACCATTGCACTTTAACGGCAATTTTTAAATATTACACTGGCGATGTGCATGTGCAGCACAGAATGACGAGAAAAATGCCTGCTACTGTTGACCTAAAATGATCGAACTTAAACTTAAGATTAAGCAATTGACTGGATTTGTGTCTCAGATGTTTAAAAAGCGCTTTTTAAAATGCACCTTGCCATTTTAATCAACACCAACGCACTCGCATATTTCATAATTGATTTCCTTATGGCTTTTCCAACTCTCGACTTCAAACGGGAGGACGTATTCGTTTAAAAGTGGTGCGATTTGGAAAGTCAGCTCAAGTAAATAAGGATTTTGCCTGTGAAATTAATATGTGTTGGCACCGTGATACCCAGTTTGGGAGTTTGGATCAATTTCAGAAACGTCCAAAATAAATGGATAAATAAAAATCTGAGAATATGAAGTGCAATGATGGCGCTGTTCTAGTGTGCTTACATGTTCAGTGCTGGAATAATCCGGTAGGTTCCACATATCGGTGCTGATAATGAAATATTAACTCATTAAAGGTCATTCATTACGAGTACATGGCATAAGTGGCAAATAAAGATGACTGAAAGTAATCACAAAGCTTATTAGCCTGCCAAACTGACAAACACTGAGTAGATATCCACTCTAGCGCGGAACTCCTGTTATTAATTCCTCGTCAAAAGCTTTTATTTTTTTCCCTTCCTTCCCTAAGTTAACACCCTATACGAGATCAGCCCCAAGGCTCATTCCTTGGGGTTAAAATGAGATTGATGTTCTGTTTGTTTCTCAGGTATCTCTCTGAGAGAACGCTCTCAAACAACAACAACGGGAGGGCCGGGGTAATTGGTGTTTAACCGTGTTACTTGAGAGGCAGCAACGCATTTCGGTCGGTGTTAGGCCTCTTCCAGGTGCCTAATACGTCGTAATTGAAATTTCGCCGTTTCACAAAAAAGACCCACGTGAAAGGGGTCTGCGGTGTGGGAAAACTGAATCATCGAGTGTGAGCACTTGGAGTAGCTGGTTAATTTTGGGGATTTCCAAGGGAGAGGATCTGCTGAGTTGGATGCTTTTTTGGAGGCAGAAAGGGAGTTTGGAGACTACCCTATCGATCCTGTTGACACGCTCCCCTTTGGGGAATGCAAATGTTTCTCTTCTTCAACACAAACATTCAAACCCTCCTGGTAGTGGAAACCTAATTAACTAGGGATTTGAATACCATGGCCTTTTCCTTTGACATTTTCATATTTCAGAAAGACATTATTTTACGCTTCCTCAACAAAGACAACTTTCGTATTTATCAGACAGTGAAATGATGATGCGGTCAATGGTTTACTCAAAAGACAAAAAAAAAAGACGAAAAAACAAAAAGTGAAACGCCTCCCGGTTGATCCCCGGATAATTTTAGCTGCGCTGTTGTACAAATTGCCGTGCGACTGCTTATCTGTCAAGCGCTGGTGCGAGCTGAAGGTGTGACAGCTGCTGTATATTTTTGCCACAGCTAATCTGAACCTCACAACGTACGTGTTTACCGCAGCAGTGAAGACCTATCCCAAGGTAGGCACTAATCACTCAGGGATTCCAGATATCATCTGTCCCCGCACTTAACAGCCAGCCAGCCAGCATCAGGCAGGTGGAAGCCAGCAACCAGCCTGCTGCATCAGCCTCGCTGTTCTCAAGACAATCATCTGTGTTGCTGTAATGTTTAGAATTAAATGCTCTGAATAGGCCTTATGGCGCCACTAACATTACCGAGTGCCATCTTGTTAAAATGGAAGTGGTTGCTTTGAGATAAAGAAAGATTAATCATGCATTTAAGCCAATGAATATTATAATTGTCCTGACAATAGTCAGATTAAAGCAATTTTATTCAGTGAAGAGGATTCAGAGGGCACTGTTGAGGATATTCAGCTTAGCATTAGCAGGACTTCACCCGTCACCGTGTCCAAAGATAACAGGAGATTTAACTGATTCGTATGAAGCAGCAACACTTGGTCGAGTAAGAATTTGGACAGAATATTTCTATTCATTTTACTGTTGTTTTTATTTTATTTTATTTTTTTACAGAGAATGGCAAACATGAGCTACATGCTCAGATTGTTACGCTGACTACTACATAAACACATTTAAATGTTCTGTGCAGTATTTTTCTTCCCCTCTATAGCTCTTGGAATGTATTTCCAACATCTTGAGGAATATCAGTCTTCAAAGCCGCTGTGATTTGTCCATGGGTAGCGCAGTACACTAATGCGCTATTCTTCACTGCCCTTAAAACCATATGCAATGTTGGCTAGACCATAGATTCTCAACCGCGGGTCCGCAGACCCCTAGTGGCCCTTGGTGTAATTGCAAGGAGTCTGTGAAAATAAAATATCTTTTAAAAGAGATCCTATGACATTTATGAAAACTGCATTTTTTTTTTTAATTCAACTGTGACTGAGACACAACTGAAAGCTCATATTTGCCTCAAAGAGTGAACAAACATTTAAAATGCAGTTTCTGCTGTTTCTATCAAATTGCACCGCCACCCCCTAGATTGGGTGGGCGTTCCTCAGGGTCGATCAAAAATATGCAGGGGGTCCAGGACCCAAAAAAGGTTGAGAACCACTGAGCTAGAGCATCAGGCTCTGGTTTTACAGCTTGAAGACCTTATTTTACTATGTTTTGCTTGTAATCCTTTGTAAAAGCATATTGTCGTCTTTGCTCAGTTCACCACCCGCTGCTCCGGAAGCGTCCTCCGGCACAAGGAAGTTGCGTCTTATCCTAAAACCATCCCCTTGAACCGACTAAAACAGCACCTTCCCCGTTTTCTTTTCCATATTTCACTGAGCGTGCAATTAGGGAAATAATTGGAAGACTGCTCGATAGAGATTTGCGGGTCTAAAACAAATCAGTCACCGCTATGTTTGTCCCGTTTTAAAGGTCGCGATTTAAAAGCTTAATTCACATCCGCTGAATGGTTCATTGTGAGAGAAGCTGGGAGAAAATTTCCTCTGAATTTGGTTCGCATGTGTATTCTCTCGCCCGGCATTATCAGGTGGTAAGAACTGCAGCTAAATGGCCTTGCACGTTGGCTTCGACGCTCAGCTGTGCGGTGTGTGCTGCTGGATTAGAATCATTACCTTGAATCCCAGCCAAGCGCCCCTTCATCTGAATGCTGTTTTTCAGCCTTTGTTTGCTCCTGCTCTCGTGTGCTCTGGATCTCATGTTTATTAGGCTCCGGTTTGTTTTTTCAGCAAGTTTGACTACATGTAGAAGGAGATGAAATCGGCGCCAAGGTGGCTTCGGTTGACGTTGAAAATGTGTATGGGTGTCTTTTGATAGTCCGCTGTTGATTGAACAGAACACCACCAAGCTGCCACGTAGGAAAACAAGGCCAAACGAGAGTGTGAATGTTGAGGAGCCGTGGTCTGAGCAGATGTCCTCGTTTGTCGTGAGTGTTGTGTTGGCATAGATGACTGGTACTGTAATAGTCTTGTAATCCCTTTTGGCTAATTAGTGGCCATCTTACTGCAGCACGCCACTCGATTTCTTCCGTCGTGATACCTCCCAAGTTAATCAGCAGGAACATTTTTCTGGATTGTTTAGATCACGGCTATGCTTTTATACTTATCCTTGATCTTAGGTGTGAATTTCGTCTCATCCTTCTGAAGCGCTTTAAATGCACCGGCGGTACGACGGCAGGTTGGAATCCATTTGTTCTTGAGGACGAAGCACGCACGAAACCGCCAACCTTGACTAACTTCTCCGCCGTCGATAATGCCTAAGTTTTATTTTTGACTCAGAAAATGTTAATTTCCTCGTCAAATTAATCAAGCTTATCAGTGGGAAACGTACTTTATGTTATTGTGTTCTGATAAAACAGTGGGAAAGGTGGTTGACTACCGGAAACCGAGAACAGCTTGGTGCGAGGAAGCAAGGATTTAATTTTCTTGAATTACATTTCTGGGCAGTTATTATATAAAAACCTGATGGCAGATAATGATTCGTCATGAGGGCCGGGGATGCATACAGTTCATTGTGAATGAAAAATAAGAATGGACCAGGCATTCGGTAAATTGGCTGCTAATGTTCAGTTCTTACTGCAGCGGAAAAGCATTAATTGTAAAATGTACTGGCGTGGAGCCGGCCTGTGCGGTAGATCTGCCCCTCATTACTTGAGCCAGACTGTATTTACATCCTGGTCACTGAACAGCTCCCTCCATGCATTTAACTTTACATACCTGCACGACTACCAAAGAGGCTACAAGAGGTATCAAGTGCATTGCCGTTCATGGTTTTATTTATCGCTTCTAAATTCAGCCTTCAAGTATTGATTAGAGTCCAACATCAAAGAGCATTTAAAGAGGAAGGGAGGAGGTCTGACTGCTTGTATGGCCCCAGGCAGGCATGAAGAGTCTGTTTGGAAGTGATGCATGCTAAGTCCTTGTGCAGCGGTATTATTTATGGCTAACATTGAGTCATTTGGCTGGCGACCTGAAGGTTAGGTATTTTTCATCAGCACCAGGCAGCCGTTTTTTTTTTTTTTTCTTACTGAGGCACATTTCTGCAGGTATTTGATTCCAAACATTTTAATGAATTTGCAGCTGTATTATAGTGATAATTTACAGCTCGCCAGACAGTGTGCCCTTTTCTAGACGCTTTCCTCAAAACCACTTTACTGCAGCCGCGCTCGCCGCTCCGTTCTCCGGCTGCACTGGCTCGTGATCAAATAACTGACCTGCCGGTATCAGTGTCACTCTCTTAGATGGACCCATTTACATTACCAGTAATCAACCATCACCATCCGGCGAACTCCAGTAATGTGCGAGGAGTATAATGTATCCACCAGAGGCAGCTGAATTTATTTCAGAATCAATAACTAGACAATTCAAGTGGGGCTGCACACCGTGTCCTGAGGAATGACCTCATAAGATCTTGGCACTTAAGTGATCCAATTGCCACATATTGAAAATTGAAAACTCACTTTACACAGTAAATTTCCTTGACAGTGTCAGAGCAGTTACGTACAGTCCTGCCATAGTGTATGGAGACACGTTTGAGGATTGTTTATTGTAGTCTGTGAAAGGAACAAGCCATACTGGTCTAGTAAAGGTCATAGGCCTGAATTTGTTTAATCTTGTTAATGGTTTTCATCAGAGCCCCTGATGCACTCAATCAGTGATCCCTCCAGCTATTTAATGCACTTAATTCACTGTACTTGGCGTTGCTTTGGGAGCGCATTTAACGGCAGATTGACACACTTCAGATTTACTGTATAATTTCGCCGTTTCTGAGGAGGCTCCAGACGTTGCAGCTTCAGCCCGCTTTTCCAGTAAGTGGCTATGTTAAGCACCGGCTCCTCACCAGGAAGTCATGCAGTTTTAATTCATAAAAGAGTCAGTTTTGGCCTGACAATAGAACAATAGTTCTTTACTGGCGTCTCATGAATAGAGAATAAATGCCAGGATGTGTTTTTTGTTCTGTCTCTCTTTCTATTCAAGGCAGGGGGAATACACTGGAGACTTTCATCTAGACCTTTTCGCCCACATGCTTTATCAAAGTCTGACATTTGATGTACCATGTTTCTCACTTATTCCTTGAGGTAAAAGGTTTAAGGAGAGTGCAACTCATGACACACGGCGCCGCTCAGGCCTCCTCACCTCTGACTTGTAATATTATAAAGCAGATAATGCGAATCTCGGCGATAAACCTCGGAAAAAAAAAAGTGCCGGGGAGTGCGGGCGTCTGAACCGTGCGTGGGCCGAGAGTTTGTGACACGTTTGGATTTGATGATAATGAGATGGCCTTATCCAGTTTTCACCAGATAAGTTTGCACAAAAGACTGCAGAGCAAGTGTGGCATAATGAGAAAGTCGAGTGTGCCTCCTTTGCCCTTCCTCCCATTCTGCTTGCTTTGTTGTTCAAGTTCCCTAATGAAACACAAACAAAAATGTTTTCTGTTTGGGAGGAGGTCCTGGGCGGTAATGCACACAATGCTCACAATCGTGTGTTTTCGGCAGCGTTTCTGGGCTTGGTTTTTTTTTTTTAAGTTGGTCCTGAGTTTCTGTCACTTTGCTTCTTCTGCTTGTCTCTACGTCTCACTGTGAAGTCGTATTTTAGGATCCCAACGTCTTATCTCTGAATGTAGCAGTAGCACTCCCCTGTCAATTAACATGACGAACACAAAGCCAGACAGGACTGGACATGTACTTGTACACGTTAAGATTCAAAGAAGCGTCAAGGGAAATTTAAAAAAAAAAAAAATCAGCTGTGCAACGATCTTAGCACCAGACTAATGGGTTTAATTTGACTGTAACATGGCTACATTTTTCTGGCCTAAGGACGCCGATGTCCTCTTTGCTGAAACCGCTCGTTTGCTTTTAGCTGTGTCGGTCTAAATATCTGCATTGGGATTTGAGTTGTTGTTTTATTATTTCTGAGTTTGATGTTTCCGCCCTAAGGCCCCGGCTCCCTCTGCGCTGTATCTTTGGCTGATCTTGGCAGTTCTCATGTTCCCGAGGTCCTTGGTGTGACTCGAACACTTCCGGGGATATCTAGCCACACTGCCTATTTCCCGAGGAACGAGAAACACATGCACTCACAAGACCGAGCTCCACTTACATCATTTCTGCGCTCCTCTGCTCCGCAGAGAGATCTCCAACCTTGTTTTACCACTGTGGCTTGTACTGTAATAACGGGTAACCAAGCGCCGCACGCTCTGTGGATACACTTGAGGTATTTGGCATTAAAAATGAACTCAGCAGATTTGAAATGGAGGTGTGTTTGTCACGAAGATATGTGTTAGTTAACAGGAAGTCCTTACATTTGACAGTTGATTCTATTTGTACAGGCAGCAGCTGTCTCTTTCAGTATGCACCCTTTTTTTTATTTTTTTTTATTTTTTCCCTCCAGATATACAGTAACATAGCGATTTCGCACGGAGACGACCCTTTACGTGCCCGCGACGCCTGCGAAAAAAAACAACAGCTCACTTCTGTTTAGTTCGATTTCAGACGGAATAATGTAAAAGTTGTTTCCACTGTAGTTTGTCTAATTAGTAAATTTAATGATATGCATTCTCTCTCTCTCTCCCTCGCCCTCTCTCCGTCTAATTAGCGCAGAGAATGGGGCTGGGCGCGGTGAGTGAGCCGCGCTTCCCTCTGCCACAACCGCTCCTGTCAAAACGCCTGAGCTTTATGTATGTGGCTCCATGAATGTAAAGCAGGGCAATGCTGAAGGAGATTGTGAAAGATGTAACCGTTCTGACTGACTCGCTGGGAAGTATTACTCAAGCGCGCCGTTCGGCACATCGCCTTCATTAGGCGTGTGAAGGTGACGTGCGGCGCGTGATTGAATAGAGTGCACACTGTTTTTGGGCCTTAGCGTTGCCAAGAGGTATTTTTCACATACTTTTTTTTTTTTTGTGTGTTTTTGTTTTCTGGTCCTGGTTAACCTGTTAGGTAATTGAAGGGCAAACAGCAGAAACAGTCGACGCGAGCAAGCTACGCTGACTTCCTTTGATAGCTGTGCTGAAACAAAGCGATATTTTCTTGGTGATAATGGGTTTTGGCAACATAAAGTAACACCAGTGCCGCGTGGCTACGAGGGATTTCAGAGTGCTGCTCCTGGTTGGATCGTTAAAGATTGTTAAAGAGGTGATAAAGGTGCGCATAAATCACGGCGGCCCTTGAAGCCTGTTGATATGCTGCGTGTTTTCTCTCGTGGTCAACAAGTCCCACGATGGGGCCAAAAACCGGCCTTGAATCCGTTGATCTCCAGCCTGATGTAGCCTTAGCGCCGCAGACCTCAATGTTTGTCAGAACCAATTAAAAATACATCACCGAGCCCCACGCTGTTGTTCCTTGGGCTCGTTCCTTCATTACCACGAGCGCGGACTGCCGTAGTTTATCCCACATACGCCGTCCTGCTGTAGTAAATATTCATTAAAGCACCAAATGCCTGAGAATAGCCCCCAACAAATACTCTGTGTACTCCTGTTAATAGGGTAATATTTGCTTAAAAAACAACAGCGCCCAGCTGTTTTAGGGAATCATTATTATTATTATTGTTTTGAAAATGAAACTGTGTTTCTGTCATCAGTAGGGAAAGTCTGAGCAACTGAGATGCAGACTAATGCATTGCTGGGTTTCGGCGCCTCCATGGGATTTGTTTATAATAACGAAAACATGGAATATCGACAGCTTTATCCTTTAAAGCCAAATGCTGTCACTGAGGATCGGTACAAATGATAGATTACCAGATGGCTCCTTGTATACCAGCCTGGCTGACCTTTATTTTTTTTATATTAGTCGAAGCTAGACAAACTAGATGAGTTGGAAAAAGAAGAAAACAGGTGTTCTGTTTTGTATACCCAGGGTTTTATTTTCTATTTTCAGCTTCTAAAAGACATTATCCTCCTTTTTGGATTATGATGCACTTTTCTTGTGCATGAATCACTTTTATTTTATTTTATTTTTTTTTAACTCCATCTCTATGTTAGTGGAAATCATAGACGTGTAAAGTCTGCATTATTATGCACACATGAGTTGACTGTATTAAGTGATTCCATGATCTGGGAGAAAACAAATCCTGAGGCAGGTTATTGCTTTAAATACCCACCGTGCACAGTTTAAATGTGCATTTTACTCGTGGATGAGGCATTCATCGCCTTAAATGCACCGGCTCTCGGTCACAGTTGATCCGAATTACATGGTCATTGTATCCTGGGATGTATTTGATAGATGAATCCATCCCCAAATAATCCTCCAGGTGACACGATGTTTCCAGCCCGGCTATCCTTCACACACCTGACGCTGACGCCGGTGTTGAGATTGATATTTTAACTCCATCCCCCAATGACTAATGCAAGTTAAATGCTCCTGTGGTTGTTGTTAGGCTGCTGTTTTTCAAGGGCTCTCAGGGGTTCTTGGCTTGTTGTTGAGTGTGATATTATGGAACAAATAGTAGGGCTTAATGGTGGTGTAGATGATTTAACTGCCCTCGGGGCAATGAAAAAGGGGAAATGATTTTGCAGACCTGTACAGTGTACAAAGGGTTGTTATATACGTGTTTTGAAGCCTTTTATTTCTTAAAAGAGAAAAAAGAAAAAAATCTCGAATGTAATAAAAACAAACAACTAAGTAAATCCTGGCCAAGCCGTGTATATTTAACGTGTCATTTAAACTACCTGTTAGCCGACATAATTCACCCTTGCTTTTTCTGCCTCTCAGATTTATGTATGTTGTATGAGTGCAGCAGCTCTCCCCAGTCTCCTCCAGGGCCAGCACAAGACTGTCTGCTCTGCTCTATCAGAGACGCTGTGGCTTTAATCCTTTGCCCACAGGGGACGGCTGACATGGATGTGTGTAAACTGTTGACATGGTGCTGTCTCCTATGCTCTCTGATCAAAGACAGTGCAGCCCTCCTGTTTCACAACCTGCCTTCAAATATGCTCCGAATCTCGCGGAGACTCCCTCCCGCTCCGTTTCACGCTCTCCGCTAACCTGTGTCTCCCCGTAATACATTTGTGCATCTGATAATAGCAAAGCAGCCGTTTATGACTTTGCCCGTGCAGCCTCCGTGACCTCCCTTTAAGCAGTGAATCTGATTTGGAGAACGGGCAGTGTAAGTTGTTTGTGTCTTAATGGCAATCCGTTTTTTTTTGTTTTTTTTGGGAGACTGTAATGCACTGACTTTGAGTGCAAGAAAAGTCTCGGCCTGATGTTGTGTTTAGTTCGATTAATATCCGGTAATGATGCAACTATTAGTAAGAGCTGTGCTCGTCTTATGCAGCTCTGTGTGTGTGCGTGTGTGTGGGTCTGTGTGTTTCCATTTGATGTACGGAGATCTCTCCAAACACAGCTCACTGTGTAAAGGTTTAGCTTTAGTTATCTTTTGCTATCATCATTTGCAGAGATTGATAGAGTAACCTGAAACTGTACTCAAGTAAGAGAAGCATTACTTAAAAATAATATTACAAAAGTTAAAAAGTAGTCAGGTCAAGAGATTATTCACTTCATTCATATTCATATTCAGTACTTTTTTTGCCCTTACTTGAGGAGACTATTCATTGTGATGTCTGATTTATTCGTTTATTTTAGAACTGAGCAGTTTTTTGTCAGACAGACAAAAAAATATATAAAATAATGCTCAAATTCTGGTAAAATAATAAATAAAATAAATTTAAAAAAAAATGCAAATTACGGCACAAGTCCACAAATCTCACTGTTGGCCGTTGTTGTCATGTGACTGCATGGCTACGTCTGATTGGTGGAACGGGGTCATGTGATTATTGTTGCTACGTCTTGATTGGTGAAATGGGGTCATGTGATTATCGTTGCTACGTCTAGTAGCCCAGTGTAGCGGAGTAAGAGCAGCGTCTCTTCTTCACGAATCTACTCAAGTAGAAGTAAAAACAATGGTACGGTAAAACCGCTCATAGCGATATATATATATATATTTTGAAAAGTTACTCAAGTATAATGTGTAATGGAGTAAATGTAACTCGTTACTACCCACCTCTGGTTCCGAAGTTGCCTTTATTTAATCTCCTGAGATCTCATGTTTGACATGCTAGTAGTTGTCATGGTTACAGTATTGCGTTTAATGTAAGTTGATATTTTAAAGCTTTTAAAAAAGTTTGATCCGTCGAACATGTGGTAACTAATCTAGATAATATACTGTGTATATATGAATATTATTATTATTATATAATTTTTTTTGTGAGGCCCTTGTGTCTTGAAGTGTACTGTTTATGTAGAGCTGTGTGAGAACAACCTGACACACATGAATAGGCCGTTCTGGTAGCTTTAGTGCATTTTGAATGCCAGATTAACTGTTGTGCCAGGCTGCATATTTGTAAAGGAAACTGCGTGAGGACTTCTAAAATGGGGAACACAATATTGAGTACAGTATGTAACCAGTTATACAAAAAGATGGCGAGATAGATTATCTAAATGCATTCAGTGACTAAACTGCAGCAAGTAGCTATGATTCCTGCTTCCATTTTGAGTTCAGCAGATTGTCATCTCGGGTTTTGTTTTACTTTTTCCCTGCTGTTCCCTTTACACTGAAACAATCTGCTCGCCCGATTGTTCGCATCCTTCTAGCAACAGGGAACCAGCATTAGCCAGTCTCGTGGATCTGAATGCCGCAGTGGGTTGTTTGACTGCTTAAAGCAACACAAAAACACTCTTCTTTTGCTTGTGCACCTGATTGACAATGGCTCCGGCTAGACATTTTCTCCACCGCCGGCACCAGCTCCATCCGTTGCGGAGCACGTTTTCCCCGATGAGTTAGATTGTTGTAAGCGTGAGGCTACATGCTCTTGGGAGTGTGTACGCTCAAGGACAATTTGTGCCCCTAGCATTCGCTGTAACTCTGTTGACGACGTTTGATTTCTTTGGGGCAATTTTCCCCAAGAAGCTAAAGAGACTTTTGTGCCTAAAAGACATGAAGTGATTGTTTGCACTCCTGGTAATACACGCCGTCTTCATTTTACTGATTCAAGTTTCCATATAAGAGCTTAGCAGGGAAGCTGTTGTGACATGATTACTGCCATGTTCATTGTAAACATATTGACCGTCCAGCCTATTTATTTTTCTTTCTCACACTAACTCATGCTGTGAAGGATGTGATGGATGGTGCATGTAAGAGATCAGGAAATGTTCTGCAGATCAGGATCATTATCACCCATTAATGCTTTGTGTCAAATGAGGGAACCTGAGCCGAAGGCATAGATTTTTTTTTTTTTTGCTGCACGCGTACTGACCACAGTTGCTGTTGCCTTTGTTTTGGTTGAGTGTGTGAGGCTGGGAAGCTCAGGAAGCTGCTATTTGTCAGTGTAGCGAGGCAGGCAAAGGGACCTCAAGGTACCAGGCAAAAAGTTCTCCTTGTTAGTGTGTTTCAGTCACAATCACCTCCAGGGGTCCTGGCTCAGAGGAGCTGCAGGTCGAGAGAAGAATTCGAGGCGAGGATGTTTCTATTAAACTGAAGTGTAAAAGTACTTAAGCTTTCATCTGCAATTTAGAGTATATAAACTCAACATTGATTTTGGATGATTCACGCTTCACACTGCGGCAGTGTGTTTAAATTTTCAATGGCAGTTTTTAATTCAGTGCCAGCTGCAGTGACTACTGTGTGCCTAAAAGCTTTGCGGAGACTTTTCCCGTTGGGATCGGTGGGGGCCTGAGATGATTGTGCTGATATGGTTCGTATTAATATCACAGGATTGGGGTACGTTTCCAAAATCAATAAACAGTGAATCCAATATGTCATGTTTGCATGGGAAACCGACAAAGTGATGTTTGATGCAATCATTCCAAATGTAACTCAAGTAATTCCCAGGCAGATGGGACTTTGTGTTCATTTCACAACATTTCATTATCTTTTAAAAATTCTCCCACTTTGTTGCCGACTTTGAAACAATCGGTGCGCTGTCACGACGTTTGTTTCGGCTGTTAAAAGAACTCGTCTTTCCCCTGTGGATTTTCTGACCTCTTTCTCTGCCTCCCACAGTGGCGTCGGGTGGCCAACCTCACCACGCTGTAGGCGGCCATCATGGAGGCACGGGCGTAATGAGGGAGAGGAGGACAGCTGGTGACCCCTACTGGTCCTATACAGGTGAGCTCTCATTTGTGCGCTGGCCGGAGCCCAAAGCAGAAGCGGAAATTGCTCACCTCCTCACTGCCTGGCCCATCATTTTGCTATTTTTGTCTGCTGTTTTGCCTGCAGCCCCTGTTCCCCCCCTCACTGCTGCAGCCAGAAGGCTTGATTTAGGCATTAAGTATTCATATAATAGCATACCTGTGCTGTATGTTTTCATTGCTCTTAATAACGGTAATTAAACTAATGCACTGGGGGGAGGAAAAACACAGGCATACAGCAGAGCTAGTTAATGTTCAGATTATGTGGTCGCCTGCTGTGATTAACTTCAAATAATTGCTTTCTTTAAAATGTGTTTATTTATTAGGTGTAGATCAGGCACATTTCATCGTTTGAAATGCATTAGGATATTTTTTTCTAGACATGTTAATAAAAACAAAAACAAAAAATGGTTCCATTTAGCCGTTGAGTTGATGCAGTCGTCAGCTGACCTCAGTTTGTACTGAAAAAAAAAAAGGTTTAGCACGAGTACAGTGGGCCGCGTTGTGAAAAATCCTGATTGGTTGTTATAATTGCTGTGTACATTATTGATAATATGCATGCTGTTAATGTCGAAGTAAGTGCTTCTGGATATTTAGGTTTGCCTCCGCCTCTAATTTCGCAGCCATCTACCTTAACAAATTGGAAAGATGGATGAACGTGGCGGCCTAGAGTGAACAGTCTGATGTATGCTCTAATGGATGATTCATTATGTGCACTTTTATGCCCATAAATGTTCCCGGAGTAGTGTGTATTTGCATGTGTGCGCTCGGGTGGCTGTCTTTAATGGGCGGCAGTTGAATTATAAGCTTTGGAAAAGCAGAATGTCTTTGACAATAAATGCATTTAGCAAAACATCACTATAAAACTACGTCCGTTGATATAGGATGCCAGAATGATCTCTTTGCATTTTCAAAGGCGAGTGTTTTGACTCTACAGAACAGGGATTAACATTTGACACCGTCGTCACTAAAATTAAATGTAAATTGCATTTCCTGTTTTCTCCATGCTCAAAACTAATGGAGATAAATTTCCATTTTTCTTGTCAACAAAAAACTGAGCTCTACTGTATAATATCATGGCTCATCTGTGGCACTTTAAAGGCCAAAAGTAAAAGCATTCGAGTACCTGCTGAGCACTTGAAATCAGCAGGTTTCATCCACTGTGAGCAGGATCCTGGCTTGTAATTACTCTATCAGACTTTAAAAACATGCAGTACTTTGCAATAGTCACGCTAGTTCTGCGAAAGTCATTTTTATTACTTTTATTTAAAGAGTAGGGAAATAGATTTCCACACTATTGCCCGTTATTCTGTTTTCTAAATTATGAAATCCTGGCGTTCTAAAAATAAATTGATCATGCAAGCAGAAGTGTTTTTCATGGTGTTCGGAGCAGGCAGCCAGCGCAGCCACAATGTTTCCACTGTGTGAGAGAGCGAGCTTGATGTCGTCGAAAAGCGAGGCAAGAAGCATGGCCTGTGAGTGAACGCGCACTTCTACGCAGAGCTGCCTCTGTGCCTCGCAGCCTGCAAAATAGCTCTTCCCCCCAAGTGCCTTATTACTGCACCAAATCTAGACCAAATTAGTTTCAAAGAAAAGTGGCACTATTTCTGGATTGTATACGTACGTGGCCTCAGAAATAACCAAACATTGCGACTGTCTGCACATTTATGAGTTTTGCGGTGATGTAGTTTACAGAAAGTCTTCGGAAGGAAACTGTACCTTAATGGCTGTGTTTACCGTTGTTTTCATGGACACAGTGAACAAACAAGGTTGCTGAGACAAAGAGAAACTGCAATTGGGAAAAAAAGGCAACTGACAATAATCTAAAACTAATAATTATCTGCATTGAGGGGAAATAATACAAATATAGGTAGCACCTGTTTTCTTTTAGGCAAGAATATTGTTAACTTTGTTTTTTGTGGTGTTACAGCTTGGACAAAGCTCTTTACATTGCATTTGGGTTTGATTTAAATTGATATCTGGGAGCTACAATTTTTTGCTCTACAGTCTCCTGACAAGTGATTGGCAACTTAATAACACACATCAGGGCTCATATACTACTATTTGTCCAAGGGCCAGATTTTCCTCGACAGACACTGAGGGCCTGATGATCTTGTAAAATAAAATAAAATACATATTGTATCCTTAGTAATGTACTTACTTGATATATTAATTCTTCTTCCACATTTGTTTTTGTTTTTTAGCCACCGTTATTGTTAACAAACGGATATTACCTGTGCTGCCACTAGAGGGCGATTGCGACATTTATTTGTGATTTTCGTAGTTTTACTTTTATTTGTATTTATTTGTTCACAGACTACTTTAATTTGATGGAAAGGTTAACATTTCCAACAACTAAGACCTGTTACTTTTATTCGTCATTTGTCTATTTCTGAGTTCAGTAATATTCCGACGGCCGGATGTGGCCGCGGAGCGCCGGTTGACATTCACTGGCAAATGTTATTTAGAGTTAAAACAATAAAACAACAATTATCAACAAAATAAACATCTATGTATTTGTATACAGCTCTCAGATATGGTTAAAAACAAAAATGCTCTGAGAACATGGAAAATCGGAATATGGAAAAGAATTTTGAAATGGAAAAAAAAGGACTCATACCACTGTTATGGTTTCTCTGCTGGAGGCAGAGTAAGACGTTTTTTTATTTTTTATTTTTTTTTATTTTGGCATCGGCCAGTTCTGATATGCGTATATGTTCTCTCCGAGCACTGCTTCTCATTCAGCTATACACACGCCAGTGCAAACACAGGCCTCTGTTGGCCATCAAGCCGCTCCGATGGGAAATAGGGGTTATTTGCTTTGATCGAGGGCACCTCACTGGAAGAGCTCAGGAAGGGAGGAGCAGTCAGTAAAACCGTATTTACAGGTTCCAAGGTCCAAAAACACCACCTTGCAAATAACTAACTTGGTCCCCCTGCTAGAGGAGTGCATCGCGGCTCTGGAAATGATTATACTGATGGAATATTTTGCCGGCGACGCGGCAGTTGTGGACCCTAGAATCTCACGGTTTTAGGCAAGAAAATTGTGCAAATAACGGCTAAAAAAAACGACTGGAGCTTACTTTCGGCTCAAATTTGCTTGGTATTCATGTCGCCACCGATAGTGGACTCCCACGATTAGCTAGTCGACGCAGTAAAAGAATGTTTGCTTTGGCTATCCAAGCATAATTGCGTTTTTACTATAGGTGTGGAGTCCTTTGTTGGAATCACTTAAAGCTTTATTCTCCGTAAACATCCATGAATATAGACCTTCATTATATAATGAACGGTTCTGGCTTTCTGCTTTTGTGCGATGACGAGATGAAACCCTTCTTAGATTAGACTACCATTTCATGAAACACCATTATAGCGATGCAAGCGTTTTGGCATGGGCCCTTACAATCACTTACGAGTGTTTATTTGCTGTTTAATTAAATGGCAGGAGGCTCAGAACAGTAGGGATTAGCTGAGGTGGTAAACCACAGAGAACCTGATACGTCTCCTCAGTTGATCAATTTAAGTTGTACCTGAGGGCTTAACCAATAGTCACACTCTTAATATATGGCATTTGCTGTGTGAAATGGCGCCCCTGCTCTTTTCCCCCCAAAGGTCAATGTGTATGTGCGTGTTTTTTTAAATGATGTCGGCGCTCGCGGTGTTGGATTTAACGGAGGTGGCCCAGCTCTGTTGTGCGAAACGCTGCAGGAAAGCATAAATGCGTTGTTATACTCCCCGTTGCCTTGGTCGGTAGTTTGTGCTCCAAATTGCATGGCAGCTATCGTTACACGCGCGTCTTTGATTTTAGTTCCCGATTGCCTTTCTTAGCCTTTCTTTCCAGACTCTAGCGGAGCGCAGGCCTGTCTGAATATTCATGTCAAGTTCATTTTCTAATTGAGACATCACACTTGGCTCACTCCTTTGGTCAATTAAATTTTGGGGCCATATGTGTTTTTTTTTTTTTTTACTTGACAGACTGTTGTGCATCTCGGTGAAAACAGTGCTTCAGGCTGTTTCAATACTTATATTTAGTAACCTTCCTGGATAAATATTGGCCTCGTGTAATGTGTTGTGTTTGTACAGAGTTGCACGCATGCTAAGCAAAAGGCAATTTGTGGAGGATAGGATCTTGTTTTATTTTTTTATTTGAATTAGTTCTACTTTTATATATATATCTATTGTGAGGGTGCAAAAAAATAAACATACATGGGGTTAGGGAGTCAGCTGGCATGGGTTGAGTTTTTGGACATTAATTTCTGGCCCGTGCAGACCACTAATTCCTACCAGGGAAGGCAGCTGGCTGATTGTACCGAGAAAAAGGGAAGCATTGAGGGAACACAGAAATGTCCATTACTTTGGGAAGGTAATTAGTGGCTAAGGCTGTGAATAGGGCACAGACAAGCGTGCCTTAGCAGCTAAATGGTTATTAAGGGCATTTGCTCTGTGCAAGTGAGTGTAGGAGAAAGGCACACAGCAGGGTTAGCCCGAAGCTAGAAGGTACTGGTGCAAAACAGACTTTGGCCCTTTGAGCCGTACACACAAGCGGGTAACATATAGGGGAGCAAGGCTTTCCTCCCTTCTCACTGTGTATCCAGACTGCTCTGGGAGAGAGCTGTTTGATGAGATGTGAAACACAGTCTCAGATACTGGAGCAAAAACACGAGAAAATGTTAACAATGTGGAAAGTTTCTTAAACCTCTTGCTCAGATGAGATTTTATTTTATTTTATTTTATTTTTTTCAGAAGGTCAAGTGTGGTGAGAAAATGTCATTATATGATTGCAAAGCTTATGCAGCTCTTTAAATATTTGACTTAATGGTTTGAGACGGTTATATTATTTAACCGTATTAATTCCATCAGCAGAATAAAAATGCATTCCATATTTTCCACGATGAGAAAGCGAGATAAACTCTCGGTGTGTGTGGGCTTTTTTCCTTCTTTTTTTTTTTTTTAGTGCATTAGTCCTATGCATTGTGAATGAGGCACACAGTGCAATGAAAGCTCTTATCGGCCCATGATATGTCACCTTCCTGTGTGCTTTGATTATGAACCTCAATGCAAGTAGCCTCGACACCCACACCCTGAAATCTGATTAAAAGTTATTTAAGGCATGCTGTGTGTGTGAGAGAGAGAGTGTATGTGTGTGTGTCTGTGTCTCTCTGTGTGTGTAGGCATTTTTCATAAGAGGGATGATATCATACTCACCGTAAGACTCCCACAGGAGCAGGGCTATGCATCATTCTTTCCCCTTTTTTATATCTCCGCAGGTTTACACATCATCTCTGTTAGCTTCTCCGGCTTCCTTTATCTGTAGCTTTACCTTTTTTTTTTTTTTTTTTTTTGTATTTATTTCTTGGCCAACACGCGCAGTAGTTTGCTCTCGAATGCTCTCCTGTTGATTTATTGTTCTAGTTTAATTACAGCACAACAGTTGGACCACCTAAACATGCATTTGCAGAAGCATTACGCTTGATCCCATCTAAGAGTGTGTAGAATGAAAAAGAGAAAGCAAATAAACGCCGGCGCTAGACATAGAAAAATATAAGAGATTAACGCACCAGAGATGTTTGTCGATCTTTGCATTGCGAGGTTTCGTCAAGTCTTTGCATTGCAAGTCCTTTCGGGAAGATGAAGCGATAATTCTCTGTGAAAGATTTATGTTTTTATGCTCTGATCACTGTAATAGGTTATGATTTTAGTTGGGAAGAGGGATAATTGCGCAAAATTGGGGGGAATTAAAAATGCAGCAAAGAGCACATGCTGCTGTAGCCCGAATCCTTCGATGATATAGTGGTCTACATCCACAAATTAATAGTATAGCTTAAGGCTTTGCATCTCAGTGATTCCTCACATTAATAACTCACTAATAGCTCCGTGCTTCATATAGATAGAGCTCCCACTGTCTTGTTTTTTTTTTTTTTTTTTTTTTCATGCCGCAGTTATGGATGTTTGGACGGAGGCCACCCTGACAAGCTGTTGTAGCCACTGAAAGAGCCTGCAATTGTCTGATATGTGTGGATTATATTTCCCCTCAGCCTAACTGTTTTATTCCACTTCAGTGAGGTTGCCCATGATCATTAGCAATCTTTCCACTCGTGTCTCACATAATGAAGTGAATGAAGTGTCATTTTCAATCAACTGCTATGTTGATCCAACTTAATTAGTACTTTAGAGGATACAAAACAAGATTAGGTAACTCACTGTTCTTGATTGCTAGGGCTGTTTGTTTTGCCTTTAAATTAACCCTCAGTTCCACTGCTACACACATTTTCTTTAGCTTCTTATTGTATTTCTTCACTAGTTAAGGTCCATCACATTACTGGTGTGTGGGTAATGAGCAAATGTCGCAAAAAACAAAACAAAAAACTGATCCCTCGTTCTTAAAATAAACTTGCCAATAGTTTATTCATTCTGCAGCTGTATAAATGATCTTACTATAGCTGAATCTTTATAAAGGCACATCCTAATTTGGACACCATGCCGCGGGTCTGCTCCTCTCATATCGTTAGGTGTGACATGTTAAACCCTGGGATGTAGCCTCAACGTGGCTGGGTGCTTGTGGAAGCAGTGCATTTGGTCTCTTGTGTCTTGATACCCCTACAAAGGCTTGAGGGGAAAGAGCAATGCCATGTTGTCATGGTGCCCAGCAGAAGGAGCTCTGCCTCCTGGAGGTAATGAATCGAGAGGAGGATTGCTCCCCGTAGACCTCCATGTATGAGAAGCACTTGAGTTTAAAGCAAAGCTCCCCTGACTGTACGGCCGTATGAGAGGAAAAAAGATTGGAGGGGGGTTCAGTACAGATCCAGGAACATAGTCCTCGGGGATGAACATGAAAACACAACTTTTCCCCCCGATAAAAAAGACTAACTAATAAGCTAAGATGAACTAATTTTTCCTGGAGCTTCAGAGGTCTCACTATGCCTCAACTGATGAAATCTGTTTTATTGCTAATAGTTTTACACCTTTGAGACAATAAAATAAGGGTTATTAAAGACATTGTGAGATTGGTTTTGCATCATGAATCATAATACACAAAATGCCTTTGTCCAAATTAACACACACCCAAAAAAACAATTGCTTAATTCAGTTCCCTGCCCGAGTGAAATACTTTTAATGTCGGCAGAAAATCGAAGTTGAATTAAATTTCCAATTATCATACCGTCCGATGACATTACCTTCAGCTATACTGTACGTCACAAAATGTTCCAAACAAAGTGACTGTAAGTAATCTCAATCTCAGAAGGGGCGGCCTAGTTATCCAATATTTTTGCATTACCCAGGTGGAAATGTGCATTAGGAAGTCATTATGCCTTAAACTGATTTAGCTCGGGAAAGACACTGCAGCCGCTCTTTTTTTTTATATACGTCATCCGATTGCAGTGCACGCCAGCCACTATCCACCATAAAGCTGCGGTCTGATGGCCCAACCACACGCCAATTCTTGTTGCCTGCTACACCAAGGGCCTGGGTATACTCGATCAGCGGTAGTCGGTGCCGTGTGTACACAATAGCGACACAAAAAAGCATTGTGAAGTGCCATTTTACGTCATACCAATTATATACTTAATCAACCAGTTGGAGCAGCTCTTCTCGGGATTCCGGGACTTGAGGGCAACACACACTGACAGGGCCTGACAGCCACTAAAACACCTGCATCCGTTGTTTTCTATTTATGCTTGCATGCTGGCAGCGTCTTGACAAACATCGTTGCCAAATGACACGTCAAGTGTCCAGAAAAGCAGCACATTTGTCATATTCACTCTCGGAACTGGCAATCCCAACATGAGTGCTACTTCTTTCTGTATGGGAAATTTGTGTGAACTGTAGCCATCAGTGGACGTGGTTTGTGTTGCACTTAAGAGTTGCTTTCACGTTTCCTTTGTTTGGGCTGAAGGAGCCGTGTTCTTTTACAGTGTTTGCGGAATCTGTGGACCTTCTGAACTTCGGTGCGCTCAACCAGAAACATTACTTTGCTGCCTCCCGTATCCACAGTGCTTTCTGGACTTGATTAATTTCCTCCTCCTGGGGAGAACAGTGAGAGATTCATCTGTCTTACAACCTGCATTTATAGTCACAGCCATTCCACACGATGATGGAAGCTTAACACAACATCATCTATATTCCTTGGTTCCTGCTGATGTGTTGTATCAACCTGTAGATGTACCTGCACTCATTTTCTGAGAAAATGAGAGGTGCAGGAACACTAATTATTAAAAATGAACTTTGCTGGGGCTCAAGCCGACTCATTATTCATCTTGGTTATTGCTAGCAGTTTGGATCAGCCTCCGTCTGCCAGAATTGGTCCATTTGTCTCTGTCAAGGGTGGGCCCTTGACAGATGTGCCAATATGGCTGCCGAACTTCTGTGCTGGGGGAGAGGCATCTTAATTCTCCATGATGTATCACACTGGCAGCAACCAATTTAGTAGAATTGAGCTCCAAATCATTTTACTTCCCACTGCCTCTGACAATCTGTTTCCTTTTTCTAGATGAGGTAAATATATTAAGGATGGAAATAAATTAGGGAATCCTGCTCCCTGGGCTACTACAGTATCAGTGACTTCTTGTTGGTTTGTATTGTTACACTGTCGTGTCCAGAGAACTGAGTCCTGGGTCGGCGCCACCGGGATACATGAAGCCGAAGCCCCAGTGCACAACAAATATGGCAAATGCAGCCAAATTTTCTGGTTTCCCTGTTTAGGGCAGATTGATGCGTTGCACTGACAGGTTTGTTGTGTAAACCTAATCAATTACATTTCAGGTGTCGCATGGCGTTAGTGTGCCTTGTGGCAGCATATTAGGCTTAGTTGGTGGCGCAAGTCCGACTTAATGGACGTGGACATGCTCGGCCTTCGGGGAATGCAATATTGAGGATGTGTGAGATTGCCAGCCCACAGGTTTCCTCTCTAATATGGTTATGCTGATGAGCTGGAATGAGCTAGATAGCGGCTCAGCAAATTTTTAAACTCATAATCATGACGACTCACTTGGTAATGAGTACACATCCCCCTAGAGGTGCGGAGTTAACTGTAGGGGGCGAGGCTGTAATGGTGACATAATAGCACAATTTTGGAAGACGTGCAATGCTTCCCTCGAATTATGAAATAGTTTTTGATTGATGATCATTTGCTCAAATGCTGAAAGGTGTGTTAGCATAAAATTGTCTGTAGGCCTTCACACCACTGAGTAACTGTATAGAAACGGTGGATGGTGTTTAGTACTGCATCACTTCTAGTTCACTGGCTCTCCCAGGCTTGTTAGACCGTTTATCCTGTGCTACTATCTCTAGTTACACTGCTAACTATTGATTTCTGTCTGGGTTCTAAATTATAAGGCCACTTTCCGTGCAACCATGTAGCCATTGTTGTCCCTGCTTAGCTTGCAGAACAACTGCAAGAGTAATAGCTGCTGAGAGGGTGAGCTGAGCATAGAAAGGCTATAGCTCAGAGTGGTTCAAACCTGTTTTTGTATTATTTTGAGGGCTAATGGTGCCTGTGGGCTGAGCTATATGGTGTCTTCAAAAAAAAAATGTATGCACTCAAAAGGTACGAATTGTATATTTGTAACTGAGATCATATCTGCTCTAAAATGTGCTTTCTGAATCAAAATTATTAGTGTTTAAGTAAGCTTCAGTAATACTTGTTGTATGGGAAGGGAGATACAACTGCAGCTTCAGTGACCGCTGGACATAAAATGTGCACGTAAACAGTCACCAGTCAAGTGGGATTTTAAAAAAAGGAAGAAAAAACATTTGGGAAATTTGGTGCCTACGGTTTCAAATCCTCAGTCGTGCTCCTGAGTCGGTGCAACAACACGAATGGCTTGATGTCTCCCCGTTCCGCTGTTATAAAGCAGATGATTGCCTTTTTGGGGCGTGACATGTGTCATGCAATCATCTGTAACGTGGTGTGGAATCTTCCCTTTGATTGCTATTCAGGATTCTTTGAGTGGCCTTTCCTTTATAGCGTCTTTGCTTAAACAACACTGAATGAAGCTCAGGCATCGGCACCGTGAAATTCAAAACAACTGGCACCATTATGTTTCTGCAATCTCAAAGACATTTTTGTTAATTCAGGCTGATCGAGCTTCATCTTCTCACAGGAGCAGCTCGAAGAACACTCGGGCCTGTCATCTTTTGTCTTGTGCAGTCTCATGACTCATTTAAGTGGGAGCTCATACACCTGCAAGGGATAATAAATAATGTAGCTGTATCATGAAATTATTGGGGTAGAAGCTGTTCTTTGCATTCTAAAATGTGTCTAAACCTTTTGTGCGGTGCTCAAACACCCTCACTCTTTCTTCTTTCAGTCATTTTCAGTTTCGAAAGGGCAAATCTGAAGATTATAATCCTGCAGTATGTTTGATTTGTAAAAGCCTGAGCTGAATTATGGGAAGAAATAATACCGTGCAGTTTTCAGTAAAAGGACTGTTTATCAGTTCTTTCTGTTTTTACAATAGATTATTGGCAAACAGCAGAGGAGAGAATCTGTAAAGCCAGAGGGCAAAGAGCCACTTTGCCAGTCATCCATGTGCACACCAGTGTACTTGGTATTTCAACCATTAGCTGCTTGGCTGACGTCAACAAGCTCATATTTTAATTCCACTGAGCTGGAATTAACAATAAGCTGGATTGATTTCTTAGTGCATGCGTTTTTAAGAGATGGCTGTTATAATGTTACGACATAGAGTCGGCGAGTGGGCATTGAGAATTTGGATTTGTTGATGTTGTTGTTGTTCTTCTTTTATAGCGCTTTTATTTTGTGTTTTTATGTCCATACCTAGAGACCTGCCTACGGCAACTTTAAATTTAAAATGAATTTAGCCGATCTTCCCCAGCATTCACCTCTCCTTGGGAATCAATTTTCTGCTTCTTTATGTGAGCTCCCTCCTCCCCTCTATTCTTTAATTTCCCTCCTCATCTGTCATTCCAAATGCTGGCCGCATCTCCGTTCTGAGCAGGGGGTTTGCATGTGGATGCTATGGAGGGGGAGTGAGAGACACGGACTGGATTAAGGCTTGATTTAAAATGGCTGCTCGCCGTTCTTAGCCCAACACTCGTCCGGGGGATGTGGTCATGTGCAATCTTGTGATTTGTGGCCTAATTAGCGGTTTTGGGGTACCCAAGGCTAAAAAAAACCTGCGCGTTTCTCCCCGAGTCGCCTTCAGTTCCACTTTCTTCCCTCCCTGCGTGCGCTGACTGACACGTGTACCCACATCTGCACACACGTTCTCCCACTCTTAAGCTTTAAAAATCCAAGCAAAGGATGACTGTGAAAAACCAAGTGAGTAAGCTGCAGACACAAGGCTTTAGCTGTGCAGATACAGGCTTCTCTATACTGCCAGTTTATTACGGCAGAAGCAAATAAAATAAATACATGTTTGTTTAGTTCAGGTCAGGGTGCACAGGTGCAAATCAGCAAGATAATTTGTTTACCTCTGCCAAGAAGGTTATGCTAAGATGGCCCCGAGCTGTCTGTTATGGTCCGTTACCTAACTATCTCACATTAGTGGCTGGATTAGCTGAGACCTGGCTGTGTTTAGCCAGTCTCTCCAGAAAGTTCATGCACCAAAGGAGGAAGGTACCTATTAAATGTGGAGACCCTGCGACCTCTCCTGCACAATCACCATCATACAAACTTCGGCTGTACACGGTCATTCATGTATTCATTACCCAGGAGGCTGTCGCGGTAATGGCTACCTGGGGAAATTTTTAGGACTTGGTCAAGCGTTTCATGTTTTTGCTTCGCCTCTCTTTCTAATCTCACCGGTGACTGAAAGTATTACATTCTACAAGTTATGCAACAAGCTCTTGTCACACTCATAGAAACATCTAATTCTTGGCTCTGTTGCTTTTAATTGTTATTTGGCTTTTTTTTAATCTTTCCTTTTGAACGGTGAGTCCCTGCCTTATTATGTTGGTGCACATTTATTAAGTCAGCTGGATTAATAGATGAACTATTCATTTAAAACTGGCACTTCAGGACCCAAAACTTAAAATGGCAGCTCCTGCAAAATGATATATAGACCCTGGTGGAATATATTTCCAGATAACATGTGATCTGTGGGGTCACTGCGTGGGTGGAAATCTTTCACCTCCACCTGCTGAATGTGGCTAATGGTCTGCTTAGTCCCGACCTCATACTGCAGGGTCATCCTGACGCCATGAGAGGCAGGTAAGTGAGAGGTTTCGGTTCGTCTCATAACCTCACCCCCCACCCCCTAAGAGACAGAAGCCTCCTTATGCTTGTCCTGGTTTATCACTATACCGTGACCTGCAGTCAGCTCATTCTCCTACCGCTGAGCCCCTCAGTCCCAGGAATGAGGCCCCTCTGGCAGGTATCTACCGCTGCCCCCTCTGCCCTCCCTATCTGATGGCCAGCTGCTTAATGCGAGAATAATGACACTGTTGGATCTGTTATCTTTGGGATGTGTTTGGCATTTTGAGCTATTCTAGCGGTTTGGATCCTGGGATAAGAATATCAGTCTTTCTCTAGTGCCACCACCAGACCCGAAATACCTCAGATTGGATTGATTGCGTTGGTTGAAATTTTATACAGATCTCCATGGCACCCAGCGAATGAATCCTATTGACCTCGGTGACCCCTTCCCTGACATTTCATTTAGTGCCACTAGCATCTCAAGCTTTTAACTTATTCATTGAAATATCTCCACATCCACTTGATTGATTGGTTCAAAACTGTGTGTAGACAATTGCTGATGTTCGCATTTATCTCGAAGCACCGCGATGCTAAGCAGAGCCCTGCAGAGCCACAAGGTGCCAGGTTTTGGCGTGTCAGAACCAGTTTGCGAGCCGTGTCTGACCACGTCGGAAATCAGACGTGTTTTTACCTCGTCTGAGCAGTCATGCTGGAAGGTGGCGTGTCACGGCCTGAAGTGTTTGTGAATGCCGCTTTCGGGAAGCAACAGAAATGGTCAGACACAGACTCTCCAAACCGATGTTGGAAAGATGCGAGGGGAGGGCGACTCTGGAGCTATCCAAAAAGCAGATTGGATGGAGTATAAAGCCGGCTTTAGACTCTCCACAATATGCAACAGTCGAGTTAGTCATTTGGCATGAAAATAGCTGAAGAGGCTGGGGTAGGGAAGAAGCACACAGATCTGGACCAGAAGAGGAATGTAAATGTTAAAAAGCAGCTATATACACACATCCTAATCTCATGAGCACGATGGGTGTGTTCCTCTTTGCCTTGACAGAATGTGTATTTAAAACTGACACGAGACAAAGAGAACAGCATGTATGGACCCCATTTCCTCTTATACGTAATTGGGACTGGAATGATTTAAACTAACCAGCAGGGCATTATCATCATTAAAGTTCTGCACTCTTCGCTAGTGAGTCGAGAAAGAGGTCACAGTATGCCTTCTCTAATAGTCAGGTGCTGAAGTCACAGCTTAGTGGAAGTTCCTAGAGCCAAGAGTTAATTAAACTGATGGATGAAGCTGCATGAATGGAATATTAGGGTATGACAGTTCAGAAGGAGGTGGTGACTCGGAGCGAGATAGGGTGCTCCTTTGAATAAAAGCGCAACAATAGAAATAGATGGAAAGGATGGTGTGACAAATTAGAGATGGATTCTGTTATATTTTCCGCCTTATGTGTTTGCGCGTTGGTGCGCAGACAAAGTATGCAGGACTCATTATTTGGTGTTTGCTCTGAGGACCAATACCAACATAAATGCATATAGTACAGATGGCTTCACGCATTAGTGTCTCTCCACTTCAGCCTCGGTGCTTCATCTTCATCTCCATTTGAATAACCGCAGAAATACTAATCATGCCTTAGTATAATTTTGACTGTGATTTGAATGCAATCACTATTTCTGATATTAAAATGTCCATCACATGCAGCTGCAGGACATTTCCGAGTGCTGAGGTTGGCGTCTGCGTTTCCGACAGTTAGCTGATATGAAACAGTTGCCCTTGGACAAAGCAGAGTAATGTAGCGTCACTAATCAGCGTTTCACTTTGCGGCTCCACAGACGGAATCAGTGTTCTGCTCGACAGAGTGCTCACCTCCCTCTCCTGTTTACAATTAGCAAGAGGCTTCAATACGGGGATGCAGCGTTGGATTGATGTCAATGTGCACCGATACACAGAGGGCGAAACCCTGAGAGGGAACATTCTTTTATACTGTGTGGAAAAACAACTTTTAAATGTGTGGGGGAAAACAGCTATGAAGTTGAAAGGAAGAGGCTTTTATTTACTTGGTTAGCTATGCCTGCACTCTCAAACTTAGTAATTATCCAGAAAAACACAAGGTTTGTAAAGTGAAGTAAATTTGCTGGAAGTCTGTTATGAGACGTCCCTGACATATAATATGATGCTTTTCGGTTTCAGGGACGTGAGTCATTTGAGCTGGGTGCGAATAAAAGGAAATGACTTGTTAGGCAAAGTAATGCTCGCTAAGAAGATGTGTTACTGAAACAACCGTTACTGGGAAACAAGCAACATGGTTAGCTTTATATATTACTCAGACTTCTAAGAAATCAAACTGTAGATTGTGATAAATAATTCCTTACCTTTTTTACTTTTTTTTTTTTTTTTAATTTCCCCAGAAATAAAGCCGGTTCTTGTTTATTCTCACCATGTATATTTTTTTCTCGACTGAGCCTCATAGACGCACAGTAAAGACATGTTGTGTATGTCAGGGAAAAGGCCAAAAGAGCCGCATTAGCATCTCAACCGCTTTAGCTATTTCTACATATAAAGAAATTTGCTTGTCTCCCATCACTCTCTCACTGACAGTTTGATCACTAGTGGACGTTCCAGGCTGTGGTTCCCTTGGTAACCCTTTATGCATTACCCTTATGTATATGTTTTCCGAGTGAACCGAGCAGAGCATAAAATAATTGCTAGTATATGGGTGGAGCTGGCTGTTCTTGCCGTCACTGCTTTATAATTGAAAACAATAAAATAAAATACAATCATTGACACTGCATTTTCATCAAGGTGAACTGTGTGGTATGAACCGAGACTGTGGACAGTGTGTTTCTTGTGTTTTTTGTTTTTTTTCTTGCCTGTTGTTGCTAAAAGAAATGTTCCTATCAATATCAACTCACTGAATTGCTTAGAATTCCATGATCTCTTGTCACCACGTTGTTGCTTGTCTCATCCTGTCTGCAGTACCATGCATGATTTTTCTATACCTTTAGTGCTAGATTCCATTTCACTATCATAAAAATGCAAACTGAAACTGCACGAAATATCCTCCAGACTAAAACGGTATCACCGTAGCTTTAGGCAGCTTATTTTCTGTCAAAAACCAACGATGGCTCGCTACAAATTTAGATTAAATAAATGAATCTTGTCTTTAATCTATGCATTTGAGATTTTCAGCTTGTGTTCCTGTGAGGGTCTCATTTTTTTGATATGAGCGAACACAGTAAAAAAATAAATAAATAATGAACAAATGGGTCTGCTCAGGACACAACAGATTTTATACCAAATGTTCAAATTGCCAAGCATCCTCAGTTCAAACACTGATCAGATTTAATCCAAAGCTAAGGGTCCCCGCGCACCGAGCCAGCTTCAAAGAGCCAGCGCCTGCACAGGCTGACAGATCGGTTTCTGTCACCTTCCCCTCCTGTGTCTAAGAAATTGCACAAAATATGCAAAAAATGATTTTCCTCTTGATTGCCTCTTTATTTAATCGTAGACAAATTTTCATTTAAATCATCTTAAATTAAATTAACAAAATAGTGAGCGGAATCGCAAATGAAAACCCTCCCTTTTCAACAAATGGCTAAATAACATACCGTAGTTTGGATAAAATGACTCGGTGCTACTACATACTGGCATGAAAAACAAGAATCTGAAGAGGCTAAACATGAGAGGCAATTATGTTTAACAGGGCTGCTAATTCTTGTGTATTGAGCTGCTTTGACAAGTTTGTCAGTTAAGCTAATTATTTTGTGGATATAAGAGCCGACAGATACTATAGTCTGCAGCTGTTTGATTGGGCGTGGGGAACAGTCCACCTGCTTCTTCTTCTGCAGTCACCTGTGTTGCCTGTTGCTGAACAGCAGCTGCACCGTGAGGCAGAACAAACGGGCACATGTAGAGAGAATGATGGACTAGAAACGGCGCCCATCTTGTATTTCTCCAGTGTGCTACATAAGTAAGTTGTGTAACACCCATTGTACTCAAGAATGGACGCATGCTGCTCAGAATGAGTCTAATGGGGCTTGAGGACATTATTGACATGCTCCAACTGAGTTTGGACCTATTTTCTCTCACAGAGGGTCTCACTTGGGTTTAGACATTAAATGTAGATGCTTGAAATGGTGCATTGTCTTGACTCAAATTTTTTCGCGTACCACAGTGAATTATATGTAAACAAGGCTCGGAAAAACTTTAGCCTACTTGAGCAATTAAATTAATTGGAATCAGTGTAAGGTGTTTTTTTTTTTGTTTTTTTTTACCGACCCTCCAGAGATTATTTCAGATGTGACAGCTCAGAAGCATTTGTTGGCAAGCTGGGCCTTTGCCAAATAAAAGGGGAAACTGTTAAAAGTTTTTGAATCGTAGAGGAAGCTCTTCCTCATGGGACAGAATGTATTTCTGTCCCTCTCTCTCTTTACACAAGGTCCTGGAGATTATTTTTACAGACTAGGGGATGTTGTACTTATGCAGTGGCCAACACCCAAGAACAGGAAGCCACAGTTTCTATGAAAGTCCACGAGATGGAAGCAGATAGAGCCGAGGGAAAACAATATTTTGGCTGGAGCTCATTCTGGTGGCCAATTAGACCCCAATGCCTGTATGATTTACCACTTCCTCTACCTGCTTTTATGTGTTATGGGCTGCTGTGTGGAACACAATGACCCCTGATTAAAGATTGAGCTCAGGCTCTGAGACAGCCGTGGCGCCATTCTTATCAGATGCCTACTCTCAGAACTCAGCACGACCACCTGAAATCAATGGTTGTATAGTTTCACACTGACATACCCAGACACTTCACGCATTTCAGAGTTTGATTTAAATATTGTCAGTTTTGTAGGAAGCAATTCCTACCAAGGATCCCGGGCTGAATTTACTTTTGAATAAAACATTTCATATAGGAAACTAAAACTGCTATACTACTTGTGTTGTGATACTTGATACTGGATGCATAAAGGATTTCAAAAGACTTGTTATTATTAGTTGTAAAGGACAAGGACGCTTTCAGTTCTATTTTAAATGATTAATCAACTTGGAAAGTACAGCATATTTAAAGATTTGAAGTCGGTAGCTAAATATTAAGTGGCCTTTGTCTTTCAGAGCACTTTCTGGGACATATTGTATATGTACAGAGATGAATGGGTTGTTTGTCTTTTCCTCCACCCTCTCCTGTAGACATGGGTTGGAAGCTTGGATCTTGAATGGCCTGGGAGGAGTGGGCGGAGGGGGAGTATGAGGTCGCACTGTTAATTGCGTAATGAAACATGTCTGGGTTGAGATAAAGCCTCTAAGAAAGTGTTGCGTAACCTAAAAAGCAGAACTGATTCAAGTTTGATAAAATGTCCAGTCAGACAATATAGGGCAGTGATACGTTTTTCACCATTTTAGCTGCGCGCTCAAGCACACTGGGATGAAATTTAACAGGCACCCTTAGGGTTTAAGTGTTGACTTTTTCAGCTTGAAGGATAGTTGAGTGTGCCTGTACTGGGTGAACTGCGTTGGTAGCTCTTTGTGTTAATAATCCACCAAATTAAGGACAGAGAAGTAGAACAATGGCTGTAATTGAACAGGCTGACAACCAAAGATTTTTATGGGCAAGCAGCTGAGTGCTCTTGACTGGCCAAGTCCTTTGACCCAAATCCAAATGAGCATGCATTTCACATGCTGATAACCAGACGGAAGGCAAAAAGCCAATGAGACAAGTAAGAAGTGAAGATGGCTGTTGTGCAGGTCTGCAAATCATCACCAGGGAGGATATCGAGTGTCGTCTGATGGGCTGTAGGCTTCAGTATTTGCAACCAAATATGAAAAACGATCCCTTAATTTATGCTGTGTCCAATTACTTCCTGTACCTAAGTGCACAGGTCTGGTGCAAAAAGACTACATTCCAACATAACACCCTTTAAACTGAGTCAGCCCTTTAATCTTATAAGTAAATGCAAATTGTTGCTACCATGGCCTGCAGATAGAGACAGACAAACCTCCATGATATCATCTGTAACAGTGGTGTCAAACTCATTTTAGTTCAGGTGCCACATACAGTCCAGTTTGATCTCAACCTGGACAACTCCAGATTTGTTTCACGTTGTTTTAGTGCAAAGAAGTACAAGCACATTATAAAAAAAAATTACATTTAATGATTTATCCTTTTACAAACATTTTATGAACAACCTGAATGTTCTTTGTTTGGCCCCTAGTGGACAAATTAAGAACAGCAGTTACTTTTACTGAAAAATTACAATTAGTGTTTTCTACGTAATCTTAGCACTTTGCAAATTCATCCCATGGCAAAATTGGAGCCTCATGCGGGCCGTGTTTGACACCTATGATGGACAATAATGCATATATTTAATATATGCATTATTGTACTTATATTATACCTTAATATATTTAAATCATAATGCAATTAAAAGGTGAGTTATTTGAAAAAGAAATCCTCATGAATGGGCACATTGTCTAGAAGAATCTATTTTGTACGACGCTGCAAACATTATCTTCTACTGTAAAAGTGGCCATCTTAACATGGAGGCCTATCGGGGTTGATTGGCTTTTTGAAGCCATCCTCAAGTGGCCGTTTGAGGGACTGCAGGCGCCTCCGCTTTGGCCTGATTTTTCAGACCCTGAGGTTGTTGCTCGGTTACTTCCCTCTTTGAAGAGAAGCTCAAAGGGGAGACTTTCATCCAGTCACTGGATAGCTCCACTATGTCTAATAAAGATGCTGCTTGGTCGAAAAGTTACTGGTGAATTCTCAGATTTTTTTATTTATTTATTTTTTTTATTTTGCACACTACTTGAAGGACTTGCTCTAACTTAGTTTCTTCTGGAGAACTCCTGCAATTTCACGGAGCTTTCAAGGAATCAAATAAAATCAACATTAACTTGTCACTTTGTTTGACAAACAAGCCAAGTCTCTAGATTATATTCTTTATAGCACAACACACTTATTTTCACAGCAAACTGGCAACGCAAAAGCTGCTCACTTCAAGGCAAATGAGAATCTAGTGACGGTGGTGGTAGGTGCATGAGCACTCGTACCCGTCAGTTAGTTTCAGTTCCTCTAACTTATCACAGCATGATAATGATACCTTACAAAAAACGGATTCTAAAGTATTTATCCAACTGCTGCTGTGTCTGGACTTTTCTTTTCACTTATAGTATATCTGTAATAAACTTTTGTGAACATGGGAGGGGGGGACAGTATGTTGAGGTAACGAGGGTCAACACTGTTGCCGGCTCAATGAAATCCTGCCAATAATAGGTGATTTGCAAGACCCCTTTTTAGAGAATGTGCTCTTGTAAAGCACAGGTTGTAGTCCTTGTCTATGTATAACTTTAGCTACTTCCCAGTGAAAATAGTTGGCCAAATGCTCTGGATTTGTGAACAGGCTTTAACAAAGCCCCCAACTCTCATATTTCCATGTTATGGCCTCATCACTTTCTGGGTTGTGATTATTAACTTCTCCGGAGATAAGACATTTAACCTACAGTTCTCTCTTTGGAACATTTGGCTTCGGTCCTGCTAATTGGTCATTAGATTGCCATGAAATGCTTGAGAGAAACTGCTTACAGAATAAAAGATTTTTTCTTGACACAGGTTTGCTTTATCGCCTTTTATTGAGATGACCATTCTGGCTGATCCTATTTGGTCGAGTCACGGAGGCTTGTTCCAATTTCTGACTGTTTTGAAGAGAGCAAATCTTGTGAGAAAAGTCAAGTAAATCCGAAAGCACTCGGTGTCTAATTCAGTGGCGGAGAGCTTGTTTGTGCTTGAGGACTGTTTTACTGTACAAGAAATTAATTTGGCCTACAACCTCCATGTCGGATAGCGGAGTAAAGCCTTTGATTAAGTCTGCTAGAAGCACAGTGGTGACTTTGGATGTAGTTGTAGGGGATGATAGATAAACGCAGATCTTCCAGACGAATAAAACAGATTAATATCTGTGTGAAGTACCACTTCGGGGTCACCCCAGGAAACAGTCGTATGCCTGGAAATCTGGCTCATAATTTAAACTTAAAGGACAGAATCGGTTAACAAAACTTACAGTGTGTCTTATCATATCAGTCGTCACCGAACTCCAAAGTAACTGTCTCCCCGTTATATAAAAACCAATTTGAACTTATGTAACACGGGTCATTAAGGGACTTTGCAGCATTGGCAAAAAAAGAGTACAACTTCAAAACGACTCTAGAGCACTTTTATTTTGATAGTTGAGATAGCAAGAGATTAATGATGATCCATAGGTTCTGATGATTCATTGGGTCTGGTCCGCTTTTTTATGTTACTTTGGCTTTGACATTAAACTTGGGGTGAAAGTAGTTATCTTATCTGGACCCCCTGCCAGCTATCTCCTGGAATAGCAAGACCTTTAATCACCTGCCACAGTTGGTGTCTGCAGGAACTTCAAGAAAGCTGATACTGTAGTTCCTCTGGACAGAATGATGGAAAATAAGAACAGAGAGTCGTTATCGTGCTCATCAAAACGTGGAGGTCCTCCTGTAGTTCGGAAATTGGGGAAGGTATTGATTGAAAGATAGGAGTGTGTAAATAAAATGGCCTTATCATACATGGCGACGGACTGACCCAGCTTTAGTACGCCTGAAAATTGTCACCATTTCCCAATGAATTGCTAAATGCTACCCTATACACTACACATGGACGGTTTGTACTTAGTCAAAGCACCGAATACTGTCATCGACCTTAATGATCACTTTGAGCGCAGTGGTTCCTCTGCACTGTTTGTGTTGACAAGACATCCGCCTGATATCTGCAGACAGCTGGCTAGCTAGTGTTAGCGACGCAGCAGTGACAGACAGAATAAAAGAGAATCCAGACGCCGTTCGCCCGACTTCGCTGCCTTCATATCTTGTAGACATATCTTGAATAATATCTCGTCAACAAGCACAAACAGAGCTCAGATCAGTGTGCGGAGTCCTCTTTTCCCGTCTGTCCGCCTCGTAACTGTAATCTTGGGATTGACTAAGGCGTAGTCAGAGTAATTTAGGCCCCTATCATCCACATTTCACTTTCACTGTCACTTAAATAAACCTTGCGTGCGCGTTGTAATACCTCAGTTTCCACAGAAAAGGCATTTTGCGAATATTTACTAAATGCACACGCTGCCTTTTTGATAGAGATACAAACGGAATATCAAACACAAAGATTAAGGCTCTCTGGATTTTCAAAATGCTGAAAATACAAATCGCAAATGCTCCAAGAATCATCTAGTAAAGAAAAGTCCTTCAACCGTAGAGTCAGTTTATGTTGGCATACAGTTTTTGAATAACCATTCTGTCAGCCGAAGGGAGACTGGTTAAAATTGACTTTTATTTCATACGCACATCAACACCTTCATAGCTCAGCTGGATGTTATGTACTAATTGTAGTAATTAACCAATGCGCGTGCAATGTCTCCTACTTTATCGGTAATGTGTTTAGGCAGCTCCTTTGGCCCACATGTGGCAGCAGCTATGCTATGTGATCCCGTTCTGTCCAACCGCTTTTTACATCCCTGTCTGACTGGTTCAGAGACTGAATATTCTCCAGGAAAAGACACATTTGGTCACATTTTTTTCCCCATCCTGACACTACTTTTAGTGTATTCTTGTTTGTCAAGCAGACAATCACATATTCTTATTTATAGAGGCACACATAACAACTTTAAATATATTCTCCCTTGACATGCAATGCTGTGTTCAGAACTAATAAACCAAATTCTGCATATTGAACTAATCTAGAGACATAAGTGCATCTTGAAAAAAACACCTAAAATAAGCCACTTTAATACCACGGGTGAAATGAGTAACAGCGATCACCTGGTTACAACACTGTGCTGGGAATCTTGGGTCCTCACATTCATGTTGACGTTGTTTTGACACACACTACCCAACTAAACATTGCAGAAGATGAACAGACAATATCTCCAGGAACCCCACATAAAGCCTAGGGCAATGACTTGGCTGCAAACCTCTCCACATCTCGACTGAACGTACACCGCTACAAGCTCAATCCACAAAGGCCTCACCCCGCAATCCACAGGACCCAAAGGATCCGCTGCCAACATCACAGAGTTAGATAAGTGATTTTCACGCTGTGGCTGATTGGTGTAGTTTGCAATTGAAAACACCTTAATTAGTCTAATCACTTGCTTACTGCACTTCTTTTTTATCCATATTTTACCGGTGGTTTTGGAGGTCACAAGCAAGGAATGCTTTTAGCATACCTCCAGGCTTTGCCTTTGAGTACAACGTGACAGTATTTCAAAAATAAAAAAAATCCCTTTTCACATCACAATATTGTACGCATCCAACTAATGCTCTGCAAAGCATTGTAATTTTGTGATTAAATTCAAACATTCCCTTCTCAAAATGACAGCCTCTTCATTTGCTCGTGTAAATTCTGCGACCAGTCCTTGATTGCAGTTCTTGCTGTTGCACTCCTTCATTAATGCAACTCAGTGGAATTTGATTATAGATCACCACCGAGTACCGATGCTGTATGCTTCCATGTACCAGTTGTATTAAATAATGTGCATATTCAAGAGAAAAGAAAATTATGTCTTTTTGCAGTTCCAATAAATTATAAACTAGCTTAAAGAAACCTGGTCCTCCTCCTTGTTGGAAATGAACTTTTCACTCCTGTATTCAGCAGACAGACTATTGTGACTTTTATTAGCTTTTTCGGGCTTTATCATTCTCATTGTTGTGCCATTGTCACTGCAGCACTGTGAATAAAGACATTATTTTTGGTGTACTTGCTTCCCCTTTACCTCTTTGTTCATCACTGAACTGACAAGGTCAAACAAATTCACATTTAATTTGGTGAAGTGTAACCGAAAACTCTCTCATGCATCACTCTCTGTGTACCCCGCGGTGACCCCCAGATGCCTTTTTCTTTTTCTTTTTTTTTCTTTTTTTATTCTTGCAAACTGCTCAAATATGTCAAGTACTTGTTCCTTCAGATCTCACTCAGAGAAATGGATATTGGTCAACGTTAAGAAAAGGGGTTTAAAAGCACGGAAGCGGACCGCAATTATTTCTTGGTTTCATAATTCCTGGGTTGAAATTATTCACTGTTCTTCATCGCGTATTTCCCTACTCCTCTTTGAAGCCTGCTGACGCCCACTGAGGGCATTATGGTTTTTACCTTCATGGTTCACTGATAATTGAGTCGTCTTATGTAGATTGGCCAGCAAAGAAATCTGACAAGAAACCCCTTTGAAAGCACAGTTTCTTATGAATACAAAATCACAGATGGGAGATGGAAATCTAATTGTTGCAACTGATGATTCACTTTCATAAACACCCTTTCATTTATCCGGAGGTTTTCCCTCTATATACATCCGTGAACAAACTTCCTCGCAGCAACAAGTTTTGTCGCGTTTCACTTGTTGAGCAGTAAAAGGAGCTCTGTCCTTGACTGAACTGTCGTTTAATCACGCACTTCACTCTGGTGTAACACTTTGTAGTTTTGGCAGCATGACCCCATTTAGTCTCGGGAACAGTCAGTCACCGAAATTGTCTGTCCCAGTTTTGCCAGGACGAGTTTCCTCACTTTGATTGGAGTTGCATGAAGCCTGATACAGTTTCAAATATATTCCAACTCATTTACAGTCTGTAGTTACGGCAGATCCCTCCTCTGTTCCTTTTCTTTTTCGTGTTGGTTTCTGTCTTAAAATCACACCCAGAAACCAACATAGAAAATAAAAGTGTTAGACTGAGCCTCGCTCTAAGTATTCATGAATCCAAGAAACCAAGAAATGACAATTGTAGACCGTCCCTCGTTGCTTATGCTCGCCGCAGTGGGAACCCGTATCTTTATTGTTAAACATTCACAATCAGCATAGTTCAATAAAATGACTCTGCTTTCTTCTTCCGTCAGTTGCTTCAGCTACGCTCTGAGCTCTCTCCCTTTTCTTCGTCACATCCAAGCCATTAGGTCACAGAGCTGCCAGGAAGCATGTAAAGAGATCTGCACCACACAGTGACAGTGGAACGAAGGGATAAAGTCTGTCAGTTTGTTTTGTGAAAAGGAGCTCCGGGTTTGCAGTTTATTGAGGATAGGACTATAATGTGCTCGCGTTGCAACAGACTAATACTGTGGACTTGCCACGCCTTTAGTTCATTTAGAAGATGTATGCCTGGAATGCTCTCCACATACACCATAAAGGCCATACGATGTTAGGTTATACTGCTGCGTGTATGATAATAATAAAATGCTTGATTGAATTTGCCAATTTTCTTAGAAAATGGGGATGAAGAAAACTATTATATGTATACTAGTATGTAATGTATCAGCTGACTCTGCGGTTTTGTTCTGTCGGCTGGTTGATGATGCCTCACATTGGACTAGACTAGTTTGTGTATTTATATTTAATAGCTGCTAAACTTACACCGATCATAACATTAAAACCACCGTCAGGAGTAAATAACATTGACCATCTTGTGACAACTCAGTGTTCTGCTGGGAAACTTTTGGACCTGGCATTCATAGCAACGCCACTCCTTGATGGCAGCAGCCATCCCCTGCAGGATGCAGCCTGACACAGACACACACACACAAACGGTTCAGGAAACAACTAAAAACAAAAAAGGTGCTGACCTGAACTCCAAATTCACTAGATCCCAAACGGAGCAAGTATCTGCGGGATGCACTAGAACAAGCCTGATCCACAGAGGCCCCTCCCTTCAACGCGTAGGACCCAAAGGCCCCCTCTAACAACATTCTGTTGCCAGACACAACAGGACGCCCTCAGAAGGCCCATCCCCATTCTCTGATGAGTCATAACACAAGGGAGACCTACACAATATTAGGAAGGTGGTCATAATGTTATGCATGGTATTATACTCTTATAAGCTTCAACTGTACCATTTTTGTTTCTTAATAATTAATTGCTAATATGGTGATTTCCTGGATGTATCTGAGAGACCTGGTTCCCGCATTACAAGATGGCGGCTCGTTCATTTGAGAGAAACCTGTTCAGTGCGTAGGCCAATAAAGGTTCCTGGATGTTCCACGCACTTCAACAAATGTAGGCCCACATTAGTGTCCTTCACAATCGAGTAGATGTAAATGGCGTGGTCTGTTGACATTCCTGCTGGACTTGCAGTGGGTTGCCCACTGGTATGAACGGGCAGGAATAAAATAATCATAAAGCTTTACCAGACTTTCAGACAGTTTATAGCTTAGAAATCACCATCATTTAAGTGCTCGCCACTTAGTGAAGGTAGGAGTTATAGTAACATGGGTTGGCTGCTGTGCTCGGGTGATATAGGTGAATAATAAGCCTGCTGAAAATCATTATTATTATTATTAATATTATTATTAAGAAAGCTGTCCTCCTGACATTTTATTGTTTGTCCATTAAAATTCATCATTAAACTGACAATCTTTTACTGCAAACAGCATGATAAATGGCTCTCTACATTACTATAATTATGACGATTGGGACGTTTTCAGTGGGGGATTTGGCCTGTATAATGTGTCCAAATCATTTTTTTTTTAAATATCAAAAACATATAATTCATGGGTGCCAAACATAATTCCAGGCAGGTTCAAAAATAAAATTTGTTATCGGCTGAATTTTGTTTTCATACCTCTGACTCATCATGAGAAGCTACTCTCCAGAGTATTTATTTTTTTATATTTTTTATTTTTTTGCAAACCATTTAAGTTGGGATGAAAAAGCCGAAAATCAAGAGTACCTTAAATTGTTTAAGATGATCCATTGCTGCACAGAGCAACCCGACACGCAATCATGACAAGTAGTGTAATGGCAGAACAAAGTTCCACCAAGATATGAGGCAGTAAGATGTAGTTGACTCTTGGGTTATAATTTAGTTTTCTCTTCCAAGTAAATTTGATTAACCCGGCATTTTGTTTTCAATCCGAATGATCCTCTGACCGCTTGTACTCAGTGCCACGTCGGTCCTATTTTTAGTACGTGTTGCTGTGTTCTGCAGTCTCATGCGGCTCTGTGGAGGTAAACCATTATCTGAAAACGACGTGAAAATGAAATGGGTTCCTTTTACTCTGCTGTAATTGCAACAGTTTTCTCTTCTTTTTTTTCTTTTCTTTTTTTGTTTTGCATTACTCGATGATGTGGGAAACAAGATCTGTCATTTGCTTGTCAGCCGCTGACTGATGACCGACTAAGGTGACCGTTCTGGCCTGTCTAAACATTGTACATGCCTTGAGCTCATCAGTTGTCTAACCTGGACATTTGATACTCCCGAGCGCTGCAGCGTGTGCGACTCCACCATCTGGAGTGTTATCAGCATATTGAAACTGACAGCAGGAATGTTGTTCAGAACGTTATCCGATGCTTTCACTGAAGGGATTCTGCGGCATGCACGGGGCTTTGATCTTTCTTGCCACTTCTCCATACTCTATACAACTGGTGTGAGTCTCTTGAGCGCTGATACCGCGGCTTTCTATCTGCTGGCCGCGATGTCTTGTCAGTGCTACCCATACATATGGACTGATCAGCGTAGATTTTTTGCAAGGGCTGGTGTGCCAATTCTGGGAGGTCTGCCAGCCGGGATACAGCATGAATGCTCTCCCTGCTAGGGACAAAACGGAAATGACAAGGCAATCGCCATTCTGTCAGCATTGCCATGGTAGCAGAGGCACGGCTGTTTATCCCAAGGTTAATGGGATGACGCCTGGAACTGAAAGTGCCAGATTGAGAGAAACATGTGCCTGTTTTACTTAAAACAAGTAGATAGCGGAGAGTGGCGTCGCATCACACAGAGGTGAGGGCGGAGCGGCTCGGATTAACAAAACGAACGAAGATAAATGTTGCGAAACGCCTCTACTTCTGCCGTAGATTATAAATAACCCAACGGCGGCGCAGATTTCTGTAAAATCCGGGTGTGGATGTGATGTTTCATTCTCAAACCTGTGCTGCCACTGATTGAAATGCATTAAAGGGTGTGAGAATCATTCCCCTTCCATCCGGCATATGCATAGTTTAGCAATTCATAAGGAGAAACCTGAAAAATAAACTATAATGCAAAATGTTGCGGAGGCCGATAAAAGCAATCTTCAGCGAGAACAAGGTTTTTTTTTTCTTTTTTTACTCCAAAAAATAAATGTGAGCACATTAGCATTAGACCTGCAACAATCCCTATAGCTTTAACTTTAGACACTTTCAGTATGTTTTGTGCTGACAGCTCTGTGACTGTTTGTCGCTTTCCAACGTGTCTGCTGCCACATTTGCTAAGCTGCTCAGAGGTGACACGGTGTCTGTTTCATTAATATTAATATGTGAGCAGTTATTGTAAACAATATGCACATATAAATTGCAATGTTGTGTGAATCTTTCAAGGACACCGGGCCACGCAAATGAGGCACTTGTCACTCATCTCTCGCAATTAGAAGCCGTCTCTTGCTACAGTAAACAGCTGACCAGATGAATCAGACTCCGATGTTTATTTAGACACTTCCTTCCTACTGTTTTTCCGCGAGCGTACACATCTGATTCCCACTGTAAAGCAAGTTAAATTTGCTCCGCAGTAATCACATCTTTGCACTGGGAAATTATACACAAAGAACAAATAGCAGGGTAGTGGTATACATGCATAAGGGAAACAAGAAGCCAAGTAATCATAAGTCATCTTTATTATCTTTAGGTTAAAAATAATTTTAAATTAGCGCCTCCGCTGTTATGATCCTGCTTTGATTTGCTATTCATTACAGTGAATGTGATTTGTATTTTATGCTACGCTGACACATTTCAAATAACGCCATACCATGTAATCACATCTGCGAGCTACCGCGCGCAATTACAGTGTGCTACTGCTGGGTATTCACTCATTCAACAGCTAGGTATTATCAAGATTCTAATTAGTCGTAGCTGTTGCAGAATTAGAGGGCATTTATTTTATTTTTCAGCTCTCCAACCAAATTGAAACATCCATATTCGCAGTCATGACCACAGCCGCCACCTGTATTAGCCTGATAATCTGTCTGAACTGCCATTTTGTTTCGCTTCATTCGCTCGCTCTTGATTCCTGGAACGAAGCACACAGCGAGCGGTGGCTCGCAGATGTTGAACCGGGCTTCGCTGCCGCTACAGTCGGTGGCGACTGATAAATCCTGTTGAATAATGAGATATTCCTTGATGTGGAGCCGTCGAAATCATAGCAATTTGTTCATTTATGTCAGTTACCTGACGGCACGCTTGGAGGTTTTCAGGAGAATAAACGCAGCCGGGAGCGCGAGGCGAGGGGAGTTGAAAATGCAGTTTGTAGTGTTTTGGGATAAATCAATCCATCGCATTTTAGAACATGTACTTATTTTTAATTTCTTCACCTCAGCCTTATAGAGAGGCGAGGCTGCAGTGGAAAAGGCTTAGCCATTAGGATTATAGTCAGTCTGATGGATGGCAATGAGACAGATTAATCGGCTGCTGTGCAACCCTCACTTATCTGATTTTAGCACTGCTCCTCCCTTTCTGTTCTTGAGAGGCAGAATTATTTCTCCAGCAGTAAATGGGATGTAATGTGTGCTTGAATGGAAAATTAGCAAACGATTACAGTTTTTTTTTTTTTTTTCTTTTGCACTTTGCTCCACTTGAAGTGACCATCTTGGTGGGTTAAGTGCACTCTGCCTGTTACTGTATATCATGTGTTTAAATGTGATCGTGTTTGTTCGACGGTCTCATCTCCGGTCTTGGATGCCGGCAATAATTGTAGGTCTTGCTCTTAAGAAATATGTCATATCAAGTTTTTGCGAAACCCCACATATCTCAGTTGCATCCTGAATGTGTTTTTTATTTATTTATTTTTTTTGCAGTGTGCCACAATTCACTCAAGGAGAAAGAGCAAAGCAAGAAGCTGGAGGCTGAAATTGCCCACTGGAGAACCGGAATAGTTTTCAGTGTTTTTTTTTTTTTTTATTGTTGGTAGCCCTCATAACACACTTAGTCAGTTAGGGAAATGGTTCAAAGCAGCTGGAGGCATTGTACTTCAGACAGCTCTGCCAGAGAGAATATATATTTCCTGCAAACACAAATGGGATAGAAGTAAGTCATAACCAATTGTACAGCTGCCTCAAGTGTGTGCTACTTGATCAACTGTATTCCCCATAACGGTGTACACAAGTAACTCAGCGCAGTTTCCGCCCGAGCCCCCGGAGTTAGTCAAAGAAATATTCAGAGGCGTCGACGGAAAATTAATAGAATCGTGGATGAACTTGCATAGCGCGTCTCACGAGTGCCATCACGCTGATTGAGGCAGATAGCGATGCAGAAATGTGTCTGTTTAAAAGAATACAATAAAATCTAATGGCGGAGTTATGTGTTTCTTTTTATATAAACACACTCTTGTTAAGGGGTCATTAGAGTTTTGTTATGGCTTCTTTGGATTATTTTATCCAAAGACTTTTAATAGCTTTTTTTTTTTTTTTTTTTCTTTAACCTGTTATGTGACTTTTTTTTCCTCCAGCTCCATCGTACTGATAACACTGTAGATCCACGCCAAGGCCGCCCTTAGTAGCAGTGTTTTGTTTCTTTGTTGGCATCAGAAGAGAGTTCACCTTTTGAATCGGGAGCTGAAGATGTTCATTTGGACTTCTGGAAATTTGCATTTGGACTGCCAAGGTTACGGCTCTCCTGTCAGCCGGCGCGCATCAAATAGATAACAGCTGCAAATCTTTTTTTTTTTTTTTTTTTTTTTTTTTATGCGCACAGGCTTTACAGATTGGGCGCATAACACTTTTATTTGATCACGGTAAACATCTGTTCCATTTTGTGTAAATCCTCTCTGCGTGTATGATTGGCAAGCGGCTTTCACGTGCCTTATAGTATTAGTGTTTGACTCACAATGGGCTCTATTCCAGGGTATGAAATACTGGGGGTTGTACCATCACAAACATCTACGGTCATGACTGACACATTTAATCCTGCTTGATAATGCAGATATTAGTTAGAAATGCAGCCTCAAATCCATTTTAACCTTCGTAATCTCTCGGGTGGTGTTTTGAGGACAGCATTGTCATTTGAGTCACCGGACAAATCCGAGACGCCTCCTCGTTGGTTTTATAGTGTCTAGTGCACTCTTCTGAACCCAGAAACATATTCACGGGAATGATTGATTAAAAGATTCTTGTTTGTGCGTCTGGACGCCCCGCGGCGTGCGTGTTTGCGGTTGTACTGGGCTTGATGTGGTGCAACACGGAATATTTCAGAATAATCCAGCATCACGCTGTCTTTTTTGAGGGACTTGAGCGAAGTGCGTTTGGCTGCAAGGTGTTTATACATAGCGGGACGTAAAGCCACCCCCCCCCCCCCCGATACAGGGTGTTTTAGTAAAGAGGAGTCCTCACATCTTTTTTCACGAACCAAAGTTGCCCTATATCTGTAGGGAATGGGATCATGAATATTGTGTTAACCCAGAAAAGTTAAAATCCATGCATGCTTCCTTGTTCCCCTGATCTTTCAGCTTTTGTTGTTGCATTGGCCAATTGTACCCGGGAAGAGATCAAGGGGACCCCTGTCGGTTGTGGATTATTTCTTTGTAGAAGCGCCACTGTAGGGGATGGAGGATTAAAAGAGCAGGCAGAGGATGGGGATCATACAGGAAGTTAGTTTGCAGCTGCACGCGAAATGTTAACGTGGAGTTGCTTCTGTTCAATTGTCTTTTTTATTGTTTTTTTTGTTTTTTTTAAACATATCACGAAGCACATTAGCTCTGTACCCATTTTAGGCTCTGTTTCAGTTGGTGTGGCGCTGCAGGAACACGCTTCATTAAGATATCTGTATCATATATGGACAATTAACACCGGAATTGTCTGAGCCCAGATGATGAATTCTCATTGTGTTTACATGTTTTCCCAGCTGCGGGGAGGTGAGGCGGGGAGATTTAGAGGGCACCGCAGCTGAATGAATGTGAAAGAATTATTGTCTCCTCTTCTCTCCATTTCAGCATATTGATATATTGTTGCTGCGGTAGCAATAATATTGTCAGTGTTCATAATTTTATGTGTGGTGGAGCCAGTATGCTTAGATAAAAGCGATTTCTGGGGGACAGTCAGCGTTCTGCGTAGTTTACATCTCGTATCTTCTGTTTCTGCAGGGAGCCACGGGCCTCGAGGCTGGGCAGCCTTATACCCAGAATGTGCTGCAAAGAACCAATCACCTGTGGACATTGCAGATGAGCAAGCGCGGGTGTCGGAGGAGTACCAGGAGCTGGTGCTTGACAAGTTCACCACCGAGTCCTCCAACCAGACCACCATGAAAAACACTGGAAAGACAGGTTTGCCTCCTAAATTTATCTTTCTTTCTTTTCTATTTTTTTTTTTTCTTGTTGGGTCTGAAGACCCCATTAAAAACGCAGTAGGATAATGACTTTCGGTGATCATTAATTTCAAATGATACCATGAGGAGAAGGGCTTGTGCAATATGGTAACATGATGATAATGTAATGTTCGACAGCATTCATTTGTCATTCGCCACAGCTTGAGATAGCTATTCCTTTAACACATTTTACCTCTGGTTGTATTTGATCATTGCAGGGGTGCTGCAGTTTTTCAGCAGGGGAAAAAAAAAAGTCATCATGAATGCGTCATGCCAATACGATGATATACTGCAAGAAATATACATTAGTCGTTGCCACACAGCGCGGCTTGAGAGAGCTTTCCCTTTTAATACATTTACCTCCGGTTGTTAGTCCACTGCTGCAGTTGTTCCCAGGAAAAACAATCATCATCAAAGCCTGATGGCAATATTAGATTTGCATGTTTTTTATTCACTTTGATGAAGTATTTTCATTTTACATGTATTTAACTCACTGGATTAGCTATAAAAACATCCCATGTGGCACCATTATCTACATTATCATCTACATTGTATTTCAGTATTCTACTATATACCTTATTGTCATATATAAATAATCTAATTCACAACAATAGACAAACACAGTCTGCTTAAACTAATACCGCACAAAAAGTGATATGTTTTCTTGTTTTTAATAGAACACAACGTGTAAACATTCACAGTGCAGGGTGGAAAAAGTATGTGAATGTTCGGATTAAATAACTGGTTGACCCTCCTTTGGCAGCAATAACCTCAATCAAACGTTTCCTGTAGCTGCAGATCCGACCTGCACAAAGTTTAGGAGGAATCTTGGACCATTCCTCTTTACAAACTGTTTCAGTTCAGCAATATTCTTGGGATGTCTGGTGTGAATCACTCTCTTGATGTCATGCCACAGCGTCTCAATCGGAGACGGAGAGGTCAGGGCCGTGAATGGGCCACTCCAGAAGGCGTATTTTCTCCTGTTGAAGCCATTCTGTTGTTGATTTACTTCTACGCTTTGGGTCGTTGTCGAGTTGCATCACCCATCCTCCGTTGAGCTTCGGGTTGGCGGACAGATGGTCTTAAGTTTTCCAACAAAACGTCTTGATAAACTTGGGAATTCATATTTCCGTGGATGACAGCAATCCGTCCAGGCCCTGAGGCAGCAAAGCAGACCCAAACCACGATGCACCCTCCACCGTATTTCACAGGTGGGACGAGGTTTTGATGTTGGTGTGCAGTTCCTTCCAAACAGCTCAATTTCAGTTTTATCTGTCCAAAGAATATTTTACTAGTAGTGCTGTGGAACATGCAGGTGCTCTTTTACAAACTTCAGACGTGTGGCAGAGTTTTTTTTTGAACAGCAGTGGCTTCCTCTGTGGTGTCCATTCTTGTTAGATTTTTTTCTTATTGTAGATTTGTCAACAAAAATGTTGGCATGTGCCAGAGATTTCTGTGAGCCTTTGGCTGACGCTCTGTGATCCTTCTTCACCTCACTGAGCATTCTGCCTTGTGCTCTCGCAGTCATCTTTACAGGATGACCACGCCTGGTGAGAGTAGCGTTGTTGAACTTTCTGCATTTGTAAACAATCTGTGTTACCATGGACACATGAGCTTTTAGAGATACTTTTGTAACCCTTCCCATCCTCATGCAAATCAACAATTCTTGATCGTAGGTCTTCTGAGAGCTCTTCTATGCGAGGCATGGTTCGCATCGGGCAGTGCCTCTTGAGAACAGAAACTGGTGTTTCTTTTTTATAGGGCAGAGCAGCTTTAACCAACACCTCTGATCTCATCACATTGATTGGACGCCAGGTTGGCGGACTCCTGGCTCCAGCGTTGTTTACTTGTTTTGTTCAAGAAAATCATGAAAACATATACATTTTTGTGCAGCATTAGTTTAAGCACTTAGATGAAGAACACATTTTATGACCGATTTATGCGGAAATCCAAGTAACCCCAAAGGGTTCACATACTCTTTCTTGCAACTGTATATATATATATATATAATGTAAATATATAATTTGATGCACGATTTACACGTTCTGTAATAATGACCTTGGCTCACAGTGTAGAAATCAGGGACTGATCAAAGCTATGGAAAGCAAGCAGAATCTGAAGTGCAGTCATAGTAAATCATTTTACCTTGCAGGGAGCAGTGTCCAATCTTTCAAAAATCCTTAAAGAAGAAGAAGACAGTAACAACCGATCATAAATGGATAAAGAAACGGGTGTTTTGAACAGCAATTTCAGCTTTAAAGCCCCGGCAGATGGTTCCCTCAGCAAGAACTAAGTTATCTGCATTATCGTCAATGTGAACTGAGTTACCACCGGCTCAAGAACGCTGCAATAGAGACACGTGGACAACAATATTCTGGAGAGTATCATTGCTTTGCAGTATAGCAATAATAATGTTATCTGCATAAAGCAAGTATATTTAATATATTTAAAATGTGATTAATTTGTCTCCCTGTGTCTGCGTGGGTTCTCTCCGGATACTCCAGCTTCCTCCCACCGTCCAAAGACATGCTTGTTAATTTAACTGGTGATTCTAAACGGGCCGTAGGTGTGAATGGTTGCCTGTCTCTCTGGGTTAACCCTGAGATGGACTGGCGACCTGTACAGGGTGTACCCCACCTTTTGTCCCATGACAGTTAGGATAGGCTCCAGCAGACCCCTCGACCCTTAACAGGAATAAGCGAAAAAGATGAATAAATGGATGAATGAATGTGATTCATTTGCATTAATTCTTCTGATTAAATATTTTTAAGCCCTAAAGAAAATCCATAAAATCATTTAGCATTTTATTCATCCAAAATATTAAAATCTTTCAAGTAAACCAGCTTTATCTGTGCTGCATTTACCGTAGAAATTCTAAATGCTCCTACTTGACACATTTTAAGGACTTCCAATTGCAAATTTCAGCCCCACACGCCAATGTTTCAGTGAAGCACTTAACAGTCGCACTTAATAGCGTCAGTCTGCCATGATTCTTGGAAATACAGTATGTCAGTGGCTGCAGTGAGCCCTTTGTTATTGTCTTCATTGTGCTGTCCCCCAGCTCTGCTCCGTCTCTCACTATTCTCTTTGTATCCCTTGTTTACAGAGCGCCGCAACAATGGTTTTTGTTTTGTATGTATGTATCTATGTTGTTTTTTTTTCCTCAATCATCACATCTGTGGACCATTGGTGTGAAAAACCTGACCCTAATTGATCTCGCTGCTCCGGGCACTGGTTCTCTCTGAGAGTAGTGTCATCTTTTGCATTTGATCATAATGAGAGTTGTTAGCCTCCATGACAACCAAGGCCACTGACACAGCCGAGCAATGCTGCGGGCTGCTTATTTACAAGGATGGAAATAACACAGCTGGGTGTAATTTTGGGCACGTACAGTACGGTTAGTTTGCGAAGCGCTGTGAAAATCATGAAAATGGAAACAGATCACTACAAAATATTACCAAAAAGAGAGGGGGGGACTGCTTAGGAGAGGTCAACTTAATATTTAGCAATTTCACCTGAAAATTGTTCGGAATGGGCAATCTTTGTTCGTTGTTTGCCATTGCACCGGTTCTTTTGGCATTACCATTATTGACTATATGTTGAAAATAATCCATTGAGAGGAAATATACTTTAAAACCTTTTTTTTTTTTTTTTAATCAACGACTTTGAATACCTTTAAATGTGATAAATATGTGGTGGATGGATGGAAGGATAGATTTAGCTCTACTCTACACTGACCCAATTGCTGTCATTTAAAATCACACGGTGACAATCGTCACTTGGAGCCACATGTGAAATATAGGTGTTTATTTAGTGTTAGTTATTGACTGTGACTTGAATTTGTCCTTCATATTCTCAGGAACAAAAACACAACCGGTTTTCCAAACATGTTCGAACAAGGATGTGATACATTGTTCTCCAAATGAGCCTTTGGCCTTTAAAGACCTCATCTTTTGTTTTCCCCGTCACGACTTGTTGCCTCTTTGATATTTTGAGTTTCACCGGTCCAGACCCCTTTTGTGCTCCTTTCTTGACTATCTTTAGTTTTTCAATTGAATTTAAATTGCTTTAAGTCAACAAAGATTACGTCTTAGGTTGGCATTGTGTCGCTGTCACAGTGCTGTGGTCCCCAGTTGACTCCTTGTGGCACTTCACCCATGTAATGCCTGACCGCTGTCAACTATAATCAGAGTTTTTGTATTCTCTTTTCTATTCTCATCTTAGCTGCAGTGTTTTTGCAAGCCATATTCCTCTTTGCTTATTTATGCGCAGGATATTGTCATGAGAGTATGACTGCTTTTTTTCTGGGCTCCTTGGTCGTCTGTTTTTATGCTCTGCTACAAAAGACTTGCCAGATATCAGACAGAATTGTCAAGTTGTTTCTATCTTCAGTCAGACATTGCCTCCACTCTGACCGATTTCTGTGGGGTAGGGGAATTGATTTTCCTAACCAGTCGCTAGAAACCAACGTATCTGCCGACAACAGCTTGACAGTGGCGTTAGTCCCACCCCCGGCACAGATTGGCTAATCGTTAGCCCTTTAGAAATACTCGCTGGATTTGCTAATCAAAAGACTGATGTAAGGAAGGCCTCAAATGTCAAATGTTTTTGCCTCAAATGTATGATCTTCAGTCAGAGGGCCACCAGTATATCACCGTTTTATTTGTCCATGTGAGTGTAATTTACCCCGTCCCAGTTACCACCTGTCATACCAATGAGACGTCAATTCATTTCCTGCCGTTGTAGCATTTACATATAATCTCATTGTTATGTTAATATGGTGAACTTATCAAGGTGTTGCTTATTTACACTTCCAGCATTCGCATGCCAACATAACCATTCATTTGGATTCATGTTTCTGTGCATTTGATGAATGTAAATCCATTGTATTTCATCTCTGTACACACCTCATCCATTGCGTGTCTGTCTGTGCTGGAACAGAAATCCGTCATCCTTCACTCCTCCCGCAGTTTGTTCGCCTTGACTTGTTTGGAGACTTAACCAACTCTGCCAGAGTGCAGTAGGTTTTTGCAGCTTCTCGCTTGGAGACGCCTGCCTGCTGGGGCTGAAAATTGCACTAAAAAAGAGTGAAACAAAATGGTGAAGTTGCGCATGAGATGGCTACTGTATACAGTAAGCTGAGACTGAACGCTGCGTCATCAAAACTCGCTGAAGGACTGGGTTACTTCACATTTGAGTTGAGTTGTTTGGAAAAATTTCAAGGATGACCAATGTGTGTCCTCTGCGTTCTTATAGCATCCACAATCCTATGCACACATACAAAGGCAAAACCTCTTCAGTGACCCGTGCACTCTTTGTTTTGTTCCGTTGTGTTCTTCTAATGCCAAGAAGATGTCTTGCCTAGCCTCTGAAGGACGCAAATTGAAAGAACCAAGAAAGCATCCTTAATTTGAAATACCTACATAGGCATTGTAGGTACAGGTGTAGTTATATTTGAAATTACTATCTAGGACACAAGATTTTGAAACGCTGGATCTGAAATTTATACGTTTTACACCCACACACGGTATGCCAATATCTACCCGGGAGAGATTAGTGGTCACACTGTGAATACTAGCATCTGGGAGCTCAGAAGCATTTCGCTAGCACTTCTGCTTTTCCGTATTAAACCGATCCCTCTTCCAGTTTATGACCAGTCACAGAATAGTAACCGGACACCACACGAGAAGAAAGTTCTGATCGGTTGATGGATCGAGAACAAGATGCGAGGACTCCCAAACGAGGGCCGCGAGAACAAAATGACGTCATTTTTAACAATCTTCTGCTTTGGTTGCTTTCTTTAACCCACCAATGCCACTAGGGGATGCTGAAGTCGAATTATTCAAATCCTCCTCGAAGGGGCTTTAACATCCTTCACACTGTTTAAAAGGCAATGTTGTAATTAAGAACTGAGTGAATAGATCTTAAAAGTTCATTGCGATTGATTTCCTGACATTCCCTTGTGTCTTGACCTGTTTTGAGATCGGGCTGATTGGCTGCCATTCAAGCAGTATTCCTCAACAAAACATTTCTCAGTGAAATTTCAAACAACTCCCAACCAAATTCATGGGGAATCGGAAGACCCCAGGGACATTTGCATTGATCAAGGATTTACTTTCACACACACTCCCCTTCTTTCACAGGCTGTGATTCAAGGTCTTTTTGGCTTAGCTTCTAATTCCTCCTCTGCTGTTGGAGGGTTCAAACGCACCCAGGGCCGCATTTCTAATGAAACTCCCAAGGCCAGCCAGCCAGCAACCCCTTTCCCTGGCTCTAGCGCACAGGATTACAATACTTCAACAACAGCAGCAACACAGATTTATAACCATCTCTCTAAATGTTTGTGCTTTTGCACAGGCGTTGCACAATTATGATAATGTGATGGGTAGTTATTTCCTGATTTTCACTTTGACCCCTCCAGTCTTGGAAATCTCTTGCATCGTTTCGTCTCCTTCATGCTGTGGGCCTTCAGCCTAAGCAGCACTGGCACGCTAATACTGCTGGCAGATTCTTTCTTGCCTCACGACAGGGGCTCAGCTCATCCCTCATCACACAAGGTTCCCCTCTCCTCAGATCTTCTTGTCTCTTCCTTCTCTTTCCTGCAGATCTAATTCTCATTTTCTTCCTGGGATCTCGTCGGCTGGTGATCTGTTTGAGTTGCTTTGAGTTTCCTTCAGTCTCTCTGCCCAACTTGTTCTCCGTGTTATCTGTTTACTGACGATCTGCGATAGTTCGTTCCCACGCTCATCCTCCTAGTTTGCATTGTGATATGATTAAAAGTGGGCCGTCCCTTTTTAGAGGCTGACTAAATCCCGCTGTAACTGGAGGGATCAGGCGACAGAGCACCAGGTCTAATCTGGCTAATCATGTCAAATGCAGACATGGTGAAGGGTTATAGATGCATTAGCACGTAACCTCAGCCAGGACCGCACAGGGGTGATAATCTGCTTGTCATGGTGTTTTAGATGCCACGGAAAACTAACGCGGCTTAAAGTCACCCTTTCATGACACTGTTGCATTCATTAACAAGCAGGCAGGCTAAACTTTTAAGGCAAATCCAAATTGCTGTTGGCACATGAAATTCTCATATCATCAGTAATGTCTCTGACCTCCAGGATGGCGCGTGCGAAGCCAGTCTGAGCTTCTCCCGTCCACATGTAGAAGTGACTTTGGCCAAATTGCTGAACCCCAAGTCGCTCCTTGTGGGCAAGCCACCGAGGAGAGTGATGACACTTAAAAATGGTTAAAGCATTAACCGTAACGTGCTATTTATATTACATTTTCCCCAGTGAAACTTTGGCATAATGCCTCTGCGTCCGCGACAGCCATGACCGGAGGCGCCATGTTCTCGGGTTGTCCATTATTTTTTTTTCACTCCCGTCCTCGTGAATTTGATATCTTGAGAAAACCTTGAAGGAATTTCTTCACGTTTGGCACGAGCTTTGACTTGGACTCAAGGGTGGACTGATCAGATTAGAGGTTGAGATGACTCACGGTGTCACTATGACCTCTCCAAATATGTTTTTGCTCAGGGCTCAAGAATTTTTACACTCAACGCGACGTAATTTTACACACGAATGTGATAGGTCAAAATGATGAGGTGATGACATTTACGTCCCATAGGTCTGAGGTCAACTCCGCTGTGAAATTCTAATGGCCTGCAAAAGTACTTTAATTAAACTGTCTGGACATATTATATGAGGACAGACATGGATGTAGAGCCGACTGGACTGGTTGGCGGAAGTAGCTCCGGGAAGTATAAAAACCTTTTTTGGGAGGTTGCAACGATACGCAGTGTTGTAGTATCATTCCTCCGTCTTTTTATGACTACAACCAACTCTGTGTAATCTAACACAAGCATCTTGCATAAATAGTAATTTTTGAGTGTGAGGTTGTTGAGGTTAATTGACTAGAAACACTGCAGAAGAAAACTCTTACGTAGTGGGAAGTTTTTTGTAATGGTTCTCTCTCAATCTCGGGTTTCTTATAGGTGCTATAGAGAACACTGGAGGAAGAAATGTCTGCATGGAAAACCTCTGGGAACTGAACTACATCCTGTATGGAAAAATCTAATAAAAAGAGCAAGCTCGTAGGGAAATCTGAGCGAGCAAAATCGTTTTATAATTATTAATATTGAAGTTTTGATTAGGTTTGAGACCAGACTCTTCAGAGGAGGTGCCTACAGAAATGAAATAAACTAATTTCCACAGAAAATTTGTAATCATAGGCACAATAGACTGTATCTATAACCTGTGCAATTCATGTAGGACATAATAATATATTTACATTGCAGTCTATTTTGAGGCTCTTAAGGGCCCAGATTTACACATGTGATTACCCGGGAGTCAGCTGTAACAGAATCACTCATCATTATAATGTATCATCAAATTCACTTCCATGTAAACTCTTGTCATGTCAAGGATTTAAGTTCATATCAATATGTGTATGGAATACATTAGTCCTATATAGATAGATATAGATATAGATGCATGTAACATATATATATATATATATATATTTCTTTATCATTTTCCACACAAAAAAATGTCATTGAAGAAACTTCAGAAGGGCAGACGCCATTAATGATCTTGCATGGGAGATAATGGCATTACAGCCTTGAAAGAAGCGTGCATGTGGAAGGAGATCACAAGGCGTGCAAATGGCATTATGTCTCCCTAGCAAATCATGCGACAACTCAAAGTGATGGTGGCTTTGACCGAACCTGCTCACACTACAGCTACTGTACGGTCTACCAGTGGAATGTCGCGACCGCTGGAGGAGGCTGGTGTGTGCTCTCTCTGAAGGGCACATCGCCTGCGTCACCGTGCATGAGCTCACCAGTGACTTTGCATCTGGCAAATTATGAAATGATTCCCCACGCAGGTCTTAAAGAAACCAACCGTGTCCCGCTTGCAGCCCTCGCTGCCCTGAAAATTGAGATGATGATTTGAGATTTTACAGCTTTTCAGCTCTTTAGCCTCTAATTAAAATCAGAGAGTTAGAAATTATATTTTAAGGAAAATCTATATTTTTTTCTGTATGTTTAATAATTCTGTGAGTCAGTGTTCTAGACGGCTTATGTGGAGGAAATGTGGAGTTTGCACTCCTCATACATGCATTAAACATTAAAACAAACGAGAGCTACTCTGCTATGCTTGCCAAGTTTGAGTTGCCACATTGGCGTCCCCTAAGAGTCTGTCAGAAGATTTTAATTCAGACTGACACTGCCACAAAGAGAAACAATGGCTGGTAAATAGATAAATCAGTGTCTAAAGCTGGCAAAAAAAAATAAATGCAGTGTTATTTTGCTGCAGACAACGTTCAGATTATTTTCCATAGCTTAAGATAACAAAATAAATTCATCATCTCAGGATCAGAAATATGAAACAAAAAATGAAATGTGCCATTTTTATTTGCGATAATTGAGCTGTCGTTGCAAAAACAAACAGATGAGAATTTTAGATAATGAGAATCGAGTTTGGATCTTGAGTTAATAAGCCTTAAAATAAAGATGAGCAGCCACGCTGGAGACTGGAGACTCTGTTTCTTGATTAGTAATCTCCTTATTGCTGCCTTTGCATAAGTGCGCTTAATTTTCCTCCTTTTGTGTGACTCCATTTTCTCCTCTCTTTGTCTCCAGTTGCTGTTCTCCTGAAGGATGACTACTTTGTAAGAGGTGCTGGACTGCCAGGGCGCTTTAAGGCTGAGAAGATGGAGTTTCACTGGGGCCAGAGTAATGGATCGGCCGGCTCGGAGCACAGCATAAATGGCCGAAGGTTCCCTGTAGAGGTAAAACGCCATGTTGCTACTGAACAATTTGTCAAATGTGCAATATGGAGAATTGTTGGTAAAGTGTTTAGATAGATTGCCGGTCAATATTCTCTCTGAACTAATTCATTATTGGAAATGATACAGCTATGTATCCTTAAAGCTATGAACACTAAAAGGAAAGCTACGTGTGCATTTGAGAGTGGAATCCAGTGGTGCTGCTGATATTTAAGTCCTCATGCTCAGCGGCGTCAGTCGGTGCATATGAGGCAACATACTGATGCATTTAACATTCACTTTCACCTCAGTTTCAAAACATTCTCCTGCTCAACTAAATTCAGAAGTAAACTTTGGATCTGAATGGCCAATCTTTTGAAACAAAGCACCATCCTTAGTTTGCTTTACAGACAGTTTTAAACCTTAGAGCTATGCTGACTGCCAGATTGCTACAGAACTTTAGGGATGAGTCACTGAGGGTAGTTTTAAAGGGGAACTCGACAGCTTTTTCACATTAAAGTCAGTTTTACTAGAACAAAAGCCTGTGTAGAAATTAGTGAGAAAATAACCCAGTTGACGTCGTCTGCGGCTGTCTCGGTTCGGGATTGAATGGCGCAACTTTATAGTACAGAAAAGCTTTGTTGCGAAAAGTGGAGTTGTGAAGACATGTGTGAATTTATCCGGCAGGAAAGGCCTTACAAAGAGCATTCACTGTTGCATTATGGGACTTGCTGGGAAAAAAAGCAGAATAAAGGAAGAGCAACAAAAATCATCACTGACTCTTGTAACAGAGATGTAAAGGTTATGAAGCCTGAAACCCTTCGGTATTATGGCTCATGGATTAAAGCAGAAATCTCACTCTTTCTGTGTCGTGCAGAGAATGTGTTATTAGCGCCTTTCAGTTTTTTATCATTTATACTACCATTCCTGTTCATTATCTAAATTGAATTTGCAGATGTATCGTACTTTTTTCCACTTCATAGGGTTATAGAAAATGTTTTTTTTTTTTTTTTAATACCCCTGTCAATGTCAAATTGTTCACAATTGGTTTAAATTTAACAGTATATAAAAACAGGATATGACAGTCAGTGCTCCTGTCATTCCTATCTCCAAGCACACAGCCAGAGTCCTCCTGTGTTTGTTTCTTGGCCCTCTTCTTTTGAGCCCTCTCTGCAGGCACGGCTTTAGATGCTGAATGGCTGAGTAATTAGATTTATTTTTGCCACATCATTTTGTGTTCAGCGTAGTGTTAAAGGGCACCAGATTATATACAGCCATTATAAAGCTGTTGTGCGTACGGCTCCTTTGATGGTGTGCTTCAAATATAAGACGATGGAATTCACTTTAATGGCCAATTTGGACAGCTGCTGGGGGAAAGAAAAAGGCAGAGGGAACAAGAAAATTATGCCCTTCACTCCAGTTATATAGTTTGCAGATGTGAAGTATTGATATGTTTCTTAGCATGTCTTTGTGTGTGGACCAAAGTTTTTGCACTGGATTGTGGAATTTTTATATCGGTGAAGAATATTAAATAATAAGCCAGTCAGAGGTTACGAGGGAAAATAAAATGAGGTTGATATGATATGGCAAAAATACTTGCAGCAGTGGCTGGTGAAATTTGGACAGTTGTAGCAGTGATAGGCAAAAGAAGACAACTTAGGGCAGTTTTAAGGCAACGCAGTTGAGGTAATAACCAATGGGAATGACTGATTTAAACATATAGCACAGTTCTTCAAATGCTTAGTGCAAGTAAAATCTAATCCATATTGGATCATTGGAACGCCGGGTAAATCCAGATAGAGTGGCGGCTGTTTTTAAGAAACATTTGCGTCGAATATGCAAGAGTTACCTAGGCAACCACCGTCAAACCAATGATCAGCAAGCAAACCATTTCGTATGCGGACGGGGCTTCAGCAACCAAGCAGGAAAGTATGAACTAAATAGAAATGGATGCAGAAGAATGATTAAAACATGCAGGAAAAAAAAATCTGAAGGCGGCAACAAACTGAAGAGAGTCCACGATAACTGTGTGCTGATGCAGGGAATGCAAATGAGTGCTTTTTGATATACAGGATGATGTATAGAGCAATCATGAACAAAACTCTCCCTGCATGCAAGGGACACCTGCTTCTTCTTCATTCAGCTTATATGATGGGTGACCCTCTTCTTGTTCCATTTATTCTGTGAACCAGCGTGTCAAGACCATGCAGCTCAGATGGGGTCGACTTGTGTGACCAGGAGTGTGGAAAAAATAAGGCCAACAAAAGCCTCTCGTGGCATATCAACACAAAATCCATTTACACTGACATTTCCTACAGGAAGTACAAAGGAATATTCCATCCACATATCTGCAAAGATATTTCCTGTTACCAATATATGTACATTCAAAGAAGCAGCACAGAGTGGAAGGTCTTTCCACTTGAAGAAATGATTCTGTTTTATCAATAAGTTAGCATACATACATCAAACATGATGTATTATTTCACACGCTGAACCAGAAGGTAAAAGAGTGAAATCAAATGATGAATGGTTGAAGGGAATGTGGTTTTGTCGGATCTAGCCTTTAGCCATTTGACTGCTCCATCCTGTAAGATGTGCCATTTTCATTTATCATATTTATGACTTGGCAGATTTTGATGTATTTGAGATTTTATTCAATCCGACACGATGTGTGCGGCAAAAACTCTACATGTTATGTTATGTATAAATATTTGCACTTGATGTAGCCGGTGATCTTTCATAGCAGAGGTTGGCTTTTGTTTTGTTGTGTATATGTTTTGTTCTTCAAGAGTCGAGCAGCATGACCTTGGAGGTTGAGCTCCAGGGCTTATTTGTCTCTGCTAAGCAGAGGCTGTTTTCCAATCTGCTGTCTAATTATCTCTCCACTCCAAATGAGTCACATTCAGCCCTGAGTCCCTTATAACACTCCGCATAAAGCATTTACTCTTAGAGTGGGGAAAAATGTTTTTATCCCACCTGCCCAGGAGCTTAAAAACTCACAGAAATACAGTTCACACATGTGTGCAGGGGTGCAAAGATACATTTAAATTCAATGAGCTGTAATATAGGGCAGATCTGGCTTTGCAGCATGGTTATGTTGAAAAAACGAAAGAAAAGAAAAAGAAACCTAACAGGCTGCTCGGCCTGTGGCTCCTGAGCTTGACATTAATCTAACCACGAGCTTTTTCATGGGAGTGAAGTGGGCAAATCGATAGATGGACCACCTGTTCGCTCAAACAGCACAATGAAAAATGAAACAGTGGATTTTTCTCTCCCTCAGGGTACCATAGGGAGATCTTTTCTAATAATATATTAGGGTGTCACAGAGGTTAGATTAATTATACATGGGTTACAAATCACACCTTAGAAGGGTATGCGTTTCCACACAGTACTAAGGATGTATGAATAAGCGTTGGGATGAGTGTGCAGTAAGAAAGCTCCAGTAGAGCTGAAAGCATTTGTGCTTTAACTGAAACTTGAGTAAGAAGATACATTTAGAGTCTCACAAGAGTCCAGACTGATGCCCATTAGTCTTGACTCATGCCGAGCCCAAGAGCTCACTGCACCACACCTTAAGATAAATCGCAGACAAAACACACGCACGAGAAAAAAAAAGAAAAAAAAAACACTGGAAGGCCTGCGCTCAATACACGGTCAACAAGTTAGACAGGCATACGTACCGTGGCAAAATGTGCACCGAGAACAGCAGAACAAATTAACAGAGAAAAACAAGTACGGAAAACATTAACAAATTCAGTTTAAGCTTCAAGTGCAGATAACAAAATGTAACCTGGTGATGGAAGTGAGAGCTGATAAACACCTCTGGACATACGTGTTGTTGCCATGGAGTTGGCAATGTGGACGAGTTGTCAGTGAGAAATAATGGCAAGAAAGACTAATCCCAGGTTTAGAGGAAATATCTGCAACAATATCTGAATCCGGCAATCAGAAAAGGAGACTGTGGTCGTCATCGGCTTGCATTTGGGCCGTTACTTTTGTGTGCTGAGCTCCTAGGGCCACTAAAGTGCGAGCTGTTGCAATAAAACAGTGTGTGTTTACAGCGTCTGGCATGCAACAGCCATTACAGCGACAGTAATGCATGATCAGCATGCGGCGAGTATGTTTTTACAAGAAGCTATACGACAAGAGATAGCACCTGGCTTTGACCTAATACTAATACTGTTGCATTAAAGAACATCGCAGTGAATTTTTATGTGTTTTTACTCTAGCAAACGTCGGTTGCGGTCACTTTAAATGTGCATACACAATATCTGTAGTTACCGACACCCAGCCACACATCCATGTCGGTAATCTGTAATGTGAAAGTTTCATATATGTGTTCAGAAACACCTCCCGTACAAATTGTATGACACTTCAATCTTCTTGAAAATGAGAGCTCTAGCACGTCGTAGGTGCTCAAGTGAAATGATAAGGCTGATGATTATGTGTGATTGGAGTGTGAGAAAGGAGAGAGATTTACCTGTTAACAACAAAATGCTGTGGCAGTGCAGTTGTTGTTAAAGAAGGGGGGAAATGCATTTGAGCTTCTACGATAAAAATCTAAGATCTCTCCTCGCACAAACTGATTTCTTGTAGTTTCCTTGTCTTGCCTCGATATTCTTGCTGCCTTGGGAAATCATGGCAAACATGACTTTGTTTTTCACCTGTTTGCACTTAAATGGAACTTGGGAATGCAGAGCAGCTTTCAGCGCTCGTGTTCGCACGCTCACCTTGTGCCTGGAAGAAAAAAAAAAGTGACTGGTATAAAGTGGATTTAGAGTCAAGAAAGGCTGGAGATACAGACGGGACACGTTTTTGCTTTACAGACAGTTTAAATATTGGTGAGACTGCTCATCTGTCCTCCTTTAAATCTCTCTGCAGTGTCTGTGCGGCGTGCGCGACGTTCACGCTGGTAAAGGAGGGTTATGTGTAAACATACAGTAAAGTAAATGTATAATCAAATGATTCAGATTGATTTATTTTTATTGGCGTCGGTAGAAGCGTTCAATAATTGAAAATCACATTTTCCGGAGCGCGCGGTTAACAAGAGCAGGTCACGTGAGCCAATCTCGGTGAGTAAATGAAGCCTAAGGGGGGCAGCTTAATTGGGTAATGTAGTTAATAACATCTGAAGGGTGATGAATGGCCGGTGCTCTTTCTTGCTGAGTTCTCAGACAACAAATTAGTTCCATTAAAGGCTGCAGTTAAAGGAACTCTGAATGAAACTGATTAACTTAAATTATCTGGATTGAGTCATTTTGTACTTTACTTTAGGTCTCAACATTAATGAATTTATCCTTATTTATACGCGCATTTGCTTTGACTTCTTGCATCTGTTGTCAGCAAAGCCAATTGTGGCTGGTGGTTTCTCGTAATTTTCCTTTGAAAAAGAAAAAAAGGCGAGCATACCCTTTAATTAAACCAACATCGAGGACCTTTTTTTCCCTTATTGCCAATTAACTCGTTTCAGTGACATGAAAGGGTTTTTCAATTTAAAGAGCCTTGACAGTGAGATGATGGACAGCTTCAATTGCTACTTTTCGATTCATTTGCTGATTTTCGTCTCTCCAATAATATGTTTGCTTTTGAAATGAATGAGAATCTTTCTTTTCATTGAAATCCAGGGCCATGACAGGTACATGATGTGTATGATGCTTTTTATATCATAACCGCGCATCCTAAGCTTTGTTGTAAAATCAGAAGAAGTGTTTAAGGTAATTAGGAGCAATGATTAGAAGCATGCCATTCCGTTAGATCTTTGCATGGCGAGGGGGGGGGCATGTTCCTTCAGCTCTTCTTCTCTGCTTGTGACTGTGTCTGAGAGGACATTTGCCCTGAGGAATGGGATGCTGTATTTCTCTAGCATGCTCCAAGAGTGGCAGCACACAAAAAGGAATGACACAGATTATGGGAGATTTATTGGAGTGATAAATACTCCCTCTTTAATGCCCCTCAAAACAGCTTTTCATCAGCTCCTCAGCAGTATGTCCAGGTGATTGATGACAGGACTTTTCATTCTCCTTGTCCACACCTCAAGCTGTTTATGCTCTGTTTCCCATCACAGATGCAGATCTACCTTTATAATTCCGATGACTTTGACAGCCTCAGCGCTGCCATCAAGGAAAGACGCATCATTGCTGCCATGGCCGTCTTCTTTGAGGTAAAGTATCCCAGCAGGCAATGCTAACACTATTTTCTTGAGTGAACCTCGACCAAATAAGTATTGGATGAATTCCTCTGAACCGCAAAAACTTTGATGATGTAATGCTTACATTTTGTTCAGTTTGGTTTATGACCAAACATCAGCATCACTTACTGCACCTGCCTCAGTGGTACTTATTTTGATTTAGTGCCACTTAGCAAATGTTAGCATGCTACCAACCTAAAGTAATGCTGCCTCCAAATGGAACCCGTGGTGACCACATGGGTTACACTGTGCGCACAAAATATATTAACTTACCATCCACATCTGCCAATTCTGACAGGTCACAATGCTGAACTCTGACCTCCCCAAAAAACTGCAGTGTATACCACAAGATAGTACTGTTTATGTTGCGTTTACTTGAGAACACGCTAAAGACAAAACCATGTTAGGGAAAGATAGTACTCATTGCAAACATCATACCTGCTTAGCATTGTCACTACGCATATTTTAACATACTGACATTAGCTAATGTAGGTGCAACCTTGCGCCGCTGCTATTACATCAAAGTGTAATTCGTACGCCAGAGGAAATCCTTGTAACAACTCGAATTTTTAGTAATATCAATAGAAAATATAACTTTTCAGAGGCATGATAAATTCCTCTATGTACATAAATAGTGCTTGCTTCCAGTTATTTAATATCAACATCAATATACAGTTTGGTTTAATACTAATTAGCATATGTTAACATGCTAACAAGCTAAACTAAGACTAAATATTGTACATATACCTGCTTATACCGTTGTGTATATGTCAGTGTGCTTTTTTACAGACATGTAAAATTGACTGCATGTACATAAACAGTGCTCACTGTTAGCTGTTAAAAATAGTTCACGTTATTATACGTGCTTAGCAGTATCATTGTGAATATGTTAGCATGCTGCCTTTAGCATTTGCTCAGTAGAGTTCAACTGCTCCTGAGAAATAATTTTTGTGAAAGCTGTATTAGCTGGCAGTACTGATGGAAAATATTTTTTTCACTGGTATGTAAAATTACTCTACAGGGAATGTACGTAAATAGTGTTTACTGCAAGCTGGTACCTCAACCTCAGTCGTACAGTTTTGTTTAGTGCTAATTAGCATATGTTTTCTTGCTAACAAGCTAAACTAAGATGGAATGTTGTAAACATTATACCTGCTTATGCCACTGTGAATATGTTTCCATGTTTTCTCTTTCTCAAGACATGTACAGTTGACTGCATGTACATAAATAGTGCTCACTGTCAGCTGTTAAAAATAGTTTATAAATCCAAGGAGATTAGTGAATAAATAGACAGTGATAAAACAATCTCACTCAGTCAAATAAGGATAGATAATGGTATTGTAAAATGATCTAGCTATTCGGGGGACGTTAGGGGGGTACTGGAAATTGAAAGAGGTGAATATGTAAATTTTTGGGGTCAGTGTCTGATAAATATTTATTACGAATGATCTTTGGCACCGGTGTTGTGATAGGAAATTTTCTCTTCACCTGGCTGCTGATTGTTTTTCTTGTTCTGTGGCACATGGCAGATTACTTACCGAGATACTACAAATTGTCCCCTGAAGATCTGGACACATTATCCCTTAATGTGCAAGAATGGTCCTAATTTCTGTTAAGTGTAAAAACACCTCCGAGGTTTATGAAGTGTGAGCAGCCGCACTGGCGGCTCCAGGGCCTCTCTCTGCCTTACACCAAGTTATCGAAGCAATACTTGTGTAATTGATGGCAGGTGATCAGCGCATCCTGGCGTTCAGTTTAATAGTACATAGGAAAGGGTCAGTTCTCAGGCGGAGCGAGGCTGGAATGGGGACACAGGTGTTTACAATGTGGGTCTACTCTTAGACAATGATGAACCGCGTGTGTACGAGGACCTAAATGCCTCCGCTGGGTCCTGACAGCCCTATTGCTTACTGCAATTAGCACCACCATACACAATCCGCTGAATAGCAGTTTACAGTATGAGGTTTTTTTCAAAGCGGGCACACACACATTGGCTCAGATTTACCATATCTAATCAATGAGGAGAGTTCTTCCTGTGCTCCCCAAAGGCCTATTAACGGCCTCTAAGGTGTGCATATTATCCACATTCAGCATTCACTTCCACACAATTATTCTCCTCTGACTGACCTGAATTAATGTTAAGCAAGGGAAGATTGGTGCCTGCATCCCAACAGTGTTTTGTCCGGTCTTGTCTCTTAAGTAGGACATTGGGAATATTGTGTAAAATGTGGGGCTGAACAACATTACAAGTCACTTCAAACAATTTACTGTAATCTTACAGGTGAGGAAATATGCCTCTGAAAGTCCACAGCCAATCCATGTCATTGTAACTGTATATCTGTTTTGGCTTTCTTAACGAGTGACTTCTTCAGTGTTAATATGCTTACCTGAAACTCGCATGACACAGCCTGTTAACAACCCAATGTTCACCTGTATTAGAGGATGCCGTTCAGATTAACATGGGTGGAATCTTCTTTGTACCGTTAATGGTTCTCTAACTAATTGACACCCCATCGGTCAGTTGGGGATAAGTGGTAAAACCTCAAACAAGTCCAGTTGTCTTTGATTACCTTAGTTTTGGATGCCTCACTAATTTTATTTATCACGAGAGGGAATAAGACGGTCATTAGGGCCTTCACTGGGAAAAGCTGTGGACGTTTCATAAATATTTCCACGACTCCGATGTCTTTCCTGACGTAACCACCAGTCAAGGTCAAAAGCTGCACATGGACCTCACAGCACACTTACCACCCACAGTGAATTTATCTTGTGAACAATGAAGGTCCAGTGTGAATGGAAAGAGTTTAAAAAAAGTAAAGAGTCCTCAGCCGTTTGCTTCGCTAGACAGACATTGAGATGTTTTATTTAATACCTTTTTTTCTGCAGCCTTTGTTGTGTTAGAAAAATGCTCTCTCTTTATCGCGCTGTTGCACACTTGTGCACTCGCTCTTTTTTTTTCTCCTTTCACTTTACCTGTAACTTTCAAATTCCTGAAAGAGATGCTCGTATGACAGCACTCCTCTGAATATTATAGTGGAGAAGAAGAGGTTATCTTTGTTTCATATCAAGCCTCTATTCGCTCATGAACAGATCTTTCAATACTGATCAATGCTCAGACTGACCTTGCACAAGAATGTTATATTTAATATATTGAAACTGAAGTTTCTGAAGCTCGGCAAAAGTGTGTAAGTGTTAAACTACGTTTGGTCTGGACAGACATCCTGCCGTGAAGTACTGTAGCCTGAGTATTGCTGTTGTGCTCACGCATCCCCGCCGCTGTTTGCAAAACTATCAGTCCTCACAGCAAGGGGACTCACTGCAGTCTGCTGCCAAAGCAACTTCAATTTCAGACGCCTTATACAAAAACTAAATACTTAACAGCAGATGACACTGTGTGGAGTTTTCAAGCTCAAATCTTTTTTCTTTTTTTCTTTTTTTTTTTGCAGTTGAGACTGAAGTCATGCTTCAAATGATCCATTTTGGCAGCAGAAGCACATACATTGATATGATCAGTTAATGAGATCGTATTGACATTTCAGACCATATCATTTGCAATTACTGTGGTTAATTATTTTACATACTCTACGCTCATGCATGGATAAACAGGTTTAAATATGAAACTGTTGAGTTTTGGTCACACTGCACGATAGAACACCTACAGGAGGATGCACATGTCTTTAAATCTATCAGATGTGCCCCCACTTTTAAAACCACAGCTCTAACCTTCACACACCAAACTTATGTTGTGTACCGTGTTTTAGTTGGTTAAAATTTAACAGTCTCTAAAGATTAGAATTATTGAATACTCAGTGTATTTTCCAGAGAAACTGTCCTTGAGGTTGGTTTCCAAACTTAAAGCTGAATCAACTAAAAAAATAAAAATAAATACAAAATAACATTACAAATGCCACGCGGCTGGATTATAGTGTATTATAAAAGACGCTGCTCTTATTGAATCCACCCCATGTATTCTGTTCACGTTGATTGTCTTTTGGTATTTTATTTAGATTATTGTACTAGCCTCATAATCCCCTTTGTAATCCTTTGTCTCTGGACATTTCCCCGCAGCTGGGGCAAAAAGACAACCCAGCTGTGGACCCCATCATCCAGGGATTGAAAGGAGTGGTGCATCATGGTAAGTAATTGGAAAGTAACCCTTTTACGCCGAACTCTGATTCATGTGGAACAATAGTCTTTATTTGTGTGCACATTCATTTACATATCGTTACTCTTCGTTTCAATCTTGTTTATTATGAAGCCAAAGTCTCCCCACTATAAATAATTACAGTTAGAATTAAGTTCATGCGGGCTCTTCAAAAAGCAATTGACCTTTATGAAATCCCTCTGACATTGTGGTAGTTGATGTTTTGGTTAATCCAAGAGGTAAATTCATCCCGACAGGGCAGACATGGTTGCTCTTACTCTTGCTCAACTGCTTAAACATTGGACGTTTTTTTTTTTGTTGTTGTTTTTTTTCAAATCCTAAATTAGTCTAAACACAAAATATGAGCAGAGTTTAACTTCAAAAGGAGGCAAAATTTGCAAGATACCGCCTCTCCCTTGCTAGTGCAGCTCCGCAGTAGGAGACCTCCTAGGAGCTTCACTCACAGAGACAGAACTATTAATTACATCTGAGCCTCAATTAAACAACACTCTGTTTTACTCAGACATACACGTACAGTATGGGCTCTCATGGAGTGTGGTTCCTGCCCGGGCTCGTATTCACAGTTAAACTAATTTAATGCCTTGTATTGTGTGCCATGGCACAATTCTTTATGGCATATTGTCTTAAGTTACCGCTGCTGGGCTGGCAGGAGCGCTGGATGCATGGCTTATGAAGTCTATAAGCACATGACTGTGTAATCCTTTACTGCAGATGGGGACAAAACAACTCTGTTTACGCCGACACGTATGGCTTGTTTTACAGCCTTCCTCTGACGGCCTTTTTGCGAACATAATCGTACCCTGACAAGGACATGCAGATGTATGAGGACATATAGGTGCATGGAGTAATTGCTCTCTACTGTGGCTGTTTTCATAAACCCAGTCTTGGCTTCACTGGCTGGATTCAGATTCTAATTCATCTCCCCGGACTTTGCAGGGATGGACATTTAATGTTGTTCATTGTTTGATAGTAAGGTTAAGCTTTGGGAGAAAAGGGGCTTAGCACTATTACTACTAAGTAATGCGATACGGGTTTGGAGTGAGAAAATAGGTCTGAAGTAATTGCCACGAAGACGATGTGTTATTTTCTGATTAGTTCTGATTAGACTCCACAGCTGCACATTCCTTTTGTAATATAACCTTGATAAAGACAGATTACCAAACATATAGCGTATTATTGGATGAATCTCCATCCGTCGCCGAAAATGTCTGAAGCCTGTGCCGTAGAGCTGCACAGATGTTCGTGCTAGCAGCAGCGTATCTCATTTCCATGCTGAAAGAGAGCTTAGTGTGGGTGTGGTGGTTTTTGGACTCTCTTCCTGCTAGCTGCTAAATGCTCTTCGCCTCCTCCCCTGTTAGGATGGTTGGTTTTCCACTAGCTCGTTATCCCACAGTCATCCATCCATCAGCATCTCGGCGGCCCATGAGCGATAGGGCACGTACGCCGTCTGAAGACAGGGAGAAGAAAGGCTGTGCATACTGAATTTGACTCGGAGTACAGATGAGGCAAGGGGGAGAGGCTTCCCGTGCCTCAGTAGTCTGAATTCAAACCACACCCTGAACCTCTGTTTTATTTTTTTTTAGATAAGGTCATGAGCTGTGAGAGATTGGATTTGACGTAAATTCAGCTTTATTTAGTTTTTTCCTTATCGTAATTCAAGGAAAAAACAAGCCCACTTGCATAACCCACACAGCATATTTGCAGGAGACAAAGGCATCTTCTTCTGGATGATTCTTGCATGTTGTTTTTTTTTGTGTTGTTTGTTTTACACACAGCCGTGCCTGGTTCTGATCAGAGGATAGAACAGATCCAGTAATCATTGGGATATGTCTTAATCCCCGTGGCTCATGCCACAGTTGTTACATGGAGCTGAGCACACTACCACCCAGCCACAGATCAGCTGTCAGAGCTGGCCATTTTATCAGGCTCCCCACCCTTTGCTCTTCTCTCGGCTCTGAACACAGAGATCTGGCCAGAGTGATAACAAGTGGCGAGGCTTTTAACTACTGCCATTCCACGAGTGGAGGTTTCAGGAAAGCCGTAAAAATGCCACAGAGGGAGTGAAATAAAACAGCCTTGTAAATGTTGGCGTAAATGTAACTCAGGATATGCAGGGGTTTTTAGAAAAGCATTAAAGAGTGAAAGATGCCATGTTGTTGTGCTTCGCCGAACGCCGTGCTTTACAGTTCTGCGTCCTGACAAGTTCTGATGCCATGATTTACACAGAAAAGGAGACCAACCTCAGGTCGTTCGTCTTGAGGGATCTGCTGCCATCATCAGTGGACAGCTATTACAGATACACTGGCTCTCTGACCACTCCGCCCTGCAGCAAGGTAGTGGAGTGGATCATCTTCTCCAGGCCTGTGTATCTGTCCTACTCACAGGTGCGTTAAATCCACACACACACACACACACACACACCAAAGCAGCTATATTCTCCATGCACGGTCAGATCCTATTTGCACACAGTCAGTGGATCACTTGCTGTCCCACAGTGTTGACGCGCAAGCAATTTTTCCCCTCATGTGCCTCTCCCCTTTCTTCTCTTTACCCTCGTTCCTCTCCAGCTCCTCTGCATATGAAACCATAACGTCCTATATAGTGCATGATTAAGCAGGCAGGGGGAGGCAATTACTGGCATTTGAATGATAGTAAATGTGAGATAGCGCTTATACATATATCATGCTGCTGGTCCGAGACAGTGACTGTAGGCTCTTTAACAGAATGTTGCTTGAAGTAGTTCACGTCCATCAATTGAAATGCTCATTAATTTGAATTATTGCGGGAGCAGCTTAACACGAGTTTAATGAGACTTTTAGCGCACGCACCTATGCACTTTAAAGCATCCCCCACCTAGCTTTTTTTTTTTTTTTTTTGCTGTTTGTGATTTTGAGAGATAATATATGCCAAATCATGCCCCATTCTTTTTTGCTGATCCCATACTCAGTCCTCTGCTGCATCTTTTATACATACAATTCTTGGGTTACCCAGCTGCATATCCTCCAGAGCATTCTGGGCTGTAGAAATTTTCAGGGCTCAGTGGAATTTCTATCAACTTGCAAGAGGACAAATCTTTTGTTGCGAAATGACTTCTGCTGCAGGAATATTGACCGCCTCTACAATGTTTGTGACGCTCACACATAGTCTTTTATGAACCTGTAATTCATTTCTCCAAGCACGCATAGGACACATTGATTCCACAGTATCTGTAATGTGTAGTCATTACAGCACTCGGCAGGAGATCATTCATGGCAATCAATGGCCGCAAATTTGCCCCATTGAGAAGTTACAGCCCAGCAGGTACCCAGGATGATGACTGAAGTCGGTGCCTGCTGGTGCATGTGGTGCGAATGTTTCTCACAAATACTGTTCTCCAGTTGTGAACTGTCAGCTGCTGGCAAGTGACTATAAGTGCAGCTCTGTATGATATATTTAACACACATACTCAAACACGCACAGTAACAATACCACTTAAATTTGCCTCAGTAGTGCTTCTCTGTTTCTTTCTATCCAGCTGGAGGCTTTTTACTCCATTTTTACCACGGAGCAACAGGACCATGTCAAATCTGTTGAGTACCTGAGGAACAACTTCAGGCCCCTGCAGGACCTGGACGACAGGGAAGTTTTTAAGTCGGCTGTAAAAGACGCATGGCAGAAAGATTTGACTGAGCTGCTGGGAAGCCCTCACGGCACTGAGGCTTCAAGAGGTAAGCTTTGTTTTGTTTTTTTCAGCGTTAGATTTTTTGTTTTGTTTTTGCAGTACTAAACTACCGTAATAGAATTGGTTTAACCCAGAGATCCCTTGTAATTGCAGTAATTACTTACTACTACTCATTAGTTCTTGTGAATTGCTGATTAAATTACTAGGAGAAGGAAGAGTTTGGACTAAACTGAGGGTATGGTGGCTAATATTGTATTTAAGTATGAATTAAAATATGGCCCAGGTTATGTCAGAGATCAGAAAACGCCACACCCCAATAAAAAAAAACAGCCACGGTCTGAATATGTTTTCCAGTTTTGCTGTTTCTAATTGTGCGTTTGTTGAACTCGGCCACCTAATTATTGTTGCTACAACTGCCAGGGTTTCTCCTCTTGCACTTTGCAATATAGCAGATTTACTTTTTGACATTCTTGGTAATTTTCTCAATGATGTGTAATTGATTTCAGATGCAGACAGACGTAAGCTTCGCATTTCTATCTGCCGTCTGTTGATTTTGTGTTGATTATCTAAAATTACTGAGACAGGTTTTATTAGCCATGTCTAACTAGCTCATTAAGCCAACATTAGTGCCTTGGGAGTTTTTGGGAGTGCATTCAGGAAGCCTGTGAGATCAGGAACCATTCGCAGGGCCCAGCTCAAACCGGTCGGTCAGTGAATATATGTTTTCTATCATCTCTAGAAAGCTAATGCTGACTGACAGACCGCATTCAGTTGTCATTAAAATCCACAGAATAATATGCAATAATTCCGATTTCAGGATCATTCCGTGTGGAGCTCGGCACGTGTCATTCTCTCACTTTACAACTCATTCTTCAAAGAACGTATTAATACCGAGCGCGGACCACACGCGGCGCCTGATGACAGTATTTTTGTTTGTCTTTCTCTTTTATGTGCGCATCTTGCCGCGCTTGCTTTAGCAGAGCAGTACAGGAACTGAGGAGACTAATGAGAAAGGCTGCTGCTCCTTAAAGTGGTGTTGTTGGTGTCTGGCAGGGAGAATTGATTGGGAATGCTTGTGAAGAACTTGGAGCACTCTACCAGGGCCGATCAGCAATCATCATTAATACGTGGCACAGCTAAAATAGACCCATACAAATTAAGTTGTGAAATTGCTTTTGTGGCATTATGTCAGTAGGCAGGATGAATGCAGACCAGTATCTCTCCATTTTATTTAATTTTTTTTTGTCTGCTTTTTGTCTGCTTTGTCTGCTTTTTCTGTTTACGTCCGTCATGCATTTCTATCTCTCTGTGTTAAAATTCAAGAATATATAGATGATTGGAGGCGCTGGGAATAAACACGGTCAGTCCTATCATCCCTCTGCCAAGGTTGTGTGAAGGGGGTGGGCGGGGGTGGGCGGGAGGGTGACGAGGGTATGCAGCCACGCACACTCAATGATGGCTTTGCTTGTCAATTTTGTGAAAGCCAGGGCCGCACCTTGACTTAATGCTCCATCACAGCCTCTTTTATAGCCCTAGAAGTTGTTTGGCCATTAGTGATTCAAAGCTAACCTTTCAGATGCAAAGAACAGGTTGAAAGGATCATTCATACAGCTCCCTGTTTATTTTATCATTTGTATTTGCTCTAATAAGTCTGCATGTAAAAAAAAAAATTAATAAATCTCTATTTGAGACTCTTTTATATATCTGTTTTCTATTGGTAATTACTATGGTCATTCCCAGGTTAGAAAATTGCAGAAAATGACCATCACAACTTCTCGGAGCCCAACACGATTCCTTGAACCCTCTCGTGTCTTGTCACCTACGGCACAAAACCGAACAGCGTTGCATGTATAAAGAAATGAAGAAAGGCAGCGTGTCCTCGCGTAGCAGCGCTTCAAACTAAAGAATGTTTGACATTTTGCTTGAAAAATTGCTCTCATTTTTCTCTCGGCCGTCTTATCTTTTTAATCATGCCGGTAGTGTTGAGACTGTGGTGTTAGCTGCAGCAGGAGAGTCACCCATTACCGTAAGTAGTAGTTAGTGTGTTGGTATTTATCCCTTTGATGCTTAATTTGACTTGCCTCCAAATTTTGGATTCAAGTCCAATATATTTCTTTCCGTGTGTTTTCGGTGAAATTCTTGTTTTCCCCCCATCATTCCAATTACCAGTGCACAGCCGCTCTAAAACACACCGTACAGCCTGTACAACAGTCAATTCATCCCCTTCATGGTGGAAGCTGCCAGCAGAGAGATTCATGTTCTGCTCTGAGTGGTATTGCAGACCGAGGAGGAAACTATGCGAGGCTTATTTTTGGAAGTTACGGCGCTAAGACCTCACAGATGAAATAGCATGATTTATTTTTCTATTACCATCAACATGTTAAAGAGCTATTCCGGATTTGACTCGTCGTATTCACTGTTTGACTCTTGCTGCGCGTCAGTTTCCGGCTGAACTGGACTGAGCTGACGAAAGTGCAACACTCTGAGAGGGGCACAAATTCACTGTGCTGCCAGCGTCACAATAATTTCGTATTACAATATGTGAGGCAGGTGTCGACGATATGGTTGAAAGGTTACAAAGGAGGGGTTGCTAATACGCCACATCTTCTTGCAGAAAGGAGAGTGATTGTCAGGAATGTAATGGTGCAGACACTAAAAGCACAGTGACGTCTTCAGCTGCTTTTAAATGATTGTTGTCGAGCTGCCAAAGTTGACAATGAACACCAGACGGGTTATAATGCATTTCACACCTGTCACACCTAATCAACACCCAGAGATTTTCTTCCGATTCCCCTGTGTGTTCCTTTGACTGATTCCCATCCACCCTATCACCCTTTCTCCCCCCTCTCCCTCCCTGCTTTTCACATATCATGGTGCATAATTTGCGTCAGAGCTTCCACTGTGCAAATGGAGAGAACTGTGGTGACAATTTCAATTTGGCAGAAATTCTGAGAGCACATAATCATTTGACACTAGTTCCTGATTGCTGTTGCCCCGATGTGCCGAGAAGCATGTCCAGATTGTCCCTTAGTCATACTGATGGGTCCCTGTGTGGATAACCATGCTGCAGCCTGCACTGCCACCTTGAGGCCGACTGGCAGATTTAATTTAACCCCCTCATGCATACCGTTTACTGCATGCATCTGCAGACTAGTTAAAGGCAGGAAGTTGCCGTATCGTCTGTACCACTTGTGTGGCACTACACCTAGTTGTCTGGTGTTCTGCCCTGACACACATGCCTCCAAATATACAGTGCTCAGTGACACTCCAGGTTGACTCCAGTCAAGCCTCTAGGAGCGTTTTTCTTGTGGAGCTACTGCGCTACCTTGCACCTTCAGAGGTTTCTTGTGCGGAAATGGCTTTGAGTCAAGTCAATAATAACAGGCCTGTTAAAAGGGACCCTGCATTCCGCCCACACACATCAGCAGACACAAATACAAGTGATCAAGCAGTCCTCCCAGTCGCAGCCCTCCATCCTTGCCCACCTGTACTCGCTTTATGAAAAAGTGACACAACTGTTTTTTACCTTGTCAGTCATCTGTCATTTACAGCTGCCCCGTTCCCAAGCTCAAACATTTGTTTCCCTCTCTCTGGTGTTTCAGTGTGCAGCAGTGCCCCAGTGAGCATGAAGATCCAGCCGCTCAACCAGACGGCGTTGATGGTGAGCTGGGAACGCCCTCTCACAGTGTATCACCCACCCATCACCAGCTACATGGTCTCCTACAGCTGGGTGAAGCGCGATGTCGCCGATGAAAATACCTTCACAAAGACCGGGGACCAGAGCATGGTGAGGAATGCCTTGAGCTGCCACTAACAGCAGCCCATAGCGAGCCAAAGCAGAGCTGCTCGAATGTTTTCTTTTTCTTTCTCTAACAGTAGTTATTTATTTATTTACACCGAATGTAGTTTAAGCAGCTCCGATTGGTTTGCGGAGCCTCAGATGTATCTGTCAGGATCACAGGTTGGCTGGATCAGTGACAGTGTGTATAGGAGGTGACAGATTGTGATGAACTGTGCATGTGGTTGTTGGTTGATATGAGGGCCCAGACGCTCCCCTGTCACTCACCTGTCTAAGAATAGAAGCACTGGTCTGTCACAGACACCAACGAGTCCAACTGATGTATGTATAATGTGCCTACAAATGCACCTGTGGCCTTTTCAGAGATGTAACATTTTCCATCATCTATTTATTTAGCATTCATTTGAATTTGAATCAGTCTCTGAAGGAGCTAAAGCGGCATAAACAAAATAATACATGCGCTTTTTATTTCCAGTTTGAAAACCAATAGTAATTTTTCAAATCCGGTTCTGGTTTCAGGCAGCGGAGGCAGCTCTTTGAGCACAAACTTCTTTCGTAGCAAATGCCGAGCAAGTGTAGTTCTTTAGATCTCTGATCCTCTGATCATATAATTCAGCTCGGCTGCCTTAAACATTGAGTTACCACTTCACTCCTTAATGTACCTTTTCAGCAGAATGTGTCGAAATATATCCTCACCCCGCAGGAGGTTGCACCTACGGGGTTGTTCTTTTCCACACTATATATTCTTCTCCCTGGTCTCATTTTTTTTCCCATTTGTGGAAAGCCAACACCCAACTGTGCATCTCTTTAAAGCCCACTGACCCCCAGCTGTCTTGATAGTCTGCATGGCTGCCTCTTCAGATATAAACAGAGTAGGGGCAACACACTCACACCCACCATTTCAGAGACCTGGGATCAGTTCCCTGGTGGCACAGCTACCTCCAGCTCGGCCATGCATTCCAATAAATGCAATTGTCATGGGTTGGAAGCTGGTGAGGGATCTTGCATTGTTGCTGCACTAGTGACTCCTATTTGGCATGGGTAACTGCACACACGGGATGGGATCTGGGAGAAAGAACTAGCTAATCCTTTAAGGTAATAACCCCTTTTCACTCAAGAGTGCATTTGATGGTTAACCCTCACTGTGTAGGACGATATTAAAAAGCTATTTTCGCATTCATCTGTTCACATTTTACAAGATGATTCTATGAGTCTAGAGGCAAATTGTGGCCGAAAATGTAACTTCCGCGCGTCTGATGCCTCCAGTGCACGTACGCTTGAGACCTTTTCCTTTCAGTGAAGAATGAGGAGACGCATTGTGTTCAGCAGTTGCACTTTCAAAATGAATGATTTGCATATTCATAGCTTCTGGGAGAGAGAGAGAGAGAGAGAGAGAGGGGGAGGAGATGTAATTTTAAAAAATTTTAACCAGGTAATTGAACTATTTTGTAAAAGAAAAGAAAAAAAAATATTCCAGACGCAAATTATTATTCAGCGCAGCTTATCTTTGTACTATCTGTCCTAAAACACGCCTGGAGGCGATCTTTAATTTCACTATATACTTACTCAAGCATAGAAATGACGGACAAGTAAGTTGAAATGAATATGCAGTCCAGCTTCCTGCAGTCAAGAACTGCCTCACAAATTAAACTAATGCTATCCTCGGTTGAAGATCAATTAATATTTATTTCCTCGCCTCCTTCTAGATTATTGCGGCTCAATTAACTCCGGCACCCCTCAGAAGTCCGCATCTCAATTGCAGCTTGTTAGGGAAGTGGCCACAATGGCTCTGCCTGGTGTTAAATCATGTCACTTGCGATCTCTCCTTGCTGGTTATTTGCTACTTTAGGCATCCTCCAGCAACATTTACTGACCTTTTAGCTCCCTATAAGCTATATTGCACCCTGAGGTCCTATGGCACAGCTGTCATATCTCTCCAGCCTGGTCTTCATTTTCAATATTCTGTGGTATTGTCAAGAGGCCCGCGCGAAGGCCGAACATTCTCTCTCATGGCTGCTACACGGTAGGGAAAAACTTGTGAGGCCACTTTCCGTCTTCATCATTTTTTAAAATCATCTATTTTTCGGCGACTGGATTGATGTAATAATATGATTTGTTATCATGAAATATCACCTGCATGGGTATATTGTTATTATACTTCTACTTCCAATTGCTGCCGGAAAGAATGATTACCGTGTGCATGCGGTGCTCTGCCTGTGTAGTTACACTCCGTTAATACAGTCGCTCAGTCTATTTTTTTTTATTATTCACGGTATTCTGTCCACTCTCTCTCTCTCTCTCTCTCTCTCTCTCTCTCTCTCTCTCTCTCTCTCTCTCTCTCTCTCTCTCTCTCTCTCCCTCTCCCCTCTCTCTCTCTCTCCCCCCCTCTCTCTCTCTCTCTGCCCACTTCATTTCCATTTCAATTTTCACTTTCTATCTCTGGACACCTTTATCTGAATTATTTTGGAGAAATACTAGCTCTGCAACACCAGAGGCAATCACCCAACCATTCTGAGGACAATTTTAATATAAGTAAAGCCATCTGCAAACTGCAAAACACAATTAAATTAGACAGGAAATGAGGTTTGGAAACGGCACCGAACTTGGGAGTCATAGACTATTGACAGAACTGTAGCCTGGCATAGTATATATATTCATTTTAGACATTATGAATTAACCGCTGCCAGACTTTAAAATGTACTCTCGCAACCAATTCCGTCATAATTTAAAATGTATTATATGTATTTGTGTCTTTTCTCTTGCAGAAAGCAGTCATCACTAATGTCTCCCCGGACATGCTGTACTTGTTCAGAGTGCAGGCAGTATGTCAGCATGACCTGCGCAGTGATTTTAGCCAGACGCTGTTGTTCAGAGGTACATAGCCAAAGCCCTCCAACCACTGAGTCAGTGTGCATTGTGTAAGCTTTCAACGACTCATAATGGATTTATAAATATTTCCTCGCTCTCTCTTATTTTTGCAGCTAACACAACAAGGATTTTTGAAGGGTCTCGTATTGTGAAGACCGGGATGGTTAGTTGACCAGAAGATGGCACTACAAAATTTCTTTTTGTGTTTGAGTGACACTCATGTGATGGTGTTATGGTTTTAGGTAACCACTTCTTTTTTTTCTCCGCTCATTTCCCTCAGCCCACAATTTCCCCAGCGTCCTCAGCAGACATGGCTCCCATCAGCTCTGGTTCCTCCACATGGACGTCCTCCGGCATCCACTTCTCCATCGTCTCCATGGCAACAGGGATGGGCCCCTCTTCCAGTGGCAGCCAGGCTACTGTGGCATCAGTGGTGACAAGCACTTTGCTGGCAGGCTTGGGTGTTGGCGGAGGGGTCATCTCTTCTTTGCCCAGTTCGGTTTGGCCCACGCAGGCACCTCAAGCCACTCAGAACCCCTCACGTCCGTCCGCATCGCCTGCAAAGTCCAGCACAGAGCAGGCAGCACCACAGGGCTCGGAGACGGACAGCCCTTCTGATGAGAACAAGGCTGCACGTGAGGGGGAAGAGGAGGAAGAGGAGGGAGAGAGGGAAGGAGAGCAGGAGGAGGAAGAGGATGACAAGAAAAGAAAAAGCAAGACTTCACCTGATAATAGGGAAAAGCAAGCAAACAGCACCGTGGCCAAAGAGCCTTCAATCCCCACCCCCGCTTCCACAGCCAAAGAGAAAGGAGAAGGGAAACCTACGGTTAAAGGCACCGCGGTACCTGCAAGCACTGGCGATGACCAGCTAGTCAAGAAGAAACCCACCGATGTAAATGCAGTCTCCACTCAGGAGCCTCCTAATGACAGTGCTGAGATGCAGATTCCCCTGAGCTCCACACTGTCTCCAAAGATCAGTAGTGACGGGAAGAATCTCTGGCCTTTCTCTGTCCGCACTGGTGAGCAGACCTCTTTCTGTCGTACAGAGGAGAGCCCATTTTTAATCCATTTCACAACACAAACATCTCTTCTGAACTCCCGGTGAATCTCGTCTCTTGTTGTCAGCTATCTAGGCAAGAGAGCCCAGTTTAACAGAACAAACAAGTTGATTTAAGACGGTAACTACACCGGTTAGCATCTCAGTCAAAGACAAAGCTTCAGGCTTTTGTGTACAACACAGAGGCCTGAAGGAAGGAGTGCGCTGTCTGCCAGAGGGGTTCTGCCTCGAGGAATTCCTTTAAGCATATTTCAAAAGAGTTTGCTTCAAGGGAGAACATTTTTTTTTTTTTTTTTTTTTTTTTTTTTTTTGCCACAATTTTTTTTTTTGCCATTGCAACGTTAGAAATAACTGGAATTCCAAACACTGATTGAAAGCTGTAATCGGGCTGTCAGTATTCATGATTTTGCACAAGAAAATAAATTACCATTTTCAGTGTGCATTTGAATCTGGGCAGGCAGGAGGGGGAGGCTATCCAAGCATGTTTGGCTTAAACCTTTTTATTGCTCAGTTAGGCTTAATCTCGATCGCTCTCCCATAATGTGTGTATTTATTCTGCCCCTGATGTCACAAGCATCTGATGGCTAGGTTGATGTGTATGTTTACCAATAATGGGCCTATAAGTGTATTATTCTCTAAAGGCTTGGGTCTGCCAAGGCTTTTCTGTTTTTTTGGATGCTACACTCAAACATTATGCCACTAACCGTTTTGTGAACATAACAAGTCTAGCAAACAAAAAAGATCAGAATGCTGTGAAATGTGGTAAAAGTATAAATAAATTAAAAGGCACTGTAAGTCAGTGAAACATATTTACACAGTGTGTAATACGCTCATGTGTCTTCCAGACAGGACAGACTCGTCCGGCGTGACGCGGACGCCCCAGCCGGGGATGGGCCGGATGGTGTGGATTGTTCCCTTGGTGGTGGTGTCCGCTCTCACTCTTCTGTGCCTCATCATGCTGCTGATTGTGATGGTTTACTGGAGGTGAGAGTGTGTTCAATATACCTGCATAAACGCATTCAGGACGGATCATCTTACTGCTGAAAAAGCTTGTTAGAACACTGAAATGTCATCGATCCAGTGCTATTACATACAGAAATGCCTCATCCTGATAAGAGCATCAGTGATACCTCCTTTAGAGGTAACTGCCCTTCACCCCCACTGGCCTCATCCATACATTTTTTCACACTCGGGTTTCATCTTGAGTGACACACCCACGTGCAAGTCTGGATTTTCCAGTCTGCGCAGCATGGTTCGGGGCGTGTCTGTTTTGTGCACATGCATCAGTCTCAACCAGTCTGGTGGTGAGGCTCGCTTGCTTGCCTGCACTTTGTAAATCAGACCAATCACCCACCTGGGTGAGGGGCAAGAGAGCTGGAGGCCCTGCAGTGCCAGCGCAGGTCCCAGCTGTGTCTTCATCTGCTGGGCTAATTTCCAGCCATGCCATTGGAGCCCCAGTAATTACACAGGCCAGGCCACAAGCACATGTCGGATGGTTAATGAGTTACAAATAGCACTATGGACCATTTCCCCCGCCGAGTCCCGCGCATATTTACTCCTGCAGCTTCTCCTTGTGTAGGATTTTATCTGTTTACAGCCCGAGATGTATTTTTAGACAACATTCAAATGCATTTTATCAATTCTTTTGATCGGATTTCTGTGTGACATCATTGCAGCAAACGTTTACAGCACCGTAGTGTGGTGGAGAATATCAGAGCGTGATATAAATAAAAGCCTGGATATCAGCTCCATAGAGGTGTGGAAAAACAGACAGCTGGAAACAAGATGACTGTAGCGGATTTGGTTGGTGGCTGAATTTCTGAGGGTTGAGGTATTTGAGTGGAAAAGCGGGGCTCGCCTTGAGATTAGAAATGGCCATCACAGCTGTTGTTGTGACAACTCAGACAGTTAGCTGACAATGTGTGCTTCCCCCAGGGAAAAGGCCATGATAAAAGATGAAATCAACCCATTCACACTCTCTTTACTCTTCATCCTCTGCATAGTCTCTCTTGGTTACAGAGCAGCCGCTAAAGCCGGAGAGTTGCTCTGGTTACAGATGTTGCGGACATTAACAATTTAATACTGCAATCGGTTTCATTTACAAATGTTTATCAAAAAAAAAAGCCTATATTTAGCTCCTGCATTTTATGTGTTTAGTATAAAATCATGAATCCATCCACGATGGAATTAATTGCTGGAGTTACAGTTCGCATCTGGAAGCCTCTGACGCTCGAGGTGTTTGTCGAAAACTCACAGATGTTGAAGCGAGAACAAATCCCAAGCCGTGTTAGGGACTCGGTGCTGCCGACGCTGGTGTTGAATGGGAGGCCTAACTCCTCTCTTCTCTTTTTTTTTTTTTTTTTTAACCTTAAATCCATTCATGAAGCCTATTTCGTCCCGGTTTCTGTCCCCTCAAAGCAAACTGTACATGAGATCGTGAGGAAGAGAGGCAGTAAGGAGACATTGCTGGTTTGGTAGCCAGAACACATCTGCACTCAAGGGGAGCCATTAGATTGGGAGGCAGTGACGCAAACCAGGGGGGAGCTCTCCTCCCCCATTTGTTTTATTCACCTTCCTCTCTCTCCCTCTCTCCTCCTCTCTCTCTCTCTCTCTCTCTCTGTCTCTCTTCCTACATGTTTTACATGCAGTGGCACCTTTTTATTTTTGTTCCATCTCCCTTTAAGAATGACTAGCATCTGCTCCCTCCTCTGCATCAAGTACAGGTAGGATTAAACCTGGGATATCTTAGCACTTGGATGAAATGTGGGTCTTATATGCTTTCATTAGTATACATTATGTGTGACAGGAGAGGGAGGATATGCAAAGTGTCCGGGACCTTAAAGATTCATCTCTTGTCGTTTTCAGACATGGTAGAATTGTAAATTTTAACCCTAAAAAGCGTACAGCTAACCTTTTCAGAAAGCTTTAAGTATATGTATGTAGATGTATGTAGATATGCTAAAGAATGTGACTGCTTGCAGTTTTTCCTCTGTGAACCTTGGACTCTGGACTGTTTTGGGGCTTTTGAAGCATTAGGAATTACCCCTAGAAAAGTGCTAGACTTCCAAATTATGAACATTAACCTTTGAGCAGTAGCTGCTGGCAGCAGTGAGTGTTTTCTCCAGAAAGTGCACCTTTTAAGTTGATTTTGTTGTCCTCAAAGTGTAGTGCAACTTCTTAAAAGTGGCCCCGAGGAGGGAATTTGTGCTTGGATTAGTTTTCTTCCGTTTGCGTAAAGAGCTAAACTTGGCACTGCACTGCTGCGCGTCGCTGTGAGTTGTTTACCTGTTCCCTGTAGTCGGCTCAGACAGTGTTTCCAGGAGCCGCTCACTCTCTCTCCGTGGTCGATCAGCTGTGTCCAAACAGCTCTGGGGTTTTCATTAGCACTTTTCTGCTGTGATTCTATTCAGCATTTCCATGCTGATGTTGACGGACCAGATCTGAGAACCACGGGGTAACGACTCCCTAATACACTTTACTGCGTGTGGTTTTACTGTGCTGCGTTCACTGTACTTATCTGTCTGTGTCCCTGTAGGAGGTTTTTCCAGACGGCTCACTTCTATGTGGAGGAGAGCAGCTCTCCGCGGGTGGTGGCCAATGAGAATATCCCAGTCATCCCCATACCAGGTGAGCTATGTTTCCATGTTGTACCATGTTCAAAAAGTCTTATATGTCTGATGGTTAGAAGTTAAGTTTTCTAGATGAGTTTCGGCACAAAAACAATTAGCCAGATGACCAAAGAAGTTAAAGCGTTAAATAGCACAAAGTGATGAATAAACCTTCTAAGTAGGTAGATTAAATTTAGATAAATTTAAATAAATTACAGTCATGGAGAAACATAAATTATGAAATGTATGATATGTGTCGATGAATGGGTAATTTACCTGACTAAAATATTCAAGCAACCACTGTTTTAGATGTTCCAGTTCAAACAAAGTTAAAATCTATTCAATTAAATCTTTTACTACATAATCTATTATTTAAGCTAAAACAATCTGTTTTTAAGACTAAGGCTGTACCAGTGGATTTACGTTTAGCGACCTGTGTCTACTGACAGAGCACACATCTGAATGTCATCATTAACTGTGTGGTATTAGCTCGGTGTCTTCATTTGCACAGTTTCTGTTCATTTGCATGTGAAATGAGTCCGGGAGCAGCTCTGGAGAAGCTGTGTGACTGGCTTTTCTTGGCTCTTAATGTTCCAGGCAGCAGCGCGGTGGCAGCTTGTCGATATCAGACTTTACTTTCACAGTCGCTTAAAGCTCAGGGACATTTCAAGGCCGTGATATCGTAGTTAAAGAGCGCAGCAGATGCTGGTATTGACTCTACATTCATTCTGCTCCTTTCTTTGTTTCTTTCTTTCATTTATTTTCTTTCCTTCCTTCCATTCAGCTCTTCATTCCTTTCTACTTATTCAACTCGGGGATGTGTATGAAAATGATGACAGCTAAAATCATAGAACTGTGACCTTTATTGGCTCATAATTTGCATTGCTTAAATGTCTGAAATAGTGCCATTGGACATTCAAGCATACATGTGAACATCCCTACGTGGTCTTTTATGTCCTTTCAAGAAAAAGAATGAGCCTAATCAGGCGTAGTCCATTACAGTTTCTCTCTCCTAGAGCTACATTTCACCCAGAACCATTCTGATGAACTGATTAGACTGCTAAGTCTCTCTATACTAATACAGAGGAAAGGAGACACTTTGATAAATGACCAGAGTGATAAAGGAGAATTCACCTCTACGTAGTAACCGCTGAGGCAAGTAAGAGCCCTGCAGGCCCCAGCTGCAAGGGTATATTAGTTAAGACATTGGCCAGCATCAGCAGCGATGACAGCTGGGTCCCCTGCACTGCTGTCCCTGTGTGATGCTGACCAGCCTTATCAAAGATCCCTCATGTGTGATTTGGGGCTGATTTGGCCCAGATGAGACAGATGCTCCCTCCTATAAAAGCTCAAAATACCAAACATAGGCTTTCCTATTTTTCCCCCTTTCCTCTTTGAGAATTAGACCAAACAATGCAGTACACTGATATACATAACAATAGGAATAACATAACGGTGACATTTTCAGAATATTGTGTGGCTATGAGACAGTATTTGTTCATTTAAGATTTGAACCAGACCCTTTGATAAAACTGTCGTGTGTTTTCCCCTGCAGATGACATGGAAGCCATCCCCGTTAAGCATTTCGTTAAACACATTATGGAGCTCTACAAGAACAACCTGCAAGGTTTCGCTGAGGAGTTTGAGGTACACTTTCAAATCCACTCTAATATTGAAAAGTTTGGCATTGGCGTTACGTTTTCTATGTAAGTAATGGCGCTTTTACTTTTGGAGTTGGACTCAGTTGGCCTTGTGCGCCCTTGGTTACAAAACGGGAAGATGTGTATGCAAAATGTTTTGTGTTTAAGTGGTAGCGTCAGAATTAGTGGTGAGAGCGCCGCTGCAGGCTGTGAGCTAATGACTGGATAACATAGTGGAGGAAATGCACAGGCATAATAATGAAAGGGTGAGGATGAATGAATATTTTCCTCAGACATCTTAGAAAATTATACTATATTACAATATTTTAACTCAGTAGAATATTTTAAATGCAATATCTTAACAGATCAGGATATCCATCACATCCTACTACCCTACCTATATATCTATGTCTTATCTATCCTATATCCTAAATAGGGACGACAACAATATTCCATTGCTTTAGTTACTGTGGGGTTGCTGCACTGTTTGCAATTTATTTACCTATCAAAAAATACCCATTTGCTGTCAAATTATCTAGCAGTAGATTTGTTTTGCCACCACAAACAAACCTCACCACAGTGCTTGGAGGCAAACCTTTTCGCTGTGTGGTTCACGCCAGGTACCAAAGTTTGTGAGATCCCTTTTCAGAATACATAAAAATACAGACTATATCTGGCTTTTGTGCGCCTGGTTGCAAATGTGCCTGCGTCTGAACAATGGCTGGACATTATTTTATGCATGCGGCGGTGTGCAGGGTTGCTCATTTCGAGCAGATGGTTGAAAGAAAGATCACAGAGATGGAGGTTAATTAGAGAAGGTCTGTCTGCCGGTTGACTGGATGGGAACACACTTTCTGTGTAACTAGGTTAAGAAAGGAGGCAAAAAAGCCTCACCCCTTGAGTATTCCCCTCTAATTGGGGTCATTTGATGTGAGGCCCATGCGCGTAATTTTCAAATGCACTGCAGTGAGTCTGTGGTGGAATTGATCGTTGTATTTTTTGGGTGGATGAACCCATTGAGGTGTAGTGAAGAAGAAAAGAAGAAGGCCGTTGAACTAAAAGCTTGAGCTGAAGTCCCCGTGGCAGGAAGCATCTGTTCTGCTGAAGCGTCCTTGACTGAGACACTGAATCCCTGCTGGAGGTTCAGCTTTACAGTTCATCCTGAGCTCGGAGCTCCTCGTACAGACGGGAGATTTGGGGGGGGAAAGAAAAGTTCCCCTTTAAAAAACAGTAGTATTACAAAGAAAGTACATGTTATTATAAAAATGTTGTTAGAGTTTAAGTAGAAATAACTTCCTTACACACAGTAATCCCGCTCGATCTTCTCTCCTCGTCTATTAAAATCCATTTCCGTCTATTTTTTCCTCTCTCCAGGAGGTCCAACGCTCAACAGCCGACCTGAAAATCACAGCAGAACATTCCAATCATCCCGACAACAAGCACAAAAACAGATACATCAACATTGTGGCCTGTGAGTCAGCTGTAAAATCTGATTATGATGTCTACTGCTGCGGAATCCAATAATGTTTTTATCCTTTTAATAATTCACACAAATATGTCAATGCTTTCCCTAGACGACCACAGCAGGGTGAAATTACGAGCTTGGCGGGGAAGGATGCCAAACATTCGGATTACATCAATGCCAACTATGTGGATGTGAGTTTTAACAGCCACTTGACACCCTTCTTTACGCAGGTCCTGCTTTGGTTTTCTTGTTTTTTGTTTGAGCTTGAAAGGTTGTGAAATTCACCTGCTGACTTGAGTGAAGCAAGAATGTGTTGTGAAAGAATGATTCACGCCGCTAAATGTTACGGTGACAGCTTTATTTAAAACATCAATTGAGGTATCAGCCAGCTGACAGAAATAAAAATTGGGGATTTATTAAAGATATTGATTCATGCATAAATAAATGTCAGCTGAAGGAGTGGATTTCATGACCTACCAATGTGTCAGTAAACCAGTTATATCAGCTGTATCGGGAGTTTGGGGAAATCAATGCAATATTGATTTCATCTTACCAGTAAACAATACTCCACCTCAATCCTGTTTCAGGGCTACAACCGGCCCAGAGCTTATATAGCTGCTCAGGGTCCTCTCAAGTCTACGTTCGAGGACTTCTGGAGGATGGTGTGGGAGCAGAACACTGGACTCATTATCATGATCACCAACTTAGTGGAAAAAGGAAGAGTAGGTTCACTTCCATGGTTCATCAGCACAAAATACAAAGCACTTCATTTTAGACATGCTAAAACATCATTCATTGTTTCTTTTCAGAGGAAATGTGACCAATACTGGCCAACAGAGAACAGCGAGCAGTATGGGAATATAGTGGTGACGCTGAAGAGCACTAAAGTGCATGCCTGCTACACGCTGCGCCGTTTCCTTATAAGGAACACGAAAGTTAAAAAGGTAACTAAGGGCTGCTCCATACTACTAATATGTTAGATTCTGACTGCTGCTAAAATGTATTAGTTAAGCAGAATAAACCACAGATATATTTTTACAGGAGAAATTCTTCCAGTTTAAGAAACTAAACTATCTGTTAGACCTATCTCTAGGTGTGACTTTGTATTTATAAGAAAGAATTGATCCCACAGTTGAGAAAATCGTACTCCTCTGTACTTCCATCCATTTAAACTGCAGCAGTGAGCAGTCGCGTGCAGCACCCAGGGAGGCTGGGTGCCTTGCCTAAGGGAACTCAGGCCATGCACGTAGATGATAAAACGGCACTGCTTATTCACTCCATCCACACGCACATTTTCCCATCTGTCCAGTGATTATACAGCCCCAAGCCTGCCTCACTAACCATTAGGCAACAGATGCCAAAAGCATCCACCTACCAAAACCTGGAATCAAACCAGGGACCTTTAGATCTTGAATCTAACGCTCTCTCAGCTGAGCTGCTTTAGCACATCAGAGCAAACTGAGTGTAGTTTGATATTATTTAGTCAGTCGAGCTCGAGTGACATGTAAATTTTATGGTACATTCTGTTTTTCTTGTGGGTTGAAACAGAAAGATCTTTGAGTTTGTGAGCGTATAGCAACTGAAATGTAGCTGTATGCAGCCAGGAGGATATTTTAAAATATGTATTAATGAACAGTATTTGTTACCAATATAACCAATATGTTTCTACATTAAAAACACGGATGGGTAGGATATAGCCTAGTGTGTCATTAACCATTTATTTAATCTTTATATTCTGCTTGTACTTGCTAAATATGGTGTTGCAGCGATGTGTGTATCAGCTGATGCTCCGTGCGAAAGTCAAGGCGCTACTTCGTATTCTCCCCGGCCTCACGTCTGCTCTTACGTCTTAGGGTCAGAAGGGGAATCCGAAAGGGAAGCTAAATGAGCGCATTGTGATCCAGTATCATTACACTCAGTGGCCTGACATGGGAGTACCGGAGTACACGCTTCCTGTGCTCACCTTCATCAACCGCTCATCAGCCGCTCGCACTGCAGACATGGGCCCTGTCCTGGTGCACTGCAGGTACCTCATTATTACTGAGCTCCCGGGCTTAATGAGTGTTACTTATCACCGTTAGACTCATATTTGCTGAGATGGTTAAAAGCTCCCTCTAGGGGCCTGCTCATATTGTTTCGTGCTCTGCTTTTCAGCGCAGGCGTTGGGCGCACGGGAACGTACATTGTCATTGACAGCATGCTGCAACAGATCAAGGACAAAAGCACAGTCAGCGTCCTGGATTTTCTCAAACATATCCGCACACAACGCAACTACCTAGTCCAGACTGAGGTAAGAAGCCCCGAATAATCAGTTACTTTGGGAGACTGGATTCCTTCTGTAAAGGTCATCCCTGATTAAAGATGGATAAGAACTTATAAAAGCTATTCGCTTTGATACTCTGAGCTCAGGTAAAGGTCACAGTCTCTGCAATTTCCGTGCAGCACACAGTACAAACTGTTATACCCTCACCAAATACAGAGGGCCGTATTACACCTTTAGTCTACACTGGCAGTCCTCAGGCCACACTTACTGCATGTGTTTGATTTTTTTTTTTAACCGATAGAGGATTGAGGTTATTTCTCTGTACCTTTTTTCAATGCATTAGAAAGCCTCTATGTTTTCTCTGAGACACTTTTGTGATGTTGTTTTTCCGGCTGCACTTAAGCTATGCAGCTTTCCACCATCACAACCTGTTGTTTAAATCTTAAAAAGACAGTGTATTCACTGAAGTACTGACATGATGATTAAGTCTTTTTAAGCAGACGCATAGAAGCAGGTGTCTACTTTTCACTTGATTTAATTTATCACACAGCGGTAGCTAATGTGAAATACATTCAATTTATAAACTGCAATTTGATGGATTAAGATACAGCTCAGTAACTTATTTAGCATGCTTTATTTTACTTTATTCATTAAAGTATATTCTTTAAATGCTTACCAAGAGGTGCTAATGCTTAATGTGCTGCTCTCTGAATAAAAGAACATTTTAATGCAGTGAGAGTTGATTTTTTTTTACCGTAACCAAACTGTTATTACATAATGTCTATATTCTTCACGTCTCTGTCTGCTGATTAAGAGACAGAGGCTGACTTGAAATGATCAGAATATATAAATAAAAGTTTGTCTTGTTTTTACAATCACATGACTCTCTTATCTCCATGTTGAGAATACATCTATATACGTATTATTCTGTCTTCCCTCAGGAGCAGTATGTTTTCATCCACGACGCTTTGATGGAAGCCATCCTGAGCAAAGAGACGGAGGTACCTGCCTGGCAGCTGCACAGCTATGTCAACAGCATCCTCACGCCCAACTCAACAGGCCGCACACGGCTGGAGAAGCAGTTCAGGGTGAGTAAACCTTCTGCCAGCCTGACTGGTCCAGTTAGACGAGCTGTCACCATCTGCACCGGAGCCGTCAGCTGAATTCGAGGTGGTCTCTCGGATCAGACGCTCGTTAGCGACATGCACTGTGGCTTCCCGGTTCCAGGCGGGAATAGATTGAGAGCGTCTCTGATGTTGGCTATAATAAAGTCATGTCTGTCACCCCTGCTGCCTTATGCAAAGCTCGATGAATGTTTCATCAAGCTCCTGTTCTTTTAACACCAGGAGAGACAAACTAATTGCTCCCACATCAAAATGTCACTTCCTCCTGAGCATCACATGCTCATTGTTGGTGTGAAAGAATTGCTGTTAATTTTTCGATGTTAAACAACGTTATATATTCCATTTTTTATGTTGCAGTTAATCTCAGGACTGAAATCTCATTTCCTCTGCCTTCTCTCTCGCCAGCTTCTGACTCAGTGCAACACGCGTTTTGTGGAGTGCTTTAGCGCCCACAAAGATTGCAACAAGGAGAAGAACCGCAATTCCTCAGTGGTTCCCTGTGAGTATTCGCCGCAGCACGCAGCAGTGGAGCTTAGGCTCGGGGCAACCAAGGTCAAGTTGAACATGTAAAGCCAGCTGTCAGCAGCAGTGTGTTTGAATTAGAAGGGTAAAACTGCATTTGCTGAAACAACAGATCAGATGTGTCCTGTCTTGGCTACTTTTTGACATTTTTTTCTTAAATTACAGAAACGTTCGAATGTGTTTTTACATTTTTCCTGTTTTCCACTCAGTAAATTATTAAAGACAATTCATGTTTCCAAAATTAGAACCGATTTCCATAATCCTATAAGTTAATCTTTTCTATGCGTGCTCGGCACCCTGACAGGAGAAAAGGAGGTACTTGTTGCTATAGCAACAGCCAGGCCTGGTAATGAATGTGTGCATTATCAGCCTGTGCGATATTAGAGGGGCCTCGGTTGTGATTTTAAAGCGTGTTTTTCCATCTCTGCCTCTTTGCAGCGGAGCGAGCGAGGGTTGGACTCACCACTCTGCCTGGCATGAAGGGAACGGATTACATTAATGCCTCCTATATAATGGTACAGTGCGACAGCTAATGAATTTCTTTTCTCTGTCCTTGCTGCATGGCTTGCTGTGAAGCGTTTTATTGACAGATGTCCCGGTTATTTTGGATATTCTCATAGAAAATGATCTCCTTTGTGTCACAGTCATCTAGTCGTATTTGTGGTCTGAGCTTTAGAAAGGTTAACGCCTCACCTCTGTCACATCAGGGCTATTACAGGAGTAATGAGTTCATCATTACCCAGCATCCTTTGCCCCACACCACCACAGACTTCTGGAGGATGATTTGGGACCATAATGCTCAAATTATTGTCATGTTGCCTGACAACCAAGGCCTAGTAAGTGATAATGAAACATATTAATCATTTTTCTCTTTTGGCCTCTGTGCAGTAACTGACACGTGTGCACATTTACACAGAAAAAGAAAACGCTGACAGTGAAATGAACGATGGGTGAAAGCGTTAGATAAACAAGGCGCATGTGTCACTGTCCCCCTGCAGGCTGAGGATGAATTTGTTTACTGGCCGAGTCGCGAAGAGGCCATGAACTGTATCGCCTTCACTGTCACACTCATCAGTAAGGACAGACTGTGCCTCTCCAACGAGGAGCAGATCATCATCCATGACTTCATCTTAGAGGCCACACAGGTATCTGTTCCTCTCAGCCATACGTGCTGGGGGTTATTACTCTGACATCATAAGTCGTGAGCCTAAATAAACACGTCACATGGTCACGCTGGTCTTCTTTGTCGCGCAGGACGACTACGTTCTGGAGGTGAGGCATTTTCAGTGCCCCAAATGGCCGAACCCTGATGCCCCTCTCAGCAGCGCCTTCGAGCTCATCAGTGTCATCAAGGAGGAAGCCATGACTCGAGATGGCCCCACCATCGTGCACGATGAGTAAGTTCACCTCCACCGTGACCCCTGTCAGCACAGATGGGATGTCTGAGTCCCAGGACCGTTTGGTCATCATAAAGTAAACCCATCCACATATAAAGCAATGCGCTGGTGGCCCGTCACTTTGAGCTTACAGTCATTTCAGGCTCTGGTCACCTGGGTTGCTCTGTTGTATATTTCTGACACTGAATGTAAAAATCTGCTTGGGAAATTTGGTGGTAGGAAACTAAGATGTGGATGGTAAATTTGGTTAGTTTGCTCACTTGGCATTTTAAAGATTACTCCTTCTATCATCGCTACATCTCGCTGAATTTCGCGTACATTACACAGTCTGCTGTCGCCACGTTGTTGCTAGGCCCCTCAAGGCTTCAGTCTATCCTCCTGAGATCCATTCATAAACTAGTCCAGCACTATAAATGTATATCCATGTATAATACACGTTGTAGGTCTTGTTTTCGTGTCTGAATCTGGATTTAAACGGCCCCAAATTGGCAAAATACTGTTTTCTGTTTGGATTTGGACTTGGATGCAATGCAGAGCCTCCAACAGTAACTGGAAACAAGCCGTCCGTGGCTCAGGCTCCGTAAGTGTACGCCAGCTGCGAGGATCCACTGCCCGCTACCAGGATAAATAGAAACGGCAAAAGTCTTTTAGTAACCAGGCAACCGAAACCGCTTCCCCGCTCCAGCCAGTGTCTTTCCTGCAGATGTCAGTGTCCGCAGCACTTCAGCTGCCATTAGTGCAGCCATCAGCTATCTGAATACTCTCCATCACTCAGCTTCCTTGCGGTGAATCATACGTTTCTCTGGGTGCTCTCAGGAGCAGTCGCAGACTAAATAACATGTCGCATTGAAATCTCTGCGCTCATTTTTCGCAGCCACTAACATGCTGCTAATGTGCAGCGAGCAGGGTCGCCGTGGCTTCTGTTACATTTCATCCCGTCATTCGTTCTCTGGGTGTGTTTCATTTTGGCCGTTTTGCAAACACGTGAAATAACACGTTACCATGCGACTGTGTGTCTCCTCTCAGGTATGGAGCAGTGTCAGCGGGGATGCTCTGTGCCCTCACCACACTGTCCCAGCAGCTGGAGAATGAGGGGGTTGTTGACATCTATCAGGTGGCTAAGATGATCAATCTCATGAGGCCGGGAGTCTTCACTGATATAGTAAGTTCACGCTGATGATGCCAGGCTAGAGCAGGCTCTCCTAAAAGGAAGGTGAATATTAGACTTGTTAGGCTGCCGCTAACACGACTCTGAATGAATGTTAATGTCGCTCTTTATCTGGTTCACATGTAAATTGATCTGGATTGTTTACCAACTTCTTTAGGTGCTAAATGTTAGTGTTTTGTTTCCAGCTGGATCTGCTGCCCCCGAGTGACCAGAGCGCGTCAATTGATGCTGTTTTAAGCAACATTTAAAGCGGCATTGATCAATTTCTTGTCCCTAGTGGGCAAAAACGCTGGCAGATACATACTCTACATCAACCAGCATCAATAGCCGACATACATCAAACGCTCTTTTCATCCGGCAGACATGAAGCAGCATCAGCATTCCTTTGGAGGCTTTTATTTTTTTATTTTTTTTCTCGTCCACTGTTGTTTAAGCTCTTCTTTCTCCAACAAAGATATCTAGAGCTTTAGCTGCTAAATAGTGCGCCTCGCTCACCGGCCACTTAACTGTGTCTCTCTGACATTTGGTGCTGAGCGAGTACTTTTTCACCGTCTATGAGAGGGTTGTTGTGACTTGTTTAGACTGAACCCTATAGTGGATGTGAGGCCAAAGATCCTGCAGAAGTGGGCGTTGATTCTTTTTCGGGTCCCTCAGTACGAGCGACCCTTCTTTACACGCTATGCAGTTCCGTGTCTGTAAAGGAAATGCAGCTAAATCTGCTGTCTGCTGGCTGTTACGTAAAGCGATGTGCAGTGTTAACCATTTTGTTTTGTGTGTGTGCAGGAGCAGTACCAGTACCTTTACAAAGCCATGCTCAGCCTGGTCAGTAACAGAGAGTTCAGCCTGAGCCCCATGCACATGGACACTAATGGGGTGGTGGTGATTGCGGACGAGTCGGACCCTGCAGAGAGCATGGAGTCGCTCGTCTGAGGACGTTCTCACAGGCACTTAATTTGTAAAAATCCGAGAACTTTTCTGAGGCCTTTTTTGCCAGACTCTTGATTAAATGAATAACCTTATTACTTTTTATACTGATAAAGGTTTTTTGATATTTATGTTTTCGTTCTTTATTTCTCGTCTTTAAATGTTATCCTGCTGAGCGTTTGCACCTGTTTTAAGTTGACACGAGGAAAAAGCAGCTCTGTCCAGTTTGCACTATACTATCAGTGTTACTGCCTAAATCCAGTGAGTGGAGAGACAACAAAAAAAAACGACAAAAAAGTCACACTTCAGTCCTGGCATCACGACAAAACTGAGATCTTTTGGAGCGTTTTGGAGACAAAAACCGGAAGCATGAAGACGAACCGGGACGAGTTAAGGCGACGTCTCAAAACGCGACATCACGTCATAACATAACACGGCCCAGCATGCATTATGTCACTTCGTCACTTCAATCAAACTAACTGTTTTCAGGCTCCGCTCCACATGGGAGAAGCTTTTTATCACATGTGAAGAGACTCATACCTGCCTATATATTATTGTCCCAGTATCTCACTGCTGTCTTGTAAAATGTACTTATGGCTTATTTTGTGTGTTACAACATCTAATGTGAACATTTATTGCTTTTTACAGGGATTTATATTGTTATATTGTTTTGTAATATATATACATATATATATTATATCCTTAATAGCCAGCTGATGTGTTTTTTCTTTTCTTTTGTACCTTTGCCTATTTGTCCACTGGCCTTGGTGTAGAGTCATATAATCTGGAGACTGTGTAGATCACCATGTAAAGACTACAAATCTCCGGTCATGTTTTTTTATTTTTATTTTTTTAATCGTCTGTTCTTTTCCTCTTCCTCCATTTGCTCCAGCTTTTCTAACGCCAAACGGTCGAAGCTTCAGCTGTAAACACGTGTAATAGGTATCTGTACCAACACAATGCAATGCCTACAAAAAGTATTCACCCTGCGCTTAAAGATTTTCACGCTTTCCTTCTTTCGCAACATTAAACCACGGTGGACGCAAAGATTTGACGCTGACCAACGCGAATGCTACTACTTTAATGTGAAGGATCCTCCTGAGCTTAAAATTGATCGCACAAGTATTCACTCCCTCCCAGATTTAATAGGAGCATCGGTGCATCGCCTGGATGCGGCCGTTTCTCCCTCTCTTCCTCTTGTCAAACGCTGCCAGGCGGCCGGGAGCGAGAGAGCGTTTTTTTTTTTTTCAATACTTTCTGCTTATTCCTATTCTGCATTGAGGTTTAGGCTCTGACTCGGCCCCTCCAGGACATTAACATTAACTGTTTTAAAGTCACTCCTGCTTTAAAAAAAAAAAAGTAAATAAAATAAAATAGAAACTGCTGCAGCTCTTGTGCAGACATGTTTCCTTCAGGATTTCTTTTCTATTTACTGCAGAGAAGCATCTTCATCAGGCCTCCTGGTGAAGATGCTATTCAGTGCCTTGGAAACGTTGTTAATCCATCTCCTCCCTGATTGGTATTTTTCAGTAAACCCAAACCTTCTTCTTACAGTATTCATCCGTTTTTCATAAGTTAGATTTCACCAGGAAGCACCACTGTTACACAGACGTGTGACCTGTTATGCAGCCAGTGATGTTTGGAGCCTCGTAGAAAAGGGAGGAATATGTGTGCAATCAGTTTTTGTTTTTTTTCTGTCTCTGTTTATTTGCACTTACATGGTGAAAACTTTCTATAGGCACTGTAGTTTCTTTTCCGGGGTGGGGGGATTGGGGGGGGGGGGGGTTGATGCTTTATTTGTAACCAAAGACGTGGTTCCAGTTTGCAACATGTAAAGTGGTTTTGTCCTGAGATCTATTTAATCAAACTAGAATTTAAAAAAAAAATTGAAATTGTCAAATCATGCAGTTACAGATTTCCAGTGTCAAAAGTTGTGGATTTAACCCGAGTGAAGCATGTTTCTGTCTAGCCTCAGGAACTCACCTTCTAGTAGATAATCTGACTCTGTGATGCTCTCCTCGCGTTTAGAAAGTAAAACAAAACAAAACAAAAAAACAAAAAAAAGGAGAGAGGGGGTTTAAATTGTATTTTATCTGGGCTGATATTCCGTCTCTGCATTATTTTGTGGCTATAATTACAAGCCCTGAACGCCCCCCTTCTCTCTTCATGTCTATCCTGTGATGAAAACGTTTATTTTCTGGTAACATCCACTTCTCTCTCTCTCTCTAAACAAAAAAAACAAAAAAAAGAGGGGGGTTTGCTTAATCCACTGAAAACTCTCCAACATTTGGAGAAAAGTCCAGATTGCCGGCTCCCTTAGCTCCACATCTAGACTTTCCTTTGCAGCGACAGTGTTTGATTTCCCCCCCTGCTTTGTATGAACCGCCAGCCTCCTCCCCTCCCGTTTGATATTTTCTGCTCCTCACTTAAACAGTGCTGCGGCCTGCTCGCATCTACTTCAAAAAACAACAAAACAAACAAAAAAAATAAATACTGTTGACCTTTGTGACCATAGAAGTTTATATTTTCATACAAAGATTCGGTTTGTACAGCGGCCAGTTGACGGATTGTACTTTTGTGGAACATTTATTATCCAAATCTCCACAGAAAAATCCCGGCAGTCGTAGCTGCCTCTCTGCGGCCCACGCTGGGATTTTAAACCACATTTTCCTGACATTTGCTTAATGGTCCGGGGAGCCAGTTGTGTAAGCCTCAGCTCATTTCAGCCAGGTTGTTAAGTCTATTTTGTAACTTAAAAAAAAAAAAAAAAAAAAGAAGAATAAAACGGTTTTGTCCATTATATCACATGTTTATATGACAGTATCATAGCAGTGTATTCCTATGATACTGTTATATACCCTATTATAGTGTAATAGTGTTATTTAATAGGTAAATTGTATTGCTATACATTAAATAAAGTCTGGCTTTGAGTGCACTACACGCTTGTATGACATGTAACTGCAGACGGATGAGTTTTGACTGAAGGCAAACCAGGAACCCGTTCCTCCTGCTGCCCCCTGCTGTCACTCTGTCGCCGCACCACAGTAAAGGAAGGAGTACGCCGATTGTGTTTCTTTTATTTTTTTGTTTTTTTTGTTTTTTCCTGATGCAAAATGTTAACCCGGCTCGTTAGAGGTGGAGCTAATTTTGAATGCTTGATGTACGGTTGTGTAGTTAAATCATCCACAATCTTATCATAATTCTGTAACTTTTGCTATTGAATAAATGTAGTGGAGTACAACGTACAATATTTACCTCTGAAATGTAATGGATTACATGTATAAAGAAGCTTAAAAAGAATACTAGAGTATCTCAAAATTGCATGGAGGGGTTTTTTTCTTCTTTCTTTTTTGTAAAGTGACATGACTGAAAGTGTTCGGTACAGGCACTTACACACTGCAACTTAACACGGATATACAGTGAACTACCGTGGGATAACTGTGATACTAAAGAAAACGCTACAACTATAAGGATCTTTTTTTTTTTTTTTTATGGACTTTCATGTCGGTGTTAGGCCTGTGATGGACTGCAGACCTGTCCTGGGTGCATCCTCTCACCCAACCCAAGCCGGTACAGGCTCCAGCTCCCAGATAATGAATTGTCTCTGTGTTCAAACCTGACTGATCTGTGACTACTAAAGGAAGCAACTTAAGTAGAGTGACTTTCCAGCACTGCCAAACATGTACATTTGTGTGTGTGTGTGTGTAATTGTGTCTCAGGGGCGTCTAGTAAACATACCAGAGGATGCACATGTACAATAATTTTTATTTAGAGGCCACAGCTCTTGCATATTACAACTGTTGGCTTTCATAAGGCAAAAAAAAAAAAAAAAAAGCAAGAATGAATCCACCAGCTAATTCACACAGAAAACAGAAAGCATTTCGGGGAGGGTGGGAACCCACGGGCATGCAGCGATGGCTCAGAATGCAATGTACAGCATTTTATATTTATATATATATTTATAGAATATATACAAAACAACAGTGAGACCCAAACAAATGCCAGACATCTCATTCTACACAGTTACAGAACAAAGACAGACCAACCTTTTTTTTTTTCCCCTTTTTAATAAAAAAAATCGTTTTTGCTCTTTTCTCTGTAAAAGTGCAACTCAATTAAAATAGAACCTGTTCCAAGGCCTTTTAATGTCGAAAATAAAAATAGAATCTCCCGAGTTATCAAAATGGAGCTATGAGAATATTGCATCTCTAGAGTACCCACTCGTTGAAGTTCAAAATTCCCGCTGAACCGCGTCTTAATCAGTAACTGGGATGAGGCCACATAGCGCTGACACATGGTAAAAATGCAGGTCTAGACTTACTGTCGATGTTGAGAACAGTGAGTAGACAACAGTTTATTTGTAACAGCCGTAAACAAATACAGAGATGTTGGTTGTGTTTTTTTTTTTTTTAATCATCATCATCATTATTATTTTCAGTTTGAAGCAGTTGGCATTCACTTAAAAACGGACAAGACAAAGAAAAGGGTCCACACACTCATCATCACGACAATGTACCATTAATGAATGTAGAATACGACAAAGAAGCGCCATATAGGTTTGCATTGGACAGGGACACACCTATTAATCTCACTCAACATTGTCAAACAAATGGTTCTCCATATTGCTTAGTAACACATAGAAATGAATTTAGAAATGAATGAATCAAGATAGGTGCTATCTTTATCATGACACAGCTAAACTGCCAATCATGGTTATTTTTTAACTCTTTTTTTTTATTATTATTTAGATTTTCTTCAGTATAAGTACTATTTTTTTTTTATAGTTTATAGTTCCTTCATAGGCATTTCGAGCTGACAAAGAGGTCCTAGAGTGGCTATCTGAGTTGGTACATGCATCGGTAACCAGGCTAAAGTCAAAAGTGTGAAGGAGGAAGGGATGGGAGGGGGGGGTAGGAGGTTAGGGGTGAGGGAGGGGCTGGAGTGTGAAGTGCACGGGCTCTAGTCGTCCTCTTCATCTTCCTCATCGCTGTCCTTCATGGAGATGCCCTGCATGCCTCCTTCCCTCACTGAAGCCGTGGCCTCCTCCAAGGTCAGCCTGTTGCGCACCGTGTCGTACATCTTGCTGTTCAGGGTGGAGTCCAGGACGCCCTGCAGGCGGAAGTCCCGGTACTTTTTCTGCGGCAGGCAGGACAGAGATGCGTGAGCGTGGGGGGTGTGGGGGGAGGGCGGTGGATGGATTCTGGGCGTTTTATCAAACCGGCGGGGTTTGTTTGTTTTTTTCTCGCCGCCTCACCTTTGTGATCCTGATGAGGATCTTGAGCTGGTAGACGTGGAGCTGCTGATCCATGCGTTCGGTGAGCCAGGTCCCCAGCAGGTTCATGGTGGCAGTGTACCATTGCTGAAACACATAAACACAACACTCTCCAGCAAAACACACGCCCACACACATGCTCAAGACACAAAATGACATAAAACTAACCTTTAAGACAACACGTAAAGAGCTACAAGTAAACGCACACAGTAAATAAGGACATTAAGATCCATATAACATTAGTTAGGTTATTAATTAGGTTTTTAAACATCACTTCAATAAAGGCTTAGACAGCGAGGATTAATGTTCTTTATCCACCCTCACTGAGATGATTGCGTTTCATGAGCCAGAAATTGAAATCAATGCAAGTTAAATGTCTTTGGTAATGTAAGAATAAAGTCAAAATAAGTACAGTTTCTTTTTTCAGCTGCACCAGAATCACCAGCTACGATGTGTTTAGATCACGACCCTTAAATTCAAACTCCACACGTTGCCTTCTGTCTTCATCTGGCACTAGGACACCGTTAAATATGAATCACCAAGCTACAACTGAACCTTTAAAAGTCCAAGTGATTATTTGGAGTTTAACGGTCGGGAACTGGGCTAATCTCCACGGGTACGCCGGCGCTCTGAAGTGGTCAAGCGGTCCACTTTAAAGCAGCGAAGAAGAGCGCTGATGAAAGTTAGGAAGACGTTAGCAAATTCTGTTCCAACTTTAGCATACATACATTAGTGTTAAGATGTTGCGCTGCATTTTGGGAAATGTGCATATTTTTTTTTGGCAACAGACGGTCTGACTCCGTCTAAAGGCCACCTGACAGCCGCTCACTGATCTGACTCAAGGTCAAGGAAAATCAAACTAGATGTCACTATGAAATCAGTCGGTACCAAACAGATTAACAAACTAAAACCTAGCGCGTCAGTCTGAGGCTGCTACGTTGATTTTATGTTTAACCGCTCGACACAATAACCGTCTGTTTCCCTGCTTCTCGCCTTTATGCTAAACTAATTATCCCCTGGTGCAGGCTTCTAATCGAGCAAATAATTATGAGTATTGATCAACGAGTATCGACTCTCTCGTCTAACTTTTGGCAAGAAAGCAGATGCGTGTGCTTTCGCAAAAACGCACAACTCCTTTCAATTTGAAAGAGTGACTCAGGAAACAGGGAGCTTTAAAATGACCAGTGGTGGGCCGAGCCAGCAAAGTCTTCTCTGCTGGCTGAAACTTTATCAAAATCACTGGCTCACTTTTTCATATTTTCCCATTAATCTTATTAAATTATTCCCAACAGCCTACTCTTTTAATTTTATGGCTTCTCTGTCTCTCAGCTGCGGTGCTTCTGGCGGGTGTAACTTCACATTAGAGCTGTTATCCAGTCATATTTCAGCCGTTACGTTTTGCTGGAGTCAAAGAAATCTGCCTGGGCCTTCACAACTGAATCTGCAGATACGTGAAGCTTGAAACACGTTGCAATGACGCCGTTCCTTTAGCCAATCACGTTTCAAGTTCATATTGTTGGCCTTTCTCTGAAGCTTACGGTAGCGTCAGCGTGTTCGCGTCCTCTGATTGGAGGATCTGAGAGCCGCTGCGTTTAAGCTAAGCTAGCGGTTCATGTTCATCTTCCCCCGTGAACGCTTTGTTAACTGTTTTTCCTGAACCGTGGAAGGAGGAGAGGCTATCGATTTGGTTGCAGGTCTTCTTAGAAAGACATTTTCACGGCAGACTTTGAAGGAAAGGCCCAAACCCGAGCTAGCTAGCCTGACCAACTATGCTACCTCTGTCTGACAGGCTCTGAGGAATGCTCTAAATTGCTTCTTGAGTTCTGCCACTTTATTGGGTCGACATTGATGCTTCTGCTGCATTTGACGTATGTGGCCCTGGTGCACAGCTGCAGCGAAGCGGTGAGGAGACTTTTTGAATTGTTCTGCTTTAGTAATGGCATTCATCAAGCTATATGAGATACCCGTCTACAATGCAGCGCCCTGTTTTACTGCTTATCCTTGATGTTGATGGTTCCTATAGCAGTGGCGTCATAACGATCACATTAAGACGCCTGGATGAGGTTGGGCTGCACTGAAGGCCTAGGTGGAAAATGACTGAACCCAGGGGCTGACCTGTGAATATCTGACGAGAATTAAACATTAAAACGGGTCTGAAAACAATACCGCGACGGCAAATATGATCCCCATCTTAAAAGTGTTCTGCCGCTTGAATTGGGGGGCCTCGCTGTTTAAATGAACGTCGCCGCAGACACACACGCAAACACAGCACGCGTGTGACATCCACACACACGCACGGTCTGCATTTACTGCGCCCTGAGGAGCAGGAGGAAGGAGGCATTTCAGAGGAATTTACACAGTGCGCCGACGCTGCAGCTGCATGGAGGGATTCATAAAACAGAGGGAAGTCATAAAGCATCGACAGATTTATCCGTCGCGAACTGCAATTACCTTTTGAACAGTTCAAGTCAATATTTTGTAAAAAAAGCTGCATGGCCCATCAATTACTGTGGGCAATTACTCAGCCTTTGTTTATAATTTATTAAAGCGTGCATGCAGAGTTGTTTTAGATTTATTTTTTATTTTTTTTTATCCCCATACGCTGTAGATATAAAGCTACTATGTAGAGCTGAAATTATAGTTTGGACACTTTAGCAAAAGAAAAATAGAATGAGAGTGAGTAAATGGTTAGCAGGCAGGGAGCGGTGGTGCTATTTTCTTGTACTTTTCTTTTTTTCTTCCCTCGTTTGCTTCGGGGTTCGTGGTTTTCCCGGGCTTCTTAAAGTTACAAGAGAACAGCACGCGTGTCTAATAGAAACGGTTATCATACCTCCAAGAAAAGAAGTCAACTTTAAACTTGTGAGTAGGCAGGAAGGCAGAAAAGGTTTGTGAGTCCCGAATTGGAGCCGTGAGCAGTTAATTACTTTGGCTGTTTTTTTGCTGAAGCGTTTCTTTTTTTTTTTTTTAAAGATCAGGATTAGGTGAATGGTGGAAAGTTTGAACTCGAGGCCAGATATGCAGATGCCTGTCCACTTCACAGTCGAGTTGAGCGTGCAGTGCATGCAGACCCCGCAGGTGGGTGAGTGGGTGGGTGGGTGGGTGGCTGAGTACGTGCTGAGGAAGACTGCTCTATGTGCAAATGAGGCAGAGCTCTGAGGAGGAGGGTCATGCTAGAAGATGTACACAGGAAGATTATTTGACTCTAAAATCATGCCAACCAACATAATGTGAGAAAACAACGCAACGCAACACTAGAGATAAGTGCCACTTTTTTTTTTTCTCGTATAGAGGAGGCAGCAGGAATGGTGTTAATCAGAAAAGAGGAGATAAAAAGGCTTGAAATAAATTAGTGAAAGAAAGAGAGACAAAGTAGAGCCTATGCAGCATCTAGGAACAGTGTTCACAGGCATGCAGATGGATGGATGGATGGATGGATGGATGGATGGATGGAAATGAGAAAAACATGGACGACCTTGAACTAGTGCGTAGTTCACAACGCTAAGACTGAAACATTCACAGCTTGAGAAACCTTTCATTTTAACACAACGGCGCTGAGTAGCATTTTCCTGTGCGCTTTGGGGCCACACAGAGGACACGAGGGGTAAAACTCCACACTGGAGAAAAGTGACGACACACAGGGAGACAGGGAGACAGCCGGCGTGGACCTTGGAGACAAAAGCAGAGCCACGTCACGACAGCGCCGGCCGTCCAAAAATACAAAAATATGTTCACATCTGTCCGAGCACGAGACTCCTGCTCCTACGGCTGACACAAAAAAATAGAAAGGGAGACGTCCGAGTATCTGCCAGACATGAAGACTTCACTGACGTCACTGCCTCACAGGGACAACTGGGAATCTGTCACACACACACACACACACACACACAAAGCCGCCACACACCTGTAGAGACACAGGTCCGCACAAATAGTTTCTGAATGACATGAAGCACACACATCACAGTATTATGTGTCGTTCAAATCACACATGGAGGACACATTTATGCCAATGTATCCCGTTTAGGATTATGTTTGTTAAGACAGTGCTCTCTTCACTCTGGAAGACACTGGTTCCCAACTCCTGTGGCGCGTGACACTTCGCAGTTACGGCCGCGCCTAGGCTGGTGCGGTTCACTTCTTGTAACCCGAGCGTCGTTTTCCGCCTTAAACTGCTTCGTTTAAGTTTCTGGAGGACGTGGGATCGGGTTTGTGCGCGGTCTAAATGTAGCGTGAGAGTGGAAGTGAGACAGAAAAACGTATAATACTAATATCTAGGACTGTATTTATCTTTGATTCAGCTCCACCTTATTAAAGCTGAATATTTTCCTTGTTTTTTAAACCAGCTGATGCATTTTTATGCTCTGACTTATGACTTATAAGCGCTGACTGCATGTGGTTTAATTTAAGTCACTGCCCGTGTTTGCATGGACACTGTTTAATAATTATTTTGCCAATAATCGGAATTAGATAATAGCCCAGTCTGAACTAAAATGCCTTACGTATTGTAACCTGCTGGCAGGATCAGAGGGAATCTTCAACTGGACTGAGAGGGGTGGTATATATCCTCCTTTAACGAACCAACGGTCAGTGGGAAAATATTATCGATCGTTTCTCTCCGGGTGGAATAAATCCATTCTTTCTGCCCATGTTTGCCCCACGCGAGGTAAATATCAGGTGATGTGAGGACGGAAACATGACTCACAGAACGAGTGTTTGAAAAGTGTCTTCTTCTATTTCTTATTCTGCTAATCGGAATAATATCATTCGTCTTGAATAACTATCGTCTATTAAATGTTAGATAACGGCTGGAAAAGCGAAAAGGTTTAGAAAGCTGAGAAATCTCGTCTTATTTGTGTTTTTTTTTCTCCACCACGACCCCTCGCGGTAACCTCCGGACACCCAGGGAGGTGTCCTCCACCTCCAGGTTGGGAACCACTGTTCAAACAGATCAAGGGTATTTGACATGTCAGCCTCTGAGTTTGACATCATTACGTGATCCAGGCCCATCCATCAGTGCGTCCCTCACCCAGCGTTTTCACGGCACACTAGAGAAAACGCACGGGTGCTCCACTGTGGACTGAGGCCAGGGCGGGGCTGAGTGTCATTTATTCAGGAGGCTGACATGCTTCGTGTGGAAAGCGTTCGAAAAGCAGAGTGCAGCGGTGATCTAACGTGAATACAGGCTGGCGTCCCGGCTTATGAGCACTATGGATAGTTGTGTTCTTTCCACAGAGAGCACTGCTTCAGATAATCCTTTTTGAGGATGCTTTTATGGACTCTTTGTAAATAAAAGTTTCTTTTTTTTCTTTTTTTGTAATACACAAAGGCCCAAAAGCACTGTGGCAACGCACACCAGAATGCTGAGGGCAGCTGAGATTCAAAGAGAAAAGAGACAGATAGATAGAAAAAAAAGTCGAGAGAGGTAGAGGATCAGAAAAGCCTCTTCTTCCAGGCTGAAATACATTTCCTGGTCTCAAAATGGGACTTATCCCTCCCTGCCCTGTTGTTTTGCCACATTTTGGAAGGCCCCCCTCCCTTCCTGAGAGGAGGAGACGGCATCTTACTTACATCAAATAACCTTTCTATATACACCTCCTCATTGACCTTATCACGAAGCATATCCTGAGAGTGGCGCACAAAGGTCACATAGCCGTCGGCTACGTCCATCCCAGGTTTCTGTGAAAAACAGAATCAGAACAGGGTCACGACTCAGGGGGCGACTGAGAAAACACTGTCAGTACAACTAATTGCTGTAGGCAGAAAGAAAAATGAGACAGTCTTGATGATCAAAGGGATTTTTGTTCAGCTGTAAACACAAGCTCACAAGGCAAACAGAAGATTTCAACTTACAGGTACGTCCACATATTTTGAGGCAGCTTTCACCTGAAATCACAACAAAACTGTCAGAGTTTCAAATAAATTTGTAATCAGCATCAATATTAATATGCCTGAGTATCATTTGAAGTGTTTTAATATTGCAGATGTTCTGGTGCCAACATCACCTTACTTTGAGGTGTATTAGCATTCAACAAACCCTTTAATAAAACAAGCTTAACTTCTCTCAAATGTTATATTTACAGAGACCTCAAGGTCTTGAAATATGATATTTATTTAATCTTGTGTGCACAAGAGGTAACTAATATCTTCAGGGCACAATTTAATGACTCGTGCAAACTGAACCGGGCACAGCTAACCTGCTAACTCTTTGAAAGAGTCTTATCGCTTAGAACTCCGAGGCAAATTGGTCAAATTAAATCGCACGACTCACTAGCTCTGGGTGCTAAAAAGTTTTTCGGCGCATTAAAGATTGGCGATATTTTCTGAAGTTCAAGTAGACTGAAGAAAGGGCCTCGTCTCACCGTGAACGAGAGGAACGAGGAGAAGAGAGTGCCTTCATCGTATCTGGAGATCTTAGCCAACACTCCCTCCAGGATGGCAACGAACTGAGAAACAATAGTTAAAGAAAGAAAGAAGTGGAATCGTAAACAATTAATTTTTTATGTTGCTTTCAATTGAGCCTCCTTCCACCTTTCTTTATTCCAACAAACTCGCACCTTTGCAACCAGAAGCTGGATCATGTCTTTCACGCTCTCCTCAATCAGTTCGTCTATTTGGGAGTGAAACTGTTTCTGTAATAAATAAAAAAAAAAAAAAAAAGAGGAGACGTCAGCAGATTTTAAACACATGCAGTCCTCGCCCCAGGTGTTTTTTTGTTTTTTGTTTTTTTTTACCTCTTGGCCCATCTCCATAGCGCACAATTTAGCTGATTGGTCCTTGGCATCCACCATCACGTTGAACATGGTGCATAACGTCGGAGAAATGCGGAAATCTGTGGACTTGCTGCTCTTTGTCAGCTTGGACTCAAATGCCATCCTGGTGCTGCAACGCGAGAGAGACATTAAACGTATTAAACTGCCAAGAAAGGATTTTTTTTGTTTGTTTTTTTGTCTCTACTAATGGATCTTTTTCTCATGCACTCATGGACTACATACCGCTTGACGCAGTTCTCGATCATGTTGCTCGACATGAGCTTAATGCGACTCTCGAGGTGTTTGGCGAACTCCTCCTCGGGCCAGTGCAGGTCCCTGATGAAAGTCTGGAGGGCGTCCAGCTTCCAGAAGAGATCCTCTGACGTCCCGGAGCCATTACTGCCATCGACCCAAACACACACACACACACACACACACACACACGGGTCAGAAGACAGAGGTCACCCCGACACAGAGAAGGGATCGAAGGCTGGGAGAGGGTTGGGGGGGAGGGGGGGTTGTCGTGGCTGGCGCAGAGGAAGATGCTGCTCCTCTGCGCCCAAACACAGTCAAATTCTACTCTCGCCATATACTGACTGCTCCAAACATCTGTCTCATTTATTTTTTTTATTCAGGCGTTTCTGGACAGTCAGTGTATGGGGTGAAAAGGAGCGGGCAGGGTTGAGTCCAACAAATCAATAACCATGCTGCAGAGTATGATTATTGACCGGTATGTGAAGTGGCCACATGCAGGTAAAGTCACTGCAGATACAGCAGCTTAATCACACTGTGTCAAGACAAAGGAGTAGGGGAATGGAGATGTGAGAGAGGGCGTGTAAAACCATATATATATATATATATGATCATAAACATCTCCAAATTGACTCATTACAGGCCCTCTCTCAACGCCCATGTCCCCAGGCTGGTGGGGCCCCTGGAAGAATTACCAAACAAACCATGCAGAATTTTTTTTTGTTGTTTGTTTTTTTGGCAGCCTGAGTAGAGCTGATCGGGAGACGCGCTACATGCAGAGCATGTAGAGAGACGGGAAGGAAAGGTGATAAAACAAGAGAGGGAGAGGCTTGTTTGACCTCTACACCTTTCCACATTATCATCTCCAATCCAAGCCGCTCTGTCAACCCTCCCAATCAGACCACTAGCAGGCGGTGAAGGTCAGAGATGAACCCACGGCCAATCTACAATACGCTAAGCAGCACTAAAGCATCTGTGGAAAACAACTCTGGGGAGATACATAATTTATACAATGCAGGTCTGAACTTGGAAATGTTTTCAAATGAGGAACAGCACATACTACTGTTGTTTTTTGTTTTTTTTTGTTGTTTTTTAACACAGTAAATCCCCAGTAGCCTTGGAGCTGAATATCTATTTAGATTTCTTTTTGTTTTTTGGCCTGTATCTCCACACCTCAGCTCAACAGCATGCATGTTGAGACAAATGAGAGTTTCAGCCTCTCATTTCAGAAAGCACAACCCCATCTACTCTAACACCTTTCAGAGTGACCTTGGCATGAACATGAACAGCATAGTTAAGAGACAACATGGTTCAATTTGGATTCCCTTGATTTCCAGTCGGGAGTCGTACAGAAGACGTTTTTTCGCCGTACGAATTTAATCGTGCGTTTTATTCTCGATCGATCCTCGAGGCATCTTCATACCAAGTTATTCTCTGCTTGCTCAGTAAGTCTAATATAAACTAGTTGAATACACACTCAGAGTCATATATAGCAGCCATCCATGACGGGGTAGAAAAGCTAGGCATTTGTGGAAGGTTAACTGATAGTCCTGCTACTGGCACTGGCAGATTTGGTACTTTGGGAATTTGGAGGTTCACATTTGGTAGATTCACATTGGGCAGATTACTTGTTAAACTCCTGCAGAAAAGACAGACAAAAAGAAAAAAAAGAATCCATAACAGTGGTGTGGGAGCTGCACAAAGCCATGTAACACTCATCATCAAAGTAAAGTCAGAAAACAGGCGAACACAGGAAGTGGCACACGTAAACGAGACGGTAACTGTTGAAGACGCACGTCATACAAAAATACCTACAGAGTAAAAGAGAGCTGCACTCGGGATGAACACATATATTGCATTAAGTGCAGTGAGAGGGAGAAGCAAAGTAATACTGAAAGAAACAATGAGCACACATAAACACCAGGAAACATAACTTTTACCTTAGTTAATCTTAAATACAATCTTTGCGGTAAGTAAAAAAAAAAAAAAAAAAAAGCAAACGCAGACATGTTAAAGCCACAAAAAAAAATGAATCATAACAGCAACATAACCGACTGGAAGGCCTTTGTTTCTGGTAACACATGAAAGCACACATTATGAAGGTTAGTCCACAAACAAAACAACTGAAATATTACGCGTTGCCCTGACCCCAATGTGTCGCAGAGAAATTGGTGAGACACACACATTAATCAAAGACTATTTTGAGAATAAATAACCTATTTCTTACACTGAAAAAATAGGTTATTCAGCCCACTCTTGGCTCATTCTTGAAAAGTGAACCTACAGGAAGCTTGGGTGAACATCATAGCCACTCTCCCAGATTTGTCAGCCTCCGCACAGTCAGCGTGTCGTCTGACTATAAAAGCCTTGCATCTTAAACCATCCTATAGCCTAGCTACAACGACAGAGGCTCCTTACTTTACAGGCTCCCAGGACTCTCTCTCAAAGCCTTTGTGAATTGACTGTGCGATGGAGGACTCCATCAGATCCACATATCTAACCACCAGAGGAGCATACAGATCCTGAAGGTGTTTGTGGAACTTTCCATTGCACAGATGATCTAAGGAGAGGCAGTGACAGAAAGATTTTAGTATCGTGGGGCTCAGATGAAAACACCCAGAAGTACGAGACGGGCGCAGGGGGCTTACAGTCCATCCGGAGGAAGTCGTTGAGCAGCTGGAAAAGAGGGAAGCTGTCCCAGCTCTCTGGGGACTGGATCTCCAGAGCGGCGTCCATGTCGATGGCGTAGAGGGCCAGGAAGTTTTCTGCATGCTCCACCATGAGGTCAGTCCACCATGCAAAAGCCTACAGACACAGCAGGAGGGAAAGCAAAACAAGACCTGTAAGTATGTAAGAAGGTCAGAGACTATGGAGAGAAAGAAGGGAACAACACTACAGCAGCTTATTGTTCTCAAAAGGAAATACCACTGGATCCATGTTTATGTTTGTGTATTTTATGGAGAGGTTTTGAAATGTATGAAAATGTACCTATGCTTTCTTCAAAGGTTCTTGATACTGTGCTTTAAATATGAAGCTAGAAAAGGCAGCTGGTTAGCGTAGCATAGAGACTTGAAACAAAGGGAAACAGCTAGCTAGCCAGGCTTTACCCAATAACGGGACAATATCTCCCACCACATATATTACTAGCTACTTACTTAACTCAGACAAAACAAAAAAACAAAAAAACAATTTGTGTTTCTACAACAAGTCTTGTGCTGCACCCTCAGACTGTATAAATATGGACAACGTCCTGCCACTTCCTTCCGTTGGCCAAACGGACGTTATTTTCCCAGGGATACCATAGACATGTATATCTATATATGTCTATGAGGGATACGGCCGCCGGCGCCATCTTGAGAGTGTGAAGGCACGTAGAGCCGCGATAACGATGACCCGACCACACTTCCTCTGTTTTCCTTGTATTAATATTGCGCTCTGCTCCACCTCCACCAGTAACAAGGAAATGTTAGATTATACACTGTACTTACCGTTAATTTCATTTTATTTATTTATTTACCAATCTCACAGTCCCACGGGACGGAGTGGTTGCCACAGCAACTGATGGTCGCCATTACGTCACAACCTGTTCCTACAGCGTCAAATAACCAAAACGTATTCAATAAATTGAAACTGCATTTATTGAGCATGCATTAATATTTAATTAACTACAATAATTATTTGAGTTGTATTTCAGTGTTTTAATTTGGCCAAAGTCCCATCCGCTAACATGGAGGGGGTGGAGCTTATGATCTATACCGCAGCCAGCCACCAGGGGGCGCTTCACCTTTGGGGAGCAGTTCATTATTTACACAGTCTATGGCTGTACCTATTTCTTAGCCTTGTGCAAGGAGTCACAAGACACAAGAGTGGGAAAGAAATGATTGTATCTGACCAAAAAATAGTCTTGTAACACATAACCATACATAACGTTAAGAAGGTACAACACTGAGCTTTAGAGGTAGATTGTCTAATTATCTTTTGACAATATCAGATTACCTGTCTTTCCAGTTGTTCCAGTCTTAATGCTAATCTAACTGTGCCCTGGCTCCAGTTCCATTTTACGAACTGGGGATTGTGGGTCTTCCTGTCTATCTGAATGTAAGAAAGCAAATAAGTGCAGTTCCTGATATGTCCAACTATTATTGTAAGGATCCATTACATGTTCTTTTTTGTCTCGCTTTAAGAGGTATTTATGAACTCGAATTTCTAGGTATTTCCTTTCATGCACATAGAAAATGGCATCCTATAACGCCGATACGTCTGTGTGCTCTGTGCATTGGTTTCTCATCGCACATATTGAGATCAAATCCACTGCTCTTGTTCAGAAGAATTTATAGGTGGGATTAATCATAAAGCCAGACTATCTTTGGCAAAAGTATAAGGATGCATGTCCGTTCCTTCTTATGTCAGTGGCAGTATCTGTGCATCTGAGAAAAAGTGCTTCTCTCATGCAAACGTGGTCCTCCCTGCATGCGTCTCTCCCAAGCTTAGAGACCAGGGGGGTCCACCATTCACATCGCCAACAAACCCACAGCCCACTGGATGTGAATGTGACTCATGCACATCTTCCACTAGGCGCACCAAAGACTGCAGCGCACAGCATCTCTGGCGTAGACGTACGTCTGTTCCAATTAGTTAAGTGAGTCCCGGAGATTCAGCTGAGCGTTTTCTAGCACAGTCAGGACTTCCTCGCCCTTTTGACAAGCAGATTGCTTTGCTTTGCTGGCAGTCTTGGCTTGGCTTATGTGCTTATCATTCAGACTAAGGTGTTGCCAAGTTCAATAGCTGAAGCGTAATCTTTTCAAATTATGCTGCATGCTTTCTTTGACCTTTATTTCTTTCTTTTGCTCTTTTTCAAAATGACTTTCCCACCTGATTTAACCACCGCCACAGTGGCAGTCGAAACCTTACTTACCTGCCTACTTACCTGGCCCAAAATTTAACAAACATGATAGCTCTAAGTTAGAGAAACAGGCAGCAAACATACAGTGCTCTTCTCCATCACATTCAAGGGGGGATAATCTTATAACAGTTAGGGGGTCGGAGGGGAGGGGGGACGGTAAAGGTGTCCAGCAGGTGAAGGAAGGGAACAAAGCCAAAGGTCACGAGGCAGAGAAGCCTCCAACCTTTGATGGAAGTTAAGGGACACATACAGGACCCTGAGGACTCTATAGCAGACCCAGTGTTCAGCCACACACACTCTTAATGCTGTGTCAATGCAAACGTGTCAATTGACCAGTCCTGGGGGAGTGTACTGATGCTGAGAGGGGGGGGGGGACTCATCTACTGGACATGCACAGAGCATTATGGGGGTTTCTCATTCAACTGGACTACATACCTCTTTTCCCTGCTTGGACAGTCACCAATCATATGACAGTGAGAACACGGGAAGATGTACAAGAACAGTAATGTATCTTTGAGGCATTTTGTTTTGATAGGGTTCATAAAACTTAGAATAGACAGCAAAGAGGGATGGAAGAAGTAGAAGCTGGAGAAGTAATGCTTGAACAAGGGCGGACTGTGAAAGTAATCGCTGGATGGAGGGGAAACAAATGTTTATGGTGGATCAAACTTCAAAAGGTTCACATGGAGCATACTTTGGGAAATTTACTGGTTCAGCATGCTTGGAGAGAAAGGAAACCTCTTTATGGCCCGATGAACATGCTTCATGATCACAGTTATGTTGTGCAAGCTAAAGTGCTCTTGTCAGTTGTTGTTTTTTTTTAAAGCAAAGTCTGCTCTTACATTTCAATGGCTACAAACCCACCCATTGCTACAGTACAGAATCCTATGTGTTCATTCTCTGCCTAGAAACGTGCCTCTTGCCATAGTGGCGCACATGCCATACAGGGGGTTCGTGATGGGGACTGAGGAGGAAAAAGAAATAAAAATACTGTACCGATTGATCTCCAGAACTTGTGACTGCCGCCTGTCAAGCATATTCAGAGAGATACAATAAATCTGCTTTATCTGCATATTCTAAGATCACACTGGATCACCTTCAGATCTACACAACTACACATCATGCTTCCTATCAGCTCGACGTTTGAAGCAGCAAACACGAGGCAATGAGGAAGCTGTTTGGAGTATTTTAAAGAAATGAAGCAAACTTAATAAAGACCTGTGCTGGGGTACAACTTACAGTACTTTAGCTATACTTGAGGATCGCCTTATTATGCTACTTTACACTTCTTTGAGAAGTATTGTGTTTTGTTTTCTTACCTAAAATATATAATATGCCTAAAAATAGATTAAATAAATTACATTTAGGTCCATATTTGTTTGGACACGGACACAATATATGTTATATTTACCATTATTCAGACATATTCCAGTTTATAGTTTATAACAGTTTAAAATGGCACACTTAGAAACAGCTCCAGACTTTTACCTGCTCTTGAAAATGCGGAACTTTCCTACATTTTTCCTCTGCACTTGGAGCAAATAATAATAATTTGACGAAAGGTTAAAATAATAAAAACTGTGTCGGTGTCCAAACACATGTGGACCAACCTGTACATTAGATGTGACTTTCCATGTACGGCTCTCAGATGGCTTCATTTAAATATCTGTATGAGCCATAATGTCCAAAACATGACTGCATATCTGTGCAGAATTGTAGCTTTTTCTTCTTTACTACACCTGTAATCACCTCAAGAATTAGTGTCGTGCAAATAATCTGATTTAATGGATGTTCTTCCACTTAAGTAGGATCTCATGTACCACACCTCTAATGGTGTATTTCTACACAGTATCTTTAAGTTAAAGGCCTTGATAACTAATCTTCTGTTTAGCCTCCGGCCACGTGTTTTTTTACCTGGACTACCTTTCAAACAACACTTCCATGTTTCAATACTTTTCGTGTCTTTTCTAACATTGAAACAATGTGAACTGTGATCTGAGGAAAGAGATGCAGACATTGTATCGTTTTCTGTCTAATTTACAGTCTATGCTCAAACATAGCGCTCCGTTTCCATGTAGCCATGGTCTGTGAAACACCAATTAGAGCTCTTCTAAATTAAATTTATCTTTAAAAGATTTCTTTTTTTTTTAGTTACCCATAGATGAAAGCAGTTTTATTTATAGGAGACTGATAATAGGACTAACTCCCTGCCGTGGGGCGAGTGAGATAAGAGTGAGAGTATAGAGGGGGAGTGCTTTGAGGAGGAGAGGAGGAGAGGGTTCTCACTCACCTCCGCATGGTGTTCCTGGTTCTGCTGGAGGACCTCTATGACTAACTCCGCCAGGCGAATTGTTTCCTCCAGCTTTTTGGCAGGCGTGACTAAGCGGCCTACGTTCTCTGAGACAAAAGGATGAGGGTGAGGGATGAGTGGTTAGTCAAGCACAGAGAAGGATCCCAGGGGGATTTATTTTTTATTTTTTTTGACTATTCAGAAGATTTTAATTTTTTTTTTCTTGTCTATATTCTTGACCGTTAAATAAAAATAAAAACACAGCACTTACACTGTGATGTTTATCCCCCATAACAAGTAAAGCGTGTTCTCATTTACTGTATATATATATATATGTATATATGCATTTCGGGCTGCATGACATAAAGCAACAGAGTCGATGTGTTTGTGGGATTAAATGCTGGAGGAGTATCAGACACAGGAATAGTGGTGTTGAGATGGAGGTGCAACGCGGCATCAGGAACATGCATGTCGTGACTCGGTACTGGGTAAGCCATCTGTATAAGGAGCTGTTGCAGGGCATGGTCAGGAATACTCCATGGACGCACACTGTGAAAATTATTCATGAATTCTCTCTGAAGTTTTTCATCATAGAAGCAAGATTTTCATTCCACGCCCAGTAATTTGTCATATCTGACGCAGAGTCGTAACTTTAGTCATTTGTTTGCCATAAAATACGACAGAGTAAAACTTCGAAAATACATCAATCAGGCGTAACATTATGACCACCTTCCTAATATTGTGTGGGTCTCCCTTGTGCCTCCAAAACAGTTGTGACTAATCAGAGAATGGACATGGGGCCTTCTTAGGATGTCCTGTGGTGTCTGGCAATAGGATGTTGTTAGTGGGGGCCTTTGGGTGCTATGGATTGAGGGGAGGGGCCTCTATGGATCAGCTCACAGATACTTGATTAATTTGGGATCTAGTGAATTTAGAGGCCAGGCCAACACCTTGTTCTGTTTTTCATGTTTTTCAAGTTGCATCCTGCTGAGGATGTCCATTGCTATGGAGTGGAGGTGCCGGGTTTGGTCTAGGTGGGTGGTACATGTCTAAGTAACAGTCACACAAATGCCAAGTCCAAAGATTTCCCTGCAGAACACTGTGTTCTCACGAGACAGCTTATGTTGTTTACGTCTCCTGTGAGTGGTCATAATGTTGTGGCTAATAGATGTATATCCGTTCTAAAACATATATAGAAAACTGTAATTTTAACGTTATGTAAATGCTTTAAAATGCAGTTTAAGTAAGTGCAAATGACATTGAATTTAATCTTTTCATATGTCATAATTAATGGACACTGATCATCGACTTTAGCAGGTGAAATCAATAAGTCAAACAGTTTGACTCATGATTGCAAAATGCATTTTCTTCGATTCATATGTGAAAAAGTCATTTTCCTAAAGATAAATAAATACATCTGGTGCGTGTCAATGAATATTTTTACAGTGTGCCGCTGCAGGATTTCAGCTCTGGAGCCGTTTTGGCCTCTGTTCACTTATCAGCCTTCACATAGTAATCCAAAAAAGGTTTCAAAAAAGGCAACTGGACTTGTAGATTCCAGTTTTGAAACCTTTTTTGGATTACCATGACCCGGATGACTGAGAACCTTCACAGAGCCTTTTTGTTTGCAAAAGCTCCAAATCACCTGCCTCGTACCTTTGCAGACAGAATGATCTGATAAAACAGATACATGTCATGAAATGGGATTATTCAAACAGTGCGACCATGAGGCATGGATGTGTGTGACGTGCGTGTCATTTCAACATGGAACCGAATGGCTACGCAAATCAAAATCACATAAATACGTAACTCTACACGAAACACTGTTTTCACTGTTAGCGTCTCCTTTAATATTCCCCAGGTATTGCTATTCAGTCCAAATGGAAAACAGTTTGAGGAAACTCTGATCTGGAGCTTTTAATCCTCATACAGTCTCATCAGCAGCTGAAACCTGAGACGTCTATAAACAGCCTTGGTAATACTGCAGCCATCGTCTTTGGGGACATGTAATCAATGCTAATGAACGGATCACATGGATTTGTGTTACGGTAAAGATATGTTCTGTGGTTATAATTTTCTCTAGCTGGGAGCACTTCTGAACAATGCATCGTGATTTGGTCAATAAGAGCAGCATAGTGGGCCTCATAATCACCATTGAAGCATTTTAATTACAAACTATACATAACATCCGTCTATTATGGCCATTAGCACGAATAATACTGGCTATCGGGGGGGATATTAAAGGGCCAGTTCAACATAATTAATCATGAGATAAAATCCTCAACTTGTCCCTGCTGGTGATTAAATATGCACACAGTGTAGGTTTAATTTAATCTCACTGTTTTTGGTGGTGAAAAAAAAGTGTCAAACCTCTGCAAATGCTTAAATGCTAAATGAAAAGCTGCATAAACACCAGGTTCTGGGAAGGGTTTTAGCATTTGTTTTACACACTTTCATTCTTATTTTTTTAATGTATTTCATGTTTTTTGACGACAACACATCTTTTCTCTGTGGTATAAATGTCGTAGCTAAAGTAATAAATAAAGAGAGAACAGATAAAAGTAATTTGTAGTTCTGACTGAGATTAAACTGACCCTTTAAAGGGGATGGTTCACCCCCAAATCAAATCAAATATACACTATTTGTCCTCCTGTCTGCCATTTATCCATCTACTGGACTGGTTTGGTTTGTCCTGCTTGTGAACTTTGGGTGAGTTGTTCCTTTTGGTATCTAAAGAGCACAGGATTAATTTAAACGCATCTATATACATGATAATATATGAAATTAAGAAATCGCATATTTGGATAAAATCCCATTGTCAAGTATGAACTTTAGTAGACATGTATACTTGTGTACATTGCATTTGATGATGAGGGTTACATAAAAATGTTGCTTATGTCTTTATATATATATATTATTTAGTAACATTAACAACAAGTAGGCAAATATTAAACTTATTTTTATCGTTAGAGATTGTGTTACTCTATGATTTTGATTCTTACCACCCTAACAGCCAAATAAAATCATTATTATTATTCACAAGAGATTTGGCAAGTTGAAATGAACGGAAATAAAACTATAACAAATATAAAGTAGCACAATCTCCACAGTGTTTACTCACTAACAAGAAAAAGATGCTTGTTTAAAACATGCCAAGACATTTGAGCGTGTATACTACATGTGTGTACAATATGCTGTCTGGAAGCAGCAGGTAAATGCATGCATGCATGTGTTCTGCATCTATTTGTAATAAAAGTAATTAGGCGCTGTGTGTGCATGTACATGTGTGTGTGTGTGCGCTGTGGCTAAACCACAATCTAAACGTGGGTTCACCTGGATCCTTTTGATCCTTTTGACCCTTCTCGACTTCAGCGAGAAAAAAAGGGGGGGAGGGGGGAGAGAAAAGATAAAGAGGAGATGTTTAGCATTGGCACGGCTCTAGGGTTATTTTCACGGTACAAGGGGGACAAGCTCGGGGTTGTTGTTCACAGCCATGTGACCATATCAATGAATCTGCTGGGACGGTTTTCGGCTCCGGGGACTGGGGTTTCTAGGCAACAGACAAACGTCACAAACACACAATAAAAAACAGAAACGCTGAAACATTAGCCTGTGGAAAAGTGGAAATTAAAAAAGGTGATAAGATGTTTGTTAACAAACAGACAAAGCTCAGACTGTCGTAAACAGGTAAGGACACACAAACAGCTACTGGGATCGTAGACAGGACACGCTGAGTGACTTGAGTTGATTTATTTAAAATAAACACAAAGTGGAGCTGGTGAATCTGTACACCTGTCTTTCCCGCTCAATAGCTTTCGTCGACTGATGCTCCGTTACTATCGCTGGTAGCACAGTGAAAGGAAAAAGCCTACCTGTTCGTCACAGTACACCACTGACACATGATCAGACCAAATGACTGGAGGAGATACCAATGTAAGCAATATAAAAATGCATTCAAGTCAAAGGAATGGGCATCCAACTCAAAGAAAGAAGCTTACAGACCAGACTGCTCATTCATGTCCACCACAAACAGATGGTGCTAAAAAAAGGCCCCCCCGACTGATTTAGTGCGGTACAGCTCAGACCTCTTGACTGGCGTGCTCCCCACTCACTCTCACAGACAAAAGGCACAGATAAAAAACAAGCATGGCAGGAGCAACATCTCTGAAGAGAGAGAAGAGGCAGAAGGAGGATGAGGTGAAAGAGCGCTTACAAAAAGAAAAAAGAAAAAAGGAGGAGTAGGAAACTGGGGAGAGGATGATGAAGGTACTCACGGATGGTTAAATCCATCACTTGAGACGCCAAGCAGAAGACAGGGTGCTCATACATTTCCCTCTTTTTTCCTATAAAAAAGGATCGGGGCATGCAAGAGGCTGGGGTCAGAAGTGGGAAGGCCAGAGATCAGAAGCTGATGGGAAGAGGGCTGTCCAGGTGAAAACGACATTCAGTCTGGGCAGGAGGCCCGGTAGTAGCCAAATGTTTGGTTTGTTTTGAACCAGACGCCTCACAAGGACAGAGGGGGGGGAGGAGTAAATTCACACAGCATGGAAAGATAGTAAGGCTTGAAACCTTAGTATCTGTAGCACCCTGAGGGATTTCTTTCAAGGCATAAACAACATCACAGGTTTCTATGTAAATGTGCATGTCAATGCATTTAATGGGTATACTGAAAGAAGAGACAGAGAGAAAGAGAATAAGACATCGCAAAATGTCTTAACACATTTTTTTTTTCTTTTTTGTATGTAATCCATGCCAATAAAGAAAGGTCATGTTGTTATGTCTCAAAGCACATGCAAGTGGCTGATGCTGGTTTGTGTGTGTTCAATCCCAGCATTCCTTTGGGTTAAAGGACGCTTGTCACGCTAGTAAAGAGGTTAAGTAAAGTGATATCTGTGGCAAAGCCGGCAACTGTGGGGGAGGAGAAAAAAGCAGAGCAGACAGGGAGGGAAGGAGAGCAGTAGATAGCAGTCTTCAGCAAGAGCGTAAGACAAAGGTGACAGGAGAGCTGCTGGTATTTCAAGGCAAAGAGGGAGGAGAGGGGGGCGGGTGAGGGAGAGGTGTAAAGAGAGACAGGCAGAGTCAGCTGGAAGAATCAGAGGAGGTGAGAGGAGGCTACGGTGAGATAGTGGGAGAGGGGAGGGGGAGTGTACGTCAACTGGGAGCTAAGCCCACAGCCCTATCGTTCAAATGTCAGAGGCCAGGATACCACACAGCTTGAAAAGTCAAGGCACAATGAGAGATCGGCACAGCGACAGATTTCAGGGCTTTGGATTTGAATGCATTTTTACTCACACACCTCTACACAAAAGCCAACTTGACCTACAGAACAGCACAGAGCTAAAGCAGGCCTGAAACAAAGGAGAGAGTTATTGGACTGAGAGACAGAGAGTAACCGACAAATAATCTTGGGAAATGCCTCAAAATTATTTGGGATGTGGACACAAATATACCGTACGCCAAGTGAACTCACCACATGTAGATAAATCTCATACTGCAGTAGTAAGAATATATTCAGTGCTTTTGCTCCACACAACCACAGTCTGAGCATTTCTAACTGAAACCGTTTAAAATGACTCTACTGCATAATGACGTTCATTATAACCAGTTGTATTTATTAGCAGCACATTCACTCCAGTGGTCACTATGTGATGCTGGGTTGTTCTGATTACCTTCAATTTTAGCATATTCTGTAATCCGCTGGTAGTTGAGCTGAGCGGCCTGCTCCAAACATTTGCGGATAACTCCTTTAACTTCTTCTTGTGGGACTGGGGTCACAATGTCCTTCATCAGGACCTGCATCAGATTACATTAAAGAGCAGTCACGCAACCTTCCCGCTTCCACGGCGTCACGGTTGTTATTTCACTGAGAATGTTTTAGCGTTTACAAACCCTCTCCAGCAAAGATAAAGTGGCCTTCAGTGCACCCTCTGGACGGCCGAAGGGGAAACAATATCTACAAGGGAAGATGGAGACGGAAAAAATGTAATAGGAGAACAGAATGGCCATAATGGGCTGTGACTTGAGGAAATGTGCCGTGGGTGAGTTGGCAATCACCTGAAATTTACAATCTGGTTTTCCAATATCACGCGCAACCGTTCCTTGATGTCTTCAAAGCGCTCCTTCTCGTCCACTTTCACTGTGCTCAGCCCGTCCGGCCTATGAGGATCACACCCACACATTTTAAACCCAGCTGAAACCCTGCAGAGATTCAGCTCATGCAATCTCTCACCCTCAGTCCAACAGGAGTAAGAAAGAAATATTTAAAAAAAAAAAGAAGCTGACAGCTTTCTGTCCCCAGCAGCAAACTGTGTGAGATGTTTTTTATTTTTTTTTCTTGAGTTCCCTTTGTGTTACTCTGAGAAATAAACGATAATATCTCACCTTTCTTGACCTCGAATGAGTGGTATTTTGGACTCCTTTCTCATTCTAAACTTGAACATGTGTGCTCGTTTAGAGGCAGCACGAAGATCTGGGCTTTGGGAGCTCTTTGGGGATATTAGGGCCTCATAGCCCAGCGGCCCCCAGTAATTGCTGCCCTCTCTGACTTTAACGGACGCATGGGAGGATGAATAATATGGATAGTAAGAGACTATGGCAACAAAAGGACAGAGAGAAAAGAAAAAACAAAGAAAAAATGGAAGAAAACAAGGAAATATGCAGAGACATGGAGACCAGATTAACAACATAACGTGAAGCACGAAATAGCAAATCATGTGACACAAGCAATAAAAAAAGTGAGCAAAATGTAAACGTGACAAAAATTAAATGGACAAAAAAGAACAGAAGACATTCAGGATGCTACAGATGAGGCCGACCCTGTAATTCTCCTCTAAACCAGTGTTTGGACCATCGACTGTGTGTAAAAGATGGACGTAACCGCAGGCCCATGACATCTGAAACCTCAGTTATTGTAATGAGCCACTGTACATGCTAGGATTGATCATATTTACATTCAATCATTCATTTTCTATAATCGTTTGTCGCAGTGGTCATTGGGCACGAGACGGGGGGCCTCCTGGACAGGTCTCCAGTCTATTATCCGTGCTAATCACCACACTGTGCGCCCAGCAGACCACCAGCCCTCTGATCAGAAGAAATGCACGCCGTTTATTTCAGGCAGGTTGCGTCACTATCCCTGCTAGATCAGCTGATCGTTGATCTCTGTGATGCATCCGCTGGCGCATCCACACCGCTTATCTAATCTGCTTCAGCCTGCCGAACCTCCACCTCCACCCAGGCGCCTCCTTTTCAAGCCCCGTGTGTCTTAATCAATGCCATTTCTGTGCAGATTGATTTCTGCTCTGTTCTTTATCCTAGGGGGTCTTTGATGCTGCTCTCCCTGCCTTGTAGACACACGGAAGGGTGGCGTGCTCGCCTTGGGTCTTTCCACAGAAGCCCGGTTTTCTTTGACTAAAGTGGTCCTGACTGAAGTGAATTTAGCTAATGACATCATAATGACTTTAAGGAAGACCGTTTATTGACTCTGGTGAGGACAGAGATTTTTTGAAGGCTGCACCTAGTGATCATTAGCGGTATTGCAGAGGCTTGGTGGCTTCATCCATCTTTTCTGCACAGTCTGTTGTTAATACAGATTTAATGTTCTCACCTGTTATGTATATAGATATGTATATGTCTCACCTTGTCCACTATAATACAACATCTACTTGTTTGAAATAAGCTGGGAAAGATTTTAACACACTTTAGCACAAATTAAACAACGTCACAATCACATTTTAAAAGAGGGTATCAGGGCACACCTGTTCCCATGGACATGGGAGGCGCAAAAAGCGAAGCTGTAGTGAAGAAGAGTGGGGTCGATGATCGCCCCGTTTTCGGCCCTTTCCAGTAGATCACCCAGGTAACACAGATGTCTGTGACAACCTCGCACTCCGTTCCTCGCACAGTACTCATCCAGGACAAACACCTGGCCCGGGCTGAACCATCCCTGAACGACACAAACACAGACGCCGCGTCACCCATGACAAAAAAGAAAAGCAACCGTTAATGAGGAGGTGACGACACAAGAAGCAGAGAGACACTCACCAAGCAGCAGAAGGTGTCATTGAGCCTGTGGTCCAACGTGAGCCGCTGCACCATCTCAAAAAGCGAGGCGTGGTCAAAGCTACAGGGGTTAGCGGAGATAAATTCATCCATGCCATGTTTCTGAGCTCTGTCAGCGTCTATCCGGCCAACGGCACAGGGAAAAGCACACGGTTCAGAGGAGAGGACATCAGTGAGGCACGGGCAAACAGCAAGTCTTCATTACAGCACAAGAAACACCAGGGATCTCTTTGGCTACTTCTAAGGGCAAATTATAAACACGTACAGCTTACATTGTCAACTTGCATTGTGTCGGACAGCGTAAAGAGGTTTTGGGTATTTTTTTTTTTTCCTGTATTGGTGGATGAGATAGTATCAGTCTGAAGCTGAGCTCAGAGGGAACGGGTGCTCCTACTGTATGTGCATGCATGCATCTTAGAATAAAGAAGTCTGAAGAAGTGCCGCTACACAGAACTGGTTGCATTCCTCTTTATGTTTTCAATAGATTCTGCCATTCGCGACTGTTGTCACTCAGGTCCTGACAAATATTTAAACGTGTGCTAGTAAAAAAGACACAGAAATGGCAAAATTGATTTGAACATGGTGAGAAAAGTGCTAATGCAAGAAAAAGAACATTGCCTTTGCAGATTTCTCTCTGGAGCTCTGTCTGTTTTTTTTTTAATGTTTGTCTTGCTTCATAACTTTTGCCGTTAACCTTCTCTCTATCAAGAGGACTTGCTCCTTTAAATTCAGTGTAGAAAGGACACATTAGTAGAATCAAACTTTGTAAAAGTCATGTAACTAATAAACGAAGGCTAAGAAGCCCTCACACGGATCATCAGTTTTTAACTTTCAGAATCACAGTAGATAACGTCTGCTAAACCGAAAATCTTCTCTACTCTTCAAATATTACAGCTGTCAGCGGGTAAATGACAAAGTGATGGGGACAAAAGATGATTGAAAATAGATAAGAGGTGCAGTCGTGCCCTCTGTGTGAGTGACGGGTGTCAAGTCTGAGAGGCACTGACACAAGTGATGATGATTTGAGGGTGGGGGGACTGAATAGAGCACAACTGACATCTGTCAACCTCCAGGTTAGTGAGAGGGTAGAGGGAAAGGGTGTAATGTGGATGCTAAACATTCACAGAAAGTTGCTAATAAAAGGAACCTACAGAGTTATTTTTACTCCAATCTGAGAAGGAAAACCTGTGAGACAACAAGTACAGTGCGGACAATGAAAATAAGAGAGAAGAAGAGAGTGACAAGACACATACAGTAAGTCATAATGTAAAAAAAATAAAAAATAAAAATGGGAAAAGAGTAGGAGAGTTAACACATGACGTCCAGATACACTGAGGATGCGAGCCCAGTGCCGGATGACAGACGGTGACTAGATCCAGGAGGACCCGGGGTTGGTAAAGACAACCTTTTTTTTTTAGTGGGACAATAAGACAGCGATCAGACAAGTGTTGGTGGGAAGTGATGAGAACAATTCACTTTGGGACACGTCGCAGAGGAAGTGATGTCGTGGAGGAGCGTTAAAATAGCGAGAGAAACATCTAAAGTGTGAACAGAAGGTGCCTGGGGTTGAACCATGAGACACAGTGAGTGAGGCTGTATTTCGCTTGGTTGGACCAAATGAGGAAAATGGAATTTAAGTCCAGAATACACCCAATGCTACGGGGACTTTACCACTTACAATGAAAACTTCAACCACGAAGAAAAAGACCAAATTACCAGAGTTAATATGAAGAATACTGTTGCATTCATGTAGAAATCATCACATGCTGGAGAACAGTGTGACTATTCATTAAAGCTTTTTTAAACGTCATGCACATTTGCAGACCCATTTTCAAATTCGCTTTTCATCATTTTTTTTTTTGGCATTCTCTTTTTTCTTTCTTTTTTTTTCTCTACGCATTTGCAAGTTGACAATACTTGAATATGTTGCAGTGTATTCATGATCTCTACAGAGCACACTAACAGGCATACCACTACCGGAGGACTCTAATAGGGTAGCAATACAATTTGGTGCAAGTACATGGGTAAAATAGCATGAAGCCGACAGAGGCAAAACTGTATCATTCTCTGGGAGATGGAGGAAATGAATGAAAACTCCTGTATTCTTACAAAAGTATGGACACATGACACAGGTGTTCTCCTATTCAGGCAAACAAGGGCAGTCAAAAGAAATCAAAATGAGATCTCTCCGTTCTGGAGGTGTAGCACCGGTCTAGCCTCTATCTACAGGCCCATCTACTGTAGGAGGGAGGGGGGAGAGGAGGGGGGCCGGAGTATTTTAGCGTAAGAAGGGGCGGCATTAGCTACTCCTTGTCTTTGGCATTCAGAATACTCCGCGTACATATTTGCCAACTCTCATGGAGGAAAGTTCAAAGAAAAAGAATTAAAAGCAATTGAGCCCTCTGAAGTAAAGCAGGATCAACGTAAACACTCATTTTGAAAACTGACTGCATCCCAGAAAGCCGTGGTAATTCACAATTTGCCTCTAGCTTTGAATAAATATAAAGAAAAGCGTCTAACATCTTTTAGATTTTTTACCTAACTGCTTTAAAGGGGCCAGTTTGGTTTCAGCTCCTGGAACATACGTCGTTAACAATAAAATTTACATGTTAAATCTTTCTCCTGTTTTGCCATTTTTCTTTTCATTTTAGCATCGCTTTGCTTTACTCTGAGGGATCCGGTCACCAATAAGAATAAAGAGAGAAGGCAATTATGCAGAAACAACTATAATATCAAGTTTAACTATTACTGAGCCAAATAATAAATTCTTATAATAAAAATACATGCATCCTAAACTGGCACGAATGGATGCTTATACTTTGATCCTCAAAGCTGAGGTTGTTAAAAAACAAAAGAAAGTCATCAACTAATATCTAAGACATGAAGCGAGACGTGAAAAAAAAGGAGAAGAGGGAAAGAAGAGAGAAAGAACGTTGCATTTGTCAGATAATCGGCGGGGATTATCTGAGCTGTGCCGGCTACAGGGAAGCACTTACCCTTGAGTCCAGCTAGAAGACAGCAGGGTAAGAAGGGACAAACCAGAATAACATAAAGACTAGCAACAAGGCTGGAGGAGAGCAATCACGAGAGACCCTGACCTAGCAGCTGCATTACTCAAGAAGGGTCCAGGCAAAGCATGAAGAAGAAAACACAACTCAAAAACAACAACCTATACCAACATGATAGTTTGTGGGTGGTGGTGTGTGAGCACATGTGAGGATATGTGAACAACAGATGTAGAGGCATTATAGAAAGACAGAGAGAGAGACAGAGAGAGAGACAGAGAGAGAGAGAGGGTGGGGAGGAAGACAGAATTTACGATCCTCATCACTCCACTGCAGTTTATCTATTCGGGATTATGGACAAGTACTTAAGGAGTTTAGAGCTGCACGTTAAGTACTGTCACTGTGTCTAATAGCACATCAAACAGCTTTTAAAAACGGGCACCTATTTAAGTTTTACCTGCAAAATATACCTCTCTCTTTTTTTTTTTTTTTTTTTTTTTTAAAAACGAGACTATGAAGGTCCTGAAGACGCCAGAACAGTGGCAACGCTATTAAATGGTGAAAATGACGCATCTGAGCTGCGGCGTTAAAAGAGCACTCCACTGATTTAACCAGATAATGCCCCTGAACTCCACTGATGCCGTGTCCACACCACGAGCAGCAACAGTTACAAAAACAGGGTCTCGGTGATGCTCCACTTAAAAAAAAAGAAAAAAAAGAAAAAGGTAATAAAAAAACCAATGTGACTGGTTGCCATGGCCACTGGAGCTTGAAACTAGCGCAGCTTTACTTTGTGGCGTCGTATCGCCGGCTTCCACTAAGCCTGTTGCTTATGGCAGGTAGTGTCAACACAGCGTAAGGCTTAGGCACTTTGAAACCGCTTTTCCCATTTATAATACGCACCTTTTGCCGGACGTATTTTTGCGACCACTGAGGATAAAAACAGGTGGCGAGAAAAATAAACATCTAATATCAGTTGTGTAATGTCTTCTGTGGCTCTGGAGGAGCTGTGGCAAGTTAGGAAAATGCCTATGTATCGCTTATGACAGGAAGCATTGAGTTTTTAAGTTGAGTTTTTGCATTTTGATTCAGATATGGACTAAAAGGCAGCATGTCTCGGCCTTTTTATTTGTTTTATATCAAATGTGCTTCTTATTAAGACCACAAAATTGGCGGAGTACCCCTTTAAGTCATATTTGGGGATGTATTATATGTCAAGTCCGTCAATATTGAAACTGGTTAACTGGGGAATCGCACTGTAATGCGCAGGCTGCACAGAACCTTCACGGGAGTCTCGTTTTTCCATCCGTCCACTGCAGCAGAGTCAGGAGGGCCTGTGTATGTTATGGTCCCAGTGCCATTCAAGACCACCAGGGGGTGAAACATGTACGCGTGGTGTGCCACAATGTTTCAGGGAGGGGGGAGGGGGAGGGGGAGGTCTGTGCCACTGTGAAGGAGGCTTTGAATGGCAACAGCTGGCATCAGAGGAGTCAACTAACCACAAGAACAATCACATACTGGACAAAGAAACCAATGGAGAAACAACATAGACTTTTATGTGATAGGATTCTGAGTAACTGACCCAATTCATGTCTTCTGATATGTTCACTTTTACAATTATTGTTATTATATAGTAATAGAGTTGCAACCCTGGGTGTCAGTTTATAGTATTTGCATAGAATTGCCAATTATTATTTTCATTCCTTTTCCAAAAGAAAATCATTACAGCCTATGGAGACAGAATTTGCACACAAAAAGGCATGTCTTGTTCTGAATAGCAGGATCTATTATTGTGAATTGTTAGGCAGTATGTGAGATTAAGCTACGTTCTATGTTAGTGCTGTCACGAACTAGGACATGGTTACTTCATGTTCATTAAATAATCATTTATTGCATACGTCAAAACCAACTTGAGTAAATTGTGTGGAGAAAGAAAACGCCGCTGGCTGATCTCATGGTGACACTTAGAAAAATATAAATTTTTCCCTTCTTTAATGAGGGGAGGGGACACAGAAGACGACAGAAGTTGGTACAGATGCCACACTACTGCAGACAGTCTTACCTTCACTTTGCTATCTGACCTGTGGATTTCTCAGAGGTGCAAGTACAGTGACAGATTGGTTAAATCGGTTTAGGCAAGTCTGGCTTGGCCGTCATTCAATGACAAGAGAACCATCTGAGAAACTGCCTTCAAAGCTGCCCTCTAGAGCTACGACTGGATCAAAACAGGCCTATGGTTAGGACGAGAGCAGCACACCCTGGCACTGTCAGTCTGAATTCAACCCCAGCAGGCTTGAATGTTCAAGTCTTTTGTGTGGTGACCTTTGCAATTTCCAAAAACACACTGCGCACGCTTTACCCTGCTTCTGGTTGGTTATTCCTTGCAAACAGACTGATGGAATAGCATGGAGTTGCACCTTCAAACACTGTGGGAGTGGTGATAATGAGTGGAAGTCCATCAGATGCTGGAGGGAGCTGTGAGAGATCAAATGCATGTGCGTGCGTGCTTGTGTGTTAGTTCTACCAGCACGTTTTGTGACCGCAGTGTGGAGCGCATGGCGTGAGACACTTATGGGTTAGAGCTTTCACTGCTTTGTGAATGGAAACTGCTTTGTTTTTGCTTAAGTGAGCGCGTTGTGTTTCGGGCTACTTACAGAACTGAGAAATGGGAGCGTCCATCTGGGCTGAGGCACCCCCTTTGGAGTTTAGTTTCTGGACCTGAGTGGGAGGGACAGGCTTGTGGGACTGGCCAGTGGCGCGATACATGGCCTGGACCCACAGGATGCGGTCCTGCTCGTCATCGCTGGCAAACATCACAGTGTCGCCTTCCTTCACTGCGTTGAAGAAAGCCCTGCCACCATCCAGGCCTGAGAGATGTTAAAGTTAAAATGTTAAAGATGGAGCGGTTTGACAGTTAACGCCGTCGTGCGCATTTGCGGATTCCTCTCATTCTTGTTGCGTGCCGTCTCACCTGGCTGGGGGTCACTGTAGTCCACAGTATAGCCGTCCAACTGGAGAAGCTCCTGTGGTTCTGATTTTTTCTCTCTGTAGCTGCACATTGCAAACGTATACTGACTCACCTACAATACAGAAGGTTAGAGTCAAGCAGCTGCTGGATACTGACAGAAAAAAAAATAAAAAATACAGTCTAAAGTCTAATACTCTTTGTTCGTGTTCAATTTTGTAACTAGATTTAAAGGAAATCAACTAAAAACAACCTCATAAGAGCGTCGTTCAGGCAAAGGGAAGAAGCCTTTAATTTTAAAAAGAGCTTACCTGCACGAGGACAAAGAAACGCTTCTTCCAGCGCTTCCAAACATTCTTCCCAAAAGCCCACAGATACCTGTCAAATGCACACACGAAATGCAGCAAACGTGTCATAAATAACACAGATGGGTAATGCATCTGGTGCACTGAAAAACATTTTGTTTGATACGAATTAATGTGCATAGCCACATAAATTAATATTCTTTAAATCTATACCATAAGGACGAATTAAATCTAATTAATCCAATCATTTCCAGTGTGTGGGTTTTAAATGAAAGTACACGCAGGTGTCCACTAGGGGGAGTAGTGCTCTTCACAGTATTTTTCCATGGTACATGAATAGAAATTAGGCCAAGGAGCTGAGAGGGTTGGAGATCTACGGGAGAGACATGGGAAATTAAAAGCATATGAGCGCACTATAGATGCAGCTTGGCAGTGGATGTCTCACCCGCAGTGCTTCATGTTCTGTGGCTTGTCCATACGTATGGCCAGTTTGATCTTGAGATCTTGGTCAGGGCAAGCCTTGGTCACGGTCATCTTATGGAGCTCCGACTGCTTGGGGCTGTTGGGTGTCGGGTGGAGGACAACCTGCGCTCGAAGGAAAAAAAAAACAAATAAAACAATCAAAACCGACTTAATAATTGTTGGGAATGACATCCAGGTGCAGGATCTTTTATCTCACCTTGTGCAACATTCAGCAGCACCAATCAGCGCGTTCGCACCGGCTGGTGATTATGTGTGTTTGTTTCATGGGTGAAATAATAAAAGTGAGTCACGGCGGAGGAACAGAACAGCGCTTTGCTGTGCCTCCCAGAAGAGGAGGCCTAATCTCTCTTTGCTGAGTTAAAGAGCTTTGAGGAAGCTTGCTCTCCTGCCAACTCTGCTGCAGTGGGAGATCAAAGAGCCTTGTCACGGCCAAGGTCACCGCCACTACAGGGACGTCTGCCCGAACGCCGACCAGCAACATCACCTTCCTCAACTTTTTTTTTTTTAATCACGTTTACATCGCTAGGTGAACGCGAGGCAGAGAACACATCAAATGTTTCTGCTCCCGTTGCATTTAATTCCCAGATGCAATGGATTTAAAAATAAATAAATACCTGAAAGACATGTGTAGTTAGGAATGGGATATTTTTATCAGCCTACTTTAATAAAGTATGGCAGTATAATTCAGAAGGGCCCCAGTCACACACACAAGTGCAAAGTGAATGTAGCAAAATGAGTGTTTGCTGGGAGCAAACACAAAAAGGATGTGTTGTTTGCTCCTCCAGTACTTGCAAAAACACCCAAATAAAAATTCACTGGTACTCAAGCTTTGCTTATGAGTTTCTTATTTTCACAACTCCTCTCTCATGTTTTACTTCCAAAACAACAACAACAAAAAGGCTATTTCTGAGTCAGGAGAATCTTTCTAGCTCATTAAAATCATTTCTGCGCAAACTCCTCGCAGTATTCCCACGGTCACGTTGAGATCAGAGCTGCAGAGGTACAAATAAAAAGGAACTGAAGGGTTACCCTGCCCAGCTCTTTGTCCTCCAGCGCCAGGACTCCTGTACTCTCCGTAAACAGTTTCACCTTGACAGCAGGCAGAGGGTGTGTGGTGGTGAAGTCCCCTTGGGTCCCCCAGCTGAAACACACAACAAAAGACACTCCAGAGGTTAGCTTCCATGACAGCAGCGACTGAATGAAAACGACGACTTCATCTCCAGAAATCCTGGTTCATAAGAGTCACGGAGAAAAATGTCAGTAAACTGTTCAAATAGACAAATGATACAGAAATCAAAGAAAAAACATCCCTGCTTTTTGATACTCTCTTACTTCAATAATACCTTGAAATGGCAGCTTTTGGGCTGCTGGGATAATAATATCTAATCGAGAGGAGACAATAGATGCACACACACACGCCCGCCAGTCTTCTTTTTATCACAAGAGAAAAATGATTGGGGAATGATGGGAAGTTTTTTTTTTTTTAAAGAAGAATTAAAAAAGAAGGACTCATAAATCTGACACACAACCTCAGTATGCCTCCGCATCACTGTCACTTGTTAAATGCATTTCTGCTATTTTTACACCAGACGTGGTTAAAGCTGCACTCGGGAGGGAATTTTATATAACAAACACGTATCTCATGAACGCAGCAGTCAGACATCACAGACTGACCAAAGTCAAACACTGCTGACTTTGTCTTTATTTAACCTCAACGCAGGCATTTCTCAAAAAGCAAAGTTTGCATAGCATCTTGCAAAAGGCAATTCAAAGTGCTAGGTGCTAAAACAAACAGCATGAAAATTAGATTTTATAACCAGGTCTAATGACTTAGTCACTTAAAGGAATGTATAGTTGTATAGTTTGGTTTCATTTCCAACCCTGAATAGATTCGTGATAGAGTTGAGAGCCTCTCTAGTCCAGCTGGCCTCCATGTCTTTATACTGAAGAAGAAGGGAGTGAAGTACTCTACAGGAAAACCACAAAGTCACAAGACTCCACAAAGAAAAAAACAGGCTCAAAGACTCAAGAGTCGTGGGTCAGAACTTTTTCAATACCGACTTTCACTTTTATGGCCCAACAGAATTCACAGTTTCTGTTCTGTGTAAAAATGACCTCTCAAGTTCAGCGGACACTGTTACAAGTCTTCAGTCCAGCTCTGTCAAATCGACTGGCTATCTTCTAAAGTTAATATTTTTTAGAGAAAAATTCCCCTATCCTTCCACAGACCACAGAGCTGCAGCAGACGGACATCTGGTACTGAACCGACTTTGAAAGACACCTTCTTAATAAGACCAACCCTTCTTGTTGAGCTAGTATTTTGGTCCCGAAATAAAACTTTCCCCTCCCCACATCTTCACATTAAACTGGACATGGTGAGTTTGAGGTCAGCGTGAATAATGACAGTAAAGCAACTAGTAGCTCCATGTACATGTGGACAAATGGGTGACTGTGTTATTTTAATCAAAGTTTTCATGAGAAAACAAAATTCAGGAGAAAACATATTAAGCTTTTGTTGGTCCTCAGGATTCTCTGTGAAATCCAATAAACTAAATTGCGTCTCTTGTCTGGGGGACGTCGTGGAGTTTGAAGGAGCAAGTGCATGTTGAACTTTTATATTATATAGGCATCATGTTTTGACAAGTGAAAAAGAATGGGAGGCAGAAAACAAGGCCACATCTCTGGTTCTGTTGAATCAGTTTTGAAGCATTCTTTTAAGCTGAAGTATTCGTTTAAGCTGCCCTTTTTTGAGCCCGACAGTGTTTAAGAGTGTAATTTTAAACAGGTGGCGTCCTGCACTCTATTAGGACAGGTATAATATACAGTACGTGAGCCCATCCATTAAAGCTCCTCTCCTGCCGTTGATTAATGTCCTTAAAACTCTCCTCCGTTCATTAATATTACATGTTTTTACGTTTTATTTTTCCCATTAAAGAATCCCTTTATGATTTAAAATGGCTACTCCTTTTGCTCATTTTGCATGCACAGATATGTGAATATATCTCCTCCACCATTCACCTGCCTCTTAAGTCTTCCTGCTCACTTTGGACACTTTAAGACAACGGCTTAGACGCCAAAGGTTTTGATTTTAAGGTCATTCAGATGAAGGAGAAGAAGAAGAACAAGGGTTGCCTACAAATTAAAACAGTCCCGTCTACGATGTTAGAAATGTAAAGGCACTAGACACCATGAGGCTTCTTTGTCGACGTTATCCAACGAATAATAACGTGGTGTTCACACTTCATCATAACTAGAGCTCCTGTGATGTTGGAATAATCGGAAAACTATGGGTTGTTGACATGCGTATGTGCAGACACGACTAAGCCTTCCCCAAACGAGGCAAATGTTCTTTGTTCCTTGCAAGCTGCATGCCCATCTCTCACAAGCACTGATTAACATGCAAATGGTTGAAAGCAATCGTATGTCACAACTGCCCTGATTTCCTTTGCTCTTTGTTGTCACGCAGATACTGAAAACACCATCAATGTCTCATTTAAATAGAAATACAGCACATCTTCGCTGTTCTCTGTTGAACATATTGAAGTCGGAACATTCCCAGTCTGGGAAACAAAACTAGGAAGCACTGAATGCACTCTAAGCCCCACTCTAATCTAGATAGGACCTTGGCTTGTTGGTGTTCTTACATATTATGAACCCTTGGTTTTCTGAATCTTCATTTTTGAGACTGACATTGGTACCACGCAATTCCAAGGTACAAACATCTAGATATTTCAAAGTTAAAATTCTGATTTTAGAGGAAATCTTTAATAGTAAACTAGTGTATACAAAAGGATTGCAAAGAAGAAAAAACACATAAAGACTACACAACATAATAACTCCCATCACTGCTGCTTATGACTGCCGGCACGTCAGCGCTCCCTAATGCAGCCATAGCAGCACAATATGAATGCCTGAATCCTTGCTCTGAGGTGAGGTATAGTGTCAATTTCTAGCCTTTTATTTTTTTATATATATTTTGCTCTTGTATGCATGTCTGCCATTCATAATTAACTTCTTGTAACTGCACACAAAGAGGCTGCAGAGCCAGCACATACAGGAGGAGGAGCAGAGAAGCTGCTGACTGACGGCGGAGGAGTCGGTGGCGAGCTGCGTTGCTTTCAGATGGAACCATTGTGCTGGCATGAAGGTGACCTTGTGTCTCAATCTAAGGTCTATTAATGGACGTGACAGCGCCGTGCTCCTGCAGCTCTCTCTCCAAAACACACAAGCCTGTGTGTGTGTGTGCGCGCTTGTCAACCAGTCCAACAGTGGACTTTGGCATCGTTATACATTCACAAACAGGGGACTCCGCGTTGAACAGGGGACATTTTTCAAGTCCCCTGTTAGTTATGCTTTAAAATCAAGCTAAAATCATGTCTAAGATGCTCTGGTAATTTTTTTTAATATTAAGCAAATTGTGGACTTGCAGGTGTGGGAGTGTTAAAACTCATACTCAGCGATCTGCCTGCTGACTGGAGCAGGGATTTTCACATGTCATTCACGAACGTCGTTTCTTAACACTTCTCCATTGTCTATTCATCAAAGTACTTAGTGAAGAAAGCACACTATTGGAACACATTATGTATTTGAAACAAAATATAAAGGTTCAGCTTTAGTAGATATCAAGTAGGTAAGTTTCATGCATTTCATGTGCAAATGAAAAACAGCAGAATCAAATGTAAAGTCAAAATACTGAGTTGAAAGTCCGTCTAAGCGTGCAGTTTCTGAACACATCTAATTATTGTATGCAAATAACCTGAAAGAGTCTGTGCATTAATATCTTGTGTGTGTGTGTACATATATGTGCTGTACATAAGCATCCACACACAGATACACACACATGATTGTATTTCCATCATCATGTTATAAGCTAAACCGAACCTTGGTCTAATCTTAAACCATATCTTTCTCTTAGAACTTAATGACTCACACAATGTGCAAATACGTTTCTGCTCCCCACAACATGTCTAAGACACACACACACACATTAGCCTTGCCCTGTTCTCCTCTAATCCCTTCCCTCGTTTATGTCCCTCCATCTCTCTCATACGCCATTCAACAAAATGGCTCTTGAATTAGACATGTGGGCCTTAAAATAGCTCATATTTGCATGAATGTTTCATGGACATTTCTCTCCTATCTTGCACCGCGCAATAGTGGTTAATTAGACGAAAAAAGAGGGTGGATATATTTAGCAGAGGATGTATTTTTCTTTGCCGGGGCTCCATCATTGTCACGAACAGGGCTTAATGAACTACTGATAAAGAAAAGAAATTTAGCAGACATGCACAGTGTAGGGATTTTGAAAGGAAGGGTATTTGCAAACTACACTGTTCCATTTTGTATGAATTTTCACACCTTGATCCACTGAGTCAGAAATCGCCCGGTCTAAAAGATTGTTGTCATGAGCTGTGACTTCAGCAGCTTTAACATTAAAGGCTTTTTAAAGGGGTTTTGTTCCGCAAGATCCAAGACAAAACAATCCTATACTTGATTAAGTAGCATACACATGCTTTCCTGGTCAGTTTATGCTCTGTATGACAAAAATAGCAATTTTATTTCAGTGAGATTGCACAACAGCCCAGTATCCTTTCCTTTAAATGCAGACATTTGCATGCAAACTGCCTTTTGAAAGGCGGAATGAGGAACCAGAGAAAATTACCAAGAGCACTGGAAATATCTCCTTACTACCAAGAAGCCACTCAGATGTGGGAGAGTTTTTGGCAGCACAGGCACAAGTGAATTTTTAAAGCCAATACATTTTTTTCTAACAGCAAATCAATATGAGTTTTCTTTACGCATCCTCTTATCCTTTCATAATCTTAATCACAGTACTCCCAACTGTAGTCGGTTTATCTACAGGAAACGACAACAAACATTTAATTAAGCTTTATCTTCCTTGAAATGAACACCAGCAGTTTGGTTTCAGTCCAAGTTTGGAGTTTGGTCGACCATGATTACGTTTAATGATGTGCTGTGGACATCAATTTAAACAAAAACATGTAGAAGAACAAACGTGCACGTGTGTGTGTGCCCCCACGCCCGGCTGCTTACGTTGGCTTGGACGCCTCTGCTTGGTCAGTCTGGAGTTTCTCGCCGCCCTCCACCTCCATGGTGCAGTAAACAATCCTGTTCGGAGCAAGAGATTTCAGCCCCTGCACTTCCATGATCACCACCTGGAAAAGCACAGACACCTCAGAGAAGTTTGCAGACGAGAAGTGATTCATCTCTTGAGAGGGATCAGAGCGCGAAAGGTTCGACAGCAGATGAGCCGGCAGTAAATGAATCCAGTTTGAGGCTTTTTTTAGAAATACTTTCCAATCCTATGTGGCTATTTACACTTTACACAGCAGGTGGCTTCTTGGTGGATAAACAATGAAGAAGAGAATGAAAAGACTAGACTTTAGCAGATTTTCTGCTTGAATAGTCCATAGAAATTGCAACTATCCTTTCCATAAAATAAAACTGACCATCATTGTAACCGCTTGTAGACATAATCTACCACATCAAGTCTCAATCCAGCCTTCAATAGCTCACTAAATACAATATATAACTAACACTACCTGGGGGACTACTTTATTGTGTGAATTCTAAATGGGGTGACCAAAGCCAGAAATATGTGCTGAAGTTATCCACCTTAGCCACTGATATCCTTGTGATTATGTTCATTACAGGAACCAGTAAAAGTAAAAAGTATATCCTATATATTCACTACTGACATTTATAGCATATTTGACTTGATTTAAAACAGTACAGGTATAATAAGCACTTCTGAACAGCGTCATTGTAAAAAAAGTTCTATGTAGTTTTACGCTGTGGGACCAAAATTGCAAACGTTATATTGGATTCTACATTAGATTCTCCTAATTTTTGCTATTGTGCAAATAATTACAGCATTCAATATCTACGCCGGCATGCCCGCTTCCGTGCCAACAAATGCAGGGTCGTATTCTTTGCACTTTATGTACTCCCCTGATTCTGAAATAGCACCGCATCATAACGAGTGAGGTGCGATTGCTCCCCGTTCTGTGGTGATAGCTCATCTCAGACAAGCTGATAACAAGATGACTCACATTTCCCGTTAAGGAGCAGGTAAAAGGGTTTTTGTGTGTGTGTGTTGGGTGTATGTGAGGTGTGTGTGTGTATTCCAGTCTGTTATTCACACAGCGTCTGTTCAACCCCCTGAGCAGGTCTGCTGTCTGTTTCTATACTGGGTCTGCAGCAGACAAGTAACTGATGACAGTTCTAGTTTATAAGTTCTGGTTAAGGTGGACGTGGTTTTGCACAGAGTTAGAAAACACGGAAAGACACGGCTCTTTGGAAAAGATTTAACTTGAAATGTTTAGATTTGAGGACTAGGATGTCTGCAGCATATCTGTACATCATGAGCTTAGTCTGAGATTACCTACGAAGGGCACTGAGACTGATAGAAAAAGCTGTGGAAAGTACAGTGAGATGCAGGAACAAACGTCCTGCTTGGGAATACGGTGGTATTTTCAAGGTCTGATAGTGAATATGTGTTGAAAACTTCCTGACTTTACTTTTAGAGCCTAAATTGTTTCAAAAAACAATGAAAAACTTTAAAGTGCCGCACCTCCAAAGTGAAGGACAGGACCACATCAGACTTGGACAGCGTGTTCTCGTCCTCCTGGCCCATGTCTATGATGGAGGTGTTGTGCCCACGTTTCAGCTTCTGGAGTTTAAACTCCCCGCCCTTGGACACAGGCATGCTCTCCAGATTGGCCATCAGCTGATTCACCGAGGACTTGAGCTCCTCGATGTACATGGCCTCCATCTCTTTAGACACAAATTTGGGGAACTTTCCACCCTGTTGACGAAAACAGACACGACTCAGCAGAGAACCACTACGATGTTTATACAAGTTATGTCATATTAGTGACATATTAACTCTATAACAAAGCATATTAAAAACAAGCTGAGGTCCCCTGCGGAGTCTGACTCACCCTGGCAATCTGGTCCGCCATCTGAAGCCGGCCATCCAGTTCTCTCCTGATCTGCGCAGCCTGCTCATCCAGGTTGTCCAACTAGTGACAAACATAGAGGAACAGGTCAGTTGGATCACAATTCAGGCCCTGCAATACTTTCAAGATGCCGGGGTCAGTGTTAAAGTTCACCTCGTTTCCCTGCATCATTTATCTCACCAAGGAAACCTTTGAAATGACACAAAATGTTGAGTCTCAGTTTTGCTTGAATTACCAAAGGCCGTGTGTTAATTCGTGCACACTTTGGCTTTGGTTTCACCATATTCAGTCAAATATACATTCTGTGGTACTATCATTTCAGTGACAAAGACCCTGCAAGCTCACAAGCGAGGATCTACCTTTACAAAGTCAGTCCTCGATCTGTGCTGCTACTAGACTACTTACTAGGTCAAAGAGACAGCATCAACCCTCTGTCTTTTCACTGGTTCCCTGCGGCAATCTGCATCCGGTTTTGAAATTCTTATGCCCACATACAAACCATTACATCGCCAGGCTTGCGTGTGCTTGGCTGATCCCCTCCATCCTCTCTCTGCTGTTCGCTCGCCTTGGTTAAATATGCTAAATTTACTGTTTGTCCCACGCAACTGCCTGAGGAGCTGAAGGGATCGAGCTTAGGAGGCTGTGGCACCACCACTGTGTATTGTTCTGCCTGCACGACCTCATGCTTGCAGATAGACTCTTTTAAAAGGTGGGTAAAGACATTTCTGAGCAGGGTAATTACTAATGCATCGGGTGAGTTTTTATTTTTTTATGTATCCCTTGCGTATTCTATTTTTTTCTGTTTGTTTTTAACTCTGGTTTAATTTTTTGAGCAGTTTTTTAATTCTGCACTGCTCTTAATTACAGATCTGGCAACTTTACCTTTCTACTTTTTCTATTTTCATGTTTTCAGAGATATACTATCACTACTACTAATAATAATTCATAAATATTTAGGCCAATGCCCCTGGACTCATAAAAGGCTTTATATTTTTGTGTAACCAGACTCTTATCTCCACAGTCAATGGAGTTCATCAACAATCCTCACAGAGAGCTCGGTAAATTTCAGACTTGGACTCGAGTATGACTAAGATCACTAATATCAGGGATTGCAACTCGACAAGCCCTAAAGACAAAAACTGAGATAATATGGTGGCCTCAAAATACTGAAGAGTCTTCCACTGAATGAAGCTTTGTCTTCTGGAGCTCCAGCCCGTCATGAATGATTATTCATGATACTGTGATATAACGTCTCAATAACCAAATTCACACTTTAAGCCGCAGCTGCTGGGTCCCGCATAAAATGAAGAAATCTCTCAAATTAGATGAGATTAGAAATGAGACTTCCATCACAGAAGTAATTAGTCCATTAACAAGTTACTCAATAGTTTTCATGTCATCATATCCAGGGGATTTTACTCCATCAGCCATAAATAAGATATTTAAGCATACATTCAATAAAAATCTAGATTTGTGATAATAAAAAACAAATGTATAAAATGTGATATAACTCCCTGCTAATCCCTTCGTCAATATAATAGTGACTGATTTAGTTGTAGTTTAGATAAGCGGAGAGCTCGATGCTGAATGATTTAATAATTTTGTTCATTTTAAACCGAGTGAGCCAAGTTGGATCAGAACTTTTCCTGATTCGATGTCATAGCATCCAACCAGATGCATTAATGTACAGAATAGGGATGTGCGATATTTTATCGTGTACGATATATCATCAAAAACATTTGCCACGGTAAGAATATGTCATCCCACGATAAAAACGATAAATTCCCATTGATGACGTATATATATATGTGCGCGACACGCTCGCAGCCCAACACGTGTGGAATATTGACAAATTGACAACAGCGGAAGGCGGAGCAGATACGCCAGAGAACAAAGAGCTCGTTCCTAGACGAGGCTCCACCTACATGAACAACTCCGAAGAAACTTGCCAATGCACTACAGTCAAAAGGATTAGGCTAAAATGGTGTTGTTGTTTTTTTTTATCATCATTTTTATTGTTACCATGATAAATGGCAGAAATTATCGGGATAAATTTTTTAGTCCATATCGCCCATCTCTAGTACAGAAACACTTTTCTTATAGATCTGTTTAGTTGACAGTTTAAAAATACATTTGGGTGATTTTTGTCACTGTTCACTTTTAATTTTGGAGCTTGACTTGCAAGTTGCACCTCAAAGCCTTAAGATATGACTAGAATTGAAAGACTCCAAGACTAGATTGCTGGACACAACCGACAAGCACTGGCTAAGGTTTGAAGGAAATGTTACTCTGCAGCCCAATGGGCACTGATGCACATTGACAAATGGTACAGCAGGGTGTGAAAAGGTTAATTAGAGCTCCAGTTTGTTTTAACTGGCTGCAATCACAGAAGCATAGAGGGCTAGCATTCATGAATAGATCAAAATCAAAGGGAAATTTCTCATTCCCTCACAGGAACCCTTTTGCCATCACCAGAGAGATCTCCAATGAACCGCAGGCCTCTTTGAATTTTTCCTTTTCTTGTTGATTTCAATCAGTGGAATAAAAATTCGCCACTCTGAGTGTGCAGTAAAAAAACGACAATGACAAAGAAAGGTTTCAACTTGAATGAGCCGTCTACACTCAAGGGTAAAACCAGTGGAAATGTAGCGTCCTTAAAATATTTAAACACTGCCTGTGTTGAACTGCGTTAGCTTTAAGCAAGTAAAGCCTGACATCCTTTAACCTAAACTTTGCCCTGGGGTAATGAAAAGCTGAGAAATCCTTGGCTCTCTTTCATCAATAATGAATGAGAGTTTCATATTAGCTGACACGAGGAAATAGTAGAAATGGCTGATGTCTCATTCTTGTTCTCGGCTTCGGTATGCTTTACTCCTTCGGATATTTTGTCAGCCAAAACTTCTCGTTCTTGTCGGGATTGATGTTGTGACTCACCACTTAGCACCATTTCCACAGCGAGGTCTGCAGCCTAATTGAGACATACGGTATCTGCCGCGCAGTTGCACCTGGGGGAGTCACAAATGTTTCCACACAGCGCTGTGGGTACGAGTTTACAGTGAAAAATAAAATCAGCCTCATCCCGCCCTGGTTTTGTTACACTGTCCTTGAGTTTCACATGAGTTTTAAAACTAGGGGGAAAATATGATACTTATGATGCTACAGTTTTAGTGAAGCACGTATATCAGTTTTTGTTACACTGGGAACATGATAAAGTAAATCTTTGGAATAAAAAGGTTTAGTATTGGGAGCACATCTTAATGGAAAGTTGCTTGTAACAAGACTATCTTTAAAAGTACTTATTGCCCATCTTAAAATTCATATTTATGTTGTATCATTTTATGTAGAAAGGTCACAAGGCTGACATTTCCAATACAAAGCGGAAGCATACGTTTAGCTGTATTATTATGGGTTTTGCTTTACTCAGTTTTAAAAGTACTGTTCATCCTGTGCATTTAATATGAATGGTGTATGGCAATGACTATATATAGATCTTGCAAAACACTCCCAGATGTTAATGGAAGCGAAATACCCCTGAAAATACATGGGGAACAATGCTTGGTGTGCAGGACAATACTAGTGCAGAGTATTGAACCATCTAGGGATTTAATCCCTTACTAATCTCTGCAAAGACTCTCCATGTGAACACCTGATTTTTATGATCCAGAGCTTAAAGATCTGCTGGTCCTCTGCTTCCGGGACGTATGCCAGATATGACCTCTGTGTGCCTTATGGCATTTCCCCCACTCCTATTACATTAACAGCCCTTGTCTTTCAGGCTTTACCATATTGATTCTCTGGCCCTTCTAGCAATCCTTTTTAAGAGAGAATGGGCTTATGTCACGGTGCAGCCGTTAACAGCAGGGGAAGGGTGTAGTAAGTAACGCACAAAGGGGAAAAATATCACACAGATACAATGGTCTCTACACTGGAAAGTAGACATATAGAAACTATGTGTATTTTCCACGTTGAAATGTCTTACCTACAGTGTTTGTAATTGAATCTGTTCACTGAAGTGCACATTTTGAGATGATGTCAGCCAGATGCATCTTAAATGGAGGACAGTCAGAGTGAACTATCGAGCCTGGTGTGTTACCAGTGTTGGCCACTGAACAGCCACCCCACTACATAATCCAGAGTTCCTGTTTAGTAGAGCACATAATCAGAGTGTGCCACCAGCTGCAGCAGAATGTCTGCATTGGCAGCATAGTGGTACTCGGTACGGCTCCACCACGCAGAGACTCTTAACCAGCATCCAGTGGTAGGAAATATCACAAGCCAATTTTTATTTTTTTTCATAATGTCCAAAAGAAAAAGAAAAAAAAAAGTGGATTCACCCACAACCATAACTGTGACTGATACTGTCTGCCTTCCTGCCTGAGCTGTGCGTCAACAGCCCCTTTCCCCCAGCTGCTGGCGATCCTGTGCTGCCTGTCAAAACAGTCACAGCTCCGGGCACTACTGGACTGCGGTGCAAGCGACATCTGACTCGTGCAATCCCAAAAGAAGAACTGTCAGTGCCATGCCTGGAAATTCAGCAGATTGTCCTGTCAGTGTCTGACACTGCATTTTTTTTTTTTTTTTTTTTTACTGTATGTTGTAAATGTGTTCCACCTCCTCCTACAAAATCCGACAGGACTACATCTATATGTCTAGGAAAACACATTAAACTGCAAAACGTTTCTTTGCTGAAATCCAGTACGGCAGTAGATAAAATTGGTTATTGTGGTGCTGTGCAGATTGCAGCTCATCTGCTAAATGGCTAATGTGTGAAGGAAAACTCTGAAGCATGTAATGTGAAGAGGGAAAGACGGTTTCTTCAATTGCTGCCCTCTCTACGTGGGCAATAGCTGGAACCAAAGGAGGTCTTGACAGTGGAATTTGCAGGAGAGCCAGTGGAAAGTATCTGTGTGAACTAACAGTCCCCACCTGCTGAGCCCCACAGCACCCCAATCTTATCCAGCCTACAACCACTGAAAGGTCACTGTTGTCAATGGCCCACAGGTACATTATAGGTGGATAGGCAATCTCGTAAGACTGGCTAAAAGGTAGGTCTCTCTCTGCGTTACTGAAGCTGACAGCAGCACACAGCCTTAGTGTTAACCAAGCTGACAGCAGGTTAAAGGTGACAGAGCAGAGGCAGGCGGGTAGTTAACAGCCCAGCTGATGACAGATTCCCAGGTGGCTGCTGGGACATTAGCAGCAGACACCAAACACAGCCAGGGGCAGATGCGTGTAAAGAACAAAGACTGGGCCGGGAGGCTTAGTTCGGAGTTGAATGGGACCCGGAGGAGACGAAGTAGCTGGTCTATATTTAGACCTGCACTGTGTGACTATGTGTCTGTATGTGCGTTAAAATAAGCAAACTTGTGAAAAAGGTTTTCCTATGCGAGCGAGGCTTCACGCGAGGCTTCACGCGAGGCTTCACGCGAGGCTTTCTAATTCTGAAATGTGATCACAGCTGCACACTGCCAATAATCATCTCAACTTCTAACTGTATAATCCACACATTTTCAGTGATATTTTCAGATAATTGATTTATTTTGTCTTTAAACCAGTTGAAAACTGTCCTAATCAGATATTTTATATAATCCTTGCACAGTATTATCATATATAGGCTTCATTGGGTAGAATTACGACCGAACTCCATAATTCCCTTCAGCTCTGTTTAGTATTTTCAGTTCATTGTCTTGTTTTTAAAGTATGAACATATTAGGCATGTGGAACCAGCAAAGAAGCTCTAATAATTCTCCTGCACTTTTCTCTTTTAACAGATTGTTGACAGTCAAAAGCTTGCCACGTGCAAGTGAAAGGAACAAAGCAGAGGTAAAATGTCCATTCACCATGGAATACACGACTGACTAATAACTGCTAATCCTGGCTCTGTCTCTATAAAACAGCATCTGTTTGTTAATAAATTCACCAAATTAACTTTTTATGGTGGCACTTTACGCTACAATTATGTTTTTTATGTTGTTTCACTGTCCCCAGGCATCCAGATACAGATTACGTGGGTCTGAAGAAACATTTTAAAATGAACCGATTTGTAATATTACGTGTATTTGGACTAAGCAATCACAAGCGTCTGAGAATAAATCTGAGCTACGACATCTCTATCAAGGACAAACTTGGCCTTTTTGTTGTCTCCTTGTAACAAACAGTGTCCAGATTCCAAATTACGTCGGTGCACTGAAGCTTTTCCCTGCATTTATGCACCACTGCCTTTTCAGCTCAGAGGTGGCTCCGCAGGCATAGCAAATGCTTCCATCCTCTCCCAATCCTGTGTGCAGTGAAGAGGTTCCATTACGCAATTATATCAGCTACAGGCGAAACCAGAAAGAGCTCAGGCCTCATTTGCCAACTAACAGTTGCTGACAAGACAAATTAAAGGGTAAAAAAAAAATTGAGGGGGGGGCCTTCTTCAAAGTATGTCGACAGCCAAGCTGAATTGAGGGTGGTCTGTCAGTCGACAGGGCCCTCAGGCCTTGATTTGTGGCTCTGTCGGGGGGAAAAAGTCTGATTCTGATGAGCTTGTGCTTTACTTTAATTCCCAGGCGTAGGTAATTCAATTAGCAACATGAGATTAGGGAATAATTTAGGTTAGTGAGAGTCCATTGGTGTGAATAAATATCAATGATTAGAGCATCTCAGAAGAAGAATCTGTAGCCAGTGCCGAAACGTTTAGTGAGTTAATTGATGAGTGAATGGAAAATCAACAAATAACTAATAAATCGCAATTATTGCTTGGTAACGATTTGCGGCGTTTCTTTCTCATGTGTGTTTGCAATTATTTTATTATCCACATGATGATTTTTAAAAATGAACATGGAAACATACAAGTCAAAATGATTTCATTCTCCAGGAGACAAATATACTGTTTTGACCAAATGGTTTGATTAAAACATGAGATGTTTGATAAGACTGAAAACGCAAATTACATATAATGAAATGGCTCATACTTCAGAAATCACTGGAACCCAGCATCGAATCTGTAGTTATACGCAGCTTTTAGTTTGATAATAGCTGTTCATGGCAAACGAAATGATCAAATCCGCCAAGCAGTCAAAGTTAACGACTAGCTGCCTTGTTAAACAAGGTCAGATTCAAACAGATTTACATTACAGATATCCATTCACTGTTCCATCTTGCTTTGTGCCATTGTGTTTGTCCTGGTTCTGTCCCCTCCAACCATTGCACTCTGCAATTGGGGTGAGTGTTACTTTGATTCATGCTAGGGTGTTGCTGACATGGCTGGTTCGGACCTGGGTTAGGCTGAAATTAAGAGCCCTGGAATGAACGTATTATTTGAAATGGACGAGGTCTGGATAAGTTTGCTGCCGGTCGTGAGATCGTGGCTACGACGTGGGAAGTCGAGTACACAGCTGTTACCCAGTGCACCCAATGAAACATTTCCAATTCCAACAGAGGAGGCAGTCATCCATCATCTATCATGGGATTTTCTCATGAATGTGGTAAAAACAAATCCTATGGAGGCAGCACCTTTAGGCCCAAGAAGGAGAGAGCAGAACGTTGGGTTTGGTAACTTGGGCCAGACGGTAGGACACTTAATTCCGCATATAAAACAACATTTTTAGTCTAAACTGCAGTGTTTAAAATAAAACGGTTGGTTAAGACCAAATCGAAGCTTAAAGAACATTTAATGGAGGACGACCATAACACAGACAGTCTGCTGGGTGTGAAATCCTATCAACAGTATGGGGCTGGTTACGGTGGTGCTGTTGTACTCACCAAATATTTCAGAGCACCTCTGTCTGCTGCGGCAGAAGGGTATCACATTCGTATTTGTAGATATTTATTCAAAAATATGTCATAATTTGGGGCACAGGAATAAAATTCTACTCAAAACTCGAACACCCGAGATGAACCTAAAAGAATGTGGAGCACGCCCTGTAAATCCTCAACAAGGTGATTTCTGAAAAGCAGAAATACTGCCGTTTCTGTACGAGACGCATGTGTTTGCTCACTAAACACACAGCTGCTTAGAAACTATTGCAAGGACAAGGTTCATAAATCCTTTGACAAAGCTGAACGGGAAGCTGTTAAATGTCACGCAGCGTCTGATGTGTGCCGTTCTGAATGCGCCGTTCTTTCGGCAGAGTGTGTGCACAGCCGAGACACTTTGTTTAAAAGGATGTGAGATGAAAGCGTTTCGCGAGCTGGTTGTCTCATTTTACTCTCCGTGCAGTCTGCAGTTATAAGATTGATTTCCGCTTTACCTGGACTAAAAATAACACCGGTGAATAATGCCAGACACATATTTTTAATATATATATATAGAATGTGACTATGGGAAGCGCTACAACGCTGCCATCATGGTAGCAGTGTAGGCACCAACCTCATTTTCTTACAGTTGTTTGGTCATGCTTGGTGTGACTGCAGCTGAATAACTGTGCAGCCATTAGGGAGCATGAGCATGCTCAGAGTCTGGCTGGCGCAGCAGCTGGCCGTACCAGTCTAATCAGTCTGTTAGTCATTTCCAGGGGCTGCTCTTACTTCAGCGTGAGACAGAAATAGAGCAGTGCTTCTTTTCAACTATTTGGATGTAACTGCAGAAAAATGTAAATCCCCAGCGATAACAGCTAAAATATGATGGCCTCTGAATTAAAGCCAATCCATGAAAACCTTTCATCAATTCCCAGCAGCCCTGAGCCGTGCTGACTGGATTGCCGCATCGCCTTTCTAGTGAGGATTTTATCATTTAGTAGAACGCGACGCACGCGGCGGCTGGTCGCTTACTGAGCGATGCTCAGAGTTAACATCTGTGCCGTCTGATGTTTTCATTTCATCCCCAAATAAAATGAGAGGAGAAACCGAGAGCATCCGAAAGAAACGCAGCCGGGGTGACAAATCCTGCTTCTCTTACGCAAACTTTAAACCTTCATCGGCGTGAAGGTGTGTAAATGTGTGCGATTTCCATACACCACAGCACCAAGATGTACAAATACATCACTGCAGTACACTGCATCCATGCTGGTGTATTGTTGCTGCACTGTTCAGAGTACGATGTGTACGGGGAAATGGTTTTATGTTCTGCCTGCAGATTTCTGACCCTATACTGAGAGCTTTTCTGCCAGCACATAAAAAAACTAGGTTAAGCATCATCAAAGGCTTGGGAGACAAAATATACACGCTGGATTGGAAGGCTCTGGCGATGCATTGCACCTCAGCATTAAAAGCCTCCCAACTAATGAACGCTCGTTCTGCATTTATTGATCTCCGCCGACCGACATATTTGGACAATACCGAACAATCTAATTTGTTTAACAGCAATTCCTGCCATCTGCCCAGATTTATACGTCAGCAGCCCTTGGAAGCAGAACGGCACCTGGTCCAAAGAAAATTCAGCAGTTTAAAGAGTGAACCGGCTTCCAAAAGGCGTGCCGGTCGGGAGTGAATGAAATGAGCAGAGTATGTAAATGATGAGCAGATGTAAAGGTGTCAGAGGCTTCCTCCAAATCCGACCGTGGTACGACTTTTAATCAAGCGTCTGAAGAAAGACTACATTAGTGCTGCCTTCAGCATTCCCGCGGAGAGCCGTAAAGACGGCAGGAGAGGGAGAGTTATGTCTGACACAATCACCCCAGAGTCCACTATTATCCACCAGTAATCTCAACATATCTCCACTATAATGAAGAATCTCTGGCCTGGAATCAAATGTATCTGGAGGACACACATTTGCTTTTGTGATGTCTCAGTTTTTAACACTGGAGCTAGCAATTACATATTGGACGAATATGTGTAACTGTTAACGTCGTAGTCATTAAATTATCATTGCTATCGTTCATTTTTGCAAAAGTCACTGGTTCAAACCAACTAATAAGACAACAGCCTACGGTATGATATGGATAAAGACTTGCCATTCTGTTCTAAACAAGTCTAAATAAGAAATATAAAGTCAAGATATTAAAGAAATATGACGGAATTACTGAATAAAAAAAACGTTAAGAAGCAAACAATCATTGATATATTTTTTGCAGGAGAATCAATCCACTATTAAGAGGATCCTACACGTGAAAATGATGCCTCCGTCAGTCAAAACCGAACCATATCTGAGTGAAAGACCTTTAGAGAGGTGCCACCAACAGGTGCGATAACCTACCTGACAGGCTTGGTAGAGCAGCTGGTGCTCAAACTTCTTGATGCCGAGGATGTTCTGGAACATCTCGTACAACTGGTCCTTGCTGAGGATCAGCTCGGACGCCGCGCTGGCAGTCATGCGCTGCTGTGCCTTGCGCGGATCCTCGTCGCCGCGGTAGATGGTGTCAAACTTGGCCATCCAGGAGCTGAGCACGGTCTCCTTGCTCAGGCCGTCGATCTCGGGGAGGCTGCGGACCCGCTTCTCGATGTGCCTCTTGAACACTTCCCTGAAATCGTTGGCCGAGAAGCCGCCGCTCTGGACCATCTTTGCCACGCGGTCACTCTTTAGGAACACCTACATTGTGAAAGATCAGCGTTACTGGCTGTAAAAGATGCATGAAAGATAATAATGATGGCAGCTAGAGGCTTGCATTTAGCACAGCATTCATGGCACAGGAGATGTAAAAGTGTTTTTCTGTCACGTTCTGCATCAAACATCAAATATCTGTCTTCATCAGCAAAACAAAACTGACAAAGCTTCAAATTAAAAAATCGGGGGCTTGTACGTGTTGCCGTGACTCAGCAGCACAGGCGTTCTGTCTCCTGCTAATGACAGACTAACAGGGATGGAGGCAGACAAGGCTATATTGTCACAGCATCAAGTGAAGTAACCATCAGAGCTGACTGCTTTGTCACTTTGACAGTCACATTTTGTTCCTAGCATCCATTATGGCGAAAAAGCGGTGACTACTGAACTCAAACATCGCAGCGCAGCGGCACGTTACTCTTGCTGTTTGGTGCATGTTTTCCCTGGCATTTAGGAGCATTTTTAAAAATGAAAAGACACAAAGCAACCTGTGATCAGCCATAATTTAGCTAATAACAGAGCGATCTGAGACAGGATGCCACTTTAAGAGCGCGAGAAAATAAAAAATAAAAATGAATTGATCGTATTCATTCAAGATAAAATGATTTACGCTCGGCAAATAAGGCACTAATTATCCCAGAGGAAAAGAACAAATCTACTTTTATACCGCAGTGACACTTTAAGCTTCCATAGTGAAGTCCGTCCAAGTAAAAGCAATTTCAAATACTGATACTGGACTGTCTGCTTTCGCGTAGTCTCTTGCCGGTTATCCAGCTCCCTTGCTACGTCACCACCTCATGGAGTTTTTCCACGAAACTGTTTTTGGAAAAAAATCGTTTCTGAGACTATAATTTGGATATTCCCTGCCCTGAGGGTTGTGCTCTTTTGTTCCTGACTGATACGTTTAGTTAAAGTTCTTTTGTTTCCTGCTTCCCCCTCCCCAGGCGTCTGCGTTTGTGTCTCACCTCACAACCAAACATAACGCATTTCTTACAACAAACAGTGATCCATGAGGTGAAGTATTTTCATTTAGGTATGTTTCGGTATTTGGGTAAGGTACACAGATATAATAATGCACATTACAACAAATTCATACACAAATCACTAAATCTGAATTGTTTGTGTGTACTGTGCAAAACTTAAAATTTTTACAGGCAACACCACTTTATAATGCATACCACACATTATATGTTACTGCTGCCATTTCTTCCTTTAATGGAGAGAAAGTGTCAGGACACATACGTACAGGGATGTCCCCAAATCATACACAGTGTGCCACATTTTATTAAAAGGCCTTCAAGTTTGTTATTGCACCAATGATGATAGTTAGTTTTGTAAAGTCAGACTCAGAGGTACGTTTCATCTCATTTCTATTACCGCCAAGCCATTTTGTAATCAACTTTCATCAAAAAAATAAATAAATAAAATAAATCATTACACAAGCGCTTCCTGATGGATTCTTATCTTTAATTTTCCTCATTGTTTGTTTTTCCAATCACAGCTTCGGTCTTTAACGTATCCCACCGTACGTTACGTACCACGCTTACACGGCAGCGCGCGGTAATAATGACTTTTTCATCCGCAGATTGAATAGTGACGTTGGATAGGGTGGCTGTGTCAGCCTCATTCTCTGACTCATAATCTGTGCAGTGAAAAGCTTCAGCCACCATTTTACCACTCAGCCTTCTGAATTCAGGCATTTTGACAGGGGATCGCAAGAAGACTGCGCGCGCAGTTTTTTCGACCTTTTGGACACACAATGAATCCTGAAGGATACTTTACATAAATGACAACAAACGTGATATTAATACCATGATCATGCAGCATATCATGTTCATGCAGTGTCAGTCAGAAATGCATGAATGCAGTGACTGTGACTGAGCTGTGTTAGTACCTCATAGAAACTCTGCACGGCGTTGATGAATGCCTCATCAGCCACAATTTGTGTTTCTCCATTGAGGAAGGCCTGGAAGCGGTCCTTGGTCTGCTGAAGCTGCTGCTTGGTTATCTTTGGAAGCAAGGACAAACAAAGGACATCTCAGTTAAAAAACAAAAAAAAGAACACCAGCATTTGTCAAAACAAGCTCATGTTTCTTTAACCAAAAAGAAACTATTTTTAATTGTAAGCACCTGTGTCAGCTGTTAAGTGTTATCCCTACGGTGTTTTGTGTTTAACTTAGCATCAGTCTAGCGACAATCATCATCCAGCAGATAAGTAATGAGGTTGAACTTTCTGTCAGTCTCCGCCCAGAGATTGAGACTAATCACAGCAAGTGGCGGCGTAGCCCCTAATCAGACGTCATCCTTTTAACCATCTCTCATGAATAAAACCCCAACTCGCCTCTTATCTTCCGCCTGGATAACCGCTCCACCCCAGTCGTGAACTGAGCAATCCACCAACCTGAACACATCACACATGGCTGATAAACGCTCTACTGGGCATTGTAAATCAGTGAAGCCGAAAGGACAACATCATCCACAAATAGAGGAGATGCCGCCATAACATCAGCCGGCGGGACACTTTCCAGGTCTCAGCTGATCTCGCTGACATCCATGCGTAACGCAATACAGCCATATTTAAAAAAGACAAAGATTCATTTTAGCCATGCTAAATGCTAGCCACTTAGCTCCTGTTCGCTGCTTCAGTCTAAAGTAGCTCAACTATCGGATGGTTTGCTATGACATTTGTTGAGGAATCGATCTCCTGAATTCTCATCTAAGTAAAAGTGTTCAGTGTTTTAGCTCAAACCGAGCCTGGTGTAGCCACACTCGATCACCAGCCGTCTCCCAAATGATGTGTCGTACTGAGTCTTAACCATTTGGGGTGTGTTCCTCTACATGTAATTGGACAGTCCTACCACAATCAGTCACTTTGTTGTAAACGTATTCAACTCCACAGCGCTCAGATGTCATGTATGACTAAATCACTGCATGAAGCCCTCCCAAATGATTCGATTGGGAATTGAAATCTGAAGTCAGGCTGGCTTCAGATGAGTGTAAAACTGCAAAACTATAGTTACCTTCTCATCAGCCCCAGTTTTGTCTGTGTATACAGGCTGCATGCTGTTGGGGATGGCTGCTGCCATCAAGGAGTGTCATTACTATGGGGTGGGGGTGCCTGGTCTGGTCTGGTCTAGGTGGGTGCTACATGTCTAAGTAACATCTACATGAATGCCAGGTCCAAAAGTTTCCCAGCAGAACACTGAACTGTCACGAGATGGTCAGTGTCATTTACTTCTCCTGTCAGTGGTTTTAATGTTGTGGCTGATCGTTGTATGTTCAATTAGATTATACTGCACATGTCTGGGGTTTTCTCTCTCTTTCCGTTTGTTTCACTTTCGATCTTCACACAGGTCTAGATGTCCTGGGATTGATTTCATGCATGGTTACTGTGTCAGTGACCTAACACTCAATAACTGACAATCTCCCTCTGACAAGTGCCTTCAATCTTACAGTTCAAGCTGTCGTATATATCAAAACGAGCTCAAGGACCTGCTGGTAACATGCGTGGCTGCTTGCGTTCTGCAGCACATTGCAAGTGACAGACTTTGGTGTAGGAGTGAGGTGGAAAAGCACCACATATCATGTGCCTGTGAGCCAATCTCAACACCATCTGTGTGTCCATCATACTACCCCCAACCCCCTTTGATAATGTTCAGAAACTAAGGATCATTTAACATGATGTGTCTGTAATAGAACCAAAGTAAAACTGGCAGAGTAGGAAAGATTTAAGGAATGCAGCCAGAAATATAGTCACCAGAGGTTAAGAGATAACCTCACTTAGTAAAAAATAATATGGACTTAAACCCAAAGTATCACAAATCTTTTCCCCAAGACATCAATCCTACTTTGGCTTTTTTCACAGCTGTTGTGGTTGGGCAAATCTCAGGATGATGATAGCACTCAACGTCCAAGTTCCACTTACAACATAAAACAGCACATCAACAACTTCAGAGATCAATACTTGTGCTTCAAGGTTTCTGATTTATTCATCATTGCAACTGCTAGATGGGAGATTAAAGAGAAAGTGAGCACCGGCCCTGCTAGTTTGCATAGGTGTTCAAGGAACATCCAGGGGCAAGAAATGTTAATCTTAACACCATACGCAAATGAGTCCAGTCAATGGGGACCCACAGACTGAAGTTAACACAGATCCTTGGTTGCAGGTTCATTTTGGAATCTGAGGCTGAAGATAAACAGATGTCTTACACTCTAAGTTAGGTGTAATGGACACTAATTTATTTATCTCGAATAAATGAATTTATGAGAATATGATCCATTTTTTTTTCCTGAGGACACGTCTCGTTCAGTTTTGCAACACTGTTTCGCAACATTTGGAAGAAAGAAACCGTTTAAACATGACGGCGTGCTGAGTGAGGAAATGGAATTGGTCAGAATAAAGAAAGAATATAAAAACACAGCTCCAGAAAGCAGTATGAATAATGTGGAATAAATAGCCGGAAACATAGCCTGGGATATGCCGTTTTCATGACTCAAAGGCACAAAAACAGACTTGAACCACGCAGACTTTAGCGTTAGAGGGCAAGAATAAAGCCAAACATCAGTTTAGAAAAGTAAAACATGTTAAGGAGCAGCTGTAGTTAGACAAAAAATTAATCATGCAACTTTTCCTGGTACTCGTTTTGAGTCATTTTTCCAAACTGAACATTCATGGCTTGCAGGATAAATAATGTAGCATAACTTTGGCTTTATTAAACTTTTTTAATGCTCTTTTCTGAAACTGAATTAATTCACCAAATCTTTGTCAAATTAATCAGCAATGATTTCAAGTGTCAGTGGCAGCCAGAGCTGTAAACTATGACAGAGTGGCCTCCATTAAATTAACAATTAAGTAACCGCTGTACATGCGGAGAATTACAAAAAAAGGCCAGAGTGAAATCTAACAGAGATATTGTGGGTCCTAACGCTGGCAGAACACATTTGTGTTTTACCTGAAGATTTTACCATGAAAGGTCAAAGCTAATAATACTTTGCCCTCTGCTGACAGTTTCTCTCGGCCGAGCTGACTTTATGTGACAACACAGCGAGCGGCTATCTCCGTGTGTGTGTTTTGTTGGCGCGCTGACACTGAAGCACACAGCAGTAAACCAGGTGAACTTTGTCCAGTTCTTCACCACAGCACAGTTCAAACACATAAAGTATTCATGACTCTCGGCTTTCATGCCTTCTCTTTTCTTTTTTTTACTTCACCACTGATTGGAGAACTGCGCTGATTAGCAACCGAGTTGATGGATGAGAGAAATGCCTCCATTTTCATCAGTACCACCAAACTCCCAAGACATACTTCCCTGCTTATTGATTCTCTCTCTGTGGCTCTTATCAAGATTGCAGTGTTACGCAGTGATTCATTTGCTCGCACTGAAGCCGGCAGTGACATTAATCACCCGTCACATATCAATAGAGGAGACGTGCACGTGTACAGTGACTTTATTACAGTTCAAACAGAATCTGCATCTGAGTTTATAATTCTGTCTATACTTTTGAAAATTACAATTACTATATATTTGACACGTCCATAGTGATGCCCCTTAAAACTTTAAAGGGATGAGTTAGAATTGTTATTTTCTACGTAATTATTTTTTTTTTTTGGAAAAGTCTGTCAGCTGAAGATAATTTTTAAAAGTATGTCTTGTATCTTAAAGCCCATTGACTTTCCAGCACAGTCTCATGGTATTACGTCCCCTCAGGCACACAGCTTGTAAGACGTGAGCCGCCTTTAGTGATTCTTCACTGAACTGAAAATGATTTTTCTTTATATCCCTGTTTCTATATACTCCATGTTGGTATACTGCCACAATTCTAGGGCAGAGGAAAGTCTGTGCATTTGCTGTGAATTTGATTGCAATTTTGGAACTTATTAAGTTGTTTTTCGGTTACGATGCCAGGGGATATGGGAAAATCTGTAGCCAAAGGAAACAGATTAAAAAACAAACAACGACTCATGAGTTCAACATGATGTTCAAAACATCATCGTCTATGTACTGCCAAGTGAAATCAGATGATAGAAAAAATATTTTCACATAAATACATATTATACATTTTATTTAATTGTTTCAATACTTCTCCACTTCTCTTGCACATAAGTGGCTTTGGTGTCTGTGATTTCCACAGATTTTAGGCGTTGTGTAACCTCGATTTCTGAAAAGGTGTCGTTGCTAGACTCTTCTCTATGCTTTGCTCTGCTACTTATTAGCAGCAACTATTCTCTGCTCATAGAAAACCTTAGTCAGTCAGTCTGCAGCAGCTGTGCCGACCACCTTTGCAAGGACACTTGTTTTAATTAATTCTTTTGAGCTTCTATACCTCTACTTCATAAATATGTCTAACTCATCGATGGGACATCTAAATGATGGAGGGGGCCACAATTTTTCATTGACATGAGGGCAATACAGGACCAAACACCAGATATGATTAAACTACCATTATATCGATCTACCTATCTACTTATATAGATAGATATGTTTATTGAAGCAAATAAAAAAATAACCACTTACTGTGATTTATTTTTGTTTAATTAATTTGTGCAAAAATATTTATTTTTTGTTTTTTACCCAAAGAAAGTTTAACATTTTCCCTGAATACCCACTCTACCTCACCACAACCAGCAGTGGTCACTGGTAAAAAGTAGCTTCTGTTTGCGTACTTTTTATTTGAGGTCCGCTACGATAGCAATCTTTGCAGCTTCAGTACACTTCTCGTATCTAGCTTTCTGCGACGTGTTGTGGCGGCGACTTAGATTGAAAATTTTCATGGCAGATAACGTCTCTAAGCAGACAAAGCACATAGGTTTACCTTTACATTGTGAACAGATAAACTTCTTTCACCTGAAAGACACGATTTTCTCGATCAAGTTCTCTCCTCCGCTCTTAGCCACGGTTCAATGTCTCTTCTTCACTGGTAGACAAGACCTGGTGAAAGCGAGTACGAGGCTGCGTCTGCATTAGAGGCACCATCTAGTGGCCAACTGTGTCATTACAACTGATTCAGTGACGCAGAGGATATCATGAAAAATTAATCGACCACTTCGAGTGAGGTCTTACTTAATACGTCCAATGAAGAGAAAATACCAGATTCTTGTGATTCTCTCAACATAAATTGGATGTTTTTTTGCCACGACATTCATTAATTCATTCATTGGTTGGCTGGAAGATTAGAAAATTGAAATATATTAAGTTAAACAACTACAGAAAAGCCTAGCCCAACTTAAACCAATCAGGCTGGTCTATGTGGGTGGTGCATGTCTAAGTAACATCCATATGAATGCCAGGTCCAGAAGTTTTCCAACAGAACATTGAACTGTCAAGATGAATGTTATTTATTGGCTGATTGATGTTTAATATGGTTTTAGGCTAACTATGGAAGCTAAATGTAATAACGACAACTGTCAAATGGATTAATTCAATTACTATGTTATGGTGCCGTTAGTTTTTTTTATTTCTTTTTTTTAAAACTGAGAACAAGAACGCACCGAGCAGGACATTTTACAGCTCAATAACATAAGCGGGGAAACAAACAAATATCAACAAATCTTGGTGGAAATTCTGTACTGTAATTTATCCCTGTTTTCTGGTCTACACACATACAGCTTCATAAAAACTTGAAGAAAATCTTTTTACAGTGTCTGACCTTATATTTTTTTTTATAGATTAAGATCCTGGATGTGATGTAAAGTATGTGCATGCTGTTTATGATATCTGCCATAATTTAAGTTACATAATTATAATAATGAAAAGTGTTTCGGAGAGTAGCTTCACTGCATGTGCATGTGTGTAAACAGATGATGATGTGTTCATTTGCTGCACATCTCTCGTGTATATATCCTCCAAGAAATGCACTGAGCAAGTTACATAACACATGCGATGTCCAATGATTATACAGTGCATAATGCTCATGCTCTTACTCATATTGATAATTTTATCTCTTCTTCAAAGTTTTGAATCAACTTGCCACCAGCTTGTGGGGTATACGAGGTGTCCTTGCAGGGCCGTGATGAGTGGAGTAATCAGCTAATTGAACGCAGTTCGCTGTGTACTATAGCTGGTGTGCTTCAGCACAATAAAGCCTCTGCTGTGCTGACTCACACTCCAGCTTCCTCTAGAAGTTATATAACGTTGAAGGGGAAGTTAAATTAGGCTGTGTTCCAAAATTAAATAGCTTCAAAATAAATGGGCAGTTCTCAGTGGTGCCCAGTGGTAAATGCAATTATAATTGATTCATAATGGATAGATCCAGATTTCTCTAAATATATTAGTTTCTCAAAAAATAAAGGTACTGAACGCCAGTCTTGATTAATGTGCTGTGAATTTACCTGACAAAGATTTATACATTTTATATTTGATGAAATCAAACGGATGAAAGGTCATCACATTAACCAAACGCTCGTTTTGTGTGTCAGCGTGTTTGCTCAGAAGACTTCCCTTCCAATGCTTTTGTTTGGTTTTTCAGCAAACATGGTATCCTCACACCAGACAAAGCCGTTTTATTCATGTTGCAGATGACACCACTGGCCCACATCTGAGTAAACAGCCGACATAGTACAGGAGCAAGCGCTGCATGACAGCTGCACGAAATCTACCAGCAGCGGGCCTCATCAAACACAAAACACCAGCTTTGTGTGGTGACCACGGCCTCAAAACTACAATTATACAAAGACAGATGATGCAGGAGTTATTATCCCCGACCAGACACACAGCGTTGTACCCGTCTCCACCGGGTTAGTAAACAGGTGTATCTTGTGCAGACAGGGCCTGACACACAGAAAACAGGGATAAAACCAGGAGCTCTGGCTCTGCGTAACCGGTCTTCGCACTGTTGTCATATTCAGGAGATGTGGCGCTGCTGATACATACAGGAGAACACTGTGTTCACAACCAGCTAAGCCCCTTCTTGTAACAGTCATCAGTTATCACACCACCAACTCCCTGGCAGCAGCCATACAGCTCAGCTGGCACCTCATTATGCTCATTCAGTTACTGAGTTCACAACGATCCCTTAACCTAATGGAACATAAACGATGTGCACACATGAGATTTCACAGGACAGATAGAATGTAAATGTTGGTGTCCAGTCCAAGAAAAATCAGGATACTGAGGTAGTAGTTCAGTTTGCCAGATTTTGACTCAGTTCATGTGATTGCTTCTGATTGCGTGTATTCATGTTTGCACTTGGCAAAGACCAATTTCCTTTTTGATAATTTTCCAAACGCATAGCAATAAACCCTCTTTGTTTTTTTGTCAACAGGCGCTCAGCATCCAGAGAACTTACTGTTATTACGTTGTTTAATAAATAACTATTTAATATGGATCATTAATGTCTCAGGCTGGTGTACAGTGTAACTTAAAAGTACCAAAGTAAAGAGCTGCGGTTTTGTCAGGATCCTATTGGTGAATGAAATTGGTTCAGAACTGAAGTGCCTTTGTAGCGAATTAGTCAACTGACAGAAAATGTACTTACAGTACTTGTAAAAGTGACACAGGGCACGATCTTTGGAGATACACCAGTCAGGCATAACATTACATATTGTGTAGGTCTCCCCAGTGCTTCCAAAAACTGTTTTGACTCATCAGAGAATGGACATGGGTCTTCTGAGGGTGTCCTGTGGTGTCTGGGAACAGGATGTTGTTAGTGGAGGCCTTTGAGTTGAGGGGAGGGGCCTCTGTGGATCATCCCACAGATACTTGATCAGTTTGGGATCCAGTGAATTTGGAGGGCAGGTCAACACCTTGTGCTGCTTTTTATGTGTTTTTTTTTTAGTTCCTAAACCATTTTTTGCCTGAATCCTGCTGTGGATGGCTGCTGCCATCAAGGAGTGTCATTGCTATGGGGTGGGGGGGCTGGTCTGGTCTAAGTGGGTGGTAGTTTCTCAGCAGAACATTGAATTGTCACAAGATAGGCGATGTTATTTACTTCTCCTGTCAGTGATTTTAATGGTTTTAATTTATTTCCTCAGAGCTCTGTGAGGTGTAATGTTGATATATATATATATAAACAAAAAGTCTTATTCAAAAAGTTATATTCCCTTTATTTTGCATTAAATTATACTTACTGCAGTATAGCACAGTGCTGCTTCATAATGTGGAGCACATAAGGCTGACCGTGGGATATTATCACCATAGCTGGCGTATTACTCTTATCAAGAATCTCTAATATATATCCTTCCCTACCATCCTCCCATCACAAATCCCTTAATGTCTCTCTCTTCCTAGATCCTAGCTCTTCACTTTCACCCTCACCCTCGGCTTTTAAAGGTGATTATCTCACGGGACTCTTGTTCAATGTTTGGTTAGTTTTACTTTGTGTGTATTCTTGGATTGGATGAACCAAGATGTGACGAATAAAGATTGCATTAATGTGGATCTTTCTTGAGGAACGGGTAAAAAAAAGATTAAAACAGAAAGGAATATTACAAAACGTCTGGTAACAAGGTAGAGGCTTATGTTTTGTACGATTAATGAAAGGAGACCTATGATCTAGATCAGTTTGCATCCAGATGTGAATGCTTCACGGCTTTCAACAGAAAAAAAATAAATACAAAAGCCCTCTTTTATCCGTGCTCTGATCGTTGCTTTAACATTTTGCCATCAACTGCATTTTCTACACTGTCCAAGTGGGATTATTTAATTTGTCTTGCTGCACTAGCGTGTGCTTGGCAATGCTTCTTCTGTCATTTTAGATCTATGTTAGTAATGAAAGAAATGATCCAGAGCCAGAGAACGCCAGACTGTGGTTTGATGTTTGTCAGGAGGAGACTGGAGCGGCGACCGCGTTTAAAGGAACTGATACATAAACATGGGACGCCCATGATAAGAAACTCGCAGCGAGTGTCTACCTGACATGCAGCCTCTTGCTCCGGGCTGTTGTTTGTTTTTCTTTATGCCTCAGTGAGAGTCATCAGACAGAGAGGGAATAAGAGGTTGAATGGAGGACTGCAGTAATGGTCCCGCTGTAGCTCCTCCGTCTTTAATGTGGAAAATCACCACTACTAATCTCTCCCTCAGTCTCTCCCCTCTTAGTGCTTCCTCGCTCATACCTCGGTTATTTTTTCCCTTTGAAGCAATGCCTCGCCGCTTTCAACACAACAGCGCGCATTCGAATGACCATCGACGGCTGCCTGCCTCCGCTTCACCGAGGGCTCAGCCGAGATTTCGAAGAGTGCGATGACACGCAGCACTGTACTCATCAAAAGAGTCGCAGAAGTTTCCTTGTGCCTGATTATAACTCCCATAATTATGACTTAGAATCTCGTAATTACGTGAAAAACTATCTTGTAATTATGTGGAGGAGGAAAAAAAAGGTCACGATTACAGTACGAGAGGAATTCTGTGATTTAACAGCTGATGTTGGTTTGACGTGCTGTGGCTTAAGTATGCGGTTTGACATGGGTAGAGGTATTGATGGGAATAAGTAATGGACATCTCATTATGATTAATATGTCAGCCTTGTGCAGGCATCTTTTAGCTTTTTATCATTCGGACACGCCTCCCGATTTGCAGTCACTCCTTCACCTACCCCTGCACGTCCTGTTAGTTGCATTTTCTTTTTTATCAGAACATAGACCTGGACCACAGCTCTCATCAGCTATGTGTCAATTCACATTTGAATCATCTTTTGAGCAAAAATGTCTCTCTTGTTTCTTATATGACCGTTTAATTAAACCGATGTATTTAACTCGGACCAGAAAGCCTGCGTTGCTTCGCTCCGTTCTCTCCGCCGCCCTCATACATTCACCCTCCCACCTCACCCTTCCTCCGACCCAATTCCATTTCGCATCCATTCTTCCCCTCCTTTTCTTCTCTCCTCCTTTCATGCACCATCTGCTCAGCTCTACCCTCACCTGAGACGGAACCCCCACCCTGAGTCTCCCTCTCTCGGGCCTCAAGACGCCCAGACCAGCCATCCTGTCCCATAATTCATCCTCTGCTAATCCGTGTTTTTCCTGGAGAACATCACCTTGGGCCTTTTTTGTGGGCCAGAATCTCAATAAAGGCGATAAAAGTAGCTCGGAGCTGCTGTAACAGCGCCAGTAATGTCAGTTTTCAACATGGCAGCCTTTGCGTTTTGCACGTCTTTGTGTCCAGTATGTAGAGGCAGGGATTATATCTTATGCAGCAATAATGCAAATTAATCTTCCTCAATCCACAAATACACTGTTGGGAGACAGCAACCATCCTCACGAATCTGCTTCATCTTTCTGAGTTAAACCACCAGGATTAAGATTAGACAAATGTTAACTGTGGATGGTTAACATTTGCCTACCCAAATGAAGTTGCCGCTTCGGATGAAAGGCGAGATTACATAGGCTGTGTGAGGACACATAAGTTAGGCTATAATTAACGAGTACATCCCCTTCTTAGAGAGAAACATCGCTGTGTGAGATACTGCTCTCAACCAGATCAATTTGTGCCCACCTATGTGGAATAAATTCTCGCATGATGCCACCGACACACATAAATTCCTGTACGTTCACATGCAAGTGCTCATTTGCATTTCTGTAGCTATTTACGTGAGCACACGGTTGTCCTGTGAGTATCAGGCCACACGAATGCATCGTTATATCATCCTGTCTCCGTCAAGTAGCCAAACCTCGAGAAAAAGACGCGGTTAGCAGTCTAATAAAGAAGATCTGTCCCTTGTGGTTGTGTCCCAACAGAAGCGATGTTTAATTCGTGAAGCTGTGATACGTTCCACGTGGCTGCACAGATTATGGATGAGGGGGCATTTCACCTGCTGCTTTTCAGCTGTCGCCCCTTTTGAAGCCACTCTGACATCCATACACACAACCTTTCATCCTGCAATGCTGGTGTTGCTAAAACACGATGTGAAATCTGTCTGTTTAATGGGAGAGAATAACTTTCACCCTGCGCTCAAGCTGTGATTGACGTGTTTTATTGTTAACTCAAACTTTGACTCTGACACTGACGGCAGAGCGTCATTATTGGCGATGGATGGGTTTTTTGCAGGCACAACGCCATTTAGAGATCTTACATAATCATGCAAATGACTCTGGTGTCATATTTGAGCTCTCCATTTACTACCGCTGTCTTTTGTCCACATGACTGTGTGTTTCATGAACATAATGAGCCTGGGCAGTTCATCCTCAGTCATCTTTATCTACATGTTCTCCATTCAAATATAATATTGCGAAATGACTTGGGCCAGTAGAGTCACATAAGAGACAGTCTTCACACATTATGATTATCAGAACCGTGAACTTCACAAAAGTGCAGTATTAATGAACATTCTTCTGGGATGTCAGTTTCATCGCTTCTGTCTTCTGTCTTTATTCATAGGTTCAAAAGCCATAGTCAGCTGCATCATTAATGTGTTTTATATCCATAAACCCAGCCACTGAACAAATATTCATCAGCTAAAGATGCAAAGATTACATTCACGTGTGACCTTAAATGTGTCAGATAATGACAGATAATTACATAAGCAAACATCTTGCCGAGCTCTACCAGAGATCTTTGATGTTTCTTATCTCTTTTTCCTCCGAAAACGATGCACCACAGGCCTTCAAAACTTCATAATTAATTTTCATTCACATGTAAATTTACACAGGCCCTGCGTGCTCATCTGCCCCGAGCTCTCTCTGAGATTAGGTTATTTTCGTCTTCTCTCTCACACAAACCCAAATTAGAGGTGATAAAGGCCCGACACCTACATCTTCCAATAAAACAGTCCGTATGGACCGGCCTGTTCCAAATACACCAAGTTCTCAATCCGCGCTAATACAAAGCTGTTATTATGGTTTAAGGTTAAGAAATAAAGCCCAGGTAAAAGCTGTGCATGGTGAGACTCACAGTTGGTAATTCTTTGCCAAGAGTGCTAAACACCAAAGTGGCAAACCTCATCCAAGTTACTCCAATTTGCATTTCAGTCTCTTTTGAATTTAGATTACAAACCCTTCTGCACAAGTCACAGTTTCTCTGCCTCAGAGTTTCCATGGCATACAGTATCATGATAATATGTTGGGCCAAGAGGCGCCCAGATGAAAAATGGGCAGGTTTAATCAGATTCAATTTCATTCTTTTGGATCCCATGCTTTTTTTATTATTATTATTATTAACCTGTGCTTATTAGGAACAAACAGTCAAACTAGTAACTCTTCAGGTTGCATGTTATTGTGCTTTAGAGTAGCATGATGACATGCCCAAATTCGCCATCTACATTTATGGTGACAAATTTTAATGGCAGTCCCATTCCATTCAAATGGTGATATTTTTATTTACAACCATTAGACTGAATTCCTCTGTGTGTTCAGATTACAGACAATAAATTGTAAAGTACAATCAAGGTAATACCATCATTTCGGAAAATAAATCTTTCAATCTATTTCCATCAATGGAATCAATGAATCACTAACAATTCGTGTTCTCAGTCAGGGTGGCATTAGTGTAAGAGTGTCCCAAGACGATTAGTCTTACATGAAAACACATGCGTCACCAGTTAATTATGCATGTACATTCAACCTACAGCAGTCGCTTTTTAAAGACACCTTTCGCCCTGAACAAAGACAAAGTCCCCTGTTCCATAATGAGGAAGCCTGTTACTGGCCTCTCAGTTTATCCTTCCACAAGGTTATGGCGATTCATTTCAAGAAGCAGCAGTGGAGCTCGGATAGTCTGCAGCCGGTCCTGTTCCTTTGTGATAGTCCATCACTGCTGCTAGTGTGCCAGAGCTTCTAATGACGGATTATTGTGGAGCCGCTCCACATGTTTTTGCTCAGGCCTTTAAGTCTTTTTATTACAGAAATTGCTTCATCATATTTCTGTGACTAATCTGTAATAGCCAAAATTCTAATGGGCTACATTTTAGATGGCCAACGCCGTGAGGAGTTTCCTTAATAAATTATTGCTTACGGACATTTGAGGAGGACGCATTCATGGGAGAATGAAACGCCAGAAATTAATCTGCTATCTAGATTTAGGTACTCCCTGTGGTTAAATGTTTCCGTGTGACCAATTATTTCCACAAACTGATTAAATATAACCGGTTTACTATGATTAAGAGATGTGTGGCGTATTTACCTTTGCACAGTGTGTATAATATTCTTCATTTATGCCAGTCAATTCAAATGCGGACAAAAATCAAAGTCTAGCATCAGACTGTAAACAGACAGACACTTTGATTTCCCGGTCTGGCAGCAAGCGTCGGATTGCTTATCCAAATCACCAGCAGCAAAGGACTGTGGCTGCCTGAGCGACCAGATATGAAAGTGCATCATTAAGCATGCATTAGACTCTCAGTAACCTACGCTCAACAGGGCTACAAACAAACAAATAGATGGAAACACTGTGGTTTTACGCCTCCCACATGCACTTGTGCATGAGTCAGCAGAAAATTCAGACCATATGGCTCAACAGTGTCTGGAGGAAAACGAGTTGTCTGCAGGTTAAACAAAAACAGCAGTTGCGAAAGCTGTTCCCGTACTATTGTTTACGGCGTCTCAGGTGAATGAGTGATACACGATCAGCCCGTGATTAACTGAGGTGAACGAGTCTTCCGCGGCTCACCGACCACAATGGATAAACTTCTGTCTTGAGAGGAGAGTTACAAGACACTGGTACTTACTTTCAGTCATGGGCACAAAACCACATATGTAATTAATAACTGACAGTCAGAGAATACAAACAGTCTGCACTGGGAGTGACAATGAAAGGCTTATAAAATTAAAACTAGTCCTCGCCAGCAATAAATTGAATGTACCTTTATTACAGTAAGGGCCTGTTGTGACTTTGACAGTAAGGACACCATGACCCAAAACTGGCTTCAACATCAATGGAGCAACACGGCAGCAGTGTGAAACCAGGATGTGGGCCTAGTCCCTTCCAGTTGCTTATGTAAATCTCACACGCTGAACCCCTTATGGAAAACTTCATTAAAAACAAAAAAAACGTGTGGATACAGAAAATGCTTTATTGCAATTAATTTATTGAAACCCTCCAGAGGAGCCAAGCTCATCTGCATTGGAGAAAGGCTGTTAAGCTACCCTCCTCAAGAGGTCTGTGCATAAAAGTCACCTTGGGAGGCCAATTTGACGGGATAAGTGATGGCGCAAACGGGTTGGAACTGGGTATCAGCCAAGAAGGCAGGACATGGAGGCATATACAGCTGCATATCTAATGAATGGAGACCTCAGTGAGATGTAGGCCAGCAAGGACAATGACACCATCCCACCAGCCACCATCTCCTGAACGCCCTTTCAGTGAATGGGCTTGCTGGGCTGTACTGATCTCACTCATGAGCTTATTGGAGGAACATGGACTGCACTCAGTCTGCAGCTCTGCAGCACCACGAGTCCTTTCACTATCAGGAGCCCGAAGCACCTTCATAGCCTATATGCTCCTGTCATGCTCTGAGTATTTCAAGGTTTTGCGTCAAAAAGCAAATAGTGTTTCTCCGGGACTGTGCTGCTGTGTCGGATAGGCCTAGTGGCCAAAACCCCACTCTGCTCTAGCGTATGTAGGTCATCAATGACAACATCTGCGATATGAACGGAGGCATTTCGTCATCATGTGGTTATTAATTATGCCTTTGCAACGAGGGGCCCTTACCTTCTGCTGTCGCCTTGCCATGTCTGTGGGCTGCTTTGCATTGAATGGGTATGCAACGCATCGCATCACAAAAACATACAACTGCAGCTTCTTTTTGCGCTCTTCCTCCTCTCTGTGCATCTTCTCCAGGTCCTCTTTCTCCTCGCTGACGGCCGACGGGCTCGGGCTGGTCGGACGGGCACTGCTGCGGCTGCTGCTGGGCGCAAGTCCACCCGTGCTCTCGCTGGTCCTGCTCGGAGAGATGCGGGATCCGGCCTGAGGTGCCATCGCCTCTTTGCTTTCCTCCTCCACTATCCCATCAGATTCCTCCTCGCTGGACGACGGATCTAACATCTTGCTCTACAACCGGTGCGCCCCTACAGATATGCTAACCTAACCGAATGGGGTTTGCTGATGTCCCCCGTGTGATGTGCGTGCGCCGCTGTCGTATCCCGTGCCTAAATGCAATGCAGAATATGCCCGGAGTCAAGACAGGGATAGGCCCTGGACGTGCTCGCTCGCTCGCTGAGAGATGTCAGCAGTACGAGTGGTGCTGGAAGAGGTTTAGTCTGCTTCACAGTGATCATTCTCCGCCTGCGCCGAGCACTCGTCGATGCTTACGTATTTTCTGTATTTTATTGGCCAGTCACTGCTGCGGATGTGAGAGGGGGAGGTGAGAAGGGAGCGGAGGGGAGGGGCAGGGGGAGTGTAGTGTACAGATGAGAGGGGGACCAGAGCGGTTTCTTCTTTTCCTTTTCTCTCTTTTTAATTTTTTTGTGTGTGTGTGTGTGCGTGTGTGTGTGTGAAAGCGGGAGATGGCCTCTCCCTTCCTGCCAGGCGGGGGGACCTCGGGGCGTCGGGAGCTGGCCGTGGTCCTGAACACGGAGTACGGCGCACGGAGCGGAGGATGCGCGGCTCGTCCTTCACCGTAGCTCCTCATAACATCCTGCAGTGGTACACCTAAGATGGCTGCCACAGGATTTCTCTGATATTGTCACTGACTGAAATGGGGAACACTGTCAAGTTTGTGGACAGCGCGTAGTATGCAGAGCAGCTGCTGTGGTGGGAATAAAAAAAAGAAACAGAACAGAAAAAAATTCAGAATGGTTCCTGAGCCACGTGTTGTAGGAGGGTGGGGTAGGGGTATAAGGGCTGAGCTGCTCCCTCTGCCTCTCTGTAGGCTCCTGGTCGAGAAATTAATTGTTGCAGCAGGCTGTGGTGTCAGGAAATTGAATCACAAGCCTGTCGTCTACTAAACAGAGATTTAATATTCACGTCGAATGGAAAGCTGCGGATGTTTGACTAAATTACAGAATGAACAGCATTTGTATTGATTTTTAAAATACAATATGAAAACAAACTCACGACGAATGAGCGCTGCTGCAGGAGGAGAGGGAGATTATACCGACTGCATCACACAGATTACAAGGTCATATGAGATGTGACCTCATAGCGTGAACGTTTGATTCACCACACAGGCCGCCTCGCATTCTCCAAGACGCTCAGGACTGGTTGTCAGATTTTCTGCTCCTGCGTTTTCTCAGAACTCTGTGAGACTGCTCGTCTTTTCAAAATTGTAGAAGCACTTTGGCTCTGTCCAGCAGTAGATGGCCTAAGCTTTGTTCCTTCACTCTGCCAGACAAAGTCACTCCCAAAGGGTGCCGTTATTGGGGGCAAAGGAAAACTCCCCATTACTAAAAGCCTGTGAAAAGAAATCCAATAGCAGACCCCAAAAGAGATTGAATCCTGTGACACTGGGGGAATTGGCGAGATAGAGTTCCTAGATCTTCAGACTATTTCACAGAAAAAGCGTAAAGAAGATTTACTTTGTAATCTGTTGGGGGAGAGGAGTGCAATCTGTGCACAGCTTTGAATTGAATCAAAGCGTACCTGGCACTCGTCGAGCTATTGAAGATGTTCTCGACGCAGGTTTCCCAAAACTTCTTCTGAAATTTCAAAGTGCAATTCCATCAGCTCCACTCTGCATTAAATGTGTTTGTCTGTGGACTTCTTGTATTTTGTAGAACAGTGCAGAAAGTCGCCTTTAGAATATGAAGCTGCAGTCAGGATGATACCCAAAGCAAGTACTCACACAGTGGGACACATTTAATAATAATAATAATAATAATAATAATAATAATAATACATTTTATTTAAAAGCGCTTTTCAAGGTACTCAAAGACACTTTACATGAAAAGAGCATCAAATCAACAAAACAATGTGAAATATAACATTAAAAACACAACAGACTGAGCTAAACATTAAAAGCAATTTTAAAAAGGTGTGTTTTTGTGAGAGATTTGAATGTAGGAAGGTCGGTACAGTCGCGGATGTGTTTGAGTTCCAGAGGGAGGGGGCAGCTGCAGAGAAGGCTCTGTCGCCCCAGGTTCGATGCTTGGTCTTGGTCTGAATACGCTGTGGAACTGGGAGCCAGTGGCGTTTCTGGAGGACGGGAGTGATGTGATCACGGGAGCGGGTGTGGGTGAGCAGACGTGCAGCAGAATTTTGGATGCACTGTGGCTTATTTAAAGTTTTGGATGGTGTGCTGTAGAGGATGCTGTTGCAGGAGTCTGCTCTGGAAGTGATGAAGGCGTGAATGAGGGTTTCAGCAGCAGAGAAGGAGAGTGATGGGCGGAGTCGGGTAATGTTCTTGAGGTGGAAGAAGAAGGCAGTTCTGGTGATTTGATTGATGTGATGATCAAAGGAGAGATTACTGTCAAAGGTGACTCCGATGTTGAGACTGTAGGGGGATGGAGACAGGGCGGAGGGATTGAGGGATTTGGGGCCGATAATGATTAGGTCTGATTTGTCACAATTTAGTTTGAGGAAGTTGATCTGCATCCGGGATTTGATGTCAGCGAGGCAATTGGCGAGAGTGGAAAGAGTGGCGGGAGTGGTGGAGTTGGTGGAGATATCCATCTTCATCTTCTGCAACTGTTTGTCCTGTGAATTGTCGCTGGGGGGGTCTGGAGTCTATCCCAGCTGTCATCGGGTGAGAGGCGGGGACAGGTCTCCAGTCTAACGCAGGGCTAACGCAGAGAGACAGACAACCATTCACACTCACATTCAAACCTGCTACCAATTTAGAATCACCAATTAACCTAATGAGCATGTCTTTAGACGGTGGGAGGAAGCTGGAGAACCTGGAGAGAACCCACGCAGACACATACAGAAAGGCCCCAGTCGGCCAATAGATTCATATTCATTCATTATCTGCAAAAATTAATGGATTAATTCGCAGGAGGCTGGAGCCTAATCCCAGCTGTCAGTGGGTGAGAGGCGGGGGTGCACCCTGGACAGGTCACTGGTCTATCACAGGGCTAACACAGAGAGACAGACAATCGCTCTCAAAGAATATGCTGTTAGTAATTAGTTTTATTATAACAGGGTTTAAAATAAGTGGAAGCCTTGCTATCCAGTATTCATTGTTGTATCTCAGCATCTGTGTAAATTTTAACACTGTCTTGATTTTGGCAGGACCTTCCAAAAGAAAATAGAAAATAATTCAGCATCTCACCCTTCAAACCACTTACCACGGTGACCTCACTTTACTAACTCACTGTATTTTCATTAACGTGGGACGCACGTCGAAGGAACCGGTTTAATCTTGCGAGGAGACGTGCAAAAACGTTTCAGAGAAATCTCAATCCTCCACTTTCCTACCGCTCAGAACGCTGACACCACGGGAGATGACTTGTTGATAATTACACAGTGACTCCCCCTGCTGATGAGACATTTTTCTGGGGCGTGAACTTGATGTGCTTGTCTGACCTGCAGATCTCACGTCTCAGAGGAAATTCTACATCTTTAATGTGGGTCTTCTTCTTCTTTGTTCTGCACGGCTTCATTGCAGCAATTTATCGCCTGACCTCGTTAAGAAAGGAAAGGCCTCCTCACAGGGCAGAGACCTGCAGTATATCTATGTGTTGTTTCCTGTCTGGACGTCTGCAGTAGAGAAAAGGCTTGAGTACACGGTCAGAATTTATGCTTGCTTTTTGACCTTGTTCATTTCTCCCCTCACATGAATCTTGCAACGCTTGAGTTATCAGCTCCTTAGGTTTGAGATTCATCTAAACTTTCTCTAGAGTGCAGGTCATTTGATATAGGAAAAGACAGTAACGTTACCAATAGCTAAAACCCATTTTGTGACTTCAAATTCATGATCCTCAGTTAAACTGTCTGCCACTAAAATGCTTTGTCATTGTAAAGTGAGAAGAAATATACTTAACTCCTGCCTGTTTTTATATCATTCATACAATTCATATACAGTTTACCATCATATAAAGTATCATATGACTTTTAAATCTTGAATTTGGTCTTTTCATATGTCACTTGCAGCACTGAATTTGACCTAACGATGAATATTAGGGTAAATTCCTGGCAACTAGTGTATTTAACAATGTTGATGACTCATCTTGCTCTTGGGGGCGTGTCCTTCTTTTCCAACCAATGAAATGCTCTCGTGAGTTTTCATGTCTTTCAATCCCCCTTTGTTTCTCCTTCATTTTCGGCTCAGGCTCACAGCTCAGTCCTGAATGGGCGATGCCTACTCGACCCGTCAACAGCGGAAACAAAGAGCATTCTGGTAGCTGTTCAATAAACCAATTCATGTGAGTGTTTAGAAAAAGCACACATTTGAACATCTCTCTGCTCTGGGACGAGGTGAAAAATGAACTTTCAGCCGTATTGTATGGTTTTGTTTAAGTGTTCACCAACTAGCCCTCAAATGGTCTGGTTAGGATGCAAATAAAGAAGCCCTCCATGATTAAAAAACAAACCAACTAACGCGCATGGGTTATTTTTCTCGCCATCTTTCCTTACCACCCGTCAGTCCTCTGACCCTGCACTCTGTTTACCTTCCCCACCCAGCCTGGACAGCTTGTGAACTGTGAACTCAGCATGCGCAGAGTATGAGCAGGCCTTCATACTTCACCTCTAAGATTAAATTGAATCTGACAGCTGGACTGACTAGCTGCTCGTCCAGATGTTCTTTATGCATCAGACCAGCAAATTCCCTGCAGGTAACGATGCTTTCAAGGACTCCTCATCTCCGGTTCGGCTCCAGAGCATCTCCTGTTGCTCTGAATTGGCATTTAATGGCCCTTCTCTTGGTCTCACTCGCACAGCCATGTCCTCATGGACACGCCGCATGAAGTTTGCCCGTGTTCCCAGCGGTCCTCGGCAGGACACTGCAACTTCCTGTTGGGTGTGGCGGTTTGTAGACTGACACCCCCAGCTCACTGCGACTGCACACTCTTGAGATTCCTTGTCGAGGTCTAACACTAAGCCTAGCGACAGAACTCTCTAAACCTTTTAAACATTAATAATTGACTGATGTTCTTTGCCGCGCTCTTCTACTTCAACTAGAGTGTGTACACATTAAATCTTGATGTTCTTCAGGGTACTACCAGACAACAGCCAGCCGGCCAGCATGGAAGAATTTACTGTTTTGTCAAAGCAATGATAAGTTTCGCGTTTTAAGGAAAATATTCATGCATTTCCATTATCAGACTTGCATTCATTCATTTTAGAAAAATACATGTATCTCACCACAAGATCTAGTTAGTTGTGAGAATGCTGGAGCATGTGAGGACTGCACATCTGTTTCAGCTCTAACGCTTGAATTTTATTATTTATCCTGGAAACACAAAAAAAAAAACCATCCTCTCTTGAAGGACTTTCCCGTTCCCTATATAATTAACGCAAACACAAATAATTTTGTTTGCGGGCCACTTGCTTGAGTGAAGGTCTCGTTCTTTCCTGGGAGGAGAGTTTTCCTGTGGTCAACAGCTGCCCGTTGAAAGTGTTACGAGTGAACCAAAAAAAGAAAGGCTGAAATGTTACACCTACAATCTATCTATCAGCCATAACATTATGACCGGAGAAGAAAAATAACACAGACCACCTTGTGACAACTTTTGGAGCTGGCGTTCATGTGGATGTTACTTAGACATGTAGCACCCACCTAGACCAGACCAGCCACCCCCACCCCATAGCAATGACACTCCTTGATGGCAGCAGCCATCCCTAGCAGGAACAGGAACAACTCAAACAACATTAAAAACAGCACAAGCTGCTGAGCCTTCAAATTCACTAGACCCCAAACTGATCAAGTGTCTGTGGGATGATCCACAGAGGACCCTCCCCTCAACCCAAAGGACCCAAAGGACCCCCACTACAACAACATCCTGTTACCAGACACCACAGGACACCCTCAAAAGGCCCATGTCCATTATCTGTTTTTGGAGGCACAAGGGAGACCTACACAATATGAGGTCATAATGTTACGCCTGATCGGTGTATATGTACAACGACGACTTTTAAACTGACCTTGTGGTGAGATTCTTTTCTTGGCTTCTGTTTCCAAGGTCATGAAGTCTGAACCTCGCTGCTCGTCACATGACGACTCGAAAGCGTCCTATTGAGTTTTTAAGGCGTGTGAGTGAATACTGACATGTCTGTCAAAGCATCCTGGTTACTGAACGAATGAAAAACAGTGAGATCAGTTAAATGGGCTTGAATCGTCTGACCTTCCACTGACCCTGCCTTAGTAATTGATTTTTAAACACAGTTCTTTTAAATGGGGATGTGCCTACATTCATCATCACACCTGGTGCCAACCTGAGTGTCTTTCTTTAATTTAGATTATATATTAAAGGTTTTGTTCACAGCCAGGAAAGCTATAAAGAATAGAAGAGCAAAGGACGAGTGAAACGTAAGATAATAGCCGCGCGAACAGAACCAGTGAAAGCACTGTAGAGGCGTGTTTTGATCTTAAGCATGTCTGCGCGTGTTTGCGTGCGCGCTGTCAAGTGGCTGTCTATGGAGAGTTGACACAGAAAGCATATGTAAGGCGCTCAGCGATAAACCAGACAGTGCAGCACAGCTGAAACATCGCAGTCTAACTGCATGATAATATATTCATGACTTCCCTCCCTCACTTCTCCTCATGTATAAATCCTCCTAGCTATTCTATGCATATACAGAGCATGTTTATTTTATTCTGTGTATATACTCAAAGAATAAGAAAGTGCAAGGGAAGTTATGATTGTTTTTTTTTTCTTTACAGTAACAGGTTCGTCTCGTGACCTTGAGTTCATGTGATTCAGATCTGTATTCCTCTGCCAGCTTCATGTTTAGTTATCAGCAATAAGTTCAACTGTGTTTCCTTCTAAAAAAAGAAGCTTTTTTTCAGAAGGGAAGTGACACACACACACACAGTCGCAGACACACAGAAACACACACACACAGAGAGTAGCTCAAAGCTTCTCCAGAGTTAGCTGAGCAGCTCTTTGAAATATTTAAATGCTGGGAGCGTTTTTAATGTGAGATTGATGGAATAGGGTCAGTGTCAGCGCTGCAGCTACTATAGAGCCGTCCCAGAAAGGACTTCACACCCAGGAAGCGATGACGCTCAGCATTTTCACGTGAAATGAGTTTACATCCGGGGAAAGCGTCCGCTTAAGATGTTTATGGTAACATTTTTTTTTCATGTGTAATTCCTGCATAGAGCGCAGTGACGTAGAATACTTAACACTTCCAGGTGTAATATGGGCTTTACGTGTTTTTTCCTTGAGTATGGTGTTTGTTTGTGAATTGAAATTAATCTACACACGCTTCAACGCTTCCATGCCCTCCCCCATACTTAATACAGTCATGTCCACACCTTGACATTAATCTTGCAGTGATTTTAAGGTGACATCCCTGCAGGTACAATACACCATTCAGACATATTTTAATGTCAATTTGTGCCAAATGCATCATGATATGTTCATTTTTGTCACGTTTTTAAACATACACAGTATTGCATCTACTCAATCCTGGTAACGTGGGTTTGCATGTTCCAGATAAGTCCTCTGCAAAAACAAGAAGTCAAATTATTTCATCACCTCATGTTACGTGTCGTGACAGGTGGGGGCCTCATGACTACCGCTAGATTTATGTTTGTCTCTTCCCTCCTACAGTTTTCAGGGTAGAGGAGAGGGGAGATGATGCCAGAAAAAGATTCATTAATAATGCAGGGAGAGGCTGGAGCCTCACCACTCTAGCATGACAAAAATAAATAAATAAATAAATAAATAAGAAACCCTACAGCTGTTAGACCAGCGCAATCCTCTCTTCAGCTGGAGAATAGCATTTATCCAAAGAGGAGCCCACAACAGTGGATGAGTTGCAGTATATTTAGCTTATTGTGCATACAGCAGACACATTTGTCTGATGAATTTTGGAGCGAGGCGATAGATCAAATGCAGTGTGAAAATAGGGAGAGCTCATCACTGCGGCGTTCTCCTCGGTCAGCGTGGTGAAGTACTGCCCTCTGTTGACTGGACCATCAAAAGGCATTTAGACTGATGTGGTTTGTTGCATCTAGGTTGCAAAAGTCCAAAATCTTACCCAACATTTTATGTGAATGTTAGATAAAACATCACTGTTAATGTCATAAATAGATGACAAGAAGACAATAAGACGTCAGCGTCACTTAAAATACTTAAAATGCCCAGCAGACGTCGACGCGGACACATACGTGGCTAAATGCTAGTAGACAGGCTAGTATAAACAACACACATATTATAACAAAGTTGGTTTTTCATGTCTCTGGAAGCTGTGTCAGCACTCACAGAACCGGGACCATAAAACTGAAACATGTAAATCCAGAATTCATGAATAATTTTAACATTTGCATTTATGTCCTCAGGTCCTCTACTGGAAATTTCCCAGGAGGAAGACGTCGACGTGTTTTTCCATTAAAAAAAGAGCCCGTATCTGCCTCGATGAGCAGTGAACTGTTCATAAGAAAATGAGATGATAAGGCCAAGTCGAGCCTCGCCAATAACAGCATCCTGAGGATAACAACTGGGAGGAAACAGATTGCAAAGCACTCTGGTCGTTGTAGGATTGTCCCCGTTTCTGTTTTCTCTTAGGCCTCCGGTTTAAAAAATAATAACTCACACATTTCCACTTCACAGGCAGCCTGGTTTGGTGATATAACTTATCGCATCACGCCAGCAGTGAAAGTCCTCTTTAACAAACCAAACCGTTACACCTTTAGTAAGACAAGTACCTGTGAATAATCTTCCAGCAAGGTTTTTTTTTTTTTAGGGGGGCTAGATGGATGTCAGGCCTTTCTTGGCTGCAGATCTGACAAAGGGCTGGATGAAACTCTGAAACTGCTGCAGAACTGTCTGCAGCAGCCGTTACTGCCAACAAAATGTTTTACTGTTGCTAAAAGGATGGCGGGACAAGAAAAAAAGAAAAAAAAAGAAAAAGGAGCAACATCTACACTTATCACAGCCGTTTGTTGAAATCACTGGGGCGTCTGGAGTTATTCAGCGAGCGGCTGATTCTGAGGGACACTGATGGACGGTCACTGCTGGTAAGTGCATTTAGTGAAGTAGTGTTTAAGTAGAGTTCAAGTGGTCTACTTGAACTTAACTCAAGCAGGCTTCAGTTTTAACGCTCCTTCATCCTTCTACTTCTCTTCATGTCAGAGGAAATATATATTCAGTGGTGTTTAATAGCTAGTGTTTGTCACATTCGGAATAAACAGCTAATATCTTAACATTAACATCCACTATTTGATAACCTACCAATAAAAAACTGTATTCTTGCAACTACCTAACTAGTTTTTCCAGCAGTGCTGAAGATTGTCTGTTTTGTGGGTAGACTAGAAGACAGCCTGCGTTAGAGCTGATGCAACACCAGTGAAAAAGAAAACCCTCTTTCAGCTTAGGTGATTCACCAACAACCTCTGGCTCTCTTTCATGTGTGGTGTAACTGCACACCTAACACCCCACTGAATTGTTACACACGGTGATTTCCAGTTACGCCTGACCCTCAAAACAGTAAAACAAATACTTTCCTGGCACGCTGGGAGCGACTCACCTCGAAACCCGGTTGTTGCAATGCAGGCCCAGTACATCTGGAATCGTCATTTTCACTCAACACGGCACCACTGGCTCAATCAAATGAAACCTATCCCTTGATTAACTTTAGGTGGGCCGCACAGTGGCGTGGCGGCGGGGAGAGGCTCCAGCCCTCCCGTGACCCTTCACCGGACAAGAAGACGGATGAATGAATGAACTAACTTTAGGTTGCATTATATTTGCAAATGAGCCTCGTGGCACTTTTCTCAGCTGAGAGATACGAAAGAAGAAAAACTATTTTTATCCCGGGCAAAACTGGATAGAGGTTTTCATGTCTCTTCTCATCGAGGCGGCTGCATCAGACTCTATTTTTGCACCAGTTTAATGTTCCTGTCAGCCTCCAGCTTGAGCAAAAACGGGGTTGAAAAGAGTCCCCGTGACGTCTTTCCCTTCCTGCACTGGGTATCAGTGACTTTCAGAAGCGATTCTGAGAGATTTCAAAACAGCACTCGAGTCTGTCATTTTCTTTCACCTCACAGCAGCAGCCAGTCGTTCTTTGCCATGTGGAGCTCTGGCAACGCCAAACACCAAAATCCCGTCTGGGGGGAATGAACCCATCAAAGTCACTTCTTCTTTTGTAATAACTTCTCAAGACAGATGTTTAATGAAGTCATTATTTTCTGCATTTTAATCCTAAATTGGCTTCTGCTCTTGTTTTGTGATTACTTTCAAGCATCCCATGGCTCATTTACTCCTGTATAGAATATTCCAATAATCCATAAGGCTTTCCTTTTAATTTCAAGTCCACGCCAGCCACAAACCAATGTCAGTGTCGGACCCACGATGGCTTGAAATTAAGCCTCACAGCCAACTTAGCCACATGGAAAAATAAATAATGTTCAGATGTTTTTTTTTTTGTTGGTTTGTGGTAATTAACAGTCAGCAGAGCATAACACACCTCAAGAAAATATATCTCCAGAACAGACAGTAGTGAAAGGTTGGCATACAAACCAGCTGTCATATTGTTGAGGCAAATTTCTTCTATTTATGCAGTATAATGTCACAATGTCACTTATGTAATGTGATTCTCCCCTTCCGTCCTTTTTAATTTGATTTAGTTTAGGATTGTTTTTAATGTTTTATTGTATATTTAACCTCTTGCTTTATTGTGCATCTGTCTCTTGTCTTCCGTAGCACTGTGTTCATTCGAATTTACTTCTGAAAGTGTCTAATTTATTAAAGTGCCATGCAGTGAGAATACAGAAAAACAGGCACCTGTGAAAAATATATGTGGGAACCAAACTCCAGGGCAAAAAAAAAAACCTTCTTTGAAAATAACAAAAACATCTGTTGCCGTTTTCCACCCTCCACATTCAATCCACCTCCGTCGCTCTTGTTACATATAAGGAGGAAATCAGTTCACAGTGAGCAGCTGCTCTTTGCAAGTTAGTAAAACTAATTCACAAAAAGCACATCTGCGTGTGCATTATTTCTCCGATACCGCAGTGCAGATGCAGTGTCTGTGATATCACCTGTTGTGATATTCATCCAGTGACCCTCAGAAATAAATCTGTAATACAGATGTGTCACCAAAAGAGGTCAGCAAGCTACTTTTTATAGGAGGATGTGCATGTGGCCTGATACCAGCGGATCATTAGAATATGAAATGTAATTAATGTATTAAATAATTAATAATAACAAATAATAATCCAGAATCCTCTTTTTTTTTTATTCCATCAGAGATGCATTTTTACATGTGAACATTATCACAATGTTAAACTGTGGTTTGCATCTGTAACAATTCATTTATCAGAATTGCTTGTACTCTAAGTTATGTTGAATAAACCAAAGTTTATTAGGATCCAAGATCATTTGAAGGTGCTGTTGTACAGAAAACTAATGCTTTATCCACACTGAACATTTCAGTTACCGCGGCAACCCGTGTAAATGTAAACGTATGTTAAATTCAGTTAATTCCCTTACAACACCATTCAGGCAAAATCATATTAAGATGAAAAGAGAAACTAATTACTTCACTTGTGTGGCTTTTCAGGCAGCAGGAAGCTAAAAGACGACAAACAGACGAAGCAAACATAATTCTTATTTTCCCTTATGATGATTGCAGTAAGTACCCCTGTGATGAAATAACCAAATGCACAACATCTGATAAGACTGAAGTGGTGCAACATGATGGCAGTGTAATGCAAGTTCAAAGGTGTATGTTTAAACAGCCACCAGATTTTAGTCCAGAGCAGTAATGAATGGGATGAAAACGCTGCCCGACATTTGCATTTGTTTCATGTTTCTAGTGTAGCCCTGTTTTGGAAAAGATGTTTTCAGAGACCAGTGTCTCCGTATGTTAACACAAAAAGAATTAAAAAGCCACTGAGCGTAATACAATCATGGAGTTTTTTAATAGTTTAGGTGTCATTGTTTGTGAATAAATGTGAAGTTAAAGAACATCTCAGACTCCTCCTTGGGGACGACGCCTCCCGTCAGCCCTCCTCTCTGCTGGAGGAGTCGCTGTGGTTTCTCCTGTCTACATCAGTGCCATTTCAACCTGATGACTAAAGCTGCCAGCACCGTGCAGAGTGGGGCTCTTTCATTTTTAAATGTGTATGGTCATATTTGCTCCGGTAAGTCTAATTTCTGCTTCCTCTTCTGTTTGCTTATAATGAATTCTCTTGCCATTCAGTTGTAATGCATATTGGATTATAAATAACAATGTGAGTCACGTTTTGATGAGAAAATGTCTTTATTTGAAAAGGAGCAGTTTGTTAATGTTGAAAAGTTAGAAATTCTGCCACACAGTAAAGATCCTGTTCGTTAAAACATAATTATATCGCAAGTTAAAGATGAAACCGCAGACCGACTCCAGAGTTGTGTGTACAAACTAAACCTCCCTGTACTGCTGTGGCCTCCCTCCAGTGCACAGTGAGCAGCTCTGTTAGTATCTTCCAACCTCTCAATTATTCAGGTTTTGTTTTCAACCCATTTATAAATCTTAATAATCAGCCATGTAATTTATTGATGTCTATACATTATGCAGGAGGTTGCACCAGCCCACTGATCTGAGCTACCTGGGTCTGGAGGATCCAGATAAATGAGCCGTCAGCTGATCGTTTCATGACGTTCGTTCTGTGTTCTCCTCTCGCAGATTTTTGCCATTTGTGCCTTTGCAACATGTGGAGGATACTATGGTCACCTCCAGGTTAAAGTGGACTGTGCAGACAGGAGGCAGAGCAACCTCAGCATCAACATTGATTTTGGCTATCCTTTCAGGTACAGCAGTTGCTCGTTTTTTTTTTTGTTGTTGTTGTTGTGCAATCACGTCCAGCGTTTCTAACTCATCAGTCTCGTTAAATAATTAGTTTATGGGAAATTCAATAAAAAATATCTAACAACGTATTGCAATCAATTGGCATGTTATGTTTTAGTCAGTTTCATGTCCTTTGCAGAAGTGACTGATTTCCTTACCAGCTTGTCCCCACCAATCATTTCAAGAGGACACAGAGCGAGTTTAAAAACCTGCACAGCTGTACTCCATCATGCTGTCCGGCTCTGAACAAAGGACCTGTCCTCTGCTGCAGCTTGCTAAATTTAAGACAGTTGAGCAGGAAGCTGAGTCAGTTTCAGATACAGAGTCTGCATCATTAGACACAATTGTATCTGAAGTTCTATCCATCAGGACTTAACCTCAGGTGGTCTCTTGTTACAGCACTTTACATCTTTAACTTAACAGCATGTGACTGGAAGTGAAATGATATCTTTCTTTATCAAACTCCACTAAAGCTTTCTTGCTATCCTGAGTATTATACTCTTTAACAACAGGGGGTTACAATAGATAATAGAAGTTTCAGGTTGCTCAGTAGGAATTTAGATTCATCCACGAATTAAAAGAAACTGCAGCTTAATTCAAAACGTTGTGCCAAAAACAGATGAAAAGTTTAATTTTAGAACATTTAAATAGGCAAAGTATGACAGAGGGCATGAGTTGTTTTATCTTTGTTGACGCACAGTGGAATGAATGAGGTTCAGCTTTCAGGTCTGCAGACGTAGCTAGAAAGACTAAATTTAGCTTTAACCGAGCGCCTTCCACGTGGCTTCATATCCTGGGAAGGCTGTAGGAGAAATTGTATTCCTGATGCCAATTTACCCACTTCCAGGTGATGCGTGATTGACGAATAGAAATATGAGGAGGTCAAGGCTCCAGCTGTACTTGTAATGTACAGAACAGCTTAATCTCGCTCATCATGTCGTGTTCGTATGCAGGGGACCAATTTTAACATTTCACCTTGGCGCTGTACTTCACTTGTGGTTGTTAACTCTCTGGCTTTGTGCTTCTGCAGTGTGGTTGACCCGCTCCATGCTTCTGAGTCACTGTCAGTGATGTGATAATAATAATTCATACTGTTTTTATTCTACTTTTTGACTGCCCAGAAGTGGGCACAGTGAGGGGAGCGGGATGCAGTTGGTGGTTAGATACTTGAAGGAAGTGGGATGCAAGCGAGTATGTCTAACCATTACTCCCCACTCCCTGCTAAACATGTTTCTGATAACCACTGCACCACACTAACCACACAGTGACAAGCTGCCACACCCCACACCAATATACTACAACACTGACAAACAGTTAAGCCAGTAATGTTACAGACATACCAAACAGTCTGAATAGCTACATTAATGTGTGCACAATAAAAAAGATTTGACCCCTCATACTCTTCTTATATATTGTAGACTACGTTGTTACATGTGTATGAGACAGAAAACATTTTATTTTCAGTGCAGCACCTCAAGGGTTGTCGTTTTTTTGGAAGACATGCCCAATAATGAAAGTGTGCCCAAAGCACCAGTAAACAATGGGAGGCTGAAGTGCCATGTTTCCCGCAGAGTGAATCACTTTAAATGTCCAATTTTGCGTCAGCTTGTTTGTTCCTTTCTTTGTAAAACCACCTCTTTCTGTCCTGTAGATTACAACAAGTGCATTTCAAGGCCCCCTTGTGCGAGGCGAAGAGAGAAGAGGTTCTTTTTCTGGATGGCGACTTCTCCTCGGCGCCTCAGTTTTTTGTGACCGTGGGTGTTTTCGCTTTCCTGTACTCGCTGCTCGCAACAATCGTCTATGTCTTCTACCAGAACAAGTACCTAAAGAACAACAGAGGCCCACTTGTGGTGAGTGAGTTTTGACCTTCAACACACTCTCCTCTCTGTATATATAGAGTGATGTCCTGTGTTTGTGTAATTTGTTCTCCCTTTGTGTCTCTTTCTGTCCTGAGCAGGATTTTGTTGTTACTGTCGTCTTCTCCTTAACGTGGCTGGTCAGCAGTTGTTGTTGGGCCAAAGCTCTACATGACATCAAGACAGCCACAAACCCAACACAGGTGCTTCTTCTCATCTCTGCCTGCAGAGCTCAGGAGAACAAATGTACGGCCACGCAGGAGCCTTTCTGGTCGCGCCTTAATACATCTGCGGTGGGTATTCAGTCAAAAAAGGGCGCTTTGTATGACACAAATCAAGTCATTTACACGTGTCTTTTTTCTACCTCCAGGTTTTTGGGTTTGTTAATGTTATCCTCTGGGTTGGGAATATTTGGTTTGTCTTCAAAGAGACAGGATGGTACAAAACTGGTCAGCGATACCCGACTCGGAGCGCTTCCGGGAAACGTTCAAGCGAAATGCGCCAGCGGCTCTACAGCGAGAGCAGCTTCGACCAGCCAGAGGAGAGTTACGGCCCCTATAGACAGGACAGTTTCAGTCAGTCAAAGGGTGAATTCGGGCAGCAGCTCCAGAGACAAGCTAGCATCAACCAGTCACAAGTCAGCTTTAGCTTACCGCAAACATATCTGGGGGAACCTGTTATTTATGAGAGAGAGAATAAAGTAGCTGCTCAAAGGCCGATGATATTTGTTAACGAGATGTGACTTGGAACTGGATGTTCACAGTGAACGTTTCTGTTGTGATTGTTTACTAAATGAAACTCACAAATGGTTTGTCATAAATGGTATTCATAATGTTGTATGATTTCTTTGGTGAAGGAGCTGTGATTTGCATATTTCAGCATTTGTATTTTTAGTTGATCTCTGGCAAAGGTCAAGAGTGGTTTAAAAAAAAATAATAATAATAATTTGATGTAATGTTTTATCAGTAAGCCATTTCATGTTTAGAGCTGGACCACTTCAGTTTTGCCACCAGATACAATGTCCTGGCAATGAAGGACACCGGTTACAACAAGGACAGGTCCTGCAGAGAACCTGGAAAGGCGTGCCATAGTGTCTATTAATTTAAGTCCAATTTCCTAACATTAAATAGATCAATCAGCGTTGGAACATAATGAGTTCTGAAGGCACCAGAGTAAAAACAACATGATTATTTCGCTCATTATTCTTGTGCAACTACAAAACCTGCCTGCAACCAACCAACTGTTAACACCACGGTCACTCTTTATTGAAGACAGGGTACAATTAAAGTATGTCAATAAGTGGCGATCGCAGGTGTGTTTTTGGCCCTTGTGTCTCAGCAGAACATCATTAGCTCTGCCTTCCGCCTTTGATAGAAATATGATTGCTGGGGGATTGAACAGATATCACTAACTGTGTTGTGATTTTGCACAACACAGAATTTCACCACAGACTTACCTGCTTGTAACAATATAAAATGCAAGTGGGCAATAGTATCATACACCCAGGAAACGTTGTGTTACCACATGTGGCGATAGATGTTACTGCATTAGATTCTCATACAATCAGAGATCATATAAATATATATATATTTTCAAGTTAAAGTCGCCATTAAATATCTAGCAGACTGCTATTTGATTCCAAATATTTAAAACAAAGCTTGATTGGTACCGTCCTCACCAGACGCAGCGTAGAGACGTTCGAGCGGAGGGCCGAGGCCAGCTGTGTTGCTGGTGGAGGGACGAGAGGGGGAGGGACCAGAACAATTAAGAAAGCGTTTGATTGGATTAGAGTAATCACAAATGAGTACACTCCCCCCAGGGCAGGATGAGTCATCAACATCACATTACAGACTTAAAAATACAATTCCAGTTGTCATTACTGGGCAATATATGTAAGGAAATAAAGAAATATACAGAAACACATGAATGCTGAGTACTGTAGTAGAACCATGGTTTAGACCTCTGAACTAATATATTATACATATATTAATATATTTAAATACATTATCTTAAACCACACTACACTAATGTTCAGAATAGAAAGGTGCAATGCCGGTGCAGAAATGTGTTGTGCTGGAGTTCCCTTGATAAATATTTAATGTTTGATTGTATAATTGATTGCCTTTGTCATTATTGATGAATTTCCTGATATTATCATCTATGTAGCACCCCAGTGTCTTCAACTGAACAAATTTAAATCGTGCGTTTGCTTACCGTCTAAATGCATTAGTTATATCATTTTATATAACATACTTATGTCTGTACTTAATACTCCTGTACACACACGTTACATACTTTTAATGTATAATATCGTGATATCATCTCTCTTGTACAGTAATTTGAGGCTGTATTTGATCTGCTGTTAAAGATATGCTAGATATAACTTCATTTCTGCTTTAAAGTTGAGTTTTCCCGCTCATACCGTCTGTGATATGGTTTCAGTGACTGACTTTAAAGTGAGTGTATCCACTGGCGCAGTTGTTACCGTGATTTATTTATTTATGTATTTATGTTTAGTCATGTGGTGAGAGGCGTCTTCATTTCTATAGAGAAGGAACAAAAGCTGAAAAAGAAATGTGAGAAATCTACATAGGGGATTACTAAACTAATGAATTCTGATTGTTATGGAGACACCAGCATACATTAAAGCAAGCTTCACACGTGTATCAGGATTATCTCAACTCTAAAGGCCAAATGGATAATCTCTCAGGGTGTCCGTTTCATCCCAGTTAAGACAGTTAACATAATACTAACACCTTAAACCTCTTAACACTCTGACCACCATAGAACCTGCGTCGTCTGGTATCTGTAGCTGACATTGTTGTTTAGTGTTTAAACTTTAGCTTGTACAGTCTTAAAAGTAAAGGTCGGAAGTATTGATATTAAATTCAGTCGTGCATAATAAGTGAGTTGATTAATTTAAATCTTGAATGAACAGTAGTTGTCACCTCCTCTTAGCAGCTTTTCTTCCATCACATGTAAAGTTAATATTAATTGCTGAATAAATTGTTTTTTATTGACTGTTTTAAGGGTTGTGATTAAACCCGCATCGAACCTTGTTCATGGTTCATTTAAAGGGACCCGTAACTTGTTCGGAGAAGTCTGTGACATAGGTCATGTCATCCGTGTGGTACCTGATGCTGCATTTGAACAATCAAAGGAATTTTCCCCACATTTCACATGACTACCCCACATTGCTGCTTGCAACACAAATTAAATCAGTCTTTAATCATTACTAATCTAATAAAATATTAAAACATCGTACCTTTTAACCTTTTTATCTTCTTCTAATTCTTCCGTTAAGTGAGCTGCTGTGCAAGTCTGGTGTAAGAAAACTCAGACCTGTCATGTTTTTTTACATTTCCTCTTCTGTGTGCACGGAGCAGCAGTACCTGAATAGAAAATATGGCAACACATAGAAACGTCCTCATCCAAAGAGTAAGGTCTAATGTTATTTATTTAAATTTCCGACTTTGGGATTATATGAGCAAAACGTATTTCATCTATTTGAGTTGTGTTTTCTGTAGCAAGCTAAGATCAGATTTTGATGCCACGTTCTTGCAGTTGTTCATTTTTCATCCAAACATTTCATCATACCGGAACTGTTCTAGTTAAATTATGCAGTTTGGCTTAACAGGATTGCATCATCGTAATGGCACACGAGCATAAACTTGTCAAGGCTACAAAAATCTATTTTTTATCTAATTTCACTTGACTTTCCATTGTCTTCCTTAGTGAAAAGATGCAAACAACAAATCAGCATGACTAGTGCATATAGTACGTGATCATCAGATCAACAACCACTGCACACAGCACAGATATAGATTATTATATTAATCCTGTTTTAATAGCTTAATATGTTGACGCTATTGCTGCACTACAATCCAGGTCGCTGCTCACGATGCTGTCATGTTCTTCCAGTCTTCCTCACCGCAAACACTAGCCCGGGAATACAGTCAGAGCATCCACAAGTTTGTTATTAAGCCCTCTGTATGCAGCCCCTCTTCTCTGATCCGAGCAATTAGAACTAAGACAGGCGACGCTCCTATCTGCCGGCCCCCTGACAGAGACACTAAGCACATGCAGGTGTCCAGAGCACGCTCTTTGAAGAAAATTATAGTGCATGTACCCCCAGCATGACAATTAGGGTCAGGTTATCTGCAGGAAATAAAGGGCTAGCATGAAATAGATGGCCCATCGGGTATGGAAGAAGGGTATATTTAAATGTAATTAATCCCCTGTGAGCTGTAACATTTTACATACTGGTGTGTAGCACATATCGTTGGTTATGTCTGTTTTCCCTGCAGAACATGAAACAGTCGTGTCTTCTTTTTCCAAATAGAGCGCAGTGTGCAATTTTACTTTGCAGTTGTGCCAATACATAGGCCATTCTTCACTGTTTTGTGTTGACCTGCAGGGGGCATCATCCACATGTTTATCATCTCAGAGAGCTTACTGTGTATCTAAGCGACACAGATTTTAAATAATATCCAACCCATGGGATGACTGCTCCTGAGCTGAAATTATGTTGTGTGTGTAGCATGTTGTTTATATTCTTGTTGTTTCATGGCCAAGCATGGCATGCTTCTCTGCAGCAATAATGAACCACTTGCATGTCATAGATGTGGCCTCTAGGGGGCAGTGTAGCATCACACCATGTATTGTATATTAGGTTGAGTTTGGTTCTTTTAACACATAAAACACACAATATTTTTTTTTCAACACAGACAACAGTTGAGACACAAACTAATCTGATTTTTATTTACTTATTTACTGAAGTTGGGTACAAAATGGACAATGGTGAACTTAACATCTAGAATTAAAACTGCAAATACTGATTTGCAGATATTAGCACGTTCTCTCAGACCAGTTTCCCAAGTGTGGGATATATTTAATATTATCTTATCTAATCTTGTCTTAAACTGAATGCAATTTTAGTTCATTCCGTATATGTGGCATTATCAAAACCCATTTGAACTACGTATCGTGTGAACATGTGAGTCGAACATAAAACTAAATCCTGCTTTTACTGAAAGACAAACTTTGCCCTGGATATGGACCTGGCTATTTTCAACAACACATAATGCTGGCTAATTGTGTATAAGATGTTCATTGCAGCCTTTTGTCTTTACAAAAGGATAATTTCCGCCACAGGAACCTAATGTCTGAGAAATACAATACATTTTTTTTAGCAATCCTCTGCAGAAGTTAAAACAGTTCTTAGATTGTGTATACAATATGTTCAAATGCAAAGATTTCACTCTACTATAGTCTAGGTCCATTATCTCCCTGGTGTATTTTGCTGTGAGAAGAAACCTCCGCGGGTTATAACAGTACGTTACTGTTACACAAAGTGAGTGGGAACAACCCAGGTACTGTACGTCCCTCTATTCTTATTAGTGCTTTAGAGGACTCAAAGATTACAATGTCATGACCTCCATGTGTGCTCAAAATTGGATCAACTACAGTCACGGATTTAGACTAGTGACTTGTCCGTGAGATCAGGAGAATGTAATCACTAGGTGACACATAAGCTGTCACATTTGTAGATGTTTTTATATGGTTTAGTGTTTTATCCAAATTGTAGCATGGTGCAAAGTCAAACATGCTACACACACAACGTAATACTGTGTTTCAAACTAATCTTATGCTTTTCTCAAACTGCATAAAACCTGGAGACCACATTCTTTAGTTTCAGCAGCAGATGATCAGACCAGAATAAGTGAGCACACCAGGTCGGCTCTTTTCATGCATGCATTTATTATCTACTCCATCCTATACATGTTTGGATATTTCATAAAATACATAAAAATTATGCCACCGGTAGACCAGCAAACAAAAGTTATCCCATATAATTACATATATACCCCACATGTGATTGCATGTTCGTCAGTGGTGTCACAGTGGTGTTCGGCAGGTTTACAGCTTGTGTTGCGAGATGAGGTATGTTGAGTGTCGTCATCAGATGCTGGGTTCACTCGCTCGCTCTTACTCATATGCACTCACACACACGCAGATGCACAGATGCTGTACAAGATAACCTCCACAGTAACTGCACATTTTTACATTTTACACACATTAGCTGATGAGATAGAATTCTTTGGTGTGTTCAGAGTCCATTTGTGAAATACTTAAATCCACTTGGCAAAAAGTTTTGAGACTTTTCTTGATGGGTTCTTTTAAAATCTGAAAACAACCAAGAAGGAAAATGTCCACAGACTGAAAAATGTCATCAAGATTAAGACACAGAGGACACCTCTGTCTTGCTGGTTGAAACTGAGGTCTCGTCCTCCACCATGCCACCCATTCCAATAGTGCTCAGCATGCAGTTACGGAACTGAAAGAAACAAAGAGGGCAAATTCAGAAACTATAAAAGTGAGCAAAAGCAAATGTGCAATTTATATATATATATACATAATATATATATAATTATATATTGTTTTTAAAAAGAACCAACCTGTTTGTTGAACAGCACATAGATGACAGGGTTGTACAGGGCTGAGCTCTTTGCAAAGAAGGCAGGGATGGCTGCAGTCAGGGCGGTGAAGGAAGCTCCCTTGTTCAAGAAGATCCAACCGGCAAAACTGGCATATGGTGTCCAAGCTACCAGGAAGCCCAACACCATCAAGACGCACATACGTGTCACTTCCCTCTCAGCCTTCTGAGTGGACTCTGACTCCTGCTGCTGGGCTGCAGCCTGAAGTGTTTGAGAGCAGAAAATAAAATCAACATTTAGTAAAAAATACAGTGATTGCTGGAATAACATGTGATAATGCAAGATTCTTCAAGAAGAACTTCACTTACAGCTTTGACTGTTGCCACAAGGCTCCCATAAGTAAAGAAGATGAGGAAGACAGGGACGAAGAAGTGGACTACAAACATGTAGATGACGAATGACTCGTTGTTGTAGCCTGGAGCCAGAGTGTAGTAGTCAGGTCCGCAGGAGCACTGCATGCCCTCAGGAAGGTACCTGAGATTTAAGAACAGAAAGCAATCCAACCATTGTTCATCTGATTGTAAAGTCATATTAACCAAAAGTGAAACATTTCTAAAAGTCAGTATTACCTGGACCAGCCAAAAAGTGGGGGTGCGGCACAAGCCATAGCCATGACCCAGGTGAAAGCCACTCCAGCTCCAGCATGAGATCCAGAGAACTTGAAGCTTCCCATGGGTTTGCAGACGACAATGTATCTCTCAATAGCCAGCACGACCAGAGACCAGAGAGCAACTTCACCTGTGGATAGAAAAAGGCAAGAGAAGTTATTCAATTATACTGCAAGCCTGACAGTCAAAGTGTTTTATATAATTCTTGAGAGGTATCTCAGGAATTATAGAAAGCCTTTTCTTTCATACCTCCCAGTGTGGCCATGAATCCCTCAATAGCGCAGAAGGTGGGTCCAAGAATGAAGTAGCCGTTCATAGCAGATGTGATGGTGATGGTGAAGCCGAACATGCACATGATGAGCCCGGCCACAGCCAGGTTGACCAGGATGTAGTTAAGAGGTTGCCGAAGTTTCTTGTTCTGAGCCGTCACGAACAACGTCAAGCCGTTGATGGGAGCTCCAGTGCAGATTAGGAAGAACATGTAGAAAGCCAGAAGCTTGTAGACCATCGGGTCTACCATATAATACTGTGGGTATTCGAAAGGACTTCTAACAATCCCAGTCCTGTTGGACATGGGGATGTAGAAGTTCTTGCCCTCTGTGCCATTGGGCTCGATTCCTCCGTCCCACACCATCTTCAGTTGTCTGCTTTGCTCGAGCTTGAGGTGATGGAATGTGTAAAAGAGGTATGAGTCCACCCCGCACTGGCAGTTTTTGCTCGTATATGCCTTTTATACACTCTTGAGGTGATCCTCACATTAGTGAAATTAGATTAAAGGCGGATTGTGAGGAAGCGGACAGCTCAAGTCTGGCTGATAATTGACTTTGATAAAGCACCTGGGGATAATTACCTTTAAGGATAATTTATCGTCACTACTGAGGTCTCTTCCTCTTCGTCATCGTCATTCATAATCCTCTTCAGAATCTTGCTTTGCATTTTACTATAGCACCTTCAGACAGCAGAGCAGTCATTACTGTTTATTTTATTTTATTTATTTTTTTGTAGCAGCATAACAAATATACATTTAATTGTTTAACTGTTTTACATTTAAAAACTAACATCTTAGAAAAGTAGTTAAAACCACATTTGAACTACGTATCGTGTAGTTTACTGTGGTAATGGGTGACATTTAATTAATGGCGACAAATAATTGTCACTAGGTGTTAGTCAATGGGTCGCAGTGCGTCAGTTTACGCACAGCGGATGCAGCTGACGCTCATTTCCTGCAGAGACATCTTACACAGGCAGCGGATTTTTCTTCGTTTTTTGTGCTTTTTGGTGCATGTATCCAAATGCGATCACTCTGGAGTGTTTTTTCCCCCTCGTCAAAGTTTCTACTCTGCGTGAAATCAACCCGGATACCGCGAGATATGCCGGGAAACAGGTATGTTTCTGTTTTCTGAGTGTTTATATGTATAGCTGTAAACATAGGTAAACGTTAAAATATGTGTTTTGTTAATGGACTTTCTTATATTGTAATATTATAGAGTTGTAATCACGTTTGTAATCATACATCATCAAATAGTTGAATGGTCAAGTGTATAATTAAACAATTTGCGCGCGAGCACTTAAATTCGGCTTGTACTATTTTTCTTCGACCACCCGTGTCACGATAGCGATAATGGAGTTCAGCTGTGATAAATAAATAAATAAATAAATAAATAACCTTGAAGTATTTTCAGCGTTTTGTGCCTTTGTGGTTGCGTTGGAAATTATAACCTGGTTAACACGTGCTTTGTTTGAGTCTGTGCGCTGAGATTTTATTTTGAAATTCTCTAATCTTTTTGCTCAGACCGTAAGAATAATGGGGGGGAAAAAATCTCACACACTATTAAAAACATGGATTATATTACATTTACTTTATCTGAAGTTGAACGTTAAAATGTATAATAATAAGATTGCTATTATTTAAATGCACATTAACTGCTAAATAAAAATGTGGGTAAACTATGAAAAAATAAAAAAATAAAATAAATGCACATAAGGTTAAAAAGACCATGTGGAAGAAATATTCTGATGTATTTGAGATAAGGTTATAATAGATTTAGATTCTTATTCCTAACTATAATTATAAGTGTATATAAGTGCACAAATACCACACGTAAGAGTAAAGTAATTAAACAAGTGTAGATAAAAGTACTACTAATGGTCACTCTGAGTATAACACAGTAGCTGACCTGTACTTGAGTACATCCATTTACCACCACTCCAGGTTCAGATATTCATCACACTGGATTTACTCTGCTAGTTAATGATATTAAAGAAGACAACAAATGAATGATGATGTGCTGTCATGCGTTAAAATACTTTAATAACTGCAAAGAATCTCACACGTTACAGTACGGTACGATAAAATCCACAATAAAGCAACATAAATAACATGATCGCTTTCTTCATTGCATCCACAATTGTGATATTATTCTATTCTGCATTGTGAGTGCTATATGCATCAAAAAGTCAACTGTGGCAGGTTCCAGCATTATATATACATATAGCTTGCTTCAGCAAATACCTCCTAGTCAGTGGCAAATTAAATTAAAATGACCTGTAGAGATTACAGTGTAGCACGAGCAAAGTTATTGTGACTTTCCTGAACCGACCTGCTTGTTCACTAGCACGTAGACGACAGGACTACGCTGAGCTGAGCTGAGCTGAGCTGAGCTGTTAACCAGATAAGGAGAGAACAAGAGTCCAAGCAGCCGACACCTGGGCATAAAGTCCCCCAGTGATTTAGGCTTATTATCATTAGAAATTCTGCTAATTTATTTTGTAAAGAAGCTAAAACTGACTAGTTATATTTTTCCTCATTGAAGGCCATTAAGAAGATTATACCTTTTATAAACAGGTTGAGTCCACAAGTTTGATTTTGAACTTCAGCGCACTGAGATTTGAGAACAGATAAACCGACATATGTTCTAGTTAACTTAACATTCCTCTTTCAATCGTCTTCTGTACCCGCTTATTCCTAGTTAACCTAACAGTATACTGTAAATTTGTACTTAGCATAGGTGGTGGATCTAAAAAAAAAAATACTGTCACATAGCTCTCACTCGAAAAGTTTTGTATGCTTAGAGTCTGCACTAAGATTTTTCTGAGCAAGATGGGTTTTACAGTGGCAGACTCTTTCCACCAAAGTTAGATGTTTCACATTGTGCTGATTTCACTTTGTCTCTTTGTTGCAGAGGTTCTGTGGGCAACAATCGCTTCTCTTCTGCTGACAGGCATACGGCGCTCTCCAGGGGGCTGATCCAATGGTTTGGAACTGCACAGGAGGCCGGCACAATATGCCAGCCATTAAGCTCCCACACCTTACTGGTGACCCTACCTGTTGCCCCAGAGTAGATACAAAGGCAAGTACAAATAATTACCCTCTTTTTTTATTTTTACTAATCGGATATATGTAACACGAGCGGTCCAGATGCCAGACCTTTACAAAACAACAATAATACCACAGAATCGCCTCAGGAGCGACGTTCACACCAGACATCCTAAAGTTATGTTTCAGTTCATTTACATACGTTACATTACAATACATTTAGTTAGTATTTTCTAACACAAAGAAACATCAAATTTTAAACATTAAGCGATTTAGCAAACTTTTTTCTTGTAGTTTTTTTGTTTTGCAGATACGTCTTCAGTCTCGTGTCTCCTCTGTCTGTACCTGCGCTTGGGTCTTCAATGCCAGCACCTTACTTTTCTGTCTCTATTTTTGAGACTGACCACTGAAGTTGGTTTAGGTAGTCTGTCTGTAAATTTTGTAAGTTAACGAGTGAATGGTACCAGACTTCAACTTTACACTCGGCACAATATTTATCGTACATGCTGAATTATAGATTAGAGAGAAGTAATAAGGCAGTAGAAGTATAAGCCACACAGGCTCCTGTATGTTGTAGTCTGAACAACCGGCACTAATCATGGTTATGGACAGAGGAGAAAAGAGACATCAACACAAACCAAATCTGCTTGTTGCTTGACATTAAATCCTGTTTCAGACTCAGAAACTTCGTCTGAGCTCTCAGAGTTTGGAATGGCTCTTGTGAAATAACCAGATGAGATGGTGCAAATAATAACGCAAGAAAAAAGCAAATAAATGTCACCAGGGACACACACCACCCAGCCCACTCTTCTTTTTGAACACATGGTATACAACCTGAGACAGTGCAGAGCCGACACTATAAGCTCATGCACAGTGAGTACTACCGCGTCTTTCCCACCACACCGAGACTCACGGCGAAATCCAAATATGGGCTGATTACGAATGCAAGCTCCACGCTACTCTAAGCTGCCTCACTTCACTCTTCTACAATATCCTACCTTCACTCCACACCCATGCTGCTTTCATATGCAAAATCTTCCTTTCACATGCATCATTCTCTTTATTTATGTGCAATAGTCAACGTCATGAGCATAAAGTATTTAACTTCATGTGCAGTTTTTCTGCCTGCGACTTTCAGGTTCAAGTGCGGTTACGCGAGGACATGTGCAATAATTTCAGATTCTATTTAGCTACACAAGGATTATTTCAAGCAAATGAGGCAATTTCTGACACCTTCATTTGCACTTTACCTCAGAGCACAGCAATGAAACCCCCAGACAGTGGTACCAGCGTCTGTGAAGCCATCGTTCTGTCCACAGGTGAAGATCAAGTGATTTTGAAGTTGTGTACCTCCAGACTGTTGAAATCTAAAAATAATTAAGCTTAAGCCAATTAAGGTTTCTTATTTTATAAACCGTGTCCACAACAAATTAGCACAATCACATTCCAGATTGCTGAGGTCAGTAGAAATTTGTTAATGTTCTTAACGCCAGAAAGCAATTTAAATCCATGTCTTAATTACGTTAGGTGTTAAGTCAGGTAATAAGGTTGCCACCTGAGTGTGTAGTTGATGGCGGTTATCTATTGTCCTTTTTATGCTCTGCTGCGCTTAAATATTAATTCACTCATGCGCCCAGAAAAAGAAATGGATTCCAAATACGTGACAGACGAACATACGTCACATTTTTCTCAGAGAGAGAGAAAGAGAGAGAGAGACACTGATGGTGTTGCTGTGGCTTAAGGAAGATAACATAATGGCTAAGTCTATTTTCTTTCCGGCCTGCGACAGTAAGCTTTTTGCTACATCGCGACCAAGTAACTGTGGGTGTAACACTGAGGTTAATCCAGTCAGGATAATGACACCTGCAGCTCCTCCATATGGACACACAGACACTGTGGGCGCAACTGCTAGATGATGGCCTGTCCTGAAAGTATGAACTCACTGTATTTGAATAGTCAAAGAAACAGAGTGAGGACATAACTGTATCAATGTGAGAATGCACGTATACTCAACCCCTCGCCTGTATTTGAAGTGCACCGCTCTCAGTCGACTTTATCTATTACATTTTGTTAATGACCCATATTTAAAACAGAAAAATCTGTACATACTTAAGTTGTCTAGAAAACAGAGGGTAAATACCCACTGCTAATAAACGTCATCATCTATTTCTTATGATGGCAGGTTTAGTTTCCTTGTTTACTCTTGGTAAAGTCCCAGAATCTGTTTTAATTCCCATTCTTTTGTCGGGATCAAGAGAATTCCTCCGGACTTGGAAAGTGGAGCACGTTACCTTGATTCCCTCTTCTCTATCCGGTGATAAGATCAATCTTAGAACTGCCTCACAATCCTGTAATCCTGTATTGGCAATTTGATTATAGGGTTACTGGACAGGTATAAAAATCACAGTGCACTGCTTTGGATTAAGTGTCCAACAGCACTTTCAACAGAGCAAAAACTGCCAGTGCGGGGTAGACTCATACTTTTACACATTCCATCGGCTCAAGCTCAAGCAAACCAGACAAATGAAGATGGCATGGGAAGGAGGAATCGAGCCCAATGGCACAGAGGGCAAGAACTTCTACATCCCCATGTCCAACAGGTCTGGGATTGTTAGAAGTCCTTTTGAATACCCACAATATTATTTGGTAGACCCGATTGTCTTCAAGCTTCTGGCTTTGTACATGTTCTTCCTGATCTGCACTGGAACTCCCATCAACGGCTTGACGTTGTTCGTGACGGCTCAGAACAAGAAGCTCCGTCAACCTCTCAACTACATCCTGGTCAACCTGGCTGTGGCCGGGCTCATCATGTGCTTGTTCGGCTTCACCATCACCATCACATCTTCTTTATACGGCTACTTCATTCTTGGACCCACTTTCTGCGCCATTGAGGGATTCATGGCCACACTGGGAGGTTGCTATGAAGTCAACTTCACACAAATGTGAAGCCCACATTTTAAGCTTTAAGTTTAACCGAAAGATATTTCCCTGTTCTATCCACAGGTGAAGTTGCTCTCTGGTCTCTGGTCGTGCTGGCTGTTGAGAGATACATTGTCGTCTGCAAACCCATGGGAAGCTTCAAGTTTGGTGGAACTCATGCTGGAGCTGGAGTGGCTTTCACCTGGGTCATGGCTTTGGCTTGTGCTACACCCCCTCTTTTTGGCTGGTCCAGGTAATTCACATTTGCATTTAATAATAATAAAGCTTTTATTCTTCAAAAGTAATGCTATATTGATGTCACCGGTAAACATTGTAGATGGCATAAGTCTTTCAAATTTGGAATAATCTTCTTAAATCTCAGGTACATTCCTGAGGGCATGCAGTGCTCCTGCGGACCCGACTACTACACTCTGGCTCCAGGCTACAACAACGAGTCATTCGTCATCTACATGTTTGCTGTCCACTTCTTCGTCCCTGTCTTCGTCATCTTCTTTGCTTACGGAAGCCTTGTGGCGACAGTCAAAGCTGTAAGTAAAATTTAAAATGTTATGTTATTGGTAAACAACAAACTACAATTATTTTATAGATACTTTTCACTTGAGTTCGAGTTTATATTCTATGAACATTTCAGGCTGCAGCCCAGCAGCAGGAGTCAGAGTCCACTCAGAAGGCTGAGAGGGAAGTGACACGTATGTGCGTCTTGATGGTGTTGGGCTTCCTGGTAGCTTGGACACCATACGCCATTTTCTCTGGTTGGATCTTCTTGAACAAGGGAGCTTCCTTCACTGCTGTGGCTGCAGCCGTCCCCGCCTTCTTTGCAAAGAGCTCAGCCCTGTACAACCCTGTCATCTATGTGCTGTTCAACAAACAGGTCGGTCCACGTGAAGTCTGCCAACCAGCGCTTAAACCAGCCGCGATGCGAATGCAGTTTCATTTCAACGTCTCTTTTGTTCTTCTCTTTCCAGTTCCGTAACTGCATGCTGAGCACTATTGGAATGGGCGCCATGGTGGAGGACGAGATGTCAGTGTCAACCAGCAAGACAGAAGTGTCCTCTGTGTCTTAAATACAAAGGCAATTTCTTATCACCGGACATTTACTGTTTCTTTGATCTGGGATAATCCTCAATGCAGACTGAGTAAACTTCAGGGACGTTTGAACTACTTGACCAGTGATAAATGGCTCTGGGACAAACTCATGAACAGATTTTCTTTTTCTCTCCTCTTAGTTCAGGGTTTGTTGTAAAGTGTGTACATTTTTAATCAACGCAAATAATGATTAGGTCTGTAAACGCATGTATGTGGATGCTCACTTTGACCTCCCCTGCCATCCGAGGCACAGATAACTCCCATGTCGTCTGACACAATATGATTTAAATGCTGGAATTCATTGTTTTTTTTTTCTTTCTTTTTTTGTTTTTTTTTAAAAACAGCAGTGGGAGCGTTTTTTAATGCATTTTCAAAATGAGCAACTATATACAGTGTACAACTCTTGTCTCGCGTGTTGAGTTGGTCATTATTAACTGTAAACATTGTACATACGAATAAAGGCATGGATGAAAATATGTTGTCATGGGTTCGTTTCACAAAAACATCCTGAAAATGTGTTTATTTATGAAAAAAACACACGTATAGAAGATGTGGAAGAAGAAAAACCATGGCTAATTACAGATTTAGACCGATGTACTTAATAGGATTTTAAAGGGATTAATGACAGTGCATGCATTTCTCCATGAAGAATCAGTGTTCATGTTGTCCAGAGCTAAGCCGGCGGAGCAAACGTTCCCTGTTTAATCTTAACCCAGCGCGACAGAGGCCTCGCCATCCTGCCTGTAGATGGCACCACCTCCCACAGGGGTACACCATTACCTAAAGATAATGTCATCCCTGTTGGCGTTGATGCAGAAAAAAAAGAGTGTGATAAGTTGTAGGTCAGGTTAATCCATTTAACCAAGGAAAAAGCCAGTTTACCAACTGCAGAGTGCTGTAAGTCTTAGTGGGAACAAACTCAAAACTGCTCACGTTTTATGATGAACGAAAATGAAATTATCAGCCTGTACTTTGAGTCGAGTGAACAGATTTAAGACACATTGACATATATTTATTTTTAGATACATTTTAGAAATATTATTGTAAAAACTTGGTTAAATTACTTCCTGCAGTACTTACCAGTGCTGATCAACGCAAAATAATATATATATTAAGGGATTAGACGTGTTTATGTTGCACCTGGTTGAATTAAAGTGTATTTATCCACCAAGTAGCTTTGGGCAGGCCATAGCCTATTAGAAAATTCGATATTTTATATGAAAAAGGTGGAATAAATCACAAAGTAGCTGGACAAAAAAAGTGTGTCTGCAGGAGGGATTATGAGTGCAGACCTGCCTAGCATGCGCCAGGTGCACTGGCTGGACCCCTCCCACCTTCAGCGTAACCTGCTCCAACTGTTCGCCTCTAGCTGGCACCAAAACAAACTGATGCAGGTTAGTCTAATAGAGATAGGATTAATGTAATTGTTTAGTAGCCTTAGTAGTATAGTCTCTTTAGTAGTAGTGTAGTAATAGTGACTGTATTAGTCTTAGTAGTAATATTGGCATTTATTCATTTATTGATTTATTGTAGTGCCTTAAACTCAAACTGGGATATTCTCATTCAACAGTCTGTGCTAAACAGAGGTACAAGGTCAAAATCATGCTCTCATGTAGCTCTCAAGTAAAAAACAAGTGTGAAATGTGAAACTGTTTCAAAGTAAATCAAGCCACCAGTGCATCTTTTTTTTTTCATGTGTCCATTTAATATAACATTGTCCTACAGACTTTTTCATTTATAAAATATTTACAGAATATAATGACAGAGGCTAACACATTTTCAGACTGTTCGTGCACAACACATGTCGCAGTCACTATCCCCTCAGGTTAGGTTGTTTTAATCTCAGATGCTCAAGTCAGGGTTAGAGTGTGTGCAATGAAATCTGTCAGTAGCCTGTATTCTGCTCGCATCCAGGTCAAGATAGCCGTTAAGAACGTGGAAGACGCCGGGACGGTTGTTGTTATTCTTAAGAGACAGAGGAGACTTCTGTCTTGCTGGTTGATACTGACATCTCATCCTCGACCATGCCGCCCATTCCAATGGTAGCAAGCATGCAGTTACGGAACTGAGGAGGAACAAAAGCAAGACGTCAGTACTGTGCCTCAGTATCTCACAAGATGAAACCCAAATCTTGAGATCAAACTAAAACAAGAAATCAAATATTGCTGTATAATTTTTCAAATTCACTCCAGCATTTATTTCCTGTAGGCTACCCCTTTAATTAGTATATGTGCAGAAATCACAAAAGTTTGACTCTACTGATTGTTTCATTTGTACATTAAACATTTTGATGGCAACACTTCTAGTAGCCAAATTTAGCATATTTATGTTTTATAACACTTTTTCAGTATTTCCTCAGATGCATACAGGAACAAGTATTGTATTATTGATTTTTAATTTAAGCTTCATTTCATCTAGTAGACTGTTTCGTTATTTGGAAATGCCTGTTTCTCCACAGCATCTATTGTCACAACTCTGAATAACTTTGTACTACTAGTTGTGACTGAACTACAAATGACTTAAGCCTCTGGCAAAGGAAATACATTTCTGACAGCCCAGTAGCCTCCTACTTGATCATCACCATTTCTTAAATACTTATAAATGACCAAAACTGTGTAATAATAATAATAATAATAATAATAATAATAATAATAATAATAATACCTGTTTGTTCATCAGAATGTAGATAACAGGATTGAACAATGCTGAGCTCTTTGAGAAGAAGGCAGGAATAGCCATGGCAGTAGCTGAGAAGGCAGCTCCCTTATTGAAGAAGATCCACGCAGCAAAGCTGGCATATGGAGTCCAAGCAACGAGGAAGCCCAACACCATCAGGATGCACATACGTGTCACCTCCTTCTCAGCTTTCTGGGTAGATGCAGAGTCCTGCTGCTGGGCTGCAGCCTGAAAACGAGGGCAACATTGGTTAATGTCTTTGTTTGTTTTGCGCTTCTAGTGAACTTTCTAACACGGCTGAAATGATTCATGACCCTGCAGTAACATTCCCAAACATGCACAGCACATGAAATTGAAGTCTCTTACGGCTTTCACTGTAAGCACTAAGTTTCCGTAAGTGAATAAGATGGTGAAGACAGGAACGCAGAAGTGGCAGGTGAACATGTACATGACAAATGATTCATTGTTGTAGCCTGGGGCCAGAGTGTAGTAATCAGGTCCACAGGAAACCTGTATACCCTCAGGAATATACCTGCCAATACAAGACATACACAGTTAGATGCATGAAATGCTTGAAAGACAGCCGTGTTAGGTAGCTTATGATGCTAAACTGATTATTAATAGATGTAAATGTGAATGGCATCCACCATGCAGGCTATACAGTAAATGGTGCATGTTTGCTAATTTGCTTTATACTGATGTATACATCCAGTTCAGATTCCCTGATTGCTCTGAGGCTTCCCAGCAGTGACTTGAACTGAATTGATTAAATCTGACAATGGAAGCACCTTATGTAGTTAATATGCCAAAAACAGGGGCTCCAGTGGTATCTAGTAAAGTCCCCATAAACCAACATCTGAGTGAACCTATTGGAGGCAGGAGGCACAAGAGCCAGGTTGCAAAGAAATTTCTCAAATCTAAATGATGATGATGATGATGATGTCAGTTGTACACTGTGCCAAGCCAGGTGTGACAAGATGAGCAATTATCTAATTACCTTGACCAGCCAACCAAAGGAGGAACAGCACAGGTTGACGCCATGAACCAGGTAAATGCACAGCCTATTGCAGAGTGGGTGCCGGTAAATTTGAAACTACCCATGGGTTTACACACGACAATGTATCGCTCTACAGCCAGAACCACAAGAGACCACAGAGAAACTTGACCTGTTGAAAAAAAAAGAGAGCAGAAGTCGCCAGGAGAACCCTAGAATCACATCAGCTGCTACACCATCGTAGATCTTACAACTTCATGAGAAACGGTTTGTCAGCAAGCGACCAATACAGTGCGTGCGTGTATAATGCCAAAGCATCATTTTCCAAAAGTTTACCTCCAAGTGTGGCCATGAATCCTTCAACTGCACAGCCTGTTGTTCCCAAGTAGAAATAGCCCATGGTGGAGGAAATCAAAGTGACTGTGAAGCCAAAGCAGACCATGACAAGTCCAGCCACAGCCAAGTTAACCAGGATAAAGTTGAGCGGTTGCTGGAGCTTCTTGTTCTGAGCTGTCACCAGCAGTGTCAAAAAGTTGATGGGAAAACCAGTGAAGATCAGGAAAATCATGTAGGCAGCCAGTATTTTGAAAAACCAAGGATCAGCCAGGTAATACTGTGGATATTCAAAAGGATTCCTCACAAGCCCCGTCCTGTTGTTCATGGGGATGTAGAAGTTCTTGCCTTCTGTGCTATTCTCCATTGTAGCAAGTTAGGGTTCGGCCAGCCACTGTAGATCAATCCTGTAAATGCAGCAGAGGCTGGTCTCTGACTCCTTACATGTGGCACAGGCAGTCATGGTTATATAGCCCTCCCTGTGGATATGTAAGGTGATGTAAGGCCAGTTAAGCTAGTAAGATTTGCAAATTCCAAGCATTATCTCTACCAATAATCTTCGCTGAAGGTTACAACTTAAAAAACAACCTACAGGTGTAATGCAAATACCAACCTGCTTAATGACTTAATCCCTTTCATGACATGATGTGTAACTTTAAACTAAACTATGCACTGAAGCGCTCCAGAACTTTTTCTTTACATATATCCACACTCAGGTTGTAGGTACTTTGTAGTTTGCGCACAGTGACGTTTCTTTGAGACTGACTTTGGTGTCCCATATTTTTGGAGAGTGTTTAAGAAGTCCTATAGTCTATAGAAACTTTAACTCTCTGTTATATGGCACATTGTGGAATTTGTCAGTTTTCTAATACACATAAATTGCCCATAAACGGACTGTGATAGAGACACTTTTTATCCATGGCACAGTACCACCACCAGATGGGATGGGAAGCTTGAGTCAGAGAAATATCTTGCAACAGATGGTACGGTCCTGATCTTAACATCTTTTTGTTTGTCTGATAAGAACTGTGTCTGTTCTCCAAGGCGACACCAGAAAAACCTTCCAGATACCTTGGAAATATAACTGTACACAAGTGTGGCAGGGACTTGATCAGGACAGGGGCTGTTTTAATGGCACCGTTTTTATAAAACAAAACACGTTTAGTCTTATTTGGACACAAAAGAAAGAAAAAAAATGCAGTGAACATGGCTGAGACTTGCTTGTTGCTGTTAAACCAACTGACTATTTGACAGTGGTAGTTAAAAACAAGCTATTAAAATAAATAGATTTATATATCTATTTTTTAATTTCTGAACATTTAGAGTCATGTCCCAGGAAAATATCATCACGTCCAGACCTGCAGAAGCACTACACTGTGCAGTAACGACACATTCATTACTGCACAGTGTAGTGCTCCTGCAGGGCCAACAGAGACAGGATTAATCTAATTGTTTCGAAGATAAATGTTGTGACTCAGATAATGGGGATGATGCTCTTATTCCATTAAATAGGAAAGAAACCTATTACCTCATTATTGTCGGCTTGTAAATTAAATTGTTTGCAAACTTGTTGCTACAACTGAACAAGGTCAGAGGGCACTTGGCTGAACACACTATTTTAATTAACAGACAGTGACAAGTCACGGATGACACTGTGTCCTCTTTTGAAGACATGTGAGGGTTTTTACACACTTAGGGTATTACTGTAACTAAACAGAAAGGAAGAGTGCTTCAGTAAGCAGTGTCTACATTTAGTTATAAATGCTTTGTCAGAATCAGAATCAGCTTTATTGGCCAAGTATGTGCACATACAAGGAATTTGACTCCGGTAATTTAATTAATTAATTAGTGATATTGGCCAAGTATACTTGTGTATACATGGAATGTGTTCTCTGCATTTATCCCATCCGTGAATTAGTGAACACACAGTGAGGTGAAGCACACACTAACCCGGAGCAGTGAGCTGCCATGCTACAGCGGCGCTCGGGGAGCAGTGAGGGGTTAGGTGCCTTGCTCAAGGGCACTTCAGCCCTTCAGCCACAAGCCCAAAGCGCTAACCAGTAGGCCACGACTCTCTAGTACAACTTAAATAGCGAAATAAGAATTGAATAAAAATAAAATAAAACACAATAAATTGTGCCTCTGGAACACATCTAATAATTACATTTTCCCACTTTATGCATTATAAACATGTCAGATTATGTACTTTTATATCAGATAGTAGAGGTTTAGTGTCGAATGTCTTTATTTTCATTGTACAGGCGCAATGAAATTAAGGAATCCTAGTTATCCAGAGCAACAGAGCACACTTAATCATATAACATGCACATATAAAGCAACACGAAAGATGATACATCTGACACTGGAGCAGAATTTAGACGTGAAGTCACGTGAATTATAAAAGCACTACTAAAGCAATATTTAATTCATCGTTTACAAAGCATTACTCCTACTTTGATAGACATTAGTAAGCAGTTCAATGTAATGACGTTTTTTCTTTTTATATCGAGTACACAGAGAAAACAACTGAGACGTCAAATCTTTCTTATAAATGCTTTACAAGGTTTTTTTTTTCATTGTCACTGTTGACATTTCTAAACTCTTAATTAACACACTTAATAACTATTACTGCATGTGGAAATATTAAGATTTTTAAGACCTAACGACCATGTCTTAATTTACAAATTATAAACTGATCATTGGTACTAAACTACCTTTCTATAAATATGTTGTAGAATAAAGCATTTTGTCGCTACTTGTATCATTATACTATTACTTCATTACATTTAACCGCTGACTAATGTAGGAGTAATGCTTTATATGTGCATGTTGTCTGTATATGATTAAACGTGCTCTGGTGCTCTGAATAACTAATACAATATATCATAAAGAGCTTCCATATACCATATTCCATATACCTGTGCAAAACTATATTTTAATAATAAGAAAAATAATCATAGGCGACCTGTCCAGGGTGCACCCCGCCTTTCGCCTGATGAAAGATGGGATAGGCTCCAGCAGACCCCATGACCCTTCACAGCAACAAGCGGTTGCAGAAGACTAATTAATGAATGAATGAATAATAACCATAATAATAAATATTAGAGTTAAACACGGTAATATTACAAACTAACACCATATTTCTTGATTTGGCTTATGATTTGACCGCTTAGTTTTCTGTTAAGAGGGGCTACAAATGTGCAAATATGTGAAAGTTTATATATTTATAGTATATTTATTTCTGGAAAACAATTTCTAGGAGTGTGTGGAGCCACATTTTTAATAAATGCGTAATGTGTAGATAGAAAGTAGAAAGCATTGTGTTATAATTTAATGAGTGCTGTGATTACTGTTATAGGTGACCTACATATTATAAATGGAGTCTCCACGTTACCCTAAAACATCATTGCATTTGTATCTGTGCCAAGTGAATCAATTTTCATTTACCCAAACATTCAAACTACTGCCACTAGATGAAAACGTGATAGGTTAAAAGTCTAATACATTTAATGATGGGAATGTCCTGAAAACAGAAAACCATCTGTCACAGTGTTCATAAGTATGCCAATTCCCACAAGTGGGATTTCCAGAGCAAGAAGCTTGCGTTTATCCGCTTAGCATCCAAAAATTGTCACTTGCAAGCTGTTAATCCGGAGGGGTTTGGCCCATTCTAATCTGCAATCCTCACAAATTGGATTCACACCTCGTACGTAATTCAGAAGAGTTGAGTAGGTTGTCAGGGAGTCAGGGTGCACCTTGGAGGTGACACCTGTCTCCTTCAATTCACATGGTGTTCAAAAGCGATTACCGCAGCCGAACAGGTTCCATTGGTTCTCTATGAGGGCCGACACTAGAAGTCAAATGTAGTTTATTAACTTATCCACTTCATCAGCATCTTGTGAGTGTATTATAATATGTACATAATGATAAATAGAAATAGATAATATATATATATGTATAAAGACCAATACAGATCTGTCTATGTACCGACAAATAGCAGACCGGTGGACTGATCTTGAAAACCATGCTTTTATTTAATGAAATACTAATACCATGATTTTTGTGCAATGATTTTAAAACCATATTAATGTGAGTTTGTGAGGTAAATCAATAATAACACCGTAATTAATGTACCATGCAAAGTGTAAGGTATCTGCAATATACTACTTAATTTGCATTTGTCTTTTTTCTGGGGCATTTAACTCAGTGTCTCTAGTATCTTCCGGTGTCTGGTAGTATATAGGCTACTAGGTCTCACTGTATTAGTACAGTATGGAAAGAAGTCAGCTTTAAATCTGTCAGATGGGTGTGTCTGACTGTCCTAACAGCATTAGAGTGTATATATGTACAATAGGGAGTCTTTTACATCTTGACACTAGCCTCTTATTGTGGTGCAATAAACGGTAAAACGTGTTTTATGTTGGGATATGGTGGGAAGGTCAGCGGTGTGATTTCCTGTTCTGGGACATTTGGCACCATGACGATGAGAGAGCTGAGCACTAAATGAGATTTAAATAAAAGCCCAAGGCAGGTGAGAAGTCCAGCCACTAAAGCTTAGATCAATAGGGCGCGTGCCTACAGTCACACGTAAACAACGATCAATAGGGATTAGCTCGCCACTTCACAGCTACAAGTGCTTAACACACATTTAAAGTGTAACCAGAAGCAAACTAGAACTGTGGCTAATCACTGGGTCAAGGAGACACATTATGTGACTGATCTGGAACATTTAGTGCAAGTGTCAGCCCAGTGAACGTATGTCTGGTTCGTGGTCTCTGATATACACCATATTACATTAAAAGGGTTTAATTGTTTCTACCTGTGAGTCATCACATTTTATACGTCATATGCTGAGTTTTACATTGTATTTGTAAATGAATTTAATAAGCACAGTACGAAGGAGGAGGGTTTGTGCTGGTGCTGTTAAGTGATGAATTATTAAACGGTGGCATTTACTAAGTCAAAGGTTCAAAAGAAGCTGATTAATTCAGCTAAAAAAAAACAATTGTTTCCTGCAGAGTATAGACAGCATGATAGCAGGCTACATGAATCTCAGAAAAACCTGAGAGTGGCAAACATATGCCAGATTTTATAATTCATTCATTCATTCATTCATTCATCCTCTGTAACCACTTAGTTGGATCCACAAGTGAGAAATTCAGTATGCCTCATTCAACTCTGTCAGGCTGAGCGATAGAATTATAAGTATAATAAGAATTAATCAAGATTCATTAAGGGATTATTCAGTTTTGTTTAAATCTATTTTAAAAAAGTCCCTGTAAAAGTATCCTCCTGTGTGACCGTGTTTTATCTGGAAAGACATGAAATAAGTTTACACTTTCTCTCAGACCCTGCTGTCACAGTGTGTCTAATCTTTGCTCTTCCGGAGTGGGCCAGGCGCTCATGAGCATCAAGGATTAAGGTCTAATGCTCTTTTCTCCACTGCCCTACTCTCCCATGCATACATATAGAATTACAACCCACTCACTCTACAGCTCTTGGTTTATAATCAGTTCTCATATAGCTACAGACATATGCATAATATCTGCAGACATCAAATTACAATAATGACTTTATTTCCTTAAAACATCCATGGGTGGTGTTATTTTTTTTTTATTTTTTTTGTTTTTGTTGCAGATATTGAATTATCTGGAGATCCGTTGGGTGATGCAGAACTTGGACTATGACTAAACACACTTAATTCTTTGTTGATGCACAGAAACAATGTGGATCTTTTTTCCAGCGTACCACTATCCTTTTTATGTTGCTTTTATAATTGTACAGCATGTCAAACTACCTAGATTAGGGAGCTGTGGCGTAGTGGTTATAGGTGGGACTTACTTTATTTATAAAGTTTATTCCACCACCACACTGTACATATATCCCTATATTTTGTCAGAGTATGGTTATTCTTTTGTATATTTTTTGATATTTGTTGTTTTTGTGCTTTTTTGATAACCTTTTCCCTGTTCAAAGCCGTCACTGTCTTTCTGTACAAATATTTTTGCCAAATTCTGTGCTACTGGAACAAGGAAATTTCCCACGCGTGGGATTAAATAAAACGCCTTATGTCTTATGTCTTATCATCAACGCCTGGAAAATCATGCCAAATAATTTGACAAATTTACTTAAAAAAAAGGAGCTTTATACAACAGCACCTCCTAGTTTGTAATTCAAGATCCAAGGAGTTTATACGTCTCCCTGTGAAATGAAATTCCTCTTTTGCCCACAAATGCCACAACAATATAACATCTTAAATTAGAATATAAAAACATACATATAATATAAAATATAAAAGAAGCAGTGCAAAAAGTATTCATGTGCAGTTCAGCTTATGTTGAAATTATTTGTGGTGTTGTGTTGAGCTTGATGAACTGGCTGCTGAGACTTGTTACCTAATAATCATTATGTATATCTTGCTTCAATCATTATGTATATCTTGCTCATTAACCTGTATATATGGTCTCACCTGTACATAGGTTCTGATCTGTAAATATTGTCTATATGCTGTAAAAACAACCTGTACCATACTTATATACCATAATATTTATGCCACGTGCACTTACTGCCTATTGCACTTCTGGTTAGATGCTAAACTGCATTTCGTTGCCCTGTACATGTACATGTGTAATGGCAATAAAGTTGAATCTATCTATCTTTCGTCAGCTGAACCCTGATGTAATGTCACAGTTTCGCCAGCAGATGTCAGTGAAGAAGCACCACTGTTCATTCCTCAAGCTCCACCTGTAGCACAAACGTTACCTATTTATTACACAACTCTGCCCGTGTCCGCGTGTGTATGTTCTTGTTTCTATTAGATTGTTATTAAGTTGTAAAACCTCAAAAAGACCCTTTTTAAGGTATGGGTTACTTGAGATGTTAGAGCTGGGGAATTTACCCAGTATATTGCCTAATAACTTTGTCTTGATACATGCGCATTATGCCAGCCAGTGTAATACAACGAGTGTGCTCTCAGATGCTGATTTATGCCTCCGTGCTCTTATTTATTCTTATTATTTGACTTCATTTGACTCCAGTAACTTTGCTCTCTCACGCGGAACTTAAATAAGTGAAGAAAAAAAAGAAAAATCTCAACCTGTACACATAAAATAGAGGACAAGGGCAGATATATACAACGATCCAGGCTTTTGTACAGTGAGTATATACAGTAGTGCAGAGTTATTGTTTAGTGTTAATGTGAGTGGTGCTCGGAGTTCATCAAAGCGACAGCCCGGTCATTCCAGTATCATGTCCTCGTGTTTATATCATATGCTGCTTGTATAATTTTATCTGGATGCAATTAATCTACTTTTTTCTGCTGCTTTCTCCTCTCCAGTTTTCATCAGGCTGGGCTCAAGCACATGGCTCAAGGAGATTTTCCTCGCCACCATCGCCTTAGCTCTTGGGAGGGGAGGCTCTAGGTCCGGTGCGGCAACTTGAGTCAGTTTAGCTCATTACTGACGCTATGCAAGTAAAGTTTAATTGAACTGTGTCATTTTACTAGTTTTAAAGGTGTTTTAATGGTGACCTAATGGGGAATTACACATGTCTCTCCTGCCCACAGCTGTGGGTGGTGCAGAATGTCCTTGATATATGCATTTTTGAGAAAAACTTCACATCTCAGGTTCCCATTGCACATGAACAGAGCTTAACGTAGCTTCACTTCGCTTTACATAGTGTTACTTCCAAAGACACCAATGACACCCTGAGCAAATGTGCTCTATGTCTATATTAAAGTGACTAAGCAGCAGAGACCTTACTGCAGTGATGTTGAAGCTGAGTGTTTTGAACAGACCTGCAGCGCCTCCCAGTGGCCACAACCTGGAACACATTATCATCAATATTGGACATTATTGTATTATTGTTAACACATTAAAACAAAAATGAAGTGTGGAAAAGCACCAGTGGTGGTATTTTAGTTTTTAAAGAAAAATAGTTTGCAAAAACTGGGAAGGCAAACTGAACACAATACAAACCAAATACACTCATGATTTATGTTTAGCTGGCAGCAATTTAAGTAACAGAACCATTACATATGCCAAGTTTTTGAAGTTTATTTGAAAATATATCATGTAAAATATTCTGTGGTATTACTCCCGGTGTAACACTTAAAAAGGCAGGAAATCTGAGGCAGCAATTGAACCGGCAACACAATGAAACCCAGTTCTACCCGTGACACCTGCTAAACTGCAGGAGCATTGTAAAGTGCTGTGATCTGACACCGCGAAGTTTGTTTGCTAACTGTTTGTCATTGTTCATCGCGTGTGTTTGTCGCACATGCGTGGCTACACTGCAAACATTAACATATCCATATCCACACTTACACTTGTTAGAATTAAACAAAGGAAAGAATATGATCATAATTTTAAAATGAATGACACCAGAGCGTTTTTTTTTCTTACCACAGTAATGAAATATGCAAAAAGCCCTATCCATAGATAAGATATTCAAACCACAATTTCTAATGTCAGCAATAAGCCCTAAAACTTTACATAGATCTAAATGTGTTATTTTCTTTTTATTATTCAAAGCTCTGCAAGTTTACACATTATATTTGGTCAGTTTCAGTGTCTGATTAGTACAGTTGCAGTCGACTTTCTCAGGCGAGAGTAAAGAAGATATGGCAGCGTGTAAATAGCCTGAGAGGCCATTATCAGGGTAAAAACAACAAAAAAAAAGTTTCACTGTAGTCATTGGACATTTTGGTAAAGAGCTCTGAGCGTCTACCATGTGGATTTAGGTAGCAGGCCAGTCAGCAACATGTTCTCATCCCCAGTGGAAACATGCCTTTGGTTTTTAGACAGCTTTGGTCTCCCAGTAACAGTGTGTTCCTCACTGATATGGTTGTATTTCGGCTCCTTTTCCCTTGCAGTTTAAATAATAGATGATTCCCGAGTTCTGTCACCGCCGTCTTCGGGGCTTTCTTTGTTGCGCAGTGTGTACAAATCTCTGAAAGTCTGGAAGACTTCGTGGTTCCTTGCCTTGTTTAATGTTGCAGTAGGTAAGTCCTTCGCTGGAGTGCACAGGTGTTTCAATCTCTGTGTGGTGGAAGAGAAAGAGTTTAATGTTAATAGCGGCGGTAAAATGGCAAATGTGCTGAACTGTGATGTTGTCCCATAAATTAAAATTCTTTGCTGTTTTTTATTTTTATTTTTTTTATTAAATGTAAAGCATTGGGAATTCATTCCTTATCATCACCACTAATGTCTTTTAAGACAGTCGTTTCTCCAGTTTATACAGAGTCACTGTAGCTGGGGCTCGTCATGGCACCCATCTTCAGAAGGAAAAAATGACAGCACAGGTGAATAAATGTTAAAAACCAAAACGAGACCCTGCGACTGTACCTGTGTCAGCGTTCCCGGAGTGACGCTCACGGCGTACAGCATCCACAGAGGAACCATGAGCGTTGACGAGAGAGTAAAGAATCCTCCGATGGCGTAGCCCCACCAGGGGTATTCGTAAGTGTTGTTGAATTTGAGAGGCGTATATTTGACCAGGGAGAAGAGAAATGTGCACTTTGAGAAAAAAACAAGAGATGCAAAGAGATTAGATGACATAAACTCATAATGACAAGATTAAAGTTAAAGTCTAATTCACTAGAAGTCCCTGTGATATTATTTCATTTAACAAATTATATTCATTTGTAATCAGACACCCGTATATAGCCCCATGAATCATCAGTGTTTGCTGTCATTGTCTTGTTATTGTCTTTTGGCTTTGTTATACAGTTTAGTTTCCTGCTATTTCCTGTTTTATTTTGTAATTGGTTGTCTCTTTGCATTTACAGTAGTTTTGCTTCCTTTCTTTTCCTGCCTTTGTGATTACAGGGATGTTTCTCCACCCTTCTTTAGTTTCAGCTGTCCCTTATTAATTTCACCATAGGCCCTACACGGCTCCAATTGTTCATATCTTTTTTTGTTTCACGTTTAAAACTTTGACATGGTTGGTTTACAGCTTTCTCTTTAATGTATGAGGTAGAAATTGGTTTAAAAAACTTCAAACTTCCAAATATGAAAAAAAAGCACTTAAAAACCCACTCAAGTCACGTTATTGTAAGTGGATTCTTCTCGATGAAATGCTTGAAAAGATTCATCTCAGCATCTTAAAACACATCTAAACACATTCTCTGCCAAACGATCATATAATTAAATATTTTCTACATGAGAAACACGCCAAGGATGGATAAGCTGAAAAACGCCGAGCAGCCTTCAGTTTCAATGTAGCACGCCCCATTAAAGGAACTGGTGTCCATCTGGTTGAGACGTTACGTTCAGACGGACAGAAGACTTTGGCAGCTGTCAGACACACTCGCACGTTAGGATAACAGCGTTAGCAGGTGGCCACATGTACATTTCTAATACTTACAGTGCATATAGCCGGCGTGACGTACTGCCAACAATATTTCATGAAGGGCCACGGCCGATATCCAATCATGTCAGTTATGTTGTCATACAGACGATCTGCACCTGAAGAAAATAAGCAGTGCTGGTTACTTACTAGTATTCAGGACAGTAGTAGTAGAGTTTATTTAAAGAATAAAAAAAACAAAAAAAACAATAGCAGATTGTACCACCGGTTCCTTACCATAGACCCATCCAACACAGACAGACTGAAGAATAGCAAAAAGTAGGAGTGTCATCCCGCTGCAGGCATAATAGTCAAACAGCTGGAAAATATAAAGGCCTCCCTGCAAAAACAGGGAAACATAAATTAATCACGGGAAGTTACAGTGTCTTATTCTAAGAGGCACATAAAAGGTGGAGGTACTATATTTTGGAGAGTTGTTTCACCTTAAAGGGGAATTCCCACAACCTGGACCTTATTTCTTGCATAAAATACGATCGTTTACTCATTTACGTTGATCTAAATATCGTCTGAATGAATCCAAATGACTCCAAAGTTATATGGGTGAGCAAACGATCGTATGTTATGGCAGAAATAAGGTCCAGGTTGTAAAAAATGGTAATTCAACTTTAAACTGCTTTGAGGTTTTTTTTTATACACAGCACATTTAGATGTATTAACATATCACTTTTATCTGTGTGAACTGAACTTTGAACTATTTCTTGCTCAGCGTGAATTTGCACGGCACTGACTGTAGATGACTATCTCAAAGCTCTCACCTCTGTCACCATCAGAAGGCCAACAAGGAAGCTTCCAACACAGATGGCGAGAAGAACGAGTTTACGACGGCAGCTGTTTTGAAAGATGGAAGGATACATGTCGCCGATGTTTGTGACCAGCGCCTCTTGATATACAAACTGTTGGGATGAGATTTTTGTTGTGTCATTGCAAAGAAATTGTGTCACAGTATCAGAATCTAAATGCTCTAATCTTACCTACCTCGCTATCTAATCCCAAGAAGATGATCATGACAAAGAAGAATATCGCCCAGAGCTGAGGAAGTGGCATTAAAGCCACAGCACGAGGATAAGCAATAAACGCCAGGCCCGGGCCTGCAAAGGAGAAATGGTCATGTCGTTAAGCAACAGTTTAATTCTGGGTTTTTGTTGATCCTGCATCCTTATATTTCCATACCTGATTCGGCCACCATCGCTATATCCAGCCCTTGCTCATTTGCCATGAAACCAAGCACAGAGAAGATGGCGAAGCCAGCTATAAAGCTGGTCAGACTATTTAACAGGCACAGGTAGACACAGTCTCTGCGGGCGAAATAATCAAACGTAATACAACATGTAAACTTTTTGCAGTTTGAACATGTCTGAATTGATTTAATTGCTGGTAAAGACATTAAAGTAGAGACCTGTAGCAGTTGTTGGTGTACTTGTTGTAACTTCCCAGTGAGGTCAGGACACCTGTGCAAACTCCATAGGAGTAGAAAATCTGACTGCCAGCGTCCATCCATACCTGAGGAAGTTAAAGGAGGTTCAGTTCAGGTTCGTAAAACTCTACTATTTGTTAACAGTGCTGACATATTAATGCAGTCATGAAATGCAAAATGTTCAACGATAAACTATTCACATCTTTGACTTTACCAGACATTTGTGCTTTAGAGTAAAATGTAACAACAACTATCACTATTCCACCATTAAACTTGTTACATTTGTGTTTAGCATGTGATGAACTTTGTTGATTTTGCCGCTCCCTTAACTTGCATTCAAACATTTGCAAGGTGGAATGCAAACACCATCTTCAGATCAGTGTTCCCATATATCCAATAAGGTTTGTAGTCAACAATGTGCTAACAACAATGTGTACATTCTTTGTGTTTAATGGTAATTCCCAAATGTTTCTTGCTAATGCTAACACAGTCAGTTATTCAGTGGTCCTCCACCCTGTAAACTCTTAGGCAAAGTTGGGGTCTTAGTAAACTTCAGAAAAGGTAAAGATGAGTTTACTTCATGAAGATTTAACAAAAACTACAATTAAACTTCAGCTGAAGTGCTTTTGTTGTCTGAACAACACCGTGATCTCCACTGTGATTTGCTTTATGTGTCTTACTCAACCCTGGACCACTTCACTACTACATTCTTACATTATAAGAAAATATTCCAGCCGGCACTTCCATTTCCACGAATGAATTTGTAAGAGCAGTACCTCTGGATCGGTGAGACGAGATGGGTCTGGATAGAGGTAGAACATAATCCCTTCTTTGGCCCCAGGCAACGTGAGGCCACGAACGAGCAGCACCGCCAACATCAGGTATGGAAATGTGGCAGTGAAGTACACCACCTAAAATACAACAAACAGTCAGCGTCCGTGCCACGTTTTCAGATCAAATACAGGAATTCAGACGTTTTAACGTTCGCTTTCTGCCGCACCTTTCCTGTGGTCTTCACTCCATTCCACACACAGAAGTAACACAGTACCCACGCAAGAATTAGACAAAGAGCCAGGTCCCAACGCACATTGCCAAGTTGATCAATTCCATCAGACAGGCCCAGGATTCTCCTCCTGCAACAAAATCCATTGAGTAAAATACAACTAATTACATTTTATGTTGCTTTTATTAATGAGACTTACTCCCAGAATTCTACAACTGAAGTCGTAGAATTTCCGTACAGGTCCAGAGAGTAGGTTTGATTTTGACCAGATTCAAAGCAACCATCTAGCAAAAAAAAATAAGAAATGTTTAGATGAACAAAGTAAACAGACTGAACAAGGGTTAGTTTAATAGATGGGAAATAAAGTGTTCACACCTGTGTTCCAGATGTTGCGACAGCTCGCCCAAGGAAGCTCAGAGCTGAAGGATGAAAACAGGTAGAGAAAGGCCCAGGCCAGTATGATGATGTAATACACACCGGTGTACAAAACAACCACTTGGCTCCCATAACCTAAGCCTGCAGAGAGATAGTTTCATCATACAATGTTTAAGGAAGCATGCCACTGAGACAACAATCAAAAGCAAGGGAATAATCAGTATTAGAATCTTTGATCTAATCTTCAAATTGTAGTGATTCAAGATTCAAACAGTACATACAAATCCCCTGTACAAAGCAGTGAATGCATTACTCAGCACTAGGCAACATTTGGAGGTCAAATCTTGCAGTTCCAATTCAGGCTTGTGCCAAAAGCGAGTCATTTCCCATGGACGCCATGTTAAAATGCTCAGTTACAATTACAGCTGGGTCCAACCAATGGTTTCACATTCATAACATATGTAATGGGGCTGAATCTTTCTAATTCAACCATTTAAGTTTTGCATAATTTAGCATCTCCAACCGCTAACTGAGTGGCTCACATGGCTACCCACTGCTCCAAATGTGCTCACTTGGGTGGTTTAAATGCAGACAACGCATTTCTTATATGTGTAAATAATTTTGTCGGAGCTGCACAGGAGGAAGCCCTGAATGTACACAGTACTAATGGATGGGTGAAGTGCAGAAATTAATTTCCCCATGTGGGATTAATACAGTGTAAAAAAAAAAAAAAAAAATGATTTGGTCTGATATGAATTAAAACACCAGGTTGTTATCCTCTCACTTTGCTAGCCAAAGCTTCACCTACTTGCCTCGGCTCCTTTTGCGTACCAACTTGGTAGAGTTATGTTAATACTTTCGGACTTAGTAAATGTACGGTGTTATGGTACTTTGATTTAGTAACATTACAAAATACAGTAAAATGTTAAAAGAAAGTAACCATGGCTGCCAGCCTTTCTGATTTGTGACCACTTGCAGAAAGACTTATATGACTGCCTTATTTGGTTACTTACATCAATTTAAGCTACCCATCACAGGTGGCCCTATTTAAATATCACACAAAAATATTTAGTATACATTCCTATTTTATAGCAGAAAGAAAAAAAATCCAAGGTAGGAACTTAACTTCAAAAAGAGGGCAGATTTTTCTCCAACATGTGATTCCACCTTGACTGGTGTACTGGCCCAAGGATGTCTCCATGAAGAAGAGTGGGATGCCACAGGTGAATAGAAACAAAACATAAGGAATGAAGAAAACCCCTAGGAAAAAAAATAAATACATAATTACTTGTAAGAATTACTTTAAAGAAAACACAGATATAAGTTTTTAAAACTTTTACATTCTTTTACTGTTCACTTTGAGTTAAAGGTCTTTCTCTATTTGACTGGAAAAAGAATGTAGTCCTCCAAGCTAACAATTAACTCATCTTGTTCCCTGACAAAGCTACAAATAAAGGATTTACCTCCTCCATTCTTGTAGCAAAGGTACGGAAACCTCCAGACATTTCCCAGGCCAACAATGTGTCCAGCCACAGCCAGGATGAACTCAATCTTGCTGGACCACTGCTCTCTCTCCTGAGTTTTAGGTTGAATGTGTACTTGATTGCTCCCATGATGTATGATATTTAGTTTTACCAGGGAGTTTCGTTCTTGGTCCATTTCAACCCTAGAAAAGATTTCTGTCAGTGAATAATACATTAAACAACACATCATTAAGCCGTGTTAAACACTCTCGACTCAGTATCGCCAGACAGAGATTGGAACAGGTATCACTCGAGAGGGATCATTCCTCTTCAAAATCATATTTTGAAAAAATGATCAAACTGCTCTGCACATGTCTTTTGAAGTTAGATATACTGAGCAGTGACCTCAGTGTAAAAATTTGCTAGTATACACAGATGGACATCCTGATGTTAAGCAAGTATTTGCCATACTTTTTCATACAGTGAAACAGTGAACAGCAAACACACAAAAATGTGCAACACAAGGTACATATTTCACAAGTTGGGAGTAAATGTTTGTTATTATTATTATTTAAATTATTAAATGTATATGTAGTTGACATACAAAGGGCATATAAAGTTTTCTTGCTGTCTCAATGTCATGTGACAACCTGTTTTCCCATCAGAGATTCAGTTACTGCAAATGCAGTTATCAGTATGAAAAAAGGCAACTTGTAAATACTTGTAGGACACCAACAATGGTGAACTTAGCCCTGGTTACATGAACAGGGCTCATGGTCACAAGAGACAGGACTGAATATCACAGTGATGTTCTAATTTCAAAACTGTAACATCTGTAACAAACACTATGAAGTCAGGATGTCTGTTCTCTAACACGTGAGCTTTTGTTTTTCTAACATGCTTTTTTTTTGTTGGTATTTTTATCTAATTTTGTGACATATTTTCCTTCTTTTATTTTAAATAAATCTGTATCTATCATACGTTGTGAAGAAAAGGTTTAGCAAAGGATCATTTGTTTTACCAAAACATAAGATCTGAGGCGAGAAAATAAAATTTTCTCATTTTCTTCAACTATAAATTGTTTATTGTGGTTTTTTTTTGATGTTACATCTCACATTGTTTTGTTTATTTGATGTTCTTTCGTATGTAAAGTGTCTTTGAGTATTTTGAAAAGTGCTTTTAAATAAAATGTATTATTATTATTATTATAAATGGGAACATACCATACGGTTACACTACACATGAGAAAAAGATCTGCTTTAAATGCTACAAGCAGCTGATCCACTCCACAGTTAAAAACCTGTTCAGATATTTATAATAGATATTTATGTTATAACACAAATGAAACTTTTACTATAAAATGAGAATCAAAAAGACGCACACTTTACCTTGAGCAGCCCAAATGTATCCGTCGCTGAAACAAAATGCCAGCCTTTCTCCGGGATTAAGTGAAGTGAACTGTGTTTAGGAGGGGCCAGTGAGACTAACACAACAGGTCTTTTCTTTGAAACCAACAGAAACCAGTGAAACACACACACACACACACACACACACACACAGTTTCTATTATGGGAAGGACTTCCACTGATATGCATAATGACCCTTACCGTAACCCTAACCATTACCCCTATAACATAATCTAATTGCCATGAAGACAAAACTTTACAGGTTATAACATTTAAAAAGTGTCTGCGCCCAGACTTATGGCCAAACAGTGACAACCAATATGGGCCCCACAATCTAATTCTGCAAGAGTTTGGTCCCCACAATGTAACACACACACTCTCTCTCACACACACACACTTACACATGCACACACACACAATATTTGGCGTCTATGTCTGTTTTGTCTGTTTTTTGAGATAAAAGAGATAACACTTGGGGGGACTCAACTTTATCTTGGGGTTTCAGACAAGCAGTACATTTGTTTCTCTCCTGCTTTTCTTTGCAGTATATTTGAATCTGTTTAGTTTATTCTGTACAGTAGTTAGTAGTTTATCATGAAACACTTAAAAAAAAAAAGTTGTATAGTCAGCTGAGTCTGAATTCCAGCCAGGGTATGTTTTCCCTGTGTTCTCTCTTGTTCACATTACACAACAAAAGGAACAATGACAGCTAATCAAAGGATAGTATTTCTAATCGTCCCCGTCACATGGTGTTCTCTGAAATTTTTATTTAGCACGTGGTTGTCTTAAACTGTCTTAGACTTGGTCTTGGACTTAGACAAACTTTACTGATCCACAAAGGGAAATGACTTGGTCACAGTAGTCTAGTTGCGCATAAAAAATAAAAATAAAAACACTCCTTTATGTCCTGCAGTCTGCAGTTTGCAACAGCATACAGAGAGAGCAGAAAAAAACAAGAGTGAAGAGTATGTATAAAAGAACCACAAGTAAAAGAAAGATTAAAGAAAAGAAAATATAAGTAAAATTTAGCAACATAAAATAAAATAAAAATAGTATAAGAAAACAAAGCACAGAATTGGCACATGAACAAATGTACAAGAAACAGCGACAGAAGAATATATATTATATACATAGGAATTATAGTAAGGCGCAGTAGTGTCCATCAGCATGAATAACATGGAGTCATTACAGTTGTTGTACAGCTGGACTGAGAATGATATGAAAGGTGTGTGCGTGTCTTTGCTGTTTTTAATCAGCAGCACACTGAAATGATGAAGAATCACACACTAAATTACTCTAACACAAAAGTATTGGATTTGTGACGCTCCTGTCTGTTACAGGAAGAGAAAATCTGTTCAGTTTGTTAATTGACTGAACAGATTTTCTTTCCTGGGATCTCATATTTTGAGAAGTGATTTACTCTTTGACTAAAACTTGTCCTGTAGTAACTCTCAGTTTAATTTAGAGACCCGTTCAAAGCTTGTAAAATAACTAGCTTACTGACTAAAATGATTCTGTCAAAATAATAGTAACAAGTGTTGGTCCAACACAATGCAATTCAGCAGTCATTTTAAGAGTTATTTTAAATAAACACTCGACACCATAACCTTCACAAAGCTAAAGGCTTTTTGTTTTCACTGTACCTAAAGATTTAAGCAAGTGTGTCTATGTCCAAACAAAAGCCTGACACTGATGTCAGCTGAAGGAACCAACATGTTGCAAACTGCAATCTCAGTCCTCCTGTCTGGAGGAGAGCCAGGTGGGATGGACATGTGGACGCCTCCCACTGATCCTCCCACTTCATGAATACAGGCCTGGGTGACGCCTTCCTTCTTTTTTGTGTCCAGGCTCTGCATGTGTTGGTGCTCAACAGAGTTTACCATGTGTGTTTTGACTCATTGTACGTATCTTAACATATTTCAGTGCATTATTTTATAACATGACCAAGTTTAGAGAGAAACTTTTGGATGTTTACTTTATGGATGATTCCTTAAGCATATTTGATTTAGAATATTAATTGTATTTTATTTGCTAGTATACTGTTGCATGATTTACTTCGTCTTTTCCTTTCGTTTAGAACCATGGCTCTTGGTAGCATCAGCACTAAAGTTTGAGACGAATAAACTAAAAGAAAAGCAATCTCTGTTTCCTGGTGCTTTGTGTGGCTCCAGTTGAACTGTGATATCCACAACACAGTGATCTTCTCTAATCTTCTCCTTGAGAGACACTCAAATTCTTCCAGTCGCAAACATTCACATATTCACATACTGTACATATTCATTCATTCATCTTCTGTAACCGCTTGTCCTGTGAAGGGCCGCAGGGCGGGCGTCTGGAGCCCAGCCTATCCCAGCGTTGGACGAGAACTGTACATATTCTAGGGCTTGAACAGAAGAATGCAGTTATCGCAATTATCTGTACAAAATAACTTTATTTCTTTATTTATTTTTCTATTTATTTTTTATTGAATACAAACAGCCAAGACACTTACAGCACGAATGTTATGTGCTGTGTTGTGTGGGTGAATATTAAGTCTGGACAGAATTATACATTTGGAAATGAGCGATACGTTGACAGAAGAGAACGAAAAAGAAACATATAAATAAAAAAGAGGGGAAAGAGATAAAAAAGAAAGAACAAAACAAGAAAACATTGCTAATTTAGTATTTTGTAATGATTCAAACGTGTCATTTTATAATAATAAAAAAATTCTGTATGTCCATCTAATGTTAAGCCACTATAAGGTTATTTCTTTCACAGACTGAACAACTCATTTCCCTTCTACAAGCTTACACAATAAAATAACTTATTTGTCATTACTTAAAACAACAAGTGTGATCCAGCAGCTGACGTGTAAGGTCGGGACAACACCAAGGTCATGGGTGATGGAGTGTGGGCCACAGTCACACAGTTTAAGCCCAGGCATCTCACCTGACTTCTTTCCTAAAACAGAAACGACGAGAGAGAGAACTGTAATTATTCACATGACCACTAGAGGTCACTAGTCAACCATTAAAGTACTTGGAACTAATGACAGAAAAGCTGTTCATGTTATTTGGATTTGACTGACACTCCTCTTCTGTTCTTTTTAAGTTTATTCTAACTCTGTGTACATTTTTGCTTAATGGCTGCCTGGACCTGTTAGTTTGACTGTTAGCATGTTCATTATGTGCATAAATATAGTCAGTTATTCATTACTTTCCCACATTGCCATAGTTTCTTTGTGATGAGGAACATTTTGATAATGAAAACTTGGATTATTACAGGGAACTGTGTTGTTCTGCTGAGAGACAAATCAATATATCCTTTACTATGGTACAATAGTCTTATCTTATATTTTAAGGGGAATAGTAGCCAGACATTCCTTGTATTTCGGAAACATAAAATATGTGCAGCTTGATGAAATAAATACATAAATAAATAAATAAATTAGTACTCAGGAGATAGCTGTGTTTCTTTGAACTCCAGTAGCTCTGCACAGCGTCGCTTTGGAAGACGCTGCCAAAGATAATTCATTAACGACCCGTATAATGATTTGTCAGACATGATCATTGCAAGCTCTCGTGTCGGAGATACTCGGTCAGGCACTGGCTCTGGGGTCACATCAGGAGTTTCAAAATGGATAAATGTGAAGCAAAGACAGAAGAACAAGAATATCAAGCAACTTCAGGAGACAAATGGTGAGTAGACAAACAAACGCATTCCTTTTTATTGGCAGGGAAGTGGCTCTCACTGCAACCCTGAGAGACATTTGTCTTACATAGAGTTTGTGATTCATTTATGTCAGTTATGTAAAAGCTGTCACTTTGGTGTTTTCTAATACTTGTTAAATCTTCCAGGATCAGACAAGAAGCAGTTTTATTTCTAGAGCTATTTGAGTGCTTCACAGCAGAAACTTGGACCCGTCACAGCAGGGAAAGCACAGACCGGTTCATTAAGGATGGCTCAGTTCAGAACTGTAAGCCTGACAGTCAGTCAGAACGCACAAAAGCAAGACCTTCTCTAAGTGGTATGCCAAAGCAGATCTCACAACTGAGCATGGACATCAAACAGTGAATCTTTTACCAATAACTTACTTGGTTGTTGTTAAGAGTTGTGAATCTTCTGAACCATGGAGTAGTATGACACAGCATGAGCAAAGATCCACGTGTTCCTGAACAAGCTACTAAGCGGATCTTGAGCAAATAAAACAGGCGACGCTAAGTTTACCATGCAAGTTTAAACAAATAAAGTATAATACATTCAAAATTTTTAACCAAAGTTGTCTACCAGTGCCTGTCAAGCCTAGTCCTTTACTCTCATTCGTTTTTGTTTTGCTCACTGTGGCACAACAAGACTGGACCATAAAGGGGAATAAAGTAATTTGATACTGGCACTTTGTCAAAATGAATCACACTTAAACAGAAATAGACGTATCACCTGTTACATAAGACAAAACTGTGCAAAGAGTAACACTGACTTTCTGCCTTCTTTTACAAAAGCACTCTACCCAAAATAATGACTTTTTTCTTTCAGTACCAAAAAATGTTGAGGCGCTGCTGCTTTGCTCTGACTGCACAGCAGCATGAACAGCTGACAGCTGTGGAGCTAGTAAGGAGTTGGCCTTGTTTAGGTGGTTGTTTTCAAATTCAATTAAAAAGTCAGAGTCAGAGTTTTTCTTTATGATGCCCTACATTAGTCAGTTTCTATTTTGTTAACATCAAACCCGAAATACGCGAGAAACATGGAACCGTCATAAAAGCCACACATTTCGTACAATAGATGCAAAGGCACAGCTGGTGACCCGAGGTGATGTTTACACTCCCTCCTCCTGTGTCAGTGTCTGTCCCACAGAGACATCATCTACAGTTTCCACCACAGGAACATAACATTCAGTTATTTCAATATGCGTTGCGACACATGTGAAGCGTATTTACGAGTGGATTTCAGTCTGCAGTTCCTTATGAAGAACACTGGTTCATTAGTAGCATATTCAGTAACTGTTTCCTCCAGCAGTTGTAGCCTACAGATTATTGAGAACATTCGCTTTCAGGTGTCAAATTTATGGTCCGCAGGCCAAAAGCGGTCCATCAGAGGGTCTAATCTGGACCGCAGCATCAATTTGCAAAGTGTGAAGAAGAAAATAACTGCTATTCCTAATTTGTCCACTGTTTTAGTAAGAGAAGTGAACCAAACACAAAGCAGACCCAGGACTAAACAGCAGCCAGCCCAAATTGCACTTATTTTTTAAGACATTTCTTTTCTTACATTTTTTTAACATTTTTTAAATGTAAACATTCTCCTAATTTACTTCGTCTTTACACTAAAACAATAGGAAAAAGTCTGGAGTTGTTGTTACTTATAGGTTATTATTCTGTTATGATACTGGTCCGGCCCTCTCGGGATCAAATTGGGCTGCATGTGGCCCCCAAACTAAAATAAGTTTAACCATATGTAACATAGTCTTGTAGTTTCAAGTTATGTCTTGCATACTGCACACATTGTTTATCTCTCATATTCAGTTTAAATGCAGTTATTTCAAGACCTCTTTCAACAAAGGTGCAGAAATCTTTGCGCAACATCACTACTAAGATATAAGTGAAAATGGGGAATTAAACAAACTAGAGTGACTGAGAGGTGTTAAGGTGTTAACATGCAGAGTTATGTTTGCGTCTTGAAGAGCTAGTAGGGTTGTTGAAGTTGAATGAGGCTCGCTTGAGCACTGCCAGCACACCAGGTAGAGGCTTGTGGGTAGCAGTGGGTAACAAGGCGAGACCACAGCGTGGTCACAACAGTGGTTAATGATGCATCCGCGAGCTAAAAGCAATTCCTATATCAAACTATACAATCCTGCAGACACGTCTATGATACGTTAAAGGACACGGAGGAGTAGTTTGATGACAAGGTTACAAATGGATAACCCGACTGACAGCAACAAAGACTGTTTAGTGATAATGTACGTCATACGTGTATATCTATTGCTGGAATATTCTTATCCACAAAAGGGAGGCCATGCAGAAAAAAAAAAACTGGGAGCCACTGACTGAGTTATTATAGTCCCCTTAAGCTAATTTTCCATCTCTTTATGTTAATATTAACTTAACCAAAGATTCTATAGACCATGTTCTCTTCAATAAATAAATAATGATGACGAGAGAGGGGGAAGCACTTAGGTGTCAGGTTTGTCTGCTCTACATGAGGTGTCAAGTGGAGGTCAGAACAAACTTTAAACACGTAAACGTAAGATGTGTAAAATGTAGGCAGACAGATGTAAAGGCTGTAGATACGGTTCACTAGTTGTAAGATGGGGCCGCTCATACTGTTCGGCTTTAGGCTGCTCTTAGTCTGAGACTATGTGCCAGCACATAACGCCGTTAATCATTTAATAATGTATGTATTTTTCACCTTTGATTTTGCATGGCTCATCATCGATAACACAGTTCAGTTTCTTATGAGTGAAGCTTTTCCAGATTTAACTTTAGACTCATTCAAATAGTTGTTGCAAGAATGTAACAAATCTGGCCTTTATTTAGTGTACGCTACATTCAGGAGGATTTAGTTTGCAGGATTCACTTGTTGTTTATTTTGTTAACCTGGTGACGCAGATGAGCACTAACGGGATTATTAGAGCGAGTTGGATTCATTTAGACTAAACCGCGGTGAAATACTCAGACAGCCTGCATAGGCTCCTTTAGAGCCATGTGAGCCAGGGCAGCTAGCATGGCTAATGTGCAAAACCCCTCCCCTTTCCTGTTAGACCATGTGGCCTAGCAAAAGAGTCTCCGCCTTAAGTTGGTCATTCAGAAACATATAGCACTCCCGCCCCCTCCTCTCTCTGTCCTTTTCCACTGCCTCATTGTCACAGCACTGAAACACAGCTCTCTTAAACCTCCATTCATGGACTCACTCATGGTCAGAGCTGGGAAGAACACTTCTCCTTGTGAGACTGGGGGATCTAGACGTGTACTTTTTCCATAAGGCACCAGATAGATTCATCTGGAATGGAGGCATAACACAGAGCCAAAGACTACAGACGTGAGGCTATCTTTCACAGGTACTCCTCCCTTTCCCTTAATGTCACAGCACTCTTGTTTTTATATCAGTTTGTTGTGTAAATTATCAGTGGACTCTTAAACGGTTTCATTTCTTAGACAGGAAATGGTATCTTGCAGTTCAGATACAAGTGTGCTTTTATAGCGGCACTTACGCTTGGCGCTTGCAGTTTGTTTCTGTATAATGTAGGCCAAAGGTTACAGGCTACGCTGCACTGAGAGCAGCCACTTCCTTTGTTTGGAGTAACACCTCCGGCTGCTCTGTGATCAAGGCTACAAAAAGCAAACATATTAATTCAACTTTTAGCAAATATTTGTGCAGATTGCGTAATAATAAACTCTTTAAAACATTGTTAAAGAGGTTTATTTACAGTAGAAAACAAGAATAAAATCTGTTAATATCAGTAGTTTAGTAGGATGGTGGTGGACTAAAATAAAAAAAGCAGACGTGACAATGAATTATTCATCAAATATTTTGAAGTGTGGTCCCACAAAAATCTGCCGCAAGTTGCTGACAGACGTTATTCCAAATAGTAGTATTAGTCAAGCATGTTGAACCTGCTGCCTGGAGGGTTTTGGTTACTCAGGTAGTACAGACTCTGGTGCAGGAACATTTTACTCACCCCACCCAGTCTCCTAGGAATTACAATCCTATGAATCTGATTTGTGATAAACAAATAAAATAAAACTGTACCTGTTTGTACTGTTGTACTCTCGAAACAGGGGATTTTCTATCAAGTGACCGCCACATTTTCTACAAACAGTTCCCTGCTGGTACAATCCTATTGGCTTTTAATCTAGTAGCACATGCTGTACTTCAACATTTGATTGATTTGATTGATTGAAAATGTTCAATTTTGTTCGTCTGTGAGTCAAGTGCTGCCATTCCCGTCAACCCCAGATGCACTTTGTTGTGTTAAATGAGCTACCAGCTAAGCTAACAGCATTGTCCCTGTGCACAGCATCACAGCGGTTGGCATGGATGTCGACCGTACACAAGGCACAGCATGGCCTTTGCTCTAATTTAGACAAGAATTTGCCTGGTAATAAAAAGAACAGGAAGCAAACAATGGTGAGGAGATTTATTCAGCTGTCTACTCCCTAAAGTCTTTCCAGCTACACACATACGGTACGTTAGCAACTCCGAGATTTTTTGCAACAGCTCTTTGCTAGGAGCTGATTTGGCTCTGTGTATGTATTTTAAGGTGGTGTCCATTGATTGCAAGATAAGCTGCTCACCCAACGTCTGAACCAAGTTTTTGTTTCACTATCCCCGTCTCCTGTTGTTCCTTAGCCAGGCCTTGTCTCCATCTGAGATATTCTCCAGATACTGAATACCTACCAGGTCAAAAGTTGCTGCTTTGAGTCTATACAAATATACAGAACATGAATGAGAGCCATTGTGTGTGAACAAACTCTTCATATGTTGAAGAGGTCTTTCGCAATAGAGTGTTGTCCTCAAGGACAACGACACCATTTACAGCGCTTGGGCTGAAGTGAGAACACCAAGAAGGGGAATTTCTCTAGTAAATGGAAAGAGTTTTGTCCAGCGTGGTGAGATACTGACCTTGATAGGTGTTGTCATGTTGAAATTCCAATAATGTTTTTGAGAAGCTCACTGAATCCTGTCTATCTCTCCTGATTTCTGTGGCAAAGGTACATCACATGGACAGTTTTAACAAAGTCCAGGGTTTGGGCAAGACTTGCAAGTGTCACACCTTGGGACAATCAGTACTTTATAGTACCTTAATTTGCATATATTTGTACACACAAAAGGGGCTGCGTGACAAATCAGAATCCAACTTTCTTTTTTACACACTTGTGCATACACATTCAATATGACAGCACCACAACAACATCCTACAAGACAACTGTATGTTAGGGAGAAATTTGTGGTGATGCCGATGAAGAAGAAGAAGTACCAGAGTCCTGTATGTCTTATGCCTGAAGGAGTTTATTTAGGCTTGATCAAGGAGAACAAGAAGAACAAGGAGAACATAAGTGCATGAGTCCACCTCAATTCTAAGGGACAAACAGTAAACTCAAAGTCCTATACTAAGAGGGTGGACCGAGGCAGGGGGAGATGTGTCAATATCCCATTGGTTATTGTACATAAACATGAAGATAAGGATTCACACCAACTAGGAAATACAAATTGTCAAACAGTGACGGAGGACATTATCATCTAACTCTAAAGCTGTGTCTGTTGACAGCCAGAGAGTGAGATTGAAGACGCCATTAAGAGGGACCATGGCCTTGGCATGTTCCTCAGAGAGAAAATAGGGCAGATACCTGACCCCAGCAGGAGGGAAGCGAAATTATTCTCTAACGCTGTACATTTGAAGCAACACATTTGGTACTTTTCTGAATTCTTCCAGTGGCCCTCAAACCAAGGCTAACCTTCTCTTGCTAGTGTCCCCCATGCTCCTCCTCCCAAGCTGGCTAGACACTGGTCAGCTAGCTGCATGCCAGATCCAGCCTCTGAATCGACCAGCACCCCTGGTAGTTAAATTTGGCCTGGTTCACCTACAGCCAGTGCCACTGTTTCCCTGCTTCCAGTCAGTTATGCAGTTGACTAAGACGCAATCTGTCCAGAATGCACCTCAGCCTGTCCCTCCAGAGTCACCACTGTGGGGGAGCAGGCGAGGCATTCAGAATTTGGCTCTCTCAGCTCAGCCACTGCTCCTCACCTGCATAGGATCACGGAGGTTTTACTGTCCAGCACCTTCGCCTAGCTATAGTATGTATCATCTGATCCTGACTTGCCTAAGGCCGAAGCCTACTCCAGTACTGGAACATGCCTTTCTTGTTCTTGAGTCTGCTCCAGAGGCAGATGCCAGCAAGATTTGGCCAACGCAGGCTACACTGGTAAACCTGTATCTCCACCTTGTCCTCAGCCCATCCCTCCAAGCACCACCCACTTGCCTGGTGTCTTGTCGTTGTGTTTTTCCATGAGCTACTAGCCTGTGTTACAAGTTTACATCATCTTGTTATCTGTAGTTTCATGTTAAGATTCCTCAGTTGGCAGATTTTAGTTATTTCTGCCTCTGTCTCCTGCCTCACCTCGGCTGCAGCTTTTTCTTAGCATCATGAATAAGTACCCTTTGTAGGACTGTTATACAACTCGGTGAGTTTGACCTTAATTGATGAAGATTAAAAGACATCCAGACCAACATTGTCTTAGTTGAATGCATTACGTTTAGTCTTAATGATGGGCAGTAAGTAACATCATTTTTCTCTTTATTATTTATTTGAAATCTATACTTTGACAGCACTGTAATAGCCAGTCTCTGGTGCTGATAACTCATATGCACTGCTTAAGTTTTACACTCTTGGCCGAGCCTCTGTGTAATCACTGAAGTACTTGAGCACAGTTGTTGTCGGCGTCTTGGGATTTGAAGCCTTTTAACAGTAATGCAGTCGCACAAATATTTTCCAGTCTATTTGCTTCACTCCCACATCACATCCAAAGCAGCCACACAAAAGCAACATTGATAAAAAGAATGACCCTCATGCCAAGCCGCGCATACCCTCTGCTGACCCACTGCGACAAGACTGCTGGCATTGTGCGCGTAATGGATGTTAATATACAGAGATTAAACCATGTCAATATTCCCACTGTGATTGGGGGATTATGTTGCGGCCTGTGAATACAGAGGACATATTTTCTGTTGTTTTTCAGAAAGAAAATTGTAAAAAAAAAAGACACAAATAATTAGAATTAACAAACCTACAGAGATTCAACCAGACGAATCTCTAAAGTTTGAGCTTCCCGAAAAATAATATTAGACCTTTCACCCTAAAATAATTCATTGTCCTCTCTTTACAGTACAATGGAGAAGCCCTATGGTCCAGAGGTCAAGTTCAGGCTGGATGTGGATACAGCCAATCCTGCGCCCAGGACCATTACCAGAGGACAGTGGTCTAACAAAATAGAGTTCCTCTTGGCTGTTGCAGGACAAATCATAGGCCTCGGAAATGTGTGGCGGTTCCCTTACCTGTGCTACAAAAACGGAGGAGGTGAGTGTCGTAATGGGAACAGGGATTTTATCTCCATGCGATGATGCAACACAGGATAAACATTTAGCTCTGATTAGAAGCTGCAACGTCATTATCAAAATAATAATTATTTACAGTATGCCAGTGTATTGCCAGCCAAAACCTCAGCTCAGAAGTACTACTTTGTGACTCTCTTATCTTTTGAAGAGTAAATACAACAAGGGTAATTCAACTTTGATATAGTATCTGGTAATTAAGAGTAAAGGTCATGGGATCCTGTTTTTTTGTGTGTGTGTGTGTGCCATATACTTCAGGATGCTCACTGTGCAGTTTTGAGGAGTGTTAACGTTGTTGCGTGTGATGAAGTTTTAACAACCTGGCAGCAGTAAAACTTCTCACCCATCTGTGAAATTGTTGCACTGCAGCTGAGACAACTCAGTACACAGGAATTTACAAGAATTTACAAGACAGCTGCAAATAAATAAATGAAGAAAACATCACTACTGTTTACCACGAACAGTATACTGTTAAGACATATAGAAATTTAGAAAACAAGATAATAAAAAAAAGTTTTAAGTGTATCTGACAGCATATTAAGAATCACTAGGACAAAACTGACTAAAAGAAACACACTGATAGAAACTGACAGAAACACAAGCTCTACGACTGATGAAACTCCCCAGGCTGCCGAATTGATAAATAACAAAGTGTCAGCATCAGTATTAATATTTAGAGATTAGATGCAGAGTTAGTTTTTAGTAACCTATGAAGGTTACTAAAAAGTTGATGTTACTAAAAGTCTGAACATGTAGTTTGATGCTGAACGAAACGTTTGATCTTCCCTAGGGGTGTTCTTCATCCCGTACGTACTCTTCCTCTTCACCTGCGGCATCCCCCTGTTTCTACTGGAGACAGCACTTGGCCAGTACACCAAACAGGGAAGTATCACCTGCTGGAGGAAAATTTGTCCCTTATTTGAAGGTAATGATCTGGATTTATAGACAGTGTGAAATAAATCGTTGGATTTTCCTGTCACTAAAATTCAAATCCCACAGTTAAATTCCTGTTATTAATGTCAAACTGACATTGTGTGTGTTGTGATTTTATGGCTGGATTTTTTTTTATTAGGAAGGTTTCATTTATGATCCATTATAAAAGACAAAGCAAGACAACAGGCCTAGCTTCTCAGTCGATATCAGTACCTGAGAAAACACATCTGTAAATCAATGACATGGCTTGTGTGAATGCACGTTATATGCCCATGTGTGTGCCCGACATGGTCAAAAAATCTACGTCAGAAAATCTGTCATAGTGAGTTGCATTACCCGACATTGAGCAAGTCTGCTGCTCCATCACATTCTAAGAAACACAGTGGTCCGTGTCGAGGTCACATCTTCACATTGGTTATATATTTTCTCTGGCTTGAATCCCCGCCAAGGGACCTTTGTTGCGCGCTATACCTCCAGCTCGTCATGTCTTGTTTGCGTCTTCTCTATGAAATACAAGCAAATGAATGAGTTACAAACGTGTATGTTTATCTTGGAGATGTGTGCGTACTGTCTTTAGTAAATGTACAACAGTTGAAAATGTGTTACCTACAGTGCATTAAACTCTGCAAGTGCACTCAGCTCTTAGGCTGATGCTTCTCTGCTTATCTGGTATCTGCATTACTAAATACTGATCACCTTAAAATGACATCCTCGTGACACTTTATTACACTTTGAATTTCTTGAATCTGTCATTTAATTGCAACAGTTTCAATTTAAGTGATATTTCTTAACTAAATTGCTGAAATTCCCAATAGTATTCTGTATTTCCAAGTTTTGGGCCTGTGAATTGTTTGTGACTTGTTTGTTTGTTTGTTTGTTTCAGGGATGGGCTACGGTAGTCAGGTGGTGGTATTATACTCCAGCATCTATTACATTATCATATTGGCCTGGGCATTCCTGTATCTCTTCTCTTCGTTCAGCTCTGAACTTCCCTGGGCGAGCTGCAGAAACAGCTGGAACACAGGTAGGACTCAGTGTGAGATCAGAGGAGAGGAAGGATGGAAAAGAGCAACATTATTATGAAGCTTCATTGCAGCCACGACTCATTCAATTTGGACAAAGCTGAGGGAATGCTTCCTGTTTCTGGCTGATTACTTCACTTTGAGTGGAAGTTGCCCTTTATCTGTGTGACAGAATACTAGAAATGTTTTTTTTGTGGACTGATAAAAGGTCTAAAGCAAAACAAAACTCTTTTCAAGAAGGAACAAAGCCAAAAAGGCAAAACAAATGCTGAAATCATTGAGAGTTTAAAGGATTTGACAATGAATGTACACTTATGCACCATCATGTATTTCTCAGAAACCTGTGCAGAGTTTGACCGAAGGCCAGAGTATTTCAACATGACCATAAACGCAACATCGCCAGTGAGAGAGTTCTGGGAGTAAGTAAAAACGAAAATCCTGAACTAAAACGCCTTGTAAGTCAGGGAAGTGACTTATAACTGTGATTTGCAGGAGAAGAGTTTTAAACATCACGGGAAGTATCCATGAGTTGGGCAGTATTCGATGGGAGTTGGCCCTGTGTCTTCTCTTGTCCTGGATCATCTGTTACTTCTGTGTGTGGAAAGGAGTGAAGTCTACCGGAAAGGTAGGGTCACGTTTTAATGTTGCACAAAGTACAAGTACCACAAGTTTTAGCATCTCACAGAACAGTCTGCACCCTGAAATGTGCAGTCTTCTGTGAAGAACTACTGGCAGCTGTGGGTGTGTTTTAAGTGCAGTCCCAATGTCCTGTTAATACTTCTGCGTCAATCTGACACAGTAGCTACGGCATGAGCCCAGACCCCATGCAGACCCCAACTGCGTCACCTGATGTGCATCTCCCCAGTAATGTAACTACACGGCACGGCGACGCTAACCACAAGAGCCGTGATTGGTCCACTTGGTAGTAGCTTGTATCTGCTTTAGCATTTCTGGCTGCTTCTCCAAAAGAAGTAGAAACAAAAATGAACCCGATTGGCAAAAAATACACAGCACAGAGTAGCGTTTGGGTGGGCACACAAGTATGAATGGCTTACATGCACTGGTTACGCATGCCTTGTATGTGCAAAATTTGCAAACACAAGACAAAAGACAGACAGAGGACAGACAGTTGTGTGTGCCTACTGGCTGCTTGCTAGTGTTCAAAGATCCTCAGACTTGTTGAACAATACAAGTACAATAAGTATAAAAGAAGATGAAGATGCCAAAAAAAGTCACGCCGCAGTGAACTGCTGACTCTTTAAGCCCTCTCAGTCTGTTTTTATGGAAGTTATATTTACCACTTGCAGTGTTGCCTGATCTTCCGTTTTTTTTGTTTTTGTTTTTTCCACCCACTTGGATGGTTATTAATTTTATTTTCATCTAACAGTCTAGTAATGCACCCTGAAAGGTGTGGTGTTCTGTGAGGAACTACTGGCTCCTAGTGCAATAAATGGTAACCGTCAGTAGCATCTAATACTTGCTTCACTGCGCATTGTATGATAAAATACTGCAGCCGGGATAAAGAAAAATGGTAAGTCTCCAAAGTCTTTTGCATGTATAGCAACCAACAAATTGTTGATTTGCAGCCTCCTTCTCTACATAGTTGACTCTCTGCCGTTTAGAGGATTTGGATCGTTTCTCTGCTTTTTTTTTTTTTGGTATGCATTGCAGTGGCGCCTGACAAACCGCTCGTACTTTGCTGCAACAACCCACTGGGCTCCTCACCTGTCTTCCCTGAGGTGTCCGTGCTGTTATTGTCACGGGTCAGGCCGACCAGTTGACTTCCTGCTTAAAGCGTCATGGCACGGCAGCAAAGTCGACTAGTCAGCACGACCCCTGCTGGACACCGAATCTATGCGTGGGTGTTCTGATCTGTTTGCGCAAAGAGGAAGATGTCTGTCATTAATATGCCTTCACATGGCAACAGTGTTTGGTGCTGTACTTAGAGCTGCCTCTTACTAAATAGTAGAAAAGCTCCACGGGCCTGTGACCTGACTACATAACATCATCAAATGGCTTCTTGGTAGCTAGATGTGAGTAGTTGCCGTGGTTGGCTGCAGCAGATTGTCACTCTGTGATTTCTATGCTTCAACTGGAGTGACCAATCTGGGTGGTTAAAGTACAACGCAAATATTGATCTTATGTTTTGTTTTGTGTGTGTTTTGATCATCAGCTGTATCTGGCAAAGCTGGTTCCTTCCTCTTATCTGCCCTCGCTGTGAGTCTCTGTTTATGAGTGGGCGTGGCTAAGCTCTACATAGCTACACACACAGTTGTGTTTCCATCACTTATGAGAATTTGATTTATTTCTTGGAGACTTACCCTAACCTTAAACTAAGTATTCACTCAGACATACACCGGTCATGCATAACATTATGACCACCTTTCTAATATTGTGTAGGCCTCCCATGTGCCTCCAAAAAAGACCTTTGGTTCCTATGCTTTGAGGGGAGGTTCCTCTGTTGATCATCCCACGGATACTTGATCAGATTGGGATCTAGGGAATTTGCAGGTCAACGCCTTGTGATGTTTTTCTGAGTTGATCCTAAGGCTGTAGCCTCTCAGACATGAATACAGTGTAAGTGAAGGTTAACAGTATGCGTTCAATAAGTGTTACAGTATCTGCAAGTGAAGTTAAGCAATGTTGAAGGCACTTTCCTGCTTGGCAAAAATTAACCCTCAGCGTGTCTCTTCCACAGGTGGTCTACTTCACCGCCACGTTTCCATACTTGATGTTGGCGGTGCTGCTTGTTCGCGGACTCACGTTGCCCGGAGCCTTAGATGGCATCAAGTTTTATCTTTACCCAGATCCATACCGCCTCTCTGATCCCCAGGTACAAACTGACTTCACTATTTGTCCTCAAACTACTACTTCTTTAACCTTGACATACCCTCAAAGGGTATGTCACTACGCATTTTAGCTGTAGTGATGATGTATTAGTTTGACTTTCTTCATGTGGTCTTTGAAGCTTAAATATAAAGTAGATGAATTCCAGAGCGTTTAGTATATATTAGATGCTGTATCTAAAGATGATGGCTAAATGTAAATTTAAGGGGGAAATCACCATTCAAGACATCAAATAGATTGGTTACTTATACATGTTTTTCATGTACTTGCAGATGATTGCTTCACTGATGTCACATACTATGTTCCCAGCAGTGTAAAACATTAGCAAATGTTCTGTCTGGTCTAACAGACATCAACACCCTTCATTTGTAATTTACTGAAGATAAACCCTGTACCTGTGTTTCAGGTTTGGATGGATGCCGGCACGCAAATATTTTATTCCTATGCTATTTGCATTGGGTGTCTAACTGCGCTTGGCAGCTATAATAAGTACAACAATAACTGTTACAAGTAAGTTTGAAACGACACACACACACACACACACGCTAAACAATGTTCTTTTGGTGCCATTTAATGAGCCAGTGATTTAAAAAAGCAGAAGACAACACAAATTTAAACAAAATGATTCTTTTACACAAAATCCAATAGTTTCCTCCAGGACATTTTTTTTTTTACTGAATGCCAAAAGGCTCATCCACTTATGTTTGTCTTGTATTAGCAATAATAAAAAAAGAAAACACACATGTCTCACACAAAGGACGGCTTCGGATGCTTAACTGTGAGTTTATTTAGCCCGGGGCTACTGTCAGATGTAGCCCGAGCCAACACAACAAAACCCGTCTACACTTACAATACACGGCTCCTCCTAAACAAACTAGCCGCCCATTCATCATTTCTGTCTCAATAAAGGCGCATTCACTGGCATCAGGAACGTCAGTGCACATAGATAGATAGATAGATAGATAGATAGATGATAGATAGATAGATGGATAGATAGATAGATAGATAGATAGATAGATAGATAGATAGATAGATAGATAGATAGATAGATGGATAGATAAATACTTTCTTAATCCCGGGGGAAATTCAAGCATTGTCCAGCCAGCCACAAAGCAAACAGAACTGAACATAACGCATGAAATAATCACTCCAGCCCCAAAAAACAAGATGTAAAAGTTTTTTCTTTTGTTTTGTTTTTTCTTTTCTTTTAGGGATTGTGTATATTTGTGCCTTCTGAACAGTGGAACCAGTTTTGTTGCTGGTTTCGCCATTTTCTCTGTTCTTGGATTCATGGCATACGAACAGAATACAGACATTTCAAAAGTAGCCGAGTCAGGTGAGTAAAGGAAATTAAGAAAATGGTGCTGCGCTAACGGCAAAACATAATAAATTCACAAGAAGGATGTTTCGAGTCGACAAGCGAAAAAATGACCAGTTGTCCACCATTTTGTCTCATTTTTGTTGAAGGTCCTGGCTTGGCGTTCATCGCCTATCCTCGAGCAGTCGCCATGATGCCTGTTCCTCAGCTCTGGGCGATATTCTTTTTCATTATGATCATCCTACTGGGACTGGACAGCGAGGTAGGCTGACAGTTAACTAAAATGAATCAGAAGGTGTTTTGTTTGTTCAGCAATAGGCTTTTTGTGGATCTAGATCAAGGTCCAGGATTTTTCTTCTCTGAATATTCTCTGAACGTTTCATAATTTTCATGAACCACTCGCTAATATGACAAAAAGTCTGACTCAGGTTTCCCGGCGTATACATATCAGTCAATCTTTAGCCTCACAAAATTAAAATCAAATTAGAAAACTGCGCAGTCTCCGAGGAATCACTGTACCATGACATTTGAAATGTTTGCCACACGTTTCGTTTGACAGAGAAGGTGGGATTTGTCTTTCAGTTTGTGGGCCTGGAAGCCCTCGCGACAGCCATTTCTGACACGAACCCCGCCTTCTTCCACGTTGGCCACCGACGCAAACTTCTTCTGCTCGCTATCAGTGTTTTCAGCTTCTTCATCGGCCTTGTAATGGTTACTGAAGTAAGGTTAAACCATTTTACAAGCAACTACTATTCCTTGTAGTAATTATAATAGATACAAAAGAATGCCGTTACAGATCTGTTGTCTCCCACACAGGGTGGCCTTTACATCTTCCAGGTGTTTGACTACTATGCCTGCAGTGGGATGACTTTACTTCTCTTCGCCATACTGCAGTCTGTGTGTGTTGGATGGGTGTACGGTGAGTTAACAAACGACAGGAATGTCCACGGCTGTTACGCAGCGAACTCAGATGTTCCTCACCTCTGGGTTTCCGTCGGCTCACAGGTGCTGACCGGTTCTATGACAACATAGAGGACATGATTGGATACAGGCCGCTGCCCCTGATTAAGTACTGTTTGAAATACGTCACTCCAGTCATTTGCATGGTGAGTTTACTGGAAGCACGTCACGCTAAGAGCCAGAGGCTTCATGGCTCAAAATGTCAGCAGATGATCCAGATCAGTAAGGAAAACAGGTTTGTTTTTGTTTAATGTTATGAGTAGTATGAGTTTGGCAGCTCAGACACTGAAGTATTGTCTGAAAACTAGAGACATGATAAAAAATAAAAAGTAAAATTGCCTGGAAGCAATAAAACTGTTTATAAGAAAGTATTTAAGTCAAATAAAAGTGTTTAAATCACTTCTAAACCACTTTAACGATTATTCATTTTTTTTTCTTGTGACTATTTTCAGGCAACTTTTGTTTTTTCTTTGGTCAAATACACTCCTCTGAAGTTCAACAACACTATAGAGTATCCATGGTGGGGTTATGCTCTTGGCTGGTGGTTCACACTCTCCTCCACACTCATGGTTCCCATCTGGATGGTGCACAATCTGAGGGTCACTCCCGGTACTCTGAGACAGGTCAGCTATCTGTATATGAACTTTAATAAGTAAAATGTGTTTTCAGTCCTTAAAACTGATGCCAATGTTCTTCTTCGTCAGAGGCTCTCCGTCCTTTGTACTCCAGCTGAGGACCTACCCTTGACCAAATCAGAGATGAAAGCTCTCGAACTGCTCGACCTTCCCTCTTCTCTTGACAACATGGTGTCCAAGTGAGAAGTGCCTCAGCTCCTGATGTACTCAATACTGAGGCATATGGAAAAGCTAACCTCCAACCCGGTGGTCCTACACCTCTCAAGAATCGCTCCTCAGTCTTTTTAGTGTTTTATCCCAGAAGAACAAAGCTACTTGTCAGCCACCATCAGTGACTGGTCAGGTGTGCCAGTCTCGGTTAGTTCCACCAAAGATAGCTGAACAACATTTTAAAGGCCTGAAAAGTGTCCAGTAATTTGCACAAATGTCACAGATTTTTTTTTCTGCTTTCTTATGCTTTCAATAATCTTGTGAAGCATCTGATTTAAGTTGCAGTTGATAGTGTTGTCACTCCACTTAGCTCTGCAGAGTCTGACACTCGAGGAGACTTAGAAGTGCTACGGTGATGAGAATGCACAAAAGCTGAGGCGTTTTATTTCTTCTCCTTCTCCTCTCTGGGCGTTCAGGTTCTGCAAATGCAGCCATCGAAGGGATTTTCAGTTAGAGATTATCGAGTTAATAACATATCAAAAAAAAAAAAAAAAAAAAACTGTGACAAACTTCACATCACAGTTTCCCAGAGCCTGAGGTGACATCTTCAGATTGTTTTCTCCGACTACCAATCCACAAACAAAAATCCTGACAACAACAAAGCGTGTTTGGAGGTTTTCCTTCCCTAAATTACTTTGTATCATTCACTTTGTATAGTCTATCAACTAATGATTAATCTTTTTGTTATTTCAGAAAGTAAACCTTAAATTCTTACATTCTCTCCATGTGAGTCTGACACAGCAGCAGCAGGAATATGTGCAAAAAGATCATTATTTATTATATTATATTATCTTTAATGTGTTTGTGGAACAAAGGACAAAATATAATGAATATATGATCCACTTATCACACACAGTTAAGTTGCCTGAAATCTGATCCTATCAAAGTGTTGCATTTAAAACCGGTACCAGATCAATAGTGTTATATGTCACAAAGTTGCCTTGTGTTATTCTGAGGTGTGCGCTGTTAGAGTAGCTCGCAAAAAGCATCCGCACCATTGGATACCTCCTGATCTTCTGATTTTGTGGTACAGGACCCAGGTAGTGTAACTGTTTGAAGTGACGTATGATCGCTAAACACTTGCCAAATAAGCCATACAGCTTAAACACTTCAGTCACTTTTTTTTAGCGCTGGGAATGACAGTGTAGCAGTGGTGTAAAAGAGGTGGTCAGGCCCTGTACAGTAGGTTTGATTACAACCATGGACACTATGTGCACCTTTGCTAACTGAGCCACCAAGCTGCCCCAACACTAAAGTGTTTCTGGTCTCTACAGAGCACTGGTACTGTAAACATTGTGTGTATGGACTACTCACGTTGGCAGGAAATGATTTCCTTATTTCATGTTTGCATTTGGTTTTTGAATTAAAACGTATTATTGCAATGACTGTGCAAACCCATAGTCAGAATCACAGAGAGTATATTTTTGACAGTTACAGTACACAGATGATATAGATTATATTTTTACTGTTTTGTCAGCTTTAACCATTTTTAATTCTAGTTTTTGTACAGATGCAGGTTTTAACCGTTTTGTAGAGTTTCATATCACGGCACTGAAATTTATGCCAGTAGTCTTATGTATGACATGAAAGCTGTAATGTCAAATATGTCACAAGCAGTGATCAGTCGATGATTAAGTTTTATATACAAGTCTATTTTCAGTATACATCTGTGTTAGAAATGTGACAATCAATGTTTTAAATTGACATTTTGTAGCGTAACCCAGTGTTAATAATAAATACATCCTGAGCAGACAGTTCACTAAAGTTTTATTCACTGTAAATATTTGTGTCGCCCACAATCAGAGAATCGTTAATTTCATGGTTCAAATCTTATTAAACAAGGTCCTAATGAGACGGCTGGGTTGTTGTTGTGATTTATTATTCATGTGCTGCAGTAAATTGGCCTCTTCTCTTTTTCACGTGGAGCTGCATTTACAACATTTACATGAATGGCCAGAATGAGTCGGTACTTAACATGTGACGTCCAAACAAGACGACTGTAGTAAAACTACTGATCATTTACAGTGTCGAGTAATGATTATTGCTCTCCTGATATCATCAAATGAGCTTGTTAAAAGAATTATGATGAAAGAGCTCCAGTCACCAAAGCAGTCATACATATATTCTGCCCTTACACATTTGAGCTGAAATTATAAAGTTATAAAGTTACACATTAGCAAGAGAGATCATATTACTCCAGTTTTAGCTTCTCTTCACTGGCTCCCCTTAAAATCTAGAATATAATTTAAAATCCTCCTCCTTACATACAAGGCACTTAAAGGCCTAGCTCCATCATATCTTATAGACCTCACTGTACAATATCATCCCAACAGATCTCTTCGGTCTGAAAGTGCAGGCCTACTTATGGTTCCTAGAGTTTTAAAAAGTAGCATGGGAGGTAGAGCTTTCAGCTATCAGGCTCCTCTCCTGTGGAACCAGCTCCCAGTTTGGGTTCGGGAGGCAGACACTCTCTCTATTTTTAAGGTCAGGCTTAAGACTTTCCTTTTTGATCAAGCTTATAGTTAGAGCTGGACTAAACCATCCCTTAGTTATGCTGCTATAGGCCTAGGCTGCTGGGGGACGATGCACCAAACCTATGTCCTCCTTCTTTCTTCTCTCTCCTCTCTCCCATCCTCCACTTTCTTTTCTCTGGCACAGAGCTCTTGCCCTCTAATTTCTTATCTACTACTAGTCATGCAATTCTGTGCTATTACTATATAGAACGTTTACCGCTGTGTGTCCCTCAGGTGCAGGTGAGTCATCAACATTAATGGCTATTTTCAAGGAAAGTGCAAAATTTGTGATGACGAAGGGAGAAGATAGTCTTGCATTGTTATACATGTCACGTGGTCAAAAACCTAAAAAAGTGAAAGCCCAATCTTCAGCTTTGCTGTCTTTTCCAAGCATAAAGGTGAACTTTGTATTATTAGCGGTAAACACGATTGAGCATCTTTCTTATAAAGAGCCAGGCATTTCCCTTAAGAGTCGGTTCAGACCAAAAACTCACAGTGATGTTGGACTTCACCAGGCGGATGAGGAACGTGTTAGGAAGATATGGCGTAGATGTTGACAACTTACTTACACTGCCCCCTAGTGGCCAGAAGGGAGCGTTTAAATCAGTCTCTGATGGACAAATGTGATCTTTAGAGACAGGATTGGTGGAAATAGGTTTTAACTATGTTTTAATATGTGTATTATAAATTTACAGCATTGAAAGAAGGCATACATCGAAAAGCTGAGACTTTTCAGTTGAAGAATATGGGGGGCTAGCTTGTTTAGTTGTCTGTAGCCTATGTACAATATTCAGAGGCATAATTTTAGCTGTAACGCGTAAACGTCCATTTAACCATCGCTGTGACACTATACCGCAGATCTACATTCAAAGGCACTCTTCAAGGATGTAATAATTACACTGTAAAACCTCAGATGACGTTTCTCATTAAATGCAACTCTTGGGTTTTATTGAATGCTTTTAAGGTGCAAAAAAAAAATTAAAAAAAATAAAATAAAAAATATAGATATAAAGAAGACATGAACAAAAAGGTACCATTTGTATTTGTTTCTCGGGAAATGTGTCTTTTGAACAAATGCCAGATTAATACAATGATCACATTTTTTTTTTTTCAAAACAAGGCAATAGTCTTTTGAATACATGTAAACACGTTTATTTTATAACATAACACTTTTTTTGATAAAAAACAATCCTGCATTGTCGCTGCAGTTCAGCAGCAGCTTCATTTTCATTTTGCTTGGTTCTCAATTCACCTGGATTTTTTTATTTTCTTTCCAAGTTATCAAAACGATGAATGCAGCACTAAGAGGCCTGTAAATCTTAGTTGAAACTAATCAGTTGAAACTGGGGTAAAATTGTCGGTATGTTCTTAAATACAAGGGCTAGAAAAAAGTACTTCATGCTCATTTTCACTGTACAAAAGGTTTGAAGGTTCAGAGCCAGCAATACTTAAAAACATTTAGCGACAAGCCGTTTAAAAACCTTGTTAACATACAATATAATATATATACTGACACGCACACTTTAAGTTTTACACAAAATATTTAAGACAGCTAAGGTTTTCACTCCGAACGAATCCAATGTTTACAAAACATCTCCTGATTATCGTTCAGATCTTATCCGGACCTTTTATGAAAAGATAACAGTGTTGGTTTGACAGTTACCAAAGTGCATAATTGTCCACCACAATAACATTCACGCACTTAAAAAAAAAAGAATAAAAAAAAAAATACAAAACAGATTGAGGGTGAAATAAAGAGACACCTTTTTCAGAATTTCAGCAAAAAACAAACAAACAAAAAACACAGTATGTGTTGCAGAGCGGAAAATATTAGCTGTAATTTGTTAAAAGAAATGTGTGGTTGTGATTGGTTTGAAGCTTGACTGCAGTTTTTGCGCCCCATGTCCCACTTCAAATACAGCAGTGGGAATAGGGTGAATATGGAAGGTCTCAATAATAATTACAAGGAGTTAATGCTGCATGCACAGTATTAACTGTGAATGATTGTTTTTATTTATGTGCGTTTTATGGAGATTGTGCCATGCTCTTTCTGCAATTAGCTGATAAGATAAGAAAAAGAGAAGCAAAAAAATCACTATTCAATTAAAGTCCAGGAGGGGAAACATTTAATATGTGTATTTTTATCTTTTTCTTTTAATTTATTTGTTGTTTAGTTTTTGCAGCTGCCATCGGCTCAACACCTGACCATCCAGTCCACAGGATTCATCGGTCGTTCTGCTTAATCGGCTTCTTACAAGACAAACCTGTGTGTGCTGTTTGAATGCGTTTAATGGACAGCATACAAGGTAACAGCATGCATGTGTTCAGGAATCCATTAGCTTAGTGCGTGGCCGCTAGCCGTCCAATCTTAAGAAAACAATGCATCATCCTTAAACACAGCAAAGGGCCGAATTTGAATTGCATTCCTGGAAACATCCTCTCCACGGTTTGGGTTTTGATGGAGAGGTAGTGATTCAGCTTTAGAGGAAGCAGCCAACTGTTTTGAATTAATCTCATGTCAGCTGTTAACAGCCCAGCTACATTTTTGATTCGCGTCTTTTAGAATCTGTGGTTTGTGCTTTTTTTTATTTTTTTATTCTTGCATTTGGTGTCTCGTGCGTCATTTATGGCAACATTAAACATTCATGTCAAGAAAACAAGGAGTCCTCGACTTCCATGTTTCCTTAACTCTACGAGAAGGCAGGCTTGTGTACTGTAACTGCCTACACTTTGATTACTCATTGTGAAGAAAGGCAAAGATGTGGGCAAGACCGAAATGTAGAATCGACTGCGTTTCGTTTACAATACCGCTGATCTAACAGGACTTGTTGCACCTTTTATCCAAAGTACATATTGCACATTAAAAGAGTTTCAAGTCTGAGTCCCAAAGTGTGATGCATGCAGCTGCCCCAAAAATGTGTAATACCAAAAGCAAGTGGAGAAGTCTGAAAGCCAGCGAGCGCAGGTTTGGAATCAGAAACACGTCGTGGAGGCACATCTCAGCTCTATACAGCAGCCTTAGGACAAATAAAAACAGATTCCTCTGCGTGTTTGAAGAAATGAAACTACAGAAAGGTAGGAGCTAGAAGTGTTCATCAAACTTAACTCACACTGATTCAACTAACTTGCCGGGGAGGTACGTCCTGGCAGTTCAGCAGCCCATGTGACAGAGGAAATGCTGTTTGGCTTGCAAACGTCCCTGCTTACACTCTGCTTTGTATGCAGGAATGGTCACGCTGGATTTTGGGATAAAGAAGTTTGGATTAGAGGCTTTTATTCAACTTCATTCCTGCCTCTGCTCCTTGGACTTGGAAAGCGAACAGGAGGTGTTCTCTTCTCCCTTTTCAAATGTCACCGTTACGACACGGAGTCCTTACTCCTCCGCCGGCGTTTAATGCCCACTTCACCGTTCATGCTGCTCCTCGTGCTCTCGTCCCGCCTCCTCTTCGTCCTCCCAGTCTGTTCAAGGAGACACAGTGTTTCAGATGAAGGGCAAATGACTACAGGAGTCTGAAAGACTAATGCAAATATCACAAAAACCTGGACTCCGTTCTGTAAGAATATGCATCCTTATGAAAGTTAGCTAAATATGAATTGCAGCCAGTGAAACAACAAGATTTGTGGATGGTTTGTGGATTTGAAGATACTGTGTTGATCCTGTTTTTAGTCTCAATATATTTACTTTTCAATAGAGGTAATCAGTGAGAAAATAAAACTGAACACTAGGGGTCAGTATAACACTGAAGAAGTACACGGACGATACTGTTTGGGAAACAAAACACTTGGAAATCTATTTTCATATATATATATATATATATATATATATATATATATATATATATATATATATATATATATATATATATATATAAATCAACCAGTAATATATGTTTTGAATAACAAGTTAGTTTGAGATCATTTGAGTTGATTGGATGGACTCTCTCCAGTTGCATCAGTAAATTTATTAATCTTTGAAAATTGAGAGGTGAATGTCAGGTCAGGCCTGTAATGTAGTTTCAAGAACAGAAACAAGAACAAAACATACAAGCAAAAAAAAAAAAAAAAAGACGCAATGACAGAACACAATGAAATACATCTGTATCTGTATATCTGCATACTCTGTAAATATGAAGGAAGGCACTGAGATGGCATTTTTTATTTATTTTGTAGCTGACTTGATTTTCACTTTCCTCCATAAAACACTTTTGCTGAAATGTTGGTTTAAGTAGTGCTGTATAAATAAAGTTGTTTTGTTTTTTCAAAGAAGGGCATGTCCATAAAAGGTCATAAAACTCTGGAAAATTTGATGATTTTTTCTCTCTCTCACTCGCCCTGCGTGTGTGATAGACCGTGGTCGTGTTTTTATTAAGTTGTGGGAGCCAGTTTTTCATGGAGCACTAACACTGCGGTGCCATTGTGTCGTTGCAAGGCCCTTTTTTGAGGGATCAAACCTGTCAAGGCTCGGCTTTAAGGCACAATTTAAAATTAGGTTATGTTTAGGGTTAGAGTGAGGGTCAGACTTAGGCACTTAGTCCAGACTGTTAGGGCTGGGAAACGGGGTGGAGGGTGCATCATGTTAATGTCAATATGTCCTCACAAAGATAGAAATATGACTCTGCGTGTGTGTCGCAAATTACATTAGTTTCATTAAATTGTTTCTTCTGACTTTTTAATACTTAACTCTTTTTTTTTGAAAAGAGAAGAAAATGAGAAAAAAAAAAAGGAGAAAACACAACAACAAATCAGTCCGACTCTGAGCCTACATTAAGCCAGAAATAGTGAGATTACAGACCTTGGCGTCCCGTTCTGCAAATTTCTGGAACATGTTGGCGTAGGTCTTTTTGTCCTGTTCATGATGTTCTTTAATCTTGCGCTGGCAAATGGAAATCTGACCACGAGCCGCTCGATTCGAGGGGTTGACTTGCAGCACTTGCTGAAAATCTGCCATGGCCAGGTTGAACTCGTTGCGAAGGAACCGAGCCTCCCCGCGGCGATACAAAGCCTTCTCATTTCTCTCATCCACCTCAATTACCTTACATAAAAATTAAAACAATAAATACACACATATACATGAGTAAATTAGCAGTTCTGAGGATCATTCAGCAGCTGCAGCAGTGGATAATAGTCACATTCACAGGGGGTCACGCGGCTCACCTTGTTGCAGTTCTCCACTGCTTGGGAGAATTCTTTTAAACGCAGGAAACACAACGCCAAATTGAGGTGGGCTGTCATGACGTGGTCTTGTATCTTCTTCTGCTGCTCCATCCCGGTACCGCACTCCATTTCTAGCCAGTAAATGATGCGCTGGTACTGGATGACTGCCTGGTGGTACCGCCCGGCCTAAAAGAGGAAAGCGACAAAGGCTCAGAAAGATGTAGAGAAGAAAAAAGAAACACTTGTTCAAATGTGAAGACCAGCTTTGGGAACGTACCTTAAAATAGTTATTTCCTTTCGTCTTCACTCCAGCAGCCAGATCCAGCTTTTCATTCAAGTCCATTTCCCAGGATTCTTTAGCCTTGTTAAGACAAAAATAAAGTCACAGAACGCGAGTTAAGATTTTCATATATGTTTCAGGTATTTAGGAGAAATTATTCCAGTTTAATTTAATGAAATAAAGAGTTATGGGCTTATTCGTTAAACTATGACAAGTAGAAACTAGTGCTCACCCTTTTAAAGTCTTTGAGGGTAACTTCATATACGATATCTTTGTCTGGTCCAACTTTGTACTCTGGTTTACCTTCGCTTCCAAAGCCATACCTGGAAGTGTAATAAAAAAAATTGATTACGCTAAATAATAATAATAATAAAAACTTTATAGCACCTATTATGTCATGTGTCAACACAGACTATTTGACATTTAATTCAACCGGGCTGGAAATCGCACCTGTGACATCATTTAAAACCACAGGTGAAAACCCCGCTGCGTCTTACACCTGCCAGACTCCACACTTTCACACGCTTACTAAACAACCGTTTTCAGTTTTTAAGGGAGCATCAGCGATGAATTTCTGGACACACTGTAAATAAAGACGTAGCCGTGTTGAGATACATGTGGATTCTTGTTTTAATTTGACTCTGAGGAACACTTTGATTTGTATCCCTTTATTTTCTTCTTTCACCTGTGTTGTTGAGTACTTTCAGTATGACGGGTTACTGTCAATTTCTTGTTGTTTCGCTTCGTCTTTTTTGCGTGTGTGTGTGTGTTTGGGGGGGGTTCAAGAGGATGATGTTATTTGATTTTGGCAGAACACTGTGTGCCGTTGTCGACTTTGAATTCCTCCATGATTTTGTCTATATAATTTATGATTTAAATATTTTTAATTGAGGGACTAACACAATGCGGTTAGAGCAGTACAGTGTGCGTCATTTGTTTTTCTTATTCCTCTGTATTTCTGTGTATTTTAGTTAGTTTTGCAATGTTTTAATTAAGGGGACAATATCTTGTGGTCTGGACTGCACTGTGTTTAATTTGTGTATTTATATTATTTTTTTTTTCCACCTATTGTTTGCATGTTTTTTTGTATTTAGAAGACATAAATGTCAAACTGTATTAACATCTGCATGACCAAATGAGAGGAAAATACTATAAGCTATGAACATAGATATTGTTCCTTCATGTCTCACGGGGATAAGATGTTTGGTGCATTAATAGCACTGCATTAGCAATGCTATATCAAAGAGCATAAATCATTCAATTAGATTAATAGCCATCTGATAGGAATTAAATAAGTAGCATGAAATAAAAAGTTTCTGGGGACATAATTGTGGTTTGGCTTTGCAAGCGAGACGAAGAAGATGCAAACAACAATGGCGCAAAGTAATCGCACATGGAACATTACTCACTGTTGTGAGAGCAAACAAAGTGACGCAAATGTAACTTACTTTGGTTTTATGTAAAGTACACAGCACTCTCCTTTCTGCATCATGTCCATGGCTCGGTCCACCCCCAGGGGAATGCCTTTATCCTCAGCCTCCCCAACAACAAAGCTGACGTCCCTGGAGTCAAACACTCGGCCGCCACAGCTTCCCTCCAGATGCACTGTGGGACACATGACCATTTTTTTTATTATTATTATTATTAACCTCCGTTAAATGTACTGGATAATTGTCACATTAACCAGTAATTATCAATGAAAGGTATCACGCTGTTACCGTCGACGCACGCTCCATCGTTGGGATTGGTGTAGCCGTCCCCTTTGACCTTTATTCTTCTCATGATGCCACCGTCGTCTGTAAGTATCTCTCCTTCAAAATTAAGCAGCTCCATCTGTTGGAGTTAAACATTCAATCAGCCGCTGTTCTTCACAAAAAACTGTTGTACGGCAGAATATTGCAGCTCTGCAGAAGTTAGTGTGTGGTGTTAAAAGTAGACGTGGGAGGAAAAATAGCCAAACACAAATTAATGAAGAAGTAATGACGGGTACTCGAGATAAAATACAAACAGGTGAGCCATCTAAGATCAATGTACACCTATCAGTTATGATTCAGCTAAATATCAGGTTTACCCATTTAGTTTCCTCTTAGACAAATGAAGTATTTCTGCTTGCAGACCCTATGATAAGGATTCACAAACCAGTATGACTAGAAAGAACTTCTTAATGTCTCACACATTCAGACTTTTTCTGGCAAGTAACACTGTTAAGGCACTAATGAAAGGTGTAAAATGGAGGGGGTGAACTATGCAACTGTATGAATAAACAGTGTTTATGGGGAGTCACTGGTAAAGCAGAGCAGATGGCTAAATCCCTTTCACAATTATAATTATCATTGATTACAGAGGGCTGAGGAAACCTGAACTGAACCCTCAAGCAGACTAAGCAGGTTGGGTGACTGTAGGGGGATTAAAATAGACAAACCGGTTAATTTTATGAACTCCATCTGCTGTGACACGAGACGCGCTCTTAAATTATCAGCGTGCCCGTGTCATGCCGAATCAATGCGAGACATAAATGGAAGTGCTGACGTACCTCAAACAGCACCAAAGTGTTGGGAGGAATTTTGTTGGGATTTCCGGCAACTCCATAGGCATACTCGGGTTTACACAGGAACGTGGACACCTCCCCTCGCTGCATGGACAACACGCCGATGTCCCAGGCCTTAAGGACTTGTCCTGCGAGTTGATAAAGCGAATTGATAACAATGAGAAGAGATGTAGTGGGTTCATAAAAATCACTTTCTTGCCGAGAACTGGGTAAGAAGATTAATATCACTTTCATGTCTGTCTGTGAAAGGTTATTTCGTAATAGTTAGCTTGGCTCTGTCCAAATGTGACAAAACTTACCTACATCTCTAAAGCTCACTGATTAGCATGCATTCAATTCGTAGAAAATGTTAGCTTAAATGGCAGGGAATGTCTTGGTTTTATATGAAATGTTAATTAGTGAATTTTACAAGCTTGTATTCACTGGACAGGGCAAAGCTATTTGCAAAGATGCGCTAACAGCATTACAAGCTAACAGTATGAAAAGGTACTGCTTGTCTCCTAAGAAGTCGTTTTTAGATATGTTGTGAACGTTATGTAGATATAAAACACACTTCCATTTTCTTTTGCTAAAATGAACACAACAACCAGCAATATAAAATATTAGCCATCTAGGGCATTCGCAAGCGCTAGTTGACGTAAGGCAAAAATGTATGTTTGCATAGTTAGGTTAACCTGGCTAGACTAGTAACGTCTGGTTTTCGACAAGATAAACGGGAAACATTAGGGAAATAAATTACGTTAATCTGAAATATGCTTGAAAAATGCAAACTAATTTTGGAAAACATGTCTGGGTGCCAGATCTTGCAAGTGTGCAGTCGATTCAAAGACAGATCTTGGACAAAAATAATTTCCTTATCACTGGTCTGTCTGAAAAATGCATTTTGCAGTAATGCAGTATTCAGAGGATATGTGGCTTGTGGAAAAATGGGTTCAGTTATTAGTTTTGTTATGTATGGGGCAAAGGAACTGCTCACGTTCACTTCTCCGGTTGGGTTGAATACATTTGGAGCCTGCCACTAGTCTCTTAAGGTGCACGGTGGTAGCAAAATTCACATACCAGGTTCTCAAAAAAAGACCATATGAACCATATGAACCTCTCGTATCTTGTGTCTAAATCTTGTAAGTGGTAATATTCCTAAAGGTCAGAGTCCACGACTTGTGTTTGCCAGTATTTGCAGAAATGGCAGAGGTGGACGGAAAGATAATACATATGAAACGCAATGTGTTGCCTCATTTCTGAACTGTTTCTGTTATTTCCATCTCTTTTCACATTTTTGCTGAACATCCTACCACGTCAACAGACACCGCAGTTGTATCAGTCTCATGTTGCTCAGAAAGTATATGAACTCATTTTCTAAAATGTTGAACTTCTCCCTTAAGGGAGAAACAACACGGAAGCACCATCACATTTGACAGTAACGTATAAACACACCTACCTTTGCCTACATTGAAGCAAAAAGGTTCTTTGCGTTCTCGACTACAGTCAAATTTCTTCCCAGTAAGCAGTTTCCCAGTGTAGTGGACCGTCACTCTGTCCCCAATCATTGGCCGTTCTCCATCCAGCCCTTGACGCTTCACGACCTATATGCAGAAGGATGAGTTTCCACATGAACTAAGAAACCTTTCATGAGTTGACAAAGAAAACTAAAGACTGAGCAGCTGCAGGGTGGAACAATGCGTCCTACTTGCGCCTAAAATGTTGACATTTGAAGCAACGACCATAAATACCTTGATAACTCCTTGGTCTTTGCTGGGTGTTACATCAGTGCCCTTTGCAACAAACACTGCTGTGGCTGACTGGCCATCCATAGGCAAATCCTGATCAGTGGTCATATCTGCGTGTGGGCATCACACAGTAACGCTGCAAGAGACATGAAGACCAGAGCCTACATGTTAGAACACTGTGTATGTCCTTACGTCTTGTGTTTTCAATTTAAAATAGGCAAAGTGACATAAATGATTATATAAATCCAGTCTGTGGGGAAGGGCTAGAAAAATCACGATCTTGGATGGTAAAAATAAAAATTAAAAAAATGGCAAGATATTTATAATCCACCCAGTAAATGTGACTTGTTCCTGCACATTATCTAAGACGTGCATCTATGTGCAGGACATGTGTTCTAAATCTAAGTGCCAGACTGGAACTATACAGTTTTACTGGAAAAGCCACATTAGCATTGTTTGGGGAGCGTAACTGTACCACACCTTGTGTCACCGCTCCACGGATGAAGCAATTACATAACTGTAAATCCATGTTAAAGGCAGCAGCACGTTGATTACCTCACTCATTTTATTTTGTAACACAAGCTGTAGTCACGGAGGTACAATATGTTCAAGACTGTTACTTTACGCACCTTTGCGCTCTCTGGCATTCTATAAATGACACAGGGGTACTTTGTGGAGACTAAAATTACACCTTTGATTCAGACGTCCTCACTGTTCCTTTTCTAATGAGCATTTTTAACATTAGTCAAGTCACTTCACAAGAGCTCATACGTACTGGGAAAGCGTGGGCTCGACCACACTCACACACTGTGAACTGATAAAGCTGCAGCATCACAAACAGAGTCACATTATCTCTATGATGAGACAGGTGAAAATACTGAATCTGAGTGATACACTGCTGTAGTATCTGATCTGAATATGAATTTCGTCTGGTGGTCCAAGGATATGGTTCAAATGTCATCTTCTCTTATCAGAATCAAGTATTCAGGTTTTCTTCAAATTACTTAATTGCTCTTGTCAGAGTAAATAAACTTCGAAGGCTGGTACAAGATAAAATAATATGGTAACTTTAATTTATTTGTGCCACAGTGGAGATGTGCTCCTTGAATGAGCAGCACTGGTGTGTGAGTCCAGCTTTTCAGCACTTGGTACGTGTACAAACACAGGTTTAGCACACAAGTTCAATACCCAGCCTTTTACACGGTGGGACTGATTTACAGAAGAACTACATAAATAAAAGGCTTCAAATGACAGTTTTAAGAGTAATTAAAGAAAATTAGAAATGTGGCCAAACTGTTGATGCTTCAAGCTGTTTTTGGTCTCCACCAAAACTGTACTAGCATTTGATACTCAGCCTTCAAGGTAGATATAGACTAGTATATAATTTTAACGAGTAGCAGACATTTGAATTTTACTAGTAGATGCTAGTAGCAGTGAAACTATTATAAGCTAGCAATAATATATATATATATATATGTTTATTGATTTTACTGTCTTGTTTCATTGTTGATACCAAAATTGCAATTACTTAGATACTTATACTTTTTTTTACAGATGTCTTTCTTAACAAACTACGCCGATATTCTTAAAAATAAAATTCCGTCTATACAAAAACAGCTGCACATACTGTACATGTATGAAAACATACCCAGTTGGATATATAACCTAAATAATAGGTTTGCAGGTTTGCATTTGACACTTGATGTTAAAGAAACGTTTCTGTACCAAAAATGTTCAATATCCAGCATGACAGACAGATAAGACTTATAAACAGAAAGGCATTTCCTGCCAACATCTCACACCTCCATGTGGCGTAAAGAATTTCTGCAGCAACATTGCCAGAACAATAAAACTGTAATGACATGTTGGTGTTACAGCTGCTAAATGTTGCCTCTCTCATCACAGCAGAATCGTTTCAAGCAGCTTGTTTCTGGCCCCAAATGCACAGGGCGACCCCGGATAGAACGTGGCACAATAATGGTGACATTGTGCGAAGACAATGAAAAAAAGCTGCTTAGCTATGTTGAGCATGTTGGCAAACACTATTTGGTGATTATTATCACACACAACAGCTGAGACGTTGCTGGCGTAGCATGAGATCACAGCTGGTCTGCACCATGTCCGGGCGTTCCTACGGTTGGCATTTTTGGACAGAGTTGTGAAATAGCATCTGAAAATGAAACTTTCATGATATAACACTTGCGAGCTAAGCAGACGAACCTGTGTGGTGTTTTGTTTGTTTGTTTGTTTGTTTCTCAAAGCTTTACCACACTTTTAAAGTACTTTTACTTTTTTGGATGTGAAACTGAAGGCATCTCTTAATGCGGCAGCAGCCCATATTCTCTCTAAACATCATTTGTGAAGGAGATATCACTGCACAATTTTTAAACCCGGGCAAGAGACAAATGTAAAATAAATACTAATTCAAAGTCGTCACATCCTCAACCATAAACAAACCAAAAATGGTTCGTCTGCGATTACTTAACTACTTGGGTGACTGAAGCGTAAATGGTATTCCCATTCAAAAAAAAAAAAAAAAAAAGTGGTTTGTGTGGTCTGTGTTTGTAAGTGCCGTTGTATAAATAGAGATAAGATATTATCTTACTAGTGGCGCAGGCATACATTTTATCGTGTCATGCCTTAAATCTTAGGTACAGATGTCTCGACAGACTGTTGCTATCCTGCATTAATTTTAATTTAAGTCATGTTTACTGTAGCTTCCGCGGGGAATAGCTGATTTGAGAGACAAGGTAGGTTTTTGCAAAGCACCGATCAGACAGCATGTCTTGTCCACAGAGATGATTTGAGGCTATGAACTTTGCTCAGGGGCAGGTTGTTTTAGTAACAGAAAGGAACAGCAGCTCCGATTCCTTGCATCAGCTTTCTGGGTTTTTCCATCAGTTGCCCCGTCTGACGCTGAGGACATCCCTTAATAAAAAGATGCTCTGGGAACTGGGTTCTTAAAGAGACTGTAAGGATAAACACGAAGCAACAGCAGTCTAAGGTCTGAGTCAACATGCAACGTATCAAGTGTTATGAATATTGATTAAGAAACTGATCTGAATGACGTCACCCATGTCCCTCAACCCACAAAGACCTGAGTGAACGACATCTGGACAGTTTGTTCTGCTTCCTTAGTTCTGTGCCACTCTCAAAGATTAATGATAAATACCGGACTCTTCAACACAAGAGCAGCACACAATGTCCATGGCTCAGTAGAAACACCTCCTCCTGGGTATTTTAAATTTCATTTTAGATGTAACTTGCGCATGTGGTGTGTGAGTGCATGCGTGTGTGTGTGTGAGTGTGTGAGTGTGTCTGAACACAATGTTCCTTCTATTCATGGTTCCCCACTGCCAAAGCCTGACGGTGTTCACCAATCGGAGACCCCCTGACATACAACCAAGCTTCATTTTTTTTGGACAAAGCGTTCAATCAGTCAAATTGAGGATCATTTTAGATTTCAGCATTATTTACACTAAGACGTGATATAAATGTGGAGCAGCGCTGTTATGATTTACCAGCACAAATAATTTCACAAAAACAAGTTACTCAACCCAATTATTTCACCTTTTCTTTTTTTAGCTTTTCCAGTATGACAAATGTGCTTACACTGAACACTGAAAATGGAAACAGGGTGCAAACAGTTACGACATAGATAAGATGGCATGTAGACTACATGTACCTAAACTCAGATACCCTGCAGAGGAATGCAGGAACAGAGCACAATGAGGCAAAGAGCACATCCACGGACACACACAGTGTATCTGTACACTCTGTCTCACATCCGTACTCTGCTGCTGATTCATATGTGAACATGTGAGTACACACTGTGCATGACAAACCTATAACAACGCATTGTCTTACATGAGGGAGCCTGTTTCTTTTTTTCTTCTTTTTTTTTTTTTGTTCAGCCAGATGGCTGCATCATAAGTTGTTAAAATGATGTGGGGAAAAGCTTGTAAAGTTGCCTTTATGAACATCTGCTTGTGGAAATGCTGCTACTGTGGCAAAGATTAGTGTTTGAAGTACTTTTAATGTGATTTTTTTTTCCAGATATAAGGCAGCAATAAAAAAACCTGTCATCCTTTAATTACACAGCCTCCACTGTTTATGAACAAGAAGATATTTGTCTTCATTAAATATCTCCCTGAGGCGGTCTGATTCATCTCTGGGACGTGTCCATTTCATGAGGCCACCTCATCTAGATCTAAACGTACAGACAGGGACGTCCTTTATGTCTGAAGTTAAATCAAGGGGCTGCATGCCACAGCGTCCTGTAATGTGGGCCCACCAAAATGAATCGGCACACGGCGAACCGGAGCCAGTGTCACAGTTCTCAGAAACAGTTCAACAACCTGTAATTCACGGGGATACGCTTAAGCCTCCGGGGCATTCTGGGTGTACACTGGTGTCCTCATCCACCTCCACTGGGACCCACAGCCAAGAGCCACATTCACATACTCCCACACCTTTAAACCCAGTCCTATCATCATCATCCACTATTTTCCAGAGCTATTACCTCAAATACCCACTTCCAGCATGTATGACAAATCCAAACACCCATCCTATATAACAAGTATAAGCTTAAGCTTAGTCTTCTTTTTTTTTCTTTTTTTTAATTATTAATTGTTCATCTTCATGGTGTATAACAAGTGTCCATTTAACTCATCCAGCGAGCGTGAACAAAAAATTAAAAAAAATAAACATTATATCTCTGCTGTCTCCACAATTAAAGAATGTCAGCAGCAGAATAAGAATGACTTACAAATTAAAAGACTTACATTTATTCCTTGTGGTCCACTTAGGAGGATTTCTTCCCCGACCCGCTTTAAATTTCACTCGGTGGATGTCTTTTCTCTGTCCCCGTATGGATCCTCCTAATTCATGTCACATCCAGCGTACTAAATGTTCAGCACATGCGGTTATTTTGCGCTTTTTCTTTTTCTTTTCTTTTTTTCGTGCGTCTTTTTTTCCTCCCGTCTTTCTCCAGCTAAAGGTGCCGGTGTAGTAGCCACATGGCGCTCTGACTTCAAAATGACACTGGGGAGATAGAGAGGCAGAGGGACCCTGAGAAAAACAGAGAGAGAGAGATTAGAGAGAGAGAGAGAGAGAGAGAGGTGGAGGGAGGGGAGAGAAAAAAAAGAAAGAGAGAGTAGAGACGAGTAGAGTAGTTGTGGGAGGGCGTTTAGTGTAAAATTAAGGGCAGGTCTTGGAAAGCAGCCACAAAGTAACACAATGTTCCGGCTGTACTGTAGCCGTACCGCTGCCGCTGCTGATGAGAACACTGTGTTCCAATAGACACCCTGACCTGTAACCCGTTCCGTGCCGAGCCAGGCCGGGAACAGCCTGTACCGCAGCAGGCTGTCCTCTCCGCTCAGCTGACAACACATATCGTCAACACTGCTGCCGCTGCTGTGTAATAGCTAGTGCAGGGGACGGGGATGTGTAAGCACCGAAACACAAAAGCACACCTCACTGGCCGATAAGACGCGCCTTGAGACGGATTACTGTTTCTGTAAGGGACGGTAAAAACCCCGCCTTTTATCTTTGTTTACCGGAGTTTTTTTATACATATATGTGCCGATTTAAATACGCACAAATACGTGTTTGGCTGTTTCTCGGTACGTGTTTCCGATAGCGTCTCACCTGCTATTCTTAGTAATGGCTTGCGGTTATTTTGCTTTATGGTGATTTTTTTTTTTTTTTTTTTTTTTTTTTTTTTTTATTGAGTTTTTGTGTTTGTTTTTTATTTCCCAGAACAACCTGCGTTTGCATTACTGCGGTGAAGCATTCTGTTAAAACTTGGTAGGGTGGTTCAAGTTACCATTTATTCTTGTTTTATATTTGCAAAACCGACTTTTATGTTTATTTTATTTTATTTATTTATTTTAAACTGTGTGTTTTCCGAGCTCTTATTTTGTAAGTCAGACCTATACCCCAATGCCAGTTAATATACTATCCAGTCTAGTCACGCTAATTAAATTTCTTCCCCTTTGCCATGATTAAAGTACAAATAAATATTTAAGTAGGCCTACTTACATTGCCAGGATGTCAGGTGACCCTAGCTCGGATGGTGTTAAACACGTGAGTCTCTCAGTTTTTTGCATCATATTTTAAGAGCTCTTGATTTGCAAGTCAAATCATAAATTGCCAAGAAAGTATTAATAATAACACCCGTGTTTTGAAGAGTAAACAGTGTCAAGTAGGGCCTGCGGCTACATTTACCCCCCTATAGCCAGTGTAAGAAAACTTGTTAAGAGTTAATAGCCTATTAAAATACCAGTAAAAAGCTGAAGTACTCACTGTGACGGTGAGTACTCCCTGTTAGTGTTAAATGATAAATAGGAAATCTGGGCCAGGTGGGGAATACATGTGACCACTTCTCCTAATGCAACTCAATGCAAATTGAATAGCGCTGCTACATTGCAGTAAAACATAAACTCATTTGCCAGTTCATTAGGTATACTAGTGAAAGCAATTGGGGTCTAATATGGCAGTCCTGCACTGATGTTGAATTGTACGTTGTTGTGCTGCACTGACGTGTGTTGCCCTTATTCTGACATTTCAGTGATTTACAGGCTAAATACCATAAACACTTTCCTAGAGTTTAATTCGGTGCAGTTTAACAGCAGCACAAGGTGTATCACAACACTGCCACCTTTCTTACACTGTTCAGCATAAAGTGAACAGTCACAAAGGTGGATTTAGTGCATTGCTGTGCATCTAATGTTTTGGCAAATGAGTGGAAAACTATAGTCTATTTTAATTTAAGCATGTTTGCTTCCCCCTGACCCATGAGAGTAGCTTAAAAAATGCTGCAGCATTAAAGCACATTGAAAAAGCACTTGCTGTGAAGCACGGCCTCTATTTTAAGGAATTCATCATTTCCAAAAACCCCACACACTTAAAGTTTCTACGTTGTGGGACTAAAAAAAAGAAGTGGGCACTCATCTGTCAAAACTGTAACCCGAGCATTTGTTTCGTTACTTTGTTTATCACCTGTCGCATGTGTAAAAAGGCTCAGACCTAACACTGAAACACAAAGCATTGAAAGTGCAAGAGGTCTGGTTAAGGAGATCAGACTTCATGAGCACACGCTTTCACCTAGTCAAATGTTATTCTGGATTAGATTACAGTAATAAGGAAAATACAGTGCAGTGTAATAAATTTAACCTGAAATGTAGCGGAAATCCTCGAGAACCGCTGTTCTCTAAGCTGAAGTGCAGCTTACTGGATGCCCACAGTGACAGTGTGTCACAGAACACAGACAGTTTCATGTGAAAACTTTTACCCGTGTGCTGTGAAACCTCACAGATTAACATCAGTGTGTACGGTCAGTTTAAGCAATCATATAGATCATGTACAGGAAGAAAAGAAAAAAAGGTTACCTTATGTTGTGATCAAGCTGTCAGGGTCTGCTGCAGGTACGTGAGGTGCTCTGATATTATTTCAAAAACAGAATAAGGGAATCCAGTAAAATGAGCAGCTCATCCTAAAAGCTCTGCTCATGTGAATACAGCCTTTGCATAGCCTGTGAGGTGACTTTTGACATATGGAAACCTCAGAATCATCTCCTCCACACTGATGAACTTTTGTTTTCAATAAGCACTGTTATTGTGACATTTATGTGTTTTTTTTTATGTGCTGTACTGTGTTTAAATTATGACTGCATATAGAGTCATAGTGGTTAAAAAAAAAAAATGTATCGGAAACTCTCTGATGAACTCACATGTTAACTAAAGCCAGAATTTTACATCGAGAGGCGTGCGAGAACGGCCAACATTCCCATAACAGCCATGAAAGAGTTTTACGGCTTTACTCTTGTGCTTTTGTGCTCTGAGGGTGCTGGTACCCCGTCGGTGGACAGTGTTTGAAATATGGCACGCTTCTATTGTTCGTGTTCATCATGTTTTTTTGGCTTAAAACTGAATAAAATCGTTAAAAGGTGGCATCTGTGTCAGTAAGTTCATGCCGTCCTTTCTGGTGACAGAGAGGTCAGTCTGTACTTTACTCAAGGTGAGATGCTTGGACGCTTTATTGCAGGCCTCCCGACGGGTGAGGTTCACAGTGGGTGGTGGCGAGGACACTGTCTGACCACACTGCCGGCAGACGACAGGCAGCTTTTGAAGGGAACATGATGATCCTGTTTATTGTAAAGGTGACATAACGCAAGTGAACCTGATTCGGCAAGCCCACAGGGATGTTGTCGATAGGCCGAGTAATACTCTGAGCATCTGGTTATCGGAAGAGAGTAGGTTTCACACAGTCTTGTTTCAGAACATTGTATTCACGTCAAAAGGAAAAAAAAAAAAGGAAAAGGTGTAAAAACATACCCTCATCACCTGAATCTACTGAAAAATAAATACACAGAAATAATACATATATATCTATCTATCTATCTATCTATCTATCTATCTATCTATCTATCTATCTATCTATCTATCTATCTATCTATCTATCTATCTATCTATCTATCTAGCTTGTTGGCACATCCTCATGCTTCATAGTACATAAATGGAAGTCGAGATGAACTTAGCTGACCCGAGCTGAGCTGAAATGCATGAATAGATTTCTATAGTGACACATGGCTCGAGATGTTGTTTTTCTTCCTGGAACATAATGAACATCTTGTTTCTGTTCTGGCGAAAGCCTCAGGCTGGTGGTAAATGTAAACAGCAAAATTATCTGTTTGTGTCTCTTTCATTACAAACACATTTAATGTATTTATAAGACACACACATGCAGATGTCTCATTTATTTTTAGCACTTTAAGGCTTTTTAATGCTACTCACATTCTGGCTTAGTTTTTTATCACACACACATACACACACAAAAAAAAAAAAAAAAAAACTTGTGCACTTTGTTAGAATAAACTATTAAACAGTAAGTGTCCTTGACAACGGCTCAACACATTTACTAAATGCCGTCTGTAGAAGTAAAATCTGACAGGCAGTCGCAAGAATACGTCTGTCTGAGCGAGTGCCTTGGTGTGTAACCAGAAGCACGCGGGTGAGTTCATTCAGGGATAGAGGCTGCACAGTCATCAGGAAGTGAAACAGAACAGAATGTGCTGTACTAATCTGATTGAAAAACACTGCCCTGAGTGGATGCATGAAAAAAAAAAAAAAGAAAAGAAAAGATGTTTCATTTAAACGGCAACAAGGAAAATCCTATGGCAGCAGGAGGATGTGTGCAAAGAAAGTGAGCTCGGCTCGTCGTTCCGTCACATAAAAGGCGAACGGTGAGGTTGAAGGAGAAGTGTGACTGAAATAAAGCTGAGCGACATAATGCTCTTTGTTTGTGTTCTAGGTATCCGCGTTACGTACATGGGAGTAATCTCCTGAGTGATCCCTTTTATCCCTGAACTTTTGCTCCCTGAAGCAAGAGTCCTTTACTGCTGTGTCTGCCAAGGACCCTAAACAAACGACAGAGAAAATGCGGAGTTATAAATAACATTGTGAGGGTCAGTTTATCATTTGGATTTGATGGATGTATTTTATTGTTATAATCAGTTAGGATGGGAAGTTTAAGAATGGATATTATTCCATGTAAGCACATTAATGCTGTAGCTTTCTGAGATGGGGCTTATTTACAACTTTACAACTAATTTACTTATTATATACTTATATAGTTCATTGGTTTTCCTCTGTGTTGTGTGTAAAACCTAATTCTGCAACGATTTAATGGAGAAAAAAGATTTGTACGTGAACAAGTATCTCAGAATTAAACGCAGCTCTTGACCAATCATAGTCATCCATACATATATTTAGAAATATATTTCTGGCAAAGAATAGTTTCTTAGAAATATGTGGGTGGATCTTTAAATATGATTTGAAGTCCCGTCTAATTTAAGGTTTACATTCTAGTTGCTTGTCTGTGAATTTGTCCTCCACGTAACTATTGCCTTGTAGTCACAGCATTGGATTCCTCTCGTGCGTGATGGCCTTACAGTTAGATTAAAAACTGTGAAAGATGCCTTTTGTTTTGATGGTTTTGTGTTTTGCCTGACCTTTCTCCAGCTTATATCTATGTCCTAAAGAAGACCATGTACCCTTTTTGTATAATAAAACAGATTAAAGGAACATAACGCTTTGTTTTGGAGATGTGGAGAAGCTAAGGCCAAATAACACGGCTTTAAATTGTTTCATCGGTTGGACGACCTTTCCCAGTTTTACATCATTACTATCTTTGCTGTAGTGTTTTTTATTTAACCCGCATGTCACCGATCAGCACCTCTCTAAACCGTTTATGTGATTTACTGCAAAACAGCTGGATCGCACTGTACTTTTTAGATATGTGTACCTAATAAAATGACAGCTGAATTGATGTGTTCACAGTAAGCCCGTGACCACGTGACATGTTTCCCTATTTGGCTCAGTAACAATGGTTTATGGTCCTTTTCCACGTTCTGTCACCTTCATGAAGAACATTATGTGTCCAGACGAAAGAAAGAAATGTCAGAAGAAGGAAAAATTGTTAATTTTGTGGTTAATTATAATTACTATTATCACTGTCAACAAAGAAAGCTTAGCAAAACAGGTCTCTCCTTCCTGGGGTGACACTGAGGGCGATCAGACTATTATTAGACCGGTTTGATTAAAGACTATAATTAAGGCTATTATAGCAACATAACTGGGCAATTAAGAGATGAAAGATAATTCACTGTCGACAGCATTTGTGTGTGCAAATGTTTGCTTTCAGCATGGGACAAATAAAGACTAAATAAACCAAGAATCTTCCTTTGTCTCGTGTTTCATTTTGCGCTGCGAGGAGTGACAGTTTGTGTTTGTGACCAGGGTCGCACAAAGACTTCTTTCACACCTCTTCCCATGTTCAGCACTACTTCTCGTCTGTGTACGGGAAGTGTACATACGGCGTCCGCCCGCCCACCTGCACTCTTTCAAAGGGTCGTTTGTGGTGTTTTCTCCTGTTGAGCAATAACTTTGTCTGTTGATTTACTTGTGTCCCTATGCAATTGCTAAATGGCATGCAGCTGTTCTTCTCCGGTTTATCTATTTTAAGGTCAAACTGACTGGGTAAAGTTTGTGTTCCTCATCAGACAGCATAAAGCATAAATAATGCGATATGCGATACACAAGCATAATGCTGATTAATCTCAGTGATTCAAACTAAGAAAGATGCACTCATATGCTATTTAACTGTAATTTGGTGTAATGGAATAACAAAAAAGGATAAATATAGATTGTACTGTGTGCAGAGAAGGTGCTTAATACCTCTATGATACTCAAGTGCAACCTGAAAAAATAAGAATAATCAGTAACAGCTGCAAAACTGTATGGCCAAAATGAACAACCCTGAGTTATAGATAAGAGACACTTCTGAAAAAAGTCTCCCTATCCTTATCACCAGGCTAACGTGAGATTTGAACAAATTCCTGAGGAGAAAAGGCTATTTTTTAACTTGCTTTGTACGAAAACTCTAAACTAAAGACTGAATAATGGCAGTGTAATGGCCTTGTAATAATGAACCAGTGATGCTATGAACCAGTGAATCCATTCAAAACATTTCACCTCCCCTTCAGCCAAATATGATGCAACAGAACTAAAGTCACGTCGGTGCTAGGTACCCTCTTTGAAACATTGAATAGTTAAGTACAAGTACCTCAAAACTGCACCCACAAAGAGAAATTTAAGAAGCAAAATGTTTCTTAGAAAAAAAGAAATACAGAAATACAATGTGATGCCTCAGCATTTGCACTGTAAACATTATTTTTTCTTGTTTGATCTCTGTCTGTGTTCCTGTTGAACAAATTTGTTTTGCACGAGGGAACACGGTTTGATATATTGCAGTAATACAGGCACGTCGCCACTGACATTAGTTTGACATGGAGGAAGAGAGAACGATGAAAAGACCTTTGCCTTTCCACAAGGGGAACTTGTATTTCACAAATTATTTGAAAAAAAGATCACGCACAAGGTCGGAGGTCACACAAAGGAGACCAGATGTTGAGACAATCTTCAGTGTTGTAGCACAGACAATGTTTGAAATGAAAGGTAGCAGTGTAAGGGCAAATGTTTAGTCAAAGGTAGGGGATGACATTTGACCAAGAAACACAGTGTCTGACCGCACAGAGTACTTTAACACAGTGTGTCACTTGGCCTCATTGCACTATAGTTACTGTGGTATATTCTCATTACAAACAAGCTTTTTAATGCATGTTTTAATTACTTGTTTGGCTTATTATTATTATTATTATTATTACCTATTGTTTATATTTTTGCTGTTTTTTGTTTGTTTGATTTTTACTGTGACAGCGTATGTTTGTGTGTGTGTGTTTAAACAATTGAACAGTAGGTGGCAGTAGAAATATCTAACGTCGTTTTGCAGCCTGCCAAAAGACACGAAGAAGAAGACGAAAAGGCAAGTCGCTCCTTCTTCCGGTCTGCTACTTGTGCTAGTAAGCTAAGAGCGGCGTGAAACCTTCTGCTAACATTATTGTCGAGCGGTAGCTACAAAGAAAAGGTGAGTTGTAGTTTTCGAACATAACGATCCCCTTCGTCCCCTTCATGTTTATTTTCCACGTTACCGCGACGCGTTACGATTAATTGCCTTTTTAACCGTTTCGCGGCGGTACATGCTACAACTTGCTAGCCATTTCATTATGTGCCTGCTAACACAGCGTTAAGGTTTCGGGGTGTTGAGTAACATGGCCCCATGAATGTTTGGCAGCCAAGTGAGGGTAAGGCCATATATATATATATATATATATATATATGCAATGAACAGAGAAATGTTCATCTTGGACAAAGAAGGGGTCGAAATGAAGTCTTAACGTTGCTTATATTCTGTTGACGCTAATGCTAATTATTCAGGTTGCGTTAGCATGGAGATGTGCAGTCGAAGAATAAAAGCCCATATTAAATACTTACCAACACCTATGTAAAGCTAACGAAGTGTAATGACACATTGCGACAGTAAGTCGTTAAGATAACAATGTAAAAGCGCTCCCAGACATTTTAGACGGTACCGTCGACATTATTTTGCCTTTTTGTATTATATTTATCCTAAAATAACTCAAAATCACCAACAGCAGAATAAAACATTTGTAATATTTAACTGCCGGATTCACAAGGCTTCTTATATAAACGCAAGAGCATTTTTGTGCCTTTTCGTAGGTCTGAGTTGTGTATTGGATAATTATTTAAATTAGTCAAGTCACAAACTGCTCTTATTATTCTGAAGCATGTTGTCAACTGTCACTGGCATAAATGGGATGGACAAAATAATATCTAATTCATATCTGGTTGTTTTTCACCAACAAAAAAAAAATACATTTTCTACCCAAAAGTGTAGAGCAGGGTTGTTGCAGTTGCCTACATTATTTATTTTGCTGGCTGTACCAAATAAACTGGCAACTGAGTGTATGTTGAAGTTCCTTTTAATGCGTTGGCATTGGTTGTGTTTTGTGGCTATCAGATAAGTATTTCTTAATTTAAATGGCCCTGTTGCGGTCCAAAGAGGTTCCATGTTGCTACAGTATTAGACAAACTCTTGATATATATATATATATATATATATATATATATATATATATATATATATCGGAAATTTCAAATTGTCTAATATTAAATACCTGCCTACGTTTATTGTCCTGAGCACTTAAGTGCGTGACTAACATTGTTCTGTTGTATTTTTTTCTTTTTTCTCTTTAGTCACATCTAACTTGGACTCTTGCCAAGACGATATTCAAAATGGGAGGTATGATAACATTTCAGTTATGCCAAGTTACTGGAGCAGTTTTTTGTTTGTTTGTTTTCTTGAGTTTGTAAGGCAGTTTCTGTTTCTGTCCAAGGGGGTGAACCATACGGATGTTACATTGATGCCCAGTCTTGTTATCAGTTTAATTACTAGGTGACTGGTTAAAGAGAGACACGTACTTAAATGCAAAATATCTAAAGTATGCAGTGACACCTTTGCTCTCCCCACCCCACGGCGTTTGTTTCCTGCAACCAGTAATGATTTTTGTCAGAGTTTTCCGCAGGTCTTTGTTTTCTCTGTATCCCCAGTTTCGTCTAAGGCCCTGTCCACACTTACCAAAACGATCTTTTCCCCCCCTCCCGTTTTCGCTGCCATCGTTTCAAGAATACTTGCATCCACACCAATCCGTCTCAGCACGTCTCAAACTGCTACTTCATATTCCAGGCCTATAGGTGGCACTGTTTCAATTTTAGAAATTCACCAAAAACGGAGAGAAAGAGGCGGAGCATGCGTGTAAAGCTTGAGCGCTGTTTACAGAATGTTGTTCATGTGGTTGTCCATCAGCCTTTTTTTGCTCAGCGTAGTGGCGCAGGAGCATGATATTTTGCCTTAGTAACCCTAATAGGCCCAATATCTTCTCCAGCAGGAACACGAGCATGTAGTCTGCCGTTGATGTTGTTGTGAGACGTCTCACGGGAGGTGGAAGGCTGCTTGAGGGGTGTGGCGATGACAAAATTGGAACGCACTTATTCGTTTTCGTCGCCCACACAAAAACTCAAGAGCTACGTTTGCCTAAAAAATCTATGAAAAGTGCCCAACCCAGTTACCCAAGGCATGTGCTAATTTTCAAATTCCTTGTCTTTTCTTATGGGAGGTGTCCAAAGTAGTGTGGGAAAACCAGTATGACTAATACAAGCAACATTAATACAAACAATGCAAGGCCAAAGGGTAGTGGCACACATGAATCAATTGTAGATAAAAATTCTCTGTGACATTATTTACTTATCTACATAACAAAAAATAACAAAATTCATTGACGCCAATGAAGTTGCCGACTAGTATCCTGAAAATGTTCACAGCTGCGGTTAGATATGACCAAAACCTTCCTGCTTTGCCTTATTAAATTTGCTGATCTAACTGTGTGATATTTGTGTCATACATTTGCAGTTATCCAAATAGTTATATATATCTAATGCTCTACTTGCTCATACTGTAAAGTGAGCAAAGTGTGCCTAATTCTAAATAGTTGACTGAAATTGCCAAAGTTTTCTTTTAAATATTCAGCTTTGCAAAGAGAGAAAAATGCAATTAGAGAAAACAATCACTGAACACCAAATGAGTACAATGTCCCGTGAGGTCAATGTATATTAGTATGGTCGCAGATTTACATTTTACTTAGTAGTCCTTGCCGTCTGAAACAGAGTTTTAATCAGAAGTTCCTTCCATGTCTTCCTTTGTGTTTGTCTTTCAGATCCAGCTTTTAATCGAGACTGTCCCCTCGACTGCAAGGTTTACGTCGGGAATCTTGGAAATAATGGAAATAAGACGGAGTTGGAAAGAGCTTTTGGGTATTATGGCCCTTTAAGAAGTGTTTGGGTTGCCAGGAATCCCCCAGGTTTCGCTTTTGTAGAGTTTGAAGATCCCAGAGATGCATCTGATGCTGTGAGAGAGTTGGATGGGAGGTAAGGACCCCCTCAACACATTTTTGGCCTGCTCAGCGTTTTTGCACACTAATTTGAGGACTTTTTTTTCAGAACCATGTGTGGCTGTAGAGTGCGTGTTGAGTTATCCACCGGGGAAAAGCGCTCCAGGAGCCGTGGCCCTCCTCCATCTTGGAATAGACGCCCTCGTGATGATATGAAGCGACGGAGCCCTGCAGCCAGGCGCAGGTATGCGTTTCCTACAGGACAGTTCATCTTTACTGGTTTTCGTAGTCTCATTTGCAGTGTTGATTAAATGCACAAATGACAAGGCATATATGTATCAGCCACACACAATGTAAGCATGAATTTGCTGCAAACAGTTTTAGAACCACTAAATGTCCATACAAAACTATCTAAACTTCTACCCTCAGATCTCCGACATATTTAAGCTTTGGCAAACTCTAAATCAAATCCAAACAGGTGGTAACAATCAAATCTCTAATCTCTTGTTGACATTCATGTAATTACTGAACTCCTCAGTGCTCTGGATCCCGTTAGCAAAATAATAATTAGCATCCATACAGTGTGAGTTCATCAGTAAGTGATCTGTGATTCTGGCTGCTTTATCCTTTGACAAACTGATGGCTCTCCCTTTCCTATGTTTTCTTTAAAAAAAAAAAAATGAACAAACAAAAAGTCTGTGGCCGTATTCACAAAGGATCAAATGTTACTACTAGGGTAAAAAAAACTTTTATTTGACCAAACAAATTATACTTTAATAGGGAGGTTCTACATTCATAACATTTATAGTGGAGTTCCTTAAAACAGCTTTAATTGTTAAATATAGTTGGTAAACTAGTGTCTGATGTGGGCATTTTGGTTTGATCATTTTGTCCCGGTAAGTCAAATCACAAACATCGGAATATATTAGTTTTTCAAAAGTTCATAATGTATTGGAGCTTGAAGGCTCAGATTGAGAGCAATCCTTGACTTTGACCTGACTTTTGAGTCTGCTAGACTTCAGTCAGACTTGAGATATTGCTATAGTGCTTTGTAATTTATGTTCTTTTTAAAAAATAAACAAAAAAAAAGTCAGTTCTTTGCTGTAGGATCTTTTGTGGACACGGCCCCTGAGTCCATGTAGGTTGGACAGATAATCTTTTTTATAATTTCAAATGCATCTTTAAAAGCTTGTCATCTGAGTGAGCATCAAATGGCAGCTTTTGTGAGCACTTGACTGTTTATGAACTCTTACAAAAGTATGCTTTAAAAACACCAAGCTCTACCAGAATGATATTGCATTATGGGGACATCTTAAGAGGCACAGTTGACATCATCCATAAAACATTTTTATACGTACGTAAAAGTACTTTGTTCAGGTGTAAGTTTTGTTTTCTTTCTGAGTTTAGTTGCCATTTATTAATAAAACTGAACCCCGTTGCAGAGTCACCACCACGCTTCTCACCATCTGAGTCAGTCAACTAGTCCTCTTTCAGCATCATGTGACTGCTGACCAGCGAGCCCCAATCAGCTTGGCTGGTGTTGTCACATGACCCAGGCGCACCGCCAGTCGTCAGGTTCCACCAACCATTTGGTTCCTGAGCATGCAGTTCCCAGCATCCTCCTCTACTTCCTCCAACCTTTACCCAATCGACAGCGGTCCACTTCACATTATCAACCAATCAGCGTCTTAACTCTTTCTATTCTCCACATCTACTGTATCAACGGGAACAGCCCTTGGCTTACATCCCTCCCCATCCCCAAACCCCAAAAAAGGCAGGAAAAATCAACAACTACCCCCCTACCAGCCACCAAGCAACTTCATATCTCCAACATTTGCCTCATGTGGCAAATCCTCTCTGCAATTCGACCTCTCTCACCATCAGTCTGGCTTCCTTGCGCCATTTCTATCTTGTCCAAATCCCCCAAAATAGTAAGTTGCCTTTATCCTGCTCTTTGTAGTTTTTATGCTTAACCTAGCTTTCAGAGCTTCTTGACAGTTTTCCCTCAGCAGTTATGTAATGTAGAGCAATTTCATTGCAGAGCTGCTAAAGTCTACAAGTCAAACTTGACCGCCAGACTTTCATTTGCACAAAGTAATTTAGTTTACTGGTTGATCGGTGTAATTGCACTGCTGAGTGCATTTTCATGGCTCGACATTAAGCCATCTTGAGTGAGATCCACTCAAATAAAAGCTTTGCTTTGTTAGGTAGTTTTGACGCTGCCCTGTGGTTCAGTGTACTAATCTTAATAGCCAGCACATCTAGGTTACTAATGGTTTTAGGGTCCAGTCCATCCAGTTTTCTTCAAAGTAAAAATGACAACAACTCGTCTGTCCTGTTTCTGAAAAGTTACGCTGTAAGAAGCAGTTTTCCTTTTCTTAGAACTTCGCTTTGTGCCTCCCATGTTGTTTAAAAGCAGCATTGCAGGACACAAGTTATAGGGTATGTTTTTCCTCCTTTTCAAAAAAAGGTGTAAAGCTGACAGGTCTTAATGTCGAGCCCTGATTTTATTAATCTTCTGAGATCTGGCTCCATGACGAGCCGATGATCATTGAACTAAATTTCCTTGTAATAAGTTGGCCTTAATTCAGGTGATCCTTCTATTAACAGACAATGAAGTATGTGTAATCACAAAACCCATGTTTCCTTAGGGACCAAGAAAACAAAGTGCCAAAGGTTTCATTAGTGATAGGAAGTGTTAAATTTTCTGTCCTAACATATTTTTGTTTCTCCTTTTTTTTTTTTTTGTAACTTCACCTTACACTATAGATCACCAAGGAAGAGGAGCCTCAGCCGCAGTCGCAGCAGGTAATCTTGAAGCCAACCGACTTTATTTAAACCACACATTAGTCTGTGATAAATTACATATTTGTTTTTTGTTTTTTGTTTTTTGTTGATCCCTCGCCAGGTCTCTTTCTAGAGACAAACGCAGATACCGATCTCTCTCCAGAGACAAGAACCATAAGCGCTCAAGATCATTCTCACGGTCCAGGAGGTAAATATTATTTTAATTATACCACCCCACTGCTGTTGGTTTTTATAAATAATTTTGCTTTTATTCACCAATTGCTTTGTTTTACAGTCGTTCTCACTCCAATGAAAGGAAATGAAGATCTTGGATTGTCCATCTGCAGGATCATGCCATGGTTGCAAAAATCCACATTTTTATAGTCATGTTTTTCTTTTTAGATTTTGCTAGTTGGCTAGCTCAAGGCAGCCGAAGATTGGCCAAGTTACAAATTGTGTAATAGTCTGTTAAAAGATGGCAAATTTTTCAAATTTTACCAAAAGCTGTTTTTCTTCACATTCTAATTGGTCACTTACACTAAATGCATGTTCTGAAATTGAGTACTGGATTTTAGTTTGACATTAACATCTTGTTTTTTAACTGTTTAATTAAAGTTTGTACCACGTTTTTCCTTTTTTTTTTTTTTTTTTTTTTTAAATTCCTGGTTGACTCCAAATTTCTTTGACGAGTCCCAATAAGATGCAGTAGATGGAATGTACTTTATACCAGTGAAAGAAAGCCGACTCTCAACAAATGTTGTAAATATGGGTGCTGTTATTTGTGGGCTTATCCCTAAAACATCATCTGTAATTCTGTATTTTACCTACTGTATGTTTACTTTTGCAAGGTGTTTCTTCTACTTTGCTTGATTCTGACAAAATGTGCTGATGCAGTTCAACTGTTCAATAAATGTTTTTCCAAGGTGACATTATGTCCATGTCATTATTGCATACTGATATTATGAAAAAAAAACTCATTGGGTTCAAGTTAGCTTTTTTGTTTATAGGGAAAATTAAGCCTGATTCAATAGAGGAAGCACTGTGTGTTGCTGTTGATCGAGGCTGCAAGTGTAACCCACACAGGAAACTGTCAATGGTTGCCGTTAAACACTCCCCCATATGTGAAATGTTGAGCTGAAGCTGATGACACTGCAGAGTAGCTTAAGTTGTTGGACGACAGAGTTTCCAGATTTGGGTGGTAAGTACATGTGGCGTCGTTTCATTTATGTAAAGGAATTATATCGTTTTATCAAAATTTTTGCATACGAGTGGTAGTTGCCAGTGTAAAGGTGCCAATTACCATTTTAAATGAAAGCTTTTGTGCATCTGTATATAGGTTGTTTTAAGAGCATAATTAAAGGGAGGTTTCTTTTGATATAACTTCTGTATTCCGTTTATCTGATGTGTGGTAGATTTGAGATTTGTTAAAGACTGAATGTTTCACGCTTTAGGAGAGAAGATTAGAAGTTATGTCTGCTCCTGGTGGTAAGAAAAAACGAATGGGTTCCCGTCGAGGGGTTCCAAGCCAACGTGAAAGATCTACGGCAGAGGACTTACATGTAACAGACAGTACCTCTGCAACACAACACCAAATACCAGAAGAAGGTACAGATTCTTTAAATGTACTGTCTAAACCTGACATTTCCCCACCTGAGACCCAACATCCACCTTCACCAGAAATGGCAATGAACAGGAGAAAACTGGGTAGTCGAAGAAATAAAGGAAGGTTGAATATGAAGGGGGCAGAAACCGAGTCATACGTCGAATCTGAAGAGGAAGTTGAGAGCAAGACCAGAGGTAATAAAACCCTTGAAACTATGCAAACGTCACAGGCAATCCAACTTGAGAGGCAGGAAGAAGTGAGTCAAGGGAGCAAGCACGATATGTCTGAAACACCTTATTATTCTGAGGTTAACCCCATGACAGCAAACTGTCCACAGGATGGCAAGGAAATTTTAATTCCGCAAATTGATGCAAAAAGTTTGCAAGAAGAAAATGAGACCAAGCTGGAAAGGAGTGACAATCTTCAAAGTGATATAGAAAATGCCCATGTTGCTGGTTTCTCTGATTTAACAAGTCAAGACTTGTTGGAGGGGGGTGGAAGTATAGAGGGCATCAACTCAGAGAGTGAGTCACATGTAGAATTAGCAGTTTTAGATTCTATCACACCAGAGGTAACCACAGATAAAAGCAGCCCCGGAGAGAACATAGAAAATGAGAGCAGTGTTAAGCACGCAATGTTGTCATCACCAAAAGAGAAGCTGCAAACAAATGAGGAAGTCAGTGATGGTCCACTTTCAGAGGATGCTGAACTTAAAGAAATGCAGGATATGCATCAAATGGATTACTCCTCTGACAGTATGTTACGTGATGCCACAGAACATTCTGTTGCCTCCTCTGGAGCTGAGATCAGGGACACTGACACATCTGAGTTGAGTGTAAAAACTTATGACTTTGCAAGTGAGCAAGATGTTTTAAGTCTTGGGGGAAAGCAGGATGAGCATCCTATAAAAGAAAGATATTTGGAGACTATAGAAGAGAAAAATGAGGATTATTTTATACATGGGTCTAGCAACACAGGAAGTGTAGACATAAAACTAGGTCATATGTTTGAGAATGAAGGCCAGATAGAGGATGATATAAAACTTAATGATGGGCCAACTGCTCAACAAAACAAAGAAGGAGTCTTATCTGAATTTGAGAAAAGCAGTCTTTCTCCACAAGCCTTGACATCAGATATAAATGTTCAATTTGACTCCCAACCTCAGGACAATGCTGTGAGTGTAGATGAGCCAAGCAACACTGACTTTAGCCTCAGTGGGAACAGAAGAAAAATGGGGTCGAGCCGTAGAAATAAAGGAAGACATCGTGTTAAGGAACCTCAGGAAGAAGATTCAGATGTTCAGAACCTCACTGAAATAAACTATCCTGAGACTGACTTGGATAGTTTAATTCCCAAAACCAAAAATCTTCAAGAAGACACAGAAGAAACAGACTCTAAAGTATCTGAGAAATCAATTGAAGAAATTCTGGAAGGATTAGATACATTTGACACTGTTCATAGTGAGGAATTCAGAGCTGCTCATCTTCCAGAAGATGCTGAAGAGAAAGCACCAGAAGAAGAGGTTAAGCCAACAGACATACAAGAAGTTTGCCAAATTGATTACACAAATGAAAGTAGGATAGCTGATGCAACAGGAAATCTTGAAATCGGTACTGGAAGTTTGATGGATCAAATAGAAGTCCTTGACACTTACCAATCTGAACTTATGGTCGAAAGTGCTGATGTTTCTTCAAACAAACAGGAAGTTTCAGATTCTGATGACAAACAAGGCGAGCATCAAACTGATGAAATGAATTTAGACTCAGTAACTCAAGAAAACGAGAATTATCCTCTAAATGTTTCCAAGCAAATATGGAACAACAACACAGAAGGAGAAGACAGTGCACTTGGTCATATGCTCGAGGCTGAAGGCCAAGATGAAGATGATATGAAACGCAAAGCTGAACCAGCTGTTCTTCAGGACAAAGGAGTCCTCTCTGAATTTGAGAATAGCAGTCTTTCTGTACAAACCATGCCATCAGAAATAAGTGTTCCTCTAGACTCCCAATCTCAGGACAACGCTGTGTGTGTGGATGAGCCAAGCAACACTGACTTTAGCCTCAGTGGGAACAGAAGAAAAATGGGATCGAGCCGTAGAAATAAAGGAAGACAGCATGTTAAGGAATCTCATGAGGCAGATTCAGATGTTCAGAACCTCACTGAAATAAACTATCCTGAGACTGACCTGGATAGTTTAATTCCCAAGAACCAAAATCTTCAAGAAGACACAGAAGAAACAGACTCTAAAGTATCTGAGAAATCAATTGAAGAAACTCTGGAAGGATTAGATACATTTGACACTGGTTATAGTGAGGAATTCAGAGCTGCTCATCATCCAGAAGATGCTGAAAAGAAGGCACCCGAAGAAGAGGTTAAGCCAACAGACATACAAGAAGTTTGCCAAATTGATTACACATCTGAAAGTGGGATAGCTGATGCAACAGGAAATCTTGAAATCAGTACTGGAAGTTTGATGGATCAAATAGAAGTCCTTGACACTTACCAATCTGAACTTATGGTGGAAAGTGCTGATGTTTCTTCAAACAAACAGGAAGTTTCAGATTCTGATGACAAACAAGGCGAGCATCAAACTGATGAAATGAATTTAGACTCAGTAACTCAAGAAAACGAGGATTATCCTCTGAATGATTCCAAGCAAATATGGAACAACAACACAGAAGGAGAAGACAGTGCACTTGGTCATATGTTTGAGGCTGAAGGCCAAGATGAAGATGATATGTCTCACAAAACTGAAACAGTTGTTCTTCAAGACAAAGATGGACACTTCTCTGAATTTGAGAATGCCAGTCTTTCTGTACAAACCATACCATCAGAAATAAGTGTTCCTCTAGACTCCCAATCTCAGGACAACGCTGTGTGTGTGGATGAGCCAAGCAACACTGACTTTAGCCTCAGTGGGAACAGAAGAAAAATGGGATCGAGCCGTAGAAATAAAGGAAGACAGCATGTTAAGGAATCTCATGAGGCAGATTCAGATGTTCAGAACCTCACTGAAATAAACTATCCTGAGACTGACCTGGATAGTTTAATTCCCAAGAACCAAAATCTTCAAGAAGACACAGAAGAAACAGACTCTAAAGTATCTGAGAAATCAATTGAAGAAACTCTGGAAGGATTAGATACATTTGACACTGGTTATAGTGAGGAATTCAGAGCTGCTCATCATCCAGAAGATGCAGAAGAGAAAGCACCCGAAGAAGAGGTTAAGCCAACAGACATACAAGAAGTTTGCCAAATTGATTACACATCTGAAAGTGGGATAGCTGATGCAACAGGAAATCTTGAAATCAGTACTGGAAGTTTGATGGATCAAATAGAAGTCCTTGACACTTACCAATCTGAATTTATGGTGGAAAGTGCTGATGTTTCTTCAAACAAACAGGAAGTTTCAGATTCTGATGACAAACAAGGCGAGCATCAAACTGATGAAATGAATTTAGACTCAGTAACTCAAGAAAACGAGGATTATCCTCTGAATGATTCCAAGCAAATATGCAACAACAACACAGAAGGAGAAGACAGTGCACTTGGTCATATGCTCGAGGCTAAAGGCCAAGATGAAGATGATATGAAACACAAAGCTGAACCAGCTGTTCTTCAGGACAAAGGAGTCCTCTCTGAATTTGAGAAGAGTAGTCTTTCTGTACAAACCATGCCATCAGAAATAAGTGTTCCTCCAGACTCCCAACCTCAGGACAATGCTGTGAGTGTGGATGAGCCAAGCAACACTGACTTTAGCCTCAGTGGGAACAGAAGAAAAATGGGGTCAAGCCGTAGAAATAAAGGAAGACAGCGTGTTAAGGAATCTCAGGAAGAAGATTCAGATGTTCAGAACCTCACTGAAATAAACTATCCTGAGACTGACTTGGATAGTTTAATTCCCAAAACCAAAAATCTTCAAGAAGACACAGAAGAAACAGACTCTAAAGTATCTGAGAAATCAATTGAAGAAACTCTGGAAGGATTAGATAAATTTGACACTGGTTATAGTGAGGAATTCAGAGCTGCTCATCATCCAGAAGATGCAGAAGAGAAAGCGCCAGAAGAAGAGGTTAAGCCAACAGACATACAAGAAGTTTGCCAAATTGATTACACATCTCAAAGTGGAATAGCTGATGCAACAGGAAATCTTGAAATCAGTACTGGAAGTTTGATGGATCAAATAGAAGTCCTTGACACTTACCAGTCTGTACTTATGGTGGAAAGTGCTGATGATTCTTCAAACAAACAGGAAGTTTCAGATTCTGATGACAAACAAGGCGAGCATCAAACTGATGAAATCAATTTAGACTCATTAACCCAAGAAAACAAGGATTATCCTCTGAATGATTCCAAGCAAATATGCAACAACAACACAGAAAGAGAAGACAGTGCACTTGGTCATATGCTCGAGGCTGAAGGCCAAGATGAAGATGATATGAAACACATATCTGAACCAGCTGTTCTTCAGGACAAAGGAGTCCTCTCTGAATTTGAGAAGAGTAGTCTTTCTGTACAAACCATGCCATCAGAAATAAGTGTTCCTCTAGACTCCCAACCTCAGGACAATGCTGTGAGTGTGGATGAGCCAAGCAACACTGACTTTAGCCTCAGTGGGAACAGAAGAAAAATGGGATCGAGCCGTAGAAATAAAGGAAGACAGCATGTTAAGGAATCTCATGAGGCAGATTCAGATGTTCAGAACCTCACTGAAATAAACTATCCTGAGACTGACCTGGATAGTTTAATTCCCAAGAACCAAAATCTTCAAGATGACACAGAAGAAACAGACTCTAAAGTATCTGAGAAATCAATTGAAGAAACTCTGGAAGGATTAGATAAATTTGACACTGGTTATAGTGAGGAATTCAGAGCTGCTCATCATCCAGAAGATGCAGAAGAGAAAGCACCCGAAGAAGAGGTTAAGCCAACAGACATACAAGAAGTTTGCCAAATTGATTACACATCTGAAAGTGGGATAGCTGATGCAACAGGAAATCTTGAAATCAGTACTGGAAGTTTGATGGATCAAATAGAAGTCCTTGACACTTACCAATCTGACTTATGGTGGAAAGTGCTGATGTTTCTTCAAACAAACAGGAAGTTTCAGATTCTGATGACAAACAAGGCGAGCATCAAACTGATGAAATGAATTTAGACTCAGTAACTCAAGAAAACGAGGATTATCCTCTGAATGATTCCAAGCAAATATGGAACAACAACACAGAAGGAGAAGACAGTGCACTTGGTCATATGCTCGAGGCTGAAGGCCAAGATGAAGATGATATGAAACGCAAAACTGAACCAGCTGTTCTTCAGGACAAAGGAGTCCTCTCTGAAGTTGAGAATACCAGTCTTTCTGTACAAACCATGCCATCAGAAATAAGTGTTCCTCTAGACTCCCAATCTCAGGACAACGCTGTGTGTGTGGATGAGCCAAGCAACACTGACTTTAGCCTCAGTGGGAACAGAAGAAAAATGGGATCGAGCCGTAGAAATAAAGGAAGACAGCATGTTAAGGAATCTCATGAGGCAGATTCAGATGTTCAGAACCTCACTGAAATAAACTATCCTGAGACTGACCTGGATAGTTTAATTCCCAAGAACCAAAATCTTCAAGAAGACACAGAAGAAACAGACTCTAAAGTATCTGAGAAATCAATTGAAGAAACTCTGGAAGGATTAGATAAATTTGACACTGGTTATAGTGAGGAATTCAGAGCTGCTCATCATCCAGAAGATGCAGAAGAGAAAGCGCCAGAAGAAGAGGTTAACCCAACAGACATACAAGAAGTTTGCCAAATTGATTACACATCTCAAAGTGGAATAGCTGATGCAACAGGAAATCTTGAAATCAGTACTGGAAGTTTGATGGATCAAATAGAAGTCCTTGACACTTACCAGTCTGGACTTATGGTAAAAAGTGCTGATGTTGCTTCAAACAAACATGAAGTTTCAGATTCTGATGACAAACAAGGCGAGCATCAAACTGACGAAATCAATTTAGACTCATTAACTCAAGAAAACAAGGATTATCCTCTGAATGATTCCAAGCAAATATGCAACAACAACACAGAAAGAGAAGACAGTGCACTTGGTCATATGCTCGAGGCTAAAGGCCAAGATGAAGATGATATGAAACACATATCTGAACCAGCTGTTCTTCAGGACAAAGGAGTCCTCTCTGAATTTGAGAAGAGTAGTCTTTCTGTACAAACCATGCCATCAGAAATAAGTGTTCCTCTAGACTCCCAACCTCAGGACAATGCTGTGAGTGTGGATGAGCCAAGCAACACTGACTTTAGCCTCAGTGGGAACAGAAGAAAAATGGGGTCAAGTCGTAGAAATAAAGGAAGACAGCGTGTTAAGGAATCTCAGGAAGAAGATTCAGATGTTCAGAACCTCACTGAAATAAACTATCCTGAGACTGACTTGGATAGTTTAATTCCCAAAACCAAAAATCTTCAAGAAGACACAGAAGAAACAGACTCTAAAGTATCTGAGAAATCAATTGAAGAAATTCTGGAAGGATTAGATACATTTGACACTGTTCATAGTGAGGAATTCAGAGCTGCTCATCTTCCAGAAGATGCTGAAAAGAATGCACCCGAAGAAGAGGTTAAGCCAACAGACATACAAGAAGTTTGCCAAATTGATTACACATCTGAAAGTGGGATAGCTGATGCAACAGGAAATCTTGAAATCAGGTACTGAATGTTTGATGGATCAAATAGAAGTCCTTGACACTTACCAATCTGAACTTATGGTAAAAAGTGCTGATGTTGCTTCAAACAAACAGGAAGTTTCAGATTCTGATGACAAACAAGGCAAGCATCAAACTGATGAAATGAATTTAGACTCAGTAACTCAAGAAAACGAGGATTATCCTCTGAATGATTCCAAGCAAATATGGAACAACAACACAGAAGGAGAAGACAGTGCACTTGGTCATATGCTCGAGGCTGAAGGCCAAGATGAAGATGATATGAAACGCAAAACTGAACCAGCTGTTCTTCAGGACAAAGGAGTCCTCTCTGAATTTGAGAAGAGTAGTCTTTCTGTACAAACCATGCCATCAGAAATAAGTGTTCCTCTAGACTCCCAACCTCAGGACAATGCTGTGAGTGTGGATGAGCCAAGCAACACTGACTTTAGCCTCAGTGGGAACAGAAGAAAAATGGGATCGAGCCGTAGAAATAAAGGAAGACAGCATGTTAAGGAATCTCATGAGGCAGATTCAGATGTTCAGAAACTCACTGAAACAAACTATCCTGAGACTGACCAGGATAGTTTAATTCCCAAGAACGACAATCTTCAAGAAGACACAGAAGAAACAGACTTTAAAGTGTCTGAGAAATCAATTGAAGACACTCTGGAAGGATTAGATACATTTGACACTGGTTATAGTGAGGAATTCAGAGCTGCTCATCTTCCAGAAGATGCTGAAAAGAAGGCACCCGAAGAAGAGGTTAAGCCAACAGACATACAAGAAGTTTGCCAAATTGATTACACATCTGAAAGTGTGATAGCTGATGCAATAGGAAATCTTGAAATCGGTACTGGAGATTTGATGGATCAAATAGAAGTCCTTGACACTTACCAGTCTGGACTTATGGTAAAAAGTGCTGATGTTGCTTCAAACAAACAGGAAGTTTCAGATTCTGATGACAAACAAGGCGAGCATCAAACTGACGAAATCAATTTAGACTCAGTAACTCAAGAAAACGAGGATTATCCTCCAAATGATTCCAAGCAAATATGGAACAACAACACAGAAAGAGAAGACAGTGCACTTGGTCATATGCTCGAGGCTAAAGGCCAAGATGAAGATGATATGAAACACATATCTGAACCAGCTGTTCTTCAGGACAAAGGAGTCCTCTCTAAATTTGAGAAGAGTAGTCTTTCTGTACAAACCATGCCATCAGAAATAAGTGTTCCTCTAGACTCCCAACCTCAGGACAATGCTGTGAGTGTGGATGAGCCAAGCAACACTGACTTTAGCCTCAGTGGGAACAGAAGAAAAATGGGGTCAAGTCGTAGAAATAAAGGAAGACAGCATGTTAAGGAATCTCAGGAAGAAGATTCAGATGTTCAGAACCTCACTGAAATAAACTATCCTGAGACTGACCAGGATAGTTTAATTCCCAAGAACCAAAATCTTCAAGAAGACACAGAAGAAACAGACTCTAAAGTATCTGAGAAATCAATTGAAGAAACTCTGGAAGGATTAGATACATTTGACACTGGTTATAGTGAGGAATTCAGAGCTGCTCATCTTCCAGAAGATGCTGAAGAGAAAGCACCAGAAGAAGAGGTTAAGCCAACAGACATACAAGAAGTTTGCCAAATTGATTACACATCTGAAAGTTTGATAGCTGATGCAACAGGAAATCTTGAAATCAGTACTGGAAGTTTGATGGATCAAATAGAAGTCCTTGACACTTACCAGTCTGGACTTATGGTGGAAAGTGCTGATGTTTTTTCAAACAAACAGGAAGTTTCAGATTCTGATGACAAACAAGGCGAGCATCAAATTGACGAAATCAATTTAGACTCATTAACTCAAGAAAACAAGGATTATCCTCCGAATGATTCCAAGCAAATATGCAACAACAACACAGAAAGAGAAGACAGTGCACTTGGTCATATGTTCGAGGCTAAAGACCAAGATGAAGATGATATGAAACACAAAGCTGAACCAGCTGTTCTTCAGGACAAAGGAGTCCTCTCTGAATTTGAGAAGAGTAGTCTTTCTGTACAAACCATGCCATCAGAAATTAGTGTTCCTCTAGACTCCCAACCTCAGGACAATGCTGTGAGTGTGGATGAGCCAAGCAACACTGACTTTAGCCTCAGTGGGAACAGAAGAAAAATGGGGTCAAGTCGTAGAAATAAAGGAAGACGGCATGTTAAGGAATCTCAGGAAGAAGATTCAGATGTTCAGAACCTCACTGAAACAAACTATCCTGAGACTGACCTGGATAGTTTAATTCCCAAAACTGAAAATGTTCAACAAGACAAAGAAGAAACAGACTCTAAAGTATCTGAGAAATCAATTGAAGAAACTCTGGAAGGATTAGATACATTTGACACTGGTTATAGTGAGGAATTCAGAGCTGCTCATCATCCAGAAGATGCTGAAAAGAAGGCACCCGAAGAAGAGGTTAAGCCAACAGACATACAAGAAGTTTGCCAAATTGATTACACATCTGAAAGTGGGATAGCTGATGCAACAGGAGATCTTGAAATCAGTACTGGAAGTTTGATGGATCAAATAGAAGTCCTTGACACTTACCAATCTGAACTTATGGTGGAAAGTGCTGATGTTTCTTCAAACAAACAGGAAGTTTCAGATTCTGATGACAAACAAGGCAAGCATCAAACTGATGAAATGAATTTAGACTCAGTAACTCAAGAAAACGAGGATTATCCTCTGAATGATTCCAAGCAAATATGGAACAACAACACAGAAGGAGAAGACAGTGCACTTGGTCATATGCTCGAGGCTAAAGGCCAAGATGAAGATGATATGAAACACAAAGCTGAACCAGCTGTTCTTCAAGACAAAGGAGTCCTCTCTGAATTTGAGAAGAGCAGTCTTTCTGTACAAACCATACCATCAGAAATAGGTGTTCCTCTAGACTCCCAACCTCAGGACAACGCTGTGAGTGTTGATGAGCCAAGCAACACTGACTTTAGCCTCAGTGGGAACAGAAGAAAAATGGGGTCAAGCCGTAGAAATAAAGGAAGACAGCGTGTTAAGGAATCTCAGGAAGAAGATTCAGATGTTCAGAACCTCACTGACATAAACTATCCTGAGACTGACCTGGATAGTTTAATTCCCAAAACCAAAAATCTTCAAGAAGACACAGAAGAAACAGACTCTAAAGTATCTGAGAAATCAATGGAAGAAACTCTGGAAGGATTAGATACATTTGACACTGTTCATAGTGAGGAATTCAGAGCTGCTCATCTTCCAGAAGATGCTGAAGAGAAAGCACAAGAAGAAGAGGTTAAGCCAACAGACATACAAGAAGTTTGTCAAATTGATTACACATCTGAAAGTTTGATAGCTGATTTAACAGGAAATCTTGAAATCAGTACTGGAAGTTTGATGGATCAAATAGAAGTCCTTGACACTTACCAATCTGGACTTATGGTGGAAAGTGCTGATGTTTCTTCAAACAAACAGGAAGTTTCAGATTCTGATGACAAACAAGGCGAGCATCAAACTGATGAAATCAATTTAGACTCAGTAACTCAAGAAAACGAGGATTATCCTCTGAATGATTCCAAGCAAATATGCAACAACAACACAGAAAGAGAAGACAGTGCACTTGGTCATATGCTCGAGGCTGAAGGCCAAGATGAAGATGATATGAAACACAAAGCTGAACCAGCTGTTCTTCAAGACAAAGGAGTCCTCTCTGAATTTGAGAAGAGCAGTCTTTCTGTACAAACCATGCCATCAGAAATAAGTGTTCCTCTAGACTCCCAACCTCAGGACAATGCTGTGAGTGTGGATGAGCCAAGCAACGCTGACTTTAGCCTCAGTGGGAACAGAAGAAAAATGGGGTCAAGCCGTAGAAATAAAGGAAGACAGCGTGTTAAGGAATCTCAGGAAGAAGATTCAGATGTTCAGAACCTCACTGAAACAAACTATCCTGAAACTGACCTGGAAAGTTTAATTCCCAAAACCAAACCAGCTGCTCATTATCCAGAGAATTCTGAAAAGAAGGCACCTGAAGAAGCAGAGGTTAAGCCAACAGACATACAAGAAGTTTCTCAAATTGATTACACATCTGAAGGTATAATCAATGATACCACAGAAAACCTTGAAGTAATTTCCAAAATCTTGATAGATCAAACAGAAACCATTGACACTTTCCAGTCTGTACTTATGGTCAAAAGTACTGATGATTCTTCAAACAAACAGGAAGTTTCAGATTCTGATGACAAACAAGGCGACCATCAAACGGATGGTATAAGGTCCAGTGATGAACAAAAATGTCATCAGGAGAGGGAAGAATTCCTTTTTGAAACAAAGGATAGAGAATCACCTTTACAAATGTTTCAGTCAGAAACTTTTGACTCCCAACCTCATGACAGTTGTGCAATTTTAGATGAGCAAAGTGACGCTGCCTTCAACCAGCATGGCAACAGAAGAGAACTGGGACTGAGTCGCAGAATTAAAAGAAAGGATTGTTTTAAGGACCCTGTGTCTGAATCATATTATGAACTTGCAGATGAAGTTGGTGAAAATACAAGGAGTGATGAAAACAGCGAAAAAACAAATATACCTACAACAATAGAGACAGATGACCCTAAAAAGTCTCAGGAAACAGTACTTGAAGGAATGGGCAGATTTGACACTTCTCAGACTGAAGAAGAAAATGCACACATTAACACATTTGTTTGCACTTCTGGTTCAACTACTGCTAGTGTATATTCAATTCCTACAATAGATCAACTGGTAACTGATCAGTCACATTACAATCAGATGCCAGATGAGAAACTATCCATTGTTTGTTCTGTTACAGATACAGAGAGCAAGGAAAGCGATGAATGCACAGAGCTGTCACAGCACACAGAGTCTCCTATTACCCCGATAACCACAGACATAAACAGCCCCAGGGAACAGACCGACGTCGAATGCATTGTTGAGCAAGAAACATTTTCATCACCAAAAGGGGCGTTGGCTACAATTGGAGAACAACATGAGCTTTTCAGCTTATCTGAAGTCAGCGGAGCCCAGCATTCAGAGGATGTCGTAAATAAATTGTTTGAAGAGCAGATTAATGCAGCACAAATGGAAGAAATACATCAAACTGATTACACCTCAGCTATGGAGAGCAAATCTTCTCTACAAACACTGAAATCAGAAACACATTTAGACTCCCATCCTCAGAGCACCGAAGATGAAACTCACACAGGCCCCAACCCATTAGGGAACAGAAGAAAACTGGGGTCAAGCCGGAGGACTAAAGGACGACAGCATGTCAAGGATTCTGTTCTGAAAACATACAACGAACCTGAAGAAGAAGTTAGTGAAAATGCCAGTGGTGATGAAGCCCCCAAAATGACAAACATGTCATCACCAACAGAGACAGCAAGGCAGGAAGAATTAAAAGGCCTCAAAGACAACAGCACATTTGTGACAACGGACATTGCTGAGAATGTAAGTGAGCATGAAGGATACAGCACAGTTAAAACAGACTTGATGCAATCCCCACAAGCCACAGATAGGGAAGATGACATGCAGAATATTTTACATCACAATGACACAGATATCTCTAGGTCATGCACTGCGGATATGCTTGATCAAGAAGAAGCCTCTCAGGTACAAAACACAGGAGCTTTATCCTGTGACCAAGGTCCACTGAGGGAACAAGTTCAAGTTCAACAGACAGATGATGTGAGAGAAACTGTGGGATATGTTGCAATAGAAGAACTGAATACAGAAGCGGCGAGTTTAATGGATGTTCAAGGTCCTGGACAGGATGAAATGGGAGAGAAATGTGAGGAGTCTACAGATGAAGTTGTGTCACTAGAGCAAGCGGACGTGGATGCGTCTCACGAAAGTGGATTTTCTATGGCAGTAGATGCAAATGACGACCGACAAGAAAAAAATCATTCAGATCACAGTGAAAACTTGCAAGTGAACTTCCAACATAAGAGGAGAAAGATGGGTTCAACCCGCAAGAGTCAACTCAAAAAGAAACAAGAGGGAGACACAGACAACAAAGATGAAATTAAACAAAGTGGCTTTAACACAGAAGCTAGTGTGAGAAGTCTTGATAAGATGGATGAGATGGCATTTCAGAACGAATATGGACAAGCATTAGTGGACACTTTTAATAGGGAACAACATGAACCATGTTTGTCTGTTTATAATGAGGGGCATGAGCTACAAGGCAATTCTGCTGACCTGCAGAGCACAGAGTGTAATCTGATACCAGGCACAGATAATTCAATGGTTCTCCTTCCTGAACAGTCTCCCTCTCACAATGAGGAAGTTATTAATTCAGTTACATTTCTTAAGGTGACGGATATAAAGGATGGTGAGAGAAATGTAGACGTTAGTTTGGAGCCAACGCAGCTAGATGACTTTACAAGTGCTGAGATGCAAATTACCTCTAGAAGAAACAGACGCTCAGTGAATCAGCTGCTGCCGCAAGATACTGAGAACCCTGCAAACACCAGCATCACAGGAGAGAGCTCAGAGTCATTTGGTGAGAGCACACCGAGCACACTAATAGATGAGGGAAGACCAGAGGATGTACAAGTGATACAAAGCCAAGATAGTGATGAACAAAATCCAGACAACATGAATGAAGGAGCTCGCAATAGTAATGTTGAGATGCAGAGTCCAAATAAAAATTCAGCCCATAGGAGAAGAAAGATGGGCTCAACCCGCAAAAACCTTGGATCACGACCTCGAGGAGAAGACTTGCCTCAAAAGGAAGAGGTGGTTGATGAGGCAACAGAGACAGAAACTACCGCTGGTGTTGTAGCAACCGAAATAGGCCCAGGACTGCTGCAGCTCCACGCTGAACACGAAGACGATGGCTCTAAGCACAGAAAAGAAAAAGTATTTGAAACGGTGGAACACAGCCACGTTGGTGAGTCCCAGTTAAAGCCTCTGGCCCAGCAGACAGTTGAAGAAAATCCTGTTTCTCAAGACCAACAAGCAGAAACAGAGAATGACCTGACTCCAAATGACCTCCCGTCCACCTCTCCCAAAGAAGATACAATGTCCGAATCAGTATATGGAGGGAGGAGAAGAAAAATGGGATCTCACCGAAAGCCCCACGGACATCAACCCCAGGAAAACCAAAGCATCACAGATGTAGAAAATGAGAACGATGCCAGTATCAAAGCGGAAGGTTCGATCAAGGCAGCTGAGCAGAGCAGAGAAACACCATCACGTCTGGACAAAATATCAGAGGTAAGCAGTAAAGCAGTTCTCTAGTGTCCAGTGGGAATCTATACTTCTTATGAGATTTTACTTCAGTTTTTCCTAAACTGTTTTTGTGTGTGTGTCAGGGGTGCCTGGGGTGGTTTAGGTGGGTGCTACATGTCTAAGTAACATCCACACAAATGGCAGCTCCAAAATTTTCCCAGCAGAACTGAATTGTCACAAGATGTTCAGTTTCGATCTTCTGTCAGAGGTTTTAATGTTGTGGCTGATCGGTGTATTGTATAAAGTCTGTTCTCAGTGCATGTTCTAGACGTTGTTCAGCTTTATTGTATTCAGAGTGTTCTGTCTTTAGTCTGAGGTTAATGGTTGTTATCAGACAGCCGCTTTTTCTTTCACACAAGAACTCTGTCCTGTCATGTACTTCCCGCTTGCATAAAACATCTTGTTCACTGGCACAGTGTATTTTTGCAAGTACAACATGTCACAATAAACTAAAATGAGGAACATGTGGTGACCACAGCATGTTTCACATTGTAGATGGGGAACATAAACATGTACCTGGCTTTTTTCAGAAACGCAACAGGTACGGCCTTCGAATGAGATCGGCAAAAAACTGATGAGAAGAACGCTATTTTATTATCGGCTGACAACCAAAAAGAGAGACTAGTATGCATCAAACATGTGACACATATCCAAAATATTAAATGTGCGATCAAATTAGAAGACTCGACTTAGCTGTAATCTTTTGAATGAGTCTAGTGTGTTATTTTTCTCACTATTGATCTCCTCTCAGTTGAGCATGCGTTACACTTTCTGAAGACAAAACTAAAAGCAGAAAGACCCACCGAGAGACAGCAACTTAGGACAGCTGCAGTCACTGCTTGTAAAGGATACTGGGCAAAGTATTAAAAATTTATGATTACGTCAAATCACTTTTAAGCGCCCAAAATAGAGCACTGTGATTAAAAATGGCTTTAACTCCTAAATCCTTCCTTTAGTTTGATTGTGAATAACCTCTAACTAATTATTTTTTTTTGTTTCCATACGATATGTTTTGGTAAACCCAGCTTACTTGACGTATATATGATGTATGTGTTTGTCTTTGCAGACTGAGGAAAATGAAAAGAAACCTTCATCCAATGTCAACATCTCAAGAGAGCACGCAGCACCTAGGTAAGTTTAGCCCTGCCACTCAGAGATTAAAAGATTGCGGTGTGCTTGTGTATCTAACACCACGCGCCCATCAGAATCAGAAAGTATCACTTCTGAATGGTTTTCACAGAGGCGGTGATGCTATCACTCACTTTCCCACAATGACAATACAATAGCCTGTTTTTTTTTACTCTTACTGTAATTATGCACATGTGATTCTCCACTACCTTTTTTGGATAGTCGGAAAAGTCTTTAAGCGTTAGCCCACAGAACAAAAGCCAACCGTCTCGTAATGTCAAAAAGAAAGTTTGCATTAGACGGCTGAAGACATTTTTCCAATCAGCCATGTGAGTCATCCAAAAGCTTAAGCCTCTTACTCATGCGTGCCTTATCGTCTCCACTAATCTTCGTGCAGTGCAAACACCATACATATAGATTTTTCTCAGCATGGCAGTGGCAACGTTGGTTGGTGGTTTGTTAATGTCATCCAGCTCACTACAAGATGAACACGAGTTCTTAGTTGGTCTGTTATGAGATAAGAGAGGTGAAAGAGATGCACAGTACAGTACCGATGCTCAGTGTAACCACTTCAAAAGATGAGATGTACAGGTCGTCTATCGGACAAATGAAAAGGTCCGGCTGGAATAACTGTAGCGTGTTTTATATTTGCTTTTTTAATACTATTTACTATATACACTGCCTGGCTCAGAAAAAGTCACCACCTTTGGCTTTGATTACAGCACACATTCGCTGTGGCATTGTTTCCATAAGCTTCTGAAATGTCACCAGATTAATTTCCATTCAGTGTTGCATTCATTTTTCACCAAGATCTTGTATTGATGTTGGGGGAGTCTGACCACTGAGCAAAGCCTTCTCCAGCACATCCCAAAGATTCTTCATGGGGTTAAGGTCTGGACTCTGTGGTGGCCAGTCCATGTGTAAAAATGATGTCTCATGCTCCCTGAACCACTCTTTCACAATCTGAGCCCCATGAATCCTGGCATTGTCACCTTGGAATATGCCCGTGAACATCAGGGAAGAAAAAATCCATTCACTGCCTCTCTTCTTACCCTGATGCCCCCATCACTTTGGAACAGGGTAAACCTGGACTCATCAGACCACATGACCTTCTTCCATTGCTCCAGAGTCCAATCTTTATGCTCCCACTAATCCTCACTGATTGGTGGTTTTCTCAAGGCTACCCAGCTGTTCAGTTCCAATCCCTTGAGTTCCCTTCGTATTGTACGTGTATTGTACATATATATGGAATATCTGAAATATTGTCTTTTCCACAGGGAGAATACTCCGGTCCAACCGTACAGCGGTGAAATCCGCCTCGGTCAAGAGAGTCAAAAGACGTTTTCTTTGGGTAAACAAATCATTAATGACATCTACTCATCATAGGAATAATTACACATATAATGTGTTACCAGAAAGTGTTTTCATTTTTTAAATTCAGCAGGTAATATCAGAGAGGCAGACCTCAGACCAACCGGTTACAACGTGGTAATGGTTGGAGACAGCAGCGTCGGGAAAACCTCCTTCATGAAAAGAGCTCAAAGTGGGAAGTTCTCTTTGGATTTGCCCGCCTCTGTTGGTAAGATACAGATCCTTACTCTACGATTACTCACTTAAATATGTGTAATTATACAGAATGATGGCATGTACATATATTTTTTAGGGCTTGATTCCTGCACGTGGACTGTGGTAGTAGATGGAAAACCTTTGGTGCTGCACATATGGGATACAGCAGGTCAAGAAAGGTAAGTTTCCTCTTTCCTCTTTCCGATTAGTTCAGGGGTCTTATTTTGTTTTTCAGCAACAGATAATGCAGTGTGTTGTTACATTTCACCTCTCACTGAATGAGCACATTGAGACAGACACACTAGAAGAGATAACATCTGACATGAGTGATGTAACAAAAAAAACGTGTCCAGTGTCCTCTGAAGAATGTGCCAGCCTTCCTGCTCAAGCGAGGACAATTCTTTGCACTTTCTTTCAAATGCAAAATAAACAAACATGTACAACTGTTATTTTTACGCCAAGGGTTAGCAGTTCTTGAATTGTGTCATGTGTGTTTATCTGTTCTAGGAAGTGGCTGTGGTTTTTCTGTGTATAGACACGCTGTGTGTCTCTGGTGGCCAGGGACAGTTTGTCTCAACTGTCCTGTGAGCTTCCTCGTCGTCTGATACGAAGGCAACACCCTGTGTTCTCAGCAGTGTGTTCTCCTTGGCTTTAAGCCGAAAGTGCATTTAACAATGTTTACATAAGTGATATCCTCTTTGAATCGGCTTTTGTGGAGGTAGTTACTGTGGAAGTCCCCCTCCAGGCCTGTAAAGCAACCTGTTTCAGAACTGGTTTGTCACATCTCATCAATGTTCTGCACACTGGCTACGCAGATTGCTGCATTGTAAAAGTGTTGAGCAGTTCTAAGTTCACTAATAGCCCGGCTGACTTTACAAAGAATTCTTTATGTCAACACTGAGCTGTGTGCACACCCATCATTCACCATTTGTCATTCCAATAATTCATCCTATGAACGTGTGGCATTACGCAAAAAATTCACTCTACCTCCCTGGAGAGCCGGTCGTTTAAGTTGTGTTTACATTATACAGGAATTAAGTGCATAGTGTTATGACATAAATTAGCTGCATTAGAAAGATTTTGTGAGGAAAGTCACAACAGTGCGCTAGTTGTGTAGAGTTAGTGTCCTCCTGATCTTAAAAGAGACTGTCAAATCTGAGAGCGGATTGTCCCTGATTACACTGTTTACTGTTTTTGAAGGTTTCGCAGCATCACAAGACAGATTTTCCACAAAGCACAAGCCTTTCTCTTGATGTACGACATCACGTCCACTCAGAGTTTTTCTGCGGTCAGCTACTGGGCAAACTGCATTCAGGTAGGAATGGATTTCAAGCTCTCAAATATCACCACCCTGCTGGTCTCTGGGGGAGGGGTCACAGATGTTAGAACTCATTCATTCATTTTTTTTGTAACCGCTTGTCCTGGGAAGGGTCACCTACGGCCAATTTGGAATCACCGATTAACTTAACAAGCGCGTCTTTGGACAGTAGGAGGAAGCCTGGAGAGAACCCACGGAGACACAGGGAGAACATGTAAACTCCACACAGAAAGACTCAATCAGCCTAGATGTTAAAACTTTAGGTTTTTATTCAAAAACTAGACAAAACTGTTTTTGTTTTTTTAATATGATTTGAGGTTTGGATAGAGAGAGTGGGTTTATGATGTCATACCGATCAGCTACGTCGTGACCTGGCATTCATTCATGTGGAAGTTACGTAGACATATACCACCCACCTAGACCAGACCAGACCAGACCAGACCAGACCAGGCACCTCCACCCCATAGCAATGACACTCCTTGATGGCAGCAGCCTGATACAGACACACACACAAAAACAGTTTAGGAACAACTCAAAAAAACATGAAGAACAGCACAGTGTGTTGACCTGGCCTCCAAATTCACTAGATCCCAAACTGATCAAGTATCTGTGGGATGATCCACAGAGGCCCTCCCCTCAACCCATAGCACCCAAAGGTCCCCCACTAACAACATTCTGTTACCAGACACCACAGGACACGCTCAGGAGGCCCATGTACATTTTCTGATGAGTCACAACTGTTTTGGAGACACAAGGGAAACCTACACAATATTAGGCTGTATTTAAAATCACATATTTACAATTGCTACAAGTCCTATGTACATGTAAGATATAAAAATGCAGAAATGCAAAAATATGATGAGTTTTCTGAGCTTCATTAACACGATTATATTGACAGTCCAAACAATAATTTTAGTAATCCCTGTTTTGCAGGAATCTGCGGCAGAAAACGTGATCGTTTTACTTCTCGGGAACAAGTGTGATCATGCACAACGACAGGTTAAATCTCACCAGGGGGAAGTTCTTGCTAAGGTATAAATTTGTTTAATTTTAGTCATGATTATCATGCTTTTCTGGCATGCCAACATGTCATTCTGTAGTTTTAATCATCAAATACCCAGACTGAGGGCAGCTCTTTTTCAACTCCACAGGAGTACAACTTTGAATTCATGGAGTGCAGCGCTGCCACGGGTGAAAACGTGATTCAGTCTTTGGAAACTGTGGCCAGGTAACGATCGCACTTTATTTTTCATCTTCAAAGCTTGTCTTTTAACGCCCTCTGTTCAGAAATGCCATGACAGCAGCTGATTGTGTCTTCTCTAGGATGTTGAGCCAAAGAATTGGCACCAGAGAGGAAGCCACGGCGTTACCCAAAGAACAGGGGCAGAAGAAAAGCTCAGGTTGCTGCTGAACAAACACATCTGCTGAAATCCTGCAAACAGTGGACATGCTGTATTGGCTCTTTAAACCCAGAGTAATGCAATGAATTCCATTTCATTTTACGTGTGTGCGCACGTTTAGCTGTGAGTTAAGTTTCCTTTTTTTTTGATGGGCCTGGAAGTTTTGCAAGACCAGAAACCACAAAGGGAACTGTACCTTTATGCATGTACTAACTAGCTGGTGCAACATGCAAGTGTTTTTGCATATGGTGCACAGCAAATGTATTTATTATTCCTTCCGGCTTCCCTTTGAAGCTGTAATAACTAATGTCACTGTTAAACAGAAGACCAGTCTCCTCAAATTGAATCTCTTCCACTGTGTGTCTGTTGAATGGTCAGAGGTTTGACACAAGATGTAAATGTATATATAGCATGTTCACTTTTTATAAAGTAAAATACCCCTCAGGCACAGTTGCAGAATCTGATATTAATATATATATTTATATGAGGAGCCTTCAAGTATATGAACACAACCAATATTTTTAAGGAACTGTTTAGTACATGGTGTTTTTTAGTAACAATATTAACTTTGTAATTAGTTTGTGTGTTTACTGTCTGCTCTAAATCAACAATGTTTGCACGCGTGCTTCTTGTAGTTGTCCAGCTGCCAGATAGTCAAATACATGTCATGCTTCTGTAATTAAAGACAGTGTGAGCATTAACTTGATCGACGGGTTTTCAGTATGAATCAGTTTTTTTCCTACATTACCGTGTATTTTCCACGTCAGTCCTCATCGAATGCCTTTCACTAAATTCCTCCAGTGTGATGCGCCGTATTTAATAAACCTCCACAACAACATTTTGTCTGCTCGCAAATTCAGCATTATGACGGGAGTCGTGTGTGACAAAGGGAACTGTGTTCCTGGCGGAACAACGAGTCGTTCAATGCTATGAAGAGCATGACAACAATGGCGCCACTGCAATAGCTTCATAACATCCCAAAGGACGTTTTGTGGGAAACAGACATGCAGAGATAGCATCACAAGAGGAGACAGATAATTACAGCAAATCTGATATTAGTGACCGGCACCGACTTCTTGGGACATATTTACCCACCAATAAAACTGCCCTCAGTTGACAATATACTTCTGCTTCAGGCGTAAACACTTTAATGAAGTTTTTTTCAATCAGCTAATGTAGACTTTTTTTGGTCTTTGTGCACTAGGTTAACGATGTCTCCAATAATTAGTTTTCAATGACAAAGGCATCTCGTAAGACGCAATGAAGCGATTACACAAGATTGGAAGATGAGTTGAGACATTATAAACCAGCTGCAAGGAGAGCTGTTAAATAACATGATGCTGTTTTGATTCAACTCTCCTGTGTCACTGATGATCTATTACAGTGGTTCCCAAACTTTCTCTGCTGGGATCCCTTTGGTACAGAAGAAAATCTTCACAAACTTTTGTGAACACATAAAAATAAACTTTACTGTGTAACTATGTTCAGTGTAACAGGTTTGCGTTTGCGTGGGAGCCCGTCAAAAACTTGTCCATCTCATCGCTAGCAGTGTCCTTTATTGATTCATTCATTCCAGGTTGACACGGGAATCAACTGTCGCTCCTCATCCCGAGCCCACAAAAATACTCCTGTCATATCCCGATCACATGACTGCCCACCCGTCCGCAAAATCCCCCCAATCCCTATGTTGTTATCTAAAACTGGGCGCACTCACCGCATCGCAGCGTCATTTTTTAATTTAATGCCCGGCTCTGTCCCGTTCCCGTTGATTATTTGCTCTACCCCGTCCCTATCACGTTACCAACAGTGAAACTGACTCCCGTACCGCGGGACTCCCGCAGGAATACCGTGTCTTGAGGGACTCCCAAAAAATTGTCACCCTCTAATTCCATCCGCGTCCTGCGACCCCCCTGCAATGGCTCTGCGCCCTCCCTATGGGTCGCGCCCCCTACTTTGGGAATTTTTTATTTAACCAAACACGTGATTGGGAGGCTCTGTATTAGAGATGAAAGGTTTGAAATTATGCCAGTGAAAATGTAGTATCAGTGCTGATACTACATACCTGAAACAGCGTCTATCACAAGCACATCGGTTCTTGTTGGTCATTTCTATTTCCATTTATTTTACAATAAATAAAAAATATATTTCCATATTTACATTAACACAGAAACCTTTTATAGCAAACCATATAACAAAACGTCCATTTGTGTCCAATTTGAATGTTCAAAAGGAGAATCTCCGCTCAGCAACGGGGCTGAGACCTGAGAAAGGATCAGGGCTGTTGGTTTTTGTGATCATGGAGCTGCTTGTCTCGGCAACACGTTATTTAATACTACCAACCACTGCGTCTTCGCTGGCATCATTTTGCTGAGCACTGTTTTCTTCTGCTGCTTGTAATGCCGGTTTCCTGCTCTGTGACTGAGAGCGTTTCCTATCTTTTTTCTTTAAGTGGTACTGTCGGACGGCCTCCTTGACGTCAGAAGCACTCCAGTGGTGATGGGTCAGGGCGTCCTCCACGGTGAACAGTCCGTCTCTGGTGCGTCTCACTCCCTTGCACATTGCTGTGCTGCGCAGTTCAAGTCCGATCTCGTGCACAACTTTGCGCAAATACTTTTGAGTTTCATTCAAGCACTGCACCTCTGTGAAACCAGGAGAGAGACATAGCAAAACAGGATGACAATTTTTATCATTTTTTTAAATTTAAATTGCTGCTAAATTTTGTGATCAAATGAAGACTATTTACCTAAAGTGAAGTTGGGGGGCTGGAAGTGAAGGCAGCGCAAGCCTGTCAACACAGGCGACGACTTCCCATCTGGACCCAGTAAACCTTGCACGGCCATCTCATAGGCTTCCTGTGACCTCATGTCCAAGTTGGAGTACCTGAATAGAAGAAAACTCACATTTACCTACATCTATATAATCATTTAGTACTTTCAAAGACGAAACATACCCAGATCGGCAACAACAATATAACCACCTTTATAATATTGTGTAGGTCTCCCTTGTGACAAAACAGTTGTGACTCGTCAGATAATGGACATGGTCCTTCTGAGGGTGTCCTGTGGTGTCTGGCAACAGAATTTTGTTAGTGGGGGCCTTTGGGTGCTATGGGTTGAGGGGAGGGACATCTGTGGATCATCCCACAGATACTTGATCAGTTTGGGATCTAGTGAATTTTTAGTTGTTCCTGAACTGTTTTTGTGTGTCTGTGTCAGGCTGCATCCTGCTGGGGATGGCTGCTGCCATCAAGGAGTGTCATTGCTATGGGGTGGGAGTGCCTGGTCTGGTCTAGGTGGGTGCTACATGAATGCCAGGTCTAAAAGTGTCCCAGCAGAACATTGAATTGTCACAAGATGCTCAATGTTATTTATTACTCCTGCAGTGGTTATAATGTTGTGGCTATTAGCGATGTAAGGGATACTAAATGTAGCTGACATACATCAACAAGGCCTTTTGGTTGGCTCCCTCCATCATCGACAGCACTCTCTCCAGCTTATCAAGGGTGATGTGATCTAGTGAACAATTGACAGTGGTTAAAATACATCTACAAGCACACGCGTGAGCTTTAAAGTCACGCGTGGCTGCTGAACAACACCGATCTGTCACTCAAAACGTTTTGTAAAAATAACGTGAAGTCTGAAAGGAATAAAAGTCGCTGTATTTCAAGGAGAATGGTTGTACAGAGGACGCTAAAGGCGTCACTATGCATAAAATAATAGTCCGGCTTCTCAGATGTAACAGTCTAACATTACCTTATTTTAGGTGACAGACTGATGAAGAGCAACATACCGTAAGTGGACTTTTCCACGACTCGACCTGTGTGTGAGAAATCTTGTGTCGCAGTCCCAAATTCACACTCCAACGTATAGTCCTGGTACGCATAAAACAGCATTAAACATACCAGTATCCAATACTAATTATCTTTGTTTATGTGTGACGTAAAAACCAGTAGAAATGATAAATTACCCGCGTGACTCGTGAATTGTAGAGCTCATTCAGGGTCCTGTTCCCATTTCCAACAGCGAGAACTAAAGTTTAAAAATGCGTGACGATTAAATACAACGCCTGATGCTACTAATGGGTTTTCTCACATAACGAGATTTAACTGTATACCTAAAACACCAGAGGAGGGAGCGTCCAGACGATGTCCTACACCGACTGAAATATCCTGAAATTCAGGTCCGGTGACTGAAACACAGAGAAAATACATTTTACTCACTGACACACAGCGTTCACAAGAGATGCTGTGAAATATAGAGTGAAGACACACACTTCAAATGTGAATAGGGTCACAATTTTCCATACCAGCGTCATATAAACTCTTAATACTAAAAACTAAAACTCTTAATATTTTTAATTATATGTGTCATCTTCCTCATCCAGCAGATTTTCCAAACTTTCGAACTTTGTTGTATATGTTTTACACTAGAAAGTGTCTTTGGATGGTGGGAGGAAGCTGGAGTACCTGCAGAGAACCCACGCTGACACAGGGAGAACATGCAAACTCCACACAGAAAGACATGGATTCAAACCCAGGACCTTGTAGCTGTCAGTGCTAACCACCTCGCCACTGTGATGAGTTGTTCGATCAATAAAATAATCAATAAAAAAAAGTATAATTTCATTTTTTGGTAATAATTTAATGAAACGAAATAAAAAAGTGACAAATTTTTCTCATTGGTGGGGATAATTTGGGGGATTTCATTGCTGCATATGTTAATAAACTGAAAATCTCTGGGCTTTGGACCACTGCCTGGAAGAAGGGACATTTCACAGACAAAAACAGCATCTGCATTTCAGTCAACATTAACAGAAATCACCTTTTATTCAATTTAATCATTTTTTCTCACGCAGCAAAGGCCAATAAGCCAATTACAACCGATCATCCATCTGCATTGTCGTGTTTATATACTCGGGACAGTTTAACAGGACTGTGGTGTTTACTATTATTAAATCAAATCCATATTACAAGTCAGGAATGAGCACCAGACATGTATTTATGGATCGTACGAGGCAGGTAACACCGGAGCAACCAGTCCAAGCAGAGCATTGCCCTCTAGTGACCAGTAATAAGTCATCCGTTTCGCTTTGCTCTGCCCCTCCTGATATTTGCAACAGCTTTATGAATATCTGGTTTCTCTTCCTCTTGTTACTCTACAACACATTCATCAGTATGAATCTAATGTTAAATATGTGCCATACATCATTATACATGTCAGCTCATGGTAGCAGCTCACTTCTCTTCATTCATCACAAGCATGCGGATGTGCACTGCGACACCTAACAGATATAGGTCTGGAAATGGCTGATATTGAATATTGATATTGATAGTCTAAGACGTAGTTGGTGGAAATGATTTCCGTGCAATGAGCAAGTGACTCAGGAGATGGCGCTACGGCGATGGCGCAGTGAGGTGGTCATACATACCCAGGGGGTGCTTGGCCAGTGCAAGAACTGAGGTTGCGGTCAGTGTGAGAGCCTTAGGTGCTTCCGTCTCACTGCTCGGGTGGGGCAAGAAGCGGACCTCATGAATTGGCTTGGGGGGTGTAGCGTTTATACCTTAAAGGTGACACATTGACGGGTCAGTAAGGAAACTTAATGAGGCTGAAGGTTAAAGGTAATGCTGAGTTGTTCCAAACATACTGTCATAGCAGGCATGGACACATACCGTTTGATCACAGGTTTTAATAACTCATTATCCTCACCTTTAAGAAGATTTGTCTGGATGGTGTCCCGTACGAGCTTCCAGTGAACGCCAGAGGGTTTGTAGACACAAAACAAGCCCTCCAACCTCCGAAACATCCGAATAGCTGGAGTTGCCATTGTGATAGTAATTTTCGATTTCTTAAAAAAATATAAATTACATCTCTTTACGCTATTTCTTAAGAAAAATAACATGTGTTTTGCTTTCTAAAGCATGTTGCTGTTCCTATTTGACTTTACTGCGCGTGTCCGTTTGCGCATGCGCACACGAAGACGCTCGTTTTTTTTATACCACCTTCTGAACATACTGCCGCCTGCTGGCCTGGCTGTATGGAGGAAAAAAAAACAATACTGCATAAAACTCCATAAATGTACACTGTAGTCGCCATAATAACAAATAAACGATATGAAACAGTGTGTGTTAAGAACTTAGGTGAGACAGAAAATTAAATATTTTTTTTTTTATACAGGAGAATTAGCGCTGAAAGATAATAGTCCAACAGATGGCAGCAGCCCCTCCACAAGAAAGACGAAGACGAAGAAGAAGAAGAAGCAGAAGTCGGTCATCTGGGTAACCTTGTTTATGACAGTTGACAGTTGACAGTTGACACAACTTGATATAGGTAACGTAACACCATTTGTAATTTCAGGTCTTTGTTGTTATGGCTCAGTAACATCGCGTCATGTGCAAGAGGCAACATGAATGTACGTTTAGCTAGCGGTGTTAAAGTCTACAAAGACGCTTTACGTAGCTAGGCACGTCAATTACGTTGCTCAAAACAAGTTACCAAGACGACCGTTTGCAATTAGGTGACGCCACGAAGTTACAGCCACCACGTGTGTAATTAATGTATTAATGGAGATTTATATTATGTGTAACGTTAGCTGCAGGGTTTCCGGTTCCCTGCTCATTGTACAGGGACGTTACAGGTATAATGGCTGCTGTCCATGTTGTTGTGTTACTTCAAAGGCTGAAGTGTGTTAACTAGGCTATCAATAAATAAAGTTAGAGTTGAATTTGTCATTTATTGCTGTGGCTAGAGGTTTGGCAAAATCACCTCACATTTTGGGGTTATATAATATCAAATTTCACATTGTAGTTTGCTTTGAGGTTATTGTGTGGATCTCCATGATGATAAGATAATATTTATCCCACAGTGGGATAAACTTTTATATAAAATTTTCCTCAGCTTTTGCTCAGCTGCTCATTTGTCTGTGGTTTCTTTTGTGCAGGTGTGATGCGAGCTCCCCTGCGCTGGGTGCTGTGGGATGTGAAGGACACCCTGCTGAAGGTGCGAGCGTCTGTGGGAGAACAGTACTGTAAGGAGGCCGAGCGCATGGGCCTGAGCCTCAGTCCGGCAGAGGTCGACGCTGCTTTCCGGCAGGCCTACCGACATTATTCCAGGAGGTACCCAAACTATGGCATCGCTCAGGGTCTGAATGGACAGTCGTGGTGGAAGGGGGTGGTACGGGACACCTTCTCTCAATGCGGGGTCCAGGAACCTGCCCTGCTAAATACAGCGGCTAACAATCTTTACCATAACTTCTGCAATGCAGAAAACTGGGAGGTAAGCAACCACAGACACATTCATGCACAAAACAAATTTCAGATTTGTTATATTTCGTGTTTTATTTTGGATTTGAAATGTCTCTGATGATGTCTTCATATTAAAGAATATTGTTTAGTTTTATTTGAAATAATACCTGACAAAGACAGCCTTTTTATTACTAATATGGGACAACACTTAATCGCAATTAATCTGAATGGATTGCTCTGTAAAGCCATTTGATGTTTTCTCTTTTTAATCTTTTTTTTTTTTTTAAGTTGTGGATAACTGTCTCATGTCCCTTTTTTCCAGGTATTTCCAGACTCAAAGAAGGCCTTGGAGAGCTGTTCTTCTCTTGGACTGCAGCTGGGCGTAGTATCCAACTTTGACAGCCGCCTCGAAGCCATTCTACGCGCGTGTGGGCTGCTGTCGCACTTCAGCTTTTTAATAACATCAGAGGAAGCCGGTATAGCAAAGCCCAGTCCAGCCATCTTTACACAGGCTCTGCAGAAATGTGGTACACTACCTGACGGTGTGGCTCATATTGGGGACCATTATGTGAACGATTACCTTGCGTCCCGCTCCATGGGCATCCACGGCTTCCTTTTAGACAGACACAACAAGCATAACCAGTCAGACGTTCCTGAAGAGCATCGACTCAGCTCACTGGAGGTGCTGCCGTCACGGCTTCTGCAGCATATGGACTAATGCCGACAGTTATGGGCTCAGGTGCAAATCTCCTCAGGCCAGTGAAGGTTTAGTTAAGAAGCTCATATCTGCATTTTAGTCATGCTGACTGGAGTGAACTCAGCCACTTCATCATTTACATAAATGATTAAATCCTCCTGTTAGACATGTATATTATTAAATCCTGAATATGTATATGTATATATTTAGTGTAAATACTTCAGAATTCGTCACAACATGTTGGCATGAGAATGGTCCATGATATGATCGGTTGAGTTTTGCCTTGTACTGGTCAATTTCAATCTGTTTAAAGTGTATATTAAACTCTGATGGCCTGAAATCGGCACTTAACTTCTTTTTTTTGCCCACTCAAAGCCCCGTGACCCATTTGCTGTGTCCGAAATCACTCACTCATTCCCTACTCCCTACTCCCTACATAGGGAAATAAATGTAGTGGACTATATAGTGAGGTCAACAGAAAAAAAATTCGGACACTTTCGAACACTTCTCTTGGCGCCGGTAATTACGTCATCGCTGTCGCACAATTAAAACGTACCACATTAATGTCGTCTCACATAATAGTCCATTTACTACAGCATTTTTATTAAATTAAAGTCTTTTGATTACTGTCCTGTACTTTTTATTTCCGTATTTTGTTTTCTATTTAAGCATATTTTCATATTTTATTCTCTTGGCTCTTTAGTAACAGAAAGTTAAGTGTAATTTACTAGAATGTTTAATTATATGCTGTTCGTTTAACACTTCTTTTTTTTTTTCAATGAATGTAGGAAGCCATTTAAATTGCCTTGCTTTTAAATGTGTAATAAAATAAACCATAGAATACTGACATTTGTACACAGTCTCCCGTCCGTCGGCCACATTTAATTTACTTTCCGCGCCAAGAGAACCTCTGGCAATGCATGATGGGATATCTTGCTCCGGATAGTGACCATCGGATGTTCACTACATTTCGCGATGAACTGTTACTAAACATTGGGACACCACTACAAAAAGGCGTGGTCACTATATAGCGGTTAGGGAGTGGTTTTGGACACAGCCATTGTGATCCACTTTTGGGTCACGAACCACTGATTTAGAGGCTTTGTGTGATTTAAATGAACATTTAAATCTGCAACAGCGGTAGTCATGATTTGCGGTTAAAGGAAACGCAGTACAGATGGAAGATTGAAACAACTAATGCGTATCAAACTCCACATTTAAACATGAAGCGACACTTAACTGGAGCTACTAAGCTTTGAGCGTTCCTAATGATTTGTTTCAGGGCTCAGCGCTGAGGAGAACAAGGCAAGGTTGCTTAACCCTATTACCTTTGTAAGTACTCTTATTTCAAACCATCTGGTCAGAGGGAGATACTGGAAATGTTGGGCAGAGGATCCAAAAGGCCCTGAAGTGGAAGTGGAGAGGGGAAAAAAAGAAAAAAAGACCAGAGTGGCATTTCAATTCAAAGCTCAGCTCTGGCCTCTTATGGGGAATAGGGATTGACATTCGTCCAAATCAGATTTAAAGGTTTACAGAGAATTTCCTGATGCTCACAAAACTACATTGGACATGGCGTTCATAGACTGTGCATAAAGTTTTTAATTAGCATTTAATTTTCCCTTATTTTATTTATTTTTATTTATTTATTTTGCTTTGTTTTTAACTTAATTTTTTTGTTTGTGTGCTAACGGGTATTGTGCATCTTTGGGGAAGCATCCTGAAGAGCTGCTTAATTCAAAGCTGGTTTAGTAGCTCAGCCAGACGGCTCTAAAGGGCTCCGCCGCAATCCAATTGCAGACATAATGGGATTGCAAAAACAAAACGAAGCTTCTCGTGCAGAGAGCGAAAGGGAAGAGCAGAAAAGACGGAGCATGTCATGAGGGAAGACGTCAACCCAGTGACGTAGAAACCCGAATGAAACGCATGCAGCTTGCTATAGCAGGAACACATGCTTTAACATGAATAGGTATAGATTCTATTAAATGAAGAGGACAAACGACAAATAAACAAACTGAATGGCAATACAAAAGAGGGCCGAAACATTTCCTTCAGCTATAAAGGCACTCAAGAGTTTGGCTCTTTGTTCTACTGTGCCTGGGGTTCAGAGATACACGCTGGTATTTCTGCATCTTGAAACATTCGGCGGAAGAGGGAAAAAAGAAAACGAAAAAGACGGGCATCAGGAAATCAGGGTATATGAAGACGGTGAAAGAGGAAAGAGAGTGAAAAGAGGGTCACGCGATGAACCCGACCGCACGGTCGCGAGCACATAGAGAGGAAGAACAAAACACAGACACACGCTTGCATATTTAATTCTTCATTTGAAAACGAATGGAGAAAACAGAGGCTTTCCAACCGTGACAAGATAAAGTGAAAGGATAACACATCTTTTCAGGAGGTTTTCTATCGAGACTCCGTGTACAAACTGAATATTTCTCCCATTTTTATATTTACACATGGAACGGCGTCATAGACACACATAATCTGCAATGCAAACATTAACAGGTGCTGTAAACAAAGACAAGTGTATCACTGCCTCAGAGATTTGGCATATAAACACCACCATCACCTTTTTTTTTTTTTTTTTTTAATTATTTCCCCACACAAAGCACATAAACATGTTTTACATAAACGTCAGTTTCCGATTCTTATTTTAAATTCCGTCACCATTAACTTGTATATGCGTTCACTATATTTGATGATTAGATGATAACTCGGAGGATTTTCTCTCTTGATGTGAATGAAATTAAATCAGATGCAAGGCTATAACGGACCACTCTGCAAGCTTGTGCTGCTGTCGCTTTAAAAAGTCAAGCCGTGTTTAAGTGCATGCATGCTTAGGTTGGTGTGCACAATACCTCTTCTTCCCCTCAGTGCTCATTAGAAACAACTCCGTTTGGCATCTCCGGAAGGAGGACGCGTTTTCAGGTGACTACATTGTGCCTGAGTGCATTTTTTATATATATATATAGATAAGTATATAAGAACAGTAAGCAAGCTTGCAGATTTATAAAAGTAGAATAGGGTGAAAGTGGCCACCCAGGATGTGCACATGTTCGTACAGTTAAAGCTTGCAAATAAATACATTTAAAAAAAAACAACTGATGCATGGTTGTGTTCAAGTACAGCTCAGGAATAAAAAATAAAACTGACAAATATTTAAGTTTCCGTAGCAACACTCATCAATGCTGGGACAGTGTTCAGTCTCTGTGTGTAGTTGTCGATTGAAGTCCAGGGAAATCAATGCGCAGGGTCAGCCCAGTTAACAATTCCTACTCCTGTCAGGTGAAGTGAGGTCCTTCTTTAAAAACGGACGCTAAAAACAAAAAGGTTTTTAAAGCATCGGTTTCCACCCATCGTAAATGATTAAAAATCTCCTTAGTGCTTGAGAAGTTCTCTGTAAATGTGTGCAGAGATATTAAAAGACAAAAACAGGAATTTGGGGACTTATGAGTACTTGAGTAAATGAATAACTGTCCTCCCACGGCCCGGGATAAATGCCGTCCCTATTTAGCAACCACGCAGGGTGATTAGTGGCCTTGCGGAGCATTTCTCATGTCCTCTACAGGCCAGCCACAAACAGCAGTCAGGACGCGGGGAGCAGCATCCCGCGCAGGATTTGGCGGCAGCTTCTTTCTCAGCGTCAGAGCGCATTTCGACAGAATCAAGGAGCGTGTAAACATGTCCGTAGATCGTTGCAGTCCAAAAGTCCCAGTCGGTGGGCAGGAAAAACAAAACATCATGGACCAATTAACGTCCCACAGAGAGAAGGCCTACCTCAATCACAGTGAAGATAATACCTCCTCACCTCCGGCCGGTGGTACCACGTTGGATGCAAGCCTGAGGGTTTGCGGGCCAGGCTAAACACGCCATGATGCAAACAACTCGTCTTCTCAAACCACTGAAAGGCAAATAATAAGACATTATGTTTGCCATTCCCACCGTGATCTCAATAATATTTAATAATAAGTATTTCTATGCATTATAGCGTAACTGCACCGGTTCAGAATGACAGTGGCTGATTGTACAATTAATGATTCCACCTCCATAAATACTCAGAACGCCAAACTTGAACTAACTGCAGCTTAAGATTGTCCCAACAAACGCCATCCATACATGTCCCTATATCACAAATACTGCCACTGCAAATGAATAGCTGTGTCGTCACGCTCATCTCCACTGCCATTATGCTCCTAATGTACACAGTTAATGCATCCCCTGCAGCTAGAACGTAAACGGAAATGAGACCTTAAAATACACTTTAGCTCGATAAGGAAGCAGAGACATGTACCGCTCTCAGACGGATAGCAGGGCGCTCGCTGCTTTTCCGCCATGTAGTGATGTGCGTGGCTCCTCCTGCGGCAGTCCTGCCTCCACCAGCAGCTGGAAGGAGAAAAGGCAGCGTGCAAACCGCTTAGACGTGACCGTGGCGTCCACTTCACGACTCTTTATCAGGTGTGAATCTGATGAATCCCTCAGAGGGTAAGTTAACTTACTGTAAGAGCGTACACAACACCATGATGAGAACACACCCAATCACGCACAACACCAGCACCGTGGCGACGGTCTGCTGTCTGTGGTTGGTCGCTACGACGGCGAGCAGGTCCGCGTGCTCGCACCTCATCCCGACAAAGCCCGGATGGCACCTGCAGCGTAGACAGAAAATCTAAATGAGACGCTGATGAACTTAAACCACAGCATCACTGACCAACTGAGAGGCTCCGACTAAGATCTCTTTACTCAATATCGGTCAAAGCATGACTGATCTGAGCTAGCTCTAAGGTATGCACCAATAAGGCATAACATTATGACCACCTTCCTAGTATTGTGTAGGTCTCTCTTGTGCCTCCCAAAACAGTTGTGACTCATCAGAGAATGGACATGGGTCTTCTGAGCGTGTCCTGTGGTGTCTGGCAACATAATGTTGTTATGGGGGGGTCTTTGGGTCCTACGGGTTGAGAGGAGGGACCTCTGTGGATCATCCTAAAGATACTCGATTGGTTTGGGAGCTGATGATTTTGGAGGCCAGGTCAACACCTTTTTTTCCGTTTTTTTATGTTTTTTGAGTTGTTCCTAAAGTGTTTCTCTGTGTGTGTCTGTGTCAGGCTGCATCCTGCTGCATCCTGCTGCCATCAAGGAGTGTCACTTCTATGGGGTGGGGGTGCCTGGTCTGGTACATGTCTAGGTAACATCCACATGAATACCAGGTCCAAAAGATTCCCAGCAGAACACAGTATTGTCACAAGCTGGTCAATGTTATTCACGTCTCCTGTCGGTGGTTTTAATGTTGTGGCTGATCAATGTATAACAAGAGCTAACAACGTCACTCTAATAAAAAGAAATGCAAATGAACTTTAACTATTCATGTCTCGATTTGAATATGTGTTTATCTGCAGTCACCTTCGGGTAGCGAGGACCTGAAGCCACAAAACTGTTGCTGAAATTACTGAGCAGCGTAGTTGCAGCTATACTGGCACGAGAGTTCTCTTTTCATGTAATAATCCCAAAGCACAAATCTGTTGACTTACACACATGCAGGCGTCTCCTCCAGTATCAGGAAGCGGCACGTGCCATGGAAGCAGAAGTGCCGGTGAGAGTCCGGACAGTCGTCAAAATGAGACCGCACGGCCGCTGCCACGAATTCTGTTCAGAGGGAAGACCGAGTTAAGATTACGAGGTCAAGAGTCACACCACTACTACGTAAGTCTGAACTGTCTGACCGTATACGCCCTTAAATGCAGCAGTTCTCCCCAAAATTAGAAGTTCAAATTCAATCCAAGTTACAGAATATAGAACATGACACAGGGGAATATCATATATCTAAAAATAGCCTAAGCCTACAGGGACCTGAAACAACAGCATGAACTAAATCCTAAAGCTGACACCCACGCCACCAACGCCACACTGAAGCCTTTTGTTCCCAGGTGCGTGTGGATTTGTGGTGGCTTACATATCCCACTGCACCTTGGGAGGGACAATCAGAGTCAAGAAAAGTCAAAAGAAAACACCCAGTGGGACGCCGTACACAAAAAGCTCCATCCATCAGTCGGCATTAGGGCTGAGGACTGAGACGGACAGAAAGAGAGAGTACAACCCTCAAGGAACTAGAGTTCTTAAGAAGAAACTAAACCCTTCAGTGCGACTTTTGTTTTCTCCCCCTCGAGCGGCTATCTCAGTTTTCACCCTGACAAACAAAACAACACGAATGATATCTGGCTAACTCAGCGACCAGACAAAGCAACACGTGTGTTGCACGCAAGCTGTACAGTCAGACAAATTCCTATATTAGTGACTCAAACAGACGGTGGTGTTGCACAAACAGATGCTGCAGTGTGGCATTCATGGTGAGAAGGAGGACGAACATCCAGACGAGATATCTGCATTACAGCCTCCGTCACACACTCCATTCCAACGGTAAATGGGCTTTTGGATTGCAGCCTACGTGCATTGTCTCCTTCTTTCAGACTCTGTGAAAGCCCTCTGTTGTCCCTGAGGCATCTGCCTACCAACCCCTCTCTCTTTCCATGTGATTTTGGCAGCCGGACGAGGGAAACACTGAGACAGAGACCGAGCTTTAGGGCAAGCGAGATGCTTTTCAGATAATACTTCCAACACTGTAGGTGCGGCTTTTTTGTGAAACCGTCCGAACGTACAGCTCATATACGCTTGCTAATAATCTCTCATTTGCTCCAATTGCTGCCCTCGCTCATGCTAAGAGGATCAATTATCAGTGCGCGCCACACTGTCTGCATGATGTTGATGCACTGCAGCTCAATGAGAAGCACTACAGTGTTGGGAGCTCCTGCTGTGTAAGCAGCGCTGCAGTGAGAGTGGATCAGGAGCTGCCGTGAGGACAACTGGCACATTTTATGGGAAACACACAGAGTTATTTGTTGGGGGCTTGACAATGAACTCGAGCTGCGTCTTTATCTTTGAGCAACATGGCCGTGCACAAACTCACTTTTAACCGGGCGGGTGTTGGCGGAAGTAGTTGTGACGGGGCTTTTGGTCGTGGCGCTCCTGCTGCTGGTCGCTGGGGAGCTGGCCGTTGAATTGTCGGGAGCAGCAGCAGCGGAGGAGGTATTGATGGAAACGGTGGCATCAATAATTGTTGTATTTGTTTGGCCTGCTCCAAATGTAATGAGGGCACCTGTTAAAAAAAAAAAAAAGGACACAGTCTGGGTGTGAAAATCCTCACACAATAAACCCCTGCAGGAGTGTCAGATAGCAACGATGAGATGAGATAACAGGCAAACAAAGCGCCTAAAATGCGCTCATTTTCTCGACTTCCTAGCATCATCCTGTGCAGCGACACGACTCACTTTCAACCGCAGGGACGTTTGTCGCCGCTTCAATCGTCGCGGCGGCTGTGCTCACACTGCCGGCTGTCACCGAGCCACCGCTGAAGGTGTTTGGAGCAGCAGTGGAGCTCGTATCGATGGAAATGCTGGCTTCGATGGTAGCTGAACTGCTTGGCCCTGCTCCAAATGTAAAGAGAGAACCTGCAGAGAGGGGAACAAATAGCTGTTGATGTACGACACGATCCTGGTGTGGAGTGGAAATAAATGTGGGGGTAACAATTAACATCCTGGAGGAATATAATGACCAAAAAAAAAAAAAAAAAAAAAAAGGTTCACTGTAAACTCACCTTCGAGTACGACAGACATACTAAAAGTACCTATAGGAATATAAGAAAGGAAAACCAGGTGTCACATAACCTGCTATTATCATGAACAACCTGAGGGTTAGTCAATCTGCCCATGCACGGCTACAATCATGTGACCCGGTCTTCAATGTGATATTGATGCCTCATTGAGTAACTGGTACCCAACAATAGCAATAAGGTCAAGCACCCACTAAAAGGATGAGAACAAAGCACTATAAATACACCGGTCCAGATGAAGACCTGGCAGTCACAGGGACTGAATCCAGATTATGAAAAAGAGGAGGAAGGATGCTTTGTTTTGTTTTGTTTTAATAAAAAACTTCTTAATAACTTATAGATCTAACATGGAATCTAAATAGCACAGCAAACTGAGTTTAAATGCGTGGACTAATTCAGTAAATATTAAGTAGAAGTGACACACACACAGATCCCCAAGCACATTAAGGTAAACAGAACCAAACTGCACATTTTTCAACATGAGCATTGCATTTGAGTTATCATGTTTGCTTTTTTTCCAAATCATAAATTTAATAACTGTTAACTAATAACTTTTCTTCATTTAACTTATTAGCCAACTCGTGGTTGAGGCTACAAATGAAACGCAAATTTCCTGCGAAATCAGCAGCTCACCGCTTATGAGGAAAATCGTATCCCAGAAAATCCGAGTCATCGTGAATGAAGACTGGATCGACTCTACGGGCAGCCTCACAGAAACGCGGGTGTGTTAAGAAACCACATTAGCGTTTGGTCGCAGGCTCCGGGACGAGCAGAGACGGCAAGCAGCAGCAGCAGCAGCAGCATTTAATCCTGCGATCATCGAGCAGACCCGTCGACTGGTTTCAAACATCTGATCGACTCGAGGTTCGGGTGTAATTGTAGAAAAGAAAAGAAAAAAAAAAAAGACAGTCTAGCTTTCTCTCCTGGTTTCTCCTCGGGATGTCCGAGCGTTTGACTCCACACTGTGTTCAATTGAGGAAACTCTGTAATCCTGTCAGAGCTGACCAATTAGAGGCAGAGGGGGGGAGGAGGTGGTGTCGTCTCATTATGACCTCATTTGGACTCTTTTTATTGCGTGTGTGTGTGTGTGTGTGTGTTTTAATTGTATTCCTGCGCTGCATTATTTTGTTTTATAATTATTTTGCCAATTTATGGGATTATATGAATTATTTGATTAATTCCGTGCAAATGTGATTTTATTTAATCTGAAATTTAATTCTAAAATGATCAATATGGTGTCTTTGTTACATTTCTGATCTTATTTACATAAATAATGATGCATATAATCCTCTTTGAAACAACTAAACCATAAGGCATTTAAACACACTTGGGATTTGACTCAGGTTTTATTGTAGTACTGCAAAGCCCTTTGAAGAAAACCTTGATTTTAAGCTGCATGAATAAAAGTCCCTATAATTACAACCCTAAAGTGTTGTTTTGCTTGGTGGGATTTACTGTAGCTTCAGTCCAGTCCGTCTGCTCATTCATCTGTTCAACAGATTGGTGCCGACCAAAATATCTTTTCAACTTCTGGACACAGTCCCATAAAATGTGTGGATGTTTTAAAAAAAACCAACTCTAAATGACAACTTCTAATGTTTTCTGTAAGTCTATGACCTTTTGTCAACAGTGCTAACAAACACTTCATCAAGTTCAAGAAAGCTGCCAAGGCCTCTCCAGTCTCACAGTACACTTAGGAATACAGAGCATTGTGTTTCTCCTAAACTAATATTAATGTCTGTATGTGAATCCAGAAGTTTAAAAAAAAGAGTGTTTCTTCTTCCTGGTTCAAATGCTTTAATTAAATAAATTCATTCAGCTCACTTCTCTTCCTTCAATGAATCAGTCAGCCAATTTAATGATGATCCTTCAGCTTCTTTGAAAGTGTTCAGGTACATTTCTCTCATTTTTCTTTTATCATCAATCCATCATGCTCAGTGCTCATGCTGCTCAGTGATGTTATGATCATTAATTGAAGGGCAATATGTCACCACGAAGCAAACAAAGAGCATTTCAAACCAGCTCCATCTGCTGGACGAAGGCGTTACTCTACTCGTCCAGCTTATGATTCAACCTTGTACATAAAGACAAAATGAATCTGTCATTGTGTCTTTATGTTCAGCAAACAGAGCCAATAAACCCTAAACACTAAAGTGGCATTAAACGTGAAGAAACCATAGACAGAACTTTCTAACAGAAGCAATCCTGGGCTTAATTACTTTATTTATTTACTGTATATAGGCTACAAGATGTCTTTATATTTCTAGTTCTTTCTCTCTATATATACTTTTTTCAGAGTATTGTATATCTTGTATATTTTTTTGTACGTATTTTTCAAAAATGTCTGTATTTGTGTATTTTTCTGTAACTTTTTTTCCCTGTCCAAGTTGTCACTGTTTTTTCTGTATGTATAGCCTATATTGCTGCTTGACAAGGAAATTTCCCATAATAAACAAATATTGTCTTATCTTATCTTAATTGTAAATAATAATAATAATGACTACAATATATTAAAATATTTTAAACAAATATGAAGTGTTGACCAAGCTGCACTGAATTCTTCAGTTTCTCTAAATCTCCGAGGGTTTTTAGTAATTTCTCCACGTGTGCAGAAACGTGCTCCAACAACGTTCATTATCAACAAAAGTGAATTATTATCCATTCTTGCAGCCCTGTCTCGTGTCCAAATGTAGATTTAAGCACCTGTTTAGGTTTAGAGTAGGACTGCATGTGTCACTTTCCAGTGTGAAGTTATTGTTTAATCAAACGTTTGCAAACTGTACACGTGCACGTGCTGCTGGGGGTCCGTTGTGCCTGAATTACACTTTTACATCGTTATTTATTTATTTATTTACTTATTCATTCATTTAACTACTAAGGAATACGTGTGTTGTCTATACTTATCCTTTCACCGTGTCCGGCTCCTTGCGCCTGCAACTTCACTAACTTCACTGCGCATGCGTTGTTGTTCTTCTTAATTAGGTTTCTCGACGTTCCTGAGCTCAGTGTTTGGCGCTTGCTCGGACTTGTGGGGGGTGGGATTATTATTATTTTCTTAGGTGGGCTGGCCCCTGGTTTCTCCTCGACTCCATAAAGGAACCCGTCCTTCTTTTTTTTTTTGTTTAAATGTGATATTATTACTACCACCTTTGATCAACCATGTCTCATGCTGGCGCACAGAAGGTAAATTCTATGAAATTGTGCTATTCAAATCTTGAAGCTGATAATTGTCTGTTTGACTTGTTCTGAATTACTTGTTGTTCATGCAACAGTGCTACAGTGTTATTTAAAGGACTTTTGTTTTTTTAATATGATGTTATCTCAGAAATAGTTATAATCCTGCAGAACACCTCCATACTCCAACTTAACTTAAGTTAAATTAAACATAGAAGTATTGCTATTTTCAAGTATCTATCTATCTCAACAGGGCAGTCCTCTGACATTGGTGTTAATGGTTGCATCTGCAGCCATTGGAGGAACTCTTCAGTATGGTTACAACCTCGCCATAATGAACGCTCCCACTACTGTAAGCTTTTGTCTGTTTGTGTGTGTGTTACTGCCTTTTGGTTATACATATCATATGTAGATGTGTGCATACCATGTGGAGCTGAGGAGGTAAGTTTGGAGTGTCTGTATATGTGTTCAATAACACACTGCATGTATGCAGAGCTGCCAGCATCGCTGTTATTGCACATTTGGGTCACAGTGTAATTTGGCACAATCGAGAATTAGGCTACTTCTGTGTGTGATCAGTCTTTCTTATTGTCACACGTCCAAATGTATTGTATTGTGTTCAGGAAGCTAAATCTGCACACGGAGGAATACAGAGTGCAAACCTTTCAATTCGGCTTCCCCCACAGACACAGATACTTTAATCATTTAGACAGATTTTTGTGTGTAATACCACCAAAGTGTAAAAACAAACACGGTCACAAAGACAGTGGTAATAAGTGTCAGACTTAACCTCTGCTCGGTTTGTGTGTGTGTGTGTGTGTGTGTGTGTGTGTGTGTGTGTGTGTGTGCGTGCGTGCGTGCGTGCGTGTGTGTGTGTGTGTGTGTGTGTGCACTGGTTAACTCACTTTAATCACTGAATATCACTCCCTTTCTCACAGTTTATCCAGACTTTTATCAACGAGACATTCCTGGAGCGTTGGGACATCCAGCTGGAGGACTACCAGGTGACGCTGGTGTGGACAATCATTGTCTCCATCTTCTCGTTGGGGGGCTTAGCTGGAGCTCTTATTGCTGGACCAATGACCATACACTTTGGGAGGTAATCGAAGATGACAAACTGAGATGTTAGCCACAACGTGCCGAGAGTGAATGATAAACCTGTTGACGTGTGTGAATTGTTCACTTTTCTCATTCATTGGCGTGCCTGCGTATGACCCTGCAGGTCTGTTTCTATTGTCACGCTTCCATACTGCGTCTTTTCTAAAACGGACTCTGTCACTGTCCATTCTAGTACTTTCAGACCAAAACACCAGCCAAACTTTTCCAAATTTTGAATATTGTTTTTGTCTGAGGATGAGGATTTTCATGCATCAAAGCGCTTAGTATTCATGTAACGTGCCTAAATAGACGGTCTTAAACTGACTGATTGACCTGTTGAACTTTGTTTCCCTCCACAAGGAAGAAATGCCTGCTGCTGAACAACGTTTTTCTCATGTCTGGTGCACTCCTGGCCCTCACAAGTAGAGCTGCAAAGTCATTCGAGATGATTATTATTTCACGTGTTCTAATCGGAATAAACTGTGGTACGTTTGAAAATCAAGTTTTCTGGATCAGTAATACGATCAGCCTTTGGGTCATATAGTGTGGGTTGAGGGGAGGGGCTTCTATGGATGATCCCACAGCTAATGTTATGCCTGATTGGTGTACATGCAGCAGAAATTAGAACTGAAGTGAAGTGAGATGTTACTGTAGTGATGGAGCCATGGAAGGGAAATGTGTTCAAATGAATTCAAATAATAGTTGAGAGCAAGCTCACAGGAGGTCTGTGTTTTGCAGGAATCAGCATGAACGTGCAGCCCATGTATTTTGGAGAAAGCGCCCCCAAGCACTTGAGAGGGGCCATCTCCCTGTCATCAGCTGTTTTCACAGCGTTTGGTGTCGTTTTAGGACAGGTGGTCGGACTCAGGTATGGTCAAAGTGCGCTACTCTTTTCTTTAAGCGAAGTAAAGATGTTTTGGAGATGTCCACAGTGACGCTCGTGTCATTTATTCGAAGAGAGGTGTTGGGCAGCGAGCCGTGTTGGCAGTATCTTCTCGCCAGTAATGCCATTCCTGGCCTCATTCAGCTCCTCACGCTGCCGTGGTTCCCAGAGAGCCCCAGATACCTTCTCATCGACAGGGGCGACAAGGAGGCTTGCATTAACGGTGGGTTGCTGTGGTGGAAAAATAACGTAATGCTGTCATTTCAAAGTTACTTTACTTTACTGTCTACCTCACAAAAACATTTAAAACTGACTGCAATGTCACATATTAACATGAGATAGGAAATTAGTCAGTTGTTTTTATGTCGAGTCTTAGAGAAAACGTTTTCTCCTTCCTCTGGTATTTTCTCCCGGTCAGCTCTGAGACGTCTGCGAGGCTGTGAGGTCCAGACCAGCGAGCTGGACGAGATCCTGCAGGAACAGGCCGAAACTAAGGGCATGAGGCCGAGCCGGCCCTGGGAGCTTTTCACCGACCGCGCCGTGCGCTGGCAGCTCATCTCAGTCATGATCATCAGCAGTGCCATGCAGCTCTGTGGTAATGACTCGGTAAGAATAGTTTGGTGCGCGTGCTTCCGATCTATTACATATTTTTATGTAACCCGTGAGGCCCGGCGTAACTGATCTCAGGGTACAGAAACAGTATCCGATGTTACTTTGGCCTCTGCTAAGTTGGAAAGTTGACGAGGAATTTGAGACGATCCATCCGCGTTTTGTCTGGATTACTTTACACGGCTGCAGGTCACATTAATAATGTACGCTGATGTGATGATGCTCAGTAAATGAGCACTATATACTGTACACGAGGACAGCTGGTTGTTTGGAATGAGCACTATGGACTAAATTGTTATTTATTGATTCTCTGCTCTCACGTATCTGCCCTGTAATAACGCGTCTAGACTTATTTTCAGAGCTACACGTTGCTTTGTCACCAGAAAAGGCTTTTAACCACATGCTCGGCGGTTTTAGAGAGCGGACTGGGTATTAAGGCAGTTAATACGAGTTTATAGAAATAATCAGCTTATCAGCAGTTTCTAACTATTGCCGATGCCCTGCAGTGCTCTCACATCTTCTGTCCTTCTTGCAGATTTACTTCTATGCATATTACGTGTTCAAAGAGGCTGGGATACCCGACGATATGATCCAGTATATCACGATAGGCACCGGGACGTGTGAATTCACAGCCTGCATTATGTGTGTAAGTATCCGTCCTTAAAGCTCACGTTATGTAAGCAGCTGGGGGCGAACAGAGACTTTAGTTGGCATTGTTGTGGAAGCTTTAATGAAGGCTAAGGCCTCAGAATAGCCTCTAGAGGTGTACATACAGTAAGTCCTACTGTTTTTTCACTTTTGAGAACACTTACATGACGTTACAGTAAAAGCCACCTAGCTCGTCAATCTAGATTTAACTTCTTGATAGAAGTATAAAAAGTTCCTGCGCGTCTTCGATTGACAGCTTCACTCACCACTTACTGTAAGATGAACATTTTACATAATTGATAACACAGCAAGCTTTTAAAGTACAACACATTAAGATTAAAGTAGAAGGCTCTGACCTTTTTGGCTCTCAGCGACTTACAAGAAGCTGGGTGTACATTTCAGATGTATATGAGTTGTTAATGGCTCCATCACATTCCCTCTAAAAGTGTCACATGGTTTCCTTTCAGTACATTTTGAATTAAACCCTGTAACATTCATTCATTCATGGAGCCTGTCCCAGCTGTCATCGGGTGAGAGGCACTGGTACAACCTGGACAGGTCGCCAGTCTATCGCAGGGCTAACACAGAGAGACAGACAACCATTCACACTCACACCTACGGCCAATTTAGAATCACCAATGAACCTAATGAGCACGTCTTTGGATGGTCTTTGGATGGTGGGAGGAAGTACCCGGATAACATGCAAACTCTGCACAGTCGACCCATGGATTCGAACCAGGGACATTCTTGCCGTGACGCATCAGTGCTACATCGCCACTGTGCCACCTTACACCCCGTATCTCACCAGAAATGAAAGTTTAGAGAAAAAGCGTCCACAAGGACCAAACCAGTACTTTAACTTTCACACTCGCTGCCATTAGCAATGAGCTTTAACTTCAGTAAAAGTGATTTTCTTCCTTCAGCTTTTACACTTTATTGGAGATTATTGGTGTAGTCATCGATTCTGAAAATGTGATGTTAATTACTGGGCTCTTTTAGGCAGATCTTTCCAGTTTCAGAAGAGGCCGATTATCTGTTTCTTCACGTTTCCGTCTGTGAGCTAAAACTAACTGAATGCGGTCACATATTTACTGCACAGTGACGGGAACTCATAGACCCAAAGCAGATACATTTATTTATACAAAAGTAATGTTATTAAGGCAAGCCCTGCGATGGAGTGGCGACCTGTCCAGGGTGTACTCTGCCTCTCGCCCAATAGCTGGGATAGGCTCCAGCCCCCCTGCAACCCTCCACAGGACAAGTGGTTACAGAAGATGAATGAATGAATGAATGAATGAACGGTATTAAAGCAATATAATGATTAACATCACGAAATACGTTCCGAACTCTCATAAATATGTGCATATATTTATGTTCTCATCATCTTTCAGCACATTTTGATGAACAAATCAATTTATTATTATATCCATAAATATCAGAGGCTAGATTCATTTTAAAGAAATGTCTTCATGTCATTTCCTGATCATGTACACTGTACAGTCTTCTTCTTTCCCTTTCAGCTGTTTTCTTTAGGTGTCACCAAAGCGAATCTTCTGCTTCCATCTCTCCCTATCCTTCACTCAGACCAATTATCTTCATGTCCGCCTTCACTACATCCTTTGGTCTTCCTCTAGACCTCCCGCCCAGCAGCTCTAACCTCAGCATCCTCCTCTGAACATGTCCAAACCATCTCAGCCTGGTTTCTCTAACCTTATCTCACACGAGCTGTCAAGTTAAAGTACTCATTCCTGATCCTGTCCATCCTGGCCGTGCCCAGAGAAAACCTCAACACCTCCAGCTCTGCCTGATGTGTTCCTTTCTATTGTTTTCCTAATCTTAAGTCTTTCTCGATGCTTTTGACGCTTGCAGAACCTGCTGATCGAGCGCAAAGGTCGGAGGTTCATGCTGATGGGAGGCTTCATCCTCATGACCATGTGGGCCGCCGTCTTCACGGTCGCTCTGTTATACGAGGTGATCGACGGATCTTTTTTTATCCCTGATGTCAGTTAATTTTCTGTCACAGATGTCTGCTGCGTGATGAGCTGAATACTAAGTAGTTATTGCGCAGTAGCTGCTCTATCCCTAAGACACATCAGTGTGACAGTCATTATGAGTTGACATTCAGACGTTTATATCTAACGCGTTGAGGGAAAATACTGTCAGATCTTTTCTTCTCATCTACGTTCCTCCTCGCCTTCAAACAGCACCATATAAGCTGGATGCCGTATCTAAGCATGGCCTGCATCTTCACCTACATCCTCAGCTTCGGGATGGGACCAGGTCAGTTACTTCGCTTATTCATCAGGATTTTACATATAAGTCCTTAAAATTGTCTCAAAATACCAGAATCTGATGTGAAATAAAAGTGCTGAGGAAGGAATATTTCCGATCAGTATATTTTATTCTTTCTCAGCTGGAGTGACCGGCATTCTTCCCACGGAGATCTTCAATCAGACCGCTCGGCCGGCAGCCTACATGATCGCCGGCTCCATGATGTGGCTCAACCTGTTCATCATTGGGATGATCTTTCCGTTCATAGTGGTCAGTCTGTTAAACAACCGCCCACCGCTCTGTGCATATATCCGTTTGTCAAACTAATCAAACAGCCACATACCCTACAGCGTTCTAATTATATACTGGGAAACTTTTGGACCTGGCATTCATGTGGATCATACCTAGACATGTAGCACCCACCTAGACCAGACCAGGCACCCACACCCCATAGCAATGACACTCCAGCCTGAAAAAAAAAAAAAAGGTTTAGGAACAAGTCAAAAAACATGAAACTCAGCACAAGACCTGGCCTTCAAATTCACCAGATCCCAAACTGATCAAGTATCTGTGGGTGCATTCTGCATACTCCTCTCTTCCCCCACATACCCCTCGTTTAAGGATCTCACCGGACAGAAAGAAAACATGTTGGTGGAGCAGACTTTTCAGATTGTGCTCACTGCTCTTTGTGTCTATACATGAACACATTTCTAAAAATTCTTCTTTTGTTACTGTGATAGAATAATAAAACACATCTAACTATAAATAATCTACTTGGGGGAAACAAAAAACATCACATTAATTGCTGCGGTGCAAGATTTTCTTCTCATCTTTTGCCACCTTATAGCGCCTCCCGGTGTTCAGAGATTAGAACTGAAGAAATAAGAGATGACTGTTGAAATACTTCATCTCAGTTGTTTCTGAGGTGTAGAAATTCAGATTAAGGTTTCTGTGTGTTCCCTAAAATATAAAGCTTAAACATAAGGAAGTCTGCACATAAACACTTTAGCAGAAATGAACCACCTGTTTCACACATCTTATCTTTTTGTCTTCTTTTCTTTACGTCCCCTCACAGAGCGAGCTGAGCGAGTACTGCTTCGTGCCGTTCGGAGCGGTCTGCCTGCTGTGCGCGCTCTACATCGGCCTGTTTCTGCCCGAGACCAAGGGGAAATCTCTGTCGGTCATCACAAGCGAATTCCACAAGCTCAACTTCAAAGGCCAAGACAAACATTTCGAACCGCAGACTCAAGCTCAGTATCAGCTGGGAGAAGTGTGCCACTCCACGGCTTTGTAAATGGACTTTTTACTCCTGTGTGCCTTGGTTTCACCTGACCTGCTTCAGGAACGTTCTTATCACACACGGATGCACATTAAATATCATCTGGAACGTGTTTTCTGTGAAGAGAATGGTTCCACGTGATGTTTGGCTGTATTACTGCAATAATTGAAACTGCTGTATATTATTAAGCGTGAAACAGAAAAGAAATCTTCCAGGACTGATGTGTTTTTATTTTATCATTCACAGCTTTAAACCGTATAAGCACCTGTAATCTCTGCTGAGAAAAGAGCCAGGAAAGTAAAAAGCAATGAATTTTTCATTTGATTTTTACATTTGATTTTATTTTTTAAATCTTAGGAAACAAAATAGCTGGTTACTCTTAAAAACATGCAGTCGAGTTAGTTTGCACTTATATTATTAAATGCACATGTGGAATATGTAAAATTGCTCGAATGAGGAAATAAAGTATGTTTTGTTAACAGCGTGTTTCATATTCAGTTTATCATACAGAGCTCGCTCACAATGCAGAAGAGAGAAGGAAAAACAGACTGGCCCGAGTGTGAGACATGAAAGGTGATCATTTTGTTTTAGTTGAACGCTGTTGGTTTGCTGAGCTCATCCCGTCAATCATCATCTCTTTCCGTTCATTTATTTTAAGCCGGAATAACTGAAAAGACAAACTAGTCAGGAAGTGTTTTGTTATGTCTGGGAGATAAGACCCAAGCAAAACACTTCGTTAGAAATATTCACAAGAACAGTGAGTTCAGATCACAGTGGCTTTCAGTATGTGAAAGATTGCTTCAATAAAGTATAGCCAAACCATCATTTTTCTCATTATCTGCATCAGACCTGCTAGAAATATTCTGATGAAACTTAAGCAACACACGTTAAAACACATCAGGCATATTTTGGTGTTGAGTCGGGATCCAACCAGTTCGGTGTCAGTTTTACTAGAAATTACAGAAGCACATTCTTAAGTCTCTGGTTATTGCATTAATTGGCACAAATCAGAAGCCATGCCAGTGACTCAACCATGTTCATCCAGTCCAGCTATCTGCCTTTAATTTCAAGTGGTTACCAAAACGGATGAAATATCTGTTAGGGAAAAAATTTTGTGGTGATGCCAATGAAGAAGAAGAAGTACCAGAGTCCTGTATGTCTTATGCCTGAAGGAGTTTATTTAGGCTTGTACGAGGAGAACAGAAGTGCATGAGTCCACCTCAGTTCTAAGGGACAAACAGTAAACTCAAAGTCCTATACTAAGAGGGTGGACCGAGGCAGCAAAGGGGAGATGTGTCAATATCCCATTGGTTATTGGACATAAACATGAAGATAAGGATTCACACCAACTAGGAAATACAAATTGTCAAACAGTGACGGAGGACATTATCATCTAACTCTACAGCTGTGTCTGTTGACAGCCAGAGAGTGAGACTGAAGACGCCATTAAGAGGGACCATGGCCTTGGCATGTTCCTCAGAGAGAAAATAGGGCAGATACCTGACCCCAGCAGGAGGGAAGAGAAATTATTCTCTGGGTATAGAATTAGATCTAGACATACGGGAAATTTTGACAACATGGAAAAAGTATTAGATAAAATCCAGGGTAATTTGGACAACTAGAGTAAACTACGTCTGACTTTATGGGGTAAATGCAATAAAAATGGTTGTAGCACCACAAATAAAATACTTAATTGGGATGAAACCCACAAACAACATTACCGAACATAAAATATTGTAGCGTTGCCTTTGAGATGTCCAAGCTCACAAAACACTGGGATGAAACCAGTGCTTGTTTGGACTGGGTCCTGGTTGAGTGGGAGCTCACCTCCCCCTTTAAACCCACTGAGGTTCGTGCACAAATAGTCAAACACGAGAAAAATAAAATGATCAACCCTATTTGAGAACATTTGAAATTTTTGGCAAAGGGTGAATAAGAGGCGTAAATCCTTATGGCATAATCCAAAAATAACGATAGACAGACGACTGGGCTCATTGGTTATAAAAAGATATTAGAATAATAGATGATTTGTTTGAAAATGGTAATTTTATTCAGGACAAAATAATTCACAGCTATTATTTTTTTTACCCCATCAAGACTTCATAGAATGAGTTTGCTTAACAAAGTCCTATGCTGGAAGTGTGTGTTGGGGGTCACATTTATACATGCATTACGGGAATGTTCTAAAATCTTCCCACTGTGGGAAAATATAATAGATTATATAGGCAAATGGCTAAAGTTGTGAATTTCCCACGTCACCAAGAGTATGTCTCCTTGGAGACGGAACTATGGTATCACACTTAAATAAATGGACAATGTACACAGACAATTTTAAGGTGTTAAGATAAGATAAGACTTTATGTGATGAAGTATGTGAAGGTGAGCATTTCATTTGACCGAAGATCCAGTTTAATATTGCACCTACATAAATTCACTCACTTCATGCACTGGGTAATGCACTTGCAAGAAACTGATTTAAAATAAATAAATAGATAAATAAATAAAATGCGATCTGAGAAGCAGTGGCTGAGATATTCTGACCTTCCAGCCTCTGATGCTGCATCCCACAGTTCCCATTATGTAATGAGGCCGTGCCTGAACCACGCACATTGTTCCTATGTAACACCTCTAACATTTTCTGTTATGAATAAATGTAATGATTGTAGCTACGTGCGGTAGATTATTTCTGGCGTGAACTTAAACATGCAACTTAATCATTTATGGCCTTCTCATGTGCTGTCAGACATGCGTGTTCTTTACCGTTATGTGTAATAATAATAATAATAATAATAATAATAATGTCTAGTAAACTGGGAGAACAAGTTGCAACAGTTGAACACAAGTTCTCCCAGTTTGCTTGTTACAGCCATAGACTCCAGATCTAGTGGTGCGTTTTTTCAAAACAATCACTCACGTCAGGTCATGACGATAACAGCATGAATCAACAACTCATGGTCCACTGATGAATAACTGCAGAGGGGGGTGGGCATCCTTTATATGTGGTGCTGCTGGGCTCTTTCTGCAGCTGGCATCCAAGCGTGCGTCAAAAATGGTAAGTGGACATTATATTATTCTTTGTGGGGCTGAAGGGTCTGCAGAAATAAGTTCTCTATTAAAGCATCAAATATGATATTTCTGCGTACTCTGAATCACAACTGCAAATTTAAAAACGTCCAATCATCTAATAAGCAGTTAAAAGCTGCACAAGTTCAGCAGATATACCCAGACATTTCTCAATATTTAGACACAAACTAGATATATAATTTAAGTTACAAACCTTTTTATGCTCATACTAACGTACAAGGATCAAGTCTTGAATCACTCTTTCATGATCTGCAGTAGAAACATTTTAATCCACTGTATTTCTTCAGAGGATGGTATGTAAAACTCAAATAAAAAAAAAAACAGTGCAAGATTTAATTCTTTAATTACATTAAGTAAAGGTTTTGGTATCACAGTGTAAATCTACTCTGTTGAAGGTGGAGGAAATTCAATTTGAATTGTGCAAAGGCATTAACAGTTAAATGTAATTAAAGCATCAAAAGTACTAATGGTGCAAAAACATTTCTGCATGCGACAAAGTAAAAACAAGGATTTTAGATTTGCTGCAAAAGCGTTTCTAAACTTGTCAATCCTTTCTGTTTAATGGTAATATCCCATGAATTCCTGCAGAGCTTTGAATTAACAAAGTTGTATGTATAATTTAAATTACTGTTAAATAGATGCAGCGAAATGCTGCTGTTGTGGAGTAAAGTTTAAACTGGAAAGCTTCAGTCAAGTAGATACACCTCAAAATGAAAAAAAAAAATGCATATTTTTATCTCCAGTACAGAACAACTTTTATTCTTTAAAATGATTAGATCAAGCTAAGCACAGCTGTTTGGTTTAACAAACTGTGACAGACCTGAACAAACAGGACGTGCTGGTAAAACAGATCGCCATAAAGGTTAATCTCTGTGGAGGATGTACGGCATATGTCATGTATAATCATTAAACTCATGTTTGAGGGTCGTGTCAGTGAACCATTAAATGAATCAGCGTGTGACGGCTGAGCTAAAAGCTTTACTATAGTGTATATGCAAATGTCTGCTCTTCACATGTCAGCTGCAGTACTGGAGGCTTTACCTGCTCTCGCTGGTGTTGGGGATCGGCGGATCGTTTCAGTATGGCATCCAGGTTTCTCTCATTGCTGCACCAGCACAGGTAAGATCTGTTAGACAGAAAAGCATGCATGAAAATGAAGACATGTTTTTTTCTTCAGTGGTTAATTTTGATTTGACCAAAAAATGTATTTTAACTCAGCTAATGTTCACTGTCCTTAGAGCAACATGCAGTACATACCTGTACACTGAATTCTCTCTCTATATATATATATATCACTGATCCTAGCTTAGCTTCTTCTTAGCTTTTGGTGCAACCACATTCTGTTATCAGACCGACTGAGACAAAACAAATGTAACCCACAACTGAGAAGCCTTGAGATGGCACTGTGTGTCAGGAACCTGAATTTAAATAAAGAGGGGCTTATGAGCTTCGGCCCCTCCTGATTTCTCTGCAGCATGTCCAGAGTTTTGTGAATGACACGTGGATGTTGAGGTACGACGCACCGGTGGACAGCTCCACCAGCCAGCTCATATGGTCCTTCATCGTGGCCGTGTTAAGTCTGGGAGCCTGGGCCGGGGCCATTCACAGCGGCAGCCTCCCCGTGAAATATGGCCGGTGAGGCACACATCCACACAGAAACAAGCATGTTGGTTGTTAACAGTAAAAACTTACTGACAGCTCACTTTGACCTGTCAGTTATGTGTCCTGAAGCCTGAACAACCAGTTTGCACTGTTCAGTTAGTTGCACCACTTCTCTCCAGGTTGCATGAAAGAAAAAAAACAGGGAAAATTGGACTTTTAACATATTCATAAATATAACTTGAGCAACTGGCGTAAGTTCAGGTCTGTCGTCATAAAAACTACCCTAGAAATGATTTGATATTTGGGGTGCAGTGTGCATATTTGCTTTCCTGATGAAGATTAACAACACTTTTCTTCTTTTAATCTGTTTGTTAAATATGAAGGAAGAACCTGGTTAACCTGTCAGCTGATAATGATCCACTTATCAGCATCCATCCAAAAAACAGTGTAGATTTGAAAACTTTTGTTCTGACAAATGAAAAAAAAACAATGGCAAGCAGACTTTAAACAGAGTTGGCAGTGTCTATACAAGGCTAAGCTAACTGACTGCTAGTGCTAATGTTGTCATCTCTTGGCAAGAAAGCTAATCTGTGCATTTATCAAAACGTCAAATTTCTTCCTGAAAATGTCAGTCATTGTGAGTACAGCGCAAAAGCTAAAAAGATTAAGTTCCCTTCCTTGGCATTGTTTCTTGTGATTTTGCAGGAAAAACGCTCTCCTGTTCAACAACGTCGTGGCGATTGTCGCCGCCATCTTCATGGTCTTCAGTCGCAACGCCAGGTCTTTTGAAATGATCTTGCTGGGAAGATTTCTCTACGGATACAATGTCGGTATGTTACGATGGTGTGTGTGTGTGTAGCACGTGTGTGCGTCCTCCTCCGGAAAGACTCCCAGATCCTCGTCTCCCTCCGCAGGTCTTGGCCTCAGTGTCCACCTAATGTACCTCGGGGAGAGTTCTCCAAAGAAGCTAAGAGGTTTCATGACACTCACGAGCTCAATCTTCATCGGTTTTGGGAAAGTCGTGGGTCAGATACTTGGCATCAAGTAAGAAGTGACATGTTATCACTGAATAAAGTGATCAGAAAACCAGGAGGTCAGGTTTCCCTTCAGCAGACAGGCACTGCTCTGGCAGTTGCTCTGTTAGTTGTGTCCCGTCATAATCAAGGATTTCATTTATTATTCCAGATTAAATTATGACACAACATCGAGCTGGTTAAAAAAAACAGTTTTTTCATTGTTACAGCACACGTTTAATGCTTCGGTCGTTCTTGTCTTTGTTCTGTGCTTTGCTCAGGGAGATACTGGGCACAGAGGAAATGTGGCCCTATCTCTTAGCTGTCAGTGGTATTCCCGCCTTCCTGCAGTTTGTGCTGCTGTTCTTCTTCCCCGAGTCACCTCGATATCTTTACATTGATAAAGGAGATGCAGAAGGCAGCGCAAAAGGTGAGTAGGCACGGTAGACTCGGGGTCAGATTTGTAAAAGTTCTGAAGAAGTTTTTGTTAAATCATCAGCTCCGGACGGGGTTTTTACCTTTACCATAGATGATCCATGCCCCCGAACTATCACTGATTTCATTTTTTAATCCTACAATCAGTCAAGATGAGTGTGTTTTTATCAACCACGCACTATACTACGGCTGGGAAGCTGTGATCAGTCATATTACTTTTCTGTCTACTGAAAACCTAATCAGCGGCCGCACAATATAAATTCATGATAACACATATGAGGGTGATGCCCTGCCTAACTTCCAAGATCAAACTGTTCAGCGCTTGAGGAAGCACCTTGCTCTACCACGCGAGCTAGCTAGGCAACATAATATTCTAGTGTTTCTACAAAATAATTGGTCATGGCAGACTGTCTCTTAATTGCACCTTTGTGCAGACCATACTCTTAAACCTGCAGGATTGCTGACATCACCATCATGTCTCTCTCATGCATGTGTCTGTTTGTCCGTGAAAGCATTACAGTGGCTGTGGCAGGAGCATGACTTAAAGCAGGAGCTGGACGACATGCAGAAAGAGAGGGAGGGCACGCAGGGAGAGAAGGCCAAGACCGTGAAGGATGTCCTCAGCTCTCGCTGCGTGAGGTGGCAGCTCCTGACTCTCGCCATCCCTTGCGCTGGTGTTCAGTTCTGTGGCATCAATGCTGTACGTTTTCTCTGGCCTTCACGACACTCGTCCGCTGTCAACTGCAAGCCTTTTCTCATGAAATCTCTCTGGTTCCCTTTCTTCCTGTCTGATGGGCCCTCGTGTGTCATCCCCTCGTTCAGCTGTACTTCTACGCCTTTGACATCTTCCGTGAGTCAGGAGTGCCAGAGAACCAGATGCATTACTTGGCAATCGGTATTGGAGCAACAGAGCTCATCACCATAACACTGTGTGTAAGTGCCTGTAGAAAGCAGCGTGAACTGGACTCTAATAGTCCTCTGGACGTGCAATGCTTTTAGCCGTTTATCGAATCACGTTCAAGTTACAGTTTAGACCCAAATGTATTCACACAGTTCTCTGTGTGTTGTGTATCAGTCCTTCTTGATAGACCGCGCTGGTAGAAAGAAGCTGATGGGCTATGGCTATCTACTGATGGGCATCACCATGTGCCTACTGACCGTTATGCTGTCCATCAAGGTAGATACAGTAGCATTGCACCCTACTCCTCCCTGCTGTCTTGCAGATGTCATATTCTCATGTTTTTATTTATTTATTTTTTGCAGCATTTGAATTCATGGATCCCGTATGTGAACATCGCCCTGATCTTTTGTGTCATTTGCATTTACGGGCTTGGACCTTGTGAGTTGCTCTGTGCACCTCCGTAAAAGCAATTTGACCGAGCGTGCCACCAGAATAGCTTTGTAACCTTTAAATCTATTTTAGCCGGCGTGTCCATGGCTCTACCCGCTGACCTCTTCCTGCAAGCCTGGCGTCCTTCTGCTTACGTGATCAGCGGGACCATCAACTGGCTCGGCATGTTCCTCGTCGGGATGCTGTTCGGCTACGTGGTGGTGAGATGCCCACTCTGCATGCTCGGACGGTGGCACATCTCCATCTTCGCCTCGCCCCACTGGTTAATTAACGCTGTTTCTTTGTGTGTCCTCATGCAGGAAGGACTCGGGCAATTCTGCTTCCTGATTTTTGTGGTTTACTCATTTTGCAGCGCAGCTTTCATGTTGTATTTTGTCCCAGAGACCAAAGGAAAGACAATGGTGGAGATCATGGAGGACTTCAACAAACTGAACTTCAAGAACAGGGGAGTCGATGTCGAGAAGACAGAAAATGCCCTTGAAACAAAATTATAACTTTTTTTTTTTTTTACTGTAGCTGCTGCCATTTTCTTCCTGAAAATATATATTTCAGAGACTTGTATTTCTATTCCTTGTGTATCATTCAACACAAATAAATATAGGCCTGTTTTATTATTTTTAGCAAAACTGTCTAATAAAATGCTACAAATGTGGAGTTTGCAATGCACATTATGGTAAACATAAATCTCTTTATTATTGTCTCTGGTTGGGACAGTTCAAATTTTAACAAATTATATGTGGTTGTGGTGCACGGGAGTAAGTAAGCCTGATCCACCGACCCCTCCCCTCAACCCATAGGACCCAGAGCCCCCCCCACTAAAAAGATTCTTGCAGAAACCACAGGACAAACTCAGAAGACCCATGTCCATTCTCTGAGGAGTCACAACTGTTTTGGAGTCACAAGGTAGACCTACACAATATTCAGAAGGTGGTCATAATGTTACGCCAGATCTGTGTATATTATAATGCAAGGATGACAACGTAAAAATATTTAGCTGTTATTTCGTTGTCTCAAAATGTGTTTTCAATTCTAAACGAATTAATTGCTCACCCTTAAAGGGAAATAAATATTTTTTTTTTTACATCCTCAACCTTATTTCTGGCATAAAATGCGATCACCTGTATAACATTGACGTCATTTGGAGCCATTCGGACGATATTTAGATCCCCGTATATCCATATAGAGGGAGTGACTGGGGCACTGAAATGCAGCCTCTAAGCATCCTGTGCCGCTTGTTTACCAGTAATTTGGTACTGCTATTTTTTTTGCAACATGGCTTAGTATTTGTCCGATTCTGAGGTTGTGGACGACGACTTTGTTTACGATGGACGTCCTTACCTTACCGTCCTTATCGTACATTGCGTTTAAATGTGCTATGAACGTTTCGCGGCAGATAATGCGTTATTTAGAGGCTGTGTTTCGGTGCCCCATTCACTCCCACTATATGGATATACGGAGATCTAAATATCGTCCGAACGGCTCCAAATGACGAAGTTATATGGGTAATAAAGCACAAGTTGTAAAAAAGGTAGTTTCCCTTTAATAAGCTTAATAAGCAAACAGCAGATGGTTGTATTGTTTCAGTATCTAGCCGTAATAATAAGTACAAGACAAAAGTTCATTTTCTGCTCCAATTTATTTGATGCCCGTCTCTGTACCAAGAAGAGAGGCGAGACTCAATAACAGAGTACAAAAACAAATATCTATAGAAAAGTAAGCTTATATTGAAATATGTCCAAAGACGTTATAACAAAAACATGTAGCTCACATTTTAAGAGCAATCCTGTCGAATACGATGATAAAATACCAAGATAATATTGTACATTTTGTGTTTTTATACAAAAGTGTCAATGCAAGTCACTCTGTACAATTCTTAACCTTTAGAAAAGAGGACCTTTTTTAATCCACTGCTGTGCACAATCAGTATTTGGAAGGCACTTTGCAACAGACCAAAAGGAGAAAGCAAAAGGCCTAAATAACCTAGGATTTATTTTTTTCCTTTTTCTTTACATTTAAGTACCAACATGAAAGAGATCATTAACTCCCAGTGAAAAATAAAAAATAAAACGCACACACAAAAAAAAGGTTCATCCTTTTCTTACAGCAAATTCAGCTCGTGTTCAAATAATAATTATAACAACGCAACCCTTATCACCTTTTAAGGAGTAAATACTAGTGCAGAGTGGATCAAAAAAGGGTTAAAAATCTTGGTCAAAGACTTCGAGTCGCGCAGCTGGCAGTGTGAGCGCTACCAGAGCAGAGTGATAGTACAAGTGAGCAGTGAAAGCGTTTAACTGCCACCAACCAGTGATCGACATTCAGTCCCCGGATCGGCTCGCATGCCAGGACATGCAGTTTACACTTCAAATGGCCATAACTTAGCATCCCTCCACAAAACAGACGAGAAGATAAAGAAAAAAAAAAAAAAAAAAAATCTTTATATGTACAACACCACCACTGACAAACACTGATCTTATCGGCTGGTTCATATATATTTATATATATTTATATACTGTGTATATGGAAGGTATATACACTTGTTACAATCACAATATAACCATAAATAATATAGGAATGTACTGAATTTAACAGACTAGATTACTCACAATAATAATAATTAAACAGAAAGCAGGAAAGAAAGAGACAAATACACACCAGACACACACACACACGCAGTCAACCACTGTGACGTCTGACTGAGTCTGCATCATGATACATGTTTTACAATACAAACAACAAAAAAAACACACCAACCTAATGAGAAATATGTCGATGACAGGTCCATGTGACGCGAATTAATTACAATTATTGAAAAATTTGCAATTGAAATTGTCTGACTGCCCATGATTGAACTCGGTTTCCGTTTCAGTATACACACACACACACATGCGCACACACACACAAGACCGAGAGGGAGCAAAGTACGTCGTGACGGCGCAAAGTGACACAAAGGGCTGCGACAATTTGTAGAATCTGAAATGATTTTTTGATAATCCATCGTTTGTGTTAAGCTTTAAGCTTGGTGGCACGGGTGGCAGTACGCCTCGGGTTTAGAGCGGCTGGAAAAACAAATACAGCAAACCAAACACATCACTGTGGGACAAAACGTTTATCATGAAAGAAGAAAAGGTAGATTAACCAATAACAAAAAATAATGTTTAGTTGCAGCCTTAAATTGAAATAAACTTAACTTTCTTCATCGATCAATTGATGCCCCGCTGAGAGAAACCAATTAAGAATCATAGAAACATTGGGTTTACGGATCCACAGAAGTGACGTGAGATTGAATATGGTTTCCCATTGTGCATTAATTTAAGGAAACTGCTCAGTTGAGTTTCTTTTCATTACAGGAATGTCTGGGATTAAATACATTCGCACTTGGAGAGACGGGTAGAATGCACCATGCAACACGCCACAGCACAAAACACCTCTGACAGGAGGGCAAACACAAGAAGTGTTCAGGTGATCAAGGTGAAGAAACGATGCAGAAAATTAGAAAGCTCAATCTGACTCCGTAAAAAGCTGCACTACACCTCGTCGGCTGATCCGGATCCGAGCGCGAATCCTTCTTCTAAACCTCTGCACCAAACACACATAGCAAACACTCACTTCCACTTAACATAATTTAGAGATTTAAAAAAAAAAGAAAAGAAAAGAAAAAAGAGAGAGTGAGCAAATCACAAGATTTTTGTTTGACACTGAAAAAACTGTACACCAAACCAGGGGCATGAATAAGTTAATAAAATATAATCTACATTTCTCAAAATATATAGTGAAAATATACCTGACCTTGGTCCTTGTTTCATGTACACAACGGATTTAACACCAAACAAACATCGTCCTTTAAGCAGGAGGGGGAGGGGGAGGCATTCCTGACAAGCACAAGGTACATTTCAAGACAGATTTACGTCTAAAGGGATCCAGACTTGTATATGTCCCTGCTTTCTTCTACTAAACATTTTTCAAATAATGAAATTCAAAAATTATGTTTTTTTAAAAGTGCTTGTTGACTGTAATCTTGCCAACAGTAATTCAGTAAGGTCCTTGATATGACTCAGTGGCTGAACATCTGATCTTTTCTGTATGAAGCTGAAGAAAACGGCTTGAAATGTGCTTTGAGCTTGTTAGGAATGTTCTTCTTAAAAAAAAAGAAAAAAGAAAGGAACTCTGCGATCAAAACTGAGGCCAATTTAAATCCCTGCCTTTAGAAAACAACCCTCTCCTTGAAAGAAGCAGAGAACGTAATAAATACAGAATTTAGCCCTCTTGTTGCTCTGAGGTAAAGACATCTGTTTACAGCTTTTAGAAGAACAAGAAATACAAAGCGTTAAAAGTCATCACAATGGCCGGGGGGGGGGGGGGGGGCAATTAACCAAGTACACCAGAGCAGCTTAAGTGGGCGAATAGACAAGAACTGAGGGATGCGGCACAGAAGTCACCACGTTTGTGCAGCCGAAAAAAGCTCAATGACACACAAGTCAAATAAAGAAAAATCACTTCGACGGATAAAGGAGGAAATAAAAAACCTTCATGTCATTTCTTTATAAAGAAAATTTAAATACTGAAACACACTCATTTCATTCTTTGAAAAGCAGGAATTATATGGCAATCTTTGACCCCCCCCCCTCCCCGCCCTCAAAATAGTTTCGGACACACATTAAGAATTGTGACAAACAGAAAAAAGTAGTCTTGAGGCAAAGTTATTCCCAAACACAGAGCGCTGTCTGTGGGCAACCCGGCTTTGTCCTAAGAACAAGAAGCGTTGCAACAACTTGCAAAGCCTCGAGCAAAAATTTCACTTTCCTCCAAAGTCGATTCCACTCTGACCCGCCTCAGCGTCCACCAGTGAAGAGGCGAACGCGGACTGGACGATCTGAAAGCCAAAGGACTCGAGCAGAGACATGTTTTGTTGCGGGGAGAAGGGAGAGGTGAGGGAGGGGGCCATCTCGCTTAAGCCAGACCCTGAAACCCCCTGGGCCTTATGGGCTTTGTGAACTCTGTGGTGGTGCTTGTTGAGGTAGGACTTGGTGCGGAAGGCCTGGCCACAGATCCCGCAGGTAAACTTCTTCTCAGGGTCCGTCTTGGCTTTAGATCCCTCCGGAGACACCAAGGTCCCCGCGGAGGCTCCGTTACAGGCTAAAGAGGGCATCTCCAGCTCCGGTCCGTCGGGTTTGTGTGGAGATTTAAGCTCGTCGCCGTTGGACAGTTCCCCGAATGAAGGATCCGATTCTTCTGATTCCAGGTGAGGGCACTTCCCGGCATTTTCCTGCCCATCTGAGGTAAACACAACATGGGTAGGAGGAGGGGAGTGAGACAGAGAGAGGAAAAAGCAGAAATTAGATTACAAAACAGATTTAGTAAAATACTGCTTTAATCCAGTAGCTAGAGTTGTGCACCTGCAAAAACACCAAATTTGAATTTCATGTGTTAATTCAAATTTCAAACTATGATTTAAAACAGTTTAGAGACGGTTCCTTCAAAAGTGTGGCAGAAGCATTTAACCATACAATCATCTAGCTCTGTCCATTTGCCCAGTGTCCACTGAGAATTCTTCTGTGATCATCCAACCAGTCGGCCATGCTAGCACCATGCCCCCACCCACCCTTCCAGCTGGACTGTACTGACCTGCGGCAGGCCCATGGACGGGGAAGCCAGGCACCCCGCCAGAGCGACACTCCCAGAAATATGGAGCCCCACCTGGCTTCCCCATGAGCAGCTCAGGCTGCAAGCAGAGGGACGAATGGCCAGGCTGGGGGAGAACTGGGTGTCCAGAGAGCCCATGAAAGCGACCCTCTGCCTCAGACGAGGTGAGAAGCAGCTGGCGACTGGCGCACAGGTCTACACAACACCCAGCCGGGGGAGGAGAAAGGAAGGGGGAGGGACAGACATAACAGGCCGGCGGAAACCATATGGACAGAATTACCTTCATTTCATCACTACTTGAAATGCTGTTTGTAAATACAAGATAGCAGATAGGTGTAGTAGTATGAATGAGTCCATGCGGAGTGAGTTCAGTCGTTACAGCCGTCAGTGACCAATGATTACATTTTTCTCTTCCCTTTCAGCAAATAACTATGAACTTGACTGACAAACAGAGTGGACATTTTACTCTGTTAAACACAGGGATATGTAAATGTAAATGTACTTTATTTAATAGTTGAAAACGTTTAAAATGGCCACATTTAACATCAAGCTAACGAGGCAGGACCCGGCCCATTTCTCACGCACCCTCACTAAAAGCAGGCGATGGAACAGAGCCGCCCTGAATGTCATTAGCTACTCCTGTGTATCCTGTAACGTTCACAAACACGACCCGTTTGTTTCACAAATGGCGTGACACAAAATGAAAGCTGCGCTAAATACAGTGAGAGTGCGCGTTTTCTGTCTAAGGCCAATTTCAAGAGGAAATCAAAGCTGAGACGTGCTCCGAATTCTGATCCGCCACGTCATTTGAGTCAAACAGAAACTAAACTTTTACCACTGGAATGCAAGCGTTCTCGTGTGTCGTTATTTTGCTTTATGGGAATCGCAGCCGGCTGCTTGTAACAGAAAAAAAAAAAAACGCCCGTGCATTTTAAGAAGGGGTCCGTTCTAACGCGCTATCTGGAGAGTCAGCAAAACCAAATAGTTACGCCCGATACGACTATATAAATACGACATAAATCAGAAATGAAAGAGCCATCTAATTATTTGACATTAGTGAGGGCAGATCATACCGAAGCAAATACACTTGCACATACACCGATCAGGCATAACATTATGACCACATTCCTAATATTGTATAAGTCTCCCTTGTGCCTCAAAAACAGTTCTGGCTCATCAGAGAATGGACGTGGTCTTTCTGACGGTGTCCTGTGGTGTCTGGGAACAGAATTTGGAGCTCAGGTCAACACCTTGTGCTGTTCTTCTTCTTTTTTTTTTTAATTGTTCCTAAACTGTTTGTGTGTGTGTCGTGCCGCATCCTCCTGGGGACGGCTGCTGCCATCAAGGGGTGTCATCGCTAAGGGGATGGGGTGCCTGGTGTGGTACGTGTCTAGGTAACATTCAGAGGAATGCCAGGTCCAACAGTTTCCCAGCAGAACACTGAATTGAAAGTCACAAGATGTTGAATGTCATTTGCTTCTCCTGTCAGTGGTCATAATGTTATGCCTGATCAGCGTATACATGCACGCTGTTCTCGCCACAGTCTTGTTGGTAGGTTAAATGGAAATAAGAATTGATTTTAACATTTTATGATCAAGGTTTTATCTTGAACGGTAACTTTTACATCACATCTATTTTAGGGAAAAGAAAGTTGGGAACCTAATCTTTGAAAGGGGAGTAGTTCATTTCCTAATGTCACAATCAATTATTCCATCGACATCAACAAATAAAGTTGTTTCAATACAACTCGGATCAATGGTTCTGATGCCCTACATCAGTTAAAACTGAATAGAAATCAACAGAGGAGAAGCTTTCCTTCCTCCATGCTGCACATCCTCCCACAAAAATGGTACAGTTGCGAAAGTTCCAATGAATCCGGGGCAAATGGAGCACACATTAGGACGATCATGCAACACCGTGCACAGCTGAAAAACTGCTGATGAGGTAGCCAAGCAGAAAACAGACACTGTTAAACCATACGGCCATGGCCATGCTGGACAGACACACACATCAACAAAGCCAAAAATGACCCAGCTCTCCAAGTTCTTACGTGGTCATGAGCAGCAATTGTTGGTAAAATTATTACCCAATGTCAAACCTGATTGTGTTTACAACTTGATATAGTAGCATAGATGCACATGGTATCAGTTTGTCAAACATATAAAGTCAGGATTTCCACTGTAGATTCAGTTCAGCAGAGTGTTACGTGAGTAAATGAGTTGTCATCTGCTGACTTACATTTATTTTACTGTAACAGATGCACTGAAGTACAGTATTTTTCTGCAGCTGCAGTTTCTATCATCCTGACCTATGATTTTAGTTGGTGAGACCGCTGTGAGCACACTGGTGTTTCTTTAAGTGTCTCCTTACTCACCAACTGCCTAATCATACGGTAATTACTCTGCAGTTCATCGTAAAAAAGCATCACAGTTAGAGATTAATTACAGAAAATATCCTCAGAGCTGTGCAATACTTGGCGTATGAAACTGCAACAGTACATGTTTGAGCACAAAGCTTGGAAGCAGGAACTGATGTATGCTCGTGTTTAACCAAACACAGAGATGCGGCAGCATGTTTCTCCAAAAAGCAGCAGAGCATGTGAAAGCCAGAAACATGAACGTTTGGGATGGGACGGGCGGCTGCTTGCCTTCCACTGAGCACTGGCGTCCCATGTGGTAAGGGGTGCCGTTGTGCATCTGCAGTTCCCCCCTTGGCTCAGGGAAGGGGTGCATTGTTGTAGAGGGGGGCAGTGGAGAGCCATGATGCGTCTTTATATGCACCTTAAGGTAGGACGCAGTGGAGAAACCTGGGACCAGAAGAACAAAGAACAAGGCAGATGCTTGACACAGTCAAAGCCTTGGCTATAAGAGGGCTGTCCTGAAACAAAGACAGTCGCTGTTGATGATCCAATTCTGTGATCTGACTAGAACAACTCTGGATATCTTACTATTAATTGAGAAAAGGTTCAATTGATAGCCAAACTTTAGAACTGTACCTTTCAAGAGTGAAGAGAAGCACAATGCAAGTTCATCAACTTACAAAATAAAGGTTGAATGAAGGACTGCTTGACGAACGAAAAAGATTTTTAGCCCGTACCAACTTCATTAACACAAATGTTCTGAAGTCTCAGAGATGCATATCTGTTCTTTATGCCATTCGTGTAAGTAAAGAGCCAACAAGACGTCAACAATTTCCATTAGAGGGGTCTCTAACAGCAGAATCGCCACAGGTTTTGGTTCAGACAAGGACTAGAGCTCAAAGTGTTCCACGTGAGCCCAAACACACACAACTAAGAAGAAGCCCTCTCTAGCCTTAAGTGCAACATAAAGCCCCATTTTCAATCAACACACATATTTGTCACATTGAGACTGTGGAACACATGTGGATTAAAAAAACACTTTGAAATGCCTTCAAAAAGTCCTTTGGCATTTGGCTTTGAGGTGTGATTTTATACCAATGCACTGGAATTAATCTTATCAGTGTTCACACAATGAACTGAACAGATGCTAAATTATATTGTTTATGATCAACACTTCATTGTTGGACGAAATGGTTCAACTTCAGCCCACAATTCCAACATAAATACTGGAAACCGCGTTAGTCAAATAACAAAACTAGATGGCATCTAGTTTTTATCCTCTGAAGGTCCAGCACGTCAGCACCCTCTGAATACTTGACAGGAAACGTGTTTCAGAGGAGCTGGTATTGGGATTACCTTTGTTGCAAATGCCACAGTAGTTATGAGTGCCTTCGCTGTGTTTCTTGAGGTGGTCCGTCATATAGGCAGCTCGCAGGAACTTGCCACAAACTTTGCAGGGGATTTTGTCCTCGTGGCATGCAAGATGCGACCGTAGGCGATCTCGCGTGGCAAAAGAGGCATTACAAATCTGAAATGAAGAAATGTTTACAGCTCTCTCTCACAGGGTTCACAACCACCGTCAGATGTTGGTTTCACTGACACATCAATCCTAAATGTTACCTGGCACTTGTGGGGTCTCTCTGTTGTGTGTACTTGTTTGATATGTCCATTCAGGTGGTCTGGTCTGGAAAGAAAAACAGTGGAAAGAATTCAGTTTGTGTATGTCCACATGCCCTGCTATCAGCAAGTCTTCTTAAACTATAATAGATCACCACTGACATTTATTTTCGGTGCAGGTCTCTGTGGGTGTTTTAACACTCTGATTGGTTATTAACAACTATCACTGTGGTGTTTATATTTAACAAGAAACCCAAAAAAGACACTTCTTTTACAAGACTACTAATGCATTAAACCAAGATTTTCCGACCCATCTACACAGGTGTTTTAACCCTCGTGCTACCTTTGGGGTCTCTGGGACCCCAAGTGAATGGACAGACAGATAGAGAGCATGCAGGAGGGTAGCACGAGGGTTAAGGAGATTAGAGGGGACATCTGCTAAGGTTTTACAACCAAGTATCTTTGTGCGCACCAGAGGGAGCTGACTACAGAGCTATACAGCATGGCATAATAACAACAGAACAAAGGAACCTTTCAAAAGAAGCCTTTAGGAGCTGATAAAATAAATCAAAATATGCCTTTTCATGGTAGACATTTGGACTTGTCGCAGCAGAACACAAAACAAATATTATCCTTAACATTGGCTACATTTACATGGACACTAGCATTCAGCTAATAATCAGAATAACCCCAGTTTGAAAATGGATCATGGTGTAGCCATCTAAATTGGGACTGATCAAAAGGGATGTTCAGCCAAAGTGACAAACGTGATGTAACATGTGCAGATTTGTCGTTGTAGAAGCTTTTACACATGTTTGGTGCCCATGTAAACAGTTAAGTTGGATAATCAGAATGAATTCTGTTGGGTTGAATAAATATTGTCCATGTAAACTTAGCCATTGACTCAGCTCTTCCCATTTTGACATTAAATTGTGGCTAAACACTAGTGACATTAAGGGAGGTTATGTTCTATTTAGGTATAGAGGGTAATGCCCGTAATTACTCATTACCTACTACTTTACGTTAAAATGGCTGTTGTGAAAAGGTTCTATTAAGGTGCTCCGGTAAATCACAACAACAGTGAGCCAAGTTTCACAATATGTGGGATGCTGAACCAAAGCAGCTAAATCAAAGCACGTAGTCTAATATAAAAATAAAGAAAGACACAGAATATAAAAACCCTTTTTGTAATAGCGTTTCCTTAAGCTCCTTCAGAAGAATCAAATTGCACAAACCCTTTCATCATAAATGTAATGGCAGCTTTATCGAAAACATCCAGGTCTGCCTCTCATCAGTTTTATCGTTTTTTAAAACCATGTGACTGCTTTTATTTATTATCTGACACGCACACTCACCTCCAAGGCACTAGGTGGAGACAGTGAGTTAGATTCAGAGCTAGAGGGGACTGGGCCTGTTTAACTGGTTTGATTGGGTGAGAGTAAAATGACACTGGTGTCAAGTAAGTGTGTTATATTTAATCAGGTGGTTTAAGTATGACAGTAAGAGCCAGGGCTCACATTTTGGGACCCTGTTCTGCACTGCTACTCTGCGTTGTATGCTGATGGTGGCATTTCTCTTGTTAATGAAGTAAATCATTGATCCAAGCTGTTTGTATTAAATGTTGTGTACTGCAATGTCTGTCTGGACCAAAGCAGCCTCCTTCATTTCTGCAGAGTTGACAGGAACTGCTTTCATGTTGCAACATTGTGGTTTCCATTGTATGTATGTGTTTTCATTTGACACCTGCGTGTACTACATAATGTCTCATACACAGATGCACAAAAAAACAATGCAAGCTTCTTGTTATCTAGGACGATCTGAAAATTTAGAGATCCCATTCACAGAATGTTTTCTATAAACTCAGGGCATGTTGTCACTGGCCAGAAAGTACAACTCACCTCGAAAAACCTTTACCACAGCTTTGGCACACATATGGTTTGCCGACTGATCCGTCGTGTGACCGCACATGGTATGACATCCTGTCCTTTCGTTTGAACCGGAGCCCGCACACATGACATGCGTACGGCTTCTCCCCGGAATGGGAGAGCTTGTGTCGGTTCAGGTGGTACACGTCGCGGAAAACTTTCCCGCAAATGTCACAGCCGACGTGCCGCCTGGTCCTCTCCCGCTTTCGGCCGCCGTCCAGCGTCAGCCCCCCGTGTGACTGCACGCCGTTTTCCAGCACACCAGACTGGGGGAGTAACGAAATGCCGCCCGGTGCTGACAGGCTGTCGGGGACATTGTGGACGCCACCCGTGGAGGCTCCGTGCTGCGCTTCGTGATTCTTCAAGCGGGAAGCCTCGGTGAAAGCTTTGCCGCAGGTCCCGCACGGAAACAGCCCGTTGTCTTTCTGGACGCTGTGGTTAAAGTGTACAGGCTCAACTACTCCACCAGGTTTCTTTGGTCTCCCTCTGCCCTTCTTCGACCCAGGAGAGTCGGCGTCGTGATGAAACGCGTTTCCCGTTATTTCCGCTGATGGCGAGACGGGCAGTCCTTCCACGGGCTCCAGCACCGGCACCGACGATTCGCCGGCCTCCTCCAACATCACCGCGGTGCTGTCTTCACCCCCGTCTACGTGCATTTGTGCACTGTTAGCAAAGCTTTGACCGTTCACCAGCATCCCCGTTCCGTTTACCAGACCCTGCTGAGCCACAGGGAAACCCAGCTCCGTGGCCCCCGTGGCCTGGAAAAGGCTGGCGTCTCCTCCCCGAGAGGTCGGGACGAGGATTTGCACGTTGGACTGTTTGATCACCTCCTGACATATCTCAATGACCGACCGCATCAGCAGAAACTTGGCAGCTGTCATCAACTCCGGGAAACACTCCAGTCGCACCACAATCCTGGAGGTGTAGGCGAAGTCCAAGATGTCTTTAAAAACTTTCGGGCTGATCGTGTGCATCTCCAGCTCCTTGGCGTCCCCGTCGCCCTCCGTCTGGCGGCTGAACACCGACTCGAAATACTCGCTGCACGCGGCTAACACCGCTTTGTGGGCAGGGAAGCTCTCCTCGCCGACGCGTAAGATCACATCGCAGAACCTGCCTCCATCTTTCCTCTGAATGTTGAGGTTGTGTAGCATCTCCGCACTGTGCTTGCTCACCTGGTAGGTGTACGAAGAAGTCCAAGACGGCTCCGCTACTTTCTCCATGCCGAATTCATCCAATAACAATGGTTGTTAGCGACAACGGTCGGAGAAATGACAAAATTATTCGTTGCGATTTCGACCGACGGACAGCAGCTAGCTAGAAAATCTAAAACCAGCCGCCCCTCCCGTCGTTTTAGCATCTAACGTTAAACGTTAGCAGTAGCAGCAGGGAAAAAATGGCAGCCCCCCAGCTTCCTGTGAACTTTGACCCCGCTTTCTTGAGGGGTGGGGGTCGGTCTTGTAATGTAAAAATAACGCTTTGACACTGGTTGTGTACGTTTAAAACGGCCAAGTGGTCGTAACGGCGGTGTGTTAAAGTGACGGCTCTCTGACGCCGCTGGGGTCTTTCCTCCTTTTTGCCTAAATGTTAAGTCGCAGGTCTCTTCCTGCTTGTCTGTAAAAACCCCTCCCCCAACCGACCACTAACCCGACCCCCTCCCTCCCTTCCTCTCTACGAGCGTCAGTCTGTGAGCCCATCCAACACACCATACTGTACAAGTCACTTCAGGTAAAGTCCGGATTCACCAGATAACAATGAAACGTACCCTGGAAAATTCTGTGTCAGCGGAATTAAACGAGTCGTCCCTGAAAGCATCACCTACTTTAATATAATCAGTGGAAATAATTTAGCAATTGACTGGTCAGGTTAATGACGTCCAGCATTTCATGACGGTGAGGTGAAACATATTATTTAATGATCAGCCAAGAGATTATTCCATCCGAAAAGCTGAAGATGCTGATTTTTAAATTTAGTCCGCTCATTAACATAAAATCAATATCCAGAACTCTGCAAGCTCAACTGCAGATCATTTACTGAACTAGACACTGGTCAATACTGGATACTCCTCTTTGACTCTTTAGGTTTACATTTTTAAACGCATAAGGCCGTAGAGATTTCAGGATTTCATAACACATCTGTATGCAGCTGGTTAACCACAGTGGTTGGTTGTTCAAGTATCCTTGATGATTGGAAAAAAAAAAAAATAAAAATCTGTATTTCTCACATGCAGCCAACACTTGTTTTAGTTTATATTGCTACAGTATTTTTTCCTCCACTCAATTAAAAACCAAAACCCAGAAAATGCCAACATGCATAATGCACAGATGCAATGGCACAAAGATTGATATAGGTATAGTAGTTAATAGTGAATTAATGTTAGGTTAATCTGATTATAAATTGGACATAGTTAAATGAACTCTTTTCCTGTGCTGTTTAAATAAACAGAAGCACTATTCTATTAAAATCAATTCATCTTAACTAGTGTACATGTTTTGTGAGTGACCTCTACAGTAAACACATAAGCATCGCAGAGACATGGTATTGTTATTCTGTGAATCTGTGCCTAATAGAGTGGTGCAATCATTTTTAGCTAGCAATAAATAGGAAATAAATTCAACAAAACTTATACTCAAGATTTTATTTATTGTATTTGTGCTTTATATAACTTAATAGCACACAAAAACTGAATCCCAACCACCCTCATAGACCGTGTGAGCAGTGCTGCCACCCTAGTGACAAGCAGGATAGGAGAGGATACAGTTTAAAGGAAAAAACAAAACAAAACACAAAGGCACAACCAGCTTGCTGCATTCCCCAGAGGTGTCTTAAAATGCTCAGACAAGGGCCACTAGCAACAAGACAAGGTAAAGGTGGGATATGCCCCAAAGTCGCTCATCAATCCAAAATTTCTCATCAGCAGTGGCCCTTTCTCTCTGTACTTCGGAAGAGGGGGGGGAGAGAGATTAAGGTAGACACAAAAAGGAAATGCTAACAGCTCTTGGTGACTTTGTCTCACAGTTTTCAGCTGAACTGGAGGATCATTTCACCCTACCCATCCCAAAACAAAAGAAAATACACCATAGCTATATACACAGAATAAGATTCTTTCCCATAGTCTGTACAACTGGGGCTATACATTATTTACTGTGCTAATACAAAAAGAAAAGAAAAAAAAAGTCAGCTGGCAAACCAAATCTCCATCACTCGCCTCTTCAAAATCAGTGGCTTCAAAGTTGAAGACAAAGCGTGACATGGTTTGAATGTTCTATTCTGTGCACCGTCTTTCAATTAAAGTTCACATTATCACAGTAAGTAGGTGGTGGAGATGGGCGAAAGAACAAAAAAAAAAAAATGCTTTCCAGCACAGTGTTTTTATTATGGCCGGAACTCCAGTTCATCTACACTTATCACCTTGGCAGGCATGGAGGGGAGGGGCTGCTCAAGCACATCTGTCCCAAACCACTTGGCGAGGCCTAAAGGAGGACTGCTCCCGTGACGCTGGGAGCCATTTGTCCGGTGGGGGCCGTGGCTCTGTGCCTGAGTGCCTGGGACGTTCTGATGTACTGCAAGATAACACAAAGTGGTAGAGTTTAATATATTTTTGGGTTATTCAATAGCACATCATGAAGACTGGACTAGTTTTATGTACATTTTGCCTGAAAATTACAAAAGCTGTATATGCAAAATCTGTTGGTTACATTGAGTGGCAACAACCAGATATTTTTTTAACTCACTTGGTCTGTGTTGAAGTTGCTGCTGCATTACTGCTAACTGCATCTGAGTGTTGGTTCTGGGAGGTAGAAGTGGATGCCCTGGTGCACTTAGAGGGTACAGTGGTTGTCCAAGCAGGGCAGGAGGCAAGCCTTGAAGTTGTGCAAGGTCAACATGTGGTGGAAATATACCTTGTGAGTACAGTTAAAGACTTGCATCAGAAATTGGCAAAATCAAAAGGTTAAACATCACTGTTCATCACGTAAAATAAGGTAGGAATCTATTTGTTCAATTCCCTATATCAATCCCTAAAGAGCAGCTCAAGCGAGTTATACTTTGATGTTTGGTCTGACCAGGTCCTCTGGGTATGGTCTTGGAAAAAAGCTTTATAAACAAATATTACGATTTACATATGTAAATATGTATGTCTGAAAAAACAAACACACAAAGACAAATTAACATCTGACTAGCTCTGACCAACCACAAAGAATCTGAATTTGAGGGATCACAATCACAAGTCACGTGAACTGGAATCTGAATATTTGAAATCTAAAAAATAGATGAAAAAGTCACATCAAGAAAAGGGATACCTACCTGCTTGCACAAGAGCAGGTCCAAGCTGCTGGGGCTGGATACCCTGGGCCAGCATTCGTTGAACCACATTAGGGTGAAGCTGGGGAGGAGGACGTACCATAGGTACATGAGATAGCAGCGGTACTGGGTACACAGGACGAGGGAAAGATGAGGATGGTCCTGAAGGCACCATAGCAGGTGCATGGTGTCCAGCAGAGCCAGGCCTGACACGCTCATGTTCCTTGCTTGGCAAAGTCTGCGAGCCGGTTTTTATTCCCCCTGAATGAACACTCCCATCCATTGTTTCCAGGTATAGATTTGGGGAGTTTCTGTCTGTAATCACATATACCACATCACAAATGTCAGAGTGCTGTGGCACTTACATGATGTAAAATTAGAGCTGGGCGATATGGCTGAAAATTGTATCACGATATAAGCGTTTCATATCAGTCGATATCGATAATTACCGATTCATTTTTTTCAACCTATTCTACCCAGACTTCTCAACTGTGCTAAGCTGCATCTGTTATTTCTTTACATCCCTTTGATGTAGTGCACTAGACTTTTTCGTTCATTTAAATTTTTTAAACGTGATAACTGTGACATATTCAAAGCATTTAAATTTCATTCATTTTTAATTAATTCAGTAGAGGTGGAAAAAAAAAAAAAGATTCAGTTCATACAACAGACCATCAAAGTCGACTCGAATAAATCTAGAGATTATTTAACTGGCTCAGTTGAGTCCTACCACATTTGATAATCAATAAACGGCACCATTCAAACATCTTACATCTCACTCGGCAGAAAAACAAAACGTACTAACCGACTTGACCAGGAAACAATACGCAGAGAAACGAAACTTAACCGACTCTTACACTACTAATCAAGAGAGACAAGAGACAATTAATATGCTCACTCACTACTAAGTTTGCAGACATCAGTCTGACTCTTGTCTGACTTAACCAAAACATTGCCAAACTGGTGACGTGATCTTTCCTTTTTATCTACAAATTCCTCTCGGGCTGTCGCTCTCATATTCTCCTTTTACTCCACGCCATTCTTTGTTGTTGTTGTCTTAGCTGGGCCGTGATAGGTTGAGAGGCTAAAGCCCTTCCTCTGCCTACATCCCCCAGAATGACTTGCAGTTGTGGCTCTGAGTTTTCTTCCGATTTTTCTCTAACGGAGTTCAAGAGAAATTATCGAACATTCTATCGAACGCATTTTCTATTGATATCAACCACGCGTCTATCGTGATATATATCGTTATATCGCCCAGCCCTACGTAAAATCAATTAGCAGTAGGGTAAATTATTACTACCATCTTGAGAGCGTGTTGCAGACTCCTCCTTCGTCTCTGAACGACCCAAGGGTTCATCCCTGCTTTTTTCTTTTGTTGCATACATTTTTCGGATCACAGATGTAGGTGTAAAGGACGGTGACAACTGTGAAAATAAGAACAGTTATGTTAGTTTGGCGCTAAAGGTGAAAAAAAGTAATAATTTGGGAGAATATAGTTTGTTATTACCATGCTAGTGACAGCATTGCCTGGAGAGTTTCTTCCAGCAGACTGAGGGACAGGAGAGCGATTGACACGCTGTGGCCTGTGGATCACATACACTCATCACCCATATGATATTGCCAACACAATCATCTACACTTATCATTCCAACAATAACTGGTGAAACATTTAGTATATTACACATCAATACTGGACAATATTCAGATATAATAAAAACAAACCTATTTCGAAAAGACTTGTCCTGTGGTTGTTTGTAGCCTGACTGGAATGAGTGGTGAGCATGAAGAGCAAGGTCCTGCTGGAATGCCAGAGCATCCAGGTCTGCCTGATTCACGGGCAAAGAGAGCGCCCTCATCTGGACAAAAACATACAAAGTTGATCTATAGAGTCTTTAAAGTTGTCTTCAGTAGTCCCTCGCTATAATGTGGTTCACCTCTCGCGGCCTTGCAGTTTTGCAGATTTTTTAGTGCAATTTTGCATGCCTTTTTTTTTTTTACAGCGCATTGTTTTCTACGTCCTGATTGGCTAAGGGACTGTAGACCATTGTCAATCTCCTCCGTACAGAATCTCTTGTACAGTACAGAATGCGCTCAGCTTGCCAAATTTACATATACAGTATCTTTGATCGCTGGCAGTTTGACTGAAGTGTGGTATGTTTGCAAGTTATTGAGAAAAGTGCATAGTGTGTGTAGTGAGGGGTTTTGCAACCTTAAACATTTATAATCATTGTAAAAAATAAAGCTGAATACTTCGCGGATGTGTGTGTGTATTTATCTATATTTAAAATCAATAAGTAATCGTGTAATACTCTAAGATTTTTTTTAGTATTTGGACCAATGTTGCTTCTATTCCACTGAAAAATTAACAGCAACTACAATATGAAATTTATAAAATAAGGTACTTCAAATTTAATAGTATAGTATAGTATAGTGTAGTACAGATGACGCATGAAATTGAAATTACCTGTTGCTGTGCAGCAGATACAGGGCTCATAGATCTGTGCACATCAGCAAACTGTTCAGGCAGCATGTGCTGATGGCCAACAGGAAACCCTACATGCAGGGAAGGGGGGAAAAAGCCAAGTTTCAAAGCTACAGAAACAAAAAGTTCAAATACTTCTCTTGTTTAATTTAGGGATTGTGTGGTGACAACATCTGGGGGTGAAGCCTAATGTGTAGACGTAAAATCAATGCATACATTTGCACTGGTACTTCTTCATTCAACTTACCTGCAGAAGGTTGCAGCCGACTATTGAAGTAGTCAGGTGAGGATGCTCTCTGAGGAAAGAGCGGGGGTGAAGGGCCCTTGGTTAGAAGGCCATGCAGAGGGGTAGAATTTGCTGGGGCCTCGGAGCTGCCCAGCAGACTGCCAAGGTGAGCAGGGGAGCCACTGCGGACTCCCAGAAGCTCCTACAAAAAAAAAAAAAAAAAAAATGAACTTGATTTCTCGAGAATTCCTATTCACTTTATTGCCATGACTCTGGCACTTAGATTTAAGAGCCAAGCTGTTCATGAAATGTTTGATGTGATGGAGTAATCACTTTGTTATTAACGGTGACAATTTACTACGTGGGAGCCAGGAGCCTTTCTAAACAGCTCTAGTAAACCTTCAGTCTTTGATATAGCACTCCAAGTTTAATTGTTCTTAAACATGCACCCTCAAATTATCACACAAACCGGGGCAGAACCGTACGAATGTTAGCAGGCGTACATGCCGTTTCTACACAACATTTTGGCGTAGTGCACCATTTCTATAGAATTCACATTTTCAGGTTACATAAGAAATTTGACATGGTACAGAAATATCACTTATTGTAACAAACCAACACTTTTGCCAGTATCACTGTGTCACAAAGCTGTATAATGAGCAGGTGGTTTGAAAAAGCCAACAGCCATCTGCTGCCAAAAAAAAAACATTCATTCATGCCACTACAATGTGAACCCAGCCCCGACTGTTACTAAACATTCAATGGCATTCAACTGAGAGGATTGTCAGACACACCTGAAATATGTTTTTCTGTTGCTGAGCAGGTACTTGATCAGAACGTGTCCCCACAGATTGGTCTGAAGGTTTCTGCTTTGTACATGGGTTAGAAAAACATAATGCGGCAATGCATCATGTTCAACAATAAAAAGCCTCCTCATAAAAACATATCCTGGTATTCCATCTCAGTAAGCTTATAGCGATGTAGGGTGAGTGGTAGTAGAAGTTAAGGTAGTAGACACCACCAAATACAAAATTTGGGCCAGTAATGAACAGACGTTGCTAAAACCTCCTCAAACAGCAACATTGCAAGCCCACTGAGATGGATGTGAACAAGAAATCCAAATCAATCTGTCCTTCATGAAAGTCAGGATTTGTCAATACACTAATGGTTTCCATCTCACCACTTTTTTTGCAATGAATTGCACAAAGGACAGTATTCAAAACATAACCACCAAATCAAATTTATGCCCATCTCTTTCTAGTTACTTGAAATTTTCAAGTAGTGTTGGATGAAAAGCAGCATCCGGTGTAAACCTGAAGCAATATAACAATGGATCTAGAGAAATACTTACATTATTTGTGTTGGTTTTTGGGTGAGTTGGCAGAGTTCCACTTGCCTTCATGCTGCTGACTAGTTTATTAAAGGCCGACATGTCCGAGTCACGCGAGCGTGGATGGGCACTAGGGCCACCAGTTAAAGCCTGCTCTAAATGTTCAGCCATGAACGGCGTACCATTTCCTCTCTGAGGAGGTGGCACCTTATGCACATGTGATTCCGAGCTGAGCTTCATTCCCTTCATCTCTCCCTCCACCTCCTCTAGGGACAGCACCACGCCAGAGTGAGCTAGGGAAAGAAATAACAACTTTATGCAGAAGCAGTCAAAACAAATGCTTAAATATAGGGCTGGGTACCGAACTTCGGTTCTTTTGTGGCACCGACCAAAATGCTTCGGTAGTACGGAGTATCAAAACATGCCTGGTCTTTCGGTGCCAAGTTTCGATACCCGCAGGTGATCAAGACCTGATAATGCTGCCAGTGATTGGCTGCAACGTTATACTTTGCGGCTTGCAGGAAAAATACGTGGTACCAGACAGTGGTTACGCCCACAGACGGGGGTTCACGTGTATCTGTGTTGTGATTGTGAACAGGAGTTGTGCGTCGTTGAAACGCTTAAAAAACGCCACCGAAGTCAAAAGTGTGGCTCCATTTTAGCAAGATTGATGCCAATACTGCGCGATGCAATATATGCAAAAAAATAAATAAAAAAATCATAATTGCTAAGGCTGGCAATACGACTAATTTAATGAAACACCTGACCGTGCACGGAATCAGTTTAAGAGCAGTAAGTTGCTCCGTGTTTGACTGCAAGAAGATCGGACCGCAGCCTCTCATATCCCGCGAAACGTCTCATAACAACATCAACAACAATGGCGGACTACATGCTTGCGTTACTACTGGAGAAGATATTGAGCCTATTATGGTTACTAGGGCAAAATCTAATTTTTCCTTGAGTTTGGTTTCTTCGAAAGCCGATTTGTAAACAGCGCTCAAGCTTCATGCGCATGCGCCACCTCTTCCTCCACGTTTTTGTGTGAATTTCTGAAACTGAAACAGCGCCGCCTATAGACCTGGAATATGAAGTAGCGTTCAGTCGTGTAAAGACAGAAAAATGATATATGTTTATTTTTTCTGTAAAACTGCTTAGAGTGGAAAATTACCAAAGCTGAAAAATAAAACTGAAGATTTGTACAATGTGTAATGTAATTTGCTTTTTGTTATCTTATAATCTTATAAAATTGGTATCGAAAAAAGTATCGTTCTGGTACCGGTATCGAAATGAAGGTATCGGTATCGGTATCGAAGATTTTTGTTTGATACCCAGCCCTACTTAAATAGCAAGTTACCATTTAATTTTGTTTATGTAATGATCATTTTTTTTGTAAATAACAGGACTCAGCAGCAATCTGATACTGAAATCCAAATTAAATTCCAGCTAGTTAAGCTTCCAAACTGATCGGCCCATTAGGCAGACAGATGTTTAAACACATTCACATGGGATTGTACAGGTGAACCATGCAAAGTCATCCACATTACAAAATAATCTCTTAGGGCTGTGTGCTTCTATTCCTTCCTTGTATTCTGTGTCTGCATCCAGACACTAAGATTTGCACTGGTATTTATTTATTGCAATGGCAAATGCTGCTCTGAACAGTCTTTCAAGATGAAATTTGAGAACTACAGGAACGACTGCCATATGATCCAAGGGACAGAGCAGGGCTGCATGTGATTGACAAATCAGTGGAAACAGTATTGACATTTTGAACAATCTCATTCCTTATCGCGTAAGAACTTGGCAGGAGGATGTAAAACACTATTGGACAAGCAACCGTTTTACAGGCATAGCAAAATTGTCAAAAATCTTAAGAACATGTATGCGACTGATCCATAAAACATGACTCACTGCCTTCCCGTAGCCGAGCCTTGTTGACTGAGAGGGTAGAAAGAAGAGGCTTTAGGTCTATTTTGGCTTTGTGCAGCAGCTCCAGGATGTCCACCTTCTCCTTGCACTCCGATGACTGAATAGGTGTGAAGTATGAGGCGGGGCCTTGAATGGGAGATGTGCAGTGAGGCTCTAGACCTTTACAGAAGCAAAACACTCTCAGATGTATGTCATCCAACATGAGAATTTAAATAATATTGAACATCACAAAGCAACAATGCAGAGGTGTAGTCATCCAACACTGAGAGTAATGTTGTACAGTATTTTTAGTCATGATCTCTCCTAGAGTATTGCAATGATACATCCACAAATTCAAGTATAATTGGGGCAAAGCATATTTACTGAATCAAACGGATCTGAAGTCTTAACCACAAATGTTATTCTGATGATTAAAACTACTTTTAAAGAGCTCATGTCTGATCTAGAGGTTGTCATACTACAGCCCAAACACAAACTTGCCAAACAGCGTCATGCCTACCGTGTCTATGTCTAGTTTTCAGAAAGCTCCACTGGGGGAATCATATCACTTACCAGCTAGTTTTTCCAGCTCCTCGTGAGGAGTGGACCTCAGACTGCTGGACCGGCTGCCTGATGGGCTCAGGTTACTGGAGAACCACTGACTAAAGCGGCTGGCGGATGAAGGGCCCTCTCCCAAAACTTCCTCAATCATCTGTAAGTCAGAAACAGTACTGTAAGAGACTGGGAAATACAGAAACCTGCTTCCTGAACATTGCAAGAGCAAAGGTGGCACTTACGTTTAGAGCGCTTTCCATCGTTTTAGCACATAATGTGCTAGAAGAATTAGGGCAGTGTCAGTGAACACACTGCCGTTTGACATTATTGCCACAAACCAGGCAGTACACAACAATTTTATTTTGTTAAGTCTGGTTTACCAAACTCTCCAATAAGCAACAGCATCTTTGCCACTATTCGATGGGCATAAATTTGGATTGTTGATGCCTTTTCAAACTTTCTTCAACCCCACGCATGAGCCCAAAAAGAAACAGTGATCAAGGCAATCAGTTCAAGTATTCACCACCAATGTTCAGTGAGATCAAGCCAGCGCAGCAGAGGTTATCTTGTGCTGACACCAAGTGTCTGCACTTAGTATTTTGATTCACAATTGCTTGTTTAGTGTTATGAAACAAACTTGGATACAAAGCCATGAAATTAACACAGCTTAAAACTGTACTACCTCTGTCAGTGCATCTACTAAAAGATTCTTCAGGATTGCATATAGACACCTGAAAACCTCAACTGTTAAGCTTGTACAAATAAAGGAAAGGCTTTAGTGACACCCAATTTGTGATGTTCACAACTTTTAACCCTTAAAAACCATGTGCACCCCAGTACTTACAGAGGCCAGTCCCGGCATTGTCTTCTCTAGATTGAAGAATTCATTAAAGTCGAAGTCTCCGGTTGACTGCTCTGGCAGAACATCAGGGTGGGGAACTTCCTGATCAGCTGTAGACTGCAGACCTTGTTCAGCCTGTCCACCATTACATTCCACCACTGGACAGAACACACGTGACAAAACCCAGATGTTACCCTGATAAGTCATAATGTCATTTCAATTTTGTTATTTTTGATAAGCAATGATAAGCAATTTCAAATAAAGCTTTGACATGCCTTCCTTCAAAGATTCTGTTCGTTTCCTTGATCGCTTGGATCTCCGTTTATCATCCTCCAGTATCTTGTCATCAAATCCAATCAGCTCAATTGTCTCAGACTGGCTGGTGGGACCCCCAGAGAACCACTCTGGCTCCTCTTCCGCATACGAGTCATTTCTTCTCCTTTCACTGAACACACGTTTGTCTCCAAAATCCCTCTGCAAATGATTACACCAGTCAATGTTAATCCAATTAAAAATTAATCTAAAGTTTTGTGACAAACTCAGGACTATGTCAGTAATTTTTCACCATTCACACAAAAAACCCAGCATTTTTGTGTGTAGGGATAACAATTAAGCATTGATATTTATTAATGATATATTCAAATCAATTAACACAGACCCTGAATCTTTTATCCTTAAAGTCTCTCTCACGCTCCCGTTCTTTCTCTGCACGGGCTTCTCTCTCAAAGACGCGTGCAGGAATTATGCGTCCACTGCCGATTCTGCGTGCCCCTCCTAGACGGAGACTCTCATTTTCCTTGTTTTCCAAGGGGCTAATCGGGCGACGGTTGTGGGGTGCAGGTGCAGCATTGCCTTGACATCCACCCCCAAAGCTACGTCGCTGAGGGCTCAAAATGACATCCAGATCATCCTCCTTTAACCGCTCACGAGGATCTGAATGAAATTAACAAAGGCTTGATTTCAGACATATTGCACCAACAATCATGTGCAATCCCCTGAGACCTCATAATTTTCTGAATAAAAATGTTATTAATTTATTTCTGCTGCATATGCAGTGGTGTTAAGTGATGCAAATACGGAAGGGTCTGACATTTTCATCTGGCATTTTCATTTGGGTTGTCAATGGATCTTTAGCACAAAATCCTGTCAGCAACAGGATGACCTTTGTTTTTGTTTAAATCTAACTCTGAACATTTTTCGTACTGGCCACTATCCAATGTCATGTTACCTGGGATTCTTCGTTTTAAAGGAACTCTATCATCCGTGTAGTCCTTTTTAAAACCTTCTACTGGAGAGCTTCGCTCTGATGTGGGATAGAGCGAGGCATGCCATTTCTCAGGGTCCCAGACACCATCACTGTTTAAAAAAAAAAAAAAAAAAAAAAAAAAAAAAAAACCATAATTAAAAACATGCACAACTACTCAGACAAACCCTCAGAATTTATATATCAAATCCTATCAGTCTATCATAACCTAACTCTGACTGTGCTTAAGGAGTCAAGTAAAGTAAATGTGACTTAAGAGCAGGTTCTCAGAAGGTTTAGGCCTCCTAAATCAAAAATTATACCTTGAAGTTGAATTTAATTTTAGGTCTGAAAGCAGTGTAACAGCTCCACTCAATAAGCTTGTATATTACAATTTAAAAAAAAGTGTATCCTATACTCTTCACTTGATTCTAGCAGCAGATACACTTGGACAATGCCTTAAATAATGAACTTTAATATCAACTGTCGGGACAAGGAGCTACTCAAGCTCATCTAGGCCAATACATGCAATTACATCAATTACTTTCAAAACTGAGTTAATAAGTTAGTTCTTAATTTCTGACAGAGACCAAAAAAAGCTTACTCAATTGTTATGAATAGTTGTTGACCAAATGTTATGATGGTATGGATCATTAAATCCATATAGGCATTCTTACCTGTCATATTTCTCAGAGAGACATTCAGGCCTTTCATTGGAGACTGGCAGCTCTTTTATTTCCAGAAGCTCTTCCTGTATAATTGATAATACTTGAGTGAGGAAAGCACTTCGTATATTTTCTAAATGATAGTCCAGTTTGTAAATATAATCACCTTAGAGTATCTGTATGGCGCTGTGGCTGCTGGCTGTTGGTCCACAGCAGCGTCACCATTCTTCTGCTCTACACATGCATCTTTCTCCATGGCTGACCGCAGACAAACCAAAATAAGTTATGTATCTTTGACAATTTTGAATCCAGGGAGGAGTTGATACCTGCGGAAAACAAAGGTAACATTGATAAGTTAACATAGGGACTTGAACGTTAACGATTACTGAAACTGATGTAGATGCATTTATCGCAGAGGCAAGTCAATGAAAACATTTTTTACGTTGAAGGCACAGGCTTCATTCTCGTGCTGACCAGAAAAAATTAAAGTAGTCTTGTCGCAGACACGACACAACAAAGGCGACCAAATAACACACAAAAACAATAGTAAACTTCCACAAGCGTCGAGTGAACTTACGAGGGGATGGTTTCAGCCAATTCCGTTAGCCAATTAGCAAGTTAATTGACAACAGCCAGCCACCGCTGACGTGAGAGGTGACATCCCAGTGACAATAATTTACAAAACGTTTGTGTTAATTAAGATACTAACTGTAACGTCTGACCTGAAAACAAATCTGCTTTGAAAAAAAACTAACCGGTAATAAACGTTGGCGTCTCTTAAACAATATTCCGCATTTCTAAATGAATTGCCTACTTACTGAGTCAACGCTAGCAATTAGCAGATTGGCAGAGGGTTAGCCAAAATAGTTAGCGTCCCACACACTTAACACTAAACAGTGGTTAGTTTTAAAGAAAAAAAATGTACAAACAGCTAACTAACTATTTAGAAAAACAGCACAAACAACAAACTTACTCAGTTCGAATGCTGCGTGGAATACTGGTAGCTAACGGCCGAACAGCGGCAATTCACGTTAGTTAGCTAGCTAGCTAACTTAGCACTTTAAGCTAGCTAGCTAACCAACTAGCCGGGGAATGGGGATAATGCCCACCCAGCAAGTACCAAATTGTAAGCCGGTTGAGTTGGTAATGTGATTTCAGTAAACGCAAGCTGTAGTGGGATAACTTAACATAAGGGCACAGGTCCCAGTAACAAATTAAATCACACGGGAACTATGTAATCTCGAATAATTGTCGGCTCTTTCTCTGTTTTCTAAGTCGTAGCAGCAATTTTCCTATGATCACCGCTTTAAGAAGGTCCTGGGAAAGATTACGTTGTGCCCAACGCGCCTTTGTAAAATTTTTAGTAGTCTCTTGTGCACTGGCGAAGATGCGTTTTAATATTTAAACCATTATATAGAAATTAGTATTTAAGAGTAAAAACATGTTTGTGCATTATTGTGAATAGAAAACTTGCATTCTCAGGATACCGTTTATACGAAAATTTAGCACAGTCAACAGGCAATATTTGGGACAGCTTGGGCTTCTCTTAGGGTTTGCTTGATTTGCCTTTCTGCGTAGCGGTTTCCTGGCCCTTCTTTGTGAAACTAGTCACCCCGTCCTCGCGGGCGTCTTTGGTGTGAATTTGCGTGTTGCCGTGGTTCTGAGAGGACCCACGGTGCGTTCTTGACTCTGCACCGGAGTAAACATGTGAGAATTTAAACTCTTTTATGAAGTGAAGTCTTGTAACTCCTACCCCAATACGAGATTGAAAAGTCCAGCAAAGTATGTGAAATATTTAAACGTTAGATCCACCAACACCCGAATTTAGCAATTATTATTATTAGACATAATATTCGCGCAGGCTGTTGCCGTTGACAACAGAGGCCGATGTCACCCCCGCGTTCACGTGACAAGGAAAAACAAACGGGCGGCATTTCTTTCACTCTTCACGCGGAGAACAGATGCCGCTTTTGTTAAATACTGCGGGCTTTAAAGTAAAGTGTAGTTCAGGTGTTTGCTGTTTTTATCCAAGAGTGCCACTGCGCTTTCACTATCCGGTGTTGGTAGTGCCTTGAATTAGTACAATGCAAAGTAAAGGCAGAATCCCAGAGCCAATACGACCCCGACCAGACGGTGTTAAATCTGGTGGGGAAACCAAACAAGTCCGCAAAGTTCATACCAGAAAGATTCCTTACAGAGTTGGATACAGCTGGAACAAAGGTGGAAGACTCAAGGAGCTGAGAATCAGGTGCTGGTACACTATTTTCTCACTTCACATTTCACATTACTACTTTAATCATGTGTGACTTTGTCTCACTCTTTAATCTTCTGCAGGCACTTGGCCAGAAAGTTTCTGAGGATTTGGGTGCAGAACACGTTTGGTCGAATACTTCCTTATCAAGCCAAGTAATAGGTTACACGTACTTTGCAAACTGTAGCTGATGAAATCAATCTCATACTGAAGGGAGTATTGTGCATTGCAGGTCTCACTATAACAGCTTGGTCCTGAGGCAAGTCTTTGAAGGATGGAGAGACGAGTGGTGGACGTCCAGGAGGGAGTGGAGTCTTACAATGCGGGCAGAGTGTCACTATAAGTAACTGGGTGACATTTTGCAAGAATTAACAGTCTTGTCAAGCTGTGTATTGAAGGCCCTTTCTGTGTGCTAATGATTTTGTTTGCGTTTTAGGTATTACCTGTATAACTGGACCTTCCACGCTTGGCAAAATTATGTCGCTGTTCAGAGGGAAAAGAAGCGTGAAATGCAGAAAGCTGAGTCATTTGGTATGTTCAACCCTACATAAAATTTGCAGTTGCTTCTCATCAGATTACAGGCAGCCCTTGTTGTATTACCCGTCTTGTTTGTGTGATCAGCTGAGAAGCAACGGATGCATGCGGTTTGGGACCGATGGGAGGTTTTCACAGAGATGAGGAGAATGAAGAACAGAATGCTTGAATCGGCTCTCAAACAGAACAGGCTCTCAAGCATGCGGTGAGATTATTGTGTTCACAAATCAAGCGTTTACTTATAACGTTTCAACAGCATTTTAACACATTTTGTGTATTGCAGCTCAGCTTGGAGCTTGTGGCAGACGAGGCTACAGCAGCGCCGAGACCTTTACACTTTGGAGGACCAAGCACTGAAATGGAGGGAACGAATTTTACAGAGCACGGTAAAAGACATGACTCATAAAACCTATAGTGTAAAAACTGTATGCATTGAAAGCTGATCTTATGTGTTTATGTTCCCTCAGACGTGGGTTCATTGGAAAGAAATGCATGCAGCTGCCTGCTGCCAGAAAGAGAAAGAATCCAAAGCTGCACTTCACTTCACCCTGGGACTGAAAAGAAGAACGTTGCATCTCTGGATAAGTTATGTATCCTGTCGCCAGAGCAAGAAAAAAACACAAGGTCATTATATATATATATATCCTATTTTTGCATGTAGAAACTTGATCATTCAGTTGTGTCATACAATTGTTTTGTTTTTTGCTTTTCTTTTAGCTGTGGCTCGGCATGCCAGTTGTTTACGACTGGCGAAGAGGTGTTGGAGTAAATGGAGAAAAGCGGTGGGCCGCAAAGAGGCCGAGGAGAACCGTTTGCAAGCCGTTGGCCATTTGGCTGCTCAGAGCATCCAGCGTAGAGCACTGGTGCGCTGGAGAGCTTGTATCCTAATCTGTACAAAAAACTTGGAACATGCCTATTACATCAGCTCTCAGTGTCCAGTATTGTTTGAGTCTTGAGCTCTTCATCAGATGTGACCTTGTGCAGAGAAGAGGCTGAGAGAAACCAGATTGCAAGTCAACATTTCCATCATCTTTTACTGGTAAAATAACTAACTAACTAAATAAGTAAATAAAGCAAATATAAACAGACACGGTCATTTAACACGCTGATCATTTTATGATCTTATTGCAGCGTGCTGGAGTGCACGGGTTGTCTCTCAACGTCATGTTGAACAAAGCCCACAGACTGAACAACAACATGGCTGTCCAACACTGTCGACAAACTGTAATTGTCGAACCCTCTCTCATCCTCACACTGCAGTGTGAAGGTACAATTACTCAGTAAACTTTTGTCCGATGGTTTAACGTTTATGTTTTTTTTATTTTATAGATGACAAGTAAGTACTGGAAGCTGTGGCAGGACCATCTGGAGGAAGCTGAAGATCAGAGTTTTAAACCACTCGCAGAAATGGCACTGACTACATACAGGTGCTTTTATTCGACAGTCCCAACCAAATATTACAGCCGTTTTAGCACATGAGCTACAGATATTTTTATCATATTTAATGTCCTGTTGCTTTTCTCATTGTAGCAATTCACTGTTGAGGAGCTCTTTTTACCACTGGAGAGAAAAACTTGCTGAGAAGAGACACATGCAGGTATATTCAGATCCAAGAAGTATCAGTACACTTTTAGAACAACTTCTTTTAGACATAATAGCAGACAGAGTTCATTTAGACCAAGTGTAGCTGAAAATATGACAAGTGAGATATACTGTAACTGAGAAACATCTTGCTTTTCTACAGGGCTTGGAGAGTTGTGCAGACAACTGGTTCCTACAGCGCACGTTACCTCTGTGTTTCAAGTCATGGGTCGAGTTCACTCGGCAGAGAAGACTGCATCAACGGAGAAGACACAGAGCTGAAGTCTACAATCGGTGAGTCACCAGCTTTCACACCCAGATCTCGGTGTCGTAAATTGACCTATGTGTTGTCTGGTTGCATGATTTGTTTCTTCACTGTGTTGTCAGACACCGTCAGTACTCCTGGGTGTTTTACACCTGGTGGGGACAGTCAGAGAAACACAAGGAGGAGATGCTTTTGGAGCGGATGGTATGCCGGCTGCAGATGGAAACTATAGCGCTCATTATGTCTGTAGATGTCCCGGAGATACATGACCGTTCTCGTTTACAGGCAATTCTTCACGAGGAGCGATGCCACATGCAGAGAGCCTGGGCGCGATGGAGACGACGCACACAGCAGCAGGTCAAAGAAGGGGAGAAAGAGGAGGCTTCACAGCGTCTGTACATGCACAAACTTCTCCATAAGACAATGACACAGTGGAAGGACAACAGCACTGAAATAAGAGATAGGTAAAGCCCACTGCATTTTGCTGAGAGTGGTAATATGTCTGAGATTATGGTATCATTGCAAATAAATGTATCTGTTTTACATTAGGAGGAACAGAGAGCAGCAGGCGTTTCATCAGGGAGACCGGTGCTGCATGAGATGGGCTGTAGAAAAATGGAAAAAGGTACTTCAGTCTTCATCCTATCTTATCCATAATGTTCCTTTTGTAAGTTTAAGCAGTGTCAAATTAAGTCCAAAGCCTTTAGGTGTCAGCATTTGTTTCTTCACTGTTACAATGCTACAAACATATGTTCCTGATTTAAAAGTTAATCACTTGAGCATAAAAAGTGTTTTCTCAATCAAATCTGTATTTTTATCATCATCAAAATCATGCTAGTAGCTGTACAACACAAATCAGATGCACAACTTCTGTCCTAGTCTATGCGTGTCAGTCACTCCGGTGTGTGTGTGTGTGTGTGTGATCAGTTTATTCAGATCCAGAGACTGAAGAAAAGCAGGCTGAGCCAGATCCAGCGTCACCATGAAGCTAAACTCCTCAAACACTCCTTTGTGGGCTGGAAGGTACGTAAGTATCAGTTACAGGCAATGTGATGATATAACGACACGGCTTAATTTGTTGGAAGTGATGAAAAACAATGCTTAAGTTGTTAACACTGTTGTATTCACAGGAACACCGCCTACAGACATCTCAGATACGTGAGCACGCAGAGGAACTTTACAGGCAGCAGACACAGTGTCTTCTCAGGTAGTGAACACAAGACCCTGAAAATCTGAAATTTTAGTTTGACCTTCTCCATTTAGAAAGCACAGCTGTTGGCCATCATCAGTCTTTGTCACGTCTCTTTAGGAAAATACTTAACGAGTGGAAACAGAACGTAGCCCAGCTGGCACAAGTCCGAGCTGCAGAACAACAAGCACAGCATCACCATCAGTTCTTCCTTCAGCTTAAGGTTAGAAAGTATTCTTGAAGGCGCCCTCATTAATATCATGGTTGCTCTTTTTTTTTCCAGTGCATTTGCTGATTGTTTTCTTTGCACTAAATCTCTTTAGGTGTTTCTTGCTTGGAGAGATGCAACAACAGGTGCAGTGTCAAAGCGCCACCAGCAGAGGGAAGCACTCGGCAAGGCTCAGAGGTCTATAAATCAAGGTAAGGAAACAACAGGTGGAATGAGTCCATGAAGTGTAGTTTCAGCTCAGCTTCAGTATTTGTTTACTCAGATTGAAATGTGCCATCACTTGACAGAGCATTAGGTACACGAGTGAAAACAAATGCATTCTAATATGACAGTCCTGCACTAAAAAAAGAAAAAAAGAAAGGAGAATTTGCTGAGTTTGAGTTGCTGTTACATTGTATTGAATTAAACCCAACTTTTTTTTTGTTGTTGTTTTTATTAATAAGCTGACTAGCCCACTGACTAAAATGTGATTGTCAAAATAATAGAAACACATGTCAGCACAAGACGATCCAATCCAGGAGTACAAATTTGAATCAGCAGCTCTCGCGATTATTTTGACGTCTTCTGTGTTTAGTGCGCCTGCTGTGGTGTTTCAGACGTTGGAGGAAACAAACCAGGGAGGCTCGAAGGGAGAGGATGTGCATGGAAAAAGCCAGGCGGCACCACAACTCAAAACTACTCTCTAAAACTGTGAGAGCATGGAACAAGCATCACTACCAGCTCCAGAAATATAAGGTTTTGAAGTCATTAACCTTTATCGGCTGTTATAGGGAGGCATACTGTTTAACTGATGTCATTCTGAAATTCGTGTTAATTTTAACAGGTGATGAAACGACAGGGAATGTTGTTACTGAAATTGAAAATGTACCAGAAGTACTTTGAGCAGTGGAAAATGAAGGTTTGTAATTTTTACATCCTGAACAAACTGATTAAAATGAAATCATTTTTGCACAGCACTGGATGTGGTTTGATTTAGCGCAGTTAAACTGGGCATGACTTTGGTTTTCCTCCTGCTAACAGCTGCAGCACAGACGGCGAGAGGCTAAGCAGACGGAGCGAGCTCTCTGGCACTGGTCTCTCACGCTTCAAGCCAAGGTAACACCTGCTTCTGCCTTCTTCTCTTGTTTCAAAACCAAATGCTGCAGAAATGAGGAGTTGTTGTTTTGTGAACCTGCTGCAGGTGCTGTGTGGATGGAGACTGTGGGTCACAGAGCAGCGCAGGAAAGAAGAACAGGCGGCCAGAGCTGCACAAGTCTACAGAGACCAGCTGCTGAGGGAGGGGGTTTCGTGCATCCTCACATATGCAGCTCATATGAATGATCTCACGACGAGCCTCACGCAGCACAGCCAGGAGCAAGTGGGTTATCGTGTGTTCCTTGAGATTTTTTAGACAATCAGATGTGATGATCAGATCAGTCCATCAAGTCTGCATGTGTTCTGCAGAGATCACACCACCTCCAGAGAGTTGTTAAGCGTTGCGCCATGCGGTGGAAGCAGCGGGCGCTGTGTAAACCACGAAGCGAGCAAGAGGCCGGAGCGCCACCAAAAAAGAGTGTGACCTTCTGTCTGAGTGCACCGAACTGCTCGTCTGACCCAGCGGGGCAGGAAGCTGAAGATGAATCGCTTAGCAAGTTGTGAGTGTTTCAATCTGACCGTCTGTGCAACTGTGTCCAACACATGGAGTCTTATAGAGTTTGTTATTATGTGCAGGCTTCTGACCCGAGCACCTCGACGCCAGCCTCGTCGCTGCAGAGAGCTCTTTGAGGCTCCAGTGAAGGTTTCGCCACTAATAGGGTGAAGTACTTTTTTTTCCACACTTTGATTTCACACAAATAATATTGTTTAAAAATCTCAGACTGAGAAATGCTTCTTCTTTTTTTATTCTAGCCCCCAAAACCAATCTGGCAACACTGGCACAGAGGCGGCTCCTGCTGGCTTTACCTCTACACACCAGAGCATACTCACATCTGCTTCATCACCCTCTGAGCCTCACGTGTCCATCACAGACTCCAATCAAGAACCAGAACTCCTTCTCCCTCCTTCTGCTTTCATGACCACTGGGACTCAGAATATGGTAATAATCCGTTTATTAATTATTAATGTATCAACAAATATATTTATTACTTTACTTGGATGTTTTATTTTCCTAGTTGGGAAAATCCAGCAGTTCAGGTCCTGGAGATGCTCCCCTCTTAACTTTTCAGTGTCAGTCCTCAGCGTATCCAGGTCTGGTACATGCACAAGAGACACATCAGAGGGACTCCAGCAGACAGACTGAGCCTCCTCATGTAGAAGATGCAGCAGCTCATTCAGCTTTAGCTCTGACAGAGGAACTTCTCAGCATTCAGCTGGACATGAAGAGTTTCCAGAATGGCAAGAGGCAGCTCCGGTAAAAAAAATAAAATAAACAGAAAAACACAAAACAGTTGAGCCATTCTTCTCTGTAGAGACTGATGCCAGTGTGTGTTTGTGTGCACAGGGCATGGCGAAAGCTGAAAGAGGTTTTACAGAGTTGGCTGCAGACCAGCGGAAAGGATGAAAACATGGAGAGAAATGCTGTTAGCCAAGAGCTGAAGGAGGTAACGACTGAAGATAACTCGGTCAATGTGAAAACAGAAAACACTCAAATGTTTTAAACGCTGTGACTGCACAAGCCGTGACGCAGACAATTTAGATTTGAATTTCAAATGTGAGCATCAAGCTTGAAGAACATTTATCATTAAGTAAATTTAGTTTTGGTTCAAATAAAAAACCCAAACAATAAATACTTAAGCTGAAAATATTATTCATTTATTAAATAATTCATCACTAGAACTTGTACCATATTACTATTTTGAAAAATCAAAGCCAAGGGCAAAACCAACTATAATTAAATGCAAGTGTGGAAAAAACTTAACTCTTTATATCCATGTAAATAGTCAAATGAAATCTTCTATCAACTCTGTGCCATTCTTATAAACGTGTTGACTTTAAAATAAAAGAATAAATCACACAAGTGGGGAAAAAAAATACAACTTTAACTTATCCGGTGAAATCTTGACCTAATTTTTACCGTTTCATGATTAGAAACATTTAATTGTTCCAGTTCCTTTCATTATGGAAACTAAGAAGACAATTACCAGACCATAAATACTGTGTGAGGTCTGGGAGACTCGTTATCCGAACTAACTTCTCAAGTTACTCTCCCTGATGGCTTACATTTTGCAGGCATTCCTCTGCAGCCGATAAATTTCCGTCTGTGAAAACCTAAGCACACTCAATGTTTTTGATGTTGACAGTTGGAGGAGCGCGTCGACGGGCTGTCCGCTGAGCTGGAGAAACGGAAACCGGCGATGCTGCTTCATGCACAGAGAATCCAACGTTTGCAGACTGAGCTCCGGACCTCAGGAGTTTATTTTCTCAGTGGAAGAGCAGATAAGTTGGAAACGGAAAGCGTTTACAACGTGACAGGATACCTCAGCTGATGATTGTGTGCCACATTTTCTTAAAACAACACAGACACTGGCTGAAATGAAAAGGATTTTATTTTTTTATTTTTTACTACAAACAAACGTATTTTTTCTCAGCTGGTGGTGAAGCATTGGGTTTGTGAACATTCAGGTAAAGCTGTTTACTCTTGTTGCATGTCATGTGCCTTAAAACCGACGCGGCAGCCTTCACCTCTACTATCTACTCTTTAAATGCACAAAAATGTTGGAAAAGGGGTCGTCCTTGTTGCAGATGGTGCGAAATATTTTCCACATGTGTGCCAAAAGTGACTTGACTGTTTCCACAGGAGCGGCTCTTACGCAACACATATTCGATTTCCCCGTTAGCACCAGTGCCTCTAATGCTTTGGAAACTCCGTGCAGATGAATCAGGGATTTCATACTGACTTGAGTTTGCACTTTTCTTGCTGCACCAGAGACATTTGTCTGAATCTTTGATACAACACAGGTCAGAATGCGAGGACTCTATCCTGTTTTATTTTTTTTCATCTTTGCCTGCAGTGTCAGGGGTAAGTTGTGTTAATGAACATGCTTATTCTCACTGTTAATTTATGTCGATATGCAGCCTCACTGTTGTTGTTGTTGAATGTCTTGCTTTCATTTTGTTCATGAGAGCATTTAAAACTGCTACACTTCAGGGCATGCATCATTAAAACCAGTTTTAACAATTTAATATTGTAAAAGATTTTGTTTGCTTAATAAATGTACAAAAAAAACTGCATCTTCCTGCACTGATATGCATAACTTTATTGTCCACTAAAAGGACCAAATGCATATTATTCCTCTGGCAGCTAAGAAGGTGCAATGGTGCACCGTCTCAGATCCTGAGCAGAGGAAGTGTGCAGAGCTAGCTAAGGCTCTGGTGGCGGTGCTGCCTCCGGCTGCTGTTGCAGCTTTTGCCAGACTCTCCTGCATACGAGCGTCCAGTACGATCGACTGCATCGATAGGATCAAGGTGAGGAGACCTTAAATTAAACGTCTTCATTTTAGCTCAGGGATCTATTTAGCAAATATGGTCTGCAGGTTGCAAAGATCACTTTAGCAAATAAAAGATGCGCTTGAATATGTTAGAATATGATCATTAACAGATTGAAATATTGAAATAAAATCGAATACTCTCATGTGGCAGTCAGAAGATTGAAGGTGATTTTATATTCTTTTATTAAACAGACGGCAGGACTTTAGTTCTGAAGTTTGACATCTGAAAGTCCCTGAAACACAAATCAAGTTACAGCAGGAGTTTCATTACTTGTTTTATTTTTGAGAATGATAGCACAGCTCCATCTCTGGATTGTTTATTTCAGGGGAATCGTGCTGACATAGTGACTTTAGATGCAGGAGAAGTTTATTCTGCCGTGAAGCAGTTTGATCTCGTTGCCATCGCCAAGGAGATCTACAGAGACGGTGGGTTCACATTTCTGAGACACGCTGTCTTCAAAGGTCTGATGCTGTATCTCACTCTGTGTGTGTGTTTTGTCTGCAGGAGGTTGTATTCTGTCTGTGGCCGTGGTGAGAAACAGCAGCCTGGACATACGGTCCCTGCAGGGCCACAGGAGTTGTCACAGCGGGGTCCGATGGACGGCTGGATGGAGTCTCCCCCTCGGATTCCTGCTCTCCCGAAACTATCTGAGCTGGTCTAAAGAGCATCCTCTCAGTCAGGGTAACAAGGCTGCAAGAGGCCGGCGCGGCTTCTTAAACAGATATTTTATTCGATTTTTCAGTCCCCTAACTTGTTTTTCTCCTCTCTGGCAGACGTCGCTTCCTTTTTCAGTGCCAGCTGTATTCCTGGAGCCGCTGCCATGGCACCTCCTCTGTGCGCTCTGTGCCGAGGACAGAAGTCGTACATTCGCCAGAAGAATTACCACTGCGAGACGTCTCACAACGAGCCCTTCTACAACAGCCAGGGAGCCCTCAAGTCAGGCTTTACAAAGGATCAAGACACTTACAACGTACACCGATCAGCCACAACATTATGACCACTGACAGGAGAAGTAAATGACAAGGGCATCTTGTCACAATGTTCTGCTGGGAAACTTTTGGACCTGGCATTCATGTGGATGTTACTTAGACATGTAGCACCCACCTAGACCGGACCAGGCACCCCCACCCCATAGCAATGACACTCCTTGATGGCAGCAGCCATCCCCAGTAGGATGCAGAATGACACAGACACACACAAAAATAGTTTAGGAACAAAAAAACATGAAGAACAGCACAAGGTGTTGAGCTAGCCCCTAGATTCACTAGATCTCAAATTGATTAAGTTTCTGTGGGATGATCCACTGAGGCCCCTCCCCTCAACCCACAGGACCCAAAGGCCCCCACTAACAACATCCTTTTGCGCAGGACACCCTTAGACTTTGATGAGTCACAACTGTTTCTGGCAGCACAAGGGAGACCTACACAGTATTAGGAAGGTGGTCATAATGTTGTGGTCGTTCCGTGTATGTCTAATATATTCCATATATGTGAAGTGGCATTATTGGTATCTTTTGCTCTGCCACAGGTGTCTCAGGTTGGGGGCCGGAGACGTTGCATTTGTGGACCATTTAGCCCTTGAAAGTATTGAAGGTAAACTAATGACCTTGGTGATCCCTTAAATAAGACGCTGAATAATTTCTCTCTTTAATCCTGAGCAAACTGTTAAACATCATGTGCTGGAAATCACACCCATGATTGTTCCATCTGCTCTTTTTATTTTCCCTCTGTCAGAGAGCGAGCGTGATGAGTTCAGGTTACTATGTGGTGACGGCACACAAGCTCCTCTCAGCCACTACAGAAGCTGTAATCTGGGACGAGGCCCAGGAGGGGGCATGGTCACCAGATTCAATTTCCGCAAGCTGGCTCGCAAATTCCTAGGAACCGTGCAGGTACAAGTTTTCTTGAGTTTCCATGTTTGTAGACAAATTGTCACACACCTCCCCTCTGAGCTTTATGATCCAAGATGTTTTTGCACCAGAGAAAGATTCTTTAAGCATCCTTTATGGATCCTTAGGCACTGTTTAGCCGACAAGGAAAGGAGAGGCAGCGCTTCCAACTCTTCCACTCATCAACCTTTGAAGAACACGACCTTCTCTTCAAAGACATGACGGAGAAACTTGCCGTTCTGGCAGATGACATGGATGTCAGTCAGGTGTTGGGCCTGGATTATGTTGCACTGCTCAAAGGTCTTGGCCATGAAGGTGCTTAACCCCGCCCCGCTTGTTCATTTTTACATTCAAAACCAACTGTGGTGTCACCACGACGTCACTGAAACTCTGTGCGTGCAGGAAGCTCCTTGGAGGACAGCGTTGTTCGATGGTGCTGCATCAGCCACGCCGAGCAGAAGAAATGCGAGCAGTGGGCTCTCAGTATAAAGTCTGACCCGCTGGTGTGTGTCAGGGCGGCGTCGATGCGTGACTGCATCGAGAAAATTAAGGTGAGTCCAAACTGCAGATTCTTTTTATGAATTTTTTTTAATCACACTGTCACACAAATGATAACATTTTCTTTACTGCAGAGGGACGAGGTGGATGCTGCCTCACTGGATGCAACTCACTCATTCATCGCGGGGAAATGTGGTCTTGTCCCGGTAGTGACTGAATATTATGGTAAGACTGGTGCATAATTAAACAGCAGGTAATTCCATAATCAAGTTGGAGCATTTTCTGTATGCATTACCCTAATGAACTGATTAGGAGACAGAAAAAAAAATGATTTATTAATCATTTATCACTAAAAATGTCAATATGATCTGCTTTTAGCTCCTCAAAGTTTCTAATTTTGTTTTTAGTCATACAAAGCCAGACATTTGTAGGCACTGTGCAAAAAAAATACAAATAGTTAATTAATTATGGCTCCAGCTAATGAGCATTTTTAATTTGAGGTCATGTGCTGGTGATTTTATATTGTCACGTTCAAAATATTGATTACTTTCTACTGTGTTCTATTGATATATCTCAGGAAGGAACTGTGTGCCAGCTAACGGATCCACTCACTTAGAAACAGATGGTGAGATTAATATTAATAATCTTTATTGCTGATGTGATTTTCGTCCTCACACATTGACCACCTCTGCTCTTCTCCTCAGTCTTGCCCTCAGTGGTGGGCGTAGCGGTCGCAAAGCGCTCCAGCAGGAACGTATTCATCGGTAATCTCGGAGGCCGCCGCTCCTGTCACAGCCACACTTACAGCCCCGCAGGCTGGCTGCTGCCATACACGCACAGACTGAGCCTGGAGCACAACAGCAGCTCCCCCTGTGATCCAAACCAAGGTACTGATTCAAAGGACTCACACGGAGCTCAGCTTTCTCGCCGACACCAGCGCTTTATCTTTGATCCGTGGCAGTAGGTCGCTCGTCTTCTCTGGTTGTTGCCTCGGGAGCTCGGTTTTCTGGACTCCAGTCTTCTCCTTTGTGTCTCAACAGTGTACAGCCAGGTGTTTTGGAAAGGCTGTCTTCCCGGCTCTCAGGGGAAGCTGTGCAAAGTGTGCATGGGAGGCACAGGGGAGGCCGCCACGAAACGCTGCGCTGACAACCACAATGAGCGTTACTATGGCAACATGGGGGCTTTAAGGTACTCGCAAGTAAGATAGCTCTGCTTTAAATTTGTCCTGGTTTTAAGGTACTTTTCCGACACAATATATTCAAAATAAGTATTAGAGATTATGACGGGGCCAGCTGTTAAACCAAACAACTTTTATGCTGATATAGAAAACTTTGCTCTCTTCTATTTAGGTCTCCACCAACTCGTGAGAGCTTAAAGTTATATAACCAAGTGTTTCAAGTGTTTGTTTTTAAACCATCTATCATGTTCAGGCCAAGACATTAATTTAAGAGACTTATCCGTGTGGCAAATAAACCCAGAACTATAAAACTTGTCTGGACTGTCCCTTTAATCTTTTACTCATCGTTCCCATTCAGGTGCCTGGTTGGAGATCCCAGCGGTAAAAGCTACGGCGACGTGGCCTTCCTCGAGCACCACAACCTTCTCGACAACATCCTCAGTGAGAGATTCAAGATGAGAAACTGATGATGAACAACATGCACTGTGTGTCGGCTGTGTTACAGCGGGGTTTTGTCGTGTTGCGCGTCAGGTTTGGGGTCCACCGGCTGGGCAGACGGGTGGTCGTCGTCTGACTTGGAGCTGCTGTGTGCCGACGGTCGCCGCGCCCCGCTGTCGGAGTGGGAGAGCTGTAACCTGGGAGTCATCCCGCCAAACACCATCATGACGCGGCCAGTCCTCACAGCGCGAGTGTACGACTTCCTCATGAAGTCACAGGTCTGTATTATTTAAGTAAATGGAGCTTTAGTACTTACTCAGTAAACTGCTCCTCTGAGACTGGAACGAAGGAGGCAGCAGTAGATACAAGTGTTGTGCAATGTGAGTCAAAACTAATCTACTTAGCTCAAAAGCACCTCTGGCAAACTTTTAAACCCACAGACACTTGCTTGGACGAACAATTCTGAGAAATAAAAGCACATTTTCCTACAGATTTTTTCCTCTTTGGGTCCAGTTAATTAAATGATTAAAAATAAGGAATTCACTTATTGAAGAGGGCACTGATGCCTCACAGTGAGAAGGTCTCGGGGGTCCATGGGCCGACTGGGCCTTTCTGTGTGGAGGTTTTTGTTCTCCCTGTGTCTGCGTGGGTTCTCTCCAGGTACTCCAGCTTCCTCCCACCACTAAAGTCATGCTCATTAGGTTAATTGGTGATTCTAAATTGGCCGTAGGTGTGCATGTAAATGGTTGTCTTTAAACTGATTAACTTTGACTCATGCAGGAAGCGCTGGCAGCCAACCCAAACGCAGAGTTCAAGCTTTTTGAGTCTCAGCAATACGGAGAAAGTGATCTACTGTTTAAAGACGCGACCCAGTGTCTCGTCCACACCAGCCACATGGACTACCGCTCCATCCTCGGAGATGAGTTTTACACTCGCGTAGAAACCGTCTTCAACTGCACGCACTCCGGTACGACATCAGCCAAACACACCACCTGATTCTTGTTAGATATTCAGTCGATGATATTTCTAATATTTATGAACATCTTCTTACAGATATCTTGGAGTTTTGTATTCAGGATGTGTGCAGCATATTCTAATGGAAGAAAACAACACCACCTTTCTCTGGTTCTCGGTCGTTCGACTCCTCATCCACACATTTCTTTCTTTTCATATCAGAAGACTCTAATCCGTCTCTCGTACCGTTGTGCTCATGAAAAAACTGCACTGAAGGAACAAGGCCATAAAGCTACCATTATATTATAAATTTATTTACTATATGTAATCTTTGTGTCTTTTAAAAGGCCAAATATAACACAATAAAATGTTATGAAAATATTAAAATATTTTCACGGCAAGAGACCTTGCTATCAAATATGATGACACAAATACATATGGATGTAACATTTGTGTGTTTATACCATGAACATATCAGTGTGTATATGTATCTAAACCTGTATATGGGCTGAGTAAAATCATGTTTATATAATAAATGTTAAAAAAAATAGTGAGGAAACTGTAAGATACAGCGCTGCTCTCATGTTTTTCCAGCCCTCTTTTCACATTTATGTGGAAAAATACTGAAAGTGGACAAAGAGAAGCCAATCACACAAATAAAACCTAAAACATACTTGTGTATTTGTTTATTTAAAAAAAGAGAGCCAATATTACATATCTGTGAGGTATGTTCATTATTATGCCAAATTAGAATCCATCTGTTCAGAAGAGTTTCCAGTCCCATCCACGAAACGTGGTCGTAGTAATGTCCTTTCGTTGGGCCAGGACGGCTAATTTTGAATTATACCAGCCAAATCTGAAAGAAAATGTCAGGACATCTGTCTGTGACCTGAATCTTAAGAGAAACTGTAATGCAGAGAGACAAAGAAACAAGTTGTTCTACAAAAGAATGGTTAAAGAAGAACAAAAGTCATAAGTTGAGACCTGATCTCGAAATAGATTTATTGATTAAACTCACATGACTACAACTCCCAGAATACAGCGCAGCTCTCTCTGGTGTTACGTTAAACAGGTACTTCCTGTTGCTGCCGGTGTCGCTCTCAAAGAAGTTCCCATCTTATGTCAGCTTCATGTTTGTCATTTTATGCAACAACTCCTTGTCGCTGCCTTGGACACTTTTCTGGAGCCGATATTTACAGTAACTGTACACGGTAGCTGCCGCTGTAAGTCACAAACAAGGCAAAATAGCTAACGTTGCTAAACTAAGTTAGCTGGCTGTTTAAAGCTAGCTGACCGGTTTAAACGAGCAGTAAAGAAAGGTACTCCACTGAGTGTTGTTAAAGTGTCTAGTTTTTATGTCATATATTTAAGTTTTATCGATATTAACTCTTTGTACATAGTGGAAAAGGTTATTGTAATTAGCGGGTCATGACATAGCTTTAATGCTAACTGTCAGTTAGCTGTTAACTGTCAGTTACTGGCTGTCAGTAACTTGACACCGCCACTCAGTGGTTGTAAAATATAAAAAGATGCGCTTGTTTTTGTCTGCCCTCTCCTAGATGAGGCTGCCATGGCGGGTCCTCCTCACGCCTCACTCCTCACCTGTAAGGACAGCCTCCTCGGTCCCCGCAGGTAGGCTGAACTTCGTCCCCGCCTGCAGCCACACTGATGCCCACTCTCTGGAGCTGCTGCAGGACTTCGTGAGCCGAGCCAGGCGGCTGTTTGTCATCAGCGGAGCGGGTCTCTCCACGGAGTCAGGCATCCCCGATTACCGCTCGGAGGGCGTCGGCCTGTACGCGCGCACCGACCGACGACCCATGCAGCATGCGGAGTTCGTCCGCAGCGCCAAGTCCCGTCAGCGGTACTGGGCCAGGAACTTCCTCGGGTGGCCGCAGTTTTCCTCCCACCAGCCAAACTCTGCACACAGGGCCCTGCAGCGGTGGGAGCAGAGGGGGAAGCTTCACTGGCTGGTTACACAAAATGTGGACGCTCTTCACTCCAAGGCAGGACAGCATAGGCTGACCGAGCTCCACGGCTGTTCACACAGGTGAGAACACACCTGACACTCTAACCAGATCACTTAAATGAAGAACAGTGTTGAAAATACTTTATTGTAACTTGAATTTCTTTAAATTACTTCTATTTGGAACATACTCATAAGGTAGAAAAAGTACTATTCAACCATATTATATGATTATTGTGTCATTTGATTATTGTATTTGGTGGTGGTGGTGTATGTGGAAAAAATACGATGAAAGATTATGGGATCTGAGTTCTATTCATGTTTTTTAAAGAACAATTATTGTAGGTTTTCAGCATTTCACACACCTCAGATCAGCTCTGAGTTCAGATCAAGTCGCTGACCCTCTGGTTGGTGGCTAAACAGACTTTACGCACCTTTTTAAGTATTGAATATCGGTCCCCTCAGGGTGCTGTGTCTCGGCTGCGGTACCATCTCGGCGAGGGAGGAGCTGCAGAGGCGATTTATATCGCTGAACCCAGACTGGAGAGCTCAGGCGGGTGCTGTGGCTCCGGACGGCGATGTCTTCCTGGAGGACGAGCAGGTCCTTCATTTCAGGGTCCCCTCCTGCGAGGACTGCGGGGGAATACTGAAGCCAGAGGTCACGTTCTTTGGAGACAGCGTCAACAAAGCGACTGTACAGTTCGTGCACGAGAGACTGGCGGAGTCGGACGCCGTGCTGGTCGCGGGGTCGTCGTTACAGGTGGGTTCAAGTGAGAGCGATTTGATTTAGTGTAAACTTCACACTTTTTCATGACTTTTACATTTAATGGCGTTACTCTTTGTGCTTCCTAAGGTGTACTCAGGATACAGGTTTCTACTGGCAGCGAGTGATCGGAAAATGCCAGTCGCCATCCTGAACATAGGTCCCACCAGAGCAGACCACTTGGCTGAGCTGAGAGTGAGCGGCCGCTGTGGTGAAGTGCTGTCAGCCATTCAGCCCCTCTGAATGTCAAGTTTGGGTCATCTGTGTTCAGCTGCTCAAAGCTACCTCTGATTTAACTGAATAACCAACTTCAGGAGGACATCATGTAAAAGGAATCCACTTCAATCCTGGAGAACACACTTGTCTCGTCAAGGAAGGGCAAAAACTCGCATCTGCACTGTCATACTGTAACCAGAACAAGGGTAGTTCAACTTCTCTGCACAGACTGGAGTCAGGTTCTGACATCTCGGCCCAGAAACAGATCAGATGGTCAGGAGGAAACAGAGACGGCTCTTTTTATGTCTCTCTTTGGTGCCACATCGTCTCCTCCTTCCTTCTGCTTGTCACCCAGATTCATCCAATTCGTGAAATGCATCTTGGAGAAGGAGGAGGCTTTCTGGAGGAGCTATGAGCACAGCTGGGATATTATGCCACAGTCTGAGATGAATAGAGAAATGAGTAGAGTAGAATATGTTGGATCGTCTGTCAGAGATCATGAAACGCTTCAGACCTAGAGTTTTGAACTACATAACAGACTTGTTATAAAACTTTATTTCTCTTTATAATAAAACAACAGCTCTGAAGCGAGACATTTAATTTTATCAAATGCGTTTTGCCTGGCTTCCTCTCTCCTTGTGTCTCTTCTTCACCTCCTCCGCTCACAGCTCAGGTGGACTAAGGCATGGGAAGAGGAGGTGAGGAAAAGCTATCAAAGACTTGTTTGTCGTGGTGTCGTCGTTGAGCAGAAAACATGGAGACACTGGTTTGTCCTTCCACACTCTTCATGAGACAGAGCTACAAAAGGTTTTCAGTTTAAATTATTTCAAGGACTATTCATTTCATGACCTGCAGTCAGGTCGGTTTTTAAAGGCGGTGTCTGGTGCTGTCCTAGAATGATTAATGTCAAGACGCTGTAGGAAAGATTTGAAATGCTGTTATCTCACAGCCAGTTCAATAAATCCGTTTTATTGATGAAATGCACGGTACTCAAATCAGTTTTGTGAAACTTTTTGAAGTGATTTTTACTCAAATTCAAGCAGTAGTATTTTAAATAAAAGCACTTTAATCACATTGACATATACATTAAGAATAATTTAAGCTTCATCCAAGGATCTGTTTTAAAACTCAGGTTCACGTGAGCTGATCAGTGATGCATCTGAATACCACTACACACAAGACGTAAACAGCTGTTTTCACACAGTTTAATGTTGTGATAAATAAACGTATTCACTGTACTCCAGAGCATTTTATTTCAAAGACAAAGTTATACTAGCATCACAAACAAACCGAGGACAAAGTGACTATGGACTGGCTGATGGTGAGATCCTTTAGGACATGCTGCTGCTCAAATCTCTCTTGCAGACGATGCTTCCAGTTTTCCAGGTTGGACTGCGTCTGTTCGTGCAGAGCAGCCGGGACGCTGAAGGAATACAGGCGGCTTCTGTGAGCTGTGGTGTCGGTGTGCCACATTGCCGAAGCTGTAGTCACGCTCAGGGGAGTCATAGACAGACAGTTTTCAAAGCTCTTGTTCTGGTTGAACCAGTAGGTGACGGGGTAGCCCAGTAAAAGACCGAACGCTGTGCACAGGTTCCATTCCTCCGATTTCTCTCCAGCATAAAGGGGTTTTACAGCCTCCTCGAGTTGTTGACTTCCACCCAGAAGCAGCAGTAAATCTTCTATCATTCTTTCCAGCTCTCCTCTCAGCGGATCACTCACAGCCGGCTTCTCCAGAGAGTGGCACACGTCAATCACAGCCACGCTGCGGTCACTGAGCACCTTCTCTAGACTTGATCTGACCGCAAACGGATTAACAACAAGACCGTTTCCACTTAAATCCAGCGTGAGAAGCGATTTAGACACGAGCTGGAGAGACTGCAGAGAGCTCAAATACTGCTGCAGCTGCTCTGCACGGGCGCCATTGCTGTCATACAGGAGAGCGGGCTTCAACCCCAAATCGACAGCCGAGACCTGAGCGGCCAGGTCCAGGCTCTGAGGAGCGGAGAGAGATTTTCTACCAACACACAGACATTTACGAGCTGCAGCAACAAAGAGCTCCTGAGTGGACATAGCTGCATAAATCAGGTCCCGACTGTGAATTCAAAAACAAATGGAACTAGCTGTGGTTTGGATGCAGATTCACAAATGGATAGTAAATCTGAGTTAAAGACAACATGAACATAGAAACTAATTAAAAGCAACTGTTTGTTTTTCAGCCCTACATCTACACATAGTATTTATTCATGTCCCTTGTTTCTTCTTTGTTTGGTCCAAGACGCCTAAAAGAGAAGAAACATCACGTCAATCACAAATAGGCAACCACTTCAAAACAAATAATTGGATTTTTTAAGACAAATGAGACTATTAGCTGTGGTCATTAGACGTGTGCAAAGGCTCCATGACCTCTAACCCCAACACAGAAGATGACCTCACCCTCATCCTGGCTTCGGCTGTGATATATCTTGGCAACGTTATGTCACCGGCTGAGGAGACATCAGGTCAAAATCTGAGAGATTTCTTGCAACCCAAACGCCAGCTGCAAACAAACCTAGGTTGACCAGTAGATTCCTAGAGAATGAGAAATACATAAATAGGTCAGTTGACAGCAACAAAACAAAAACATTATTCAGCAACAAACTAACTGCAAATGAGACCTGAAGAACCAGTGACTTGCTGGACTCCAATCAACTGGTTTTTCTCTACCATTGACATGTTTTTTGTTCTTGAACACAGAAGAAGTGTAAGAACAGCCAGGAAATGTGGAAAGAGAGGAGTGTCACACATTAAAAAGTCCCCAACTACAACTGAATGATCAAGACTTTGACCATACAGGGTCCTTGTAACATTTTAACTACACATCCAATGCATTATATTTTTTATTAAGCATGATCAAGACATGTGGGGAACAGGAGACTTGGGAGTTTTCTCTCAGGCCCACTGTTTAATGAGTTCAAATTTGTCTAATTAACAAATAATAATAATGATAATAAAAGGTCCTCACAATTCTTTGAACAACACTTTTAACTGAATTGGTGATGTGTGATTCTGACTATTAACTAATTATTACAGCTCTGTAGTTACAGGACAGAAATGTGAGAGTCTGGACCAGGCAAGGACAAACCTCCCAATTGACGTAATGTGTGCTAATGCTAGCGACACGGCTAACCCCACCACACAAACACACTATTATAACACTATCCGCATTATCTCACCTTCTGAAGTCGTTTCTGTCTGTCGCAAACCGACACGCCGTGCTTATCCACTCCACCACACCGGAGGGAGAGCCCTTTTTACCGTCTGATCCGCTCATCTTGCTAGTACGGGCGCTCTGCTGCAACAACGAGGGGAACACACGAACGGACACGGAAAGGGGACGAGTTTAGAAGTAACACAAGTACGGCGCGCGAGAAGCCCAAAGTTGAGACGGTCCTCACGCAACGCGATTGCTGTTACATGACCAAAGATGTCTGCGACCAGGTACCGTCGGTTCCTGAAGCTGTGCGAGGAATGGCCCAGGGACGAGGCCAAGAAGGGTCGTGATTTGGGGACGGTCCTGCGGCAGAGGGTCGCTTCTGCCTTCCGCGAGGGTGAAAACACGCAGGTAGCGGATTATCTGACAGCAACACCCTCCTCCTTCCCTGCTACACAATGCAGAGCTAAGCTAAGAGGATAACAAGCCAGTTAGAAGTGCTCTCAGCTGTCGACCTTGTCTCTGTTTGTCTGTTTGTTGTTGCCCGTGAAGCCACTGACAGACAAGTAATTGTGTTTGTAGATACTTGAAATTATTAATCCGCATAGCAAATCACCTCAGGCTTTAAATCTGAACAAGATAGTTAGAGGAGAACCACGTTGAGCTCATGTAAACACTGTTTTCATAAGTGGTAGCCAGATACTTTACTATATATTTTTACTTTTTAATCTATACGCCTATTTTAAAGCTTGTATTTGTGTGATAACAAAATATCAATCATTTAATATGTATGTTTAATATCAATACACTTTTACTAATATTGAAATGTTTTAATGTCAAAACTTTAATATGTTTTTGATTAAAATTACTAAATTTCGAATGAAATTAAATGAAAACAAAATTAACCTTCACAAATGCAACTAAATACACACCGATCAGCCACAACATTAAAACCACTGACAGGAGAAGTAAATAACATAGATCTTGTGTCGATGCATCGTTCTGCTAGGAAACATTTGGACCTGTCATTCGTGTGGATGTTACTTATACATGTAGCACCCACCTAGACCGGACCAGGCACCCCCACCCCATAGCAATGACACTCCTTGATGGCAGCAGCCTGACACAGACACACACACACACAGAAACGGTTTAGGAACAACTAAAACAAAAACATGAAATATAGCACAATGTGTGCTGCTAACCAGCTAACCATAGCTACCAAGCAACATGAGGACAACAGGAACCTGGCCTAAACAACAGCAGTATGCAGCATATCATTGGGGTTTTCAGTGACTTCCAGCGTCCTGGAGCCACTTAAACTCCTCTGTTAGGCTGGTAACTTGGAGCTCCAGATTTCCCATACAAGACTGTGTCACTTAAGCAGTGTGGGACACTAAGCCACTTTCTGATAGATGAACTAATCATTCTTTCCAACTTTTCAACCATTGAAAGGGCAACCTCATACACCGCCAGCGGCCACATTAACCAAATTGCCCCAGCACCACAATTTTAACTTCCCATAGAGTGTATAATAGAGTCACCCATTCTTTGTATTGAACCCATGTGCATACAGATTTAATTTCTCTAGTTGTTTGCATTTTAATCACTTCCAGTTTTTCCAACCAGATCTCAGATCCAGAAAAATGTGACCAGATGTATGAAAGCTTGGCTCGCATTAACGGCAACATATACAGACAACGGGTAAGCATATATTCACAAACTGAATATACTGAACTACATCTGTGCACTGTAATGAATTGGCCAGTGGCTCCTGAAGTGGATTAACTAATGAATGACCTCTGGCTCTTACCCAATGATGCCTTCTTTTGATGGGGCTAATAAAACGTGTTATTTTTAATCCAAAGGTCTCACTCGTTTTGTGCTAGACAAGCTTACCAGGTTAATGTTTACAGATTATCCACCTCTAAATTCGAACTGTAAAAGACGGCAAACATTCACATGGGACCCAGAGATCGGCAGATGGTCCGTCTCCCTCCTCTGGATGACTCATGCGCCTTGGTTACCAGTGTTTGCTCAGAGGCGGTTTATTTTTGTGAAAAAACTACGACAGAGATTCTTTAAATGGTCGTGTGTTCCTTCTGCTTGTATCAGGTGAAATGCAGTGAGACTTAAATGTATTCAGTGCAAACGTCTCTTTGTGTTTGTTCAGTTTCCTCGCGTTAGAGACACAAGCTTCACTGGAGTGACCGTGGAGGAGTGTAAGCTGCTTTTGTCAGGTATGGACTGCGTAATCTTCTAGACCATTCCCTTAACGGAACTATTTTCGACTAGTAAAATGTTTATTGAAGGTTACTTTTGTAATGATTTCACAGGGAGCAAGCAGCAGATGGAGGAGGAAAAAAAGGGTTTGTGGAAGGCGTTAACGCAGAGACTGTCCTCCAAATCGCCAGACGACGTTCCAGAGAAAGCTCCTGAAAAATAACTGACTTTATTTAATTTCTTTTCTTGTTGCATGTATAGAAATAAAATTTATTGTTAGTATCTATATGGACTGTTGTTTTATTTTTATGCATTTATTATAGTTTGACATAGTCTGCTAGTATGTTTAACTGCAGCTTCATGTAAGAGAGAAAATAATAAGAATTTCCTCTATAAACACGTTTTAACTGATTTTTGATCAGTCCCAATTTAAATTAAAACAACACTTTATGCAGTTATGCAACTTTTGTTTCTGGTTCGACTACATTAACCTCTAAACGCTGACGCTGGAAACTGAAATTGTCATTGAAAACATTGGCACTGAGGCATTTTGTACTGTAAAAAGTTGTTATTTCAAACAATAATTGAAATTAAAGAAGGAATTGGTGACAGAATATAAGAACCATTAAAAAGAAAAACTGATCTTAGGTTTTTTATATTTTATAACGCTGTATAATGCTTTTTCCATGTATAAAAAAGCTAGAGCAAGTTGTTTCCTGACAGTTAAACACTTAACTTGAAAACCAGTATTTTATTATTACTATTATTAATTGAAATTAATAATACAATTTAAATAAATGAAATTCAGTGACATTTTATTATTTATTTATTGTTTTATATGACAAATCAAACTCATTAGTGCAACTCGGACAAACTACAACTTCCACATTTTGTCCATCATAAACTCACGCTTGGAAAATTCTTTATGAAAAAGCAAATTCAGGTTCACACTTTACTTGACAAGCAGCTCAAAAGAGAAAAACGGAAAATATCGACTTTCATTCACTTCAAATAAATCATGTAGTCTAATCAATTGCATTTACCATCTTCCAGTGTGGACACAGACCAGTTCAGACGATGTACTGGCAATCTTTTAGGATCTTTGAATAATCAGGGTAACAGAATTTCAATGAGAAGCAGGCAGATTTACAGTTTAACATCAGACATACAACGCCTGCTCAGGTGTAAAAATGCTGCCAGAGGACGGTTATCTGCTGGAAAACAACGGCGACAACTGTAAATATGTGCAGGAATTTCTTTGTATTAATTGCGAGTGTCAGTAAGTGAGTAAGTAATTGTCTTGAAAGATCACAAACATATCCCCTACTCTTCTTTTTTATCGGGGTTGTCTCGCCATATGCAGTAGTTGAGGGCGGTGGCGAGGCACAACCAGGACAGATATGGCGCCATGAGCAGGGTAGCAGTGCGGCTGATGGGATACCAAGACACCATGGTGGCTGCGACGGTCCCAGTGAGTAGCACAATCTCAACCAGAGCCTAGATTTTGCAGAGACGAAGCATTTAACAGACAACAATGCACAATATTTAGTCTTCATGCTCCCCACATTCTTTATTTGGAGTCGCATTAAAAACATAAATTGTTAAACTTACCCATTTCAGCTTGTGTGCACCAAAGAAAATAGGAGTCCAGGCCCAGTTCAGAGCCAGCTGTGCCCCATACAGTCCCAATGGAACCACTGCGTTCTCAGTGAAACCTCCAAGCTCCTTCCACACCAGGTAGGAACCATACCTGCACGAAAAAAATCCAAATAAGATCATTTAGCAGAAGAGAGAGGGAGGAGGGGGGGCTTCACAGGAAATGCAGAACTCAATGACAAGGCCTCTCACCCCATGCCTGTGTACAGACAGGTCCACACTACAGGGAATGCAGCGTTTGGTGGGCGCCATGACGGTTTCTGCAGCGTTGGGTACCAGTCCTTCACCTCTTTGCGTGTGATATAACCGCCATAGAACCCTCCCAAGTGTGGGAGGGCGGTCATCCCGAGCATAGCCTTCCACATGTTCTGAGATAAGAGCGCCTAGTTTTGTAACGAGGGTTTACAGCCAAGCGTCTATTAAGTGAACATAAAAAAAAAGTTCACAGAAGAAAAAAAAAATGTTAAAACTCCTTACTCAACATTTCTAAGTTATGTATTTAACACATGATCACTTGAAGGACATGTAAATCCCCATATCAGTGCTCTAGATGAAATTACAAAGGCTTCGGCCACAACTATCCTAACATACTATCACGGTGATAACATAGAAGTAGCTCTTTAATCTGCTGCTAGTATGAAAATGTTTCTTATAGCAGCAGCCAGTGTGATGCTGCTATCACTTTTACTGCGTTTAGTTTTTTTTTACTGTAGCTGAACTCGAGAGCTACTAACTGTATTTCACTGTTGTTTTTTTGTTTTTATTATTTTTTATTTATTTTTACCATACTATGACAATAAAAACTTCTTTAATCTATCTATACAGGTATCAGCCTAGAGCAAGCTTTCATTTTTTTATGATTAAGTAAAATTATAGTCCACTTCCTGTCATCTGCAGCTACTGCACGGTAGTTTATGGTCCTTAAATAAAGTCTGCACAGTTAAGCTTTACATAATAAAACTTTCTATATTTTGTTCCCTGGAGTTATAAGATTTAACAAAACGTTGAGTAGTATTGTTCTTTTCCCAAATTTTACAAAGTCACATGACTGTTTTCCTTTACATAACAAAAAAAATTATAAAAAAAATTGTAAACATAAGAGAAAAGCATGCTAATTTTAAGCTAACACGTTTTTAATGCGCACAGAAAATTGTATGCTGAGGCTCATTTAAGTCACATAACACATAAAGGCACAGAAAGGTTTCATTTTACTATCGTAAAGTTACTAAAACATAATTTTCCTGTCAGCACTGAAGGTGACCGTCGTTTTTTTTTATATATTACGAGCTGCACTCCGACCAGCTACTTACCCTCCACTCAAGATGCCAGCTCCTCCGCGCAGATTTAACAGTAGGTAAGTTGTAGTGTGGACCTAAAGCTGTACAAATACAGACCAATCCTCTGGCATGCTGGTGTATTGTGATATAGTGTGTGGAGCGGGCAGGGCCGTCTTATCGGAGAGGTCAGCGACTCTCCTCGGACACTCCCTCCCAGCTTCGCTGCTCCGACGCGCAGCCAAACAACTGACGTCTGTTAGCGGCGTGGTTAGCAACGACCCTTAGGAGAGAAGCATCGCTTTGGACGGAAGCTAAAATAAGTATGTTGTATAATGCAGCAGTCCAAAGGTCAAAATGCACAGAAGCTAACGATGTCTTCGCTTCCTGCTTGTCCACTTCTTTTAATATTTCCTCATTGCTTGCAAAACACACAGAGCCGAGGACAGGCAAAGAGTACAGGACCGTCAAGATAGTTCCCGCCCCTCTGGTGTGAGAGGTTTTGCAGCGTGTTTCTGTTATCTACACACAGTAGGCAGCTGGCCTGGTGTGAAAAACCGGTTTGAATTTTGCAAAAGCAAATTCAACTACACCTGGAGTCATTGGACACTGTTAAATGTTTGTGGTTTTTTCACCTCTGCAGTAGTATCTTCAAATGATTTATATAGATCAGAGGAAAACTCCTAGAAAGAGAGAGTGAACATGCCTACTATTTTTTTAAAGATTAGATGGTTATAGAGGATTTTACATTGTATGTCCATGGTATCCTTAGTTTCAATAAAAAAACTAGCTTGTTATTTCAAAACCAGAATCGCTTTCCCCTCCAAGTCAGTTTATTTTGGCTGGTGTGAACACAGCAGTCGTACTCTGTCCCAGAAAACAAACACAGAGCTGATACTGGTTAGAGAGGGTGGTCTAAGCGTGTGAACACACCTTACCCCACTACTTACTATTTATAAGCTTACCTGATGCCCAATACCATTTAACCATTTATGCCTCCAGAGCACGTCTTTCTCTTTCAGAGGTGTCTGGCGTTAGCTGAAGGCCGTCCCAGTGTATAAATACTCCATAAACTGAACATGTCATATATAGAACGCCAGTACATGAATCATAGAACAGCAATAAATGTCAGTGCACTGACACTCGATTCTGATGATGCTTTTTCGATTAGACTATTTCTTGAAATCCCAAAATCCCAAAATCCCGCAAAATTATCGGAACGCTGTCTTGATTGTGCCTACGAACACGAATCAATCCATCCCTGAATTGGAACAACAAACAAAAGTGTGAAAGCACTCTTAATAGCCAAAAACACTCGAGTCTGAATGTCCATATATTTATCAAAGTGTGCTTTCACACTTCATACTCAACCCAAAGGTCTAGTTTGTGAACGCGCACCATACCTTTTCAAGAAGATGAGGACTTGTGTTCAGATCAAGAGTACGTACACCGGGCGTGAAACGTTGTCGTGTGAAACAAGTCACCAGGAAGAGTTATGGTCTGTGCAAAAGTTTCACATTCATTACATGCAGCACACTGGCTCCAAAATAAATTTTCCAGAATTTTTTTGCACAAAAATAAGAGACAACGACCTATGCATGATGCCTCTAGTTAGAAACTGCTGCTACATTTATAAGAACCGATATCAGGTTTCAATCATTTCAGGAACTTTTTATGAAATATTAAACTCATCCACAGATAACTGAGCTCCAAAACTTAACAGGGATTCTAGTTCATTAACACAGGAGCATCTACAGTATAACTGAACTTTTCTACAGAGAATTTAAAGCTACAACCAGCTGCCAGTTAGCTAGGCCTAGCATAAAGAGAAAGAAACTTGAACCTTGAGGTGGATGTTAATGTGTTTTTTATTTGGTCCTATAGAATTTTCTTCATAATCCTATATGGAAGTGTTAAACTTTTCAGCATATATTGTATTTCCTACATTAAGTTACCCGGCTGCTAGCTTGCTAAACTGTTAGCCTTGTTGGATTCTAGGTGGCAGTTTAAAGGTGGAGGACGTCACCGCCCCTCAAAAGTGAAGCCTAAACTTGTCGATCTCCACTTAACTACGGGATAGGTCATTAATCCCGTCCCCTGCGTGTTTTGAAATGTGCCATGAGCCAAGTAAAAACATCAGAGTACACATCAAATAATGTTTCCCAAAGTTGGTTTCTGTCATTTTATGTAGTTACTGTCATGTTAGCGACAAATCAAGAGTTTGCTGATAAGTTCTGTTCATCACTGAGCAGCCAGGCTCTGATTAGTTGCATACAACTGGAGATACGCCGAGATCAGCAAGTGGTTTATGGCATGCCAGAGCATGTACCGATGGCATGCCGTGAGATGCAACTGTTTTACTGATGGGCAAACCCAAAGACTGTAGAAAAGAAATGGATGACATGTCCCACTTTCTTTAGCAGTGTTTAACCATAACCGTTTTGGTTTGGCTCAAGTTCCATCCATGAAAATAGAGGATGTGACACATAGAGCTCTGGTAGCTGATGTCACCCTGGACCAGCAATCACAACACCGTGATACTGACAGGAAAGTGTGCTTTTCGAATTACTGTGAGTTTGACAACTCCGAACAACTAACAAACTTGTCCTTGTACCAGTTACATCCAAAAATGGTCAACAGCTGTTGTGCCCCGGGATGCCAGAATAGTTGGGAGCAAGCAAAGGGGAAATCGTTTTATACCATTTCCAAAGATCACGCAAGATGACAGATGCGGATTACTGCAATAAAATGTGCATGAAGCAGGGATGAGAAAACAGAGCAGTGGGCTCTCTCAAGAAACAAATGTCGCATGTGAAGCGATCACTTCTATATCAGGTACAGAATCCAGCGTTTTCCAAATGTAATGTCTTTTTTTTTAAGCACGATGTCCAACATATTTCTTTTCATAAAGGGCAATTAGGCTAATGTTTATAATGTGGATTATTGTGTTGCTCATTCAGCACTAAAACTACTCACAATGAGTAATTGAGGTTTAAACAGTTACTTGTTAGTGTAGTTGCGTTACTGTCATGAACCTCAGAAAAATTCTTCTTCGCCCAGAGCTCTATACTGCATCCAGCCACCAGGGGGAGCGCCACTATATTTGGCCAGTGTATTGACTGTCGATTCTGATGACACTTTTTCGATTAGACTATTTCCTGATTCCTGAAATTCCCAAATCCTGCAAAATGATTGGCTCACTGTCTCAATTGCCTTGTGAACACAAACCAAACTGAGATTAAATCTATATTACACTGTTCAGCCAGCCACCATGGGGAGATCCGCTTGCTTTGGCTTCACTTTGAAAGGAGCTGTCAAGGCGTCCACTTTATGCTCCAAATGTGCAAGATAACTTTGGTGTTATTTGGATTAATTCAGACAATATTTAGATCCAGTGGAGCGCCATGTATCTCCATATAGTGGGAGTGACTGGGGCACCGAAACTCAGCCTCTAAATAACGCATTATCTCCCGCCAAACTCGTTCATTTCACAAACATTTTGTTATAATACGCTAGTGCTATTACCTGTAATTTGCTACTGCTAGTTTTTCGCAACATGGCTGACGACTATGTTTATGATGCACGTCCTTACCGTTTTGAGCCAGAGTATACACATGAGGAACAAGCTGAAAGAAGGATGCGGAGGCAGAGAGATGAACAGCTGGCCAAAGAACAACAAACTGCTGCACGTCTGCAAATAGATAACAGAAAACTCAACGGGGAATGGCACTAGTGTATTATAACAAAATATTAGTGAAATGAACAATTTTCGCGGCAGATAATGTGTTATTTAGAGGCTGCGTTTCGGTGCCCCAATCACTCCCACTATATGGATATCGGCGCTCCACTGGATCTAAATATTGTCTGAACGACTCCAAATGACACAAAAAGTTATATGGGTGAGTAAACTGTTATATTTTATGCTAGAAATAAGGTCCAGGTTGTAAAAAAAAATAAACGGTGGTTCCCCTTTAAAATGAGAAATCCAAAATGTTGAAGAGGAACAATATGCGGATCTTTGAAATGGAGTAGAAGTTACTTGGAGAGCAAACAAAAAAGTGATGCAGATGTAGATGCGTTACAAGTCAAAAAAAACAAACAAACAAAGACATAAAAGAAAAAAGTAAGACGACTGTACGTGTATGAACGTAGACGCTCTTCCCCCTGGTTCAGTGTTGCCCCTCCCTCCTCTCCGTCCGCCAGGCAGACACACCTTTCCTCCGCGGTCCTCCAGCGTTTCTTACCTTCTTGTCGCTCCTCTCCGCCTCGTTGTCTGCCTGTGAACTCTCACCCCAGCTGCTTGGGAAATGTCATACAGGCAGAGGCCCGTGCTGCAGTAGGGGGGCGTAATAGGAGGAAAAAAAAAATAACAACATTTTTTTTTTTTCTCTCTCTCTACTGCTTCTCACTGCATCTTTTATTCGCGTCTCTGCCGTGCAAGTGCCACATCCCGCTACCACCAGCAGCAGCAGAAGCAACCGGCGCCGATAACTAACCGCAGTCTCAATGCTTATTTCGCATTAGGGCTAATATATTTATATTTATATATATATATTTATATAGAGCGAGAGGGAGAGAGGGAAAAAATCCGTGCCAGACATGTGAGTAGCAAACCATCGCTGCCGTTCTCCACTCACGCTTTTGTATCCTCACTCCAGCAAGAACAAATGGTCATTGAACCGTGTCGTGGTGCATTTGGTTGTTGGTGTGCGTGGTGTCGTGGTAGCATGGCTCGAGTGTGTGCACATTGACGGGGCAGATGAAGCCTCGCAGCCGGCTTGTTGTGTGAGGGGCTCTGCGTCGGCTTGGCCACTTGAGCTCAGGAAAGCTGTGATGCTTTATTTCATTTTAATTTAGTCTCTTTTTCTTTTTCTTTTTTTTAAACCGTAAATATCTCGCACGGAAGAGGGAGTCAGTGGCCGCATGATAAAGAGTGCTGCTCGCATTGATTGGAGGTGGCTGTGATTTGGTGTGGAGGAGTCTCCAGCCCTGGTATCTCCAGTCAGTCAGATGTGGAGGCCCGGGTTATAGAGCACACATAATGCGGCGTTGGTGATGTAAAAATAAATAAATAAATAAAATATCTATGTAAATATATATACATACACACATTGTATATACATATGTGTGTGTGTGCGTTTGGAGCCTGCGTGAGAAGCCACTTGGTGATCACCAATATATATATATATTTATTTGTGCGTGTGCAGTGTTCAGTGCAACATATTTAGTGAAATAAACCTGTGTGTTTTTCCCTTCTGATCTGAAGATGCACAGCTGGAATGAACTGATATTGAGATTTCATTGATTGGATTCACTCCACTTTTACAATTGATCATAATGTCATTATTGCATTTGGAAGCATTGTGTTTTTGTCCGTAACTGTGCGTAGGAGGCATGCCACTAAAAGGTGCCCTCGCTAGCTTTGCAAAGCTTTCATCCAACTTCTTATCTTCCCGAATCTCCTTCGTGGTTTTTGCCGTCCCACTCAGCCACTGACTCCAGTGGCGAATTATAAAACCCAACTGAAATCCAAACTCGTACGGGCTGAACAAGCTGCATGGAATTGAAATGTTATGGCGTGCAGTGGCACCTGTGCTGGCACCGGTGCATCCACTTCTTTTTGACTCGTTTCACAGACTCCCATCGGCTAATTGCTCCATATTTCATTCAAAAGTGGGACAAGTTTCACAACGTGGACAACCAGGAACGAGCTGAAATACTAAAGAGATGCTTGACTTTGTCAGTAAATAGAATTTTAAAGGTTTAATGATCACAGTTTTAGGGTTCAAGTGAAAGTAATCCTCTTCATGTTTTCATAAAAGTTGAGCTTTTATGTTGTCAGTGAAATGAGTGCAACAGGTTCAGCGTCTTGCATCATTTGTCAGAGATACCTACGTATGTTTGCCCTCAGATCAGATTCAGATTCCTGTGATCAAATACAAGTCCTCTGCCTAAATGTTAATTTCTTTGGTGGTTTCAGGGGGGAGTGCGTCAGTCTTCACCCGAAGATGTTAGTCCAGCAAACTAACTGGCCTGTGACGGCAATGCCCAGTAGAAGATCCTGGGATTGAGACGCGAATCCCTTTACGCCGATGGCCTGGACTGAGTAAGAAATTTGCGTTGTTTTGCACTTAATAGTTTTAAGTGGGTGACACTGTTAAAAGCTGTGTGTTTATCCTGCAACAGGTTTCAGCTGGCCTGCTGAAGCTATGGGGAGCTGTTGGAGCTGTCTATACAGAGACCCCATCCGAGACAACCATCTCACCAAATTTAAGGTTTGCAATCTCCGAATTATTTTAACGAGGACTCATGTCTGTTGGTGTGTCCCAGTAATCTGCAACTCTCAGTCCCTTCTCTTTGTGTCGTGCTGTTTCTCCCCGTATTAGGTCACCAATGTGGACGATGAGGGCAATGAGCTGGGCTCTGGGATCATGGAGCTCACCCAGACCGAGCTCATTCTTCACACGCGCAAAAGAGATGCCATCCGGTGGCCGTACCTCTGCCTGCGACGCTACGGCTACGACTCCAACCTGTTTTCTTTCGAGAGCGGCCGTCGCTGTCAGACTGGGCAGGGTAGGCGGCGGTTTCTCTGACTCCGTGCTGCTCTCAAACGACTATGGGGGGCATGATTATTGTGTTATTTCCAGAGCAGCAGATCAGTGTTCAGCTGTAGGAAAATCAGTCTGTTCAACGCACTCAAGTTGTAAAAGCTACAAAAGCATGTCTCACACTAAGTTCTGAGTACAATTTATGCATCTATGATGTTAATTAGATGCTGTAATTATGTCTAAAAATAAAAACATTGGGATGTCTGATCAGTCTTTTAAATGTTTTTATTTTTTTTTTAGTTATAGTCATTGGTTCTGCTCTAACAGTGTTTTGTCATTTTGTCCGGTCCATTAGGAATCTTTGCATTCAAGTGTTCCCGGGCAGAAGAAATCTTCAACCTGCTCCAGGAGCTGATGCAATGTAACAGCATCAACGTGGTGGAGGAGTCAATGATGATAAGTCACAGTGGCCACACACCAGAGATGGACATGTCTCGCACACCACAGACTCCCAACAGTGAGTCACACAACCACACACACACACACACACACACACACACACACACACAAGTAGAGAAGTCTGGTTAATTATACACTAGACTCGAGTTTAATTGTGGAACCTGCATGCAGCAATGCAGCAATAAATTTAGCAGAAAAAGGTAAGATTGAGTCAGAGGTGCAAAGGGGTCACCTGGCGGAGCTTAGCCTCAGCAGACATCCACCAGTTAGAGCTGAGTGACATCTTACTATCGTCACTAGATATCTCTCCTTATGACTATGGTGTGATAAAATGATCATAGTGTTCATTTAGACAACAAACACTGTCTGAAACCTAGTGTAACAACATTGCATTACATTTTGCACGTTTGCTGCTTTAAGGAAGTAAAGTAAAGTTTGTGGAGGAAAGAAACACCAAACAGCAGACTGATACAGTTGAGGTGGTGTGTAGAGCGTTTAGCTGGAAAACCACTAGAAATTTGCTTCTAACCGAAACAGAGCTAAAAGGAAAAGAATGAATGCTGGACTTTGGAGTGAACGGATTCATCAAGTGGTCAGATGCACGACTTCAGACAGTGACAGTTTTGCTAGACGCAGTATTTGTTGTTTACAACATTAACTTAAAGAAGTCGACTTGTTTTTTTGCTGCCCCCAAGTGGAAAAGGAAATCACTTACTGCAGGTTCAAAGGCAACAGATGACAGATGTGTCGACTGTGGCACTGACGTCTCACTGACTGTGGCACTGACGTCTCAACTCAAAAAAAAACATGGAGAACAGCACAAGGTGTTGACCTGGCCTCCAAATTCACTAGATCCCAAACTGTCTGTGGGATGATCCACAGAGGCCCCCCTCCCCTCAACCCATAGGATCCAAAGGCCCCCACTAACATTATTATGTTGCCAGACACCACAGGACACCCTCAGAAGGTCCACGTCCGTCCTCTGATGAGTCACAACTGTTTTGGGAGGCACAAGGGAGACTTACACAATATTAGGACGGTGGTTATAATGTCGTGGCTGATTGTTGTACGTTAGGAAGGCCTCGTGATTACGCCCACCTGTTGTATGGCTCAACAGTTTTCATTTAAGCAAAATGTTGCAGAAAGTCGATACCCCTGAGTTATCCTCAGCGGCTAGGTCTTTGTTTGACTTGACCACACAAACGGACATCCTGCTGTATTGTTTTTAATAAGCGTGGCTGAGGGTGGAGGTGGTTCTTAAAAGCGCTGCTTTTTGCGTTGTTGAGGACGAATCTCTTCCTATTTGACACCGTATTTCCGTCAGTCCAGTCTGCACCTTTAACCAGTAAACGGACACAGTAAACTGGAAACCAAAACTTTGCTGAACGTTTGATTTCATAGTGAGAAGAAAATAAAATCATTTCACGGTATAGAGTGAAATTAAAGTTATGTCTGCATCATGTGTGTTAAGAACTTCAAAAGTTGCTGGCAGTAAAACCTCGACCCCGACTTGACTCTGAGAAAGACTGCACGGAAAAGAGTTTGGACCGGTGGTGACACCTGAAATATTAACCCTGAGATTTAGTTTTTTCCGCAGCAGTTTAGTCTAAAATGATTTGACCGATGTTACTTGGAATTGCATCCATTTTGAAAGTGATCAGAGATATATTTACTTTTAATCTCCGCGCACTCTTACAGTCTTTTATTAAGTTTTATACTGTCTGGCTGTGGCTCAGTAGGTAGAGCGGGTTGTCCACGAGTGTCCTTGAGCAAGACACTGAACCCCCAGTTGCTCCCGGTGCGTGGCACTGGTGTGTGACTGTGTGTGTGAGCGGATGGGTGGATGTGTCTCTGACTGTAAAGCGCTTTGAGTACCAATAGGTAGAAAAGCAAGGCCATTTACCATTTACCATAATACGTTTGATTGACATGCTCGCAATTGTCGACCACCACTTGAACTCTTTGTCTGTGTCTTTACACATGAATGCAGCTCCAGCATTTCCCGTCCAAGCTTTCCCCAATGGATACCCTGGTTATCCAATCAGAGGCGATTCCTCCCAACCCTCTCTTGCTGATGATCATGGACATAGCCTCATGGGTTTGGAAGATCAGGTAAGACTCATCCATGCACGTTAGAGTTTACTTTATAAGTTCAAGGTCACGAACTGATCCTCTTTTTTTTTTTTTATTTCCCTGACAGACCCACACCTATGTAAATACAGTGAGTATGGAGGGGGACCTCTCTATGCGTCACTGTGTGCACTCTCTACCTGAAGTACGTCCCAGCACTTTTCCTGAAACAACACGGGGAGCCATGCCTGTCGGGGGCCAAGGAAATCCACAGTCCAACCTGCGCTGCTGTCCCCTGGAGGAACATAAAGACCCCCAGGTTTTCATGCAGCCCTCCGCGCAGGAGGTCAAGTTCATGCTGGGCCCCACTCCAGCACAGCGCCATCTCCTGGAGAGAGAGAGGGAGAGGCACGGGCTCAATCCTCACAGCCTTCAGCCAGTAGAGGGCGCAGCAGGCTCAGAGACGGAAGGAGACGAGCCGTCTATGCACCTGTGCAACTCTCACTCCTATCACCATTTCCATCACCACACGCACCGGCACCCGGGCCTCGAGCATTCGGACGGCTGCCAGGGCGCCGAGCTCACCTACGAGAACATCAACGGCCTGCGCAGCGGCCGGAAGCAGCGCCTGAGCCCCAGCAGCGTGTCCCAGTCCGTGGGTTCGAGCAGCAGCAGCAGCACGGGGGACAGTCACTCCCACTCTCTCCTGCATTCACACGCCCACGGCCCGTCGTCTTTACCCCCGCAGGGCTACCCCTGTGAGAGAGGCATGGGCGGGGGTCACCGTCGGACTGCTCTGCTTAACTATGAGAACCTACCGTCTCTGCCCCCGGTGTGGGAGTACAGCGCTCTGCAACGGGATGACGAGCAGGAGGAGGAAGACGATGACCAGGATGAGGAGGAGTACGAGGAAGAAGAGGAAGACTTTGATGAGTATGAGTTCTCAGAAGGCCCCGGGACACCCAACGGGTACCACCAGGACAGTCGGGGCATCCATAGAGATGCTTTGCAGAACTATGTCAACACAGAGCAGGTCCAGCCGTCCCGGCTCCGACACGCCTGCCCGCCACATCCACGACCATGTCAGCCAGACCGAGGGGGGCGCATATTTAGCTTTGATTTCCGCAGACGATCAAGGTCAGGGGTTGGAGGTTGTGAGCACAGTCACATGCCTCCATCGCGGCAGCTGAATTACATCCAGGTGGACCTGGAGGGAGAACCTCCCTGCCAAGGCCTCAGCAGCGGGGGTGCCCAGAACCAGCCACAGCACCAGCGCCTACCACCCAAAAAATGTGGTCCGCAGGCACCCCGGCGCAGTGAATGCTACGCAGTCATTGACCTAAAGAAGACCGCTGCCATGTCCAACCTGCAGAAAGCTCTGCCCAGGGATGATGGGACTTCCAGAAAGACTCGCCACAACAGCACAGACCTGCCTCTGTAAACGGTGTTCGAACTGAAGAGGAGCGATGAAGACAGATGAAGGCTTATCCTCATCTTAGCACACTGGACCCTTCACTTCATCCATCCATTCAACTGTCGGGCTGACTAAGACAGCACAGGTACCTAATTAGAAACTTACTGAAACCTACGTGTGCATATAAGAGGAAATGAGAAATCTCTGAGGAGAATTTGCCATTTTATTCTGTGTTCTTTATCAGACGTTTGATGTGAAGCTCTCTGGAGAAATCTGCAGTTTTTACTGCAAATATATATATATATATAAGCATAAAGTCTCATTTCTATATGTGTGAGACTTTATGCTTAAGCTATGACGAAGCAGAGCTCGGTATTCAGTGGAAGCAGTCATTGCCACACTGTATTAGCAAAGTTTAGGTCCAAAACCATCTACACTCACAGATATTATTGCGCATCATTAATTTTCATCCATGAGATTATTATTTTGTTTTGTTGTTTTTTTTGCTTTTTTTACTTGAACACTCCGAGCGTCGTAGATGTGACCCTCTTTACAGCAGACATGGAGCAGTTGTCGGCGTGAAGGAAGGTTAATGGTTCCTCCCAGATACTGGCCAATGTTCATACCTCATTGCAAGCACTTAAGTCTGATGTTGTGGCTGGTAGAAGAGACCATTATTTGTTACTGTATGCCTACAGAGCGTTTTGCACACAATCCTATGGAATTGTATTTTCTCATATTTTAGGAATTGTTTCATTCATCCAGTCCAAGTTGGGGGAAAAAAAATGGGATTAAATTATTAGATTGTGATATTTGGAGAATTGTACCTAACTGAATGACGGTAAAAGTAGCACACGTGGATTAAATGGGCTTTGGTTCCCTCCTATCGACATGCAGCAATTGTAAAAAAAAAAAAAAAGGTAAAAAAAAAAAGTAGCATATCATCTTCAATCGCAACTCATGCATATCATCCCAGACCTGAGGGAGGTTCACGCCACATTGCACTTTTAACCCTGGGCCACTGAAAAGCTCACTACTCCCACGCCACTGGAGCGCACAGGTCGTGTCCTTTTACCAAAAATAACAGGGGGGGGGGGGGGGGAATATTCGCGTGGACATTCTCAGACCGCAATGTAGATAGGGTTTATTTAAATCTCTTTGAAGTGAGACGCCGATAACCTCAAATAGTGGCATTAAGCTATAACCTCACAGGAGCCGTGCCGAGTCTATGATTTGTCAGTTCATCGGGTGTGAATGGTCTGTTTTAAAGGGTAATCAAGCAAAGTCACACGAGGCTATTTGTCAACCTTCTCGCTCAGATATTTATTTATTTATTTCACTCTTATTTATTCATGTTTTTTAAAAAAAATAATAATAATAATAATTGTAATAGTTTTGTTTTCTGTGCGATTAACCAGCGTCATGTCCAGTCAGTAATATGGAGACCAAAGCTTCACCTCAAATTATCGCTGGAGACTGGTGTGTTACTGTTATAACTGTGCTCAATTATATTTTCAAGAAAAAAAAGAAAGAAGAAAGGAAGACTGTATTTATATTTTAAGTGCCAAAACTTAATTGCAAACTGTATGATGAGTAAAATCAAAACGTGCCATTAGTAGAAAACCATAGGACAGAAAGATGACAACAGTCGGGGGACAGAGTTTTTAAAAAATATATATATATATCCAGCTTTTTAAGGATAAAACAAGCTAAAATAAAGATTAAAAAAAAAAAAAAACGCACACTCCACCTCATCCACATCGACAGCCATTTTGGGAGGGAGATGTATGAATGGTAATGTTGTAGTCTGATAATCACTGTCAGGGTGGTTTTATGCTGCTACATGTACATACTAACAGTAGCCCGTGTAAGCTACAGGTACTTGTCAAAAAGAAAAACAAAACAAAAAAAAAACGATGTGATGTCAGATCCTTGACCATATTGTTAATAGAAGTAGCATCGTTGTGTTCTTAGATTATTTCTGAGCAGCGGAAATGTCACGCACCGTTTCAGAGAATGTTTTGTTCGGCCCAGATTTCATTGTCGTTTTCTTTCTGATAGGCTGATTTGTAGGAGGAGTGACTGAAGCACAGGCCCGTCATCTTTTTTTTTGCGTTGAGCGCTCACGTCAGGTTGGACGTTATCACGGAAAACCAGATGTTCTTGATTTACTCACGATCAGGCCTTCAGATGCAGATTTCATTTGGCATTTAGCTCAAGTTGGATCTTTTTGAGACTTCGATAACGACTTTTAACTTCTCACAATGGTCTTTTCGGCTTCTGTGTAATATAATTAAAAGTATTAGAGCTAAGTATAGATGCTTTTATTCAAAGTCATTCATAATATTGTTGTCATGTTAGCGACGGGTTCATCAACGCTAGGGATGCACCGAAAAAGTTCGGCCGAAGAACCGAACATTTATCGCCGAAACAACACGGCCGAAACGGGATGTTGTGATTTTTCCAAAAGCGCATTTTCGTTTTTTCGGCCAAAAATTTTCGGTGCATCTTTAATCAGTGCAGCTTCCCTGAACCCAACGTTACGTATTCCAGATTTAGAGCTAAATCTGTCCCAAATAATCTGCTACCATTGTTACGATTTAATAAATTATTTGTCATATTTCTGTCTCTTGATAGAAATACGAATACAAATGAACGCCCGCCACAGTTCCCCACTCCATTGTGGACAAAAAAACATTTAAAGCACCCAAAGTTATTCAGTTTACACAAGAGTTTTCTTTGATACAACTTATTTGAGAAGCTGTAATTTGTGAAATCTTCCAAATATTATCGATTTAAACTTTAAGATACTATGCCGGAAATTGAAAATAATAAAAAATGGACAACTTGTAGCTGACTGTATTCGCAAAGGCAAAGACCTTGTCATAATAAGTTGGAGGGATGTTTACATTTTCGCAATAATAATATAATAATAGGTGAATTCTTGTTTTACGCGATCTAAACCAGACCAATATGTGACGTGTGAAACTGAAACGGTAGCCTGTAGAGCCCAGGTACATGGTTAACTTTCATGGAGTTTAACAATGAAAGTACAAAACAAAAGATGCCTGTTTTTGTTTTTGCTGTTGTTTTTTTAATTCTTGATTGTCGGTCAACCCTCACGAACAGTGCCATACAGTACGTGACCATTGCCAGTACTGAAATCTAACGTTACCGCTTCTCAAAGCGGTGGCGCCGTGTCACGCAGGAATCAGCAAGTGGTTCATCGAACATTTTCAGAATATTGTAACACGTGGTTTTATGACCATTTAAGAAAACGAGAAAAAAAAAAAGAATCCATGTTGAATCGTGTTAATTATCTTTGTTATGATACAGTTAACCTCCCCGCCACCTGCAGCCAGTCATTACAGCGTCATTACCACATGTGTTTTGCTGTTTCAAGAAAATAAAAAAAGACGTATTAAATTGTTTTTTAACATCATCGCACTCCGGAGCGCTAACCTGATCTGAGTGCACTGGAGTTCAAAACTGCCACCTCGTTTATCATTGTGATTGGCTCACTCATTGATGCTATCTCAAGCATTATACTTTCATAACCTTCAGTATGTATGCCCGAGGCGTGATTCACACAGGTGTCGATGAGCTTGTTAGGCATCCCCTTATAGGTGTCATTAGGTTCTGCTGGTGTAAGTAGCGGGGCAAGTAGCCACAAGCTGAGATAACAGCTCCTGTCATGAAGTTCCCAAAACTGAATTTATTGCAGGGGCTGTTTGACCAAAGGGCTCGCTTTGCGTTTACTTGTCCAGCTAAAAATGTTTCTCGCTGTGCCTTTCATATTCACGCTGGAGAAACATTTTTGCGGCCGTTTATGAGGGACAGTAAAATAAAAAAAAAATGGCGACTCAGCACCTGTTTGAAGGCCTAAAGACTGAAAGTTCGCCGCGGGGGTTTCACACTTGGGCTTGTTTTTCGTAACTGAAGCTGTGACTTGAAAATGTGCTCCTGATTGTTATACGCCACAGTGTATTTCAAAGGGTGTTTGTTGAAAGCAAACGTGCGACATTTAGGAACATGTGCTGTGTAACACTCTCATGCCTGTACGCTGATTACGCACTCCCTCGCCAGTTTGTTACACAGGTGAAAATGAATGCGCTCCTAATGCCGTTCTGCACTAAATCCCGTTTAATGACTAATGTTCATCTTAGAAATGTGATAATTCAACCACACGATCTTTTTAGAGGATGTAGTTTGTGTTGCTGTAAAACTGGATTGAATTAAAGTGTTTCTGTTATTTAGGCTAGCCCGCTGACTAAAATGGGGTGGTCAAAATTATAGAAACACGTGTCTCAATTATTTAAAACAAATCCTGAACACCCTAACCATCTCGATGATTTAGTGCGAGACTGTTATGTGCCATTCAACTTCACTGCCGTACCTAATGAACTGGCAGGTTATAAGCTACAAGCAGCAGCTGGTTAGCCTAGCTTAGCTCTTAAAGCTCACTGACGAACACTGTACTCCCACTGACTCTTATCAATTAGACAAGTAGCTACTCGAGTGAAATTTGAGCATCGTCCGATTGATTGATGGATAACTCGTCCAAAAAAACCGACACTGTACCTGTCGCTATCCAGCTCAGAGGATTTGACGGAACGAATCGAGCCAATAACGATTTCACAGTTGGACAGTTGGAAGTAGAGCCTGTTAAAGCGATTAGAAATGGCTGTCTTGAATGTCTGCACACCTGTGAGGTATAACGTGGTGTGACTTGGATTCATGTCAGATAATTCTGTCTAAGATGATCTTTATGTTGACGGTTTCAAGATTCACAGGTCAGGCATAACATTATGACCACTGATGGGACAGGTGAATAACACCGACCTTTTTGGGACAGTACAATGTTCTGCTGGAACATTTTTTGGACCTGGCATTCCTGTGGATGTTACTTAGATGTGTACTACCCACCTAGACCAGACCAGACCAGACCAGACCCCCCCCCATAGCAATGACACTCCCCGTGCAGGATTTCATACAGAAACAAGTATCTGTATGATGATCCACAGAGGCCCCTCTCCTCAACCCATAGGACCCAAAGGCCCAGAAGACCCATGTCCATTCTCTGATGAGTCACAACTGTTTTGGAGTCACAACGGAGACCTACACAATATTAGGAAGGTGGTCATAATGTTATGCTTGAGCTCAAGTGTAGGTTTCAAATATAACTCTAGTCTTAAAATCACAACCGACAACCACCGGACATCGGTAAAAGTGAACAAAATTGTGATCAGACGTGGGACAGGCTACTCGTGTCCATCAGTTTTCAGCCTTTATGCTAAGCTAAGCTACCAGCCTCCAACCTGCAGCCTTATATTTACCACAAAGAGTCTTACCACTACGAGAGTCGTATCAGTCCACTAATCTTAACGGTCGTCAAGGGGAAGAAGCACGTTTCCTGAAATGTGTAACTGTCCCTTTAAATTGGAGAAATCGAAGCGAACCGGAATGTGAAGAAGTGGTTAAACTGGCCGGAAAGGTGTGAATCATGACCATGGTGTTGCGTAGCATAACATCCTTAATATGAGTAAAGACTAGTGTGTTTGTCATTAAAACGTCTGGTGACCACGCTGAACTCCATCGGATTTCTCATCAGCCGCTATTTCTCTTCTCATAGTGTTTAAGAATGTGGAAATAAAACTCTTTCCTGAGATTACTGTATTTTTTTTTTCGTGTACTTTTTTTGATTTTTGGAAGATAAAAACAAAACACACACAAGTCAAATTAAAAGAAGACAGCAAGAACATAAAGTTAAAAGCCAGTGGTTTTTTTTTTTTTTTTTTTTTTTGCTACACCTCATCCTCATCTCCATCATATCAGTGATTTTTGTACTTTACATTAAAAAGAACTATAATCTAAATGGCATTGTAAAACCTCATCTTCCTGTTCCTGCTGATAGATCTCTGTCAAAATACTGAAAATATCAGAAAACTGTAATATCTCATATTACTACTGTGTTTTGTTGTTTTTTTTGTTTTGTTTTTTTAAAGTTTTTAAAAAATCTGGGTTGTTTTTGGTGTAATCGCCACCAGAGGGTGATGTACATGTACGGGTCTGAGCTGTAAATCCTTTTTCTTTTGTGACTGATTTGTGTATTTTACATACAGGTTGGCCTAACTTTGTGACTATTACAGGAATTTATGAATCGAATGAGTGCCAAATATGCTCGAGCATGACAAAACCCGGGACCTACGAGGATCTGCAGGTACTCCTCGGCTCATCTAGTGAGGCTCGAGTGACTCACTGCTATGTTAGACTTTTCTTGTGATGCCGAACGCACAGCTGAAGGTTTTACCACGCTTAATATCTTCGCCGAAAGACAAAACTTTTTTTTTGTTTTGTTTTGTCTCCGTTTGAAAAAGTTTCTTCGAATATTTGTTGTATCGTTCTGTGTCCATCCATGGCTTCTAAATGAGTATGCAGTGATGGTCTTATCATGCTGCCATTAGAGGTGAATATTAAAAAAAGAAAAGAAAAAAAAAAGACGATTTGCTTCATTTGTTTGGACTGTCGACAAAGACATTCGGGTCATTCTTCATTCTTCAGTCATTCCACACACAGATGCGTTGTATGTTACCTGATCTCCTCTTCATCCCAAAAACAAAGTGAGCTTGACTTTGGTGAATTTTACCCTGAATTTTATCAATTATAAAGTGTGGATTTGTCCAAAATGTAAAAGTAAATGTAATTCTAATATTAAAATGGAGCTATGAAAATAACTTACTGCGCACTAAACGGTGTCTGTTTCTTCCAGTAGATGTATTTGAGCAAACAAAGCTTCCCCCCCCCCCCCCTGCAGGGACCATGTACCTCCTCCGTTCATAGCATTACAACATTTACAAGACAGGTTTACCTAGAATATTTTTTAGAAAGTGCACCAGAACAGGGCAAACTCGACAAAACGAAGGAAATTAAATGAATCGGGGGAGGCCCAGCTTTTGTCAATGCTTCTTGGGGTGTAGGTGATCAAACCTGCTTGGAGGTGGAAAGCTTTGCTTGCTCTTGTCTATTTATCAGTTTCTAAGGAAGCACAGAAGCTTCAGTGTGTAATATGATACTCAAGCCGCTGAATGATCGTTCGCCCACCCCCCCCGGCCCAGGGGCTGAGAAACATTGCTCCGTGTGAGGGATGTCTGTGCCCTGAGGAGACAAATGATGATAGCTGTGTGAACACCATTCAGAGCAGACCATGAAAGGCTGTCTGTTGCTCAACAACCTGCACAAGATAAATTACACACGAACCAGTTCCTCATATCTGCTGAGACCGTTTAAGATCCTAAAGTAGATTTTGTTCAAAAGTTGTTTTTGCAGCTGGATATTAACTTCCTTTGAGTGTTATAATCATTTGATATATGGTCCTCGTTAGTTTGGAGACCGCAACCTGCAAATATATGCCTTATAGTAGCCGCCTTGTCATGTGTTTGCACGTTTGTCTTGTTTTATGGCTACTGAATAACTTTATGAAAAGAAGGAGCCTCCCAAATAAGGTAGAGCTTTTATTGTATTTTCTTTTGAGCGAGTAGTGTTAAGCCTGGACTGTTTACAGTTACACTAAAAGCGCTCAATAATTTATTTTGTTGTAACGAAACACAGGTAGACGCACAATGCCTGACGTGAAACTGGTGCTACACTTTGTCATTTGAGTGTTGGGTTTCCGTTTGACCAGTAACCTGAAATGTGATCTTCTGAATTTTCCAGTTTCCCCTCATCGTTTTCACAGTCAAACACCTCAGTTGGTGTTTTTCACAGGTTGCAAATGTCATTCGACCACAATGAAAGGTTCAAGTCAAATCAGTTTGGCGGAGTTATTCACCGATCAGGCATAACATTATGATATTGTGTAGGTCTCCCTTGTGCTTCCAAAAACAGTTGTGGCCCATCAGAGAATGGACATGGTCCTTCTGAGGGTGTCCTGTGGTGTCTGGAAACAGGATGTTGTTAGTGGGGGCCTTTGGGTGCTATGGGTTGAGGGGAGGGGCCTCTGTGGATCTGACTGCAGCCTTCTGATACTTGATCAGTTTGGGTTCTAGGGGATTTTGAGGCCAGGTCAACACCTTGTGCCGTCTTTCATGTTTATTTTTTTAGTTGTTTCTAAATCATTTTTGTGTGTGTGTCTGTGTCAGGCTGCATCCTGCTGAGGATGGCTGCTGCCATCAAGGAGTGTCATTTCTACATGTGTAAGTAACATTCATGTGCCAGGTTCAAAGGGTTCGGATATTTGAATATGTGATGAGAGTCACATGATCTTTTAACAAATGAATGCAAAGCAGCTTGATTGTTTCTTGGTGCATGGAGAGCTCTGGTCATGACGACCATTAATCATTTCCAAGGTGGAAGATTCGTTTCTGCTTCTGTGGGCCTTAAATTAAAACAAGTACAGTAACGGACACGTATATGCAAGTAAAAAAAAGCGACGTGAGAAAGAATGTGCGTCACATTCACCATCTTTGATTAGCGTGTTAGCATGATAATGTTTGTTAATGAGCACTGAATGCAGAGTACAGCCAAGAACAAAAATAAACGCATTAGTTCTGAAGGAATCTGGTTAAATCTGCCGTAGTGTCAAAGGTCAAAGTGTGATGTTCTTCGGATTTGTACTGAACTGCCTGTGATAGCGTCACAAGAGAAAAAGTCAAGAGATCAAACTCAGTAGGATGCATCATCTGGGGCCCATTAAGTTTTTTTTTTTTTTTTTTTTTTGACAAATTCTTCAGGAAGTTCTTAATTTTGACCTGCTGGTGTCACTGGAGGAAAAGTCAGGAGTTGTTAATCAAGATCTTTTAGTGGACTTATGTCTGTGAAGATTCTCATCCAGGTCATGGTATAGCTTAGCTTTTATTTTTATTTTTTGCTTTCACAAAGCCTTTGAGACTTGCTCTCAGTGTATCATTGGAGGTAAAGTCATTAGGATGCATCCTCTGGGCTCCACAGTATTTAATACCAGTCACTGATTGTTGCCAGGTCGTTTAAGTTTGGACGTACTGTAAGTCTATTGAGATCATCCAGGTTGCGGTATATCTAAAGCAAAACTAAAATAAAAACTAAAATGCTCAAACAAAAAGACTTGCTCTCAGGGTTTCTTGAAGATGTTTCACCACTCATTCAGGTGGAAGTGATGGTCCAGGTCCAGTTGCCTTTGATTTAGATTATTTAGTCTGGTGGTGCCCAAAGAGATCCTTCTGTTGTGGTTAAAGAATCAGTGTTTACATTCTTTAGACGGAGCTCAACGCAGCGTGACGCAAGGAGTGCTGGAAAGCGAGAGAGAAAACACCGCAGTTCACTGCTGCGGCGTCGTGCCGGCTCGACAGGAACAGAATAAGGGCACTCTACAAAAAAAGAGTCCTGTTTCTTAGGAAACAAAAAAAAAAAAAAAAAAACATTACTCAAGTGAAAGTAGTCAAAATGTAATCAAAATAATAAAGCATTGAAATAGTCAGACTAGTAAAATGTGTTGTTTTCCAAAGTGAAACCACAGGGTGCAACATGCAGCCCCTTTATCTACATTTCTGGCTTCATCAAACATCTCTTTGGCAGGAGAGGCTGATTTTGTCCCATTATATGACAACCCAACCCTCATTCAGCCTTGTTCCCAGAAACAATATTGTGCCATTCATTCCACTAAAGCCTTGCTAATTAGGCATAACATGAGCTGGGTTTCAGCGTAACCCTCTTACTCAATAATATAGAACCTGTTCAGTCTATCTGTTCAGAGGGAGGTTTGTCATTGGATTGACTTTAATAAGCTTGTGGAGAAACTTTCCTAGAGTCTAGATGACGTAGTTTCTTTCTTTTCTAATGTACTACGACTTGGATGACTACTTTTAATACTATATAGGTGAAAAACATTCGTTTGGACCGTCTCACTGTAATAATTCACTGGAAAAGAATGCAGATAACACATTCCACCCTTCATATGTGTTAATAAAAGAAAGATAAGATGAACTTTGATGCCACAGAGGCACATCAATAAATATTATTATATAAGTGTCACAGAAGAACGAGAAGTACTGTAAAGACAATCCTTGTATAAGCTAAAAAAAAAGAAGAAAAAGGGGAAGTGAATACAATATAAAAACTAAAAATATGCCGTTTTATGAACAGAAGTCTTTAACACGTTGTAAATATCAGAATTCACCTGTGACGTGTCGTAAAAATATGTTTAAAAAAGAAAAAAATGATGAGAGTTCAGAGCGCTAGCGGCGTCTAGGAATACTAGACAATGAGAGGAAAATCAATGGTCAGGTTTAACTTGTCTACATACACGTGATTATTTGCATATGGGACTGGTTATTTCTGTTTTTTTCATGTGATGCATGACACACAGCAACAAATTCCCAGTTGGCAGTTGTTGGAAGCCTGTTTACTGACAAAGCAGAGACTGCTCAGCTGCTTTGGTTTAGTTGTTGGTGCTTCTGTGCTAATCTCCATAACTCAAGGTTCTCCCGTCTGAGTGGAAAATTACAGCAAGGAAGTAGTGGCTTTATCAAGACCCATTGTCAGTGCCAAACACTTTTTTTTAAACTGAGGCAGCACAGTGTGCAGACGAATCCGACAATAATTAGGTCATAGAGAAGCCAAAGGAAACCATAGCTACTTTGTTTCTCACTTTGGCTCTGCTCATGACATGTTGTTTGTGTAGAGATTCAGCGGTGCACCCAGCTGAGAGGAATACTGATCAGTTTGCTGTGGCTACACGGGTTTCCTGGGGGAGGGGAGCTTTGTGATGGAGGGGTAAGTGTTCTCTGCTTTTTTGTGTGTTGCACTCGGCTGCTAAATGCATCGCTTTGACTCCAAAATGTGCTCTAATAAGTTGCAGCTTTCTGTAAAGAACACTTGCCAGGGAAAACTTTCCATTCCTGATAATCCTGCGAGCCTCGAGATCATTGAATAAATAAAGCTTTGGAGTGCCACTGTCGAAGAATCAGCTGAGAAGTTTTGTCTGTGTGCAGAGCTTTCAAGATTTGACAAGTCCTTGTCCCATAAATGTGGAGGTGGTGTGGGCGGACATTTCAGGTCAGGTTTCATTGTATCTGTTGGGTGATCCGCTGCTGTTTTGAACATGTCAAGGGAATTTCTCAAAGGAAACAGCAGCATGGAGGTGCCAGGCCAAGATAACAGTCTAGTGAAAAAGACTCAGCTGTTGGACCGTGGCCAGTGGGCGAATAAGGTGGAGTTCCTGCTGGCTGTAGCAGGAACCCTCGTTGGTCTGGGAAACCTCTGGCGGTTCCCCTACTTATGCTACAAAAATGGAGGAGGTAAGCAGGATTCCTACACAAGTGGACAGTCATATTTTATTTAATGTAAATCTACGAAGCAACCCTTTCAACTGCACGTGTCTGGCAACACTGAGGTGTCTAAGTTAAGTGTAATCTTTCTCTCAGGAGCGTTCCTCATTCCATACGTCCTGTTTCTGCTCTCTTGTGGCATCCCAATGTTCCTCCTGGAGACGGCCATGGGACAGTTCACATCTCAGGGTTGTATCACCTGCTGGAGGCACTTCTGCCCTTTGTTCGAAGGTCAGTGCTGAGCTTGAAAGGGAACTAGCCGTAGACGCTGTGTAAAGATGTCCCTCGTTTCACACGATTTGAACATTTGCCTGCATTAAGTGTACAAAAGTGGCGCGTCAAAGAAATATGGCGTTCTTTCAGAGCAAAATGTTTTACTGCTTATTTGACCAAATAATGTGCAGATGTTGGGAGCTTGTGATTTATAGTCTAGAAACTTATCTTACAATGTTGAGGCTGATTCCCTGTAAAAAAAAAAAAAAAAAAAAAACTTTAGCTGGTTTGACTAATAATGATGTTATGTAAACAAATCAAACAATACAGATCCACACCATGATTTTATTTCCCAGGAATTTTATTTCCCAACAACAGTTGACTTGTGAACAAAGAGAAACCTGTACGCTGCTCCCTGAGTGCAGTTGTTTGTTCAAACCTCAGTAACCGGACACTGTGGTCACAAAGGTCTGTCTGTTGGTGCTTAACTTCTCCATAAGACAGATTATGTCACGCAGAGAAGTGCTTGATTGTCTCTATCTATGCAGGGAAGTTACTAAACTCAGATGCCAGTTCTCACCGGCGCTTTTGATGTGGTCGTGTTGAGGCACTCACAAGTTAGATGGAACATGTTCTGTAATCTGTTGAGGTCAGATCCCCACCCATATTTTCCAAGGGAGCACCTTGTCACGTACACCAAAGTGGGTAACATGAATGATTAACACATTAAGCAAAAAGTGCACGGTATTTCCTTGTTAAAGTATCAATTAAAAGTGTGGCACTCTCACAGTTGTTGGTTTTAGCCTCCTCAATGCAATCTGATGCCAATAAACGCAAGTCTGGATGACGGAAAACTGACAGATGTCATTCACAATGTTTCTTCCTGTCTCTTTAAAATGCTGCAACAAGTTTACCAACCTAAACATGTCAGTTACCCCGAACCTGACTGGTTTGCCATCTGGAGGAGAGGGAGGAAATTCTATACCTTCAGCTGTTGTTTAAAGATTACTGATATTTGCTACACTAAGCTGGCCCACCTGCCCCAGAACAGCTGCACTATCTGGCAAGGGTTGTAGCTAGTAACTACACCAAAATGTGCTGTACATCCTAGCTCTCTCTGAGTTTGTATAGCGGCAGCAGTAGCGCCTTTAAAGCTTTAATACAGTGGAACGAAAACACAATTAGACACTTGAGCCACTCTTTACAAATGTTTTTAGATGACAAATTGTTATAGGACCTGTATTTAAAAAAAAAAGAAAAAAAAAAAGAAGCGGAATCAATCTTCAAACTGAGTACCCCATATAAAGAAGTCCCAAATATAATTTCCTGGCGCGCGGTGATGTTTAAGACTGACTCGTAGCCGGGGAACGTTCATGCCAGCAGAGACAGATAGTATGCAAGGTGTGCCTTTCAGTTTATTAAAAGGCAGAGCTGATGTTGTTGGTGGTGTTTGTCGGCCAGATTCATTTAAGGCAGTAAGTGCATTTTTGTTCTATCACTTCCAACATTAAACTGCAGATAAAAGCAGCTTTTTTTCGCAGTCCTTAGATAAACTCAGTGCGAGGTACTGGTCTCCGGCTAAAAATAGTTGCGCCACCACTGTCCGTCAGTTTCAAATTGCATGTTTGGCACATTGCCTCCATCATGTCAACGCCCAGTTTAAAGTTCTCCCACGCAGCGGAAATCACGGCTAAGGAGAACTGAGACGTCACTGATTTTCTGTGAGTCAGTGGTATCACATTTTACCAGTGCAATCCAAGTAGAAATAATGTATATGTTATAGTACAAGCAATGTGTACCAAAAATAGTAAAACAACTATGAACATGCGAATCTGTCAGAATAGTCAAATATTAGAGTTTAGCAAAAACAAAAAAACAATAATAAAAATAAAAATGTATTTGAACAAACAACACCAGCATTACTGAAAATCACAGCTACTGTTTTGTGGAAGCTATTCTTTGATAGGTTTGGTTTTAACCCCTTGACGCCTGAATTGATTTTTCAGTTATATAAAGAAATTAATTGCCACATACCACTCCAACCGGTCCTAAGAGAAACTAGCGCTTGCAAAAGGTTCCTAGGAATTTTTTGAATTTGCACAAACCGACGTTGCATTATCACATGTGTCATTTCGGCTGCAGTCTGAGCAGAAACAGTGGGTCGCAAATTCGCGACACAAGGCGTCAAGGGATTAATTATGTTTAAATAATGCTTCATGGTTGTTTTATTCTTTGTACCCCTCTGAGTGTATTTCATGGTTTATAGCGAATGTTTTCCGACGATACTTTAAGACAAACCGACCCCGTCCGTGATCTGCCGGCACAGTGACTGCCGCCTGTTTGGAGGTCACCCCCTCCAGTAAACTGATTTGAACGCTGAAGGCCGCACGTAGGATGTTCGTTATCATCATCTACAAATAACCCATATCTCTAAAAATGTTTTCTGTGCATACTTGTTTGGAAATGTGCGGTGCTTCTTGATAATGACTGCATTTCTTGGATGTCATTAAATGTCACTCCTCCAATGTCTAGGTTCCTTTGAATTCATCCAAGGGCCGAATGCTTGTGTGTATCTTAAACCACCTGCAGTCCTATGGGCATGTGCCAAGTCGGGACCTTTTTCCAATGATGCACACTTGATAGATTCTCCAAACAGGAAGGAATGCCGAGCAGCGACTAGGCATCTGACTTAATCCCAGCTGTCTTTTACTTTCATAGTCCCTCTGTACCCATACTCCGAGTTTTGTCAGGTAACCCTTGCTGCTTGTTTCTCGTCTGATTTGTCTATTATGCTTTCTGGGTTTAACTGTGCACATTTTGCTCTCGTCCCCCCCAAACAAACGCTGATTGGATGAGTAGAGTGCATTTTTTTGCACAGAGAGAAATTCCCGGACTTCTCACCTCACTGTACTTGTTTTTTAGCAGTTGCACTCCAGGTGATTTACAGTGGTTGCTAGAAGTCAGTCACATTTAAGTTCAGACAGGTGCCTCCAGCTGTGTAGTATATCTGTTAACTGGAGACACGTCCCACAATCTGAACATTTGTGTTTGTGCCATGTAGTTCACACTTTCTCAGGTGATAACATATTTATTGCATTTAAGTTAAAAAGGACAGTGGTGCTGTACTGTATGTGTTTTTTTTATGGATGGAACATTACATGGGATAAAGGAAGCTATTGTGGAAATAATAATTACTGCACACCGTGTCACTTTGTTTAGAATCATACTCTTAAATGATCACACCTTGTCTGTCTCCACAGGGATCGGTTATGCCACCCAGGTAGTGATTGCTTATGCCGCAGTGTCATACATCGTTATCCAGGCCTGGGCCTTCTTCTACCTCTTCTCATCCTTCAGCCCCGAGCTTCCCTGGGCGAGCTGCAGGAACGAATGGAACACAGGTAGATACGCAGGAGTCACTGGGCTGATGTCGATTGTCTTCCTCATCAGTTTGTCATTTCTTGTAGCAGAGGAACACAGACGGCTTTATCCTTTTAAAACTTTTAGAAAAGTGCTTTGGTTAAATCAAGTGATTGATTTCGTAATGGCCCTAAAGTTGCCCATAACATCAGAACTGGTATTTCCAGTAGTTAGGTGTGGTTAAAGTAGTTCACTAGGCTTTTAGGTTTTTAATTAGGAACCTCTGAATCAGTAATGCTTTGGTGCAGCTCTCTGTTTGCTTCCTCTACTCCACTTTGATGAAATCCTGTTTTTTTCTTTCCTTAGATGATTGTGTTGAATTTGGTAAAGCAAATGTTTCCTCCAACTGGACAGCTGCTGCAAATGCAACGACTCCTGCCACAGAATTCTGGGAGTAAGTGAAATTCACCCCTGTCGTCTTTTGTGGGAATGATTCAGACCCTGTTGTCTTGTGTGTGTGTGTGTGTGTGCGCGCGCGTGTCCGTTACGTGTCTTTCACCACCAGCTCACATTGTATACACACCCTTCAAAAATTCAACAACAGGTTTTTGCAGTCACTGGGAAGCAGCAAACCCTTCTAGTGCCTCCAACAAGTCATTATACGTGTTTAATATATCTAGCTCATGTCCCTTTCTTTGGTCTGCCTTTTGGTATGAAATGTCTTAACAATTACTGGATAGGTTGTCATGATTTTACAGGTATCCACAGCGCCCAAAGGATGAATCCCACAGATTTTGGTGATTTCCAGACGTTGGGATTAAGGCTGGAGATTTGGGCCAGACATTAGTGATCGCCTCAAGGGATGGATCCTAATCAATGACTTTTTCTCTAGTTCTACCAAGGTCAATTGTTTTTTTTGTTTTTGTTTTTTGTTCAGTGTAATACTTTGGCTTCTGACTAAATACCTGCAAAACCTTCTCATCAGCCCCGAATGTGCTGGTTGTTTATTGCTACTTGGCAAATGTTAGCATGCTAACATGCACAACTGTTATTAGACAGCAATAGATATTACCTGCTAAACACCTGCATGTTTCCGTTAATATTTTAACCATGTTGGCATGTAAGCATTAGCATTTAGCACAGCATCACAGTGGCAGCCTCACAGAGTTCCTGTACTTTTCTTTCATTGAGACAGGACTGGCCGAGGAACATGCTGTTCAAACACTTCTTTTATTTTCGTAGTCCTTTTTGAGATTCACCAAATGAAGAGAAAAGACTTGAAATGAGGAAGATGACAGATAACCCAAGAACAATTCAGCAATACAGCAATATTTTTCAGCGTATGTTAATGGACATGTCACTGGGATTGCTTTGTTGTGGCTCTTTGCCAGGACAGCATCACTGTCCTACAGTGCAGAGCTTCTGTCTCCTCCTTTTGGCAGGGGGAGACAAAAGTTCATTTGTGTGCATTCTGTATGAGCTACACCACAGATTACCTCGGTCCTTTCCCGATATATTCACTAGCCACACCAGATATAATCGGCGATTGTTCTCCCTGTAAATCACTTTCTCTTTTTAGACAGTAATCCTTCCTCTGAACTCTCCAAGAGTCTTTTTTGACTGAAGCACTGGAAACCTTTCTTGGTTGCTTCCTACTTTCCATTTCATTAATCCCCCAATCACCAGAGAACTTTTGTTATATTTCTATCTTTCATTTTTCCACCATAGGTTCCGCGTACTCCGTCTCCATCACTGCAGCCCTCTTCAGCTCAGTGTTTTCTTCTGCAGGGCCATCCATGTGATAAGTCACATTGATCTTCTTCATAATAATGGCCTTCTTTATTACTCTAGGATCACTGATAGTAGCCTTGAACAAAGTTCTCAGTGTTTTTGTCTCTAAAGTGCTCTTGCTCTGTGTCTTTCCAGGAGACGAGTGCTGGGGATATCTCAAGGGATTGAGGAGATTGGCAGCCTGAGGTGGGATTTGGCCTTGTGCCTCTTGCTGGCGTGGATCTTGTGCTACTTCTGTGTATGGAAAGGAGTAAGATCCACTGGAAAGGTAGAACAACTTCTTCAAACAATGATTTACCGCATTCTGTCTAACAAGTATTCCCTTGCAGCGTTTCGAACGTGATCACTCCGTTTCCTTTGGCCATGTTGATTCAAAATCAAAATAGACATGGCCTTTTCATCAGTTGTCAGAAATAAGTGTCATAAAGCAGTAACGTACAGTGACAGAAACACAAGAAACACCTTATGAGGGTTTACATAGATCCACAATCTACAGAGTTTAGGTTTCAAAATAGTTAATTATTTAACACTGTGTCAGGGTTACTCCTTTAACTCACCAAACTGGGTTAAATTACCACAGATCAGTTTATCATTAACACTATGTCAGACTTCCCTCTTTAACTCACGAGCCTGGGTTAAATTAAAACCCAGCGGTTTATCATTAACAATATGTTAGAGTTCCCCTTTAACTCACTAAACTGGGTTAAGTTAATGCTACACAGTTTGTAAAAATAACAACATAACTTTATAATACAATTAAACTTATGTCAGAATAACTAATTCCAAGAAAAACACTACACTGCAAAAACATTTACTTTCAGGCTTTTCTTCACCCATGCAGTCAATTAAAACATAACAAATGAAGGTATAATGTACAAACGTTCATCTGCAGCACCATATGAGCTCTGATTATCAAATGCTTTGCGACATTTCAATTCAGTTCTTTTTATTACACACCTTTCTTCAGTTGGCAAAACTTTGAACACATGGTGATGTTCATCAAAGTTATCTGTAAATAGCATCAATAGTGTCAATAAAAAAAAAAAGTCATCTTTGACCCGACGTATAGCAAATATTTGACAAAAGACTGCCATGTCGTCCTCTATTGAACTGCAAACAACAAGTCCAGCTTTCAAATAATCTTTAAACAACTTATATGCTTAGCCTTAGCTCCAGCCAACACTGCCTCCATCTGAAAAGTTAGCTGCAGCACATGGAAGATGAGCAGCAGGCTATTAAGTGATGCACGGGTTCACCTGGGCTGATGCGCAGGGGCCTACCTAGCAGATTAGTAGCGTTACGTAACGCTGTTAAATAACACTGAACTCTATCTGAATCAGAATGTGTTAATACAACACTTTGAAAAAAACATGTCAGAGTTGAAATCAAGTCCGTGACATGTTTAACCCCGAAATTTCAACACTCCAATTTTTGCTGTGCAGTTTTCCCACCTACACAGACGTAACCTGCCTCTGTTTCACGTCGACAGGTAGTTTACTTCACAGCCACTTTCCCGTACCTCATGCTGGTGGTTCTGTTGGTCCGTGGACTCACTTTACCCGGAGCTATGGACGGCCTAGCTTTCTACCTGTACCCTGACCCCACAAGGTTGGTGGACCCTCAAGTAAGTAATAAAAGACAAACCGGTCTTAAAAAAGATAAACTGCAAGTTTGGTTGCCTCCCACGGAAGCCCAAGCACTTTAAAACACACTATTTTCACAATGTATTTTACAGCAGGTGAATGGGGGCATGTAAAATAATATATATTTGTGTGTGTGTTGGGATCTGCTTAGGTTTGGATGGACGCTGGTGCGCAAGTTCTTTTCTCGTTTGGGATTTGTCAGGGGAGTTTGACGGCTCTGGGCAGTTACAATCAGTACAACAATGATTGTTACAAGTAAGTAGATACTGCTCTGCTTTCTGGCCTTTATTTAAATATGTTATTAAAGTGCCATTAAATGGCTACACCAATCAGCCACAACATTAAAACCACTGACCGGAGAAGTGAATAACAGTGTTCTGCTGGGAAACTTCCTGACCTGGCATTCTTAGACATGTAGCACCCACCTAGACCAGACCAGACACCCCCACCCCATAGCAATGACATTTCTTGTCAGCCATCCCCAGCAGGATGCAGCCTGACGAACAAAAATGGTTTAGGAACATAACATAACCATCAATAACAACATAAAGTATCTGTGGGATGCAGTGGAACAAGCCTGATCCACAGAGGCCCCTCCCCTCAACCCATAGGACCCAAAGGCCCCACTGACAACATTGTGTTCCCAGACACCACAGGACACCCTCAGGAGGCCCATGAGGCTGATGAGTCACAACTGTTAGAAACAAACTACAGCCATGGCTAGCAATATGTATATGTATTATAGATAGAAACAGTTATATTAATAATAATACTGAATACTGTGTTTTTTTCTTTGTTTGTTTCCTCAGGGACACATTTCTTCTGTGTTTGGTGAACGGTGGCTCCAGTTTTGTAGCAGGGTTTGCAATCTTTTCTGTTTTGGGCTTTATGTCCTATGAACAAGGGCTGCCAATATCTGAAGTGGCTGCCTCTGGTAAGAACACCACAATTACATTTAATAAAGCGGCCACTGGTCACAAATGTTTTGTATGTAAGCCACCCATCCTGGAAACTGCCTTCCAGGATAATAATGCATTCAGGGACACGATATCCATTATCCCCAGAAGACACAACTCCTGTGTTCAAGTGAAGCATGTAAAAAGTACACCTACCATGCAAAGAAAATATGTGCTGTATGTGGATGAGAAGCATATTGAAATAGGCAAAGAATTACATGTCTCTGCCTTGCATATTTTTCATAGTGAAATTTTCCAGACTTCATACTTAAATGAAAAGTCTTGCAAAGAAAAACAAGAATCTATGTGGTAGCTGAAGACAACAGAGTGTGTTTTATCTCTAAATCTTTAAACTGAATGATTGAATATGTTCCCGTGTACAGGGCCAGGCTTGGCATTTATTGCCTATCCACGTGCAGTAGCCATGATGCCCTTCCCTCAGTTGTGGGCTATATGTTTCTTCGTCATGGTCATTTTGTTGGGTGCAGATACGCAGGTAAGAGAGAACATGTTGTCACTGAGCAGTTCAGAAAGCTTGTTGTGTGACCTGTCTTTGGTTGTTACTGGAGGTATGTCATTACCCTGTGCCTCTGGCAGTTTGTGAGTCTGGAGTGCTTGATGACCTCCCTCACGGATATGTTCCCCACCGTGTTTCGACGAGCGTATCGACGAGAACTGCTGCTGCTCTGCCTCTGCGCCGTTTGCTTCTTCCTCGGCCTCCTGCTCGTCACCGAGGTGTGAGCTCTAACTTTTCACATTTTTGTGTCTGTAGTGAGCGTTTGTCCGTCTCTCTGTGTTAGCTCTGTCACAGACTGGAGACCTGTCCAGGGTGCACCCTACCTCTGGGATAGGCTTCACTCCCCCAGTTACAGAAGATGAATGCATGAATGAATGAATGTGTCTGTAGCAAAGCCTGAGTTCAAAAACAGACTAAAAAGTTATTTTTTATACACTGCCGCACACCGAAAAGCTTTAGCAACAATCTGGTGTGTCGTTTTTGTGTTTTGACACGCTGTAACTGTCTTTCCGCAGGGTGGCTTGTATTTCCTTCAACTCTTTGATCACTATGTTTGTAGTGGCAACAATCTTCTCCTTCTGTCTGTGTGCCAGTCAGTAGCAATTGGATGGATTTATGGTAAGTCACCGAAAAAGCTGCTCGTCTTGTCAACGCCCAGTCTTTGTCCATGTGGTTAACCTCCATACACGTCATAATTGTTATTCAAGCAACACGGTGACATTAAGCCTTTATGTGGCGGTTAGTCCGTTTGCTTGTTTGACAGAGAGAAAGTGAAAAGAATGTGGTCATAGTTGATTTCAGGAAACCCGAAGCATTTGATTAAGTATTCATCTGAAGCCACAAAAATAAACAGTGTCTATTGGTTTTCAGACTCTAAACCGCTGTAACCAATTGCTTTACTTTTGAAACACTTGCCCTTTGGACTCAGTCCAAATCGGGTGCGTTTAGCTCATTGTTTTAAGGCTCACAGCGTGATTAGTCCTGTAATTACATGGGAATGTCTAAAGCTCGCAAACCAGGTTACCCCTGTGAGGATTAGATGCTTGTCATGAACTAAATATACCTGATTCAAATCCAGTCAAGGACCTTTATTACTCTCTTCACCGGCTCCGAAACATGCGTTTAAAAACCTGACCTGAAAATATTTGTTGGGCCGTTATTATTCCAAAAGCGAGACATTTGATTATACACTTACTCCCAGAAGTATGGGCGGGTCTTTTATCACAACAGCTAATACAAGAATCTAATCCTCACTTTAATTCATGTTCCCTTTCGTGCTGAGATTTGTTCCCACCGTCACATGTTCAAGCTTATTTAAGCTTGATGGGCATGTCTTAAGGAGGGGTGTTTAGCCCTTTTTCTGAATGACAATGAATACAAAAGATATAGAAGTGCTCCAGACATACGCTTTACAAAAAACACTCCCTCCACTCAGCCCACTCGGCATTTGGGATTTAAATACTGGCTCAAAAGTGTTGGTGGATTGAGTGGGAAAATATTTGACATGTGAAGTGCAGACTTCAGCTAATAGATCTTCATCTGCTTTATATTAGTCAGTTAGGCGGCTCAGGGAGGAGCATGTTTTGCTCACTTACAAGTGTGAGATAAAATCACAGTAAACAAAACCACACTGACTCTAAACTGCCGGGAGGCTGAAGATTTGTCAAAACTTCGTTCACTCCCTTTCTATAAAAATGCAAAGTTCTAACATGAGATAAAGCTTCTTTTTTTTTCTTAAATCTTAATGTGTATGGCTAATTCATTGTTATATGACCTTTCCATGTTGTGAACAGGCGCAGACCGTCTCTATGACAACATTGAAGACATGATAGGTTATCGTCCATTTCCTCTAATGAAGATCTGCTGGCTTTACATTACCCCTGCTGTTTGTATGGTGAGTGGAAGATTATTTATTTTTTGGTGCACAATTTAGGTTGAAAAATAAGTCGTTTTATTCAAATTAAATGTCTTTTTGGTGACTCATAGATTATTGTTGAGGGATCACAACAATATTGCGTACTGTAAGGTATGGGGAGGCAGGGATGCACATGACGTTCGCATAACTTGTGCAATATAGTGCAGGACACAACACGAGACACGGTGTATCATCCCTTCTTTCCCAATCACTCTCTCGCTAAAATTCATTTCCCCCAAACAACTACCTCTGACTAACAACAGAAGGAATGAGATGAGTCACTAAGAATTGTACAAGACCACACATATTTGGTCAGTACAATAATAAACAACAAAGGCGGAAGGAAAACAAGTAACAGACAAAATTCTACCACAGATTAGAAAAATGTTTCTTCTGGGAAACTTTTGAACCTGGCATTCACGTGTACCACCCTCCTAGACCGGACCAGACACCCCACCCCTGACCCCATAGCCGGTACACTCCTTGATGTCAGCGGGGTACGGGCACACACACATGGAAACGGGTGTTGACCTGACCTCCAAATTCCCAACAATCCCAAACTGATCAAGTGTCTGTGGGATGCACTGGAATGAGCCTGATCCACAGAGGCCCCTCCCCTTAACCCAGAGGACCCAACATCCTGTTCCCAGAAAACACCCTCAGAAGACCCATGTCCATTCTCTGATGAGTCACAACTGTTTTGGAAGCACAAGGGAGACCTACACAACATTAGGAGGCTGGTCATAATGTTATGCCTGAGCTCAAGTGTAGGTTTCAAATATAACTCTAGTCTTAAAATCACTACCGACAACCACCGGACATCGAGAAAAGTGAACAAAATTGTGATCAGACGTGGGAAAGGCTGCTTGCATCCATCAGTTTTCAGTCTTTATGCTAAGCTAAGCTACCAGCCTCCAAGCTGCAGCCTTATATTTACCACAAAGAGTCTTACCACTACGAGAGTCGTATCAGTCCACTAATCTTAACTGTCATCAAGGGGAAGAAGCACATTTCCTGGTTATAATGTTATGCCTGATCGGTGTACATTTGGCTATAACTGGAGTGGCTTTGACCGCTGGTATAAGCTCCAGCCCCCCTACGATCCTTCATGGGACAAGCGGTTACAAAAGATGAATGAATGAATGAATGGACCGGCTTTGAAAGCAAAATGTTATTTATAAGTTGTAACTATGTAACTGCGTAAGACTGACTTCTGTTGTTGTGTTGTTGCTGTTGCTCTCAGGGGACCTTTATCTTTTCCGTGGTGAAATACCAGCCCCTCAAGTTCAACAAAACCTACGTCTATCCGACCTGGGCGTACGCTCTGGGATGGTTCCTCGGACTGTTCTGCGTTCTCCTCGTGCCTCTGTGGGTCATTTTTAAAGTCACTCAGATGAAAGGGACAGTCTTGCAGGTACGTTACACTCTCTGAAGAAAAGCAGAAACTTTCCAAACACAACATGATCCCAGTAATGAATCCGTTTAGGTTAGTGTGAACATATATACGCGTAAACGTTTCGAGACTATAGGCTACTGATTGACTTTGTGTACCAAGACTAAAGAATTTGATTTTCTTCCAAAGACAGTATGTCAGGTGATTCCCACTACATAGCATAAACAAAAGTTTAGTCCCTCAGAGACAAACTACACATTATATCCAACACCAAGACCAGCTCAAACACAAGTAAGGCCATAAGACAAGCATCTGAGTTGAACCCTTAAAGTAGCGACATCAGTACATGTCAATGTCATATCCATGCCTGAAGACAACACTTAAGCTGACACCTAAAATTGTGAGAAATTATGGGTTTGCACACCCAGCCTCTGTTTTATGCACGGGCTCATATTTTTCATTTTTTATTTGACAGTTAAGATCACTCTCTAAGTATTTCCTTTTAGATTAATGTCTATAAGTTACTACCTCTTAGCCTGTGGAATACTCTTCCTGTGCATCTAAGGGCACCACGGACTGTGGACTCTTTTAAAAAAAACCTTAAGACGCATCTTTTTACAAAAGCCATTTTTTATCTCTCTCTTTTAATTCTTTTATGCTAGTTTTAAAGTCTTTATGTTGTTTTATATGCATTGTAGCGCTTTGAGGTCACTGATTTGATGTAAAGTGCGTTATAAATAAAATGTATTATTATTATTATTATTACCTGTCTCCAAATGAAGTAACACAGTGGTGATTCAGGGCCGTGTCCAGCTGCTGACATTAACCTTGCATTCCAAGTCTTATGAACTGTTTTTCATGACTGCCATGAAAAAAAATGCGGCGGTTATCTGTCTGCATGTCTGTCTGCCAGAAAGGGGAAACTGAGACAATATAGCTTATTTTGAAACTAATGATTGCCCTGCAGTTATGGAATTGCGGAGAGTTGGACTTTATTCATCCACAAGAGAAACTGCTTGGTCACAGTAGCTTAGTTGTACATAAAAAAAAAACACTCTTTAGACATCAGATAAAAAAAAGATTAAATAAAATGTAAATAAAAAATAAGTAAAATCAAATAAAAATCGTTTAATCGCTTGAAGCATCATAAGAATAAACAATGCAATCATACATATGGATGAACTCTCTGTGACTTCAAGAGTGGCTCAGTTTGTGCAGCACAGGCCGTTGCCATCTTAGCAGACTCTGACTCTGCCTAAATCCTGGCTAATTCAGTAAAAGGTCAAAGAGGTGGAACATGTGTGCAACTGGATGGATGGGTGACAGGGTGCAAACAGAGTCCAAAAGGTCAGTTTTCACTTTGTTTGCTTGCATGTGAACAACAAGATAAAATGCAATTTACTCTCATGGTACAATATCATACTGTTAATTTTACTGGTGTTGCCCAAACAGGCCAAGACAACCAAATACGCAGCATCTGATTTGACAGTTTGAAAGTTCACAGAGCATATCTATGTAAACACGCAACCATAATGAAAATCCAGGGATCAACCAAAGTTATTACATGCCATCCTGGGAGAAGGGGAGAGGGAGGGCATTCATATCTGTACCCATCTGATGGTTTAGACAGACATTTCCAGTAAAAACATAAATGGGAAGTTCATTTTGGAGCATAAGTCAGGGGATCAAAAACAAGTACAACTTCCCGGGCTTCCCTTTATCCGTTAAACAATCGAATTTGTAGTGTCTGTATTTTGTACTAAGTTGTGTTAAGGACTGTGTAAAACCTGTTTCAACAGAATCTCAGGCAGCTTTGTCGACCGGAAAACAAGACACACGGCACGGCAAAGCAACCGGAGCAGTGCCCTTTGAACCCCGACAACAATCTCTCGCCCGCTGCCAACGACTACAAGGGAAGCAGTGGAGCCGAGATGGAGATGCAAGTATGAGGAGGCGCTTTTGATAAGGATTTAAATGCAGTGTTTTTATTTTCAAACTCCAGGTTTTGCAAGCTAAGCGTCGTTAAGAAATTATGACAAGCAACTACATTCTGATGACTTCCAGTTCAAATCAGGTCTGCAGCCTGTACAATCAAAGTCCTACAATGTAAACACAGTATTGAGATGTACTGAGATGCTTCAGGCTGCCACCTTCATAAAGGATCATAGGATGTCAATTTCTACCAAGATGCAAAGGCAGATTTTTTTAAACAATATACCAATCACACCATCTAAAAGTTTTTAACATCTCCAGCTCCAAAGGAGGTGGCAGCTGATTCGTTGGTTCAGTGCAGTAGAATGACTCACAGAAACGTTAAATGTTAAATAGTATCTGTCTTGTCTGGCTGTATTAACCATCCATGTTTAATATTTGTGTTTTGTTACATTTATTTATGTACATTTGTATTATTTTCATCCATGGTTTTGTCATAATTGTAGAGGGCACCATACGTTTATGTCTGCTTCTAAGAAATTTTTCTTTGTTGTATGTGCTAGTTCCCGGGGAGCTAGTGGGTAGTAAGGCAGCTTGAGGACCGTGAGGTCACTTGGTTTGAACCCCTGTATGCCCATGGATGAGGCCATGCCGTGAGCAGCAACCTGAAAGCACCTCTCTGAGCAATTTTGCATCCGTGTAAAAGAAAAAGTTGGTGTGATTTGAAGACTTATACTGCCAAATCAAAGCGTACAGAGCAAAATGGGAATATTATTAAGCTTCAGAAGTGAAGGACTTTGAAGGCTGCAAGATCTGGTAAATATTCTGCAATTTGGGATATATTTAAACTGCACTGACTGTAGCCACAATCCCATGATATTGATCATATTATATTTTCATCCAAAAAAAGAAAACGTATTTAAAAAAAAAAATAAAATAAAAAATCAAGACAAATACTTAGCTCTGCCCCATCAAGACAAATACTTACCTCTGCCCCATAGAATGTATAAATAAGAACAACGTGTCGCACTCCTTTTTGCGCTGGCGCCATCTTGCAAGTTTGGAGCCGGAGTCTGTCCAGCACCGGCCAAACCGAACGTCTTCCAGACTCACTTACGTTTTCGTTTAATCAATACAGCACTCTGCTCTACCTCCACCAGTTACAAGGAAATGTTGGATTATACACTGTACTTACTTTTTATTTTTTATATTTTTACAATTCTCACGGCCCCATGATATCTCTTTACAGAGCGGTTGGCGTGGCAACTGGTAGTCCATTATGTCACATTCTGTTTCTATGGCGTCAAATAACTCATCCACAAAAAATCACACTTGCATCAATATTATGTTAACTACCTAAAATGACAGAAACCATCCTTCAAAAACAAAAAAATAATAATAAAAATAAGAAGAAGAATTATTTGACATATATTCCAGTATTTAGTTTGCCCTAAGTCGCATCCGCTAACATGGAGGAGGTGGAGCTTATGGCCTATAGTACAACTAGCCACCAGCGGGAGGTCTACTTGTTTTGGCTTCACTTTTGGGGAGCAGTTCTGTCTGTCCACCTTCATTTACAGTCTATGCTCTGTCCTCAGAACATGTTTTGATATATAACATACTATGCACAACCAATATGCTATATTACAGTGTCGTAGACGCACATTTTACGGGAGAGGGCTCAGACCTTTGCACAGCACTGTGATTGTTTCACTGATGATGTAAATATCCATGATAGCTGATTCCTGAAAAATTAACGTCCCTTTTTGGGTGATGTCAAAGATGTTATAAAGAAAGCGTAGTAAATGTTAGTAACTGCACAAAGAATCACAAAACAGATTCATTGCCAGTCAATTCTTGTGGAGTTATGTATAAGCCTGGGGAAATTATTTTACCGAATTATAACCATCCTCTAAGAAATTAAAATAAATCATGTATTGTACTGTGTATTCATTTGTGTCCGTCTGTTCTTTTATCTTCATAAGTATATAGCCTGTATCACAGTTTGCACAAGTTTTACTCTGTAGCCTAATGAGTTTTGTGCATGCACTGCAAGCAGAGGTACAAAATCATTGCACCATAAAATATGTTAAGGACATCCTTGTGTTTGAAGTTGTTGAGGTTCAGAGCATTACAAAATTCATTCATCTTTCATCTTCTACACCTGTTTAATCCTGTTAAGGGTCACGGGGTCTGATGGAGCCTATCCCAGCTGTCATCGAGAGGCAGGGGTTCACCCTGGACAGGTCGCCAGTCCATTGCAGGGCCAACACAGAGACAGACAACCATTCACACTCACATTCACACCTACGGCCAATTTAGAATCCCTAATTAACCTAATGAGCATGTCTTTGGATGGTGGGAGGAAGCTGGAGAACCCAGAGAGAACCCACGCAGACACAGGGAGAACATGCAAACTCCACACGGACTGAACCGGTGACCTTCTTGCTAAGAAAATTTGTTCATGCAATAATAATGATCCATGCTTTTAATTTCGATGCCTTAAGTACTGTACATTAAGTGTGAAAAGGTGTAAAAATCTTACCTTGCACGCGTGTGCATCCTTTTATAATGGTGCTCTGTCCAAAATCATGTTCGTATCAAGCTCACGTGAAATAATCGACGTCTCTCTTCGCCTGAAGCGACTTAAAGCTTAACTTTAAATACACGTCAGTTGTTCTTGGATTATTTTTCTGACACTTTCTTGGTTGAATGCAAGTAAAGAGCTTTGGGCCACAAATATCTTAAAGCATCACTAATAGCATCAATAATAATAAAATTCCATGGCAAAATATGGAAAGCAGAGAAGACAGTCGATGAAGTCGAACAAGTGGAGAAGGGTGGCACAACAGTCGCCTTGCCTAGAACAGGACGTCCCCTCTCAGACAGATGAGAATCTGGTGAGGGATATTTTTATACTCAGATGCACTTTCAAACCTAACTAAACTTTGCAAAATCATATATTCAGTCCAACAGAACAACCAGGAGAATATGGCACAACAGTATTAGAACGGCACATCCATCGTAGAGTACGGTGGTCACTGTATCTTATTTTTTTCTTTGTCTGGAAGTGGAGATTTAGTGAAGGTAAAGGGGGCCTTGAATATGTCCAAGTACCAGTTATATAAAATAATCTACAGCAAACTCTCACCTTCCACCATGACACTTATGGCAGGTGAGGGTCAAATCAACATCAAAGCAAGATTCAAGTGCTGGTATGGCCCAGTTGGAGTCCACGCATAAACTCTTTGGAAATTCTTTAGGTGGATTTGAAGAGACCTGAGCTCAAGAGGTGTCCTCGCAAACTGACACATCTGGAAAGTCTTTCCCAAAAAGGGTGGGAAAGTCAGTGCCAGCACAAAGACCGACTGAGTACTTCAGCTAAATTCACAGTAGGGCACAGTTATGCAGTTAGGTTATTTAAAGTTTTTTATTTTTATCTTTTTTCCTTTGAATATGTCACCGGGGACATCCGAAGTTTTAAAATAAATGTACAAATATTCTGATGATTCGTCTTTGTTAAGATTTTATACAATGCAAAAGATGTTTTAATAGGGTTCTATTTATATAAATGTGTGTGTGTTTTTTTTAATATCCACTTTAATTAAAAAATTCTGAATAGTTCAGCCAAAGGTAAATTTAAGACATTTAGCCGGATAGAGTTAAATCTCCTAAAAGCCCACATTAGTAACCAATAAGCTGCAGAAGCTACTGGGAGTATCACTCTGCACCCTGAAGAGGTTCAAAGATCCTGAAGTGCCCCCTGCTGTGACTTTGAAATACTGAGCCGCACAAAAATAGTCATCCAGGAGAAGAACGGATGCAAAGGCATAACAGTGATTAGAAATGAGATACGAAGAGGCAACATTATCCTGGGACAAGTTAGGAGAGAAGTACATGAAAGCATAAACATACATCTATAGCTTAAATAGATTAAGAAATAGCAGAGCAATGTCTTAAAAAAAAAAAAAAAAAAAAAAAAGAGAAGCTGATGGATTCTAATCAGGATCTCATCAGTGCTTATTTAATCAGTCTTCAGACACAAATGCCATTCTGTAATTATGGTGGGTAACATGAAGACCTGAGGAAAGCCTGATGTATAGAATGAGTTTTGCCTCAGGTACCAGTACAACGGCTACCTGCCATTCACCTTGAAGCATTCCCTCTGTCACCCTGACGACTGTTATTAAGGTCAGCTCACTTTAGTGAGCACTTACACTCTGTGATTTATGTATCTGTCCATGGACACTAAAATACTTCTCGCACATACGAAGACTCGTTTTCGACACGAATTTGTTTCTCGGCTATGTTCAAAAAGCTTAAAATCACGCGGCAATGTGTATATATTTCCCTCTAAAAATACACAATTTCTAAATACGTCTTCTCTATAAAAAGTAATGTGCGTGAAAGCGACTTGGTGATTGGACTTTCAGCTGGAGAAGCACATGGTGAGAAAACATACCGAGCCAATACACTTAGAAAACAGCATATTAGAAGTTTCTTTCCCTGGAAACAGCTCAGATGGGCCCCTTAAGCTCTACAATCTTGCATACACGTCATGTTTCATTACAGAAAATGATGTTGATGTGTATTTATATACAATAATGCTGAGTTAAAGCTGACAGGACAATCTGTTTAATTGGCTATAATAATAAGCCTTTGCGTAAAAGATCTTTCTGTAGTTATTAGTCATTCATTCTTTGTGTGAGGCAAAAAAAAAAAACCCTGTTTTCAAATGCTTTAATACCCATGTCCTAAAAGATATTAGTCACACTGAATACTTCACTCCTCTGTTTGACATGCATGTGCTGGTAAATTAGTCTAAAACAGCTAGAGGTCCCCCTTGTGGCTAAAAGATCATGCAGTTTGTCAATTAGGTAACCCCATTCAAAAGCGCATCAGACAGTCCCCACCGAGTCAGTCCTCAGACTCAAGGATCTATGTTAGTCTTGCCATTAGACCATTTCTCACTCAGCAGCATGGCAGACTCTCTGTACAGGCTGTGTCATCAACCCACAAAGACTACTTCACAAACTGTTAAGGAGCGTGGCCAGTGGGGTAGCAAAAAGGAGTTCATCCTGTCTGTGGCTGGTGCTATTATCGGACTTGGCAATGTGTGGAGATTTCCATATCTTTGCTACAAGAACGGTGGGGGTAAGTTTTTCATTTTGTCAGTCTTCCTGATTTTGTTATATTTAAAAGTTAGTGTCATGCCACTATCCTGCCTGTAAACTTTTTTTCTTATGCTATAACTTTGTTGTCTATTAAGAGCAACAAAGAGAAATAAAAAATAATTGTCATTACAGTACAGTTATTAACTTTTATTATTATTTTTTAAAATTTCCTTGCAGGGTTGTCTATTTAAATGTTTTAAGACTGGTGAAATGTACACTGGACTGAGCAAGTCATTCATGAATGCATTATTAAAACCTCATCGCAGCTCTGTTTTTATCTTAGCATCTACAGTCACAGACAATAAAAACCGTGGGTATATCAAAACTCTTCTGCTTTCCGTCTGTGTCCCCCTTTGCTCCACGTCTGATGATTAAGGGTTTGACAGGTTATGAAAGCCTGTGAAAATAATGTACTGCCTGTGTTTTTGCAAAGACCAGAGGCACATTCTTTGCTGACTCCTTCCAATTTCTGTTGTAAAACAAAGTGACCCTCCACCTGATCGCCACCTGATTAGGAGTTATTGAACTGAGCAGGTTCTCAAATATGTTTACGGGCTTTCAAAAGAGTGAAGAGTTGCCAATCCAATAAAATGTTATTTAATTTCATTTGGTTAAGATGATACACTTGCATTATATATACCAGCTCCGCTACCACAACGAAAAAACCAACCATCAAGCTGTCCCATGTTCCTGATATAGGCCACCCTAATAAAATCCGCTAAGGACCCTAAATTCCAAAATGATATTTTAGTGATGTTTTAGTGCTCTTCTTTTATAGCTCAACTCTTGAGTTGGATATAAATGTAGGTTTTTGCATGTATCTTCTTAAGGGGTTTGATTACAACTGCAAGCTGTTTGTGTGACATTACAATGGGACAGTTAAACATTTGTTTGTACACAACAAAGTAATTTGCAATCCTGCAGCAAAGGTACAACTGTACACAAGAGACTGCATGTTGTTGTCAGCAGAAGATTTAAGACGTTTAATGCTTGTGCACTAGTGCGTTTTGATGTTTAAAATATTTCTGCTCAGACTCAGAATAGAGACAAGGACAGTTAACAAAATATCTGCTGTTACAAGCACAAAGTAGACACAGATTTTCAAAAAATAAATAAAGCATTAGAGCTTAATCGGTTAATTAGTTGATTTATTCCTGATAGTGACACTTTTAGAGAATGTTTTTTCTTTTAGATCGGTGGAAAACATTGTTTAACCTCAGTTTCACAAATTAGTGGATTTTGCAAGTGGGGTGGAGGTGGGGGGAGCGACTGTGTCTCAGTAGGTGGCAGTTCAATCCTCGGAATGTGTCACATGCCGAAGTGTCCTTGAGCAAGACACTGAACCCCGAGCGGGCAGATGTGTCAGGTCAAAGTGCTCAACAGCAGTGAGAGGCTACTTTAAGAGGGCCCCACTTGACACAGCTATGCACACCCCATTCTTTACAAGCCATCATTCTTTAAAGAAGGTAAGTTTGGCAACAGCAAATCAAAGGGAGAAGTCCAATCTCTGGGAGTGAGAAAAGACGAAAGCATTTTTTTGATATTTACTTGTGTTTTACAGAGGATGTACATATTTTAAAAATATATATATATAATCACCACATTGACTGTAAAATTGAAATAATCATACACAAAGCCCTGTTTATATTTTTTTGTGGAACTTCTATCGAGGCATGCACCTTACTCCCGCACTCTCTCACCTTAGTGTCCTTATACCCTAACCACAACATAAATGTAACCTTAATGTCGTAGAGCCTCTTAACATTAATAGTTTATGGCCCCTACAATTTACTAAAAATAGGACCACGCATACATTCACCCATGTACTTCTACAGAGAGAGAGCCAGATGTGGCAATTCATGAAAACAACTGTCTTCCTGCTCTTTATCTCTTGACAATACAAGTTAATTATAGGAGATTTGCCTAAGGGACTCTCACCTGATTTTCACACCTCATCCCAATAAATCTCTTTTGCATGACTCTTTAAAGCAGGAAAATATGACAACAGTGCCTAATTTAAAATGGGGATAAGTTATTGCTCTGGGACAGCATGACACTCATAAGTGATACAGATAATGAAGATTGATAATAGCACTAAATAGCTAACTGAATGCTTCTGTCTAACCTTAAATATATATATATAAAATAACTTCCACTAGCATTACTAGCATTTTTTCATTTGTTCCTTCTTTGACAGCTAACATTAGTTAACGCAGAGCAGATGTCCAGCTCCGTTGTTTGTAACGCAACTGATACATTTGGCAATGAATTTGTGGTCTGGACAAGAGTCTTTTAAGACATTTACAATACATTTACAATACATTAAACGGAACATTTCAAATGTCTACGTAAAGCTGTCTGTGAAGCAAGCTGGCACATTGCTCGGCAAAGAAAGTTTGTAGAGACGCGATGCAGCATCCACCAGGATTAACCCACACACTGCTCTGAACATTAGCTAATTAGTAACACAGCAGTGACTTTTAACTATTACTATTATTTATTTATTTATTTTTGACATTTTACAAATGATTCAAGTCTTTGTTTAGAAGCATGGTGGCAGTGCCAAAACAGAGCTAGCTGGCTAGCTATAGTTTGAGTCCGTTAAAAAGGTGATATCGATTGCCGAGGGAAGCTAAGCTGATTTTACCAATATATGTGTGTCTGCATGTTCACAACTGAGACTTACACAAACTGTGGGAGAATAGGAGAAATCAAGTTGTGTTGTTTGTTGAAACCAAAACTAAATCTCCAGACACCAGCATCTGTCCAAAACACGCTGTCGTTCACTAGCTACTAGCTGCTGCTATTAGCAATGAAAGCTAACACTGACACAGCACTTCTGTCATGAAAAACACTTACAAAATGTGTTAAAGAAAACTTTCTTATGAGACTTTAGTTAGGTACTTACAACACTCACTCTTTGCTTGTGTCCCAGGGGGAATGTTTTGAGTAGTATCACTTCTTAGACTCAGCATGTGAACAAAGCTCACGCTAGCGAAATAAAATACAGCCATTCTGTGTCATTCTCCTGAATACAGTGTGAAAGGCAGTTAAGCCGGGTCAGTGATCTTAAATTTGGATAATGAAATCAAAACCAGACCTGAACATTTGTACAATGGCATTGAAACCCTAGCCGCCACTTCCTCATAAAGACACAAAGGCCCAATCTCTGCCCTCTTGTTTGTGTTGCGTAAATTAATTTCGTAAAGTTAATTCACAAGAGCAGCTATCTTTCAGAGAAGTTTACAACGATAATCCCCACATCTGTGTACAGGCCTTGTGTCTTTCAGAGACAAAAACAGAGCTGCACACAATAGTTGGGGTGACCATACTGTATCCCTCCCACCAGAGAAAGACAGGTGGCTTAGGAATGTTGTTCAGCTTTGTCTACGGGTGAAGCCAGTATTCTTTTCCGAGGCTGCATTTGTGTATTTATCTAAGAATGTTTTTCCTCCACACTGACCTTAAACCTGATTTCTGCTCAGACACAGACATCTCTGTAAGATAACATGCATACAAACATACACCAATAAGACATAACATTATGACCACTTTCCTAATCTCATGTAGGTCTCCTTTGTGTCTCCTAAATAGTTGTGACCCATCAGAGAGTGGACATGGGCCTTTTGAGGGTGTCCTGTGGTGTCTGGAAACAGAATGCTGTTAGTGGGGGCCTTTGGGTCCTGTGGGTTTAGGAGAGGGACCTTTGTGGATCATCCCACAGATACTTGATCAGTTTGGGATCTAGTTAAGGCCATGTCAACACCTTGTGCTGTTTTGTCATGTTTTTATTTAGTTGTTCCTAAACAATTATTGTGTGTGTGTGTCTGTGTCAGGCTGCATCCTGCTGTGGATGGCTGCTGCCATCAAGGAGTGTCTATGGGTTGCTATGGGGTGGGGGTTCCTGGTCTGGCCTAGGTTGGTGGTACATGTCTAAGTAACATCAACACGAGGTGAAAAAGTTTCCCAGCAGAACACTGTATTGTCACAAGATGATCAATGTTATTTACTTGTCCTGTGAGATGATTCAGGCCCCATCCACACAGAGACGCTTTTTGGTTTTAACGAAGATGTTTTGCATCGTTTTGGCTGCATTGCCTTAAAACGCACTTTTCTGAAACCTGGTCCCAGGGTGAAAAAATTTGCGAACGCAGCTCTTGAGTTTTTGTGTGGACAGGGAAAAACGCATAGGTGCGTTTTGATTATGTCATCACCACACCAAGCAGCCTTCCACCTCCCGCGACACGTCTCATAACAACATCAACAACAATGGCGAACTACATGCTCGTGTTCCTGCTGGAGAAGATATTGAGCCTATTATGGTTACTCGGGCATAATATCATGCTCCTGTGCCACCACACTGAGCAAAAAAGGATGATGGGCTACCACATATGTAGCATTTTACATCCACCGCTCCGTCTCTTCCTCTCCATTTTTGGTGAATTTCTGAAACTGAAACAGCGCCACCTATAGGCCTGGAATATGAAGTAGCGTTTTGAGTCATGTTGAGACGGAGCCGTGTGGACGCAAATAAAAATCGTTTTGGTATGTGTGGACAGGGCCTCAGGGTTGGGGCTCATTGGTGTATGAATACAATATGCAAAGTAAATATGATCAATATAGAATAAAAGGTAAATAGGCAATAAAACGTCCTCCACAGTTTGGTTTGTATGTTTTGGTAGTGCCACTCCCCCCGTTGCTACGAGGGCTAATTTTAATGGTACACTAATGAAAATTAGATTATGAATGCCATTTTCCATTTCTGCTCATGCATCCACCTAAATTCTTCACAAATGTGGGCTTGCCTTGCTGTTTTTACAGTTCCAGCCTGTTTATCTCTGATGGACTTCACTGACAACCTTTATATTTTTCTCTTTTGGGGAGAGTACTGATGGTTTAACTGCATTTTGAAAAATGTCACCCAATGTGAAATATGTGCTTACTGCTTTAGGTGTCCCCCAAGGTACAGTCCTGGTCCTCATTGTTTTTTGTGTGTAGACTGTGTATATTTGTATGTTTACAGTGTTTTTCACGTGTGTAGGTGCATTCTTCATCCCATACATCCTGTTTCTTGTGACCTGTGGTATTCCGCTGTTCATTCTGGAAACAGCACTGGGCCAGTATACCAGTCAGGGGGGAATCATGTGCTGGAGGAAGGTCTGCCCCTTGTTTGAAGGTGAGGTATAGCTGCCAGGAGAAGTGTTTAACAAGTTAAGGAAGAAATACTAATGGAATGCAATGCTAACAGTGTGTTTTTTCTAGGCATGGGATACGCCAGCCAAATGATCATTTTCTATGGAAGTATCAGCTACATTGTGATTTTAGCCTGGGCCTTTCTTTACTTTTTCTCTTCCTTTTCTGGAGAGTTGCCATGGGCCTCCTGTAATAACACATGGAATACGGGTAAAGTAATTACTTATCATGAAGCATCAGTCTTCTCCACATGCACTACCAACAATTAGTGGCTTGATTGTTTTCTGTATTTTAAGTATGTATATATTTGTTGGACATTGAAATGCACTCATCCTCCTTTACTTCCTGTTCCTTTTCAATAATTTATGTATTATTTAGAGCATTTCATTGTATTTTAATATATCTAAACCAAATCAATTCATAATTTAGCACCACATGATGTGTCAGTGCAACATGTTAAACCGTACTTTGATATGTTTCAGATCGTTGCATGGTAATAAACAACTATAATGTCACTGGTAACTGGACCTCACCTGTGAATGCATCGTCATCTGTTGTAGAGTTTTGGCAGTAAGTTTTTACCCAAGTGGGAAATAATTTAATGCAAATCTGTTACAAGTCACAAACATGCAAAGTTTCTTGTGATCACAATAAATAACATGTAGTTAGAGAACCATGCTTGTTTCAAAGTTATATCACATGCCTGCTCAGGCAGTTAGAGAAATTATGTAGCACTGGCAAGCATTGTTATACACCCATGCCACACCCACATAGTCTTTTTCCAGATGAGACACGTGCTCGGGGCTGGTTACATGTGCACAAGCTGAATCAGATTCATTGACATCACTGTGGCGCATGTTGTGACTAGACGGCTTTCACATAAACTCTTTTTGGTATGCTCACATGACTCCTGGTGTGGTGCCACCTCCACTATATTGCCAAAATAATTCTCTCGCCCATCCAAATAATTGAATTCAGGTGTTCCAATCACCTCTATGGCCACAGGTGTATAAAATCAAGCACCTAGGCATGCTGACTGTTTCTACAAATCATTTGTGAAACATGTGTGGCCAAGCAGCTGCTACATCACCAAGTGCAATGCAAAGCGTCGGATGCAGTGGTGTAACGCATGCCATCGCTGGACTCTAGAGCATTGGAGTTGCGTTCTCTGGTGTGACGAATCACGCTTCTCCAACTGGCAATCTGATGGATGAATTTTGGCGGTTGCCAGGAGAATGGTTCATGTCTGGCTGCATTGTGCCAAGTGTGAAATTTGGTGAGGGGGGATTGTTTTTCAGGAGCTGGGCTTGGCCCCTTAGTTCCAGTGAAAGGAACTCTGAATGCTTCAGTATACAAAGAGATTTTGCACAATTCCTTGCTCCCAACTTCGTGGGAAAAGTTTGGTGATGGCTTCTTCCTGTTCCAACATGACTGCGCACCAGTGCACAAAGCAAGGTCCATAAAGACATGGATGAGCGATTTTGGTGTGGAAGAACTTGACTGGCCTGCACAGAGTCCTGACCTCAACCCGACCTTTGGGATGATTAAGAGCGAAGACTGCAAGACAGGCCTTCTGGTCCAACATCAGTGTCTGACCTGAAAATCTTGTGGAAGCTGTTACAGCTGTAAAGGGTGGACTGACGCCATATAAAGCCCTATGGATTAAGAATGGGATGTCACTTAAGTTCATATGCATGTAAAGGCAGATAGGTAAATACTTCTGGCAGCACAGTGTACGTTCACCCTGAGCAGATATGTGAATGAAAATAAATGCAAACTCCCACCAACAGTTCGGAATAATCACGATCACACACACAGAGTTACACAATTTGATGTGGTGAGTCACGAAGTCACGTTATCAGTACTGTTACATATTTCCAGCATAAGCTACCCAAGGATCCGTATATCATCAAACCTGTACCACCTATACCATGTACCAGTATGTCGAGCCATATTGTCAGTGCACATTACATTTAATCCTCACAGAAAGAGCTCTGCTGCCATAGGTTCATCTTGACTTGTATAGGAGCGAAAGGTAGCACCAAAAAAACGTGTTTTATTGTATTACGTCTTCCTCTGACTTCACACTGAGAAGAGATCTAATCAGGTAGAATAATTGAAAACACCTGTGTACTGAAGGTGTAAAGGGCATTTAGTTGTGCACTCAAGCATTCGTCACACTAAATAGTTTTCTGAGCTTTGGCATTAACAGGCCTTTCATGTTGGACTTCTTGTCTTGTCAATCAGATGTGTAACTATCATTCAGGTTAACTTGATTATTAACTGATTTGTAATTTTGTCATATTGCAGCTAAATGTATTTATGTGATTGGTTCACACACACTAACAGCATATCATCCTTACAGGCGTCGGGTGTTAAATATATCCACCGGCATAGAGAACTTTGGAAAAATACAGTGGGACCTTTCCCTGTGTCTTCTTCTGGCCTGGGTCCTCTGTTACTTCTGTGTCTGGAAGGGAGTGAAATCCACAGGAAAGGTAAGACCAGAATAACAAATGTGTGTCTTGTAGAGCTGCATTCCTGGTTTCTTATTTGAGAATATAAACTGTAAACATCTCTATTTCATCTACATTTGTGGGCTATTGGATAAATCTGTCTTCTGTCTTTATTTCTCAATTACATTGTGCCACTTATGACATCACAGCTATTGATAAATGATTCGGATCGAGGCTGTGGAGCTGCAGGAGTAGAGGCTTAGATGTTGTGTTCTGTCAACAAGGTCTTCTTTCAAATCAGTGCTTGTCTTTTTGTGGGGGTAAATGTTTGTCTCCAAGACTTCGAATGCCTCCATCTTTGCTGCCTTTTCTCCAGAAATCATACACTGATTATGACAAAATTCCTGCCCACTTCAAGCTCCTTGGTTTTTGCAGACATTGAGCTTTAGGTGATTGTAGATGCACTAAGTTCCTCTAACCCTGTACTCCTGAAAAGACGGCATGTTTCTCACTGGAATCCTGCGTGCCAGTGTACTAATAACTTCCATTTGGCCAATAAATAAATAAATAAATAAATAAAAAGAATCCTTTCTTCCCTAAATATATTAGCTGAGTTTGGCAGGCATGAAAGGTGTAAACTGCAACTTGATGTGAGGTCTTAATTCTGGTTGTAATGAGTGGCAGTTTTGGTACAAGTATACATACATACAGACACAACAGAGAAAGGGCCATATATAACTCCAAACTGTTTCACAACTAGTTTGCAGTTGCCTATCTGCCGCAACTTGTCTTGGCAGAGCTGTGCACAGTACCAAATATATATAAAAAAAAAGAGAGAGAGAGAGAGAGAGAGAGAGAGAGACTCTGAAAGCACCCAGGCATCTGCTGGTTATTTAACTCAGGTCGCTGCCAAAGCAAAAGCTGGCTCTCACACATCCACATGCCTGACTTTATTACAGTTTTTAAAACCAACCCAAAACACTTAACAGTTGACGTTGCTGCAAAACAGGTTTATGAATACAAGTTAGCTTAAGTTATCGAACATGTAGACTAAACAGAACAGACAATTTCAATTGCAATTTCAATTTTGGACTTCTATATTATCTATGAAATGCTGCACGTGACCTAAATTCTGTCCCTGGAAATCTGCATTTAATAAGAATGCTGCTATTCACCTGTGGTTACTTCAGACCTGCAGCCACATGCAGTCAGATTATTTTTATTTTTTTTAAAAAAGGTGTGAAAAGTGGTTTGAAGCCAAGTCTTTCATGAGCCGGTTGTTCCGTTGATGCACCAGACTAATGTGGGGTTTGTGATTGTGAGAAAGTCAGGTGAGAAATGCTAACTGGCAAGACGCCCTGTGAGAAAGATACCTGCAATAGATCTAGGCTGTCTGCGCTATATAGTTGTTTACTATTGCGTGACTCACTCCCGGCTCCTGTACTTTTCCTGAATGAGTTATATTCATATTACATTAGTGTATCTTCTGCCATAATTAAAGCTTCAATCACACCTTCACTGCAGTCCAAGGATAATTCTCCAGTCACGCACAAAGTGTCATGTTTTATCATTTCTGGCATGAGAGGGAGTGTAGAAAATCCGCAGTGGAAAAAAACTGATGACACTCTGGTAAGTTGTCTTAATGGATTACAAAACATCCACAAGCGGCTGACATAACAGACTTACATCACGGGGCATGACCTTTGCAAACAAACTATTTGTTTAACTTTTTTTCGTTTGTAATAAGGTTTTTTTGTCTTTTATTGCAGGCAACCTACTTCACAGCCACGTTCCCATTTGTCATGCTACTAGTGCTGTTAATCAGAGGAATGACTCTTCCTGGAGCCTTACATGGAATCAAGTACTTCCTGTACCCCAATCCTGCAAAGCTTGCTGACCCGCAGGTATCTTTCAGTCTATAATCTAATTTGCCTCTAGTTTCTCTGCCTCAATAATGCCCAGTAAACCAAACATCTCTGCGTTCTGCAGGTGTGGATGGACGCTGGAACACAAATATTTTATTCCTATGCCATATGCCTGGGATGCTTGACTACACTTGGGAGCTACAATAAGTACAACAACAACTGTTACAGGTGAATACATTGATGTGCTGTAAGAGTATGGTTTGCAGCTAAATCTGGTAATGCAAATGTATTTCTTTCTGGTGGTGGTGGTTAGCACTGATGCACTGATGCCGCACAGCAAGAATGTTCTGGGTTCAAATCCAAGCCGACCTTTCTGTGTGGAGTTTGTGGTTTCTCTCTGGCTGCTTCAGCTTCCTCACACTGTCCAAAGACATGTGGGTTAGGTTAACTGGTGATTTTAAGTTGGCCGTAGGTGTGCATGTGAGTGTGAATGGTTGTTTGTCTCTCTCTGTTAACCTTGCGATAGACTGGAGACCTGTCCAGGGTGTACCCCGCCCCTCGCCCGATGACAGCTGCGATAGGCTCCCGTTTTCGATATGTTCCTCCGCTCTATTCATTTTGTTTTCCGCAGTATAGGTTGACTATGAGTCAACTCATGGTAGTTGCATGCAAACGGAGGTAATTTATAGTTCAGAAAAGTAATTGATACATCTGTCATCTGCCACCAAGAAATAATGACACAGCACTTTGTTTGCGGTTTTGCAGAGACTCCTTCTATCTCTGCCTGTTGAACAGTGGAACCAGTTTTGTGTCTGGCTTTGCCATTTTCTCCATTCTGGGCTACATGTCTCAGCAGCAGGGTATCGACATTGCAACAGTTGCTGAGTCAGGTACAGATGCGATGCAAGTTACACAGCCCCCAGGCTGTCGTGCACATTTCTCTTAACTCAGCACTGAATTATAGAACTTATCATACAATAAAAATGTTAAATTCATTTTTTAGTCTGTAATAATTAATCTGCTTTGAATTTTCAAATTAGCTACAACAATCAGTGTCATCTGACTCTTCTATCAGAGTTGTAGAATAAAAACACAGAGGCAAGCCAGAAAAGATTAACTTGTTGCTGCCACGCTGCAGGTCCTGGGCTCGTCTTCATAGTCTACCCACAAGCTGTGACCCTGCTGCCTTGGCCTCAGGTCTGGTCCGCGTGTTTCTTCGCCATGATCATCATGCTAGGAATCGACGGCCAGGTCAGAGGAGGCTTCACGTGTCTTTGAAATGTGATGCTGTGTTTATTCTTATTGTTTAATGGAACTCTCCACTGACCTGTCTTTGTGTTGTTCTCCAGTTTGCTGGGCTTGAAAGCATCATGACGTCTTTGACAGATGTCTACCCCTCCCAAATCCGGAAAGGATACCGCAGAGAGTTTTGTCTGATGCTGATCTGTATTCTTTGCTACATATTTGGCCTGTCATTGGTGTCAGAGGTGAGCTGAGAGTGTACTTTGACAAACTTTCTTTCACTTTTTTTGACAAACTTTAGGTTTTTAGCACAAAATAAAAGCCAAATATTAACACAGTCAATGTACCGACTGTTTTCATTTTAGGCCGGAGCATACATTCTGCAGATCTTTGACCACTATGTATGCAGTGGTCCCACTCTTCTTCTGATGGCGATCTTCCAGTCAGTAATTATTGGATGGATTTACGGTAAGAGACAGTCCAAACAACAGCTTTGAAAGTTGGGGAAAATTTTGGTACACAGTTTGCAGAGATGATTACGTCATATATACAGAAACACGGCAGACGTTAGTAACCCTAAATCAAACCTGCCAGACCAACATCCCTGCTGGCAATTCTTCAGGAAATGCTCTGCTGGGAACTGATTGTGCTCAAGCAACTAGGTCAATCAAACTGTTTGGGTGGACTTCAGTGGTAATGGACAGAGGAGTGGATTCAGTGGATCTGATTGGTTGGTTGGTTGGTTGACCTTTAACAGGACAAGCGGGGACAGAAAATGACTGAATGAATGAAGCTTCCCTGATCTTTTTTGTTTTCTGTTTGATGTCATTGCAAATGGAAACAACCAATAAAGTGTGTGGTGTAAAAAAAAAAGTTTCCTAATACACGGTTAAGGTATCATAGTAGTACCTAAACTGCTTGTCTTATCTCTGCTGAAGGTGCTGAACGCTTCTGTGACAACATTGAGGACATGATAGGTTACAGACCTTTAATATTGATCAAGTACTGCTGGCTGTATGTCACCCCTCTCATTTGCAGTGTAAGTGTCTAAAGTCGAGCCATCAAATTTGTATGAGTAGTCTTTAAATTGGATGCCACACTGTTCATTGTTGTGTTCATTGTGATTTGTTACCCTTTTAAGGGAACACTAGTGTTTTTGCTCCTGAGATACACCCCGCTGAAGTTCAACAACACTTACGTGTATCCTTGGTGGGCTTACTGGATCGGCTGGTTTCTGGCATTTTCATCCATTTCTATGATCCCACTCACCATGATCTACAAACTGGCCCAAGCAAAAGGGCCTCTCTGGCAGGTAAGAGCCGTTTTCGTTGTTCCCCTATATGACATTTTAATGAATTGACAAATTTCACTGCAACTGTTTGTTGTCACCATTGTGCGGCTCCATTGGATATTCTTCATTCTGACAATATTAATACACTTCCTTAGCGTCTCAAGACCACCTCACAGCCTGAAGGTGGCCTTCAGGTGTCGGCAAAGGAAATGGCAAGCATGAGTGCTTCACTGAATGTTCAGGGCGGTGGGAAAAACAGCCATATTCCATGAAATAATCATCTTTTTCTTTTTTTCTTTTTTTTTTCTATTTTAGAAATTTGTAGGGCATGTTGTTTATTGTATATATATATACACAGCCTGGCCCCCCAAAAAAAGTTACCACCAAAGAAAAAGTCACACACTCTAATGATTCGTTGGACCGCCTTTAGCTTTGATTACAGCATGCATTCACAGTGGCATTGTTTCAATAACCTTCTGCAATGTCACCAGATTCATTTCCATCCACTGCTGAATTCATTTATCACCAAGATCTTGTACTGATGATGGGAGAGTCTGACCACTAAGCAAAGCTTTCTCCAGCACATCCCAAAGATTCTTCATAAGGTCTGGACTCTGTGGTGGCCAGTCCATGTGTGAAAATGATGTCTCATGCTCCCTGAACCACCTTTCCACAGTTTGAGTCCGATGAATCCTGGCATTGTCATCTTGGAACATGCCCGTGAACATCAGGGAAGAAAAAATCCATTGATGGAACAACCTGGTCATTGAGTATATTCAGGTAGTCAGCTGACCTCATTCTATGGACACATATTTTGCTGAACCTAGACCTGACCAGCTGCAGCAACCCCAGATCATAGCACGGCCCCCACAGGCTTGTAGAGTAGACACTAGGCATGATGGGTACATCACTTCATCTCTTCTTACCCTGATGCCCCCATCACTCTGGAACAGGGTAAATCTGGACTCATCAGACCACATGACTATCTTCCCTTGCTCCAGAGTCCAATCTTTATGCTCCCTAGCAAATAGAAGCCGTTTTTCCTGATTATCCTCACTGATTGGTGGTTTTCTTAAAGCTACACAGCTGTTCAGTCCCAACTGCTTGAGTTCCCTTCTCATTGTACGTGTGGAAATGATCTTACTTTCACTATTAAACATGGCTCTGAACTGGTTCCCCACTATCCTTCCAATTTTTAATAATGCGTTGGACAGTTCTGTACCCAATTTTAGTAATTTCTACAATCTCTTTAGATGTTTTCTCTGCTTGATGCATGCCAATGATTTGACCCTTCTTAAACAGACTAACATCATTTCTACGACCATGGGATGTGTCTTTACACATGGCTGTTTAAGAAATGAGATGCTACTCATTGCATCAGTTGGGGTCAAATTACTTGCCAGCTGAAAGATAGTCACCCATGCAGTAATTATCCAATAGGGGGCTCGTACCTATTTGCTTAGTTAAATCCAGGTGTCAACTTTTTTTATTGGCCAGGCAGTGTATTTATAGGAAGGTGGTCATAATGTTATGTCTGATCGATGTGTATGGTGCTTAATATTAATTTGTCAGTATTTTTTTAAGGGGAGGTGACCTATTTCAAGTATCAAATGTCTAACATTTTAAGCTTTGAAAGGAGTCAGATCGTACTTTTTTTGTTTTGGGTGAAGATTTTTTGTTGTATGTGCTTTGAATGATACTTTTGATTTGCAAATATTGCACTCTTCATTATTAATGCTTTCATTGGTAAAATGTGTTCAAATGCCGCTGCGTTTTCAAGTTTTGTTTTACCTAGCTGGTCTAGCCGTCTACGGACAGCTTGCATGTGTGAAGTTTAGGGAACATTAATAGAATTGTGCTGCAGAAAATAACCTGAGTTGAGCTCTCCTCATATAATCACAAGTCTGCATGCACATTGGTCACATGCTGCACCACCCACTGGTGGATGGTGCTGCATCCGATTTACAATTTATACCAGAGAATTGTAAATTGCCAAGTAAATTGCAAACATTGCAGTGAAACTTGGGTGCAACAGTAACCAAGAACGACTCAGAAGTTAATTTTCAAACTTGGCACCACTGCAACGAAAGTGGTCTTCAAGTGAGACTTGTGAGCTTGCAGTAATGACATGGGAGTCGTGCTTAAAAATGTTCAGTACCGTTAGCTGTAATTCGCGCACACACTACGCACACTGCTAGTGTTATGTCCTGTCCACATGTAACGCAATTTACTTCCTTTGTAGCTGACAGTTGGTCACTAGGGGACATTCAGAGCTCTGGTTGCTTAGCTTGTATATTTCCCACCTCAAATGTTTCCAAGTCAAACAACCAGAATCTAAGAATATTGCTAGTCTAGGACGGCTTTCACAGCTGCAACGGCTCTCTATCATAAATATAGACATCACCCCATCTGGGTTCACCCGTCACGCCAAGTCTGCTATCAGTAGGAAGACCTTCAGTAATCAAGGTCATGGACAATGTTCAGTCAACCACAACATTGTTTTGTCTCGAAGTTGAAGTTAGTTCATGTCGGCGCCAAATCGCTATGCCCTGCTAAATTTCATAAAAATTCCATGGTCCTCTTGTCACCTCGTCACCTGAAATGCCTCTGCCTTCGCCATTGCAATATTGACAATTTCCTCAGACATAATATGAAATTAAGAAGAAAACTTTCTATTACAACGTTCAAGGTTCACGTTAAGCACGACTCCTTTTGAAAGCAATAAAAAACACAAGTTCAGGAACTGCCTCTGTGAACAGTTTTGCATTTGTATTTGTGTAGGACCTCACAGCTTATCATATGAGTTTTGATGAAAAAGTCAGTTGTACTCTCATATGTTAGCTAAGGCCTATCATAACGACTGTAAAACGGGAGAAAGAACTCCTGATTCTGTCTAATGCTAGCTAATCCTGCATCATCACCGCTGTGCATGGCAAACTGATTTATTTGAGCCATGTTTGCTGTTTCCCCCGTTTCTGTTCAGTTGTACTTGCTTCATTCCTTTCCATTGTTCTCCCTGATCTCCTGTTTGTGTAACTGAACAGGCCTGCGCAGCGACGGGTCTTTTGATGTAAAAGACTGAGTCATTCCTGTGAGTTCATCTGTGAAACACTCCAAAACCTCATCAGCGTTATCAGCGGTGCCCTCATGGGTTTTCTCTGACACGTATTTGCCGCTATGTAAATTCAAGGCACAACCAACTAAAACAAGTAAATGTAAACACTATTCAGAGAAACTGCTGGGAGATAATCTGTTTGCCGACCCAATATTTTATACATACAGAGTATATTTTACTGTATTTTTACAACATATGATAAGCCAAATAAATATACCTCTGTGTGGCTGTCAAAAAGTGTTAAGCGACTTGCTGCTTGATTTTATAATGACCATTTGCAATAAACATCCTATAGTGCCTTACTTCTAGGTTATATTTTTAGGTACATGGTATGTTTTTGTGGATTACTATATTGAGATGAGCTTTTTTTTATTATTTAACTTTTGTTTTTAAATTTATACAATAAAATAGTATCTGGGGAAAAATACCTTGTTCATTGTCGTTGTCTGTGCATATGGGTTAGAGAAAGCTGAACTCCAGAGGTTTGTCCCACAAAAGATGTTACAAAACCACTTGCTGTGCTTAATTACAATTTTATGAACTTGCACTATATTTTATAATTTCCCATTTTCTAGTAATTTATTCCCCCATGCCACTACATTTTTGTTGACAGCTTTAATAATGATTTATTTTAGGATTTTATGACGGTGTTATGCAACGGACAAGCTCTTAAAATAGAACACAGACTTAAGCAGTGCTCTTACCTGTGCCAACCTGATTTGGCTTTAGCATCTTCAAATGCAAGGCTGTTGTCGTGGCCACATTTCAGATTTGTGCAAGTTGTTCACAGCTCCAACAAATAGTGCCTTTCCCCTCTGAACTTCAACTTCGTTTAATTAATTATTTAAATAAAGGTTCGCATGATCCAATATCTCACCAAAAATCAAAGATTAGAGAAAAAGTCTCAAAACTGAAAACAGATTTGTAAATGAGAACTTTGTTGTTTCTCTTTCTCTCAGTCTTTGTATATACAGTGTGTATAATGTAGACTTGCTGCTTACACAATGATACTTCAGTGTTAATAATCAAATAATAAATCAGTCATATGGACAATGCTTTAATACTATTTTATACATGTGTACATCTACTTAATCAGGCTTTTTCAAGGAGTATTTATAATGTAATTGGTATTTTTAGTATATTTTCCACTACTTTTCCTTGTTTTAAACCACTTGATTGCACTACAGATTTACTTCTAAACGAGAAGATGATCGCAAGCGATCATAAAGGGGTCCATGCGGTGGGGCAGTCGTCCCTGAGCGGGACGCAGAGCTATAAGTCACCAGTAGCGCCCCCATAGACCATATTGCACGAAAGTTGGTGGGCTTGTAAGGAGTCATATACAGATTGTTATTGTCAAATTTCAAGCTGCCTACCGTGATGGTTTGTGAGATATAAATATGTAGTCGTCATAGAGCCCCCATAGAGGCCGAATTTCACGAAATTTGTCATGATTGTAGGCAAGCATATTTTAATGAGGTGTGCTAAGTTTCATCAGAATTGGGTGAATACTTCAAAAGTTATAGGACTTGTCATATGAAATGTGTCCGTGTCACCTGTGGCGCCCCCTGTACATGTAATGTCACACAACTTGGTGGGTGTCTACACAATATTTTACAGATTATGTATGCCGAATTTCATTAAGTTAGCTACTGCAGGGTCACAAAAGTTGGCGTGCATCTATAGAATCATTTGATTATCAATGATATGAAGTTTGATTTGGGTATATACTTCACAAAATATTAGCTTTGGAGTTACACTGTTGCACGCCATAAACATTAAGTAGCCATTAACTTTGTAATCAATAACCCTGCTAAAGTTCTTTTGAGTATTTTTCATTATCTTTGTCCATAAATTAAACTCACCAAGTTTGGTGAGAATTGGATGAACTGGCTAGGAGGAGTTGATTTTGCTTTGAGAGGCAAGTTTTTCAAAATGGCGGGAAAAAATGGCGGGCAGAAATGGGCGTGGCCTGTTCCATTAGAACCAGGACTATGTAAGAAATCAGAGGGAGAAAAAAATTTTGTTTCTAGGGGACACGGTTCTCGAGATATGAGCCAAAATGTAAATTGGCTTATTGTAGCGCCTCCTAGCTGCAAGTAAGTGTATTGACACCTTGGCAAAGTGACATGCTAGGGCTTCTACCAAGTTACCAGATTTGATGCCTTTTACCCTTGCACTGTGTCCTGAGCAGACACTTTTAGGGAAACAGAAAAAAACTCAAGGCGAAGAATAATAAAATCAATAGGGATCCTACAACGCGTTGCATGGACCACTAATGATGAGCTGATGTGAAAATTCACGTAATTCAATACTCTCCAGGCGAGGCTGGAAGTCCAAGAAGTTGTCTGTTCACCTCCCCCCCTTCATTAATATGTGCCAAAGTATAAATATAGGCATGGTTTAAAACAACCTTTAAATGCTTCCAAGACTGGAAGAAGCTTGGCACCACCAGGACTCTTTACGCAATTGGTTGCCAAATTCAACTCTAGGTTGTTGTCGGGGGGATTACCAAACCACAGGACACATGAAAATAAGGACCATGAGGATGAGTTTTAGAGACTGGCTCAGTGTGTACCAGACTATAGATTATGTTCTGTTCTGTGACTAGAGCGTTGCGGAACGTGAAGAAGAAAGCTTTTATGGCATGGAGCACAGGAGTCCATAAAAGAAATTCAGAGGGAGGTGAGGAGGGCTAAAAATTGTTATATGAACAGGTGTGGAGAGTGTGAGGAGCATTACTGGCATGAAAAGGTCAGATTGGTGGGAGGAACTAAGGGAGGTGCTGATGAGATGAACCAGTTTTTCAGCCCTCCCCTTCCCTTCTTTCCCTTTCACACCTCGCCTGCTTCCTCCTTCACACGCCTCCCTGTGGCACCTCTAGAGTCCTCCTTTGCCTCCACGCCCATGGACAGCCTACAGGCAGAGAGCAGAGTGACATTCCCAGGAAACCAACTTCTATACCTACCAGTCCTTCTGTACTGCATGTGACATTCCCACACTCATGGTCATCACAGCCAGTTAAGTCAGATGACAGGTCTCCAAGATTGCTATTATAAAGGTCAAAGGACCAGACAATAGTGATGTAGGTATGTGCAGAGCAGCTACCCTGAGTGTTCTGGCATCTCTTTCACATTTTCCTAAGAGAAGATGGTGCCCAAAATCCCAGCTCCCCTAAAACCTTTGGTAAGCGTCACCCTGGAGGTTGTGTGTCACGCCGACATTGGTCATTTAACTGCTCCACAAAGCTTAACTCACACTTGGAGAAGCCATGGAACCAGGACCTTGTGACCTGGATTACCGGAGTCACAACGTACGGTATGTCAAGTGGCAAAGCTGTTTATTAGACTCATTAAGAAGCAGTCACCCCAGGGAACAGTCACCCTTTTTGTTTACACAGCCAGAGAAGTTGAAATTGTATCACTGACAAGTAGGAGGGTGAGTACAGAGATCTGATGGGGGACTTCAAACCACTCAGCACTGGGAAACCCAACAGTCCTGCCAGCAGTGGAGACGGTGGACATCAACAAGTTCCTAGGGGTGAAACTAAACAACAGACTAGATTTGTCGGCCAACACTCTGGAGAGGACAGAGCAGGTTAGGGTTGTTCAATGTGTGCACCAGTCTGCAGTGGTCAGAGTCATCTTGTGTGATGGACAGTGGTGAACAGTAACGAAGTAAATTTACTTGAGTACTGTACTAAGTACAGTTTTTGAGTATCTGTACTTTACTTGAGTATTATTTTGGGGGGATACTTTTTCTTTCACTCCAATACATTTATTGTACAAATATTGACAAATATTGTACTTTTTACTCCAATACATTTCTGTTGATGCTCTCGTTACTCGCTACTTTTGAGCTTACGTCACCTATTCATTATTATTATTTCTTCAAAATTCTGAGAAAATAAACTGTTTCTGCTGATTGGCTGATTGGCTACGTCATGCCATACAATCCATACAATGCAGAAAGAAACTGGAGAAGCACCTGGAGAAACTCCCACCGAGCACCTGCGGTTGGCCACATACCATGTTTGAGATTTTTGCCACAAAAAGTGATTTGTTTCAGTTTAAATGTTTGTTGCGCTTACCACGAACAAATTATATTACGGCCTACAAGAACTCATCTTCCAACCTGAAAAAGCATGTCGCGGTATGTAAAGTAGCTACTGACGTTAGCTAGCTTAATGTTTGTTAAATTGCGGATTTTCTTTTAAACGTAATTGTATAAAAGAGAAAGAGTCTCCAAGAAAAAGAGTGAGGCTGTGGTTTGTAGAGTGGATTGTATAGTGACAACTTTCCTGTATTTCCTGAGATACTTTTTAAATACTTTTAATTAAGTATTTTTTAACCAAATACTTTAGTACTTAAGTAATATTTTGACTAAGCTAATTTTACTTATATTGGAGTAATATTTGACAAGCAGTATCTGTACTTTTAGTCAAGTAGTGAAGGTGTATACTCTGTCCACCTCTGGTGCTGGAGAGACAGCACTGGAACCTGTGGTGCCAACAAACTGGGCAAGCTGGTGAAGAAAGCTAGCTCGGTGGAACTGGACAATCTCTCTCTACGTTTAGCGGAGGCGGTCCAGGAGTACTTCCAGCCACAGACTTGTACAGCTACGAGCCTCAAAGCATCTAGGAGGCTCTGTTTATATGTCAACAGTCATCTGACTCCACAACCAAGAACCTCCAACCTCAATCGACCCGACTTACTACCAGACACCTCTTATTCTGTCTCATCAACACAAACTGGGTATAAACCCCACTCATGTGCTGTTTATACACTGTTGCCCTTTTAGCTGTCTTACCACAGGCATTGCATTATTTACCATACATAGATACTGTACATATTCATATTTGTTGTATGCAGATTGTTCACGGTTGTAATTTATGGTATGCAACTTTGCACACGGATATAGATCCAGGTATGAATACAGCAGGTGTACACATACTTTTGAACTGTTCAGCATCTTCTCTTCACAAGTCAACAAGTAAAATAAAAGGAAAATTTAGTCCCAAGCAGTCAGCCATGAGGACAAAGAAAGAGTTAGATCTAAATAATTATACTGCAGAATTCTTTTAACATTAATCTTGTCATTTCACTTGATAGTGAAAGTTTAATGTAAGAATTTAATGTGTTTCAATATTTTTGGTGATTTCCGTTAGCAAGCTGTGTCATATTACTGGAAAAAAAAAACTTGGCATTCACATATTTTACAGACATTTATTTAAAACAAACATACAAAAACCAACAGTGTAAAAAAAAAAAAATTTCTTTAATTGGGTAGATTAGTTCTGACAATCTTGATATCATCAACTGGACGATCTTGACCATTTGTCTCCACCATCCCAATCCTGTTCAGCAATCCCATCCCCTGGTGCACTCTGCCAAAAATAGTATGCTTTCCATCTAACCACTGAGTGGGTCCAAGAGTGAGGAAGAACTGACTTCCATTGGTGTCCGGTCCTGCGTTGGCCATCGCCAGAATACCGGCTCCTAAAGGACACACAAATGAAACTAACTGATTAGAAGTGAAGTGAAGTGAAGAAATGTTTCAGGCAAAGCCACAAGAAATTTCGTCAACTTTAACAAATACATGAAGGTGAATATTCCATTCATCTGAACTTTTTACAATGTGATTACCTGTGAATTTGAGTTCTGGACTCAGTTCATCCTCAAACTGTTTACCATATATGGATGCTCCCCCACGACCTATTAGGAAAATTAGGAAAAAAGAGATCACAAGATGTTGGATCATTTGAAGAGAGTGGCCGACTCCCGGAACAGATGATGGTTGGCGTGTTAAAATAATTGCTGTGGTTTTGATTTTGAACAATATAATTAAAGATTTCTCCAGGAATGATTATGATGTCAAGAGGCTGCTGGCGATGAAAAGAAAAAGAACGATGCATTCACATCCAGCTCAAAATCTCAGACCAAAACACCTCAAACACAAACCTAAATGTTACTACACCGTATCTTCAAAAGTATTTGGACACTCAATCATTTCATCCATAGTACACTGACGACAATCTTGAAGCTATAAACATGAGGACATTATTGTGTTGAAACAAGAGACAGCATTTCCTAAGCAGCTGACCTATAAAGTGATTCATACATTATCCAGCCTGTATTGTAATCAAATGTAAATAATCCTATCTGGTGTACAAGAGAGACCAGTAAAATAAAATGCTGCTTAGCGGTTTGTGTACCTGTTCCTGTAGGATCTCCACCCTGCACCATGAAGTCTTTGATTATCCGGTGAAACTTTGTGTTGTTGTAGTACCCTCTCCTGGACAGCTCTGCGAAGTTTTTGCAGGTTTTTGGTGCATGATTCCAGTACAACTCCACCACAACTGTCCCCATCCTGCAATGCACGGTGCTTGGCATTAGTATTTAGCCTCTTTCAGCTACACTGACACCATCTGACTAGTTAGAATGAAACTATTCCTACGATATGATTTGTAAGTCCACGTCGTGCAATAAAGGACAAAACAATATAAATATAGCATAGGAACACACAGGGAACATCACAAGACAGCCAATGACTTCACGTTACTGGGAGCTAGCTAAGTTAGCATCCAGTGTTTCGATATGAACTTACGTTGTCTCCAAAGCCACTGTGGGCGGCTGCCATGTGTCCGGAGGTATCCCTGACATTATCACCCCAAACAGTAACCTTCAGCAGAAGTTAAAGCAATATGTGTGAATTAAAAGTAATGTGATTTATCAGCCTGGCGCGTTCATTCAATTCACTACTGGAAGTTTCTTCTTCTGTGGTTTCCGCTCATTTCCGCTACATGTTGAAGGAAGTCAACAATGACTGATTGCCCCCTACAGGACATATGGGTGAACGGCAGGTTGGTGAATTTCATAATCTGGGTTGACCTTTGCGATTACGTGATCAAAGGTCAAAACAAAATCTTAAAAAATGTAATTATTTAGAAGAAGCTGATTTATTTTTTTGGGTGGGAAGGGGGGATTTTTTTCAACTCGCTCAAATATTCAGACAGTCAGGGAGTTAGACAGTAGTCCGCCGAGTATTTGTCAAAACATGTTTAGGGTGTGTTTATACTGCAAATATTTGGTGTAAATGTAAAGAAAGATAATAAGTTTTGAGTGCATGAACCAAATGTCAAATTCTACAGAGATCTAAAAATATAAAGAGAATTTGAGGTGTTGTTGTTCCATTTGAAAACGCTAGGGGCAGCAACACGGGGGCGTGGCACGTTGTGTGCTCGTGTCGCGGTCCGTAGAAGAAGAGCCTTCTCTTTTACTTCCACTCCTCCTCGCTTGCTGCAACCTCCTCTTCCGCTCTTCAACTTTTCCACCAAGGTGGTCTCTTTAACTTCTCTGAGGTTGATATTAAGGTAGAGTCACTTGTTTTGATAAATATATGTAATTTGTTTCTCGTGTAACACGCTCGTGCCATCTTTTTGATGGGCGCCTAGTTAACCAGTTAGGAAGGTTGGTCTGACACTTTACGCAACGCTGTCTGTGGTCCGAAATAGGAAGTACATAAAAATACCTTTTTTAAAAAAGAGAGAGAGAGACAGTTCTCTTATCTTACCATGAATTTAATAATGTCGACTTCTGACATGAGATTATTTCTCTCTGTCAAAATTCATACAGTTTAGGAGTCATGCAAGAGGAAATTGCAAAATGAGACGCACATGTCACAGATCAAAGGAAGTGGGAAAACATTTTTGTATTTTTTTTCCCCCACACAGGAAATATGTAACATTTTAAGGTTTCCACAAATTAATTTATTGATTCATTTTCCAATGCTTTTGATTGTTAAATGTGAAGATGTTTGTTTAGCATCGTGTTAATTCACGTTGCTGAAATATGTTTTTTACTTTTTATTTTTTTTTACTTTCAAATACTATTATAGCACAGTTGTCCATATCTGAAGTTAGTGTGGCCCCCGGACTGATACTCTGCTCATAGACTTCATGATACGTAGCTGAATACATCTAAATCTTAACTATAGTAATACTACTGGAAATAAAATCTAGATTTGACTTGTATTTGTTTCATAAAGGTGGATAAATGAAACGCTGATAACAAAAAGGAATATGTAGCAGTGACAGTTAAAATGCACAAAGGAGAAATAGTTGGACTTTAATTCCTATTTAAGTTTGGATTGCAACTAAACCCATATTGACTCCACTGAGTTGGAGCAAGTGCTTTGACAGGAAGCTTTAACTGTGTTTATTCGTCGTTGGTGGTGGAACAGGAAGTCCAGTTTACTTAATGTTTTCCTCATCCGCATGCAGGAGAGTTTGCAGGAAGGGCCATTATGTTGGTGAGATTGCTTGTTTATCCGTTGGGCAAATAAAAGGGATTATGTTGTGATCGTGTCATGTGACCAATGACACAGTGACCTTGCTCTGGAATATATTCTCTTATAATCCAGCTGCCATTAGGACTTTATGCTAAAATTAATAAACCGTTACCACCACACCAACTCAAGCTAGCTGCTGCTGCGAGCTTAACTTTCCTTTGACGGATGCAGCAATTTCGGGCATCCTCACGGCCATGTGATTAATCAGATGAGGACTCCTAATCCAATTAGAGCCATAGCATGCCTATTCGCACTCCTAAGCTTGCAGCTAGGTCAGGATATTTTTGTGGGTAAGCTCCAAGGAGAAAAGAGTAAAAAGGGTAAGCCAGATGGTGATAGAAAATTACACTTTCAGATAGTTTTGTGTTTGTACCTGCTTTATTCTTTTGTCTGAAACCAGATTTGAGGATCAACTGCCGTATGTTTGTACAGAAGATCACTAGATAGTAACAAGTTCAACTGTTATCTCATTTCAAGGTCCTGCAGCACCATGTCCATTGTCAAGATCCACGCTAGAGAGATCTTTGATTCTCGTGGAAACCCCACTGTAGAGGTCGACCTTTACACGGAAAAAGGTACGACTAAATCTGAAAATGCGTGATAATTGTAGTGTCAATGAAATGTGTTTGATTTCTAAAAGCCTTTTTAATAATGATCAGCAATAAAATTTATGGTAAATGGCCTTGCTTTTGTAAAGCACTTTCCTACGTATTATTATTATTATTATTATTTCTTGAACTACTACCATAAAGTCTTGGTTATTTTATTAATAAGAGATTATATAATCGTTTAATTTATTATTTTGTGAATCTAATGTCTTATTGCTGCTCTCATGAATTTTTCAGGTTTGTTTAGGGCAGCTGTACCAAGTGGGGCATCTACTGGAATTTATGAAGCCCTGGAGCTCAGGGACAATGACAAGTCCCGCTACCTTGGGAAAGGTTTGTGCACAATTTCATTTTCATAGGAAAGATTTGGTCACTTGTCAAGGTTATTTGATATTTAATATGAATATCCACAGATTCTACCGCCTTCACGTAATTTATTTTTTAAAAACCTGAACGCTATTTTCTCGTATTTTCTGTTTTTCCGTTGTGTCTCGCCTCTCCATTCTTTCTCTTGTCGTCTTTGCCAGATCTGAAAGGGTTAGTGAGTTCCCATTGCCTGTCCTTCTCAATTTAAAAACTCACGTTTGTCTATTTGCGAAAATAAAAAAATAAAACTATTGGTTACATGACCATAATACCTGATTATTGAATGCTTTAGGGAAACAATCATACGTGATGTGCATGGTGAATTGATTAGAAAGCATGCTGTTGGTCCAGTATCCATATCTAGCATGTGGATTGAACTTTCAGTGAAATAAAACTGTTAACACGTTGGGTAAGAGCAGTGATGAAGAACTGAAACCAATAAACCACAAATAATATTTTTAATTGTTTTAATTTGATTATTTGTGAATGAAGAGTTGCATGTTTTGCTAAATCTATGGCTCCACTGTTGGCTTTGCATGAGTTGCCTAAAATGCTGTGACGGAATAATCACGAATCTGTCCATCACAGGAGTCTCACAGGCTGTAGAGCACATTAACTCAACTATTGCTCCTGCGCTTGTTGGCCAAGTAAGACAGTTTTCCCTTTTGTTTTAACTGTTTGCCGCATGTGAGTATTTTTGTTCCCATTGATCTCATGCTAATGTGTTGCCTTCTGTCTCCTCAGGATGTATCTGTGGTTGAGCAAGAGAAAATTGACCAGATGATGATTGACATGGACGGCACAGAGAACAAATGTAAGTGACGGTAATCATACCGCTGCAACTTGCTTTCTCTAACAACCCAAAGAATTAAAGTATAGTCTAATTATAGTATAATTACCTGGTTGATAAAAGATTTCTGTTGCATTCAGTTGAGCTGATGTCAGATCACCAACTTGACTAGATTTTGTCTTTTGTTTTGATGTTATTGTTAAGGTGCATTGGTTATTCCCAGAGAGATTAGTTGCATGTGGTCTTCCTACAGTGCCATTGTCAATAAAATGGAAAATTACATGTCACTGTTTATATTTTTATTTATGGAAAACAGCCAAATTTGGAGCAAATGCCATCCTGGGTGTTTCTCTGGCTGTTTGCAAAGCTGGTGCAGCAGAGAAGGGGGTCCCTCTGTATCGTCACATCGCAGACCTTGCAGGAAACCCGGAGGTCATCTTGCCTGTACCGGTGAGACTTTTGTGTCTTAGCCAGCATGGATTTTTTTTCTTATGGGTTCCTTCATGGAGCTCACCTACCGGTTTGTTGTAAAGCCACCGGTCTCATATCTCTCCTCTCCACCAGGCCTTCAATGTGATCAACGGCGGCTCTCATGCAGGCAACAAACTCGCCATGCAGGAGTTCATGATCCTGCCCGTCGGTGCAAGCACCTTCAAAGAGGCCATGCGCATCGGAGCCGAGGTCTACCACAACCTCAAAAACGTCATCAAGAAGAAGTACGGACAGGACGCAACTAATGTTGGTGATGAAGGTGGCTTTGCTCCAAACATCCTGGAAAATAAGGAAGGTAAATATTCTCCATTTTTGAATCATATACACAACATTACAGATTCATTGGTGATTCATTAACCAATGGATTTTTCTTGTATTTGTTTGTACTTGCAGCTCTGGAGTTGGTGAAAGAAGCTATCTCCAAAGCAGGATACACAGATAAGGTTGTGATCGGCATGGACGTGGCTGCGTCGGAGTTCTACAGGGAGGGAAAATATGACCTGGACTTCAAGTCGCCCGACGACCCAAGCCGTTACATCACTCCCGATGAGTTGGCTGATCTCTACAAGAGCTTTGTGAACGATTATCCAGGTGACCTTCTGACGCTCTCATTTCATACATATTTTACAAAGAGCGCAGGGCTACACAACAGAGTAGTTGTAATTCCAGCATCAAACACGTTTCTTGGTGGGAAATGTGTCAAGACCAGTGTTATTCACACTTACTCGGTTTCCTGAGATTGATCTTTCTGATGTAGGTTACACACATTTATCCTTTGACTCAGAAATAGAAATAACAAATGTTGAATTAACAATCTTGAGCCCAAAAAGCCTTGAATTTAAGAACAATTTTACTGTTTGCATTAACATTATTGCACAGTTTCATAGATAATTATGGATAATGGTGTAAATACATATTTACTTTTATGTCATGGATGCACTTTGCTTGAAATATGGTGCAGTCAAATGTAAATGCACAAATGTCAGGTTGATCCTCAGCATGGGTGATCATTATTGCCACTGATGAGTTGTGGTAACGCTAAATCACCAGAACGGAGAAGGAAGAAGAGGTGGCAACAAGTGATCAGTCATAAAAAATTAAATAAAAAAAATCATCTTACAACTTTGATTCAATTCAACTCTTTTTCAAACCAGCTTCCTACAACTGTTGTTTTCTTTTCTACTGTGAATGTTTCTTTTCCTAAAGGACTTCTTTGTTTTTAAGTAATTTTAGTGACTTTATTTATTTTATCCCGACTAAACACACATTTATTATTTAATAGATTCCTTTAGTTTTCTTTAGGAGCTGTGACTGATCACCTGTTTAACCGTTTATTCATAGTGGTGTCTATTGAGGATCCATTTGACCAGGACGACTGGGCGGCCTGGACCAACTTCACCGGCAGCACGGACATCCAGGTTGTTGGAGACGATCTGACGGTGACAAACCCTAATCGCATCAGCAAGGCTGTGGAGGAAAAGGCCTGCAACTGTCTGCTGCTTAAAGTCAATCAGATTGGCAGCGTTACCGAGTCAATGAAAGCGTAAGTGAAAATTAGAGAAAGCTTTATACCCATACTGACCTAGTTTAGATTCTTCATGTTGTGGGTCAATGGATGGAAATAAAAAAATGAACATCACATTTTGGCCACAACAAATGTCTAAAATAGGACAAGCAAAAAAGTCCAGAGTTATCAGTATTTCTTGATCTTTCCCCGCAGGTGTAAGATGGCCCAGGAGAGTGGCTGGGGCGTGATGGTTAGTCATCGCTCTGGTGAAACTGAAGACACCTTCATTGCAGATCTGGTGGTCGGCTTATGCACCGGGCAGGTAAGTTTATTGAACGAGTGGGACTTTGTGAGGACATGATAAACTACTCATGCATGTCTAAAATTGTGCATTTATCGCCACTTTACACACATCTTGCACTTAAAGCTGAATTTGGTATCGTGTATGTGAGCTAAGACGATACCACAGCTAAGATGTAATGTTTATTTTACACACTCTCAGATCAAGACTGGAGCTCCCTGCCGCTCTGAGCGTTTGGCCAAATACAACCAGATTCTCAGGTTGGTCTCACTCACGTACAAACTAAAGAATTAAGCATGCTGCTAACTTCAAGGGTAAAATCTAACTTTGAATCCTTTTTATTTTTTATTGTAGAATTGAAGAGGAGTTGGGAGACAAGGCTCGGTTTGCTGGGAAGAACTTCAGGAAACCACTTGCGGAGTAAATGAATATAAGATTCACTTCACATAAGAGTGGATTCAACTCCATCCAAACAATAACAATGAATGTAGAAGTGCTCACATTCTGCCGGCTGTAATGAGTTAATAGAGAACATACTGTAATTAATGGAATTGTGATGCTTTACAATCAAGTTCTTGTTTTTTAATGTCGAGTATAATATTAGACCTGAGTGTAATGTGACTAATATTTATTTACAGCACTTAAACTGTATTGACAACAGCTGCACTTGGAGAAGAAAAATAATAAAAAGTTTTGTTAGTGATAAAATAAATCTCCTCATTTGCTGTGGTGGAAAATGTTTTTAACCATGTGATATTACAGAAGAGGAGCTCCTTTTCAAACGTTACTGTATATTATGACAGAAAACTTAGGAGCAATATTTTCTAAGTTTCCCCAAGCTTCATGGGATGGGTTTCCACGGCCACGCACTAGTGCATAAAGCAAGGTCCATAAAGATGTGAGCGAGTTTGTGCAGAAAAGTCAAGTTCTTCAACACCAGAGTCCCGACCTCAACCCGATGGAACACCTTTGGGATGAATTGGAGCAAAGACTGTGAGCCAGGCCTTCTCGTCCACTATCAGCGTCTGATCTCACAAATGCGCTTTTGGAAGAATGGTCAAATATTCCCATAAACAGGCTCATAAACCTTGTGGAAAGCCTTCCTACATGAGTTGAATCTGTTATAGCTGTAAAGAGTGGGCTGACATCAGATTAAACCCTATAGGTTAAGAATGGGATGTCACTTAAATTCATATGCGTGCAAAGGCAGATGAGCGAACACTTTAGCCAATATAGTGTATGTTGTTTTTTCACCATGGCAAATTATTTATTTGTTCCAACCTCACATTTTTTATAATTTTGAAGAGCCATTTGGGCATAGCCTAGTTCAGGGGTGCTCATTATGTCGATCACAATCAGCCGATACATCGTGAAGGTAGTGTGGGTAGATCGCGTGGACACAATAGAAGCGGGGACACATAAGTCGATGCCTCCAATTTTGCATGTAAAACTCATTTGACGCAGCAATCTCACAAGGTAGTATTACTTTTTAAAGGCTGACATTAATTTACAGCGGTATTTAAGAAGTGCTGTGCTGGTTTGTATCTCTTTTTTCCCATTAGCCTAAAAAGATAGATACAGCATCCAGTAGCATTTGTAAAACAACGGAAACCTGCTTGCATCCAAATACAAGGTATTATGTATGACTAAGTATAAAATACAGAACACATAGAGTTAGTTTCAGACTCTGGGTTTCTGTAAAGCCTTTTGAGACAATTTTGATCAGTATTGACAATATATAAATAAACTGAATTGTGCTGTCAAAATCTAAAATTTAACAGCATTTTCAGCAGCTACTTTGGAAACAGTAATTATTGTTTTCATTATTGTTGCTGTAATAACTAACAATAGTATTCTATGCAATATTTCTAAGCCCACCAACAGTTGGCAGACCCAGCTCTCCCCTAATCACACTTGACCTCCTGTCAGGTCTTTTCCCACCTGCTTTAGCCTTTGACTCCCTCTAGTGGCAGACAGAGGCAATGGCATCTGTGGAAGACTGCAAACCATTCACTGTATAGGTACAAACCCACAAATTTTCGTTGCTTCCTACCCGCCTGACTCTCGTTCACTTGACAGCCAAAGGATTTGTCCCTCTTTTCTGTCAGTGGCCGCCCCGCTTATGGACGACTTCACCACGGCATGAACCCCTTTGTGGTCGCTTGCGACCATAGTTATTGTTATTTCCATTAATATTATTATTGCCGTAAATTTGCTGTAACTTTACTCTGAAATCAAAAAATATATTATCTTTATTAATATTAACATTGTCGTTATTGTTTTTATTATTATTATTAGTAATGTAATTAAGTTAACTATTTTGCTTTAAATTGAAAACCATTTTATTACTTTATTAATACTATTATTATTATTAGTAGTAGTAGTATTACCATTATTATTTCTGTAGTTACGTTAACAATTTGTTCAGCTGTCATTTTTTAATTAACAGCGTCTTCATCGTCTGATACTGAATAATAACCTCAAAACCAAGTGTCGTGTCTCCACCACAGACCAACAGGACTAGTATGTCGATGGCGGTCAGTTTGCTGCCTCACACAATAATGTTTAATAACCGCAACGGTTCACACAGTATGATATGATGTTTGATTCATGGCCGCCTGTGCAGCACCAGCACCAGCAGCAGCAGCTGACGATGATGATGATGATGATGAAGCCCCAGCGTCGTCGTCTGCTGCCTCTGATCCGCGGCACATGCTCAGTTATGTACACCCAGATAACTTTGAAGGCTTAGCTGTGGCTGCTGAGGTCATTGCGCTGGGAAGGGAAAAAAAAAAAAAAAAAAAAAAAAAACACAGAGCGAGTCCCTCCGCTACACCGCCTCCATTTTGAATAGCCATGTAATAGGGGAATCGCATAGTTTGTGTGTGTATCGCCCACTGCGCTGCGTAGTGTCAACAAGCCACATCCAAACATCCCTCGACATGGACGACCTGTTCAGTCCGCGGAGGTAAACTCATTTACTCGCTTTTTGCATTCACGTTTGCACTTTGAGTGTCTTAAATGCACATTTTGGTGCTGTGTGAGCGTCACTCTGAGAGCCGTTTGCGGGGAATAGTCGGAGTGTCAGTGGTCACGAAGTTCGTGTCTGGCTAACAAGCTAGCCAAATATCAGCGTATTACTGTCTCGTTAGCAGCTAGCTCCTCACACTGGAAACACCTTTCTTGTCGTTTTTTTTTTGCTTACACTTATTTTATTATGTAAATAATTTCAAACTAAACAACGTGTATGCGTCGTCGGCAAACGTGCCCAAACACCTCGGCTGTGAATTTATTCCTTACGTGCATTTTTTTTTTTTTTTAACACGGGTCGCTGCTAATTTGTGTCAGCATGCTAACGTGGATATTTATTATTGATTGCACACTTTAGCTCAGGTTAAGCACTCGGGGGCAGGCTCGCAGCTCGCATTACTGTCAAACCTGTTAGTTTGTCGGCCGAGCTAGCACACACTGTCCTCGTAATGGTGACCGTAAAAATTAGCAGCTCGCGTATGATTGATTGACAGTGTTTTGCGGTGGCTCCAGCGTCGGGTTTCATTCATGTAATACAAGGAAACGGCGCAGGTCACAGCTGAGATTGGACCACGGTGTCGGAGGGGCGGGATGTTATTCTGAAATCACAGTGCAGACAGTGGGGAGGGAGCCTGCTTTTGACAGCTTATTCACTCACTAATCGGCTGCACATTACCTTCTCCATTAACATGGCGTTAAACACCTGTTTATTAAAGTATACTCAGCTTGCCACTTCATTAGGTACACCAGTGAAGAGGAATGCATTATATTGTCCTGCACTAAATCTTGGTTTCATGGCTGTTTTAATGTTTATGTTGAAATAGTGCAAGAATGGTGCTGATTAAACTGCGTGTTTTTTTTAGAGGTTGTGCTTTATGGTGCTGTTAAACTGTATTGAATTTAAGATACTGCCCGAAAGGAGGTTGTCAAAATAACAGAAACATGTGTACTACGAACCACAACACTCTCAAAATTAAAACATCCAATATCCCATGACCTTCATGAAGCTAGGATTTAGTGCAGGACTGCATTTGTTTTCACAAGTGTACTAATGAACTGTGGACTTAAACTGCAATTTGCTTTGCCCCTGTCCAGATCTTGGCAAGCAAATTAATCAAGCTGCTGAAGGATAACGTTTTATTTGTTTACTCTTTTTTTTTATTTTAGGAGCCTGAACAGTACACAGGGCGAGATAAGAGTGGGACCAAGTCATCAGGTATAGTAACAAAGCTCTTTATCATATGTTTAAAAACTTTAAAATGTGTAACAGTGAAATGCTATTTTACAAAAAATAACTTTTTTTTGCCCTGTATTAAAATGAAACTGATCAGATCCCAATTTTCCAAAAGAACCATAAGGACAAGATGGCTGGATAATCAACTACAAACCCTCTTAACCCTTGTGATACCTTTGGGGTCTCTGGGACCCCAAGTGGATGGACAGACAGACAGAGAGGGTAGCACGAGGGTTATGAAGCATTTTCAGCTGAGATGAACAAGTGTCTTGAGAAGCTTCAGAACCTGCAAGTCTATAAATTCAGAGTGCTTTATCCCCGGTGTATAAGTGTTTTTGTCATAGGAAAAAAAAAGTTAGATTTCAGTATCTTCTTAAAAATCTTGGCATATGTAAAATCAGTTTTATCATAACAAAACCCTCAATCCACTATTTGCATCCATATAAATACTAGGAATATGTACCACATAAGTTCCTGAGATGTAAATTAATATTTGCAGATGGTGAAGGAGCCGTGATTTTCTGTTTTATCTTCTTTTTCTCGCTGCAGGCCAAGCTTCCAGAGTTGCAGCCGCGGCCTGCGCCTGTTGTACAGACTCAGACAGAGAATGAGGAGCTCATGTGGACGCCGGGGGTCAATGACTGCGACCTTCTCATGTACCTCAGAGCTGCCAGGTCAGTGTGTGCACTTTATAGCTTATAAAGGGACTGGAACGGCAGAAAGACTCTGTTGGTTTTCATCTTTATAACTGCTAGCACCTTTGTGAATAAAAACATGCAGTAAAATGTCACGGTAATACAGTTCCATGTCCTAACTGAACTACAGTGTGCAGATTTATTGTTTTCATTTTATACCTTCAGTTGAAGAGATGTGGATATACATGCATATTGTAATATCAAGGGTAAAACACAAAAATAACCAGTATTTCTAGCTGGACATTTGCACTGGACTGAGGTTTTTTTTCTGCAGTCCAAATGGATGTGGTTAAATTGATATATTCTTCCAGGAGCACAGACACATTGTCCTTTGTCAGCAGCGTTGTTGTCAGTTAACAAAATGCGGACTAAGTTGAGCTAATCAGTCAAACAACAGTCTGGTTTATTGTCCACTTCCTTTATTTCTTTATGAAATGCAAGTGAGAAAAGCAGCTTTAAATGGGGAAGTCTGTTAGTGCTTCTCCTGCAGATGCCTGTGTTCAGTTAAAATTTAACTAGGAAAGAAATAATAATAAAAAAGGCTAACGTAAATATGTTTTACTTTTCAAGGAGCATGGCAGCGTTTGCAGGGATGTGTGACGGTGGATCCACAGAGGATGGATGTTTAGCAGCCTCCCGCGATGACACCACACTCAACGCTCTGAACATGGTACGGAGCTCAACTCCCAATACTTCTCCATTAATTTTAAGATTCAGCTATACTGCATTTTGAAATGTACACACATATTTATATTTTCTGAACAATTCTAGCTCCATGCAAGTCACTATGATGCAGCAAAGGCCCTCCAGCGTCTGGTTAAGAAGCCTCTCCCGAAACTTATCGAAAAGTGCTGGTCTGAAGATGACGTGGTGAGACATCTTTTGTATTTACACGGTACTGAGTAGTAGTTAGTCTCTAATTGAACCTGTTTTTAACCTGTGCTCAAAGTGCTCTGTGGGAATCTTTCAGCATGATACAAACACTTACTGTTGTTTCTGTTACTTGTTCCACTGTCCTGTCCCGCCTTTTAATTTATTATATTTCTCCCATGTTTTCCCTACAGAAACGTTTTATCAAAGGCTTGAGACAGTATGGAAAGAACTTCTTCCGCATTCGAAAAGACTTTCTGCCCAGCAAAAAGACTGTAATTGCGTGTTTTTACCATTTATATTGCATACAATAATGAAGTGATGCCATATCCTTGATTGGAACTAAAATAAAAGTCTGTGTTCTCATCACCAGGGAGAGCTGATCACTTTCTATTACCACTGGAAGAAAACTCCTGAGGCCGCGGGGACAAGAGCTTATAGACAGCAGCGCCGGCAGCCCTCATCTCGCAAAGCCAAGACTCGGTCTGCGGCCGCTCCCGTCAACACCCCGTCTCGAAATTATTCAGGTGACCGCCTCTCATTGTTTTTCAGAAATGTGATGTCAGACGTGTTGAGAGGATGAACAGTCGAGATGCTCTGCTCTGTTTATCTAAACTGATTTTTTTTTTTTTTTTTGCAGTGGATGCAAGTTCTGCCAGCGAGGACGATCTTGACAGTGAAGACAGTGAGCAGGAAGTCAAGAGCTGCAGCCACTGTGGAACGACAAGTGAGTTATGAGTCTTCATTTTTTTGATTTATCAAATAAAGCAGCGCTTTCTATGGATATCTGTGAAAGCTTCAAACATTACATGAAGCCATTTTTCTCTGCACAGGTTCTAAGGATTGGCACCAGGGTGGAAGAAGCAACCCTTTGCTGTGCACGAGTTGTCGCACGTATGAAAACAAACACGGATGCCTGCCGCCAGCTTCAAAAGCTGCAAATGCTCCGTTCATGTTTAAACCTGTTAAAGCAGAAGAGGAGGTGAACAGCAAGCATGGCATGAGGACACGGCGTAGCAGAGCACCTGTAAGCCTGAGGCTGGCAGATCAGTCTCATAATCATTTATTTATTTATTTTAGAAACTTGTCCTCTTGGTTTTAACAGTATTATTACTTTCTGTCTTTAAAGCAGTTGTCATCTTTAAGAAGTGGCCACAGGAGGCTCACAGGCTCCCCGACCAGCGAGGATCAGCAGTCTAGTAACCAGCCCTCCCCAAGTGGATCAATATCTAATTCTTTGAGATCGTCTTCCACTGATAATAAGAACGACTCCACCAAGAAAACAAGCAAGGTAAACACTCAAAAACACGTATTGCACAGGTTGGACCTGTATGACAAGACCTTGTGTAACTGGTACTTAGATTGTTTGAAGATTACCGAGGGTGACTCTGGTTAGAGGTGGTTTGTGTAGTGGAATGAGAGGAAAGACAGTTTGGCTTCTGTATCAGTCATCATTATTATTATTATTACTTTGTGTCAACACATAACCCCATTGTTGTTCGTGCAGAAGATAAAAGAGGAAGTTGCATCACCAAAGACAACTAAACGTGTACGGGAGAGTGCTGTTCAGGAGCCTGATGAGCCTGAAAAAGTTACACCTAAAAGGCCAAAGACCCAGGTGAGAAAGTTTCAACAAATAGAGACAATAAACTTCTTCTTTCAAGAAACCTTGCACAGCTTTTGGAACTAATTTAACATATGATTGTGATTATAGAAAGACAAATAGTAGTGTTATATACCGAGACGTGAATTGGCATTTTAGGTAATGAACCACGTTTGCTTGTTCCTCCAGGACCCACAGGGCTCCAGGTCAGAGGGAGAGGCTGAGGTAGAGGAGGAGAGCTCTTCAGAAAGCCGCAGCGCTCAGGACGACGGCAGCAGTGACACCAAAGACATCGATCAGGACAACCGTAGCTCCTCTCCTAGCATTCCCAGCCCTCAGCAGGGCAATGAGAGCGACTCCGACTCATCCGCGCAGCCGAACGGCATCCCCTCAGAGCCTGTTGCCCCTGCTGCCGCTCTGGCTGACACGCCAGTCCCGCAAGCCCTCTCCTCTCAGGGCCCTCCCATCACTCCTCAGCCACCACAAAGTATACCCTCTATCGATCCACCTCAGAGCCCCACTCCTCCTCCTCTGGACCCTCCCCAGCCCGCCGTTGGCCAGTCAGCTGCCTCGGCGAGCTCAAACAGCCGAGCACAACCAGCGTCTCACTCTCTTTCAGCACTGGGTCAGGACTCTCCTCTTTCTCCAGTATTTCAGGTCCCACCTTCTCTCAACTCTGCGCTGCCTCTGCAGTCACATGGGCCTTCACCTCAGACCCCACAGCGACCCCCGCCCTTCTTTAGGGAGGCCCAGCTCCCTCAGCCTCCCCTTTCTGGCGCCCAAATCAAGCCTCCCCCCACCACCCCTATTCCACCTTCACACAAACAGCTGCCACACCAGCCTGCTACACCTTTCCCCCAGATGCCCACGAATCTCCCTCCTCCTCCAGCTCTCAAACCCCTCAACGCTCTACCAAACCAGCATCCTCCGGGTGCTCCCCCTCCACCTCTTCAGCTCATGCCACATCCTTTGCCAGTGCCGTCACTTCCAACCCAACTTCCTGTGATCTCTCAGGTGCAGACCCACCCTGGAAAAAGCCTAACTTCTTCCCATCCGACTGCTACAGCATCACTCCCCGTCACTTCCGTAACATCTTCTACTATTGGCCCTGTCCCAAGCCTCCAGCCATCCTTCCCATCTCTTCCTCTGAGACCCTCGCCGGGCGGCACTGCTGGACCGTCACAAATTCAGATTAAAGAAGAGCCGCTGGATGAGATGGAGGAAGCTGAGAGCCCGCCGTCTCCACCTCGGAGCCCTTCACCGGAGCCCACCATCATCAACATAGCAAGCCATGCTAGCCAGTCTGCTCGGTACGTTTAAAGCTATTGTCGTATATCATCACTCTGTCTGACTTTGAGCAGGGATGGAGGCTGGCAACACATTGTAGGACAGTAAATTGCGTCCATCAAATCCTTTAGTCAACACCTGCTAAAAGAGAAAAAACATCAATCACCTTATTCTTATTTGCACCAACTATATTTAAAGCATTTAGTATGTCTACAGCACATCTCATTATCCTTCCTACCTAGTGTATTGAAATGTGATTTTATGTGAATGAAGCTGATGGATAATGCTCATAAATGCACATCTGTTAATTCTTGCAGGTTTATCAAACACTTGGATCGTGGCTACAACTCCTGTGCTAGGACAGACCTCTTCTTTACCCCTCTGTCCTCCTCCAAGCTGGCCAAGAAGAGGGAGGAGGCTGTGGAGAAGTCCAGGAGAGAGGCTGAGCACAGCGCTCGGCAAGAACGTGAAAGGGAGAAAGACAGGGAGAGAGAACGAGAACGGGAGGCAGACAGAAATGCTGTGAGTGCAGTTCGTTCTCTTATTTGGACATTTTTATCACACTAAAAACAAGAGTTTCCTCACATGCTGTCTTTTCTTACAGAGAGCCTCCAGCTCCTCCCATGACAGTCGAATGAGTGAGGCACAAATGGCGGCTCAAGGCCACGGACGCACCTCGTTTGAGCAGCCGCCCACCACTGTAGCAGCCGTGCCTCCCTACATCGGCCCAGACACACCTGCCCTGCGCACTCTCAATGAATTCGCACGACCCCATGTCATGTCCCCCACCAACCGCAACCATCCTTTCTATGTGTCCCTGACCCCTGGCGACCCCTTGCTGGCCTACCACATGCCTGGCCTGTACAGCGCTGAGCCCAGCCTCAGGGAGCGTGAGCTGAGGAACCTCAGAGAACGGGAGCTCCGCGAGAGGATGAAGCCTGGCTTCGAGGTCAAACCCCCAGACCTGGAGACTTTACACCCATCGGCCAATCCCATGGAGCACTTTGCCAGACATGGGGCGCTGGGTCTTCCCCACATACCTGGACCACCCCACCACTTCGCAGCCTTCCATCCTGGACTGAACCATTTAGAGCGGGAGAGGATGGCGTTGGCAGGACCTCAGCTACGCCCAGAGCTGAGTTACGCTGAGAGACTCACTGCAGAGCGGCTTCACGCTGAGAGGATGGCCTCTGTGGCGGATCCTGCAACCAGGCTGCAGATGCTCAACGTGACGCCGCATCATCACCAGCACTCTCACATTCACTCCCACCTCCACCTGCACCAGCAGGATCCCCTCGGCCAAGGTGAGCTTAATCAGTAGGCAGTAATTTATCTAGAGGGTAAAACACTACCTGCAGATTTTTATTTGTCATATGCATAATGTGCAGGTACAACAGAATTTACAATATATCATTCTTTGTACAGGTTCAAGTCCTCATCCTCTAGTGGACCCACTGGGACCAGGACCACGTTTGGCCCGATTCCCCTTCCCTGGTCCAATCCCCAATGCTTTACTCAGTGATTTGCCTCATGATCATGAGATGCTGCGCCACCCACTGTTTGGTTTGTAGTCTCAGCTCTGAACATTTTCACCACAACTTACCTGTGCTCTTTTTCCAACTGGTTCCACTTGATTTATTTGTTTATATTTTCTACAGGAGCTGCGTATCCACGGGAGCTGCAGGGCCCGATTCCTCAGATGTCAGCTGCTCACCAGCTCCAGGCCATGCATGCTCAGTCTGCAGAGCTGCAGAGGATGGCAATGGAGCAGCAGTGGCTGCATGGGCATCACTTGCATGGAGGCCCTCTACCAAGTCAGGAAGATTATTACAGGTATTACACATACAAGGTATTAAATGCATAAATATGATTTGGGTTTCCCTCCAAATTAAAAGATGGCTTTAACCAAATTTCCTGAAAACACAATTAATGCAGATTTGCATTCACAAGTATTTTGTCCCTTCCACATTCTGCACAACATTTAACCTCAAATGATTGAAAACATGTAAAATATATGAAAATATGAGATTTGTCTTTGTTTCAGGGGAAGTTATTGACATACACATTATCCAGTGTTTTTGTCTGCTCTTGTTCTCATGTTCATTAATAGAAACTCTTATTTAAAACGTCATTCTTACTTCAGCTGTGAAACATACCGAAGCAGTCCATCTGTATTCTCTTGTGTTTATTGGTTATCGAGCTGTGCAGTTTGCTTTACTCAGTTAAATTCATCAGCTGTTCTGAGTACTTACTCGTCTTTGTTTCTGTTTTGTGAAGCCGCCTGAAGAAAGAAGGTGACAAGCCATCTTGAGTCCCAGGTGGTGCATGCCCTGAAACTCTACAATTATACTCAATACTGTGTACTTTTGAAACTGTAAGAGAATATTTTGTGTCTTCTTCTTTTTGTTTGTTTTAATATATTTTAGAAAAAAAATATTTGTGGATCTTTATGTGCATTCCTCGTTCAGCACTTAATGGGACTGTCAAAGTCCGTCTGAGATTTTCATATCGCTTAAGAATTTATACTAGTTTTATTGTCAAAATAATGAACAATCTCACCCATTGATGTGAGATTCAAGGTGGCAGGTTTTCTCAAACTGTTTCGTATGCAGTCATATGAATTTGCTAAAACAGAGCTCTTATAAAGGATATGAAAACAGACTGACTTTGGTTTTAACTTTAAATATCCCTATAATGATTTCTAAAAGAGTTCCTTGTACAGAATGACATTTAAATCTGTGTGTGGATGATTGTAATAACCTAGCATGACTCAGTCGTCAGTTTCTTTTTCACCAAACTAGTGTAGCAAGTTGCATTGTGGTGTTTAGAAAGCTTAGTGGAGGTTTACTCTTAAATCTGCTAAATATTTGTTTAAATCCTAAAGTTTTATATTATCGAGATATCTTTTCACAGTATAACCGAAGCTTTTATTCACTCATTTTTGAGGTTGTAAATATTCCATGTTCACAATAATCTATATGAATTAGTACTATTGATATATCAGTAGATGTGAACACCTGACCCTTGATTCAGCAGTAAATCATAAGCTAAACACAATATATAGTATTATAAGGTGTGATACTTAATTATTAATTGGACCATGATCTGTCTGAGGCGACAGAAAGTTTTATTCTTAGACATTGTTTTAATGAGTATAGAACTGATACTGATTGGTTATAAACTAAACCCTAATCTGTTAATGGAGTTTTAAAAAGGACTGCCTAAATTCAGTATTTATGTGACATAATATGAAAGTGTATCCATGGCATATTTATTTCAATAAATATTTCTGCAATGACATTGTATTCTCTTCTTGCATATCCTCACACACTATGTGCATAAACACTTGAAATGATCATTAAGTTAAAACAGACGCACAACATAACCTTCAATAATGATGCTTTAATTAAACATATACTGCTTTTTTTCGCCCACATTAGTTTGGGCTTCCAACAAACCTGCGTCCATCTCTTATCTTTAACTGCTTATCCTGTAGAGGGTCGGCCATTTTTAGAATCAACATAATATGCATGTCTTTGGACCGTGGGACCAAGCCAGAGACAAACCTCTCTCAGAAAGACCCCCAACCGGCCAGTAGGTGCAAACCGAGAGCACTAAAGGCTCTGCAGCCACACTGATTGTATTGTAACTGATATATTCTGAGGAAATAACTTCCTTTTTTTAGCGTTGCATGCATTAAGTGTTTCCTGCACCAATATACTTGGGACAAAGAGTTCCATATTTATGATTTTATTATATTAAATCACTTGCACCACAAAATCTGTTACATAGGGTAAATCATATGTTTGACAAGATCTGCAGAAATATGATTGACCAAGGGTTATTTAGGAGAATTTCAGGCTGTAACGGCAAATGGAAATATTGAAGCATAAATTTAGTTCCAGCTCAGGATCATTTGCAATAGGCCTTTGACCTTACATCATTTACAGCAGTGGTTCCTAACATAGGACCCCTACAAGAGTTTCTAACACCTGTTTTTTTGTCGCACACACCTATAGCAGTCACTTGCTTAATCTTTTCTTAAAGCGCGCCGCACACACACATCTACAAAACAACGTCCTTTTAGGCTTTCGTCCTCTCCACAGACATCTAATGTCCTCTGTGCATCTGTTACCTGCAGTTTACAGCTCAACACATGCAGCTGGATGTACGCACAAAACTACGTTTGACGCAGGGGCGGCTGTGCACAAAACAAAAATGTCTTCTGTACAGCATGGTCCACATATTAATATACACAGAAGTGATAGATTTTAGCTGGTAGAACTTTAAAATGCTCCCCTCCTCTTAAAGGAGGAGGCTGGCAATACAAATGTTAATCTTTCGGTCTTCTTTGCTCCTAATGAAGACACAAATCGATGATGTTACTTCTCCAGAGGGAATTGTGTATCTCTCAGGGGTTTGGTGCACTAGTGGGTACTTGTAGGGTAGTTTCCACTCAGATTTTCACTGTAATGACGTAACATCTGACCCAGTTCACCATTATTGATGAACCTGTGTTGGAGAACAATGGAGCTATATGACAGGGAGGAATGAGATATATCATACGTTTTCACAAGAAGAAACTTTGCTTAACTCCTGTCGCTACACGCTGCTCTGAATCTGTAGCTAATTAGCAGATATGCATAGTTTTATGAATGGACCCATGTGTGTTTGGACACAAAGTGGCATCAGGGCTTGTCTTGAGGAGGAGTCGTCTTCTTCACATACTGCCGCAGGTACTGGATGGCTGACAGCGCGCTCACATTTGCTAGCAGAGCTGGACAAATATGAATAAGTTTGAATTAGAAATATTTTAAAAAATGCAGATAAAGTCTTCTGCTTTACATCCACTGCTGTTAAACAATCCAAACGTTGTGCTTAATTGTATAGAAAGGGTATTTCTGTGCAACCCTAGCGCTCACAGTTAAGAAGCTGACTGACAAAATATGTTCTTTGGCCTTAATCTATAATTTTAGATGCAAAAAGTTCCATACCTGCTTTCCAGGCATCTGCAGCGTCGGGGTCAGAAGATCTCAGCACCCAGGAGGCAAAGGCAATGCACACTAAACACATATCTGCCTGCTTCAGCGTGGAAAAGATGCCCTCTCGTTCTGTAAGACATGAACAAGTAAAGTGAGTCTGAATATATTTATATACGTCGCTTTTGTTTCCTGGTGTCGCGAGAGCCCCGACTTACTTCCTGTCCATACAGTTTCCAAAACTCTCTGCTGCTCTTCTAGCTCTCTAAGCGCCTGAGAGGAAACTTCAGCTCTTCCCTCGCTGAAGACGGCTGCATCCTCCCTCCTCATCACGATCCCCTCCGACCCGGTGGGAATCACCCAGCCACAGGAACTTCTGCACCAAATGCTGCCTTTATCGTGGAAGCGAATCTTCCTCAACGCCAGCAAACTCTTCCAGCCGGGAGGTCCACCACCCACTGCCGCTGTTGTGGATCCAGCCTGGATGAAGGAGTGAGACACGACTCTGAAGGGGGAGATCCCTTCAACTCCCTCGAAGTTTGCTCTCGAGAAGACGTAGTCCGGCTTTGGGAGCGTGAGTTCTCTGACGGTGGGGTGAGAACAAGAGAAAATGGGGATGGGTTTCTCGACGCTGAAGGTACAAAGAGCGTCTTCGAAGACAGGAGCCACTGAGATGTTCTCTGGATCATAAATGGTGACGCACCAGGACTCTGTGTTTGCTTGATCCTCTGTGAAAAAGTATTCAAACACCTCTGGGAAAGATATTTGGTAATGGGAATCTATCAAGTCAGTGTTGGATGAAACCGGTGTTCCAAGGCCGTCGCTCAATTTCAAAACAGTGTTTTCCTCCAGAGGTTTAGACCTGAGAAACAGACTGCTCTCGTCATTGCCAGGTAAAGATGGCAACGGTAAACCTTCTTTCTGGAGAGCTTTTACATTGTGCATACTTTTGCTTTTTGTTAACCCCCTTGGCCATGGAGGTTCACCCGAAGTGCAAGTCAGCATCTCCTGATCGTCAAAACATTGTTCTGCAAAGTTCTCCTCTGACGGCACGGGTGTTTCCTTCCCTTCAGAGCTTGTGGACCCCTCGCCGTGAGACAACGAGGAGTCGTTCCCACTTTGTCGTCTCTTGCTGTGAGGGTCAGGACTGGGGTTCCGACTGGCGCTCATGAAGTGCCAGTACTCCTCCTCAAAATCTGAGGTGGAGAAATCGCAGCTCGAGTGATCCGGCTTGGAATCGTCCGTCTGTGTGAAGTAGTCCGAGTCCGCGGCGTCGGATGTATCCATCAGAGCGCCGTCAGACATGTCATACTCTGCATTGTCAAGCAGAGGGCTGAGATTTGTTGGCGCGCCGTCTGCATTCGGAGTCGCCGTTCCTTGCGTATCTCTGGGCGGCGTGCTTGCACCCATCCTAAGCTGCAAAATGTCATTTATGGTCAGTTTTTCCATTTCATCCCAGAAGGCAGAAATGGCGTACACGGGTCGAGTGTGGCCTGCCACTTGGGCAAATGTTTCAGGGCTGTCTGCCTCAGAGCAAGGTGTGACCGTTAAATCGGGGACGGGGGGACGACTGAGCTCATCTTCCTGAGAGCAGCCACACTCTGAAAGATTCATTTCGTGTTTATGGGGTCCAGTTGTGTCAGAGGGCATGGAGAGCAACACGTCATTATCGCATGTTGAGCTGTCATCTGGCATTGTGGTAGCTGTTTGAACAGCGCATGGAAATGTCGAGGAAGGCTCAGCGCCGGTGCTTTCATAAGCCTCACAGTTGGGAGCTGTTGCATTCCCGGAGTGAGTGCCATCACCACAATACATTTGTCTGTCCTGCATGTGGTCGGCATCGGCGTTCTCAGTCAGACTGCACACACGCTTCACAGATAATGAGCGATCCAGCTGTTGTTTTATCGTGAGAGGGTCGTGAAGATGATGCTGAGGCTCATCCACTGATTCAGCAGCCGACAAATAACTTTCAGAATCGTAACTGTGAACGGAGAAGAACTCGGCGCTCTCTACAAGCTCATCAGACTCCACACTCTCCGCCTCTGGAGGTGTTGATGTGTCTTGGGATTCTAAACTCCCCGTTTCATATTTGTTTCCATCTATCCTCGGCTCAGTGATCGTTTCTTTGGGCAAACGAGTGATCGTCATTTGTTTTGACGAGTTGTCTTCCTCACTAGACGTGGAAGCCGTTTGTGATGAACCTAGAACGGCGCCAAACTGGAGGCCCGTAGCGTTTACTGTTTTCCTATCCTTGCATCCTTCAGGTTTCCTTTTGTCAGCTGAGCTCTTCTGTCCAAAGCCCTCACAAGTTTTTTTTTGTCGTAGTTTTTTTTTCCTCTGCCGTGCAGGGCTGACGTTCATTGTCACGAACCAGCGCTCCTTCTCTGGTCGTACAGCCCCGGCGCTTTCATCCTCGCCGACAGATCTCTCTGCAGTGCGTGCTTCTTTCACACTGAGTCCTGTTCGGTTACAGGAAAGTAGGTCAGGCTCCTCTGTGGTTTTGAGGCCACTCTTTGTTTGCACGTCGCCACCTTTTGTCAGCTTGTCTGATTCTCCTGAATTCTGATCAATCAAAGGTTCGATCTGCAATGAGCTTGCAACCATGACGCTTATCTCTTTGTCGTCTTCTGCATTGTCCACACACGCCTCTTCTGTATTGATGGTTCCTCCAGTGCAAGCAAGGCGGATTTGCTCTTCTGACACGTTGCCCACTTCAGGTTTCGTTGCAGCATCTTCCACTTGTCCTCTTGTACCACTTTGGTTAAGCTGCACTGTCAGCTTCGAGCAACCCTTGCTGTCTTGTTCAATGAGGCATCCTGCAGCGCTGCATTCAGCTCTGTCACCAGTTGCGTCAGGCCTCCGCTGAGTCTCCTGCCAGCCCGCGGAGAAGGCCGAGTCTTCTGAAGTCTCTGAATCGCTGAGGCTGGCGTCATCGGGGCAGGCGAGCAAAGCCTGCAGCAGGTCGCACTCCTCGCTTTCCTCGTAGAAGCTGGTCCAGTCGTACTCAGAAATGTGAATGCTGTGATCTAAGTCGTCCATTCTGATGCCTCACATGCTCTTCAGTCTGAAACAGAAAATACATAGACGCGTTTAGGTTTAACCGTTGCATGAAAATGTAAAAGACCTACATGTAGCGGTCTATCCTTGGTGTGTTATGTGAGTTAGATCAACACATTATAACTAAATACACCGATCAGGCGTAATGTTATGACCACCTGACTAAAACTCATCAATCAAAACTGTTCAGAGAATGGACATGAGTCCTCTGAGGGTGTCCTGTGGTGTCTGGTAACAGGTTGTTGTTCGTGGGGGGCCTTTGGGTCCTATGGATTGAGGGGAGGGGCCTCTGTGGATCTTGTGAATTTGGAGGCCAGGTCAACACGTTTTCAACACTATTTTTCATGTTTTTTGAGTTGTTCTATTGTTGTGCCATCAAGGAGTGTCATTGCTATGGGGTGGGGGTCCTTGGTCTGGTCTAGGTGGGTGCTACATGCCTAAGTAACGCCCACACGAATGCCAGGTCCAAACGTTTCCCAGCACAACATCGTATTGTCACAAGACGGTCGATGTTATTTACTTCTCGCGCCAGTGGTTTTAATGTTAGCTTTAAAGTTTGACCTCAGAGACACCGCAGATCACCTCCGTCACAAGCTCCATAACAGACCCTAAAATACTCCTCAGTCCTGCTCTTAGAAAACAGGTCATATGATCTGATATGAATAAATCAGCTGTCCAGTCTCAGAGTACAACATATCATCTTAACAAACAGTGTCGTGGGTTTTTTTGTAAACATATTAAAGCTGCAGGAACTAGACTTGACACAATATGACATGTAAGATAGGAAAAAATATACTTTTTTTTTTAATGCCAGCTGCTCAAATAATTTTGTTTGTGTTACAACTTTGAACTGTTTGATGCAGTTCAGCTTTAGCCACAGGGTAGAATGCTACCGAGACGGCCTTTTCACGTTTACTACAACACTGCTGTTCCTACCGAAGACAGCTAACGTTTGTCAAAGTCATTAAAGGTCTTGTCTGTTAACAAACCCGTGACACAACGCTGAAGCCGCAGTGCAGTCTCGTTGCCGTGCTCCAGCACTGTACACCAAACAGGAGCCTTACCTGTTGCAGAAGGACAAATATTCCAGTTTGAAGGTGTCAGTACATTTTCCCTGCAGGGACATTTCAGCTATGATGTCCATCTGTCCTTGCATATGTCAGACTGGGCTCCTGCACTCGGCTGTTATAAATAGAGTAGTATGTCCTGTCACATGTAGCTGCTGGTGCCAACGTCCTTCCCTCCACTACCTCGAGCCGTGACATTTCAGTTCCCGAATACCAACTCTCGGATAAATAAATAAATAAAAATTAAAGAATGTTTTGCTACCATTATGAATATGTATTTTTAAAGTCCTTTATATGCCTCAGTATGTGGTCTCACAATGAAAACCCATTTTATTACACTTTATAATGAAAATTTTATTTGGATGTGGCTTTAACTGGGCTACATAACCATCTGTATTGCGACGCACTGAAACATCACTGAAATCCGCCAGCATTGAAATCCTGACTAATTATTTTTGAATTAGAAGCCATAAATGCACCCTGGAATAAAAACAAACTTGCTTATATCCCAGTAAAAGAAATCACACAGCCAGAACTTTGTAAAAACAATGTTAACTGCGATTTAAATGAATTTTTAAATAGATTTTTAATAGTCTTTACTTGTATTTTAGAGGTTTAGGCAGCTTTAATGTATCTGAATATTGTTTTCTATGAGCTTTATTTCTTATCCTTTGCTTTGGTTGTCACTATTACTCACTAGACATTATTTATAGATGACTAATTTGAACTATTTCACATAATCATTGGATTTTTTTTAATATATAAAGTCTGTAGCTCAGGCTTTACAAAGACATATACACAGCATTATGGAAAGGTGCTTTATTTCTGCAAACAATACGTACATCTTCTGAACTTTCTTCATGGCACTGAAACTAGAATATGTACATCATTACAAAAGCGTTTGTATAAAACAATATGTACATGTATTCAGCTTATGGTGGTCTGTACAACGATAAACACATAAAACAAAAAAATGGGGGGGGAATGGTCATGGAGTTAACGTTTCTGGTTCAGCTTTAGATTGCTCCACATACGCTGGAGATGGAAATGGCTTTTTTTTGGCCTTAGTGTCCTTATGATACAGAAAGAAAAAGAAAGAAATGTTAAAATAAAACACTATGTAGCAAAATAACTTGGTTAATAAGGTTTAAAGTTGTCGATACAGTAAAGGCCACTGGATATAAGTCAAAATACCCAATAATTCACCACAGATACATCATGATTCAATTCCTCCTGGCTGCATTTAAAGCTCATAATGGCACAGTAATCACAGTAATGGCATACAGTAACAGCCACTTTTAGTTCAAAACGTTTGGCAAAGGTAATAGTAGTCAAGTAATGATCACAAAGCAACTATAATGTCGCCATCTACACAACAACAACAACAAAATCTCATGGCAACAAGTTATTTCGAGTGTTTTTTTTTTCTCAAAAGGAAGGTCCAACGTTAGCTGACAGACCTGAGAGGGATAAAGTGCACAAGGTCTTAAGTTTTGAGAGAAGAATCCGTTGAAATTTAAAATGAACTTTATGGAACAATGATCGTTATTTTAAATGCTGGATCGTGGAACTTTTTTTTAAAAAATGACTTTGACATTCTGCTTTCAGGGCCGAGTGCACGCCGAGCGCGACGCACGACAGTTATGGAAATACATTCACCTCTTCTGATCAGAAAAATAATAAATACAACGGCAAGGATAAAAATACAATCGAACAAACAATTGTCAATACAGTGCCCACGGTAACTCTCCCCTGCAACATCCTGGTCCACTAGAAGAACTTGAATGCTGTTAGACACTGAGATTTGTTGCAATTCGAAGCAGTAACACTCAGTGCATGGTTACAAAATGCAAATAAATAGCACAAATAAAAAAAATATATATATATTTTACTGTGCTCCCACTTTATGCCCCAAAGCAACCACAGCTGCTGAACTTGGTCACTGGATCCATTTGGCTTTTTTTTTCTTTTAAGCTGGAAATTAGAAATTAATTTTTGTCCTAAGCTAAGTGGCTTCTGACTTACGCCTTCATATTTTACACAAAGGCATGAGACTAATGCTGATCATCTCATCCACCTCTGTGAAACTATTCCTTTATAACAGTCAGGTCCTCACATTCACACTTTTAAAACTTCTTACTGACAGTGCTTCCACTTATTGAGGGACTTTCATCCATTGCAAAAAAAAAAAAAGACCGGAAATACAACCCAACCCGTCACGTTTCAAATAAACCAAAGAGGAGCACAAACTGTTTATCATGAACACGAATATGCTTTCCAAAGAAAATGACCGCAGATAATTCGGAGCGGCAGATTGACGGGTTGGTTTCCGGATACTTTTTGAACTCATGTTAAATACAGACGACGCAGAAGGACGTTCGTGTACATTTCCCTGGCCTTTCTCGATTCTTCTCAAACTTCACGCAAACAACCCCCCCCCCTCCAACCTTCCTACACGTTGTAGACTTGGGTCGTGGACTCCGTGGGTATGGTGGCGCGGTTCGTTGACGACGACGCCGAGGGCCGCTCCCTTCGGACATATCTTGGCTTCCTCACTTCAAAAGAAAGAAATAAATGCTAAATTATGCAGGAGCATCAAGAGTCCGTGATTCACTCTGCTGAGAGGGCGACTGGCTGCAGTCTGCAGTTGTTGTTTTTTTGGCAGGACAGGTTGCTTTGGACACAAACTCACTGAGTCATTTCATGAATAACCACACCCCCTCACACCACCTCAGTAACTCACTATACATGAAAGTGAGTCACACACACAACCTGTGTCTATACGTTACATTAATGGACAATCTGCGCTGTTCTTTTTCTATTTAAACCCAGATATTCTTTGTATTATTACACATTTCTTACTAAGACTTGTCTTTTTGTACCAATCACAGAGACCTTGTACATGGGGCCGTACTTAATTAGATCCCGATCCTTTCACCAAACTAATGTTAAGTGCGTTTTTGTGTAATTAGAAACTAAAATGCAACAGTTGCAACAGTGCTGACCTCAGAGCTGCAGCACTCGCCACAAAAAAATACTCTGCTGGCACTATTCAATAGCTTCACATAACAACATAACCCGTTTAGCAGGAGTTTCAAAGCAGACAGTTCACACAGTAAAACACTGAAGTCGTCCTACCTGACGAGGAAGGGATCATGACAGCCTAGAATAGGAGGGGAAAAAGTTTGAATTATTAGGATGTATTACTGTAAAATTATTCATTGCAATAAATTAAATATTTTGCGTCTGTCTCTACACAAAGCTACAAAACAATAAAACAGACTTACTGTCTCGCTTGGCTGGAATATGAACGCTGTAAAAGAAGACAAAAACATAAAAATGATTTCGCTGAATCAAAGCAGCAACTTTGATGCTTGATTCACTATTCAGGATTCGGTGCACGTGGAGGGACAGTGGGAGTCGTGTAGCTCACCCTTGTTGCGGCGGTAGAAGATGCTCGGGAGCCGGTTGGAGCGTTTGAGGTAGAAGAAGGAAGCGACAGAGAGGATCAGGAACAGGCTGATCAACAGTGTTCCCAGGAGAAGAGAGGCTGCCACGCCGGGGCCTCCTGCAACGAAAACCCAAGCACGGGACAGACATCACCAACGGGAGACGTGACCAACATTTAATCAAAGCGCTGATAATCTGCAATAACTGCTTACATCTTACCAATTTTAGGAATGACAGTAGTTACGGTTGTATGATTTTTACGCTCCACCGTGTAGTCTAGAAAGAACAAAACAGAGGCGAGTTAAGCGGGACAATTCAGCATTCACATGTCCGCCGACTTAAAAGCTCTCAGAGAAACCTTACTGTAGGTGCACACGGTTATGTTCTCCAAATCCACAGCTGCTGAGTCGCAGAATATGCAGACAGTGTTGCTGTTGTTGAGGACACGCAAGAAGCATCCTAAGGGAAATCAGGAGAAGAATATACTGCACACTGTTGGACTTTTTTTCCTTCTCCTTTTTCGAGGGTTAGTTTATTTTTTTAAATCGCTGAGGGTTTAGGAGAAATCATAATATTGCATTTCAGCCGACTAAACAAACCGCCAGGTCTAGTTCTATATGAATTACAATATGTACTTTCCTTATCATAAAATCATTGGTGTATTTAACATTTTCAAGGATACAGTTACCATGTAAACAAGCACGAGCCAGGTGTTACACATGTCTCCTGTGAGAAACTCTCCTATCACCATGCTGTTAAACTATAACTCAAAATCAATTCATCACTGTTAATATGTCATTCAGTGTTTGCTGAACGCATGCAGACTCTGTTCATGCATCTTGACATCCGGCTGCAATCAATCAAATCCACTGTGTAAAAAAGCAGCCATATAACTTTAAGCCTGGTTCCACTTCCTCTCCTGTTCCTCATTGTTGTATTACGCTTAAAACACAAATAAAATGGCAACCCTGTTATTAAAGACAACCACACTTATACACTGATGCGCATGAGGAACAGCTTACATTTATCCCAAGGGATGTTAACAGCTTGACTGTAATTATCCTACTGGGGATAATGTGAAAAACTGGACCAAACATCTCTCATGCACAATTAAAGGTCTTGTTGCTAATTTAAAGTGTGATGCAGAACTATATTTTACTGACTGTGTCTCATCTCTAACATGTTGAATACTACTGAGGTGTGGCTCTACCCTCAGTGTTCACAGCAGCCTTTGGGTAATCTGATACTGGTGATAATGGTGGTGTTAAAAAGGGTCAACATTCTCAGTGACGTTCTGCGTATTGCCTGTGATAAGTCACTGAAAACACCCCACCTTACCTGGTTCACAGTGAGTGTCATTGGAGCATGAGCTGTTGGTTCTCTGCTTCTCGCCGCAGCACTCGAGCGAGTTCTGATGTAGAGCCTGTGAGCAGAAACAGAGATTAGCAAATCAGTGCAACCTGAACGGAGAACACGCAGGCCTTTTGGCTTGGCATGACGTCCGTTTTCTACCTTAGTCACAGGTGTCTCAGGTCTGATAAGAATCACAGTGGCAGCCAGGACCAAGAGGAATGACAGAGCCATACTCAAACCCCTAGGAGATTAAACAGACTTGGATTAGACAGGCACATAACCAATGCATGTTAAAGAAAAATATTTTGTTTTTCCCCATTATTCAGCTATTTAGTGATTTGCCTTTCCACAACTATTTTTACTTGAATTTTGCTCATTTTTAAAATAAATAAATAAATAAATCAAGTCTTGTCATATATACACAGTTCTTCACCGGTTCATTAGGCACACTAGTGAAAGCGAATGTATTTTAATAAAACAGTCCTGCACTAAATCGCCCTTTATGACTGATCTAAAGATGTAGCTTGTGGTGCAGTTAAGTTTTAATGAATTAAAGACAAAAGCGTTTCTGTTATTTAGAATTGGCAATTCAAGAAAACCACAATAAAAAAAAAAAGCTGAATAAACATCTCTTTGCACTAATCTTTTAAACTAAACAGAGCTGGTTGAGCATTTAGTTTCTTGTTTTTTCACTGTTTATTTCCCACAAAATCGGGACAAACTGTATTCACGGGCATTGTTAGCCATAAATCTGATTCTGATCAATACCTTTGACTGGGCACATAGTAGGACATCTATTTTATCCCCTTATTTGGCATTTCATTTAGCATTCTTTTGTTATCTTGTGTAATTTAAATATCTGTTTTACACAGAATATTTTGCCAAGCAGTACTGTTTTCTATTGTGTCACAAAAATGTAACTGATACCCACAACTGTGCCTTGCTAAACTATGTCATTAGCTTATGTCGGTTGTACTTTCATAGTCTATTTACAGGTTGTGCTGCCCTCCCTCATTCATGACAAAACATCTTCAGGTAGCTGTATTTTTTAAAAAACACAATTAAATCAGTTAACTTGAAATCACAGCAGACTTAAGTTAGGTTAAAAAACTAACTAGCCACAAACAGGACAACAATGTTTATGTTATGAATCAGCTTTTAGCCACTCACAAGCAGTTTGAATATACATAAAGGCAGTCTTACAAAATAATCTACAAATTCATTTGTTTCTTACACTTACATTCACGACTTTTACGCGTTATATCTGACAATTCATTTTAATGCAAGTAAGCAACTTCAAGAGTGAAGCTAATGTGTCAGAAAATTAGCCAAAACAACACAACATGCTAACGCCAGTGGAGTAAGGTGCTCAGCTAGCTAGCAGCACCTGTCACTGGGATGAAGTTATCATGTAACTGAGCTAGCAGTCACAGCTAAAAACACGGAGGTCAGCGTAAGTCCTCCTCTGCCGATCTAAATCCATCTCACATTATCGGAGACGTTGACGCTCACAGGATCGCTGATGTGTTTACAACCACAAAATCTGTAGCTGCGCAACCACTCAATGTCTAACAAGAAAAAGTTAACTCACCTGTCACAAAATACACCAGGCTTTGGCCTGAGCAAACTCCTAGGTGTGGTTTAATAACAGGCGGATCTGGTCCGCCGCAGAGGTATTACCACGCCGTCACTTGTATCTCTTGGCAGATTTGACATCAAACACACCTCTGCAGTCCAGATACTAGACAGATAACCCCACAACGAGAAGCTCGGGGCTATTTGCTTTCATCTAGCATGCTCACTTCCGGGGACGCCTTTCAAAATAAAAGCCACGAAACTCTGATTTTAATTATTCATGAAGGAATGGATCAATGGATAAGATTTAAGTGACGATGCAGATGTAAATACTCTTAATTCTCATTACACCCATCCTCCTCTCCAAGCCAAAATGTTTTCATTCACGGGTGCTTCAGTAGATTAGTAATAATCCTGCATTATATGAGATTCTGTGACATTATTAACTCATTCATTCATCATTGAGTTAAAATACATTAGCCATCTCAGTTCCAGCAGGGACACTGCAACTGAATACAGCACAACGAACTAATTAATTATATTAGTCACATCAGAATAAAACAAGTCAGAAAATTGACCTCAGAATTTGCTTTTTGTGTTTTTAGCCAACGACAGTCAGCCAGTGTGCATTTTCAGACACCGCTGTTTTAGGGACGTGCATAAAATAGCGTGCCGTAGCTGAGACTGAAACCAGTTGTGCAAATAAGTTGCAGTGCATTAAAACGGAAATGTGAGGCACCGTGTACTTTGCTAATCTCATTTAATCCACAACAAAAGACCCTTTCAAGACGATGTTGTTTTGACAGTTGTGGTTCTTTCAAACTCCCAAACAAATAGCAAACTTTTTAAACTGATTTCGATTTATCTATAGGTATATCCCCCAAATATAAAACATAAAGTAAAAATAAGTAAATACACGGAGTTTGTGTTTGTTGTGTTTAATGTCTACTCTCTGGCCCTGACACGCAGTAGCAGTTGGAACTCTTCCCACGGCTCCTGAATGCAGCTTAGCCTCGTTCTAGCAATTCAAAGAGCGGGAGATTTAAAAAGAGTTTACGGTCAATTTTCTACGGACACTCATTCGTCACGTCTTTTTGAACGGCGAGTTAATTTAAAACGTATTTTAATTATTTAATCTAACATAGTATTTTTTTACCTGATTAACGTGTATAAACTGTTTAGTTCGATTCCCCAGCGTTAAGCTTTTAGCTAATGAGGCTTTGATGCTAACGAACATTAACCTGTATGACTCATATAACACATATGTCAAGTGCTTTATTGATGCTATAATTTAATGATATATATTTAGATAAAACGTGTTATCTTCACAAACAGGTAACCAAACACAATGAACGAAATGAGGAGTATAAAGGAAATACTGAGCATCCCAGCTGGAAGCAGGTGGTTAGCTTAAGTGCGCTATTTAGCAAGAACATGTTTTGCCTCTTGGCTACAGCAAATATATAAAGCTATTTTAGTTTAAAATCTCTACATAGCAATAATAAACGTAGTGACGGTATTATAAATACTATACATGCAACAATGTTTTATTTATTTACCTGCTGTTTAACAATTAAACCGTGCTTGTTTGTTTACTTTGTCCTTCAAAACATGCGGGAACACAATCATGAACAGAAATGCAGCTACCAGTGGCTACTCCAGCATAACAGACTCTCAGTTCTTGTATGGCTCTCAGTTTTGGGGTGAAAATTCCCAGGGCACATCTCAGGATATGAGTTTATCATCCAGAAACTCCCAGCAAAGTTCCCAAGAGGTGAGGCTTTCCATTTTTATCTTTGGTGGTTGCTGGTGGTTATGATTACACATCTCCTTTACCATTTCCATGTCCATTTCATTGAGTTATATAAGGAATACAATATGTAAATATGGATAAATAAACTACAAGCACTAGCAAGTAACTTAAAAGGTTTTCTAGCATGCAACCTCTCTCCTTCCTCCTTCTGTGTGTTATCTAAATGTAAAGTGAAGTGAATAACACTGATTATTGATTACTGCCAAAGGTTCATCACTTTTTCTTCCTTGGACCCGTTAAGTAGGCCTGACCACAGCAGTCTGTTTTAAATTCCTCCAGTCTGTCCAGATGAAGTGTTCAAACTACATTTGTGTTACCTACCTTTAAAGCGAGTCTGTGCCTTCCATAAGAGAAAAAAAAAAAGTTTCTTTGCACAAAGCAAACCATGGGACAGGCAGTTAAATTTGCATGCCCTCAACTGTTTTAGATACACCTTTTATAATTGAAAGTAGATTTGTGTTTTTCACTTGAATAATGCAATTTTCCTGTGCAAAAAAAGTCTTTCAATGTCCATGTTTTGTCCCCGTTTAGGGAAGTGATCCAAAGTTTACAAGCACTTATCACACTAAACCACTCTTGTTTGGAGACTTGAAAGACAAAGCCAGAGGTTTGGGATTTTTAGATCAATTTGAAGAGGACAAGAAGAAGGCAAAAGAAAAAAATGGGTGGTCTGTCTTTTGATTACTTGAAACATTCAACACTGGTTGAGAAAAAGTGATTATCACCTGTTATTTTTTCTTCTTTTTCTTTAACAGTGACGTTTTAGTAAAAGAATGCCAACATATTAGGGAGACTCTTAACAGTGTAAGTGATTAACAGGCATCCATTCTGTTGTTCATTTTCACAGCTCTGCTTTTCTCGATGTAAGATGTTTAAAAATACAATGTTTTGCAGATTCAACAACTGGTCGTCGGCACTGAGAGAAACACAGCTGTGTGCCAAACAGTGCTTGAAAAATTTGATACGTTTGCATCAACATGTACGTTACCTAGTAAACAAATATTTGTTTCTTGTTGACATGAATAATGTTGCTGTAGGCTCGTTGTAGATCAGATTCATGAAATATTTCTTACCTCCAGTAGATGGTGTTGTTTTTCCAATTACCAAAACTTTTTTGTCTTTGCTTTTTTCACATCATTTGCTGTTTTACATGCTCAGTCTTTTCATTCTTTCATCCCAGTGCAAAATAATTTATCCAGCCTTCAGAAGAACGTTTCCCAGCAGCTTGAGGCTTTGGTAAATAACGTGAGTTCCCAGAAAGATCTGATGACAGAGCTGGAGGAAAGGGTGCAAAAGGTGAATAGTATATGGCTTATTACGTAGACATATTTTTCACTGAGGTATAATCAGATTGTTGTGGCTAATGAATGTTTTCGTGTGATGATTGTAATTTAATTTTTATCTTATAGAATGGAGAAACCACAGCAGAGCTTGGCTCACACCTGCAGCGCTTACAGAATAGCCTGGAGTGTTTAAAAGAGGAACAGGAAAGAGAGCGACACATGCTTGAGGAGGCCCTGAAGCTGCTTAATACTTTAGCCTCAGAACATTCAGCCAAACCCGTCACTGAGGGAAGAGTAGACAGCGCCATCCAGACGTCACCGGTGCCCGAGCAGTCAGCCTCAAACATCCTGCAAGATGACCAACTTGAAGCCAGACAGCTGGCATCATACAACCTTGAACAAAATCATGTGGAAGTTCCCCCTCAGGGTTGCAGTCGCATCATCGGAAAGAGGAAGAACAATCTGAGACGTCATAGGATGCGCAGAAAAAGGCCTCTGGTGCTCTCACAGAAGAGTAAGTGCACAGTCTCAGATGAGAACACCCAACCTCTCATGAACTGTAACAAACAGACGAGGGTTTCATCGCCTCTCTCTGAGCATCATGACGTGAACACGGCAGCCAGCCAAGGCAGTCTCAGTCCAGACAGTGTGACGCTTCTGAACAGGGAAGACAGTGCAGAAGTAGGATGTTTCATCAACCCTTTGAGCTGCTGGTCTCAGGACAGCAGCAGCTCCATGTGCCACACCTTTGAGCCCATCTTAGAGAAGCTGTCAGAGTCCAAGACGGAGATAACATCAAAACCTGACGCCTTCTGGGGCTTGTTTGATATGAGTTTTGATTCTGATTTAGACGTTTAAAAGGTGAGTTGACGGCTCACTTAACAGTTTTATTGTTAAATGAAATCCCCAAACATTTATAGGTATCTTAATACGACTGACTTATGTGCTGTTGAAATGTTATTTAGTTTTTTGACAAATGAACACAATTCTAAGTCATTTTTGTCTTCTACTTATGTTGGAAGAAAGTGTGAGGGATACCAAGAACACCTAGATTATTATTGCATGCATTTGAAACTTTCACTCTGTTCTTTTGTTTTTCCTTACATAAAAATATTGTGTTTGCTCAGTGTCTGCTGACTTTTTAAAACTAACTTATTCTTATTTATTTTATTGACTTGGCACTGAAAATAAAACAATCTTTGAATAATTATGCAGCCCCAATCTATCTATGTTTAATCTATGAGGCCTATGTTTGAATCCTGACCTATAAGAAAAGACAGTATACAGCAAATAGTAAGCGTACAGTAAATAATAATTTGACGTGAAACTTTTCATCTCTACAGGATCCATTAGGTTCTGGTTCATAGACGTTATTAATATTTTATTTCACTTAGTGTAGAGCTTATAGGCTTTACAGTACATTTGAAACATACCTCTATGGAATACAGTACATTTGAAAAGCAAATACATAATTAAGAATAAATTTAAGAACTGAGCATAATATAAACTTACACTATCTATAAAGACTGTTGATATGTGTGTGAAAAGAGTGTGTGTGCTCCAGAGCATCGATAAAGTCCACGTTTATTTGCAAAACAAGAGGCACAACTTACTCCATCTTAGCAAGCATACAACAAATAATGAAATTAATATGATATGGTTATATATATATATATTTCTTACAAATGTACTAGATACTCCAGTGTATTTACTGCTAGCTCTAATAGCCATCCTCTAAAAGCAGTCCATACAACAGAAATGTGGTATCATCTGGCTCAAACCCAGAAGTCCAACATTAGAACCATCATTTATCCCTGTCAGAGGAAATTCTGCCCTGGCGTTGCTAATAATACTCCAGATAGGCCTCACACTGCTGCAGGTAATCTTTTCTGCAGAAGTTGCACAGAATAGCAAGAAGCTAAAATACCATATTTACAAATTACCTTTCTGCCCACCAATGTGCAAGTAAGCCATTAACAACAGACTCTCATTCATGCAGAGCTCCAAGACGTCTTCTGCTTGAAAAAAAAAAGAATGCTTTTGGCCCAGCAATAAGTGCATTAATAATTAAAATCCATCTCTAAGTCTCCCACACAGACTTTGAGCTGACTGACTGAGCTGAGTGTCATTGTTTCACTAAGTCAGCAGGTGGGGACATGAGTCCCCTTGGGTTGAGGCTTGCCACTAAGCAGACGTCATAGTTGTCATGCATCAAAGTACGCCGAGCCACCACTGTCCACCGGTTCTCCCAAGGATCCAGCTCCAAAATGTCTTTTGTTATATCATCGTGGCGATCTGAGGGTAGTTAAGAAACATAAGGATAATAGAGTTACATGGGAACTCATTTCAAATATATTTCATACACTGAATGTGGATATTCTTTCCTTACCTGCTCCTTTGTAGTAGCCGCAAACATAAATCTTTCCTCCCACTACTCCTGCATTGGAAGCGTTGGTGCGCAGTGAAAGCTGGGAACACGGGAGAGGAGGTCCGTCCCTCCAGTAATCTCCATCTGGGTTGTAGATCTCCACAGCATCGAGGCAGTGACGTGACTGGCCACGGTCTACACCCTCACATCCAATGCCTCCTGCAAAATGTTAACAAGTTCAGCAAACACTGTGACTATGCATGCACATCAAGATACTGCAATATTGATACTTAAAACAAATGTGCGATGAAATTATTTCCAGTTTACTTTTACAGTAGCTCAACAGATCCTACCCATCACGTAAATTTCCCCATTAAGCACCACAGCACTGCAGCGGTACTTTGAGTACTTCATGGGGCCAAGCTCTGTCCATTTATTTGCATTTGGATCATACTCCAGGAGGCGGTTACTAAGACGGTCAGGTTCATCATCCGTCCGGTATGACTGGAAGGTTGAAGGGGGAGGGAGGGTGCAGTTAGAGAAGAGTCATTTACAAACGCAGTGAGAGCTCTTGTTAAATGTGGTAATGAAGACCAGTTCTCTGCATTTCACAAGAACTAAATTCAGTGTTTGAATACCTGTGGGGTTCGACCACCGATCACATAAAGCCGATCTTTCATTTTGACCACGCTGTGATAGGCCAGAGGCATGGGCAGTGGTGCTGCGCTGCGCCAGGGTCCGCCCTGCATAGACCATCGCTCCACGCTGTTAGTGATGAGAAACTGGTTCTTCAGCCTCATCTGCCCCCCCAACAAGAACAGAGTGTCACCCAATGATCCCAGAGCGTATGAATCGCGGTACTCCGCTGACGTCAAGCGCTCCCAGCTCCCTTGGGCCTCCACTTTGTACCTTGAAATACAATCAGACCACATTCAGTAACGTCTGTGTAGCTCAAGCCAGTACAACTCTGTCACCTAAAATCAGTTCTTACCTGTGGATCTCAACACTCATGTCTTTCTGCCGAGCCATTCTGCGTGCGCTTGCCTCTCCTGCTACAATAATGTCATTATTTTCAGTCACGACGCCGGCACACACGTACCCCATGGCCTCCCCATAGCGAGGTGAAGTGATGTAGTAGGTCCGGCCTGTGGATGGCGCGTAGCAAAAGCTGCGCTCAGCATAGTTGCCGTACCTTGACCTGATCCCTCCACCGTCATTACCCACGCAGAGCAGTAGATCTGTGGTCTCCATGCCATAACGCAGCTTCAGTTTGCGCGGTGCAGCTGAGGGATGCATCGCTGTGGTCTCCAGTGCTTTATTCAGCATCTCTAGACATTCAGCGTCAGACAGTAGGACTGTGTTCCTCTTCATCGCCTCTCTTAAGTAGTCAGGGTTTATCAGGGGCAGACGGACCTTCCTCAGGAGCTCTGGTAGATGCAGAATGCGTGCCTCTCCATCTCCCATGGTTCTGTTGTTGACCCAGCGAAGAACCACATCCAAGATGGTTTCTTCTCGTGAAACATTCAGGTCATCACAAGTCAGGAGCTTTCCTAGCTGATAGGCCTCCAACTCCAGGACCTCTTCATTCTGGCAGACTTGGACAAAGTGCTGCCTCAGGAACCTCTGGGCATGGTCAGCCAGATCCTCTGCACCAAGGTCACGGGCGAAGTAGTACACGCCGAGGCAGTTGGACGCGTCCATGTTCTCGGTCATGTGCTGCTGACAGCGAGCGAAGACGTCATCCATCTGCAGTAGAAAAGCTGCAATGGAGATGCCTTGCACGTTGGCGTTAGTGAGAGGAAGATCTGAACAGTACATGTAGTTCAAGAGGAGAGCCAAGCTGTCCGCAGGGGTGTCACGCAGGAATATTTCTCTGCTGTTGCATTCGCGCAGACCGCAGGTAAACATGACACGGAAGTATGGACTGAAGGCAGACAGTACAACTCTATGACAAGGAAAGCTGATGCCCTCAGCAACTAGCACCACATCTGTCAGATGCTCAGTCTCCCTCATCTTCCTTAGCTGTTCGAGCAGCACCAGTCCATGTTTGGCAGTAAGATCCATTGTCCTTCAAAACTTAAGTTAAAATATTATTTACAAAAGGAGGTTTCCTACACCTAGACGCAAAGAGGGAAGCTACCTCTGAAAAGGAAAGAACAAGACAAACTAAACCATCATCTCTACAAACAGTTTCACAAGTGCATCTGTTTCAAATAATTTTGCTATAGTCATGCGTCATTTTTTAATCTCAGGTTTCATGGCATAAATATGTTAGAAGAAAAGTAATGTTTCAATCAAGATCAATATGGATTTGTTTAATAAAGCATACATTTCAGCAACCAACATTTAATCTTTAATCTCATTTCCTGGTCATTCTATAATAGCATGTGCACTCTGACAAGTAACTACTATCAAGGACAATTGTGCACACATTCATTTTCCTTGAGAAAAGTCTTACCAAAGTCATCAGCTTCTCTGGGCCTGTTGTTTTGCACAGTTTAAAGCCAGCGGTAAATATCCATGTTTTTCGACAGGCTGCATGTGTTGTTGTCCAGAGTGTCAGCCAGTAGGGCTACAGACTTCTGCACAAACACAAGCCAAAGGTATGTGGCCCCTCCGCTGCTGCTGCCCTCTGAGCTGTTAACCCAAAAATAGACTGTGTTGAGGCAGACAGCAAGTCGGTCAGAATGGTTTTCGTGGTCACTAAAGAGAAGGTTTTGAGGCAGTCACAGCAGCAAATGTTATCATTTATGTCGTAATGGATGATTTGACTCGCTGGCTTTATGTGGGACTTCGTTTGGATTAATTCTCCTTGATTGCCACAGTCACGTGCATGCAGCTCTGGAATGACTGAAACATTGCTCCCAGCTCGGATTCAAATTTCATGACAGCGGCCTCTTAAAGAACCAGAATATACAGTGTGTCAATCTCCCTGTCCTACATTTGAGCTTTAATATACAAATCCCTGAGACTGAATTTGTTTAGACGTCTAACTTTCTGACCTGCCACTGGATTTTCAGTGTAAACCACTTTTGAACTTGACATACTTAAATCAGTCCGTCAGAAGCAGTCTTCCATGTCGAGTTGTGGGTCATTGGCCTCAGTTTTGTTGTTGAACGGAAAAAGCAGTGATGATGGAAACACAATAGTCAAAACTCAACTGAGTTAATATATTAAAATGTCATTACATCCTTTGCCCCTTCAGGTCAGCCATTGTTGTAATGGAGAGGCTCTGCCCACCTCATCCTGACTGTGGTTAACCGTTAAGCAATATGGTGTACATATGCAGAAACAGCTGTGCTTTGGAAGTAGTCCTGCACAGAGTTGAATAGATTATCCCCAATGGATTCTACACGCAGATTTGGGAAATACAGGATCGAGAGGGAAGTGCTGGATGAGCAGAGACTGGAGGAGGTAACGCAGAGGAAAACATACTCTGACCTCCACCCTTCTCTAACTGAGCGACTTAAAGATTCCTTAAGGTAAGGAAAAACTGTCCCAGAAGTATATGTTCAGTTGATCCATGCTGTGGTTTAATCTTGTATCCGTCCCATCCCTGAAAGATGTACAGTCCCTAAACTAAAGCGGAGTGTGGTGAGCAGCTTCCCTTTGTTATACTGGCTGCCTAAGTACTCAGTGTGGGACTACGGCATGCCAGACCTCGTCTCTGGGATTAGCGTGGGTATAATGCACCTGCCACAAGGTATGACAATAATCCACTGTGACTGAGTCAATATCAGCAGTATTGCAGACATACAAATTAAAACGTGACGCAGTGTGTCTTGAAAATCAATATTAGTCTATCAGAAGAACATTTCACTTGGCAGTAGTGCTAAAATAATAGATCCTTAAACCTGTCTACGCTTTACCTGTCTTCCTCAGGTATGGCTTACGCATTATTGGCTTCATTACCTCCTGTGTTTGGCCTCTACTCGTCCCTCTATCCACCATTAATCTACTTCTTCTTTGGCACATCACGTCATATTTCCATTGGTAAGTCGTACCAAACATTATACCACGACCATTAAAACCGTTGCGATGAATTGACATCTGCAGCTGTGTTTTATTGCATTCAGGTACATTCACTGTGCTCAGCATCATGATAGGCAGTGTAACGGAGAGACTCGCTCCAGATGCAAATTTCCTTATATTCGATGGGACCAACGCCACTGCAGAGGTGGACGTAGCAGCCCGGGACTCACACCGGGTGCAGGTGGCAGCAGCTACTGCTGTCCTCGGAGGACTAATTCAGGTTAGCAAAGCAGAACATCGGCTATCAAAACACAGACTGCACGTGTTATACATAAATGCTTGTGTTTGTACTGTAGGTGCTTTTGGGTGTGGTAAAATTTGGATTTGTGGGAACGTACTTGTCTGAACCTCTGGTCCGGGCTTACACAGCAGCTGCTGCAGCCCACGCTGTAGTTGCACAGCTGAAGTACATATTTGGAGTTTCCCCCACACGATTCAGTGGTCCTCTGTCACTGGTGTATGTGAGTACTATCAAGCATATGTTCTGCCTTTGTATTGATGAGACAGTCCTGACTTAGTTGCTCTGTGTGTTGGCACAGTTTGGCTAACATGACAGGATCTATCGTAATTACAGTATGTTTCCTCAAAAAGAAGTCCCATATTCTTTCCTTAAAAGCTACCCTCATTATCTCACTTCACCTCTGCAAAGGTGTTAGGACCCGCCCATTTAAATCTTTTTAGACCTTTGTACTCTTTTTGTCAATAATGCTTGCTCAGATTAATATCGAACTCAGCACATTTCACACTTCAAAGTCTGTTTGCAGGTCACAGAAATTACCAACGCGAACGTTGCGTACTCATTTGTATAAAACCTTTTGTGACTTTTCAGACTCTGAAGGATGTTTGCTCTCTGCTGCCTCACACTCATCTCCCCACTCTGCTGCTCAGTGCTGTGACTATGGCGCTTCTGATTGCGGCCAAGGAGCTGAACTCGTTCCTCGGTCCAAAGCTGCCGGTGCCCGTCCCAGTGGAGCTCATCACAGTCAGTTGACACGAGGACACGCTCTCTGGCCTCTCTTTATATTATCACCTCAGTGCTGATGTTGCAGCGCTGCAAAAAAAAAAGCACAGACGCAGTGGAAACAGGCAGCTGAGTCAGCAGGACCTCTGAGTTTTTTGCGGTTCACAGCAAAAAAAAGAAATTAAAGGCTAATAATTAGTTTGACACCTGGCATATGATTACCATGACATTAATGATTGAAAAATGTTTATGACCAGTATGTTTTCTGTGACTGCTTCAGATTGTGGCAGCAACACTGATATCATCCTATGCACACTTGAACAGCAACTACACTATTTCAGTTGTTGGAGAGATTCCTAGTGGGTAAGTATTTAAACTTAGCGTACAATATTTCCTGGTTCTAGTACTGACTGGTGTCCCTCTTACCTGTGTGTCAGCTTAAGTTCTCCCAGTGTGCCAGATGTGAGCATTTTTGGAGAAGTGATTGGCGACGCCTTTGCATTGGCCATTGTCGGATACGCCGTGTCCATTTCACTTGGGAAAACGTTTGCACTGAAGCATGGATATAAGGTGGACAGTAACCAGGTGAACCGCAGCTCACAAGTCAGAAATGAAGTCATTTCCTCTTTTTTTCTCTCGCTTTGCCAGTTAACTCTTTGTCTCCGTGCCGGTGCAGGAGCTTGTAGCGCTGGGTCTCAGTAATGCAGCGGGGGGCTTCTTTCAGTGCTTCTCAGTCTGCGCCTCCATGTCCCGAAGTCTCATCCAAGAGACGACTGGTGGTAAAACACAAGTGAGTGAGCAACGGAAGTAACATCGCGATGAGAGACCGTCAGCAACCCAAAGCCATTCTCAATGTGCATTGTAAACATGTACATAAATATACAGCTAATATGCTAGCTGACGATGATTGCAGTGCGATATGATAATAATGACATTTATTGACATATACAAGTAAATTAACTGACCTGAGCAGCCTGAATTTACAAATATACAGATTAAATATGGATTAAAGGCAGATTAAAAACCTAATAGTTCTGATCCTATACATTAGTTTCAGAAATGTACTAAGCAGCAACATATTTGCGCATTTGCTATGCAATATATGTACACTACTAAAACACTCAATTTCTGAAAATAGTACTTAATAGTTTTAGTGTAGCACCTCAAGTTGCAAAAACAGTGTGTGTTGCCAGTTTTTAAACTATCGTTCAACTCCAAACTTAATCCGTCTCCACAGATATCTGAATCAAAAACATCTTTGTTTTGTTCTTGCAGATGGCTGGCGTGGCCTCCTCTCTAATTGTGTTGGTGACCATACTGAAGCTTGGGACATTGTTCCAGGAGTTGCCGAAGGTTTGGTTGCATTTATGTGTTATGTCAAATTTCATGTAATGTCACGTGCTGCGCTGGTATACGTTTTGCGTGTGCACGTCTGTTGTTTCAGGCCGTCCTCGCCTCGATCGTCTTTGTAAATCTGAAGGGCATGTTCAAGCAGCACTACGACATTGTGACACTGTGGAGGAGCAGCAGGATTGATCTGGTGAGACAATGCATCGTGTCACCGTGCACGCTTCATCGTGACCATAACATTTAACAGTAAAGCTGTGTCACCTTGTGCAATCCAGGTGGTGTGGCTGGTCACTTGGGTGTCAACCGTGCTTCTCAATCTGGATCTGGGTCTGGCAGCATCCATCACCTTTGCTCTGTTTACTGTTATCTTCAGGACTCAGCTGTAAGACTCCTCTGCACATAATCATAGCACGTGTCTCTCTGCAGCATCTGGGTCACACTGTGTTTGAGGGAGATAACGTTAAAAAAGAGAAGTTGGGCTGCAGGATGTGCCAGATTAGACAGAACACCATACCCAAATATCCTGCACACATTCATAAGACTGTTTTTATTTCATTCTTCAGGCCTACATACTCTGTTCTGGGAAATGTTCCAGGTACAGAACTGTACGTGGATGTGGAGACACACAGAGACGTAAGACAAGAAGGATTCAAAGCCATAAATGAAAGCTTTTCAACCGTGACTGCAAATGAAAAAAAATAACTAATGATTTTGCTCTATCCGACAGGCAAGAGAGGTTCCAGGTGTTACTATATTCCGCTCCTCTGCTACAGTGTATTTCGCTAATGCTGATCTCTACCTCGAGGCCCTGAAAGAAAAGGTTTGCTGTCTTTCCATGATTATTTTTTATTTTAATCATGAAAATATCCACCTCAGTTTCCCAGAATTGAAGAGTCTGCTTTTAAATCCCTTGTTTTATCTGCCTGTCGATCCAAAAGCTTGTTATTTTTATCATATCTGTGACTTCCGCCATAGACCAATACGTGACCTGACTAACTGTTTTGGTTGTAATCTTTTCTCTGTTTTCTAAAATTGTCTACTTTCTTTTGTAGTAATTTTATTTGACGGCAGTTTGTGTCTTTCTGCTTTATCTGTTTGCAGAGTGGCCTTGACATCAGTAAAATGATCATCTATAAGAGGAGGCAGGAGGCCAAACAGAAACGAAGGGAAAGGAGGGCTGAGAGACGGGCAAAGAGGCACGCCAAGAGAGAGGTAATGTGCTAATGTGGAGGATTTTGGTCAGAATGTTTGAATGATTATTTGTTCTTTTTCTAAATATCTATCTAAATATCTTCCAAATCACATCGAAGTTATATGGATGAGTAAACGATATATTATGCCAGAAATTCCAGGTTGGAAAAAACGGTAATTCCCCTTTAATAAGAAAAGAAATCTTCTAAAACCCTTATAAATATGAGTCACATTGTGCACTACTTTGTCTGACTCCTCCCCAGAGACGGGCACAGAAGGCGGCTAAGCAACTATCTGACTTCTCACCCGACTTCTCCGTGGAGGAAGAGCCCGGCTGCTGGAGGGATACGTGCGTAGACGGGACAGAGAGGGAGGAGCAGGACTGGCCTGAGAGGGAGAACGGGACAGTGTTTGTCATCCCAACCAGTCCCCGGACGCCAGACGGCCACTCTAGATGGGAGTACCTGAAGGGAGGAGATCCGGATTGCACCAGCATAGGTTGGATGTCAGAGCTGCAAGACGGGGACACCACCACTCTAGGCTCCAGCAGCGAGGACACGCTGAGTCGTGACCTGGAGCGAGTCTCTCTGGGGTCCCTGGGCAAGTGGACGTGGGACATTCACTCCATCATTCTTGACCTCTCCACGGCTAACTTCATTGACACAGTGGCTACCAAGACCATGAAAAATGTAAGCAGTAACAGGACAAACGTTAAGATGAGATGTTTATATGTATTAGTTTATCATGATAGATGGAAACACCACTATTATAGAGGGGAAACCCAGGACAGTCAAAAGTTTGTATTATAGAGACTAGTTGGTGCACTGCTACCTTTAAAGAAGGACTAACATTAAGTATTTACCACACACTGACAGATTTTCCAGGACTTCAGTGAAATTGATGTGGATATCTACTTGGCTGGTTGTCAAGGTAAGCGAATCTCAACTCCTCAAGACTGTAATACAAATTATTATGATTTAAATTCGCCCATTTCACTAACCTCAGTATGTACAAAGAATCTTATTTTGACCGGGGAAAGTAGGGAGGTGACGGGATTAGAGGTTTTGAGGGGATGGGATGAAGGTGGATGTAGAGACTGATGGTGGTCCCTGGCACTGAGAACTGATCCAAGCTGACAGGGAGAGGTTAGAGATGCCTATACAGGCAGATGGAGGTGTTTGTGACGTGGACTTGTTCCTGAACCTAACTTATCCAACTTAATTCCTCCTCAGCCTCTGTTGTGGAGCAGTTAGAGCGCGGTGGTTTCTTCTCAGAGTCGATAACAAAGAGACGTCTCTTTGCTTCTGTTCATGACGCTGTGCTCTACTGTCTGAACCATCGTGGAGCAACATCGTTCCCCACATACGACCTATCACTGGTATGTTCGTCTGGAAACTGAAGTACGGGGACACGGCTGTTAGCTGCTAGCACATGTTATTAAAGTTAGCCAGCACTTAACCTTTTATAGGGCAAGGAACCATGCATGGTAACTGCAGCACACATTTTTAATTCTGCCCCTGTTCGTCTGAGTGAGGTTTAGAAGCATGTAGTTTTCACTAAGCCAATCAGAAAAGATCAAGGCAACATTCAGGGATCAAATCAGGGTCAAAAGTGGTCTGCAAGATATATATGTTAAGTTCATTAATCTTGATTTTCTCCATGAATAATCTTCTTATGTCCTACAACAACACACTAGTATTTCAATAAGTGCCCTATAAAGGGTTAACAATCCGCGTTAAACAATCCAAAATATGACCCCAAAGTAAGGAGCAACCCAAAGCTGCTCCCTGTGCTTCGTACGGTCGTGTGAATGTGTGAGCATTTGTGTGAACAAATGGGTAGATTTATCTGTGTGACTGTAAATCGCTTTGAGTACCAGTAGGTAGAAAAGGACCAACACTATTTGCCGTCACGTCAGTTTGAATAAATTCATTTCTGAAACCGTTTGATTGCAGGACATGCACTGCAGCATGAAATTTTAAGGCCTCCAACCACACAGGGACTGAAGAGGAGGATGGAAGAACACTGACTGGATGGAATAGCTGAAGCTGAAGACATCTGATTCACAGATACAAGCAATTAACTAAATGTGAATTACTATTTTTTTTTATTTTATACTCATGTTGTTTTAGCATGTTACTTGAACTGATATTTATATATTCCGCGTTTGCGTGAAATGAAGAGTAATGCCAAGGACGAGAGCTTAATTTAACTTTATTCAGTGTCAAGAGTGCGAGACATTTTTAAGAAATATACAATAAATAAAATGGAACCTGAACATCTGAGCAGTATCTTGTGCGTTTTCAATGTGTTGTTCATTTCTACGAGAGGAGATAGTCATGAATTCAAGGAGAAAAGGCAACATGCATCACACCGAGAGTGTGTGTGAGCCTCTTTTTGGTAATGGCAGCAATAACAAGGTAGGACATTGAAATGTTTACAACTGTCATTTCAGCTTTCAAGTGCAATTGTTGCTCATAGCAACGGCAGAACATGTGAAGACAAATCATGCAAAAGATTTTCGTCTTTTTTTTTTTTTAATTGCAACACCTTGTTTGCATTTCTAGTGCAATACTCCTAACATGGGAAATAAAAAGTAGGTAAAAAATAACAGGATATCCAATCAATATTTACCAAAAACCTCTCTTTACTGTTGCATAAACCCACTGTGACCTCATTCCCTGAATAAATCTTGTCTCTACGTACCGGCCACAGAGGCTGCTACAAAAAAACATTGTGCACAGGACTGAGGAAGGCTAGGAAGATTTCTGTATAAATTTGGTCTTGAAGCTACAAGTCTTGGTGGATGCTGGGACTCTGCGTGTCCGTGCTCTGAGTCAGACCTTCGTCATCCTCGTCCTCTGGCTGCTGTGACACCAACTGCTGGTAGCGAGCCTGCCGCTGGTAATCTGGATCAATGTTGATCCATTTATTGGCGACCCACTTAATACCATGGGTGACCACACAACCTCCATGAAGAGCATATTCGTCCTGCTCCCCCACCCAACCTAATGAGGAAAATAAAAGCATGCATGACCTTAAGTAGCTTTATGTCGTTTATGTATTTCTATTAAACCTGAACTATTGAACCATTAGCCTAAACCTTTATGCATACTTCTAGTTTATACAGAAGATACTGTACATATTATACACAATATTACCTATAAACATTAAAACAGCATTAATGTCAACTTTTGACTGCATTATATACACTGATTTTAAGTTATATTCAATTTAATATAAATTATAGTCACATATTAAAGGGGAATTACTGTTTTTCACACACTGGATCTTATTTCTGGCATAAAATACGGTCGTTTACTCACCCATATAACTTTGATGTTATTTGGAGTCCTTCGTCAGATACTTAAATCTGCATATATCCTTACAGTGGGAGTGACTGGGGCACCGAAAGCAGACTCTAAATAATGCATTATCTGCTGCGAAAATTGTTAATTTCACCAATATGTTATTATGATACGCTAGTGCTAGTCCCCCTTGAGTTCGGAGTTACCTGTTATCATCACCCGGGGTTTGTTGATTGACCTAGTGATGATAACAGGTAACTGTTATCAGATAATGCGTTATTTAGAGGGCGTTCACACAGAAACACATTTTGGTGTACACGCAGATGTTTTGCATCGTTTTGGCCGATCGTCCGCACAAATCCTGTAAACGCATTGCCCTAACACGCACTTTTTTGAAACCAGGTCCCAAGGTGGAAAAATTCAAAAACGCAGCTCTTGCGTTTTTGTGTGGACAGAGGAAAACGGAGATTTTGGCAAACAATGATGTCACCATCGCCACACCCCTCGAGCAGCCTTCCACCTCTTATATCCCGCGAGATGTCTCATAACAACATCAACAACAATGGCGGACTACATGCTTGCGTTACTACTGGAGAAGATATTGAGCCTATTATGGTTACTAGGGCAAAATATCCTTTCTCCTTGAAACAGTGCCACCTATGAAGTAGGGAAGTCGTGTTAAGACAGATCTGTGTGGACGCAGATATTCTTGAAACAATGCCAGGAAAAATGGAGGGGGAAAAGATCGTTTTCGTACGTGTGGACGAGGCCTAAGAGGCTGCATTTCGGTGCCCCGTCACTCCCACTACATGGATACACGCTGATCTACTTATCACCCGAACAAATGACACAAAAGTTATATGGGTGAGTAAACGATCATATTTTATCCCAGAAATAAGATCCAGGTTGTAAAAAAACAGTAGTTCCCCATACTAATACTGAGTTATTTCCTCACACCAAATTAACCAAAAAAAAAGTCCACTTGCGACATTATCTTTTTAAATTGTGCTTTAATTGACCAACCTCTTCCATCAGAAAGGTAGTTGTACCAGAAAACGGCTGTCCCCTTGGTAGGCTTAACTCTCAGGTTACTCTTGTCACAGTTCCTTCTGGTGTCCAAAAGATCCACGTCATTCTGTATCAGAGACTAAAACAGACACTCAGACTTGGTAAAACTGATCGCTCCACGTCACGTCCGTGCACTCACTGACTCTCAAACAAGTGAGTTAACGCTGATATGAAAGACATGCACAGTATGTACACAATACTTTTGCAGGGCTCTCTGTACACTCGCCCAGACCCAGACACAATTACGCACCACTTCATCATAGGTCCTGTTGTCTGCCACAGGGAATGCGGTCTCCCCGCCCCCATCAACAGAGTTCAGGTAGAAGAGAACAGTGATGTACCTAAGTGTGCAACACAGGTTTAAATTGACACACACATGTATGGTGCAAACAAACAGTACACAAACACACACATACAGACACTTAGCAAAACAAGTGGCACGCGCACACATTTTTCCAACTTCACAATGTTGAGTTAGACAAACTAACATGCCACTTTTCTCAATGGAGAGTCAATGCACAGCTTAGTAAGGACATCAGATGAAGATGAAGTCACGTCTGAACATTCATTGATATTCGATCGACGTTCAGCGATCTCACCTGCACGACGTCTCAAACGGGGTGGAGGTGTTGGCCGCGAGGCGTGTATGTGTGCATGCCGTTTCCGGGTACACAGGGCCGCTGTCGTGGTGGGCGTGGTAGTGCCCCCCCTCCTCATAGCGAACCACCTGGAGCGGCTCACTGAGGTCCACCAAATGGGGCGGTAGCCGAGTGAGGCGAGTCACCCTTTGTTGGTGAAAAAGTAAAGAAGCTGTTCTGTTTTATTTTTAAGGAAAGCAGCGGTCAACGAATGCAGCAGCATCACAGAAATGAATTCGATGATCACTGCTGTGTCTTCCTCACCTTGCCTTGATGTCCTGGAGGACCTGGTGAGATCCTTTGCCCTGGTAGAGCCACGTGTGTCTGCTGTTCCTCACCAGCTGACTTCTTTTCACCCCACGCTGCATCAGGAAGCGCTGGAAGGCATCGTTGCTCAGAAGTCTGAACTCCTCTAAACTTAACAAACCTATCCAACACAGGAGAACGTACATGTAGTCTGGTGTTGCTGAACCTTTGAATGATGAAAATCAATTCACACATTATTATTACATCACATGGTTACACCAACTCTCCATGAACAGTTTTCTTTAGCATCTCCGTATACAGTATATTAAATGTATCAAAGAATGCACAGAATATGTTTTGTGATACCAGTTAAAATTAAGTATTAAGTAATTTCCCTAATTTGCCTGCCATATGTTTGTAGAGAAGTTACACCGTAATCATTCTTTGACTCATTCTCTTTCATAATTGAAAGACTCCATCACAGCTCTCCCCTGCCCCAACCTGACCAAGAATAAGTGAAAGAGAATTACAGCTTGTATGCCACAGTGACCTTTAACCTTTGATCACCAAATTCTAATTTGTTAATCTCTGAGTCCAAATAAACGTTTGTGACAGATTTTAAGTAATTCACGTGAGTGCAGCACGCAGAGACCCCCCAAAAACACAATTCCTAAGGCAAAAGCTGTTGCCTATAAACAAAGGAATCTATAGAAATTTCAAAAACTAGTCTATAGGTGGCATGTTTATATTTTTATCAGAAAAATTAGGACTACAGGGCAGCTGTATATTTCACATTTTACAAAGTAAAACAATAGTGACATATTAAAGTATCTGTGTCTCTGATACTGTTATTTAAAAAACGACAGGTTTGCAAAGGACTGCAATGAGTTCTTTCCTACCATTGCCATCTTTATCAGCTTTGAGCCCATCGTAGATTTCTCTCAGATTCTCTGGTGTGAGCCAGATGCCGTCCCTTACTCGAGAGTGAGTCAGTATCTGTCAGAAGCACAGTGGTAAAGACGGGGTGAGTTAACCGGCTCAGAAGTAAAACAGTAAGAGCTCACGTTCCACCACAAACAGACACACACCTCGTGGAGCTGCAGTTGTCCATCCTGGTTGATATCGAGAAGGTTAAAGATCTCCTCCGGGCTGAGGTTGAGCTCCTTGGCCAGCTCTTCCTGACCATCTTGCACCATTAGCTGGCTCTCCATCAGACCCTTCAGCTGCGCTAGCTGCATCACCACGCGGCACTCGTCCTCCGACAGAAACCCAGGGATCTCTGTAGCAGTCCACAAACAGAGATGAAGCCCCAGGGGAAACTCTCACCAAGAAAAACATGCTTGCAGGATTCAGTCTGCAAGATTTCTGCAGGCTAAAGCTGAAATGATTAGTCACATAATCACTATCACCGTAAAATGAATCTGCAACAGCAAACACATCGATTTGTACTAATATAAAACACTTGGAACATTTTCCGAGTAAAGAAAATCATTCCAAACCATGCAAACAATGTTTCAGTCAGTTACCAGTTCATTAATTCATCCATCAATATCAACCCTGAACCAGTAATATATAAATGTAATCATGCTACTGATGATTGACTGATTACAAAACTAATGAAGAGAACGGAAAACAGCTGAATAAACTGTACATGGTGATATTTATTATGTGTATACACCATCTTTACTGCATGCCATATGCTGATAAATCGTGTTCTTCGGGTACAGATGTATTTCTGTTCTTTAGCCAGTCAGCTAGAAGCTTTTAACTGGATCAGATGTGCAAAGCCGGGGAGAGAGCAGTTGCCTCAGGACTTACTGGCCTGTTCCATGTAGCAGTGATTGATCTTAGGATGGGGTGTGATGAAGATGAAAAAAAAAAAAGGTGACCTGAATGTAACATATGTTTGTTTCTATATTTCAGTAAACCTGTTTGGCCATTAGAGGCTACAATCAGTTTATCCACATGGGTGTCCTGACTCTTACCAAACAGCAGAGGTTTCAGGCTCAGAGTCCGCATTTCATGCACTTTCCCGGGAACCAGTGACACCTTCTGGACGTGTCCCACCTGAAAGATAAATCGGAGGCGATTTTGGTGATGCACGAATGTGTGTCAGACAAACACAGAGAGGGGGTAAAAGTAACACTGCGAGTGACGCATCGTTACAGTATACGCACCCGTATCCCCTCTATCCTCGTCAGGGAAACGTCGCGCTGAAAGTCTTGTTTCGATGACGGACGTCGAGACTCGGAGCGCTGGTGGCCACCGGGGGGAGCATCGCGGCTCCGGCTCGCGTCGTCCTGCCCGCTGCTGTAGTGCACGTAAAAGAGCAGCGCGATAACGTTAATGATGTACACATGGAAAAACACCATCACGACCACGAAGTACGAGCGGGAGCACACGCTGCTCTTGTTGCAGGAGAGGCGCTCGCACGGCGGCCGGAGCGGCAAGGTCGCGCTCCCGGACAGAGTCGTGTCCTCAGCCTCTGGGGTGTCCTGCTCGTCAGTCATATTGGTGAGATTCGAGGAGTTGATAGTTCCTCAACGGCAGAGTTCATTGGATTCAATCAAACCACAAGATTTGGGTGGTTGCTCAGGAAGTGGCAGATGCAAAGAGACACTAATGCCCGGTTTTATTAAAAGAGGAAAATCCTTATAAGCTCTCGGGCCAATTTCTCCCCCTGCAGAAATTAAACTGAAGTCGCATCGAAGAACAATAAAAACAATGGTGGTGGAATTAAACTGCAGCCTGATCTTTAAAGCTGCAACGTCAGCAATCACTCCAACAGTATGATTATATTTTCTCCCAAACAAATCAGTGCTGCATCCTCGGACAGTCTTGTTTACACTGCAGCAGCGGTCCCAGTCCCAGTCAGCGACAGCGAAGCGCACTGCGCATCCAAAACCACTGCGGAGCTCATCTCAGAAACCCGCTCCATGGACGCGAACCAGCATCATCCGACAGGCTGGAATAACCCCCATACAACGGCAAACCTGATACTCTGAACATAACAAACCGGCCTGCGCTTTGTCTCATTATTTACACGACTGTGCCAGAGCTTCCCCGTTAACAGCAACAGCCTGCTCACCGTGTAATGCTGACCCCTGCCGGCCCAACACGGAAATAACATCTTCGTGAATGTATCCCAAGTGCAGGGCCTTATTATGTCTCTCGTGTTTTCTTCTTGGCCAGCCTATAACTGTCAGTCTATTAATACTATTAATAATACAATAACATTATAACAAGTCCAGCATGCTCTTGGTCTAGTCTGCTACAGTTTAAATGCCTGCTTGCTATGTAAAAAGTCATCAATTAATTTTTTTTTTCTATTTATTTGTGAAGGTACTCATGTAGTTTATAATTTATATTCAGGTCTCCACAAGATGTCAAATAGAATCAGATATGCATCTCAAACTAAATTTGCAATTTAAGGCTAAAGACCCAAACTAAATTTTGAGGGTTCCAGATTAATTTCTAAGATCTCACAAAGGGCATGATTAATTTTTACTCTACAATTAGAAATAACAATTACAATAATGCCTTTGACCAATGTTTTTCATCTGAATTTATATAATATTTCGAAAATGGTGAAAAATGGAATATCTTTGTGACCATTTTAAAATAATACATTACACTAGAGAGGTTGTACATGATTACAAACACTAGAGGGCAGTGTTTACCTTCACAGTAAATGAATCTCGTAATCTAGGTTTTAAATTAAACACTCAGAAATAACATGGCTGCTTTGATTGAGACTCTGTGTGGATTGTACGTTAACACCAATCCTGTCCAACATAGTCATCTGTGATGTGTGTAGAGCCAAAGATCATCTCCAGTATTCATTATTTCAATAACTCACTTGTACTAACTTGAGTGTTGATTCACTTGATTAGCAACAATGCTGGTAATTCAATCTTGCAGAGGCCATCACTAGCATCTAATAATCATTTGATACTGATTGTGCATATACGATATCTATTCAGTCATTTATCTTCTCAGTTGCAACCCACACAAAGAATAAAACTGGGCCCAGACCTTGTTTCATCCTGTGGTAATTGCCACTAAATAATCTTGACCTCAAGGACTTAAGCATCTTGATTTTCAAGTGCCGGCTGCAGTATTTAGGAGTTCTCTCCAGATAAACTTGTGCAAGGGAAACATTCCAGTTTGAGCAAATACATTATTCTTCATGAAGCATGTGCCTTTGTAGTTTAGAGTAATTTAATCAAACCTTTAGACATAAGTTCTGCAATACTGCTCCAGTGTTAAGTTAACAGTGTTTTTCCTCAAACAATAGTCCAGGACATCATAGTGTCCAACATGTATTATGATTCAGTATTTTAGTTGCAAACATGTCTGACCACCAAATAAAATGATGTACAATTCTATGATATTACTAGAGGTTTTAGAGACATTTGTTTTCTACAGTAAAGAGAAGACTCGACCATTTATTTCCCGTGTGTTGCTCAGTACACAGATTTGATTGGCTATGTAGCATCATGTGACATTATTTACAACCCATGCAATTGGTTCGTGAACTTCCTGGACCTTTAAACCTACGCCGTAGCGTCTAAAAAAAGTAGTGCCAGTTAAAAAAGAAATACGCTTCGAAATAGTTTCCAAAATAATTAACGTGGCCATATACCACTCACATAATGTTTTATATTGTTATATTAAATTAATTTTAAATTTAAATGTGTAAGTTGCAGGAAATACAGCCTGAGGAAAAACCTACAGTTGATATCAAAACGTATTTTCCTAACAATAGTTGAAAAACATAACGAGTTTTCTGACTTATTTTTTGACGATGCCCAATTTCCGCCTTCTGGCTGCCATCTTTGTTTTACTTTAACAGTCCCAACGGTCGGACCGCAACAGGTGGGAACAGGTAAAAATTAGGTGAAAGGAAACGTTTTAGAACCAACCTTGAATATCTCATATCGTTTTTAGTGCCATACATTGTTTTGTGTCATTGAATGTAGTTAATATACCATTATGTAGCAGTAGCAAAGAGAAAATAGCAATTAGCATTAGCTTGAAGGCAAAATAAAAAACAAACAAACCTTGTTTGTAAGCCGTGTTGCTAGTATAACTCGTCTGTTTCAGGATAATGGAAACCTCACAATTTAACATCAGGTGTTTATTTTACTGCATGTTTGGTGATATAGTTTGATATTTACTTAATGCAAACTAGCACATGCTTAATGAGCTAATGGCTAATTTTGTGTTTTTGTCATATAAAGTATTTCTGTGAAAGTTTAATGGTGATATCTAATAGTTAGAAACATGTCCAATATATGGAAATATATGTATAAATACAATATATATTTGTGTGTGTGTGTGATATCTATGCAGATATTATAGAATTGTGTCATTGTACCTACACACAGTATATTTGGTACCTCGTAAGGTTTGAAATACTAATTAAACACAGACAAATTTGTCGCAACAACTTTTTATTGACTTCAGGTTGTTACTTAACATGTTAAAAGGAACAAGTAACAAGATACTCATATTGTATGATTTCTTGTTACTGTATAATCTTCATTTCTTCATCACTCTTCCGCATCCTTGCTCTGAAATAGTGCAACAATGACATATTAAACATAAATGAACAAGGTTTAATAAGACAGACATTTCCATAAACTGAATTCATGTCAGCTATTGTTTTTACCTTGTTAATTTCACGACTCTTTGCCCTCAGCTTGTTGACCTGGGACTCAGCAATGTCAGCACGCTCCTGAGCTTCCTCCATTTCGTGCTGCACCTTCCTGTACCTGGACAGGTGAGCGTTGGCCTGCTCCTCCTGCAAAATGAGCCACAATAAAGTCAGAATCAGTGGATTGGAGGGACACTGTCAAAATATGTGCGATGATTGTCCGGTGTACTCACAGCCTCCTCAGCCTGTCGCTTGTAGGATTTCACTTTGAGCTGCAGCTTGTCCACTAGATCCTGGAGTCTGTTGATATTCTTCTTGTCCTCCTCAGTCTGTTGTAAGAAATAACAGAATATTGTGGTACAAATGTAATCCTCGCTTAAATATGGTACTAATTTGATAGTTTTCTTTATTATGCATGTGATGTGAATAGCAATTAACCTGATAGGTGAGCTCTTTCACTCTTCTCTCATATTTTCGCACTCCCTTGACAGCTTCAGCACCACGTCTCTGTTCAGCATCAACTTCAGCCTCTAATTCTCGAACCTAGATGACACCAAAATGCAATGATTTTTAGAATTAAAAGTCTTTTCCAGGTTTACAGCAAATAAGGAATAAGGTCGTCCTTGTGGTACTTGCCCTAGACTCCAGTTTCTGGAGCTGCTTCTTTCCACCCTTCATGGCCAGATTTTCTGCCTCATCCAGACGGTGCTGCAGGTCCTTCACTGTCACCTCCAGGTTCTTCTTCATCCTCTCCAAATGAGCACTGGTGTCCTGCTCCTTCTTCAGCTCTTCTGCCATCATGGCAGCCTGAAATCATAAAGGTTTTGTGTTGTTTTCAATTGTTACTAAGCTATGTATGTATTGAATACATGGCTTAGATAAGGATCATGATGACTCACATCAGTGATGGCCTTCTTTGCCTTCTCTTCAGCATTTCTTGATTCCTGAACAGCATCTTCCACTTCGCCTTGGATCTGAATAAGGTCAGCCTCCAGCTTCTTTTTAGTATTGATGAGGCTGGTATTCTGTACAAGTAATAGTTTGGATTAAATACTGTAATTTTAAGTTGTTAGTTGTTAAACTTTAATTAAATCTTCATATACCTGAGAGTGCAGCAGTCCCACACGCTCGCTAGCATCCACCAGCTCCTGTTCAGCTACTTTGCGTCCTCTGTCTGTCTGCTCCAGAGCAACTCTCAGCTCCTCAATCTCAGCCACCATCAGGTTGTTCCTGCGCTCCACCATTGCAACTTGTTCCTTCATGTCTTCCTGACCTCTGATGGCTTCATCAAGGTGCAGTTGGGCATCCTGAATTGTACGAAGTTGATAGATATCAGCTTCCAGCTACTTTTTAAAAACAAGATGCTCTGCTACAATATTCTCACTTACCTTGAGCTGTCCCTGTACGTTCCTCAGCTGTTTCTGGGCTTCAGCTGCCTGGCGGTTTGCATGGCTCAACTGAATCTCCATCTCGTTGAGGTCTCCCTCCATCTTCTTCTTGATTCTCAGGGCATCATTCCTGCTTCTGACCTCTGCATCCAGAGTGCTCTGCATGGACTCCATCGCTCTCTGGCTGTTCCTCTTGATCTGTTCCATCTCCTCGTCCTTCTCTGCAAGTTTTCTATCAATCTCACTCTTGACTTGAGTCAGTTCAAGCTGAACACGGAGAATCTTGGATTCCTCATGTTCCAGGGTAGCCTGTGAAAAGTGTGACCTTCATCAGCTGTTGCACAGAACATTTCATTTATTAATAGAGAAACTGAGTCATAGTGAAGTATAGCTTGGACGTGTCTGACACCTCTGCAGGATGAGTCTCGCACAGAAATGTTTAGTTTTAAAAAATTGTTAGAGCTTCAGCAGCACCAGGAATACATATAATATTGTATTGCAGTATTTTAGATTTGCATCTGTGCTTTTTATAGGCGTTTGTTTGAGAGTTTTACATTTTTTGTTTTCACTAAATATGATTCTATTGTTCAGTGTCTGAATTTTATATTTGGACATTGTGGTTCTCCTGTCACTGTATCTATATATAAATGGAGCTCAGTTGTACCTCTGCCTCCTCCAAAGCAGTCTGGATTTCAGACTTCTCACTTTCCACTGTCTTCTTCCCCTTCTCCAGTTCATGGATTGTCTTACCAGTCTCACCAAGTTGTTCACTCAGGTCTGAGATCTCCTCTGTTGGAGCAGATTATGGTTGTACAGACATAAAAAAGGTGCTTTTATACATTAGAATACTTAAGTCAGATAGCGTATTAAGAAAAGAAGGACATGATTCATTTTCTTACGTTGGAGGTTCTTGTTCTCCCTCTTCAGGGTCTCCAGTTGGTCCAGAGATTCTTCATAGGAGTTTTTCAGTTTGAAAAGCTCAGTGCTCATTGAGCGAGCCTCTTTCTGAGCTCCTTCCAGCTCTGCCTGACTCTCCTCATACTTTTGCTTCCACTCAGCAAGAACCTGAAGTTTTGGAAAATTGTTTAGTTTTCCCTTTTAATGTTTACCCCATGTCTCACACTCACATGTGCACACATAAATGTGATACCTTGTCAAAGTTCCTTTGTTTCTTGTCAAGGTTTGCAGCCAGAGCATTAGCTCTCTCCACATCGATCATCAGGTCCTCCACTTCACCCTGCAGTCTCTGTTTAGTCTTTTCCAGAGAGGCACATTTGGCATTCACAGCCTCGATGGATTCCTCTGCATCCTGAAGACGCTGGGCAAGCTTTTTCCTATTAACAATAAACCATTTTCAAACTTACAGAGTGTCAAAACTTAAACACTATTACAAATGAACAGAGATAAAACTGAAGACTGACTTTGCCTCCTCCAGCTCCTCAGTGCGCTGAATGGCATCAGTCTCATATTTAGTTCTCCACTGAGCCACCTCACTGTTAGCCTTGGACATTGCACGCTGCAGCTCAGCTTTGGCCTCCTGCTCCTCCTCATACTGCTCTCTGAGCAGGTCACAGTCATGACGAGCTGACTGAACAGCATGAGCCAGGGCGTTCTTGGCCTATAAAATAAATGTGATAAATATTTGAACCCAGTCATTACATGGCCTCTTTTCTAAGTGAGTATCCCACTGCTTTTATAAACTGTTACCTTAACTTCCTCCTCTATGTGCCTCTTCAGCTCTTCAATCTGCTGAGTGTAAGCCTGTTTGCCTCTGGTCAGCTGAGACACAAGAGCTTCCTTCTCCTCCAGCTGACGTATGCTTTCACCTATTCAAAGATCATCATTAATGGTATGTACCAGAGGATCACAGTCCATATTTAACTTGTAAAATGTATGATGATTAATGACCACTGTTAGAAGCAGTTATGGGATGAAGGGATGCAGGGTTGTCTCCTTTTGTAGGAGCTTTGTTTTTGTTTTGTATTTTAAAGTAGCTGTAAAGTGAGGTTCATACCACTTTCAGTTTGAAGTCGTGCTTTCTGTGCACTAATGTCATTCAGCTGACGAACGTTCTCATCATTCTTGGATTTGAGCTCACTCAGTTGGTCCTCCAATGTCCTGCACATCTTTTCAAGGTTAGCCTGATGAAAGAAAACATCTATTAGTGAAAACAAAGAGCCTGGAGTTTCTTTTCACTGATTGTACATTGATCAATCACCTTTGCTTTGGCAATAGACTCCATATTGCTTGAGAGGTCATCGATCTCCATCTTGTATTCGCTCTTCTCTTTCTCCAGCTTCTGTTTGACTCTCTGGAGGTTATCAATCTGTTCTCCCAGCTCTGCCACGCTGTCAGCTTGCTTCTTGCGGAGAGCTGCAGCGGTGGCCTCATGCTGCAGGGTGGACTCTTCAAGATCACGACGCAGCTTCTGAAACTCAGCCTCGCGCTTCTTGTTCATCTCAATCTGAGCTGCAGTGGCTCCACCAGCTTCTTCAAGCCTCTCGCTGATCTCCTCAAGTTCCCTGGCGAGATCAGACCTCTGCTTCTCCACTTTGGCCCGAGCAGCCCTCTCAGCCTCAATCTCCTCCTCCAGTTCCTCAATACGAGCCTGGAACACAGAAAAAGTTTAAGAGGAACTTCTTAAAGACATATGAACTTTCTTTTGTAACTATAACTGATACTCTAACTTTACCTGAAGTTCCTTTATCTTTTTCTGTAACTGGATTCCAAGAGACTGCTCATCCTCAATCTTACTGAGGAGCTGGCTTATCTCAAAGTCCTTCCTAAAGGAGAGGAAAAGTTTTCACACATTAAAGCTGTAAAGCCTCTCATAGAGTCCCTTACCAATATCAATACATAGATTCTTATTCTTACTTCTTTATTTTCTCTTCAGACTGCTGCTTGTCATTCTCCAGATCCATGATGGACTCCTGGGCCAGTTTCAGATCTCCTTCCAGCTTCCTTTTTGCTCGCTCAAGATCCATACGGAGCTTCTTTTCTTGCTCCAGAGAGCCTTCAAGCTATTGAACATATGAACAATGTGTACAGGTTGAAGGGGGGTTTCAATATATGTTGATGTATCCAAATATATACGTATTCATAAGCACTCACATCGTCCACTTGTTGCTCCAGCTTGGTCTTGGCCTTTGTCAGAGTGTTGACTTTGTCTTCCTCTGCCTGGAGATCATCAAGGGTCTGCTGATGGGCCTCTTGGAGGGCTTTCTTCTCTTTGGTCAACTTGGCAATAGCCTCATCTTGAGAAGCCATTTCCTCTGTAAGGTTTTTGACCTATAAAATTTGGCATGAAATTTAATTAAGTTTTTTTTTATTGACACAAAAGTAAAAGGATATCTTAATGGTATTAAATGCACAAGTCTTATAACCTTGTTCTCAGTGGCATGTTTCTCCTTTTCCACTTTGGCCAGGGTGAGCTCTAAGTCATCAATGTCTTTCTTTAACTCAGAGCACTCATCCTCCAGCTTCCTCTTCTTTGCAGTCAGCTCAGCATTCATTTCCTCCTCATCCTCCAGTCTCTCGGATGTCTCTTTGAGTTTGGCCTCAAGCTGGATTTTGGCTTTAATGAGCCCCTCACATCTTTCCTCTGCATCAGCAAGGTTTTCACCTTCCTAAAAGTTAACGCAAGTATGTCTGTTAGTCAGATGATTTATTTTATTTTGGAAATCTAGTATACATGTGATTGCAGTTTGGTGATCACACTCACAGACTGCACTTGCAACAATAAGTCATTCTTCTCCTGTAGCAGAGAAACCATCTTCTCCTCCAGTTCTTTCTTCTTAGCCAGAGCCTTTGCTAGGTCTTCTTTGGTCTTTCCAAACTCCTCTTTCATTTGGGCCATCTCTTTCTCAGTCTCTGCACTCTTCAGCAAAGGCTTAATCTTGAAGTACAGCTTCATCCATGGCCAGGTTTTGACATTCATGAATGCACGGATGTTGTACTGGATGGCGAAAATTGCTTCTCTGATGAAACAAAAAGTGAGTGGGAAAATTATTATTTCTTATATAAAGTTGCAGCAATTAAATTTAGAGATCTACGACAGACAGATCTGTTACCTTCTTTCCATCATCTTGACAAACTCTCTCCTCATGAGGAAACCTCTGCAGAGAGCCTGAGTCATTGTGACCAGCTCAGCCAGTTTCTCATCTCTCATCTCCTCCAGAGTTCCCAACAGACCAGCTTTGAAGAACACCTGGATGTCAGTAAAACAACAGCTTTTTAAAGTTGTTGATTAGTGACAATAGTATGAGCTACACCTCTCTGTAAACAGCATTTTTAACTGTACCTTTGTGTGTCCAAATTTGTACTGAGTATGGTCAACATCAATAGAGCCCAAGAGTTTCTCTGAGGCCTTCTTGTTGTCGATGAACTGTCCCTCAGGGATGACACTGGCATTCAATACTTTGTATCTAAATGCATAATATTTCCTTAGTTTAGTGAGATACATTATCTTAAAGATGAAACAAAAAGAACATGCTCTTTAGTGTTTGTGAAGATGATGATGCTTCTACCTCTGCTTGAAGTCACCATAGAGGATCCTGCTGGGGAAACCTTTCCTGCAGATCCTGATACCTTCCAGCACACCGTTACACCTCAGCTGGTGGATGACCAAGAAGTTCTCCATGAGACCTATAATATAACGTACGTTTATCAGAAGGTAGTGATAAACTGACAAACGTTTAATACACATTTAATGATACTGTTCTTTTGATGATGAGGTACCTGGTGTCTTTGATTCGTTGGGAATCAAACAGCGTACAAAATGAGGATGAGTGCTCCTCAAGTTGGTCATCAGCTTGCCCAAATTCTCCTGAAGAATGAAAACTGAATTAACAAATGCACTGATTCAAACATAAATGAAAACACATTTGTTGTTCTTTTCGTATCTTACCCGGAACAATGCAGACACCGTCTGGAAGGAGCCTCCCTTCTTCTTGCCACCTTTCTTGCCACCGCCACCACCACCCTCAGCTGTTAGTAAAACAATAACATGATATGATGATTCAATTCACAAGCAATTTGATCCTGAATTTAAAGTATTCAATAACGTAGAGATAGAAATCAACAGGTACCGTCAGCTGAGGCGTGTGATGCATAAAGGAAAGCCAAGAGCTTGACTGAAGACTTCTGATACAGCTGGACCACAGAGTCATTCAGAGGGTCTTTGTTCTTGTCCAGCCAGCCATTGACATTGTAGTCAACAGTGCCAGCATAGTGCACCAGGGAGAAATGAGCCTCAGCTTTGCCTTTGGTAGCTTTGGGTTTCTGGAACGGAGCACTTTTTCCAAGATGTTGGTCATACAGTTTGTTCTTGAAGGTCGTGTCTGTTGCCTTGGGGAACATGCACTCCTCTTCAAGGATGGAGAAGATGCCCATTGGCTGTCACAATGAAATGAAAAGGTTCATTTAAACAGCAGCTTCAAGTCATTACACGGCCTTCTGTGTTTTTGAAAATACAGCAAGTGCCTCACCTTCTCAATAAGCTCAATGCAAGCAGCCAAGTCCATACCAAAGTCAATGAACTCCCACTCAATTCCCTCTTTCTTGTACTCTTCTTGCTCCAGGACAAACATGTGATGGTTGAAAAACTGTTGCAGTTTTTCGTTGGTGAAGTTGATGCACAGCTGCTCCAAGCTGTTGAACTGATAATTAAAAAGAAAAAGGTGGATTAGGATTTAACCAAGCTACATAACTTTATGATAATTAACACATTTTGATACACAATTCGTTATGCATTAACATTTAAAAATATTAAATTGTATAACCAAACTTACATCAAAGATTTCAAACCCAGCAATGTCGAGCACACCAATGAAGAACTGCCTTGGCTGTTTGGTGTCCAGCATCTCATTGATCCTGACGACCATCCACAAGAACATTTTCTCATAGACAGACTTGCAGAGAGCCATCACTGCATTGTTTACCTGATTTTACAAAAACAAATGTCACTGATTATTTGATTGGATGCTGTCAGCACAAACAATACATTAGTTTAGCATTTCAGTTAAAACGTGATAAAGTAATCTCATGACTGTATGAGAACATTTCACCTGTGGGACAGTCTGACCCTTGGTCACAAACTCATTTCCAACTTTCACTCTGGGGTAGCACAGAGCCTTCAGCAGGTCTGCAGAGTTCAGGCCCATAAGGTATGAGATTTTATCCGCAACTGAAAAAGAAAGAAAGGAAAATTAGTACAACATTTTTTTTAATAAACAAAAGTCAAAACAAGACAAAAGACAGAAAAGTGCAGCATACCCTCAGTGCCATCAGGCTCAGCCTGCTCTTCTCGCTGCTTCTGCTTAAACTTCATGTTTCCATGTTGCATCACAGCTCCAGTCTGTTTATACATGCTGATCTTCTCCTCTGCAGTGAAGCCCAGGATGTCAATGGCAGTCTGTGTATTAAATGAAATAAAAAATATAGGTTTAAAAAACAGAAATTAAAACATTCCTTTTCAATGTTTTAACAATTGTGTATATTTTATGATTCTTACATCAGTAGCGATGAATTCTTCAACGTCATTGATACTCTTGACAGTGATTTCTCCCTGACTGACCATGGGGTAGTCATAAGGGTTGGTGGTGATGAGTAGAGCCTCTGAGAAAAAGTGAATTATTGTCAGCAAATATCCATTACATGGCAGGTAATAGTGTTAAAAAACGTATCATATTCTACCCAGTAGCTCAGGTTTGTGGCCTGTCATGAGCTGGTAGAAGATGTGGTAACTTCTCTCAGCAGACAGCTGGAACGTCACTCGAGACTTCTCCAGCAGATCTGTACAACAAGGCAAAAACAATATGGGAGTAAGAAAACAGCAGATTTTCTATGAGTTGAAGGCACATAACCAAACCAAGTGCTCTATCATTATCAGCCTTACATGTTTCAATGTCTGCAGAGGCCAGCTTTCCAGTCGTCCCAAAATGGATTCTGATGAATTTACCCTATTCAGAAGAAGAATGTTGATAAGAGTTACAGTAAAACTTTTTGCTTCATTAAAATATTGTTTTCTACAATTTAGTTAATGAAGACTTACAAAGCGGGATGAGTTGTCATTCCTCACAGTCTTGGCATTACCATAAGCCTCCAGCAGTGGGTTAGCTGCAATGATTTGATCCTCCAGCGACCCCTTCATTTAGAAAACAGTCCAGGGGAAAAGAAAACAATGATTCATACCTGATGGTCATAGAACATGATCAATATGTCTATGAGCTTAACTGACACTTCTTTCTTGGGATGAGCTCCTTTACCTGCATTTTCCCAGTAACATGCTCAGATTTCTTTCCTCCAGCAACTGCGATTGTCGCAAAATACTGGATGACACGTTTGGTGTTTACAGTCTTTCCTGCACCGGATTCTCCACTGGTTTTAGAGGTGTGATCAGAGATATAATTAAAACACCATTAATATTGCTATGATATATGTAAAATATGTGTCATCATGTAAAACTGTTGTCACTTACGTAATCAGGATTGACTGGTTTTCCCTATCTGGAAGACATCAGAAATATAAACAATAGTTAGTTGACTTCTCAAGTGTGGCTGCTGTACATCTGAACCCACACCATCTTATAAACGGATCAGTACCTTGGAGCATGAACTGATAGGCGTTATCAGAGATGGAGAAGATGTGGGGTGGAGCCTCAATCCTCTTTTTGCCTCTGTATCCTGCAACAACCACTGCATCGTACACTGGGAGCCACTTGTAGGGGTTCACAGTGACGCAGAACAGCCCGGAGTAGGTCTGTGGAGTAGGAGAGGATCAGCAGTGACACATCTTCCTGTAATCATGATAAGTTTCATCTACTGATGAAGACAAACTCACGTAGATCATCCATGCTGCATAGCGCTCTTTGAGGTTATACAGCACAGCAGGCTCGTTGAGGTGGGTCATCATGGCCATGTCCTCAATCTTGTCAAACTTCGGAGGGTTCATGGGGAAGATTTCAGTGTCCTTTACAGTGATGGACTGACAAAGGGGGAGAGGAGGTACAGACAGACAGAAGCTGAGTTACCAACTAGCAGTCATATTTGTCTAATTTGAAAAGAAAGGACAGTTGAATAAAGTAAATACAGTAGGGTCCTACTTTCCTACACGTTTCCTACATTCCTTTCAAATGTAGATACAAAAACTCTCACTGCAAATGTTAATGAGAGCTTACTAATGAATGAAACTACATGCATTTCTTTTGCTATCCTCCCTTTTGCTTTAATTATAGCATGTACTTGAGCTGGATGGTTGGTGCAAAACATAGTAAGCCATGATATCCCAGCATAATCTCACAATCTTAAAAGTGTTTCCCAAGACGTCAGAAAATGTTTGGCCCATTTAACGTTCAGTGTGAATGTGGTCAGTGAACTGTGTAGAAGTGTTCTTGACTGTGTTTTTTTTTTTTTTCTCTCTTTTTTCACAAAGCTGAGATGTGCTTGGCCTCATTATCCTGGGGCAGCACAAATCTTTTTCCACAATCATGCTAACTAAAGGGTGTAGCAAGAATCAAGTGCCTCTTCTCTGCTGTCAAATATAAATTGATTATAGGCGGATGACCAACTCCTTTGGTCAGGCGTTTGGCCTGTCTTCCCCACGGGAGAAGTGGTTTAAAGACATACACGTTATTTAGATTTATTAAATCCTGTATCTTACAGTTTCTTTAAAGCTTTTTAGAGCGCCTTCAGTAATAACTTCTTTGGTTTATAAATGTTTTTAAGCCTTTAAACTTATGGTTACCTCCTAGACTGGAAGCCAGCTTGAACATTTCCCAAAACTTTTCTCGAGGAAAGATTGTCTGGGGACGCTCTGTTGAATAATGACTATGCCCCGGCAATGATCTGCTCACCAACCAAATTGTTTGCGAAGTATTTCTGTATTGTTGACAGAAAAGTAACAGTCACACTGTCATACAAGTCATCTATGCACTGTGGGCTATGTTTACAACAAACGGCTCTAATTGGCTGTTATACTATCAAGTTGCATGCATAGCTGTAGCCGGTTTCTACATCCAACTGTCAGTGCTGTGTCCTTACCTTTCCACACAGAGTCTCCACGGTGGCTTTACCACCCTCTTTCTTGATAAGTTTCCCCTTGAGGTACATCTCAGAGGGCTCAGTCACGAAGTAGGCCGTTTTAGCATCAAAGGGGGTGTTCTGAGCTTCTAAACGCTCCCTTTCTGGCTTCCGGAGGTAAATGGCCGCCGGGCCGAAACACTCCATTTCCGAATCACCACTCATGATGACCCTTTACTGGAAGTGTCACAAAAAGATGGTTAGTTAGGTAAGATAAATCATGTCTAGATAATGATGAGTACAGTCAAATAGATATACTGTATAGCCATTATCATATCAAAATTTAAAGAAGTGGTTAAATTTATGATGCTCATCACCCATAACACAAAATCTTTGCATTCCATTTACCTTGGAGGACACCAGGTGAACAGGGGTTTTTCTTCCGTTAGACTTCAATGCAGACTACTGAAAAAAACAAAACAAAAAAGCAAATGTTCATCATATGTTAATTTAAAATATGTAGGGAAAATTGAAGCTGCCTACCATCTGTTTATAGTTTTAAAAATGCTTATCTTTTATACTAAAAAATGAATAAAAAATCTGTAAAATACATATGATGACTGGCAGCATTTTAATACATAAGACCCAAAGGGACTTACCTTTGCTTGGTGCCTGTACTTGGTGGTTGTTTGCTGCCCCTTTTATAGAGAGTGATGGGAGTCTATCACATGTGGCATTGCTCTATTTGGTAATGTCCTCTGCGGTTATGCATGTGCAGTATTTCTTATCACTGTCTGTGTCCTTACACAGTTTATGTGATGCCCTCCATGCCAAATAATTGACATGCCAAAAGGGTAGTGTTTGTGGGGAATTTGGGTTTTATTTTTTAGAAGTGATATTTTTGTATCTGATTTTTCTTAGTAGGAGTTATTTGTTCCAAACCCTTACTAATAAGCACCTTAGCTTTTTTGAGAATTTCTTACAATAATGATGATTGACAAAAAATTTAAAGATCAGTTCATAAATTTATTTAATTCTTTGTTTTTATTAAATATCTATGTTGACCAAGTTTGTGTGCATTACTTTGCATGGAAACAAAGATGTGATGTTTGGCTCCATGCACGTACAATGTCCGGAGTCACAGACAATCCAAAGGTGTGACTAATGCATCCCTGGCAGAACAGTAGGCCCTTGCATGGCTTTGGAGGAGCCTTGAAAAGTCACTGGTATACTGTTTCAAAGTCCTTACAAGTCAGAAATTATTAGAAAGTAAAATGAGTGCCAATGAGCTTTGAAGAAAAGAAGGGATTGCCAAGGGATTAGTTTTCACAACAGTGCCAACAGCTGTTCTTATTCTTGTTCTGAAGGGATACACAAGGGAGACTGCGACAATCCCTAAATGCAGAGCAGCTGAATGATGGATTCCAGCTCTTCTTAATTTATCTTTTATATTTTTTTGTGTGTTTTTCATGTACACTTTTCGCCATAAAGTTGGAGTTATATATATTTTTACCTCTTGTCTTAAAACGATTGTGATTTGTATGAATAGGAATTATTTATATATGCCTAAACAACATAATTATTCCAACTTTACAGGCAACAGTGTTTGTATATATATAAATGCTCAGCATGTTTCTCTCTGACCAGTGTTTTGGATATACATTTCTAAGCTGTTTTGAAGACGTCGTCGTTAAGTGTACCCTTTATTTTTCCTCCAGGTACATGACAACACAGCCGGCCCAATTTAATGATGCATGTACACAGACATTAGGCACAGTTTCCATTGGAAAGAGGATCACCTTACAGCAGTGAATAAGAAGAAGAAATTCTAAAGTGGTTACCCTCAAGATATAATGAGCCTCTGTCTTCAATGAACATGTGATACACGATACCTGCTCTGAAATCTTCTGTCTTATTAGGGCAAAACTCAAATATAGCACCAGGCTTGTGTTGATGCTCAAGCCAAATGCCACATGCTCAAGAGGCTTATTGTGTTTTTATGGTCTTTGATCTACGTCTGTCAGTTTCTTCATTTGTCAAAGAGCAACAACTGGGCTGCGGACAATAAACCAAGGTGAGTGTTAAATAACATTCCACTCTATTGGTTTGACACAAACAACATGGATGTTCATTTAACATTAACAGTAGCGTCCATATTTAACACTGTAAGTACGTTTACATGTGTGTTACACTACTTTCTGTTTGCTGTGATTTTTTTTATTCATTTACTGTGTAATGTTTCAGTTCTCTAATACGTGTTTATGTAGACCGTTAGTCTGTGAATTGATGTTTATGTTATGGCATCCATTCAGACTGATTCAAATCGGACCTAACGTTCGGTTTTTAAAACAAGGATGTGACTTTGTTAACGGTTTTGCATGAGACTCAAGGTCATAGTCAGTCTCAGAATAACCAGGATTACTGTTTACTTTTTAGAATTACTTCATTAATCTCCATTTACAGCGCTCTTTATTTATTTTCAGTATAAATGCCAATATTTTCTTTTTAAATACGATCTAACATTACGCTCTGCGCAAATACAAATACAGCTGTAAGGACCACCAGCTGTAACCGTCGTTATTTTGAACAAAATGTTCCATTTGCTATGGTTTGTGTTTATTTAGATTCGAGTTTTGTATTTTGGCACCATCTTGCAGTAGAGCTCTGGGATTAGGCTGTGACATGGCGAGAAGTGGGAGGTGACTGAATCTGTCTCCAGCAGTCCATTACTCATACACATTATTTTGTTCATGTAGATGAAATTTAGCTTCATCACGCCACTCAACAAGTCACGTTTCAACTTAAAACTTAAGTAAGTAAACTGGTAAATCTTCAAGTCAACACTTATCTCTGTTCTAATTATAGACTGATTTTCACCCTTTGTGTTGCACCTTGAAACAAACTTTATTATATCACCACATTAGGCGAGGGTGGTGGGGGTGTTGTCAGTTCCTGGTGGTGCTAATGACTGTCACACGGATGTAAGTGTATAAATGGGCTTGGTGGGGGTCAGTGATATCTTATAAACAACAGAGGGAGCCTCAAGTTGCAAAGGTGTAAACATGTTGCTTATGTTACCAGCTTCTCGATCATCAGCGGTCCCACAACATTACACCGTGTCACCAACTGACACCTAACGCAAGCAATAAATAGTATATTAGCTATAATAAAACAGTAATCATTAATACAGATATGTAAATGTGCATATAGAAATGTTGACATGTTTTGCACTTTTCTTCAGGTTCACAGAATGCATTGGACGGGAAGCGGAGGACTACTCTGGACAGCCCATCATAGGTGTCCTAAACTATGGTATGGCATGTTTACAAATCTACATTTCTTTGCACGAATTGTGTGTCATGGTTAAAAGTTTTTGTACATAAATGTCAGCCCTCTATCTCTGCAGCTGTGTTGATTTTATTTTGTTTTTTGTGTGTACATTCTTGCTTGTAGTTGTTTTTCCTAGAAGAAGATATAATTCAGTTAATGCCATACCCATGCAATCTGTCCAGTTGTAGTTGTGATTACTGATTACATCGCCAATGTACTTTGTTATTTCAAATGACGTAAAGTACAGTGAACTGAAATCTACATGTATTTAAAGGAACATGGTTTAAAATCACACCAGGATTGTGAATTGTAGTGCTGGGTGTATTACATACCGTTTGAATGTAATACACCCAGTGTAGACTTTATATATATTTATCTATGAATTGACTGAGTCAGCAGTAGTAACTATATCAGTGGTACTCCAGCAGGGTTCCCTCCTAAATCCCCATCTTTCAAAATTATTTTCAAGCAAATGTTTAAAATCTCAAATGTGAAAACCTTATCAGGGTCCTTTTTTCTCATTTTGAAATATAGTCTTTTAATCCACTTAAATCGAATTTCATATGAAAAGTATAATCAATAGTCCCTTTAAAACATGATTGATTTGTAGAGATGCTAAATCTACTGTATGTACATTCTTACTGTATTTTCCCCGTCATAATTATGAAATAAAAAACTAAAACTGAAGTATTATTCTTCATTTATCCAGGAAGAAGAAAAAATGGACACCTCCTGCTAATTACTGCCAAATGACAAAAGGATCATAGAAAAGTTGGAGAGAAAAGGCAAGTACAAGACTAACTACTTGAAAATCGTACATCATATATTTGAAGTCGTCCCAAGAAAAAGTAGAAAACGTACTCATAGAGAAACAAATAATACAGACAGTTCTCAGTAAAGCATCCAAGTCAAATTTATTGACAAATATTTCTGGATTGATAAAATGTTGGTTCGGGTTTACAGAGGCATGGGAACGTGTTCACTACTCACTGCAAACATGGGACAGCACTGAAAAGACCAACAAAGAGGTCCACGTGCCTGTGGAGAACAGAAAAAAACTGAATGAAAAACATGTTAATATATACAAATAAATCTATGAATAAATGAAAGACGAGGAAATGCGAAGAAATATGATTAAATAATACATATTGTATTATTTATACAGAAGCTACTCGGATGAGTGGTGAAACGTCTTCTCCAAAATCTACAAGTCCAGTTGCCCTTTTTTGAAACCTTTTTTGGACATTATTTATACATTTATTATGTATAAAACAAATACTATATTCAGGTATCTGATATAAAATACTTCTGGTATCTGGTAGCTGATACTTCTTTATGGATGAGTCCTTTCATTCATATTTAGGATCCCAAATTCTGTCATACATTTTTTTGAGTAGTTTTCTCAAAATTCATACATTCACCAGCAAATAGTTGCTTTATTAGAGCAGTTGCATTAAGCAAACTTACCAGATGAAGCCATGGTCATACTCTTTGTTCAGTGAGATCTAGAAAGCTGGAGATTTGCAGGAATTATCTGGCAGTCTCGGTTATCGTGCCAACAAACACTTGTGGTGTTAAAATGCAAATAGATGTATTTGCATTTTGAGACATCAAGCTGGTTTCATGAAATGCCGTGAAATCTTCCACACTTGCCTGAGTGTGCTGTGTTGGAATTTCATGAAATTCACCAATGCGCATTCATGGAAAAAAACGGAATATTTCTCTCAATATTATTATTACATATAGGAGGCACAGAGGACAAGCAATAGTTTGACATTGAAGTAGTTTGGTGGATTAACGTGGCAGAGCACTGTACACTACTTCAACCTCAGTCTACCACCAACTAATTTCAGATTTTTGTTTTGAGAGTCCTTTTTTCTCAGCTAAAGGCCGAACTGAGCTGTGTTCAAATAACGGGACCCTCATTTAAACTAGAGTAGTATAAATTAGATGACCACAGACAACACGCTGGCATGCATTAGGTGATTATACAAACAGAGAGAAAATAATTTAAAGAATTTCTCATCAGGCAGTAACTAGACTTTGACTGTGATCGTGTGTACATGCAGTTCAGTATCCTGGTTATGAAGCTTATCTCAGTTTTCATCAGTACGGGGTATCATGTTTACCCATGCAGACACACTAGGATACTTCAAAAAACTGCATCATTGGGATATTTCAATTTTATGAAAATCACACATGATGCTGTCAGTATACAAACATCATGGCATCCTCCATTATTCAGTAACATAAATTGGTAACACACCAAACAGTATGCATAAAATTACAAACAATGTCATGATGAATCCAGCGCATTTCAACACAAAACAGGTTATTGTTTTTAACTTACCTGAACAGTTTGCCCTCTGTCTAGACAAAGCAGTTCTAAATGGCTCCATTTAACATCAAGAAAACTATCACACGTTCAATTTCTCTCCACTTCTGCTCTTACTAATTTGGATTTCCCTCTCACACAAGAGTAAATAGACGCACACACAAACTGAGTGCTCAGTGTGCTGCGTCACACCTGCACAGAGACGTCTTATTTATCACACACAGGGGGATATTTGGTCTGTTGGAATTCAGAAATATCACGGCCTCCCTAAAGGCAGTGTCTATGTAAAGCAAACAGGTGGTGAAGGAGTTGCTTCTTTGTTTTCATTCAGATGAACAGATTGTTTGCTTTATCTTGACTTATTACTACAGGGGTTGCATTTTAACGCATTTCTACAAACCTACCTGTGGGCTTTGCAAGCTGTTTGCCATTTACCTTCTTTGTCTGTCATAGTTTCCTAATGTAAAGCATTCACTCATTCATTCATTCATCCATTTTTTGTAACCGCTTGTCCTCTGGAGGGTCGCTGGTGGGCTGGAGCCTATGCCAGTTGTCACTGGGCAAGAGGCGGGGTACACCCTATCCAGTCTATGGCAGGGCTAACACAGAGAAACAGACAACCATTCACACTCACACCTACAGCGAATTTAGAATCACCAATTAACCTAACTAGCATGTCTTTGGATGGTGGGAGGAAGCCGGAGTACCCGGAGAGAACGCACGCAGACACAGAGAGAACATGCAAACTCCACACAGAAAGGCCATAGTCGGCCGATGGATTTGAACCCAGAACTGTAAAGCATGTTGGAAGATTATCAGTTTTTTCCAGCTTTTCCTGCTTCTTCACAAAATCTTTACAAAAATCACATGGGTTAATAGCACACTGGCCATTTACAACACTGGCTGGTACAATATAGGCCATGCTATACCACTATAGAAATAAATTTATGCTGTGTGTACATGTTCCTGTTGAACACTACTTTTTTAAAAATCAGCTGTAATTATCACAAATCACACACATCTCACATACATCTTACACTTACGTATGTGTCATCTTTTTCCATACACGTACAGTATCAGAGGCTCAGACAGTAAGGTGATCAACGATAAGCAGTGCCACCATGCACCCACCGAACTCACAAAGTACAGAGGAACAGAAACAACAAAACGCTTGTATAGATCTCTACTTACCATGATACAGAACCTAACTCTACTGACCTTGATGAGTTCATGACCAGCTCACAATACTGATAGTCAGGAATACAGAGCTTCACAGCCCGGACATTTTTCTGACAGTGCTTAGTAACAGGATGCTGAAAAACATCTGCCATCTAATTAACTCAAGCGTTCGATGAATTCGTCAACAATTTCAATAGTAAGAGCTTGGGCATTTGTGAGCCCGAGGCTATATTTGCTTTAAGTCCTAATAAGACTGTAAAGGAAGGCCAGACATATTGAATGTCCCTTTTTAATGCAACTTAATCATACCACAAGAGAATACTTTCACGACATCTAAGGTGTCCTCTTTCTTTGGAGAGAAAGCACAACAGTATAATGGACCATAATGGAGTCTTAAAATAGAGTCAACTGAGAGCTCGGGCCTCAAGAGATGTTTAAAATAATGTCACTGCCAAAACTGACTTTGATGGTGTAAATATTCCCTGTGCATGTGGACAATATAATCTCCTATGTACACAAAGATTTTTAGTATAATAATAACTGGCAGTTTGCAATAATGCAAAAAAAAGTCCTGTAGTATCATGGAAATACAGTATATCTGAATTAATCATTTCTAATTAAAATCCCATGGTACAGCTTATTAAGGTATTAAATCTGCTCTTTGTTTAGGGCTTGGTTAGTTTTTGCACATATCTTTTTCAGCCTGGGGTTCATGTCGTTGTCATGATGAAGTGGGGGGTAGCCATCTGATAGCATTCTTTAAAGTTAAGCTCAGTGGCCTAAACAGGGGGGCTGTTCCTACATGGTGACCAGAGATTTCAGTATAAAAGAAGCACTCCCAGGCTCCACAGGAGTCTTGCACTGAAAGGCTGCCAACAAAGGTGAGTCCCCGAGCACGCTTTAGCAGTGTTTTGAGCTTTAAACTAGAAGCTAAAGAAGATTTCTTTTTCAAGTTTTGCTCAAACATGTAAACAATTTTCTGACTTTAATGTTTTATGTCCAATTTAATGTTTTTTATCCAACTTTGGCTTTTTTCAGTATCCAAAGAACAACCCAGTTACTGCAGCTACAACAAAAAGGTAAATTACATTTAAAGTAATTTAATCTATTGTAAACAATGGACTTTTTTTTATTGATTGCATCCACTGGACATAAAAACTTACTTACTTACTTACTTACGTTTTTTTTCCCCAGAGGAGCCATGAGTGGAGACCCAGAAATGGAGTGTTTTGGCCCAGCAGCCATATACCTCCGGAAACCTGAAAAAGAGAGGATAGAAGCTCAAAATACTCCCTTTGATGCTAAAACAGCCTACTTTGTGGCAGAGCCCACAGAGATGTATTTAAAGGGGAAACTTGTGAAGAAGGAGGGTGGCAAAGCCACAGTGGAAGCACATGGTGGAAAGGTATGTGTGGTATTCATACAAGAGACATTTAAAAGTAATGGGTACACAGATGAAAACAAGGTCTTCACTGTTTTGGTCACCCTCAGACTCTCACAGTAAAGGAGGATGAAATCTTCCCCATGAACCCTCCAAAGTTTGACAAGATTGAGGACATGGCCATGATGACCCACCTCAGTGAGCCTGCTGTGCTGTATAACCTCAAAGAGCGCTATGCAGCATGGATGATCTACGTGAGTTTGTCTTCATCAGTAGATGAAACTTATCATGATTACAGGAAGATGTGTCACTACTGATCCGCTCCTACTCCACAGACCTACTCTGGGCTGTTCTGCGTCACTGTGAACCCCTACAAGTGGCTCCCAGTGTACGATGCAGTGGTTGTTGCAGGATACAGAGGCAAAAAGAGGATTGAGGCTCCACCCCACATCTTCTCCATCTCTGATAACGCCTATCAGTTCATGCTCCAAGGTACTGATCCGTTTATAAGTGGAGTTATATCCTGACCGGTGACTTTTTAAAAAGCATCACCATGATTTGTTGTTCATAGTAAGCCTAAAGTTAATGAAGACACTGGAGGCTGTGATATACACATTAATTATACAACATGTTTCTGATAAATGGATCCAATAATGAAATGTGTTTCTTCAAATGGTGCTTTTTCAACAGATCGTGAGAATCAGTCAATCCTGATTACGTAAGTCAGAATGAACAAGACCTGTTATGGACTCATTCTATTTCTATTTTATTATGTCTGACTTACACTTGTCTCATGTCTATAATTGTCTGTACCCTAGTGGAGAATCTGGTGCAGGAAAGACTGTCAACACCAAACGTGTCATCCAGTATTTTGCGACAATCGCAGTTGCTGGAGGAAAGAAATCTGAGCCTGTTCCTGGGAAAATACAGGTACATACTCCAGTGTACTATACACAAAAACTGAAACTAAAAAAAAAAAAAAACCACCATTAATGATGTAACATCATTTTAAGGGGTCGCTAGAGGATCAAATCATTGCAGCCAACCCACTGCTGGAGGCTTATGGTAATGCCAAGACTGTGAGGAATGACAACTCATCCCGCTTTGTAAGTTTTGCATATTGCTGTTTTTATATTATTCTTGTATTTAAAATGGTCTCTTTGATCTCCACTCTCTATATTTCTCTTTCTTGACTGGGCTTGGACCAGATGAGGGTGAAAATAGGAGAACTTTTTGCATTTTTTGAGAGTTTATGGTACAAAAAAATAAGGTGACTGTAGCAAGTAATGATGATTGTGTAATCCTTTAGGGTAAATTCATCAGAATCCATTTTGGAACAACTGGGAAGTTGGCTTCAGCTGATATTGAAACATGTAAGCTTCTATCCCTTCATCATCCAGTAGGTTTAATGACAGGACAAACTGTAAACCCAGTTTTTGACTTGCTGTACAGATCTGCTGGAGAAGTCTCGAGTGACATTCCAGCTGTCTGCTGAGAGAAGTTACCACATTTTCTACCAGCTCATGACAGGCCACAAACCTGAGCTAATAGGTGAGCAAAGTAGCATCACAGTATATCATTTTATGGAAGGATTAGATGCTTCACATGAGTGTTTTTAATGAAATACTTGAATAATGAAATATTTTTCAGAGGGTCTCCTCATCACCACCAACCCTTATGACTTCCCCATGGTCAGTATGGGGGAAATCACTGTCAAGAGTATCAATGACGTTGAAGAATTCATTGCTACTGATGTGAGTGGACATGCATCAAAACATTAAAAGTTACACTGAAACTGTAAAGAGATTCAATTCAAAATTAAACTGCTCTTAGTGTCAGGATTTCGTCATTATGATGTTTTTCTGGCGCAACTGAACCAGTGGACTTCCTTTGTGATGTTGTTTCATTTAAAATGATGTGCTATTCAAAATGCTACTCTTAATCTACGTGTCATTCTTCAGACTGCCATTGACATCCTGGGCTTCACATCTGAAGAAAAGGGTAGCATTTACAAGCTGACTGGAGCCGTGATTCATCATGGAAACATGAAGTTCAAGCAGAAGCAGCGAGAAGAGCAGGCTGAACCTGATGGCACTGAGGGTAACATAATGCCATGCTAATATCATTGTAATACAATGATGGTATTTATCTAGCTAACTATTGAGTTTTTTTCAGTGCGTTCTTTTAATCCCTTGAATATAAATGTTTGCAAAGGTTAGGGTGTCTAAAGTGTTTTAGGCTAATACTTTGTCTGATGTACTTTGTCTATTCTCGTATCATCTCATCCTTTTTTACGTTTTTTTTATGTTTTCATCAGTGGCTGATAAAATCGCCTACCTCATCGGTCTGAACTCTGCTGATATGCTCAAGGCTTTGTGTTATCCAAGAGTTAAAGTTGGCAATGAAATGGTAGTTAAAGGCCAAACTGTACCACAGGTAACTTCGCAAAAGTTACATTTATTTATGAGCATGCTTGCATTAATGTATATATAAGATACCAGATATATGTTATAACCAAAGGTCCATCTTCAATCTTAAGGTGCATAACTCAGTGATGGCTCTCTGCAAGTCTGTCTATGAGAAAATGTTCTTGTGGATGGTCGTCAGGATCAATGAGATGCTGGACACCAAACAGCCAAGGCAGTTCTTCATCGGTGTGCTCGACATTGCTGGGTTTGAAATCTTCGATGTAAGTAAACGACAAAAGGCACTTGTCGATGCAGAGAACATCAGAGTTTTATAACATATGTTTTTTCTTATCTCAAGTTCAACAGCTTGGAGCAGCTGTGCATCAACTTCACCAACGAAAAACTGCAACAGTTTTTCAATCATCACATGTTTGTCCTGGAGCAAGAAGAGTACAAGAAAGAGGGAATTGAGTGGGAGTTCATTGACTTTGGCATGGACTTGGCTGCTTGCATTGAGCTTATTGAGAAGGTACTACAGGAGAAACTCAAATAATGAAGAAAAATGCTATCTCTAACATAATATAGCATTACTGATCATAATTTTCTGCTTTGTGTTACTTCTTTCGATAGCCAATGGGCATCTTCTCCATCCTTGAAGAGGAGTGCATGTTCCCCAAGGCAACAGACATGACCTTCAAAAGCAAACTGTACGACCAGCATCTTGGGAAAAACAAATCTTTTGAGAAACCAAAACCTACCAAAGGCAAAGCTGAGGCTCATTTCTCCCTGGTGCACTATGCTGGCACTGTTGACTACAATGTCAGTGGCTGGCTGGACAAGAACAAAGACCCTCTGAACGACTCTGTGGTCCAACTGTATCAGAAGTCTTCAGTCAAGCTGTTGGCCTTACTGTATGCGTCTCATGCTTCAACAGATGGTAGTGTTTTTTTATTTTATTTTATTTTATTTCATATATATATATATATATATATAAATGATGTGATGTTAAAGTATATTTATGATATCATGCCAGTTGCAGCGTGACATCACCAGGACATGTCATGCTTTGGTTTTATATGGGGCAAGAACAAGGAAGAAAGAAATATTTTATATACAGCTGTAAAGATTTAAATAAGTTGCATTTCCGCCCCTGGAAATAATTACTTATATTCCAACATGTAAAATTAAGTTACTGACTTAAAACTGTCAATGTTTTTTTTTTTCAGATGCTAAAGGTGGAAAGAAGGGTGGTGGCAAGAAGAAGGGTGGGTCGTTCCAGACAGTATCAGCTCTTTTCAGGGTAAATTTAATTTTCTACTTTTTCACCAAGCTTTATTGAAGCAGTATGAATATACCATGGCACATCAATGACTTCTTTGTAGCACAGATTCTAGGACACCACAGCATACCTTGAATGCACACTGCTGCAGATGAAGTAGATGGTTAAGTTATTTAGAAGAGAGCTTTTGTGCTGTGGGATTATGTTGATCTATAACGTCTGAAAAAGGATGAAAGGCAATGTAGTCATGTCTGTGTCACGATTTGTGGGAAAATATAAATCGTGAATGTTCTGTCCTTTGTTAGGAAAACCTTGGCAAGCTGATGACCAACTTGAGGAGCACTCACCCACATTTTGTGCGCTGTTTGATCCCAAATGAATCCAAAACACCAGGTGGGTCCCAAGCGTTCACATATTGTCTAATAGTTCTGATGAAGGTAGACCCTTCGCACAACTCTTTACAGAGCCACTGCCATGTGCAAAGGTTTCACTTCTGCCACACTGGGTGTCTGTTACTGTTTCAGGTCTCATGGAGAACTTCTTGGTCATCCACCAGCTGAGGTGTAACGGTGTGCTGGAAGGTATCAGGATCTGTAGGAAAGGTTTCCCCAGCAGGATCCTCTATGGTGACTTCAAGCAGAGGTACAGTAAGGCCTCTCAGTGCATGAATGTTTATTCTGTTTTGTTGGTGACTTTATTTGATTATATTCTTTCAGGTACAAAGTACTGAATGCTAGTGTCATCCCCGAGGGGCAGTTCATTGACAACAAGAAGGCCTCAGAGAAACTATTGGAATCCATAAACGTGGACAAATCACAGTACAGATTTGGGCACACTAAGGTAAATGAGCACATGTATGTACTGTCATTAAATTATCACTTACTCTGTTTACATGAAGAAAGTATGCAGGTTTTTGACCATGTTTGTGAAAGACAATACTTCTACGACACTCCTAATAAGCTGTTTACATAGACAAAGAAAATGGAAAAACCCATTAATAATCCAGTTTACATGCATCTGCAGATTTGCCAATTAATTTATTTATCCACTGCCCTCCGGAAAAGACCTTATCTGAAAATCCTGCATACAAAATACTCAAACAGTATGCAATTGTGCTCAGTGTGTGACTTGAAACATAATTGGTTAAGCCTTTATTATTACATCTCCTCAAAGGTGTTCTTCAAGGCTGGACTGCTGGGTGTTCTGGAGGAGATGAGAGATGAAAAGCTGGTTGAACTGGTCACAATGACTCAGGCTCTCTGCAGAGGTTACCTGATGAGAAGAGAATTTGCCAAAATGATGGCAAGGAGGTGGGTTGACTTAAACTGGACACAGGGAAGTATAAATATAGAATGACACTTGCAGGTAGAAATAATAGATTTTGATAGTCGATCATATCTGCAATAGGAATGCGATGATGCAGAATAAAAAGCAAACTTAACTTGTGGTGCAAAGGTGCGATACCTGATATCCTAATGAGATCCATGCGGACAAAGACGTCTGCACATTTTGATTTGCAGTGTATGTAAATACACAAAAATTCTTTCTAAAATCGTTACTATACTATACTATACTATACTATGTATGTCTCAGAAAGCAGTTGGCCTCCCAGAAACAGTTGATGGACGGTTGCACACTCAACCTTGATCTGAACAGGATCTGACAAGAACTTTAAAGATCTGAACAAAATGTATTAATGTGTTTTATGGAGAGTGAGGGTCATGTTTTTATTTTAAGCTAAATTACGTTACATTATGCATTCCTCTACCTACCTGAAGTTCTTTGTTTGCTACTCTGTAGAAGAACAAGGTGTAGAAAATAAATATTTTTGTGCTCTTCATCCTCAGGGAAGCAATTTACTCCATCCAGTACAACATCCGCTCATTCATGAATGTCAAAACCTGGCCATGGATGAAGCTGTACTTCAGAATCAAGCCACTTCTGAAGAGTGCAGAGACTGAGAAAGAGATGGCCCAAATGAAAGAGGACTTTGAAAAAACCAAAGAAGATCTAGCAAAGGCTCTGGCTAAGAAGAAAGAACTGGAGGAGAAGATGGTGACTCTCCTGCAGGAGAAGAATGACTTGCAGCTACAGATTCAGTCGGTATGTAGAAAAGGGCAGCTGTTGTTTTTTTTAGCGACATGGCTTGTTATTATTCACTATATATTTCCATTTTATGTCACTGCACATCTAGGAAGGTGAAACCCTTGCTGATGCAGAAGAAAGGTGTGAGGGGCTCATTAAAGCAAAAATCCAGCTGGAAGCCAAAGTCAAGGAGACATCCGAGAGACTGGAGGATGAAGAGGAAATTAATGCTGAGCTGACTGCAAAGAAGAGGAAGCTGGAGGATGAGTGCTCTGAGTTGAAGAAAGACATTGATGACTTGGAGCTCACCCTGGCCAAAGTGGAAAAAGAGAAACATGCCACTGAGAACAAGGTTTGATTCTCTCATTTCAGTTTTATAAACTGTGCCCACTGAAAACTCATATTTTCATCAAACATCTACATTATTTCAACAAAATAGGTCAAAAACCTTACAGAGGAAATGTCCTCTCAAGATGAGACCATTGCCAAGTTGTCCAAAGAGAAGAAAGCCCTCCAAGAGGCCCATCAGCAGCTTCTCGATGATCTCCAGGCAGAGGAAGACAAAGTCAACACTCTGACAAAGGCCAAGACCAAGCTGGAGCAACAAGTGGACGATGTAAGTGGCTGCAACGTATTTGTTTAAATAAGTAATGTGCCTAAAAACCTTCTAAACATATCCACTAGTACTCATTGTCTGGGATGTGAATGCACTAGATTGAAGGCTCACTGGAGCAGGAGAAGAAGATCCGTATGGATCTTGAGCGAGCCAAGCGAAAGCTCGAGGGAGATCTGAAACTGGCCCACGAAACCGTAATGGATCTGGAAAATGACAAGCAACAATCCGATGAGAAAATTAAGAAGTATGTAAATGTTCAGATTTAACCAGACTTTCACATTCCTCAAAGTAGCAGTGTACATCTAACATATTTTCTTTTTTCTATTGAAGGAGGGACTTTGAAATAAGCCAGCTTCTCAGCAAGATAGATGATGAACAATCAGTTGGTATTCAGCTTCATAAGAAAATCAAGGAACTGCAGGTAATGTGTGTCTATGTTCTGGGATTTACAGAAGAACATTTAATTTCTGTTCTGAGGGAAATGTTGCTTAATACCAACGCTCTGTATTATTTTGAGATAAAATAATTTTTTGCTAAAACTCAATTTGGCCAATTTGGTCTTTTTTTTTGCTTCACAGGCTCGTATTGAGGAGCTGGAGGAGGAGATTGAGGCTGAGAGGGCTGCTCGGGCCAAGGTGGAGAAGCAGAGGTCTGATCTCGCCAGGGAACTTGAGGAGATCAGCGAGAGGCTTGAAGAAGCTGGTGGAGCCACATCGGTACAGATCGAGATGAACAAGAAGCGTGAGGCTGAGTTTCATAAGCTGCGTCGTGATCTCGAAGAGTCCACCCTGCAGCACGAGGCCACTGCTGCAGCTCTCCGCAAGAAGCAGGCCGACAGCGTGGCAGAGCTGGGAGAACAGATTGATAACCTCCAGAGAGTCAAACAGAAGCTGGAGAAAGAGAAGAGTGAATACAAGATGGAGATCGATGACCTCTCAAGCAATATGGAGTCTGTTGCCAAATCAAAAGTAAAATTTACAAATATTTCTTTTGACTGACCATTTTGACTATAATTAACGTTTCATGTACAGAACCAGCCAGACATAGTGCATCAAAATGCTTTCTTTCTGTACTGTAGGTCAATATGGAGAAAATGTGCCGTTCTCTTGAGGATCAAGTAAGTGAACTCAAGACTAAGAATGAAGAGTACACGCGTCAACTAAATGAAATGAATGGTCAAAGATCAAGACTGGCAACTGAAAATGGTGAGTGAGATGTCTGGGACTTAAAGCAAAATCCAAAAACAGTACAATACAAATGATCCTTGTTAAACAATGCTTAAGAAGTAATTTTTCTTTACTGCATTCAGGGGAATTTGGTCGTCAGTTGGAAGAAAAGGAATCTCTTGTTTCTCAGCTTACAAGAGGAAAACAAGCTTATATTCATCAGATTGATGAGCTCAAAAGACAACTTGAGGAAGAAGTTAAGGTACTTAACGAGTCTCTCATTTGTTGAGGTTAAAATGATCTCTCAGTTATAACAAATGTGAAAAAATGTATTTGCAATGTTGTGTGCTTTGGTCATAATAGGCCAAGAACGCCCTGGCTCATGCTGTTCAGTCATCTCGTCATGACTGTGACCTGCTCAGAGAGCAGTATGAGGAGGAGCAGGAGGCCAAAGCTGAGCTGCAGCGTGCAATGTCCAAGGCTAACAGTGAGGTGGCTCAGTGGAGAGCCAAATATGAGACTGATGCCATTCAGCGCACTGAGGAGCTGGAGGAGGCAAAGTCAGTCTTCAGTTTTATCTCTTTCCATTTGTAATAGTGTTTTAAGTTTTGACACTCTGTAAGTTTGAAAATGGTTTATTCTTAATAGGAAAAAGCTTGCCCAGCGTCTTCAGGATGCAGAGGAATCCATCGAGGCTGTGAATGCCAAATGTGCCTCTCTGGAAAAGACTAAACAGAGACTGCAGGGTGAAGTGGAGGACTTGATGATTGATGTGGAGAGAGCTAATGCTCTGGCTGCAAACCTTGACAAGAAACAAAGGAACTTTGACAAGGTCATTTCTGTTGTGCACATCTTCATCCAGTTAAGGTGAGGTGTCAGACTATACTCACTGGTTTGTTATACCTTCAGGTTCTTGCTGAGTGGAAGCAGAAATATGAGGAGAGTCAGGCAGAGCTGGAAGGAGCTCAGAAAGAGGCTCGCTCAATGAGCACTGAGCTTTTCAAACTGAAAAACTCCTATGAAGAAGCTCTGGACCACCTGGAGACCCTGAAGAGGGAGAACAAGAACCTCCAACGTGAGACAAAAATACTGCATGTTATTTTTTAATCCGCGGTACAAGGTAATTACAATCCAACTTTGTTGAAATGTCAATGACTTTGTGAACTTTGTCTCAACAGAGGAAATCACAGATTTGAGTGAACACATTGGTGAAACAGGAAAGACGATTCATGAGCTAGAAAAAGGAAAGAAAGCTGTAGAAATTGAGAAAGCAGAAATCCAAACAGCCCTTGAGGAAGCAGAGGTAGTAAAAGTGAAAATAATAATAATGCATACGAGTAACTACAATAAATCAAACTTGCCGCCTGCTATATACTTTAACTGTTTCATATTATAGGCTACCCTGGAGCATGAAGAGTCAAAGATCATGCGTGTCCAGCTGGAGCTGACCCAGGTGAAGAATGAAGTTGACAGGAAACTTGCAGAGAAGGACGAAGAGATTGAACAGATCAAGAGGAACAGCCAGAGAGTGATTGATTCCTTGCAGACAACTCTGGATGCAGAGGTCAGAAGCAGGAATGATGCCCTGAGAGTAAAGAAGAAGATGGAGGGAGACCTCAACGAGATGGAGATTCAGCTGGGCCATGCAAACCGCCAGGCAGCTGAAGCCCAGAAACAGCTGAGGAACGTACAGGGACAGCTCAAGGTCTGAGATGAATGGGGAAAAAAAACACAACTACATGGGCCCAACATGTGACCAAATGCATAATATCATTTGTAATGTTTTGAATTCAGGATGTCCAGCTGCACCTTGATGAAGCTCTCAGAGGTCAGACAGACATGAGAGAGCAGGTTGCAATGGTGGAGCGTAGGAACAACCTGATGGCGGCTGAGATCGAGGAGCTGAGAGCTGCTCTGGAGCAGACGGAGAGAGGACGCAAAATAGCTGAACAGGAGCTGGTGGATGCCAGCGAGCGTGTGGGACTGCTGCACTCTCAGGTACTCTTGAAGTCTTGACAGATTTAACGATTGTATTTGGTTCAAGACACGGGGTGTCATAGTGTTTTTTGTCTTTATAACAGAATACCAGTCTCATCAATACCAAGAAGAAACTGGATGCTGACCTTGTTCAGATCCAAGGTGAAGTGGAAGATGCTATTCAGGAATCAAGAAATGCTGAAGAGAAGGCAAAGAAGGCCATCACTGATGTGAGTCATGTTAAAGTATGTTAGCGTGTGATTACTGCTTAAATTCAGTATCCAGCTGATGAGTCTTTGGTGGTAGAGAGGGTTGTCAGCAGGTTTGGAGGTTCAGTTCCCAGCCCCACACATGCAAGGAAGTTTCTCCCAGTGGCATGAATTGCTTAGATACACCTGGCTTACAAATGATTTTCTTTAATCATACATGTGTAGGCTGCCATGATGGCAGAAGAGCTGAAGAAGGAGCAGGACACCAGTGCTCATTTGGAGAGGATGAAGAAGAACCTGGAGGTGACAGTGAAGGACCTGCAGCACCGTCTGGATGAGGCTGAAAATCTGGCCATGAAGGGTGGAAAGAAGCAGCTCCAGAAACTGGAGTCTAGGGTATGTGTGCTACACCAAAACTTTTTTTTTTTTTTGTTATTTTTTATTGGCGATGAAGCCATTTGATAGTGTTTTTATTTTTCATTGTTCAGGTTCGGGAGTTGGAGGCCGAGGTAGAGGCTGAGCAGAGGCGTGGAGCTGAAGCTGTGAAAGGAATCCGCAAATATGAACGCAGAGTGAAGGAGCTGACTTACCAGGTACAGTGAAAGAAAACCCAAACCTTTTTCTTTTAGGTCTGACTAATCAAGATTTAATCATTTTTTATAGACACTCCATATGAACTATGTACATATATATCATTTTTACGGGATGTAGAATATAGTTTAAGCCCCTAGAGGGCATGAATTACCATCATATGTAACTCTAATAGTACACATCTTGTTGAAGTGATATGGAGTAGACCACAGCTAAAAATATATGCTGTGCTGCAACTATAAATACAAACGCCTCTGCTACATGTGTGACATTTATAGAAGTTTGACAGATTTTCACTTTGAAAAACTGGAAAGAGGATGAAGTCGTTCATGCATAGTCACAGGCAGCTTGACTGACAGCATTTCTGCTGCACTGAAGGATCCCCTTGAGACACTGTGTGGTGGTGAAAGTATACACATTCCTCTGCCTGCTGCTGTAGTATCAGTTCATATTCTTAGTATGTGCAACACGTTTGGTTGGTGGTGCTGTTCTTGTCAGTCTTTATGAAGTGGGCCTCATTGTTAAAATTGAATGAGTGTCTTGCGTGCTCTGAGGCGGTTTTGAAGATATGCATAGAGCACTGAGCGATGAACGAGCTCCCTGTAGTGTTGGTCTCAAACAGATTCTAATGTCTACCGCCTCCAGACTGAGGAGGACAAGAAGAACGTTGGCCGACTTCAAGATCTGGTGGACAAGCTGCAGCTGAAAGTGAAATCGTACAAGAGGCAGTCTGAGGAAGCTGTGAGTGTCAAATATTCGACACATGCTACACAAATAGGTCCCACTCCAGTTACACCTTTACTTAAACTGTGTTAACACCACAGGGCTGACAGTATTTGCCATCTCATTAGGGCTGCAATGACTCGTTGACGTCTACATAAACACATCAATTGCTTACATGTCAATGCATTGTGATATGTTTACTAAAGAAGTCCTCTCCCAAACATCAAAAGTGAAGGAATCATTGAACAGACACCCAGATGCTTGAGAGACGCTTGTCATTGTTAATAGCAGAAGACAAAGTGGTTGCACATTTACTAAATTTGAAAGTACTCCCAACTGTGGCTGAGCTCCTGAATATTTGTTTATTGTAGTGAAATTTTGGCTGACAGTTTGTTGGTGGTCAGAACATGGGAGCCCTGGCAGTGTCCATATCAGTTGTTTTTTGGAAAAAGACAAGGCACAAGAGCAGATGCTAACCGTTAGCCTGGCAGCTCTGCTTTCCTGTGCTTTCACAAGTTGTAAGCAGATTGTTTCTGCACATATAGACCTATAAAATAGTATGTTTCATTCAGCGTTATGCTCTAAATGGGTGTTAGCAACCTTTAGCAGTGGTTAGCTTGAGTGGTTTCCTCTCAAATAGACAAAAATATTAGGTTAAAGTCAGTGTAAATGGTGACCCTCTACAGACTTATACAGTTACATTTACAATTACTTACTCTTTGTAAGCTAATTGTATAGAAAAAACAACAACTTTCCTTATTACACTCTTTTGGTAAAATTTCCAAGTATGAAATGGGCTCTTCATTCATAGATATTGTGTTTAAAGATGTCATCATATCTGAACGCAGTCTTAAGTAGTAGTAGTTAACCAAAAGGTTAAATATTGCCGATACATTAATTGAAAAAAAAAAAAAAAAAAATGTATAGATTCGTCAACTGATTAAAAATATAATCAACAGATTATTCCATTTACACAGTAATTGTTTGTATATTTCAATACACCAGTAGGGTCTGTTTAAGACATGGATATGTTTACTTTCCAGGAGGAGCAGGCCAACGCCCACCTGTCCAGGTACAGGAAGGTTCAGCATGAGCTCGAGGAAGCTCAGGAGCGAGCAGACATCGCAGAGTCCCAGGTCAACAAGCTGAGAGCAAAGAGCCGAGAAATTGGCAGGGTACAAACATCTTTAATTCTGTTTATTTGATTATTAAATACTTTTTTCTATATATAATATAGTGTCTATATGATAAGGAAACTGCAGAGTACTACTACTAATGTGCTTTTGTCCCTTCTGTGTTGATTTAAAGGGAAAGGAGGCTGAAGAGTGAATATCAGTCTGGATGAGGCACGGTACAAGAAATCATACAATATGATCTTTTTGTCTGATGTGCAAAGTGTGCAACAAGAAATAAACATACAAGCAACTGAATATTTTTATTTTTTTGTCATTTTTTTTATATAATTCTTTGCTCAAATGATAAGAACAGAGTTAATTATACACAAACAATGTCAGAAATCAACACACATCTACTAACAGTGATTTTCAGTGGCATCTGAACCTGTTTCGCGCAGCCTCATCATTCAAGATAACTTGGTTGTCAGCCGACACCAGTTATCACGTAAACATCCTCCAGGTTACGATAACTGAGAATGTTTGGCCTGTGGTGATAATGTTACTGACAGTCTGTTACGACCTTACAGTTTTTCTATGTGCTCTGTGACACATGTTCCACCATGTCATGTCAGTTCTCCTGTGATGAAAATAGACCTATTAGGGCCCCCCACAACGACATACAGCGAAACACCTGCTCATGCTTAAGCAGAGGCAGAGATGTCTTCACTTACTTAACTGAAGGGTACCCAATGCATATCAGATAGTTTATTATGAATCATTCAGTTATCTTTTAAGTCACTCAGTATTCAGTTTTTCTCTCTCAAATTTCAAGAAATGCGTCGTAAGATATATAAATATTTAGTGGCCTCAAATGGGCGACATGGAAATCTGAAAAACGTCATAGATAGTATGCTGAAGTCCTGTTTTTTGTTTTTCTGTAAAAGGCCTGGATTAGTTTACAGTAGTTTAATTGTACAGTGAGGTGGTGGTTAGCACTGTTACCTCACAGAAGGAAGATTCCGGGTTCGAATCCATGGGCCGCCCGGGGCCTTACTGTGTGGAGTTTGCATATTTTTTCTCTGGGTACTCCTGCTTTTTTATTTTCTTCTTCTTAGGTTAAATGGTGATTCTAAATTGTCCGTGAGTCTGTCTTTCTGTGTTAGCCCTGCCATAGACTGGCGACTAGAGATGGACTAAAAAAATTACCCCGATAATTTCTGCTATTTATCATGGTAACGATAAAAAATACGATAAATAAATACCATTTTAGCCCAGTTCTTTTGACTGTATTGCATTGGCAAGTTTTGTTGGATTTTTTTTTTTTTTTTTACTGGAGGCTTTGGATGAAGTCGACGCTTCTTGCTCATTCATTTTCTTCATATTCTGGTTTGAGCTGTGTTTTAGTGGTGTTACTGTCCTTTGTATGTACTATTTCTTTGCAAACCTTGCATGTTGTAAATTGCCGCTCCGCATTAGACTTTTAAAACCAAACCGTTCCAAATAATGTAGGTGGATCCTCCTCTAGGAACGAGCTCCTCGCTGTCTGGCTTATCTGCTTTGCCAATCAATATTCCATACGTGTTGGGCTGCGAGCGTGTGGCGCACATATACGTCATCAATGGAAATTTATCGTTTTTATCGCATGACGTATTCTTACCTGGGGAATGTTTTTGACGATATATCGTAAACGATACAATATCGCACATCCCTACTGGCGACCTGTGATGTAACCCACCTCTTGCCCGATGACAGATGGGATAGGCTCCAGTCCCTTGTGCGACCCTTAACATGACAACCAGTTACTGAAGATTAATGAATGAATAATTAGTCATGTATTTAAATTACTTGTAACATGACTGATGACTGATAATTGTTTGACTTGAGCTGGAAAACTAAAGCCAACTGTGCATCTCTTAAGAAGCAGTCCTTTTAAATCCAGCTTAGGTCTATCCGTTTCTGCTACAGGAAGTTAATTTAGATTTACTTTGATTTGACACAAATAAAAAAATGCAAATAATAATAATTATAAAACTGTTAAATTGGTTAAAGCATCAGTAGACCTACTCTTGAACATGCAAGGATGCATCTAAGAGGTCAACACATAATATCACTGAGCACATGATTGCTTTATATCAGAGGTTGTTCCACAGTAAGACATGAGGCAATAGCAAATGGCGGAGCTCTGAGAACATTGCTGAGGAGACAGCTATATTTGTGTTTCTTCCAAATAAGCTCACCATGGAGCATAAGAGATCGAGTTTCACATTTTTATTGAGTATATACTCCCGTTTGGTAAGGTGTGAAGTCCTCAGTATTTAGCTGTTAATGCCCTTGCCCCTTCTTTACAAGTCCAGTGTCGTCTTTCAAGAAGGAAAGAATGCCGACTGCTACTCATCATATAACATGATCCGCTCCTTGTCCCATTTGGGGAACAAACACTTGACTTAAAGGAAGGTCAAGCTGAAGGCTTGGCCTTGTCTTCAGTTCATCTGTCAGGACACAGAGCACAAGACCATTTAAAGAAATGGTTTAAAAATACATCTACGCCCTCGAGAGAACACAAGTGGCTACCTCGAAAAACCTTGAGACACAAATCTTTACACCTGTTGCCTGCAGATTCCACGCCGTACAATAGACAGTTTGCACTCAGACACATAAACTTCGTTGCCTCATGAAGCGTGGCGTTTACCCTTCAAACGCCACCGGAGGCAGGAGACATACCACGCTTGACTTGTCAACGGCATTGTATTGACCTAAAATTAATTCTGTCTTTGTCTTTAAAACTTTGACTTCAAGGTGCAGAGACGGGAGGTGAGAAGGTCGGCATCCCAACCGCCCCCCCACTGGCTCGTCACAATGTGAAAAATGCAACAGTGAAAGTGTTAGGAAAAATAAAGAAACATAAAACATTTTAAAATTAACTCGCAAGTGGGTGTGAAAAATAAAAAATGTCCTCTTTAATATTCTAACAACTCTCTGCTGGACATAGCCCTGGGACATAACATCAGCTCTCAAGTCAGTGCCTAGAAAGCTGAAGCCCTTTGACCTCCAGCCACACGATCGCACTAGGGTTGACATGTCTCTCATCAGTCTGAGCTCTAGGATTGTCACACCCTCGTCAACTGCCACAAAAATGTAACATCTGAACCTTTAGGTCACTAAATATTTGGCATTCTGTAGTTTCGTCTGATGGGGGCGAAACCAAGCCTCAGACTTGTGTTTGAAAGCTGTCATAAGATTATTAGAGACCTGACACTGTTTCCTCTCCAGACGACTCCCTAGAAGTCATGTTTACTTAACAGTTGTTCAGGAAATGGCAACTGTTCTTGACCTTTATATTAATATGACCAGATCCTTGATACTTCTTAAATGTTTTATTATACTGCGTGGAACAGTAAAGACAAAGATTTGTCTAAATAGCTAGTTAGGACGACATTACCTCCTAGTGGCTGCCCTCTAGATTTTTATTTTGAGCATTTATTTTGATAAGCTTGCATACCCAGAGCATTTTGTCATAGGGGAACTTCAAAGCAGATGTCCTCGGCGTTTGTTTGACATCTGCTTTACCGATTATGTATTTAGGACGCAGGAAATTGAAGTGCTATAAATATGGGTATTGTTCTGCTTTCTATTGTTCTTTATCCCCGCTGAACAAATCTAATTAAGTTTGGGATTTCATAAAAAGCGGAGCTCTGTGTGCTTTTTTTTGCTATCATGAGGTATCATAATTTTCACAAGTGCTTAGATTAGCAGCTGTTAGGCCCAGTTCAACTCCTCTGTCACAGGGAAGACTTGCAAGCCTTCTGCGGCCGAATACCAGTGACACGTGAGAGCTTCTCCACGGCTAAACTCAGATCCTCTGCAGTGCCAAGGTGCATTAAGGAGATTATCAGAGAGACCTGAACAATGTCTGTGCTTCAGTAACTGATATGCTTGCCAGAACAATATTTACATAAGGTTTTTAAAAAATGCTGCATTGTGAGTGTATGGGTCAACACTGAAATCTGCCTCCAGTTTAAACACTTCACAGAAGGACAAATGTTTTAAGTGCACTTTCACCACATTTACACAAAGTACAGCACCTTAAGACGCTTTCAAATTCACAGATAAATGACACCAAACATTTTTAATGAATGAATTGCAAAAACAACACTTGTATTTGTTTTAGTGTTTTAATCCGGTTAATGACACCAATGAGAAGTTTCTATTTATAAACACTTTATAGTACAATTAACTGTAATCCGTCAGTAATGTGTCCCGTTTCAAGTCTTACCAATGTCTAAAACGTGTGAGAGTTATTCTGAAAGGAATTCTGACACGGTTTAACCTGTGAAGAACTGCCTGTTGATCAGCATCAAAAGATGGCAGAGATCAGATATGGAGGCAAAAATACTCAAGCAAAGAGCATTGACCAAATAAAGGATGGTCATTTGTGTTGAGGGAATGTCGATCGCTCTATATAAGAAGGAGGGCTGGACGCCCCCAAGGACTGCCAGGCGACCACTCAAGGTGAGTGAGTTACAGTCTTTTATTAGCAGGAGGAGAGCCAGCAGCTTAATAAACAATGCAGGGCATGGCCACTTACTGCCAGATAAACTGCTGTATTAATGCAAGGACTTAAATGTACAGTAAGCTATTTTTTTTTAATACAGAACAATTTAATTACAGTTATTCATTTGAACTACTTCAATTACTTTCTCCAGGATCATCAAAAAAACACTGGTAACTGTTCTTCTGAAGGGAGGGAAGAAGGTAACTCATCTCTTCATTCATCACTTTTTAAATTAATATTTTGATTAACAGCGAGTTTATATGTGATGAGCCAGCTGATATATGAATGTCTAAATCTTCATTAACATGCATTGTCTGAAATAGTTCATAAATCAATAACATTGTTTGTTCCATGAATCTCAATTCATTAATATTTCTGCATCATTAAGTTGAAAAGAGAAATGGTTAGCTGCTGCTTTTTATTTCTTTGTGGCAGATGTTAGACATCACCACATCAACATGATGCACCAGCAGTTATTTAGCCAATTTAACAAAGATGTCATTAGTCAAAGACGTTACAAAGTATTGTGTAGATGAATTATACAAATGTCAATTTCTCACTGTCATTTGTTTAATAGTGGTGTCCTGCACTAGAGTTTAAGTAAAGACTGAAATGAGTGGTTTTGTTTTTACTTACTTGCAGTAAAGGGTCATCATGAGTGGGGATGCGGAAATGGAGTGTTTCGGCCCGGCGGCCATTTACCTCCGGAAGCCAGAAAAAGAGCGCATAGAAGCTCAGAACACCCCCTTTGATGCTAAATCAGCCTACTTCGTGACTGAGCCCTCTGAGATGTACCTCAAGGGGAAACTTGTCAAGAAAGAGGGTGGTAAAGCCACCGTGGAGACTCTGTGTGGAAAGGTAAGAATGATGACCTTATACAGCTCCTCTAAGCACAGCTGAATGTAGAACTGTGTGACTGAAAGGTGTGCTCCCCTCGTTACAGTTTCGATTTAGAAAGTTTAAAATAATGTGCCTACATAAGAATGAATGTAAACGCAGAGGATGTCTTTGTGTTGTTCAGTGTGATCATGTCTTTAAGTTAGAGCTTTGTGTGTTTGTTTAGTGGACTAAACTATAAGTTGGGATCACTTTGGTTTGGTGGTGGTGGGTCTGCGTACTCCAGCTTCGCCCCACTGTCCAAAGACATGTTCATTAGGTTAATTGGTTTCTGAACTGTAGGTGTGAATGGTTGCCTGTCTCTCTGTGTTCGCCCAATGACAGCTGAGATAATGAATGAACACTTCAGTTTATCGGCCAATTGTCTGAGACACTGATGACGTTTCTGTCTTCGCTTTAGACTATCACCGTGAAAGACACTGAAATCTTCCCCATGAACCCTCCGAAGTTTGACAAGATTGAGGACATGGCCATGATGACCCACCTCAACGAGCCTGCTGTGCTGTATAACCTCAAAGAGCGCTATGCAGCATGGATGATCTACGTGAGTTTGTCTTCATTAGTAGATGAAACTTATCATGATTACAGGAAGATGTGTCACTGCTGATCCTCTCCTACTCCACAGACCTACTCCGGGCTGTTCTGCGTCACCGTGAACCCCTACAAGTGGCTCCCAGTGTACGATGCAGTGGTTGTTGCAGGATACAGAGGCAAAAAGAGGATTGAGGCTCCACCCCACATCTTCTCCATCTCTGATAACGCCTATCAGTTCATGCTCCAAGGTACTGATCCGTTTCTAAGATAGTGTGGGTTCAGATGTACAGCAGCCACACTTGAGAAGTCAACTAACTATTGTTTATATTTCTGATGTCTTCCAGATAGGGAAAACCAGTCAATCCTGATTACGTAAGTGACAACAGTTTTACATGATGACATATCCACAGATCAGCCATGACATTATAACCACCTTCCCAATATTGTGTAGGTCTCCCTTGTGTCTCCAAAACAGTTCATCAGAGAATGTACATGGTCCTTCTAAGGGTGTCCTGTGGTGTCTGACAACAGGATGTTGTTAGTGGGGGGCCTTTGAGTACTATGGGTTAACGGGAGGGGCCTCTGTGGATCATCCCACAGATACTTGATCAGTTTGGGATCTAGTGAATTTGGAGGCCAGGTCAACAGTGTTATTATTATTATATTATTTACTTCTCCTGTCAGTGGTTATAATGTTGTAGCTGATCCCTGTATTTTCAACAATAGCAATAACAATGGTGTTTTAATTATATCTTTGATGACACCTCTCAAACCAGTGGAGAATCCGGTGCAGGAAAGACTGTCAACACCAAACGTGTCATCCAGTATTTTGCGACAATCGCAGTTGCTTCAGGAAAGAAGTCGGAGCATGTTCCTGGGAAAATGCAGGTAAAGGAGCTCATCTCAAGAAAGAAGTGTCAGTTAAGCTCACATAGACATATTGATCATGTTCTATGACCATCAGGTATGAATCATTGTTTTCTTTTCCCCTGGACTGTTTTCTAAATGAAGGGGTCGCTGGAGGATCAAATCATTGCAGCTAACCCACTGCTGGAGGCTTATGGTAATGCCAAGACTGTGAGGAATGACAACTCATCCCGCTTTGTAAGTCTTCATTAACTAAATTGTAGAAAACAATATTTTAAAAAAGCAAAAAGTTATACTGTAACTCTTATCAACATTCTTCTTCTGAATAGGGTAAATTCATCAGAATCCATTTTGCAACAACTGGAAAGCTGGCCTCTGCAGACATTGAAACATGTAAGGCTAATAATGATAGAGCACTTGGTTTGGTTATGTGCCTTCAACTCATAGAAAATCTGCTGTTTTCTTACTCCCATATTGTTTTTGCCTTGTTGTACAGATCTGCTGGAGAAGTCTCGAGTGACGTTCCAGCTGTCTGCTGAGAGAAGTTACCACATCTTCTACCAGCTCATGACAGGCCACAAACCTGAGCTCATAGGTTGGACATGATACATTTTTCAAAATCATTACCAGCTGTGTAATGGATATTTGCTGACAGGAATTCACTTTTATTTTCTCAGAGGCTCTACTCATCACCACCAACCCTTATGACTACCCCATGGTCAGTATGGGGGAAATCACTGTCAAGAGTATCAATGACGTTGAAGAATTCATCGCTACTGATGTAAGAATCATAAAATATACACAATTGTTAAAACATTGAAAAGGAATGTTTTAATTTCTGTTTTTTAAACCTATATTTTTTATTCATTTAATACACAGACTGCCATTGACATCCTGGGCTTCACTGCAGAGGAGAAGATCAGCATGTATAAGCTGACTGGAGCTGTGATGCAACATGGAAACATGAAGTTTAAGCAGAAGCAGCGAGAAGAGCAGGCTGAGCCTGATGGCACTGAGGGTATGCTGCACTTTTCTGTCTTTTGTCTTGTTTTGACTTTTGTTTATTAAAAAAAATGTTGTACTAATTTTCCTTTCTTTCTTTTTTAGTTGCGGATAAAATCTCATACCTTATGGGCCTGAACTCTGCAGACCTGCTGAAGGCTCTGTGCTACCCCAGAGTGAAAGTTGGAAATGAGTTTGTGACCAAGGGTCAGACTGTCCCACAGGTGAAATGTTCTCATACAGTCATGAGATTACTTTATCACGTTTTAACTGAAATGCTAAACTAATGTATTGTTTGTGCTGACAGCATCCAATCAAATAATCAGTGACATTTGTTTTTGTAAAATCAGGTAAACAATGCAGTGATGGCTCTCTGCAAGTCTGTCTATGAGAAAATGTTCTTGTGGATGGTCGTCAGAATCAATGAAATGCTGGACACCAAACAGCCAAGGCAGTTCTTCATTGGTGTGCTCGACATTGCTGGGTTTGAAATCTTTGATGTAAGTTTGGTTATACAATTTAATATTTTTAAATGTTAATGCATAACGAATTGTGTATCAAAATGTGTTAATTATCATAAAGTTATGTAGGCTTGGTTAAATCCTAATCCACCTTTTTCATTTTAATTATCAGTACAACAGCTTGGAGCAGCTGTGCATCAACTTCACCAACGAAAAACTGCAACAGTTTTTCAATCATCACATGTTTGTCCTGGAGCAAGAAGAGTACAAGAAAGAGGGAATTGAGTGGGAGTTCATTGACTTTGGTATGGACTTGGCTGCTTGCATTGAGCTTATTGAGAAGGTGAGGCACTTGCTGTATTTTCAAAAACACAGAAGACCGTGTAATGACTTGAAGCTGCTGTTTAAATGAACCTTTTCATTTCATTGTGACAGCCAATGGGCATCTTCTCCATCCTTGAAGAGGAGTGCATGTTCCCCAAGGCAACAGACATGACCTTCAAGAACAAACTTTATGACCAACATCTTGGAAAAAGCAAATCCTTTGAGAAGCCAAAGCCAGCTAAAGGCAAAGCTGAGGCTCATTTCTCCCTGGTGCACTATGCTGGCACTGTTGACTACAACATTACAGGCTGGCTGGACAAGAACAAAGACCCTCTGAACGACTCTGTGGTCCAGCTGTATCAGAAGTCTTCAGTCAAGCTCTTGGCTTTCCTTTATGCATCACACGCCTCAGCTGACGGTACCCGTTGATTTCTATCTCTACGTTATTGAATACTTTAAATTCAGGATCAAATTGCTTGTGAATTGAATCATCATATCATGTTATTGTTTTACTGACAGCTGAGAGTGGCGGTGGCGGTGGCAAGAAAGGTGGCAAGAAGAAGGGAGGCTCCTTCCAGACGGTGTCTGCATTGTTCCGGGTAAGATACGAAAAGAACAACAAATGTGTTTTCATTTATGTTTGAATCAGTGCATTTGTTAATTCAATTTTCATTCTTCAGGAGAATTTGGGCAAGCTGATGACCAACTTGAGGAGCACTCATCCTCATTTTGTACGCTGTTTGATTCCCAACGAATCAAAGACACCAGGTACCTCATCATCAAAAGAACAGTATCATTAAATGTGTATTAAACGTTTGTCAGTTTATCACTACCTTCTGATAAACGTACGTTATATTATAGGTCTCATGGAGAACTTCTTGGTCATCCACCAGCTGAGGTGTAACGGTGTGCTGGAAGGTATCAGGATCTGCAGGAAAGGTTTCCCCAGCAGGATCCTCTATGGTGACTTCAAGCAGAGGTAGAAGCATCATCATCTTTACAAACACTGAAGAGCATGTTCTTTTTGTTTCATCTTTAAGATAATGTATCTCACTAAAGAAATATTATGCATTTAGATACAAAGTATTGAATGCCAGTGTCATCCCCGAGGGACAGTTCATCGACAACAAGAAGGCCTCAGAGAAACTCTTGGGCTCTATTGATGTTGACCATACTCAGTACAAATTTGGACACACAAAGGTACAGTTAAAAATGCTGTTTACAGAGAGGTGTAGCTCACACTATTGTCACTAATAAACAACTTTAAAAGGCTGTTGTTTTACTGACATCCAGGTGTTCTTCAAAGCTGGTCTGTTGGGAACTCTGGAGGAGATGAGAGATGAGAAACTGGCTGAGCTGGTCACAATGACTCAGGCTCTCTGCAGAGGTTTCCTCATGAGGAGAGAGTTTGTCAAGATGATGGAAAGAAGGTAACAGATCTGTCTGTTGTAGATCTCTAAATTTAACGTCTGCAACTTTATATAAGAAATAATAATTTCCAACTCATTTTTTTCATTGCATCATCAGAGATGCTATTTTCACCATCCAGTACAACATCCGCGCATTCATGAATGTCAAAACCTGGCCATGGATGAAGCTGTACTTCAAGATTAAGCCTTTGCTGAAGAGTGCAGAGACTGAGAAAGAGATGGCCCAAATGAAAGAGGAGTTTGGAAAGACCAAAGAAGACCTAACAAAGGCTCTGGCTAAGAAGAAAGAACTGGAGGAGAAGATGGTTTCTCTGCTACAGGAGAAGAATGACTTATTGTTGCAAGTGCAGTCTGTGAGTGTGATCACCAAACCGCAATCACATGTATACTAGATTTCCAAAATAAAATAAATCATCTGACTAACAGACATACTTGCGTTAACTTTTAGGAAGGTGAAAACCTTGCTGATGCAGAGGAAAGGTGTGAGGGGCTCATTAAAGCCAAAATCCAGCTTGAGGCCAAACTCAAAGAGACATCCGAGAGACTGGAGGATGAGGAGGAAATGAATGCTGAGCTGACTGCAAAGAAGAGGAAGCTGGAGGATGAGTGCTCTGAGTTAAAGAAAGACATTGATGACTTAGAGCTCACCCTGGCCAAAGTGGAAAAGGAAAAACATGCCACTGAGAACAAGGTTATAAGACTTGTGCATTTAATACCATTAAGATATCCTTTTACTTTTGTGTCAATAAAAAAAAAACTTTGTGTTAATTAAATTTCATGCCAAATTTTATAGGTCAAAAACCTTACAGAGGAAATGGCTTCTCAAGATGAGGCTATTGCCAAGTTGACCAAAGAGAAGAAAGCCCTCCAAGAGGCCCATCAGCAGACCCTCGATGATCTCCAGGCAGAGGAAGACAAAGTCAACACTCTGACAAAGGCCAAGACCAAGCTGGAGCAACAAGTGGACGATGTGAGTGCTTATGAATACGTATATATTTGGATACATCAACATATATTGAAACCCCCTTCAACCTGTACACATTGTTCATATGTTCAATAGCTTGAAGGCTCTCTGGAGCAAGAAAAGAAGCTCCGTATGGATCTTGAGCGAGCAAAAAGGAAGCTGGAAGGAGATCTGAAACTGGCCCAGGAGTCCATCATGGATCTGGAGAATGACAAGCAGCAGTCTGAAGAGAAAATAAAGAAGTAAGAATAAGAATTTATGTATTGATATTGGTAAGGGACTCTATGAGAGGCTTTACAGCTTTAATGTGTGAAAACTTTTCCTCTCCTTTAGGAAGGACTTTGAGATAAGCCAGCTCCTCAGTAAGATTGAGGATGAGCAGTCTCTTGGAATCCAGTTACAGAAAAAGATAAAGGAACTTCAGGTAAAGTTAGAGTATCAGTTATAGCAAGAGAACGTTCATATGTCTTTAAGAAGTTCCTCTTAAACTTTTTCTGTGTTCCAGGCTCGTATTGAGGAGCTGGAGGAGGAGATTGAGGCTGAGAGGGCTGCTCGGGCCAAAGTGGAGAAGCAGAGGTCTGATCTAGCCAGGGAACTTGAGGAGATCAGCGAGAGGCTTGAAGAAGCTGGTGGAGCCACTGCAGCTCAGATTGAGATGAACAAGAAGCGCGAGGCTGAGTTTCAGAAGCTGCGTCGTGATCTCGAAGAGTCCACCCTGCAGCATGAGGCCACCGCTGCAGCTCTCCGCAAGAAGCAAGCCGACAGCGTGGCAGAGCTGGGAGAACAGATTGATAACCTCCAGAGAGTCAAACAGAAGCTGGAGAAAGAGAAGAGCGAATACAAGATGGAGATCGATGACCTCTCAAGCAATATGGAATCTATTGCCAAAGCAAAGGTGATTGATCAATGTACAATCAGTGAAAAGAAACTCCAGGCTCTTTGTTTTCACTAATAGATGTTTTCTTTCATCAGGGTAACCTTGAAAAGATGTGCAGGACATTGGAGGACCAACTGAGTGAGCTCAAATCCAAGAATGATGAGAACGTTCGTCAGCTGAATGACATTAGTGCACAGAAAGCACGACTTCAAACTGAAAGTGGTATGAACCTCACTTTACAGCTACTTTAAAATACAAACTACAAAAACAAAGCTCCTACAAAAGGAGACAACCCTGCATCCCTTCATCCCATAACTGCTTCTAACAGTGGTCATTAATCATCATACATTTTACAAGTTAAATATGGACTGTGATCCTCTGGTACATACCATTAATGATGATCTTTGAATAGGTGAAAGCATACGTCAGCTGGAGGAGAAGGAAGCTCTTGTGTCTCAGCTGACCAGAGGCAAACAGGCTTACACTCAGCAGATTGAAGAGCTGAAGAGGCACATAGAGGAGGAAGTTAAGGTAACAGTTTATAAAAGCAGTGGGATACTCACTTAGATAAGAGGCCATGTAATGACTGGGTTCAAATATTTCTTACATTTATTTTATAGGCCAAGAACGCCCTGGCTCATGCTGTTCAGTCAGCTCGTCATGACTGTGACCTGCTCAGAGAGCAGTATGAGGAGGAGCAGGAGGCCAAAGCTGAGCTGCAGCGTGCAATGTCCAAGGCTAACAGTGAGGTGGCTCAGTGGAGAACTAAATATGAGACTGATGCCATTCAGCGCACTGAGGAGCTGGAGGAGGCAAAGTCAGTCTTCAGTTTTATCTCTGTTCATCTGCTATAGTGTTTAAGTTTTGACACTCTGTAAGTTTGAAAATGGTTTATTGTTAATAGGAAAAAGCTTGCCCAGCGTCTTCAGGATGCAGAGGAATCCATCGAGGCTGTGAATGCCAAATGTGCCTCTCTGGAAAAGACTAAACAGAGACTGCAGGGTGAAGTGGAGGACCTGATGATCGATGTGGAGAGAGCTAATGCTCTGGCTGCAAACCTTGACAAGAAACAAAGGAACTTTGACAAGGTATCACATTTATGTGTGCACATGTGAGTGTGAGACATGGGGTAAACATTAAAAGGGAAAACTAAGCAATTTTCCAAAACTTCAGGTTCTTGCTGAGTGGAAGCAAAAGTATGAGGAGAGTCAGGCAGAGCTGGAAGGAGCTCAGAAAGAGGCTCGCTCAATGAGCACTGAGCTTTTCAAACTGAAAAACTCCTATGAAGAATCTCTGGACCACCTGGAGACCCTGAAGAGGGAGAACAAGAACCTCCAACGTAAGACAATGAATCCTGTCCTTCTTTTCTTAATACGCTATCTGTCTTAAGTATTCTAATGTATAGAAGCGCCTTTTTTATGTCTGTACAACCATAATCTGCTCCAACAGAGGAGATCTCAGACCTGAGTGAACAACTTGGTGAGACTGGTAAGACAATCCATGAACTGGAGAAGGGGAAGAAGACAGTGGAAAGTGAGAAGTCTGAAATCCAGACTGCTTTGGAGGAGGCAGAGGTAAAACTGAGCTCCATTCATATATAGATACAGTGACAGGAGAACCACCATGTCCAAATATAAAATTCAGACACTGAACAATAGAATGATATTTAGTGAAAACAAAAAATGTAAAACTGAAATGTTCTGTGCAACAGCTGATGAAGGTCACACTTTTCACAGGCTACCCTGGAACATGAGGAATCCAAGATTCTCCGTGTTCAGCTTGAACTGACTCAAGTCAAGAGTGAGATTGATAGAAAACTTGCAGAGAAGGACGAGGAGATTGAACAGATCAAGAGGAACAGCCAGAGAGTGATGGAGTCCATGCAGAGCACTCTGGACGCAGAGGTCAGAAGCAGGAATGATGCCCTGAGAATCAAGAAGAAGATGGAGGGAGACCTCAACGAGATGGAGATTCAGTTGAGCCATGCAAACCGCCAGGCAGCTGAAGCCCAGAAACAGCTGAGGAACGTACAGGGACAGCTCAAGGTAAGTGAGAGTAATGTGGCAGAGCATCTTGTTTTTAAAAAGTAGCTGAAAGCTGATATCTATCAACTTCGTACAATTCAGGATGCCCAACTGCACCTTGATGAAGCCATCAGAGGTCAGGAAGACATGAAGGAACAAGTTGCAATGGTGGAGCGCAGGAACAACCTGATGGTGGCTGAGATTGAGGAGCTGAGAGTTGCTCTGGAGCAGACAGACAGAGGACGCAAAGTAGCTGAACAGGAACTGGTGGATGCCAGCGAGCGTGTGGGACTGCTGCACTCTCAGGTACTCTTGAAGTCTTGACAGATGCAACTACGTTGTTACTTTGTTAAGTCATGGGGTTTCACAGTGACTTGCTTTATAACAGAATACCAGCCTCATCAATACCAAGAAGAAGCTGGAGACCGATCTTGTTCAGATCCAAGGTGAAGTGGAAGATGCTGTTCAGGAATCAAGAAATGCTGAAGAGAAGGCAAAGAAGGCCATCACTGATGTGAGTCATCGTGGTGCTCATCAAAGCCTTTTATCCAATACATATGTAGCTTAGTAACAATTGAAAACAACACAAAACCTTTATGATTTCAGGCTGCCATGATGGCAGAAGAGCTGAAGAAGGAGCAGGACACCAGTGCTCATTTGGAGAGGATGAAGAAGAACCTGGAGGTGACAGTGAAGGACCTGCAGCACCGTCTGGATGAGGCTGAAAATCTGGCCATGAAGGGTGGAAAGAAGCAGCTCCAGAAACTGGAGTCTAGGGTAAAGATACACTTTTTCGGCAGCCTGATCTGAACTCCTGTCAGACTGCTTTTCAGCTCTAATTCTGTATCTGTTATTTTTCAGGTGCGTGAGCTCGAGGCTGAAGTTGAAGCTGAGCAGAGACGAGGAGCCGACGCTATCAAAGGCGTTCGCAAATATGAACGCAGAGTGAAGGAGCTCAGCTATCAGGTAGGTGTTTTGTTTTTTCTTCATGTCATCAATATGGGTGTGTGAGGAAAATCAGAATGGCACTCACTTCTGGTTGTGAACTGCAGACTGAGGAGGACAAGAAGAACGTCAACAGACTCCAGGATCTGGTGGACAAGCTGCAGCTCAAAGTGAAGGCCTACAAGAGACAGGCTGAGGAGGCTGTGAGTCACATTTTCACAATTCTATAGCAGCTAGAAAATGTTTGACAGTAAAAATGTAGTTAGCTGTGTATTACCAGAATCATCAAGTCTCTGTATCTTCAGTCTTGGTGGACGATAACTCCCAGTGTTGAATTTTCTCACAGGAGGAGCAGGCCAACACTCACCTGTCGAGGCTCAGGAAGGTTCAGCACGAACTCGAGGAAGCTCAGGAGCGCGCCGACATCGCTGAGTCCCAGGTCAACAAGTTGAGGGCAAAGAGTCGAGAAATCGGAAAAGTAAGTAATAAATGAAACTCGAGCTGCTGTAACAGTTAAGGAGCTTAATCACAAGTTACAGTTGTTTGACCTCTATCAGTACGCTGCTATATGCTGTAGTAAAGCTAAACTCTACTTTGCTTTACAGATATTTTCTTAGTGATAAAGTTATTCATCATGTTTTTCTTTTCTGTCCATTTCAGGCAAAGGAATCTGAAGAATAAGTTTCAGCTTTCCACAGAGACAAAATGAAATTCATAAAATATGATTTTTCATTGAAACGCTCTCATTAGATGTTGCAGATTTACGCTCAATAAATTATTTTACCAATCTGCTGGTTTTGAACTCTTTTTTTTTGGGCAACAGAAAGCAAATACTACCAGTTGGTGGAAGGCAGGTGCAGCTTGTGGCAAATGAAATGTTAAGACGCTCTGTTATGTTATTATGTTATGGTGTTTTATGGCACAAATTGGAATCTCACTTCACAACAGAAACAGCCATGGATATTCAAGTTTGTGCCAAGTTTTGAAGTTTGTTCATGTTAGGAAAGAGACAGCCTTGATGCCACAGAGTACATGCACATGCCAACAGTTACAGTATGTAGAACAGCCTTGGATAAAAAACAGAAAAGGGCAGAATGCTTCCTTACAAAGATCAGACACCATCACTATGAAAAAAAACAAAACACGGACAGCTCAAACAAAGCTCACAGAAGCATACACGATAGTTTGTTTTTAACCTTTTCCAACCTCGTGTAGCGGGCAGGAAGTTTGCGCAAGCGCAGTTTGGATTACCGTAATTACATTAAAATCAGCGCAATCGGAAAAAAATTCCAGAGGTTTCTAAAATCCGAGACGTTGCGGTGTACTGCCAATGTTGTGGAATTACGGTAAAAAGACTCGCGCCTCTCCCTCATGGTTATTGCAAATAAATAAATAAATAAATAAAGTCTAGGCGGACATTTTGAGGCACATGTTTTAAAAGGTTAATACAATGATATGTTAAAAAAACAAGGTTGTGGTTTCTGGAGGAGAGTGATGCAGCCCTCTGGACTATTTCTAGTATCTTGTCATCAGGGTGGAGTTGCTAGGCAACCAGCAGAGGCTCAGATACCAGTTGTCTGGATGCTAGGACACATATTTTTACTTTAAAGAAAACTGGTGACTTAGCCGTCATAAATCAGACGCACATCATCACTGTCTGTCTCACTAATGCAAGCACGATGACAGAAAAGCCATCACATCTGTGGTGAAGAAGCGGTTTGTGCAGCAGTGCAATATTTTTAACAATCACAACTCTCATGATATGCCAGCTGTAATATATAGCAGTGGGGTGTGTTGCATTGCTGCTCTCTTTGATACGACAGAATGATAAGTGAATTACAGATATCCTCTGGGACAAGGCAACTCATAAGCGTGTGTTTCCTCTTCAGGGAACCATTTCATTAACGCTGTAAGGGCTGACAGCTGCCTCCTCCCACCACTAACCTCAGCGCACCTGTTAGCCCCCGATTATATGGCACCGCGTGAGTCACAACTTTATAATACCACATTATTGTTGGAGGACCCGTGGGAGACAGTCCAGCATTTTATTAGTCTCTGTCTGCTCACATGGCTCGTTTGTTCCAATCCAGTTTCAGCGTAGCTCTCAACACAGCAAAGTGCGTGTTAATATGTTTCACTGCACAGTGAATAAGTTCACACCCTTTTCAAACTTAAACTCACACTCCCTTCCAAGTAGCTGTATCTATGTTAGTGAAGATTTACATTAGAAAACAAATGAGACAACGCAACAACCACTGAAAAGCTCTCTTTAGGTCAAGTTGTTAGTAATAAGCCCATTTAACCATATTGCAGATTTTTACCATAAAAGAAATAATTATCTATCTATCTATCTATCTATCTATCTATCTATCTATCTATCTATCTATCTATCTATCTATCTATCTATCTATCTATCTATCTATCTATCTATCTATCTATCTATCTATCTATCTATCTATCTATCTATCTATCTATCTTTAAACCCAACCAGCTGAGCATCACTGCAAAATTTCAAGAAGTATGCCTCCGATGGAATAACTTCCATAAACAAAGATATGACAAAACAACTTCAGGTTTACCTGCTTTACCTGATGCTAAAACAGATTCTAGCTCCCTCTCATTGAATGTAATCAGAAGCGACTTTACCTACACGGAGCCACGCTCTGCAGCAGACCTACATCAGTCCTCGTCTCCCCTGAAAGCTTCATCTGTTCTTGGGCTCCTATGTTCAGCTTTATTAGGGACACGCTGCTCTGCTGGATTATTCCAACGTGATGTATTAAAATGACAATAGGCATTCACTCTGCTTTGCCAAACACTGAGGGTCTGATATCATAGCTAAATCAGACATCATTTCTACATAACAAGGCATGTTGCCTGCTGGGTGGAAGGTACCACTAATCCAAAGAAGGCTACAGAGAGCCGCCGGGCCTGCTGGGCTGCTGGTTTATGGCCTCACAGAAGCCAAAACATCCCACAACTTCCATCCAGAGCTTTGAGTGTCACCGACCTATCGTCTTTCCTCTAAAGACCTCCTCAGGCTACTGTTTGATATCCTCACTGATTGACACTGGGAGCAAATACCCATGAACCGGCAACCTGCTTGACTCCTGGATTTTTAAGATTCCTACTTTAATCCGCAACAGCTGACAAAGGAACACAGTCTCTCTGCATTAGGCAAAGACAAAGAAAGAGCTGCTGGTTGGAATGCACTGATAAGGGCTGTGGTGCAGTAGCTTCACTACTTATTTTATTATTCTATTAAGTAGTAGTCAGCTCTACTTTAATTTTAGAAGAAGTTTTTGAATGGTTTGAATGACCACCGACAGGAGAAGTGAACATTGACCATCTTGTGACAATATGTTCTGCTGGGAAACTTTTATACCTGCCATTCATTCATGTGGATGTTACTTAGACATGTAGCACCCAACTAGACCAGACCAGGCACCCCCACCCCATAGCAATGACGCCGGCAGCAAGCTGATTAATCAGTGGAGAGAAACGAAGCATTCAGAGCTGAAGTGAAAAATATCAATAGCATTTAATCACCAAAGATATAAACATTTAAATATCCATTTTTGTAATGCGACTGACAAAATCTTTACAAAGTTAGCCTTCATCTTCCGCTGACTGCTTCACATTGTCTGTACAAAAATGAGGTGGCGTTCGGAGACTGGCACGAAGAGAGGAAACGGTCCCGAGGAAACGACAACGTTGGCTAAAATGAAAAGCAAAGTTACAGCAGAAACGGGAACATTCTTATCGTTTGATACTCAGAAAAATCAGAGACATAGACGTAACAGGATATAGAGATCATTTTTGTCCGTTTTGACATTTTTCATGTAAACCGCGCCTTGTGCCCGCGCAGGCTTCAAACACATCCAGTTCCTTTCTGTTCAATACAAATATCACGCACAATACCCAAATAAATAAATAGATAAAATAACACATAAATAAATGAAATAAGCGACATTTAAATCTAGCTCATAAACAAAGTTAATTGATAAAGGGGGCTCCGCACACACATGCCACTCTTATTTGCTTGTTATAGAGCCTTCAAGTGCATAAATCATTTCCAGTAGTTTTATATCATTTAGAGACCTCTTCACTTAAAGAAGTAAAGTTCAATCAGGCAGTATGTTGCTCACGACTCTAATCGTCTCTGTGCTTTTACTTGACGTAAAAGACCTAAATTGCAAACACTGACAGTTACTGTAGGCTTCACTGAAGTCAAACTTGCAGCTTCATTTGTTCACATGGAAGAGGCTCTGTGGCCCCCGCATCTGCCGGCACATCCACAGAGGGCACATCGCTTCTCCCCACGGAGCTGGAGATCCAGACGCGGACAGGAATGTAAAATATCCATCAGAATATGTACACAAGTCTGTTAACGGTTCAAAATATCATGCAAATAAATACCAGAAATTTTAAACTACAACACTGACCTCAACAGTAGGAATATACTGTACTGTAGACTATAAAGAGTTCCACAAAATGTCTTTCCTCCAATGTACAACAGTGCTGTTCTGATAATGCAAAAACGACAGAAAGTAAATGCTGCAGGTGTCAGAATAACAGCTGTTTTTTCTTTTTCTTTTTTTCTAAAAGCAGTGTTTGTGCTGAGGTCTTCTTCGATCAGTGTTGAGCTTTAATCTGCGTCTCCGGCCCACCGCCATGCTCGGGTGCAGCAGAGATGCACAACAGTACATATACTGTACATAAACATTCACTCTTTCCAGTCAGTCCTAACTGAAAAGTTAGGCGTCAAAACAGAGAATATGCAGAGTGTGTGTGTGCAGCTCGAGTGAAGCAGAAGTCTGTGAACGGCGTCTGAGCTTTGATCCAAGGCTGAACCACAGTGCACAGAGATGAACGACACATATAGCAGGAGGGTGGCAGGGTTCGCTCTTGACAAAGAGGCAGGAAGGGAAGCCAGCTGCTTTCCAGCAACGTACTCCGTTAAAAATGTCCATGACGTGGAGCATCTTTTCACATTCCCCACCCCGAGCGAGAAGTCTTTCTTAGAGCTGAACCGCAGCGACCCTGAAGAGTCAAGTATGTCTTTCACACGCCCCGCGGTGTGAGCGTCCACATCTTAAGATGCTAATGTGGCCGTTATCCAAAATGACGAGTGCAACAAGGCACTGCAGGGTGGATCACCAGGCAGACGGAGAGAAACAGCATTTTACAAATATTCTGTCAAAAAAGCGTTTTAAAAATATCCCCCGTTAACTCTGCGTCCAGATTGGATGGTGACACGGAAAGACATAAGGGAATGAATCACTGTGGGAAAAATGTTATCGTGCGTACAGTGGTTTCCAAGTCATTCTACATTTATGGTCAGTGTTTAACACTGGAAAGCTGTTTTCAGATTCATCTGCTAAAGGGGGAACATTTGAGTTTGACTGCACACACAGGCAGGTTTAGTGGCTGAACAACTTGAAACTTCCCGTGGACATGAACTGAAAACTGGACTTTCAAACAATAAAAAGTTAAAAAGAAAGTTTAAACTACATAAATGACCTTTTTAGTTGCAAGTCATTATTACAAAGACACAGTATTTTAGTAGTGTCTGCTGGAGATTTTAAATGCAACTCACAAAAAACAACACATTTAATGTGTTAAAGAATTGAAAATTTGGTTATTGTCTGGAATAACTGCAGACCTTTGACATAAAGTAAATATGCAGATGTCTCGGCCACATTTTGGACCATTATTTTTCTAAAAATTTAAAGAAGAATCTGCAAATTGTGCTTTGTATCTTCTCGTCATGAGACGTGGCTGAGAAGAAAATCCGTTTTTTAACACAACTAAATAAAATTACTTCTAATCAAACGTCCGACTCTTGAATTTGACGGTTTGCACGATAAACCTGAAACGTTCTGCCACAGTGAATCATTCAGAGACACGTCAGGGAAACTTTGACAGTGGTCAAAAAGCACAGCATACTGACAACATATTGATAAGACCAGAAAGCTGTTCAGAAGCTACATTCCCCATACAGAAGCATACGTAAGTGCATAAATTCAGATTTGACAAACAGTGGCAACACAGGATAAGAGAGGAGAGTGACAAAGAGCTTCCTGTCAATCAAACTACTGACGTAACGCGTTTAAAAAGATGTTGGCCACAGGTCATTTTCTGCACGTCCTGTGCTATTAAGACTACATCTATAACACTGCGTGTAAATTACTTTTCATGTACCATAAATTGAAAATTACTGCTAGAATAACGTACCCGATGATCATAGCATTAGTGCACTAAACACCATGCAGTGTTACACATTCCTAAATACTGTAGTCTACCAAGGATGCACCGCTACTTTACAAAGTCAATACACCTGTGATGATTTTGGTCGTCCGTTGTTTAACGTTACACATTTTGACAACATCTTATTTGACTGGAAGCACTTTAAGATCATACCGAGCATCTGTGGAAGCGGTTCAGCAAAGCAAACCTTGACATTAACAATCTTGCATCACAACAAAACGACACAGATGTTTCTGTACTGATATGTGTCATGAAAAGTCAGTGTTTTTTTTTTTTTTTTTATCAGATTTGCTTTTCTTTTTGTCTCTTGTCTCAGGTCAAAGTGCTCTGAGGAAACAAAAGTATCATTTAAGCTCTGTTTGATATCCGGTTGGGTTTAAAGACATGAGTGAGACAGAGAGAGAGCAGAGGGGTAAATCCTTCAGGGTCCTCTCGTGCGTGATACAAATTATAATACAAAAAATGTCTTGGCAAAGGTCAGAGGTCGACTGAAAGACACTGAAGTGAATGTGCGGTTAAGGCCCGGATCTACTGTCAAGTAAAAACAGCTGTAGGGCGCAGGAGCTCCTGCCCATATGTGCATCTACTGGGACTGAACATGCAAACGAAGAAGACGATAAATGCAAGCCACGAGCAGCAACGTATAAGCGGGAATCTGAAGCTCACCCAGCTGCAGATTATTCCTGTTTGTATTGACATTTAAGGGCTGTGCATAATCTGTGATTTTCCACTAACTCTACTGCAGTACATTCAGCACTGTTCAATAACATGTTGGAAAGTGATGACAAAAGAAAGAAGAAAAAACATCTCAGTTGTTTGGCCAATCACTGAGCTCCTCTAAATTAAAACTACTGCATGTAGTTACTGGAACTAACTAAGTACAGCCTGTTATTTATGCACTATTTACTGGGTCGTATATGGAATATATGATTAAAAAGAGGTTTTGATCCATGTTTAGTTTGCATGGACAGAGCCACATGCTGAAAAAATGCAGCAATGACTAATAAATATGGATGTAAACAATACGGGTTTAAACTGATCTGTAAACATTTTATGAGGAAGGAACTTAAATCACCGGAAACCATTTTGCATAAAGTACTGCACGTCTCACTCTGCTACACTTAGTCTAAGATTTTACACAGAAAACCTTTGGTATGTTTTTAAGATTGTTATAAACCCAAAAGTAAAACGAGATCCATCTCAACAGCTACAACAATAATCTGATGATATAATGTATGATGCATTGGTACATTCTTAGTAACTTATCCACATTTGCTTTGGTAAAAGTCTGAATGCAGAATATAATTACTTTTTTTTATAGATATTTTAGAATTTCACCACCACAATCGAATCGTGATTGACATCTGTTCCCGGATTGGCCTGTTTGAAATACATTTTAACTGCCTCCCTGACCTTTTTGTTGATCTGTGATGTGGTCGAGCCCGTGGGCAAAGTAATTAAATAAACAGATAGATCAAATGAAATCAAACCTGCTCGCCCTGCTTCGGGTTGCATGCACACTCAACACATTCTATATTTTGCACTCGAACCCTGAAACACTAACAAATGCATATAAGCAATAAGGCAAAAAGCACTAAGAGCTGATGCGGGGTTTTCTCTCCGAGCACGGGGCACCGTAAGCCGTTCGCAGATCAAAAAGAAAAGGAGAGATTTGCAGTCGCTGTTTGATCTGACCTTCAGTAGATCCGAGCCTAAACCCAGAGAGATGTAGAATGTCAGAGTGTTTGCACGTGTACGAGATGAAAGAGAGGCAGGACGAGCTGAACGCAGAGGAGGACTCCTATAGAGGACTGCAGAGAATGACCCCGTCCACACTCTGACGTGTTTTCCTGCAAAGAGAGTCGACTGTTAATCCTCTTTTTCCCACCGTTCATGCTTTTAAACATATCCCTGTGTGCCTTAATCCTGAACCTGCAATGGGACATTTTGGGAATTGTTTACCCTGTCTTCCTGAGGTTTATAGGTGATAAATTACAATGAAAAGTAAATTAATGCAGCTTTTTATGTTTTTTTTTTGTGGGAAAGTTACCACAGACCCAAGTTTGTAATAAAGAAGTAGCCCATGGGCTAGACAGTAAACAGACACTAAATTGATTCCCATTTATTTAAATGAAAATCTTTGAGACTGCCTATTTGAATTATTAAGGAACACAATTTGCTTTGTTTTGTAAGTTATTGTAAGTTATAAAACTGTAGAAACGAATCTGAAACAAGAATTTCTGAAGCGCACGGAGCTCGGGGTCAGTTACAATAGTGAAAGAGGGAAATGAAATATGTAAATGTGAGTGAGAAAGATAATTACTGTGAGCATGTGGGGATTACAGCACTTTACACACTTTTGTTGGAAAGATAAAACATTTTGAATAAATGTTTCAACAAAATATAGTTATGTGGTGATAAAAAAAAATAAATAGAAATCTGTTGTTATGTTCTATTAATGGCTCAGGATTAAGGCACATGTAGTATCATACACTGATCAGGCATAACATTATGACCACTGACAAGAGAAGTAAAAACATCAGCCATCTTGTGATAATACAGTGTTCTGCTGGGAAACTTTTGGACCTGGCATTCATGTGGATGTTACTTAGACGTGTAGGACCCACCTAGACCAGACCAGACCAGACCAGACCAGACACCCCCACCCCATAGCAATGACACTCCTTGATGGCAGCAGCCATCCCCAAAACTCAAAAACTCTTTAGGAACAACAACAACAAAAAAAAACATGGAGAACAGCACAAGGCGTCCAAATTCACTAGATCCCAAACTGATCAAGTATCTGTGGGATGATCCACAGAGGCCCCTCCCCTCAAAGGCCCCCACTAGGACAACATCCTGTTCCCAGACACAACAGGACACGCTCAGATGGCCCATGTCCATTCTCTATGAGTCACAACCGTTTTGGAAGCACAAGGGAGACCTACACAATATTAGAAAGGTGGTCATAATGTTACGCCTGACTGGTATAAGTAAAATTCTTTTGGCTTTTTTTACTCATGCACCAACTTACTAAGGCACTGTAGTCAAAGCAGGAAGTCGGGCCTTTACGATATCGTGCATTGCTCAGCACTTCGCATGGATTCTCCTCTTGGACTGTTTGTCTGTAGTTAAGGCGGGTAACAGCGAACGGCCACGAGACGGATGAGATCTTCACCTTCAGCAGAAATAAAAGCCCCAGTGAAAGGATACACTCTGTCTTGACCTGGGTCAGTCTCTCAATCTCACAGGAGCTGCAGGGCAGGGTCTCAGCCACCACGAAGAGCAGGTTGGTGTTTTCTATCCGCTTGGCGTGGAACAGCCTGTAGGAGACAGTGATGGATATTTAGCCAGCTCCATGTGGACAGCACAGGCCTGACACAACAAACGTGCTTGCCAACGTGTTTCTGCTGACTCTACAGAAAACGCACCGTGAGCAGTTTCCACAGTCCTGCAGCACGTTGTAGGAGTTGGTGGTGTTTGTGAAGTAGAACTGGCTTTGGATGGTCACGCAGCTACTTTCTTTTGTCTCGAAGCCTTCAACTAGGACATCGTCTAAAAGACAAAGACAGATTCAAAGTCAGCCTTTGACGGGACATTATAAAATATTCTTAAACTTCACCTTTTTAGGTGCAGAAGTACCCACAGCAGTGCTTTAAATGAGTTTCACACAGATTTTATGTGCATCTTATTAAATATGAAGTAAAAGGCTGCAAGAAAAGTTTATTTTTATGTGTATCCTTTCCCGATAAACAAATAAAAAGAAAGAAATTAACAAGTTCATGCAGACATTTCTACACACACGCTCTAACCTTGGTAGAGCCAGCTGTTATAGGCCAGTCCGTACAGAAGTTGCTGAGCCACAGACCTGGAAGAGATGTTTGTTAGAGACTGGAGATCAAACAGGAAACATCAATAAATTACTGAAAACATGTGCCCGGCTGCACTAACACATGGCTGAAAATAACCTGCAGCTGCTAAGCATGAAATAAATAAAGCAACTTTCCTGGCTTCATGCGTTGAAGTCTGCACACGGTTAGGATTGTTTAAAAGGTTGTCTCACATGCTCCCGGTGATTTGCAGTAAATAAAGTCTCACCATGCCACTGAGGACGTCCACCAGGCCAAGCTCAAGAGGTCAGCAATGGACGGCTGCAGAGAGGGGGAGAGAGAGAGAGAGAGAGAGAGAGAGAGAGAGAGAGAGGATGGTAAGAAATGAGAGCAAATGTTCAAGTAAAAATGTCAGAAATCTGCAAAGTGAGAGAATCTGAGTGTGTCCCTCACCACAAAGATGCCCCTCGGCGCTGCGCCTGTGTGGCTGCTGCTGACCGGCTCGCATGCGGACTGGTAGTGGAAAGACTGTCGCCGGGTGAAGATGGAGTTGTTGTAGAGTGCATACATCAGGTAAGGGTCCACGTCGCCGAAGAAATGACCGATCTGTGACGAAGGAAACGTCAGTAACAGAGGAGTATTCACTGGCAGATGAAACCAGCAAATGTACAGATTTTGGAAGATGCTTTATGTACTTTTTTAAATGCTTAGGTTTTTATAAATCACTCTTAACCCATATTTGTACTCTTTCTAAAGCAGTAAGAGTAGACACAGAGACATACCTTTTTCCAGTTATCTCGCTGATTTGACATTACCAGGAAGCCACCATCATCAATGAGATAGCAGAGGAGGTCCTAGAGACAACATGGCACGCAGTGTAGAACAGATATCACTGAACAGCAGCTCCAGATAAAGTTTGACAAAAAGCTGAAAATCCATAAAGCTGTAAAACATTGTTTACTCACCCATATAACCAAAGTTATATGGGTATCCAGCAGTTATATTTACATCCAGCAGAGTGCTGCGTATATCCATATAGAGGGAGTGAATGGGGCACTGAAACACAGCCTCTAAATACACATTATCCGCCACGAAATTCGTTCATTTCACCAATATTTTGTTACGTTGAGTCCAGAGTTACTTGTTACAATCACCCGAGGTCTGTAGATTGACCTACTAACTGCTGACAGATCGCTGAGCGCACTGTGCACACCCGCGACAGTCCACTGCTAGTTTTTTGCAACATGGCTGAATATTTTTACGATTCTGAAACTGATGGACGTCCTTACCGTTTTGAGCCAGACTATATGGATGAGGAGCTTGTTGAAAGGAGGCAGAGAGAGGAACAGCTGGCCAAAGAACAACACACTGCTGCACGTCAGCAAATAAATAAAAGGTAAACGGGGAATAGCACTAGTGTATCATAGCAAAATATTGATGAAATGAAGGAGTTTGACGGCAGATAATGTGTTATTTAGAGGCTGCGTTTCAGTGCCCCGATCACTGCCACTATATGGATATAAACAGTGCCCCACTGAATCTAAATATCGTCCAGAGGAATAAAAATGACACAAAAGTTACATGAGTGATTAAATGATCATATTTTATGCCAGAAATAAGGTCCAGGTTGTAAAAAAAAAAAAACGGTAATTCCCCTTTAATGTCTGAAAGATATTATTTAAATGTAATACGTTTGTATACTATATAAATTATATTCTTTTTGTTAATATTGTATAATGTGTCTTAATTAGACCTCAAGGTAAACAGTTAAAACTAAAACCAATACAATGAACACTGATCAAGACTTATTTCTGTGCTCCGTGATGAAATACTACTACTAATCTATCGAATTAAAATTAAAATTAAATTTTAACTGAACTGGTCAGTTTGAGTGTGAGCACAGTAACATGATGAGAAAACAATGATAATTATTTTAAATAATTTAACTTCACATAGTGTTTTTTACAGAAAGTAAAATCTTAAAAGATTTAGTTAGCTGTTTTTTTTTACAGTGTAACATCCCACAACAACAGCTTAAATGACCCTCACTCTATTAATCACAGACAGCACTCTTTTTTAATTATATTGGATTTTTACACAGCCTTTAATCTGTTGAATGACTAAGTGGAAGCTCTGTTCAGATTAGTATATGATGATATGAGAGTGTAATAAAGAACACATTCTTACGTCCGTGTTCACTTCACAGTCCATCTCACAACTCCTGGACGGTCCACACTGTTTAACAGAAAACATGTGCAATGACACCGCGTTAGCTTTGCGCCGGTAACTCTGCTTTGGAGACTAATTTTTTCTAGATGAATTAATAATGAACGTACCTTGTGCGAGCCCTGTCGACTGTCTGACACGTTGCTGGCCAGGATCTTAAACTTGTCCACCCACGCTTCCAGATCCAGCTTCACTCCAACCACTGTGTGACGGCATCCACGGGACCGAAGAGGGAAAGAGGAGGATCAGGAAATATGTTTTAGACTAAGAAACAACAAATCCTAAACGGCACACTGAACTAATTTTTCTTACCTGCAGGTTTGAGCAGTTTGCCTCCTAAATTAACCTCTACAGCCGAACTAACCAGGATGCCAATGGTGCCGTTTTCTGCTCCTACAGGGTCGTCCAAAGCTGTGTTTAAAACATGTATACATCACCTTGTTATGAAAAAATAAGACAAAATAATCTCCATTGTGAATTATTTCACAGCGAGACAAACACCACTTTCATTAGTTGTCCATTAAATATGTCACTGAAGCCAGAAGCTGGGAAGGTTAAATTATATTTAGACGGGAATCGGACGCACCCAAAGCACCTCTAATTCTCATAAATGTCATGTCTTGATTTATAGAACAACACAATAACTGAGCAGTCCCCACATCTTTTCACTTCGCTCTCTGCATCACTCACTCGATCTCGACGGAGGTCTGAACATGTAGCCTTTGTTGTCGAGGCTCCGTCTGTAGAAATTTGAATTGAAGGGTTCAGGGTCCTCGTCCCACAGATCAGCGGCTCTGCACAAACATACAAGACAAATCGGCAAACGCTCTGAAGAAGAAATGCCTGCTGTGCTGCCTTGCATTATTTCTCTCTCTCTCTCTTCTTGATTCAGTATTTTACTCACATGCTGGGGAAAACACGTGTTATCCCGCCATCTGTGGACGCAAACACTGCCTGGAAGCCGTACCTGTAATGATTCATTTTCACTCAGTCAGCTGTGTGTTTTGTGTTCACGCGACATATGTGCGTCGAAACGGGCGCCGGGCGGGCTGACTCACGAATTCAGGTCCTTGTTCTTCCACACGCGAGAAGCGAGCTGTCCGATGATCCTGGAGTCCAAAATCAGGTTGTAGATGAGGCCTTGCTCACCTGAAAACGGAAGCACGAGCTTAATATCTCCTGTGTGTGTGCGCGTGTGTGTGCACGTGTGCAGCGGCTACTAAATCCACTCACACTCTTCAGATTCTGGGGAGATGTCCAGCATGAGAGAGAGAAAGTTCTGCAAGAACTGGGTGTTGTTGTCAGACAGCTGCAGACGCTTGCAGTACTCCCTGCAGACATAGTAGACATAAATCAGTACTTTTCTTTTTACTCAATGGCGACATCTAGAGAAATAAGAAAGACTTGGATTTGTTACCTTGGAGCCAGAAACACATGCCCGGATGATTCAAAGGAGCTGGGCAGTAACGACTGCATATCTGTGACGCACAGAGAGGGAAAAGATGACGCTGCTTTAATCGTGTATTATGTTTTTTGTGTGTGCGTATGAGATGTAAAACCATGTACTCACACTGGAGCTGCAGCATCACATCACTGAGGTCTGCCTGGATGTAGTACTCGTTGTAGGGAGGTAATACCAGACCCAGACTGCAGATGGCGGCATCCCGACATGAAGACACATGAGTGCGGCGACACAGAGAAGGTGGATGTTAGAGTCAATCCATGTGCACAGGTGGTCTGGTATTATTTGGGATGATATGAGCTCACCTGTAATCTGTACCGTTGATAGGAGTCCAGGTGTAACCTCTGTAGACCTCATCAATGTATTGCTAAAGAAGTAAAGATATTTTAATCACAAATGAATCAATGCTACTAAACTAAACAGACCCTGATTTACCAAGTACATGGATCTGCAGAGCAAGATCTATGCTGTCTGTAAACATATCAAGAAAATGAATCCATAGATAGAGATGATGAGTTTTTAAAACCAAACTAGAAATGACTAGAAATGACTGAGTGCATCTCCATGAGTTGAGATTGTTTCCATCATCAGATGATGAGATTTAAATGAATGTTGCAGTTTCAGAGCTAAAATGTATTAAATATAGAAATAAACTACAATCACTGCTTTGTCAGGTTGCACTTTCTTGCCATGTCTGTGCAGCCTCATATAAAGACGACCATCGCGACTCATCATGTGTCATAATTAAGAGTACATGTAGTTTTTGTAAGGTCCCAGTGACCAACAAAACCCAATCATCCTGTTCTTCCCTCAGTCCAGGTGGATGTTTGTTTGAAAGAATTCCATGAAATTGTTTCTGCGATGTTGTGTTACTGACAATGTAATGGATGTGAGGTCAGAAAGACCTTGACCTTTGACCCAGTCCATTCAGTGGAAATTTGGGACATGAAAGCGGTCCTGAGAAATCGGACTCAAGAGAGACACAACTCGAAAACACAGTTCCTCAGCTGATCCAAAGACGTAAAAATATGGGTTTAACACAATAACCAGCTAACCCAAATATGTGCAAAGAATATTATAATTGTGCAAACTGGACATATATGTCAAATGTTATATAAGCTGTAATAGTCTCTGCATTCATTGATTTTTTCTGATAAAAACTTAAAAATAAGAGGAGCCGTCAAAGAATGAAGCTTCAGTTGTTATGAATGTTTAAGCCAACCCTCTAAATGATAGTCAGGCTAAAGACTTACCTCATCAATGGACTTTATAAGAGTTTTGACCTGCATTTCCCCCGGTCTGCCGTCAATCATTTGTCGCCGGATCTACAACAACACAAATCGGTCATAAATATGTTACAAAAACAAGAGACACTTCAGACTGATGTGTAGATTGTCCTCAGGCAGATAATGCTGTGCACTGGACCGGTAACAACTTTAAACCCGAACTTAATGACAGAAAAGTACATAAAATGCCCCAAACCAGATATTTCTTTCAGTTGCTCACCTCTTCTTTACTGTTGTCCTCCACCTCAGCATCCAGGAAGTCCAGTGTCACAGGTTCAGGGAGGTTCACAAGCTGTAGCATGAAATTACAAAACAGAGCCACTGGGTATGTTTCAAAGGCCACAGTGTGAATATAAAGATTTTCTCTGATTCCACGTAGATTACCTTTGGCTGGAGGTTTGGATGAAGGAGCAGATATCCGTTTGGATCAATGGCAAATATGTAGCCATTGGCCCCGAGCTTTTTTAAGACACAAAAAAAGTAAAGTGAAGAATAACGCTTCGCTTATGTGGTCGAGCATAAATGTTAAATAGTGCACGTACGTTGTATCGTGGTGTCAGTCGCTTTATCTCATCCAGATGCACGTCCACTCCCATGACACCTAAGATCAGCTGATTCTGGCAAAACAAATGAAATTAGTATGTTACTTTATTATTTGATTCTCTGAGCCAGAGGCAGCGGCCGGTTAGCGAAGCTTATTGAGATCAGACTGTCGTTGCACCCAGCCAGGAAACAGCCCAGCGCATGTCTTAATTACTGTTCTGTGTAGAGGAGTGGGTAGACAGATTTTACAAACCTTCAACAGAGCTAGACTAATTCTTATGTATTACATATTTATATTCATATATATAAAAGATGGATATGACAGAGTGGCATCACCCATTGGTTTACAGGCTATGCTTTGAGTTTGGAGCATAGACTGGTTTGGATATAACTGGAGCCAAGACTGAAGTCAAATCATCAGTTTGTTTTTGTTTGTTTGGAACAAAGAGGAACTATATTTGGGGGAAAAAGGAGGAGGATCAGGAGCAGGTGAGGAGTAAGGGGTGGACTGACGTAGAACCAGGCATGTGGAGTCTAATATGTAATAGGTTATGAAGTTAATTTCAAAAGTCAACAATGCATTTGTTTTCACTAATGCACCTAATGTTTTGGCAAGTGAGTATATAGTCTTTAGTTGCACCCTGTTTTGAGTCTTTATGCTAAGCTAAGTTAGCATCTCGTTGCTCTGATCATGCAGACATCAGAGTGGTATTGATCTTTAAAGACAGACGTTTGAAATTCTGAATGATGTTGCACAATAGTGTTTAATTGTGGGGCTGCATTATAAATCAGTCCAAGTGAAGCAAAATAGCGTCCAACATAAAAACCTGCAGTTTGATTGCCGGTTTACCTGTGAGTTTCCATCTGAGGTGAGATTGAAAACAGGCAAAGTCCCAGTGACTACCATGCCAAGACCCTACAAAGACAAGAAAAATCACATACGCAAACGTAAACGATGCTTATCTCTCTTGCTGTGTGTTTGATCAAATGCAACCAACAGAGGCGAAGTGCTCTCACCAAAGCATCCTGATACACATTGGTCCACTGAACCTGCTTGGCATCGCTGCCTGCCAGAACCATGGGGCGTCCAAGCACGTCGAGGTACTCCTGACAAAACACACAGAGACGTGACCGGCTGAAGCTTCGCGACTGACAGCATCATGCCGCGGGGGGGAGATGGATGTGCAGACTAATGAGCGGAGATGTTTGTACAGAGTGAGCGAGCGACACAAGGAGAACCAGAAACGGGGAGAGCGGGGGATCAGCTGTGTCAGAGGCACTAGACGAACCCACCTGGGTGTTAATCCTTATAGCGCAGATGGAACGGATCTCAAAATAGTAACCTGGCAAGCGACAGAGAAAAAAAAAGACAAACAGAGAGAGAGAGAGAGAGCATGTGTGAGCCGCTCTCTCAGAAGAAACACAGGAGAGTTTCTCATACATATTCCAGATTTAACTAGCTGTTACTAGATCGGTGACTCAGCCACTCAGATCCTACAGATAGGGAGCTTGAAGAGAAACATGTTGAACTTTAAATCTGAGATGTAACTGCACAGTTCAGTCAAGATCATTACATCAGCTCAAAGTTTAAGTTTAAGAGCTTCCGTTGAACCTCTATTACTTAAGATCAGACAAATAATTAACTGATGTGTTTATGTCTGCAGCATTCAACCAAATAAACGTGAATGCCAGCCAGATGTTTTGAGAAATACTGGAATTTAAAAAAGCTTTTAACGTCTGCCCCGTAGGAAGCTCAGCGGAGCATAGCGGTAGAACATGAAAGGGGTCAGGCTATGGACTGTAATGATTAACTAAACTGTATGCAGGTTTCCAGCTGATTCACTGCTCATCAATTATTCAACCAAAACTGGTTCAAAGCGATGCAACATTTGAATCTAGTGGGTATTTCGACGACAGATGGCAGTCTTCCTTTCTGAACACTGTGTACTTTTTGTTCAAATTTGCACCGTGTCATTTCACAACCCTGCAGTATTTCTTGTAGCTCATAAAGTGATGCGAAGGAAACTCGCGCTCACCTTTATTTGTGCACGCAATCCACTGCAGCGGCGTGACGTCGTAGTTATGCTGACCCACAGAAAAGGTAAACACTCGAACCTTAGCAGAGAGAGAGAGAAGCAAGAAGTTTTGACGTTTAAAATGCTATGATGAGTCCTTTTTAAAAGCTGGAGATGAGTGAATGGTGAGAACTGACTGTCTTGTTGGGCCAGTTGTACTGCATGAAGACGTCCTGAGCTCTGTCCTCCCCTCCGTCGGTAAACAGCATGATTATTTTGTTGCAGTTAGCGCGGGGGACGTTTGTCTTCTGAAAAAAACAAACAAAGAGATAGCCTGGCGATGACTGTGTATGTTTGCAGACTCACGCTCAGTCAAAATAAATCAGCATCGACTTACGTTTAGCAGCTGATTGAAGGCAAAGTGAAACCCAGACTTGTAGTCCGTGGTGCCTTTAGCCTGCATCTGCTGCACGGCCTCCTTGAAAATCTTTTTGTTGCGAACGTTGGCCTGGACTAGGTGCTTGAAGCAAGGAACCACGGCCTCGGCCTTCTCGTTGAACTGAAACACACGAGTGTAAGATCAGACAGGAGTAGGGGGATCAGCGGCGAGGGACGAAAGGACGGAGAACAAGCGATCAGCAACCAACCCTGGCCACGTTGACGTAGTCATCGTCGGATAACGTGTCCAGCATTTCCATCACTGACGCTTTGATCAGTTTCAGCGTGAGGCCGCTGACACTGCCGCTCCTGAGGAAACACAAAAAGAGACGTACAGTACACATCTTATACACTGTGGCTCTGCAAAATAAGGCAGCAGCATGTTTTGTTGTTTTAATTTTAGGCTCTTTTACTAAAGTGTAAGCTCAGCTGCAGCTGATATTAAATGTTGCTGAATAGGACCTAATTTTGTGCTGTTTAAGTCACATTTTATGCAAAGGAGTAAAGCATGTGCGGTGTACTTCCTGATGTATATGATTTTTAGGCAACTTTTTGACGTCCTTCCGTGCAGTTATTACTAACAGGATTTAAAACAATAAAAAAAGGCCTATTAAAAAACGTATAGTACAACAAACTGCTTCTCTACCATCTTACACTGTGCTTCAAACTTTACACATGCTTACCTCAGCTGTTGACAAACCTGCACTGATAAATCTTTTTTATACTTTCCCCTCCTTCCTGCGATACACTAGCTTTTTTCAGTTTTCCAAAGTGCTACCAAAACTGCAAACACACAAAGACCCCAACACAAATATGGACACCATTAAGTAGATATGCATTGATGAGCCTAAATACCGAAGCCTGTGATTTATTGGTTTTTGTGTTTCTGAAACAACACATGCATCTGAAGCCATTGTTTCCATTGTTGTTGCTCTGCAGTCTGTACGTGCCTGCATCACTACCTCAGCGTAACCAAAAGCTTTGAAACATCGTTAATGACTTACACATCGACAAGGATGACCATATCTTTGGGGGATGAGGCTCCCTGGATGTACCTGTGACAAATGAAAACAGAGGAAATCTTCAGCTCTAAATCGACTACACCTGTGACACCAACATGTTTCAGGACCAGTACCGTACCAGGGCCTCCTCCTGACATCATACAGGTCAATTTTATCGGGAGCTTTCCACGGTGTCGCTGCAAAAAAAATGAAAGAAAATCCTCTCAGCTCAAATCTGTGTTCACGCGTCATATTTTAATCAGGTTAGGAGACACAGATGTTAAATTCTTTACCTGGATAGTAGCGAGTGACTCCCGTCGCGCTCCCAAACGCTTGCCACAGTAGTGACGGATCCTCTCGACTGTTCTCCATGAAGACTTTCTCCAGCGCCTGCGTCCAGTTCAGCTCGTTCAGGATGACGGGAGCTAACAGGATAAAGTGCGAGACTCTATTAAACTCCTTCTACCGAGGATCCTGCGTGAAAAACTGCATATGAAGAGCTCTACTTGCCTCCTTTATAAATATCCGTGGGGATCTGAACAGCAGTGTAGGAATAGTTGACGTTATTTTTGAAGTTGGGATCATACACAAACTCCAGCTTGATGTGGGATGGGTTTTCCACCTCTCCTTCTCCATCCATCGAGTACTGTGTGAACAAGAGAAAGCGTACATCACACACTATCTCGTTTTTTGTTCTATCGTACATCAGGGTGTTCTTTTAGTCGATTGGCCTCAGTAGCAGAAGTATTTGTCAGTATTTGTCCCTTACTCACATAATCCAGCTCGGCCTTGGAGTCATAATAAGCCATGTCCAGCTCCTAGAAGAAAACAGATGGAGATATGTGGGGGCTGCAGTTCTCATAACTGTGAAACATGAATAGTAGTGATAAGAAATGATATAGATTCTCTTTTATTAATACAGAATTTCAGGATAGCAGAAAACAAACAAAAAAAAAAAATCCAAAGTTTAGTCTCCCAATGCATACAATTAAAAATGATTCTTTATCTTTTGCCAATAAAGGGTGATAGACATGTTCAGAAGATATGACGTGATTAATTTACTCCACATTTACTCTTACATCTTGCATCTTTAGTTGTTGCCGATGTTTTTAAATGTTATATGTTTCATTCCTCCCCTACTAACATAATACCAGCCACTTTCACCCGTTAATCTTTTTTATATGAAGTGTCATTCCAAGTCTTCCACTCGTATAATTTTGAAATACATTCATTTATTTTCTGTAAATGCAGATGTCGCTTGGCGAGCGCCGGTGTTCACACTGGACATGTAATCTGAAATGCAACTAAATATTGCTAAACTGTGGTTATTACTAACTTAAGTTTCCATAATGTTTCTTCAGACATTTAAAGAGTTTGATGTGAACAGCTGTGGCCAAAATTTATGCTGAGTTAAGTTTGCATTTAACAAACAATATGAATTTTATGGAGGTGCCAGATTTTCAGAGTAATCAATGAGGTTTTCAGCTTAACTGACTAATGATCAATTACTATAATGGGAAGCTGTTAAACTGCTTTGCCTTTCTGACGTCGCATTGATTGAGCTTGTGTGCAAACTGCCTAAAAAGCAATACTACTGGGGGCTTTTAATAACAATAGTGTTTGTGATGTTGCAGCCTTTTCATGTCTTTTCAGAAGAGGACGGCTCCCAAACACATTTTGTTTAAGCTGCGTTGCATAAAACAAGAGTTACGACCAGTCGTAAATGCTCAGGAACCAGGGCTACTGTGCTGATCGTCAGAAGATACTGTCAACCAATAGGTTGGTGCATAAACCTCATTTTAACGGTGGTTGTTTCTAAATTGCATATTTTATTTAAAACAACAGCCAAGAAGCACAAATGTTTCAGTTTGTAATTAAAATGGAAAATGGAAAACAGCAAATCCTCCCATTTGTAAATCTGCAGCCACCAAATGTTTCCCATTGTTCAGTACTGTTTTCTGCTCAGTAATGTCACATTATGAATCAGTAGACAGGCTGTAAGGCTTGTGCGGAGCATCGCCATCTGTTAGTCTGAGTTTCCGAAGAAACCTAACATACTTCAGAACACACGTGACATCTACTTGGAGCTGGATATGTTCCTATTTTTGTCCTGTTCTGATTACAAAATGTTTTCTCCAATGAGCCAGTATTACAATTCAACTAAACCTGACCACTCTTTCCATCTGCGGTTCATCGCCTAGCTGTTACTAATACATATCTCGGCCACAGTGTATAGCTCTGAGCTTCTAGTGCAAAGACGTGACGTAGCTCATCCGTCACGTTAACCTGTCCTGGGAGCTTCCTCAGATCTGAGTCTGGCAGCAGCCGCTGAGAATGATTCACCTGCCTCATCTTTGATGAAAGAGGAAATGTTTCGATTTTACTCTATAATGTTTTGTCTCAGATCTTCGCTTGGATCAGCTTCTCTTTCATCATACTGCACCCCCAACCTTATGCATTATTCAGGAGAGAGGGGTGACTTATTCGTCATGTGGTGCAACGCTTCTTGTTTTTTGCTGAGATGTAAATGAGAAGGCTGATATCACTCTCCTAGCTGTCCACCAAATACAAGCTCCGCACAATAACATTTGTAAAAACTAAATCACAAAGAGTTACAGCGACAGTCTGTGGTTTTGTGATGGGCTGTGTTCCAGAGTTTTTCTGCCCGGCTGCAGGAAATATAAAATATGAATAACTGGGCTTCAAAGGAGCAGACTGCAGGATTTAGGAGGATCTGCTGGCAGAACCTGCAGATAGCACATACAAATACGATTTCATTATAGTGCATAATCACTTTTAAGAATGAAACACTGTGTTTGATGGCCGTGCTGCGGCATCATGATTGTACGGTGGCTCAGAATGGACAAACCAAACGCTGACTCAAAGGGAAAAGCTGGAGATTCACAACACACTTTGAAAGGAGCTCTCAACACTAAATTAAACTACATCCTTCATGCTGGTTCTCTAAAATGTGCTGGTGGGGGTTTGTTAAAGCCGGGTTAAGATAAGTTCCCAAAACAATCAGATTATTTCCAGTGCCTCTAGGTCCAAATAAAGAGCTGAACTATTTCACTGTAGTGTGTTTCTCACAGGCTAAAATCTAATGGAGGTGGCCGATTGTGGGGAGGGGTGGGGGGGCCTAAGGCTGTGCAATTTGTTGTGGGTTTTAAAAGGCGGGAGTAACCCAGGTAATTCTGCTTGGCAGCTGCAGTTTACCCTAAGTGTTCCCTAAACGCCTCACGTGCAGTGACCTGAGCCAAAATTTAAAAAATGCAGCAGCATTTAGATGCACAAAAAAATACAACAATTGCAAATATATATTAAAAAAATCATATTAAATCATAATAATCATAATTCAAAGCACTGACAACAGACAACCTTCACAGAAATAGAAAAAACAGCAAGCTTGTGAAGGAGCGCAGACATGAGATCAGGTTCAAAGAGCCGTAATTCGCTTCGTTATTAATTTCTCAAAATAGTATAAAAATGTATAAAATTAAACAAACTACCTGCTTATAGTTATAGAGACTTCTATTTGCAGTTTATCATCAATACAGTGTTGATGTGATTTATTTAGATAAAGAGAAAGTCAAATCAATATTTAAATATTAGAGTCGATTTACTTTTTGTACATTTCATACAAAAAAGTCAAATATGGATAACAGCACCTTGTTAAAATTTCGTCAGTATTGAATCAGTCTGTGCGTTTTTTACTGAATGGGCTGAAACGTGCAGAAACCACCAGTGCAGGCTGTTAAAATGACAGGGGGATTCAGAGCCGCAGAGAAGCGTGCGAGAGGCCATGTGAGAGGACGAGGTTAACCCCGTCTCATTTTGTCGGGCAAATGAAACAGACCGAGTGGAAAAGTGGAAAGCCAGTGTGTGTGGGACTCAACGGAACCGCACGGCCGAGCGCACTCAGCCGTCTGTTTCGGCCAGCCGAGCCCCCGGGAGGCGTGCACAGCTGACTGGTGCAAACGTTTCTTCTCTCTCAGGTCGCCCCGTCTACAGTCACAGCGCTCAGAGATATGCTAATCTGATGGGAAGGATTTTTAATCTGTGGTTCAAGTGCAAGGATTTGCTCAGTTACTCGAGGTTACATTAATTTGAAGTCCTCTTAAGTCAGAGAAAGTCAGCCACGACAGATAAAGAAAAACTAGATAAAGAAAAAAAGGCTGTCAAAGGCTTATTATAAGAATATAATTAAAAAATACGATGGCAAATGGAACTGCAGTCGAGTAAAACTTACAGTAGTGCATGCACAATTTACAAACGGGTAATGTAAAATCAGCTTTTAAGTTTTTACCTTGATCCCATCCTGCCATGGATGCTCTCGCTGGAGCCGCTCTGCTTCACTGGCTAACCTCTGCAAACACACAAACAGTCACATTAGAGAAACAGGTACGATGCATAACTGGTTTATCTGATCGAGAGCAAACACAGTGGAAGGAGGACGCTGAGGCCGCATGGTTGATTCTTTTTTCAGCACATGGGAACAGTTGGTTTTAGAAAAGCTGTCAGTCATATGATTATATTTTTGCTGATTTTAGGTTTAAGGACCCATTAAACTGCTTAAAATCAGACATTGAACCACCTTCTGAATATATTTTCTGCTGCTTGTCGCTGACCTTTTGCTGTCAGAAGGTAAAGTAATAAACTTAAAATGCAAATGTTGCAAGAAACTTTTGTTTTGTCAGCAAACTAATCTGAACAATTACGATAATGAAACAAATCAGAATCTCGCCTGTAGAGCTAGCAGACGAGTAGTTTTCTATTATTTTTTGCATCTAATTATATTAATTCAAACTTTAAATCAGAAGGACTTCTATGCTGCACAATGTTGTCCTGACAGAGATCATTTCATGAGCAGGAAAGACAGTTAAAACCCCAAGAAGAATGAGTAAACATGTACTTACATCAAGTGCTTTGCGCTTCTTAGCCAGGAGCTTCTCTATATCCAAAGCCACCTTCTCCACCATCTTCCGAGGCTGATTTCTGACCAGACTGAACCGTCGTCTTTCTTCATTGTATATCTGTAAATTTTTAATGGGCAATGTTAAAAAGATACGGGCAACAACAGCCGCGGGTCCATTCCTGCTGCCATCATGTCTTTTCTCCGGACAATTATCTAAAAGCTGACTTTGCAATAATCTGTGCATCCATTAGAGTACCGGTAGTTGACCGCCATGGGCTGTATCTGTGTGGTGTTATTTGGTGTTCATCAAATGATTTAATGAAACCGAAGAGGCTGACGCGTTTGAGTCCCAGCGTCCCGATAACATCAACATTTCTAAAGGCAGACAGAGCTGAATAAAGTGAAGCTAATGAATGTTCATGATTAAATAATCAGAACACGAGGGAACAGTCCGTTTCTATTATCCGTTTGTGTGTTCAGGCCAAATCTGAAAAGGCTCCTTTCATGCAAATGTATTCATGCACCATGTGTGCTGAATCTGGAAGAATCAAGTGTCATCTATCCATGTTAAACTTATTCACTTTTCACACAAGAAGAAAACAGTTTTTGAAAGCTTGAGACGGCACGCTTAAATGCGACATGTACAACGATCAGCCACAACATTATGACCGGTCGAAGTGAATGAGCGTTGACCATCTTGTGACAGTTCATGGTTCTGCTGGGAAACATTTTGACCTGTGGATGTTAACCGGACCAGGCACCATAGCAATGACACTCCTTGATGGCAGCAGCCATCCCCAGCAGGATGCTATAAACTAAATGCTGTAGCTATTCAGTCATTTTACTGCCGTTGGTATGAAAGACATCGAGCATGCGGTTTATTTTTGTGTTCCAGCCAGGAACGCCGAAACGATGTTTGAGTGGCAGCAGCTCAAACTCCCCCGAGTGGTTTGTCGTGACCCCGTGCTACGGCATTAACCCTCCTCAGAACTCGTCAATGTCGGTAACCCCCGAGCTGGGCCTCTCTAACAGGTCTCCTGTGAGAATCTGTTGTTTTTGGAGTCAGTAAAAAGCCAGACAAAACACTAGAAACTACAATAAAGTGATGTCTTCGTTTCAGTAGAAATGTTAAGATGTTATCTATCCAAGCTGCATCTACGCTGCTGACTCTGTGACACACTCCAGTTTGCTTATTCTCCAGATGCATCTAAAACTTGCTGCTAACTGGAAGAAGAACCACATTCGCCCAGAGGATTTTCATAATGTTCTTCTAGCACAAAGTTTAAATTAGAGCATGCATAGAAAATACATCACAGTTGACTTCAGAGGACCTGGAATACGGCCGCGATACAACCTCACAATGAATGCCTTATGATTTCTTACACCAGACCAACTTTGCGGGTCATCCGGAGACGCGGGGGAATTACACAGGAGGGAAAGCATTAAACTTGACGCTTAGATCAAGTAACATCTTAGCTGCAGAAGCCAACTGAGCGTAAATGAAGCTTTTTAAATATTTTACAGGATAAAAAACTACTGGAAAATGTTGAGTACTTAAGAAATCTGCATGTATTATTAATTTAGGACATTACAAACCCACTTTACACCGTAACTGTTGCTCTTGATGGTCCCATATTCAGGATTTACAGCTGACATTTCTACATTAACTATCAGGTGCTCTAAGTGTTGTCTGGTAAAACAACACTGAGACGATTCTGTTGCGTGCAAATATCTTTTATGACATGCACGATTTTATCTGCAATACCCCACTACGCAAATATCTTTTCAGATTCTATTACACTCTGGAGATCTGTCAGCATCAGATGAGCACGGTATTCACAGTTGCTCCCCGTTGTGCTCTCTTGCCGGTTTCGAGGTCACCGGACTCAGATGACTTGCCGAAACTTCAAGACATCCCTCAAGTAGCGTGCTGACCAGATGCTTTATTGGCCCCTACTGTTCAGATGGGAGCATGCAGTAATGAACAGGATAGTTCAGCGAAGAACTGGGTCACTGAGGGTGGATGTGAAGTAGAGAAACTAATAAAAAAATGCAACATTCGTGATTACCAGAGGATTAACTTCTTGGCTGTTACGTTTGCAAACTGAAAGAAATGTCTCATCAGTGAGGTACAGATGTGCTGCTAAGAAAACCAATGCGCACGTCTGTTTGGTGAGATACTTCATTCAGTGCTTTAGCTTGAACTGAATTAGCTTGAATTGTTTTTAGAGCTAATTAACAAATGCCAGTATATGGCGACACATTGAAAAGAAGAATCTGGCATGTTGCAGCATGCAAGCATCACCAAGGAGCATGTTGCCATAGCGGCATTAGCATTTAGCTCACCAAGCTGCTAGTGTAGACTCTTGTTAATTCAATGAACTGTACAGGGGGTCTCTGAGGGCTCTTGAGCAGCTCTACCGTTACAGATGATTGTTTCAGTGTTTTTAGGGATTAGAAAAATGTAAAACTGAAGTTCATTAGGCATGACTGCAGCAAGTGGCGGAAACGTCACGGGTCTGTCTGCATCACAAAAGCCGTCGCCGTTATCTGCAAATGTGAAATGATGGCTCTTCATTGGTAAAGCAGCTGATCATTCATTTGAATTACACTGTTTCCTCGACAAGATACGATCGCACAAAGGACAATTTCTTTGACAGCTCCAGAGTGTTTCAGAAGCATGGAGGGATTAATGAGGATTGAATGAACAAGCGAGTCTCACATCAAGGCATTACTGCAGGCTGACCATCTGCTCAGCTGCGACGCAAACAGAGAGGACACGTGCCGCAGCTCTCTGCTTAGGGAACGCCCCCACACATCTTCCCCGTGCAGGGCTCTCTTGCCCCCTGCAGATGATCTTTGGTTCTGTTTTTTGGCATTCATGTTATCAGGGACAACCTCGCCTAGTCACCTGTTACACCGAGGATTAGAAACAGTCTCTAAAACATGCCTGACACACGGCATGTTGCGTTCCCAAAAACGGACACGTGAGAAACCAGATCGCTGTGAATAATCAGATGAAAAATGCAGAACATTTACATACAGCCGGTGCATTAGACACATCTAAAACCTCAATAGATTTGGATGTTTATTGGTTATCTAGTGGTATTCAGTATTGTTCTTGTTTTTTTAATAGCATACTAATTTGCAATTAAGACTATTTTGATTGTTTTAGGCCTGCAACAAAGAATTAATAGTAATTGTTTCCTGACTGATACATCTCCTGGTTAGTTTCTTGATTAAATTCTTCAGTGTGATGAAGAAAATTTTAATTTCTCTCTCGGATTTCAACCACAACACTGAAAATGTGCATTTAAACGACGACCACAGTGTTATTCTGCATTTTCCACAGTGTCAACAAATCTCATAGAAACATCCATTGATCTAGAATGAGTCACACTGTTACCTGCATGACCACACATTTCAGTTCCTGGTGATCATTAACTCACAGTCAATAAACCTGAGCGCTGCACTGCATGAGCAATATTTGCTAAAAGTAAAATAAAAAATAAATAAATAAATAAAATGCTTTGGTAAATTGCATATCACTTCTTTTTTTAAATAATGTTTTAAACTTAGACTTACAAACTTTATTCATCTACAAGGGAAATTGCTTGGTCACAGTAGCAGAAATAGTTAATAGTAATACTCTTAAGAATTAAATAAGATAGAAAAAAATAGTATAAGTAAAATGTACAAGTTAGCATATCAGTATATATAAATGACATAGAGATAGAAGACATAGAGATAGAAGTAGGGATGTCCGATAATATCGGCCGATATTGAATTAAAATTGTAATATCGAGTTTTTTCGGTAACTTATTTTGCACAGACAGTGTTTACATTTGAAAAGCCATGTTGCATTTATGTTTGCATCCAGTGGGACACTGCAATGAAATTAGGCATAATGTGATAATTCCATAATAGGTGATATGTTGTGTTGTTACCTAATAATTTTGGTGTTAAAAGACTGCATATATCGGTATCGGGTGATATCGGTATCGGAAATTAAGAGTTGGACAATATCGGAATATTGGATATCGGCAGAAAAGCCAATATCGAGCATCCCTAGATAGAAGAATATATGTTATATACACAGGGATTACAGTAAGGTGCAATGGTGTCCATTAACATTAATAACATGGAGTTATCTGTCACAGATAGGTGAGTTGTTGTACAGTTGGACTGAGAATGGTATGAAAGTAGTCCTGTGGTGTTCAGTGTGGGAGCAGACCTGGATCAGTCTGTTGGAGACTGAGCTCCGCTGCCCCTCTATAGTCTGCTGTAGTGGATGTTTTAAATACAATTTGGGACACGTTTCCAGACATTAACACGTCTGCAGATGGAATCAAACAGACTTAGAGCTGAGATTTATTGACAGCCGAGGAAACAGTGAAACACTGAGACAGAGAGAAACGTATTGATTTTTTTTTCTTCCAGCTTTATCCTTTTCTCTTAGAAACAATGTCTTGTTGCAGAGAATTCCAGAAACTGGTGTTTAGTTGGAAATTAATTGAGTTAAAAATTTAATATCGGGAATTATCGGTATCGGGTTTTATAACCGATATTTGTTTACATTTGAAAAGCCATGATGCATTTATGTTTGCAATAAAATTAGACATAATGTGTTAATTCCATAATAGGTGATATGTTATGTTGTTACCTAACAATTCTGGTGTAAAAAGGCTGCATTTATCGGTATCGGGTGATATCGGTATCGGAAATTAAGAGCTGGAGAATATCGGAATATCGCATATCGGCAGAAAAGTCAATATCGAGCGTCCCTAGCTCACCTTAATGTATATGATGTGAAAAAGCACTAGACCTGGCTGTGTTTTCACTTCCGATTAAGAATCCGACGACAGTTCAGTTATTAACACATAATAACCGTCATTACATGATCAGCTCATGAAATTAGTCGTTTAATGTTGTTATTATTAATGTTGTGGCTTCATGACGCATTATACTCGATACTCTAAATCTAGCCACTGTGGGTGTTTGTTGTTGTTGTTTTTTTTTGCTTCGTAGGAGCCAATAAGTCGGTGCAGCTTCTTAGTCTTCCAGGTCACATAAGTCCAGAGGACTTCTTTTTTGAAAAGATCGTCTCTACTGCAACAGCTTTGGATTCATAGGGAATAATACAGTCTGTGCAAGATCGATAATTACTGCAAACAGTACGCCGAGTGCCAGCAAAATTTGGCTCCTGCATCTAAGAAACAGAGCATAGATTCTGAAAACTGCTGAATATAAAAGCTATTAGAGAGAGTTTTATGCCTGCCCCGGGAAAACAAAAACATTGTGTTATTTGTCGTTCATGGCTCTGCAAGGACTCCGGGAAAATCGTAAAGAGGAAAGAAACAAAGCGGTTTCTAGGAGGCAGGCTGTAATTGTTTTCCCGTTTTACGCAGCTATTTAGCTTCAGCTCCTGAATGGATTCACGGCTGTCCTTGAGTGTATGCGGCCGCTATACGATGAGTAAGACGGTGGAGCGCGCACTCACCCCTTTCAGCTGCTGAGCTCCAGTGATCTGCTGAAAGACTCTGTCAAACTCCTGCTCGATACGTCTGGCCCAGTGCATTATCCTGTGGATAAACATCAGAGGATGACTGTCACGCAGCACAAAACAGATGAAAAAGACACTCTGTGTGTGTGTGTGTGTGTATTTCACACAATTAACCAGTGACAAAGATAGCTGTTAACTGTGGAGGGCTTGTTGGAACGCATACTAACCCACGTTCAGTTTATTTTGACTGATAATCTGTATATTTTCATATGCTGAGTGCACCACCAAACAACAGCGCAGATCAAGTTTGACCTTCTTGAACGCTGCACGACCTTTAAATGAAGTGGCACTTGGCGGTGGGAGGGGTGATCAAACGTATACGTACAACAAATGGCACCATGATGTAGCTTTACAAGGCATCATTCACACTGCTATAAATAAAATGTATGACGAACACTGGAAAAGGAGCGTTTTACTACGAGGACATTGAACCAGAGCGGCTGTGTCGCATCAATATCGCCGGCAGTGAGGGAGGGAGAAATGCCAGCACTGTTCAAGAGACAGAATAAAAAAGTTTGGGTTCTTGACTGTTTAATGAACGTGAATAAAACGTCTAACGGTGTCAGAGCTTTTACCGGCCGCTCTTTGAAAGATCAAACCTGAGATAAACTGTCACCCAGCATCCAACAGAGCTCCCTGTCTTTCTCTCTCATTGTTCAGATTTGCTCAGATGTCCCGATTTTGTAACAACTCATCCCATCACCAGGGTAAGTTTGTTAACTGAGAGCGCAGAAGACATTTCACTGCCTCCGTGGGGTGTTAATGAAGGGTGCCCCTTTTGAGTGAACGGTGCAGCGGCTCTAAGGCGGCTATTTTTGTAAACACCGGCAGTCTAAAGGCGAAGGGCTGCAACGGCACCGCTAATGGCTTACATTATGTCAGACTGCGAAAAGGGGGACGTTTTAGAGTCGGGAGGTTATTAAGACAGTCGTGAAGGAGTTTAATGGCTTAAATGGACGGACATGAAACACTCCACATTAGTCCATAAGACTGGCAACTGTCATTGTTAAAAGCTGGCTTTAAGAGAAGAATTTCATTTCAACTTTCATTCAGCAAGACGCAAAATAAATCCCACAGGGTCAGGAAACGTGCATTTTTTGCTGCTGGTAGTGAGAACAATAGAAGAATAGCTTAAAAAATAATGTCAAGGTGTTATTTTTCTGGCCACTGGAGAAAGAGAAATAGTTTTGGACGACGCTGAACACAAGATCTTTTTGGAAATGGATGAAAATTAAATTATAATGTCATTCACTTTTGTGTTATAGGTCAATTTGCTTGTTTTCTGATCGTGGATGATTTTGAATTTGCCACCACTCTGATTTTACAACTCAACAACATTTGTTTTGTTCTTCTTAACGTTCAAAATCTAATCTTAAATCAATGCACTTACTAGAGGTCTATTGTTCTATTAAACAACAGATGTGCATGATCGTCTCTGGAATATTTTTTGGATGGTATTTCTGAATCAAATCTAAACTATCACGCTTCCTTTACTCATCTGGTCATTTGACTGAAAATCTTTCACTCTAATCAGCCTGATAAATAAAGCGCAGTGTGTGAGTGTGTGTGCGTGCTCTGTTTGTCTTCTTCTGGAATGTGTTATAAATAATACATGCCGTAGCACAATCGCATCCCGAGCTGCAATTTCAAAGCGGCACACACGATCCTACACAGCCTATCAGAATAAAACTGGCATCCTGCAGCAAGAGGAATTTGTAGCTCGGAGAGAGGTGCAGTTTCTGTACTGGCATATGTCTCCCTTTGTTCACTGCCTTACTTCCCTCCCGAACAGGTGATCCTGCAGCGCAGTGCAGCCGGACTGGATTAACCAAAGGTTTATTTGAGCTTTCTACCTAAATCACTCCAACCCGAGAAATAAATCTTCATGCCCAGAAAATCACCCCAGATCCTGTAAGTGCCCGGTGAGTCGATTCATTATCAGTCAGACAGCTCCCCCGGCAGAGTTACGAGACAGAATCGGAGATTAAAGCCTCGTCGGGCTTGTTTCTGCTGTCAGACGAGCCACAAGTCTCTCACTCAACTGTCCACAGAAAGACGCAGCTCTTGATTCCGGCAGAACGGAAAGGGATGAAACGCTTTTAGACCTGGTGATGAATAGCCTGGTCTGTGTACAGCAGCATACTTCTCACTCTCCTCTTTTTTTTTTTAACGTGGTGTGCTTCTGGGTTTCTGGAACATGCAGAGATAGAGGACCAGAGTGGAAATAAAGATGTACTGTAAGCAGTTTATTTATTTTTTTAACTGCAATATTACAACCATCCCTGTAAATCCCATTTAAGATCGAATACATCCTATTTTTGTCCTATTTCTTTCTGATAAACCTATCTCACAGTATATTGCAGCACCTATTGGTCTTAATTCTCCATGAGGTTTTTATAGGTCAGTGTGTTATTGGGAAAGCAGCCCAGACTGGCTGATCAAGCGGAATCAAATCTAATCTCATACCTACGCAAAATAAAGACAATTTAAAAAAGCTGCCTGGCTTCATGCATTCACTCATCCCAATCAACCACTATAATCCATGAGGATGACTGTGTGGCTATTTTCTTTTTAAAGGCTGCTATAGACCATGTGGCAACAACGATCCTGCAGGCTCGTTATACACAAAATCCTGTGGTTGCAATCTCTGTCAGACTGTGCAGCATCAGTGTTAGATGCTACTGATGCTTCATTAACTCACATCCTCCATCTGCGCTCCATATGGTTCAAAATTGCTATAAAAAAAAAATTGAATGTCGACCTTCACTCAGTGAAATAAATGAATCAGTGACGCCTGTGCGGCTTCTTCACCCCTCTTAAACGCGAAACCTCAAAACTAGTGAGCGTTGACAAGTCAGGTTCAAATACAATTTTATTCAGGATTTGTTGGTTTGTAGATCTGGTGCACACATCAGATCACGTCCTCGGTGGATTCTTCATCAAACTCACTGCTTCCTCATCCCACAAGCACTGAACTCTACATTTATTCAGTCTTTGCCATCAAAACCTTAAACTTCAAAATACAAATTAATCAAATAGGCCAAAAGGGTTCACACTAATCTGTGGTCATCCATCACGTTAAGTTAAATCCAGTTCTCTCTCAGCCTTGAAGTCAACAAGCTCGTTGAATGAGAAAATGACTGAAAATGGCTTTACGTGGCAGGAATCAGGTTTCTTAAATGACCGTAGCCCACTGAACTGCAGAGCAGCTTTAATTCAGTGAGTCAGTGCAGATGAAGAACAATCTCAAGTTGTTTTTTTTTTTTACTGTGCGCTCCATTTCCTTTACTCTCGAGCCCGGTGGGATCTCAGAAATCTACAGCTGTGCTGCGATGAAGAGGCTGACACTGGTACCTCTGCTGTGTTACCTGCTATACTCACAAACTCTGTGAGGATGTGACCCATATTCACTTATAACAGAGAGAGAGAGAGAGAGAGAGAGGGAGGAGTGGCAGATCCATAGGAGGAACCTCTCTCTATCCCTCTACCTCTATCTACCCATCTACCCATCCATCTATCCATTCTGTTGGGCTGTCGTTTATGAAGTAAAAATTACCACTGCACTGTCAACATATGCTGCTTCTCACTGTTTTATATCATATATATATATTGTATATATATATATACAACACAGTCAAATATATATATACACCAATCAGTCATAACATTATGACCACCTTCCTAATATTGTGTAGGTCTCCCTTGTGTCTCCAAAGCTCCAAAGAATGGACATGAGGGTGTCCTGTGGTGTCTGGTAACAGGATGTTGTTAGTGGGGGGCTCTGTGTCCTATGGTTTGAGGGGAGGGACCTCTGTGGATCATCCCACAGATACAGTACTTGATCAGTTTGGGATCTAGTGAATTTGGAGGCCAGGTCAACATCTTGTGCTGTTCTTCATGTTTTTTTTTTTTAGTTGTTCCTAAACTGTTTTTGTGTCTGTGTCAGGCTGCATCCTACTGGGGATGGCTGCTGCCATCAAGGAGTGTCATTGCTATGGGGTGGGGGTGTCTGGTCTGGTCTAGGTGGGTGCTACATGTCTAAGTAACATCCACATGAATGTCAGGTCCTAAAGTTTCCCAGCAGAACATTGTATTGTCACAAGATGCTCAATGTTATTTACTTCTGCTAACAGTGGTCATAATGTTATGCCTGATCAGTGTATATATATATATATATATATATATATATATATATATATATATATATATATATATATATATATACACAAACCTGTATGCACTTTATGGACAATATGGACTACACAATTAATCCGGCTATGAACTTCTCCCTTGTGCTTTAAATTTAGTTTAAATTTGGATTTTATTGTGACAAAATGATTTAGTTAGTTTGGCAAACTAATTCTAAAAGTTTGCCAAACACAAAGACACAGAGCTCTACAGCGCTGACAGTGACCTTCAGCTCTGTCAGATGTGGGATCTGACTGATGAGGGGCGCGCCACCTGTTACAAATCCACATCTCCTGCATCTTGTGTTCCTCTTTCTGCAGAGGTGAAGAACGATGTGCTCTGAAGAAATATTACAATTAAATAAAAACAAATGACCCTTAGCAGCAAAGCCCACCCAACTACAGCAAAGTGTTAAAAGTAAAAAGCTTCACCTTTTGAAAAACAGCCCCATTCAAAGTGTCATATATAGTAGATATGTAATATTTCCCTCTACAGTGTATCTGGAATCGGTACCTAAGTATCTTCCACGTCCGCTACTGTTGTTTTGCTAGGTGAAAATCGACAGTCATTCAAGGAGCAGATGTTTGATCTATGATTTGATTGTTGTTTGATGAAGGTCATGGGCTCGGTTCCCAGTTTGAGACTCAGTTAATAAAACATGAATCTCACAGGTTAATTGGTAATGAAATAATAAAAAAAGCAAAGCAGCAGGAAAACTCAGCAGCCTCCAGCGTCAAAGATGTCACACTTCCTGGATTAGATCTATTCATCTACCCCTCTATTCATCTATCCATCTACTCTTCTATTCATCTATCCATCTATCGAGGCAGGGACAAAAAGGGTGGGAGTGAGAAGGATGAGTCGAGAGAACGAGAGCGGGGATAAATCCTCACTGCTGCAGTATTAATTCTTAATTGGAAAGAGATTCTGTTCTTCAGCGTGGCGATTCTGCTTCATTTAGCGTACATGAAGGGACCCAGGGCACGAGGCTATGTAGCTGTTTCAGAGCACTCAGCAGAAAATTCAGCAGAAAGAAGGAGGAGGAGAAGAAGAAGGAGGAGGAGGAGGAGAGAGCAGCAGCTATACCCTACTTGAAATAACCCAATTCATCATAAAACACACACATAACGCCGCGCTCCCGCACCACCCTGATTAACAGACCCCTTCTCTAATTGGTAAATACACCATGGATCTCCAGTCGCGATTGGCCAGAAATGCTTCAGCGCGTGCCCCGAAGATGAGTGGACCATCTGGCCTGTTCCTCCCTCCAGAGCGGCCCGGTTGCAGAGCCTGGAGGTGGGCCCGGACAACTGAAGTTAAGTGCCAGCTGTACTTAACAGCAACGGGTTAAAGGTTAAGGATGGAGGACTAAGCGTGAGGTTGATTAAAGTAACGCCACACATTTCCTCCTTTTTTGCCACATACTGTACCAACGGCTGGGATGAGGTGCTTCTAATGCAGCAGTGTTGCTCTACTTGCTGTAGGAAGGGCCAGCGTTTCACAAAACTGTTTTTTGTTTTTTTTGCAAAGGCAGTGTGGAAAAATCTGGAGCACAAAAACAGCAGGGGGGGCGTGGGGGGGGCAGTTGCATACTGCACAGACTTAATGCTGCATGAAAAATGCTCCAACTATCTTAACTAATTAAGTCAAGATCACATACAGTGTAACTCCACTGGCATTTAAAGCAGCATCTCACCATCCTAGCTCATCTACACAGGAAAGACATGAACCTGAATCTGAGACGAGGCAATCATCCAGGAGATCTATGGCTCTGTGTGTGCAGGGAGCCAAATCAAGGCTATAACTCATCATATGTTTATGGGGAGGATACACCACTCGTCTTGATTCTAAATGGTATGAAGCCTAACTTGGTAAATACGCGCCCATGAGGTTTGGATTGGTGCAAACACTGATGCCACAGCGTGATATATGCCTGCAAATGATCTGTTATGTATGCCCAGTCATAGCGTGGACTACACCTTACAGAGGAATGCTCCTTAAATGCATTTACACTGATGCCATCGCCGGCACTGTGCAATTATGTAACGGCAGTAAATAAAAACCGGGGTGCCTGAAGTATCTCTTGACAGCAGAGCTGAGTGGTCAAGCCCAAAGTTGTCTCCCATCGGAGCCCGCCTGTGTTTTCAGCCACGTTACTTACGTGTACTGCTGTGGGAACGTGAGACCCTCCGCTCCAGGCCACGATCCGCTGAAAATCAGGATAATCTGGAGCGATAACAAGCAGGCGATGCTGCGAGACCTTTCGCCTATCGCCATTTTCCATTAAAAAAAAGAAAAGAAAAAAAAAGGGAAAATAAAAATAAATAAATAAACAAATCTCGGTTTCGGTGGGTGAATGAAGCGTTCCGGACCGTCTCCGGGGCATACAGCGAGCAAGTGTGAACGTCCGGCTCAGTTTCCAGACGACTTCGTATCGGTTTCTGCTGTCAAGTGGACGCGGAGGAGGAGGAGGAGGAGGTGGAGGAGGCAGGCATTGGCCGTGGAGGCATCGCGGACGGTGGGAGATGCACTAATGCAGCTGCCAAGACACTGCAGAGTCTCCCCTCCTGCTCTCTCCCACTCACACTCACATATATATATATATATATATATAAATATATACACGTACACACACCAGCACTAACACTGCCACAATCACACAGGCCGGCGCGTTCACGACAGCTCTCTCTCTCTCTCCTCAGCAGCCCGTGGATCCAGGCGCGTTCACGCTCACCAGGCAACAGAGGAGCAGAAGAAGAATCTAGTTTGGCTTTATTTATCTCCTGCAGCCACGTGGGATTTGTCATTGCCATAAATGTACTTCTTTATTTATTTATCATTTTGAATATACATCACTAATCGGGAGATTGCAGGGATCTAACCGTCTGTAGAGTAAGGATGTGGAGCTAAATGTCCATAAAAGCAACGAAATAAAGCCGTATTTACCACCAGCATGCAAACGTGACTAAAGCAGAATGTTTTTGTTTGTTTGTTTGGAAATTACATTGAAATATGTCAATTAAAATGTGTAAACTTAAATATAATGCATTTAAAATATTTTTTTCTCTTAATTTAGTTGCGCCGTGTGGTTGTGTTTGCTTTCATCTCTGCTAGTGAGGGATGTGTTTCGCCTCCCTCCTTCCAACATCTTCTCGCTTGCTCTCTTTCAAACAACTCACTGACTTACCCAGTATATCTGTGTTTCTCTCTTTTTGCCCCAATAAGCTGTGACAAAGACACAAGCTATAGCCTAAATTAGGTTATTGGTATAATTAGGCTGCCTAATATATATACACCAATTAAACATAACATTATGATCACCTTTATATTTTATAGGTCTCAATTGTGCCTCCAAAACAGTTGTGACTCATCAGAGAATGGACACGGACCTTCTGAGGGTGTCCTGTGGTGTCCTATGGGTTGAGAGAAGGGGCCTCTGTGGATCATCCCACAGGATCAGTTTGGGATCTAGTGAATTTGGAGGCCAGGTCAACACCTTGTGCTGTTCTTCACTGAGATTCTTCTTAGTGGAACATTGTATTGTCACAAGATGGTCAATGTTATTTACTTCTCCTGTCAGTGGTTTTTATGTTGTGGCTGATTGGTGTATGTCAGTGAGGGCCATGTCTCTCAGGTCCGACTTGTGTTCATCGATTGAAGTCAGAGCACTGATAGGAGTCATTTGTTCAGGTATAGCATTGAAACTGTTGGTTTACATAATACCACAACATTAATGTAATAGACAGAGGCTGTGAATTTCAGACATGGTGATCTCTCACAGAAAGAAGTCTGCTAACTAGACTTAGTAATGCATACGCGGCTGGCCTGACATTTCAGACAACCATGCGAACAAAAATATTTCAAAACGTGGGAGAAATAATAACAAATTTTAAAATATGTAGAAAAAGCCTACCTGTGACAATTTGATATATTTTATCAAAGCTAAAAAAATATGAATCTTTTTAGATTATTTTACAGCATATTTCAGTATAGTCACCACATAAATTTGTTTGATTATGTTATTTCACTCTTAAATTCAAAGATGGCGCTCTCGTAACTGTCAGCCCTTTACAGGGAGAATCACAGCGTGTAGGGCAACAGATTTTATCTCAGAAACTACCTTAAAAACGAAGGATATCATCATGAACTAAGTTCTGCATCAGTATCATTTGGGAATAAACAAAATACATTTCTTAAGCTATAGTTGAAATACATCATAAACTGCGAACAAGAACAATAAAATGTGCACATCATTGACTGTAGAATTGCAGTCTCTCACAAACTATAATTAATCCTCATTCAAGGGAGAATCTCAGGCATTACAAGAGGGTTTGGCTGTAATTAACACCAGAAGAGAGTACTAGTTTCATGGCAGGAGATCACGGTAGAGCAATCAGCCATTCAGCTGTAAGAGTTACACCATGTATGTCCTTTTGTACACTGCAGCATCTGTGCGTATTAACAGCCCTCCCAGGGAAACCATGGAAGTGAGACTCGACACTGGATTCAAACTGTTGTCTATGCGTACATGGATCGGTTTCATGACATTGATTACAAGCATTAGCGATAAAAGTCAGTTCCACAATTATAATTTGTCTTTGAGAGCTTTTTGTGTATTGTAATGCTAATCCTGAAAGAGCACAGCTGGGTGTGTGGAGAGGCTTGAATCCTCCCCTCACCCTGCTCCATGTTATTATATTTAATCCAGTCTTCTGAACAAGTGAGGACTTACTATTTACTTGTACACTACAAGTGTTTCTATCCAGAGATACAAATGACTAATTTTGGCCTTGAAACAGTGATGTTTGCGTCAGTCTGTACAGTTTAAACGCTTCCCTGAAATGAACCAGGAAGCTTGGCTCAGATAAACTGTTTAACAGCATCACCTATGTTTCTCCACAGCCAGGCAGTCAGATGCTCGACAGCTGACCCGACAGGATGGCTGCACCTATTCCTGCCCCCTCTGGGAGGAAGGATGTGGGTTCAGCTTTTATTCGTCTCCCTGACGGTCCAATGTGCTAATGCTGCTGTCATGTCCTGGGGAGAGAGAAGACTAATTACTGACTGCACGGTCTTCCTGCCTGTCCCCCTCGGAGAAACCGTGCGCTGTTAATTGGACGACGACGACTCCAAAGAGAGCTGAACTGTGGATGAGGCCGACCTTTACCTCATGTAAACAGCATTATAAATCACAATAAATTTTTAATTCCTCATTTCCCTTATTACGGCGCCACTTCACTATGTCCTTGCTAACAACAAAATCTGCTGAATACCTGTAAATCGCCTCTTACTTAGGTGATCCACCTTAAGAATATTGTTAAGCAGTGACTAGGAAGGCCGGCTTTACATTTAGTCTCATAGATTTTAACCTGGTGTTTTCTCTCTGTCTCTATTAAACTGAGACTCTCTGCTATGATCATAATCTTACTTCAGACTGTTAGTATGCTAATATTTTCTAATAGCCACTTCCAGCAGATGAGGCCGTTGGGAATGTCATGAATTTAAATACAAATTAAAATATTGACCCAACAATGGTTTGGTTGAAGAGATTTATCAACATTTTGTAGCGTACGAGATTAATGTTGCCATTTCATTTAGTACAACTACAGTACAGTACAGCAGTAACTACGATTAGGTTCATGGTGGCTCAGCATCACCAAACTCCCAGTGAGACCAATGACATCTGCGCACAATTTAATGTGAGCCATCCCAGTGATCACAATATTTCAGTCTGGGACAACCAACCAACACCTCATCCCCAAAGACACATTGCTAGTGCGGCTTAAACAATACTTCCTAATGCTTCGGTTACTTTTCATTAATTTTTGAAATTCTACCCTCAGTTCTCACCACCTGCACCAAAGTGCCTTTGGAACATAACGCTGAAACGCACTGAGGAGTGTAGAGGCCGGATGGACGCTCCATCAATTTTCATAAAATGGGAGTACATAATGGTAATTTTGGGGTGCACTTGGTAATAACCTGAAGGTTGCGCTGATGGATTGAGTGTTTCATTAATGTTGTTATGGTAAATTTTTATTGCCGTGTCCATTATGCAAATGGTCGGTTGGAGGTTAAATGTCTTTGCCGCAGGCGGTCGGGAATCTTCCTCCACAACAACACGGCTCCGATTCTGCTTCCTCATTCACGGGTTTCTTTTATAAATGGCGCGTCAGAGCGGCGCTGGGCGCAGAAAATACGACCACGAGAGTAATGAACAAATATATTTATTCAATGCTAGTTTATTAAATAAGATTCTATTTCTGTAAGCATCGATTTAAAATGAAGCTTCATTTAAAAACTGGTGATTAGCTGAAACTTGAGTTCATCGGTCAAATTCACACTCACTTTTTAGTAAGTACATTTTTCCGTGCTAATGAAAACCACCGGGTGATATTCCTTTAAGACTATTACGACTGCATACACACAAGCACACTCGATCAATGGTACAGACATGCAGGAAGTGTGCAGTACTGAGTAATGCAAAGCTTACAGTGCTAATATCCTGAGAATCATAAAAAAATGAACAGTACCAAAGGCTAGGTGCTCAGTTTGGCTTAATGATAGACACGTTGTTACTCTTTGGTAATCTCCGCAAAATCCTCAAGTTGAATAATCAACTCATCAGTGAAATGTGTTTTAAAGAGGATTACAAACGAGGGCTCGCCTAAGCCTCGTCGGGGAAGGCAGGAACGCTGGCAAGAGCCGGGATGAGCTTCTCGTACACGCTGATGCCTTTCAGGAAGACTTGCTCGTTCAGATACTCGTTGTGATCGTGCAGCAAGATGGGCGTTCGGTTCATTGGGGAAAAGCCGATGGCGGGGATCCCCACCTAGATTTATTGGACAAACAGAACTTAAGACACAGCAGCTGCTTTCCAAAAGTGCGTCAAATCCCGTGCAAATGAAATGTGAGTCACAGAAGGAAATGTCCTCATTGCTTCTTTTTTTTTTTGGTGTACCCGGCTGCTATACTCACCGCTCGGATGAAGCGGCTATCTGTAGCCGCTGGAAAGATCTCCTTTTCCAGAGTCAAATTCCTACAGCAGAGACGCTAACATGAGACTTGGTTTACAGGACACAACACCAGTATCTTCATGGTTCTGTGCCCTGAAGTTACCTGGATAAGCATTTTCAAAACCTCCTCCTCCTGACAATGCCACAGCTAATGTTAGAGATGCACGACCAAACAGTCTTTTATATTCCCAGTACTAATAAGTAAAGAAACAGAGGCTGCAACGAGTCGCTGTGGACAAAGCGGCTCCTTTCAAAACACAAGGAATTGTGAGAGCTGCGTGAACATTAGCGGCTAATGTGTGAAAGCTCGTGGAGGGAATGAATTAAAAGGGTTATATAAGCAGAAATAAAAGAGTATAAAACTCTTACTTTATGATCCGCCAATAAAACAGACACATTTTATCCTCGTGAAATCTGGGCACGTGATTGCTGAGGTCTTGTTCCAACAGTACTCAGCAAAGTTTAAATGCATGCACACATTGTTTACAGACATCTCCGGTGTTGAATTAGACAGTAGCAGGTGCAGATGTAGATGGAGCTCAAGCAGAGGATTAACTGTTGATGAACTTAAGCTTTTACTTTCTTTTTTTTTGTAGCGGGTTCAAATAGATATTGATGCATTCGTCTACTCACATTGCCTTGCAGGCACCGCTGAAGGCTCTCCACCAAGGATCGTTTTCTTCTGTTGATGTCACATTCTGGTTCATGTGTTTCTGAAACAGACAGTGGCTAATTTAGTCAATTTAAAAAAAAAAAAACACACACTCACAGCAGGTTTATGTTGGGAGTGTAGTGCACTGACCTGAGCAAATTCATAGGTGACGTCTTCTCCTGCTTCCTTACACCACTGCTTGATCTGTCGTTCAAACTCCTGGTGATAAATTATTGATGTAGAGTCAACGTTGAGCTCGTCACTGCAGATTTACACGCGACTACATCAGCACATTACACGGACACTTGAACACGGACGTGCACGTCACCGCACCTGTAGATTGACGGTGGGCGGTATTCTGAGGTCAAAGCTGACGTCCATTTCGGGCGGGATGACATTGTAGGACACGCCCCCTTTGACCATGGTCATATTCACCGTGGTGACGTCTCCGAGCGTGAAACACTCGCTGGTGTTCAGCCTGGAAGATAGCGATGAAAGAACCGAAATTAAAACGCATAAAATCCAAAGTGGAACTGTAGCTTAGCACTAACTTTTTGGTTGTAACGACATGGGGCACAAACACGTAATCGACCCACCTGACATTTTCTTTTAAATGCCCCGAGCCTGAATTCATATTTCACTAATATCTTAATTAAAAGTTTCCAGCAGATGTAATTATTGTTCTAATTATATTGAAAGTACAGGCAATGATTTAAAACTGGCATATTTAATATGTGTAGTAAATCACTGAATGCAAAAACTAGTAAATAATTAATGTACTTTTCTTTTTTTGTCTTTTTTCCTATCTTCCTCTTTTCCCTCACACACACACACACACACACACACACACATCTTCTTCCACACCCTCCCACATACCACACACGACCACGAGCCAGGCCTCCTATTTTTCCAGTAAGCTGTTCTGCAACAGATCAATTGAGGAACTAAACTCGTTAGCCGAGTTCATAACTTCCTTGAAAGTTTCCCGTAAAGACCTGCGTGACCCTAAATGAAAGCGTAGCCCTGTTTCGTGAGCGCCACTCGCTCTCCGAACGCGCTCGAGCACAGGTGGGAGATTATTGCCGCAGCAGCGTCGTCCATAAATCAGAGCCTCTTGCGTTCTTTGGCTCCGAACACAAATGAACCACTTGATTTTCCGTACAGATGGTTCATTAAAACATGTTAGTGGCATGGGTCTTGGAGGCATCAGTCATAAACAGCAAGCTAATTAAACCCTTCCCGCACAGCTAGAAAGGTTTAATGTTTACAGGCGCTGTGATCAGATTCTGACATGCTGTGTGTTACCACCAATAACAAAACCAGCATATCCACATGGAATATATGGCGACGTCCATCTCACCTTTGTCTCTCGTTCTCTCTAAAGTCCAGGAAGGAGTTTATAACTTGCCGCTGTGACAAAGCAAAACGACAAGGGTTGTCAGCGACACTTTGTAACAGAGGGTTTTCTTTTGGTAGCGCGACATCGACGCTTACCAGCTTCTCGGCAGCTGTATTCTCCACAAACCGAGACCCGTGACCTGGACTGCCTGGGCAGTGGACTGTAATCCCTGAAAAGCAGAAGCCACCCAGCTTTATTCAACATCACCCGTGAGAGTGTGAGTGTGAAACTCACTATTCATTGTGTTTTCCACGTACACCAGGGGTTCCTTTCTCCGTAAAACACGGTGAAGGCCTCGTCAGGATTTGCCAGACCTACAGAACCCACAAAATAAAACCCTGTTAAAGGCAACTATGGAGAGGGACAGATGGTAGAGAAAAAGGGACAGAAGATCTTTAATTCATGCATCTGGTCATTTTATTTTGGTGGTTAGACTTTTATAATCTCTCTGACATCAGATCAAATTGTCTCAGTCTTTGTTTAGGTTTTAACTCACAGAAAAAGTGATAATGTCTGATATGAGCTTTGAACAAGGTGGAAGCAAAGGATGCTAAAATAACAGCATCACATACCAAAATAATAATAATAATAAAAAAAAAGAGTTTTCTTTTTTAAATCATCATCCTACTGAAAAAGTTTCTTTGTAGTCAGTTTGCTCAGGGGAGAGCACAAGTCTTGTTGCTATGGTTACCTGCAGATTAATCCTGTAGCTTGCACAATTTAGTAGTTATTTTTAACTGGAACTGTTTGGTGATGCCCTTTATAAACCCAACATATAACCACAGTTTTAACCGAGGAATCGACTGAGGGACTTTCACCTGTTAACTTTTGAAATACTTCGCCAACGGTTATTTATTTACCTTCATCGAGAGCAAAGCCAATGTTTAATTTCTGAAACTCCGGGTGCGTCACAAACGTTTCCATTCCCTTGTGACCTCCGACTTCCTCGTCTGAAAAGTGAACATATACATCATTCATTAGTAAAGTCACACCATGCCTTTTCAAACTCCTTTGCAACCACGCTCAGCTGCTAACAACCCCTTTCTTTCCTCATCCGCGCAGAGGAGATTAATAATTACGGCTGATCCGACCTCTGCTCAGGCTGAACCTTTGTGGTGTAACACTGACAGTGATGCAAAGTCAGCACACTCCATGAAATAGAGCTTGTTCTCCAAAACCCTACCGGCACTGGACGTTTTTTTTCCCCTGTTTGCTGAATGGAGCGTTGTTTTAGCTCAATTTATGCAGACTTGAATCAAAGCCTTTTGTGTGGTAAATAGACAAAACGCCGCGTGCACCATGAGCCTCGGAAAACAATACAGACTATCGCACTGAACGAGGCTCGTAGCGAGTGTAGCTCAGTCTGAGCGGAGAAGCTCTCCCTTCACCAGTTTGCTCCTCTCCACCACCTACTGAGGCTTTAATTATCAGCTAACAACGATTAAATGCCACGGCACTACACTTGGACAACGGCAACGCAGCCGCTGACAAGGGGTCTAATTTGTCACTTCTGTTTGAAGCCAGAACAACCAAACCAAGCATGCAATTCCTGCAATGATGCAACCTCAATCTGCCACTGGCAAACAGTCAGTCAGAGCTCTGCTTCCAGTCGGGCAATGTGAAAGGACTGACTAGTGGAAACATTGCAATGTGTTTGAGACTTGTTTTATGTGTTTTATTGCCATCATTATACTAAAGTCTACAGACTGTAGGTCCACTGTTAACAGTACGTGTCTCTCCCTCCTCGTCAGTCATGACATTTAGGTTGGTGGTATGTGTCTATAATATCCGCACATTGTATTGTAATGAGATCATCCCGTCACCTGTAAGTGGTTTTAATGTTGTGGCCAATCGGTGTGTTTCTTTTACTGAAATTCACGTTGCTTATTGCAGCTTGCTACCTTTTCACGATCTTCCAGACTAATCAAACCACAGTAAGTGCAAAAACGTGCATGAACTTGGACACATCTCACCGGGAACAAACATCAAATGCACAGTGCGCATCGGTTTCAGTCCCTCTGCCTTCAGTCTTCTGACCGCCTGGATGTACCTACGGAGAACAAAGCAGCAGACACAGCAGATATATGACAGAAGCAGGAACTGGAGTGTGAACTGACTGTATGCAGGTTGAGTGAGTGGGGTGTCAAAACAGCACATGAACAACAAAGTGTGGATCACAACAAGCACTAGAGCACAAATCCTGTTTAATAAAACAAGTTATCAAGGCAGTTTATACCCACTGTATAGTTACACATTTCATGTCCTGTGTTCCTCGGGCATAAATGTTGCCCTCTGCATCTTTGAAAGCACTGAAAGCATCGTATTTCCAATGTTCCTGGAGAAGAGATTGATATCAAATCCGTTTTTTTCACGTCTGCGAGAGGTAATAACAGGATTAAAACGCCGTAAACACAGAGGCAGGCGGCAATACCTGGAAGACAGGCACAACATCTGTGTGGGAGTTCAGTAAGACGGATTTTAACGTGGGCTTCGTCCCTTCCCACGTCATGATCGACACGACCCTGCCCGGGCAAACCTAACAAGAGACAGACAGGAAGACTTTTTGACAACGTGTGCCAGGTCCTTGTCAACGACTGCTGTCTACATGGATTATATTACCTCAATCTTTTTCATGGGTAGCTGAAGCTCCTCCGCTATTCTGTCCAGGAATCTAAGAGCAGCATCTATAAATGAATAAACAGACAGCAGAACAGTCTGTTTAAAAATTAATGAACGTGAATGAATTCTTTGTCATAACTCCTGCTGCTGGTAGCTGTGGTGCTGCCGCTGGACTTTGGTACGATCAGAAAAAAGACGGAAAATGTAAGCTTGCACTCATCACTTGTAGTCTAAAAGTTTGACGCAGTCCCTCCCGGATGCAAGGACTTTTATTAGTGGTTCATATGATATACTTCCAAACTGAGGGTTCAAGCTAAAAACGAACCAAAGCGACGACCACATGTTTTTACTTCACGGGATCAAAAACAAGCTGTGACCCGTGAACTGAGAAACATGCGTAACTGCTGGGCTTTTCTTTTGAAGACCACAACAATTTAATGTGTAACTGATGCAGATAAGAGCCGGACTTTGACAAAAGACGGAATATAAAGTTAGATCATTCGTGCAGGTAAATCACAGCTAGCGCGATTACTTCAAAGCTTCCTTAAGGTCGATTTTATCAAACGCGCTTACTTGCCGGCTCATTAGGCACACTAATGAACGCAAACGCATTCTAATATAACAGTCCTGCACTAAATCTTATCTTTATGATTGTCATACTGTTCAGTTTATGTTGATACAGCACGAGAAATGTGGTAAATTAACTGTATTAACATGTAGGATGTAGTTTGTATTGAAATAAAAATAAATGTACAGCCGAAACTTCACATGCAAAACCTGAGAAATGCTGCCCGTCAATGGATACCAGGCTCAGTGTTGGATGTGCCAGGCAGAACCCAAGTCTTATTACACTTATTAAGCTCTAATGTTAATGTCAACAATAATGATATACCCTGATAAAGCATAACATTATGACCACTAACAGGTTAAGTAAATGACACTGTCCGTCTGGCACATCCCCAGCAGGATGCAGCCTGACACACACACATACACAAAAACGTTTAGGAACATCTAAAAAAAAGAAAAGAAAACAACAACAACAAAAAACATGAAAAAACATGAAAAACAGCACAAGGTGTTGACCTGACCTCCAAACTCACTAGATCCCAAACTGATGGTGCATTTATAATAGTCCTCCATTAAATCTGAGCTTCGTGACTGTTATTAATGTTCAGTTTATGCTGAAACAGCATTAGACAGGAGGTGATTCGAGTGTTTTAACAGTTTGGATGATGTAGTTTGTGAAGTTGGATTCAATCAAACAATTTTATGTTATTTCGTCCAGTCCACTGAGTAAATAATACAAACACGTGTCAGTACAATACACCACAATTATATGGTACTGTAACATCTCTAAATGATATGGGTACTATGATAGAGGGATCTCACCGTAGTCGGGCTCTGGGTGGACAGTTTTAAGACGCAGGTAGTCTCTGAAGAGACTCACAGAGGGGTCCTCTCCCTCAGGATGGCTCTGTCCTCCTCCAGCACCCGGACCGTCTTTGTCAGGCAGCATGGCGTGATGTTATGTCTGCACTGTGGACATTACGGAGGACACGGTTAAGAGTCAAGCACTCCAGGGAACGTGTGCGTAACATGTAATCGCTGAGTCCTTTCTCTGGCACACAGACAGATGCATGATTTGCTCTGGATCCGGTTAAAGCTGGAACCAGTTAACTACCTGCTGCGACAGAGATGCGGCGCTAAACCGAAGCTAGCTTAAGCTGCTACTAACCGAGGCTGAAGGCAGTCAGGTGAGGTTACAGGACGCCATATAACCTGGATTTATTTATTACAAGATCGCTGATTAGCGGTGAACACAGTACTCACCCCGTGCGTTCAACTTTCTGCTGCTCGGTGAAGTACGGGCTGTCTGGTTGAGCTTCCCTGTGTCAGCTGACCGCTGCTGAGTCCCGTCTACTACGCCCCTTCAAAATAAAAGTCCTGCCGCTGGATGAACTTGCATTTTTTATTTTATTTTATTATTTTTTTCAGAACTATAACGTTAAAAATAAAAACAAAGAAATCCACAATCTTTGAAGTGGTACTGTCAGATAGTATGAGCTTTGTGGCAAGTTCTTGCTCTTCTTCAGATAGACTCGTTGGACGTGTTCTTGGTTTGTTCTCACGGCAGCCGTAAATCTGGTTACCTAGCAACCACTTCAAACTTGTATAACACAAAATGCAAAACCGTTTTAATTTATTTATTCGTTTTTATTATGTCTAAGAAGATTATTCTTCTTACATTGCAGTGTTTGTGTTACAGTATTTTTTTGTTTCTGACTTCTTAATCTTAATAAACTATCATAACTTGTTACTGAGAGTGTTTTTCTTACTGGTTCTTATTAAGTTAAGGCTTAAAATTAGACCTACTACAATGCAAAACTACTTTATCAAAGTTAGAGTTTCTCATTCCAAGCATCTTATCCTTTTCCTCTCTAAAAAATTAAAAAACAGATAATGATCAGATGCATTTCATTGTTTCGTTGTAAGTCTTATAACAGTACAGTGATTACATATGCCCATGAAATACAATGCAGAACTGTAGAGTCACAACTACAGCTATGGAGTAAACTGTTCTATTCATATTTTTATTGTATTAATACAAATCTACTTGTGTTTAGACTAAAAACATTGGTTTTGATATCTGTCGGTTGCCTTGTGTGTTTTTGGCAAGTCAGTTTTTCATTATTTTCTGATAGTTCAATTGGCAGATGCTTTTTACATATTTTACACATAAATATATCCCTCATTTGAAAACATTTTTACTTTTTAAGCTGAGTTCTTGTAGTGGATCGGTTCAGTCCACATTCACATCATACGCGTCAACAGTATTTTCAACCACACAAGTGTGCTATGAGCTCAAACCCAAACCCAACTGTTGGAAAATTGCAAAAGATAAATGGTATCTAATTATGTGAATTATTATCTGAAGCCAAACATTGTGCAAAATTAAAAGTGTATCTGTTATATTTGAATTGTTGTCTCTAAATGATATACAACAGTATTTGAAGAAAAAAGTGTAAGATCTAGATCTAAATTTTATATACACTCGTCAATTCATTAGTTACACGAATGAAAAGAAATGCATGTTTCTATTATTTCAGCAACAACACTGTCAGTGGGCTGGACTAAATAACAGAGACACTTCAATGTTTCATTCAGTACAGTTTAACGGCTCCACAAACTACATCTTCCAAAATCATCACTGTTCTTTCAGTTCTACTTCAGTAAAAATCACTGTTTTATTTTAAGTGTGTAATTGTTTTATATAAAAAAAAAAAATAACTGTGCAAATACCTCGTCCTCTCACTTTATTTAACTGATTATGACATCAATTCCACAATGAATGTTAAATGATTCAAAGTGCCACTAGATGTCAGATTTCTCAGATTTCTCTTCTGTGGCACCTCTTGTGACAGAAAGGCAAAGAATAGTCTAAAATGGGCATTTATAAAGTGCAACTTAAGCTTTCTGACAGCCAGCATCAGCTGTGCATGAGCACTTCCGCACTTCCTCTCCTACTTCATCTTAATCTTATCTCCACTCTGACAAAATTTATTTCAGAGACCTGCACAAAACTCAGATTTTATGTTACCAAAACATGTCTACTACACATACATTAACAGGATCACATCGCTGACTAACCACATGCTGGTCGCAAATTGCTCAGCATGTAAATGCGAGGTCTGAACAGACCCTTAAATCTTAGAGGAGCCTCTGGCAGATGTGTATATTGGGAATTACATAATGTAACAATACCACAGTGTAAGTCCTGCCTTCCAAATGAGACTTAAAAATAAATGCACACTCACAGGTACTATAGTAATTGTGTATGCATGGATTTATAAAAAGGAAATACATATTTTTCCAAAGTGCACTATTTGCGCTACAGTGACTTATTAACCATAAAACTATAGCTGAAAGCACAAATGAAGCGCTATGATCCTGCAGTAAAACCATTTCCAGAAAGCAAGTCTTGTAAACAACATTAGTTCAGCTCCCCAATACATCAACTGAAACATACGAAACACCCGTTTTTTCTTTTTATTTTAAGCAATGCACATATCTTTAAGTTTTCTTTCGCATGATTGTCCAAACTTATTGCAAATATATTACATTGAACTTTATCAGCACTATATACAGACATGTGTTTTGTTTTGCCTTTTAAATCATTTTTATATGACCTGTACTCTTTTATACACTTTTTTTTTACTATTATTATTACAGCATGTATCAGTTCTGTTTGCTGAGAACAGTACATGTTCGTTGGAAGCTGGGATGGTTACCAGATCTTAAAATACAAGTCTGTCAAATGTGAAACCAAGTAAAAGCTCTTAAATACAAGTAACTGCTTGTATATTTACAGTTACCTACATGTCACCTAATAAATGGTAACACAAACACATTCCATGTTTGTACATGCAATGAGGTTGACACGTGATGAAACGCATGGAACAAAATTCACCAGGATGCATATTTGATCCTATCGGTTTCACAACAAGCAGAACTAGTCACGATGGCACATTGAAAAAAAAACAATACATTCATAACAGTAACATTTGAAGTAAAGTACTATTAACTGTAAGACTTTACAAGTAGTGTTTCAAACCAAGCCTTGTTCCTGTGACCTTTCTTCACACTAAACCACTAAACTTCCAACAGCAAACATCAGCTGTGCACAAGCTCTCTCAAACTTCCTTTCTTTCTTAACAGTAATCTCATCTTCGCCCTGCACCAAACTCAGGACGAGTGTTCCCTTTTCATTTTAATCTTGGCTTCCTTTTGTTTCCCTCTTGTCTACTGCCTCTCACACCTCTCACTTGAGTTTGCTGAGAAACTCGATCAGTCCTTGGTGAAATTCTCTGGGTTTGTCCATGTAGCAAGCGTGGCGAGCGCCTTCTAGCTTTAGCACGGAGTGATTTGGAAGCTGTATGAGGTTCTTGTGGGACTGGGCGCCCAGGTTTGTGTCGAGGGCTCCATACACAATCAGAGTTGGAGTCTGAAAAAACACACAGGTGAGAAGTCAGGGAGGGAGACGTATGCACGCTGGTGCCCACAACTTTTTGACGTACTGTGGGGTACAATGTAATAATACTGACAGCAGCAACACAAATATGTCAAAAAAGAGTAGACACATCATAACAAGATACCTAAATGTAAGTGGAAGTACATTAGGCCTTTGATACAGCTTATTAATAGCAATTTAATACTTTAATATTTGATCCACACATAATCAGCTGGGATGGTGATGGCAGTAATCATCTTCCATTACTACATTATCCCAAGACCTCTTAACTCTTAACGCACAACTAACGGCACAATTCTGTTGCGTCTTATTTTTATATATTACGTCTAATCTGGCTCACCTTAATATTTTGGTATTGCTGTGGAGAGTAACTCCGGGTACCGACTGGTGCTATGGGAATAAAGCCGTGTAGCTGAGCACTGTTCTTCACGAGGAAGGGGATGGAGTAATGGCCACTCATGGAGGGGCTCAAAAGCACAGCTGCCCTGACCCCCAAAGACTCCATGAACCTGGAAAGAAGGTCCACCCGGTTCTGGTCAGTCTTTAGAGCCTCTGAGTCTGGTGATTTACCATATCCTATAAGAAGAAGAAGAAGAAGAAGAAGCAGGAGCAGAAGAAGAAGAAGAAGAAGTACATATATTCACAATTATAAGGAGGATTATTTTTATCTCTAGATAAACTAGTAACACATAGGGTCAGTCCAGTCCATGTGCAGGTAAAAATATTTTCCACCACAAGAGTGTGCTATAACTTCATGGATCCCAAACTTACAAATAAAAGCATTGTTTGAGATGATGACATTGTTTTTGGAACAAATGAAGTAGCCTACTGTTTATTTTATAATTAATGTCAGATTTGAATTATTGTATAATTATATCAAGCCAAAATGTGGAAAATGAAAGGTTTAAAATAATTTCCATTTGTATTTTAATCTACTGACACCTGTTTCTTGGATTACTTTGACAACTCATTTTACATTTGCAGTAGAATTGCGTCTGTGTTTAATTTAATCCAGTTTAACAGTACCACAAAATACTACTATTGATTTACCACCTTTCGTACACCATTTCAAAATACACAGAACATTATAACATTATAACAGCCATAAGGCTAAGATTTTGTGCAGGACTGTTTTATTAGAAAGCATATGTTTGATAAGACTCAGGTTCTACCTGGCAGGTCCATCGCTAAGGCCTGGTATCCATTAACTGCCAACAGGGCCATTGTACCGAGTTCTTCCCAAGTTTTGGATGTGAAGGCTTGGCCGTGCAGAAGGACCACTTGCAACCTGCACAGAGAGGTCATTTGGATTTTAGAACTAGCACAGGTAAGTCCACACATGTTAGAAAAGACTGCCTCCGGTATTTGTATGCAATTTCTGAAGCATTTTAATTTACTATCCTCACTATATGACATGATCACTCTCTTCACAAACCAGTTCACACATAATGATTAAAGAGACAGAGCAGGTTCACTGTCGTCGTAAACTGGTTTACAGATAATGATCACAAACACAAAACCTGTTCTCTCCTCAGGTGTGTTAAACAGGCTTTTCCACCTGTCAGCTCACCTTGGCAGTATCTGGCGCCCGGCTCCATCTACGGGCAAAGCCTCTCGGAAGAACAGTGGAGGGTCCCCGGGTAGCTGCCCGGTGCGAATAGACACGTTAATGGTTGGGAGCGGAGGGGGAGGGGTGACCATCAGCCCCATTCTTTGGGCCTCAAGGGACGGCTCCATGCTGCCCTGTCGAATGGACGGCAGCAGCAGGTACAGCAGTAAGGTGGCCAGCAACACCAGGCCCAGGACAACAAGACGATTACGCAAGAAATTCATTTCATCAAGATGAGTGATCTGGAAAAAGCGGTGGACAGTGCATTGTCGTTGTTAATACAGCACTTTAAGTTTGTCAGTTTGACATTCCCAAATATAGACACTGCTGTGGCTCAACTTATGCCTCTGGGTTTACAATTTTGAAGATGCATGTAAGGTGCTGTTTTTTTATGAAAACACATGCATATGTTGGCAGAAAATCCCCATATGAGATTCAGCTTGTAATTAAAACTATGAAGCCTGTATTGCTGTGCAGCTCTACCTTAATACAGCGGGCTGTTATACATTAAACTCTGTGTGTAGAAAAAAAAAATTGCAGTTTAGTTTTTGGCAAATAAAGTAAATCATTCAAAATTGCTGGGGAACATATAAATAATTGGATTACTGATGAATGACTCCTGATCACATGGATTAAAAGACAGCATTTTAACGTTAGGTGCTTAATACTTCTTAACAGGACACATATGGATTCACAAGGTGACAGAATAAATGGAGAAACTCAATAAAAAATATTCAGAAACGGTAAAGTTATGCCTCCAGGATAAAGGACGTCACGTGTGCAACAATGCAAGGCACAAACATGACCCATATAATTTAGCCAAAATATGCAATAATGCTAACATTAGCTAGTTGAGTCGCTCTGGCACAAGCTACATTTCTTGACAGCTGGATGCTTTCAGAGGCAAGGTGCACTATACAGCAACAGAGGGGGGGAAAAACATACCGACGCAGTAGACAGTTAAAGACGTTCAGACACAGAAGGACGATGCTTTTTTCGTTATCATGTCTTCTGCATAGCTGGCTGCTCTGAGACTTCGGGTCGATGCTGGTTGGCGGCAGCTAATTTAGCTTTTCAAACTGAGAGGAAGATTTGTGCTTAAAGCCAGATATCTTTTTTTTTTTTATCTCCCCCCCACAAAAAAATAACTGTCCGTACCTTGAATGGGGGGTTGCCCATTAATCGAAAGCAGACTTGGTATTTATTGGCAAGCAAGAAAAAAAAAAAGAGAAACGTAAATATATTTTAGAGGATAAATGTCTTATATGGATTAATATCTGTCCTCGGTCCGCGTACAGTCAAGTGGTCTAACCGCTTGTTTGACATCGGTGGACATTACGAGCTGCACATAACAACACCGAGATGCATGCGTCATTTCCTGCCGAGACCGCCAGTGAAAATCAGACTATGAAGAAAATAGATTTTTATGTACAGTATATAGTAAGTTTATTCCTCTCTGCAACCTTTTATTTATCCAAGGTTAATATGTATATGATTTTTATTTCAGAATAAAAATGATGTATTTTTAACAAACCTTCCCTTGTCACTAAAGTGAAACATTTCGTTATAATATTTACTAAGATGTAATAATTTCAAAACTGTATCTGTACTTGTACGAAAGGGCCCCAGCCCTTTAATATTTACCTCAGCATCTTTAAGTAAATAAATAAATAAATACACATTCAAGAAATGACTTAAAAATATATTTTTAATAATGAACCTATTAAAAACTTCAAATGTGTTAAAAACCACAACCCTTCATTAAGATTTGATGACACCATTTGAGCAAGATAAGGCTTTGAAATTTCTTATAAGACTAATTAAGACTGAAACAAAGCTGTCTCCGGTGAAGTGTCTGATCTAAAGAAAGTTGAGAAATGAACAAAATGAATTTTGAGGTAACCAAATATTTAAGGTGTGTATAAATCAATATATCTGATTAGATTTTACTGATGTGTATAAAGGCATTGTGACATAAATTTAACGATATACAGAAGTCCTAAAAGCACCTTTAAATTTCTAACTTTTAACAAATGCATTTTAGAAGAGGGTTAATGCAACAGGCTGTCTACTTTAAATATACCAACGTATACTTTGATACTACTTTGTAAAATGTTTATTATTATTAATGTCTGCTTAAGTTGTTAAAACATCTTAATTCTGAATTGAAAGCCATAGGAGGTGTAACAATCATAGGAGCAACTATTTTCTTTTGATTCACAGTGGACCTTACACAAATCTAATATGACATATTACATCAGAAATACCGTACAGAAGTTTTTGTGTCCCGGAAACATAACTTCACTTCTCACAAGTAGCAATGAACCGAAGCACAATCCACCTCAACAGAAAAGAAGTTAAAGTGCAAAAATACAAAATTTGTATCACACATACACGCGCTGGACAACATACTATTGCAACTGTACCGGTGCAATTTCCAGTTTTCCAAAAACAAAAACAGCACAAGCCCACCAACTAACATCAATCATCTTTGGTCACTTAATATAAAAACTGCGGTATAAATATGAAACTGCTCAGCAAATGTGTTGGAAATAAACTAACCTGAAGGTGAACATAGAGTTGTTGCTATGAACACAGTTTTTTATTCAGCTAATCATTTTTTCAAATACTAGTTGAGGTAAAATAATCCTTTACTTATCTTATCTAAAATAAACCTAGTGTTGGCATATCTGTACTGAAAGGGACAATATAACAGCAACAAATTTAAATATAGAGATAATTTGTTTCCTCGGTTTTAAAAAAAGGCCAAAGTTACATAATTGGATGCTGAAAATAAACAATTCTCACACTTCTTGCTTTCACGGTAACATCCATCTTAAATTAGAGGATACCAATACTGACAAACTATTAATAAGCAAATGTGTTCTGTTGGCATTTAGTGTTCAGGCCACCTTTTTGTTCAGGCCGCCTTCAATGGAAATACTAGTAGGCGTTCTAGAGTTAATATTAGTTTAAAGCACTGAGCTGAAGAAAGGCAACATTTAAGAAAGAGCACTTTGTAACCCTGGGAAGGCACAACTTTGGCGGCTGTTTAACAGTTTGAGACGTAGTGTTGCATCAATGCTGGATGAACGAGCTGAATACCTAAAACTATTGTTTTGCTGTGATGCACTAACATCTTCAATGGAGCTGTACCTTTCCTGCTACTGTTGTTTCTTTAAGCCTTGTGTTGTTCTCTTTTTGTGTCTATCATATAAAAAAAATAAATACAAAAATGTTATCTTCTTCTCTCTGGTGAGACAAATACAGTACAGTCTTGTTAAATGTAGAGTTAATCACCATACTGTAGGGTTTTTGTTTTTTTTGGCAGAATTTGATAAAAGAGGAAACATTCACGGACGGCTTTTGTTTCCAGGAGATCTATCCAGAGATCTCACATTTCACTTGGTTGCACACAAACATACATATATAAAAAATCTCCCGTCACAATAGGAGATCTTTGAGCACACACATCATGTCAAAAAGTCTGCGCAGTTTTTTCCTGGAAGAAGAGGTGAACAGTTTGGGCTTCCTGGTTTCCTCAATGTAGCAGACCGAGGAGTCCAAGTGGGAGCAAAAGGCAAAGAGGCCAGGTCCCGAAGACAGAGGAGGCTCTATTCTGCCCTTTTTCTTTCCGAGCACAGCCATCACCGCTGTACCCACTGTAGCATTGGCACTGGAAGTGTGTGTGAAAAACAGCCCGCTCAGCCTTGCCAGGCACTCCTGTAACTTTCAGCCGGCCGCCCTCACTCGTTATCTTGTGCGTGGCGGGGCTGAGGTGCAGGTACACGTCAGTGTCTGGTAGTTTGCGGAGGCAGCGGCCGTGGGATTTACACAGAATCTGGCTACACTGCTCCGCTGCTGTCGACACGTTGAGCAGGTACCGGCCCAGCGGTCCCTGGAGATAATTGTTTAGAGTGGAGCAGCTGGCCTGGAGATTATTCAGGGGGGGAAAAAAAAGAGAAGATATTAACTCCAGATCCCTGAACACTAGGCTATTCCACATGAAACAAGCTGAGAATGTCTCTTACACTGCTGCTGGCATACAAAGCGTCCCCCCAGAAGATAACACCTGCAGCTCCAAGTGCGACACTCTCTCCTATGGTGGAGACCAAATCTGTCTGCAAAAGATTCAACGAACAGTTCAGCGCAGTTTCATATCACGTGGAAAATGTCATTACACAGACTTTTTATTTTAGTACATGTTGATGACATTTCTAACAAAGTAAGATACACTTAACAAATACACACATATTTCAAATCCAGCACTGGTGAGTAGATGTCAAGGGACTGAGGACTTACAATAAATGTATAAACCTCCTTAACGAAATGTTCCTCCCTCTAGACAACTTACCTCAGTTAGGAAGGTCATCTGACTGAGGTAAAAAGGTCGGGTATAAACAAAAACAGGACGTGCTAATCCATCGCCAACAGACGCCAGGCGCATCGCCTCCTTCACCCGGTTTCGGACAAAGAGGCGCCCATGCTTCGTAGCGCGCAGAGCGTAGCCCATGTATATGGAAGGAAAAAGTGCTGTGCATTCCATCCACAGCCAGTTAAGCTGGTCATTTCGAGTCACCTCTACAGGTGGACAGTGGCCTGTGTAGCCGGCCAGGCCATTCTTGTAGTTGTGGTTGTAACAATCTGGAAACAGGTAGAAGCCCCACAGCTGATTGGGCCTCAGACTCTTGGCGAGTTTCAGAGTCTCCAACATGAAGGTTTTAGCCGACAGCTCAAATTCTTGTTGTGCAACTTTCCTCCCTTGCTCCGGTGTCCAGTTTGGGTTCTTTTTGGCCAAAATCTCACAGGACTTATTTCGATAGATATCTTTAACGTCCCAGTTTCGGATCCACAATGGACGCCACTCCTCCCAGTCAATAACAGCCAAACCTTTGGCCTGTGGCTCTCGTATGTATTTCTGGAGACCTTCGGGCATCTTTTTATAATGCTGACTGAGGCTGGCCAGTTGCGGAAGACCTCCATTCACCGCAGAGCCATCATGCTCATAATAGGGATACAGGCCAAGGCGTTCCTTATAGAAAATTGTGAGATTCTGCCGGACAAAGCCCTCGGTGGGGTATGCTACAATGTCGAACTGCTCCAAAGATAAAGTCACACGATGTCGCGGCACACAGTCCTGTGTCGGGGCGTTCCAGGCGAGAAGAACTGGCTTCTGGGAATATAATGGCCATCTTGTCTGCTTTACATCTGCCGAACACAAGACTGTCCACGATGTGAGGAGAGTCAGAAGCAAAAAAGGCAGCTGGCCAGCTGTGCTGAAGAGAGAGTGAAACACAGCCTCCATGGTCCACTCTTCTTTTCCTGGTAAAGACAATTGAGTTTAAGAAAATTAAAACAAAAACGATAACTCCACATATTTTGACTGACAGTTTGAAATGTTTCCAGTTATATGAGATATGTAAAAAACAGGAAATCTTCAAGAGTCCATAGGGAGTATTTTATAGCTGTGGTTGTAGCGAAAAAAGACATACTGAAGACTGAGTTTCAGCGAGCATCTCATAAAAAGGAAGCAAATATAGTGGAGACTTAAGATAACTAGATAACATAGCTAATGTACATAATTATATGCGGCTAACCTATTAGTAGTAGTATAAAGCACCGTAAATAAACCCAACTTCCGCTTTGACAGGCGTTTGCATGAGTCATTTTTACTTTAGAAATCAGTCACAGGAAATTATGTATATTTGAAGCAAAAACTACATTTAACAGCTAGCTTCTTTTTGTTCTACAGCTAAGTGAACATGCTAAAGTCACGTTAGCTCCAAGTTTCATTGAAACTGGCAACCGTGCTAACTCAGCTAACGTGCTTCTTCTTCTTCTTCTTCTTCGTGTCCAGTCTAACCTGTTCCGTTGAAGCCGGGGACACTGGTTTATTCCGCTCGTGTAACCGTGACATAAATCATCCTTCCGCAGCCCTGCCATGTGAGAAATAACAATCACAGTCCGCTCAGTCCATTTTGTCCACTTCAAGAAGAAGTCCTCACGGTAGGACCGAGAGAAACTGAGGGAGGGGCGTAGATGACGGTAAGCGTTGAGCAACAACAGCCCTCTGCATTTAGGTCTTAAGTAGGGGTGGCTCTGGATGAATGAAGTACATATTTTGACGTTTTTAGCCATTTTTATCCTTGTATAAGATGGGTTATAACTAGAAAGTATTTATTTGTTAACACTGAATTATTATTACTACATCTGCTGACATAAATTCGTAGGTAAAAAATATACTCCAGTGAAGCCCACCCCTCTTGACCTGACTAGTCTGTTCTTCAATCTCTGCTGGAGGTAGTTTCATTGATATGAGTAGATCTTAAACTGTGAGTATTGTCTTGCTCCTACGTACATTGTAGTAGGATAGATGCTTGTGTTTCCTCTTTAATATCAGAATAAAACCCATAACACAATATTTAAATGCTGACCGGTGTTAGTTATTGTCACCTACTATACTTTACTGATGAAACACACATTTATATATTTTATTCTGTGAGCTTTACTGGTCTTTACTGAATGAATTTGGAATTATCAGGCTACTTAAAATGAATTATACCGTCATTTATATGTTTCAAAACATGTACAAACATTAAGATATTAAAAAAGTATTAGTTTTGGACCTTAAGAACTCAAATAGGTGAACAATACTATAAAATCAACATAATAGTGACTTTATAAATCCATCCCTTTAAGATCAGTCCAAGATATGTCTCTTACCAGCAGCTTTTTCCTTTCTAATCCCTAGATGAAAGTAGATCAACCAAAAAACAGCATACCGGTCAAGCTTCCTAGTCCATGACGACGGTCTTTGAGCTCCCTTCAACAACAGTGGCAGTTCATTGCTATTTAAATACCCAGAAAACTCCTCCTCTGTTCGACCCAAGTTACACATATGTTCTAAAAAGCCCACCATCTGTTGTTGCCTACACTTTTTATTTGGAAAGCAAAGCAGGAATTAGCACCCTCTGCTATCGGCTGGGTCAAGTGTTAAGTTAGCAAGGGTACACACTTGGAACATGCTGTAAAATATCCATCATAACAATGTTCTGAGTATCAGAAAATGGAAATTGTGTTTGGCATTATACTTGCAAGCTTGTAATAGTAGATACTTTACTAACTCGACAGTTGCTTAGTGTAAGTGACAGGGTCCTGCATGGGTCTAAATTATGCCCATGAGCCAAAATACGCTTTTTTATTGAACTAAAACTAAACTGAGGTGAACAGTGGCAGTGTATAATACCTTACTGTGAGATTCCGTGTCTAAAAATGTGCACAGATTTTTGTCAGCGAAACCACAGGGTGGGAGGTTTGCTGAGTCGATTTATTTTTTTAATTTTTAAACCTCAATCCTGCAATTCACCTCGAGGCCTTCTATATTATTTCAACTTTGCAAAAATAAATGAGAAATAATTGCTCTGCCACGTCTCCCCCAGACTCAGCTGAAAGCGGTACTTGCCCAGAGGATGAAAATGTAAAATCATTACAAAGAAGTAATAAAGTAGGAATGGATTTTGGCGCAGGCTTCTTCATCCTCCGAGGAGAGCAATATCAGACAGCTTTGTAGAAAACCCTCTCCCATGGAGACTGCACTGAAAGCGCTCACTACTCTCCTTAGTTCATCCATACTTCATTAGCAGGCGCTCATGCACAAAGGTTTCACCTTCAAATAACGGTCTTGTCTTTGCAATTTCCTCTTTATATCAGATGGAGGTCAGGAGCATTATATCTACTGCAGACCCCATCAGTTCATAATCAACCTTTGCCAAAAGGCTTTGTCGTTATAAAAGATTATTTGACAAATAGCTTATGTAAGCTTGTTATATAAAGGCTCATCCGGGCACACTGATGATTGTTTTTCTGTTGCATGGTCATCTTAGTATTATTGCAAATTCCTAGCGGTCTCCTGAAAGAACAGGAGATGCAATCACGCAGTCACCTGAACAATTTTATTGTCAAACGTATGGCCTCAATGTATTGAATCTTAATAGAACAACCCTCAGTCAGTGTGGTGGCGTAATCAGGGCAAGAAAGAGGATTTTAGAAATACAGCGATTATCAATATTAATGCACTGACAGGCGTTTATCAGACCGTTAACCCTGAAGAATATTTTTGTTATAAACTCCCTTCAGGTTGTTGAAACTTGACCTTGGGGTTCTTAACGGTAGCTACAGGCTGATGTGCGTCGTAGCACGTTCACCTGTAAAATCCAGTTATTTTTAAAGGGACTTTTTATTGACAACAATTAAGAGATACGTCGTAGATTTTCTGTCCTCATTTATATTGAAGTCAAATGAAACAGGGACAAGACACAGTTCGGCATTTCAATTTGTAATTAAAAAACAAGTATAATAAATTAAAAGTGAAACATACTTTGCCAAAAGAAAACACCAGTATCTTTTATTAGACTAACTGCTGCTGTGTGTATATGTATATATATGTGTGGCTCCGAGGTCGCTGAAGTCAGTCCTTCCAACATGTTAATATCAAACGAATCCACTTAAGATTTCATGGGCCACTGATTGTCAACTCCCTAGGCTATTACCTATAAGCAGATCCTGTTCCATGCATAATAAAGCGAGTCACAATGTTGTCAGAAAACTTCAGTGTGCACTGACGGAGGAATGAACTGGTTATACGTCCCTTAAACTCCTCGGGTTCAATGAAACATACCAGAAAATAATCTGCGGTGTCAAGACTCTGTCAGGTTCCATCCCATGTCTGCACACACATTCACACTTACATGCACACAAACCATAACCTGTAAACTGAGTAGGTTTTTTGCCAACTTGGCACTTTTCTGGGTCCCCACTAGTGACCTATTCTGTGTCTAAATTGCACACAAGCCAAAAACAGATCACATGCAGAGGCTCAGCACGCAATACATCAGCCGGTCCACATAAGGGCATCAAACATATCAGGAGATCATGTCATTTTTAAAGGTGTATCGGGCTTCCCTCTGCAGGGGAACCCGCAGGACGGAGTTGACACAGTGGCTAGTCCGAGAGACTCGTCAGACATTCAGTCAGGCTTCACAGAGGACAACTGGGAAATCTACATGGATGCACGGGTGGTCCAGCTTTATTATTCCCTGAAAGGACACAAAAAAAATAAAAAACACGTGGATTGGGTAAGCGAAGAAATGATGTTGGTGAAAAAAGTCACAGTAGAATATTTTAATTCCTCACCTGAGCTGTTAAGTTTTTGTTAATCCTTCTCAGCTTGGCTTTTTTCCGCCCATTTTTTGTCACAATTGTCTCTTCGTAGAATTCGTGGGCCAAGTCGCCGTCTTCATCAAAGAACATGGAGCTGCATAAAAAAAAAAAAAACAGAGTAAATGAATTATTCATACTTGTGTGTGTTGTACAAAGAAGGGCATCAGTGAGAAGCGACTCTCCACTTTACAATGAACCACAAAAAAAAGGTGGTATTCACATTTAAAAAAAAAAAAAAAAAACACGCTCGAGCTTCTGCCCAGTAAGCAAGCAGGTAAGTCACACTCGTGGGAATATTGTGCATTCTGTCATTTCTCGCTTAAGCTGGTTTATTTTAAGTGGTTGGGGAAGTACGGTAAGAAAAAAGAAAAAAAACAGCTCAGTATAAAGGGGTCAGTTAAAGTACCACAGATATGCTACAAAGACTGCAGTGTGTTTGTGTGTCTACTCCTTCTAGATACAGGAGAATGAAGACAGAGTGGATGACTTATGATTGAAGCTGGATGGACAAATGTCCCGATCTGCTCTCAGCTATAATGACTCGGTGGATGACCTGAAATGCTGGGCCAAAAGCATACATTTATGACTTCACCTTTCCCAGAGTCAACAATACTGTCTGCATATGAGCACGTAACTCTGTGGGAATGTTTACCGAGCAAACATCTTGCTTTGACCATTCTTTAAAAAAAAAGAAAAAAATTCTCTCTTTTATTTTTATCAAGTCACACGTCTTCACAAGAACATCAGTCACTTTTCGTTACTCTAACAGCACTCTTGTGTGCAGTACAATCTTTTAATGTAAACTGGGCCTTTATGTTTGAAGCACATGCTGTGTGGATGGATGCTATAGTTACCTTCGTCTGGTAAACACAAAAGGTGTTGCACCTGGGAAGCTTCGAACTCTCGTCAGTGTCTGCCCATTTCCGTCTTTGGTTGGATCGTCGCCACTACCTGAGCCAGAAAAAGGCCAAAATCCTTTGGATTTGGAGCCGCTACCTCCCATCTTCAGCTGCAGCACATTATTTTCTTGGGTCACAGGGCTGCCAGCGGTGCTACAGTGGTACTGTACTGGATGAACTGAGCCCCTCGGGATAGGAGACCTGTCACGTGAAGGGACGAATTGGATCATTCAGTGTACTGATCACGCAAGAAATCTCTGCAATTTATAGCGTATTCTAGATTAAGCAAGTGAGAGTTATGAGCACATTTATTGCTGAATCATATTTTTGGATTATCAAGTGTGTTACCTTAGAAAAGGTAAACAAATAGCAATCACTTTACTCCAACACATATGGACTCTGAGACTCTTGAGTCAAACAGTATCTTTCTTATTGTTCACATACAGAATACAACACTGATGTGATAAGAGGGTAATAATCCAGGGTGATGTCCACTCCATTTATGGTAAGATCCCAATCATGTGTCCTGCACATATGTCACATGAAGAAGGCCACTGACATGACATTGCAAAACGATACTAAAACCGCCTCGTCGGCGTCGCGTACTAACAAGTCTACTTTTATTGTGCTATAAAAATAGATCAAAAGGGCAAATGGACGTTTGAAATACACTATTTAGCTCTGATTTGAGTCTTAAGGACTCGGGACGTTTTCTCGATATGTCAGCTAATTGAGCTAGCTCACCTTCACCAGCAACGCCAACACAAAATCGGTCTTGCTCTCATTAGTCACAGTACATTTGCTGTCACTTTACCTCCTGGCTGACAACATCACCTTTAGCTAAAGACAACTAGCACTGCGTTACTAGCATTAGCCGGGTCAACATGTCTCTTAACAAAATAACGTTTACTGATGTTGACAACGGCTCAAATGAGCTGGTTTCATAACCAGCGCTGGTGACTGTGGCTCGGGTGAAAACATACCTACAGTGTGACCTGGCGTGTTCGCAGATATGTTTTTTTCTTTAGATGAGGTTATCCTGCTGGGTTGCTAAATCTTTACGTGCAAACGCCTCATAAAGCACAGCTATGATAGCTGTTTATGCTAACTAACGCTGCACGTTGTTCTTCTGTCGTTTCCTCTTACGGTGGTTCAGAAACATTGTGGCGAGCTACCGCCCCCACATGGAGAGGAGGGTGAACTGAAAACACTGATTACAGAGAAGATGTGTATGATATAATCCAACCTCTATTCTACTCTCTATTTATATTTTTGTATATTTCTTTATTATCGATTATGTGTATGTGTTTTGTACTAACCACTATAACAATGTGCAAACAAACACTGCAAAAAAACAGAATCTCACCAAATATATTTGTCTCATTTCTAGTCAAAATATGTCATTACACTTAATATAAGACACAATTGCCCAAAGAGTACACTTTCAGCAAGACACAGGGACTTGTTTTAAGACAATACATCTTAATACAGAGACATTTTCACTAGTTCCATTGGCAGATTTTTTTGCCTATTTTCAAGCAAAAATTGCTTGAAAAAAAAAATGCTTGTGTCTTGCTGAAATGGTACTCTTTAGGCGATTGTGTCTTATATTGAGTGTAATGAGATATTTTGACTAGAAATAAGACAAATATACTTGGTAAGATTGTGTTTTTTTGCAGTGTATGCGTCAATCTAGAAAATTCTGAAATATCATTTGCTCCCACACAAAAAATATTCTTGTAGCTTTTCTTAATGCTATGCTTGAGTACAATATTTTATATACTTCTTGTACATTCTGTGTATTTTCTATTGTTTCTTTTTATTACTTAGACTTATGTTTATTGCACCAAACAGTGTAAAAGCATCCTGTACTGGTATTGATGTGCTTCCTCATATATTCGTGTTCCTCCCTCTGTGTCTCCACCAATACATTTTGGACGCATTTGAAGACCAAATGCAAGCCAGGTCCAATTGCCAATGTCATAATATTAGTGAGCAACCTCTCATGGAGTTGGACCAAATCCCTGTGGACAGGTTCACAAATCTGGTGAAAAGCCCCCTGACATGAGTGAAGGTTGTTGTTGGATCATATTGATGCTCACGGTCTTCAATAACATTTTTAATCACATGGATATAATACAAACGTGTTCACACACTTATTGACCATCATACTCTGGCCCCTACTTTCTGGCTGAAGCCGGAGCACACTGTTAAATTTAAAATAAAGACAACTGACTCATCGTTTATCATTATGTGTTTATTAGATAATGTGAATATAAATGTATTTTAATTTAATTTCACAAGTTAATTAAAGTGCTAACATTTTAAAATCTGTTTCAGAAATAATAAACAGAGATAAATTATTAAAAAAAATCCCTACTTTTTTTTTGTTTGTTTTAATATCACCATAAATAAACAGATTGAGCAGCATAGGTATTAAAGAAAGAATTGCATCCAGTCAAGATAGTCTTCTAGGTTTTGTGCAAATCCCGTTCATAACAGTGTTTCTGTGTTCACATAGCATGACCTGATCCTTAAGATAATTCACATTAAATGTAACAGCAGCCTCCCTGCTTTACTAGAAACCTATCCTCCCAATAACATCATTTCCTGAGCTCTTCCTGTCCCTTTTACGTTTGCATTACATTTTCTAATCGATCCATGATTCTTTTCAAGGCAGGAGTAGGTCTTTCTTAAGGTTCAAACATGAGGATTAGTTGAATGTCTCAGCGTCAACCAGGGGTAGTGGTCTGGGCCATGGCCTGCTTCATCCGGTCTCTGGCGAGAGCGTAGCGCTTCACAATTTGCCGTACATGCTCTTCCTCCTCCCGCTGCAAGATTCGCAGAAAGTTGCACAACTCGGGAAAGCTAAAGGCATCCCACTGCGGAGGAGAGTAAGCGCATGTTAAAAGCAGCTGTACATGTAGTGTTAAAATGTCAGCAAAGGTATCATCCTCAGAGGTGAGTTGGAACGTACGTTTACATCCCCCGTCTCGTTTTCTTTCAACACCAGACTCAGGACCGTTTCTCTGGGGCCAGCACACAGGCGCAGATACAGAGGACGCTCATCATTGGACAGTTTACGCATGTACACTGGAGGGAAAAACAATCAGAGCGTCAGAGTCCAGCACCGGTTTTGCTCCCCGATCAACGACACAGCATCAAGCCTCCTACCTTGACCTTGCCTCTCAGTGCGCTCAAACAAGGCAAACTTCGCCGGGTTGTCCACCATGGTGAACTTGTTGAGCAGTGCCTCGATGACTTCTCGTACCCGTGTTTCGGAGCTTATGTGCAGGTGCTTTGCCGCATCTTTGGGGAGGTAGAAGGACGTCCGGCGTTTCATGCGCCTGCCCTGCCCCTCGTCCTCCTGTGTGAAGCTCAGGCTCTGAGGAGGAGGCAGGGAGATGGGACGGACCAACTGAAAGTGGACCTTGATGAAACCAGTGTAGGACCCGTCTTTATTCTGCAGGGTAGACAGAGTTAGACTGAACTCAGTCCACTGTGGATCATATCGTATAATACACTGCCTGGCCAAAAAAAAAAAAAAGTCGCCACCTGGATTTAACTAAGCAAATAGTTACGAGCCTCCTACTGGATAATTACTGCATGGGTGATTATCTTTCAGTTTGCAACAAGTTATTTAACCCCGACTAATGCAATGAGTAGCTTCTCATTTCTTAAACGGCCATGTTGAAAGACACATCCTGTGGTCGTGGAAAAGATGTTTGAGAAGAGTCAAATCATTGGCATGCATCAAGCAGAGAAAACATCTAAAGAGATTCTAGAAACTACTAAAATTGGGTTATTAAAAACTGGAAGGATAGTGGGGAACCATCACATCAGGGTAAGAAGAGAGGCAGATGAAGTGATGCACCCATCATGCAAGTGCCAAATTGTGAAATGCATAATTTTCAGATATGGATTGAAAACCACTGAGTCCAGACCTCAACCCCCATTGAGAATCTTTGGGATGTGCTGCAACACTGGATGGAAATAAATCCTGCGACATCGCAGAAGTTTATCAAAACAACGCCAGAAATGCGTGCCGTAATCAAAGCTGAAGGTGGTCCAACGAAATATTAGAGCGTGTTACCTTTTTCTTTTGACCAGGCAGTGTATGTGATGTATGTTTTTGTACACACTGAATGTCCAGGAAAGTCACTCACATCCACCATGTAGAGGTTACTGTTGATCTGAGCATTGTAATCGATAACCCTCTGTTGAATCTCACCAACGCTCAGCTCCTGTTTACCCAACTCGATCTTTTCGTCCTGAAAAGAAAAGAGAAGACGCGGTGGTAGCAATGGAAGCAAACTTTAAACCAGTCCAGGCTCCTTGGAAGAGGAAAATGAAGACTTTTACAATTTCATGAAAGGCTGATGACCTATGGCTTCGACTCACCTTGTGAAAGAAAGACGTATATGCAGTGAAATACAGCTCCAGCTCTGAGCACCTGTCTTCCTGACTGAAGTCACTTGCCGTGTTTCCCCAAATCATCTTAAAAGCTTAAATTTTCTGTCATCACATGAATCCAGTTTAAAATAACCTCTGGAGCCGTGTGCGACAAATCGCTTCGCTGTCCTCCTTTTCTCTCTTCTGCTCTGCCAGCAGCTCTTTTGACCTCAGCGTCTCCATTTGCTCCTCCCTGCCAATAAAGCCTGACAAAGACGTCCGGAGGGTCAACCCACTCCCACTGAGAGCTGTTTAATTATTCTAAAAGCTAAACTTTCTCCGTGTCCAAACCTGAACCTATCATTAATAATTGTCTGCACTGTAAGCTTTCATTTTTGCAAAATTCACTATTTTACTGCTGCAGGGAAATAAATAATAAAAGGGTTTCAGTAATGATCTCTCTTAGTGTTTTTAATGATTGCTTATTCAGCAGAAATGCTGGATTAAGCACAATGAAAAATGAATGTAAAACTAACAAAATATATATATAAATGCTCATGTACTCAGCTCAAGCCGTGGCACATAAAGAAAAAATAAAGGCAACTGTTATATATAAGAAGTTGTACTGCTCTGGGCTCTTTGGCAGAGTCAGACATTCTTCTGGACAGCTGTTTAATTGCTGATAGTTGTTAAGGTATCCCCTCCCCTCAGCTCTCTCCTGAATCACCTTCTGAATAGATGCATTCACGCTGAATAGGTAATAAAACCACTGTCTCTGAGGACATATGGCTCAGTTACGCACAGTGGACAGCAGTGGACAATCTGGTGGCCTCCATCTGCTTTGACCTACCCACCATACGACCAGTGCTGAGCATTTTTCTTGGAACCATTTCAAGCGGACTATTGGTTAAAAATAAAAATAAATTGGTGTTGGTCTTTACCACGTTCGTGTCGGTCTCGATGGAGTCGGCAGAGAAATCTGCACGGTCCGTCAACAAGCTTCCATGTGTGCTGCAGTCCAGCTGGATGAACGGTCTGCAGCGGTAGTGACAAGTATAGCTGCAGTCTGAGAAAGCGAGACACACAGAAAGCGTTAGGAGGTGAGGTTATAGCGGAGTCGGCTTTGCTTTGGTGAGAGGTCGTCAGGTCAGAGGCATCAAAAAAAACACAATAAGCCGTCACTCTGTCACCTGTTTGTCTAGAGGTGATTCAGTAGTTCGTGTCTTTGTAAAACGGGCCCGAGCCTTCAATAGAAAGGCCTGAGGAAGTCAGAGGAGACAGAGAAGCAAAGAGACTCCCAGGCTGTACCAGAGAGGAGCTGAACCATGAAGCTTTCCAGAGCTTCCTACAGATTAGGAAACGCCTTCGGATGAAGTTTCTCGTGAATGGAAACACTAACACGGGCTTCCTGAAGTCTGGAGATACTAGGAAGTGAAGACTGTATTAGAGTTCTGTGATATTTTAATGGACCTGACAAAGATACTATACGAATGCATGGCTGATTTAGGCTTTATTTTCAAGGCTTCAACAAGGTTAATGACTCTATTGTTAAATTCAAGACGAGCAACAATTTTAAAATCTGTTACACACCAACAAAGAGGAAAAGTCATTCCATATTTTCATTTATTTATTTTATCTCCATATATTTCTAAATATAAAGATCAAAAGGCGTCTTTCATTACTTTGCTCTCGGCAGCAAACCCATTTTCATCAATCATGCATAACATTATGACCACTGACAGGACTATTAAATAACACTGACCATCTTGTAACAACGCAGTGGACCTGGCATTCATACATGTGAATGCTACTTAGACATGTAGCAGCCACCCTAACCCAGACCAGGCACCACCAGCCCATAGCAATGCTGGATGCAGCCTGAAGCAGGTGCAGACAGGAGCAACTCAAAAAAATCATGAAGAACAGCACAAAGTGTTGACCTGGCCTCCAAATTCACTGATCGAGTATCTGTGGGATGATCCACAGAGGCCCCTCGCCTCAATCCATAGGACCCAAAGGTCCCCACTAACCACATCCTGCTACCAGACACCACAGGACACCCTCAGAAGACCCATGTCCATTCTCTGATGAGTCACAACTGTTTTGGAGGCACAAGGGAGACCTACACAATATTAGGTCATAATGTTATGCCTGACTCTCTCTAGAGTAGCTAGACAATAGAGTTTTCAGCCAACGTTACTTAAACAGGAGTCAATAGTGCTTTTGTTGGGGGCTGACAACGGCAGGACGGTGAATGAGGTACTGACTCAGAGTAAATGACATGTTCCTCATGAATGCTATGAGCACTGGCTCATTTACTTTTTTTTTTAGGTCTAAGACAGATGAATATTATACATATTATTATACGTTTTTGTAGGATCACCCCTTAGCTTGTTTTCATCGTGACTGTCAGATAAACACGGGCTCATTCTTTAAACCATTTGCAGGAGGTACTCACTGGCACAGCGTAAACTCTGCTTGTAAAGACCCCAGATGAATTCTCCACACAGGTCACACCAGGTGAGATGAGTGTAACCGTCAGGCTGGAAGTCGTGACCCGCGCCGGCCTCTCCCCCGTGGCAGCTGGGGGCTTCAATGCTGACGCTTTCTCCAACCAGACGGACGACGTGGTAGTGGCCGCTCTGGCCTGGGTTTACCGGCGGGTGGGGTGGGTGGGCCACGTGGACGGATGGAGCAGCCAGCTCGATGGGATCGTTCACGCTGAGGTCCTTCAGCTCGATCAGCTCACACTTAGACATCCTGTCGTCGGTATGAGCACTGACATGCCAAGGAGGCACTAGCTGTCCATGAGCTGGTGTGGGTGGCCTCAAGAAGGGTCAGCGCAGTGCGATGCAGACCTTTGCATGTTTTGTCTCAGTCTGAGGGGAAAACACATTTGTTTTTTGTTATTGTTGTTGCAGTCCACTTTCAAAGCAGTGATTTATTTAGAGGAACAAGCATCCTGTAAATGTTTAGCAGCTGCAAGAGACAGATTGAGATCATTCACACGTTCTCGTACCGACACGTCTGAGAAGGCATCTGACATATTTGAATCTGTTTAATAGGAGCGAACACAGCACGACATTCAGCGTCCGCATGGACTTCACTAACAGAAAAACAAAGATTAACCTTTGCTATCTGAAGCCGGGATTCACACGATTATATTAAAATGTGGGACAAGATGACGAATATAATCCCGCGCAATCCAGGGACAAGTCAAACTGCTGTGTGGCAGCGACTCACAAAACGCTGACAGCAGAATGCAGTGTCACTGATTAGATTGAGCAAGCGGAGAAGTGAAGAGGAAATGTAGAAGAAAATAACCTTCCGGGCTGAAACGCCCATCCCTTGCCAGTTCATTAGGCACACTAGTGAAAATGAAATCCTAGCTTTGTGACTGTTGTAATGTTTAGTCACAACTCAACTTAAAGGAAGGACAAAACGGGGACAGCTGACACAAATCTTTTACATTTATTGTACTGACGACTTAGATCAAACGTGCAGTCAGTAAATCTGGAGAACAAAAAGTAAATCAAAGCAAACCAAAAGAACAAGTGAGACAATATTCTTACACCTATAGATAAAGGTTACATCAGAACAAGTGTCAGCCATCACCAATAAATTATACCACCAATATAAAGTACACAGTGCACAGACTGCTTGTTGTTATTTTCATGTTACTGGTCCTTCTCTGTGTTTTAAAGGGTAAAGTGTGTTTTTCCTGCACTAGTGCGGTGGCTTATACGTGGTTTATTAAACTTCAGTGTGAATTTAAAGTGCTGGTAACATTTTAATGTATTAGTAATGATGAAACTGCACACGATTTTACATTCAGGTGCAGTTTCTAGCCTAATAGAAAAATAAAATCCACCGGTGACAGCAACATGCAGTGATTCAGATGCAACTCTTTCTTCACTCTGAGGAGGTAGAACAAGTGCAAAATACTCACAGGTGACTCTAAAACTTTGCTAAATTGGTTCCGTTGTGGAGCAGCGCTGTGACTTGAATGTGAACAACCCGGGGCTCTTTTCTGCTTTTTTGCCAAGTGGGTCACCACACGGTACAGTTATTCACGCAGAGCAACAAGGACACATTGTAACCAGGATCATCCATGCGTGTTTTTATTCAATTATTATTTTATATCGGTTTATGCACAACTCAAACTATGTGTTCGTCCGTGTCATCAGTCCGTAGTAGTTTCTAAATGCAGCCGAACTGGGCAGCCCGGTTTAATCCGGTAGTCTGAAACGGGACGACGAACTCAGCTGACATAAAATGTCGCAAAGGATTTTGTTTCTGACCGCGAGACCGATTAAAAATATTGTCCTTACCTCGTTTACTTCATCGCGACCACTCGTCGTAGGGACGATCTGGAGAATGAACGCAGTTTCTGGATGAATTAGCGCCGAACCGTCCCTCGGAGGCAGAGACGCTGGAGTGTGCGCATGCACATTGTGGTCGTGGGATTACCGTCTAATCCCACTAATTTAGATGTGTTTTAAAGTGCACTAGGAGAGGGATCCCCCTGTTCTCACTCACAGACATGGGTTTACAGTGAGGAAGTGGTAAATAGACCACCAAATGACCTCTGTCAAAAATATAAACATGCAAACAGTCACTTTAAACTATAACCGCGCTGTAATATTAACAAATAATAATAATATTTCAATATCAGATTTCTCACTGGTTATATCATAGTTTTCTTATCTTATTCTTGTTGTTGTTATTGTTGTTATTATTGTTAGGCTATATAATATAAAAAATAGTTTGAGTTGCAAACTATGCATAAACCGATAAAATACTACTACTAATAATAATAATAACAATAATAATACTCTTATAATACATACAAGTGGATGGTTGCTGAACTGCATCAGTTAATATATATAAATATATTAAAAATATATTTTTTTATATTTTTAATGTATTCTGTATAAAAATTATTATAAAATAATAATTAATGATTTAATGATAGTTCAATATTATCCTTTTCACAGCTGCAGCTGATAATTTCAGAATTTAATAATATATGCAATTATTTATTAAAATGTCTTCTCCCTTGCCTTCAGTCCAGGTTCAGGAGGATGTCTTGGATTTATGCAAACACAGTTTTATGCACAATTGTAATTCATGATGTTTTATTGCTAACATTTGAGTAGAAGTTCTTCAGTTGTGTCATATAAAATATGTTTCCTTAAAAAAAAAAAAATCTTAGTCCATAAGAAACAGCAGGGGAGCGCTGGATAAGTCAGTTTGAAAATAATACACTGTTTAATCTTTGATAAAGAGACATTTGGGAATCATTCATGGAGGAAAAAGCCTCCAGGCTCAAATATGGCACATGAAACATTCTTCTTCACTGTCTGCTATCTCTCAAACAGCACATGCTGGGATATGCGGTCTGATAATCTGTCAAATGTATGTCTTCGTCCTGGTACAATTCTCCATCTACTAGTAGAAATACTGTTTTTAATATGTTTCAGATGTTTGAATCCACAGCATAAAACTACGATGCATATCTAGACTATCCTGAGACTGATGTCACCAGGAAGTAGGACGTATTATCAGCAATACAATTCAGTAAAATGTGTTGTATCTATGTAGATTAGAAAACTGGGTCATTATTACTGACACAGTACTTGATATACTACAGTTTTTAGATGAGACAGATGCAGATTACTACAACGGGAATGTATGCATTAATAAGACTTATAGTAGCACAAATCTGCACGCAGTTATTTGCATTCCACAGCTGTACGACTCATTTTGAAGCCAAACTTTGGTGCCACCGTCTGGACTGATCAGTCTGAGTGCAGGTCACAGCAAGAGCCCAAAGCCTGCAAATAGTCACAAACAGAGGGAGCTTTATGGTTTATCTGGCTTTGTTTTATAAATGATGAAGGGACCATGTGGCACCCTACTTTAAGTATTATCAAGTGTAAGACAGAGACAGAGAGAAAGACAGACAGGACAGAAGGGAGGGACGTTCTCAGTGAGCATGTTGTTGTTTTCTGTGCTGCCTCTAAGCCCCAGTGTGCAGAGGCCCTGCAGAATCACAGGCCTATTAGAGAGTAACTGGAGCACAATAACCAGTGAACAGCTGACCAGTGAGTATCTGCTGGATGTGGAATTGGATGTATGAGCCATGAGCTTGAGATTTCCCATACAGTACTGAGCACAAGTTTGGATTTTTTCACTGATTTATTTGTGGCAGGTGAGACGACCCAACCCCATAACCTGTGGCGACTAATATCATCTGCTCCCTCGCCTATGGCCTCAGGTTTGAATGTAATGATCCAGGGTTTACATCTCTGATAGGTCACACGTACAGAAACAACAAACCCATCAAAACCCATCAGTGTTTGTAGCATTTTAAAGATTCACAAATGATAATACTTTCAGTCATTTTAATCATTTGCAAAATATATTGAATTATTTTGAATTGTTATTTTGACACCTGTAAAAGTTGTTTACATGAAGATTACTCTGCTAATTGTTTTGTTTCCAGAAAGATTATGTGACCAGCATCCACGTCAGCCAGGAGCTGATGCGTTAAGTTGACCTGAATAAACAGAGATGACTTCCGGACAAACCGAAGATTTCAGAATAAAAGCGTTCATCTACGTTTGGTTGCATTTTTATGGCATTAACAGAGCAATCTCCTAGATTGTTACTTATCAGACTTAATTTTTGCCCTGAATGTTTAATTATTTATCTTGATGGCAGACAATGACACCTCTGGTTCATAACTCTCAGAAAGTGACTCAAGGTTTATTTCTATAGCATCGATAAGAATCCAAATCTTCAGTCGTCATCTCAGTGATACTTTACAGAAGCGAGTTAGGGAGTTAGCAAACCTTGAGCAGAACCCAGCTCATATGGGGTCTAAAACAGCTAACCCACAGCATAATAATCTGTACTCTATGTCTATAATGATTTCCATTCATTATAAATTAAAATCTTGTACAGAGTTAGATCTAAACAGGCTTTATTGTCATTTATGCATTTATGCAACAAGTGTACACGTGCACTGCCTCAGTACAGTATTACAGTATAGCAGCATACTGGCTGTGTATAAAAGTGAGTATAGTGACTACAAATACTTGTTCAGTTATTTTCTCAACATACACAATACAGCATAACATGCAGAGTATTGCATAACACCCAGTGAACAAATTGAGCAGGGCAAGAGTAATATTTAATAAAGCAGTCTGTGATATTGCCAATAGTGCAAATACAGTAATCTGTAGTGTAGCAGTGAAGCACACAGCACATTATAAAGTGATATAGCAAAAAAAAGAACCTAGGGAGTCAACAACAGTGCAAAAAATAGTTAGATGCACAGTTGCATATATCAATAACAATCATCCATTCTGTAATTAGACATTTTACTCACAGTTGTGTATTTCAACGGTAGTATTCAGTCATTGTTTAGTTAGTTATCTTGTGTAGTTGTATATTTATGTCACCAATGTATATTCACAAAACAGATAAAGTTTATGTGTGTGTGTCTGTGTGTGTGTGTGTGTGTGTGTGTGTGTGTGTGTGTGTGTGTGTGTGTGTGTGTGTGTGTGTGTGTGTGTGTGTGTTGTATTGTACCTCACACCTCTGCATGTTTTCATTAACATATTGCGAAAGTGAAAATAAACAGGATTTGAATCCTGACCTTTATTCTGAAAAGAAAGCCCCGGAAGTTCTCCTTAGACCGGTGGGCGGAGCTACACACCAGCGACACCAGAGACAAATCTGAGAGCGGATGTATTAATGATTCGTACAAACGCAGACATTATGACTGTTTTGTGTCAGTGTAGTCTTCCGTTTGTGTTTTTTATTTACACGAAGCAGCTCAGCAGCAGAGGGAAGTAACAGACTGTGAGTCCACCATCACTTCCGCTTCTCGTTGGGGTAAACTGACTTGGTTCACGGACTGGGAGCCTGGTGTTTAAAGTTCATTTTGAAACATGATCAACAACAGAGAGACCGAATCAGAGCCTCGGTTTTACGGCTATACCAGAACAGCTTCCGTGGTCCTGACCCACTTCATCTCCATCGTCTTCACTGTATTCATCGCTGTTGTGTCTCGACCTGGTACAAGTGAGTGCTCTTATTCAATTCATCTGCATATCAGTGTGTTTTCGTTTTCAGCGCGTCTCTTCTTTGCATGGCGCGTGTTAATTCATTTTCCTTAATCTGTTTTTTGTTTGTTTGTTTCCAGGTTGGTTTTCTTGGCATCCTTTCTTCATGACACTGGCTGTAAGTTGAAACTGGAACACACGAAACAAATAGATCAATTCCCGCTTAAATTTAGATCATGAACATTTGGTCGATTAATCAGTTGCCAGATAATAGCCTAACTGGTTTGTGTTATTGTAAAAAAAGAAATAAAAAAAAATAGCACATTTGCACATTTAAAATGATATTTTTATATTTCATATCATCAATCAATCACTCAGACTTTATTTGTATAGCACTTTTCATACAAACAAAATGTAGAACAAAGTGCTTTATAATCCCCGCAAAAGATAGGTAGAGTTCATTCTTTTAAAAATGTCAACACTCTCTGCAGCCCTAAAGTCTTCACACTGTACCACAGACGGTACCACGTCGTAGAGATAAAATGCTGCCTGTGGGTTTTTGTTCTAACTCTGGGTACTATTAAAAGGCCACTACCAGAAGACCTGAGGGCTCTAAGAGGTTCATATGGGCAAAAACAAATCTGATTAATAGCTTGGACTAAGACCATTAAGAGCTTTATAAACCAACAAAAGGATCTTAAAATCAATTCTGAAGCAAACTGGAAGCCAATGCAGTAGAGACTTTAAAATGGGTGTAATGTGTGCTCTCGTTCTGGTCCCTGTCAGCACACGGGCAGCAGAGTTTTGAAAGAATTGTTAGTGTAAAATGTTTTGGCATCAGAGAGAAACATACTCTGGCAATGTTTTAAGATGGTAAAATGCAGTATGTTTCTAATATGTGGCTCAAAACTAAGATCTGATTTGAAGATAACACAGCGGCTTTTCACGTTCTCACAAGATCTTAATGTCAGTGTTTGAACTTTTGTATTGAGTTTCTCTCTCTGGGCTTCAGAACCAATAATTAAGACCTCAGTTTTGTCCTGGCTGAGGTGTAGAAAGTTTGATGCCATCCATGACTTAATATCTAAAATACAATTTAAAAAAAAAGAAGCCATCATTTGGCACAGAGTCATCAGGAGACATGGCAATATAAAATTGTGACCCAACTATAAGACGTTACCAAGTGGTAGCATGTAAAGATTAAAAAGTGTTGGGCCTAAAATAGAACCTTGAGGGACGACACGATTCATTTTATAGCTTCTTTATGAACATTCTTCCAAGGTTACATCCAATTCTCTGTCAGATAAGATTTAAACCAATTAAAAATTATGAAACAGATTAACACATCCACAATTTGTAACTGTTTGTCTTTCTTCCACCAGTTCTGCTTCTTCATGACAGAAGCCGTACTCCTCTTTTCACCTCACGGCTCCCTCATCAAAAAGTTTTCACACAAGACCAAAGGCCGTGTCCACTGGATCCTGCAGTGCCTCTGTGTGTCCTGTGCGTTCCTGGGCCTGGCTGCCATCTCCTACAACAAACACCTGAACGGGAAGCCCCACTTCACCTCGTGGCACGGTCTGCTGGGCCTGCTCACGGTGTGCGTGGTCGGCGTGCAGTCTTTGGCGGCCCTGCCTCTCGTTTACCATTCTCTAGCCAAAGGCTGGTCCCTCGCCAAACTCAAGCGCTACCACGCGGCGTCGGGACTCATCACCTACCTGCTCGGCAGCGCCAGCCTGCTCCTCGGCCTCAGCTCAGCGTGGTTCACTGCAGCTGTCAAGGAATATGCCTGGTACCTGTCTGCACTCTGCCCCGCTCTCTGTGCCCTCATCATAATGAACCAAGTCTCCAGTTCTTACATGGCTAAAAAGCGTCTACAATCCTGACAAAGGACATAATACAGACAGTTTAACAAAACAGTCTGACTCTAAGAGACAGAACTTTCTATCAGAATTACTTGAAAATCAAAATTGATTGTTTCATCTGCTTTTCTTATCTCACCTTTTTTTGTGTAATATCCACACAATTGCAATCAGTGGAGTTTTTTTTTTTTTTAAACTCTTTATTTATAAGTCATTTTCATCTTTTAGTACAGAACAAAAAACAAATACAGAACATTGAACAATTACCCATATTCAAGGTCCGGGGGTGATCAATAAGTCCACAAGTCAAAATAACATCCAGTATGTGTGCATACAGTCTCATTCATTTGCTAAGTAGTCTTTCCATTTCTGCCACCGTTTTTCACCTAGATCTTTTTGGAGTCTGATTGAGTATGTCATTTGCTCTAGTACATGTAGTTGTTTTACAATATTAACAAAAGATTCTGTAGTGGGAGCATTTTTCTGGAGCCAACATTTTGTGATGGCCTTCTTACTTGAGGCCAGCAAGACCCTGAGTAGGTACTGATCAGCTACACTCAACCCCTCTGGCATATTCCCAAGATAGAGAGTTGTGAACAATACATTCATATTAAAACATAGAACCTTTGAAATAATTTTTGTCACTTCTCTCCAAAAAGACTGAATGGAGGGGCAAGACCAAAAAATATGGGCATGATCAGCAAGAGCCTCACCACATTCTCTCCAGCAGGTCATTTGTGTACCAGTCTGTTTGGACTTCTGTTTGGGAGTTATAAAAAAACGAATTAAACTTTTCCAGCAAAAATCTCTCCAGGTCCAGGAGTTGGTGGAGGATGATTGTGTTTTCCAGGCCTTTGACCACATGTCCTCTGTTATTACAGTATTTAACTCCTTTTCCCACCGTTGTTTTATGTAGTCCGTTGAGTCCTTCTTCAGAGAGGTGATGCTGTGGTATAACTTGCTTATAAGTCCTTTAATATTCCCAGAGTTGTATGCATCCATAAATATATGAATAAACACTGGTAGCTCTGCTGGGTTACAACCTTTTAACTTTTTACCAAAATAATCACGGACCTGTAAGTACCTGTAGAAGTCTTGCCCACCTAGTCCATACATTTGACACAAATTGCCAAAGCTGATAAGTTCCCATTTTTTAACAATTTTGCATAGAGCAGTAACACCATGATAGGTCCATTGTTTATATCTGTGATCTAATAATGCTGGTGTGAATTCGGGGTCATACGCTGGCCATCTAAGTAGTTTTATCTGTTTCTGGAGTTCAAATTTTTTAACCACCTCACCCCATACCTTAAATGAGCAGTTCACCCATTGGCTTTCCGTATGTAGTATTTTTTTCTCCATCCCCGCACAACCAAGCAGTGAATGAATTGGTGTATCTGTTAAAGATAACTCCATGGTTTTCCATTTCGCTTCATAAGAAGGGTTACACCAATATACAAGAGGCCTCAGTTGGGCTGCTAAATAATAGTCCCTTAAAGATGGGAGGGCCCTGCCGCCCCCCCCCTCCGGAAGCTGAAGGGTGGAAAATTTTACCCTTGGTCTCTGTTTATTCCAAATGAATCGTGAAATGTGTTTGTTCCATTCTCTAAATTGTTTCAGAGGAATTTCCACTGGCAATGATAAAAAAAGATATAATAACCTAGGGAGAATATTCATTTTTATTGCTCTAATTCTGCCCCCAAAGTCGAGAGGCAACAGGCCCCACCCACCAAGGTCATCATATATTTTTTTGCCAATACTGCTATAGTTAACATTGAATAACTGTGACATGTCTTTAGGCAAATTTACTCCCAGATATTTAATAAAGGGTGTGTTCCATTTAAAACTATACATTATATTGATTTCTTCAGTAGGTGTGTAATTAAATGTCATAACCTGTGTTTTATGTATATTTAGGGCATATCCTGAATATCCCCCATATGTTTCTAGCATTTTCATTAACAGAGGCAGGCCTGAATTAGGATTTTTTATTGTGATCAACACATCGTCCGCATACAAACTTATTTTATATTCCTCTCCTCCCATGGAGATACCCTCTAATTCTGTTTCCTGGCGTATTACTTGGGCTAAGGGTTCAATGAATAAATTAAATAGGTTGGGACTGAGGGGGCAGCCCTGCCTGCAACCACGTTGTAAAGTTATAGAATCAGACAGACTGCCATTAACTTTGATTCTTGCCGTGGGGGAGGTGTAAAGTGCCTGGATACAGTGTATAAAATCCTCACAAAAATTGAATCTTTTCATAACTAAATACAGATATTCCCACCCGACTGAATCAAAAGCTTTTTCAGCGTCTAAGCTGAGAATGATGGCACTGATTTGGTCTTTGTTAATCTGTTCAATAGTATGTAAGGCTCTTCTTATGTTGTCCTGTGTCTGTCTATTCTTTATGAATCCTGTTTGGTCCTCATCTATTAGTAAAGGCATTACAGGTTCCATTCTTTTTGCCAGGATGGTGGCATACAGTTTATAATCTGAATTTAAAACACTAATGGGTCTGTACCCTTTACAGTCCACTCTATCCTTCCCTTCTTTGGGGATCACAGATATGAAGGCCTCTCTCCAGGAAGGGGGGAGGGAGCCTCCTTTTAGAATATAATTAAAGCTGGACTCCAAATAGGGGAGCAGGTGATCTTTCATTGACTTATACCATTCTGGAGGAAAGCCATCCGTCCCAGGTGATTTATTAGTGTTCAAACTTGAGATAGCTTTACTTATTTCCTCCTTTGTTATTGGCGAGGTAAGTTTATCGTTAGCTTCTTTACCTAACGTGGGAAGGTCTAAGGAGCTCAAAAATTCAGCAGCTGAGTGGCTATTAACCTGTTCTGACTGAGAGTATAAAGATTTATAATATCTTTCAAATGCTTTTTGTATGCCGTCCAAATTGTTAGTAATTTTATTTGTAGTGGGATCCCTGATCTTGTGGATAGTGTTTTCTGCCTGTTGTTTTTTGAGCCTCCAAGCCAATAATTTTGCAGCCCTAGGGCCAGCCTCATAATATCTTTGTTTCATGAATCTTATATTTTTCTCTACCTCCTCACTTAGTATTTTATCTATTTCCTGTTTAGTATGTCTAATTTGTTGTATAATCGAGGGTTCTTTATTTGTTATGTGTATTTGTTCCAGGTCTCTCAGTTTTTCCTGTAGACCAGCTAATTTTTGGGTCTTCATTTTTTTTAGTGCAGCTGTCCTGGCAATAATCTTTCCCCTAAGAACAGCTTTAGCAGCGTCCCATAATATGCTGGGGTTTACCTCTCCATTATTATTATCCTGCATATATAGTGCTAAGTCCTTTTCCATTGAATCTCTAAAGGTATGGTCATTTAGCAAACCAGTATTAAGTCGCCACAAAGTTTTTCGCTGTCTTCCATCTAAATGTAAAGTTAGAAAAATCCCTGAGTGGTCTGAAAGATCCCTCTGACCTATTCTGCAATATTTCAACCTATGAAGATCTTTGTTATACATGAAAAAATAATCAATCCTTGAATGGACTGTGTGTCTTGCAGAATAAAAAGTATAACCTGGGGTTGATCCATTCAGAGCCCGCCACACATCAATAAGTCCCAAATCTTTAAGTACTTTGTTTATGCGTTTTTCAGTCAAATTTCTTTTTCTCGTTCTATTGGTTGTATCTAAAGAAGGGTTGAGAAGCACATTGAAATCTCCTGCACAAATAAGAGTCCCATATGTTTGTGATGTAATTAGTTCAAATATCTTTCTGAAAAAGGTTATATTGCTTCCCGGGGGAGCATAGACATTAAGTAATGTTACTTCTTTTTGGTCTATTTTTCCTTTAACCAAAACAAATCTACCTTCTCTATCATTAATTTGCAATCAGTGGAGTTTTATCTTTACATCTTAATTTGAATTTAAATGCATAAGTGTTGATTTCTAATATTGAGCTTATTCAACGACATTTACACCTGCAAGCCATCAGCTCTCTTTAGATTTTACTGCTGATGAAATGAATGAAAATGTTCACATGCTGAACTCAAGTTGAAAACGTGTCTGCTGAGTGTGTTCGCATGCTAGCAGCAGCATTAAGCTTTAGTGGCCTCACAGAGCTGCAAGCCAAAGGCTTTAGACATAACTTCTCAAAATTTGACTGGTTTTAGTCAAACTGAAATTCAGTCAGTTAAATAAAAACAATTACATTAAAATCCATTAGCGGTGGGGAGTCATTCATTTCAGATTTTTATTTTTTTTTCTCCATGTTTTTGAACGTTTTTGCTTTTACTTGAGCCTCTTTCACCAGGCTCTCTGTTTTCTGTATTTTAAACTCTGGTGTGTTTTCGGGCAACTAGAGCAACACTTGTGAACATTTCAACCCTGCGATGTATGCATTTGTTCTTTGAAAAGTGCGTCCGGTCAGTTTTGCAGCATTTGACTGAGGATGAGCAGAAAGTAAAGCTTTATACACGTCTGAATTCATCCTGCTTCTATCTGGAGTCACACAATCAGTGAAAACCAGTGATCCATTGGTATTTCATTGAGAAAGAAGTAAGAAGTCTGCATTTCCAATCTTGTCCCTTCATTGTAAACCTTGACAATGACATGCCTACCTCCATAAGTTTTCCTTATGGTCATTCAGACCTTGTGGTGCTGTAGAACTCACTAATGCATTCCTGTCATATATAGTTAATTTAGCCACAAGGTTTATCTGATAAGTCTCTTTATGGCCTCCTTACATTAAATTATTGCAATTGTTCACATGTGTGTCACATATTTTCCCGTCTTCTGGATGACTAATGCTGCTTTTTGTCGATGATTCAGCCATTCGTTGAAAAATGCGGTCTGAAATAAAAGTGTAAATGATTCACACTGCAATAGAAGAGTGTTTTATTGTTAAAATAACATTGATAACACAGTCATATTTTTTTCCAACTCAGGCTGCATGTATGAAAGTCTTACTGGATCAGCCGTTAATGGGTCAAAGTGAACAAAAAGTTTAAAAAACGCAATTACAAAAGCAATATGTTTTCCATCATAAATAAATACATTTTAGACGCTCGGACTGAAAGGAGGGACAGGTGAGTGGACACCGATAACAAGTTATAAAAAACACTTAAAAGAAGAAAAAAAAAAAAAAGGAGGAAATATTCCCGAGAAACATAAAAGATGTAAAAAGTGTTTCTGAGAATAAAGACATGGGAGTCAACTTTGTGTTCTCTGTACAGTTCACAAGCAGATACGACCCTTTTACAAAGCGCTGGCTCCACTTTCAAATATGAAGCAAACTGAATTTGCCAAGACATGCTGAAGAAAGCTAGGGATGGAGGTGAAGCATCCTAAATGACAGGATAGGAGGCGGTGGGAAATAAAAAGCAAAGTGAAACTGCGGTGGGGAGGAGGAGGAGGAGGTCCCCAGAAGAAAACATCGACATTATAACTCAGTGGGGAATGACATGTCGTCTCAGTTTATCCAGTGTTTTCTAAAGGCTACTAACCACTGCATCTAGCCTAGTTTACCAAGAGAGGAAAGCGACTTTCCTACATCTAAATACCTTGAGGTGTCATGACAACACAGAAACACAGGGATACAGAGAACAGCAAAGACCTAAACTCCCTAAAGCACCGCATACCTACACTGACCGACACTACTGACAGAAGCTACTTACACGGCACTGCATTTAGATGAAACGCTACCACGCGACGGCACTGGCAGTTTGTTTTTTGTTAGTTTTTATTTTTTGTTAAGGCCACCACATCACCACATGACCCGGTTCCGCCACAGTCACAGGCGCTCGTATGGAGATGTAAAGACGCCTCGATGGACGTTTGGTGGCTACGCTGGCGTAAAGGTTTCCTATCCCCTCAGGCAGCATGGATGCTATGGTCTCTACAGTTTAGGTGATATTTGTTCTCGGCGTGTTTCTGAAAATTCCCATAATACGAACTGACAAACTTGCGGGGCGTCGGTCGGCTTTTGAGTGGACATATCAACAAACGGCGGGGGGGGGAGGCGTCGGCAAGAACCGCGACAAAAGAGAGATGACTTCCAAGCTTTTGAAAACGAGCCAGTGACGCTGAACATTGGTTTGAGCTCCATTTGGCTTTCACACTTGGTCCTTTTTAGTCACAATGCTGAACCTGCCCTAAATGTGTGTGTGTGTGTGTGTGTGTGTGTGTTTTGAGTTTGACACCGGCTATCAGCAGATAAATGCTAAGACTCAAGACCCCTTTGTGTTATTTAAGGCTAAAAATGAAACAACACAGTCCTAACCCATGACTCAATCCCTGTGTCATCAAAGGCTAGCATGAATGTACATTCAGTTTAGTTTGAAAAAAAGGGGGGAGAGGGGGTAAAAAGTAAATTACATACATGGACATAAATTTGTTTCCCCAGAATCATTGCAGTGTGTTCATTATCATCATTATAGTGTAATCATCTCCCTACAACCGAAGTCTACACACTGCACAGTATTGACTTGCAATATAAACAATGATAATGACTGTTATTTACAAAGTATCAACATATTCAGTTATAGTATCACACATAATATTCTTTCAACAGGGGATGCTACAATGCCTATTAAACCGCTAAGGACTAAAATATGCTCCGAAAGCCTAGAATTCATGTCGGTAAAGATCGGCCTCGATGGATTTTCTCGAAATATATTGAGGACTTTGACGTTAGCCACTGTGACTTCCTGTTTGTTGCCTTATGAAGGGTTCCAGCTCAGCTACACCGTGAGGAAAAGAGCGCGTTCATGTCTGTGCTCGACCGTTCAGCTGCAATATATCGGGAGAAAATCCAACACTTCACTACATCTGAAGAGGGAGGGAGATAAAACTAACCGCAAAGGCGAGGCCTCGCTTAGAAACGTAGCAGAGGAGGCTGTGCATAGCCCCCAAAAGATTCAGCTGGTCCCCCCCCCCGTGTGACAAAAGGTCTGTTCCCGCGGCTCCGCTGCTCCAGCTGAACAAGTCTGGGATATTCAGCATTAGGATTTAGTTACTCTTGACTTTGTACAGTCAATAAGGTACAAGTTCTCTCATCGTGAGGTGAGAGTCAGTGTGTGTGTGCGTGTGAAGTCTAACGAGGCCATTAGGAATGGGAATTCAGATTTATTTCAGTAATAAATACACAGTGTAAAATGTTAAGATACTGAAAAACGGTAAAAAAAAAAAAAACCTGTCAAAATACACAAGTTTATTGCCCACTTCACTGTTTTTAGGTTAACAAATTTTAGTTAAATGTTTTATTAATACATTTGACTCTATTTAAATTAAGATTATAATTGTAAAATTTAAATTTGAATCTCCTGAACCCATGTGTGTTTTGATATTACATTAAGAAGAAAACGACACATATAATCACCAATCAGCAACTTAAGGCTGATCCACTGTAACAGAATTTTCACTCCCTTGTATAAACACGTTCCCATTCCTAATGTTCTTTAGGTTAAACATGATGGATTGTGTGTGAAACTGCCTCAGCCTCCTTTTGAAACCCTACTGTCCTGTCACCTCTATGACGTCGTCGTCAGAGCTGTCACCGCCGTTCTCTGTGTTGGGGAGTCTGTCGGGTTGGGTCAGAGCTGCTCCCAACAGGCTGGAAGTGGGATTGTTGAAATGGGAGAGGAAGCTGGACGTGGTAGAACTGGAGTTGGGCGCGGAGAACCCCCCGGACCCAGAGAGGAGGGGGCTGGGGAACATCCTCGGCTCAGAGAGCAACGACTGACTGTAGTTGAGAGGGAAACTTGATGAAAGCAGGCCGGCCATGTTGGGGTTCATCAAGTACGGCGGCAGAGAACCTGACGTTAGAGGGGATGAAGTCGCTGCTGAGAGCGTAGATGACATAGGAATCGTGGTGGAGGCAGAGGAGAAAACCGTGGGCAGAGAAGAAGAGGAGGGCGTGGGAAGGTGTCCGTTCCCTGTTGCCGATGGGAACATGGTCTGTAGGTCAGCCAGTGTTTGTCCCGATGTTTGAAGGAAAGATGATCCACCACTTCCACCCATAAGAAGTGGGTGACTCATGTGGCCGAGGTTCCCCAGCAGGGAGGAAGAGTTCAGACTCACTGCGGGAAAATTAAGTCCGCTGGAGCCCATCGACAGTCCGGGGAAATGACTTGCAGCAGAAGGTCGCTTGCCCGCTGTCTGCGTGTTGCCCTGGCTTTCAGTACTCTTGCGTTTACCGCCTCGCATCTCCAACGGCGAACTCAAGACGTCATCCGCGAGTTGCCTGCTCAGATCTCCAGTTTGATAGTTTTGTGAACTTCCCCCGTCCCCCGCAGGCAAAGACGACGCGTCTGACGGCGACGGCAATTCATTCCCCGCACCTGTGGCGCCGTCGTCCGAGGACGAAGTGTAGCGGCTGAGCTCTCGGAGAATCTCGGAGCTCAGGGGAGAGGAGGGCCGCTGCTCACAATTAGGGGAGCGCTGCTGTTGATCCACGGGGGACGAGCAGCCATTGCTGATTACAGAACTCTGTGTGTCTGTGGAGCAGAGAGAAATGCAGTCAGGAGACATGAGCATGATTTCTGCCTATGAATAATTTACTGCTGAAGGGCTGAAAAGAATATAGCAAAGCTAAATATGAAGTCACCTCTAAAATATCGATAATATCGGCCCTCCGATATTGAGTTAAAAATGTAATATCGTGAATTATAGGTATCGGGTTTTTATAACCGATGTTTTGTTCTGTAGGCTTCAGCATTTCCGAGTCTACATGAACGCAGCATGGGACGTTATCAGGCGCGTGCTTGATGACGTATAACAACAACAACACGCTAGTCTTGCAGGTTGCTAACCGTAGCTAACAAGCTAGCTCGCCCGGTGTATGAGATGTCCGTGGTTTGGAAGTATTTCCAAGTGTCACCTAACTAACTAAATTTGCAATGACTGCAAAGCAAAGGTGGTTATGAGAGGAGGAAACAAGGCGTCTTCCTTTAATACATCAAATTTGATCACCCACCTCAAGAACAATCATGCGGAGTTATACGCTACATTTGTCTTCCTTGTTTTGATATTGTGTGTAGTGTTGTTTGAGGCACAAATTTCCCTCTAAAAGCTCAGAACAGGAGTAAGCAGGAACATGGATCTGTACCTCTTGAAGCAGACGAACCGCCCACTACCGGTCGACTGATCTTCCCCGATCGAATAGCAAAGATTCTTCCGTCGTTCGTCCTGATGTAGGTACCTGTGTTAGTGGAGAATACGTTAACTGAGCGAGGCAGTTTACTTGAATGTTTTGTGTGCAGAGAGTCCTCAGTGTGTTATTCCAGCTACCTTTAGATCCCCTGATGACATGGATACTCTCCCCAGCACTAATTCGAGCTTGAACATCTGTTGAGCTGTTGGCTCCTGGGATCACTATATCTGTAGACATCCAGGCAAACGGTTGATGTCAGTGTTGACTTCACAAGACATAACTGGTGTAAAGTGACTTCAGTCCTTTAAGCGTTTAAAATAAATGCAATCATACCAGTTGTGGTGACAATTCTCTGCACATAAACTCCAGCTTTCTGCAGGAAGTTGACCGGGAGGCTGCCAGCAGAGCCGGAGACACTCATGCCCATGCCGACTTGACGAGGCATCATGGGGACTGGGGTGGACTGGATGGGCCGGACACTTGCCACGGGCTTGTCATCTGGTCTTGTCATGGGACGCCTGGGAACATGAAGGTTGGCTGAACTCATGAAGTGATCACATACAAACTAGAAGAAATGTCTACAGTGTTGGAGATTAATTAGAACAACAGGAACACGGTTACATCCACAAAATGAGACAAATCTGAGAGTAACTGCCGTTATGCAAGAAAGAGAGTGGAGAGCATTGACCACGGGGGGGTAAAACATGCATTCTGAAACCCACCAGCCACGTTGGTTAAACGCCGGTATGTTTGCGAGTGTGTGATCGCTGGTTGGGTAGTAGGGGGCGTACGATGGCCGAGAGTAGGGCACGGAGGCTCGCTTCTCGTCCTCGTAGCTCTTCTTGGCAGCTCTCTTCTCTGCTTTGGTAAGTTTCGACTCCTTCCGGTCCACCAGCAGAGACTCGTGGTGGAAAGGTTTCTATTGAGACACATGGAAAATGAATTAAAGACCAAACATTTTGTCATGTTATATAGTGATCCTGACTCATATGGTTTTCATAACGTTCATCACATAGTTGAACTCCAATCCTTTCCCTTCTCCTGCATATTTATTTATCACAAACGTATCTGAGATCTTTTGTGATATTAAGATGTTTCTGCAACCCAAGAATACTACTGGGCCATGTACACAGATCAGGCATAACATTATGACCACCTTCCTAATATTGTGTAGGTCTCCCTTGTCTCCAAAACAGTTGTGACTCATCAGAGAATGGACATGGACCTGTGGTGTCTGGTAACAGGATGTTTTTATTGGGGGGGCTTCAGGTCTTATGTGTTGAGGGGAGGGGCCTCTGTGGATCATCCCACAGATACTTGATCACTTTTGGATCTAGTAAATTTGGAGGACAGCTGTTTTTGTGAGCGTGCCTGTGCCTGGCTGCTGCCATCAAGGAGTGTCTTTGCTATGGGGTGGGGGTGCCTGGTCTAGTCTAGGTGAGTGCTACATGTCTAAGTAACATCCACATTCCACAAATAGTTAAACCCGCCGTGAGCTTCTGAATGCATGAATCTGCTACTAGATTGCTTGCGTTATGATGTTCAGTTATTGAACTTCTTGCAGAGTCTTGGCTCTTGATGAGCACAATCTTCACACATCTGTACCTTGGTGATGAGGTGCGGGTAAAGCTGACAAGCTTGGTAAATCACTGCTTCAAAGTCCTGGGATTCAGGGGAGATTTTCTCAGTTTCAGACTCCTCTTCTACAAAGTGTAGCAGCGACTCCACTTCCTTACGTGTGAAGTTCAGCACAGGGTTCAGGTCATCAACCACGCGGTCTTCAAAAAACATGAAGAGACAGGATTTTTAGATAAACTCAGGTTAGCGACGAGCTGAATGATGTGAAAAATGTAACGTAAGGTATAAATCTCTTACCAGACATGCCCTGTTTGGAGACCTGTCTGTCGTAGATCTTCTTCTCCAGGGTAAAGTCACAGACAAGACGGTAAATGCAGCAAGGTTTCCTCTGACCGTATCTGTACACTCTGCACACTGCCTGGGCATCGTGACAGGGGTTCCAGGATGCGTCAAACACAACAACGCGATTGGCCCCTATCAGGTTTACCCCCAAACAGCCCGCTCTGGGAGACACACAGAAAACGAGCGATGAAACTTTACGTCGGGGAAGCGTGAGAAATGTTAAACGGAAGAGAAAGGAGAGAGGCAGACCTCGTAGACAGGAGGAAGACCCATGTTGTCCTGTTCTCTGGGTCATTAAACTGATTGATGAGCCGTTCTCTTTCTGAGGCGGACGTACTCCCATCCAGTCCTACAGACAGAAAGACAGACAGGCATCACCTGAAGCATCTGAACACATATTAACTCTCAGCAAATGTACTCCTATATCGAATTCTTAGAGGCTACTTTGTCATTTCTGCAAAACAATTAAACGACTGGAGGAAGTACCCCAGCCGCATATAGAGTGTAAAACATGCATACATAAAATCGACAGTTTCTCGAGCGAAATAAAAATGATTTAACGGGAGACGTTGCAGCCACGGATGCTAAATCACCAAAGACAAACCCGACTGAGACGTTTCCGTGGTGAAGACTACACTTTCTGCAGAGTTGCTAGCTTTGAAGAAGAGCACAGATTGGATGACTCACTGTAGTAATTGAGGTTGCGAACCCAGTTTGGGTTCTGGCTCTCGGTGGAAGCGATGCCTTGTGGCATCGGCCTCTTTGATAAAAAGTCCTCGATGACGGTCAGAGTGGACAAGCTTTGGCTGGTGGAAACACAGCAGGAAAAGATAACAAGGGTTAATGAAAGGTCACGTCCTTTTTATGGCGCGACACAGAGTTAAATGTGGTTTTCTAAAGGACATCATTCTTGGTTAACTGTGAAAGTGATCTGAAAATATGTCATGAGATGGAGCAGCATTAAAATACTAATGTCTGTTAAAAGCTCTAAAAGCTAAAACAGTCAGATTAATAACGAGTCAGAACGCAGTCACTCTCTTCTCTAAGCTGCTTTGTGTTTAATGCCACATCAGCTAGACAGAAGACTTACCTAAAGACCAAAATCTTGTCTCTTCTTCTTACGCTCTCCTCTATCAAATAGAAGAGCAGCACCATCTTGGCAGAGTTCTCCAGAACTCCTGTCTGGTAGTTTGACATTATGTCATTTGCCTGAGATGCATAAATGGACAGAGAAGCTTGTAAATAACCATGACATGGAGAACCTTTTGGCTTTAGCAGAACGGTCGCAAAAAAAGGAATACTTAAAAATGTACTTAAAGCAGATAGATTTGTTTAGCTAAGATGCTGAGAAGCTTCATGACATACCCATTCATATGTGATGACCTGATTGGCTCTTTCCTGAGAGGAATTGAGTGGAGGCAGGTTGCTGTTGACTTTGCTGTTGCTCGAGTCGGCTACTTTGGCTTTGAGGCCGGCACTGGGCGCGGGACAGCGAGGGTTGCTAGCCGAAGTTAGGTCGTCCAGATCCAGGTCCTGCTCGTTGGCCTGATTCTCCTTCTGCAAGGCTTCGTAGAGGACGTCTGGGTGATTCCAGATCTGGAGGGTAACAGGATAGGAAATCAGATAAAAAGAGAAACCAGACAAGTTGACTTAGTGTGTTTGTAACTGAACTGACCTGTACCTGACTTTTTTTAAGGATAGCATTCTTACCTTGCAGCATACGCAGAAGGCTTTCAGTGGGTTGAGACCGAGCCACCCGCTGTTCCCTGCTTCTCGAAATCGCTTCATGAACTCGGTGTAAAGCGCCCTCTGAATGGGAGACAGTCGTACCAAGATCACGTGCTCCTCCTTGGTGGGAAGCTGGTCTCGCAGCACATCATGCCCCCGCCTGTGAACCAGAAAAGCAGCCCCAGTGAGGGTCGTGCAAGCATCTTCCAGGGCAATGTTCTTCTGCATTTGACGCAAAGCTTACCTCTGGACGAAGCCCTCCAGCAGGCTGTGGAGCACGTGACTGCGGTAGCGCATCAAGCGAACGTCTTGAGGTGTGCTGTCCACGCACTGACCGTTCAGAATGGGACGCTCAAACATGTTGCTGAACTCCTGACGTGTGCCTAAAAAGTCGGGCCTGACAAAGTCCACCATGCACCAGTATTCAATCAGGTTGTTCTGCAGAGGATAACCAGTCAGAACCACCCGGCGCCGGGACCGGATGTTCTTCAGGGCCTGTGATGTGCTGGCGTGGTAATTCTTAATCCGATGGCCTTCGTCACAGATCACCACGTCTGGGCCGGGCCGTGCTATTGCCTTTTCAATGCCTATGGAGAAAACAATACAGTACTGTGTGTGTCTAATCCTTATGTAAGCAAGGAGAACGTTTAAGAAGGCTACTTGAGGCCTGTGCTGACCTTTCATGAGTTCTTGCTGTCTATCCTCTTCATCCAGGTCAATGATGACAGGTCCAGCGGGCTTCTTTGATTTCCTCTTCTTCCCCATCACAAAGCTCTTCTTCATGGACAGCAGCCGGTACATCTCGTAGCCCATGAGCAGCACGCCTCCATCTCTGGACCACTCCTCCACCACCTTGGCCCTGGCCAGCGTCGTTCTGCAGGTCACACAGTCAACATGGTTACCAAATCAAATCTGCACCCTGCACAGAAGACGGGGTGTTACGTACTTGTGCTCGTCGTTGAGGATGTGAACTTTGAATGCGCGGCCGGTGACGACGGTGGGGTCGGTGTCAGGGGAAAGGGCTTCTTGAGGTGGGAGCCAGATGTTAAACTCAGACATCCAGTTTTGAAGTGTGTTCACCTTGTGTAAAGGAAAGACAAAAATGGGTTGATTTCATCCAAATAAGTCAATAATTTACATGTTTGTTTGTGTTTTTTTGGTTCAATATACTCACTGGGACAATGGCCAGCACAGTGTGGGCTTCTGTATTCCTCAACAGGATGTCAATGAAGGAAATGACCTGTAGTGTTTTGCCCAGCCCCATGCTGTGAGCGAGGATGCAGCCAAAGCCACTGCTGGTCTTGTACCGCTCCAGGGACTCAATGAGGTTATCGTAGAGAAACCGGATTCCTCCAATCTTAGACATGACGAGAAAGACGTTTGTGATTAAACAACCTGGAGTGTGATTTTCTGCTACCGGTTATTTACATTTCCTGAGTTGTAGAGCAGCCATACCTGGTGTGGTTTGACGGCCTTGGCCAGCTGTGGTGCGAGGTAAATGTCTTTCTCCTCCGCAGGGTGATTGATATTAACCAACACTCGACCCAGGGCGTCAGGTTGGTTCAGAGCGTCGTTGATGTGCGCTCCGCTGCTCTCCTCCGAGGCGGCGGCGCCGTCGGGATCCTCATCGGCTGACTCGCTGCTTATCTGCAGGGCGTCCTCGTCTCCAGAACTGAGTTCAATTACATCTGTGTCATCATTGAAAAAGCAAAACACTCTGTTAGCTTTTGCTTTAAATCCTTTTGGAAATCCTTGGACATATTATGAGTATTAGAGCTGCACAGAGCTTTCAACTATCTTACCATCTCTAATTGGAAGTTGAAGCAACTTGGGGTCAACTTTTTCATCTTCCTCACCACTGCTGTCCAGACAGATCACGTCCTGCTTGCTGAGGAGGGCAGGGACCAAGTGAGATACCTCTCCTAGAATTGAAGCAGGGTCCACTGTTGGAGGGAGCAGATGGGAATTATACATTTATAGAAGCTGAATTATCAAACGGAAACTTGCGATTCACTGATCCGATAGTCACCTAGTTGGGAGTCAGGGAGTGTGGGGGCAGGTGTAGGAAAGTCCTTCCTCTGCTGCTCAAGACGTTTCCGCCTCTCCATCTCTTCCTGCTGAGCAGCCTTGGTCCCAGCCTCCAGCTGATCCTCTTTCAGCAGCTTTCTATTAGCATCAATAATAAAGACCAGTTACACACAAATAAAACATAAAGTATACAGAAAATACCTGTGAATTGTGGACAAGAGATAAACGTACCTGATGTTCTTCCTCATGTGTGCAGGCTTAGATGGCTTAGAAGGTTTGGACCCTTTTGAGGATTTGGAGGATTTCGTTGATTTGGAGGCTTTTTGTTTCTTTGTTTTGCTGGACAGTGGCTTGCTCTGGCCTGTGTTCTCTGGGCTGCTCGGAGGCTGAGAACGAGAGGCAGGTCTGGAGGGGGCCCTGGAGGACGGGCAGGACGCAGGCTGAGACGGAGGCCCGGAAGAAGGCTCTCCGGAGGTAGGTGAGGCGGAGTCCCTGCCATCCTGAGCTGTTTCTGTTTGGCTCTGGGCGCTTTCAGGTCGGTCTTGAAAGAGAATAGACAATATATCAGTTGACCATTAAGGGACAGTTAACATACATCTGCTGTAAGGCTACCTTTAAAATCACTGATCCCTAAGCACCAGAATGAATTACAACATTAATGGACAAAAGAAAGTAGTTAAGTTGTCACTCACCAACACTATCATCTTCATCATCCCCATCATTATCATCTTCATCTTCCTCCATGTCCTCATTGTCTTCCTCCTCTTCATTTTCCAAATACTCCTCTTCACTGTTAAGGCTGGCCTCCAGGTCACTTTCTGAAATTGCCTCTTCAGACATGGTGTCTTATGGGGCTCTCGAAGTATTACCTACACATCTTCATCAGGATCCCTGAAATAAAATTAGACACGTCTTTGCACTGCATTTTTTCCCCCCCACAAAATGATTGGTATTTTGTTTTTGATACCTATTAATGAACTAAGAAAATGCAAAAGATTAATTTTTCATCCATCTCCTAACATATATATAGTTGAAGATTAGGAAGCAACAAACAACAAACACAACACAATATGTAATGGCTGAACAGACACATTAGATACACTACTGAAAATGAACTAAATCGGCCTTCACGACTGTTATAATGTTCAGTTTATGTTGAAACAGTGTAAGAAAGGTGGCGATTCAATTGCAAGATCATTTTGGAGGGTGCTGTTTGTGGTGCTCTAAAACTGAATTGAATTAAGCACAAATATAATTGAGCCTAGACCACTGACTAAAACAGAATTGTCAAAATAACAGAAACACGTGTCGGTAAAAACAACAACAACAACAACAACACACAGTACTACAAAGTCATAACCTCCAAAATTAAAATACTATTGAATCGCCAACTCTCCCAGTCACTTTAAAGAAATGCCTAACCTTCATGAAGCTAAGACATAGTGACGGATAATTAGCATTAGTGTACCTAATGAACTGACAAGTGAGTATGATGTATGAGCATGTGTTCGTTTTGTAATCTCTCAAAATTAGGCTGTTGTTATAGGCAATAGTCCACATGTAATAGTATTTATTGCACACTGAGTAACAAACATAGGGGTCTATTGTTGACTACTGTTAGTAGTGATCAGTCTAATGCTTCTAAATTTGAGTTTACGTTACACATGACGTGGGGGAGATCTCCCCCAATGGCTTTTGAGCTCAGGATGGAGGAAGCTAGCAAGTAGCATATCTCCACATCTGTTCCCATTCTATTATAGCTGTGTTAGTGTTAGTTAATATGAACGCCAAGTAACTATTGCTAGGTGGCCTCTTATAGGACTACTCAATTACATACACAAGAAATGACACCGTTTCTCAGGCTGAGTCAGCAGACCAGTGTGCTAGCTAATTATACAACAATAAACGCAGAGTAGCACCAATAAAAGCCGAAACACATGCAACCTCCATGGTCAGTCGGTGGCACAAATGGACAATGTCTGGCTGTAACTTGAGCAGGCAGAAAAAACGCAGCCTGCTCTGTCGAGGCGACTGTTTTATTGGCTGTCCAGGCGAGATAACAATCTAACATTGTGTAGGTGTAGCGTCCCCGTAGCTAATGCTAGCCTAAATTACACCTAGGCTAACACAGTCGGCTAACTAAGACGCGTCTGTTAAACTGAAACATGAAGGTGTTGTTGGAGCTTACCTGGTACACGCATACGCTTTACTGCTTAAGAAGTTTCGTTGACAGTGCATATAATGATCATTCAATCAATAAGTACAGTAATTGTGTAAATGAACTGATAAACGTTGCTAATTTCCATTTTTTTCCCAGTGTGACCACGATTACTGTCCCCACAGAGGATACTCCAACTTCAGTTCCTGCTTCCTAACTAGCATGCGTCTCAGTCACTCACTTTTCTGCAAAACTAACACGCAAACTGGAAATAATTAATAATAATAATAATAAAATAATTTAATCACTGTATCACACATTATTTGTCTAACAGTTTATCAATATTAGTATTTACTGTAATTCATTTTCTTTGTACCGTTTGACTGCTATTAAATATTCACCAAAGTTTGATTTATTTTTGGCAAAATACGGCATCTTCAGAAGCTACTTATGTGCTTGTTTTGGAGAAACGTGAGTTTATTTCCACTATTAGTATAAGTATTACACTGACCTAATTCTTTGCATTTAATATTATTTGCAAGATGGCACCAGCTTTATTGTAAATTAGACCGACAGATTTACATGTATTGTTTTTCATTTGATATTGTTCAGTATTGTATCAGTATTGTCATATATAAAGTGTTCACAAAGATGTTTACTGGCTGGTAAAATGTTTAATTGAATCATCCGTTCGTTGTTTTGCTCCTTCGGGTTTGACGGCAGGAAATTGACTGTCGGACTGTTTTTCTTGCAACCACCCGTCCTTTGTTGATGACGTATTTCATAAGCGGCCAAGTCTATCTATTGTGTTTATCCTGTTCTGTTTCTCCATAGTTGTTTCGTGAATGGATAAGACGCTGTGGTTAGATATTTGTATCCTCCTTTCGGACATGGACTGGAAAACATCTTAAATATTAGTCAGAAAAACACAAATATAACCATGAATAAAGGGTGGCTGGAGCTCGAGAGTGATCCAGGTGAGAAATTTCGATAGACACCACAGCTAACTGACGTTAGCATCCACATAAAGCCACATGGACAATTTAGCTTTCTAAGCAGCTTGACTTATTAAACTCACAGAGCAACTTGAGAAAGACACAATATGGCTTATTATATTGTTAACGTGTATCGTGTTATTCGTGCATTTTGGCGGAATACAAAATGAATGACTAAATATGAGTCACGCTCTCTGTAAAAGTAATACTGTGCTGTTTATCTTTGTTGTAGTTTGGCTAGTTATTGATCCTCACTTCTTTTGTAATTACAGGACTTTTCACTCTGCTGGTGGAAGACTTTGGTGAGTGTCTGAATAGCAAGAGCTAAAAGTTTCCCAGTGTTGTAGTGAATACTAACTAACACGTTCAAAACCATTTTAAAATGTCTCATTGTGCGTGTATTTATCCCACAGGTGTCAAAGGCGTTCAAGTCGAAGAAATCTATGATCTTCAAAGCAAGTGTCAAAGGCATGTAACTCATGAGCACGTCTAAGTGAATCTGTCTATCAGGCAACATGTATTTAAATTAAGACTGTCAGGCAGATGCTGTTAACATCATAAGTTGTCCTTTGTTTTTCTTTCAGTCCTGTCTATGGCTTCATTTTCCTATTCAAGTGGATTGAGGAACGGCGGTCCAGGAGGAAAGTTAACACTTTGGTGGATGAGACCTCAGTCATTGATGAGGAAATTGTAAATGATATGTTTTTCGCTCATCAGGTAAGTGTGTGTGCTTTTCAGGTAGCAGTTGCATTCAGTTTACTCTGGAAGTCAGAAAACCTGTTACGTTTTTTTTTTATTATTATTATTTTATTTTGCTCTTGTGCATAATAAAGTTAGAAAGTCCTCAAGTTTAATTCATAGTAAAGATATATTTTTGCATTAAATAATAATTACACAGGACATTAGATAATATTTTCGTCATTCAGGTGGGAATAATGATGACAAACAAACTGCCACATCATTGATGCCATTTATATAAGTTGCACAAGTATGAATATTACTAAAAATAAATAATGTCTACCAAGTAAAGTTTTATATCATACACATATAGCTACAAATGGACACTATTGTAGATTTAAAAAAACAGAGGGTTTACTGTTTAAAACTGTTAATAAACTGATGATTTCAGCGCTTCTTTCAAAATATACATTTCCTATTCCCTAGAGACAGTTCTGGTCTAAATAATATACAAATTTACACTATACAAAGGACGTGCAGCCATCCTAACAGGAATCACATTCAAGAAAAGTGCCACCATTTAGGAAACCTTCCAGTCCCTGTTTATCCCAGCTCTTTAAAATCCATACCTGTGTATTCAGATCTGTAAATAATGGAAAAGTACGATTAATGAGTTGTGTTCACGGTGTCATTTCTGTATCTAGCTGATACCAAATTCATGTGCCACCCACGCTTTGCTGAGTGTTCTTCTGAACTGCAGTGGAGTTGAGCTTGGCACCACCCTCAGTCGCATGAAGGCGTTTACTAAAGGCTTCAGTCCTGAAGTAAGTTGTTCTCTCACACTCTTTAACGTGTAATTGTTATTTTTAGTATAAACAGATAGTGCCTATTTCTTACAGTTTACGTTTGAGTCAGTTCTGGGTGTTGTTTTTCCTTTAGCTGTAATATCATCATGTAAAATCACTGATGGTAAATGAGAATAATTGCATTAACATTCACTTCCTTGGTCTTAATTTCTCATTTTTGCTTCCTCCCTATTTCTCTTCCTTACAGAGCAAAGGTTATGCAATAGGAAATGCCCCAGAGCTTGCCAGAGCCCATAACAGCCATGCCAGGTAGGCCACAGTCAGTGAATCCTTTTCAGTTTTTTTCAGCGTGTCCAAGTCTGTTTAAAATAAAAATAAAAAATCTCTGATTGGCCTGCCATGCTGTGGGAGATCTCAGGCTTTCGTCGGTTTCTCAAGCTCTCTTTTTGTGTTTCTATGGAGACCGGAGCCCAGGCACCTGCCAGAGAAACAGAATGGGATCAGTGCTGTGCGGACCATGGAAGCATTCCACTTTGTAAGCTACGTGCCAATCAAAGAACGCCTCTTTGAGCTCGACGGACTCAAGGCGTACCCCATTGACCACGGTGAGACTATACACTGACATAAAGAATTCAAGTCAAGAATTGACTTGTTTATTTATAGCTTGAAATCAGAGTCCATATTAAAGACAAATGAGGGCCAGTGGTTTAGCTTTTAAGGCTACTAAACACTGCAGTTTTCTTCCTGAAATAACTGAGCTTATCATCTTTTTAATTTGATCTTAAGTTATTTAAACTAAAACCTTGTCATGACACCATTATTTGCTTTTAACTTGACCCAGCGTTGTTTTGTAACTTGGCTCAGTTGGCTTCAGTAAAACCTTTTCACCTTTTGGAAATTCCTACGTAACGGAAATGTAATGTTACACCATATATTAGGACCCTGGGGTGAGGAGGAGGAATGGACTGATAAGGCCCGACGGGTTATTATGGAGAGGATTGGACTGGCCACTGCTGGGTGAGTCCTGAATCCGGTAGTTGAAGTGGCTTAACTTCTACACTCACCCCCGAGGCTTCATTCTCATGCCGCCGCTCTGCTCTTTTTCAGTGAGCCGTACCATGACATCCGCTTCAACCTGATGGCAGTGGTGCCTGACCGCAGAATGAAGTACGAGTCCAAACTGGAAATTCTAAAGAGGAATCGACAGACGGTGCTGGAGGGTCTACAGAAGGTCAGACTCTGAGCTAAATAGGTTTCATCACAAGACAATTACATCTCCTGACAGCGTGACGGCGGATTCAACTTTACCGTCTTGTGTAAAAAAAGATTTGTTATCTTAATTAGATGAGCCCAAAATGTCGGATCCCCTGTGTCAGATGTGCTGATTTATAACTTCATGTTTTTTGAGGAGGCAGTAAAGAAAAATGTTGTGTCTTTAGATGATCCGGCTCACTCAGCCTGAGCTCGTCCATGACAAGAAGCAGCAGGACTCTTCTCCCGATGAAAGCTCCGCTACCATCAGGAAGGTAGCAGGCGTGGAGCCAGTTACATCCCAAGGGGCTGATCAGGCTTCTTCAGGTAACATGTCCATCTGTTCTTCTTTAAATTTATCCTGTAACTCATTAAATCATTAAAGCGATGCAAGTGACTCTCATTTTCGGTTCAGTAGATGAGTCGGGAGGTCAGTCCAAGGGGGCCTCTAGCCCCTCAGGAAAGCTTATGGGCAAACCACCAGTCCCAGCTGGAGGGGGTCCCCAGCAAGTCACCAGCCCCAGCCCCATCGTTCAACGCCTTCCAGCTTTCTTGGACAACCACAACTATGCCAAGTCTCCAATGCAGGTAAGAAGAGACGTGGAGGGTGTGTGTCATGTAAACCTGCAGTGCTTCTCCAAATTGTTTTGTCTGACTAACAATTCTGAAGTCAGAGAAGTTTATGATTATGTTAGACAGTGCAAAGCAGCGATCCTTTAAGATGGCAGAAACAGCATTTTAGTTGGATTCCAGATCTGATCACATTTGAGAGACACGGATTTGACGATGTTTTCTATACCTTAAAAGAAAATGTAGAATAAATGCCAGCCACCACAGCCGATCAAACTTTATAAAAGGACTTTGTGTTAAAGTTTATTGCACGTTTCCCTCAAAATGCATAATCAGTCTGTGTCTGTCAAATGCAGCTGCATCGAGTGTTCGATTCAGTTATGGAAACGTTACTATTTCTTTCTTTATGCTTCAAGGACAGAGCCCACATTTAGGATAAGATCAGATAGTTCTGTGTTTACTTCTGTCTTAGATTTTGTCACCATAATATTAATGCTTTACGTGTCTTGAATTCATGAGCAGAGTGCATTCAGGAGACAAGAGACAGATTCAAACTGTATTTAAGTCAATATTTTTCTCTGATCTTATTTAAGGCTCATTGACTTTACTTTATTAAATATTCTCTGATTGACAGGAGGAGGAGGATCTCGCAGCCGCCGTTGGTCGCTCCCGCGGGGCAGTCCCGCCCAAACCCGCTTACTCAGATGACGAAGATGATTATGATGATGAAGAGGAGGAAGTGGCCGCTTCTGCAGGCGCGTCCACCAGGTGACTCTTTTGTTTCCTCTTGGTATCTGACTTGAAGGTAAAGCAGCTTGAAACGGCGATCATAAATTTGTTTTTGTCTTTTTAATTCATGCTTGTTTTAGGTTCAGACGGATGGAAAGTCTGCGCTCCCGAACGGGACGGGCCGGGGCTGGAATGGAGAGCCAGATTGCCCTCAATGTTTTGGCAGAGAAACTGAAGAAGGAGGTTCAAAGGAAAGACGCCCTAAACACTCCTCTGTCGGTGCGCACCGAAGGTCGCACCGGGGGTATTTGCATCACATCTGCTTCCCAGCCGTCCCCCACGCCCAGCAACGAAAGCACGGACACGGCCTCCGAGATTGGCAGCGCCTTCAACTCCCCGCTGCGCTCGCCGGCACGCTCCCAGGCCGCCACGCGCCCGTCGAGCCCAGTTGCGTCCCATCTGTCTCGCGTTCTGTTCGGAGAAGATGAGATGCTGAGGCTAGACTCCAGACATAACCGCGCTGTAAGAGAACTCGGCCCGTCTGTCAGTGTTGCCTTGCTGCACCTGCAGGAGGATGGAATCATTTATGCTTTCCCTCCATCTGGTGAGTACACAAGATCAATACTGTTGTCCATGTTATTTACAGATGTGGTTAAAAGGCCTCTGCTGAGTCTATCAGTCAACTTTTGAGACCATTCCAAGTCCATTAATCATTTTAGATGATAGAAGTAAACAGTTTGGGTTGACTGCAGTGTTTATGACACACATTATTTTTAATAATCTGTGTGTAGATAATGATGATAGATCGTTGCTTCATTTGTTACCCGTACAGCTGATTTGGCTGCTGATGGCACAAAGCAGCCTTTCACTCCTGAGAAGGCAAAAGACAAAGTGGCAAAAGCAGAGGAAAAAGGAGGAGTGAACGAGGGAGACGAGGGACCTTCTGTGGAGGTGAAGAAAGAAGACGAGAGTAAAGATGGAGCAGAGGTGAAACCATGCAAGGAAAAGCTCAACGCTGTGGAACCTGCTGCAGACAGCAAGCCCCCCGGGGATAAGTACTCCCCCAAAGTAAGTCCAGAAAGTTACAGGATGCTGTAGTGCATTAGGCTTCCCACGGCGTCTATGTGTGTCATAGTTCTCGCGCATTTCTTTTGCCCGTGCCGCCAATTAGGGAGATGCTGTTGATGCTGTATGCGAAAAGTATGAGAAACAAAAACATGCAGAGGGGTTCTTTTTTTTTCTTTTGCAGGAGCTGCTTGCTCTGCTCAAGTGTGTCGAGGCTGACATTGCCAATTATGAGGTGTATCTAAAGGAGGAAGTGGAGAAGAGAAAGAAATATAAAGTAGGTTTGCTTCAGCTGGAGTCTAGTGTCCTTTTTCTGGGTTGTACTTTGAATTGGAATTGAATGTCTTGTGTTTTCATTTATTCAGATTGATGACCAGAGGAGGACCCACAATTATGATGAGTTTATCTGCACCTTTATATCAATGCTGGCCCAAGAAGGTAAACCCGACCTCTTTGTCTACTACGTTTTTTTTTTTTTTTTTTTTGCGGAGTCTGAACATTTTTCAATGTCATTTAAATACTTGAATCATCTGTGGTAAATTATAGTGTCCAAATATTTAACATGTTCCGTCAGATCCCACCAGAGATAGCTGATGTTTGCTTTAGACCTTCTTATCAGAAGGATCAAAATGAGGAAATAAGATGTCACGCGTGCACCGAGTGTTGTCCATTCAGTCAGAAACACAGAAGCACTTTCTCATAACTGCTCCTTCATTCATATTCATTCTAACCGCGTCTCTTCCGCAGGCATGCTAGCCAGCCTCGTGGAGCAAAACATCTCCGTGCGTCGCCGGCAGGGCGTGAGCATCGGGCGCCTGCACAAACAGAGGAAGCCGGATCGAAGGAAACGCTCTCGGCCTTACAAAGCCAAACGCCAGTAAACACAAACAATCATGATGTCTGTAAGTAACCTGTGAGCACCGACCAATCCCAACAGCGAGAGGGGGGAAAGAAAAAGAAAGAAATTGCCGCGCTCCTACACAGTGAACTGCCTCTATCCCCATGGGGCGGTTCGATGTTGTATTTTAGCCAGAGCGTTTCCTGTAAAATCGATCATGTGTTTGGTCAGTTCTTTTATCGTTTTTTTTGTACATATGCACTACCATTTTACCCAGTGTACATTTTCTTCTTGTGCCATTGCTGTCTCTGGTTTGTAAATATGAAACCAGGCATGTCCCCAGTGATGCGCTGGAATGCTTTTACTGAATCGTCTTCTCTATAGTTTTGTGGTCAGTACAGTAGTTATACATTGGATTAGGGATTTCTTAAAATCCCCTGTCACTAAATATACACTTTGGTAACCATGAGGCATTTCCCCAGCCGTATCCCGCTGTCATTTTTTTCACAGTGCCAATGAAGTATTGAATGTTTTCTAGAAAAAAAAAAAAAAGTGCAGTTTTATTCAACCATAGCATTTTAACTTCAGCACATTAAGTGTAGGAAATTCACTTTATAACACATAAAAATGTGTTTTAATCACATTATACACGGACAATTTTAATCTCAACGAGTCTTGATGCATCAGGGTTTTTCTTTTCACTGTAAGGTCCCTTCAGTGGAGGGTCTCCTGTGGTCCATGTCTCTTAGGGCCCTGCAAATCAAAAGGAAAAAAAAAATAAGCTTGTGTTATTTTTGTACCTGAAATGAATCTGGAACGTGAGTGAATATTAAGTTGGACGTGTGCAGCTGTGTGTTTTGTACATATGTATCTGTTGATCGGCTCGCCTTTACGCTGAGTTCAGCTGTTGTTTTTTTTTGTGCTTGCCAGTAATTCTTCAATAAAGTAAGTGAGAATATCTTCAAATCAGTTTTTGTTTTGCGTGTGTGTTTTGCTGTAATATGACAGCAGGGCTACGCTATTTTATAATAATGGCACATGGACAGGTGTGACCTTCCATTTGTAAAATAAAAAAGGTGCTACAAATGTGGATAGTTTTAATAACCGTAGGTTTGTTTTTTAAGTTTGTTACGAGTGTTGTAGTGACAGCTGGTGCACACTAGGGAGAGCAATCATTTAGAGATGAGTGGGACAGATACATCTCTCAATGCTGTAAGAAACCATTCACAATAAAAGCAAGTTTAGATTCACGGTGTTAAGATTGTAACTGATGTACGTGTGTTTTCACATAATCATTTAGCTTTGAAGTTTTAATGTTTGGCAGGACTAATCTTGTTTTCATTTACACCAGTTGTATTTAATTTGCTGCAAGAAACGCATACGTTTCATTATTTTGTTAAATAAACCAACGTTACATTAACCGCTTCACCGAGCAGTCTTTTGCAATACAGATTATTTTGAGTGTCATATCCAAAACCGTCAGTCTTATCCTGGCGGTTATTTTGGCAGGTGGTGTTTGTTTTGTTTTTTCCTCTGACATATCTGAGCGCTGCTATGATGAACTGTGTGGTACATACAACTGTCTATGTGGAAGAGGGAGTTAAACTAATACATACATGTAGCCCTCAGCCACTGATTTTCAGTGCAGCATATGCAGCAATAGTTAAATAAATTCACCATGTGCTCTTACGTCATGAATATTTGCCTGTGATTTGGTAAAGACTAACTTCTGGAACCAGCTTCATCACAGGACAGTGGTGGTGGTACAGGTATGTATTTGAAAAAAAACCCATGACCTATATTGTTCAATTTCTTTATGCTGTCATTAATATTTAAATATGTAGAGTTTCTTCGCTTTCTTTATTAGTTAATATATATTTTATTATATCCAGAATTAAAAACAAAAAAAATATTTCCGGAATTTCCTAAAAATCTAGATAACATTTTCAAATACCTTATTTTATCCCCACGGTATTTCGTTTAAGATCACAGGAGACCGAGACAACCAGCCAATTTACATTTTATAAGCCCTGGGGAGTGTTTGACCTTCTTTTTTTCTTTCGCTTAAATGTCTTAAAAGATTAGCTCAATGAGTTATCACAATAGTTGCTATCCATCTGTTCACAGATTAAATGTTCACTTGAAATGTTATTATCAATAATTTGTGTCTCACAGGTCTCTGGTTTATTCTATTATGCAATAGAGTGGATGTTATAAAGATTAGAGACTTTTACTGTCAGGAAACCGTTTTGACTGTATATTTGTTTTTCTTTGACACTTTCTGTAGGTTCACTGGAAGGAAAAGGCAAAAATGTTGTCAGATATGATAACGAACGACACACCTCAGACATGCAGTCAGCGGTGTTTGGCGTCTCCAACATTTAGGTTAGTGAACTAGTGGTGTATAAAGGGAAAGACATGAATTGAATAAGGGCGGTCTCAGTGGTTTTCAGACATGCGCCGTAAAGGGCTCGGGGGGTATTTGCGTGGTGACACTTGAGGCTTGAGATAACTGAGCGCCGTGAGCGCGCACGTACGAGCAACACAAGTCACCACCCATTGCGTCAGCGCGCTCCCTCGCCCTCTCCTTCAGTGCGCGTGCTCCGTGCGGGATGCTGAATTGTAGGTGATGATGGCGGAAGGGGAGCAGCGCTGAGTTTTCTTTGAGTTTTTAGCACAGCTGTAGAACCATCTACAACATCGTTTCTCTCCGTCGAGACCTATCCCGAGGCGATGGGGAACGAGGCCAGTATGGAGGGGGAGGGACAGGCGGGACAGGCCGGCCCCGCCGTCCCTGCAGCAGGGGCTCCGGCTTCCATTTCAGCACCACCGGACTCTGGACAGCTCATCAAGCCGAGCAACGGAGCGCCAGCCGGAGGAAGTGGGGCTGGACCCGGGCCGGGGATTAACAGGTAGCCGCGATAGCTAGGACGCTTCTCCGCCAAACAGTGGAGAGAAATCGGGGAGGCTACACGGCAGCGTGGTGTGTACCGTACATTACGTGCAGCGTAGATATAGGATCAACCGACTGCGTGTAGATAGACTTGAATGGGCGCTTAATTATTTATTTCAATATCCCTGTCAACACAATCCACCACCCCCTTTTCAGACCCATTTTCTTTGCTTCTTGGCAGCGACACCCTTTTAGTCCACGCCAGCCTGAGTCGAAGTCAAATTTAATATGCAGCGCTTTCCATGTAGAATCGATAATAACGTAAATACAGCGTTCAGGCGTCTCAGGAGGAATTTCTACGCCCGTTTTCACGGTGTCTGTCCCGAAGCATCAGTAACTATCATGAATGAAAGAGCGACATTTCCCCACCTGCCTTCATAGTGAGGCAGTGCCAAGTAAATATGCAAACACTTGGCAATGGAGCTCAGAGATATTAATGCCCCCATAGCTTCGGGTGATAAATAAATTAGAAATGTAAATGATGCGACGTGCGCTGGATCTTGGAGGTTTCTATTACAGGTTGATTTCCTGAACATGCCCCGAACATGAATTCTAGTGAAAACAGTCATTCCGAGAAATCACCTTCCTCCCGGCTAGGAGAGGTCTGCACCCTGATGACAACGTTGTGCAGGATGACAGTGCTACCGTCTATGTCGTTTTCCTTAGCTGTCTCAGTCATCAGATCGCAAATCGATATGAAGCCAGTGAAAATTGGTTTTTCACCACTGACAGCTGCACAGAAAAGTGGCGTTGCATCCCTCTACTACAAGAAATCCAGAGCCTTGAATTACAACACTCCCTCTACACTTATAGTTGCATATTCATAAACCCCATTGTTGGCTTATATTAACACGGTGCAGGCTGATAAAATGAAAAATAAAATAAAAAAATCATCAGCGTGACCACATGTAGCACCCTGCAGGTTTTCTGTGTGGGTGTGTGGGAGGGATTACCCTTCCAACAAGATCTGATATTGACTTAATTACACAGTTCAACAGTTGTAGACCTCCATACCCACACACATACACACAGCTGCATCTTGGATTCGCCACACCTGCTCGCAGTACTCGCGTTTAGGCCTGGCATAGATTTTCTTTCGTGCAAACCTACAAACCTACGTCCAAGGCCAGAAATCAGAGTACGATTCGTTTTATCATGCAGTGATTTTAGGCTGCAACGGTGCTCGGGCTCTGCTGTGGGCGTGTTCTGCAATAAGACTGCCATATACTTTTAATAATGTCCAGACCGTGCCTGTGTTTCTATTTGGAAAAGCACTCACTGTTCATCCTGTATATTCACTGCGGGGCAGGTTTAAAGGCTCATAGCTCTCTCTTGTAACCTCATGATTCTTTTATATCTTGATTTCTCTCTGGTATCCACCCTAAGGTATCTCATAAAGTGATGGCGAGTGGTGAGAGACTGAGTGAGCTAAGAGGCTGAGAGAGGGAGGCGTGGTGAGAAATGGGCAGAGGGGGAGAGAGCGTATATCATATGGCTTATTTCAGTGGCTTTTTTTTGAGATGGTGCCTCTGTGATCAGTCCAACATATTCTTTTACAAAGAACTTGTGGGAGTTTAAGAAACAAAGAGACTGTGGCTGAGTCTGTAGAGTGGAGCTGTTCCTCTTAATTAAAATGGGTCGTAGCATGTGTAGAGGTATAATATGCAAGATATAACTTAATTTCAAAGTAAGTTCTGTGTAAGACTTTTTTGTTTTTCTCTTTTTTTAAAGCATATTATATTTTATTCATTGCAGTCAGAGAGCTAAATCTGAGCCCTTGTCTGGGACTCTTTGGGAGCCACCCCGCCCTTCTGCATCACAAAACACCACACTAGTTGTTTTTCTCATCATAACAGCTTTGACTAAGTGCGCAGTCATCCCAACCTGACGACGAGCTGGAAGGCATTCTGACACGAGCGCCAGTGTTGTCCTGTTTGCGACGACGTGCTCACTGTTGGGCTGCTAAATTGTCGTCCCCGTTGTTTCCTGACAGGTAAATTAGTGCATAACTGCACTTTCTCCGTCATGTAATGGCGTATGCTATAAAATGCCGAGCGGTATTTGATTCTGTTCATCGTGTGCCACTTTCTTTACAAACCAAAACAAAGCTATAGTTCATAAACCCCACGGAAGTAATGGATCCACTCAAGCACTAGTGCTCTGACGGTATGTCCTCATAATTAATTTACCTGCAGCAATGAAAGCACTGAACGCTATGTAGCCTATATATACCAAATGGTCATCATAACTCACACAAATAAAGCATGTGTTTTATTATTATTTATGACACCTTTGACTTCTACCTACCTACAAGGGAAAGTCACTGTATTGACAATGTTTTTTCTTAAAGAGGCAGCCTCAGAGATCTTGGTCCTGGCTGATACGGTGACAGTTGTGGTGATAATAGCAGATGTGGTTTAATACTACAGGTCACTGGATCCTGGAGGGGAGAAACAAAGTAGGTGGTTTCTCAATACATTGGCAGTAACTAATACTTTTATTTTCTGAAAGTATCACCACAGACTAGTAATGCAAATATGTTCGTATTAGTCACTATTGTGTTACCCCATTCCCTGACTGATAGTCACATTAGATACGTGTTTTTATTTTAAATGAAAGTCTTTGATATCCTAGCTTTAAATTAAAAAATAATATCTGAGGTACACGGGCCTCTGAGCGCAATGCGTGTTTTTATCGTTATGAGGATTTTTACCTGCCACCATCAGCTGTAAATATGCTGCAAACTGGCTTTTATGTTATTCTTCTCGAAGCTGACTCAACCCACATAAATAAGCACATACTGCGGATGGTTCATCTCGAAGATACCGTGCTGAGATCACGCTGCAAACTGGAACTGAACTTCAATCAACTCCCACTTGTCACAATAGGTTGGCAGCATACACACTGGGCCCGGTTCAGTCCCAGGTGCGCACATTGGATTGGACACTGACCCACATAAACAGCAGTAGCTCACAGTGTTAGTGGTTGTTGTTGTTGTTGTTAAGGACCGGTTGTGATATGAAATTAAACCTAAAGAAAATTTTTTAGACGCTGCCTTTACATTTGTCCAGCATCCTGGAGAATGCATCGTCTCTACAGCGAGTCTGTTCATCAGTTAGTTTTTGAGGATTAGCCAAGCTTGTCTGATGCAGAACAATCAAAGAGCTGCGAGTAATGGAAATAAGAAGTACTGCGGCCTATAACACAGATGCCCACCTCCGCCAGACACTGGAACAATTAGTTTAGTGCTCTTTCTCTCTGCCTTGATTCTGGTCTATTTGTGACTGCCTCTATCACAGGACTGGCTAATTGAGAAAATAATGACGTTAAATGCGTTTGCGGGATTTCTTTTCATTTAGTGGGAATGGAGCACATAGTGTGCAGCTGTTTCTGATAGCGAATGACATTGAGAAACAAGAGATTACTTGAAAAATAACTGGGACCGACTTATGTCCAGCCTCCTGGTTCCCCTTTAACCCCTGGTGATGAACTCCAACACAGAAAACCTCTTCTTTAGAAACCAAAGCGTCCAGCAGCTACTGCATTGCATCAGAGTGAAAAGTATTTCCTCCTGGGGAGCAAACACAACCTCTTCACATTTTTCTTTTCTGACATTTCCAGACCTTGCCAGTGGTTGATGCTATTCTGTTGAGAAGACGGTTAGTGGCGGAGTTATACTTCACAGCGCCTTCCTGATGCCTTTAATATGCATGCAGGTCGTTTGAAACAAACGGTGCATTTGAACATATCTAATCCGTCCCATACATTTCTGCTTTGACCTTTAAATTTTTCTGAATGGGAGGCAGGAGATAGTGTTTCACGCAGAAGCCTCAGCTACCCAGTCTCATTTCCAGTGGACGGAGGCATAAATCGATGGGGAAACATATAGCATGTCCATTATAAGGATACTGATACTGTATCTGGCTAAAATTAAGCACACGTCTCTTAGATGATCTCATACCTGGGGACATATCTGACAAACCAGATGTCAATGTGAGGCCTAATCAGTGAAATGTATACGTTTCATGCACAGTGACAGTTTACTTTTTAATTGCATTGCTTTTTATTGTTGTTGCACTTTAACTTTTGCATGCAGAATACCAGTTGACGCATGGTCTGGTTGAACAACTGCTCTTAGGATGCTGGGAGTACATTCGGTTGCAGAGATGCTACTGAAATAAGCTCTCGTTAGTCTGTATTCAAAGTGAAACTGCACTTGAATGCTAACTTTCTACCAAAAAGCTCTGATGCTTTCACGCACCAGTGGCCCTTATAATGCTGGATATGTAAAATGGGATTGTGTTGTATGGCCAAATCTATAATATATATCTATTTCTGCACAAACAACACTTACTTTGGATGGATACACTCTTCGTGGCCTGCTACTGAGAGTGATTGCCGTGTCCAGTACATTCCCACTCATTAGCCTGACAGTGCTAACGACGTCTGTTTGTCATCGCTGCCCACTGCATGTTCGTTGGCATACGACTAGAGAACATGGACTACATGCATGAGAATAGTGATTCCACTCTCATATCTGTTCAGTAAATGTAAGGCTGTAGCATGAGAACAGAGGAAATAAGGATTTGTCTAAAGGAAACAAATGCAACTCAAGGGATCAAGATGTAAAACATTACATTTATACTAAAGCGTAGAAATTACCTTTTCAATTTAGCAGCCGTGGGAGGTGGGGCTCTCAGCAGCGCCATTTCTCAGTCTGGGTCCATTAAATTTCCAAACTCTACTGTGTGAAAACACTAGATTTTGTTCTGTGCTGAGACAAGCTAACTGGCTGCTTCCTGTTGCCCCGTGTTGCTGATCAAATATATACGCATATTTCAAAGATGCTGAACTGTTCCTCCAAGATTCACACTGTGCCGCAGTTGCAGCGTTAATTAGCGTGATGTGTGTGTTGACTTTTGCAGCGGTGGCTCCGGGATCATTGCATGTATTATTGACCGTCTTATGGCCCCTTTACGATAGGAGAAGTTTCACTGGGAGCTCTCATTACAAAAGATTGGCAGCGTTTAAATGCCTCGCTATCCACTTTGTGATAAGGCAACCAATTTGTAGCACTTTAGACACAAAGCCACAAGTTGTTCTCAGTGGACTCCCATCTGCAGATGGACGAGTATCTCTAAAAGCATCTTTTGAAAAGGTGTCTTCCAGTTTAAACTTATTTTTTTTTTTTTTTTACTCTCATTAAGCCATGCCCGAAGCTTTGCATGAATCACAAGAGACTCCGCTTTGTATCTTTCCTATTTAAGTGATAATTATTACGTGGAACTACCTTTTATCTTATGAGGACACTGGGTGTTTAAGAGTTTAGAGCCAGGCCATGCAGCGCATTGGTGGTTAGATGCTTTAGCAATTTCTCCAGATGTCCAGTTTAGAGTTGAACGACTTCTGATTTTCTGAATATGTGGTGAAAGCTAGCTGTCACACACAGGAATGCGAATTCCAACAATGAAATCTGTGTTTTTGGCCCGAATGCGTATTTTACTGTTTCACACAAAAGAAGCAATGGAGGCTTTTCTACATAAACTACTGCCCGCCGTATCCCACATCACCCATAAACTGTCACCGTCTGATAAAAGCACGCTCTGCAACCACAGCAACAATGTCAGCTAACAGAACACAGCAGAACTGAACATAAACACGTGAGCTTATCAATACTGTGCGCTGCAGATGTGTTTAGCCTGAATAAAAAAGCACCGTCAGTAGCATTTAATATTTGCTTCATGTAGCCAGGATAAAAAAAAATAAATGCGGTATATCTCCGAAGGACAATTGGACAATGAAACTCGCCGTCAAACTGTTGAATTTCAGCCTCCGTCTCTCTGTCACTGCAGGTGAAGCTGTTAATTGAGGATCTGGACAGCTAGCGTTAGCGGATGTATTTTCAGATGAGTGTGCATTGTAGTACTACTTTTGTTGTATTTCAGGACTGACTTCATGGGCTTCATCTTAAGTGTTCCTACACACTCGATGAACCGCTGCTTGTTTGGCGCACTGGGCTCCTCACCTGTTTCCTCGGAGGCATGTTGTTATTGTCACGTGATCTGCAACTACTTGACTTCCTGCTTTAAGTCCAGCAGCAAAGACGATTGGTTGATACTAGGGATGTCCGATATTATCGGGGGTCCGATATTATCGGCCGATATTGAGTTAAAAATGTAATATCGGGAAATATCGGTATCGGGTTTTTATAACCGATATTTGTTCTGTAGGCATCAGCATTTCCGAGTGTGCATGAACGCAGCATGGGACGTTAACAGGCGCGTGCTTGATGACGTATAACAACAACACGCTAGTCTTGTAGGTTGCTAACCGTGGCTAACAAGCTAGCTCGTGGTTTGGAAGTATTTCCAAGTGTCACCTACTATTTGCGATTTGCAATGACTGCAAAGCAAAGGTGGTTATGAGAGGAGGAAACAAGGCGTCTTCCTTTAATACATCAAATTTGATCACCCACCTCAAGAAGAATCATGCGGAGTTATACGCTACATTTGTCTTCCTTGTTTTGATATTGTGTGTAGTGTTTGAGGCAAAATATTCCCTCTAAAAACACACAAAAAAATAAATGAATGGCACTTTTTTTCTGTAACTTATTTTGTAGAGACAGTGTTTACATTTGAAAAGCCATGTTGCATTTATGTTTGCATCCAGTGGGACATCGCAATAAAATTAGGCATAATGTGTTAATTCCATAATAGGTGATATGTTATGTTGTTACCTAATTTTGGTGTAAAAAGACTGAATATGTCGGTATCGGGTGATATCGGTATCGGAAATTAAGAGTAAGACAATATCGGAATATCGGATATCGGTAGAAAAGCCAATATCGAGCATCCCTAGTTGATACAGCCCCTACCATAGGCTGTATACAACTGTGTTGAACTGAAAATACATCAGTTCCACGATGGTCTGAAAAGTGTGGGTTTTTCCCGATAGGGTTTGAACGCCGTGGAGCTTAAATGCTAACATGCTCCATTTTAATTCCTTCTTTCCTCCCTGGCTGCAGATGAGGGGGCCGCTGCCGAGGCCGTCTTTGAAGCTGACGGCCTCGACAAAACGAGGTCTAAAACGTTATGACAGCGGAAATCCTCCGTTCTCGTCAAACTATTGGCACTGATGCCTCGAGGCCGGAATGAGCGAGGAAGCCGAAATGTTTCCGATGCAGATACACCACCTTTGTTGTTACACCCCCAAACACATTAGGGAGGCCAGAAACAGACAAGAATGAAAACAAGCCACGAGGAGCAGTTCACAGAAACCGGTGGAGGCTATTTAAAGTAGCCAACATTCGGCTCTGCGTTAGCCAGTGAGTCGAGTGGTCTGCCATCACTCCATCAACCACAATGCAATATTTTAATGGAATGGGGATCTTAATGCACCTCAGGGATGAATTGTTCCAAACTTGTTTAACTTAAGGCAGAAATGACTCCTATATTAATCTAAGAAAAGAAAAGAAAGTAAATGAAACTAGATGCTAGCATGTATGAAATGTATAGGTTTTCTTTTATATCTGTAGTACAATGCTATAAAGTTGAGAACTCTTCAAAGTACATGCTGATTTAATAACAAACTATACTTCCACCTACTAAATGAAGTCCCTGCGCGTAGATTCATCATTCATCATCATTTATTTTCCCCGCTTCCCTTATTTGCTGTGCTGCTGTCAAACAGCCCCTGTAGTCTTTCCTTCAATCACCCCAACAGACTGCTGTGGTGATGATTTACAGTGAATGATGCTGCAGGTTGACACAGAAAAATTAAGATGGAAATGCTGCGTAAAAGCGAATCAATTTCCCTTAAATTAAAAATGTAATATGTTTTTTCCACCCTCGGGCACAGAATCAAATAGTGTGTCTTGGAAAGTTTGTAATGACGTCAGGGAAAATTAAAGAGCCAAGGAATAATTTGATGGGACACGAAGACTTAATTTGTCACACGTACAAATGAACACCCGGTGTCTAACGTCCACCTCGTTCTGCGTTTTCTTTCCTCTCTGCGCCAGACCACCTCCATCAGACCCAGGACCTAAAACAGCAGTCCAGAGCGGCCATGGGACCGGTGACAGGTTGGCCTCCCACGACACTCCTCAGCACGCTGCCCCTCAAGGCGAGCAGGGCCACGGCCACGTATCCAGGAAGAGTCTGCAGGTGGACGTGGGTAGCAGCAGGCCTGGGAGGTCCCCTTCTGTGTCCCCAGACCGAGGCAGCGTCCCCACCTCTCCTTACTCTGTGCCTCAAATTGCACCCATGCCCAGCAGCAAACTGTGTCCCGTCTGCAAAAACACCGACCTGATGGGCGTTGGGGACGACAAGCCGAACTTCAACACCTGCACACAGTGTCGCTCCATGGTGTGCAACCAGTGTGGCTTCAACCCCAACCCCCACCTAACAGAGGTAGGCACTGCTGCTTCACTAAGAGTCACCGTGATAATTCCAGTGCATGATTGTTTTTTATTATATATATATATATATATTTCTGTTCTGTAGTAGTTTACGCAACCAGTGTGCCATGCTGATACCATTCTGTCCTTTTGCACAGCTCAAAAACAACAACAACAACAACAAAAAAAACGCTGCGTAATCGACTGCAAAAACAGATTGGGAGTGAATTCAGGCATTACAGACTGCCAGGAGGCTAAAGAGAATAGGAGCAATTCAGAGACTGTTTAATGATGGCTAACCAGACATCATTAATCAATATTTATCAAACCTGATATGAGATGTCCTTAAAAGTTTTCGCTGTATTGATCTGCTTTCAATTAAGACCTGGCGTGCCTTCATACCTTCAGGCTTTCTTTAGTCAAAGATTATTTCCCCTGTGTGGACGTGTGAAGGTACATACATATATGAGCCACTGTGCATGTCTGGTACATCTTACAGGTTGACAGCCTTAATCGTTACAAGATAGTCATTCCTTTCAGCTGTTTCGCTCAATTCGGAGCATCCGTAGAAAGATTAAATGACATCTCTGCTAACCCCTTTACAGACTTTTTTTTTAAATACATACATTTCATTATCTTAACAGCGTTTAATCAGGATTTTGCAGTGTTAGCTGTTTGATTTTGATGAAAGCGGGCGATTCAGGTGCTCCATTTTGCTTTAATTCGTCCCGTGAGCGACGTTGGCGATGACTGCTGTTATCAAGTTGGCCGTGGCTGGCTCACAGGCTGCGCCCGGCTGAACGGGACTCGAGATGTGAATTAGCTGCAGGCTCTGAACTTCCAATTCTAGCCATGGTTTGCACTGATTGATGAAGTGTTTAATAATCTCGTGGGCTCACGATCTTTCATCTGCAAAGGCCTGGTTATCAGGCACTTCTTTGCTGAGGTGCACAGCGATATTAGTCACTTCCTATTAGCCATAATAAATCAGGAGCCCTCGTCTGCAACAAATTGTTCGCTCTTTCACTGCTGATGTTACATAGTAGCTGTGCATAGCATGCATTTTATATGAATATATATATATATATATATATATATATATATATATGATAAATCAGTCTGTTCTGACACTAACAAGTGAGCATCCAAGTCATGTCCAGAGCTTTTTATAACACCGCTGAAAGCTGCACAACACATTTACCCATCATTCACAATCATTCATACGCATCTAAACACTCATCACTGCTAACAGGTAGCTGAGATAGCCTATTGCCTTCATCCTAAAATAAATCACTTGCCTAATTTGAATTAAGCCATGCTTCACTGTTACTGTGAGTCAAGTACGGCTGTGTCATCTGTCACAAAGTTTTACATCAACTCCAGTGAGTCATGTTGCAAACTGCAGCCAAGATGCAATGTCAGTTAAGCTGGCCTGCAGGCTATCAGAGCAACTGTAGGCTAAAGAAATGCCAGCGCGTACGGAGTAAATGTGTGCACGTACGTAAATGTTCAAGTTCAAGTGCATATGTGCCCGGGTGTGTGTTTGTGTGTGGAAAAAAAGGGGAGGCGGCGAAAGTTGGGAAAAGGGCCGCCCGTGGGAAATGGGCGAACAAAAGAGAAATGCGTGGACTGAAGTGGAGACAGACAGTAGAGAATAGATCATGGCAGGGAGTGAAGGAGAGCGTGGCAGCAAAGAGAACAGCGGAGGTGGGTACTTTTCAGCTCAGCCTTGGTGAGCTTGTCAGAGGCTGACAGGGAGAGAGACTCGCAGCGAAAACGCTCAGCCTCTGGAGACCTGAAGATTTACCCCCCTAACCTACTTAGCATGGATTGGGCTTCTGTCTCACTGCAGCGTATCTAAAAACACCCTTATCACTCGAAATTGACGATGGCCGCGCTGTTGCCGATCGAGTCGACGATTGCGCTGAAGATGATGATGACTGGAGTTCCGATCGCAGGGATGCGTTGACTGGCCCGAGAGCAAAGATAGCCGTGACGAGGAAGCCGAAGGGAAGAGTTCTCTGGATATCGGTGATCTTTTGATCAAATATTTGTCAATGAAATGGTAAAAATAAGAGTAGGGATTACAAATCGTAGTTAACGTTAGCCTGATTATATGAAAGCTGAGTCTATCTAGCATTATAATATTAATTTGTACATTCGTTATTCAAAGAGAAAAATCCCATGTGGCATTTTCTTATAAAAAAAAAGTCTCTCTTTTATTGTAGTTCCAGGATTTGTCTCTTGATGACACCAGAAGCTTAGTCAGGGATCACAACCTGCTCTTTAAGAGGTTACAAATAGTTTACATACACTGATCGAGGAGTCCCAGATTGTAGTATAAAGTATAAAATGAACAACATCTGTTAATAAAGAGGATTTCCCCTCAAATTACAGAACAATGTTACAGATTAAAGGTTTCATAAATGAGATTGAATCCATGTTTGGGTCTTTTAGTTTAAGGTTAATCATTACAAACACTGAAATGGTCAAATATCCAGCCTGGAATCAAGAAATTTGGAAATCAGAGCAGTATTCAGGTATCCGTGTTTTTCCAAGAGCTTTTCCGGGACTCGAGTCAGAGCTGTGTAGAACAACCTGGTGACGGGAGCGCTATTTAGATGTAAACCGTACGCAACTAATAGATGTCATATGCCACAGTCTGTTACAGAGCCGTCAGTCAAGCAGAGAGTTTTATTTAGAGATGTGGGGTGAGAACTGAGACGAGCGAGCAGCCGTACACGTGACTTTGCATGTGCATGTGATTGTCTCACAGCGTTAGAGGACGCCAACACATGAATAAAGCGATAAATAAATATAAAACGCTGCACACCGTTTGAAAACTAGTTCTGGAAAAAGAGCGTGTTCGATTAAAAGCGTTGTGATGAAAGAGAGAAAGCCAGACAGTCGGAGGAACGAGGCAGACTTCAAACAACGGAGAACAGGAGCACGGAGAGATAGTGAAAATACCACAGACACTCTCCCCCGACAGTGTTCTCCCACCATCATACAGGGGAACATCTGCTTTATAATTGGTCCAATTTCTATTTATAGACCCTACCCTCCTTCTGTCTGCAGCGATGGCCCGGTCCTAAGAAGCCACAGCTGAAAGAAAGAGCGGGGAGAGAGAGAGATGTGTTAAAAAGCTGTGTGGTAGCAGCAGGAGGCAGAATGAGACTGAAAAGCATCATCATAAATTAACCATAATAGCCAGAGAGTTCATATTAAAACTTACACAACTCTGTATTCATTTTCCAGCTCCTGGAAAAGAAAAAGAAAAGAAAACACATAAAAAATGTAGAAACAAATCGAAAAGTAATTCTAGGACACTTTTATATAGAAATCCTCTATGTAGCTCGGCGCGTTCGTGTTGCCAGAACACTCTGGAGACGGATCTTAAGCATTCTTTGAGTAACTCACGAAATTATGACTTTTTAATGCCTTTGTTTGAAGACTGTCTTGAAGTCGCTTTCCTCTTTTTTAACCTACAATCCCACGAGCTGAGGAACAGTTTTAACAGAAGCTCCCACACACAGAGCGTCTCTGTATATATCTCCTCCTCCCTGTTCAAAATACACCAGGTAGGTGGCCACAGCCGGCGGATGCACTAGACAGATTCAGCAACGAAACCAAAGACGACAATGTCGATTTGGACTCCAGAAAACAGCACATTACAGTTTACATAGACCACATTAGTACAGATACTTATAGTAGTATACAAACTGTGTGTTAATATTTAAAACCGCACCAATGACTGTCATAAAGAGGTCACTTGTCTTGACAAATACATACATTTATAATCTATACTTCTTGTTTCCTTACTCTGTTATTTTGGTTAAATGCCCAACAACTTTAAGGTTTTGTTTCATTGTCTTTGTTTCCAGACGTAGTACTCTGGTGTTTTTACCATTAACGATGAACCCACTGTTAATGTCCAGCATTAGCTAAGATGCTACAGATTAGCTGTGAATATAGCGTAGCTAAAAATACTCAATACTAGCCAATGGAGACTGTCCTGAAAGCCGGCCTGAAGTTATCCTGTCCACAAAATTTTCGTGGGGGACTTTTTTGGTTTCAAAAGAAAAGCAGCGACGTAGCCGTACGTGTCATCTGAGCACCTTTGAGTTGAATTTGTTTACAGCAAAATGATTGGTTGTGGGGCTATCAGATTGCATGCAGAGTTATTTTTCCTCACTATGAGCTGAAATCTGCTGATTAATGAAATTCAAAACCAGACTCATATTCTGAACAGGACTGAATCTGGTTACAATCAGCTGGACGGAGACCAAAATAGAGCTAAAAGCAGAGTGAGTGTTAGAATATTAGCTTTTGTGCTAAACAACGCTAAAAACACTGAGCTGATGGAGACTACCCTGAAAGCCAGCCACAATATTTTAGTAGGGGATCTTTGGTCTGGACTCACTCAGTTCAGAATTCATACGATCAGAGCCAATCAAATAGTTTCTGCGAGCTTTATGAGGGGGAGGACAGAAGAAAGGCAGCGACATAGTCATACATGTCATCTGAGCACCTTAGAGTTGAATTTGTTTATAGCAGAATGACTCGGATTTCTCTGTGTAGTTGAAACCTAAACAGTCTATGGTTGAAACATGCCTCATAATATAGTCAAATGGGATGTTACCAGATATTCTGATAAATCCAGCTGCAGCCAGCTAGACGGAAACCAAAATAGAGCTAAGAGCAGAGTCTATATTAGACTTTATATTAGTTTTTTTTTTCTAGTCTAGACAATGACTGCTAAAGAAACTTTATATTGTTCTACATCTGCTGGTTGTGTCAATTTGGAACTTTTATAACAACTTTATATGTTCATGATGAATTAACAGACTGGTCCACTGTCCCTGATTATTAAAAGTGTGAATCACTTTGTGTTTTATAGACACATTTAGAGTATGTGGTGTAGTCCAGAGATAGTTTTCCACCACCAGCCTTTTGTTAAGAAATAATTTATATTTAGCGGTGACTAAGCGCTAGTATGAGTCAGTCAAAGGATGCTTTTGCACCATCCTGCTGCAAAAAAAATGCGCACATGTGGGACGCGCACTTATCGTAGAAATACCTGCAAGAGGCCGTACTGTTTTAACTGATAGTGCTGCCCAGCTTCTAATCGTGAGCCTGAAATGGATTTTCTCAAGCTGCAACTGCACCAACCCGCAAAAACAAGCTGTCCATAATGTCATAAGTAGAAAATCTGTTATTTTTTTACTTGTCAGGTAAGGTATTGATCTCAGGTTTTGATCTTTAACTGGGGATAGCTTCTAAACAATTCCAAAGTGCACTGTGTGCCGCAAACCCAGAGCTCCTGCAGTTGTTCCGGCGTTCACGCTGTTTTATCAAGCGACCGCAGCCAGAATCCAACATTTTTCGAGGTCTGATCTTTCCTGCGTGAAGGACAAATAACAGCGAGACGACAAACAGATTACTTAAATGCGAGCTAAAGTGAAGCGATCATATCAGCGAGGGACAAGTCCGTTATACCTTGAGGGAGCCAGTGGTTCATGATCCCCTCGAATTAATTCAAATATTTAACATCAGAGATCCCCTGGCATGTCGATGAAACAAAGAGGAAGACAATGAGGCTTTTATGTGGATCTCTGTGCGACACGGGCCATCTAATGTAGAAATATAATGTAGGATGTCATCATTTCATGAGATTTTATCCTTAGTAAAATATGAACTGCTGACTATATGGAAATACGAGTTCGGTGCAGCTTCTCAAGGGTTGTAGGAAATCTTCAGTTTATTCAAGGTCATATACTGTAAGTGTTTTCTTCCTTGCCTCTCCTTTATTTATTTTCTAAATCACTCCTTTTCAGCGAAACGGACGCTTTTCTCGGTAGTGTCTCTTTCTGGGTGATTCATTTTCTTCAGCGCAGAGATGCTAAATGAATCGAATGAAAGAAATCTACTCTGGAAGCTGATGTGATAAGTTTGTTTGCGAGCCTAGCTACCAGCCATGAAAGGATTCGCGGGATAATGAGCTGTTTAATTACTTAGGGGGAGAAAATAAGCCATACATTTCAATGCCGCTCCATCACGCGGCGTTATATAGCAACGTAGAGGAAGTCTAAATCTTAATAATACCTGAGAAGTTGGACATAACGAATCGTAACCATCTCCTGTTCTGTTTCGTGCAAATTCTTTCATGAAATATGTGAGGCTTTTTCTTTTTTTTTTTTTGATTAACCATAGTGCACAGAAGAGGCCAGTGTCTGGGCTTCGATAGTAGCCTGGGACTTTAAATGGACATACAGTGGGAACTGGGTCAGGAATCCAGCTGAGACACTACTTGCTGAATTTTGCATATACCAAAATATTTTGCAGTGAGGAGTGCCAGAAACTAAATCTGGGACACTGGTTTAATTATTACCCCATAACTCACAGCATTTAAAGTCCCATCTCATTATAGTCATTTGAACTGTTCTCTCAAGCAAGAAGGGCCAGAAATCATCATCGTCATATTTTGTCAGTGTGTGGGGGAAAAAAAAAAAATCACATGAGGGTGTTAAGTCCACCTTTCTTTCTGGCTTCTTGATCACATCCAGGCTGGAGGGACGTTTGTGCAACATGGTGACTTCTAAATCATCTTGTTTCAACCCTTTTCAGGCTTCCTTGTTTTTCATCCTCCAAAACATATTTTTTTAAAACTTTACAAGTTTTAGAACTTTATTTCAAATACTACTTTCCCACTACTTACGGGAATGTTTATCCAGCAAAGGCACAAAATGCAGACTCAAACAGAACCGCAGAGCAGAGTCTATATATCTCTGTGACCCCCGTCTCAGCTGAATATTAAAAGCTTCACAAAGGTAGCTGTAAATCTCACGCACCGATATGCTATTTCTGTGCATTACAGCGCTCATTATATTGCGACCATGCCCTGGACTCTGTATTAGAATTTAATGATATGCACTTTGCTGCATCCTCGGTAACACCACGACTCCCTGCTGTGTCTAACACTGCACCGGCACACCTACTGAGAGACATTCAATGAGCAGCATGAAAGGAAATCTAACAGCGATTTCACCCACAGCCACGTTTGACGAGCAGATTTTTGTAAACTTTTCCTCTTGCAATTTTTAAGAGTGGAGCAGATGTGTTTTACTGAGATGGCTCTTGTGTCTGTGGAGTTGCCTGTAGCTGGGTTAAGCAGAGGCGGAGAGACAAATTGACAGTGAGAGTGAGAGAGAGAGAGAGAGAGGGGGGCAGAGGGGTATTGGGAGGAATTTCAATGTCTTTGGCCCAATTTGCAAGGAATTGATAAACCGCTGCATTCCCGGCATCCTGATCCCCAAACTGCAGTGCTCAGCTGCTGTACGTACCGCATGGAGCATTCTGATCTCTGAGACGGAGATTCTTCCTTCAGCTGCATCTCTGTCAGCTAAAGTCGGATCCTGTCTGTGGGCGACTTCGTTACCCAGCCTTTCTGGGGAGTGATGGACTGAATGATGTCTCGCACCTGTCAACAAATGCACGGAGAAGAAAACATTGAAAAATGGGTTACATCTTGTAGCAACATGTGTGTGTGTGTGTGTGCCTTTAGCTGCAGTTGTCCTCTTCCAGTTGCGCTTTTAGGCTCATTTTGTGTAACAGGGATCAAAATAAGCAGAGTAATCAAAATAAAATAAAAACACGAGAGCAGAACCTACTGTCAATTTATGACAGCAGCTAGAGTAAGAGTATGAGTAGAAATTAGATATGTTTAAGTCTTAGCTTTTGAGTACGTCTGCTGTGTGTCAGATTAGACAGACCTCTTTGTGAAGCAGGTTACTACGCCGTGCCTGAAATGCAACCTTTCAAAAGTTTAATGCACAAAAGAATCCACACATAGCTCAGAGCTGATTGAAGTTGAGAGATGCTTTTTTAGATGTAGCTGAAGTCAATATGAGAATGGGTGACCTTGCAAGTGAGCTAATTAACAGTGATGCTCACGAAAAGCTCAGATACATTCAGCTACCTCTCTGCCTGTAAGGTAAAGGTAAGTGAAAATCAACAGTTGTGTGCATTCTGTAGAAACGAATGCACAAAGGGAAACTAGAAAATAGCGACCTTATAGACGGACAAGCACAAAGTCGTTTGCACGATGACAAAAAAAGAAATGAAAACCTCTTTATATTATAGTCAAGACACCTCTTCCAAGATGTAGACGTACGTGTTTGCAGGAAATGCTTTTTTAACTTGTCTTTAATTGTATTAACCTGAGTTGCTTTGTGACATGGATGAAAAATACAAATATTTGTTAGTACTGTTACACGTTCTGACAGCCCAAACTGTAAATTGATTACCGTCATTGAGAGAAAATACAGCGATTAAAAAACAACAGCATCAATCATGACATTAATGGATGAGGCTAAGAGTGTGAGTTATCACCCAAATCAGTGTAAAACGTTAAATGGAAATATGCGTGTGTTTCCAAGGATGCTTTGCCGTCATCATTTGATCCATATCCAAACCTCCGTAGGTCCCTTGCTGCTGAAAGGTTCTATTTCTGGCAGCAAGATGTTCCTCATGAAGCCATAGCGCTCGAGCATCCTGTTGGCAGACGCTGAGTTCTCTGTGCCGGCTCATGACCTTTGACGTGCGTCATGCCATTGTACCAACACACATCTTGTGTGCTGAAGCAGGAAAAAGTGGCCGGATGAGAGCCTTCAAAAATGTATAGATGGATACGGAGCCACGGGAAGACTGTTAGAGGCAGCGACGGGATGTGAGAGATGCACATATGAAGATAAGTGAAGGAGGACAAGATGGAGGGTTGCAACGTAGAGCTGATAGAGAAGCAGGGAAGGAGACAGTGTGTGCAGTGCGCTTGTTTTTTCTGCTGATACGGATCAGATTTCATAAAGATCCACATGATTGCCTCATAACAAGGGGGACGCTGAGAGGAATGAGATGGAGAGATGAGGCGGAGGCAAGCACAGACACGAAGAAATTGATAAATAGCTGCTTGCCCTCCCCGCTGCTGCTTTCTTTGTTTTTCCGGTTTGTTTCTTCCCCGCATCTGGCTTTATATGATTATCCTATCTGTAATCTGTAACAAAGAAAAAAAAAAACAAACATCAAGGACATTAATAATGATGGAAAAGCTGAGTTTCCACTTGAGTCTCTTATTGGATTATACGTCTTGTTTTAGATGATGGCGCTGTGTTGCTCCCAAGTTGCTCTGACTGTCCGATGAGTTCACCTTTGCTCCTGGCTTCTCAGTTTTCCTGATTGACACCGAGCAGCATGGCCTCATCACTCCTTATACTGGGGGATTGGCACGGGGCCAGGCGCGAGGCTAAGAGGCTGCTGAGCCTGTGACTTACTCTGTCTACACTGACTTACTGAATGACTGACTGATCGAATGACGGACTTAGGAGACAGACTAAGAAATACTGTAAGGCAGGAGAACTGGTTACTAAACGCTTAAAGGTGTGCACTTAAATATTAGGACACACATGTCAAATATCTTAGTGAACGTTTTTTGAAAATGATATCACAGTTATATGATTATATATTATCAGATGACTTCTTCTGGCAGCAACCAATCTTACGCGGCTTCCAATGTAGCCAGGATACGTCTAATTAACACATACTTATAATAATATTCATGCCATCTATCTATCTATCTATCTATCTATCTATCTATCTATCTATCTATCTATCTATCTATCTATCTATCTATCTATCTATCTATCTATCTATCTATCTATCTATCTATCTATCATCTAAGCCACTGCGCTCTCCATGACCACACCCATACAATCCCTAAAGAAATTAAGAGAGAAGTTAAACCATCATTCGTCTTCCTCCCTTTTCAATGAACCTGGCAACAGCAGTAGTGGTTGCAAGGAGCAATCAATGATTGCTTCATGATGACTGAGGCTGAACTTGTAAAATGAATTGCAGCGTGACCCTGCAACCACATCCTAGGCTGAAATTTTTTCGATGGAAAGTAGGACAAGCCGATGGGAACAGTGCAGGGTTGTGAGGTTGTTTCTTCTGCACTGGAAGCACTTGTTATACGTTGCAGTATACGACGCACGCCGGCCTGAATCAAGCCATAATTAGAAAAGGAGCGTCTGTGAAATGGAAAATACATTTTTAATTTCATTCGATTTTGAAACGCCCCGAAACAACTACTTTCGCACCGTCAGAATTTGATCTGAGGAAAAGTGGAAGGTGTCGAGGAGCTGCATGACGAGATTACTTCATGTGTGAAGCGAGTCCGCGGGAAGTCAGTCGGCTCAGCCGGGGAGTCTCTAACGCTCATAATCTATTAAATTGGTTGGTTGGTTGTTTAACCAGAGGGCGCAAATGACAGCGAGCACAGTGCCACACCTATCGGATGTTCTCAACAGCTCATCAAAGGAGGCAGGGATTCAGAGGTCTGGAACGGGTTTACTGACTATCTGACATGGGCGTTTATTGCTCCAGTAATCACATAAAATGGTGGTGGTACATCGAACACACCAAGCAGATTACTACATCACCTTACAAAGAACTTCCACCACTGCCCATGTCTCAGTTTTCTCGGCAAGTCAAATAGTGAATAATTCTGAATGAATAATAATCAAGCTAATCAAGTATCACCACACAATCTGATTATCAGGCTACAGTTTATTAGATGTTATCAGGTGGGATTATGTTGCAGAGTTTCTTGTTTAACTAAAAGTCACGGGCACAGCGGTGAGTCAGCACTTCGCAGCACACTTTAGGTCCAGTGACTCACACAACTGTGGCTAAATTGCAAAATGACAGCTTGCATAAAATATTTTGATGACTGTATTTAACAAGTAAAACTGTTATGTTAACAGCCTGCATTCACAATTATTTGTTTTATTTAGAGGAGTTTAGAGGACCTACATGTTACTTTTTGAAAGCGTTGTAGTCATTAAAGCGTCGGCAATGGAGTTTATGTAGGGTGAAACTTTGCTGGTGCTGGTCAGTAGGCCTATGAAATGTATGATTTGAAAAAGAAACTAGGGATGTTGGATATTGGCTTTTCTGCCGATATTCCGATATTGTCCAACTCTTAATTTCCGATACCGATATATGCAGTTGTTTTTACACCAAAATTGTTAGGTAACAACATATCACCTATTATGGAATTAACACATTATGCCTAATTTAATTGCGATGTCCCACTGGATGCAAACATAAATGCAACATGGCTTTTCAAATGTAAACACTGTCTGTGCAAAATAAGTTACCGAAAAAAAGTGCCATTCATTTATTTTTTGTGTTTCTAGAGGAAAATTTTGCCTCAAACAACACTACAGACAATATCAAAACAAGGAAGACAAATGTAGCGTATGAAGTGGGTGATCAAATTTAATGTATTAAAGGAAGACGCCTTGTTTCCTCCTCTCATAACCACCTTTGCTTTGCAAACATCGCTTATAAAAACCCAATGCAGATAATTCCTGATATTACATTTTTAACTCAATATCGGCCGATAATATCTGAGGGCTGATATTATCGGACATCCCTGAAAGAAGCTAATAGCTGACACATGTCGGAGTGTATACACGTTGTTTTTGTGGCCCAGTGTTGGGAAGTTCTCAGAGAACTAACTACTCTGAGCCAAAGTGTTCAACAATCCACCTCCACAGGCTCAAAGGCAACCGACCCCGACCCCAAATCTTTAAGGTAGAAAAGCCAGCGGCCAGGCCTCACGCCTCACTCTTTGTGCTCCGGCCCTCCAACCGATCCCCGGCCCTCACACAACCTTTCTGTGACAGCATTTATAATGCATCAAGGCATTATGCAGTGACTAAGAATCCGAGACAGTTACAACCATGTGGCAGCTGTCAAAGCACCAGAACGGCAATTATAATGTGTGACGTCGGGCCATCACTAGCGCTTCCTACGTATGTGAATACATGGACCAGAAAGAGAACAAGACAGAATAGGAAAAGGTATAAAGGAAATGAAGGTGGGGAAGGTTTTAATGTTTGAGAATGTAAGAGAAGGCAAAAAGGGAACTCGCACAAAAAGACATGAGGGAAGATTACAAAATTCGGGGCAGCCATGATTTATTGAAGATGTCCAGAGTTCAGCCCATCTGTCACATTTATTTCCCTCACATTTGTTTGCGGGTAAATGATGTTTACCAATGAATGACTGTGCGGAGGCATGGGGACGCTTAAATCCTTCCTCAGTGGGATATATTACATCTTTCACAATTATTCTCTCATTCAGTCATTTTCCACACACAATTTTTCCAATTCAGTGCAGGCTGGAGGCATTAGATGAGTGGAAGGCAGCCAGTCCATCACGTATACAGATCAGCACGCTTGTTCATATTCACACCCATAGCTGAATTTTTAGCTCGTCTCACTTGCATATCTTTGGACAGTGAAGATAAATTAGAGATTGCGAACACCAAGACCAATTTACTGTATCTCAGATGGTGACATCTTAAGTTATTTTAGTAATCTGCCAGTCAAGCCTTGTTGTTAAAGGGATATATTTACATATTAGGATATGCAGTATGGTTATTGGCTTTCTTGCTGAGAGTTACTCATCACTCTTGTGTCTATAGAGGAAATGTAAGATACAATAAGTATATGTTTTTTTTGTGTAGCTTCTAGAGCCATGCTTAGGTTCTGCAAATCAGATGTTATATTTTGTTTATTCCATACAGTAATCCAGTTGCAAAAGTTGTAATTTGACACATCAAAGCATTCTTCCCATTCATTTACTGAACGGTAAAGACTCTGCATTGCGTCACTCACCGTTATTATTTTGTTTTTCTGTCTTTTTCAGGTAGAAGAGTGGCTGTGTCTGAACTGTCAGATGCAGAGGGCGTTGGGGATGGACATGACCACACCACGCTCCAAGAGTCAGCAGCAGATCCACTCTCCCTCTCACGCACCCAATCCTGAACTCAAACCTGATGCTCCAACTCAGCCTGCACCCCAGACACATCCCCCTCCCCAGACGCAGCCTCCACCACAGGCCCATCCAGCGCCTGGCCCTACCAGACAAGCTGGTCCAGCTGGTCCAGGTCAGCAACAGGTGAGGCTGCCTCCGGGGGCAGTCCCTCTCCACGGGATGGCCAAGGCGCCGTCCCAGCCTGATTTATCCCACGGTTCTCCTGCCCACCAGCCCCATCACCCCCGCCAGGATCAGACACGCAGTGCAGGGAGCTCCCCCTCACGACAGCCCCCACCCCCAGAACAGACGTTTGGGAAGTTGTTTGGCTTTGGTGCTTCTCTTCTAAACCAAGCCAGCACACTCATATCTGAGACCACTCAACCCCAACAGCAGCCCCCAAAGCCGGCCCCTAAACCAGGAGGACCTCCAGGTCCAGGACCTGGGGCGAGTAAACCCTCAGGACCCCAGCCTACACAACAAGGGCCTCGAGCCCCTTCTCAGCAACAACAACAGCAAGCTCCCCCAGACGCTTCGAAACCCAAAGCCTGTTGTCCCCTCTGTAAGACAAGCCTCAACGTAGGCAACACGACAGAACAGCCCAACTACAACACCTGCACACAGTGCCACTCCCAAGTGTGCAACATGTGTGGATTCAATCCCACCCCACACCTAGTCGAGGTAAGGCTCCGACCTGATCCGTTTGCTGTTTAGCTGTGTCCAGCGTAGCCTCAGCCACTCTGCAGTGGCTTTCAGACTACATATTGGCTAAATTAAATGATTTATTGATATGTTTTTGTGAAAAAATGCTGTGTCACTATACGGCTGAATGGGCTTTGTTGTTATCCATTTGTGGCTGTCTGCTCGCGGAGTGAATGGGTGCATTTTAGAGAGGATTCCCGTGCGTATGAATTGAGCATTTGGCTTCAGGTGTTGTCAAATGGCCAGCAATTTCCTCCTTTTACGCTGTCTTTGAGATTCTTCACAATAACCTTGTTGTTTGTCTGAGCTGGTTGTGTTGCTTAGTCTCATTCTTCAACACAGATGTCACAAATGGAAACAAATACTTCTTTCCAAATATGTTTATTGCAAAGACTATTTCTGCAGATGAACGACAGGTAATTAGACCTTTAGCGGCTTGATCTATATGTTGCCTGGACACACATTGCTGAATGCAAGTCTGGGAGCTTCCACGGTTTCCTCCTCCCTTCCTCTCTCCATGCCTCAGTCAGGACCTGCTCTGTTCTACTCTGTCAGGGCCTTTCATGTAGTTAGCAAAGCGATGTCCAAGCTGTGACTCACCTCATCAGTGACTCTACCCCGGAACTGCACAGAAATATATGACCAGTCTACAGGAAACAGAGCCGTATCAAGTTCAATTAAAGGGATAATCTTAGTATTGATTAGTCACATCCAGGGGTCAGCTGAGGGTGTATTTGCCTGAAGTGCCTCTTGTCCTGTGCCGTGGTGAGAATCCAGTTGCTACGAACAGGGACTTGCAGTAGCTTCCAGAGCCAGGCAATAACAGAGTTTAATTATGCAAATCAAGTCCAATTGAATGATAGCAGTAATAACAGGCTTGCTGCAGAGCGTTGGCTTTTTATGGGTGAGTCTTGTCTTCCCAGGCATCTGGTTGTCACAGGCACTAGCACAGGCCATTCATAGATCGCTATGGAAACAGAGAGATAATTTGTTTGTCAGCCGTCCCTTTCATGCTTGGCTGCTGAGATACTGGGAGTCTGCAAAAAGTTTCAGACTGCCATTGCTCTTGTTTTCATGCGCGGCTCAGTTATGAGCGTGCGATGTGCTTCTGCACGGCTGGCGGGGTTGTGCAACTCAGTCCGGCATAAGGTGCACGCTTTCCAAACATGTGAACAGTTTTTGTTGTCATTCCATGTGAGCTGGCAGGTGGGTCGCTCCAGAGTGGGTGAGAACCATTTGGACATGGTGTGAGGCTTTGTACTTTGAATCTTGGTTGCGCAGCTTGATTCCCACAGCTTGTTTGGCACATTCGTCCTTCTTGTCTTCTTCTATTCTCTCTAAACTTTTTTGTTTCTCTCTGCCTGCCTTTTTCTTTGTGTTTCATTTCCTGTCGCCAACATGAACGAGTGTATCATATTTTCACCAAGGGTGTGGTGGCAAAGAGTTGCACCGGTGTCAGTACTACAGTTTGCATGCTGTACTTATCCAATACCACTTTTGGAGTGTGATGTAGGCAGGGATGGAGAAATGTCGGCGGGTTGTAGTTATTTTCAAGAAAGCAATGACAACAAAAGTGGAGGAAAATACCTAATCCCTACATAACAGTGATTTTCTGGAGACTGCTAACGCTAGCGGTGGCAGGCAGCAACACCCAACTTAATAGAAAACACTGGAGGGGACTGAAACTATAAACTGCGGCTGATGACACTGTCAGTTTCTGAAATGGGATTTTGTGTTCAAGAGAATCCCAGCCGTCAACACATCACAGAGGCTGTCTGAAGTTGGATTCGTAGCCCAAAGAGTGCGTCAGATGGACGGTTAGGAATCTCACTTGGCAACGCTTTATATATATTTACTATATCCGTCAGCGTTTGTCTTTCTCGGCCATTATCTTTGACTTTCCTGTCTGGAGTCAACACCCACTTCACAGAGTGACTGGTAATTTGCGTAGTAGTGAAGGTGTTTTTGCTCAAATATCTGTGTCTCTTTTCACTTGTTCAACTTAGCCCAACACTATCAACAACTCCCTGAAGAGACCGCCTTGAAATTCTTGGCCATTTTTCTTAAACAACTTTTCTTCTCCTCCCCTCTCCATGACGAGACAGTTTCCAGTGTGTCCATTCCGATCAGCCGTAAACACATTTGATTTTTACGACGCGGTGAAAGCACGTCTTAAGAATTAGTTCTGACCATAGACCGTAACCGTTCCCTTAATGAAGCCGCGTGACTTTGTGGAAAAAAAAGCACATTACCAGCCTGTGGCAGAATGTTTCAGTCCTCAGCTTCACCAGTGGTATGCGGACCTGTAATGTCTGCCCAGCATCTCTCATCAGCGTCACTGCGCAATGGATCGATGTGAATTTTACTCTCCAGCAAGCCGTACTACAAGCAAAGCAGTTTGCACGCTGCACTCACACACCAGACAGGGTATGCCAGGTGCTGTCTCCAAAGTCTCTGCACTTTATGGAAATTGTAATAATTATTGTAGAAGTGCTGCATTATTATAAAGTACTGGTGTCAGTACTAAAAACTGGCAAATGCTCACATAAAAGTACTTGGTCTAGAAAAAAGGTGCATCACTTGACACAGTTTGAATTACCTCCATTCTGATGCTGTTTCAAAATACACTAATATTGTGTAGGTCTCCCTTGTGACTCCATAACAGTTGTGACTCATCAGAGAATGGGCATGGGTCTTCTGAGGGTGTCCTGGGGTATCTGGAAACAGGATGGTGTTCGTGGGGGGCCTTTGAGGGGAGGGGCCTCAGTGGATCATCCCACAGATGCTTGATCAGTTTGGGATCTAGTGAATTTGGAGGCCAGGTCAACACCTTGTGCTGTTTTTAACGTTTTTTTTGTTGTTGTTGTTCCTAAACCATTCTTCTGTGTGTGTCTGTGTCAGGCTGCATCCTGCAGGGGATGGCTGCTGCCATCAAGGAGTGTCATTGCTATGGGGTGGGGGTGCCTGGTCTGGTCTAGATGGATGGTACATGTCTAAGTAACATCTACATGAATGCCTGGTCCAAAGGTTTCCCAGCAGAACATTGAATTGTCACAAGATGATCAATGTTATTCCTGATCGGTGCTAATTTAGCATTATAACAGTTGCTAAAGGGGATTTAGTCACGTTAGAGTACATTTGTTTGAGGTTGGGAGTGTGTATATCTAATGAACTGTAAAGTGTGTGTACATTTATCATTTCTTAATGTATTTGTACAGTTTATTTTTTCCTTATTTATCATCTTTCCCTCTTAATCTGCGCTCTGCGACGGCATAGCGACTGTTAACCTGTTTTAATTAAAGGACATTAAAGGATAAGATATATCCTACGTCACTGTTATTGTCAACAATTCCAGTGAGAAGGTCAAAGCGGAGACTGCGTTTCAGTTTCTGACTTTCATTCCATGTCAGTGACTCTCATCCTAAGCCCCATTGATTCTTACAGAAGAACTCAAACTTGGCGAGGCCTCATTTGTGAGACCGACTAAAAATAAACCACAGTGCACATGTTTATTGTAGTGGGCCCTCATTACAAAAACGTGTAGGTGTGACCCAGTGCAACGGTGCAGGTCATTTGTGTTTTTCAGTATTGTTTTGCCACTGCACTATATGTCTCAAGACAAGACAATCAGCCCGATCAAGCTCTAGGAAATGCTTAATCACTTTGTCTTGAGTGGAAATGTACACCAGACCTATATCCTTTTATCCTTTTTAATTAGACTAGTTCTTAAAAATACATTAACTCATCATAAAGGACCAATAGTTGCCGTTTTTCCTGCTGCAAGAACAAACAATTTACAATAAATATACAACTTAATATACAAGTTCATCGCTGTACAATTCATGAAATGTTTCCACCAATATAAAGTGACAATGCCAATATAAGGGTTTCATTTTTTTGGCAATTGTCGACACACAAAAGCCTGTCATAGTAAAAACAAGTCTTTACAAATATTGATCTTTTAATCGTTTACCCCCTTTACAATCATCTCCTCTGGTCTAATAGATCGTCACATTGTCTAATGGAATATCCTTTCACTGTGAGGATTTTTGAAATACGTTTTGTATCTCGTGGAAGTCAGAATTGTTGGAAATATTCATGAAAGTACATTTTCTGTCGTGTTATTAGTGACACAATGCATAATTCATTCGGAGCGAATTAGGCCGAGCTGTATCATACAAAAAAGAAAAAAAAATTGTCAGCCCCTTTTTAATCTGTGATGAGACGATGAGTGCCAGTGCCTGAGTGAGATCGGCAGCAGGAGGAGGAGGAGGAGGAGGGGAAGGGAAGGGAAGAGGTGAAAGATTGAGGAGGAGGAGGAGGAGGAGGAGGAGGAAAGTGAGAATCAGAGATAATGAGTGAGAGGAAGCCAACTGTTTGTTACACCGCAGAATATTTCACATCAATTAGTGCTGAAAGTCACGTGTGTCTCTGAGTAAATAAGATGTCCTTGTTTTGGGACTTTTCCTCCCCCATTATGCTTCTCAGGGAGATTAAAAGCAACCCTGTGTTACTGTCTCCCTGAGTTAGCTTGTAAACAGCATGCTTTCTGATTTACAGTATGCTCCATGTCAGTCCTCATCCCTGACTCGTCTTTCTGCCCTTCCTCTTTTGCTAGCCCCGGCTACCGTGGCCCAGTGCAGAGCAGATGCCATGTCTTAGCTCTTTCCTGACTCCAAGCACAGGTAGATGTGTATTTGACAGCTCCCTGCAGCCTCACTATAACATTATTTCCCCCTCGTCGGCTCTCGCACATGCCTCAATCTTCCACCCCCACAGTGGGGCGGGCGTTCAGATCCGACGCCGCGTGTCCATTATCGTGATACAGAAGCGCGCCCGCTGCTCATAATGAGACGGAGGCCGTGAGTGGATCATTAGTCAAAGGACGGAATTTCACACAGAACTGTAGAAAAAAGTGTGGGGAAACAGAAAACATAGCTCATCCATAATTCAGCGAGGGAGAACATTATAAATAGTTCATGCAGTGTGGAGCGGTGTGAGAGCTGTGTTTGATTCCACATGTCACATAAGGTCAGTGTGTGTTGATGCCGGTGTGTGTCCGTGCAGGTGTCTTAGTTTAACTGAGTATCAGGAGCCGGTTGCATTGGAGATATGAGGATAACGTATGATCTGTTAGGGAATCACATACTGCTATTAAACACACAGAATTTACTGTTACCCTGTCGAGACATCATTTCAGTCTGTCATATCAGACATCTCCGTAAGACTGCCTAATACCTACTTTAACTCCCCAGGCAGCCCACAGCAGATTAATTCCCTCATTTATACTTGTCTGTTCAGCCTAAACAGTTGCTTACCAAGACTCTCTTTCATCTTCCAGCAGACTTAGGTGGATCAGACAAACCAGAGTTTAATATTAGCATATTCTGTGTCAGCAAAATAAAGTTCAGCTGTGCTCTGTTCTGGATCCCGTCCCTGCTAGCAATGGTCTGGTTTCCTGCATGCTGAAATAAGGTCAGTGTTTAAATGACTTTTTTTGACAGCGACGTGTTTACCAGTAAATGACTCATTATTCTGCATTATATCTGCACTGTATGATCAGGCCATACATGCCCTCAGGACTCTGTATATACACTCACACAGTCTTATTCTGCAATGTGCACAGCTGTGGCAAAGCAATACCAGCGAGTGACTATGCACTGAAAGGCTTTTCAACAGTCTGCAGTAACGACACAGTATATTGGCTCATTTTTTTGCAAACACAGGATGCAGTAAACTATCGTTTTCACACATGAGGTAATAATGAAATTGCAATAACCCTTTTAGAAATATTTCAAGTTTGCCGCTGATTCAGCTGCAACTGAGAACAGTGGGCAAATGTATGCCATTTCTTCAATGATAGAAATTATTGATCGTAATTTGTAATTTTTCAGTCCAGCGCTACAAATGATCTTGAGGCCCCGGTGCCCTTGAAGACGAGGCTGACGTACAGTGAACATATGTAGAACATGTAGTATTTGCGAGTGTGTCACAGCTCTGCGGGAACACAGTTGCCGCTCTCGCACAGAGCCACAGTATAGATGAACATGTCATTCTCATTCTCAAACATGCTGGAAGTGTTTTCTGAAGGTTGGCACCAGCCTGTGTCTCCCTCAGGAGTCTCATCCAAAGCCAGATGGCTGGCGGCATCAGCCATCCAAGCCTGCCGTGCTCAGCCTGGCTGCTCCCAAAGTGATGATGATGGTACACATCACAGATTCAAACACCCACCCGGCCTCAATCAGCTGCTTGTCGCCTTTTAATACTCCCATTTTCCTTTTTGCTGCATGTACAGTGTGGCACATTTTGAGCCAGTGCATGTAGAGGCGCTGGGGCAAGAATTGAGATTCACAGAAACACGTGGATCTTACATATGCTTCAAACGTCGGCATGCATGTAATTACATCCACTGAAACACAATGCGGGGGACTAATTGGTGTGTACAGTAAAATGCAGTGGGACTTGGGTCGCCGTTGTAGACTATATAAAAGTGGCCAAACCCTCAGCGCTGTCTCGAATATGATTCCTAAGGAACGTTTTTTAGGCTCAGTGTGGTGACACCGGCTGTCACCATCTTTGCCATCCCTGACTCAGTGGCTCTTTCTGTGTGGAGTTTGCATGTTCTCCCTGTGTCTGTCTGCGTCGGTTCTCTCCGGGTACTCCGGCTTCCTCCCACTGTCCAAAAACATGCTTGTTAGGTTAATTGGTGATTTTAAATTGGCTGTGTTAGCCCTGGTGACTGGAGACCTGTCCAGAGTGGGATAGGCTCCATCCCCCAATGATGTTGCATTGTTACAGTATTTGTACAATAATGAATCTTGAATCTTGAGGTTAAAGCCTTAGTAGTAGTAATGAGTCCAGAACCATTATTATTATTATTATTATTATTCTTTTAATCAGACTGTGAACACGTCTATTTGTGGTTGGTAAAAGGCATTGTAACTGTTCCATAGACTGTATATAAAGATGGATGACCCATTGCCATTTCCACTTCCTCCTATTCTCCAAAGTGAAGCCAAAAATCTGGAGGTCTGGTCCCCCAGCTAGCTCTGCAGCCACTACCCTGACTACAACCATCAATCACAGCAACTGCCATGGTGTCACTTCCCATTTTTATGGCATCAAATATCTATTTAAAACAACGTTTTTTAGAAAAACAATCACTCAAAGTGTTTGGCTTCACTTCACATCTTCACATTGTATGCGGATTGACTTGCTTTTGGAGCCATTGCACTTACTGCAGCTTCATCTTTGTACATTAGCTTGGTCTTTCAGGCCTGGAGGTTGTCGCCTGGTCACAGTTTCCATTTTTTAGATTTTGCCGTTCACTGTTAAACAGAATTTTGTTGAATAATTGACCGTATAAAGACTCAGGTTTTATTTGTACCCAAATGGAATTGCCAACAGTAACACCATTGCGGTACATAAAAAGAGATGCAAAGAGTTGCCCACAAAACTTCCTGGATAATGCTACTCTCTACTACATTAAAAATGTCACTGTTTGCATCTGGTGTTGTTTAAAGAAATGACATTGCCAAGCCGGGAAAAACATACACATGCGCGCACACATTTCTGCACTTCATCCTCCTGCTCTCTTGTTTCAAATCTATCAAACTGCTTGAACCCAGCTGGCCTCGCTGTAAAGCTGCCATTATGGCAATAGCAGTAATAGATTCTGATGAAATATACTGTAGTAGGCCTGTGCTCTATCTTATTTCCAGCCTTGCACAGATGTTTGGTGACTCTTCAGCATTATACAGATTTAAGTACTATTCCCACTTGACCACTCACTTGCCACGCCGTTCTTTAATTTGACTCTTTGGTCGTTACGCTCTGTTGTCTTTTGTTCCACTTCGCAAGCTATTCTTGCACCGTCCTTCTCTTTCCACATTTCCCTAATCTTCCCCCTCCCTTTGCATCCCACTTGCATCTGTCTACACCCCTTAGCTGGAGTCTGCTCGCTGTTGACACATTGATTGAATTGGCAATTACTCCTAGTTGAATCATTTGCAGTTGACATTGCAACAGGGGTCCTCGGCCTCCTCGATTTCGTCTTTGCTGTGTTGATTTAGCCACAGCAGCGGCAGCAGCGTTTGAAAACCTCAGCCCTTAATAATGAGGCAGATTTGTGAGAGGTGATGCAGACACAAACAAAAAGAGACAGAGGCAGAGGGAGGTGTATCCCTCTGCATGCGTGCGTTGATGGGAGGTGTCTTGGAGAAGAAGCTAACAGTTGAGAGTGTTATTAATCCGTGTTGAGGGAGTGTAGCAATCCCCGTGAGTGCAGTGCTTAACCCCAGCACACTATTGTAAAGATCCACCCACACAAATAAGTGTCATCTGAGAATTGTAAGCCTTGTTGGATGATTAAGCTGAGGCGAAGCCAGTTTGACATTGTCTGATAACTCAATTAGCATGGATGTGACAGTAGCAGGGGAGACACGATTGTTTTTAAGACTTTTTAAAAATCGAAATCCCGTATTCTTAATGAAGTGATACGTGCTAAGTTCAGTACTCTGTGTCCGGTGATAGAACTCAATGTGTGACTGTGCTCCATTATGACGGGAAGACGATGTGATGTACAGCAACGACTGTTTCCTTTTGAGATTATGTGGCACCCAGCGCAGATGGCTCGCTGGTTTGGAGGCTTAAATGCCACTCGCTCTCATCTCTGGGACCTTTGTGTTTGGCGTCAGGCTCTGGGCTCACAGTGTGTCGCATGCACATTCTCTAAACGTACGTATATGACAGATCTGCCGAGACATTCAGAAGAAATATCCCCTTCCCAGGACCGATTTCATTTGCTTTAAAGATTTTTTAAAGCTCTGTTTTGCTTCATTTTGAAGACAAATGTCACCAAACTCTACAGTGTCTTCCACACTGACTCTGTGATTGCACTGAATGTCCCTTATTCAGCTCTGTTTCTGTGCATTTCCTTTGAGGTCAGCCTCGGCATGTTCCAACTCCTGCCTGCACCTGCAGCAGTATCAGCTTTTTGATGAACGGCATCTAAGGTGCACGGTGACCATACTGAACTTAAATTACCCCTCTCGTCCTTCTGTGGTTCTGTCTTCAAATGCCCTATTCTCTCCCACCTTTTGAGCCGATGTACTTTGAAGCCTACAAGGGACCTCAGCATTGGCTTAATCACCTCTTCAGAACTCATCATCTTCAAGGCCTGGTGGCTATGCTAACGAGCTTTAGCGATGCTCGAGGGGCTCCTGGCAGCGCCGTGTCTATCCTCGCTGTCGGAGCCACAGAGGTGGGCCAGTGGAGTCCTCCCACCGCTGCTACTAGGCCCTCCTGTCTCAACACATCACTTCACCCGCCTCATCTGTGCTCTGGCTCTCTTTTCCCCCGCAGCACCTCAGGCATGCGAATACTCCCTAATGCTGGCATTAGGAAAGAAGGAGGGGGTTTGTTAAATGTGCTCCACGCTTAGAGGCTGCAAATACTAAAAGGCTGGCGACACAAATGTGAGATTACAGAACAGAAATGTGTGGTTGTATGTCAGGGGAGCACAAAATCACAACCAGATAGAGAGAGAGAGCTATAATGAAAGGGAGCAGGAGATTGAGAGACAAAATGAAAGAGATAAAGCTGACTGATCGCTCAGATATTACGTTTAACCCCTTGCTAATCTTCTCAGTGCTGCAGCTGTCGGTGCAGCGGTGGAGATCAGTTACTGTTGGCCTGAGCCGCTGCCCTGAGCAGTGGCCTGACAACAATAACAGCAAACGCAGCATGAGGACCGTTTAACTCAGGCAGGGAGATGGTTTGCTCACTGCCTACATTAGTGAAGACACTTGGGCGCTGTTGCCTGCACAGGCGGATCCACTTGGCCACCATTGTTTACTTATAAACGCCCAATCAAACACATGCAGGGCTTTCCATTGTATTGTCAGTTAGTTTGATAGTCGGAGAGCTGCTCCCAGATAATGAAATACATTTCAAGAGGCCACGGAGATGTCCGATTAACCTACTAGATGTGTTTTGATCAGGTCCATTGTATATTTTCTTCATCATATTGATGGCAAAACATATACTGTATTAATGGTATACATCTTTAATATGAATTAATGCAGTCCTGTATGACTGAGGAACGAGAAAAGGCTAACTAATCCTCTATTAATTTAAGTTACACGTACGTTTCATTAGGTCTTTGCCATTTCTACCCTGAAGCTTGTCGCTGCGTGTTTAAGATGTCTCACAAAACCTCTGATCAAGGTAACCGCATGCATATATGCATGGGGCTGCTGTAATAAGCAAGCTGTCCCTGAAACTACTGTGCCATTAGCAGAAATATTTCTCCTGGACTTGTTCCATTAAAGTTGTCATCTTACCACATTCTGGTGATAGGTTACAGCCAGAGTAACTTGTCTCAAAGTCTAACGTGAGGTACATAAATCTTGTTTGCTTGGCTGCTAGCAGTAGCTTCGCCTTGAAGGAGTAGGAGAAACTCATCTAAAATAAAACAGGGCTGAGGAGACAGCCTGATTAACTTGTCCTGGGGACAGACATATGTGACAAGACGAGACACATGACTTGTTTGGGCTCGGCTGCCAACCCCGAGTGTAAAATAGGTTTGTTTGGCTGCGGCTTGATTAACATTGTGTAGAACAGATTAGATGTCTGACTTTTGCTTTTGCTGCTGCTTCTTTCATTCTGTTTTTTGCCTTGTTGAGTTTTGCAAAGTGCACATCTGACTCCTTAGTCTTCACGGCATAACCCGCCTTCTTTGTGAAGGTGCACGCAGACTATACAGTTATCAACTAGTCCACACATCTGACTTAATCACATCCAGCCACACTGCCACTGTGTGTCTTACTATCTCACTGACATTAGACTTGTTTACTGATTAAAGTCTAAGGTGCAGTCAGGGGGTGAGGCGGTGTAGGAACGTGAAAGTAAGGCACATCAAAGACGTTTTATTTCCCTGACTGCGTTAGACAGTTTGGCCAGGGAGAGAGCTGCATTCACTGAACTAAGCTGAGCCGCTTGCCCTCGCTCTGGGTGCTTTTAAATCAAGATTGCAGAGGGATAAACACTGCAGTTCAACTTGAATATTCTGAGGGCAAATTAGCATAGCTGGACTAAAAGGCTTAAAATAAAAAAAAAAAAGAGGAAACTGTCAAATACCACGCTTTGACCTCAGAACGGTTCCAGTTGTCCCTTGAATACTGTCTTACAAGTCCTTGAGTGTCTTAAGAGGGATATTGGATTGTTCTTGTCCTCCAGGAAAGATTTTATGTCTTTGAGGGATGAAAGAGGTTGGATCCACAAAATCTCACTAAAAGATTCAGTTAGACTTAGCTGTGTGGAGGCGATGGATTAGGGTTATTGTTAGACATGCTTACCTTATACCATATTATATTCACTTCAGTTACATCTCCTTACTCTTTAGGCTCTGTGCTTCAGCACATTCAATTTGAATATATAATTTAAACTACAATAAAGTTCCAGTCTCTGGTTTAATTTGAATATGCGCACGTCAGTACAGAAAGAAGTTTGTAAAAGATATACTCTCTCTAATACATAAAGAATTCACCAGCAACTGCAGTCCTTCGGGAAGCTTGAAAAGAAAAGACAAGAAAAGAAAATACCAGGTTGGTTTTTGCAAGAAAAAAAATAACTTTCGAAAATAACCTTGATGGGTTGTGCAACACAAAGGATCAAATACCCTGAATCAAAATAATACAAAGAGGAGCGTGTGGGGAAAAAAGAAGACCCAATGAACCCACGACTGAAGACCAGACTACGCGGAGAGAACATCACTAGAGAACATACGTGTTCGTACGTTGATGACTTCAGGCAGTCCTTGACTTTCCACAACATTTTGAATATGAATAAAAATGTCAACTATTCAGTACATTTATACTTGTTCATACCGTGATACAGAAGAAGTCGTGCATCCTGCACAATGCTTCAAGGGGCGTACTGTTGTTTTTAGCACAACTTTGGAAAGGGTTCACCCATTTTTGCAATTTTCTTCTGCCAAAGAAAGTGAGACTTGACAGATACTTTCACTTGTCCACTGAAAGTTCAGACTGAGACAAATTAGTTCTTAGCTGAAGGCTTAACATAAGCTTTTCAAGTTCTATCTGGAAAGCCAATTTATGTTTAAGTACGACCAAAGGAAAGAATATCCATTTTGTCCCAATTAAGCTAAAAACAAGTCTGACACATTTCAGACAGGTAGGTTAGCGGGTGAACTAAACGAAGGTGAGAGGTAGACCCGTGTTTCATCAGTGTAGCCACGGCAAGAGAGGTCATGCTGAAGAATGATGTGGGGAGCATATAAACAGAAATAAAACGGTGATTCTAAAGTGGACCTCTCTAGGAACCATTAGAGCGAACATTGCTTAAGTCTACTTAAGTGCAGGGACACACACAGGACTACACCATTAAGGCCTACACAACTGTCAAGACGATTCAAGGGAATAGTGCTGTGCCAAGTGCTGCAGTTGGTTCTAAGATGAGCAGAAATTAACAGTCACCACAGTTTTAATGAGTGCTGTTTCTGGCAAAATCTAAATACTGACCAGAATCATGAAATATGGCCTATTTGTTGTCTGGGTGAGAACTGCATCCTGGGGTTCTCAGTGTTATTTATAAAAACCCTGGAAATTCTTCACACGTCCTTCAACACAATGACGTGGAAGAACGGGCAAAGTATCATTCACGAGTCTGCATCTGTTGTGAAGTTAGAAGTAACCTTAGAAACTCGCACGTAGACAATTTGATTCTTTCCTTTGGATGACTCAGTGCTTTACACACTGTCATATCAATATATTAAGAGCCTCCATCGGAGGAAAGACAGCCTCACCAATTTGATCAGCCTGTTTGCAAGCCGGGCAAAGAGAGGGCACCTGTTGCCCCGGTTCAAACAAATACAATCAGACAGAATATGTAAATAAAGTACAGGAAACACGACCTGACCCAGTACTACTCTGCCCCTGGAGGGACAGCGGAGACACACACCCACTTAATGGCAGATGACACACCATTGTCCTGCAGCAACACACTCTGCTGGAGAGACTGTGAATCCTCCTCACAAAAAAAAAAGTAATTTTATTGTTTTTTTAATATATAGAGACTGCCACTACTTTCATAAAACATTCATTTTCTAATGAAAATACCTTGGTAATGTGATTTTGTGCACATTAGTCTTGATACAGTTATTGTACTTACATTAACTAGTTTATGCATCTGTCTCTTTTTTCCATATGCACTGACCTGACATTTTACACTGATATTTATGGTTCCTGAAGGATGAATCCTGACAATTTTGATGATTCTTTGACATTTTATGCACCATCGTCACAGTCAAGTCGACTAGTTTGGTCTGGTGTATTTTGTGCTAAGCGCTAATTAGCATGCTAACACGCTTTAACATTATTGTCATCATGCTTAACTCTAGCATTTAGCCTAACTCACTGCTGTTTTAGAGTGCAGAGCCTCTAAAATAATCTATAGCAGCTTGCAGGTGTTGATGTTCTACCAGAGTCTAGAAAAGCAAGGATAATAGTGAATTTAATCTGTTAGGAACATGCAGTGGGAGAGCTGGGATGTACAGCAGGTTGGTTGTATGCTAAATTTCCTAACTCGAGAGTGCTGTTCAGGAGCCTGATGAGCCTGAAAAAGTTACACCTAAAAGGCCAAAGACCCAGACGTTGAACTTGTATTTTCTCTAAATTCGGCATATCAAGGCTGCTTTTCAGCACCTCGGCTACACAGTCATGTAAAGTTTTGTTGAATTTTAATTCACCACAACAAGATTCTTCATTCAACCCTCTTCAGACTGACTTGCTACTACTGTAAAAAAAAGAAGAAAAAAAAAAGAATAATCTTTGTGAACTGGTTTGTCTACTGATAATACGACTTCAAAAGCAGTGACCCTGAGGTAGAAGATGAAGTAGCAGTTGTTTTGAACAACTTAGTCTGGAGATACTCCATATTCAGTGTTGGCCCCCGCAAAGCTCCTTGTCATCGCCTTGTCATTGTCATTTAACTGCGTTGTGAAAATTCATCTTGAATACTCTGCGTTGGACTGTCTATGAGTTACTGTAGTTGAGTCCTGCTTGCTCAGTGGATGATCCTTCATTTCCTCTCTAATCCACAGGCCTCGCCACGTGTCCCCATTGAAGGAGTCCCAGGGGATTGACCTATATACCTGCTGACTCTTACTGTCCTGTCACAGCCGTGGCGTGGCACAGGCTGGCACACTGCTGGCACATGTGCTTGGTCACGCTTCCCACTTCGCACTTACTCTTAAAACTGCAGTTCCTTCGGGCCGTGACTAATCGGGAACGGATGCGGTGGTCTCGAGTGTTTACAACGCCTTTAATGGGATTTGATGTGTTTGTGTGTGGACACGTCCCGGGCACCAAACTGTGTGTGACATATTTCCCCACTCACCTTAAGCTCACCCTGTTCACACCTGCTTGGCAGCGCGCCCCAATGCACGTGGTAGTTAATAATTCACACTGACCCTCTGCTCCCCTGACCTTCACTTGTTACGAATTAATTATGACCTCCTCTGTCGTACGCCTTATTAATCTCTGCGGGACACAGAACTCGCAGGATTATTATGATGATTTCTGCCTTTGTTGTTACGTAGTTATCTCCAGAATTTTTTGCACTTTATTGTTTCTTTGAAGGTTGGCGTGGTCGCTGCTTTTATATTCAGGTAATGTCCCGGGCTGTTTTGATGGGAATGATGTGAAAGCCGTCGTCAAACTACTTGGGGATAGCTAATGTAAGAAGGAGAACAGACAAGGTTTGACGTTCAGAAACACAAATTTGACAACAGGATTACACACGATGCGTGACCGTGTTGCTGGAGATGTTTAATATTGCCGTGCTTAGCGCTCGCTCGGGCTTCCAGCTCCTCACTTTCCAAGCAGAAAGTTTGGGTCTTGTTTCTAACACTGCCTCTGTTTGCTTTTGCCTTTGCAAATGCTTCTCTTTTCCACACATGAGACGTCACGCTTTATCCTAAACTGATATTTTCCGCAGCACGCCGTAACATTTAAACATTATTTGGAGTCGGTGAAAGACTAGATTGGAACTGCCTGTTATTTCCTTCCTGATAATGAGTTCCCTAAAATATTATATCTCAGAGAGGTGTGTGAATGCATTTAATGACAGGTGACATTTCTTGCTCACAGCTTGCAGTCTGGTTCCTGGCAGAGAAACCATGTGGGGGATGGACACTTGCTGGGAGTTGACTGACAGTAAGAAGGGGACACTGAGGCTGTGTAGACTGCACACAGTACTGCTTGCACATGTGATTCTACCATTTATTTTTCAATTAGCATATCAACATATACTGATGAATATATGTAGGAATATATAGGAGTTCATATATTCACCAGTTCGGGAAATAAGATGAAATTAGAGAGATGGCTGTGAAATATGCAGCCTACTCCAAGTGCAATATTTAGCAGGATTCTCGAATCCGACTTGTGAGTGCGCCGTTTGTTTTTCAGGTCTGCGCGTTCATGTTGTTGTGTGGGTGTGTATGCTCCCACGGGGCTCCATATCTCTCCATGAAATTGTGCACTCTCTGGCTCCCTCCATGGGTAGGAAATGCTAAAGGTTTCCACCGTATCTCACCTCACCCTCAGCTCGGGTCTGTTCTGGCCTGATCATCTGTGAATACTCGTATATCCTCGCCGTTAGTTTAGATTCACGGTTGCAAATAGGAGGTGTGCGATTTGTGACGATGAAAAACATGGCCTTTTGTTTAAGGGAAAAAAGAAATGTGACATGCACCGTGAGTATTTTATTAAGAGATTGCAGAGTCAGGTGGGACATTCAAGTGCAAGTTCTGGCTCCTGCACACACACAATCAATTCAGTACAATGCGATGCAATAAAACAGCAATAATATACGATTGCATGGTACAAAATACAAAAGTCGATAACTGCTTTGTTTCAAACTGTGTAAAAGTGCAGTAGCTTAATCATGGGCAGCTATTAATTCCCAACTGCCTCACCTCTTACGGTGTGGTTAAAAACTATACAATCAGTAGTTTCTTTATATTTAATGCCTTCACACTATTGTCATTGGACCAAGAATTCCCTCATACTAAGTGTCTATACTAAATTTTAGACTACAGATCTATTTAGAATGTCTAAATAGCCTACGTCTGATTAATAAATGTATTATTAATCCTTCATAAATATTTCAGAGAGCGAGGAGAGTGTATTTTATAAGTTTTACAACATTTGTTTTTGGTGAAAAACCTCCAGTATTGCACATTACCATGTCCCGTTTTACATGAGACGTAAAAACATCTTTGCAACCATTAAACATTTACCACTTGGAACATAAGACGTGACATAATAAAGCCATCTTCATCAGAAGGGGGTGGAATCAGAGTTTTCTTCTGTGTTGTCTTGCTGCTCTGGGGCAAATGTCGTGGGAACACAGACTGCTCGTGACAGTGTCAACGTCCTGCTTGAACCCTGTCGCCACAGTCTTGTAAAAAAAGACTCTCTAACATGGCCTGTACGGTTTCACAGTTTCCAGATTCCCTAAAACCACACATCTGATTTGATTTGGTTGATCTAAAATCCATCTCAACAGATACGGGTCAAATTTGACCCAAAGCTGCTTCAGTGCTCAAACATTTTTAGCACCTGTCCAAAGAAATACTATAATTTTTGGGTATTTTGGGCCAGTTAAGGAAAAAAATCATCAATGTCCAGGCTAAAGAGTGACGTTTAGGGTATGTTTAGTGCAACCAAATGTCAAAGCAGATCAGATTTGACCCGAACACCATGTAAGGGTTAAGGAAGACCTTTTGTTGTGCTCACCTCTTCTTACATACGCAACCTTACACTGTCTAAAAAACACCATGAGTGGGTGTGTTTCAACTTGAGGTTGCAAAATGCTTGCAAAAAAAAAAAATTAATCACTACTACAGTAATATTTAGAAGAAATAAATGAAATTAATATGGGACATGTCAACAGATGAATGGTAACTGAAATAATATGTACATCTACAGCGTCCTGTCTGTGATTTTCATTGTGTTTTACTTTCAGATAAGTGACTCCACAGTGTGCATCATTTTGAGAGAGAGAGAGAGAGAGAGAGAGAATGCATCTTTTGATCAACTTAAATTCGTATTTTTACAGACACACAGAATATTAGCTTTTAGTCCTACAAGGCGTTTTGGATTTGTGGCTTACAACTTTATTGTTTTGTTTCATTCTCGTGGCTTTCAATCACACTGTTTTCAGAAGAAAAAAGGAAAAATGTATGAACATCTGTAACAGGCAAAGGTTGTGACTAGCTGTTTGCGCTAAAGGAGAGTTGGACAAGTAAAGCTGTATTTCTGTCAGCACATGGTGGAGACCAAAACAGAGCTAAAATGTGAAAAGTTTTTTTTTGTTTTTATTTTGCTTCTATTTTGTACAGGCTGGTTTGAAATAAGACTTTTTTTTATATAGTTCATAGCTGATTTTTGTTTTTTCAGCCTTAACAACACAGTCTATAGCCTGGAGTTCATCTGCTGATTTTGTGTTGGCTTTTCTTGCTCCATTTCATTCTGGCAATTATTTTCTTTACTAGATCATTCCAAACTGAGAGAGACAGTAAACATAGTTTGTATTTGATTTAGGATGGTATTATATTTAATCAGAAGCCAAGAAGCTCCATTTAAACGTTTGGATGCATCATCCTCATACCTGCTTTAAGCCTCGTTTGTAATAAGGGGCTTGCAGTCTGGACACTACTATACCTCTCCTCATTATCTGGTAAATTAATACCCAACAATATCTTCACTGACATGTATGGAAGACATGCAGTTAAACATGCACGCATACGCACACATGCACATTGTGCGAGTAATCAGGGCTGTAATGTCTCAGCAAGCTCCTGTGAGAGTGGGATCAATCTGTGAGAATTGGATCAATCTCTCTGACCTTTTCCTTGTGGTAACCTGCAGAGTTCAATCTCTCATTATTTTGACAGTGAAAGGGCAGCTTTCCTGGTGCTGAGCTGACTAGATGGAGCGTTGCAACACTGCCCATGTTCACAGTATTCACCTTTGTCTTCCACGACGGAGTCAAGACGACACGCTAACCGCTCTGTTAGCTCCGGACTCGATAACTGAACGTGTGTCAAACACGCAAAACTACTTCACGCTGGTTTTGTTGTTGCTGTTTCTCAGGAGTAACACCAGGCCGTGAACACATAAACAAACTGACAAACCTTTTAGAAAACATCTTGTGAGATTATTATTTTAGCAACGCCATTTCCGAACATGAGTTAAAGTGTATTTCCGTCTTTTTTAAGATTCTGAAAATATGTCTATACACTGGGATCTTTAGCATGCATTCACAGATTTTCCGGCTCACAATAAATTGAGATCAAGGTTTTTAAAAAGTCATTTAAGAGTGTAGACTCTTTAATGGATGCAGATTCATTTATAGTGTTTAAGAAAAACTGTTAAAGTGGTCCTGGACAAGACGTTGACACATTTTTGCAGAAGTAGCCTGTAGATGCTTCTGATGTAATCGGTAGATTACAATCAGTGTGTAGTCCTGTCAGCTGCTTCTGAATTACAGATCAGAGCCAATGTTAAGTACACACTCCACTGAGCGGACAAGTTAACCTCCTGCCATTTAATGAGGTTACCGATTCACTAACAGGATGATCCCACTAACAAACCAAGGCTGCTGCTTTGCAATGATGTGTGTGTGCGTGTGTGTGTGGCACAGTTGCACAGTTGTAGGTCCCCCTGTTCAACGAATTCCTCAAAATACCAAAGGAGTTTTTAATTTAAGATAAATAACAGCAGAATTATAGTACGTAAATACATCTGTTTCTCAATGGATTAAAGAATCAAAAAACAGTTCTCAAAATCAGTTCATTCTTGGTTGAAGAAGACATTTTTTCTCTTTCGTAGTTTTGGAAGATTGCCACGGTGCATCGTTTGCTCTGTTTCCAGGATGCAGTAAAGGATGGTCTCAGAAGCGCGGAGGCTCAGGTCTTTTATACGGCCCTGATTTTCTCTACACAGTGTGGGCAGAGGTGGGAAGCGCAGCCCACATCGCTTGCTGCTGTACAAGCTATAGCACTCTACATGAATAATTTGCTACTCCCAGCTCCGGTTTGGCCTTGCTCCTCTCTCCCTTTCACCCACGCAGGGATGTTATGCTGATTCAGGAGCAAAGACGGGAGTTTGGCAGTGCCAACATGGCAGGAAGAAAGCTGCTCAATAGAAAAAAAAAAAGTTCATTAGTATCCAATTTAGGTATTTAATGAGATTCTGCTTTGGTGAACATGCACAGGTTTTTTATTTTTGTTGAAAGGATTGAGTTGAGACTTCAGAGGCTGGTATTCTTTTTTTAGATTGGTGGATTATGTTATCATATGGATGCATGTGTACAAGCACATAGCATGCCTTGGCTGTTCCGTATTGCTTGCTTCTGTCTGTCCCAATGTGCACTGGCTGTCCACAAACACACACTCGCTTGTCATGAAAAGAACCGGCACAGATGGCTAGTTCTGAGAGTACTGCACCTGTTTATATATAGCTTCTCAGTAGAGCACTTGAGAGATATGAAAACAAAGCAAGTCTGTCTGTTTGCCATGCCAATGGATCCAGTCATGCTTCATGGTCTCAGTTGAGACGACAGATTCCTGTAGGATTTGGGCACATTAAATAAGGTTGTGTCTTGCACAGAAAAAAAGTGCCAGTAAAAATAGACACACAGATTTTTAAACTCGCCACGGTATCTGTCCTTATTACTGTGTATTACATTCAGTTTTAACAGCATATTGTAAAAACTTTGACAAAGTAAGCGGATGAATTTAGCACCCCGCAGTCACCCACTAACATCTCAGATTTATACTGAAAAGGCTGAAAAGGTTTGACCGACTCTTTGCCAGCCTCTTATTTTATCTCCTTTCATGCTAACAAATATTTTAGCTTCCCACACTCTGATTACTGCAGCATCATCCAAGGTGAAGTGCATATTTTTACACTATTCATGATTCAAATTGCATCATTTTTAAAGCAGGGAGTTACATAATTCATCATTCACGTTGCATAAGGCTCTAATTGAATTATTACGAGGCTCCATGTTTGCTGTGTCAGTGCCGCTGCTGTGTGCCCTATGAAATTTTATTGTTCACGAGGTGTAGTATGTTTTTGGCTTCTCTCTATCACTTGTAAATAATAGTCGTCGGCACCATCAGCACCATGTTTTAACTTTCTGCCGCGACGTGTCTTATGCAGTAGGAGTGAAATATGAGAACCACATGCCATCTACTCTGTTAATCTAAATGCACTTTACTTTGGATTTACCTTTTAATTTGATCAATGTGCAGTCATAAAGCGATGTTATGTGTAGGAAATACTACACTGTATGTTTCATGGCTGTCACTTTCTTCACCACCACCACCATCATTTTTCCACCCTTCTCCTCCATCTTCCTCCCCCTCTTCTTCTTTTCTCTTTGTAAACGTGAGCTGTGGCTTTGTCATCTACCACCCACGTTTTGCATTATCATTATTCGTGTGTTGTTTTGTAGCCACGCATCAATGCCACTGCCCAACTAGTGAAAGTGTTATGTGATGGTGTGTATCCACCCTTTCATTGTGGCCAGTGAGCCAGACAGAGGGCATGGAAGGAGACGGGGAGACGACAAGGACAAATGATCAGTCTCACTTAGACATTCCCTGATCAGTGTCTCTGCACAGGTTTAGTCTGAAGTGATAAAGAAGGCAGACTGGGCCCTGTTCCCCACTGGAGACTTGTCTGCCAGATACTGGTCTCCGGGGGTCTTTAGATTAAGATCCCTATTGTGTAGCTGGAATGTACCTTGATGACTAATGATTACCACAGTGTGTCAGTTTCTGTCTTTGTCTTGCTTGAAGTGTTGGCAGTTTCATTTACTTACATATGTCGGGAGAATAACTCTACTTACGACTACCAAAACGTCTAAAAATTCGACAGACCAAAAAACTCTATGAGCAGTGACTGTGCTTGATCGATGAAATATGAAGGTAACGTAAGGGCTTTTAAAAAATTAAATCATTTACACGCAGCCTTCTCCGGCAGCTAGACTATTTGGGCCGCAGTAAAGATGTCCTCTGATACAGTCACTGAGCTCCTGCATTGTTTTATTTATTAGCTGTTGTTAAATTCCATCTTCTGTATTTATGCTTTTGAGGTATGACACCAATAAAAGAAAAGATTTATTGGGCAGATGGTAATCAGCAGTAGAGGTGTTTATGAGGTTATTTGTTTTGTTGTGCAAGTCTTGTGAGACAAGAATGCTCCCCCCACAGGCCTTGGGCACAGATGATTTTTCATTAACAGAGGGGCTGCGTTACAAACATGGTGCCCTCACCACCATTAATGTGTAATATAAATACGTCCTCCCATTAACCAGTTTCATCAATCTGTTCCATTGACCCGAAATTGAATCTGTTTATGCTAATATCATGTATTTGATGGCTTTTGTGCAAGACTTTCAGCAGTGTCAGAATCTATAACTACCGCCAAACATGAGGCTCAGTGAGGAAGACTGTGAACGACGAATCCTTTGCTGGCAGACAGAAAGTTTGGTGGGCTTCATAAAAGGTCTAATGACTGTTGCACCCCTCCAATGTAATAACAGATGTGTTAATTTGTATTCACGTGGCACTCTTCTTCTGCGTACTCTGTTTGAGAGTGCTTAATGTTGTCAAATGATTAAGTCTTCTAGAAGAGATGAAAGACCTTGTTTGGACAGGGTTTCAAATGTTCAGACTTGCTATACTGAGTCCTTGGCAGTGCGTGGCCATTTATAAAGCAACAACATTTATTTAATATATCTTACTAGCAAGCACATTTAAATTCTTGTACCCAATCAATCAGTGCATTGGCATATAAATATCCCCATGGGAACCACGTTGAATGGATTTTGTGCATAAAGTCAAAATATTAACTATTTCCTTTTGTATTGTTGGTGCTTTTCAATAATTTTATTTGTCAATGTACTTTGCTTTGCTAAACAAGTACGACAGTGCGTTGCAAGAAAAAGCTTGTTTGTCTTTTTTTGCAACATTGCTGATTCATGTTTTCTTTGTCTTTGTCTTTCAGAAGAAAGAATGGCTATGCTTGAACTGCCAGACACAGAGGGCTCTGTCAGGAAGCTTGGGAGATATTCCACCTCCCGCTGCACAGCCCATGGGATCCCCCCGGCCAACTGCTCCAGCCAATCAACAAACACCTCAGCAGAAAGGCCCCAATCAGCTTTCAGGGCCAAGGGCCACAGGTCCACAACAACAACAACAGAAACCAGCGGGTCCCCAAGTAAGTGGCCCTCTTTCTAACGTGAAACAGGCTGGGCCTGCCCCTCAAACTAAGGGGTTGAGCCAAGCTTCTCCTCAAACCAAGGGTGCCGTTCAACCCACTTCTCAACCCAAGGGTTCAACTCAGCCACCTTCCCAGACTAAGGGTCCAACACAACCCTCAACTCAGGGTAAAGGACCCGGTCAAGCGAAGGGTATAAATCAGTCACAATCTCAAAGTAAAGGCCCTGCTCAATCTGCTAACCAAATAAAGGGCCCGAGCCAGGCCAAAGGTCCAACTCAAACAAAAGGTTCTGTTCAGGGCTCTGCTCAGGCTAAGGGCCCTTCTCATCCATCTGGTGCCAAGGCTTCATCTACCCCAGGTAAAGCAGCACCCAACCATGCCAAGCCCTCTCCCACTCCTTCAAAAACAGGTCCAGCTCAGTCTAAACCCACAGGTAACAACCAGACCCGCAAACAGACGCAGAGCCAGGACAAGACAAAAGTCGCATCTAAATCTCTAAAAGAAGACGTCAAAGCCTCTTCAAAGAAGACATTGTCAGAGACTGTCACTTCTTCAAAAGACATGAAGAATGCTGAAGATGCTCAGAGGTCAAGACACCATGAAGTGAGCTACCTGCAACTTCTTCGCCTTCACCTGTTACTCTTGATCCACCATTTTGATTTATTTTGCTCCATTCAAATAATTGTAACCGTTCCTCAGAATCATCATGTTCTTTTTTTACCTGCCTATGCAACCTCTTCTGTTTCTTCTATTCCATTTTTATAATCATCAGTTCCATCTGTCAGTCCATCTTCATAATTTTTCCCACATTTTCTTATTCTTTATCCTCACCATAGTTTAAATCAGTTTGTACAAGTTATCATCAACTATTACATATAACAGTTATTTAAGTAAATGGAGATGTTTAATCATAATAGCTTCAGCTTTAGTGAAATCATTTCTTATCAATGCAGTTTTCTTCATCATTAAAACATCTTGACCACTACTGTTTTCATCATAACATCCTCCTTATCACCATCTTCATGTGTATCATCTTCATCATCATATTGTCCTTCTCACGACCATCTTCATCACCTACAGTCACCATCCTTACCACTGTCCTCATTGTCTAATTTGCTGGTCCTTATTTTAAGCCTGCCCCATCATTTCTACTCATCGTTTTGTACACTTTGAGCTTCTTTTTTTTTGTTTGTTTGTAAAAAAAAAAAAAAAAAATGCAAGCTTTTCGTTTAATGTGTTACTTCGTGGTGATATTTTAAGCATATTAAGCATGTTCGTTATTCTTCAACGGTTCGAAGAATGCAATGGGGAATGCGTCAAAGATGGCAAGCATGTAACCAAATGACATTTGTCTGTAGATGTCTGTATGTTCAACTGTCTGTTATATTCACTTTGTGTCAATGTAGTATTTATCCATCTGTGTGCACATAACACTCAAAGGCAAACTCAACCCAAATCAACAGAATATCATAATTTGAATAAAATCTAAATGAATAGAATATTGTATTATCAGAAAATATATAGTTAATTATTGAAATTTAAATAAAAAGTTTGATTTCAACTTTTACAATAGTTATCCTTGTTTGCTTGAACCCTTTGCAATTGTGTTTGCAACTCAGAGGTATTTCCTGTTTTTTTTGTTGTTGTTGTTGTTGTTTTTTTTTAGGTTTTTATTACTGTTTGCTAAATTTGATTTCTAAATCCAAAAACCAATACACTGTAAATATTTGGGTTGATTTCTGCCTGAAGTGTTTATATATCTATTTGTTTGATTAAGAGTTTGATATTTCACAAAAAATATTCTCTAACATCTTACTATGAGAGACTATTTCATCTGTATTAAGTGTGGTAAATTAATTTTACTGCCAGTTATCTGAAAATGCTCATAAAGATGTCGGTGTTGATGAGCTGGATGAAATAGTGGGATATAAGATGTGCACTGAAGCTTGTAATAGATCTTTCTATGAGTTAATTTAGGGGGGAACGTATACCTTGTTTGAGTCTGACCTCTCTTTTCTTGTTCCTCTCTTTTTTAGGATTACAACAAATCAAGTACACAGAGTTTAAGTGACACTGGATACTCTTCAGATGGGATCTCAAGCTCTCAAGGGGAAATTACGGGTCAGATCCTGGAAGAAGGAATCAAACTTAATGAAAGAGGAGCTTCCATCCCCTCGGAAATCACCAAGTTAGAGAGCTCCATGAAACCTCTGTTAGAGTCAAAGACGGCCTCAGATCAGAAGCATAGACCACATTCACTCTCTGTAGGACAGGGCAAGGACTATAGTCCTGACGATGATGCAGCAAGGGATGAATCAGAAGATGATCTCAGTTGTAAGCTTCGGCATGATTATGTAGAAGACAGTAGTGAAAGTGGTCTCTCACCATTGCCAGTAAGACAGAAGAAGTCACATAAAGATTTAACAGATGAAGAATACATGAGGAGGCAAATTTTGGAAATGAGTGCTGATGAAGAGGAATTAGAAGAATATGGGAACCAGAAAACTAAAAAGGCACATAAAACCAGTGGGGATATGAGCAAAGAGAGACGACGCCTCTCACAACATTCCAACAGTTTTGAGGATGACACCAAGGTATCTGAGGGCGGTTATAAGGCAAACGAAGAGGAAGATGTTGTAATGGCTGGAGGTCTACGACGGTTTAAGACCATTGAACTGAATAACACCAACAGCTACAACCGAGACATGGAGCTCAGTACTGAGCATGACTTACGAGAACCAGAGCTTGAGATGGAGAGTTTGACTGGTTCTCCAGAGGAGCGTTCAAAGGGAGAATATTCATCCACCCTACCTGCCACCACTCCCAGCTACACCTCTGGAACATCCCCAACATCTGTGTCATCCATGGAGGATGACAGTGACAGCAGCCCTAGTCGTAGGGCACGACTAGAGGAGGCAAAGCAGCAGAGGAAAGCTCGACATCGGTCCCATGGGCCGCTGCTGCCTACTATTGAAGATTCATCTGAGGAGGATGAGCTCAGAGAGGAGGAAGAATTACTTAGAGAACAGGAGCAGATGAGAGATCTAGAGCAACAAAGGATCCGAAGTACTGCCCGAAAAACTAAGCGGGATAAAGAGGAGCTACGGGCACAGAGACGTAGAGAAAGGTCCAAGACTCCCCCCAGTAATCTCTCTCCTATTGAGGATGCATCACCAACAGAGGAACTGAGACAAGCTGCAGAGATGGAGGAGCTTCACAGATCATCGTGTTCTGAATACTCACCTTCTATGGACTCAGAGGCAGAAGGTTTTGAGATGATTGGTGGAAAGCTTTACAAATCAGGAAATGAATTTAATCTTCCAACCTTTACATCACTCTACTCACCAACAGAAAAGACATCAGCAATGTCACCATCTGATAAAACATTAAAAAGTGCAGAGGAGGTCTATGAGGAGATGATGAAGAAAGCACAGCTCATGCAAAGGCAGGGACAACCAATTAATCAGCAGAAAGGTGCCTCTCAATCTGAAGGTAAACATCATCTTGAAGCTGGAACTGTCCTAACCCCTGGTTCAAGTCCAACACAAGTTACTGCACCAGTGTCCTTCTCAACAACTGGCAGTGATCCAAGAATTGCAGCCCAGCATCTATCAAAAGAAACGCAAAACAGGATGATGACACAAAGTGCCAAAATTGAAGGTGTTGTTGGAGTTGCCACAACCAAAGCCCAAGTGAGTCAGACTGCCACAACTCGACAGGCAAGTAGTACAGTGGCTGCTGGCAACAGAGGAGGCTCTCAGAGACCAACACAGGCAACACCTGACACTGGAACATCCTCCCTATCCTCCAAAGTATTTTCCCTTTTCAAAGGTCCCAGCCCCCCAGTCTCTCCCACGAGTTCCCCAGCACAAAGCCCAACACATACGCCATCTGTGCGACCCACAACTGGAAGTGGCAGGCAACTGCCAACTTTGCCTGGAGGTCCTGCATCGGCTGCAGCTTCCCATGGAGCTCAGGCACCTCAGAGGGCAATTTCACCACGTCTTGTACGACAGCCGTCCTCTCAAGATTCACCAGTGATGGTGATAACACTGGGTTCTGAAACAACTAGTCCTGCCAAACCACTTACTGTAAATTCTTCCACTTCCCCTTTGTCATCACCAACCCAGGTTAGTTGTAAAACACTGTATAGTTCTCAGCCCCCTTCAACAAGTTCCCCAACATTACCACAAATGAATCAGTCGCAACAGCCTCTGAGACATTCTTCTCAGGTGGCTCAAAATGCTGAAAAAGTAAATGTTGGTATTAACGCTGTGACCACAACATCGCATCATCGTGGATCAATGGAAAATATATCTCTTTGTAAAATATCAAATATTCCGGGGACTTCAATGGTTGTGGGTCAGGGCCAAACACATCAAAGTACTAATGTTGTAGATTTGAGAGCCCCAATGAGGTCTGCTCCAATTATAATGACAGACCAGGGGATGGACCTAACATCCCTTGCCTCTGATACAAGAAGATACTCATTAGGAACTGAGCAGCCATCTGGTAGACACACAGCAGTGCAGCCTCTTATTATGAACCTTAATGCGCAAGAGCAACCACACATATCCGTATCAACACCGACCACTGTTAGTGTTACAGTCGCAAGCTCAATGTTCATTTCCCAACCTAAGCAACCAGTCGTGTATGGGGATCCTTTGCAGAATCGTGTGGATCTGGGGCAGGGTGTCGGATCAGCTGTTTGTTTAACCCAGAGTAAGCCACATATTACTGACCCCTCCATTCCCAAAATTGATGCCTGCTTGGAAAATCTGGGTCTACAACAGCAACAATTGCAATTACAGCAGCAGAAGCTCCTGCAGCAACAACAGCTTCTTGAACAGCAACTCCAGCAGCACCAACAGCAATCCTCTTTTGCTCGTTACAATTTAGCTAATCAGGTTCAGCCACTGCTGATGAAAAAAGACCTTGTAGTTAGCCAGACCAGCAGTGCCCAGTCTGCCGTGACTGCTAGTGCCATACCTAGAGTATCACCCCTGGCTCCGCCATCAGCATCTGTGTCTCCTGCTTCTAATGTTGCTCATGAAATGTATGGAGGAGTTGCCTTAGAGCTAAAAAACAAGCCGACTGTAATGAACCTGTCCACAGGTAAGCCACACGTTATGATGGTGCAACTTGATGAGAGTAACACGTCACAAGCCACCACAGTGACGCAGCTAGTAAAGCAGGAGGAACCTCCTCCTCCTCCTCAGGTCTTGGATCTTACTGGACAAATCAAACCGGAGAACCAAGTGGCTTGTTGTGATGTTGTTTACAAATTGCCCTTTGCTGGTTCCTGTACAGGATCATTCACTCAGAAGCCAGCCACAGTGTCCTCAGATAAAAACCCTACTACTGAAACTTCTCATGCAAGTCATCCTTCTCTTCCACCCCACTACAATGTCAGTCAGCAACAACAACAACAACAGCCTCAAGTTACACAAAGCATGACAGAAGATCATAAACCATATCAACCAGCTATAGCCCCCTCAGGAAGAATACAGCCCTCTATGTCTGATACTAATTTGCCCTTGATGACTGATGCTGGTCACCATCAGAGTAATGTCCATGGGGGACTGGCAGTAGATCTGAGCACTATGAATCAGGCATACGACAGTGGTTACCTTGGCATGGGAGCACAGTATGGTTCTTACACAGACTTACGTCACCAAGGAGATCTTACAAACCCTTCGTTACCCTTGCGCCGATATGGCTCCATGTCAAATATCAGTTCTGACTATGCCTACAATTCACGCGATCCAGCAGCACCACAAGACGCCAATCTGGCTCAGTATAGTGCAACCACTGCAAGGGAGATCAGTCGCATGTGTGCTGCACTTAACTCAGTGGACCAGTTTGGGAGCCGGTATGGAAATAACCCTGAACTGGGACCCTACGGTGCTGGACGAGGTGGATCTTTAGCAAGGCTAAATCTCCAGCAAAGCTTGGCTTCTATAAGAGCAAATTTACTATATGGACCAGATGGCAGACCAACAGCAAATGGCCAAACCTTAACAAATCTGATAAATGCAAGACAAGCAAGCATACGCGCCTTGTACCCTGCTGCTATGCGAGGAGGTGATGGCATGATATATTCCACCATAAACACTCCCATTGCCTCTACCTTGCCAATTACAACACAGCCTGCCCCTGTCATGCGCCCCTTGCCTAGAGGAATTTACAGACCATACCCCACAGGTGTTACTGCTGTACCCTTGGCTAGTCTTACCAGGTTGCCTCAAGTGACTCCCAGGATGCCTCTGTCCACACAGGGACCATATTCATACCCTCCTCCAAACCAGTATCCTATTTCAGCCACACTACCAGGAAGTGTGCCAGCAGTAAGCAGCTCACAAATGGAAACTCCAATGTACCTTGGAAAGCCTTTAACAACAGTTGCTCCGCAAACGGCTGAAGCCATTCCACCAACCCAACCTGCATCACACATAGCACCCAGTATATTAGCACCTGGCACACAAACCACCGTAGATCAGCAAATACATCCCAATCAACTCAGCTCACAGAGTATTACATCCCTCTCTCAATCTCAAGGACAATCTCCAACTGTCCAGCCAGTTCAGACTAAAATGCAGCCACAGCAGTTACCTACTCAAACTGAGCCTTTGTCTTTGACCCAAACCCAGCCTCAAGTTCAACCGATCAGTCAGCCTCAACCATTAGTTCTACCACAAGGCCAGTCACAAGCAACAGCACACAGTACAGGCGTAGCATCAAGTCCCAAACTTTCTCCTCCCATGGATACACAGAAAGGTAAAGAAGATGAGAGACTCAGTCAGCAGCAAGAGCATGTGCTACAGCTAGAGCGAGAGCGGGTTGAACTGGAAAAAATGCGTCAAATGCGCTTACATGAAGAGCTTGAAAGAGATCGTATGGAGCTTCAGCGTCACAGAGAAAAAGAACAGCTACTTGTCCAGCGTGAGATTCAAGAACTGCAGACAATTAAACAGCAAGTCATACAGCAACAGCAAGCCGAGCGCGAAACACAACTCATTATGCAAAGAGAGCAACTGGCCCAGCAGAGAATGCAGCTTGAGCAGATTCAGTCTCTACAGCAGCAGCTCCAGCAGCAGCTGGAGGAACAAAAAAGGCAAAAAACTGCAGCAGTTGAGGCAGCAGCGGCTGCGGCGGCCGCTGAGGCTGCTGCTGCATCAGCCGCAGCGGTAGCGGCAGCAACATCTGCCCAGGGTGCAATACAAGGTGTAGTTGTTGGAGGAGGGACCCCTCAAGGGTTCATTATCTGTGATCAGAGTGGTAGAGTTATTCAACAAGATGGACAGAGTGTGCAGTTTTGGCAGGATGGACAAATGGTCCAAGCCATGGTGGCTGCTCGACCAATTCATAGTTCTGCCTCTGAAATGTCTTTGAGAAGCAGTGACAAACAGTCTGAGTCCAAAGTTATGAAAAAGCAGAATTCCATGCCTCGGCTGAGAGACGGCACAGAGGAGGACTCTGTGAAAAGGATTACGGATAGCTGTGTGCAAACAGATGATGAAGATGGAGAGGACAGATTCATGAATAGGCGTCGGAGAACCAGGCGTATTGCCGACTGCAGTGTGCAGACAGATGAGGAAGACCAGGCTGAATGGGAACAACAGCCAGTAAGGCGCAGGAGGTCACGTGCATCCAAGCACTCTGAATCCAGTGGTGAGGCTAAATCTGAGGCATCATCAAAAGTGGCTTCTGCAAGTATTGCTATTCAGACAACAAATGATTCATCATGCCAGACAGAGCCAGACCAATTAGGCAGGGTTTCGCCTGCAATACACATTACCATGGCAGAGACTTCAAAAGTTGACCTTTTGCATTACATAGCAGCCCCTGAAAGGACCCACAAAGGAGAAAGTCTTGCCTGCCAGACAGAACCAGAGTCTCATTCTCAAGGCGTGGTCGCACCTCAGCTGAGTGTCCCTACAACTATCAGTCCCTACTCGACAAGTCTGCATATGGTAGGTTCAAACACATCTGACCCAACATCTCCTAGACTCCAAGGTGTTGCTAAGTTTGAGAGGAGGAAACCAGACCCCCTTGAAATTGGCTATCAGCAGCAACAAAACGAGTCTCCGTCTCGCCAGGCCCCCAAATCTCCCCAAGTACTATACTCCCCTGTATCTCCACTGTCTCCTCATCGTATGTTAGAGACGACATTTGCCTCCCAAGAGAAGCTTAACAAGGCACATGTTACCCCACAACAGAAGGCTTTTACTGCTGAATCACCCCAACGCCACCAGACCCTACCAAGACCCATAAAAAGTGTTCAGCGCTCTATGTCAGACCCCAAGCCTCTCAGCCCTACATCAGAAGACCCTGGCAAGAACCGGTTCTCCCCGTATCATCAGCAAGCTTTGTCTAACAGTCAGGTATGAAATCACATTTTGTCAATTATTTAAACATAAATTAAACATATTTAGGATCATGTATTCAGAGGGAAGACCTGTTTTAGAAATGTAGATGTTCATTTAATGAAGCAGTTGTTATTTTAAAAAAATAAGACAAAAATAGAGGACTTTTTGATTCTGATTTATTTTGTTCAGTGTCCAAAAGGCAGACTGCTTTTTTAAATGGTAAAACTAGTCACTCCATAGTCGGTGAGTGAAAAGGTGAAATATATACAGTATATATGAAGGGTGCTTTGTGTTGACATAGAAAATCACACAGGATCTGGCACAGAGAAAGTGACAGAATGTTCCCATACAAGCAGCTGGTCATGCCAGAAACCACAAAAGCTTTTTCTGCTGTATCTCCTCGCTCACCTCCCTCCTTTATACTCCTTTATACTCCTTTACTCTCTCTCTCTCTCTCTCTCTCTCTCTCTCTCTCTCTCTCTCTCTCTCTCTCTCTCTCTCTCTCTCTCTCTCTCTCTCTCTCTCTCACACACACACACACACACAATCTGATTTCATGTCTTCTATATCTGGCAAACCCTAAAGTGTTGCCACGGGGATACACAGTGTAGAGGAATCCTGGTGCTTCTTTGCTGTCTACTTGATTGTTAGCAGCTGGTCAAAGTAAATTAGCTGACGTTGCTCTGCACTTAGACTAAAATTAGTTTGAGAAGATGGTTACGCTTTTATACCTCTAATCGTTAGTCTTAGCGTTTAATACATGATTCTCTTGTGGATACTTAACAAAATCATCATGGATCTACCCAACACAACTATGTTGTAAGTTTTAAGTAAGATGTCTTTTTAAATTGTGTTTTTATTTGTTGTTTTTGAATGTCCTTAGCTGCATGTTACACAATACTAATGTAATGTGAAGAAAGACTAGTCACTGTGGATGTCTGATCAAAGGGGTAAATTACCATATTTGTGAAGATACTGCAAACTGGAAAGGAATCAAAATCAAATGCTTCCTTTTACTCTTGTGTTCCTTGCAATCAAAAAATAAGTTTTACCATTTTATGCTGATTTTTACATTTACTGAGGTGTTCAGAAACATTATGCTCAGTGTTTTATTTTGAACACAGATCATGACATTGACAAATTTAGATATAAATTGAAAAGGGTGCTATGTGGTTACACTGACATTTATTTATCTGATTTATCATAGGAACAATGAGGAGATTACTGTTAAAATGAGAAACATGATTACCGTAACCTTAAGTGTCAATATTGTATTCTGTGTGAATGCAGCTTTCCACGACTAAACATTTTACTTGACATTGACATTGTTAATCTGGCATGAATGAGAAATGTCACTTAGTGGCTTCAGTGGAGCAACATTTCAGTCAATATAATGAAAAGAAACTATTGTAGCAAACAGCAATAAAATAATTGATGCCAGATAATATGACAACATATTTAAGTGAATAGTTCTTCACTTTGGTCTAGCGATGAAGACATGTGCGTGAGTGCCTAGTGTACACTAATGAGTTTAATTTACATAAACATATTCTGTTTATAGCTCAGTGTTTGCTGATGTGTCTCTGTCTCTCTTGGCAGATGGCCTCCCTGCAGCAGCAGCAGAATTCTCTGATGAGGAAAGTAAAGAGGACTCTCCCCAGCCCCCCTCCAGAGGAAGCTCCACTCCCATTGTCACTCCAGCACAAATGTACAGCTCTCCCGGCATGCACCAGAGGGTCCTACCAAGACCAGCCCAAGGAGTCACCAAGGCCGGTCTGTTGAGTGAACTCAAAGCTGTGGAACAAGAGTCGTCGAAGCTCCGCAAGCAGCAGGCCGAACTGGAGGAAGAAGAAAAAGAGATAGACGCCAAGCTGCGTTATTTGGAACTAGGCATCACACAGCGAAAGGAGACCATGGTGAAGGAGAGGGAGAGAAGAGAGTTAGCTTACCTGCGATGTATGGGTGATGCCCGAGATTACATGTCAGACAGTGAGCTTAATAACCTCAGGATCGCAGCTGCGACTGGAACTTTTGATGCGAACGGTTTGCTGACAAGGCCCAGCACTGCACCTCTGAGTCAGTTTTCTAATGACCTAAATCCAACCCAGCAGTATCCCTCAACATCATCTTATATGACGTATCCATACCCTCAAAGTCAACCATCGACACAGCAGCCAGGTCCTGCTTATCAACAGATAGGTTTCCAACCTCCTCAGTATCCTTCGTCATCTGCACCTCAGCCAGGAACGTTCCAACCCCATCCCCCACCAGGCCCTGGCTACCAAAACCAGGGAACCTATTCCTCCCGCATTTATTCCCAGTCTTCATATCAGACAGATATTGGCATGCAGCAACATGGTCACCAAGGCTTCCATTCACCTGCTCAGCCTATGCCAGGTCAGACTCTTCCTTACCCTACCCACAGTTCTTACCAACCTGGCCTCACCTACCAGCCCCAGGCAGAAATCCTTACAGTGCATCAAAGACCAAGGCAAACTTCTCTGGCTGACCTTGAACAAAAACTCCCCACCAACTATGAGGTTATTAGCAACCCAGCAGTGTCAGTGGCCACATCAGCTCCAGATACCAACTTTGGTTCACCCTATAGCAATGCATATGGACCATACCGTGCCCCTGAGCCTGGCCTGACTCATTCTGTGGACAGCCCAACCTCTGCTTATGCTTCAGATGGTCTCTACACCTCCAACCTGGAGCAGAATATTCCTAGGAACTATGTCATGATTGATGACATCAGTGAGTTGACTAAAGACAACACTAGCCAACCCACTGATGCCCTTGGTCATCCTGTTGGGGGACGATATCGAAGTGAGAATGGCCCTGCACGTGGCAGTGCCTACGGTAGGCCTGAAGATGAGCCCGTTGATGCCTACGGGAGGCCTACAGGCTCAGCAGGTTACCAGAGCACTGTGGACAGTCGCACAAGCACCACTGTAAGTGGAGGTTCTTCTTATTACTATGATGACTATAAACACACATCACGGAGCAGCTCTGGTAGCCACAAACTCACACCCAAGAATCTTGCCCCTGCTGTAGTCTCCTCTAAACGTAGTAAACACAGGAAGCAGGGAATGGAGCAGAAGATTTCAAAATTCTCCCCTATTGAGGAAGCCCGGGATGTGGAGTCTGACCTTGCCTCTTACACAATGACAACATCAACAGGGGGGTCTTGTACAGTTGTGTCCAGATCCAAGAAGCTTCAGGATGATGGCACCTATGGGATGAAGAAAAATGCATATGACCAGCAAAAATATTATGGCACTAGTCGCGAGGGTCTTGAGGAAGAGGACCGCATGTACAGTTCTGGTAGGTCAAGATCAACAGGATATGGTATGGACAAGATTTCCTCTAGAGATGCCTCAGGTCACCGGAGTAAATCATATGAAAGAGACGCCATGGAACGATCTCAGAGAACCAGCCGCAGTGGACGGCCCCCCATGCGCACCCAGAATTCAGAAGAAGAGAGCCCACTGAGTCCCGTTGGGAAACCCGTAGGTATGGGAAGGACCTCTGGTATACCAGAGGCCCATGATGTGAGAAACCAGTACGGCTCCAGCCATTCGTTGCCAGACGTGCAGGACCACCACAAGAAAGACTTACCCAGAAGTCATGTCTACAAACCAGATGACCCTTATCTTGTAGATGACATGCACTGTGCTGTTTCTGACAGTGAAGGTAACTGGTGCTGAATTATTTGTGCTGTATTTTGTTCCTCACACCTTAAAGTGTGCTGAAAAGACTGCATGCCACTTGTGGAAAAGACCGCCTTTATTTTGTTTGTGGTTTTTTTTGTTTTTTTTTAGAGAATTTTCCCTTTGATACATGAAGCCAAAAAGTTGTATTTGTTTTTGCATGCATCGTTGTTGAGAGTGAGTCCGTTTTTTTTTTTTTTATTATTCTTTTTTTTTGTTGGATTCCCCACAAACCTGCATGGAATGAGGAGCATGTTTTCCTCATTATTTTGCATAGCATCCGTCTGCATGCTGCGTCTCTGACAATATAAACCCAATTGACTGACAATGTTTGTATTGGTTTTCAAAAAGCCTATCATTTGGGCCAAGAGGAGACTGACTGGTTTGAGAAGCCTCGGGAAGCCCGTTCTGATCGCTCGAGACATCATGGAAGTGGGGGTCACTCATCCACAGGCAGACGTAGTAAACACACCTACCATGATTATGACGAGCCGCCGGAGGAGTATGGTCCACAGGATGAGTACAACCAACAACGTCCCTCCTCCTCCACATCACGGGACCATCGTCACCATGGCAGCAGCTCAGGCAGGCACAGCTCTTCTCGACACTCGGCAGAAGACCCCAGGGCCTCACGCTCTTCCAGGACGCATCCCAAAGACCCATCTGGCCGCTCTGAGGGCAGAGGCTCGTCGTCTACACAAAGAAGGAGTGCTTCAGACTCCCGCTCTGCCCAGGGAAGCCCTCGGAACTCAGGAGACTTCTCTCGTGACTCAGCCTCTGGACATCATCATGGCACCGGGGGAAGGGGCCAGAGACCACAAGGGGATCGTGCAACATCCAGAAGACAGGATCCATCTGCAGCAGGTCCTAAACCTCAGCAACAGCAGCCCGCGCAGGGTCATTCTGGGCAACAGCGGTCCAGTGGCCAGGGTCAGTCTGGGAGACATCCAGGCTCTGAAACCCTTGACGGTTCCCAACAGGGCCAGCAACAGCATCCGCAGTCCGCACAGCAGCAGCCACAGCAGCAGCAGCAGCAGCAGCAGCAGCAGCAGCAGCAACATCAGCAACAGCAGCAGCAGCAGCAGCATCAGCAGCAGCAACAGCAGCCACTGCAGCACGGTCAGACCCCTCAGAGCAGCCACCCCACATCAACTACAGCAGGAGCTGGACCACCACAGCAGCAGCCAAAATCTGGCCAAGGCGCACCACAGGGACGTCAGCCAGGAGCAGGGGCTGCTGCTGGGCAGCCACCAACAGCGGTAAATAGACCTAAACCTGGTTTTACTAATCCTATATGTAGTAGGTTTTAATTTTGCAGCCTGGTATCAGTCCGTTCTAGCCTTTAATGCCATTGCTACAATAAATGCCACCTGCTGGAAAACAAGATACACACAAAACTTTGCCCTAATGCAATGTTTGTCTTGACTTTCTGGCAGGCAAAAATGGATGCCACACCTGCAGGAGCTGCACCAGGAATGAAACCTACAACAGGAATCCCAGCGGCACCTCAGCCTACCAAAATAGCCACGCCCCCTCTAACAGGCATTGGTAAAGCCAAGTTCAACTGTTACCAAAGACCACATAACCACAGGTGAACAACAGCATTTGTGATGGTTACTTTGTGCTGTTTGCAGGCGCCAAGGCCGCCCCCGTTGGGATCGGTAGCAAACCCATAGGCACTGCTGCAGCTGGCCAGCCTCCCGCTGAAGGGGAAAACGTCATTACCAAAATCCTTCAAGGAGGGGCAGCAGAGCAGGCGGGAAAACTGGGAGATGGTACAGTCACGAATTAATAAATGTCTGATAGAGCTGTTTTTGGTTCAGCTGAGGTGTTATTAATGTCGTTTAGTCTGTGTTTTAGTATCTGTTAATATCACAAAATTAGCGGGTGTTTCAGTGTTTGGGATCGTTTCCTCATGTTTGCTCTTTTGCAGCTTTGTCTGGCCTTGGGAAGAAGTTCACTTCATTATGGTGAACTGAGGAAAGGTGAGTGAAATGAGAGTTTTTAAATAATTACTGACGCACCCCAGCGTTTTGTTTTTCAAAGTGTTGCTTTTGGGATGCCAGGAACAGATGGCAGCCAAAAACTACATAATGCTTTTTTGATAAATAGCTGCGCTTATTGCTTCACTTGTTTATTTAGATTTAACTTTTATTTTCCAGACATGCAGAGCTGATTTAAGCGGGATTGGTTGCTTTGTACTGGAAAACCTATGAAACTGCATTGAATACATTTTACATAAGAGATGAAATAAATGGAAAGCGATCCTAAGTGCATCAGTGAGTATGGATTCTATTGTTGTTGTTTTTACTGAGAGTCTTAAAGTCTTATTAAATATTGTGTCACATGCCCCGCTGAGCAGTGACCATTTAATTATGTCTCCATTCACTTTCATGACATTTGTATCCTGTGAAACTGATGCAGCAACTTAAAACAGTTCTCTCACTAGTTTAGTTTCATTTGGTACACTGGCATGACAAGCCACAAAAACATGCTGTTGCTTTGTGATTAATGGATGAAGTGATCTATCAGCTGTATTTTTACATAGATTAGCATAGGCCATGCCTGCATAATGAGAGGACTTAAGTGAAGTGATGACTCATTAAATGCTGTGATTGTACATTTGAACTGATTGTTGTACCTTTCCCATACCCCAAATTACCGAACAGAGCTGGAATCAAAGGACGCCTTGTCAGCACTGAATTCCCCAGACATGGGTACACGACTGCGAGGTGAATTAAATAAGAGCGATCGCTTCGTCAGCGCAGACATGAGCAGAGGCCTGAAGAGGTGGAGAAAGTAAGTGGATGCTTTGAAAGAACTACAGTCCCAGAATGATGATTGTGGAGACCTCATTAGGCAAACACTAAGTAAATAAAGTATTTATTTATTTATTTTGGTTTTCACAAGTTGTGTTTTTGTTTATGTGTTTTTCTCATTAGCTCACTCTTGCTTAACGCCACGTACTTAAAGTCACAGTTCACTTGAACTTTGCACTGCAGAGGTGAGAGGCCAAAGCCAAGAATAAAGGAGGTCAGCACCAGTATGGTTTACCTTCTGACTCTACACACCTCGCAGTAATCTCGGCCAAGCGCACCGGGCTATAATTAGCCCGAGAAAGCTAACCGTGGCTCTGCTTTAATGTCACACACGCAAAGACACAGAGAGAGACGAGAGCTCACGAAGAAGCCACACAGAATCATGACTCATGTTAAGCATCATTCATTACGCGCTAGAATGGGCTAATGAACTAATTCTGCTCAATGGAGCACAGAAGTGCAAATAAAGCGGATTTCAATGCGCTTTCTCCGGCTTCTGTCGGAACACATGCTGTGACTTGTGTGGAGGAAGTTGAAGCGCGTTTGGATGAAATGCATTCAGCTGTCTCTCTGTCTACGGTGACATTTAGATTAATATCAGAAGTCATGTAAATCATTTCCCTCTGTGGCTTGTCAGAGGATTCAAGGGGGAAATGTAGAGATAAACCCACAGTCAATGGATAAACCAGACTCAGTGGCTCAGTGGATTACTGCCAGGACCAGCAGGGCTGTGATAGGCCAGAGTATCCTGTGTAGTAGGAGGGGGTGGGCTGACTGAGCTGTGACATGATCATAGCAGAAAGCTTTGCTCCATGTTAGTATGTGGTGTCATGGCTTTGATGAAACATATAGACAGGCCAGCTGACAGTCTTGCCTGGGCCCAGGATAAGATAATCTTTTAGGACCCCCCCCGACGGAGCTATCAAACTCAACTCTTTCTGTTAAAGTTAACGTGTTGTGTCAGTCAAGCTTTTATACAAGCTAATGGACGCTAACATTACAGCTACGTTACGTTACAAGGCTGGTAAACGTTGGCTGCGCTGTATCTTCCATTGCTCTACGTTCACTTTACTAGTCCCAGCTTCACCGTCACCACCCTTTTTATTTTATTTTTTTATATTTGTTAAGAAAATCTTTAAGGTCCCTATTTTCTTCTTCTCTTTTCTTTCCTTTACTTGTGCTGCCCGGACATTTTAAACGTATGGAGCTTCCAATTAAACGGCAACGTCAAATGTTGATTAGTGGCCTAACCATTTTTGTGTTGGGGATGGGGGGGGGGGGGGGGGGGGGGGGGGGGGGGGGGGGTTCTTGACCACTATTTCAAGGACAATTAGGAAGAAAACTAATACAAAGCGTTTATGTAACTCAAATATTACGTATTTTTTTTCCACAAATAGGCCTATTTTATTTTTATTTATTTGGTCATAATTGAATTAGGGCCCAGTTCTGCACCCCCCCCCCCCCCCCCCCCCCCCCCCCATATTGCTTTACTTCATATAGCAGTATTAACTATTAATTCAATCTATTGTGGTAAATTTGATGTTGTACATTTGCGTTGAATTAATTTTTTGCCAACGTTCACATCTGGACTGTCTTTGTTTCAGGAGGACAGTGGTCAATAATGAGGATGTGATGAACTGGAGAGGGGGGGTGGGGGACTCGAGTGCTTCCCCTCCTCTTCTAGAGAAACCCTCCTGGGATCTGTGGGACTGTGAAAGCCTCGTTAACTGAGGCAGGTGGATATCATCGAAGAAATTCAGCGGGTTTTTCCAAACACGCCCCCCCCACCCCACCCCACCCCTATTGAAACAGCTCAATAAAGGAAGCCCCAGAACGCCCTCTACAGGGATTTTAAAGCAACGCGACTCATGTCTGAGGAGTTCTCATCTCGCAGGGATATTTGATTCTACCTTGATGCCTTTGGATTGAAACAAAAAAAAGAGAGAGAAAAAAAATGAGGTTTCATAGGTTTTCCTTGTACCAAAGAGACTGATCTTAGCCCACAATGACATCACATACCTGGAGTAGACGAGGCGTATCACAGCAATGACAACCAACCTGACGACTCCACTATAATCCTTATGCTCGGTTCCTCTGATCTCTACAGTACATTCCAGTATAGGGAATCTGACCCTTTCTTTGAATGTGTTTTCCCTTTTCCTGCTTTTTGTTGCAATGTCTACAGAATGCATTGTGTTAAACGTGGACATGAGAATGCACGCACAAATGAAAAACTGCAGAAAAAAAAAAAAAAAAAAACCCATATCAGTACCTTTTCACCACCTATAAGATGCCGCTAGTCATTAGATGTAGGTTTTTAGGGAAGGGAATTACTACCAGTGTGCCCACAAGTGTGAGAGTCTTCACACGGATGAGAGGACCAAACGAAAGAGTGGCCGCGGCTCTTTATTAGCCATCGCAAAGCCATCGTTATAGTCAGCTCCAGAGCCTTCTGGGACTTTCTCCTTTTTATTGATTTGTCTCATCTTTTAGTTTCTTTTCATTTTTTTTTTGCCTGATATTCACTGAATGGAAGAGCCTTATTCAGTACATGTTTTTACTTGTATACCTCATTTGTTTTAAAAACGTCCATATCATCATGCATTTCTTTTTACACTGTATACTATTGTATGTACATAAAACAAATCAGAGATCTAATTATGTAAATTTGTCATTTGTGTATTTAATGAATCACTTCCCAGTGACTTTCTGTTTTTTTTTTTTTTTGTTGTTGTTACGTGTTTTTCTTTGGTAAAACTTTATATTTTTCACTTTTTATTTGTTGGAATCTCTGTTTTCTTGCATCGAATAATTTGCTTATTGATTTTTTAAAAGCAATAGCATGCAGAAAATGGTATATAGCACAATGGTATAAATGTTGTTTAAATTAGTGATGGGGAATATCAAACACTTCTGTCAATAAATAGCTGTAATACAATTTGTCAGAGGGTTTACAAAACACACAGTACCGTGTACAGACATGCATGACGTGTGCAGATGCATAAGAGCATGCGGACAGGTACGAACACACTCACACTGACACACTCTCTCTTTATCTCTTGCAAATATGTACACTTACCGTACACGTGACACACTCTGCATCCTAGTGACACATCAGAGCCAAGGTTAATTGAGTTCTCACCTACCAGACATGACAGCCTCCTGCTGATAGATGAGGTTACGATTCACGAACAAGATGATCTCACTAACAAGCTGGGCCCACTGCCTCTATTTGTGCAAACACACACATGCATACAGATACGAGAGAGGACGAAAGCAATTATCAATTCAGATGTTCTATGCAATGACTCATTTTGAACCTGGAAGTGATTCAGCCTAAAAAAAAAAAAAAAAAAAAAAAAAAGCGTTTATTATCATCATTGTACTCACGAGAAAAATTACTGAATTATGAACGAAAATAGTAAAAAAGAAAAAGAAAAAAAAGAGAGAGGTACTGAAAATGTTTTTACTTAGCAACTTGTCTGTATGAATTTGAATATTGAATATTGAACTAGAATTGTTTTTATTTTCGTGGCATGTTTTGATCCCTCACTCCCCGCACGGGGGGGCGAACTTGTTGCCAAAGGGTAAACTGTGTAGACTGTCGGTTTTGAATGTCCACCATCATGTTGCTTTGAAGCATGGGTTTGCTTGGCTTTGTCTGGCTGTTTGTAAGCCCTCATTCGGTTTTTTGTGCGTTTTGGCTGACCTGGGCTCCTCAGTGTTTGGCTTGCAGTGACTGTCTGTGCTGCTATAAACCTGTGATACAGATGGTCAGCACTCCTCATTAATACGTGTCAATGTACATAGTGGGTGTCCGTGTAACCTGTGGGTTGAATGGAATGCTTCTATTGGATATTTCATTGTCGATTAACCCACTCAGCAGCGAAGCCATTGAACAAGGTGCATGATTAGATCTTATATTCTTGGAAGTTGTACCTGAATTTAAAAAAAAAAAAGGTTAAGGCATGATTTCACCGAGGCTCGCCTAACGAACCTTGACTTTCACTGGCCAATGTAGAGAATACTAATGAGTAAAACGTTCAGCCAGTCATTCACGAATCAGGGCATGTCATTCTGTAAGCACAAGCCTGACTGGTAGCACTTACCGCTCGATGAATCGATGGGACGCGAAGGTTGTGCAACAGTGCCTCTAACTGAAGAGTGTAAGATCTGTATCAAAACGAGGCGCGGAGGCGATGTGGTTCGACGTGAGGGGCACGAGACAAAAACGGCCTTCGGTGCAGCCATCCGGATTAGCAGAAAGACAGACAGACACATTCTCACATTCTTACTGTAAATACAAATTCATTCTTCTGTACAGCTTTTCAGTTTTGAGTACGGCTGTCATGTGCATCCCCATGCCGTATTTGTTGCCAACTTTTTTGTGTATAAAAAGAATATTTATTATCACAATGAGGATGATGATGAAACTAATGATGATGATGATTATTATTATTATTACTGCATAAGCATAGTGTATGTGGCTGACTTGTATTGACTGTTTACAACAGTGGAACAAAACTTGTATTCAGAAACATATCCGGTCAGTGTAGAGTTTCTATACATATTGTATTTGTAAAACAAGAAGAAAAAAATAAACCTCCTTGGCAATTGCGGCGTACAGAATGCCTTTGTCAGGCTACCGGGAGGTCTTCGGTTTGGTGGAAATGATCTGCAAGGTGATGATAGGGAAGCAGGAGAAGGGGGGGAGGGGGAATGAAACAAAAACTCTGGAAAATGTCATTCACTGTTGTAAGTGCAATGGGCAAAATGTCAGTCGTGTATCCATTGTGAAACCTTGTGTTCTATTCAGTGTATTCCTGTAAACAGATAGAGTAAAAATTTTGGTGCATCATGTCAAGTAATGTGATTAATGAAAAATATTGACCCTGCAATTTCCAAACTGAGAAAAGAATAAAAAGAAAAGGAATATATTGTGACCGGTGTCTGCAGTCTCTGTGTGAGCGCGTGAGTCCGCCGGTGAAGACGCTGAGTTGTACGTTCGGGAATGAGACCTCGAAGGCAACGAGACTGTTTCTCACGAGGCCCGGGCTCTACGCGCCGAGGCAAGCGATGACTTATCCCGGTGTGGGCGGTGGAGAGGCAGAAGCAGAAGTGTGAGGAGGGAAGTGTTTGCCAACGCGAAGGGAGAGCTGGAGGTGTGAGTGTGCGTGACTGAGTCTGAATGCGAGTGTGTCAGAACAAGCAGTGGAAAATGCTTTCCGCTCCTGCTCACTTACTGTATATCTATGCCTTGTGTTGTCCATGCAAATAACCACTGTGTGATCAAAGTATTGATTTTAAGTTGCAGCTTTCTCGTGCTACTTTTGAGTCTTGTGTGTCAAAATACATACAGCATAAAGTACTTGTTGATAGAGTTGCAGCAGGAACTGAAATTGCAGTTTAAAGGAAGCATGAAAAAGACTGTTGATGAGTTTGATTGACGCTGATTGTGTCCTAAGCCAGGGGTTAAACAAGAAAACCTTTCCATGCTAAGGCCCCCCAAACAGCATTAGCTTCTGGCTGGGGACCCCATTTGCAAACTCACCGACAATGCTACAAAATATGTAAAGAAACATGATTTTTTATGTTTTTTCTTACTTTTATTTACTACTCAGTAACTATTACATTCGTTTTGCAGCAGTGTCCTCCACCACAGGGCGGTTGGTTTGCTCCTTAGGTCTCTTTCTTGTCAAAAACCTGTCCATTTTGCGCTAGCTACACGCTAGCTACACGGTAGCTACACGCTAGCTTGAGAAGCAAAGCAGCTTAATAAATGGCGCAAACCACCAGGTCTACACAGATTATGAGGTCATGGATGATGTTTTGACTGGCAGGCAATTATCATTTAGATATGATATGTTATTAATAACTATGTTTTATGATAATGATTTAAAAATAATTAGAGATTTTATAATAATGATGAATAAAATACTTAATGATGAATAATAAAATGTTAATAATATATAATGGTTAAAAATAATTCGATTATATTTTTTTTCATTTTTCTGATTTTTTTCTTATCTTCCCTCCAATTGTCTGAGGCCCCCTATAGCGCCCCCTGGCGGCCCCCATTTTTAAAACCACTGTCCTACGCATCAGAGATTCTGATCATCTCCATGAAGTGATGTTAGGCTCCTTTCTGCACATAAAAGTGCAATAGTTAAGTCCAGCTTCTTCTTATTTTCAGTTGTTTCCTCAACTACCTTCATGTCCTCCTTCACTACATCCATAAACCTCCCCTTTTGTCTTCCTCTAGACCTCCTGCCTGGCATCTCTAACCTCAGCATCCTCCTCTGAAGACATCCAAACCATCTCAACCTGGCCTCTCCAGCTTTATCCCGCATCTAATGTACTCATTCCTGATCCTGTCCATCCTGGTAATGCCCAGAGAAAACCTCAACACCTCCAGCCCTTCTGTCTTTCCCTTAAAGCTGGTCTCACCGCTGTCCTCAATCTTTCATTCGTGCTGCTACTTTTTTTTTTTTATCACCCAACACACCTGATCCCTTTCAGAATCTCTTAAATCCCCACCCTCTCGTCTCAAAGGTGTGTCTCCTGCTCTGCAAACACACAGGCTTTCCCTCTTATGTCAAATAGTTTTGCTTTGTCCTCCTGTGCATTATTTATTTCACTCAGCCAGCCGCTTACGTCCTCACTCCATGAAGATATTCTAAACGTTTATGTCTAAATGTGTGGCAGTTCAGCCCAGTGGAAGACGAAACTCTACCGTTATGAAAGCGAATGTGCATCTCACTATGAAACCAGGACCAGGCACATCTGCAGATCTTGACTGCCCTCAGCTGGTTTGGCACAGAATTGGAGGCAGGGACAGCCAGTGAACTAAGGTTTTAAATTCAAATTTGCATGAAAATGAATGAACAGCTGATAAGATACACAAAAATATGTTTTCGCAGATTGTTAAATAAATCAAAAAACTATTTACAAGCTTAAAAAAAATTGACCACACTCCACTGGTTCTTTCTTTTTAGGACTAGGTGAATTTGTTTCTTAATGAACCTATATATCTGAGGCATGAGTGGTGATGATACGTCCATCAGAGTGGTTGGAGGCTGTGGTGCTGTGTGGGGCGGTGGGGTTAGGGATGAAAGCTTCAGTGGGGTCATCGGGTGGGCACCCTCCTTCAGTGATGCTTCGATGATAGCGCCACGACACCTACAGAGGGTTCATCGGCAACACCTGGCGTCCCAGGTGTGCCCCCCTCTGCTTTCAACCTTTCTGTGCCACCGGTGTTTCTTGGGGGCCCAGGACGGGGCTCACCTCTTCACCCAGAGCCACCGACTCGCTTCTTCTGCTGCACCTGAGAGGGCTTTGATGGTTTGGTGTTGGGCTTGCCTCTGCAGCCAACTTCCACTGGGCAAACCATGGCTTGAGAAGATTATCTGAATCCTTCCTGCACAGAGGAAGTCAGCGATTTGTTTGACGGGTTCAGTCTCTGAGCCGATCTGCAAACAAAACAACAAATGTTCCAATCACATATCCTCCAAAGGTTACGGTATGATCGTCAGCTTCCTATAATGTAAGGTCAGACATCCAGAAACTAAATTAAAGCATCAGCTGTCAGAGGACTATTGACCCCACTGCACCATATCACAACCGATAAAAAGATTCCCACTGGCAGTTTTCCAGGGCAACGAATAGAGGACACCACGTAGGATATATTTTAGGAGGCGTACATCCTCCACGCTTAAAACACAACTGAAATTTCTCTGTCAGGTGAGATGAGACATCAATAAGAACTTTTAGCCAGCCCTACAGCACTGATGATCAACCTTTTTTTTTCACCTCTAGGTCCATCTAATGGAACATATTAATGCCCTACAAATACACCATACAGCTGAGCCCCTTCCTCAGGAGGTCATTTACATAATTCTTCTTTCACAGCAATGTTTCTTACAGGCCTCCCCGAGCAGGTGAATGCTTATATACAGCCGCTTGATTAATGGTCTGTTATTATTGTCCTCGGTTATAGGTCACTTGACCTGGATGTCCTCATATTAAGGGCATAAATGCTAAGTCATTAAACTGTAATTGCGTTCATCCATTTCCTGGAAACCGCGCCTCTGAGGATTAACCGTTTCCTAACATCGGCAGTGACCTCAGAGGAATATAGTTTATGAGTCATCCTGAAGTGATGGGAAGTAAGGCACACAGGGGTGGAAGCAGAGTGTGACCAGAAGCAAGGACCACTCGTCCTACAAATGAGTTATGTGTCACTGGTCCAATCAAAGCGTATACGCACAGATTACCGGCTTGGAGACTTAAAATTAAACTGATTCACTTTTCTACGTCCGCGACACCTTTCTGAGAAACTACGAGCTCACTTCTTTCAAGTGATTAACAAGACTCTGTTAAACACCGGCGGAAAGCGGATCCATAACCCCATCGGTCCTAAATGTGTCCAGATCCATCAGGCTGTTGAGCAGAATGACAAATTAATGGAGCTGAGGGAGATCTGCCTCCCTCACCCGTCACTCACGCAGTCTCAGTCTGCTTGCTGCCGAGAAAAAACTGGATTATAAATACGCGATACTTTCATAATGAAACAATCTTTCTCCGGGCCCTCGAGCCTTCTGGAGGGTTTGTTTGTGTTCCGGTGTCGCCTCACATCAAAAAAACATCAATAACCTGGAATTAAAATCATGTCAGAGCAAAAGAAAGATAGCCCGACAGATACACAAGGATTCAGAGAAGGCGCAGTGGAAAGGTGGTTGCATAAAGGTTTGAATCCAGGCCAACTTGGCCCTTTGTGTGTGTAGTTTGCATGTTCTCCCTGTGTCTGCGTTGGTTCTCTCCGGTACTTCAGCTTCCTTCCACCGTCCAAAGACATGCTTACTAGTTTAATTGGTGATTTTAAATTGGCTGTAGTTGTGCATGAGTGTGAATGGATGCCTGTCTCTGTGTTAGCCCTGTGATAGACTGGCGACCTGTCCAGGGCGTACCCCGCCTCTCGCCCGATGACAGCTGGGATAGTCTCCAGCTCCAGTTGTCACAGGACTCACAGGTGCTCGGTAGTAAACGTTGCTTTAGCCCTTGATGTAAGGAAATAATTCAAGATATCCTCGAAGCTTTCGAAACCTTTCCCTACTGCTGCAAAAAAATAGAAATGCACAAGATGTATCGACATTTCTGAGCATTGCATTTTGTGCCACTCAGTGTTTCCTGTTGCAACATTTATTATTTCATGTTTATTCCCACGTTAAATGACAGGGTCACAGACTCCTCATCTTTCGGTAAATCTCACGCCTCCAGGTGTCTCTTAGCAGATACAGTTAGCTTCTGTTCGCTCATTAACACACAATAACTATAAATACAATAACATTAATCTATGTTATCGATTTTCGGTTCCTTGTGTGAAATCTGGTCAGTGTAGCAGCAGGCCAAACACGGTCGATATATATAATCCCTCCATTGGTGATGGTTCAGTGTAAGTGTAGCAAAACACAAAAACTCAAGTTAGCATAATCAGAAGTATTATTTGAACCAGAAACTGTGCCCGTTCACTGTTTCATGCAAGAAAACAATAATATATTCTCATTTGAGGAGCAGCCAGTAGGAAAGAATTTGGTATTTTTCAGTAAGTCAGGTCTCTCTGTGTGCGGGGAAATGAAGAAATGAGCCGACAGTGGATAATGCCTGTCTAAAAATAGGTGTGCTCCCTTAAACTGCACATTACTGCAAACAGGTAAATGTTTTAAAACTGTTATAATGTCTTTGCCACACAGACAACGTGGCTGCACATTAGAAAACGAAGCCTCTCTATGGGGCAAGTAGATCAGAAAGCTAAAGCTGATGTGCTGTGTGTTGTTTGTATATTATAATGGAAATATAAGTGGAACATCTATTTAATCAGCTGGAGCGTGGTGTCATGGTGTTCTGCTTGTTCCTATTTCTTGTTAATATATAACCTCATACAGCCCCTACAGCCTGTGTGTTTGTTTTTTCAGGACCCCGAAACGCTGATGCCTCTCCTTTGGGCCCTGTCAAGCCCACTTAACGTCACTGGTTACAATGCTAAAATGTGAGAAAGCCCCTGTAATTCCAGGAGGCCTGTAAGAGATATGGAGGAAGACAGGAGCCAGAGGGACATTGTTCTCAGTCGGAAAAATAAATAAATAAATAAAAATCCTGCAGGGCTGTCGGTTCAAGCGCTTGTGAAGGGCGCGCTCACCTCGTAGTGAAATCACAGTGTACGATGTCATGAGTTGGGATTGATTTATGCTGCAACAGGGGTTTTACATTCAGAGCTACTCTCAGGATCTGTGGTTACCCTCGGGCAAATATGATTTATAGTAGCGGCTGGCTGAATGCAGAAGATGAGCTGTTCGTTCACGGCTTTACGAAAGGCCGCGGCGCTGCTTTATTGGTTTGATTTTTAGAACAGAGACTAACTGAGTAATGAACTGCATTCGTACGCTAAGGGGAGACGTCTACGCTGTGGGAAATGTGCATGAGATCAGTATTTAGGCTGTCTGGTAAAAAGGAAGCTGCTGCGTGCGGTCTTGTTCTCAAGAGGTCACCGCGCTACCTGCCAACACAACACATCTATGTTAACTGCTTTTGGCCACGATGTACTCACACACAGAAGTACCTGTAAACCCAAAATGTTTTATTTTAACTTTGATTAAGCAAACGAGACATAACGTGGTAGTCTGTGGTGTTCAGAGGTGTTGATGGGTGGAACTTAGATCATAGTCAGGGCAACAGTATCCTGTTATTTCCACTGTCTGTTTTCACACCAATCAGGCATAACATTATGACCGCCTTCCAAATATCGTGTAGGTCTCCTCTGTGCCTCTGAAACAGTTGTGACTCATTAGAGAATGGACATGTGTCTTCTGAGTGGGTTGAGGGGATGGGCCTCTGTGGATCATCCCTCAGATACTTGATCAACTCATTGATTTTTAGTTGTTCCTGAACCGTTTTTTTTTTTTTTTCTCTGTGTCAGGCTGCATCCTGCTGCCATCAAGGAGTGTCATTGCTACGGGCTGGTGGTGCCTGGTCTGGTCTAGGTGGGTGCTACATGTCTAAGTAACATTGACGCGAATGCCAGGTCCAAAACATTCCCAGCAGAACATTGTATCATCACAAGATGCTCAGTGTTATTTACTTCACCTATTAATAGTCATAATGTTGTGGCTGGTCGGTGTATATTTGCCGTATAGCTACAATGTGCTCAGTACTTCAACGCGTTAGTAAAAGTGCATGATTTGACCTCACTTTGAATGTTTGTTAGTTGCCACACTGCTTTTTCTGCTCTTCATGCTTTGCTAAGTTGAAACTAATGAAACTAAAATAGACCTGTCCAGGGTGTACCTCTCCTCTCGCCCGATGCCAGCTAGGATGGGCTCCAGCAGACCCCCTCGACCCTTAATAGGAATATGCAGGTACAGAAGATGACTGAATGAATGAATAAATCTAAAATATAACTGATTAGACTTTGGTAGATGTCTTCTCCTCCAATAAGTTGCCTATAATTATTTAATTCATTCATTTATTCATCATCTGTAACCATTTGCCCTGTGTAGAGCTGCCAGTCCATCACAGGGCTAGAGAGACAACCCTTAAGGACGTGTCTTTGGACGGTGGGAGGAAGCTGGAGAACCTAAAACTCCTTCTTTAATTTTAACTCATGATCATGGATCAATGTAATCCGAAACTGAAAATACAGATTCTGTTCTCACTATGACAGACGGGTATATGGTGCAACAACAAGTGTTTATTTCAGTTGCTGTACACTTGATCCACTCTCTAATACGAGTAGATTTGGGTGACTCTGTTTCTTCTGCTCAGCCGGAACACAATAACTGGATGAGATGTACAGGGGTGAGAAAGTACACAACAGACTGCAATGAAAGAGACCTACAGACCTCACAGCTCAAAGCTGAGCCTGCCAAGCTCCTGCTAGGATCAGCAGCCTGCTGCACCATCCCTGACATTAGCTACTTTGACCAGAGTGTGGAAGGTAACGCTTTACATTTATTAGTATATAATATGCACAGTGTGACTACGGTTTATCCATTGGGGCGATCTGGTGGTGCATCCAATGGGAGAAGGATCTATCGCATTCACCCACCACGTTTGGCCAGCAGTAACTTACAGACATAACCTTTGAATATATTCCAGTCCTCATTAAGCTGTTTTCAATGAAGTACTGACGGCCCCCTCCTTTGAGGATGACTTCATTAAAGCAGCAAATCGCTCAGCTCATTCTCACTTAAGTTGTGTGTGTTTTTTGTTTCTTAACAGAAGGTGCAATGCAATTTAAATGACTTCTGGGAGGGCTTGTCCTAACCGCTTCTGGGACAGTCCGTTAGTTAGTGATCAAGACTTTCCTATAAAACCTCAGAATGACTGATCAGTGTTTCCATGGAGAGGGATAGTGAGGAGGGGAACTGAGCATTTTGTCACTTTGAAAGAGAGATGACCACAATCTGGGTAATGTATTTTAAATAGTCAGTTACTCAGTGAAATGAGTCAGTGCAACGGTTGAATTGTCACTGTTTGAATTAATTGCACATGCTACTCTCTGTTCTGGATGTGCTACACCTAAAATCTGAACTGATGATTATTTTTCATTAAAATGAACTGATGAGTGGCAGCCATCTAGTCGATGCTAGCTATACTGCTACACGTGACACATCAAAAACAGTTCAATGCAGGGTGACAGTTAGCTTGTCTAGTTAGCTTAGTGTTGTTTCACCCACTGAACAGGTCACCTTAGACTTGATGCATCAGTTTAATATATACACCAATCAGGCATTACATTATGACCACTGATAAACCATCTTGTGACCATTCAAATATCTGCTGAGAAACTTTTGGACCTAGCATTCATGTAGCACCCACCTAGACCAGACCAGGCACCCCCACCCCATAGCAATGACACTCCTTGATGGCAGCAGCCATCCCCAGCAGGATGCAGTTTGTTGCTGACAAACAGGACACCCTCAAAAAGCTTGTGTTCTTTTCCTGATTAGTCAAGACTGTGGAGGCACAAAGGAAAACCCACACAATATTGTGCGGGACTTCCTTTGTGCTCCACAAGGAAAACTGCTTGGTCACAGTAGTTGCATATGTACAAATCTACAAGAAATAGAAATAGAAGTCATGAGACACCATATATACCATTACGCACTGGCACCTTTGTCTCAGAACATCTAAGCTTTCCGCTGTATCTGCAACGCTGCTCTTTAAGTACATTTAAGGTAATGTTCATCTCCTTAAGTTGAATTTTGAATGAGTTACATTTACAGTACTACTACTAGTAGGGTTACTCTGAGCCTATTTGATAGTTCTGAGCAAAGACAGTAAACCAGCTAATCTATCTGATCCCTTCTCCCACCACTGGCTTGAAGCCTGACAGTCTAATTTCAGGGCAAAATCAACTCACAAACGGTGACGCCTACATGTTAACTAATCCTATTTAACTGTATGTGTGTTTTATTTCTGTCACCTGTGGGCCTAAAGGTCAGCACAATTAGTGCTATGGCAAGTAACGCAAAAAAAAAAAAAGACCCAATAAAAAAAAAAAAAGAAAAGAAAGAAAAAAGAAATAAATCAGACATCTTCTGCTGATGTGAGTGGACACGGCCAGTGATTCCCATTTAGCGCCAAGATGATGTGAAATCCAGCGCAGGCCGCTCTCCCGCATCTCATCCGCCCATCCCCTCCTGCCAGCTGCCACTTGCAGTAGTGGTGATGCTGCTCCCTGGTGTGTAGAGGAGGAGAGAGAGCGTGTCCGCTGCCCAATGACAGCGCAGGATGCTGAGAGAGGCTGCTGGGGTGAATGGAGGCGACAAGATGCCGTCTAGAGCGGCGAAGGAGAGGAATTAACATCGACAAAGGTACATTTGTCTGTTTTATTTTACACTAACCCCGTTTGCATGGTAGAATCATCGGCTATTAAAATGCGTAAAGTGTCCTTCCGTGTTTTCTTTTTCGAGCGTATTTTTTTAGCGGCTTGCCGGAAAAAAAAGCCCAGGCTGTGTGCGTTTAAAACCCCCATCCCGTGCTCGTTGATTGCATGGACACAGCCAGTCAGTGCTCACTTGATAGCGGGGAATTTGCATTTTAAAAGCCGTGTTGATGGCGATGGAGCAGCGCCGCATTTCAAAATAAAGGTTTCCGAGGGTAAGACTAATATTTCATTGGTGTGTTCAGGTGCTCGACGCACGCCACGCTGGGGCCATCGGAGATGTAGGCCCAATGAGCTGTCAAACGCTCGGTCGTGCCTTCCTCTGCTGCATCAAATGTAATTCAGCCCACACACACCAGGCAGCACGAGACGTTTTTAATTGAGACCAGAGGCCTGTGGATGTAATCTAAGCGTTTCACGTGTTTTCCTTGACGCCTACCCTTTGTATGATCAAGCACCGATATCCAGTAGACTGGTGATCTGGCCATTTCTCATTCAATCAGCCTAGCATTGAAATCAGTGGGAGTCATGGGGGCGTCAAGGCTCTGTAGTAGAATACCTGATGAGGAGGCTGCATGTGTTGCACTCGCCCAAATAGAGCTGCACCGAACTCAACCTGCTGGCAGGCTCCTTCTTTCACATGAATTATAAACTATTATCAACCCACAGCCTATTACAGGCTATTTATAGACTAAAAAGTGTCCTTCTTTGTCCGCCACTGACGTGTGGCCTGACCTCAATAGCCCATTACCACAGCCAAAGATCCCTATAGTTGTAACTAGGCCTCTTCTTTCGCCCACAGTTTTGGGCTATTTGAGCATAGGAACATAACAATACCCGCACGCCGCCTTTCAAAATGTCACGACTGCCTGACAGAAAACAGCCCGCCTGACCACACAGATAGCCCGTGGTGAAAGCTTTGTTTCAGAACATCTGTATCCTCTCCGCTGTTTCTGCACCAGCGCTCTCTGAATTGCCAGTGATTATTTCTTCATTGGCTCGGCTCTGAACTGGCATTTGCTGACAGGTTTTCAGGTGTGGGTAACTGTAATTGCTCCATAACTGAGGAGAAGCATGTGTGTTGGAAGAAGCGTGTAAGGTTTTCGTATCTGACATAAAACACGTCTTCTCATCTAAGCATCTTTTGTAAAGTTGACCGTAGCGCGTGGGTGGGGTGGAGGTTTGCAGTTGGCCTTCTGTGCTGGCGTGGCTGGTGGTCCTCCGATATCATCACTGTTTCTGCAATAATATGATACTCTCTAATTGCACTTTGGCCATTTCTGTGCCCAGCAATCTCAGCAATGTGCTTGGGGTGCAGGGGTGACATCCCCTTGATGCAGATAAGACAAATGTTGCTTGATTCAACCTTTTCTGGGTTTCTGGGTTGATTTATATTGCCGTACGTTCAGCTGTTAATTCCATTTCAAACTTTATTTGAATGAATCACCTCATTTCCTTAACTTGTGTTTCCTCCTGATGCAGCTTTAAATGATCTGATTAATCCGCGTGGTATTACACTGTGCAGGCACTTTGTGAAATCCGTGGCACACCCATGTGTCTTGCCTTTTCTTGGATTGGAAAAAAAAAGAAAAAAAGACCAGAAACACTGCTCACAATACAGTGTAATTACTTTACCTGCAGCAAGTGAGACCAGCAGCAGATTATTGTTGAGACAGTGAGAGATGCAGGTGTTTAATTTAGGTGTCTTTAGTGTTGAGTGTACCAAGAAGGCTTTGCATCAACACTCGTCTCCATCACAGCGCAGTTTTCCACCAAGAACAGTCAAGAATAGATTTTGGTCTCTGACAGCGTCGGTTTGCAGGACGAATAAGGAAGGACGTGTGACCAAGGTGTCGCCGGAATCGAGTGTTGCAGTCACACAGCGCGCACCCAAGATCCAAGATCAGCGCGCAATTTTCCGAACCAATTTTCCAAACCTTTACCCGAGTCGTTTTCCTGTATTTAACAGTAGCATCTGTTAGATAACCCAATCATAGCTGCATTTGGATAGCACGGCGTATGTCAGCTTTAATAGGAGCTCGCAGGCACAATATTACACAGAAGTTTCCGAGGAGAGATAAGGCAACAGATAGGCCGAAGAATCACTGCCTGAATCACCAGCGCGTCAGCGGAGACGTGGTAGTCTAAAAAAAAATGACGACAACATATGCCAAAATGTAGCAAAAGAAAAAAATAATCCTGACATACTCTGACTCAAAGATGTTTCCGTGGGTATTTTGTGTGACACTGCAGTACATCCTCGACCCCGACCACTGACTCATCGGACTCTATATACAGCAGGACGTCTGTAATTTTGTTAAAAAGAGGTCTTTCCTTGTTTTCTCATCCTGTTTCTGAATTCTGTTGTGTCTCTAAAACCAGCCAGACTTCACAGACAAGCTGTAGCCAGCTGACCACCGGAGATAACAGCGACAGTCCGCGCATGTCTGCGTGTTTCACATTTGAATTTAATTTGCCAGTGTCTAGAGTAAGCAAAGAAAAAAAAGAGGGTTATTTTGCGCCGTTTAGTTCAGTCTGATCTGCTCTTCCGTGTCGCATTTGTGCAGTCTCATCCCGTTTGTAGACACCTGTTACTTCATTTAACAGACAGAGCTGTAACTGCCTCGTTTGACCTCCTGTGCAGGGCTGCAGCGGTCGCCCCTGGCCTGTAGTGTTTCCTCACGGGTGTCATCCAAAATCGTACTGACTTTCATGCACCGTGGAGACCTGTTGGCAAATGTTTCTGTGAATAAACCCTAAATTCTTAAAGGATTCTTTAAAGAGGCCCGGGAGCCACCCGGAGCCTGCTGCAGCACACACGATCTATATTTGGCCCCAGGTTTTTTTTTCCACAGACCTTTTGGAAACATATTCTACCTTTATGTGAGACGACTGAGGTGCTTTATCTGTGTTAGCCCAGACATAGTCACCATGGCAACTGGGCCTGAGTAGCAAGTGTCACCCGAGGAGAGAAAGCGGCTCGGTTCACTTTGATGGAAAAGTCTAATTTTTATTTTACTCACAGACTGTCCAGTAATTATTCAGCGCCAGGACACCTCCTGTGACATTAACAATCACAGTTAGTGTCTTCAGCATTTGTTGTCTCAAAGGTTCCTTTGTTTTACCTCTAAAATGTCCACCGCGGTCAAATAATGACATTATCTAATAAGGATTATCTCGAGTTTCAATAAATCATAGACTGCGAGGGATCTTGGGATATATTTAAGCTACAGATGGCCCGAAATGGCACAGCCATTATTACATCATTAAAAATTAAGTCCCTCATATCCCTTTCTTCTGGTTAGGAAGCAGGATCTGCTTTATTTTAAAATCCATGCATTAATTACAGCGCTAATGAGAAAAACTGATTTGATGTTACAGCATTTAATGTGATTATTGTATTTTTCTATTTCGTTTTCTCTAAACTGTAAGAATTGTATGTAAAAATGGACACTGACTTGTCGATTCATTAGTACCAGTGAAAACTAACTGAGAGAGCTGTTGATTCAGCTGTGATTTCATTTTGGAGGCGTTGGTTTGTGGCGCTGTTGAACTGCACTCTATTATACCGACACATGTTTCTATTATTTTGACAACCCCAGTGTAGTCAACAGCACGGACTAAACCAGAAACACTTATGTTTTTAATTCAGCTACAAACTACATCCTCCAAAATGACCGTCCAGTTATATTACCACCTTCCTGATGCTGTTTCAGGGACTGTTACATTGGACTGCATTCGTTCTCGCTAGTGTACCTAATGTTTTGTCTAGTGAATTCAAAGACAAAATTAAATCCATACTGGCAGACCAGCCAAAGACGCACTCGGTCCAGGACTCTTGTGTCTTATTGTGAATCGCACGATGTCAGTGGTTATTAAATTAACGTGTTTACAAGACAGCACAGCGCTGCGGAGCTTTACTTCACCTCATGTGCCACGGGCCTGAACACGTTAGCCGTCTTTCATAGCTGACATTTATTTCTTTTTGTTACAGTCATTGTATTATTGTATTGCTTGGTGCAGCACGATGTTCTGTACCGATCTATTGCTCCGCGTACAGATAACAGGAGACTGAACGGAGGTGTTTTTTTTTATGGGAACAAACTGATAAAGCTACCTTCCCTTTTCCCCAGAAGAACAGCTGATCAGCCGGGGATCACACCAACAGAAGCTGCTAATTGGGTCTGTGCTGCACTGGAGGCACAGGGTAGAAAATAAAACTAATATTATTTATTATTTTTCAAACAGGGACATTAGAACAACATGGGGGCCTATCCCAGCTGTCATCGGGCGAGAGGCCGGGTACACCCTGGACAGGTTGCCGGGCGGGGGCGACATTAGAACAGTTAAACCTTATATATTCTTTCACATCTAATGCATTTTCAACTAATATCATTGCTCCCTGTGAGTCAAAGCGACCATCGATCTATGCGGTGAGATATACTATTGCTCCGTCCCTTTTATTTAGCTGATATACTGTGAAGTTGTAAAGTTGTCTCTCTGCCTCCATCTTCAGCATTAATTGGATTTACTGTAGATACAGAAAGCGTCGGCCATTACCAAATCCAGGATGACGCTGGGAAATTCCTGTGGGCCGTTTGAGATCGCATCTGCCTAAACTGGGACAGCTGCTGTTCACTAATAGAGTCTTAAAGCTAACTGAACAGATCTGTTTTACATCCTCAGCTCTCACGTGAAAGAAAATGACACTTTCTGCGTATGCATGCGTTGTTTTCCCGAGCGTGTCATCTGATATGAATAGTTATTTATCTCACAGATGCTTCTCTCTTGTTCCCTCAGATATGGCTTTCATGTGCTCCGCGTATTCAGGCACGAAAGACGTCACCCATGTTCATTTCTAAGAGGCAGAGCAGTCTGATTTCAGCACGCCGCTGTTAAGGACCCTCTGCTGGCTCCCCGCTGAATCACAGGACATGTACGGCAGTGCAAGAGCTGTAGGCCATGTAGAGAGCAGCCCCGTACGGTCCCCGCGCCTGCCACGGTCCCCCAGATTGGGCCATCGCAGGGCGAACAGCGGGAGCGGCGGCGGATCGGGGGGCAAGACGCTCTCAATGGAGAACATCCAGTCCCTCAACGCCGCCTACGCCACTTCGGGGCCCATGTACCTGAGCGATCATGAGGGCGTGGGCTCCACTGCCACCTACCCAAAAGGCACTATGACTCTGGGTCGAGCCACCAGTCGGGCCATGTACGGGGGCCGCGTCACAGCCATGGGCAGCAGTCCCAACATCGCTTCGGTGGGGCTGCCTCATGGTGACCTGCTGTCTTACAGTGACCTGGGCTCACTCTCCATGCTGCACTCCCACCACCACCAGGGGGTGCCCTCCGCTCTGCTGAGGCAGGCGGTGCGGGGCAGTGGTGGGGAGCTGCTGGAGATGCAGGCCCAGCTCAGGGATATGCAGAGGGAGAATGAGATGCTGCGACGGGAGCTTGACCTGAAGGACAGTAAGTTGGGATCTTCCACCAACAGCATCAAGAGCTTCTGGAGTCCTGAACTGAAGAAGGAGAGGATAATGAGGAAAGAGGAGGCGGCTCGAACGTCAATCCTTAAAGAACAGATGAGAGTCACTCATGAGGAGAACCAGGTGAGATCAGCCCTCTAAGCTCTCATAATCCACTCATTACTGCGGTGAATTTCAGCTGCTGCTTGTCTGTTGTCTTTATATATATATTTTTTTCCTTTTTAATCTGGCTCTGCTTTCACCACGCTCTTTCTCTGCAATATAGACCACAGTCGCCCTCAGTCCAAGAATTAGTCAGAGAGAGTTATTGCAATCAGTCGTGTTTATTTTTATTTTTATGGAAACCTTTCTGGAAAGAGTCTTTTTGTGCACATAAATATTTAAGACACTCCCTCCTCGCCGACTGCTCCGGTGCAGAATCGATGTCACTTCAGCCACAGGAAATACAAAACCCTTTAATCCAGTTTTGACAGCATTGTGGAAATCTGAGCGTGCAGCTGTTGGTGATGAAGCGAAAAAAAAGGCTTGACGGCTGTGCCAACAGGTGAATCGAACTTCTCTGCGCAGCGTTGCTTAATTTTTAGCTTATTTTCAAAGGTTTCAGCAGATTGGCCCTAGAGGGGAACGTGTCAAAGGTTTCTTCTTCTGTTTTTTATTTATTTTTTTGCTTGCGTCAGTGTGTGGGTGTAGCCGTGGCCCAGTTAAATCAGTTACTCACAAGAGTAGGCACAAGTCCCAGAGACAAAATGTCAAGGACACTTAAACACTCTCTGTCTATACGTGTCTCCCGCTGTCACTCTCCTTTTTTCGCTACCTTTCCGTTATTCACTCTGACTTTGATCAGGTCCTAACTCTCTTCTGCACCACATTCGTCACTGTAGCACATCTCCCGACTGAACGATTAATAGCAAATAAATAAAAGCTGTAATTGTCTTTTTTTTAATGAACCTCTGTGTCATTAAATCTCTACTGGAGATCATGTGCATATCAAAGCTGTTGAACACCACACACAGCGCTTTTATTTAGTGCGAAAAATGCCCCATAATGAATTTACTGTAGCACCTCAATTGCTTGATTGCAACTGTAAGCTGACTCATAGTGCAGGCAGGCGGGCGGGCAGAGCGTTTGCATACAGGGCTTTTAGTTTAGTTGGATATGTCAGCTGCGAGGAAAAGTGCACGACGCACTGACGAAGATTGTGGAATGGGTCAGTGTATTGCTTGACCGGCTACAGTGAGCCGTACAGTATTTTCCTCTTCTCTCTTCGAGGCAGTCATGATGCAGCAAACGACGCCTCGACCGACGCAAAGGCAAAATTTTGCCAGCTGCTTCTGGTCTTTGTGCTAGTCCGTCTGCAGTTCCGTCTGTCTGCTCGAGTGGCGTTTTTCAGACAGCCGGGGCCGCTCATTACTCAGAGCGGCAGACGCTGTCACTCCACCCTTCAAGGTCGAAGCAGGATGCCATTAGTGGGGAGGAGGTGGGGGGGGAGCGGGGGCGCCACACGAGACCTTTGTGCCTGCGCATCTGCTTGAATTTGAGCATGAGAGCGGCACTTTCTGAAAAGTCAAAAGTGTGGGACTTTACCTGATTTGGCTTCGGCGTTAAAGGAGCCCGCCGCTTTGTCAGATTGACACTGACGCTGTCACGCTGCCAAAGGGAGGAATCCATAAAAAGGGGTGGGGGGGGGCACTCTACATACTTTGATTCTTTAACATCTTTATGATTCGTTTAGCTTTTGGGAGAAGAATGTGCCTGTTCAAGCTAAACCAACACAGTCGGTGCTTGCACCAAAGCGATTAATCATTTCTTATTCTGGATGTTCAGTGCCTTTAAAAGCCCCACTGTAAATCCTTGTATATATTTTTAGCTTCGTACATAGTGGCAGCTGAGGGCTTTTGTGCTTTTGTGCTGAACACAAAGAAAGGCCTCTTCTTTTATCTCCAGCCTTGTCCGGTGATCTGGCTCTGCGCTGACGGTATTTATATCCTCCTGGTGGGGTTCATTAATGAAGTATGTCAGCTAATAAAAGGCAGATGTGCCTCGTTACTATAATTGGTCTTTGCTATGTGGATTCCCGGGCTACGAGGCGTCCTTACGTAACCGCGTGCTTACGGTGGGACAGCGCGGTCACACCCACCGGGCTTGTTGAGAGGCTGACTGAGGAGCAAATTGCCTCATTAATAATGAAGTAATTTCTAGCCAATCATTGCATCTGTCTTGTAGCACCCCTCACAAGTGCATCAGGTGCCTCGGGCCTCTATTAGCTTGAGCAAATGCCATGCATTATTTATACTGTGAAAATTAAGACGTGGGAGACTCTACTCCTTTCTGCAACATATCTGGAAAAACCGCTCCGACATTAGAGGTTGTCTTTCATCAGTTTCGTGCAGCGCGGACTCTTGAGTGAAATACCAACCGTGGCCTGCAGAGCTTTAATCAAGATGGTCGATGGTCATGACCGGAGGCAATGATTAGCCCAGAACTGTTTTCTGCATTTTTAATGCACTGTGAGGGAGGATCAGGCTGTTGAAGCGCTGTTCGACTTGAATTCCGACACATTTTTTATTTTATGTTTTTTTTTTTTTTTCTTGCTGAAGCCGGACAAGAGCTGCTGGAGGCAAGAGTGTGAGCTGGAGCGTGCCGTATCTGACTGAGTCATGACCACTGCTGCTCAGCCGCCCAGTCAGCCCTCATCAACGCGCTCCCCATAGGAGGCTGAGCGTCCCATATCGCTTCACTCCGCGTGTACACAGCACCTCAGATATCACATGTTTGTTTTTTGTACTGAAAGATCGTAGCGTAATGCTGTTACCATTAAAGGTGTGAACAGGATGGGAGGGTTGAGTCTCACCAAAATGTGCTGATTAGAGGTTTATCATAACCATCAGTTTGTGATGAGTGAGGGAGGGTCCAGTCACAGATACTGGGTGCTCGTATAATTTAAAGCTCAATGTACATTAATGCAGTGTGTTGCCTTTATATTTTGCTCTGTTCAGCGCTCGCAGGATTCATGTATACGACGAGCAAATGTCTTTGCCAGCACCATGACATGCTGAGCTCATGCGGACACAGGAAGTATCGCATGAACAGTCGGTTTGGCTCCTTCCTGTGGCAACCACTCCCCGTCTGAGCACACAAGATGGCTGCTGCCTCATCCAGACGACAGGAAGGTGTTGAAAGGAAGCGTCTCTCTCCCTCTCTCTCTCTATCTCTCTCTCTCTCTCCCTCTCCCACTTTACGTAGACGAGATGGAAATGCAGAGAAGCAGGGGAATGTTTACAGAGAGCAGAGCTGGTGAGATTAAGATGGGAGTAGAGGATGGAAAGCACAAAGCAAAGGGGATAAAGACATGTTACAGTCTGCTGGCGTCTTTTTATCCGGAATAACAAGTTTAGATGTGGTTCAGAGCGACGCAGGCAGCGCAGAAATCATAACGTTTAATTAAGAATTACACTTTGTCTGTAAGCCACCAGTAAAATCTAGTAAAATAATATGTAAATACAATACAATAGATGGATTGTCCGTGATGGAGAGCAGTTTTACTTCATATACAGTATATAAAATCTACCTCAAACTCTACTGATTCTGGTGGTGGAGGTTTTCAGCATTGAACTCAACATAAACTAACGCAGCAGCTCATTCCCTGTGGTTTGGCGCTCGATCCGTCTCAGCCTAGCCACAGAGCCTCAGAGCACAACCCTTATATGCTTACTTAAATTCAAATAGAGTAAAATAAACTCTTAGACGGAGTCGTATTTTGTCTGAACTTTGTCTGAATCAACACTTTAATGATATTCTAATCTGTAACACATTCATTAGGTGTAGCAGCTGTAGATAAACTGTTACTTTATAGTTTATTGATTGCCCGTCCTTGTAGACTGACTTTCTGGTGAAATCATGCAAAATCACATCAAAGTCATTCAAATTAAAATGACCTTATCACCACTGATGAGGCTGGGCATCATTGTTTTGCATTAGTAGGCAGCAAAAGATTTTATACATAATATTAAATCAATGGGGTGTGGTTCGTGGTTCAAACAGGTGTACTAGTGCTGATGCAGTCAGAGTTACCCTTTGGTGCGTACCTTTCAACTCTATCCTCTAAATTACAATCTGAATAATAATAATAATAAAAAAATAATTAAAACATATAAACATGCCTGGAACACACCTAAATAAATCGGCCCCTACTGGGGAACAGATTGAACAACAAATTTTATGGGTCGCTATGAAACTTTCTACAGATATAAAGAACCTGTGTCGTAAATCATGACAAAAAAAGCTGTTCAGTCTCTGGTATCCAAAAAAGGCTACTGGATTTTTTTGAGAAGATGTTTCACCACTCGTACGACTACCTTCTTCAGTTCTAGGGGACTAGTGGGAAGTTTGAAGTTTAAATAGGAACTCCTCCTGAAACTTGCTCGTTGTGTTAACAACCATAAACTGGTGCAGCTTAAACCTCAAACTTCTCACCAGTCCCCTACAACTGAAAAGTTACTCGGATGAGTGGTGAAACGTCTTCTCAAAAAACTCCAGTCCAGTTGCCTTTTTAAAACCTTTTTTGGATATATCATGACCTAGATGACTGAGAACCTTCACAGACATTCAGTGTCTGGAGGCTTTTCTACTTTTGCCACCGGCAAGTTGAATTGTCTCAACAATCGTTGTATGGACAAGTTGCACTGAATTTGTTTTTATTACCTGATATCTGCAAAGCTAGATTCCATTCAGCTCACCTGTACTCTTTGCCTGCCTCCTGCTGCTAGCACGTTTCAAGTCTCATTTAGTGAAATTGTCTTATTACAGTCATACAGTTCATCATTGTGACACTCTTTATCATCCCATATCCAACAGGTGTGGGACTCCAAACATATGACAGTGATAAACTAGCAGTCACTAAACATTTGGACCTGGGATGAGACCTCAAAGTGACCAGATTTAGCTCAAAGTGCCATCTCTTTGAGCCTTTAAATTGGTGTGTGTGAGCTTAACCTTTCCCAGGGGCACACTAACACTCGACAACATAAAGCAAGTCCAAACACAACTGAATAATGATGACGTAATATACAGTAGCTGGCTGTTCTACACTATGAAGAAAACTACATTCCTGTATTTTTAAAAACGACAAACAAAAATGTTACTTAAAGGCTCAACGATCTTCTGCACACTTGATGAACATTTAAACATCCTGCAAAGAAACATTCAGTACATCAGCGCCTGACTCCTGTGTGCTGTCCTGACTGTCAGGTTTCCAGAATCACGCCACACTCGAACCTTCTTGTAGCTGAGTGGAGATGAATAAATGCAGCGTTCGCTGGCATGGTGTGGGTGTAATTGTGTATTGTCAGACATCACGACACACAGCACAGAGATTAGGAATGTGGTGAGCAGTCAGCTGCTCAGCGCCGTGTCGGATACACCTACTTTCTCTTACGTGCACGCACCGATCAGCCATAACATTATGACCACCTTCCCAATATCGTGTAGGTCTCTCTTGTGCCTCCAAAACAGTTGTGCTGCCATCAAGTAGTGTCATTGCTATGGGGTGGGGGTGTCCGGTCTGGTCAAGGTGGGTGCTACATGTCTAAGTAACATCCACATGAATGAATGGCAGGTCCAGACGTTTCCCAGCAGAACACTGAACTGTCACAAGATGAGTCAATGCTATTTACTTCGCCTGTCAGTGGTTGTAATGTTGTGGCTGGTTGGTGTACACTGGGATTGTTTTCTCAATCCCAGTGGATTATGTTCAGTCACTGGTGGATAACTGCTCATGATGAGGTGAGGTTTAGCATCCTAAGACAGGAATGGTTAGTGACAGATAAATTCACATTGATTACTTACTTCATCGCTGTTGTTCAGGCAGCTCAACAGACGTATTTAAGTGACCCTTAATCTTACCAGCACTACCAGTAAGGCAATATTTCCACCAAACTGCAAAATAGACAATTGGAAAAATATACAGAATACAGAATATACAGCTCTCTGAAGTATTCCTGTTTCTGCACTAGAAGCTTTATGACAGGCAGTTACCCCCGGCTGCACCAGGTGTCAGTTAGGGAAGGGTGCACTTTACTGTAGCTGAACACCTCATATCTGCTTCACTCTGGTGAAGTCCAATTTTTATTTATTTATTTATTTATTTTAAAAAATGCAACAAAAAGAGAAGCCGCCTCATGAGACAGGTTGACCACAACGTCTGTATCTGCTGAGTCATGTCTGACTCACGGGTGCGGGTATAGGCTACGGGAGGAACGGCCATATATATATATATATATACTTTTTTTTTTTTTTAATCCACAGTGCAATTATGTAAATGGAACCATTGGACTGCCTCCTGCAGTTTAGTTCCAGGACGACAGGTTATTGATCAGGAAAGAGAGAAGGGGCAGAAATGAGGAAGGATAAAAGAGAGAAGACACGAGGGGAGAGAATAAGGTCGGGCTTAAACGGGGCATTTGTAAGGATTTATTCTTTGCGTGTTTACAAGTCATGAGGGACACCAGTTGTTTTTATATCTTATTGCAACCATGTTACTTGATTCTAAACACAGTAAAGAAAACGGATTTCTAAAGTGTCTTCTGTGCAGGGGAGCTGCTTTCACTAGAGGCCTTTCAACGTTTGGATAGTGCACAAATTCCACAGGATGACAGTAGGACGGTCAGCATGTCGCAGCGTGTACTTGAAATCAGTGGAAGACACTGGCTGTGAAGAATGAGCGCACGGGCTGCTTTCGGTTGCTGAACCAAATGGCACCGACTGACTCACAGAAGGGAGTGTGACCAAAAGTGTTTGCTTGCCATGGCAGGCAGCCGTCCTGCAGGCGGCAGGGAATTCCGCTCTTAACGCAAACACTGCCCCCTGGTGGTTGGAAGAGAACAATACTCCACATTCACACAGGAGCCTGTGGGTTCTGTGCTGAAGTGGCCGGCGAGGAGTTTTAGACGAAAAGGAGATTTACTTATTACGCATTGGTATTTCTCTTTTAATTGTATTTAAAAATGTGCATCACATTTATAATTAAGTGCTTTTATATGTGTTTTAAATTGGCGCTGCAACTAATAATCATAGATTTCAGAGAATTAGAAAATGATATTGTTTATTATCACGTAAGAGAATTGCAGTTTAATATTCTGTTGATCAACTAATCAGTTAATCAGAGCTCTGCACAAATCTACTAACTCCTTCTAAGTCTACTACTATGCCTACTACAACTAATAATATGAAAGGAGACTATTTATGGTATAGTCAAGGTTCAATTTCTTTTAATTAAATCCATTTCTAATAGTCATCTCTTTCCAGAAAGGTCATTTTACAATTTTGTCAGTAGATATATTTTTCATGGCAGCCATTTTTACTTTTTTATATAAGAAAAAGCTTCATTTAATATATATTTTCCACAGTGTTGATATTTACGTGCTTTTCCTGCTGTGACAAGCCAAAAAACGTCTGTCGTGGAAAGAAAAGAGTCCATTATGAATATGCTGTATTACTGACTGAAGGCTGAAGACTGATAAACTGGCAGCTCTCATTTTAAATCCTGGTTGTTTTTTTTTGTTGATCATCCGTCTCTGTTGCATCAAGCTCTGACGCTCTGTTTTCACCATACATTTGTTTTTCTGTTCATTCTGCCCATGCTCTGCAGCTGCTGGATGCCAGGAGAACCAAGGTTTGTCCCTATGTTTGCACCACGTGCTGTGTGCACAACATAGAGTCACCTTCAGTGTGGCGTGTATTTTCAGACACCTGGCAATCCCTTTGCACCGTGCAACCTCTTCTCCTATCAACCCCGTAGCCTCCAGGGGAACTGTTTTCAGCTGTTCAGTCGTTACTCTTGTCCCTCCCCCCATGAACAGTCGTGTGTTTACCCTTAAACAAAAGCGATGAGTAATTACGTCAATCCGAACCCGTCTGGTGTCCCGTCCTCCTGTTGTATCACAGATCCTACTGTACAATCCCAGACTGCCTGTACCGTTGGTTATGTCTTTGGTGAACAAAGCTGTTCCTGCTCCTTCGAATCCTGTGTGTGCAGTTTTCTGGTCGTAGATTGATCAGTGTTACTCTCTCCCTCGCCGTCTGCTGGGACAACTTTACAAAAGGCGAACCAAGCAGAAGTTCAGTCTGTGACAGAAACTTGGCCCTGACATTATTCCCGTAAACCCAGAACTAGCATCCCCACAAAGTAAACAGAATATGCTGAGCTTAATAGTTTGTGTTCTCACTTTATTTAACTGTGGACACAAATTCACAGAAACGCCTCCTTTATTAAACATGTGGATAGCTTGCCCCTACAGCCTAGAGATAATGTAGCTTCTGCTTATTCATTTCATGTTTTTTGTTGTTTTTTTCACCCATAGTGAAAGCACACAGTCTTTTCTGTACTGCACTTGAACAGGAACCCTTATTTGTGTCCTGGTGTCAGTGTCCGAGGGCAAAGACTTATGGTGTTCCCCAAAACAGCATCAGGATTGATTTAACAACACTCAGTGTGTTCCTGCAACATCTCACAGCGAACAAATAAAGCAGCCCGTAGCAGCTGTGATTTACCTCAAACTAAAGTATATTTAAAGGAAGTCAGATGGTCATATTTTAGTTTCTCATTCTGTCATCAGTTGTTTATCCCAAGGTAAGTTGTGCCCCCCCACACTTGACCTTCTACAGGATTAATCCACAGAAATGTGTTCAAAAGCATTTCAGTCTATCTTTAGTTGTTGATGTGTTTTGAACCCCATGTGTAGTGTTATCATGAAAACATGCCGCGTGTGTTATTTCAGAAATAAGTTTGAGTAATTGTCGAGTCTCTGCGTGTGCATACGTCCATGTGTTTTTGTGTGTGCTCGTCAGCATCTCCAGATGACCATCCAGGCTCTGCAGGACGAGCTGCGCACACAGCGAGACCTCAACCACCTGCTGCAGCAGGAGAGCGGGAACCGCTCCGGGTCCGAGCATTTCACCACCATCGAGCTGACCGAGGAGAACTTCCGTCGGCTGCAGGCCGAGCACGACAGGCAGGCCAAGGAGCTCTTCTTGCTGAGGAAGACGCTGGAGGAGATGGAGCTGAGGATTGAAACCCAGAAACAAACACTCGGAGCCAGAGATGAGTCCATTAAGAAGCTGCTCGAGATGCTGCAGAGCAAAGGGCTGCCCCCCGGGCCGGGCAGGATGTCTGAGGAGGAGGAACAGGAGAGAGCCAGGCGCATTGCTGAGGCAGAGGCCCAGCTCGGGCACCTGGAGGTCATTCTGGATCAAAAGGAGAAGGAGAACATCCATCTGCGAGAGGTATTCTTTGATCAGGCTCGTGTTTGTGTAGATATATGGGATTCAGTGCGTTTTGAGGTAAAACGGAGTTGTTTTTTTGTGTTGTCGTCACTAGATGGCAGTGTCACAAAATCAATACGTTCTTCTCGGCTTCCTTAGTTGTACCATATTGATTATGTAATCCATAAAGCTGCATAAAACATTTTGCATATGTAATGATGGACTTTCTGTACTCCGTGTGGTCTTCGTTTTAATACTTTTGCTGTCAGTAGACATCACAATTGATCTTGCCGTACTGATGTACAGTGCTTTTCTTTAAGGAATTGCACAGACGAAATCAGCTGCACCAGGATCCAAGCAAAACCAAGGCCCTGCAGACTATCATAGAGATGAAAGTAAGAACTTGACTCGCATATATATATTTTTTTTTGTTTGTTTAAAACCACATGCTGTGTTTGAAACTGGAATGACAGATTTTCACAGGCCACAATTGTGTTAACCGCTGCATGTCTGAGCGGGGGCCTTTGCCAATGCGTATTCTGCAGATTCTATTGTTGTCATTGTGATCCTCAGCAGCTGAGTCAATCGCCAGCCCGCTCTCGCATCTCTTGCACACGCAGACATGCAGGCACACCGCATCCGCTCACAAAGCAGCTGTTTAAACATAAACAAGAATCAATAATGCTGTTCAACGTTTCAGCTATTGTGGCGGAGGCAGGAGAGGCAGGAGAGGCAGGAGAGGCAGGAGAGGCAGGAGAGGCAGCGTGCCGCGCCAAACTGTAACTCACAGGTTTCATGACGAGTGGTGACATATTTTTCTGAATAATTAGCTCTCTGACAGACTGTCTGCAAACATCACAGGCTCTATCACTTCAATCTAATTTTGCAAAGACGTGCTGTTGTTCAGAACCGGGAGCTGCTTTGTTTTCGGTTTTCATTCAAGGTACATGCACAAAATTGTTCATTTAAATAATTTACACATACATAAAATAGCTTCACAGAAACACGAGAACAAGCGGTAGATGAATGTGTGGAGTTTTAATGAAAATGTAAAGTTTATGGGGTAATGTAAAAGGCACTGAAATACTTGGATGATATTTAAGAGAAAGGAATTGTCTGCAGTTTTAGAGACCCCACCCAGCACCATCAAGATTTCTTTTAAAATGCATAATTCAAAATATTATAAACATGCATACTCATTCTCAACACAGATGCAAATGCACTATATTATATTTACATTGCAAATTATACATATATATATATATATGCAAATAGTTTTTAAGGATTAAAATGTCTCCTCAGATTGACACTTGGTGCGCGGCAGCTGGAGACAGCACTAAACATACCAGGAGCATCCAGCTCCTGAACCACTGTAGACACCACCAGCCTCACTGCAGAGGCCTGACATCACTTCCTCAAAATAAATCATGACATCATCGCTGAGCTGACACAGCCCCACTCGGTCGGCTTGATCGGCACCGTGCAGGCCGCAGCCTCCGCTGGCGTGGTCACGTGACTTCTTGGCTTTAGGATCCTGTTGATTTTCATACACGGGCGAGGGAAGTCCCGCCTCCCCCTGTGCTGTGCAGGAAGACCCTGCATTTCTCCCCTCTCCTCTCCTCTCCCTCTGCTGTGTTGATGCTGATGGAGGCACGAATAATCCTCCCTCCCTCTCTCCTCCACACCCCCCCCCCCCCCCGCCCGCCCTCTCCTCCTCACTCACCAGAGACAGTGCAGAGTATATAGCCTGCCTGCTGCTACCATGGAAACAGGTGTGGTTGTTTATGACAGTGAGAGGCCAGTATGCAGAGAGATAGAGAGAAAGAGAGACATACAGCATGGAAAGAGAGATAAAGAGCAAGATATACTGACCAGGTCGATGAACCAGTGATTACATGTGGATGGAATAAAATCACTCTCCTTTGAAGGTACGATGTCTTGTGTCTATTGCAGCAATGTTAGTTCATTGATGTTCGTCTCGTAACACTGAGACCGAGGTGAGATGCAGCAGCAGCAGCAGGGTGAAGTGCATGTACATGTGCAGCGTTCACGCATTGACGTTAACCCCTCAGATCCTTCTCCGGTAGTCCATCGTTCCCCATTACGATACATTACCCATGTTCCTCTGCAGTGGGCTACGACTGACCCTGCTAACGGCCACAAGTTCATAAGTTCAGAGCCACTGGCAGGGAGAGAAGGAGAGACACAAAAAGAGAGAAAGACAGGAAGGACCAAGGTTCGCTCTGTGCTCCGCTGGAGAGGGAGATGGACCATGGCTAATCTCAAAGACGTTGTATTATTTATTTAAAAAGCCGTGAAGCTAAAGCTGCACTCGCAGTCGCAGTCCAGAGACTGGATTCTGCATTGATCTGCAAGCAACCGAGGCAAAAGCTACAGCTTGTTACTTTTTCCCCGCTCCCTCTGCACGGTTCTCTCCGGTCCTGGCTGATCTCGCCGTGCTGGATGTGCGCTCAATATTTCCCAATGGTGATTAATCCTCTGAGCTGCTGCAAGGAGCTGGGTAGAAAGCTTCTGATTTCACCGAGAGATACTGCAGTTGCTCTCAGCCAGACCAAAGAGCTTCTTCCATTCTCTCTCTGTCCTCCTCTATCTCTCTTTTCACCTTTTTATTTTTTTATTTCTGCCTCTCTCTATCTTCATGCCTTTCTAGATCTTCTCCTCTTTATCCCTTGCACTCTTCTGGTCTTACCTGGACTCCTGTCTTTAGTTCAGGCTTATTTGCAGCATGCAACTTGTGGACATGCCAGTCTGGATTTTGAGGTGTGTCTCCTCCGCGTGTTTGTGTGCAGGACACCAAAATTGCCTCTCTGGAGCGCAACATTCGAGATCTGGAGGATGAGATCCAAATGCTGAAAGCAAACGGCTTACTGAACACAGAGGACAGAGAAGAGGAGATCAAGCAGATGGAGGTCTACAAGAACCACTCTAAATTCATGAAGACCAAGGTAGAGACCGCTCGCACTGTGCATGCACATGTAGAGAAACGGTGGAAATGTGGTCAGAAACATAGCATGCTTTTACTTAAATCACCAGAAAAGTGTCCCAAAAGATGACAAACTGACCAATGCACACTTCAAAATGTCATTTTATTTATTTATTCTTCTGTCATCTAACAAACACGATGTGCATTATAGTCAGAGAATGTAAAGTAAAAAGTGTATGCCTGCACACAGAGCCATGGCAGCTTTGTTTCCATCAAACTGAGCTCACCTGCTTTAGCTTGCAGACCCGTCAGTGCTGATAACTGAGCTGGAGTTTTACCGTCGAGCCTCTAGCACAGCTACCTCAAATCTCTGACTGTATCTAGGTGCGTGTCTGTGCCTCCCCTGGCTCATCCTGTGTCCTGTGTGTTTACATACCGTCCTCTGCATTGCTCGACCAGGCGCAGACCAGCCACGGTTTTGTTATTCTATTTTTAGACATTGTTTCATCAATCATGAATAGAGATGATGTATAATGTATGATGAATGCAGGGGAGTCAGTCCCAAATGCATTTTTAATGAGAGAAAAGCGTGCTGATGAAAATAGTGCCAAAGCTGCGCCGTTAAAGGAGGATTTCTCCCACAGATGCAAGTCCTGATGGTTACGCCATTTACGTTTGCAAATGTAGCCGGGTTGGTCACGTGGTCTGTTCCGTGTGTCTGCGCAGATTGACCAGCTGAAGCAGGAGTTGTCAAAGAAGGAGTCAGAACTGCTGGCTCTGCAGACGAAGCTAGAGACCCTCAACAACCAGAACTCAGACTGCAAACAGCATATCGAGGTGCTCAAAGAGTCTCTCACTGCCAAGGAGCAACGTGCTGCCATCCTGCAAACAGAGGTAATGAAAAGCTCTCGGCTTGGTCGTACACGCGCAGTAAATCAACCGATACAATACACGGCCTCCAAAAACATTTTAGCACCCACGTAGCTGAACCGAGCAAATACTGGGCTTGTCCTGGGGCAGAGGCTTGTTACTGCAAATCATATCAGCACTTTGTTTACTTTGGGGACTTCATATTAAGTGAACTGGTCACCACCAAGGAAAAGTTGTTGCACAGTGTGTTGTCACAGAACATTAAATAACCTCAGAAAGCTGCACTAATAAACGAACAACTGGCAAACATTATGTTTCATTGGGGATAAAAGCTTGAATGAAGTACAGGTTTGCTAAAAAAGACCAGGCATTCATTTGTGCAAGAAAGTTTGTTAACGAATAGGACCCAAGGGAAACTTGACAAAGAGATGAAACAGGAAGGGAAGACTGAAGTTGAATGCAGATATGAAAGACGGGGAGGAGACGTAAATAACATTGACCATCTGGGGACAGTACAATGTTCTTCTGGGAAACTTTTGGACCTGGCATTCATTCGTGTGGATATTTAGCACCCACCTAGACCAGACACACACACAAAAACAGTTTAGGTACAACTCAAAAAAACATGAAGAACAGCACAAGATGTTGACCTGGCCTCCAAATTCACTAGATCCCAAACTGATCAAGTATCTGTGGGATGATCCACAGAGGCCCCTCCCCTCAAGACCCCCACTAACAACATCCTGTTACCAGACATCACAGGACACCCTTAGAAGGAACACATCAATCCTCTCTCAACTGTTTTGGAGGCACAACGGAGACCTACACAATATCATAATGTTATGCCTGGTGTGTGTATACCTCCTTTAAGGTGCTTCTGACTGTGTTGTGCTTCAGGTGGATGCTCTCCGTCTGCGTCTGGAGGAGAAGGAGTCCTTCCTGAACAAGAAAACCAAGCAGCTGCAGGACCTGACGGAGGAGAAGGGTACCCTCGCCGGGGAAATCAGGGACATGAAAGACATGCTAGAAGTCAAAGAAAGGAAGATTAATGTTCTGCAGAAGAAGGTGAGGACCACCGGTGAAGAAAACCTCACACACAGAGGCAAATGTTGGCATAAATACCCGTTACAGTCCGCACTGACTAGCAGCCGGCTGATTTAAGTGCAGGTGTGTGTGATTTTACTCCAGATGTGGTCTGAAAATGTACGCTAACGGTCGCGCGGTGGCTTGTTTTGTCACATTCCCGTGTTCTGGACTAAACCGGTTGTTTGCGAGAGCACACAGCAAAGTGGTTACTCTCTCCATTAAGAGTGAGAGAGAGCGTCTCGCTCTCAGGCTGAAAGTGTCCATAGAAAGGCGAGCAAGGAGATATTTCTGCCTCACTGGCTCTAGTGTGTATGCTATAAATACTCACAGAGTACTACTCCCCTCTCTCGCCCTGACCTGCTCACCCGTTGTCTGTTCTTCCCCCCTTCTATGATCGCACCTTCTCTCTCACCCATCCACTTCTCTGTTTGTTACTGTGAGTTATCTTCCTGGTGTGGTTATTTAGTTTATTTGTATAGCTGTTATTTGTTAGTAATGCACAGCACTGTAGTTAAGGCTCAGTCTTTCTCACAAAAAGCAGAACATCGTCCTTTTTTTTTGATTTTTCCTCCTGAAACTGAAAATGCTCTGCTGTAAAGCCCCAGTTCATTTCAGACTCCGAACAGACAGCGTCGTGTTCGGAGTCTGAAATGCGCTAATCTTCAAAGACTTCACCAAGTCCAACTATTACGCCAACTTTAAATACAGCTCTGGTTTTAAGATTAAACCATTTACCCCCTCTCCTGTTTTTTATTCCTTCTCGCGCCTCACACCATCCTCCCCGTTCTCCCTCTCGCCGAGTCAGATTGAGAACCTGCAGGAGCAGCTGCGGGACAAAGACAAGCAGCTGGGGAACCTGAAGGACAGGGTCAAGTCTCTGCAGACCGACTCCAGTAACACAGACACTGCCCTGGCCACCCTGGAGGAGGCGCTGTCAGAGAAGGTAGAGCCCAGCACTGCAGCATTAGCAACGATGCCAACAAAACTTAACCATTTCTCTTTGTGCAGCCACTGATAATTTGAACCAGGATATATGAAACTACCTAAAGTTGTTTTCTAACTTCTAGGAACAGTTAAATTAGCCAAGTTTATAACTGTTTCCACCTTTTCCTGTGGCTTACCTGCCTGTCATATATTCATATGCAGAGTACAGGCATGCTAGTGGTGCAGGGTTGTTGTTAGGGGGTTTCTCTCTTGAGCTGGTGAAGAGTAGATCCTCCAGATGTGGACAGATGTGAGCGCAGACTCAGTGAGACGTGTGTTAACAATACATTCACTGAAACAATATCTATAATCCAGTAAAATGTGGGTTTTAATCCACGGGTTGCATTTGATGCTTATTACATTCCTGCTCCAGTGTTGTTTTGTTTTATTTCCAGTCGGGCGAGTATTTAATACTCATTTAATGAAAAAAACAACAGCAGCATCAGAAATCTGAAGATGGTGCAGCGTGTAGGGAGGCCTGGCGTCTCGCGATTTTACGATAATAATAATGTCTTATTCACTGTTTGTATACATATTACTGTTGTATGTTGCATATTATCATATTAGTTTGACCTTAATGTCATTGTTAGTTGTTTCAAGAGACTAAAGAACGAACAGATCTGATTGGTTACTTTGAACGTGCATCAATTATGAGATCGCTTGCACTTCAAGTACGTTGTTTGCTGTTTGCTATTAATTCAGTAGTTATTCAGTCATATAATACATGATTCATTCAGTTTGTTTTATGTGTAACAGGAGAGGATTATAGAGCGCTTAAAGGACCAAAGGGAGCGGGAAGACAGAGAACGTCTGGAAGAGGTGGATTCCTACAAGAAGGAGAACAAGGACCTGAAGGAGAAGGTCAACAGCCTGCAGATAGAATTAACAGAGAAAGAGGTCAGTGTGACGCAGAAGGGCTTTGTGTTTCTCTACTGTACTGCAGAGTATGCACCACGCGTCTCTGTACGCACTGTCCGGCATATTTTAAGCCTCTTTATGTGACATTTAAGCAGTCATCTCTGGCAGCGAGGCCTAGTTTGCACCCGTGCCCGGTTTAAACCTCTGCTAAGCGCCTGTTCTGTCGCTCCACCCCACAGTCCAGCCTCATCGATCTCAAAGAGCACGCCTCGTCGTTGGCGTCCTCCGGCCTCAAGAAGGACTCCAAGCTCAAGTCGCTGGAGATCGCCATCGAGCAGAAAAAGGAGGAATGTAGTAAGTTGGAGACGCAGTTGCAAAAGGTAAGTCTCTCTGTGCAGGCTCAGCCATCAGCACTGTGTAACATGCAGGTTTGATTGTTAGGTTTAATAAAACAGGTGATTCACAATGTTGAATTTACTGATTTGATTTATTTTAGTGTTAGCGGCAACACATTTCAGCAAGCTTTTTTAGAAGAATACAAAAATTAGATTATATAACAGTCTTACACATCATCAGTTATATAACTCATAAAATATTTACACATTTTTACTTGCATTGTAGTTTTCACAGTTGTTTTCTATTCTAATATATTCATTTCTAAGCTGTAAGCGGCAGAGATGCTGTAAAGTCAGGGCAGAAACATAAATTAAAAAGCAGCTGTCATAGCAATATTAATATGTTTTCACAAGTTTGAGGGAAACTAATCTCACTGCAAGCTTCATCTAGTAACAGCTTTTGACTGTATCACACAATCTCTATTAAAAGTCTACATCTAAACACGTGACATGACAGCTAAGCAGCTTCACTTCCTGGGAAGGACTGTTTGTTTTTAGGACTGAAAGCTAGCAAGCAGCTGTTACCCGGACCCTGTGTCGACCCTGTTTTGCTGTTGTTGCAGTCGTGATGAACAGTTCGAGGCTCAGTCTGCGGACTATTTAAAAAAAAGAAAAAAGAAGAAGATTTAGCCTTAAACTGCTCATTTTGGCTGCTGAATGTTCAGTGAAAATACAAACGTCTCCTTGACCCGAACTGTTGAGCGCTCCTCTGCACCGACTGCAGACTGCAGAGACGTCCTCATTAGCTGCCCTGAACTGTAGATAAAGAGCCAGAGCTGCGTGTCCACTGTGAAGAAAGGAATTAGCGCTTAGTGGGAGACAATTAAGCAGCTGCAGACTAAAGGAAAAGAAAAATAAATTGGCTAAATTTATTTCCTTTGCTGAGGAATGTGTTCCTGCTATCCTAGCATCATACTGTATGTATATTTTCATGGAGGATAATTCAGAACGAGAGAAATTAATAGGACATATAGATATAATAACAAATAACAAAGGATACAATTTAAAGACAGGATTTTGTGTTTGTATGAACTCTACAGTGCAACTGAGCTGGCCTTATATAAAACACAGCTGATTAGCATAACGGCTAGCATCATTGTCTTCCCCCTGCAATTCTTTGCGAGGGTGCAGCAGGGAGCGATTAAATACCACTCTTCACCTTCTCCTTCTCCATAATCACAGACTATTCCTGTTGTCTGTTCCTCTGCATTTGTCCCCGTTGTGCTGCTGTTAACCTGTAACAACATGTGCTGTACTCAGAATACGGTATTTACCTGTCAAACATGTGTTGCAACGTGTCTGATCCTGCTGTTCTCTCCTCCGGCTCCGACTGAATCTTAACATTTGCTCTCCTGCGACCCTTCCCCTCCCTCCCCTCCCCTCATGTCCCTCCCTCAACTTTGCAATGTAGCAAGCTGAGCAGCTATTCAGTCACGTGAACAATCCTGTAAGTCCCTCTCCTGAGCTCTCTCAGGCACATATTGAAAGCATGAGGACACTGGTGACTTCTTTGAAACATGCTAGATGGTGATCATGTCAAAAATCCCCAGCACAGGTTCTGCTTTCACCCACCCACATGCATGTCGCTCATTGCCCTGTACTGATATAATGAGCTTTACATACTGCACTCAGAGTCCCGTGCAACGTACTCTTTCTTCAGCTGTTTGTGTTTGTGACAAATCTGTGATGAAACTGGTGCTACATGTGCAGCATTGGAGGCTTATACTGCCAGCTGGAATTTGTGCATTTGGCTAAAGCTAATTCAGCAGTCTATTTACAGTATTTATATATATAATTACACTGCAGTAAACCCTGCTACCTTCATGAAGGTTATCATGAGCTCTTTCTTTTTAAATCGTTCCTGAGAGGAGTCTGTTCAACTTTATAATCACTGCAGATGATGTGTTGCTATTGTATTATATAGCATTACACAGAGAGGTGTTTCTGTTATGTAGTCTAGCAGCTAATGAGATGACAAAATAATAGAAAAAAATCCTGTTAGTGATTTGCCACGCACAACTTTGAAGCCATAATAATTACCAGTACTCCACTGAGACGCCTATCTGAACACTGTTGTATTAAACTGTCCTAGTTTTAGCTCGATGGACCATTGAGGAGTTCAAACTTGTGGCTTTATGTGTAGTTTAACTTATTTTCTCACACTGACATCACAAATATTTAATAAAATGAGTGATGAGAATAAAGTATTTAGTGTTTAAAGGAAAATTGTGTTACAACGGAGAAACTACAGAAACTATGCTGACCCCAGGCCTGTGCTTTTCCCACGAGGACCTGTCACCGAGGTCCTGCTAAACATTAGCCTCCTCAAAACTGTGAAAAGGATTCCCCAAAATATTTTTTTGTTGCTGGAGATGGCAGGACTGAATTCTGTCTATTTAAGAACCCGAGTAAATAACCTAATGAAGCTTTAAATTGTTTTAATACCAATTACAAATCATAAAATACTGATGTTTTTCCTCTTGAGCCACTGAAGTGCATTTTGTTGGGCTCGGTTAAATTAGTTGTTAACCGATTTTTGCTAAACAAATATGAAAAACACAACAAATAATACATAAAAAAAGAAGTGACCCCCAAACACATCACTGCACACTTCTGTAGAATAATGCTCATATTAAAGATTTATAGAGATTTAGTTTGGAGCCCAGTTAGTTGTCCGGTAATGCTCTCCTCATTGACCTCTACAGGGACCTTAAACGAAGAAAGATCACTGAAAATAATTAGTCGTTCCTCATGCTTAAAATATGAAACTTAAAACAGATTCACTTGGTCGTTCTTGCTTCTCCTCCATCCTCTTGACTGACAATTGCAAAGACTGTGCAGCTTCGTTGGGTTTGCATGACTTGGTCGACCGTGTTGCATGTCGTCAGTGTCCGTGTTGCCACGCTTCTCTCTTGGCTCAGTGTGGTGCGGTTGGTTAGCTGAGGTATCAGTCGTGGTTTGGCCATCGCCGCACTGTTCTTTGGTTGGATGGCTCTTGTATAGCTCTGCGACGTGTTGACGTGTGTGGCTGCGTACTGTCTCCGGGGTGATGTGCGCCGCTGTGATGTAATTCATGGAGAGTTACAAACTGTTGCAATAGGGACGAGGCTCAAACCAGACAGAAGCATTGTCTAGAGTTTAACTGCCACTGATTTTTTTCTTCTTCTTCTTGCTGTATAAACACAAAGCAAGCACACAGCATCACACATACACAACCCTGTATTCTGCATACTCACCCGGTGTGTGTGACGTGACAGCGAGTCTCAGAGGGCTCTTTAAATGGAGCTAAATAATAGCTCTGTTAAAGCTAATGAGCCAGCACCAGTAATGATGCACTTGTCCACAACATTTTACTCAGCTTTATCCATTCAGAAAGACAGGGAGAGAGCGAGGGAAGTAGATAACATAAAGCACTGACGGACTGCAATCTACCGTGTGTATCTCTCTGTCATGGGCAGTGAAACATTCTGTGCTGCAGTGCATGGTTGTGTTGAATTTGTGACTTCAGCCGAGTGTTTCAACGGGTTGTGTGCGCGTGTTCGTCTTTTCTCTTCGGGCCGTGTCCGCGCAGAAGGCCCACGAGGTGGAGCAGCAGTCGGGCTCCAGGGGGAACCCGGATTACGTGGACCGGGTGAAGCTGCTGGAGAAGGAGGTGAGCTACTACAAGGAGGAGACCAACAAGGCTCAGGCGGAGGTGGAGAGGCTCCTGGACATCCTGCGAGAGGTGGAGACGGAAAAGAATGACAAGGACAAGAAGATCGCCGAGTTGGAAAGGTAACTTGCTGCGACTCAGTTTGCCTTCAGCTTGACCTGAACTGATTTAATTTAATCACTCCCTTTTGTCTTGCAGTATATATACACTCACCGGCCACTTTATTAGGTACACCTGTCCAACTGCTCGTTAACACTTAATTTCTAATCAGCCAATCACATGGCGGCAACTCAGTGCATTTAGGCATGTAGACATGGTCAAGACAATCTCCTGCAGTTCAAACCGAGCATCAGTATGGGGAAGAAAGGTGATTTGAGTGACTTTGAACGTGGCATGGTTGTTGGTGCCAGAAGGGCTGGTCTGAGTATTTCAGAAACTGCTGATCTACTGGGATTTTCACGCACAACCATCTCTAGGGTTTACAGAGAATGGTCCGAAAAAGAAAAAATATCCAGTGAGCGGCAGTTTTGTGGGCGGAAATGCCTTGTTGATGCCAGAGGTCAGAGGAGAATGGCAAGACTGGTTCGAGCTGATAGAAAGGCAACAGTGACTCAAATAACCACCCGTTACAACCAAGGTAGGCAGAAGAGCATCTCTGAACACACAGTACGTCGAACTTTGAGGCAGATGGGCTACAGCAGCAGAAGACCACGCCGGGTGCCACTCCTTTCAGCTAAGAACAGGAAACTGAGGCTACAATTTGCACAAGCTCATCGAAATTGGACAATAGAAGATTGGAAAAACGTTGCCTGGTCTGATGAGTCTCGTTTTCTGCTGCGACATTCGGATGGTAGGGTCAGAATTTGGCGTCAACAACATGAAAGCATGGATCCATCCTGCCTTGTATCAACGGTTCAGGCTGGTGGTGGTGGTGTAATGGTGTGGGGAATATTTTCTTGGCACTCTTTGGGCCCCTTGGTACCAATTGAGCATCGTTGCAACGCCACAGCCTACCTGAGTATTGTTGCTGACCATGTCCATCCCTTTATGACCACAATGTACCCAACTTCTGATGGCTACTTTCAGCAGGATAATGCGCCATGTCATAAAGCTGGAATCATCTCAGACTGGTTTCTTGAACATGACAATGAGTTCACTGTACTCAAATGGCCTCCACAGTCACCAGATCTCAATCCAATAGAGCATCTTTGGGATGTGGTGGAACGGGAGATTCGCATCATGGATGTGCAGCCGACAAATCTGCGCCAACTGTGTGATGCCATCATGTCAATATGGACCAAACTCTCTAAGGAATGCTTCCAGCACCTTGTTGAATCTATGCCACGCAGAATTGAGGCAGTTCTGAAGGCAAAAAGGGGTCCAACCCGTTACTAGCATGGTGTACCTAATAAAGTGGCCGGTGAGTGTATATTATAGTTGTGTAGGTCTATGTTGTGTGAGCATCACAAAAATAATAATTCCCCTTCAAAGAAAACACTTTCCTTTGTAATTTTACCCTCTGATGCGATTATCTTGCGCCGAGGGACCCTGAGCAGTTCATTGTCGCTCTTGGCGGATGTGTTTGTCGGCTTTAATGTCTCCATGTTGCGTTCTTCATATTTTAATTGAACTTTTTATCGATGCGCTGTCATTTTTGTGTTACGCGTGATACCCGGAGGGCGTCGGCATATCGGATCCGGCCCTGGTCTTATACGATCCTGGCTGATACGCTGTATTCCACATATTTACACGCTTTCCAACGGACAGCGCTTGTAGTTGCGCAACTGAGACACAGCAGAAAGCTCTTTGTGACACCGTGTTATATGTGAGCACAGAGTGGCACTCAGTCATACACTGATGGTAGAGGTCAAACTGGTGTCAGTTAATAAAACAGGTGGCCTCCTCAGCTCTTGGCTCTCTGCTTAGATCCAGAGGTTCCCCTGTAGGACCAGCTTTGCACCTTGGGTTTGGCTGATGGAGGAGATTCTCATCATTTGGAGGGAGAGTCACACATGAGCACTGTCTGCCAAACACAGCCCTTCTCCCCTGAAACTGGCCCAGTACGAGCACTTAAACAAACCAGCTAAACATTCCCTTCCCAGCTAGTGATAGGGGCCGCTTCGGTGAGTGTCATTCTGATTTGTTTAGTTGTGTTTTATTAATTGAGTGTTCTTGTCCTTTTTTTTTTTGCCATCTTTTTCCACTTTTTTCCATCCTGTTTTCCTTCTCTACCTTCTATATCACGCCCACCTCTCCCTTTCTTTACCCTCTGCCGTTGGTCACACTTTCAACCTCGGCCCCGGACCTCCCTTTTGCTCCTTTCTCCAATCTCTCCATCTCCCCTCGCCACTCTTTCTCTATTGTGCCCCACCTTGCCACCCCAGCCCCCCTCCCTCTGCCCCTCGCCCCACCCCTCGTCCCGGTGGCAGAGCTCCCCCTGACCCGCTCCCTTCTGTGTCCGCTGCTCCCCAGCAGATAGGGGGCATGGTGTGGGATTTCCTGGGAAAGTGAGTGCTCTGCCCTGGCACTTGAGCTCGCGACTGCTGCAACTGCATCCGGTTTCACCTCCGTGCCTGGGTTTGCCTGCCGTCTGAAGGGTTCAGAGATCTTTGCGTCAGGCGTCGCTGCTCGAGCACCTGAAGCAAAGATCCCTGGATTCGTGCTTGCTTTCATTTGGCACGTGTTTGCTTTTCGTTCAACTGTCTGCACCTGTGCGGTGAATGGGTTTTGATCAGCCTGTGACATCCTGTGTCAGATTTTACTGTTTATTTAAATGTTAAGTTTTCAAACTGCATGTATCTGCCATCTTTAATAGCCTACCTGTCTGTGCACTGAGGGCAAAACAAAGAAATTAGTCACATCACAAATCAGGAAGTGAAACATTAAATGTGGAATGTAATTAATTGCATGGATGTGACTAAAATATGTCAAATGTGAAGTTCAAACCTTAAACTTTGAGGTTTGAACTTATAAGACCTCTTATAAGTGAAATATATCAGGTCATACTAATAAAATATATGTCTCCACAGGCATATATTTTGTGGTATTCCTTTAATTTTCTGATCAGCACATGTTACGTCTCTCTTTTGTTCCTGTTGCGTCCTGTCTCTGTATAGATGCATGGTTAAGTCACAGTTTAAATTCAGTCACACCAAGAGTTCAGGTAACCACAAACTAAATTTCGCAACTTTGAATGAAAAAAAGTTGTAGATCCTGTAAATGTTTAATTCTGTTACCATCCTCTTTCCCTGTGTAGAACTTGGTGTGAACTGCTCTTGCTTCTTCTTTTCTCGATTTGTTTGAGGTCTCTCTACGTGCCCTTTGTTGAAGTAGCTTGCTCGCTTATAGACTTGCAGACGCACGCTCCATTTTTGTGTCTCTCTGTGGTGCTGCCTGTTTGCAGTAGCTCATCATATAGAAAGTGTCTGTCCTTAGAGCTGAGGCCTCCTCCTGCCGTGAGCACGCTTCCCCTTCTTATTCCAGCCACCCATCTGCCCGCCTCACCCCACATCACCCTCTCTAACTCAGTCACCCTTGCACCTTTCGGGTAGTCTTTTTCTTCCCAATAACATCACCTCGACGGCCCCTCTTTTCTCGAGTGGTCTCCTTGCAGCACCCACCCTCCCGCTCTCCCTCCCAACCTGCCCCACCTGCCCTGCCTAGCTTGCTCTACCAGACTCAAAGGGAAATGCTCAGCTTAGTGGCCTGCATGAATAGGGCTGCTGTGCTCCAGGTCCACATGCGCTCAGGTGCTGTAGTAGGTAGGGTCTGGACTGAAACCTCGGGCCTGAGGTGTGTCAGTTCGGTCGGATGTCGTCTGTCTGAACAACCCCGCATCCATAACTGAATCTCCCACCAGCTCACTCCTTCTCACCCACTTGATCAAACCACCCCCACCTTTTGCTCGGCACTCAGACCTGTCCTCCCTCCCCTCCTCTTTTGCTAACTCTTGCCTGTCTGACTGCATGTCTGCCACCCCCAGGCTTGGCAGCAGATGCACATAGTTCCTTGTCTTCAGAGAAGGTGCATCCTGCATTCGCTGTGTCAGGCTGCAGAGCAGCGGCTGTCACAGGCTCCTCTGTGATCTCCCATGTTTTTTGACAATGAACACAGCGTGATCTCTTCTGGGTTCACTCTATTGTTTTCTCGTGGACCTCTCTTTATGTTTTAATGTCTCTTCTTCTTTTTTTTTTTTAAACTTTTTTTCCTGTGTGTGCTCTTGTCTCCTGCTTCTTCACTTGTCCCATTGTCCCCTTCTGTTCTACCTTTTCCTGTCCCCATCTGCAGTTTAGCTCCTAGGTAAGTAACGCCCCTGCTCCCATTTCAACCCCCCATCTCTACCTATGTCCATCCCACCTCTGGTGTTTAAACCCGTGAGTTATCTCAGCAATGCCATGTTAACATAAAGCTATCAGTTCGTCTGTGATGCTCATGCCTTGATCTCATGACTGATACTATTTTGAAACATGATTCATTCAAGATGCCCTTTCCATGATCGCCCATTACTCTGTACTTGTTCGGCTCGTTTGTGTTTCATGTTCTTGCCTTAATATTGTCCCTAATAATGCCTCCCTATCCACGTAACTCAAGAACGTACTTTGTATTTCTTAATTGTACTGTAACTACAGAATACATTGAAATAAAAAACAATAATAAATAAATGATAGGAAGAGAAATACCTTCATGTTGTTGTGGTTTTACAGACAAGGAGGGAAAGATCAGACCAAAAAGGGTTCAAACATCAAACTGGGAGCACAAGGAGACAAGAAGGGTTTAGGACAGGACCCTCGTAAGGACGGCTCCATCGATGGCGGCCACCATTTAAAGGTGAGGAGAAATATTTACCACTGATTACACATGGTTACGTACCACCATGCCCAGCGTGTCTGTAACGTGTCTGAGTGTCGTTCCCACATGACGCCATCAGCTGGAGGAGCTGATGAACACGCTGGAAAGGACGAGGCAGGAGCTGGACGCCACCAAGCAGCGTCTCTCCTCCACGCAGCAGTCCTTGCAGGAGAGAGACTCCCACCTCACCAACATGAGGCAGGAACGCAGGAAACAGCTGGAGGAGATCCTTGAAATGAAGTGAGCGTTGCTGTGAGATCAGATATTAGCTTCACAAATACATCTTCAGTATACAGTTTGTTGTATTAAAATGCAATAAAGTTTCTCCAGCAAATTTTTAAATATATGCAAAATAAAGTTGAGACATACCTGCGGGGCATAGAGGAGTTTAAAATTCATTTTGTGCTGTACAACAACAGTGTAATTCTCAGAGAATAGTTTTGGCATTTAATTTAATTTAGAGAAATACATTTGGAAATACTCCTCTTGACTTCCTGATGCCTTTCCACGTCATTTTACGTAGACAAACAACTTGTTTCCCGTCTGTTTTAAATCTTCATGCTAAGCTAATGAGCTACTGTCCATGGCTACTGGCTAAAACATATGAGTGATAAACTGCATATTTCCCAAAATGCACTCTTGACTCTGAACAAGTCAGATTATTTTGAGTTCCTTTAGTATTGGACGCTGACTGAAAGTACTTTTTATTGCCCACATTGACACAAGTGCAGAGACTGTTGATGTTTTTAAAAAGAGGCTCAAGACCCACCTTTTTAATCAAGCTTTTAATTGATTGTCTTAAGTATCTTTTAGTTTTAGTCCCTCAGTTTTTAGCAATTTTTAGTTTTTAGTAGTTTTTATCAGATTTTTATTTTTAACAGTTTTTAGCAATTTCTAGTTTTTAGTAGTTTTTAACAGAGTTTTTATCATTTTCTTTTCTTTTTATGGAAAGCATTTTATCTGTACTGGTTATTTTTGCCATATTTTATAGTTTTAGTCCTCGATTCTTAACTCCAGTGTTTCCTCATGGGGGCCGACCACACTGGGAGTTGCGGCTGGTAAACCGATGGGGGTGCTGTCGTGTGGGCGGCTCTGGTCCTGGTGGCTGGAGGGCTCTGCACCTTGGTTTGGGGCCTCCTGTCTGCCTGGGTCGGGGCTGTCTATATGGCAGCGCTCCCCGCCCTCTCGGTGTGGTCGTCCCCCAAAGGTGGCTGTCTCCTTGCTCCAGGTCTCGGTGCCCGACCATGTCTCTTGTGGGTGTGAATGACGTGTGTGTGTGACATGTCTGGGTGTGTGTGTGTGTGTGTGTGTGTTTGGGGGGGGGGTTAATGTGTGTATCTCTTATCTCGGTGTTTTTATAGGGGTGGGAGGGTTGGATTTTTATTGTTCTGTTTTTACTGTTTTTAGCCTCTGTGAGGCACTTTGCGTTGCTTTTAAAAGGCAGGAAAAGTGCCATATAAATAAAGTTTGATTTGATTTGATTTGATAAATCTTTGTTTAAAACATCTCATAGTAATGTGTTCTGTGCTGAGTGTGTGATGTTGTTTTCCTTTGCAGACAACAAGCCCTCCTTGCCGCCATCAGCGAGAAAGATGCTAATATTGCTCTGCTGGAACTGTCTGCCTCCAATAAAAAGAAGACCCAGGAGGAGGTGATGGCCCTTAAGAGGGAACGGGACAAACTGATGCACCAGCTCAAACAACACGTAAGTACTGCAGCAAAGTGTCATGAATATGTTTCTCGGCGCTGTCGCCGGTTGCCCGGTAAGTGCTGATCTAACTGAAAAATATAGCTGCACGAGGCACCTAGCCATTTTTCCCATTTCATCTGTGGGTTAGTCACGGGGCATGCAGTGCTACTTAGCAAGTTAAGTTTTGGCACTTTCCCCCAAATGTGGTGTCTTGTTTTACTGCATGAGTCAGAGCTGTTTTTATGTCTTTTGGGGGAAACTCAGGTCTGAATTTATTCAGAGCCTAGATCTATCAACTTAGATCTCACAGCAGACACGGCCTCCTTGTGTCTTTGAAAGTTGTCTTATGTGTCTGGCACCTACTCCTAATTAATATTTAACACGATGTAAGTTAACTCCTCTGGCTGCTCTTGTTATTTATATACATTTATTTATTTAATGTGGAATCTGTACCCCGATGTGAATATGCAGGCCAGTGTTTTATTGTGAAGAGCAACTGTGGTTGTGAGCAGACACATACCAGTGCTTCACATTGTGTCAAAGGGTTATAGGATATAGGATGCTATTGATGCCACTCTGAACAGGCCAGCTGACAGGCTTGCCTTACAAGCTAATGGTCGTTAACATTAGAGCTACGTTACGTTACAAGGCTGGTAAACGTTGGCTGCGCTGTTTCTTCCATTGCTCTACGTTCACTTTACTAGTCCCAGCTTCACCGTCACCACCCCTTTTTTATTTTATTTTCTCCTTCTCTTTTCTTTCCTTTACTGACCATCGGACTTGTGCTGCCCGGACATTTTAAACGTACGGAGCTTCCAATTTAACGGCAACGCCAAACCATTTTTGTGTTTAGGATGGGGGGGTTCTTGACCACTATTTTAAGGACAAGTAGGAAGAGAACAAATAAAAAGCGTTTATGTAACTCAAATATTGCGTATTTTTTTCCACAAGTAGGCCTATTTTATTACTATTTTTTTTTTTTTTAATTATTCCATAATTTAATGAGGGCCCAGTTCTGGGCCCGGGACATCAGACCCGTTTGCCCCCCCCCATCGGCTGGCGTAACTCTGACACTAAATACGTACATAAACCTACGCGATGGTCAGCGTATATAAAAGATAGAAAACTGTACATAATCCAGGAAGCATGTGGTTTTTTCATACCACAGATTGTCTTTTTTACAATTTTAGTAGAACATTTGCATAGAGCCAAGCTTTTTCATCCTGTTTACCTTAATTATGCATTTGCATGGTTAGTCTATTGAACTTTATTCCACTGTGTCACTGTTTAACATGAAGATTAATGTTTTTTTATAACACTGCAGATCATCATGCACACACATTTCCCCTTTTTGCAGACACAAAGCAGAATGAAGCTGATTGCTGACAACTACGAAGACGTCGATCAATATCACCCACATGCTCCCCACCACCCCCAACCCCAGCCCCCACATGCTCAGCCCCAGCCCCAACCCCAGTACCCCCACCCTCCCCACGCCCAGCAGACTCCCTATCCACCACATGCCGCGCATCAGCAGCATCCGCAGCATCCTCAGCATCAGCAGCATCCGCAGCACATGCAGCACCCGCAAGCGCCCCAGCAGCACCCGCACCCTCAGCAGCCACAGCCGCAGTACCCTCACCCCTCCCACCCGCAGCACCCGCAGCACACGCAGCCCCCTCCGCAGCACCAACAGCACCCGCGCCTCCCGCAGCCCCAGCACCCCCACGCACAGCACCCCCAACATCCGCCGCAGCACCCACACGGGCACGCCCCGCCGCAGCAGCACCCTCACCCTCAGCATCCGCACGGCCCTCCCCAGCAAGGGCCGCACCCTCAACACCCGCACCCGCAGCACCCGCAGCACCCTCAGCACCCTCAGCACCCGCACCATGCCCAGCACCCACGTCACCCGTCGCCCCACCATCGCGGAGGACCGGCCCGAGGACCCCAACATGCTGGACACCGCCCTTCCCCAGACCAGGTTAGATGTCTCCCATAACGTTCTTAAATGCAATTTAATGCGCCGCTTCAAAGGTCCACACTAAAACAATGATGGTAAATGATTGTCAACAAATATTTGCAAGGATGACTAAAGGATCTTTCTAGCTCATATTCAGTAAATCGTTGCAGCTGCATGTTCAATTCTTTACCAAAAGCTCCAACAACTTGAAACCATATCTGTTAGAGGATACATTATACATTGATGCCTCCCCCGATGCTCACTTTAACTTTTAACCATGCTTCTTTTATTGTCAGCAACATCTTTTGAACCCCACTCACTAAAGTTTCTGTCTGCCTTCTTCTCTTGCATGCGTAACACTGCCGCCACCAGGATGACGAGGAGGGCATATGGGCATAATCCTAGCTGTGACAACCAAAGCTCTACTGTTGGTTTGAGGGTGAGCTTTAATAAGCCTTTCCTGCTTTTAATTTCTGTCTGCCTATATAACAGCTTATCTCGTGACGTCTCTCCTATTTTCTCCTTCCTCAGATGAGTCAGTAACTACTGGACGATGACAGCCATGCCATGATGTTGAAACACTACCAGAATAAACATTTATTACCTCCACTCAATCAGTACTCAGCAATGGGACCTTTGATTTTTGTTGTTTTTCAGGAAGGAAGGAAGGAGGGAAGGAGGGAGGGAGGGAGGGAGGAGGGGCCACTCAGGTGTGTAGGTCACGGATGGAGGCTGACAGCTTAGCAGGTAATTTCACGTAGTGCAATGAGTAACGGAGCACGAAAAGAGATTTTGAAGTGATCTGAAGCTTACTGTTTTCTTTTTTTGTTTTGCGCTAAAGGTGATGTGGGACCTCTTCTTTGTGTGAGCAGGAAAAGACGATCCCCTGCTTCTTCACACGCGCGGTTTGCAGACACTGAAGTGGCAGAACAAAGACAGATGTTGATGTCGACAGAGAGACACGTGTGTTAAATGGTTGCTTTTGGGCAGCCCTGTGTCAGACGTCTCACAGAGGTCACCTCACCTGTCCATCACCTGCTGAAATCAGGCCACCCTGTCAGGCCAACAACGCCCTCTTGAGCCTTTGAGTATTTTTTTTTTTTCCTCCTCCGTACTTCCTCCTTTGACTGGTTCAAGATCATGGTGGCCATGCTGTCTGCTTCACCTTCCCGACTGACCCCCCCCCGGCTCTGGTTGGCTCCTCTGCCTGACTCCGTCACGGTTTTCTCGATCCTCACTGCCCTTCTGACCCACTTGGTGACGTCTGACCCCTCTACCTGGCTGTCACAACCCTGCACGAATCATCTTTTTCAAATCATCGGATTGTGTTGACGACCTACTGTACATCTGCTCCTCGTGGCACACGGTGGCCTCTTATTCTTTGCCTAAATTCTCCGCCCCTTCCATCCATTCCTAGAGAGTGTTCGACATTTTCAAACATGCTGTTGTGTCCCTTTACTAGCATGTTCGGCGCGCGCACAAAAGGTTTTCTGTCGTCATCTCTGGTCGGCAAAAGGAAGAGCTTGAGCCGACGGATAGTACGCCTTCAGGCTTGTCTGCAGCATCGGGGGTTTCCATGGCTGCATGAGCAGGGCCCTCCAGTTCTTGGGCTTGTTAGAGGCTGTGGCTGCCATTGATGTTTCTCTTCATGTTACCTCATTTTGATCAGAAGTAGTAAAGAAAAAAAATAATATATAGAAAAGAATCAATCTATGCAGATGTCAACATAGTGTGAGTGCATTTTTATTTTCATTTTACACCCTTACGTCAATCAAACTGTAACTAAACCATCCAATCAGAGCGGCCAAGAGAGTGGTCAGAAAATATTCATCAGATTATTTCGATTTTCTGAGACTATGCGCCTATGCACCTCCTCTGTGTTGCAGGAATTTCTACTAATGGTGCTTCTGCTGGTGCTCAAACTAAACGGTGTCAGAGGACTTGGTCAAGAGCATCTTTTAGTCCTTTTACAGTAGAGGGACTTGATCCCACAATGGGCTTCATAAACGACTGTAAAAGACTACTTTGTACATACGGTTCGACAATGGGGGCTTTGTGAGCAGCGGCCTACACACAGAAGGCGATTTCCCTCAAGAAATACTGCGACTATACGCACCATCATAGACTATGAAGTGAAGGCACTGGCCGATAGATGTTTTCCCTGCAGGTCTATCTATTTGTACCACTGACACCTACAGTATGCCCCTGGTCCCCTCTTCCTTGTACTCTTCCAGCAGTAGTCTGTGTAACCACCCCACCTCCCTCCTCCCTTTCCTCCCCCAAACATAGTGACTTGTTTTCTCCTTCTCAACAAGGTGGCCTGTGCCTCGTAAAAAACAAAACAAAAAAAAACTGTACACATATGATAGATATGCATATATTATACATATAGAGAGAAATCTATAGAGTGTGTCTATACGTGGTCAGAAAATCGTTTCAAACTGACAAGATACTATATGTTTTTTTTCTTCATGGTTATTTTTCTAACTGGCTGGAGGTCAGAGAGATGTCTTATATAAGAGCGTTGAGCGGTGTGATTTTCCTCTGATTTGTGAGAAAACCCCTCAGCAGCGAGCTAACATTCCCTGTCTGAAAATACAGGACAGCCCAAAAGAGAAAAACGAAAACAAGAGCTTTAGAGCGGTTTACGGGAAATACAGAAGTGTATCCAAATCTATCTAGGCGTCTAGAAAAGATGACATTACTACATTCCTTTCTTAAATGTGAAAGCAACTCAGTTGAAGACCACTCGGCCTGTGGCGACGACTATTTATTTATTTTTAGATTTTTTGCAGCTCACACAGGTGGCAATGAGATTATGTCTGCTGCACTCGGCGGTTCAGAAACTTGCACTTGTGAGTGAGGACTATCACGGTTAACATCCGAGTGGAGGCTTGGGCGACTCTGTCTGGATGCATTTCTTTCGCGTGTTCGTTGTCGTCTCGCGAAACAGACGCGGTGACGTGCTGTGACGGCGGAATTTAAGTCAAAAACGGAACCAAAACATTAAAAAATAATAATAAAAAAAACAGCGCACACATTGTTACGGTATCGCGTGGAAAAATGAAGTAGACTGTTACTATCTCCACTTCCTCCCCTCATGGTGCCTGCGTGTCTCCCTTTCAAGGCCAAGTGGATGTTGCTGTATATAAATCTCTTTCCATCTGCCCATCTTCCACGAGACCATCCATGCGTCATCGTTCCACGTTTCCCCACGCAAACCTTCACAGCTCCCGCCTCTGTCCAAGAATCACCAGATTGCGCGAGACTCCGGTGTTTGTGTTTACAAATGTTAAGGCAAAGGTCCAGCTTTTAGAGTGAACGAAATGGAAGACAATGCAGACAGACAGAGTAGCAAAAATCCTCTCACTTCACCATCAGGGGGATGGAGTACGAATCCTCCATTTTCAGGTCCTTATCTGCTGAATACTTGAAGTAGGGAGTTCTCCTACCATGAGATAGCATATATGATTTACATGGTAGACAACATGGAACATTTCAATCGTGCCCATGCATGCTGATTTTTACATATTGTGCCAACTGCAAGCGGTGATGTAAGGATAATCTCCTGTTCTCTATGCAGAGCGTCCTCTCTACTGTTGTGTCAAAAAAAAAAAAGGTTTAGGAGACACTGACGCTTAGAGGCTGGGGCTGGTTTCCTGGGCTTAGACAACAGACTGATCCCGGCTGTGAAGGACTGACATATCGCGCTCAGTCGAGAAGGCAAGGCTTCATCTGTGCCTAGAAGCAGCAGCTGTGTAGGAAGACTTGAAAAAGCCTATAGATTCACCAGTAATTTATGAATTTATGGCCTTCAAAAAAGAAAAGAGAAAAAAAGTATGAAAAGCCTAGCATACATTTTCACTTTATTGCAGGTTGTTTTTCTTTTACTGTATGTCGCTGAAAACTTTGGATTAAACAGATCACTGTGACCAATGCCAGAAACATTGTTTGACAGAACAAATGTTGAGTTTACTTTTTTATTCTTATTCATTTTTGTATTTAAGTTAGCTTTATTTTTTCTATCGTTTCAGCTTATTGAATATGCCAGTTTGAGACTGTACTATTTGTATAAGTAAATGTTTTGAGCTGTACAGTAAAGACCTAGGAACAAATTAAATGTGCGTCCAGCATGCTGAATGATTATCTGTGTGTGAACGTGAGCTAATCTCCCATGAAGCATCATACCTCATACATTAATTGCATCTGCATCGTGCATTGTGACGGTGTGATGTTGTGTTTGAGAGTGACGTGTGTGTCTCACTTACTGTGTCCCCTTAGTAGACAGCCTGTGCAGTTTTGTGAGAGTGCAGCATGTTTTAGGGGTTGCTGGTGTAAATGTATTAAAAAAAAGAGAGAGTGTGTGTCTGTGTGTGTGTGCAACTGCAATTTATTGTTTGATGAGTGAGTGACCGTGTATGTGTGTGTGTGTTATGAATGCACAAGAGGAAAATCTATTTAAAAAAAATAAAATAACAAAACTTTATCAGAGAAAGTCCCCAGAGAGAAAATAAAAAAGTGAGACTGAGTTTCAAATGAAGCATGGATACTGTGTGGTTTTTTGTTTTTTAAACTATAGGAGGCTGTCCTCAGTGCCCCAGGTTTGCTATTGTATGTGCTGTATCAGAATATTATTATTGAGTGTTGGCCAGCTTGTTTATATCCATCAAATAAAGGTGACTTTCTTTCTGTCTTTGTTTGTGAGTTTCTGCTCAGTGTTGGAGTCAGTGGGAACTGTGTAGCTTTATATGAACACAACTAAATACTTGTATAGTACAGTACAGTACAATACAGCATAGTGCTGTATATTGTATAGCATACTACAGATCAGTATAGTATAGTATAGTACAGTATAGTAATATAGTATAGTATGGTATAGTATAGTATTTAACCCTGATTTCCTGTTTGAAAGGGTGATCTCACAGCACGACTGACACTCTCACTTGTCCCACAGTAAACTATGTCAGGTAGGAACCAAAAATTTGGTTCCTACCTGACAGACATAAGCAGTAGTAGTAGGTAGTAGATGTGCATATGAAGTGATGTATCAATAATTAAGTATGAAGGATGCAAAACACAAAACAAAGGTATTTATTTCAGCATTTAAACCTCAAAAATGTGATCATTGAGAAGAGTTTCGGTTTAATACAGAGCCATTGTTAATGTGTATAAAGCTAATACTATACTACACAGTTTATAAGATAAATAAATGCTTCCCATAGTGGGATATAGGCATCGATTTGTTATTAAAGCTACTGCCTGACCTATTTCTAACTCACATAAAACATGTGGCAAAAACGGCATTTTTACGTGACAAAAGGGATACAAAACCAGATTATTATATAACCTGACTAACACAGGTATTGATGCGCCTTTCTTTTTCTGCCTGTTTTCTCTATTCCTTCTCTGTAAGTCAAGCTTAACTACGTTTGTTTTGTGGAGTGAACCAAATAATGCTGCGTCATGATGTCTCCTGTTGCTTTCATGACTAGAAATCTGCTTGAGATCCTGAAAGCTGTTTTTGACCTAGAACTCGTGGCAAGAATTTTTAATTCTTACATTTGACCAATTAAAACTACAATGTACACGATCAAGACATCAGCCAGAGGAAACAGATAAGAGAAACAAACATTGTCATAATAACCCCTCAGTTCTTCTGTATGCTCTTACAACAACCTTTAAATTATGTCTATTAAACATCCATATTTAAAACACAATAACTAAAATGACCTTATACCTGAACTAGAAACTGACCTTTGACCCTTTGGATATAAAATACTATCACCTCATTTTTTCATTGTGTTAGGCGCTTGTGTAAAATGAATGGAGAATTTCTATTCAGTGCATTCATGAGATATCAGGTTCACAATACTGGCATGGATTTACAAACAGCCTGAAATAAAATGCCACCGGCTGCAGCTGTCACAAGTTGGAAGGTATAAAAGCTGACCTGGCAGCTGGGGATGGTCTGTCAGTTCTGCACGTATCTCTTTTGTGATGGGAAAAGTGCTTTATGGGACACTGCGGATTTGTTCCACAGTTATACAACAAGTGACCACTGGCTTCAAGAAGGAAAGGCGCTAATGCAGAAGCACAGGGAAGACAAACACGGGCAAAGGTTTTTCAGTGCAGACTCAATCACAAAGTGATTAAACGCAGCATCCAGTTCCAAGACTTTGTACGTACTTATTACTGTTTTGCAGCTTTAACGTCCCTTAAGGAAGCTGTCCAGCAAACGGTCTCCTCTATCAGAAAGCCAGTAACCCGCCATGGCCGCCAGGGCTCCCATGAACACAGATGTGTAGACCAAATCTCCCTTGGCTGCAAGCGTGGCCAGAGCACAAAGCACGACGACAAAAAACATCTGCTTCAACACCTCCACCTCCTCATCCTGGATATCATCAAACAGACCTTTTTCGTGAACACCTGCCGGAGGAAACAGACGAGAGAAACAAAGCAGTGAGTTTTCTTTTCTCCGAGTAAGTTTGGTTGCTCATGTAAATGAGCAAACAGAATCAACATGAGGCGGCACGCACCAGGCAGCTGCTTCTTTATGCAAACACTGTTCTTGCGAATGAAGCCTTCAGCACAGTCGCAGCGAAAAGAGCCTTCTGTGTTGGTGCAAATCTCATCCAGACGCTGACAGGCGAGTACCCGGTCACTACATTCATCTATATCTGTAGCAGAAGAAAGACACGAGATTAAATCTATTCTGCAGATTATTGCTGCACATAACACCACAATGAATTAGTGATTACCCAAACATTTGGAGCCTGTCAGTCTGAACCCAGAAGCACATTTCCTGCAGCGGGCTGGTCCACTGCCCATACAGCCCACACAGGCCAAATCACAGCCTGAGGAAAGAAGGACCATTGATAGGTAGCGCTGTGTTCTCAAATATGAATAAACAGGATAAAGTGACCACATTCATCATCTGCAAGTGACATCTGTTTAAGGTGTGTGCAGCTGTAAGCATGGTTTCTCCACCACTAGTTTCCTCATCTAACTTATTAAGTTCACGATATAATCATATCAGTTGATATCGATAATTATTGATTTGTTTTTTAGTCTTTTCTATGTTATTCTCTGTTGTTGATGCCACCAACCTGGCTTAGCTGAGCCGTGATAGGTCAAGAGGCTAAAGCCCTTCCTCTGCCTACATCCCCCAGAATGACTTGCAGTTCTGGCTCGGGTTTATTTTCCTGTTTTTCTCTAATGGAGTTCAAGTGTAATTATCAAACATTCTACCGAACGTGTTTTCTATTAATATCGATCACGTGACGCTGTATCTGTAACTGTATTGTGATATACAAGATTATTGTTTTATCGCCCAGCATTTACACATATATTATCTACATGACATATACAATAAGAATGAATTAATTTTTCAGTTGCAGCATCCAGCTTTTTTATTTACTGGCAACATGTGAGGAGGCATAGACACATATTGTCATTCAAAGCAGATTATTATCTTCAAAGAGCCTAGAGCTGATCTTTAAGTCCACCAGTTGCTCTGCTTATACAGTGTAGAAAGTATAGATCTCCGTTAAAGTCAAAGTTAAAGTTAAAGGAACCATTTAACAACTCTTTTTTGTTTTACAAAACTGAAAAGACACTTTTCTTAGTTAGCTAATTACAATCTTCCAAAAAGAGTATTTATTTGTATAGTCTTGTCTGATAACAATTTACAGTTGATATTGACTATTTATTTACTTAGTTTCTCGTAGTACAATATTAGTCAGCATCAGCATATCTAAAGCACTGACCTCTGCACTCATAGGATCCTTCTGTATTAAAGCAGTAAGTGTTGCCCAAACAGTTCCCCAGCTCAGTGCCACACTCATCAATGTCTGAAACAGATAAAAACACACACGTATTCATTTACTGCTTTATATCACACACACTTTACAGATATATATATACAAAAAAATAAAAGATAAACAAAGATAAACAAAGCTTTGTATACACTACCTACACAGGTGTTATTATGGAGTGTCCATCCCGTTTTGCATTCCTCACACTTGTCGTTTGCGGGCCCTGAACACTTGCTGCAGCTGTCGGGACAGCTGTGCACCTGAACGGCCAACAGACTCCACAGCCAAGCGGCCTGCAGCAGGTGTCTGTGAAGCCTCTTCACGCCCGTCTGACCTGATGATAAAGCCATCTATCTCCTCCAAAATATCCCACCGCTGTTAGATGATGCTTGGAAGCTAGGTTCAGTATGAACTACAAACTGATGCCAAAGCAACTGAATACATGATGGATTTAAAACAAGACATGGTGTATACTTTAACAAACACCCCATCATCCCTTAGCGGTACTATTTTTTTTTTCATGCTATTATTCAACATAAAGCCATTAAACATCCAACTCCACTGACTATGAGTTACACCAATCAGTCATAACATTATGACCACCTTCCTAATATTGTGTAGGTCTCCCTTGTGCCTCCAAAACAGTTGTGTCTCATCAGAGAATGGACATTGTCCTTTTGAGTGTGTCCTGTGGCCTCTGAGGATCATCCCACAGATGTGATCACAGTTTGGGATCTAGTGAATCTGGAGGCCAGGTCAACACTTTGTGCTGTTCTACATGTGTTTTTTGTTTTGTTTTGTTTTGTTTTTTAGTTGTTCCTAAAGTGTGTTTGTGTCTGTGTCAGGCTGCGTCCTGTCTGCTGCCATCAAGTAGTGTCATTGCTATGGGGTGGGGGTGCTTGGTCTGGTCTAGGTGGGTGCTACATGTCTAAGTAACATCCACATGAATGAATGCCAGGTCCAAAAGTTTCCCAGCAGAACATTGTACTGTCACAAAATGGTAAACATATTTCTCCTGTCAGTGGTTTTAATGTTGTGGCTGATAAGTGTATTTTTACGTTTATATATCCTGTATTACATCCCGTACTACATAACCTACTAATTATATAGAGACATACAGTTTAATAATAACATGCATTGATAAATTTGCATCTTTAGAAATTATATTAGAAGATAATACTATCAAAAAAATACAGTATATAGCTAAAATGGTTAAAAGTCTGACTATTAGAGTATTTTTTAAAAAAGTCACTGAAAGTGTAATTACTACTTTTAAGTAAATTAAGTCAATTATAGGCTTAAAATGTCGATTTTTACTATAATCCTATCTCACACTTTTAAATTGCTGCAACTTTTACTTGATAGTACACTATATATATATATATATATATATATATATATATATATAATATAAATCTCGGCCGGAGTTTTTACACGCTGCTATACTCTGCTTTTCTCTCTGTGCGGTTGTCACACGCGCGTTCAAATTTCACACTGAAAAAAATATCAGCTCACAGTCAAACCACAAGTAAATCAGCACTGGAGTGAACCTTCAAATAAAATCTAGAAAATAATTTGAATTACCCCTTTTCTCCGCGTTGCTTGGCTGCGAACTGGCTCGTCTTTCGTAAAGTTTAAACGCAGTTTGGATTCAACCGAGACGCACCTCACGCGTTTCCAGACTCGGAGTTTGTTTGATTACAGTCACCGAAACATCCCTAGCGAGTAGGGGAGCGTGTGCACGTCCGGGCACCGCCCCTCCGGGGTGCCCTTAAACATTTCACAGGCGCTCCAGTGTGTCTTTAAACTGACGCTAGACCGCACCAATAATATCAACCTCCTTCCACTGACACACAGCCAATCACAAGGCGACATCCACCATGCGAGTACAAATTTATTTATAGCCTGCCGTGAAAAGACTTAACAGTGCACTGGGCAGAATGTGACAATATATTATAACTGTTGCAGCGTAAATAATATATTATCTGTATATTTTCTGGTAAACAAATCCCATAAAATTAAAAAAATAAGTAATGAATATTTTCTGGTAAACAAATCCCATAAAATATCAAAATAAGTAATGAATGCGTAGCTGATGCCATAGACTTCGATTACTGTTTAAACTTACATTGTTGTTTCTTCATTGCAATTATTCACTTCCCTGCTCCGGTATAATTAATATTCAGCAACTGAAGACAGGAATATTAAAACCCTGTTTACTCCTGGTCAGTGATGTTTGCTAAAACTACAATTCCCAGCAGCTTCAGGAAATGATTTAACAGCTGTTATACAGAAATGAAGGGTCTGGAAAGTATTGAGAGCTGGGATATTACAAACTTAGATCTGTTTATGAAGTGTACAATATTAATATATTACAATATATTATTATTAGGAGACTTGTCCTTCATACTGTCTCATCATACTGTCTCATCTTCATCATGTTCCAGTGAGCACGTCCCTCGTGTTCATAGAGTTGCAGTAAGGTTTGTTAGTCCATTTATTGGCGATTCAGTCTTTGTTCCCAAGTTTTTTCTTCCGACTCCAAGATATTCATGATGATATCAGAGTCTAATAGTCTATAATAGTCTATACTCTCCATGCCTTGGAGGTTCCCCACCTCCACCCTGTCCATGTCTTTCTACCCGATCCGCTCTCTGTCTCTGTGACAGTCAGTTCAGCGAGGAGAGATTGAGTCTGAGAGGGAAGCCGGAAAAGAGGCAGCCCCCGAACGAGCTCTGGTAGACTCTTGCCACTGCTCTGAGTCTGTGTTGGGTGAGAGTCAAATTTCACCAGGAGAAAACGCTCCCCACATCTGCCCATCTGCTTCTCCCCTAGAATTAATAACAGGGAGGCTGTGAACATATCAGAGTAAGGGGACCGGATCTGTGTTTGAGGCCTGTCTTCCCCCATCCTCATGATAAGGTCTTTGTTGCAGTGGGACCATTCCTCTATCCTCGCCAGTGCGTCGTGGGTCAAGACGAGCAAAACTCGGCCGCCCATGCTGCTTATCTTCAGCAGCTGCGAGTGCAGCCACGGCAGAGGCCCCAAGTTGCACTGCTCCGTCCTGCTCCACTGGTCGACACAAACACTGAAGCCCTGGCTGCAGAGGAGCGACCCGAGCTGACATACCGACTGTGAAACGAGAACATCCACATCCGGGGGGCTCAGCAGCACCACGTGACCCTTTCTGCCAACTTTAGAGAAGAAAAAAAACAAGAGACAAAATGTCATGGATGTCTTGTGTCACTGTGATTTTATGCACTTTTCAGGAAAAGTGTCAACAACTCACCTTTCACGAATCCACCGTGGTTCCAGCTCCACACCCATTCTACAAAAGTCCAAAAGTCACAAGTAAGTATACCGGAAGTATAACAGATCCACCACAGGGATAGTTTCCCTCCCGCAAATAATTGATTCCTCAAACTGCATGACGCAAATGAATCGGTTTCTACATAGCAAACAAGATGTGGTCTTTGGGAGGAATGAAAGGAGCCTTTGTGGGAAGTAGCTGAGGAGATTCTTCCAAGTGGACAATGCGTTTTTTATGATGAACTGAAATTAGACGCTGCTCTGTGTTTTCCATGTGCTGCAGCATTTTCATGCACACAGATTGTGGGGAACGGAAAAAAAAAAGAAGTAAAACTTACTCTTGACAAAGTCGCGAAGGAGGCAGAAGATAAGGGCAGTCAAGCAGACCAGCAGCATGAGAAAGACAAGTAGGAGACTCCAGCGCCACCTGCCAGCTGCAAGTAGCACAAAACAAAACCCCTTTTTACAAAAAGATCAGTAATTTAGCAAAATGTGTCTCATCCTAACCAGCATCAGTTTCTGTAGCTGCTATATGAACTGTGGCAGACTTACGCCCGTCAATGCAGAATGGACCCAGCTCGTGCTTCATTCCCTTGACTTGCACCTGCACGAAGGTATAAAAATGAATGAGTTATATTTCTTCTGTAATGGCTGTGTATGTGTATATATGACATGAGATCAGTGGTGAATCATTTACCGTCACACACTGTGGGAGCTTTAGAGCGATGTATTCAAACATCCCTGCTGTCTCCTATTGGGGACACAATTATGAATCACATTACATCGATAAAATGCAGTGCAACCATTTGCAACTTTTGCAAAAAATAACACGTATCTCAAGTAAATGTGTAGAAAATCATGAAACAAGACACTTTCTATTTAATATCATGACACAGCTATATGGAAAATACAGATATTCCACTTAGCATCTAGCTGTATCATAATATATATACACATATATATTCCAAAAGGCTAAAAAAAGAAGCTCCAGATTCATTCTGTTATTACCCAGAGTCCCTGTTGGTTTGGTCTCCATGTTCCGTTTGCCAGCTGCTGTCTAACAGTAATTATCTCCTTGCACGTGATCTCATTTTGACAGAGGCGAACTTCACCCTCCAGCTTGCAGGGGGCAGTCAGGTTCCACGCAAGCATTGTGCCGTTGTTGTTCATCACACCATAGTGCACAGACACTGACACGTTTTCCCATATGTTGCTTTGCAGAAGAGCTGGAACAGACACAAAAGGTTTCAGCACATCATGGGAAACCCACCGTCCCGAACCTTGTGCTTTTAAACTGAACTTACTTGTTTTTCTGAAGGGGCAGTTCAGAGAGCGTCTAGACATCTGGCCATCCTCATGCCACACCTATAGTACATATAGCCACACAGACCTGGTCATATAAGTCTGCATAACAAACAGGGCTGTTGCCGAAGTGACTCATGGTGCGTGAGTGATGTTACCTGGAGACATGTGCAGGGCGTCACAGAATACAGTGGGATGGTCGTCTTGTTCCAGGGCTATAAAGCGAAAATTACACCACACCTTTAGGTTAAAATATGATTTCTTCCGCCATGGCTTTCAGCACATATGGCAAATGTGAAATCAAATGAAAGCCCTAATAGCACTGACCTGACAGCGTCCAGTCTCCTCATACTGGACACACACAGAGAGGCGGGACTTATTGCCAGCCTCAAACTGCAGTTCAACCTGGTTCATTTTTGGGTTTATGACACCGCTGACTGTGGGCACTGAAAGGAGGAAAAGAATATTATGTTTAGTTCCTTAAAGACACATACCTGTGTCAAATAGGACAAAGAAAAACAATGCAGTTTCTTTTGTTTTTTTTACCTTGACATTGTGGTATGAATTTTTTCAGCTTCTGGGAACACACTGTGTGCAAACAGGGTCATGTGTCACTATTGATATACAGGTGGTAACTTGTTCAATAGAAGCTTTGTCATCAAAACAAACCAAGAAAGAAACTTTACCTTCAACAAGAGAAGGAGCAACAACTGTTTGCATTCTGTGTGATTGAGAACAGGGATAAACGGACATTTGACTCCCGAAGGGAAACCCGTTGGGCTCGGTGATCACCGTGGAGATCTAGAGAAATCACACAGAGTTTAAGAGACAGTGTGTCTGGATGTGAGTACAGAGCAGAGTGCGTGTAATCTACTGTACCTTTGCCTGGTTTTGATGAGTATGAGCTTTGTGATTAACTGTAAACTCCACCTTCTTGCATTGGAGCGTGAAAGGTGCAGTGCTGTAACACACCGCCACTGACGCTGTTGCAACAGAGAAAGCACAACAGAGGAGAAGGTAAGAATGGACTGATAAAGACAACCTTCAGTTTCTCTGTGGCATAGCAAACATATATATCTGTGGCTATCCGTGTTTTTGATAGGCCTCTGATTTTCTTTACATGTGCGTATTTATAAGTATTCATATCTGGGCTCACCAAGTTCACTAATTAAAGCCGGATATGTTATTTCCACTGCGGCCTGTGAGTTTCACTGTTCTTTTCTGTGCTTTTAACCAAATGTTGACACTGGATGTAAAGCAACCATTAACACTGTCAACTTTACTTTATCCTCTTCGCAAGGTCCGTGTTTGCTTGTTCATTGTTCCAGCAATGATTTCCAACATCCTAAAACACACTTGTCACTAGCTTCCTGTCAAAACCAGAAGGCTTTCAAAACTGTCCCTGCATCCCGCAACCACATGGCAGTGTGTACCGAGGGAAGAAGAGTTCGTGTTTGCCCTGTCGTGGTTTGCCTACGTGCAAGTTTCGTCCATTTCCCTGCCCATAACGTTGACTTTTCACGCGCTACTTAAATTTAATTAAGCAAGTGGCTGCTCAGATGACACGGGTTGGCCATTGGGTCCATTGTAATGCAAAGACTGATGAATGGATTCATTTTTGAATAGAATTTACCTTTGGGATCGCCGGTGCCCTCACTGTTATCCTCGTCATCAGACCCAGAGTTATCTTCTTCCTCCATGTCGAGCTCTATGTCCACCGCCAGGCATAATGTATATGTCGTCCTGTCCTCTCTGCAGTATTTGAACTCTGACTTTAGCGTCTTAACCTTCAGGTGGTTCTCTTCTCCTATGGACACCATCTCATCCGTCGTGCATTCAGAGAGACCCTTGAAAGACAGAGATTTAAGAAGGAAAACCACATTACATTTTGTTTCTTTCACTGAGCATGTGCAAATATTTGTTGTTCTGTAGGCCGCACATTAATAATGTACACACGGCACTATGTGCACTGACAAGCTGCCAGGTGGTTATAACCCAGCATCTTTTTTTTCTTCTTCATTTGTTTGAGAATAACACATAACATGAGACAGGAAATTAAAATGTCACGGCGGGCTGCTGCAATACTGAAAGCAAATTAAAAGTGTACTTCATCCATGACACTGCACCGCAGCACAGGAAACGTCTGCTTCAGTGTATCCAAGCTACCGTACCTGTGAGTGAGTGACTTCAGATATCTCCAGATCACAAGCCGCCACGCACAGGGTCAGTAAAATGCACCAGCAGGGCCATCCAGAGGGACACATGGTGCTTCAGAGCAAAGTCTGAGTCCTACACCATTTCTCTACACGTATTTCTTCTCCAGGGGCGCCATGAAAAGCTTGTTAAGCGAGTCAGCAGCCTTCCTCCAGATCGTTGTCATCAGCTCTGCTTGGAGATTAAGTTGACTTTATCCCAACTGAAACTCTATGCTGTCATGGAAGTCACTGAACTGAAACCAACCGTGAGGGCTCCGCCGTGGACGTTACCTGGGCTTCACCTGTGTTTGTGGCCTGATGAGGAAGAAATACATTTTTATTTTTTATTTGCCTTGAATTAAATTCAGCCGATCAGATTGAAAGACTAACTCAAATCGTAGGCCCTTCGCAGGCATACACTGTAAACTAGCAACTAGGTAGTTCTTTCTATAACATATTCAGTCATTAAACAGGCAAACAGTGCTATGATATGAGATAAGAAGAATCAAGTAAGAATCAAGTAACAAACTATGAAATTAAACGGAGAACTGTCAAGTAGGTTACTTACTGTGAGCAGTTTAAAGTAATCCAAACGTCAAAATGTCTCTTTCCACTGCACCCTGTTAAAGGAGACAACAAGTGCCTGAATCATATGAAAGTTGCACCACACACACACGTCACGGCTCTGACTCAGGAGACGTCCCTCCCTCCCTCCCTGCCTCCCTCCCTCTATCTCTCTATCTCTGTCTCTCTCTATCTCTTTTAGCGTGCCTGTCTCTGATTGAGTGTCCACAAATGCACAAAATCCTATAACTTCCTGCCCCCGAATTCCTCATTACTGTGTAACCAACCTGAGCTACGAGGGCCAAAGTCCACAACAACTACTTCTAATCGAAGCAGGTCCCCATGTTGAACACCTGATTCAAGTACTTTCAAAACATTCAAAGCATGTCTGCACAAAGTAGCCCACCTACAACAGCAGGTTCACCGTTAATTTGTTACAACTGGTTTGGGGGGAAACAATTTGTCTGTCAGTGTGCCGATATGTCTCCACCTCTTGCAGTTCGCAGTAAGCTGCGCCTTGAAAAACAAGTTTACTGCCACTGCTCGTAAGAATGCGCATACCTTTGACCCACGTTAATAACGCAATCACCGGCTATGGGAGCTCCAAGAGGTAACACAATGACACACGCCTCTCGCGGCAGCTCAACAGGTTTGACCACATAATGAACTGAACACAAAGCCCTGCGAGCCTTTCCAGAAATGTGTCGAGACAAAAGACAAAAACTCCTGTTGTGTGCTTTATCAATTGGTGCGACAGAATCACTTCAAGATGAATAGCATGTTTACTTAATCCATGCCAGCTCTATAAATGAGGCACTGAAGTTTTAGATAAGGCCTCATCATTTTATTCACTCTAATAAACTTCGCACACAACATTTAACCTGTTGCTGTAAATTCTAGATTCAGATAAGATCTTGCATTTGTTTAAACAGCCTGCAAATAAACAGCAAGTGAAGCAGATCTAGCACCACCCATTTAATCTAGCCCTGCTGTTTACTCGCCATGCAAATTTCACCTAAAGGTAAAATTCTGAACACAAGGCCGCTTATTTTATTTATTTATTTTTTTTACCTACACCGTGACACAACCAGTAAATAATTTGACTGGCCGCATTTGTTCCTCAGAAACTGCTCATACCCTGCCATTCATTTGGCAGAAGATGTCTGCGGATGTTTAAAAGAAAACTTTCAAAGCATGTCTGCACAAACACTACATTGTGTAAACAGTGGAGAAACATTCTGCTGCTTTCGCTTTTGTCCGTCGGTGTGAACAAATGACGAAAGTTCAAGGTTTATTTTGATGTATTCTTTAACTAAAGGTGTATGACGCTATTCTGCGGATATCCAGGCAACACGAAGAAAAGACTGCAGGAGGTTAAGTCCATATAATGACCCTGTTTTTAAGTCCAAAGGGTGATGTGATGATTCACCATGAGTTGTTGTTGTTTTATGAGGTGGTTCATCACCAAGCATCGTACAGTAGATTGCTCTCTTTTATGTGAATCAAGGAGCAATGAATTCCACCCGAAAGTCCTGATTTATTATTCCTTTGGGATGAATAATGTTCATAAACTCTGACAATCAAAGATCTGTCATTTATTTTTTTATTTGTTCATCTTCATAATAAATGGAAAGACTTTTCCATAATGTCTAATCATTTGCCTTGTTTTTCACTGAGGTGACATCTTGACTTAAAGACGTTGAACTAAGAAATCATCCACTCTTTTCTGCAGGACAGACTCAGTAGACATGAGCCAGCAGTCCATTGTGACGGGCGCAGTAATGCTGTAGTCAGCAGCCGTGGTTCTACAAAAGAAGGACAAACAGTGTCACACAGCTTATCCTCGTATGTTGCAGTAACAGCCGCACTCTGAAAAAGCTTTAATTTTTATGCTTATAACAAAAACATCAATACAAAAGAATAAAATGTACCTCTTAGCGTCATACTCTTGGCCTTTGAATACCAGTTTTGTTCCGGAATCACCCTGTTTCTCCTCATAAACTGCTGGGTCCAGAGCTGGACACACAATAAAAAAAAAAAAAAAAGCATGATGCTAAAATGTTGACTCTTACAAACAAATGATGCAATCTTTCATTTAATGCAGAGGTATATGCACAGACACACTCTGCCTTCCACCCACCTAGAATTCCTTCTGTGTCGATGGCCGATGGCCTCTGTCTTATGACCGGCCAAAGGAATTCTTCTCCATCCTTGTGATGAAGCAAGATGACTATGCGCACATCTCCAGCTGTAATGTCTGTTTCCTGGTCCCGTCTGATTACTGTCACACTAGGAAATAAAAATAAAAATATTCAAAAAAAATCAACATGTCAACAATTTCTCTGGAGCATCAGAAACAGCTCTCTTTTGTTTCTGGCCAGTGACAATATATTCAGAAAGGTTTAACTTGTACTTCAATACAATCAACATTCTCAGGCTGAGAAGACATTGTATCAATCCAGACTGATTTAAATAAGTTGCATGGTTGTACCTTCAGTGTGCTTAAATGTAATCGTCAAAACAAATTTCACATTATAAATCCCTCACATTTCATTCGTTAGTTTATTTTATTTCAATACTTCAATACTTCAATACTTCAGTACCTCATCTGTGGTCTAAGGAAAGAAAGGTCCATGTAGAAAATACATGATATTGATTTCTTATACCACTGATTGATAGAAGCAGGTACATAAATATAACCAGCAACCACATATTACATAAAGAGTGGAAACAAGACAGCTAGTCTGGGTTGCTCTCCCAAATTATAAATTGAAAGGAAATAAATGCCAGTATGTTAAGCTATTCCTTTAGGAGTTGCTCTCATGTGAGTACAGTGGTGGACAGTAAAGTGTACTTAAGTACAGTTTTTGAGTATCTGTACTTGAGTATTATTTTTGGGGGATACTTTTACTTTCACTCCAATACATTTGAAGGACACATATTGTACGTTTTACTCCACTACATTTCTGTTGATGCTCTCGTTACTCGCTACTTTTGAGCTTACGTCAGCTGATTATTTTATTTTATTTTATTTTATTTTATTTAAAATTCTGAGAAAATAAACGGTTTCTGCTGATTGATTCGCTGATTCGCTACGTACCATACAATCCGTACAATGCTGGACAAACACCTGGAGAAACTCCCACCGAGCACCCGTGTCCTAAAATCTCAAACCCATGTTTGAGATTTTTGGCACAAAAAGTAATTCGTTTCAATTTAAATTATATCACGGCCTACAAGAACTCGTCTTCCAAATGAAAAAGCACGTTGCGGTATGTACTGACGTTAGCTAGCTTAATGTTTGTTAAATTACTGATGAACATTTTAAACGTAATTGTATGAGTTTGTAGAAAGAGTGAGGCTGTGGGTTGTATAATGACATTAAAGCTACTTTCTTTTCCTGTATTTCCTGAGATACTTTTTAAATACTTTTACTTGAGTATTTTTTTAAGCAAATACTTTAGTACTTTACTTAAGTAAAATGACTAAGCTACTTTTACTTGTATTGGAGTAATATGTACTTTTACTTGAATGTCCACCTCTGTGTGAGTATCACCACTGAGAGTGTCTCCTGATCATGACACTGTGTGATGGTCCTGGGCCGTTTTGTGTGATCCTCCCTTCCCAGGTTTTCTGGCTGTTTCCTCCCACCTCGTTATGGAGATCCACCTCACCAGAGGCCATCTACAAAGCCATGGCCCTTCTAAGATGGCTCTCTCTCCTTCTCGGCTGGCTGGTGCATGCAGGCACCTCGGTGTAGATATGTTTATTTGATTTGGTTATGTTCTGTTGACTCGTTTGTTTAATAAATTTCTGATTAAATTAAGTGGTCGCTGTGTGTTCTCCCCGTTTGGTTGTGCTCTCCAACAAGCTGGGCATAACAGCTGCAGAGTTACCTTCCAGCTGTGATGGGATCTTGTCCAGTGTGGTGTGTCATCGTCTGTCCCAGTGTAACAGAGACTCTGCTGGGGTAAACTTCAACATGGTGATCGGTTTTGAAGTGAATGACAATCTTTCTGAAGCCCATGGACTCGAGCTGGCCGTTCACGTACAGCTCTGATGCAAAAGAAACCAAATGCAATTAAACACAACACGGCAAACTGGAGAATAGACATGGATAAGATGGATAACAAAGAAGAAAGATGTTGGGGGGAAAAATAAGCATAATAATAGAGTTTAAGACAGTTAAATCCTAATATTATACTGTCTCTGATTACTTTTTTCCCCCCAAGATCTTTCTTGTGAGGTAAATTAAGAATGAAAACATTACTGACCGCTGCTGGGGAGGTGATATAGTTTAAGGGACAGACTTCCATCTAAGTCATAGCACAGTGGAATCGACTGACTCTCAGTTTTTAGCAAAAACCTGTGGACAGGAGGAGCTGAAGACACAGACATGCACTGAGTTACCAGCAGATGGAAACATGTAAACTGAAACAAACAAAGCTTTTATGATGATGACAGTCCCATCCTGTCTCAACTTCCATGCTGTGCTGGGGTCATCAGTAGATACGTACACCATCAAACTGTGTATTAGCATGGAGCATCTTATTGATGTCCTTGTTAAGGTGTGAGTCACGTCCCTCTGCACCCTCCACTGGCTGTGCTGTGACAGTACAAGTGTCTTTGGGTGATTCATGTGTTATTACACCATGTGTAATAATTAACACATGGTGAAGTGTGTAAAACGGTATGATTGGAAAGGCTGAAAGAAGACACTTTGGCTGCAGAAGCTCAACACATATTATTCATGGCTTTTTTTGTCTTTTCTTTATGTAGTTTGTTAAAATAAATGTATCTTGTAACCCTGTCTGTCTCCACTTTATGTTTCAAATTTTTATTTATTTATTTTTTGAAAAAAACATTTTACAAAACAGATACAGATTTTATGAATAAAATCTATGTTATACTCTACCAGCAGTTGTTGTAGGAGCTTTGGTCCTCAGCACTCCTGATGCTGTATGATGCCTGTCTGTTTAAAGAGGGAATAAATTTACACAAAGATAGTCACATACATTAATATTACAAAGCATTTCTCCACCTGCTTAGACTACCTCTGTGGGCTTCCTGTTTTATTTACACTCAAATGTATTTTTATTCCAAATTTTGTATTTAAAATGCATGCGTAAATGTTGTTTAACCTTGTTGGAATAACGACATATATTACGTTTTTGAATATGAAATGCACCATGGAGAAGTCAGGTTAAAGACGAGTAAAGTGGGGGAAACAATTTAGGAAAACACATAATGCACTCTGTCAAGGAGATTAGTGAGGAAAAAGTCACTAGTAGCGCCCCCTATAGACCGTATTGCACAAAACTTGGTGGACTTGCCTTGTACGCAAGCATATTATAGTTACGGTCGCCAAGTTTCATAAGGATCATGAGAATACTTCAAATCTTATAGGCCTTAAAGACATATGTCTTTAATGTTTCTGTGTGACCTGTAGCGCCCTCTATAGACTGTACACCAGCAGTGATTACCACACTGTTAGTGGCATAAGCTGGAAGAAGTCTGATCACAAACCACATTCATTTCATGACTGCTTCTCACATCATTAACATCTTAGGTCATGCTTTGATAGGTGGACTAGAAGAATATTTGTGGAGGAAGTCTTAATGTTATTCTTCATCAGAGTATAATGTAGTGAAGATGTGTACCCATGACAGGAACAGCAGCAAGTGTCTTATGAAGTTTCCCTGTGAAGGAGGATGAAATTAAATTTAAATACACAGTATCTATAACAAATAAATACCCATGCTACGTAAATTAGTCTCTGATCACAGAGGTTTGTCTCTTAGAGGTTTATCTCAACAAAGATCATACATCATACATATATCATACATCAGCTACCTTCAGTGATATAACATGATCTCAGGTTACGTTTCTGGCATACATACGTCGACGAGTGGGTCTCTTTTGGCCTCCACGCCCTGTGTAGGAGGATAAAATTTTATTTAAATATACAGTATCTATAACAAAGAAATAGTCGTGCTACGTAAATTAAGCTACAGAGGTTTGTCTCTTAGAGGTTTATCTCTGATCTGAACATACATCCATCCTTCAGGTTTCTGTTAAAACACATCCACAAATGTCCTTTAGCATTTAATTATGTAACTGTGTAGGATATATGTTGATACTTTTTGTTTTGTGATTTAACCAAATCTGATGGCCTTGAAGGTAGTGATACAACACTGATGGTATAACATGACCTCAGGTTATGTTTCTGGAATACGTACCTATAGGAGCACTATTCTCAAAATGATGAGAATACACTGTGAAGGAGGAAAAAATATTATTTCAGTACACAGTATCTACAACAAATAAATACTCATGCTATGTAAATGAACCTCTGATCATAGAGGTGTATTCCTGATCTCAACAAAGATCCATCCTTCAGGTTTATGTTAAAACACATTAAACTACAAATGTCCTTTAGCATTTAATTATGTAACTGTGTAGGATATATGTTGATTCTTTTGTTTTGTGATTTAACCAAATCTGATGGCCTTGAAGGTAGTGATATAACACTCCTTGTGATATAACATGACCTCAGGTTATGTTTCTGGAATACATACTTATAGGAGATCCACCAAATGGGCCACCCGCTGTGGAGGAGGAAAAAATGTTATTTCAATGTACAGTATCTACAACAAATAAATACTCATGCCTTGAACATTAACCTCGTATCACAGAGGTTTGTCTCTTAGAGGTTTATCTCTGATCCATCCTTCAGGTTTCTGTTAAAACACATTAAACTACAAATGTCCTTTAGGATTTAATTAGTTAACTGTGCAGGATATACATTGATACTTTTGGCTGTTTTTATTATAGATATTACTGCAAAGATGCTCTGGAGTTGTCTGTAAACACACATTAGAGAGTTTCCTCATATTTAGTGCAACATTCACAGATGGACTGATTATAATTTGGTGGTCAAACAGGATTCAATGATTGTACCTACAACATGTAATCAGAAACTCTTTGAAAGTCCTCTGCTGATGCACAGTATATGGTCAAAGGCTAAAGACACATGTGAAATTCTGTAATCTTTATATTATATTAACTTTATATACATCTCAACATGTAGCGTTAAATGGTTGGTTTGGTTTTGGTTCAAGGGCAAAGCAGCTGCTCCCCTGTTCTGGGGGACACGATTACTGATTTCACCAAATCTGATGGCCTTGAAGGTAGTGATATAACACTCATTGTGATATAACATTACCTGAGGTTACTTTTCTGGAGCTGAGCATCTTTTTGGTAGAATGCAATAAAAAAAATCACAAATTTTAGATTAGCCATCTATAACTTGAATAATGCTGTGATCTGTCAAATTACTTTCAGTTGTATTTGAAGAATCTTTGACACATCTTTGGTCAAAATATCCAGATAGGTCTGTAAGATGAAGTATTTTTATGTAAAAACATAAATAACATAAATAACTCATTGAGTGATGGTCACGCTGTCAGTGGCATGTGCTGGAAGAAGCCTGATCACAAACCACATCTACTTCATGACTAGGTCTACTTCAGGGGTCTTTCAGAGTCCATGCTTTGATAGGTGGACTAGAAGAATATTTGTGGAGGAAGTCATAATGTTATTCTTCATCGGAGTATAATGTAGTGAAGATGTGTATCCATGACATACCACGAGGAGTGACAGACAACCTGCCGCTACTACCACCAGCATAACCTGTGAAGGAGGATCAAATTACATTTAAAAATACAGTATCTATAACAAATAAATACTCAAGCCTTGAACATTAGCCTCTGATCACAGATATCGATAGATAGATAGATAGATAGATAGATAGATAGATAGATAGATAGATAGATAGATAGATAGATAGATAGATAGATAGATAGATAGATAGATAGATAGATAGATAGATAGATATTCCATGCCCTCTCCATGAACTTGATATATTTGTGATGTTGCTTACCTGGAACAAGGCTTGCCTGTCTCTGTCCTGTTAAGGAATAATGTGGATAATGAGATGCTGCACACACTTATACATTTCCATTTCCACTTGTGTTATTCATTTGTGTTGCTCACCAGTTGATCCTCTCCTTCCCCCATGTCCTGCAGATCCGACTTCTTTTGGTTTATGGAGTACATCTGCGCTCTCGCCTGGAGGTTTGGTGACCACCATAGATGTGAGTGGGGTCACAAAGCTGTACTTCAGTGACAGCTCCAAAGCCTGTGTCTTCACTTTCTCTTTCTTTGGACCGGATAGCTGCAGCCTGTGTCACAAATTGTAATTTGAACATAGCGGTTCATCTGGCAGTAAAGTACGACAGAGGTGTCTACTGGTCTCCTTGGTTAAGGCTTAGAAAAACATTCCTGGGCAGATGATATTTTTGGAAACCAATATAAAAAAAAAAAACAATTTCAACTTGTTCCCAAACTGAAGTTGCAACTTTGCAACTTTCTGGGGCAGATGAGCGACTCTGCCCATGCCACATCCACATTCTGTGGAACTGAATAAAAACAGTGAAAACAAAAGACTGATGTGTTTTATATAAAGCAGACTAGTGTGTTGCTGATGATCTGACAGTGTATTCATATGATACAAGTGGGTATCATTTTCTCATCAGAGTGACATTTTGACAAGACCCACCTAGACCAGACCAGACACACCCACCCCATAGCAATGACACTCCTAGATGGCAGCAGTCATGACCAGCAGGATGCAGCATGACACACACAACAGTTTAGGAACAAATCAAAAAACATGAAGAACAGCACAAGGAGTTGACCTGTCCTCCAAATTCACTAGATCCCAAACTGATCAAACATCTGTTTGGATGATCCACAGAGGCCCCTCCCCCTAAACCATAGAACCCAAAGGCCCTCACTAAGAACATTCTGTTGCCAGACACCACAGGACACCCTCAGAAGGCCCATGTCCTCTGATGATTCACAACTGTTTTGGAGACACAAGGGACACCTCCACAATTTTAGGAAGGTCATAGTGATATGCAGTATGTATTCGATTAAAAGAGTCTTCCTTTGAGGTCTTTAAAACATAGCCAGATAATTTTCTTTCAGAAAAACAAAGCCCCAAAGAGGAATCCAACATTTGGCGTAAAGCTGAAATGTTAGTGATACTATCAGCTTAAGCAAAATGTCAATGACCGATAAAAAACGGACAGTCATCTTTTATTGTAAGAAGCCAGCTACCAAGTACTTCAGTGTTTACCTGAAGACCCGACACACTCTGAGTGGTAAATCTTCAGCCATTAATACTGGAAATTACTGGAAGTTGTGCTGCAAATTGAATTTGTCTGAATTTTTAACATGCTACCTTTGTCTTATGGAAAATGTTGTGATCCTTTTCCAACATTCTGACATATTTGTGTGTGATTGAACTACGAAAAAATCAATGTGTGATACTAATAAGTAATTAATTACACACATGAAGAAAAAACAAGAAGACACTCACTCTTTGTCCAGGAGCTGTTTAACTGTGAGGTAGGCCCAGACTCTCTGGATTATGCCGTCAGATGGTCCAGTGGTCTCCAGGAAGGGCCTTGTGTCAGAAAACGTCAAGTTTTGTCTCCTCTGTCACAATCCAGATGAAACGTAATGTCAGTACACAGGGATGCTGACAGAGACGCACACATGTTCATACTACAGCTGATGCACAGTGTGGGTTTAGCCTTACCGAAATGCCCACAACTTGTGGAATAAAGGTTTCAATGTTGTTGTCAGTGATCTGGCCGGCCACCACAATCTCAGAGCCATTATAGTACTGACTAAATTCAGTCTGGGTTAGATTGGTCCCACCAGGGTAGGTCATTGTCACATCCATTAACAGAGGAGTGGCCACTTCCTCATAGAAACCCTGTGGACAATAGAGGATGGACACCATATGAACATTGAAACACTCTACAGCCAACAAAACCACACGGTAAACAGAGCACAGATGATGTGGAGAAAATACCTTCAGCTGTAAATCAGCGTCAGAGTCTTCATAAATCCTTCGTGCCACACCGTTGTTCTGCAGCGACATTTTCTCAAGGAACTCGAAACTCACATCGAAACCAAAACCAAGACAGTAGAGCGGGAATTTACCAGCAATGGCCCTTTTAACATTTGACAGTATAGTCTTGGGGTTTGTCTCCCCTGTGAGGACACAATACAATTAACCTCAGGAAATGTCAGACCAATGAATAGCTCCACACATAGCTATAACGGGGTTGTTTTGGTATGTTTCATTGTAACCTGAGGTTGGGTCTCCATCTGTGAGAAGTATAAGGATAGGTGCTGAACCTTCTCTGGGATGTGCATTGAGCATTTGTGCTCCTTGCAACACTGCGCCATTAAGGTTTGTAGCTGAAATGCAACAACAACAATTTTCATGGCTACCATTCTGGCCAAATGATTATATTTTATAAGGATTTTTAGAAAAGACTCACCTCCTGAACTATCAATGCCTTGTACAAAGACCTTGGCATTATCCAGGTTTTCTTTGGTGGCCTGAACAAGTTCTCGTTTCCAATAATAAATTCTGCCATCAAATGTGATTAGGCCAAAGTAGTCATCTTCTGACAGGTCATTCAAAATATGCAAGAGTGCTGTCCGGGTCTAGGAACAAAAACATCATTCACACACGTTATTACATTTGTTTGTGTGTGTGTTTATGAATTTTCTACTCGTCTATAACACAGGCAATGTGTGACAAACTCACTCTCTTTAAGCACTGTACCTGTTGTATTTTTCTGCCACGCATCGAGCCACTTTGATCAGCAACAAAGACAAAATTCTTTGGTATTTTGGGAAGACTAGATGGAGCAAAATGATGTACGAAGTACCCGTCTGATTTCTTATGGAGAGTGAGAAGAAAGTTAAAAGATTACAGATGAGACTTAGAAAAACATAACAGAAATTATGAATAGACAAAAATCAAGCATAACATTATCACCACCTTCCTAATGTTGTGTAGGTCTCTAACCCTACCTAACCCAGAGAATAGACATGGGCCTTCTGAGGGTGTCCTGTGGTGTCTGGCAACAGAATGTTGTTAGTGGGGGCCTTTGGGTCCTATGGGTTGAGGGGAGGGGCCTCTGTGGATCATCCCACAGACACTTAATCAGTTTGGGATCTAGTGAAGGCCAGATCAACACCTTGTGCTGTTCTTAATGCTTTTTAAATTATTCCCAAAGTGTCCTGCTGCCATCAAGGAGTGTCATTGCTATGGGATGGGGGTGCCTGGTCTGTCCTAGGTGGGTGGTACATGTCTAAGTAACAGTGACTCTAATGAATACCAGATCCCATGAGAATACTGTATTGTCACAAGATGGTGTTATCCACATCAACTCTTGGTGGTTTTAATGCTGTGGCTGATCCGTGTTTATAATATTGAACTACATGATTGATATATTCATGTACGTATAATGACCATATAAAGCTGCAGGTTTGAAGAAATTAACTTCATTCTTCATTTACCTGTAGTTCTCCAAATGGGATCCCCCTGTTGACGTCATAAACAATCACCAGATCTCCATTCATACCCTGCTCTGAACAGCTGTCACATGTTTTCTGGTGCTCCTCCGTTGGATAGAAATGAACCCACGCCTAGAAACCAAATTGATTTGATGTTAGATTTCAAGTTTTTTTTTTCTTGCCACTGTCGTATAATTCATATAAATAGCAACTGAGCTATAACTAAAACTGCATCTCAGCATGCCATACCTGTTTGTCTGTGTGTGTTTTGGTGATGGCATTCGCCATGGCTTTGGTGCTTAGTCCTCCTTTCACGTCAATGAAACTGATGCCAGCTTTCTCGTGGATGTACACATCAACCTATACACAATAAAAGAAACAGTTAGAAGACACTGGGACAATTAAACCTCTCAGTTGATCTCTGAGTAGATAGCAACAAGAAAGACACCTTGAAGTCTTTGACAGGCTGCATGGGTCGAGCGTGGATTTGCAGCTCGTACTTGCCATGCGTGCGTTTCATCAGTTCCTCATATGTGAGCTCAAAGGTGACCTTTTTGTGAGCAGCCACATTTACAGAGGTCTTAAATTCCTCCAGGGTCCTCCCTACAGAACTACAACAGAGACAATAATCATTGTTTTAAATTGCGTTAGGCAGCCAGATAGTGTGGACATGTGTTATGTGAGATTTTCCTGCCTGGATGATTTCAGTTGTTCAGTTCAACTCAATTCAGTTTTATTTATATAGCGTCAATAACAATACAAATCGTCACAAGACGCTTTACAAGACCCGACCTGAGACCCCCAGAGCAAGCCTGAAGGTGGCGGTGGCAAGGAAAATCTCCCTTTTAACAGGAAGAAACCTTGAGCAGAACCTAGCTGATATGGAGGGACCCATCTGCCTAAGGCCAGCCAGGTACAGACAGAGAAAGAGAACGGCAAGATAAAGATACATCTGTCATAGAAACACATATCTGACAAAAGCGTACAAGTGGAATGTTATGGTACAAACTGATGATGTTACATGACAGTTAGAAAATGTAAGAGGAATCATAGGCAGGCAGGAGTGGAAAACAGCAGGATTCCATGGAGACTGGGCAGGCTGATGAGATCACGACAACAGATGTAGTGTGGAGCTCCACAGGAAACACACAACTCCAGGCCAGAGATACTCACAAGAAGGGAGAGGAAGGGAATTGCATGAGTAGTAGTAGATAGGGATTTAGAGGGCAAGAGCTCTGTGCCAGAAAAAAAGAAAGTGGAGGACACGAGAGTGGAGAAAGAAGAAAGAAGGAGAACATGAACACATTGGTGCATTGTCCCCCAGCAGCCTAGGCCTATAGCAGCATAACTAAGGGATGGTTTAGTCCAGCCCTAACTAAAAGCTTGATCAAAAAGGAAAGTCTTAAGCCTGACCTTAAAAATAGAGAGAGTGTCTTCCTTTCGAACCCAAACTGGGAGCTGGTTCCACAGGAGAGGAGCCTGATAGCTGAAGGCTCTACCTCCCATTCTACTTTTTGAAATTATACGAACCACAAGCAGGCCTGCACTTTCAGACTGAAGTGATTTGTTGGGATGATATGGTGCAATGAGGTCTTTAAGATATGATGGAGACTTTAAAGGGAGCCAGTGAAGAGAAGCTAAAACTGGAGTAATATGATCTCTCTTGCTAATTCCTGTCAATGCTCTTGCTGCGGCATTTTGAATTAGTTGGAGGCTTTTTAAAGAGTTATTTGGGCAGCCAGACAGTAATGAATAACAGTAATCCAGTCTGGAAGACACAAATGCATGAACTGGTTTTTCAGCATCACTCTGAGACAGGATGTTATAATTTTGATGATATTACGTAGGTGAAAGAAGGCAGTCCTGGTTACTTGCTTAATGTGACATTTAAAGGACATGTCCTCGTCAAATATAACACCAAGGTTTTTCACAGTAGTACTGGAGGCCAAGGTAATGCCATCCAAAGAGACCACGTGATTAGATAAGGAATCTCTTAGATGCTTAGGACCAAATACAATAACTTCTGTTTTGTCTGAGATTAAGAGTAAGAAATTACACATCATCCAAGCTTATATGTCTTTAAGGCATGCTTAGAGTTTAACCAGCTGATTGGTTTCATCTGGTTTCATAGATAAATATAGCTGGGTGTCCTCTGCATAGCAATGAAAGTTTATGCCATGTTTTCTAATAATCTTGCCTAATGGCAACATGTATAATGTAAAGAGTATTGGTCCTAGCACAGAACCCTGAGGAACACCATAACTTACTTTTGTATAAGTAGAGGAATCATGGTTGACATGAACAAACTGGAATCTGTCAGATAGATAGGATTCAAACCAATCTAATGCAGTTTCTTTAATCTTGATCTCACTTTCAAGTCTCTGTAGTAAAATATTAATTCATACCTTACAATCCCAGCACTTTGGCCTCGAGATACAGCCTCAGTGTACTGTTGCTGAGCTTGCTCCTTAGCTTTCACAAGTCCATCATACACCTGGCCATCAATAAACCTGAGGAGGAAGAAGAAAAGCTTTTTTTAAAAAAAACAAAAAACAAAAAAAAAAACTGTGTAAGCTTGCAATTGATTCATATATACACTACATACACTACTGGTCAGAAATTTTATAACACCACACTTTTTCCAGTTTTTTACTGAAAATTGTTCAGTTTAGTGTTCATTGCACTCTGAAATGAAAGCATAGAACGAATAAACAATTTGAGTTGAAAAAGAAATCATGGATATAGGCCAAAATGTTTTCTAAACTATTGACTTATCAAAGTAGCCACCTTTGGCAGATATAACAGCTGAACACAATTGTGGCCTTTTTCCTACAATAGAAATCAAAAATTCTTCAGAAAGTTCTTCCCAAGTCTCTTGCATAAGTTCACCCCAAACCAGCTCGATGGGTTTTAAGCCTGGAGACTGTGCAGGCCACTCCATGTTTTCAAGCTTACTTTTCTTTTTTCCTTAGGTAGTTCAGGCATAGCTTGGAGTTGTATGTAAGAGCCACATATTCTTTAAGAGGGTTGTTCTCCTCCGAGCCAAATAAGGACTAGCCACTTCATTGTTTTGGGTCATTATCTTGCTGTAGGGTGAATCTCTGATGAACTAGGCGCATACCAGAGGGTACTGCATGGCACTGCAGAATGCTGTGGTAGCCGTTTTGGTTCAGGGTGCCTCTCACTCTGTCACCAACCCTGGATCCAGCAAAGCAGCCTCAGATCACACTTCCTCCTTCATGTTTGACAGTTGATGTCCCACACTGTGGAGCCATCCTCTCGTCTACTCAACGCCGTACAAAGATCCTCTGTGATGAACCGAAGATTTGAAATTTTGGTTCATCAGTACATTATACCTTCTTCCAGTCTTCAGTAGTCCAGTGGCGATGTTTCATGGCCCAGGAGAGCCTCTTTATTTTATTCTGACATCTTAGCAATGGCTTTCTTGCTGCAAGTTGTCTTGTCAAACCTGCAGCTCAAAGTCTCTTTGCAGTTGAAACTGAGACTTGCTTACTACAACCACTATTAAGCTGTGCTTGAAGCTGTTGTCCTGTGAGCCATCTATCATGCAAGCTGTTAACTCTCAGAAACTTGTCCTCTGATTCAGTTGTGGCTTTAGGTCTGCCAGACAAACTGTACTCACTGACACTGTCTCTCTCACTGTCTCTCTTCCATTGCTAATTGCCTTTTTCTTGCCATTTTTGTACTACTTTCTGCAGTACAATACTGTTCACCTGGTGCTCATGAGGGTCTGGTACCACAGTGCATTCCAACACTGCTTTTATGCAGACAGAGGGGGTTGAAATGCTTGAAGAAATTAGTAGCACCAGCTTTCAAGGCTGATTCAACTTTTATTGCTGCAGAACAGCTTTAAATTGTTAAATTTATTTTGTATACTTCTGACATTTACTTCTGACATGTACATTATTTTTGAGTTTTGGGTAACCAAACCTTTTTTTTAACCTCTGGCTGTTCAGTACTGCAATAAATAACTGGAAAAATTAGGGCATTCTAAAAATTTTGACCGGTAGTGTACAGCTTACATTTGCAAATATTCACACATCATCTTTGCTTCTCACACACATTCTGAATCGACTGATAAAGGCATTCTTGGGAATCCGGACGTGGAATTCAATTTCCTTTGACTCGTTCATGCGATTGGCCACGCGACTGGAGATGATGGTGGTGGCATAGCGACTGGTCACCGTGGAGTTGATGTGAAAGCTGTAGATATCCCAGTCATCCTGAGCAAACAGAGGAGGTCACATTTCACAAGAAAATGGCTTGATTTAATTCACTGGTGGATGACCAGCTGACCAAAGATTAAATGAGGTGGGTGACTTCTGTGAAATGTCACTGGTGTAGCTACAGACCCCACCCCTCATGGTTTTTCAACCCATGTTTCAAGTTCACAGTAGCTGTGCCCATCCACATTCATGCAAGCACACAGAGGACATGGTGTAGACTCAGATCCAGTCTCTGGAACCTTTCCCCCTGATTGGTCTTATATCCCAACTGTATAACAAGGTAATTTAAAACACATTAAGTAACCCTTAACTTAAACCCTAAACCTTAACCACATGAAACTTTCCATTAACGACTCAGTTACCTCAACCTCCTGCAAACTTTACCACGTAGCTGTAACTATGATCACACATAAAGGAGAAAGTGCATTACACTGACCTATTACTGCCCTGAGACTCTCTCTAACCATGACCCAATCTTAACTGTAACCTACCCCAGTTTATTTTACCCTAGCTCTTCAACCTTTTTTGCAATCACAGTCTCCAGGACTAGGTGTGGCACTCACACAAACATATAAGAGCATATACATAGTCATGATCCTATACTCCATTTTAAATTATCTTCCTAAAGTCTTGCTTCAACAATGAACCTCCATTACTACTTGCCCTAAACTTAACCTTACATCAAATTTAAACCAAACATTGTGGTGTCCAAATAGATGAGGATACATCGGTGTGTAAACAGATGTATGTCTCCAAAACAAGGGTAATGCACACAAAATAACCCTGAGGCTAGAGAATCATGAGGTCCTTAAACCTGCTTTTTCTGATGTCTGAGGTCAGTGTGCTGCAACTGACAGAAATCTGCACAGTCAAAATGAAGAAATAAATAAAGTGAGCACACGTATTTTGTAAAATATCTATCAAATTCAAAACAGAGGTGGTACAATTTAAATACATCTAATAGATTTTTTCCCCTTGCATTGCAGTGCTCTCCTCTTTGTTTTTTGTGCCCTTACCTTGTCTGGTAGTGCGGTCGCCAAACCCAGCAGCAGCCCAAGAAGGGTCACTTGCACCACAGCTCTCTCCATGGTGCACGCCACTACTCTGAAACCCAGACAGCTGAAGCTGTCTTTTAAAACTCAGAAAAAAAGGACAGTACAAATGTGCACAGATTTTTTTCTCCCTCAACACCTTTCACATGGATGTGTGACATAAACTAAACAGAAACACACAAAAAAACACACACACACTCGCCCCCATGATTTATCAGAAATTCTGATGTTTATGCAACCTAGTGTTGACTCTGAGAGTGAACTTTGCCAGGACTGGATTTTTTGACTTTTCATGCAGCGACAGACTCGAGGGCTCAGAAGTCCTGCATGCACCGCTAATGAAAGTATGCGACTAACATTTGTGTCGAGCAAAAATGGCTTTATTGTTTATGTCAAGTATGTAAATTGTAAAAAACAGGTGATACAGCAGACAGAAAGCAATCATACAACTACCTTTCACTACAACCATCAAAGAGATTAAAGACAGAGGTTACGGCCTAAAGCACAAACAGAACAAACGACAAGAAAAATGTTTTTCACTGAGGTGACATCTTGACTTAAAGACGTTGGACTAAGAAATCATCCAGTCTTTTCTGCAGGACAGACTCAGTAGACATGAGCCAGCAGTCCATTGTGACGGGCACAGTAACGCTATAGTCAGCAGCCGTGGTTCTACAAAAGAAGGACAAACAGGGTCACACAGCTTATCCTTGTATGTTCCAGTAACAGCCGCACTCTGAAAAAGCTTTAATTTTTATGCTAATAACAAACATTTATACAAAAGAATAAAATGTACCTCTTAGCGTCATACTCCTGCCCTTTGAATACCAGTTTTGTTCCAGAATCACCCTGTTTCTCCTCATAAACTGCTGGGTCCAGAGCTGGACACACAATAAAAAAAGCATGATGCTAAAATGTTGGCTCTTGCAAACAAATGATGCAGTCTTTCATTTAATGCAGAGGTATATGCACAGACACACTCTGCCTTCCACCCACCTAGAATTCCTTCTGTGTCGCTGGCCGATGGCCTCTCTCTTATGACCGGCCAAAGGAATTCTTCTCCATCCTTGTGATGAAGCAAGATGACTATGCGCACATCTCCAGCTGTAATGTCTGTTTCCTTGTCCCGTCTGATCACTGTCATACTAGAAAACAAAAAAGATAATAGCTTCACAAACACTGTCAACATGTGTGTATGACCTAAGCTTACAGTCTATAGTCCCTTCTCTTCTGTCACGGGGGAGATTTTAAGTTTTACCTGCAGCATCAGAAACAGTTCTCTTTTGTTTCTGACCAGTGACTATATATTCATGGAAGGTATAAATTACATTATAAATCCCTCACATTTCATTTGTTAGTTTTTCTTTTATCTGTGCTTCAATACCTCATCTGTGGTCTAAGGAAGAAAAGGTCCAATAATGTAGAAAATACATGATGTTGATTTCTTATACCACTGATTGATAGAAGCAGGTACAAAAATATAACCTGCAACCACATACTTTAGCTTAACATAAAGAGTGGAAACAAGACAGCTTGTCTGGGTTGCTGTCCCAAATTATTTCTGCATGTTGAGCTAAGTTGAAAGAAAATAAATGCCGATATGTTAAGCTATTCCTTTAGGAGTTGCTCTTATGTGAGTATTACTGCAGAGAGTGTCTCCTGATCATGACACTGTGTGATGGTCCTGGGCCGTTTTGTGTGATCCTCCCTTCCCAGGTTTTCTGGCTGTTTCCTCCCACCTCGTTATGGAGATCCACCTCACCAGAGGCCATCTACAAAGCCATAGCCCTTCTAAGATGGCTCTCTCTCCTTCTCGGCTGGCTGGTGCATGCAGGCACCTCGGTGTAGATCTGTTTATTTGATTTGGTTATGTTCTGTTGACTCGTTTGTTTAATACATTTCTGATTAAATTAAGTGGTCGCTGTGTGTTCTCCCTGTTTGGTTGTGCTCTCCAACAAGCTGGGCATAACAGCTGCAGAGTTACCTTCCAGCTGTGATGGGATCTTGTCCAGTGTGGTGTGTCACCGTCTGTCCCAGTGTAACAGAGACTCCGCTGGGGTAAACTTCAACATGATGATCGGTTTTGAAGTGAATGACAATCCTTCTGAAGCCCCCATTTTGTATCGACTCAAGCTGGCCGTTCACGTACAGCTCTGATGCAAAAGAAACCAAATGCAATTAAACACAACACGGCAAACTGGAGAATAGACATGGATAAGATGGATAACAAAGAAGAAAGATCTTGGGAAAAAAAAGTTTAAGTTAATATTATACTATTATACTTCTTTTTTCCCCCAAGATCTTTCTTGTGAGGTAAATTAAGAATGAAAACATTACTGACCGCTGCTGTTGAGGTGATATAGTTTAAGGGACAGACTTCCATCTAAGTCATAGCACAGTGGAATCGACTGATTCTCAGATTTTAGCAAAAACCTGTGGACAGGAGGAGCTGAAGACACAGACATGCACTGAGTTACCAGCAGATGGAAACATGTAAACTGAAACAAACAAAGCTTTTATGATGATGACAGTCCCATCCTGTCTCAACTTCCATGCTGTGCTGTGCTGGGGTGATCAGTAGATACGTACATTATCAAACTGTGTATTAGGCCTAAATGTTCTTGCTAAGTCTTATAATTAATAAGTAATTAACAAACATAACAAACTAAGTGTAACTGATGTAAAGGAGCAGGAGAAGACAAAAGCAGCTCAGTACATTTGTCATTAACTGTTATCTTACTGCTGTTTTTTTAAGATCAATCCAGCATGGTTACTCTGTGGTACCCTTTTCTGCACCACAACAAAATATATATACTGATCAGACATAACATTATGACCGCCTTCCTGATATTGTGTATGTCTCTGTTGGGCCTCCTAAACATTCGTCCTAAACGTCAACTCATCAGAGAATAAACATGGTCCTTCTGAGGTGTCATGTGGTGTCTGGTAACAGAATGTTGTTAGTGGGTTGAGTGAAGGGCCTCTGTGGATCAGACTTGAATTTATAATAATGGAGGCCAGGTCAACACCTTGTTGACCTGTTTATCACTACGTATATATATATATATATATTAGATTTAAAACCAAAACCAAAAACAATTTTATAAAACAGGTACAGATTTTATGAATAAAGATACTCTACCAGCAGTTATTGTTGGATCTTCGTTTACCAAGTATTCATGCATCACTTGCGTAGGTTCGATATCTGTTTCAAGAGGGAATAAATTTACACAAAGATAGTCACATACATTAATATTACAAAGCATTTTCACCACCTGCTTGCACTATCTCTGTGCACTTCCTGTTATTTACCCTCAAACATATTTTTATTTTAAATTTAATTTTTAAGATGGATGCGTAAATGTTGTTTAACCTTGTTGGTATAACAAAATATATTACCCATATTGTTTTTAATATGAAATGCACAGGTATGTAACTATCATGGAGAAGTCAGGTTAAAGATGAGTAAAGTGACAAAAGCAATTTAGGAAAATACATTATGCGCTCTGTCAAGGAGGTTAGTGAAATTATTTTATGAGGACAGACTTGTTGTCCAGTTGTTTATTAGTTGAACAAATAAAACGCGTGCCATAATCACAGAATTAGAAGGACAGTTCAGAGATAGCACAGAAAAAGACATTTACCGTTTGACATTCATTCATTCATTCATTCATCTTCTATACCCGCTTAGTCCTGTTAAAGGACGCGGGAGTCTGCTGGAGCCTATCCCAGGCGTGCACCCTGGACATGTTGCTAGTCCATCGCAGTGTCTACACAGAGACAGAAAACCATTCACACTCACACTCATACTTACGGGCAATTTAGAATCACCAACTAACCTAATGAGCATGTCTTTGGATGGTGGGAGGAAGAAGGAGAAAACACACACAGACACAGGGAGAACATGCAAACTCCACACAGAAAGGCCCAGCCGGCCCATGGATTCGAACCAGTGACCTTCTCACCATGTGCCACCAAAGAAGAAACTCTATTTAATTGTCTGGTGGATAAACTCGTATCTGGAATACAAACAGTCCAGTGAAGAACAGAACTACATCACTGCTCAGCACTCTGCGACTGTAGACTCTACCCAAACTGTGTATAATGTTTTTCTTTGTTTTTCTGTTGATGCCTCGTCTATAATCACTCAACAATGAGTATCATTTTGTAAATTATTCCTATTTCTCTGATTTGCAACACGTCATTACACCGCTGATCGATACATCTTCAATTAACCACAAATATGTAGTGGGTATTTTATTGTATTTATTAACAATCAAGCAATGATGTGCAAAATTATTAATAATAAAAAAAAACTCAAAGTGTCCTGGCTCAAGATAGTCCACAAGGTGGACAGCCAATCAGTGTCTACATCAGTCACTCACCATAATACACATCATAGGCCATCTGGAGGTGAGGTTCTCCTGCTGACTCAGTGCTAGCCACAACGGCCATACCTGCTGATTCTGGAGCAGAAGAGCACAAAGTTTTACATATTATAGTTACATTGCATATTGCTTTTTGTAATATTAAATGTTACGTTTCATGGGAAAACTGATGAAGAATACATAAAATCTAAATGGGCTTACTCAGTAGGCTACCATAGCTACTGAGCCAGTAGTCAGTGTTACTTTGCCATTGTATGTGGAGGGCAAGCTCTTTTGAGTAATGTCACCCTTGTCAGGCAAAAAATATTTTTAAACCATCCAAAAGTCAGTGTAAACCGTCCAAAATTCTAAATTGTCTTTGTTATTGTTAACAGAAGCCCTGAATTCATACATTTTATTTCCTCCGTTTTCCCGAGATAACGATATAATTAATTCGTGATCTTCAGAAAACAAAACGATATTGTAGTAGGCTTCTTAGATTACGCTCACTAATGTGTCTATTGTCTGTGTCAGGCCCTGATTGAAAAGATATGTGACGCGGTTATCAACATGCTCCTATACTACAATACTTCATCACACTGTTTTCAGTGGAGATATTAAGCTGCTGACATCAACCATTTCTACTTGTGTTATGCATTTGTGATGCTCACCAAACAATTCCAATTCCTCATGTCCACCTTCTTTTGGTTTATGGAGTACATCTGCGCTCTCGCCTGGAGGCTTGGTCACCACCATAGATGTGAGTGGGGTCACAAAGCTGTACTTCAGTGACAGCTCCAAAGCCTGTGTCTTCACTTTCTCTTTCTCTGGTCCGGATAACTGCAGCCTGTGCCACAAATTGTAATTTGAACATAGTGGTTCATCTGGCGGTGAAGTAAGATAGAAGTATCTACTTCTCTCCTTGGTTAAGGCGACTCTGCCCATGTTACATCCACCTGTGTTTCAAATCAGAAGTATGGGCACAACTTGGAAAGTGGATTAAAATTCTCTTACCATCGAGTGGACAAAATACACTGACAGGAGAAATGAATAACATTCACAATCTTGTGACAATTCAGTGTTCTGCTCGAAAACTTTTGGACCTGGCATTCATTCGTGTGGATATTTAGCACCCACCTAGACCAGACTGGCCACCCCCACCCCATAGCAATGACATTCTGGCTTATGGAAAATGTGGTGATCTTTTTCCAATATTCTGACATATTTGTGTGCAGTTGAACTATAAAAAAACAAAAAATACAACGTGTGATAATTAACTACACACATGAAGGAAAAACAGGAAGACAGGTATCTCACTCTTTGTCCAGGAGCTGTTTAACTGTGAGGTAGGCCCAGACTCTCTGGATTATGCCGTCAGATGGTCCAGTGGATTCCAGGAAGGGCCTTGTGTCAGAAAATGTCAAGTTTTGTCTCCTCTGTCACAATCCAGATGAAACGTAATGTCAGTACACAGGGATGCTGACAGAGACACACACATGTTCATACTACAGCTGATGCACAGTGTGGATTTAGCCTTACCGAAATGCCCACAACTTGTGGAATAAAGGTTTCAATGTTGTTGTCAGTGATCTGGCCGGCCACCACAATCTCAGAGCCATTATAGTACTGACTAAATTCAGTCTGGGTTAGATTGGTCCCACCAGGGTAGGTCATCGTCACATCCAGTAACAGAGGAGTGGCCACTTCCTCATAGAAACCCTGTGGACAATAGAGGATGGACACCATATGAACATTGGAACACTCTACAGCCAACAAAACCACACGGTAAACAGAGCACTGATGATGTGGAGAAAATACCTTCAGCTGTAAATCAGCGTCAGAGTCTTCATAAATCCTTCGTGCCACACCGTTGTTCTGCAGCGACATTTTCTCAAGGAACTCGAAACTCACATCGAAACCAAAACCAAGACAGTAGAGCGGGAATTTACCAGCAATGGCCCTTTTAACATTTGACTGTATAGTCTCGGGATTCGTCTCCCCTGTGAGGACACAATACAATTAACCTCAGGAAATGTCAGACCAATGAATAGCTCCAAACATAGCTATAATGGGGTTGTTTTGGTATGTTTCATTGTAACCTGCGGTTGGGTCTCCATCTGTGAGAAGTATAAGGATAGGTGCTGAACCTTCTCTGGGATGTGCATTGAGCATTTGTGCTCCTTGCAACACTGCATCATTTATGTTTGTAGCTGAAATGCAACAACAACAAGTTTCATTGCTACCATTCTGGCCAAATGATTATATTTTATAAGGATCTTTAGAAAAGACTCACCTCCTGAACTATCAATGCCTTGTACAAAGACTTTGGCACTATCCAGGTTTTTTTTGGTGGCCTGAACAAGTTCTCGCTTCCAGTAAAAAATTGTGCTATCAAATTTGATTAGGCCAAAGTAGTCATCTTCTGACAGGTCATTCAAAATATGCAAGAGTGCTGTCCGGGTCTAGGAACAAAAACATCATTCACACACGTTATTACATTTGTTTTGTTGGTGTGTGTGTATGAGTTTTCTACTCATCTGTGACAGAGGCAATGTGTGACAAACTCACACTCTTTAAGCACTGTACCTGTTGTATTTTTCTGCCATGCATCGAGCTACTTTGATCAGCAACAAAGACGAAATTCTTTGGTATTTTGGGAAGACTAGATGGAGCAAAATGATGTACGAAGTACCCGTCTGATGTCTTACAGGGAGTGAGAAGAAAGTTAAAAGATTACAGATGAGACAGAGAGACAGAAATTATGAATAAACAACGATCAGGCACGACATTATGTCTTTCCTGCCTTTTGTCTTTGTTCTTTGAGTTGTTCCTAAATGTTTTTATATGTGTCTGCATCCCACTGGGGATGGTTGCTGCCATCAAGGGGCATCTGGTCTGGACCAGGTGGGTGGTACATATCCACACTAATAAATACCAGATGCAAAAGTTTCATAGGAGAATATTGTATTGTCACAACATGGTCAGTGTTATCCATGTTTTCTGTTAGTGGTTTTAATGTTGTGGCTGATCGGTGTTAATAATAATGAACTACATGATTAATATGTTCATGTACGTATAATGGCCATATAAAGCTCCAGGTTTGATGAAATTAACTTCATTCTTCATTTACCTCGAGTTCTCCAAATGGGATCCCCCTGTTGACGTCATAAACAATCACCAGATCTCCATTCATACCCTGCTCTGAACAGCTGTCACATGTTTTCTGGTGCTCCTCCGTTGGATAGAAATGAACCCACGCCTAGAAACCAAATTGATTCGATGTTAGATTTCGATGTTTTTCTTGCCACTGTCGCATTATTTCAACAGAAATAATTTGATAAGAACCATGAACAGAATAAATCAACATGAGCCAGAACGAAACTAGCGATTGAGCTATAATTAAAACTGCATCTCAGTATGCCATACCTGTTTGTCTGTGTGTGTTTTGGTGATGGCATTCGCCATGGCTTTGGTGCTTAGTCCTCCTTTCACGTCAATGAAACTGATGCCGGCTTTCTCGTGGATGTACACATCAACCTATAGACAATAAAAGAAACAGTTAGAAGACACTGGGACAATTAAACCTCTCAGTTGATCTCTGAGTAGATACCATCAAGAAAGACACCTTAAAGTCTTTGACAGGCTGCATGGGTCGAGCGTGGATTTGCAGCTCGTACTTGCCATGCGTGCGTTTCATCAGTTCCTCATATGTGAGCTCAAAGGTGACCTTTTTGTGAGCAGCCACATTTACAGAGGTCTTAAATTCCTCCAGGGTCCTCCCTACAGAACTACAACAGAGACAATAATCATTGTTTTAAATTGCGTTAGGCAGCCAGATAGTGTGGACATGTGTTATGTGAGGTTTTCCTGCTCAGATGATTTCAGTTGTCATATTTTAGAGACAATGAGATACTCAAGAAGAGGACAGTATGTTGCAAAAAAAGAACAAAAGAACCCATTCTGATCATCTTAAAACACACATGTATAAAGAACCAAGAAATGAAATATAATAATAATCAGATATGTAATTATAATTCATTGATACCTTACAATTCCAGCACTTTGGCCTCTAGATACAGCCTCAGTGTACTGTTGCTGAGCTTGCTCCTTAGCTTTCACAAGACCATCATACACCTGGCCATCAATAAACCTGAAGAGGACCAAGAAAAGCCTTTGTTTACACCTGTGTAAGCTTATATTTGCAAATATTCACAGATCATCTTTGCTTCTCACACACATTCTGAATCGACTGATGAAGGCATTCTTGGGAATCCGGACGTGGAATTCAATTTCCTTTGACGCGTTCATGCGATTGGCCACGCGGCTGGAGATGACGGTGGTGGCATAGCGACTGGTCACTGTGGAGTTGATGTGAAAGCTGTAGATGTCCCAGTCATCCTGAGCAAACAGAGGAGGTCACATTTCACAAGAAAATGGCTTGATTTAACTCACTGGCATACGATTAGCTGCCCAAGATCAAATGAGGTCGGGGACTTTGGTGAAATGTCATTGGTGTAGCTACAGAAACACCCCCGTTCTCATGGTTTTTCAACCCATGTTTTCTTGCCTAACTTGACTCAGTTTGCCTTAACCTCCTGCAAACCTTACCACGTAGTTTTAACCATAAAATGCATTGAATCAGCTATGTGTAACTATGATCACGCAGGAAGGAGAAAGCGCATTACACAGACCTATAATCAGTGCCCTGAGACTCTTTCAAACTGTAACCCAAACTTGAATGTAACCTATGCCAGTAACCCATATCACAAATTTCATCCAGGACTAGCTGTGGTCCTCACACAAACAGGCTAATAAGAGCACACAGGCTTGATCTCAACGGTCCATCTTAAATTATTTTTCATTGCTTTAACAATGAATCACCATTACTACTTGCCCAAGCCTGACATTAACCTAAACTTAACCTTACATGTCCAAATAGATGAGGATACATTGGTGTGTAAACAGATTATGTCTCCAAAACAAAAGTAATGCACACACAAACACAAAATAACCCTCAAGCTAGAGATTCATGAGGTCCTTAAACCTGCTTTTTCTGATGTCTGAGGTCAGTGTGCTGCAACTGTAAAATATCTATCAAAATTAACAGAGGTGGTAAAATTTAAATCTATTCAATAGACTTTTGTTCCCTTCATCTTTTGTGACCTTACCTTGTCTGGTAGTGCGGTCGCCAAACCCAGCAGCAGCCCAAGAAGGGTCACTTGCACCACAGCTCTCTCCATGGTGCACACCACTACTCTGCAACCCAGACAGCTGAAGTTGTCTTTTAAAATCAAACAAGGACAGTACAAATGTGCACAGATTTTTTTCTCCCTCAACAACTCTCACTTGGATACGTGACATAAACTAAACACAAACACACAAAAAAAACACACACTCGCCCCCATGATTTATCAGAAATTCTGCTGTTTATGTGAGCTCTACTGTTTACACTGAGAGTGAACTTTGCCAGGACTGGGGTTCTTGACTTTTCATGCAGCAAAGGCTCAGAAGTCCTGCATGCACCGCTAATGAAAGTACACGACTAATATTTGTGTTGAGCAAAAATTACTTTATTGTTTATGTCTTCAAGTATGTACAGTTTGTTTTGAAAGAGTACCAATCTGACAAGGTCAGGAAAGTGCTAGGAAAACATGTGATACAGCAGACGAAAGGCAATCATACACCTAGCTTTAACTACAAACATCAAAGAGATTAAAGACAGAGGATACGGCCTAAAGCACAAACAGAACAAACAACAAGAAAACTGTTTTTCACTGAGGTGACATCTTGACTTAAAGACGTTGAACTAAGAAATCATCCAGTCTTTTCTGCAGAACAGACTCAGTAGACATGAGCCAGCAGTCTATTGTCACGGGCACAGTAACGCTATAGTCAGCAGCCGTGGTTCTACAAGAGAAGGACAAACAGGGTCACACAGCTTATCCTTGTATGTTCCAGTAACAGCCGCACTCTGAAAAAGCTTACATTTTTATGCTAATAACAAAAACATCAATACAAAAGAATAAAATGTACCTCTTAGCGTCATACTCTTGGCCTTTGAATACCAGTTTTGTTCCAGAATCACCCTGTTTCTCCTCATAAACTGCTGGGTCCAGAGCTGGACACACAATAAAAAAGCATGATGCTAAAATGTTGGCTCTTACAAACAAATGATGCAATCTTTCATTTAATGCAGAGGTATATGCACAGACACACTCTGCCTTCCACCCACCTAGAATTCCTTCTGTGTCGCTGGCCGATGGCCTCTGTCTTATGACCGGCCAAAGGAATTCTTCTCCATCCTTGTGATGAAGCAAGATGACTATGCGCACATCTCCAGCTGTAATCTCTGTTTCCTTGTCCCGTCTGACCACTGTCATACTAGAAAGGAAAAATAATAATTCACACTGTCAACGTGTGTGTATGACCTAAGCTTACAGTCTATAGTCCATTCTCTTCTGTCAGGAAGGAGATTTTCAGTTTTATCTGCAGCATCAGAAGCAGTTCTCTTTTGTTTCTGACGAGTGACTATGTATTCATGGAAGCATCATTTTGTTAGGCTTGTTTTTCCACCAGAGAAAAACAAGGGTACAGTTTCTCTGATCTTCAGCTATTGCAAACCAGTAACTGCTGGCTGACATAAAACCATAGTCTGTATAAAGATGGACGATGGAACACAACTTTAGGAGTTGCTCTTATTGAGCGTTACACTGCAGAGTTACCTTCCAGCTGTGATGGGATCTTGTCCAGTGTGGTGTGTCACCGTCTGTCCCAGTGTAACAGAGACTCCGCTGGGGTAAACTTCAACATGGTGATCGGTTTTGAAGTGAATGACAATCATTCTGAAGCCCCCACTTTCTAGCAAATCAAGCTGGCCGTTCACGTACAGCTCTGGTGCAAAAGAAACTGAATGCAATTAAACACAACACGGCAAACTGGAGAATAGACATGGATAAGATGGATAACAAAGAAGAAAGATCTTGGGGAAAAAAGAAGTATAATAATAGAGTTTTAGTTAGCTAAACCCTAATATTATACCTCTGTTTTTTCACCAAGATCTTTCTTGTGAGGTAAATTAAGAATGAAAACATTACTGACCGCTGCTGGGGAGGTGATATAGTTTAAGGGACAGACTTCCATGTAAGTCATAGCACAGTGGAATCGACTGACTCTCAGTTTTTAGCAAAAACCTGTGGACAGGAGGAGCTGAAGACACAGACATGCACTGAGTTACCAGCAGATGGAAACATGTAAACTGAAACAAACAAAGCTTTTATGATGATGACAGTCCCATCCTGTCTCAACTTCCATGCTGTGCTGGGGTGATCAGTAGATACGTACACCATCAAACTGTGTATTAGCTGCAGATTTACATTTGCAACACGCCTGTGTGGAGCATCTCTTTGTTAAGGGCTCGTCCCTCTGCACCCCCCACTGGCCGTGCTGTGAAAGTGTCTTTGGGTGGTGTATGGGCTTAAAGCAATACTACTGTATTTTAAACCTTTTTTGTAGCATAAAATATGATCATTTACTCACCCATATAACTTTTATGTCATTTGCACTCGTTCAGATAATTAGATCAGCGTATACCCGTATAGCACCGATTCTCAGCCTCTCAGTTAGTCTGATGTCGGATATTCGACAGATATTCAGATATTCACTGTAGCCGGTTTCACCAAGTGCTGGCAGGCAGTGTACAAACAGATAGCCCGCCTCCTTGCTCCCAGCCTATCTCCTATAGCACCCAGCAGACCTACTTAGGGACCGTCTATAAAGTACCTTCTCAATTACCTTCATAATCTTTTTTTGTCAATAGCTTGGACATCATCTTACCTACAGATTCCAAATCAATGCAGAATAGTTCTCCTTTATGGGAGTAATCAAACACACCCTTTTTCATAGCCATTGTATGCACACTATACTGTATTTTATATGAATATTTTAAAGAAAAAACATGATTTCCCATAATGTACGGCCTCCTTTTTTTCAATACCTCCCAAGCCATGTGACCTAGTGACTCCAAACCAATGTAGAATAGTTCTCCTATATGGGACTAATCAGACACACCTCTTATTAAAGCCACTGGGTGCACACTCTATTTTATATGAATATGTTAAAGAAAAAACATGATTTCCTATAAGGGGCTGTCTTCTTTTTTCAATACCTCCCAAGCCTTGTGACCTATTGACTCCAAACCAGTGCAGAATAATTCAAATCAGATTTTATGATTTTATTACCAGCAGTCATTGTTGGAGCTTCAGTCGCCGGGGCTCTTGATGCTGTAGGATGGATATCTGTTTAAAGAGGGAATAAATTTAGATAGTCGCACACATTATTATTACAAAGCATTTTCACCACCTGCCTGGACTATCTCTGTGGGCTTCCTGTTTTATTTATTCTCAGATGTACTTTTATTTTAAATTTTGTATTTAAGATGCATGCGTAAATGTTGTTTAACCTTGTTGGCATAACAACATATATTATCTACATGTTTAGATTTGAAATGCACAGGTATGTAAATGTAGACTATAACCATGAAGAAGTCAATTAAGGATGAATAAAGTGAGGAAAACAATTTAGGAAAACACATTATGCGCTCTGTCAAGGAGGTTAGTGAAATTATTTAACAAGGACAGATCTAGAGGGTTGTCCAGTTGCTTGTTAGTTGAACAAATACAACTTGTGCCATAATGACAGCATTAGAAGGACAGTTCAGAGATAGCACAGAAAAAGACATTTACCACGTGGGATCGAAGATGCAACTACGAGACCTGGTTTCCTGGGAGATGCACTCATTACATCTGGAATACAAACAGTCACATTCCAGAATTAAATATCTGTTATATTGTGTGAAGAAATTTATTAATTTTTCTAGATTTAGATATGGCTACCACTAGTGTTTATAACAAATAAATAAAAAAATCGATGCCGTGTAAATTAGCCCCTGATCTTCTTTAGATATAAAGGAAAAGTGGGAAGTGGAAATAAAAGTTGTTACTGAGGATGAGGAGTGGGAGGTGGTGTGTGAACAAAGCACTCATAGTCCAGCGTGGCAGGAATTCAGTTAGAAATTACAAATGAGATATTTCAAGAGACCCTCCAGCACATCAAAATTTGACAAAAACAATACAAATTTATGTTGGGGGAAATGTATCTTGTGGGATTGCCTGATATTGATTCTATTTTGGCAGGGCATCCAAGCAGAAATTCACAACATTCTGAAAATTAATCTACCACTGAACCCATTACATTATAAACTGGGTTTGACTCCAGGGGAAGATATAGGAAGGAGGAAAGTCCAGCTGTTACAGATTCTCCTACTTGTGGCGAGGAAAATGGCTCAAGCCTCCAAAGAATGTTTATTTAACTGCAAAACTTCACTTAAAAATGTTTTTTGTGGGCCCCCGTCATTTCCCACTTTGGATGGACAGATGGATTAACTGGTAACAGCTGGTCGTGAGACCAATAATAAATAATAATAATAATAAAAAATAAAAAAATTAGCACCTGATCAGAGGTTTGTCGAGAGATGAATCCTTTAGGTTTTTGTTAAAACACAATAAACTACAAATGGCATTTAATTTAATAATTGTGTAGGATGAACTTTGGTTTTTAGCTGTTTATTATTATTATTCTAGATGTTAATGCAAAGAAGTGATCTTTGCAACTCTTATTTTGTGCCTCTGCTCAGGAGTTTCTTCATATTTAGTGCAAACATTCACTGGAGCTCAAAGATGAAATGATAATACAGTAATTTAGTTCCTACGACATGTAACCAGAACATCTTTGAAAATCCTCTGTTTATGCACACGTGACATTTTGTAATATTTACAGTATGTTAAAAACAACAGTGAGCAAGAATACATCTCAGCATGTAGCATTAAATGATTGCTTTGGTTTTTGTGGTTCTGGGGGACAAAATTACTGATTTCACAAGAACTGATGGCCTTGGAGGTGGTGATGTAACACTCCTTGTGATATAACATGACCTCAGGCTTGCTTCTCACAACGCTAACATCTTCATGCCAGAAAACTGGGTCTACTTCAACGGTGTTGCAGAGTCCATGCTTTGATAGGTGGACTAGAAGAATATTTATGGAGGAAGTCATAGCGTTATTCTTCATCAGAGTGTAATGTAGTGAAGCTGTGTATCCATGACATACCAGGCAAGGATATCCACCTGCCACCACTGCTACCACTAAGACCTGTAAAGGAGGAAAAATGAAATTTAAATATACAGTATCTATAACAAATAAACTCTTGTGCTACGTAAATTAGCCTTGTATCACAGAGGTTTGTCCCTTAGAGGTTTATCCCTGGTGATGGTGGCTAAGTTTCATAAGGATTGGGTGAATACTTCAAAAGTTGTAGGCCTTAAAGTAATAGAAAATATTTGCGTGTCACATTTAGCATCCCCTGTAGACATAATATCATGCAATGTGATAGGCGTCTACACAATATTTTACAGGTTGTGTATGCCAAATTTCATGAAGTTAGCTATTGCAGTTTTTGAGATATTGAAATGTTGCTTTTGTAGCGCCCCCTAGAGACCAAGGGTCACGGAATCGCTGCTAAAGTTCTTTTGAGAATTTTTCATTATCTTTGTCCATAAATGATACATGCCAAGTTTGGTGAGAATTGGATGAACGGGCTAGGAGGAGTTGATTTTGCTTAGAGGTGCAATTTTTAAAAAAAATAGTGGGGGGGGAAATGGCAGGTGGAAATGGGCGTGGTCTAGTCCATTAGAACCAGGACTAAATTGGCTTATTTTAGTGCCACCTAGCTGCAGGCATGTGTATTGATACCAAAGTGACATGGTAGGACTTCTACCAAGTTACCAGGTTTGATGCCTTTCACTCTTGTAGTTTGTCCCAGACAGACACTTTCAACTAAGTAGAAAATTAAGGCGAAGAAGAAGAATAAAAATTGCAATAAAATCAACAGGGAACCTGCAATGTTATTGCATGGACCCCTGAAAAATAACAACACAAATAGCTCTTAACTACTCTGATGTACACCAGCTTGAGTCATTGAGTGCACTGTTAAGCTGTTAAGCAGGAAGAAGCCTGATCACAAACCACATCCACTTCATGACTGCCTCTCACATCGCTAACATCTCAATGCCAGAAAGCTTAGGTCTACTTCAGAGGTGTTGAAGAGTCCATGTTTTGAGAGATGGACTAGAGGAATATTTGTGGAGGAAGTCATAATATGTTTTTCATCAGAGTATAATGTGAAGATGTGTATACATGACATACCAGGAATGAGAATGGGAGGAGGAGGAGGAGGAGGAGGAGGAGAGTAAGCCCACACGCTACCACTACCACCACGCCCTGTGAACAAATAAGATTTAAATATACAGTATTTATAACAACTAAATACTCATGCTGCCAAAATTTGCCTCTGACCACAGAGATTTGTCTCTTAGAGGTTTATCCCTGATCTGAACAAAGATCCATTCTTCAGGTTTCTGTTAAGACATTAAACTACAAATGTCCTTTAGCATTTAAATTAATAATTGTGTAGAATATATGGCTTTTATTATAGATTTTACGGCAAAGATGGCCTGGAGTTGTCTGAAAACACACATTTTCTCCATATTTAGTGCAAACATTCACTGGGACTCAAAGATGAATTGATTATAATTTGATGATCAAACGAATTTCAATGATTGTACCTACGACATGTAATCAGAAACTCTTTGAAAGTCCTCTGCTGATGCACAGTATATGGTCAAAGGCTAAAGACACATGTGGAATTTTGTAATCTTTATATGAGAAACAACAGTAATGGTTTTAGTGAGTAAGAATACATCTCAACATGTAGCATTAAATGGTTGGTTTGGTTTTGGTTGTTCTGGGGGACATTATTACTGATTTAACCAACTCTGATGGCCTTGAAGGGAGTGATATAACACTCATGATGATATAACATGACATCAAGTTACGTTTCTGGCATACTTACCTAAAGGAGCACTCCCTGTGAAGGAGAATAAAATTGTACAGTTTCAGTATGAGTGTCAACAGTTAAAGAAACATGTGAAATTCTGTAATCTTTATATCAGAAACTTTAGAAACCCTAAACTGCCATGCATTCATACTTTTATTCCCTCCGGTTTCCCAAGATTACGAGATAATTTCATTTGTTTTCCTGTGATAACGGGATAATTTCCCGAGATCTCATGATAATAAAGCTTTGTTTTCCCAAGATAACGATATAATTAATTCGTGATCTTGAGAAAACAAAACAATATTGTAATCTTTATAATATTTTGTAATCTTTATATTAGAAACAACAGTAATGTTTTTAGTGAGCAAGAATACATCTCAACATGTAGCATTAAATGGTTGGTTTGGTTTTGGTTGTTCTGGGGGACATTATTACTGATTTAACCAACTCTGATGGCCTTGAAGGTAGTGATATAACACTCATGGTGATATAGCATGACCTCAAGTTACGTTTCTGGCATACTTACCTAAACGAGCACTCCCTGTGAAGGAGAATAAAATTGTACAGTTTCAGTATGAGTGTCAACAGTTAAAGAAATTGTGAAATTCTGTAACTTTTTTATCAGAAACTACAGAAACCCTAAACGGCAATGCATTCATACATTTTATTTCCCCCTTTTTTCCCGTGATAACGAGTTAATTTCCTCCGTTTTAGATAATGGGATAATTTTCTCGAGATCTGTGATAATGAAGCTTTGTATGAGGCCATTATTGTAGCAAAACTGCAAATGTGTATTTCAATAAGTGTGTGTGTAACTAGATTTGCAAATGTGTAAAAAAATATGTGTGTGTGACTGGATTTGCAAATGTGTAAAAAAAATCCACAAATGTGTACATCGATCTGTATGCGTAGATAAACCTGTAAATGTGTGATCTGTAAATGTCTGACCTCTCCATTGGATGTGTTCTTACACGTGACTTTGCTAGGGCTTTCGAATGAGACACACACATTGAATAAGTTCACACGCTCACACGCCACGCTGAGAAGTCATAAAATTCACCGCACATTATTTACATAGACTGTTTAAAATGAGTAATCTACAAATGGATGAATGAGGCGAAAGCAACCTCTGCTGCTTGAATCAGCGACCTATCAGCAAATCGATGGGACAAAATATTATTTCTAGTCGCCATGTGAAATAGTAGCGCTGTAAATGCGTGCAAACGTCAAAGAAGTGCTGGAAGTGAAAGCGTGGGAGGATGAACTTATTTTAATGTGTGAGAGCCCTGTTATGTAATTACAGCACGCCATCCAGCCTCCATTGCTTCGGGATCGGGACCAGTGTTTGTCCCAGCCATACACCAGCCAGCCACCCCAGGTAGCCAGTAGCTAATATCATTTGGTGCTAGCCTAGCGCCCACTGGTGGTATGTAGCTGTATATCTACGTAGGCACACAGACAAATCTCCACACGCATTTGCAAATCGCTGCGCGCATTTGCGGATCTGCCGCGGCAGAAGTGTAGCAAAAGTCACGTTTAAGAACACATCCAATGGAGAGGCCAGACATTTACATATCACACGTTTACAGGTTTATCTACGCATACAGATCGATGTACGCATTTGCGGATTTTCCTTTTTTACACATTTGCAAATCTAGTTATAGACACAGATGTTTATTACACATTTGCAAGTCCAGTTACACACACACAGAATTTTTTTTTACACAAATCTAGTTACACACACACGGATTGAAATACACATTTGCAAATAGTTTTGCTACAATAATAGTATTGCTACAATAATGGCCTCATAGCTTTGTTTTCCCGAGATAACGATATAATTAATTCGTGATCTCGAGAAACGAAACTTTGTTTTCCCGTGACAACGATATAATTAATTTGTGATCTCGAGAAAACAAAACGATATTGTTGTAGGCCAGTGATTCCTATGGAAGCCGTAAATGGCCATGCATTCATACTTTTTATTTCCTCCGTTTTCCCGAGATAACAGGATAATTTTCTCGAGATCTCGTGATACTGAAGCTTTGTTTTCCCGAGATAGAATTCATTTGTGATCTTGAGAAAACAAAACGATATTGTAGTAGGCTATATTAAATCTACGGAAGCCCTAAACGGCCATGCATTCAAAGATTTTATTTCCTTCGGTTTCCCCGTTTCCTGTGATAACGGGATAATTTTCTCGAGATCTCATGATAATAAAACTTTGTTTTCCCAAGATAACGATACAATTAATTTGTGATCTCGAGAAAACAAAACAATACTGTAGTAGGCTTCTTAGATTGCGCTCACTAATGTGTCTATTGTCTGTAATAGCAAGTGTCAGGCCTTGATCGAAAAGATATGTGACGCAGTTATCAATATGCTCCTGCTCCTCTGACATTGCTACACTGAATGATGTTTCCTGCAATGATTTAATATAGCCTACTACAATATCGTGTTGTTTTCTCGAGATCTGACAATTAATTAACTCGGTATCACGGGAAAATGGAGGAAATAAAAAGTATGAATGCATGGCCGTTAAAGGCTTCCGTATAAATCATGAATTTACCAAAGTTGCCCGTTGCTACCTGACTAACCTCCGTTTATCCCTACAAGAAATTGTAGAAGCCTGATCACAAACCACATCCACTTAATGACTATTTCTCACAACGCTAACATCTCTGTGCTTTCGCAGTCCATGCGATAGGAGGACCAGAAGAAGATTTGTGGAGGAAGTCATAATATTATTCTTAATCAGAGTATAATGTAGTGAAGATGTGTATCCATGACATACAACACAGGTGTCAAACTGATCCATGAAAGGGCTGCTGTGGCTGCAGGTTTTCATTCCAACCATGCAGCAGCACACCTGACTTGGCTCAATCAACCAACTTGCTTGATTGGAACAGAAACTTGCCAGCCACACACACTGCATGGGTGCTGCATGGTTGGAATGAAAACTGTAAGCTACAGTGACCCTTTCACGGATCAGTTTACCACCCCTGACATACCACGAGGAGCGAGAGACCACCTGCCGCCAAGAATAGGCTGATCTGTGAAGGAGGATAAAATTATAACAAATAAATGTTCAAGCTTTTCCCTTTATCCCTGATCTGAACAAAGATCAATCCTTCAGGTTTCTGTTGAAACACATTAAAGTACAAATTTTCTTGAACATTTAACTATGTAACTTATGGGTTGTGTACCCATGACATACCAGGGTCGGAAGACCACCTGCTACGACTACTACTACCAAGACCTGTGATGGAGGAAAAACAAATATCCTTTAGCATTTAAAATAATAACTGTGCAGGATATACATTGATACTTTTGGCCGCTTTTATTATAGATATTACTGCAAAGATGCTCTGGAGTTGTCTGTAAACACATTAGAGAGTTTCCTCATATTTAGTGCAAACATTCACTGGGAGTCAAAAATTAACTGATTATAATTTGGTGGTCAAATGGGATTCAGTTATTGTACCTACGGTATGTAATCTGTTTATGCATATATATGGTCAGAGGCAGGCCAGCTGACAGTCTTGCCTGGGCCCGGGACGAGATAATCTTTTATAGCACTCCCTACTTACTTTTGTGGTATGTATTTTTGTAGGATCGTTAAGTGTAAAGGAGGATACAATTAAATTTAATACATACCACTTATAACAAATAAATATGAATAACCTAAGACTGTTCATACATATACATATATATATATTCCGTGAACTTGACATATTTGTGTTGCTTACCTGGAAAAAGTCTTGTCTGTCCTGTTAAGGAATAATGTGGATAATGAGATGCTGCACACACTTATACATTTCTCGCTTGTGTTATGCATTTATGTTGCTCACCAGCTGAACGTCCCGTTCCCACATGTCCTGCAGATCCGCCTTCTTTTGGTTTATGAAGTACATCTGCACTGTCGCCTGGAGGCTTGGTCACCACCATAGATGTGAGTGGGGTCACAAAGCTGTACTTCAGTGACAGCTCCAAAGCCTGTGTCTTCACTTTCTCTTTCTCTGGACCGGATAGCTGCAGCCTGTGTCACAAATTGTAATTTGAACATAGCGGTTCATCTGGCAGTAAAGTATTTTGGTATTTGGTATATTTGGAAACCAGTATGAAAGTTGTGACTTTGCCCATGTTACATCCACCTGGGTTTCAATTCAGAAGTATGGGCACAACTTGGAAAGTAGATTAAAATTCTCTTACCATCAAGTGGACAAAATACACCAATCAGCCACAATATTAAAACCTGACAGGAGAAATTAATAACATTGACCATCTCGTGACAATTCAATGTTCTGCTGGGAAACGTTTGGACCTGGCATCCATGTGGATGCTACTTAGACATGTAGCATCCAACTAGCAATGGCACTCCTTGATGTCAGCAGCGATGCCCAGCAGTAGGCAGCCTGACACAGGCATACACACAAAAACAGTTTCGAAACAACTCAAAATAACACGAAGAATAGCACAAGGTGCTGACCTGGCCTCCAAATTGTCTAGATCCCAAACTGATCAAGTATCTGTGGGATGATCCACACCCACCTAGACCAGACCAGGCACCCCCACCCCATAGAATGATACAGCAGGATGCAGCCTGACACAGGCACACACACAAAAGCAGTTTAGGAACAAATCAAAAAACATGGAGAACAGCACAAGGTGTTGACCTGGCCTCCAAATTCACCAGATCCCAAACTTATCAAGTGTCTGTGGGATGATCCACAGAGGACCCTTCCCTCAACCCATAGGGCCCAAAGGCCCCCAGTAACAACATCCTGTTCACATCAGAGGACACCCTCAGAAGGCCCATGTCCATTCTCTGATGACTCGCAACTGTTTTGGATGCATAAGGGAGACCTAGACAATATAAGGAAGGTGGACACAATGTTATACCCAATTTGTTAATATGCTTTATTCAATGAGTCTTCAGGAGGTTCTGTCCTTTGAGGTGTTTCAAACATCAGAAAAACAAAGCTCCAAAGAGAAGCCCAAAGCTTGGCTTCCTCTACCTTGAATTGGCACTTTTAAAGCTGAAATGTTATTGATAATTAGAGTTGCATGATACTCACAGTACCCAAATCGTGCTGGTTTTTACTATACTATTCCGCTACATAGCAGCCATCTCTACTCTCCTCCCAGCTTCTCATTGCATGCTACTCCCTTGTGAACAAACACATGTGGCAACTACTGCAACCGAACTACACAGCTGCTGAATGATTGGCTGTTTGCCTGTTACTGGTGACGTCTGGGGATATGATAGGCTGCTTCCACGCGCTGGGTTCCGCCCATCTGTTAGCTGATTGGCTGTTTGTGTGTTTCTGAACTCACTCTTTGTCCAGGAGCTGTTTAACTGTGAGGTAGGCCCAGACTCTCTGGATTATGCCGTCAGATGGTTCAGTGGACTCCAGGAAGGGCCTTGTGTCAGAAAATGTCAAGTTTTGTCTCCTCTGTCACAATCCAGATGAAACGTAATGTCAGTACACAGGGATGCTGACAGAGACACACACATGTTCATACCACAGATGATGCACAGTGTGGATTTAGCCTTACCGAAATGCCCACAACTTGTGGAATAAAGGTTTCAATGTTGTTGTCAGTGATCTGGCCGGCCACCACAATCTCAGAGCCATTATAGTACTGACTAAATTCAGTCTGGGTTAGATTGGTCCCACCAGGGTAGGTCATTGTCACATCCAGTAACAGAGGAGTGGCCACTTCCTCATAGAAACCCTGTGGACAATAGAGGATGGACACCATATGAACATTGAACACTCTACAGCCAACAAAACCACACGGTAAACAGAGCACTGATGATGTGGAAGAAAATACCTTCAGCTGTAAATCAGCGTCAGAGTCTTCATAAATCCTTCGCGCCACACCGTTGTTCTGCAGCGACATTTTCTCAAGGAACTCGAAATTGACATCAAAACCAAAACCAAGACAGTAGAGCGGGAATTTACCAGCAATGGCCCTTTTAACATTTGACTGTATAGTCTCGGGTCGCGTCTCCCCTGTGAGGACACAATACAATTAACCTCAGGAAATGTCAGACCAATGAATAGCTCCAAACATAGCTATAACGGGGTTGTTTTGGTATGTTTCATTGTAACCTGCGGTTGGGTCTCCATCTGTGAGAAGTATAAGGATAGGTGCTGAACCTTCTCTGGGATGTGCATTGAGCATTTGTGCTCCTTGTAACACTGCATCATTTATGTTTGTAGCTGAAATGCAACAACAGCAAGTTTCATTGCTACCATTCTGGCCAAATTATTATATTTTATAAGAAATGGATCTTTAGAAAAGACTCACCTCCTAAACTATCAATGCCTTGTACAAAGACTTTGGCACTATCCAGGTTTTCTTTGGAGGCCTGAACAAGTTCTCGTTTCCAGTAAAAAATTCTGCTATCAAATGTGATTAGTCCAAAGTAGTCATCTTCTGACAGGTCATTCAAAATATGCAAGAGTGCTGTCCGGGTCTAGGAACAAAAACATCATTCACACACGTTATTACATTTGTTTTGTGTATGTGTTTATGAATTTTCTCTTTAAGCACTGTACCTGTTGTATTTTTCTGCCTTGCATCGAGCCACTTTGATCAGCAACAAAGACAAAATTCTTTGGTATTTTGGGAAGACTAGATGGAGCAAAATGATGTACGAAGTACCCGTCTGATGTCTTACAGGGAGTGAGAAGAAAGTTAAAAGATTACAGATGAGACAGAAAGAAAGAAATTATGAATAGACAACGATCAGGCATGACATTATGACTTTCCTGCCTTTTGTCTTTGTTTTTTGAATTGTTCCTAAATGTTTTTGTATGTGTGCCTGTGTCAGGCTGCATCCCACTGGGGATAGTTGCTGCCATCAAGGGGCATCTGGTCTGGACCAGGTGGGTGGTACATATCCATACAAATAAAAACCCAGATCCAAAAGTTTCAGAGGAGAATATTGTATTCTCACAACATGGTCAGTGTTATACATGTTTCCTGTTAGTGGTTTTAATGTTGTGGCTGATTGGTGTTAATAATAATGAGCTACATGATTAATATGTTCATGTACGTATAATGGCCATATAAAGCTGCAGGTTTGATGAAATTAACTTCATTCTTCATTTACCTCGAGTTCTCCAAATGGGATCCCCCTGTTGACGTCATAAACAATCACCAGATCTCCATTCATACCCTGCTCTGAACAGCTGTCACATGTTTTCTGGTGCTCCTCCGTTGGATAGAAATGAACCCACGCCTAGAAACCAAATTGATTCAATGTTAGATTTCAATGGTTTTTCTTGCCACTGTCGCATTATTTCAACAGAAATAATTTGATAAGAACCGTGAACAGAACATGAGCCAGAATAAAACTAGCGATTGAGCTATAATTAAAACTGCATCTCAGCATGCCATACCTGTTTGTCTGTGTGTGTTTTGGTGATGGCATTCGCCATGGCTTTGGTGCTTAGTCCTCCTTTCACATCGATGAAACTGATGCCGGCTTTCTCGTGGATGTACACATCAACCTATAGACAATAAAAGAAACAGTTAGAAGACACTGGGACAATTACACTTCTCGGTTGATCTCTGAGTAGATACCATCAAGAAAGACACCTTGAAGTCTTTGACAGGCTGCATGGGTCGAGCGTGGATTTGCAGCTCGTACTTGCCATGCGTGCGTTTCATCAGTTCCTCATATGTGAGCTCAAAGGTGACCTTTTTGTGAGCAGCCACATTTACAGAGGTCTTAAATTCCTCCAGGGTCCTCCCTACAGAACTACAACAGAGACAATAATCATTGTTTTAAATTGCGTTAGGCAGCCAGATAGTGTGGACATGTGTTATGTGAGGTTTTCCTGCTCAGATGATTTCAGTTGTCATATTTTAGAGACAAGGAGATACTCAAGAAGAGGACAGTATATTGCAAAAAAAGAACAAAAGAACCCATTCTGATCATCTTAAAACACACATGTATAAAGAACCAAGAAATCAAATATAATAATAATCAGTTATATAATTATAATTCATTGATACCTTACAATTCCAGCACTTTGGCCTCGAGATACAGCCTCAGTGTACTGTTGCTGAGCTTGCTCCTTAGCTTTCACAAGACCGTCATACACCTGGCCATCAATAAACCTGAAGAGGACCAAGAAAAGCCTTTGTTTACACCTGTGTAAGCTTCCAATTGATTTGTTTAGATAGATAGATAGATAGATAGATAGATAGATAGATAGATAGATAGATAGATAGATAGATAGATAGATAGATAGATAGATAGATAGATCCACTCTCATCAATAATCAACAGAACCACCCCAAGCGTCTCTTCTCAACGATCAACCGCCTTCTCCGCACCCCTGATGCCCCCCAACCCTCTGATGCTGCTGAACTCTGCTCACAATTTAGCAGGTTTTTTCAGGAAAAGGTGGACACCATTCATCAGCAGCTTCACCAGACAGGAATTCCATCCACTCCTGCCCATCAACTGCTGGACTGCAACTCAACCGCCTCCGCCCACCCACCACAGTGCTCTCTCTCCTCTTTTGCCGCTCTGGAAAACAACCAGGTCGTGGACCTGGTGTCTAAAGCTATGTCCACCTCCTGCAAGCTGGACCCCATGCCTACTACCTTGGTAAAGGCATGTTTGCCTACCCTGTGCCCTGCCATGGCTAGTATCATTAACACCTCACTGGCACTAGGGGTGGTCCCCACCAGCTTCAAAACTGCTGTGGTGATCCCCACACTGAAAAAGCCTGGTCTGGACCCGGATGATCCCAGCAACTACCGCCCTATATCCAACCTTCCCTTCCTCAGCAAAATTCTGGAAAGAGCTGTGGCTGCTCAGCTTCAGCAACACATGTTGCTCTGTGAACCCTTCCAATCTGGCTTCAGACCCCACCACAGCACCGAGACCGCCCTCATCAAAATCCTGAATGACCTCCTCACAGCTGCCGACAATGGCCTCATCAGTCTCCTTATCCTCCTGGACCTTTCTGCGGCTTTTGACACTGTCTCCCACGCCATCCTCCTCAACCGCCTTCATGAATACTTAGGACTCACTGACTCTGCTCTCTCCTGGTTTCAGTCTTACCTCTCCGGTAGGAAACAATACATCACCATCAAAGACTCAAACCCAACCCCAGCTCCAGTCAACCATGGTGTGCCTCAGGGATCAGCCCCCTTCTGTTCACCATCTACATGCTCCCCCTTGGTCAAATCATTCGTCACCATGGACTCAGTTTCCACTGCTATGCTGACGACACACAGCTCTACATAAGCACCAAACCCTCGGCTCAGCTTCCTCCCATATCCCTTGTCAACTGCCTGCATGAAATAAAAATTTGGATGACTGCCAACCTACTCAAACTTAACAATAACAAAACAGAGCTCTTGGTGGTGCCCCCCCCCCCCCCCCCCACCATCAGGCCATCCCCAGAAGTATGCAACCTTGGTGTCATCCTGGACCCCATACTCTCACTGCAGGCTCATATCAAAACCACCACCAAATCTGCGTTCTTTCACCTCAAAAACATCTCCAGACTCCGGGCCATCACTGTCTGACTCTGTGACTGAAACACTCATTCATGCCTTCATTACATCCCGCTTGGACTACTGCAATGGTGTACTGTATGGTCTGCCCAGTAAGACCCTGGATAGACTGCAGTATGTCCAAAACTCAGCTGCCAGGGTCCTGACACGCTCCAAGCCATGGCAGCACATCACCCGCACACTCAAGAAGCTTCACTGGCTCCCCGTCAGACCCCCCCCCCCCCCCCCCCCCCCCCCCCCCCTTAGTCTCCACCTCTTGTAAAGCGACCTTGGGTTTCTTGAAAGGCGCTATAAAAGTCCAAGTTATTATTATTATTATCATAGATAGATAGATAGATAGATAGATAGATAGATAGATAGATAGATAGAGATAGATAGATAGATAGATAGATAGATAGATAGATAGATAGATAGATAGATAGATAGATAGATAGATAGATAGATAGATAAATCTTTGCTTCTCACACACATTCTGAATCGACTGATGAAGGCATTCTTGGGAATCCGGACGTGGAATTCAATTTCCTTTGGCTCGTCCATGCGATTGGCCACGCGGCTGGAGATGACGGTGGTGGCATAACGACTGGTCACAGTGGAGTTGATGTGAAAGCTGTAGATGTCCCAGTCATCCTGAGCAAACAGAGGAGGTCACATTTCACAAGAAAATGGCTTGATTTAACTCACTGGCTGACGATTAGCTGACCAAAGATCAAATGAGGTCGGGGACTTTGGTGAAATGTCATTGGTGTAGCTACAGAAACACCCCCGTTTTCATGGTTTTTCAACCCATGTTTCAAGTCCACAATGGCTGTTCCCATCCAAACAGAGGACATGGTGTAGACTCAGATCCACTCTCTAAAACCTTTCTCCCTGATTCGTCTTGTATCCCAACCATATAACAAGGTCATTTAAAACACATTAAATAACCTTTAACCATAACCTGATCGTAAATGTAACCTACCCCAGTTTATTTTGGATAAACCTACCCTAATCTTATACTAGGTCTTCAACCTTATTTGCAATTACGTACATGCCTTTACATCACAAATGTCCTCAGTCTCCAGGTCTAGGTATGATCCTCACGACTCATAAAAGCATATAGTCATGATCCCATGAGTCAATTTTAAGTGAACCACCATTGCTACTTGCCCAAGCCTGACATTAACCTAAACTTAACCTTACATCAAAGTTAAACCAAACATTGTGGTGTCCCAGTATATGAGGATACATCGGTGTGTAAACAGATGTATGTCTCCAAAACAAGGGTAATGCGCACACACACACAAAATAACCCTGAGGCTAGAGAGCCATGAGGTCCTTAAACCTGTTTTTTCTGAGTTCAGTGTGCTGCAGCTGACATTAAGCCGCACAGACAAAATGAAGACATAAACTGAGCACATGCATGGGTGGTAAAATTTAAATACATCTAATAGATTTTTTTCCCCTCGCATTGCAGTGCTCTCCCCTTTGTTTTTTGTGACCTTACCTTGTCTGGTAGTGCAGTCGCCACACCCAGCAGCAGCCCAAGAAGGGTCACTTGCACCACAGCTCTCTCCATGGTGCACACCACTACTCTGAAACCCAGACAGCTGAAGCTGTCTTTTTAACTCAGACAAACAATTACAAAGTGCACAGTACAAATGTGCACAGATTTTTTTCTCCCTCAACAACTGTCACTTGGATAGGTGACATGAACTAAACACACAGACACAAAAACACACACACACTCGCCCCCATGATTTATCAGAAATTCTGTTGTTTATGCAACCTAGTGTTGACACTGAGAGTGAACTTTGCCAGGACTTGGTTTTTGGACTTTAAATGCAGCAACAGGTAACGGGCTCAAAGGCTCAGAAGTCCTACATGCACCGCTAATGAAACTATGCGACTAATATTTGCATAGAACAAAAATTTTATTGTATGTAAATTGCAAAAACAAATTGTCAAAAAAGAGGTGATACAGCAGACAGAAAGCAATCATACACCTGGCTTTCACTACAAGCATCAAAGAGATTAAAGACAGAGGATACGGCCTAAAGCACAAACAGAACAAACAACAAGAAAAATGTTTTTCACTGAGGTGACATCTTGACTTAAAGATGTTGGACTAAGAAATCATCCAGTCTTTTCTGCAGAACAGACTCAGTAGACATGAGCCAGCAGTCCATTGTGACGGGCACAGTAATGCTGTAGTCATCAGCCGTGGTTCTATAAAAGAGGGACAAACAGGGTCACACAGCTTATCCTTGTATGTTCCAGTAACAGCCGCACTCTGAAAAAGCTTTAGTTTTTATGCTGATAACAAACATTTATACAAAAGAATAAAATGTACCTCTTAGCGTCATATACCTGGCCTTTGAATACCAGTTTTGTTCCAGAATCACCCTGTTTCTCCTCATAAACTGCTGGGTCCAGAGCTGGACACACAATAAAAAAAAAACATGATGCTAAAATGTTGACTCTTACAAACAAATGATGCAATCTTTCATTTAATGCAGAGGTATATGCACAGACACACTCTGCCTTCCACCCACCTAGAATTCCTTCTGTGTCGATGGCCGATGGCCTCTGTCTTATGACCGGCCAAAGGAATTCTTCTCCATCCTTGTGATGAAGCAAGATGACTATGCGCACATCTCCAGCTGTAATGTCTGTTTCCTTGTCCCGTCTGACCACTGTCATACTAGAAAAAAAAAAAGATAATAGCTTGACAAACACTGTCAACATGTGTGTATGACCTAAGCTTACAGTCTATAGTCCCTTCTCTTCGGGGGAGATTTTCAGTTTTATCTGCAGCATCAGAAACAGTTCTCTTTTGTTTCTGACCAGTGACAATGTATTCATGGAAGGTATAAATTATAAATCCATTATAAATCCCTCACATTTCATTTGTTAGTTTATTTTCTTTTATTTGTGCCTTAACTGGATACGTCAATACTTCATCTGTGGTCTAAGGAAGGAAAGGTCCAGTAATGTAGAAAATACATGATATTGATTTCTTATACCACTGATTGATAGAAGCAGATACAAAAATATAACCTGCAACCACATACTTTAGCTTAACATAAAGAGTGGAAACAAGACAGCTAGTTCTTCCTCTCTCCGATTCCTTACAAGAACCCCAACTTTTGCGACCCTTGGCCTCTAGGGGGAGCCACAAAAGCGATATCTCAAAATCTCAAAAACTGCAAGCTAACTTCATGAAATTTGGCATTTGGCATGCGTCCTGATCATTACACTGCACAGTTACCTTCCAGCTGTGATGGGATCTTGTCCAGTGTGGTGTGTCACCGTCTGTCCCAGTGTAACAGAGACTCCGCTGGGGTAAACTTCAACATGGTGATCGGTTTTGAAATGAATGACAATCCTTCTGAAGCCCCCATTTTGTATCGACTCAAGCTGGCCATTCACGTACAGCTCTGGTGCCAAAGAAACCAAATGCAATTAAACACAACACGGCAAACTGGAGAATAGACATGGATAAGATGGATAACAAAGAAGAAAGATCTTGGGGGAAAAAGAAGTATAATAATAGAGTTTAAGTTAGTTAAATCCTAACATTATACTTCTTTCTTTTCCTACAAAGATCTTTCTTGTGAGGTGAATTAAGAATGAAAACATTACTGACCGCTGCTGGGGAGGTGATATAGTTTAAGGGACAGACTTCCATCTAAGTCATAGCACAGTGGAATCCACTGACTCTCAGTTTTTAGCAAAAACCTGTGGACGGGAGGAGCTGAAGACAGACATGCACTGAGTTACGAGCAGATGGAAACATGTAAACTGAAACAAACAAAGCTTTTATGATGATGACAGTCCCATCCTGTCTCAACTTCCATGCTGTGCTGGGGTCATCAGTAGATACGTACACCATCAAACTGTGTATTAGCTGTAGATTTACATTTGCAACACGCCTGTGTGGAGCATCTTATTGATGTCTTTGTTAAGGTGTGAGTCACGTCCCCCTGCACCCCCCACTGGCTGTGCTGTGGCAGTACAAGTGTCTTTGGGTGATTCATGGGCTCAAGTGTAATAACTAACACATGGTGAAGTGTGTAAAATGGTATGATTGGAAAGGCTGAAAGAAGACACTTTGGCTGCAGAAGCTCAGCACATATTATTCATGGCTTTTTTGTCTTTTCTTTATGTAGTTTGTTAAAATAAATACATCTTGTAACCCTGTCTGTCTCCACTTTATGTTCCAGATCTTGATGGAACGTTTAGATAAAATATTGTTTTGACTCAATTTGCTCGATATGTAATTAATAAGTAATTAACACACTTACTAAGTGTAACTGATGTAAAGGAGTGGGACAAAAGACAAAAGCAGCTCAGTACATTTGTCATTAACTGTTATCTTACTGCTGGGTTGTTTTTAAGATGGATCCAGCATGGTGGTTACTCTGTGGTACCCTTTTATGCACTACAACAAAATATGTATACCATTCAGACATAACATTATGACCACCTTCCTAATATTGTGTATGTCTCCCTTGTGCCTCGGAAGCAATTGTGACTCCTCAGAGAATGGACAGGTCAACATGTGCTATTTTTCACGTTCTTGTTTAGATGCTCCTAAACCGTTTTTGTGTGTCATATTGTTGAGGTCTACTCTATGCACATAGAAGTCGATATTTATCACCACACATTTATTTATTCTTTTTTTTAAAAAAAACACACACACACAAAAAAAAACATTTTTATAAAACAGATACAGATTTTCTGAATAAAATCTATGTTATACTCTACCAGCAGTCATTGTTGGAGCTTCATTTCCCAGCACTCCTGACGCTGTAGGATGGATATCTGTTTAAAGAGGATAAAGAGAATAAATTTACAGAAAGATAGTCCATAGATTAATATTACAAAGCATTTTCACCACTTGCTTGGACTATCTCTGTGGAGATGGCATGTGTAAATGTTGTTTAACCTTGCTGGCATAACAACATATATTATCTATATTTTTGAATATGAAATGCACACGTATGTAAATGTAGACTATAACCATGGAGAAGCCATGAGTAAAGTGAGGAAAACAATTTCGGAAAACACATTATGCGCTCTATCGAGGAGGTTAGTGAAATTATTTTACGAGGACAGATCTAGAGGGTTGTCCAGTTGCTTGTTTGTTGAACAAATACAACTTGTGCCATAATCACAGCATTAAAAGGACAGTTCAGAGATAGCACAGAAAAAGACATTTACCATTACGCGGTGTGAGAACAACCCCATAACATTTTCTGGCATACATACCAGTATGATGGTGAATCGACCAGCCACTACCAGCTGTGAAAGAGGACACAATTAAATTCAGTGTTTATAACAAATAAATATTCGTGACATGTAAATTAGCCCCTGATGGCAAAGGTTTGTCTCTGAAAGATGAATCATTCAGGTTTTTGTTAAAACACATTAAACTACAAATATCAATTAATTGAATAATTGTTTAGGGTGAACTTTGATGCTTTTAGCTGTTTTTCATTACAGATGTTAATGCTATGATGTGATCTGTGCAACTCTTATTTTGTGCTTCTGCCTCTGGAGTTTCTCCATATTTAGTGCAAACATTCACTGGAGCTCAAAGATGAACTGATTATAATTTGGTGGTCAAACGGGATTCAATGATTGACCCTACGGCATGTAATCAGAAACTCTTTGCATACTGTTTATGCACAGTATATGGTGAAAGGCTAAAGACATGTGACATTTTGTAATATTTACAGTATGTTAAAAACAGTAACATAAAAAAAACATATTTTTAATGAGAAAGAATACATCTGAAGATGTAGAATAAATGGTTAACTGGTTGGTTTGGTTTTGGGAAAAGCAGCTGCTCCCCTGTTATGGGGGACAAAATGACTAATTTCACCAAATCTGATGGCCTTGAAGGTAGTGATATAACTCCTTGTGATATAACATGACCTCAGGTGACATGAGCTCAGTGCCAGAAATCGTAGGTCTACTTCAGGGGTGCTGCACAGTCCATGCTTTGATAAATGGACTAGAAGAATATTTGTGGAGGAAGTCATAATTGCTCTTCATCAGAGTATAATGTAGTGAAGATGTGTATCCATGACATACCACCCTGAGGGCCAGACCAGTTGTCGCCACTACTGGGATCGGTATCTGTGAAAGAGAATAAAGTTAAGTTTATACAGTTATGTAAATTAGTCTCTGATCAAAGAGGTTTATTCCTGATCTGAACAAACATCCATCCTTCAGGTTTCTGTTAAAACACATTAAACTACAAATGACCTTTAGCATTTAATTATGTAACTGTGTAGGATATATGTTGATACTTTTGGCTGTTTTTATTATAGATATTACTACAAAGATGTTCTGGAGTTGTCTGTAAACACATTAGTTTCTTCATATTTAGTGCAAACATTCACTGGGACTCAAAGATGAACTGATTATAATTTGGTGAACGGGTTCACAAGCTCGCCACGTCCCTACGACATGTAATCAGAAACTCGACGATTACTGATGGCCTTGAAGGTAGTGATATAACACTCCTTGTGATATAACATGACCTCAGGTTACTTTTCTGGAGATGAGCAGGTTTTTGGTTGAAGTTGAATCAAATGGACAAATCTCACAAATTTTAGATTAGGCGTCTATAACTTGAATAATGCTCTTAGGTCTACTTCAGGGGTCTTTCAGAGTCCATGCTTTGATAGGTGGACTAGGAGAATATTGGTGGAGGGAGTCATAATGTTATTCTTCATCAGAGTATAATGTAGTGAAGATGTGTATCCATGACATACCAAGAATGGGAGGAGACCACCTACTGCCAGCAAGACCTGTGAAGGAGGGTAATAAGTTCTATATTATGCTTGTGTGTACTTTCATTGTGTTATTTTGTGTATTTGAACTATGTGTTATTTTAAACAACTTTGTACGGTGACTTTGAGTGTTGTGACGGGATTCAATGATTGACCCTACGGCATGTAATCAGAAACTCTTTGCATACTGTTTATGCACAGTATATGGTGAAAGGCTAAAGACATGTGACATTTTGTAATATTTAAAGTATGTTAAAAACAGTAACATAAAAAAAACATATTTTTAATGAGCAAGAATACATTTGAAGATGTAGAATAAATGGTTAACTGGTTGGTTTGGTTTTGGGAAAAGCAGCTGCTCCCCTGTTATGGGGGACAAAATGACTAATTTCACCAAATCTGATGGCCTTGAAGGTAGTGATATAACACTCATTGTGATATAACATGACCTCAGGTGACATGAGCTCAGTGCCAGAAATCGTAGGTCTACTTCAGGGGTGTTGCACAGTCCATGCTTTGATAAATGGACTAGAAGAATATTTGTGGAGGAAGTCATAATTGCTCTTCATCAGAGTATAATGTAGTGAAGATGTGTATCCGTGACATACCACCCTGAGGGCCAGACCAGTTGTCGCCACTACTGGGATCGGTATCTGTGAAAGAGAATAAAGTTAAGTTTATACAGCTATGTAAATTAGTCTCTGATCAAAGAGGTTTATTCCTGATCTGAACAAACATCCATCCTTCAGGTTTCTGTTAAAACACATTAAACTACAAATGACCTTTAGCATTTAATTATGTAACTGTGTAGGATATATGTTGATACTTTTGGCTGTTTTTATTATAGATATTACTACAAAGATGTTCTGGAGTTGTCTGTAAACACATTAGTTTCTTCATATTTAGTGCAAACATTCACTGGGACTCAAAGATGAACTGATTATAATTTAGTGAACGGGTTCACAAGCTCGCCACGTCCCTACGACATGTAATCAGAAACTCGACGATTACTGATGGCCTTGAAGGTAGTGATATAACACTCCTTGTGATATAACATGACCTCAGGTTACTTTTCTGGAGATGAGCAGGTTTTTGGTTGAAGTTGAATCAAATGAACAAATCTCACAAATTTTAGATTAGGCGTCTATAACTTGAATAATGCTCTTAGGTCTACTTCAGGGGCCTTTCAGAGTCCATGCTTTGATAGGTGGACTAGGAGAATATTGGTGGAGGGAGTCATAATGTTATTCTTCATCAGAGTATAATGTAGTGAAGATGTGTATCCATGACATACAAGGAATGGGAGGAGACCACCTACTGCCAGCAAGACCTGTGAAGGAGGGTAGTAAGTTCTATATTATGCTTGTGTGTACTTTCATTGTGTTATTTTGTGTATTTGAACCGTGTTTTATTTTAAACAACTTTGTACGGTGACTTTGAGTGTTGTGAAAGGCGCCTATAAATAAAATGTATTATTATTATTATTATCTCAACATGTAGCATTAAATGGTTGGTTTGGTTTTGGTTGTTCTAGGGGACACGATTACGGCTTTAACCAAATCTGATGACCTTGAAGGTAGTGATATAACACTCCTTGTGATATAACATGGCATACATACCTTGAGAGGCAATCTGTGCGGCACCCTCTGTGAAGGAGGATAAAATTAAACTTAAATATACAGTATCTATAACAAATAAATACCCATGCTACGTAACTTAAGCTCTGTTCACACAGGTTTGTCTCTTAGAGGTTTATCCCTGATCTGAACAAAGATCAATCCTTCAGGTTTCTGTTAAAACACATTAAACTACAAATGTTCTTGAACTTTTAATTATGTAACTTATGGGTTGTGTACCCATGACATACCAGGGTTGTGAGGCCACCTTCCACCACTAATACCAGCAAGGCCTGTGAAGGACGAAAAATTTAATTCAAATGTACAGTATATATAACAAATAAATTCTTGTGCAACCTAAATTAGCCTCGTATCACAGAGGTTTGTCTCTTTGAGGTTTATTCCTGATCTGAACAAAGATCCATTCTTCAGGTTTCTGTTAAAACACAGTAAACTACAAATGTCCTGTAGCATTTAATTATGTAACTGTGCAGGATATACATTGATGCTTTTGGCAGTTTTTATTAGAGATATTACTGTAAAGATGCTCTGGAGTTGTCTGTAAACACATTAGAGTTTCTTCATAGTTCAAACTTTCACTGGGACTCAAAGACGAACTGATTATAATTTGATGGTCAAATGAAATTCAATTCAAAATTCAATCAGAACATTTTTGAAAGTGCTCTCTTTATGCACAGTATATGGTGAAAGGCTAGAGATGGTTTTGGTTGATCTGGAAGAAACAATTACTGATTTCACCAAACCTGATGGCCTTGAAGGTAGTGATATAACACTCCTTGTGATATAACATGACCTCAGGTTACTTTTCTGGAGATGAGCAGGTTTTTGGTAGAAGCTGAATCGTACAAATGGACAAATCTCACAAATTTTAGATTAGGCGTCTATAACTTGAATAATGCTCTTAGATCTACTTCAGGGGTCTTTCAGAGTCCATGCTTTGATAGGTGGACTAGGAGAATATTGGTGGAGGGAGTCATAATGTTATTCTTAATCAGAGTATAATGTAGTGAAGATGTGTATCCATGACATACCACGAATGAGAGACCACCTACTGCCAGCACGCCCTGTGAAGGAGGGTAATATTAAATTTAAATATACAGTATTTACAACAAATAAATACTTATGCTACAAACATTATCCTCTGATCACAGAGGTTTGTCTCTTAGAGGTTTTTGTAATTCTGTAATCTTTATAATAGAAACAACAGTAACATAAAAATAATCTTTTAAGTGAGCAAGAATACATCTCTACATCAGTAGTGAAACTGAAATTCTTTTCATTTGCACTAAAACCACCCTATCTAATATAAATAACTTCTCTATTCAAATTGACAATTCCCCAGTCTCCCCCTCTCCCCAGGTTAAGAGTCTGGGTGTCATCCTTGACACCACACTTTCTTTCCATTCTCATATTAACAACATCACCCGTTCAGCCTATTTTCACCTGCGCAATATCTCCCGTCTCCGTCCATCCCTCTCTCCTGAAAATACTGCCACCCTTGTCCAAAGCCTGGTCACATCCCGTCTGGATTATTGCAACTCGCTCTTATTTGGTTTACCTGACAAAGCCATTCATAAGCTACAGCTGGTTCAAAACTACGCCGCACGCATCATCACGAGAACCCCCTCCATAAGTCACATAACACCGGTCCTGCAGCAACTCCACCGGCTCCCTGTCAAATTCCATATCATCTACAAAATCCTACTTCTCGCATTCAAGGCATTAAACAACCTCGCCCCTCAGTACCTCACTAACCTGCTCCACATAAACATTCCTGCCCGCACTCTTAGGTCATCTTCATCACAACAACTCACAATCCCACCTGCTCGCCTAACCACCATGGGGTTTAGAACCTTCTCCCACTCAGCCCCCTGCCTCTGGAACACCCTCCCTGAACACTTTCAGACTCAGTCACCACCTTCAAATCTCAACTCAAAACTTATTTATTCAGACAGGCCTACTCCATTCCATAGTCTCACTTCTATCTCCCATGCGATCTGTAATTTATTTGTATGTAACTATATGTTCTATATTATGCTTGTGTGTACTTTCATTGTGTTATTTTGTGTATTTGAACTGTGTTTTATTTTAAACAATTTTGTACGGTGACCTTGAGTGTCATGAAAGGCGCCTATAAATAAAATGTATTATTAATATTATCTCAACATGTAGCATAGGGATATAACACTCCTTGTGATATAACATGGCATACATACCTTGAGGAGAGTTACTCTGTGGGCCAGGCGCTGTGAAGGAGGATAAAATTACATTTAAATATACAGTATTCACCAAATCTGATGGCCTTGAAGGTAGTGATGTAACACTCCTTGTGATATAACATGACCTCAGGTGACATGAGCTCAGTGCCAGAAATCTTAGGTCTACTTCAGGGGTGTTGCACAGTCCATGCTTTGATAGATGGACTAGAAGAATATTTGTGGAGGAAGTCATAATTATTCTTCATCAGAGTATAATGTAGTGAAGATGTGTATCCATGACATACCACCCTGAGGGCCAGACCGGTTGATGCCACTACTGTGGCCGGCATCTGTGAAAGAGAATAAAGTTAAGTTTATACAGTTATGTAAATTAGTCTCTGATCACAGAGGTTTGTCTCTTAGAGGTTCTCTGATCTGAACAAAGATCCATCCTTCAGGTTTCTGTTAAAACACATTAAACTACAAATGTCCTTTAGCATTTAGCACAATTATGTAACTGTGTAAAATATACATTGATACTTTTGGCTGTTTTTATTATAGATATTACTGCAAAGATGCTCTGGAGTTGTCTGTAAACACACATTGGAGAGTTTCTTCAAATATAGTTCAAACATGCACTGGGACTCAAAGACGAACTGATTATAATTTGGTGGTCAAACGAAATTCAATGATTGTACCTGTAACATGTAATCAGAAACTCTTTGAAAGTGCTCTCTTTATGCACAGTATATGGTGAAAGGCTAGAGACGGTTTTGGTTGATCTGGAAGAAACAATTACCTATTTCACCAAATCTGATGGCCTTGAAGGTAGATATTTACATTTCAACAAAAGGTGGCATGTCCAAATTATTCATACCCTTCTCAATAATGAATAGAAAAGCCTTTATTGGCTATTACATCAATCAAACGCTCCTATAATTGCTGACCAGCTTTTTGCATGTCTCCATTGGTATTTTAGCCTGTTCATCTTTAGAGATGAGCTCCTACTCTTTCAGGTTAGAGTGTCTCCTTGCCATCACCTTGATCTTTAGCTTCTCAACAGATTCTCAATTGGATTCAAGTCAGGACTCTGGCTGGGCCACTGCAAAACATTATGTTTTTGTCCACTAAGTATTTCTTAATCACTTTTGCTGTGTGTTTTTTGTCGTTGTCATGCTGAAATGTCCATTGGTTCCCAAAGCCAAGTTTCTTTGCCTTAGCCATGACTGTCCACATACCAGCTACAGGGAGCTGCTGTTTTTCACCTGTTGATTTGATTAAAATGGCTGTTTACAATGAATTAGGGTAATTAGGATGCTTTAGACCAGCTTGGACTTTTTGGAATGGCAAAGAACTTTGGATTTTCCCATAAGGGTATGAATCATTTTTGGACATGACACTTTTTGTTCAAATGTAAATAAAAGCTGAGAGATATTTTTTCCACAATGATGCCTCTTGTACATCGTCTTATCTTCTGGGAGACGCCTGGGTCATTTCCAATCAAGAAAATCCTTGCTAGTTGAATAAAAGTCAAAAATTGCCAGGGGTATGAATAATATCAGGCATGTCATATGTCTGTGAAGGTTCTCAGTCATCCAGGTCATGGTATATCCAAAAAAGGTTTAAAAAAGGCAACTGGACATCCAAGAAGCTTTTTCAGATCTGAAGAAGCTACTCAGATGAGTGGTGAAACATCTTCTCTAAAACTCTACAAGCCTAGTTGCCTTTTTTAAACCTTTTATGGATGACTGTACATACTTGAGATACTTTGTGATGTTCCTTACCTGGATTTGGAACAAGTATTTCCTGTCCTGTTAAAGAAGAGTGTGGATAATGAGATGCTGCACACACTTATACATTTCCACTTGTGTTATTCATTTGTGTTGCTCACCAGTTGATTCCCCATGTCCTGCAGATCCGCCTTCTTTTGGTTTATCGAGCACATCTGCGCTCTCGCCTGGAGGCTTGGTCACCACCATAGATGTGAGTGGGGTCACAAAGCTGTACTTCAGTGACAGCTCCAAAGCCTGTGTCTTCACTTTCTCTTTCTCTGGTCCGGATAACTGCAGCCTGTGTCACAAATTGTAATTTGAACATAGTGGTTTATCTGTCAGTAAAGTACAATAGTTAAGTATCTACTGCTCTCCTTAGTTAGGTCTTTGAAAAACCTTTCTGGGCAGATGGTATTTTTGGAAACCAATATAAAACTAAAGGATCGCAGGAAAATATAAAGGGGTCCATGTCATGGTGAAGTTGGCCCAGAGCGGGACACAGAGGCATAAGTCCCCATTACCGCCCTCTATATACCGTATTGCACCAAACTTGGTGGGCTTGTAAGGAGTCATCCACAGATTATTATTGTCAAGCAGGTGACTGTGGTAGTTTGTGAGATATAAACATGCAGTCATTGTAGTGCCCCCTACATGCCGAATTTCACGAACTTAACAAAATATACCGATCAGTCACAACATTAAAACCTGACAGGAGAAATTAACAACATTGACCATCTTGTGACAATTCAGTGTTCTGCTGGGAAACGTTTGGACTGGCATTTATATGGATGTTAGTTAGACATGTAGCACCCACCTAGCAATGACACTCCTTGATGGCAGCAGCCATGCCCAGCAGAATGCAGCCTGACACAGGCATAGACACAAAAACAGTTTCGAAACAACTCAAAATAACATGAAGAACAGCACAAGGTGTTGACCTGGTCTCCAAATTCACTAGATCCCAAACTGATCAAGTATCTGTGGGATGATCCACAGAGGCCCCTCCCCTCAACCCATAGGATCCAAAGGCCTCCAGTAACAACTCCCATGTCATTCTCTGATGAGTCACAACCATTGGAGGCACAAGGGAGACCTACACAATATAAGGAAGGTGGAATATCAGTGTATATGCTGTATGTATTCATTTAAAAGAGACTTCAGGGGGTTCTGCCCTTTAAAGTCTTTCAAACATAGCCAGATAATTGTCTTTCAGAAAAACAAAGCCCCAAAGACGAGCCCAAAACTCAGCTTCCTTTACTGTGAACTGGCCCGTTTGAAGCTAAAATGTTATGTTATGTTATGCAAACTACCAAAGACAGATAGAAACTGCTTGCAAAAAACGACAGTCATTCTTTTTTGTAAGAAGCCAGCAATCATGTACTTTAGGGTTTAACTGAAGACCCAACACCATCTGCAAATCACAAATCTTCAGTCATTAATACTGGAAATGACATGTTCCCTGCAGAAGTTGTGCCTCAAATTTAAACTGTTTGGATTTTTAACATGTTACTTTTGGCTTATGGAAATGGTAATCTTTTTCCAATATACATATTTGTGTGCGACTGAACTGTGACTAACAATGTGTAATACTCCTGTAATAAATAATTAATTACACATATGAGGGAAAAACAAGAAGACAGGTATCACACTCACTCTTTGTCCAGGAGCTGTTTAACTGTGAGGTAGGCCCAGACTCTCTGGATTATGCCGTCAGATGGTCCAGTGGTCTCCAGGAAGGGCCTTGTGTCAGAAAACGTCAAGTTTTGTCTCCTCTGTCACAATCCAGATGAAACGTAATGTCAGTACACAGGGATGCTGACAGAGACACACACATGTTCATACTACAGCTGATGCACAGTGTGGATTCAGCCTTACCGAAATGCCCACAACTTGTATAACAAAGGTTTCAATGTTGTTGTCAGTGATCTGGCCGGCCACCACAATCTCAGAGCCATTATAGTACTGACTAAATTCAGTCTGGGTTAGATTGGTCCCACCAGGGTAGGTCATCGTCACATCCATTAACAGAGGAGTGGCCACTTCCTCATAGAAACCCTGTGGACAATAGAGGATGGACACCATATGAACATTGAAACACTCTACAGCCAACAAAACCACACGGTAAACAGAGCACTGATGATGTGGAGAAAATACCTTCAGCTGTAAATCAGCGTCAGAGTCTTCATAAATCCTTCGTGCCACACCGTTGTTCTGCAGCGACATTTTCTCAAGGAACTTGAAACTGACATCGAAACCGAAACCAAGACAGTAGAGCGGGAATTTGTCCCCAATGGCCCTTTTAACATTTGACTGTATAGTCTCGGGGTTCGTCTCCCCTGTGAGGACACAATACAATTAACCTCAGGAAATGTCAGACCAGTGAATAGCTCCAAACATAGCTATAACGGTTATTTTGTGCATGTTTGTGTGCAGGTATGTTTCATTATAACCTGAGGTTGGGTCTCCATCTGTGAGAAGTATAAGGATAGGTGCTGAACCTTCTCTGGGATGTGCATTGAGCATTTGTGCTCCTTGCAACACTGCATCATTTATGTTTGTAGCTGAAATGCAACAACAACAAGTTTCATTGCTACCATTCTGGCCAAAAGATTAGATTTTATAAGGATCTTTAGAAAAGACTCACCTCCTGAACTATCAATGCCTTGTACAAAGACTTTGGCATTATCCAGGTTTTCTTTGGTGGCCTGAACAAGTTCTCGCTTCCAATGAGAAATTATGCTATTAAATGTGATTAGGCCAAAGTAGTCATCTTCTGACAGGTCATTCAAAATATGCAAGAGTGCTGTCCGGGTCTAGGAACAAAAACATCATTCACACACGTTATTACATTTGTTTTGTGTATGTGTTTATGAATTTTCTACTCGTCTGTGACAGAGGCAATGTGTGACAAACTCACGCTCACTCACTGTACCTGTTGTATTTTTCTGCCACTCATCGAGCCACTTTGATCAGCAACAAAGACAAAATTCTTTGGTATTTTGGGAAGACTACATGGAGCAAAATGATGTACGAAGTACCCGTCTGATTTCTTATGGAGAGTGAGAAGAAAGTTAAAAGATTACAGATGAGACTTAGAAAAACATAACAGAAATCATGATAGACATCGATCAGGCATAACATTATGATACATTTCGTCTTTCATGTTTTTCATGCTGTTCCTAAACTGTTATCATGTGTACCTGTGTCTAGGCTGTATCCTACTGGGGATGGCTGCTGTCATCAATGAGTGTCATTGCTATGGGGTGGGGGTGACTGGTTTGGTCTAGGTGGGTGCTACATGTCTAAGTAACATCCACACAAATGAATGCCAGGTCCAAAAGTTTCATAGGAGAATATTGTATTGTCACAAGATGGTGTTATCCATTTTCCATGTTAGTGGTTTTAATGTTGTGGCTGATCGGTGTTAATAATATTGAACTACATGATTAATATGTTCATGTACGTATAATGACCATATAAAGCTGCAGGTTTGATGAAATTAACTTCATTCTTCACTTACCTGGAGTTCTCCAAATGGGATGCACGTGTTGACGTCATAAACAATCACCAGATCTCCATTCATACCCTGCTCTGAACAGCTGTCACATGTTTTCTGGTGCTCCTCTGTTGGATAGAAATGAACCCACGCCTAGAAACCAAATTGATTAGACTTTAGATGTCAGTTTTTTTGTCTTGCCACTGTCGCATTATTTCAGCCAAAATAATTTGATAGGAACAGTGAATAGAATAAATCAACGTGAGCCAGAATGAAACTAGCGATTGAGCTATAATTAAAACTGCATCTCAGCATGCCATACCTGTTTGTCTGTGTGTGTTTTGGTGATGGCATTCGCCATGGCTTTGGTGCTTAGTCCTCCTTTCACGTCAATGAAACTGATGCCAGCTTTCTCGTGGATGTACACATCAACCTATAGACAATAAAAGAAACAGTTAGAAGACACTGGGACAATTAAACCTCTCAGTTGATCTCTGAGTAGATACCATCAAGAAAGACACCTTAAAGTCTTTGACAGGCTGCATGGGTCGAGCGTGGATTTGCAGCTCGTACTTGCCATGCGTGCGTTTCATCAGTTCCTCATATGTGAGCTCAAAGGTGACCTTTTTGTGAGCAGCCACATTTACAGAGGTCTTAAATTCCTCCAGGGTCCTCCCTACAGAACTACAACAGAGACAATAATCATTGTTTTAAATTGCGTTAGGCAGCCAGATAGTGTGGACATGTGTTATGTGAGGTTTTCCTGCTCAGATGATTTCAGTTGTCATATTTTAGAGACAATGAGAAGAGGACAGTATGTTGCAAAAAAGAACAAAAGAACCCATTCTGATCATCTTAAAACACACATGTATAAAGAACCAAGAAATCAAATATAATAATAATCAGATATGTAATTATAATTCATTGATACCTTACAATTCCAGCACTTTGGCCTCGAGATACAGCCTCAGAGTACTGTTGGTGAGCTTGCTTCTTAGCTTTCACAAGACCGTCATACACCTGGCCATCAATAAACCTGAAGAGGACCAAGAAAAGCCTTTGTTTACACCTGTGTAAGCTTCCAATTGATTTGTTAATGAGCTATATATATATATTTCACATATACTGTATATATATATTATTTCTTCTTTGTTAATTTGCAAATATTCACACATCATCTTTGCATCTCACACACATTCTGAATCGACTGATGAAGGCATTCTTGGGAATCCGGACGCGGAATTCAATTTCCTGTGGCTTGTCCATGCGATTGGCCACGCGGCTGGAGATGACGGTGGTGGCATAGCGACTGGTCACCGTGGAGTTGATGTGAAAGCTGAGGATGTCCCAGCTGTAGATGTAGGAGCAGGTGCAGCGCCAGGACGTTGGAGGGATGTGGTGAAGCGTGCAAAGCCTCATGGGCTACAAAACACCCCATGCACAGGTCAAAGGGGATTGACAGTGGGTCAGTGATCCAAAATCTACATTTAGGTTTGATCAAGCACCCTCTCCTCCCCCATGCAGCCGCTCCCTCACTTGCTGACACCTGGCTTTTGCCCTCCTCACTCAGCCCCTCACACCCTCTGGCTCATCAGACAATACAGCCACAATACAATGTGTTCTCCAACGACTCTGAGGTCTTATGAGTGAAACGGGCACTCCTGAAGACCTTCTTTGACTCTGTAGCGGCATCAGCCATCCTGTACAGAGTGGCCTGCTGGAACAGTGGCATCACAAAGAGGGACAGGAAGAAGCTGGACAAGGCCATCAGGAAATTCAGCTCTGTCCTTGGCTGCCCTCTGGACTCTGGCTAAACTGTCATCCATGCTGGACAATGAGTCCCACCCCCTGTACAGTGATCTGACAGGACTGAGGAGTATAGCTTTAGTGACAGACTTCAGGAAAGACAGTAAAGATACAGAAGGTCTTTCCTTCCTGCTGCTGTTTCACTCCACAATGAACACTCTTAATAGGTGCAATAGTATTATACCATAAGTGTAAAAACTTTATATAACTATGATCACACAGAAAGGAGAAAGGAGACTCTCTGTAACCATAACCTGATCGTAAATGTAACCTACCCCAGTTTATTTTGGACCTAAACCTAATCTTATACTAGGTCTTCAACCTTATTTGCAATTACGCACATGCATTTACATCACAAATGTCCTCAGTCTCCAGGTCTAGGTGTGATCCTAACACAAACAGACATATAAGAACATATACACAGTCATAGTCCTATCAGTGCATCTTAAATTATCTTCCTAAAGTCTTGCTTTAACAATGAACCACCATTACTACTTCCCTAAACTGAACCTTACATCAAATTTAAGCCAAACATTGTGGTGTCCAAATAGATGAGGATACGTCGGTGTGTAAACAGATTTATGTCTCCAAAACAAGGGTAATGCACACACACACACAAAATAACCCTGAGGCTAGAGAATCATGAGGTCCTTAAACCTGCTTTTTCTGATGTCTGAGGTCAGTGTGCTGCAACTGACAGGAAGCTGAACAGTCAAAATGAAGAAATAAATAAAGTGAGCACACATATTATGTGAAATATCTATCAAAATTAGCAGAGGTGGTAAAATTTAAATCTATTCAATAGATTTTATTCCTTGCATTGCAGTGCTCTCCCCTTTGTTTTTTGTGACCTTACCTTGTCTGGTAGTGCGGTCGCCAAACCCAGCAGCAGCCCAAGAAGGGTCACTTGCACCACAGCTCTCTCCATGATGCACGCCACTACTCTGCAACCCAGACAGCTGAAGCCGTCTTTTAAACTCAGACAAACAAGGACAGTAAATGTGCACCCTTCCTCAAAAACGCTATTTGGATAGGTGACATAAACTAAACACAAACACAGACAAAATAAACACACTGGCCCTCTTGATTTACTAGAAATTCTGTAGAATTTCTGGGCTAGTGTTGACACTGAGAGTCCCTTGAGAGTGAAGTTTTACAGGAATTTTTATTTGGACTTTACATGCCGCAACAGGCTCAAAGGCTCAGAAGTCCTGCATCGCTAATGAAAGTATGCGACTAACATTTGCGTCGAGCAAAAATTACTTTATTGTTTATGTCTTCAAGTATGTACATCTTTCTTTTTTTTTGAGAGTACCGATCTGACAAGGTCAGGAAAGTGCTAGGAAAACATGTGATACAGCAGGCAAAAAGCAATCATACACCTAGCTTTCATTACAAGCATTAAAGAGATTAAAGACAGAGGTTACGGCGTAAAGCACAAACGTAATGAAGGACAAGGAAAAAAACTGCATAGGCGATGTCCTACGAAGACATCTGTGTTTACTGAAGAAATTCTGCCTGAAATAAAACAGTTTCAACGTATTTTTAAACTGTGCAAACATAGGAGGGATTTTAAAGGGGCACTCTACTGATTTAACGCTTAAAGTTCAGACTGCTCATCACATCAACGGATCATTCTGAGAAATATTCTTTGTTAATCTGTCTCCCGTGGCTTCCAACACTCTTTCAGTAAATAGCGTGTTAGAAGTAAACCTGTATAAACTCAAAAACAGAGAAGTCATAGAGAGACCAAAAGCAGCTTTGTTACGTCTGCAGTGACTGCACTGAGCAAACGATGCCTTCAACAAATTATTCTGAGGGCGTTAAATACGTTACGCAAGAAATATACGTGTCGAAAGGGATTTTTTTTTTTTTGTGAGGCTGCAAGTAGCAGTGAAAGCATAATATTTGTTGGAGATCTTTGATTTAACTCAGCCTTAATACATATTATTTGTCATATGAGGCAGAAGATGTCATGAGGGCAGCATCTAATAAATGTGATTTTAAAAAACCTATGCGTCGCACATAGACATGTTGTGGCTTCTCAGTAACTCACGTTCCTAATACGCCTCCAGCGTCCTCGCACCGTCGGCGTGTATCAAACAACATCAAACCAGCCTCACAGTAATCTCTTAAAAACCACAAAGGCAACAATATGTTAAGCTACAGACTGCATTATTAGAGGTATGGGATGATTATGATTTGGAGTCGTACGCCAAGTCCTTCAGAGCTCCTTGTCACATTGTGTCAGCTCCACTTCCTCTTAACAACATCCTCCTGTAGGTCACTACATCAACCTGTGCACATTCAGAATATCAGAGTATTCATGCAGGCTGCGGTGCAGGTGGAAGAGCAATCCCCACGAGAACAGTGAACAGGTAAAAACCTACAGGAAATACATCATATCACCTAATTCAGTTTTTGATAATTTCATTTTTTTTTTTACAATCTCTGATATTTAGTGAACAGTAACACCAGATTATAGTGTTTATTTGTGTTTTCTTGCTAAATTAAATATGTTTTAATCCACATTCATTATTCAAATCACATAATTTACCTGTGAAAGTGAACGCATATATATGTATATATAGAATATCTTTGTGTCAGTTTTGAATCTAAATGCTTGTCTTCAGAAAACTGCAGTTCAAGGCACTCTCACAGGTGTTTTTCTTCACCTGAAGGTAAAGTTCAAGTTCATTCAAATCTCTTAAAGATATTTCAAGCGCTTGTGCTGGAAGCATTTCATCGATGAAGAATGAAACCTATCCTTGGACTGAGAGAGCAGAGTAAAGCAACTGGTCCTAGTGACCAGGATGTCAAGTCTTCACAGTGATGGCATGATGGTGACTAATAAGGTGTTGCATTAAGACAAATAGCTGCAGCACCAACCTATGTATTGTCTAATGGTAACTGTACAAACACAATAGCTATGTACAGACCAGTCAGAATTCATATATACACTCGGCAGCTTATATATATATATAGGGGTGATATGAGCAACACAACTATTCATGTGTATGAACACATCATGAATGAACGGTACGTTATGTACCTTCAGTGAGTGACAATGTTCATACATAAACAACGGCAAAATATCTGCACTTTCAAGCCTGATTGGGCTAATTCTACATCTTTAAACTAAGATTAGACCACAATCAAGGATTAGGTAAATGAATATGAGGTATGTTGATGCAAATTAAACAAACAACGTAAAACTTGAGAATGGAGATGAGTATGTACATATGGTCACATACATGCTGGTTAAATATATACACTATATGCACATAGGATTGGCTAGAAGTATAATGAGATATCTTTTTGGTAACAGAGTTGGAAGACGCAATGCTACTCAGATTACAGAGTCCTCGCTTTGGGGTCGGTCGGCTGATGCGATGAAGCTGGGATGTGGTTGTGGGCATCCTGGGCCGAGGGCACAGCAGGGAAGGTGAAAACTGCTGAAGGAAGGGGGAAGAAAAAGCCAGGCCACTGGCTAATGGAGAGAGGAGAGGACAAGGCCCTGAACGAAGTAGGAGAGTGGAGCTGATAGCCAGGACAGGGCCCTGTGGATGGGCTGGTCAACATTGTTGACCCTGGGCTGTCAGGCCACGACTGGGCCAGGCTGCAGGCCTCTGGACCTTGGGTTGTCCACGATGATACCTAAAAGGATTACGTAACGCCAGGTAAATATTGCACAGAATGCTTTTTCTAGTGAGGTGCTAAAACAATGTTAGCTAGACTTGTGCCGACATCCACTGATAATCTTGTAGAACGTGCTATAATGTATTATAAAGCAACTTACAGAATTAATACTGTTTTGTTTGTTCTCATATCTCCATCTCTAATAATTGAGTATATTAGTCACATGTTTGGCTAAATTTGCTACGTTAAAACCACGAAACTCACATCTGAAGCGCCAGCAAGCTGCTCCTGTGCTTGAGGCCCAACCTGATCCCAAAGCTGCTGCCCACTGATTCTCAGAGAGTTCGTGCGCGGCCGCTGGGTGACAATGAGAACCTCTCTTGCCCAGTCGTCCATGAGACGTTGCAAGTCCTCAGGCAGGTTGTTATCATTGGCGCTCATTGACGCGCCGCTGTATGTGCCCGTTTTGTTGTTGCTGTTGTTGGCCTGAGCTTGCGCCAGGCCCATCACTGGCTGATGGGGAGGAGGTGTGACACCGGTGGGCATCTGCTGTGGTTGATTGTAGGGTCCTGCCGCTGAAGCTCCAGCCCCTGAGAGCACACACACACACACACACACATCCTCTATGATACCATGTTTAATGAGCTAATGGATTGATATAAGCGTTGCGGTTCCATTTTCAGTGAAGCGCTATAAATCTACGTACTGCTGCCACGCTCTTTGCCAAGACACAGCCGCTTCAGTGTTGACCCTACGAGATGAAAAAAATAAAATACTTAATACCAAGTGCTTTTCCCATTCACAGGTGATAACGTGCGGTGCAAAAGATGCAGTGCAAAACAAAGCTACCGAACACTGCCACAAAACAAAGGAACAAACCATATTAACAAAAGCAATCAGTCCCCTGAGCAGTCCAAATATCAAAGAAAACCATGCACGTGGTCCAGACCAGAGCCATATCAAAGAGCAGCGTATGGGAGAGGATTGGAGAGACAGAGATAAGAGACGAAATTAAAAAGAGATGTACGATAACACGACTTATTGTTGACTGGGATGCATGTGGCATGCAGAAAACCCATTTCATACTGATGCAAGTCAGATAAGTCGTGACACTGCCTATGACGTAAGGTGGACAAAGAGCGCAAGTATCAGTCAGAGACACTTGAAATGTAAGGACATGTCCGAATGTCTGAAAGACGACAAGTGGCCCAATAAAGAGGATATAAACTGACTGATAGCTGCCGTGTTAGGGGAAATTGTGCAAAGTGACGGATCACATGTGGATTTTTTGAAATAATCTTCAAAAATGTAAAAGCACTGATTGAGCCGAAAGCTGATATTCTTCATAACAAGCTTTGCTCGTCAGGGGTTTTGGATAAGCAACACGTTTCTGTTAACGCAAGAGGACAGTAAGAGGGTAAGTGAGAAGAGTGAAGCAAAGCAAAAGAAAACCCGGCTGTGTCACAGTGGAGTCGTTTTTTTTGGCAAAAAGAAGAAAAAGACAGTAAATCCGTGAGCGAAATGTAAATAAATTGAAAATATGGAAAACAAAAATGTGAAGCTATGCGGGAAGAGAAGAGATACAAACAGATAGATAAAGACACAGGCCCACTGAGAAATCTAGCTCGTGGCTTGCTACTCGATTTATAGGTCACTCTCTCAGATGGTTGAGGGTAATTAGACCAGCCTGTAGAGGAGCATAATCAAGGAGACGACAGGTAAGAGGACATGTTAAAGCACCCAATATTACTGAATAAAAAACACCACCATCATTGCTTCTCTCCGTTTATGAGCTGATGTTAGCGGAAAGGTTTGGCTAAGATGTTTTTTGTTGCGCGTTTTGGACGGTACCTTGGCCCGGTGGTGCTTGCGTGCCGGTGCCATGTCCGTGTAGTCCAGCTCCGGCGTAAATATTGTCAGAAGACAAAGAGCCCTTAAGGGAACAGGGCTGCTGAGTCTGCACCGGCTCCGAGGTCGAGCTCGGGAGGTGGCTGGTGCACGACCGCGCCCTGCTGTGAGTGGGGAAAGAGCCTTTGGCTGGGGAGCCATTCAAGCTCACTGTAGGCTCACCTGCACCTGTGGTTACACACGCAAACAGGAATCTATCATAAACTTGCTGAAAATATTTAACTAAGAACACAGAACAAGTCTTGTAAAGGTACTCACCGGATCTGCTGGAGTCACTAGTAGTTTTAGTTGTGACATTTCGAAACTGCTGAACGAGGGGGCTGAGAAGTTTGCCTGGCTTCAGTCTGTGTTTGCTGGATCTCTTCCTACGTCCGGCATGTGGCGCAGAGTGGGAGAGACCCAGGCCGGGAGGGGGGGCTTTACCAAGCCTGCGATAAAGCAGCTCCACTTCCCCGCGCTGATGGGCCTGCAGCTCTGAGATCTCCCTTAGATGTCTGAGGAGATGGAGAAAGGAACACCGATCGCTGATCACTTCCAAGTTAAATCACAAAATACTTTTTATAAACAGAAACGACATGAGATAGAGAGCAAGCCTCATAATGTACTTACTTCTCCCTCAGTCTCTGCAGCTCCTTCTTTATGTCCGAGTCCTCCATCTCGGAGTCGTTATCGCTGCTGGCGTAGGCTGAGCCGTGCACGCCCCCATGTCTGCTGGGCGAGTCAGAGCTCTGCACGCTGCTGCTGCGGCCGGAGCGGCGGAGAAAGGCCACGGCCCGCTTCATGAGGTCACTTCCCCTGCGCTCAGAGCGAGGGTGATGAGACGGCGTGGCAGAAGCCAGCTTTGCCGGGCTGCTCTCGGCCCCGGAATCCGAGGAGAGGAAGCGCGCGTGCACCGTGACGTCCACGGGGACGGAGGTGGAGGTCAGAGCGCGGGGCAGGGACCCCCGCTTGGCCATGGAAGGAGGTGTGTCTAGGTAGAAGTCAGGCGGGGCAGAGTAGCGGCTGCAGCGCGTCCTCTGCGTGATGTCATCCTCGGTGCTCACCACAGAGAAGCGGCCGATGGTGGTGGAGGTGACCATGGCCTCGGCTTGAATGTGCTCCCCGCTGTATCCTACGGGGTGCGCCGGCGAGGCAGCGCTGCTCCAGCTCTTTTGCGTCACATCTCGCCTGTTGGCCACTTCAGGAGGAACAGATATTATCTGCCAAGTTAAAAAAAAAAAAAAAAAGGAGTGAGCATCCTGCGACACTAATGCACTTGAATCAGTTCGGGAGGAAGCACTACCTTGAACCGTCCTCTTGTTCCAGAACAGGAAGCAGAGTGAGGGAACTGTCTTCTCGACAGGGAAGCTGCAGGAGAATTTACATAACACTGAATACTGTGCCGCTGCAGAAATGAACTTAAGCGTAAGGTGAATTAGTCAGAAGTTTCAATAATTAATAATGCCAGTTGTGTAAGACTGATTGGCGTATGCCGTACGTACCACACACAGCTGAGTCACTCAGCGTGCTCAAACTATCCATTCTCTCTGGAATTTGAGGCTGAGGTGAGAGGAGAGTTGAAGAGAAAACGACACATGAGGAAATGAATATATGAAAGAAAACGAATAAATATGTCCTAATAAAATCTAAATGTAAACATCTAATACGTCTAAACCATCACAGTGATGTATCTGACGTAGGGTTGCAAAGGGGTTGAAAATGTCCGGGAAATTTCCAGGAAATTTCCAGAAACTTTCCATGGGAAGTTACACTGGGGAATTTTGGAAATATTCAAAATTAGAAACATTGGAATGATTGGGAATTTATGGGAATTAACTGGAAATTGGGGGTAATTTAAACAAACTGTATCATATCCAAACATAAATGTAAATATTTTATGTCATGGAGTCAGAAGAAACAGCATCAAATTTGAGGTAGCTACCACCATAATTAGCTGGCCTCTTAAATGGTCAATGAAATGAAAAATAGCTTTCATTTAGCACCTAACTTACCAGCTAGTTAGCTACTGTATTAATACATTTTTATTTAATATTTGCAAGTTAAACATAATAACTTTATAGATCAAATATATTTACCCCATGATATTCTCAAAACTTACTTGGCTTTATATCAAATGTGTGGCTTCAATAGTCTTGTGCTTTGAGCTCAAAAGTGTGGCCTCCAGGCTTCAAGAAATCACCTGTGCATGTGATGGAGGAATGCACAGTGCATGTAGGGGGCGTGGCCTCAATAGCCCTGCAGTAAGCATTGTGCTGTGTGCATGTGATTGAGGAGTGTACTTGCATTAAATCTGGTTGTTTTAGCAAAGACTATGCTACAATATATTTCCTCCAAGTTCCCTGTTAAGGGCCAGCCTTCAACTTTGTAAGTTTCTTGTTTATTCCTGTTTATTCCCATATATTCCCGTTAATTCCCATGGAAAGTTTCCAACTTTGAAAATTCCCGGAATTTTGCAACCCTAATCTGACGGTGCATCATGCAAAGTCTTACCACCAGCAGCTTTTACTCTTACCAGCTGTTCTCCTGCCCTGTACCGTCCCTCCGCTATCGGCCCCGGCGTGCTGTTTCCCGACCCCCCTGCGGCGCTGTCTGGACCAGGAGGAGACTGGATGTACTCCGTGCAGGACCCTGGCGTCTCTGCCGCACTGCCCGACGGATACATGGGAGCATATTCCTGGTAGAGCAAATTCCTCAGTTTTTCATCTAGAGTTTTTATAGTGCTGTCCACAAAGCCCCCTCGTCCCAGTCGACCTTCACCATCGGACTCATTGGGCCCCGTGCCGTGCTGGGACGGCGCGGGGCTCTGGGGTAGCGAGGACACTTTGGTCCCTCCCACAGTGGGAAAAGGCTGGTGGAGCACCACGGGCTGCTGCGGCCGCTCGCTCCTCGCTGCGGCGGCGTAGGACACAGACGGCGGCTCTTTGGCTGAACCTGCTTCCTGGAGGGGGAGAGGAGTGAGGGGAGATCCGGCCTGTGAAGTACTCACATCCAGAGACAGGGGCATGACCAGAGGGCAGCAGGGCACCTCGTCAGCGATAGAAACGGGGCGCGTCATGTCGGGGATCTGCTGAGCCGCGTGGACAGGGGAGACGGCGCTAAGGGGGGATCCCTGTGGATCTTCCGAAGGAAAAGACGTATGTGGGGATGACGGGGGTAAGGTCTGGGCTTTGGTCGGCTGAGCCTGATGCACGCTGGGCTGCACCGAACCGCCCGCAGGCTCCACCGATGGCACTGACTGGAGAGTCGGGGGTGCAGACACGGGAGGTGACAGGGTCGCCAAGAGGAGGGGGTCGGTGTTGGACATTATTGGAGGACTACAGAATCCGTACACGTCGTAGGAAAAGCCTCCACTTCCACCAGACATCGTGGAGGATGAACCTTCTTCTGTAAGAGAAAAAAAATATGAAGATGAGCAAAGAAACATCATGAGGTCCCAAAACAGGACAACTTTGAAATTAAACCTGACGCAGTGTTTATTACTTTTTAACGTTTTTTCATTAAGCTGACACAAGGTGGTGCTAGTGCTCCACCATTCATTCATTCATTCATTAGTTTTCTGTAACTGCTTGTTCCTGTGAAGGGTTACCCAGCTGTCATCGGACGAGAGGCGGGGTACACCCTGGACAGACTGGCAGTCTATCTCAGAGCTAACACAGAGAGACAGACAACCAGTCACACTCACATTAACACCTGCAGCCAATTTAGAGTCACCAATTAACCTAACCAGCACGTCTTTGGACGGTGGGAGGAAGTGCCCGGAGAGAACCCACGCAGACACAGGGAGAACATGCAAACTCCACACCAGTCTGTCAGAAATTATGCTGAAACTGCTCTGCGGAAGCAAAGTCACCTCTGGAGGGCCTTGCAGTGCCACCGTCAGCAGGCTGGGTAGTGCCTGAGCTCCCAGGTGACTGCGTAGCTGTCCCTTCAGAAGGGGTCTCCTGGCTGGATGTGGGCGTCTCCTCCACGGGGCAGATTATGAACCACCTCTTTCCTGTGTGAAGAACTGTAATGCAAGAGTTGTGTCGCCAAGGTTCAAACAAGTCCAAGGACATTTTAAAGGGTTTTACCAGACATGCATGTAGATATAAAATGGGATATTACTGTACCATTCTGCTGATAGACAGGCTGCGGCGCTCCAGGCTGCTGACTCTACAGAGAGATGTACAGATGAGAGCAAGATAAATATGCAAACTGCTCTTTCCTCAATCTATGTATAAACTGCATTAAATGTATTCGTACAGATATTTCAGTGCTTCCTACCTCCCCTGCTAGCCCTTCAGACGTCTGGCATTTAAGAGGACTGCAGCTCAACCCCGTGTCCCTTTCACCCTCCATGTCTTCATGCAGCATGTCTTCGGCTTTATCCACGATGTCCTTTAGCTGATCAATGAAGACCTCCTTCTCTACCAGCAGGATGAAGCCGTTCTCGACCTGTTTCCAAGATGTCACGCCGCGTCAGAAACACAACCGGCAGACGAGACGGTAAAGGAAAACTGCGAAAGGCCGAACTAACCATGTAAGTGGCGATTTCCTCTGGAGCATCCCCGTCCAGATCAAATTTAAATGTCACCATTTTGTGGTTGTGTGTCTCCAGCTGGCATTCGACCATTTTATCGCCGGTGTTGCAAACCTGCGGAGGCAGAATTGTTGACGTTTTACAATCAGGAATGCGAACGATTTGAAGAAGGTGTAAAGTTTTATCGGCGCCGAACACAACAGGACTCACATTGAGCATGCTCAGTTTGGGTTTGCTGGTCTTTTCTTGCCTGGAACGTGTACGGGCAGACTTGCGGTGGTGTTTTCTGGGTTTCCCATCGCCCTTGCCCCCGCTGGCCAAGCTGTCATAGCCATCGCTTGTTTCCTTACCAGATGCTACATCAGAGTTGAGGCTATGAAAGGAAACGTTGTGAACACATAATCAGCACTAGGTTTGTTACACTAAAGAGCTGAAAAGGCAGACACGCACCTGTCATAAGCATAACTGGGTAGAGATATTGGTTTGTCCCGAAACACATCCTGTAAAGAAGAAAAGTATTTAGAGGACGTGGTAAAGGTTTTATTTTACACAGAATGAATTAGTGCAAGTTTTTGCTCTTAGTTTTTGAAACTGAAGACTTACAGTAAATTAAACAAAGAAGATGAAAGTACACAACTGATATGAATGTGATTTGAAAAGCAAACAGTGTGAATTTGGTTATCTGTAGAAATAAATGTCACCATTGAAATATTGCCCTTAAAACTTGGCTCCACTCCTACCTCTAAACAAGGCTCTTGTTGAAGGGTGCTAGATGCAGATGTCGTCTCCAAGTTTTGCTGAGTTGTGGCCAGGCTGGCACACTCAGGCACTGAGACTGTTGTCTGGATGCCAGCAGGCTGCAGAACTGGAGCTGGGACTGAAACTGCGACAGGAGCTGGGGCAGGGGCTGCAGGATGAAGTGGTGCTGGCAGACTGACAGGAATCAGGCCTGAGGCCAAACTTTGGACTGAGAGATGGGGTTTACCCATAGCTGAGGGCGTGTCCGAGCCTACAGAGGACACTTTTGTTTGTTCTAAAGCGGGACCTGATGCAGACACCGGGGCTTGAATTTGGGCAGCAGATGGAGCCTGCACCGCTGTTGGAACCTGTACTGGGATTGTAAGAAGGGTTGAGGGCGGGGTTTGAGGCAGGGCTGCAGATGTACCTGATTGGTTTTGTGCTCGCAACAAAGCTGGAGTTGGTACTGGGGCTTGACTTTCAACTTGGACAGTGGTTGGGACTGAGATTGAGGCTGGGGCTGGGAGTGGAGCGGAAACTGTGGGGGCTACTGTTATGTCTGGACCAGCCGCAGTAATTTCTGTATCTGCTCCACTTCCCCAGACGGATGTCTGAAGAGGAGGCAGGACCGGGTGGACTGAAGCCAAAAGCTGGACATCTTCTGAAGTCCCTTGTGGAGCAATCGCCTGTGTGGGAAAAACAAGCGTATTTAAAGATTCGTTCATCAATTACTACAATTAGTGTGAACCTCTAAATCCCCAAATGAATGCCCTGCATGCATCCATTATACCAAAGGTTAAGATACAATGCCACCTTAGTATAACACATTTCCTTGACCCAACCATTACAGTGAGAACTGAGTCAAATATTCACCTGGACAGGCTGCTCAGCCAGTTCCTGCTCAGGGTTGGGGGCGGGGTATGGGGTGGGTTGTACCTGAGAGAGAGGTAAGGGATGGGTGGAATGGAAGCTACCGAGGTTTGGCTGAGATGTGGGAGGGCCAGCCTGCTGCTGCAGCATCGCAGGGGGCACGGCCATGGTAAGAAGAGGAACAGGGTGTGCCACACAGGGCACGTGCTGAGGTGTGGACAGGGGAGTCTGAGGGGTGCCAAGAGTAGGTACATGGGGTGTCAAGGTAAGGGAGTAATGCTGAGGTGAAGGTGAGAAGTAGGAGCTAGATATAGGAGGGTCAGTGCTGCTGTAGGCAGACGGCACGGGAGCTGGGGAGAAGGGGGAGGGCTTGTGGCCCCCTGTTTGAAAAACAGGATATGGTGAGGAAAACTGGGAAAGAAAAAGGGAAAACGATACAAAATGAACAAAGACGAGCACAGGGAAGAAATAATATTCACACAGGCCCCGTATGTACAACTTAACCCTGTACAGTTTACATTTTGCAGGATGTTTGCACCATAGGTCTTTAGTTTGTTCTGGTTCTTAAGGTTTTCGCAAAACACACCTGTGTGGTGATCTGCAGGGGCAGGAGAGGGGGAGGAGCACTGGAGACTGACTGTGGAAAACTGGTAGATGGATCAGGAGGGCTCAGGTGAGATGATGCAGGCTGGTCAGCAGGTACCAGCTAAGGAGGGAAATCAGACAGTTGTGTTTTGTATTTTGAGAGAATTTTGAGAGAATGAATTTTGAATTGGAAAAACAAACTACTTCTTAAATGGATATTAATGTATATATATATAAAAAAAAATCTCCACTTTGATAAGAGTTTTGCTTTAAGGTTCAGTTATTCTGTGGTTTTACAGTGTACTGCGCTACCTGGGGCAGGATAGCAGCTGGTTGGAGATGGCACTAAAGGGAGGAGAGACAAATGGGAAAGAAACACAAAGCACATAAATAGGTATTCTCATACGCACATATGCAGCACATAGACATGAAATACAGTGCACATATAATGCAAAAGGGTGACACACTGTGAACACACCTCACACACACTACACTACACTACACTACAACTGGCATGCTTTCAAATAACCGAGGCGACTAAATAAGACGCACATTAACTTCCTGTGTGCCGCATTATTTTCTTGATAAAAGTTAATTTGAATGCCCACTAAATAATTTGTATTTCTGCAAGTCAGAGAGTTAGAGTAGAGTCGCCTGCAAGCATACAACTACTCAACATCCCAAATGTGCTAAGTCATCTGCTATTGTGTTCAGGTCAGGCAGCGTTCCAAACACTCCTGCATGTGTGTAACCTAGCCACCTAGCCGAGCAGTACTTTTTTTTGTGTCTCGTTACAGAGGTTTCCAGAGCCTGCCTCTCTTAAATGCATGCAGTACCTGCTCCTGGCTGGGTTGGGCAGTAAGCTGTGTCTGCAGAGTGGGGGCTGCAGCTGGGAAGCTCTGTGCTGTCTGTCTACTCTGGTGCACAGTAGGGGCTGGAGTAGGTGGAGCAGAAACTGTCTGTCAAGAGACACACAGGAGATATTACTGAAGCCTGTTTTCTAGACTTTTTAAGTGAATATCCCGTTTCAGAAAATGAAGCTCAAGGTTTAGTGTGTCGAAGCAAGGGTGGTGACTAATAAGGAAGTGCTAAAATGGAAATGGGAAGTTGCAGAGGCCCCCTGCCCGTTCATTGCAGTTCATACAGCAGAAGCACGCGGGGATTGAAACTGAACCCTGTTATGGATGAAGCAGCAGCAAGATCTTGTTGTTAACATATGAAAGGACGAACGATTGATGCAGCCGGCAGGACCGTGAAAGATGCAGCAAGCTGCAGCTACAGCAGTATTTAGCCTACATGGGTTCTCCTTCTCTAACCTACCAGTGGATCGTGTCTGGCTTCGTTGTAATGTGAGGATAACAGCAGGTTCCTGTCCAGATTTGGAGGACAGCAGAGTGGGACATCCAGGCTCTGACTCTTGTACATATGCTCAGCTACTGAGGAACTAATACCACCAGCATCCCCGTGGCTGTTCATTGGATGACTAGCGCCCCCTCTATCAGAGAGGGTGGGGGAACTGGTCCTGCGACCGACAATGTGATGGAGACAGTAGTTGAGAAGTGAGAGATCTCCACCTTCATACAAACTCCGTGGGAGCCCAGCTTGTGAGGGTGGGGAGCGACGTGACGGTGACGTCACCGGTGTCGCCGGCTTGTTCTTTGATGGGGTAGGGGGTGAGGCCAAAAGAGGAGCTAGAGTGCTCGGAGGAGACCGTGACGAATGAGGAGATGTGGGTGAGGTGGCCTTTGAGACCAGAGGAAACCGTGTGGATGTGGCGAATGTGCGTTTGTGTGTGTGTCCTAGGGATCCGCCTCCCTTTGTCCTGTCCTTGAGGATAAGAGACATGCAAGCCTTGCAGTGGTGACGGGGCTGTGGGCTGCGTGGGGCGCTCAGGCGATGCTCTGAGGGAGGTTGTAAATTTAGGGGAAGGTGAGGTGAATCGAAATGACTTGCTGAGTCATGATGAGAGTGTTGATGCGGGGGCAAGAAGGGAGGTAATGACGACTGAGTCTGAGCCGAGTTAGAGCAAAGACGTGGACTCTCTGTGCCATTTGTTGATGCCAGATCCTGTAACGGACATAGGCAGGAACTTGGAGTCGCTGTCTTAGTGACAGAGCGAGTCCTACACTGTAACATCTCAACCAAGGAGGCGCTGCCACGCCTAAGACACATTGTGCTCTCAGTGATGAGCAGGTTCTCTTGGCATACAAAGGGTTCACTGTAGTGACGCTGATCAGGCATCATTCCAAAGAAAAAAAAAAAGGAAATAAAAACGTAATTATTTCAGAAAACAAAAATTTGGAAAAGAAAACCTAAGCTAACGTGGAAACGACGGACGCATGTACTCACTGTTTGACATTGATAAGGCCCCTGGTGCAGTGGTGCTGCGGGTTGTTGAAAGGCCCCAGGATGCAGCTGACCTGCGGCTTGCTGGTAGGCGCCCTGGTGTAACTGCATGGAGGCTTGTGTGTAGCTTTCATGTGAGGCCTGTGCTGAAGGTTGCTGGTAGGGTCGCTGGTGCAGCTGGGGGTCAGCCTGTGCCGGAGGACTGTAGACCGTTTGAGCTGCGGAAACGGGCTCTGGAAGTGACTGGTACGTGCCATTCTGCTGAATGTTTAGGTCGTCTAATTGCATGGTAGAGCTCACTCCACTGTCAGCTGTAATAACAGAGCAAATAACACATTGTGATGCATCATAATGAAGACGGAGACACTGGAGCAGCATTTTATTCAAATACAAAGGCTCAAGTCTGATTGTTTTAATTTGGTGTCATCCAGGTCCTGCAGTTACCGACGAGCCACAACATTATGACCACTGACAGGAGATTTAAATGACCATATTGGGAACCTTTTAGACCTGGCATTCGTGTGGATGTTACTTAGACACATAGCACTCACCTAGACTAGACCAGGCACTCCTACTCCATAGCAATGACATTCACTGATGGCAGCAAAAACAAAACATGAAAACTAGCAAATTCCCAAGATCCCAAACTGATTAAGTATCTGTGGGATATTCCCCTTAACCCATAGGACCCAAAGGACACCCCCAGAAGGCCCATGTCCATTCAGTGATGAGTCACAACTGTTTTGGATGCACAAGGGAGACATACACAATATTAGGAAGGTGGTCATAATGTTATGTCTGATCGGCGTATTTCTCTCTTACATTTTAATTTCTAGTCTGTGTCGTTTCCCTGGAGCTGACGGTGTTTTAAAGTGTTTTAACGGTGCTTAGAATAATCCCCAGACGCCAAGGCTGGGGCATATTCCACACATTTATGACTTCTTAAAGCCGCAGTTTCTTACATGTGGTAGACGTGGTAGCAGGCACAGTGCAGATCAGAGTCTGCTGTTCCGCCTCTTGGTCCTCGTAATCTGTAGCAGCTGCTGTGAGTCCCTGTGGTACACCGGCACTGGGCACCTGTAATAGGTTCTGCTGCCTCTTCTTCACAACTGCCTCACCGTTTCCAGTCGGCGAGACAGTCCGCTCCCTCCTCCATTTGATCAGAGCCACGCGGTCTCGGATGGACTTCCCGACTATTTTCACGTCGCAGTCCAGGAAAAAACCCGATTCCACCTACGAGGCAAAGGAAAGATACCCACTTTGGTTCAGAACGAGAAAAAAGTCAAGGTTGTCACTCAAATACATTTTCTTCTCCTGAAACACAAAGAACAGCCTTGTCTTGCCTTTCCATACGTTTGCACAGAAGAGTAAACATGAACCATTCTAGTTGCTCTAGTTTCAATCAATACAGAACATGCCTCAAGCCTCATTACAAGGAAGACCACTAACCAACTCCAATTGTGATCAGGCCTAATTAAAAGAGCCCAAGATTGTGTTCCAGAGTAGACATGGCTGCAGTATTACTTAGCCTACACAGCCTCCTGGACCTTACTGTGTAATGGAATGACACTACATAAGTACAGCAATAATAAAGGCATCTCATTTCCCGCATCACTGCGCGTTATTATGCCGAGCGCAGCCACAGAAGAATAGAGAATCTGTCTTTAAATCACCAGCCACGAGAGTTAACTGATAAGTATTGTTGCTATGGTTACCGCCAGCTTAAGACTCCTTACAGATTAAATTCTAGTTATTTTCGTAGTGCTCATTTTAGCAGACACTTGCCGCACTTAGAAATAAGACAGATGTGACAAAAGATCCTTAGAGCTGAGACAACTCAAGCAGTCTGAAGAAAAGCGGATACATCCTGTGCTGCAGCATCTAGCTTCAGGCCTCTAATAGCCTGCCACTCGGTAAAATTAACATCTCGCTGTGTGAAGACAGTGCAAATTCCACAAATATTGTCTTTGTTTTTTATATTCACAAAATACAAAGATCATTTCAGAAAACATTTACCATTTCTTGGGCTACAACTTCTGGGACCTCGTTCACCAAGTCAAAGCTAAACTCAATGGCACCAGTGTCTTTGTATTTCCCTTTCAGCTTTTTAGGATCTTCAACCCACAGCTTTAGAGCTATCGATGACTTCTTGCCATCGTCTTCCTCGTTAAGCTCCACCCTCACGCCCGTGTCCTCCGCAAAGAAGGCGTGATTCAGGAGGTCCTTGATGGAGTACCTGCAGGGGAATACACAAAACGTCAGCTACTGTACCAACCTGTGCAAGCGAGTCACTGTGACAGTTAAACGTAATGATGCACAACACGGAGGAACAGCTGTGTCAAAGCCAAACAAAGGCATTGACGTCACACAGGGGAGCAAAACTGTAAGATCAGAGTCAGTGTTTACCACCATGACAAAGACTGTGTCAAATATCCTGGTCCACTTACCTTTCTTCCCACCGGTGACAGATACACTCCCCTATTATTTCCTTGATTTCTGGGTCACTGACTTTTCCGTAGCTGGCAGGTTTTACCCCCTGAAAAACAAACCAGCATGGACACGTCTCAGCTCAAGTGACACTTTAAAACAGAAGTAGGGCATGACTGCATAACAGAGGTAACAATTCTGTCTGAGTGTCGAAGAACATTAATTACAGACTGTCCAAAAACACATTTTCTACCAGACACCTCAGCTCTGGGGATTAGGGACTCGCTGCTGCTGCTGTGCTAGCGAAATTTTGGAGATCCGGAAAAGGCTGAGACTGTTAAAATTAAATGTTTAAATCAGAGGCAATGAAATGCACCCCTGCTGTATGTTGTTGTCACTGCCATGTGCTCTGGCATAGCACTGTGGCTAATGTTAGCTAAAGATAGCAAACATGCCATGTGCTGTACCATAGCATTGTGGCTAATGTTAGCTAAAGATAGCAAACATGCCATGTGCTGTACCATAGCATTGTGGCTAATGTTAGCTAAAGATAGCAAACACTGAATTTAAACTGTATAATGTTGAGTTAGTTTGCTAAATTTGAACCGACTAACCGTTACTTTTAGCATTTTAGTTAGCAATTAGCATTTTTGCTTTATACTGTTTGTCATTTAGTGTTTTCTTACCGATTTGTTGTCAAATGTGAACACAATGTGTATTTTTTTTGTAATTTTTATCATTGAATAGTGGTAACTATATAAGTATGAATTTTAAGACTTACATAATATAATTATTAATAATTAATTGCAAACCCCTTTTTCCCAGTCCAACAGTCCAAACTGGGACCGGGAAACAATGTGTTCATTATAATTTATCTCATATCAAATTGAATAAGAACTAGCAAGAAATACATTTTGTGTTACACAAGCTTGGTTTGTTTCAAACACTGACTTGAAGAGCATAATAAGAATGGCGGGTGTAAGAGCTTTAAACGTGAACTCACGCTGGTGACTTTGCGGTAGATCTGAGCAGCATTTTGACACTCCGAGTAAGGGTACTCTGAGGTGGCCATCTCTAACATGCACATCCCAAAAGCATAGACGTCCACGGCCTCGTCATAGTGCTCCTCGTACATCTCTGGGGCCATGAACTCCGGAGTGCCTGGCGGGTGATAAATTACAAACTCAGCGTGGTTATCGGTGTCTCTCTCCATTTCAGTGGGATCAGTATCAGAAATTCAATATGCCTGGGCAAGTCACGATTCCAAGAGTTTTGTAATTACTCACATGAAAAATAATATGAGGTTAGGTGTGTTTTATGACTTAAAATGAGAAAAAAAGAATAATAGCAGATGCAGTGAAGGTCTTTAGAAGATATTCCTATTGCACAAAGCTGTGATAAAATGGAGGGAACAAGTCATTGTAACATATGGGACTGAGCCAGGAATATTACAAATAATCTACAATTTTTTGTTAATGTCTGCATTTATCATATTTTATCAAGTTAACTGAAGTAGATATAATCCATATTTGTATATTAATCACATGACTGCTTGTATGTGTCATGATGAACCCGTTTATAACTGTCAGCTGCCCTTGAGGTCAAGGAGCATTGTTCTGGTTATCTGGCCGTAGTTGGCATAAGATAATATAAGATAGTATATTGGCCTTAATGGCTCCATATAAACACCAGTGTTAAACTATCTACGTTTACATTGTCTAATGGTGTAAGGCAACGCAATGAAACTGTGTCATGCCAACTGCGGTAGAAGACAAGACAACTAACCAATAACACTTTTGGCAAATGAGGCCCTCTTCAGTGTTGCCAGGCCCAGGTCTCCAATTTTGACAGAGCCTGTAGGACCAGTAATGAAGATGTTGTCACATTTGAGGTCTCTGTGGATGATCGGAGGAGCCCTTGTGTGGAGGAAGTGGAGGCCTTTGAGAATCTGTCTGCACCAGCTCCTAAGAACTTTAGGCTTCATGACCTTAAAGCGCTTCAGATACCTGTGGGAAGATTACAAGATGCAATGATGGAGACGTTCATGTGGACACCGTTGACTCTAAACACACAGAATGACAAATTCATGTCTTAGAGCCTTCTGGGTTGATAAAATGTTTCTAATTAGCTGTTTAGTCGTTGCTGATTATGGCTGCTTTCAGATAATAATTAATATACAGTAAATCTCCAGTTACAGTTCTGTTTTTAAACCAGTTTTGCTTGCCTGAGAACCTTTTCTCATTAAGTTGCCTTCACTCATTTTTGTATTCACTTGTTTTCTTAATTACATTTTAAGACAGGAAATAAACTTTTTAACACCAGAGACAAATATCACAGAGTTTCAGTCTCCATCAGACTGACTTAAATTATCTCACTGAACTGGTGCAAGATGGTCAGCACATCGTAACATGACAAACAGGAAGGTTATTTCAGAAAACTTATTTTAGTATTGACACTCACGTTTTCAGTGTCCCTGAGGTCATTAGCTCTGTCACCAGAACGATACACTTCTTCCCTTTCACCGGTGATTCCCAGAAGTCATAAAATCGAACAATGTTGGGATGCTGGAGAGCCTTTAGCATCTCCGCCTCCTCTTTGAACCTTTGTCTCTCCACTTTGGACAGTTTTCGTTCCTGCGGAAAAAAGATAAGAGTTTATTTTTTAGGTCCTTCCGTTCCTTATTTTTCTGTATTCAAGAGTTTTGTCAATGGTCAGTTTTAAGATATCTGAGGGGTGGTAGAGGATGAAGAAGGGGCTTGATCATCACCGGATTAAGTGTTTCTTTAATTTATTTTCTTTAAATAGTCTGGTTGCTGGTTCTCTATGGGTACACCGGCTTCCTCGCACCGTGTTAGGTTAATTGGTGATCCTAAATTGGCCGTAGGTATGAGTGTGAATGGTTGTCTGTCTCTCTGTGTTAGCCCTACGATGGACTGGCGTGATGACAGCTGGGACAGGCTCCAATAGACACTGCGACCCTTAACAGGAACAAGCGGTTACAGAAGAAGATGAAGTCTGGTTGCTTCAGGAATGAAGCTCCGTTAGGATTGCCCATGGCCGATGTTTAGAGTGGACACAGGCTTGGCATTTTGAATGGCTGAACATAAGGGTCTGAACCATTCACTCCTTTTAACACCCCCACGCATGAAACACATACCACCAAAACCAAGCGGAATCTGTTCCACATTTTCAGAAGACAGATTAAGATATAAAAGCCTTATTTAATCGGCCGTACAGAGACAGACACATCTGCCACAAGAGATAAACGAGAGCTTTAATCACATTTTTAATCTGAAAATATCAAATGTGCTACTGCTGAATAAATACTCATAACAGCAGGCTGGGGATATTGTTTTTCTTTCTTTTTTTGCAATCACACAGCATTAAGATAAAACTCTAACCTCTGATGCAGCTACTCTGTGCAGTTTTTAAGACGTTTAAGTCTCCCATCTTTGGTTATACAGGCCTGAGTCTGTGTATACTGGATCAATATTTTGGCCCCTGCCTTCCCTGAGCTGTTGTATAAATAGTAAAACAGCTGACTACAAACATCTTCTACATTTCTGTTTCTATTCAGTCAGCGTAGCGGATACATACAACCCAGTGACCACGGCCACGACAAACGCTACATGACCTCCAGGTTTCCTCTCCTGTCATCTTCGTAGTCACATTCGAGTTGCAATCAGTCTGCATTTTGGCGTTTTAAATGTCTGGGATGCACGGTAACCCACTGCACAACTCTGGGCATTGATTATCGACTGGTGCCGGGGGGTGTCAGATTTCATTCACAGCCCTTATTGACCTATGCAGTGTGCAGTCTGATGCGTCTTACATTACGTGCAACATTACGAAGCATACTCCTCCTGCTTCCACTAACCCTCACAATGCCGATTCTTATTGAAAACAAATATATTTCAGTCTGACTTATCACTCCAGCTTTCTGTGAACAAAGATTCATAGAGATGCCTCACAGTAAGAAGATCTAAGCAGGGTGTGGCCACACACAATCTGCTTTACTGAGACATCAGTGAAGCAGTTTTAAGTAAAGCACTGATATTTGTATCAAACCCAGCGTGTTGAGCGTACAACGCTGCAATTAGCATAAAGATATTGCTCTTGTTTCCTCTCTCTTTCCTCTTTCTCTTGGTGCAGAGGCCTGAATCAGCAAGATTCGCTTTCCAGACGAATCTGTGCAGTAACACCACAGGGTATAAATATGTGTTTAATATTCATTACTAAGCCGTCAGACGAGATAAATGCTGATAATTCAACAGCGAGACACAGATCTCAAAGTGGTAAAGTGTTCCGGCTTAATCGTGTCGGAAGTTAAGCAAACGGCGTTCTCCGCAAGATAGCTGGCCGTCATTTATGACAAACAATATGAAACAAGACCGTCAGTCTGTTCTCAGCACCAGGAACCATCTCCTTCTCCTCTTACGACCTGATTCATAAATCTTTTTATGAGCATCTCTGTTTTCTGCTGTCTCACGCTCGAGTCTTACCCCTGAGCACACACACACTCACAGAGACCTTACAGAGACGGCCCAGAGTGTGAGTTACAGCAGCTTTCGTTAGCGAGCCACACCGGCACAGAAGCTTTGAAGGGCACGGCCTCATCTCCGGGGACGCAATGGTTGAATCATCATTAGATCTCCCTTAAGAACCTCAGGCGGCCACACTGATACAGATACACACACATGCTGTTAATGTGCACTTAATGAAGAGGTCTGCATGTGTCGTAAGAAAATCATACACCTCCTCTTTAAAATTTGGTTGATAATGTAGAAAGGTTTAAAAATATCCCCAGTGGATGGTTAACCTCCTGACATAACAAAAATAATGAAGAACTGAAGAAGTGTAGGTGTTTTTCAACCCCTTCAAATCTAGGATGAAGAGCTGAAACCTCAATTTATAATAATATCAGCAAAACGTTGTACTCTTCAATACAGCTGTGGCGAGACTTAAGCGTGGGATTTCACCAGGCGTCGATACGTGACCCAGAGCCCTGGTCAGGACTGTCTTTTTCCAATGAGTGTGAGACATGCTACATCAATAAGAGTCTGACTCTGATGACTTCTGGAAGGACTGACCGAGCTTTCGCATGTAGATATACTTTATTTCGTGATGCTAACACATAGAACTTGCCCTCGCTGGAAACTATTTTCTGCCAGTAGAAGCTGTGAGATAAGCACGATGTAATAGCAATTTAATTCTACGTCTGAACCTGATTGAGGCTGGGCTGTGATTGTGATTAGTTAATCCCCCGACACGGTAAACCTGGATTCTGCAAGAGTAGGAACGCAAAAAAAAAAGAGCATCAGCTCTCTTCCCCTGTTGAGCGGCACTAAATCTATAAAATAAGGCTGCCCGCCTTGCAAGGGTTATTTTTGTTATAATTTAACGATCAAATGAAAGCTTACGAAAATTATGCCGACTAACTACACTGACTCAGCCTGAGCTGGCTTGGATCTGGTAAGATGATTCGCCCTAAACGTAAAGTAGCTGTTTAAGTGGAGCAATCTTTCATCTATCAAATGTAATATCTGGGCTAATTTGAGTCTAGTCTGTCCAGACATCATCTGTGGACAAACTGAAAAAAAGCTTAGCTCATTTTGAGCCCCGAAAGGGCAGCCACTGTCTGCAAGTCTGTCTGCAGGATAATCTGTAGGCCTATATCACATGGATAGCATCTACACTAATCATTAGATTATCACATACACCGGTGAGTCATACAGCAAGCTGCCACTGCTATAAAGCTTTGAGTTCACTTTGAAGTCTTGCACTGAAATGCCTTCTTAAAAGAAAAAGTCTTGTGAATTCAAAACTAATTAAAGTGTCATTTGGTTCATCTGCTGACGGTGAGCTGCAACATCAGGAAGGCCTTCATTCAATTCACTTATGGGTCAATAATGTATAAAGAGGACACAGAGACTATCCAGACTTCCTTCACATGACATCTTTGTAAATAATCCTGCACTTACATCTCTGAACCATCATATTTTAACCATGTTTAGAAATGGCAACATTTAGGCTAAGAATTGTGAGAGAAAGGTAGTGCAAACAAATGCTGTTCTTTTAATTTAAAAAAACAAAACAAAAAAACAATCCTGTAAGTGGTGAGGACCCTGGAAATACAAATTTCTTTAACTGCTGATTGATTGATCAATTTTACCCTGAAGCTGAGCTGTTTATTATTCATTATCAAAGAATAACTCCAACAGAAGCTGAACCTTTGATGGATGACCAAAATTAGACAAAATAACTATAGACCCTGGTCTGAGAGTTTGCTACACACGGGTCTGTAAATAAGGATCTTGGCATGTGTTTATGTGGAATTATTTCCTCACTCGTTTCATGTCAAACGGAGTTACTGTTGAATTTATTAGCTCTGTGTTTGTGGGGACACACAGACTCAGCAAAGATCCCCATTTGCCCCCTAGACCAAATGTTAGACAGTGCCCCGGGCTGCAGACTTACTCAAGGCCTTTTTGGGATGATGACCTTTTTGGCGAAGAACACATGTTTGCGGAGCCCCAATAGGCATATAGACAAAACAATGTGACTGCTGTAGGACATGAATGATCAGTAAACCCACCTGGAGTTCACACCAAGCCACTTCGACCCAGGTGTCGGTGTCCAGACCTTTATAGACGGTCTTGAAGGACCCTCTCCCCAGCTCAATGTCAAACTTGAGGAAACGCCCCCCAGGTGAGGTGGACACCGCCTTCATCCCGGGCTCTTCTTCGTTCTCATCACTTCCGGCTTTACCTGTGACATCCGAGGGCACAGCCTCTGCCTTGGGCTCGGTGTCGCTCCTTTCTCCCTTATCCTCGTCTGCGTTCACGCTCTCTGTGGCGCCGTCTTTCAGGCCCACCTGGCTCTCGATGCTGGAAGTCTCCTGGAGGCGGGCACCCTGTAGCGCCCGGGTCCGAGTCCTATCGACGATGGTCCGCAGGTCAATGTTGAGCACCGGGCTGCTGCTGACAAACTCCGACGCGTCCACATGCTGCTCCTCGGAGTCCGACACCCACAGACTACGCCGGATGAACCTCTGGCGGATCATTCCGTGGTAGTCTGTGGAGGGGTACGTGCTGGGGTCGCTCGATCCTCGCAGGGCTGCGATTTGGATGTTAACATTGTGGTCTGTGCCATTCTCATACACGGCCCTGCAGGCATTGGCATTAATGTCCGAGTCTAAATTAGGTGCCGAGGAAAATGTGGATCCCAGAGGCAGATCTGTACTACTCGAATCGTCCACCGAATCCATCCCCGTTAAACTGTTTCACACTTACTTACCGGCGACATTGTGTAGGGAGGATGATGAGCGCATGCTCCTCTCCCGGTGGTGGGAGAGTTTGCTGCTTACCTGCAACACTCACATGCAGTGACGCAGTTCGCCAGCTCAGGATGTGTGGCCTGATGCCTTGAATTTCTTTATGACACACAGCATGTTTTCATGTGTCCAGCTCGGAGGTTGCGTGCATTGCTCCTTGCCGCCTCACTCCCCGGTCCACCTTGCTGCAATACAGCGCAGAGCTATTCGAGTTAAGCCTGATGTCATTGCCAGTTCCACCTATGAGCTCACGCAATCAGTTCCCTCCATATTGCATAAGAGCCAAGATCCAACGCAAACTATATATATATATATAAAACACGGGATGTGTAGCGCAGGCAAATCACTGGCCTGCAGTGGACAGGCAGGGATGTTTAAGCCGAGCAACGCTCCAGCCCCCTCCACAGACACATCACGGGACGACCAAGTGCGCAGCAGCCACCCCCTGTAAACACACATCCACCCGTGCTGTCTCTGATGGAGATGAATAGCAGGTGTTCCGGGTGAAAATCTGAATCAGCTCCGAGAAGTGTGACCTCAGCATAATGTCACTATAACTATCCGTGTGTACTTTTCTTCTCCGGTGTGCTGTCCTGGCGCAGAGTGCAGGATGGATAGACGCGCTTATCAGATTATGCTCTCACTGCGGCACCGTTTTGCCCCAGGTTGGAGAGAGCAGGCGGCTCTCAGTGCATCTCCCGTCCAACTGATAATACTGTTGTCTTCCTCGGTTCCATCTCTCGGAGGTTTGAGGAAACTGGAATATTTCACGGCGCTACCCACGCCCCTAGCAACAACACGTATCCAATAACTCGGCACGCTTTTAGGCGGCACCCTTGCCATCCCTTGACACAGGCTGTGTGGACCACACCACTGTCCGCCCTCATCGTGACGCGCTAAGCCTCCAATGGGAAGATGACTTAAAGGCTACCAACCAAAAGGGACGCTTCGGACTTCCGGATAAGACGCACAGGAGCCCATCTTAATATCGCACTACACATGGATCCTGGAGGGAGACTCAGGGATGACAGCATTAGAAATATAAACAGCTTGCTCCGGTGAGTCCCTCTCCAGAGTTATTACAGGACTGTTTACCCTCTCAGCAGTGGTTAAGGGCTGTCTTTGATAAAGATCCTGCAGGAAAATGATTGAACAATAAAGTTAAAATTGGTTTAATTCTTAAAAAATAAAAATTCATTGACATGTGTATGTAATATGTCATTGCTTAAGAGTGAAACCTACAAAGAACTGATTAAAAGCAACCTACAAACCCTTAAAGAGTTCAGTTTGTCTCATTGTCCCAGACCATAAGCCCTGATAGGGACAAAAGTGTCCCTCTCAAATTGTATTTATTTATTTTGATTACTTAGTGTTGGTTATGATTGCTGCTATGATATTTGGCAAAGCTGCGCATTTTTTTTTTTAACAAATTTTGATATTTTTAATACAAATCCCACAGTACTCCATTTTTACACTGTGTAACCTTAACAGTTATTCGTTGATACCCTTAAGGGACAAGAGTGTCCTCTTCAAAAATGACATAAAAATGTTAATATTTTTTTCTGCTTTTTTTTTTTTTACATAAATCTTTTAATCAGCTTCAGTCCTATTCATGAATACCAAACATCTGATTAAACATTTTAAATATTTTCAGTAATCTGTACGCAATGTGGATTTTTCTTGGGGGGATTATTAGAGCAATGAATATGTCAATGACTAGTAGAAACACTGATTTAGATGTTTTTTTATTTTTTTTTATTTTATACTGTCAGAAAACAACTCCCATTAAAACTGCAATGGCAAGCTGATTTGCAGCTCCAAGGTTTGTTATGATGCAGACATGATGTTATAAGGTCATGGGGACAAGTGGGTTTGTAGTGATCTCTGCACTGACCTGTGTGTGTGTGTTTGTTAACCATACCTTTTATTCTGTTACTTCAGAGACACATGAATAACAGTGAATGTGAAAAAAGATAAAGTGCAGCTGGCAATTGCAGTTGTAATGGGATTTAATGAGAGTTTTTTTTTAAAATCTGACATTACAAAAACTAAAATCCATCAGTATCATGCTGTGATGCTACTTATCATAGACATATCCAAAGATCTAATGCTGTATTCAGATTATTGAAAATATTCCAATTTTTGTGTTTTCATGAAAAATCTGTGATGCCGTAACAAATATTAAAAATATTAGATTTTCTTTTGCCTGTTTTTTATGATTTTTTTTTGATGCCATCACTGAAATAGAGGGTAAAAATAAATATGTAAAGTAGAAAAAAAATTAACATTAAGCATTTTAGTTGTATTTATAAAGAGGAGACTTTTGTCCCTTAATGGTAACAATGTAACTATTTTAAAATCAGGTATGAATACTTCTTCTGAAACAAGTACCAGATATAATCCATATGTGAACATTTCCTCTCAGCAGAACTAATATAATGAAAAATATTAACTTTGGCAGACTAGTTTTCTCTCCTCAGCGTCCCCCCTTCAGTCAAGAATGGGTTTAGTTACCAAGGTAAAGAAACACAGTGCTTTCAAAGCAGTTCCCTTTTGTCCACAATGAGCGACTTAGAAGGACAGCTTTAAGTTTTATGGGGTCAACTTTGTGGGACAGACCTGTCCCTGGTTGCTGAGGAAACAGTGGAAATAATAGGAATCAGTTGATGGGAGGGCTCGGATCATGCAGGGTCAGTTTACAACCTGAACCCTTGAATGTGGCAGTTAAAGTGTCTAGCCATCCAATTCATTGGGTCTTATTTAGGAGGCACATGTGGCTGCAGGCGTCTGCTGGAATATCCAAACTGATGTTAATTGCGGAACCATTGCCGCTCACCAATGATTCACAGAGCACTGGAAGCTGTTTTTTTTTTTTTAAACCCTTGTGCTACCTTTGGGGTCTCTGGGACCCCAAGTGAATGGACGGACACATAGAGAGCATGCAGGAGGGTGGCATGAGGGTTAAACCATTTTTGTGTGTGTGCCTGTGCCAAAGAGTGTCATTGCTATGGGGTGGGGGTGTCTGGTCTACATGTCCAGCTGGTGCATGTCTAAGTAACATCCACATGAATGTCAAGTCCACAGGTTTCCCAGCAGAACATTGTATTGTCATGTTCAATGTTATTTACTTCTCCTGTCAGTGCAGTGGTCATAATGTTGTGGATGATCGGTGTATCTAGTCATTCCAAAGGGTTGTGGATCAAGCACGCAGTACCGCATGAATCCTCTAGGCGGCAGCAGAGTCGCGCTCCGTGTTCAGTCAGTTAATGAATATGGATGTGAAAGAGTAAAGTCTAATGGAAATAGACGCTCGACCTTCTATTTAAAGTTTAACATTTTAGATCACGTGTCGTTAAATAGCCATACAAAAAGCTAGTGGGTTAGCTGCCCTCCTTCTACTTCTAATGATAGTCCACTGCTCTGAGCGGACAGCCACCCCCATGTTGAAGGGGCGGTAGGCTGGAGCTATTCTCCCCCTCTTCCTCACTGCTGCCTTCACACACAGTCCGCGCCTGTACCCGCCGACCGTGACTCGGGCGGCTCTCTGAAAACCCCACAACAGAGCTACATGACCGGACTCTTCTGGGGGAAAGGGGAAACTAAAAGGAAGATGGCCACTGAAAACTTGGAAATGAACGGTGATGCTGACCGAAACGGCGAGGCTGAGGTAAGGCAGCGGCGTTACAAAGGGACAGCGAATAGCTCCCGGTTCAGAAATGTTAAGCCGACGCTAATATCCTGCTTCAGGTTCAGCCAAGCGTCGAGCCCGCACCGGGGGGGACCTCCCGGTTTAAGTGCCGCACGGAAAGTATTACGCGACCCTCCCGTTTGTTTCATCCATCTCTCTCCTCCACTGAGTCACCGTCGCGTCTTGTGATGTTAGCCGAGGCAGCTCAAGTTTCTTCCCCACTGGTTGGAAGTCACTCAGATAATATAACAATGTAAATCGTAATTTCAAGGCTAATTTAAACCAGCTGCCAGTTTACAGGACTTTCCCTGCGTCTCTCTCTGTTTACATGTAGTTGGACGCGGTACAGGAGGTCCTATGTCCTATTGAGGGTGATCGATGAGGGGGTCAGGTGGGCTATCTCTGCCGGTCACACGAGACAGGGATGTGGACGAGCCCAGACAATACGTCTTTGTATTGAAAGCCTGCAAGTGTCCACACTGGGGTTTGCTCAGAGCACCTGCTTTAGCTAAAGAGAACCTCTGTGCTGAACAGGTTGGGCTGTTTTGCTTCCATATCAAGTTTATGGTAATACATTAGTCACATTTACATTACATTTAAATGTATGCAAAGCGCTTTTATTACGATACGCAATTTGTATATCATTACTAACAGAAACACCAACAAGAAAACGTCTTAATGTAGCTACGTAATTAAAAGTAACTTAATAAATGTTTTCAATAATCTATAGAATTAGAAAAACTTAAAAAAACAACTTTAGTTTTATTTTTATCTAGGCTATATTTTGAAAGTCCTTACAGTGGGATTTGTTTACATTTAATTGATTAAAATTACATGTAATTCCGAAAAAAATAGTAAAACTAGCAAAACTAGTTATTTCCTGTTTTGACTAATACACACATATATCTATATGTCCAACTTCCCATACGTCATCAATTTAAAATCAGATTATTTTTTCCGTTTGTCTCATGTAAATTTCCCCAAAAAATAATGCCTCATTTGTGTAGAAACATTGAATTTCAAAAACCTTGTGATACAATAAATAAATAAATGAATAAATGTTTGACTATAACTAATGGTCTGGTGAAGTTTGACATCTGTTGTAGTGTACCCTTTAATTTAAATAGCAATCATTTAAAAAGACAAAATAAAAGCATGTAAGCATTCACAGCAAAGTTAAATGTGTATTTATTACACATTTAACGCTGTCAGTTTTTTTAATACTCTGTGCCGTTGCTGACTGATCAGGAGCTGATTTTACATATTTTATATACGGTCATCAGGCTTGACTAAGTGTATAGCAATATGTGTTAGTAACTAGTAACTACAGCAGAGAAATGTAATGGAGATTAAAAAGGGCTAGAATATCAGAATTGCTCTTTTCTTTATACAGCACTTACTTTACACAACTGCCAATATAATATTAGTAGTATAACAGTATACACTTTGTGTTAATTTGATTTAAAGCTTCTGCATAGGAGTGCAATGAAAAGTTATGATTAAAACAAAAGGGACTGATGATGAAGTGCACAAACACACACAACACAATGAAAGAGTTTGAACAGATAACAATTGGTAATCTATGTAATGAAGTGAAACCTGCTCAGTAATGGTTAACAGGGTCTGCTGAAAGATTGTTATTTCTTCATTCACTGGTTGACTAAATAACTCGTTGGACCTGAGGTGGGGTACACTCTGGACAGGTCTCAGTCTATCACAGGGCTAACACAGAGAGACAGACAACCATTCACACTCACACCTACGACCAATTTAGAATCACCAATCAACCTAATGAGCATGTCTTTGGACGGTGGGAGGAAGCTGGAGAGAGAACCCACGCAGACACAGGGAGAACATGCAAACTCCACACAGAAAGGCTTTGAACCCGGAGCCTTGCTGTGAGGCATTGGTGGTAACCACTCCCACAATTAAGTTGTTTAATTTTATTACATTTATTACATCATGTTTAAACGGTCTTGTATAAACATTCAAATGGTTTGCCTTTGGACTAAGTCATTTGAAGATCTTGAGCTCTGGGAACCTCTGATGGACCTTTTTCTTTCTTTTAAGAGACTGCGCAATTAACAGTGACATAGACTGCACGGCCAAAAAACAAAAACACCAAACAAAAAGGTCACATACTCTAATATGTCGTTGGACATGCCTTTAGCTGTGACTACAGCACACATTCACTGTGGCGTTGAGATTTCCCACAAATTGTATTTGTGGGAAATCTCTTACTTTCATTATTAAATATAACCCTGAGTTCTGCTCTTGTTTTTCTGCAATTTGATTTCACCAAACCTTTAAGTGATTGCCCATCACGACCGAACACAAGATTTCAACATGGTTGTTTGAGAAATGAGAAGCTACTCATTGCATCAGTTGGGGTTAAATAACTTGTTGTCATCTGCGACGTTTTCTTTTGCCAGGCAGTGTATTATATGATAACATAACAACAGCTTGGAAAAATAATAGAAGTGGGATTTTATAAAATTCTCCAAGAGAAAAACAGCCAAAGATTGGCCAGGAAAACTCAGCACTTAAGGGGAGAAAAGTCATTACTTTGAAAAATGAAGTCACAACAGCTCAAATGAAAACAGTTACACAGGTGTTAGCGGTCGTAGTGGGTGAAACAGTGTCAGCATTACAGTCCATGGTCTACCACGAGAGCATCTTTCTGCTCTGCGGTCTGGCAGGTTGTCACAGCTGCTGAACTGCTCAGTCTAGGATGTTGCCAACCAGGGCACAACGTTGACACTGTTGGTCAGCCAAGCTCCCCCCAGGTGAAATCCAGGGCCCTATACTTAGCCAAGCACCAAGTGAAAGCCACAGCCTCAACAATGACTTCGTTCTCCTGTGAACTACAGTCATGGGTTGCTTTCAAAGAAACCAGTAACTTTGTTGTGTAGTTCCACAAAGAGGAAGGAAACTGAGTCGGCATGACCTTGTACTGGTTGGTACAGCCTCTTCATCATCAGTGTTAATGGAACATAAAATCAGTAATAAATTATATTTAGTAATACCCAATTCTATCTATAAATATCAAATGTTTGGTTTTTTTTGTTATGGTTTAATCAAGGCGTAGTCTCCACATGTTCATGACCGTCTTCATCCTCACTTTTTCCACTGTGTTTGGGTGAAGGCCAATCAAAAAAAAAAAAAAAAGGGAAGTGGTTTCCTGACATGGTATTTTTAACCATTCAGCTGAAGCCACCCAACCAAGTGACCTTCTCTTACACTTTCACTTCTTAAGTTCCAAGATTAAAAAAATATATATATTGTGATTGCGCAATTCTGGCATCATACCCATTCTCTTCATGTATAAATGGAATAAAATAAAACTGTGATGAAAAAACAACAACAAAAAAAACACATTTCTAACGGAGACGGAGTATGACAGTACAGGGAACTCCACCCTGGAAATCCCTTCCCTGTTCCAGGGGCAGTGTGTTATATAAAAACACAACTGCTGCCATCAAGCGTTTACTGAAGAGGCCGCTCTGCGCGGTTGCTGGGGCTTATATCTGTCAGATTTGACAGCGTTATCGTTGAGAGTTTTTAGAACACGCTCGGTCGATTTGGTGTTTACCGGCTCATTCTTCAACAGCATCCAGTCAAACCTCTGATAAGGTGGAAGCAAAAATGTCCAAGTCTCACAGTGGCCTGGTGATAAGGATAAAGAGACTTATTGTGTTTGAAAAAGGGTCCCTTGTCTATAGAGCCTGAGGTTGTTCATTTTGGTCTGTTACTGACTACATTTGGGATGTTTTTTGTTTTTTTTCCAGGTGGAAATGTCAATAAAAGGCTTTAAAGGTTTAAGTGTGTGATATTAGATAATTCTTTTTTTTGTTTTCAATTCCATTTTCTTTATGATGGACTATAAGCAGACTTGTGATCACAGGCAAGAAATCCCCAATGTAAAACTAAAACAGCACTTTCCATATTACTCATTATTTTGACATTCAGATCTGCTTTTCTTCTCCTCACTGATGTAACTTTTTAAATACAACTGGAAGTGGAACTGGAACTGGAAGTGATGCAAAAGTATCACATCAGCACCGAATTTTTATTTGGAACAGAAAAAATAACACTCAGGGGGATACCTGAGATTACATTATGGAGTCAGTAACTGACACATGATAACCATTTATATTCATGTTCAGTGAATCTACCATAGCGGAACCGTAAAATCCTGAAATCCTTTGCTGACTCGGCGGATAATTGATTTTCAAGATCCTCCTATGCGCCACGCTCTCCGAGTCACCCCGATGTCACGGTCTGTTTGTCTGCTTTCAGGTGCCACTGCGGAGAAACTGGAGGAGGCAGCAGGGGCCCCTGAACATGAACCATTACGCCAACAAGAAGAGCGCAGCAGAAAGTATGCTGGACGTGGCTCTGCTGATGGCTAACGCCTCGCAGCTGAAGGCCGTGATGGAGCAGGGGCCGGACTTCACCTTCTACGTGCCCCTCATCACTCTCATCAGCATCTCTCTCATACTGCAAATCGTGGTGGGAGTTATGCTCATCTTCATAGGTAAGTTGTTGTTATTATTGGCACGTCTTGAATCTATTTATGAGGTTCTTACATTTCAGTTTAAAATCAAGGAAAGCTGAAAACCAAAGTAGTACTTCTCATTTGTTCTTTATCTGACCAAACAGATAAACACTACCAGTCAAAAGTCTGGAAGCACCCTCTCATTTAATGTTTGTCTTTATTTTCATGGCTACTCTGAGGAGAAAATATGAAACAAATTTAGAGTTATTTCACACTTTTTCCTTTACTACATAATTCCATGTGTGTTCATTCGTGGTTTTGATGCCTCCAGTGAGAATCTACATTGATTATTCAAAGCGAGTGAGCGCGACTGACTTGTACACGAAGCGATAAGCGGAGTGAGCTACCGAGCGAACTGCTTTAAGTTAGATGCAAACTGCTTTTTGAAGTAAGTTACATATTTAAGCTAATGGTTGCGTCGACTAATGCAAACAAGAGCTAGATTTTCAAAATTACAAATTTTTGCAAATTGTAGCTAACCAAGACTATACACAGAGTATTTTTGTAAATAAACTGGTTTATGTTAGAAATGTTTAATTAGCTTAGCTTGTTTGTTTGTTGATACAAAAGGCACTAGCCTACAAGGCTAATTGCAGAGAGTAGTGCCTTGCAGGCTGATTATTAAGCTAATGATGATTTCATATTGCAATCATGATGATTACATGATAGCAATATGAAATCATCAAAAAAAAGCTGAAGCCATTGTCCACTTATATTACTATTCTAAAATGATTGTTCAAGGCAGCAGTGTAATATTTCAGTCTTGTGGGCATGTTATTGAAGACAAGGTAAACAATCATGAAAAACCATTAAAGGAGAGGGTGTGTCCAAACTTTTGACTGGTAGTGCAACATGCAATTTTTTTGTCCTCAGATATTTTTTTTTATTTACTTACAGAAGTCACAACACAGGCTCATGTATACAACCACTGTCACCGAATTGCAAACAACTTAAATTCAGTGCTAAGGGTCGGGGTGCGTCCCATAGTTTGCTCCTCCCCCTCCTGCACCATATGCTTATCTTACCCTAACAGAGAATACTATTGTGATAGAGAGCTGAGTTTAGAGAGCCACAGCGGGAAGAAACGCCTGTGAGTAGTCTCCTCTGCTGTCAGCTGTTTCCAATTTTAAAAGAACTCTCTTCGCTGTTTAGGAAAATAGTCCCCGGAGACTTGACAATACCGTGATGGTGTGTAAAGAAAAAAAAAAAACAGGCTGATCCTCTGTTACTTCATTCTCAGACTGACAAAGCACGTAATGTCCTGCCGGATGAAGAAGCTAATCATTCGCCTGAGGGCAGTGCTGTCATAACCTTCAGTGACCGTTTCTTGACAGCTTTGGGGGGGCTGCGCTGCCCCCTTGTGGCGACTGACTGACTGACTTTAGTTACGCTCTCATGTTTCTCTGTCTCTTTTGCCAGTTAAGTGGAATCTAAATGACGAACGCACGCATTACAAGCTGAACATCTTGGAGAACATCACCACAGCCTTCGTCTTCATCATAGTCGTGGTCAATGTCTTCATCACGGCCTTCGGCGTCCAGCGGCCCGCCACAAGTTCAGGCGGTTCATCACCTCAGTAAATACCTACCTACGGACCTACATTTTGTCTTCCCCAGACGAACATCACACCAAACTAAAAGGCATACAGGTGCCTTTTCTTCTTCCGTAATTCCAACTTCCAGGCTTGGAAAGAACCAAAAAACTCTGAAGATCAAATTATGTTGACGACTCTGTGTTGATGTGTGTGTGTGAGTGAGAGTATGTGTGTGTTAGATGAGTCCCCTGCTTCGTGGTCAACCAACTTAAGGTGGTTAGCTCTTATAGCAGGTGGAAATTCAACAGTCTGTGACCTCTACGTGCTCAGGTTACTGATACAAATAAGTTACTCCTTGATTTAAAACAGGAGTGTAACTGTTGTGAATGTTTCCTGACTCCCCAGAAAAATAAGACTCTGTAGTTACTTCGAAGTTTTTAAACGCACTACTGTAGCCTGCAAATTGTATACTGTTTAAAGAAATGACCACAGCGTAATCCAAATGAGATTCATAAACAGTGAGCGCATTGGGATTCTTTTTCTTCTGTTACCACACAAGGCATTATGAAGGTGTTACGAATATGTTTATGTTTACAACGTTTCAAACCTCCAGTGACAGAAGACCTTACAAGCTTTGTTTTAAAGTGCTATGCAACATAAGTTTGTACTATTTAAACCGATTCACATTCATCAACGTCTACGTTTTGTCGTTTGAATAAAACATGTCAGTCCTTTTTTTAAATCACATTTTTAGTGCAAGGATTTTCTACGCTTTAAATTCTGTAATCTTGTATGACACACTGTGACTGCTATTTCAAATGGCATTTGTAATAAAACTACAAAAGTGACAAATGAGTGTCAGGTCAAATGCATGGTTGTTATTTTATTGTGCACAAAGTGAAACGTCTCAGTCTTACAAACGCTGGCACTTGTGAATGTAAGGCGTGGTTGTGCAACACAGTACACACAAAATACAACAAACTCAGCTTGTTGTTACATCGGAAAATACTAATGTTTATGAAATTGCTGAGCAAGAGGAACAAACGGCAAAAAAACACACAAGCTGAACAATGTCTCGTGATATTGGCCTCTGAAATTCCGGGGATTAACCTCCACAAGCACAAAGCTGCTTTATACATTTCAATACAATTGTTCACCAAAAAATTTGATCTGCTTAAAATGCCAGTGCAAATAAATTGCAACCAGACTTTTTTATAAAACGGAAGCAACTTCAAAATATAGTCTGCATAGAGGCACAGTGTTTAGCACTCTTACAAATTTAAATCATGTATGAGAGACTGAAGGCCGTTAAAGGCTCAACGTTAAGCATGCCAACAGGAAAAATGAAAATTCCCATCCTGCCCGACCCACGTAGCGGAAATATAAATGACTTCCGTTCCTAACTCCATGGAGGAAACTTGAGACCCGGTTTGAGACAAGCAAACAAGCGGTTAAAAAGTAAGGCAGTACTCGCGATCCGGAAACGCATCCTCGAATATTAATAAATGTTAAGAATAAATACAAAAAAAACTTGGTTAGAGATGCCACGAAGTAGGTGGCATTGCCTTAACCGTATATGTGTTGCAGGCCACAAGGGCCAATTCCATCCTTGTCAAGGGGAGTGCTAACCTTCTCTCCTTTCATACAACACAACTACGACAACACGACAAGTCACCTTATATATGCTCAAATATGCAGCGGTGCTTAACTCATGGTGCAACTTCCTGTTTACAAGTACACAACCGCAAAATCATCGTGTTGTATATTTCGTTGAAATAAACTGGTGTTTTTTTGCGCTTCTTAACCACGACCCTTGATTTTATGAAGTTATATGTTTTGGTTTTGGTCATGCATCTACCCAGAATGCACTGCGCCGGGAGAACGGAATATCATTGGCGGAGGCGATCACGTGATTACAGAAAGCCGCATAAACTCGTCAAAGACGTTACATTTTTAAATGTACACGCTCCATATTGTTTTCAATTGTGCGATAGCTTAATGTGTTTTTTTTTATTCGTTTAACGTCGAGCGACAGAGAATGCGTTAGGTCTTAAGAAACCAAAATAAGTTTGATAATGCAACCCCTCTCTTCGGCCGCAAGATGGCGGTCATGTTTTAGGTTGACAGGACTACAATGTAGAGTTTAGGCTTATTTTTTATTTTCTCATAGTCTAATTTAAGTCGCAACGCTAAAATGTATCGTAAAATAGCTGAATTTTTACTTTCTATGGACGGTTTTCATCTTGAAGATTGCATCTCCCCATTATTCATTAGGAAAGCCTCATTTTGTCAGTACTGCAACATGTAACAAAAAAAAAAAGCTGCTTTACGCTGTGTCAGTGGAATCTTGCTAAGATAAATAGTTTAATGTTGTTGCACCTGTTTTTAGCCTCGGCTGTATTCATCCCTTTACCCTATTTCAACAGATGTGACACAAAGAGGAGCAAAGGCGCTAAAAGTAGCTCCAGATGCGTCCCATATCTTTCTCGTTTCTTTCTTTTCGTTGACCACAGAAAAAATAATATCTCAAACGTACACTGTGTAGAAAATTAGTATCAAACCCTTGAGTTATAGTGTGCTGCGCTTTGGTACAAGTAGAATTCAAGAGCAGTGTTGGTTATTTCAGAAGGCTTTCTTCAGCGTACCATATAAGAACCTCGTGAGCATTTCTTTTCAGACCAAGACCGGCCATCCCGAGGGCCCGGCTACCTCCAGTCACCTTAGATTCTACAGAAGAAAAGGCACCTTCTTAGTAACGCTGGCTTAACAGTATGAAATAACATGACATTTTGTTTTCTTCACATTTACTACTGAAATACTATTATCATGATTGAATGTAAATTGAAAAAAAAAGAAGCTATTTACCACTGTAGTAGTAAAGTAAAGCCATTCCCACTGCAATGCTGAAACAACCCAGAAAGAAGAGGGGACCTGGAAATGCGTCCACGCAAAAAAATTAAAATATAGTTATTTGTTTGTCGGACTTGTCAATGCTTAATAAATGCACACCACTTTTGGCTCACACAGTATTTGTCAGTGTTTCATGTCCTCACTAAACCACCCGCTGGTTTCCTTCTTTAAAAACAAACACCGACACGTGCTCTCTGACCTTCACGTCTTACCTCTCTCGTTCAGAACTTGTTTCTGTTGGGGCACAGGTGGAATGGAGAGCGGATCTGAGGAATCTGCCGGCGTGACGGAATAATGCGTAAAACAAACTGCGGTACGTGATGACGGATAATCAATTCTACGACGTAGTGAAGCCGTTTTTAGAAACTAACCTCTTAGGCGGAGCCGTGTGGGCAAACTGTAATATATCTCCTCTACATGCAGGTGAAGAGCTCTGTAAAACTCCCTGCATGCTTCCTCGCCTTTGTCCTGCAGGTGCGTCAGGAGCTCACCCAGGCGGACACTTGTGGGGACGTCCAAGTTTCTGAACTGGAAAACAGCAGACAGCAATTATATGCATTTCACTGACAACTGAGAAGCTTGTTTGTTCGGCTAGTGTGAATATTCTCTGGTTCCCTGAAGGGATCGCTGCTGACATTTTTAAAAAGAAATGATCAATGAGCGCTTACTGTGCAATGCACCCTCAATGTGCACTGTGCAATTTCTACCATATATTTGATCAGTCAAATTATGCTGGACCGTATTTTACTATGCCAGAGTATTTTATATTATACTTCAGCTCAAGTATTATTATCAAGTTTACATAATACTTACAGGTATGAATAATACCTGTTCTGTGCTGTAACACATTTCCCCACTGTGGGATCAATAAAGCATTATCTTATCTTAGTTATATTTTAATTATATTGCCATACAATTGCCTCATCTTTCCGTTTCCCTTCCTTTCCGAATCACTACTATTCAACATTATCTGACTAACACATGGTCTTACAAGCGAATCCACCTCTTCCCTGTGTAAAAATGATTTTACAAGCAGCGACAAAAAATGTATACATGTACTCAAGTACTGTATGTAATCACAATTTTGTTTAGGTGCCTGTCCTGTCCTAGGAACTGCGTTTCAGTGCCCCGGTCACTGCCACTATATGGATATATGAGAATCTAAATATCTCCCGAAGGATTACAAATAACACCAAAGTTACACGGGTGAGTAAACGATTGTGTTTTATGATGGAAATAAGATCCAGGTTGTAAAAAAAACAGTAGTTCCCCATTAAGTATTTTCAGTTTGTGTTACTTTAACTCCATCGGCAGCAGGACCATGCAGTTACCGTGACTGAAGCTAAACTAAAAGCTAAAACTACTAGTAGTAAAATGCTTTTTAAGCCTTAAATTAAGTAGGTCTTACAATTCAAAGGGGATGTCTGTGATTTTTGTCTTCATTTCAAATTCGTCAACATGACAAACTAGAAGAGGCACCGGTGAATATGTTTATATAGAGGTTATACATTGTGTTGGATGTTCTTTGTGCTATTTTGAGTTTCTCAAATCTTGTCTGACACATACCCTCCAATAGTATGACTCATACACAACATAGCACAACTACTAAAACAGTGAAGAGCAATCCCACTCTGGAAACTAAACTGAAATAAAGCTCTGCAGTAAATGGAGTCTCTCTTTCACCACAAACACAGTGAATGACTGAGTTCAGGACTCACTCTGGTGGCCTCCTTGTCTGAGAGGATCTGCGGGTAGATTCTGTTGAGCTGCAGGATGAGTTTGTCCACCAGCTCTGTGTCCAGTCTGCCCTCAGCTTTGAGGAAGGCGCTGTCTTCTATCAGCTGCTCATGAAAACTGTCTGTGCATGTTAATGAAGAGAAACAGAAAAAAAAGAAAAGAAACACTCAGTGCATCGGCAACAGTTTGACAGCACGCCAGCTGTTTCACTGGAGGGAGCGTTGAGTTTGCAGTAGCCAGGACAGAACAGACATTATCGCCATAGTTTTTTTTGTAGACTGTTGCAGGAGTGAAAGATGAAGAGGCACGGGAAAAAACACGGGTATGTCACTAAAACACATGTTGACACTGTACACCGGCTGTAAGACTCTTTCCCATGTCAAACTAGCTGCTAAGAAACTTCTCAGAGTTGGAATGAGTCATTTGACTGTCTTTGGCAAAGCGAAGCAACCTTCCAGCTCGTTAGTGCAGCGATAATGCCGTGACTCGGACCTAACTTTACTATATTAAGGCGAAACGGGGGGCTACATATCATGGTAAAATAAAAATAAACAGCGTTAGAAACTATTAAAGTTAAATAAAGCCACAAACCGCCCATTGTAGAGTCCCCTCTGTCCTCTGTTTGGACCCGCCCTCTGACGTCAGCGCGCCGGCAGCGTCAAACGTCAGGAAGCGGAAACAGAAATAAGCCTGAGCTAGGTATTTAAATTCAACTACGCTGTCTGGTCAAAAATAAAGTCGCCACTTGGATTTAACTAAACAAATAGGTACGAGCCTCCTATTGGATAATTGCTGCATGTGTGATTATCTTTCAGCTGGCAACAAGTTATTTAACCCCAACTTAATGTAATGAGTAGCTTCTCATTTCTTATAAAAGCATGTCTAAAGCGAAAGACACGTCCCGTGGTCGTGGAAAAGATGTTGATCTGTTTGACAAGGGTCAAATCATTGGCATGCATCTGGCAGAGAAAACATCTAAGGAGATTGCAGAAATGACTAAAATTGGAATAAGAACTGTCCAACGCATTATTAAAAACTGGGAGGACAGTGGGGAACCAACGACTTCGAGGAAGAAGTGTGGTCGGAAAAAAATCCTGCTTGACCGTGATCGGCGATCACTTAAACGTTTGGTGAAATCAAATCGAAGAAAAACAACAGCAGAGCTCAGAGCCATGTTTAATAGTGAAAATAAGAGCATTTCCACACGTACAATGAGAAGAGAACTCAAGAGATTGGGACTGAACAGCTGTGTAGCCTTAAGAAACCCACCAATCAGTGAGGATAACCGGGAAAAACGGCTTCAATTTGCTAGGGAGCATAAAGATTGGACTCTGGAGCAATGGAAGAAGGTCATGTGGTCTGATGAGTCCAGGTTTACCCTGTTCCAGAGTGATGGGGGCATCAGGGTAAGAAGAGAGGCAGATGAAGTGATGCAGCCATCATGCCTAGTGTCTACTGTACAAGCCTGTGGGGGCAGTGCTATGATCTGGGGTTGCTGCAGCTGGTCAGGTCTAGGTTCAGCAACATTATGTGTCCAAAGAATGAGGTCAGCTGACTACCTGAATATACTCAATGACCAGGTTATTCCATCAATGGATTTTTTCTTCCCTGATGGCACGGGCATATTCCAAGATGACAATGCCAGGATTCATCGGACTCAAACTGTGAAAGAGTGGTTCAGGGAGCATGAGACATCATTTTCACACATGGACTGGCCACCACAGAGTCCAGACCTTAACCCCATGAAGAATCTTTGGGATGTGCTGGAGAAGGCTTTGCTCAGTGGTCAGACTCTCCCATCATCAGTACAAGAGCTTGGTGAAAAGTTAATGCAGCACTGGATGGAGATAAATCTGGTGACACTGCAGAAGATTATCGAAACAATGCCACAGCGAATGTGTGCTGTAATCAAAGCTAAAGGCGGTCCAACGAATTATTAGTTTTGGTGGTGACTTGTTTTTGCTAAGTTTTACTGCCTATCTTTTGCATTCCCAGCTGCTGTCATTTTCATATTAGTACAGTATTATTACTTCGCTGTCTTACTGTTATTGCTTGAACTACTTCATTTTCATTATGCTTCTATTTAATCTGCTCTTTCTGGGCTGCTTATCTAAGAGTCACTAAACATAAATTCCTTTTATGCCTACGATGACAATCAAGTGTAAGATTAATTCATTAGTTTTCTGTAACCATTTGTCCTCTGGAGGGTTGCGGGGGGCTGGAGCCTATCCCAGCTGTCATAGGGTGAGATGCGCAGTACACCATGGACAGGTCGCCAGTCTTATCATCGCAGGGCTGTGTCTTAGGATGGTATCACTAAATTAAAATAACTTTTAATCTCAGAATTTAGCAAATACGTCTTTATGATGTAATTTGATTCCATCTATGCATGTATCTGATAAGACAAACATGTTACCGTAAAATAAGGATTCGCTTTACCAATTTACTTATAAACCGACTTTTAAGTTATATAGGTTTTTGCGCCAAATGTAGCCATTGAATGATCAGGCGTTTCACAAAATAAATCATTTAAAATATAAAACCAAGAAGAATCAGATAATCATATATATAAAATAACAATTGTTTTCCATTTCGGTGAATTAATATTCTAAAAATCTAGTGAGAAGGAGGACCCGCTATGTTTCACCGACAATAAACAAAGACCAAAAACCTCAGAGTTGTAAAAGTTAAGATTTATTTCTTCACCAGCCGTTACTGGAAACAGAGACAAGAACCCACAGTCATGACTTTTGCTAGCGTTGTGTAACTACAGTTCAGTCTTCTTGAAATGTTGACCACGCAGTCAAATTCAAACTCCCTTATGAAACCAAAAGGATTATGAATCCTGTAGTCTGAACAAAGTCAAATAAATACAATTGCAGTTATAATAATAATAAAAAAAACATGTAACATGAATTAGGACCATGAATGTGAGCAATAATATGTAAAATGTATTTTTACATCGTTAAAACTTTCTTTTCTTTTTGCAATTTTGTTGCAAATTGCACGTGTATAAAGAAGACGGCACTGCAGACATATTATTTTAGGACTTAAAAAGTTTAAAAAAACGTATTAAAACAACTGCTTTAAAGACTCTCCTTCATGAATAAAGTTTATGAATACTATTAACATCTGACCATAACTTAGAAATCTTTAAATAAGATTTGCATTGCAATACTTTTCCTCTGTCATAACAAGCACACTTGAATTTGTAACAGCGTTGCCACATCTACTATGGAGCACAATTTTTACAACATCTAGTTAAAGACCCTGAATTTGAAGCTCCGTGTTTCCAGGATCAGAAAGTTACAACAGTACATCATGCTATTTATTAATTTTTTGTTTTTGTTAAACTGGCAAAACACGAGACATGGTAGTGGAAAGCCTTGTTTTTACTGACTGTCTGAAAGGCAAAGCTGAACCAAAGGCTAAACAGGACCACAAGAGCACAGGAGCTTATTTGTTTCTTTTGTTTTCTGCTAGTGAGTTGAAAGTTCTGGCTTTTAAAAAAATCGTAACATAATCTGACTCTTTAGCTTGAATAAATAAGGTTAAAGATACGTTTAGAAACTTTAAAATGGCACAAAGACATCGTCAGATAAGCGTGCACATCCAGTGCAACTAATCGCATATTTTCAGAGGCAAACAGGAATCACCTAAGAGCAAAATAAACTAAAAGAAAAAGTGCTCAGTCAGGGTAACAGGCAACGAGTAACCGGCAAAAACACCAACATGGAGTCTTTCTCTGGTTGGGTAATCATAGTGGTGCATATTGTTGGAAGACTGTTGGACTGCAACGGGCAACTGACGAGTGGCATCTTGTTCGCAGTTGCACTATTCCACAGAACTTTAAGAAGCCTTACATATAATTGTTTTGGCACTTTAAAACACAGCTCTTGGCAAATACTGGTGGTTATATTCTTGTCTTGGTGATGATATGATTTGGACCATGATTAGAGTGAAGAAACGGGAGCGCAGGTGGCTGTCACACACACTCTGACGGACCTCCTTAAGGACACTTGGCTGGATGGGTTTACTGCAAAATGAAAGAGGAAACAGGATGAAATCTCACTGATTTAGACTAAGATGAAGCTTATTAATAACGGAGGATAGGTAATGCATAGTACATGCAGGCTATAATAGAGTTAACTATTAACTTTATGTTGAAACAGCAAGAGAAAGGTGGTGAATCAACTATGATCATTTTTCAGGGTGTAGTTTTTGATGCAGTTAAACTGGATTAAAATACTTTGCACAGCCCACTGACTAAAATGGGGCAGTCAAAATAAGAAAGCCATGCGCATACTACGACAAACCACAGCCTTCAAAACGGAAACACAGACTCATTTCACCATTACAACTACTCAGATAACAGATAATTGTTTAAAAGGATGGGAAATGGCCAAGACGCACAAAAGAGAGGAAAAGTTCAGCTCAAAATGTATTACACTGTAATATCTGTCAAGTCTGTAATATAATGTACGACTTACAAAGGCTACAAAACATATGGCTCAGTGCTGGGAATGATGAGAGTGTGCAAAGCTTAAGCTGAAGCAATGCAGAGGACACCCAGACCCCTCTCTGATGCTTCGTGGCTTCAGAGTTTGTTGTGCAGAACAGATGAATGACTTACGTGATGGCTGGAAGAGGCTCCCTTGCCCTTTGCTTTGGCCTTGCCTCCCGCTGCCGTGGCACTTTTGCGCCGCGCCTGCTCGTGGTCAAACTCTAAATCTTCCAGACGCTGGGTTAATGCCAGTTTCTGCTGGATGGCCATCCGCAACAGAGAGTTCAGCGTCTTCTTCTCGTCCTCCGCAGCGGCCAGCTGCCTCTGCATGTCGTCCAGCTGCATCACGTATTCGTCGCACCTGAGAGAAAGAGGTGGAGGGAAAAGAGAAAGAGGAAGAGATTCACATTGTTACCAGCAGGTGGAGCCATTTGCATTAAACTGCTGCAGCGGTCCTGTTTTCTCCATTCCCCAGACAGCAATTTCCAGATGGGAGGATGAAGTTCCTGCCAGCTGACTCGCACAAGTATTACATCAGACTGTTCCCACAATGCTTTGTGTCTTCCTCATAAACATACACAGACACAAAATAGCTGTGGAGAATTAGCTACTGAAATGCTAAAAAGATGTAGAATCAGGATATATTATTTAAGTTTCTCTGCCATTTAAATGTTTCCAACAACAGATTTGTTTTCCAGCATTACTTGTCCACAAGAAAGATGATTTTCATTTAATGTCCAGAATGAAATGTGCCTTATGTTTATGTAGTTCATCTCATACCTTGTAGCAAACATGGCCCGAAGAGAGGAGAACGTAGCAGCATCTTCTTTCAGAGCCTTCAGCTCATTTCGGAGCTTCATCATCGTCTCAGACACCATGCCCTTCTCGCTGTCATACTTACTCTTGAGGTTGGCCAAAGCAACCTCGGCTGTCTGAAGGGAATAAGAAAGAATTATTATTATTATTCATTCTCTTGTGACAACTTTAACCTCTGCGTTTATCTTTAGCTACTGATTATCTCTTTCTCTTGTACTCGTCAGTCTGAGAAACAATGAACTTCCTTCCTTTGTCACAGCAGGCATGCATGCAGCACACACAGAGCACATGCATGCAGCACACACAGAGCTGTCTTCTGACCTGTTTGTTGGCCTTGAGTACGGCTCTGAGAGTGGCGATCTGTTCCCTTTTGGTGCTGAGCAGCGACTTCAGTTTGAGGATCTCCTCCATGCAGGCTTCTTTGTCTTTGTCTGCCACCGTGCTCAGCTCCAGGTTGGCGAGTCTCTGACGCGACAGATCGGTGGTTCGGTCTACGGCCTGCTGCAGGTGGCGTATCTGGTCCCTGATGATGGCTACGAGGTTATAGATGTTCATGGGTTCTGGGCGGTGCTCTGGGGCTGCAGCGTTGGAGTTTGATTTTCCGGATTCAGCTATCAGCCCATTGGTGAGAAGCACAGACTGGTTCTCCTTCCCTTCTTGTCCCCTTCTTACCAGCGCCTTGCCGTCCTTGTAGTAGTCAAGCATGACGCGGTTAGGAGTTTCATTGTTGCACATGCACACATGGTTGTAGAGGTTGGCAAGCTCTTCACTGAACATTATAAGCTCATCCTGCGCCACGTTAAGGCTGCCAAGTGACTCTCCTGCAGCCTCTGTGACCAGACGAAGCTCCTTCTCCAGACGAGCCACCTCCGCTTTATCTGCCTGGCTAATCTTCTCCAGCGCCAACAGCTTTGACGTCAAGTCTTGGACGCTGCTCTCCAACTGCGCCCGCTCGTCTTCGTATCGGGTTCGGCACTCGTCGTACTGCGCCCTCAGTGTCTTCAGCTCCTGCCTCAGTTCCCCAGCTTCAGACACCGCCACCGTGTATTTACACTGCAGGATCTCGGGCCCGTTGATGTCCAGCTCGTAGTAGTCTCCGTCGTCGTGGCTGTCCCGGTCTTTCTCGGTGTCGAGGGCAGACTGGCGCTCCTTGCTAGCCTGGAGTTTCCTCATTGCGCTCAGGTTTTCAGTCAGTTTGTTGACCGCTTCTTTTTGCTCGGACACGGTGCCATAGGCCTGCTCCAGCTGCTTCTGGCTCTCCTGCAGAGAGTTGATGAGGGACACTTTTTCCCGCTCAACCTAAAGCAAATACAGACATGAAATATTAGTAAAATATTATGAAAGGAAGTACCACAAATGGGTTTTAGCTGGTGGAGTCTTTCATTGATCTTATACCTGTGCAAGCTGTTGTTTAAGTTTCTGTATCTCCGATATGTTGAGCTCACTCAGGAGGTCGTCCACGAGGCTGGGAGCCGGCTTGATGGCCTCTCCTCTCTTGTTGGATGCAGTTTTGTTGTCTTCAACACCTTCACCCGCCTTGACCAAGCCATTCTCAAAGCCTCTGATTAGATCGTCGTTGTCAGGTTCGGCGACGGAGGTTTCCTCGTGGAGCTTGGGGTGATCGATGGAGATATTGAAAGAGCTGTTGTAGACGGAGCCGCCAATGGTCATATAGTGGGAGAGCTCTTTGCGCAGAGCGGCCTTCTGCTCACGCTCCGTCTTGATGGTCTCTAAGGCTTCTGTCAGCTGTCGCTCTGCAATTTCTCGCAGACGCATGGCCTCTTCCAGCTGGCTGTGCAGACACTCCGAGTCCTCCTCCAGACGCCGGATCTCGTGCTTTAGACCTTCAAATTCCACCTTTACAGATGATAAATAGGACAGAAAGTGATTTTAAGTAATTCTGCTAATAGGCTGAAGCTCTCTAACTTAAATTCAGGTTGCAAAATAGAAAAAAGGGAACATTTTTGTTGATTGAAAGTACTGGTACAACGTGATTTCACTTTAGGCCTTGTGACATTTTTACATTGGAAGCACATGACACAGTGACTATGGGAACCAAAAAGTGGGCAGTTTGAATGACACAAAGAAGAACAACATTCCTGTTTTGATACGACTGCCATCCACTTCCAACGAGTACAACAAAGTGAGCGTTCTGCTTATCGTTGTTCTTCTCACCTGGCTCTGTCTTAGCACGGACACTTGTTTCTGAAGAGAGATGTTCTCCTCCTCCAGCTCACTGTAGTCCTGCAGCAGTCGAGTCTCCCGAACCTTGTACTCTCGGATGTCATCTCGGAGCTGGCCGCGCTGCAGCTCTGCCAGCTCTGAATTCTGCGCACAACAGAAAGGACACGGCAGGCCGCATGAGCGTTAACGCCAATCTGGGGTCACCGTCACTGGGTGTAGCGTAGTACGGGCTGCAACCAGGAAGTGCAAGCGATCAGCAAGTCAGCGTGTTTCACATACCACCGGGGAAAGATCTTTTCAGTCAAACGTAACGACAGAAGGAGGACATGGTCTACTTACCAATCAATGCCAGAGAGCGCCCCGGTGGAGGACATCCTTTGTGTCTCTTGCTGTGGACCATTACATCATCTTTCCTGCCGGGCTCAGTGAAAACTTGCAAACCTGACCCTCGCCCATTAAAAGCACCCACTTTCTCACAACCCTGTTTAAGTCATTAACCAACAGCACAACTGCACTTACCTTTACAAGCTTTAAGCCCAGTTTCTCATTTTAATATCCGACTACACAATACAGCAACAAAAAGACTCTGACACATAAAAGGCATCTCAGAGTCTCAGTTAATCATATCTTAATAAAATGGTCGAGAAGGTCTAGAAGCGATCTTCTAAGTGTTCAGAAATTCACATGTCAGCACTTGTAATAATTACCTCTCTCATCTCCAGAGCAATGGATGAGAGGCGATCATTTTCAGTTTGTGCGCTGGAGAGGGAAGCCTTGGCCTGTCGGAGCTCATTCTGCAAGTCCAGGACCTTCTGCTGATAGAGAGCCTCCTTACTGGCCGACTCCAGGATGAGCGACTCTTCCCTGCTTTCCCCATCTGCTGCCACCTTCCTGTGGGTTGAGTGAGCTTGTCCAAAAGCCTACGGACAGACGGAGAGGACAAACGTCTCTGATCAAGAAATGACAGCAAACACGCAGCGCGCACAGATCCAAAAATATCCAAAGGGGGCTGGAACGTTTCCTTAAAAATACACTGGGCCTGTATTAACGTTTGCCAGATTTATTGCTGACCGTCTGTTCACCACTTGTGTCAGAGGATCTTTCCAGATTTCCACGAGCACTGACGGATTACATTTGAATTGCATATGTTGAGCATATATACATATATATATATTGTAAACTGGAATAAAATGACGGCAGCTGTTTTCTTTCAACAGTTCAGTAACACAAAACCCTTGTTTGTGTTTGAAAAACCAACTAGTAATGTGTTAAGATCAGATCAGATCAGATCAGATAATCCTACGCCACAGTGGGGGATAAATAAAATAAATAATACATAAATGCTTTTTCATTTTGCAAGGTCCCGTTTCTGGAAACAAAAATGGAATTACAGACACGGTTCCAAGTCCCGGCTGTCCACCTACAAAATATTACAGAACTCTCTCTGGCAGCAACCTCAACCAGTTCAAGTCTTTGCTGGGAGCCCAAACCTCCCCCTAACATACCATTTGTGGTTCTGAGCTTTGTTGGATTAATTCACCACCTGACGTGTCATTAACCCCAAAATACTGAAAAATTAAGCAAAACTTTTGAGATATTTTGGGACATTTTTGGTCAATTGTAACACATGTGCTCGGTGTAACAACAGATAGAGATCAAGCAAAGGAGCCGGTTTAACAAAAGAAGAAAGGAAGAAGGTGATGTCAGACTCCAACAGCGAACTGACTTGAAGACACTGTGCCAACATTCAGTGATACCGAGCCAAACTGGTGAGGTAACAGCTGCTGTCCAAGAAAGCCCTGATTCCCTCCACAAAGAATGCGTAGCCCTCTTTCCCATCAGCGCCTAATGACATCTTTGCTTTCTAAACGGCCATAAAGATCGATCTCTTTAACAAGCAGCGAGACGCGAGGAGAACCGATCAGGAGTTCTGATCAATGACTCCTTTTTCCGACATCAGGAACAACAGTCAGACTCACGAGATACCAAGAGAATAACTACAACGATGAGTCACTTGGTGATCTACGTCGTGAGCAACGTACTGCCGGCATGCAGCTGAGGAGAAGTCGTTCAAAGGTTCAAGGAGTTCCACATTTGGACCCAACATCAAATAACACCTCATGTCACAATCAATGCATTAATTGTGTCCGATACCTAATTGTTTTTACAGCTATCAAAGAAACTCAATCGAGTAATAACACCACAAAATCAACAGCAAGCGAAAGACTAAGAGCCCTGGCTGAGCTGAAGCACAGTAAAACAGCCATTACGCTAAATTATTTAGGAGTGAGCAATGGCGAGAATGCAGTCAGGAGACAGCAAGTAGGGGCTACGACTAATGAAGAAACCAATGTGGAAGTGTCTTTGGACGCAGTTCCTCTAATTATTGATAAACTGGCTGCAAGAACGCCGACTCCACTGCACAGAAGGGAAAACCCAACTTCTCTCTTAATATAGAGCCAGAGATCTCAGTGGCATTTGTGGCTTCCTGTACGTCGTTGTGGGAGGTTTGGTGGCTTCTTGTGAAAGCTGACAGACGATAGATGCCTCAGGCTCTGTCGACATTTATCTGTCGTAGTTGTTGATCTTCTCTTCCCACGTTAGTTTTGCCCGCGCTCTTCCTCTTTTCCCGGTTTTGCACAATGTTCGCGCCGACGACTGTCTGCTGATATACAGCTAACGTTTATAGCGTTTAGAGTCGCGAGTGAGCTGACTGAACAGATGAATTCATCACAGATTAAAACTGTTTTTTATTTAACTATGTGAACTATTATTTACAAAGTATTATTATTATTTTTTCAGCCATGTATATATATTATGTCAGTGTGAAAAGACCTGAATCCAGTCTGATTTTTAGCACATCACAGAGCGACAAGTATAGGACAATGTGTATGTATGTCACATACATACATACACTTAGCTGGCATAAGATTATGACCATCTTAATATCGTGTAGGTCTCCCTTGTGCCTTCAAAGTAGTCGTGACTCATCAGAGTATGGACATGGGCCTTCTGAGGGTGTCCTGTGTTGTTAGTGGGGGGGGGGCTTTGGGTCCTGTGGGTCCTGTGGGTTGAGGGGAGGCTCCTCCGTGGATCATCCCACAGATACTTGATCAGTTTGGGATCAGGAGCACAAGCCTGCTGCAACCTTCCTGTTATTTTCAAACCCAACACACTGACAGCTAGTTGGCCACACAGGCATATAAATATGACGTGATCTTCTGCAGCTACAGAAGTTTTTATTTGAAGGCCTCCGCTTCTACATACCAAGAGCAAGTATGGGCAAGTGACCAAAACTGATGCCAGTATTTTTTTTTTCAATCCTGCAATGTGGAGAAAAGAAAAAAAAAGAAGTCACAGGCAATAGTTCTGGTTACAAGCCAATAAATATCATCTAGTTATGCATATGGCATATATTTCATCCTTAAACTTTCTGGCAGGTTGTGGTTCTTGCAGGCGTAAGTGGAGGTGTAATGGCTGAGCTTCAGAGGAAACTAAACCCAGCTGGTTATATCATTGTCACGGTTCTGACTGATGGGACTGGATTTTGACCTATTAAAACAAAGTTAAATGCCTTATACTCATTGACATGTTTGGCACTCGTTATACCAGTTCCCGCATTTAAAACTATCCGGTTGCGTGGCTGTGACCTCGGGTTACCTCCTTCAGCTGATCCAGCTCGTGTCGGACCGTCTCGTACTCCGTCTCCAACTCATCAAATCGCTGCTTCAGCTGCTGTTTCTCCTCCAGCACCGCCAGCCCATACTCCGCCGCCTGGATCTTCTCGTGGGTCGTTTCTCGGAGCTCCCGGGTCAGACGCTCGACTTCGACCCGGAGCCACTGCGGCCCGGCTTCTGTCACCAGCACCGCCTCGGGATACTCCTGCTCCTCCATAGACATCTTGGCGAGCCGCCGACTCGCAACTGTAACGGGACCCAGCCCTGGCTAGCAGGAGCAACACAGAAAACCGCCGCGACCGCAAATCACTGCCTTCTTTGTTTGAGCCGCATTATAGTTTTCTTCTCTTTTTTCCGCCGTAGACTTCGACAAAACTCAGGCCAGACGATAGTTTTGTCATTCTCTTTGAGTTTTTTTTTTCCAGCGTCTACATGGGGCTGACAGAGGAAACTTCAGTTGAGATCATCGATTGGAAAAGGCTACCCCTGCTGCACGGCATTCAAATCGGTGTGAATGCGAAGGGAAGTGTAGTTTTTGCCGACACGTCGTAATCGTAAAGACTGGGAACTTCAGCCGCCACGTTGACATCAAGTACCAGAATGCACTGCGCGCACTTGGACGGGCGCCCTTAAAGTCACTGAAGATACCGATGCAGCGCCGCCATCTTGAGGTTTGTTAATGAAACTACAACTACGTCCAAGATGCAGAAACTAGCCTACAGATTATATATTTTATTATCGCTCCAGTATTGACAAATTAAATTAAATGATTACAGATTTTAATGAACAAAGTGTAAAAAAAATGTGTTGCAATACTGAATCCATAAATAATAATTCTAATGGTATGAAATTGTGCTGTTTTTTTTAAGTTAATACAAGGAATGAAACTAGAGGTATGCCTGTAAACACAGACTTTACTGATGCTGCTTGCCATGAATGACTGCTTGCCATGAAAGTGAAGGCATTCAGACTTTCATTTTGTGACCTGACAGAGTGGTTTGACTGGTTTTGTGAAGTTTTAATCTTGAAGCTTGATATTCTGTTGTGTCTGCACGAGCCTGAAGGATACGTTAACTTAAAATGGTGCGTACACACATTTTTCGGTGTTTGTAGGAGGGGTCTTCCACCTGTGGTAATGTTAATCGTGCAGTATGTAAATAGATGTTATAGTATTGCTCTCTCTCTCCATTTTCTTCCATGTCTCTCTGCGGTTTCTGTTTATCTCTCAGACAGTTTGCACCGTTTCTTTTTCAGGAATATGGAAGGATGCTCGTTAACTTTGTTCAACGCTGTATGTAAACTGCGGCCTGGGTGGTGGCACACACAGATGGGTTACTTGTTATTAAGAAAAAGACTAGACTAGTACAGTAATTTTACATTTTAACGCGCTATTTTCGCATTTTCTTCAGACAAATATTTCCATTTCTATTCCATTTGTGTTGGTCTGGGGTTTGGAACAGCATTCTACAGGCCTTTTTATTGTAAGTACACATCCAGGCTATGAGACACGTCTAACTGCTTTCTCAGTGTATATAGATAGATTGTGTGATTGTTTACAGGTGTACGTGTTTCATTTCCAGCTCTTAGGGTTCCATCAGGCCTCGCCGTATTTTGCACTATAGCTTTTGAGATTGTGGGCTTTTGTTTGGGTGAGCTGCTGAACACAGACACCACATGTTTCAGTGTCTTTTCACATTATGCTCTGCAGGTTTTGAATGACAGTAGCAGTGCTGACTTTTTTATGTTCCGTCTCAGGCGCACCAGCTGATACAAGAAGATATTATGGCCCTTTGTATCAAAAAAGAGGTACTAAACCTTATATTACTAAAACCGAAACCTGAATTATGGTGACTTATTAGTAATGTGATTCTTCTTGATTTTCTTTAGATGTTTACTGGGGATTGTGTTTTGCAGTGTTAGCGGCCCTCTGGAACCTCGACTCACATCGTGGTGAAACCTCGTGACTTTATAACATGTGAGACATCCACATACCATTGGGGAAGTGATTTTCTTTGGTTAAATATTGTGCTTTCTTTCAGTGTACACACTGTCTTGTGGATGTGGACTCATTGTCTTTGCTCTGATAGAAACAATACGCAAGTGCATTTCTCTGACGTAAGTAGACACGAACAAACTGACTGTTACTAGATTTACAACCTCCGGAGCCTTACTTTGTATTTCAGTGTTAATTTAATTTCTTTGAAATGTTGAAATAGTGAAATTTGTATGATCTGAAAAGTTTACATGTCTCTTTTGGACAGGGAGCAGAGAGAGAGGGAGAGAGCCTGGAGATAATTTGGAGCCGCAGAAGACGCCCTTACTGTCAGCGACTCCGGTGATATCATAAAACCCCAGTGAGCAGAGTTGTGAGTGATAAAATGAACTTTAGTCTCTGAGATGCCAGGAAGCCGCACATGCTATTATGGAAACAGAATCTTTTATGGTCATTTAATGTGCTGAATTGTAAAGAAAATGTATTTGTGAGATCGGGGAGATATATAATATATGACTCAAATAATTCTGGCTTATAGTTCATTGTTCACTGTAATATGGAATCAGTATTCCTGGTTTATGGTTTATTATTACTAGATTACTAGATGTATACTGCTTAGATTACACAACTGACCTGTGTGTAATCCAGCTAACAAAGCTAACGCAGTCAAACGAGAACATTGATCTTCTATACCCGCTTATTCCTGTTATGGGTCATGGGGGTCTGCTAGAGCCGGAGTACTCGGAGAGAACCCACACGGACACAGGGAGAACATGCAAACTCCACACAGAAAGGCCCAGTCGGCAGTCGGACCTTCTAGCTGTGGGGCATCAGTGCTAACCACCTCGCCACTGTGCCGCCCACAAACATGTTTGTTCTAACCTCACAATAGATGTGACTAGCTACTGAGGTACTTTCCACGGCCCAAATGAGCTTCAAAAGTCTAAATCACACTTTAAACCAACCAACTTTTCAGAGAATAAAAATCCAAGGCTTTAGATTTGCCATGGAACCCACTGAAGACAGACATCAACAAGAGGAGACTGATGCCGACAACAGCATTAAAGGAGATGCGACTCAAATACTTGTGACAGCCAGAGGTGGACAGAATATACACCTTCACTACTTGAGTAGAAGTACAGATACAGCTTGTCAAATATTACTCCAAAATAAGTAAAAGTAGCTTAGTCAAAATATTACTTTAAGTAAAGTACTAAAGTATTTGCTTTAAAAATACCTAAGTAAAAGTATTTAAAAAAGTATCTCAGGAAATACAGGACGTTGTCATTATACAATCCACAGCCTCACTCTTTTTCTTGCAGACAGCCTCTCTCCGTCTCTTTTTATACAATTACGTTTAAAATGTTCATCAGCAACATTAAGCTAGCTAACCGTCAGTAGCTACTTTATATACCGCGACGTGCTTTTTCAGGTTGGAAGATATTTTGTTCGTGGTAAGCACAACAAACTCTTAAACTGAAACAAATCACTTTTTGTGGGAAAAATCTCAAACATGAGTACGTGGCCAACCGCAGGTGCTCGGAGGACTTTCTCCAGGTGTTTCTCCAGTTTCTAGAAACAGAAAGAGATCGTATGGCATGACGTAGCGAAAGCATCAACGGAAATGTACTGGAGTAAAAAGTGCAATATTTGTACTTCAAATGTATTGGAGTGAAAGTAAAAGTATCCCCCAAAAATAATACTCAAAAACTGTACTTAATTACAGTACTCAAGTAAATTAACTTCGTTACTGTCCACCACTGGTGACAGCTACCCTTTCTATTCCTTTTTCTATTCTATGTATGTCTGGGTTATGGGGTAGGGTTTTCTGCAATGTTTTTTTATCCCGAATATCACGAACGATTGTCTAATAAAAAAAACACAGGTTTCCTATTGAAATGTGTCACATTGATTTTCATGGTCATTATGTTGTATTTTTCAAAATAATATCCAAACGCTCCTGTATGATTTATCTTTGTTTGCTCTTTTTTTTTCATTTAAAAAGGTGTCCACTGTACTTTTAAAACATTCTGTATATGGCCGTGGTCACAATCAGACAATGACCGTGTGTCAGTATTGTCTGATTAACATTTTAATCTATGAGATGTCAAAAACAGCCCAGGGCCCACATGTTGGTTTTATGTATAAATTATGTAATTATTATATTTTTATTCGGCAGCTTTCACAATTAATTATCCAAATTAAATACAGATGACTTAATTCATACATTCATTTATCTTCTATACCCGTTTATTGTTGTTAAGGGTCTGCTGGAGCCCAGCCCAGCTGTCATAGGGCGAGAGGCAGGGGTAGATGATTTAATTCATTCATTAATTATCAAACTCTGTGTATATGACTTAATCTGTTAATCCCACTGTTCTCCTTCCCTGACTGACTCTTTTACTTTTCATTTAAACATGTGAACTGACCCTAGACAGCTGTGGTGTCCGTAAACACTGTGCAGACGCCATATATGGATTTGAACTCCAGCTGCCAAATGGCTGAATGAATGATATTAACCTAACAGAAACGAAACCAAAACCATCTCCTGTGTTTGCCGTGGCTTATCACCCTCTGTAGGTTCAACTGTGAGTGCACTCGTGGGACTTTCCTTTTGGTGACAGCTCTCGGGCAGAGTCGTTAGACAGGGTTCAGGAAGTCGTCTGCCACCGGCTGCTTTGTTATTCCCACACCAGTCTGGAGAAGTAGCCTGCAGCTGAACGCGTACACCTGCTTTTCTGTGTTTCTAGGTATCTTCCTCCCGAGGTAAAGTGGATCCAGACTCACTCTGTATATATATTTACATGCCTTACATTGTTGGGTCTGCCCTCTTTCTCTTTCTCTTTCTCTCTCTCTAGCTTGTGTTTATCCATCAACCAGTTTGGGCTGTTTCTTTTTCAGAAATATGGAATTGACCCCTTGTGACTTTATCCAACACTGTATGTAAATTATACTTTGTATTTTAAAATTGCGCCACACACACAAAAATCTCCTTTATTTAGAAACCAGCTGTTAATGATGTTATGTCCCATTTTTCAGGCAAATATTACCATTTCTTTGCACTTTGCTTCGGTCTGGGATGTGGAATGGCCCTGTACAGGCCATTTCGTCGTGAGTACACACACACTAAGTGATCGTGTGAAACAGTTTTTTCAGTGTGTGTTGCCTGTGACACAGCATAACAATGTTAAATGTGTTGTGCAGACCCTGCAATTATTTAAGGGTGTTTCTGTTTCATTTTCAGCACTTGTTGTACCTTCGTTCCTGGGCGTATTGTTTGCCATAGTTTTTGAGTTTGTGGGCTTTTGCTTGGGTAGGTTGTTATAACAGACACTAGATTTTTATTAATTCATTCATTTGTTCATTTATTTAATGCAGCCTTTCTCCCCCACCCTTTTTGAAAAGTGATCTGTCATTTTACTTTGCTTGAGAGTGACTTTTTTGTGTGTGTTTCCCCTCAGATGCGCCCGCCCATACTAAAAGATGTAAAGGTCCTCCATATGATAAAAGAGGTACTTCACTCGTAGTAAACTAAATCCTCATCTGTGTCTGTGCTAGATAGTTGTTCTGGTTATGATTTGTTCCAGTGTTTTATCATCATACATTTCAGGTAAATGATTCACAGCTTTTACTGTTTCCTGTTACAGCGAATCAATCTATTACTTATTCATAATATTCACCGACCAGTTCATTTCAGTCTGAACCCACATTAATACCAGCTCTGTGTTAAAGCTAACGGCACCCTCCAACTCTCTTTAGATGTTTACTGGGGATTTTGTGTTGCACTTTTTGTGGCCATCTTGCACCTCCACTCATATCATGGTAAAGCTACATGACTTTACAACATGTGCGGTATTCAAATGCCCTTGTTTTCTGGTTTAATGTTGTGCTTTGTTTCAGTCTACACGCTGTCTTACGGATGCGGTATGATTGTGTTTGCTCTCAGGGGTGCAAAACGCAAATACAGCTATCTGAGGTACACAGAAAAGTTTGAATCCGACTCAGTCAACGTGATGAATTCAGCGTCTTTTGAAACAATGGAACGTGTGATCTAAAAAATGTGTCTCTCGGACAGGACGCTGAGAGAGGGGAACAGAGGCTGGTGGTAGTCTGCGACCACAGAAGGCTGGCTGACAGGAAGTGATTTCTGTGCTACTATAAAACCTCAAAAAGACATTTGACAAAGTCATGCACATGGACATTTATTTTTTTATGGAAATGCAAGCTGCCTAATTGTGTAAAGAAATGTATTTATGAACTCAGGGATGTACAGTAAAGAAATAAATAATATATGACTCAAATAATGTGTTCAAATGTTGAGTGTTACTTAAAAAAATAAAAGGTAATATTAATAGTTTAAAAGTAAAGGAACAAACAGTTGGACTACACACAATGACAGAAGGAAACGCAGCTTTCAAAGTCAAATGCAGAGGGCTTTATTACATGAAAGTATGGTACATACAAAATTTCAAGTAACAAAGAAAGTGTTAATCTCACAAGTCAGATGTATCTAGCTACCAATCCGTCTTCATAAGCACAGACAACTGCATTTTCTATCAGCCCCTGATCAACTGTAAGTCCTGCACCGTATGTAAAACAGAGCTACTACTGCTGGCACGGTCCAAATGTACAGCTAGAGCACAGATGAACACTGAGGTGTGCTGGTTTATGGTTAACATGAATAACAAAAGACAGTGCTGAAGAGAAAGGATTTTGGAAAAACACCAAACATTTCTTAAGTGAGCTGTGGCTTTGTGTGACTCCTCTTTATGACCTGCATACATTTGATTATTCATTTTTTTTCTTCTCCCCCACTAACCTTCTACAAGCTACAACTAACTTTTCTTCTTTCTGACGCCGTCGTCATGAGAAAACACCTACTTTTAAAAAGTTTGCCCCACCCGGTATGAAGAGCTACATCAGAACAATATAAAACCATCTGACTGGAAGTTGATGAAAGAGCATTTAAAAACACACGATGCTATCACACAGTTTGGTCGAACATGTAATGATTGACAGTTTCGCAGTGGGAGCGTCCACCGAGTGGCAAAAATCGGTCATGGCCATGTATTTTATTGCAGAGCTGGATTAGTGACAGTTAGCTTAAGAGTGAGGATATGCGTGTTTGAATCGGTTTCTGTGTGTGTGTGATGCGACGAATGCATGAAAGGAAGGTAAACGTGGAACTCTACTTCAAAGTGTACAGCACAAAACCACTACTACTTTAGTACACACTTAGGGGCTTTGACAGTGAATGAATTAAAGGGCGTTGTGTGAATCAGAAACATACTGGACTGCTTGACTTCACCTGCAGGGTGTAATCAGACACTGTGTGTGGGCGGGGCGGGGCGGGGGAGGAGGTTACTTGGCATTGGTGGAGCTGCTGAGCATCTTGCGGGCGGCCTGGGCGATGGCGTCACGGTCGATGCCGTAGATCTTGAGCAGCTCGTGTGGCTTGCCGCTGCGGGGGACGTGGGACACGGCCAGGCGGTGCAAGTTAATGCCCGACTCGTTGACCATTGCAGAGGACACCGCCTCCCCGAGACCGCCTTTGGAATAACAGTAATTACATCAGAGGGGTCAAGAGGAAAGACATGAAGGATACTTGAAGGGTTGGTGAATTAACCGCCTAAAAAAATCTAATCTACTCTAATCTGTCAGGAACAAAATTAGCCTTTGTGCACAGCAGGTGTCAGAAATGTCCACGCCAATAAACTGTATCTGGACCAGATGTTAAATTAAGTAGTGAATGAATAAAACATGTATTTGTACATATCCACATTTCCTTTGTCCGGTCTGGTCCATGCCATCACCCATCCCCTTTCTCTTATCCGACACAGTGCACGGCTGTCTGTGTTATCTAGGTCACAGTCAGCCCCATGGGCACATGCTCAGTTAAGGAAATCTGACAGCACTCTGCCTCTCTGGCTCTCGCACTTAGAACATGCACCAGAGTACCAATACCTAGCCTGCACACTGAGGGCACAGACAGCCTCGCCTCCACCAATAAGAAAACGCCACCACAATGCGTCTACATCGCAAAACCAATGGAGACGTGCCACCACAGCACGCCCGAGGATGTGGACCAATGACAGGGGCCTAGCCGCATTAAGCTAAGGAGCTTGTTGCTGCCAGATTGGTAGTGGTCATGCAATGTGCAAAAAGATGGGCAGTAATTTTTGTGTGGAAGCTTGCCTTCGTAGTAGTGGTCCTCCACGGTGATGATTCGTCCCCTGGTGGAGCGCGTGTGGTCGATGATCGTTTTGAAATCCAGTGGCTTGATTGTGAAGGGGTCAATGACCCTGACGGAGATCCTCTCTGAAAGATGAATTTCATTACGCAAAATGGAATATACAAAAAAATAATTCACCGTTAGCAAAACTGCTTAACGTTAGCCACTGACTTTATAGTATGCTGTGGTTATAAGGTCAGATTTCTTTTAGAAAAACCTTTAACGTAAATGCGATGAGTAATCTGTTCTAAATCTGGATAAAAGCATTGTTCATGCAAGCAGATGTAATTACAAAAAGACCTGGATAACATTTATTTATTATTATAACAGCAGATCAAACTTGAAGGACAAAAAAAATGCATTAAAACCTGCAAAGAAGACTGTGCATCTTATGTATAAATGTATAACGTAGCAACCGTCCTGCACCTTTCTTTAGATGTTCAGCCGCGGCGAGAGCCTCATGCAAGGTCACTCCGGCAGCCACCACAGTCACCTGGTCGTCCTTGTTTTGGAACACCACCTGGCGAGAAAACGACGCTCTCAGTTTTAAGTTGAATAAAGAGAGAGAATCACATTTCAGTTTTCTTAACTCCTTCACAGTCTCTCATTGGCCGCACAAAAAGCCTCTCACCTTGGCCTGCCCAACGTGGAAGTCCTCGTTGCTGTTGTAGACGATGCCGCTGTCTTGGCGGCTGGTGCGGATGTAGCAAACACCCTTTAAATGAAGAGAAATGAATGGGAATCACCACAACGGCCATATTGGCAGTAGGCAAAGGTGCAGCTGCTCTTGTTGAGGAAGACGTTTTTCAAATACCCTTGTGGTTGCAGCCAGTTCCACGGCCTTCTCCGTGGACACGCCGTCACAGGGATAGAAGACGGTCGATGAGGGAAGGGCCCTGAACATAGCCATGTCCTCCAGACCCATCAGAGAGGGGCCTTCCTCTCCTGAAACGTACACATTTACAGTTTATTTCAAGCGTTTAACTCGGGAAAAGTGCTCAGTAGTCATCCATTGGTTAGGTGAGTTGATGCATGCAGATGCACAGACATAAAGGGCAGACTGCATGCTGTGTACCTGCACTAACAGAGGGACACCTGGTTCCCTGCTGACAGCTTCCAGGGCAGACACGAAGGGAGAAAGGGGGGAGGGTTGGATAACAGCTGTAAGGCCAAGGGGGCAAACAGTAAGGAAAATACAGCATTAGAGGGAAAGAGAGAAAGAACTGCAACAACTGCACACTCACACTTTCTTTACACTTCCATCATACATCCATTTAAGGTGAATACAGCTGGAGAAACTGGGTGCAAAGTGGTTGGATTCAGTGTGAGGGGCTAAGGGTGAATTCTGTGAAGAGGTGAGTCGTGTGAGAGGAGCTGTGTTGCTGCGCGCGGCGGCTTTAGCGGCAGCCTACTAACCGGTGGACAGGCCGCAGTGGGAGCCACACAGGTTGATGTTGCTCTCCGAGATGGCTGCCATGCGAAGCTGGTCGTAGGCGCGGGTGAAAAAGGAAGCGAGAGTGCTGGCAAACACCACGTTCCGCTCACGGGCGGCGCATCCCATGGCAACGGCGACCTGGGAATGGAGATGATTATTTGTTAGCGCGGAAGGAAATACGACCCGCCTTTGCCAAAGCAGACAGACACCGGGTCAGGTGAAACTTAATCAAAAGAAGATCATCCAGAGGGTAAAATATCTGCAGCACGATATTGGAAAACCTCTTTGAACAGAAGACCGCTTTAAGTAGACGGCCAGTGAGAAATCTCTGCAGCTTATTTCACCATATGGGGAGAATCAGTGGCATAGCTCCTCTTACAAATAATTTCCTTTGTCTTTTATCGCTCCACAGTCCCACAGCTTCCTCGCTCCGTCAAAAGCAACATCTGATGATAGATACATTTCATGGAAGTAAAAGGAAATAATCGATTCCTTGCATGCATCTAACACAACCTTATTTATTTGTGTAAGCCTCAAACCAAATGTCGAAATGTTTGAATTTCTCTGCGGCGCCCTTTGACTTCTCACTTTGACTTTCTCATGCATCCAGCCAGATGGTCCCACCCTCAACACTGATTAATATTTCACTTGTGAATACACTTGTCATGACTGCTTATCATCATGCACATGCCTGACCTACATCTGAGCGGGCTGCAGCCGAAAGCCTCTGCAAGGCAAGGAATTAGCGTCCGATTGGCTCCCCCCAAATTAAAATCCTATAAAATAATGATGGAGATTGAAAGGTTTCTAATCACGGGTGCCCGCAGCTGCCGCGCTGACCATAAGGAGGCACGTGGGCTGTGCCTTTTTTGCTAAGTTTCGCATCACGAATTGAGAGGCCATGTATAATTTAATAACGCAGGCTCGGGCTTGCAGCTGCGACATGTGAGGTTGGGCTGCTGCCAAGACAGAAGAACTAACCGACGGCAGTTTGTTCAGGAAATTAACTTCTCTAAAGCAGACGTTTTAACAAATAAGGCATGAGAAAATAGAGTGGTTTTGACTGTAAATGTTAAAAAATAAAGGCTTAAATGTAGAGATTTACTGGGCTCACACCATGTTCTGCTGAGCGATGTAGCACTCAACAAAGCGGTTGGGATGCTCGTTCTTGAAGATCTCTGAGTAGGTGAGGTTGTTGGTGTCTCCGTCGAGGGCCACGACGCGCTCGTTGTAGCGGCCCAGCTTGGCCAGCGCCATCCCGTACGCCTTCCGTGTGGCAATCTGTAAAAGAAGAAAGGCCGAACAGATGATCAAATACCCTGAGGTTTGTCTGTAAACCCACATGTGGTGTTGCACCAGTGGCTTGTGTGGAATGACATCTGCGCCGGTGTGCGGTCGACAAACCTTCTCTCCAGGCTTGTAGCTGGGCGCGCTCGGCATCCTGATGTTTCTCAGGCTGACAGGTGGGGCGTCCTCGACGGGGGCGGGAGGGTACAGGTGCTTGCTGCTGTTCGTGATGCGGCTCTGGAGATCCTTCATAACCATCTCAGCCATGTCTTTGGGCAGAGTTTTGGCGTGCCAGCCCAGCTTATCCTCCGCGGCTGAAACCACATGAAGCAGGCCGTTACTTGTTATGATATAAACAGCCTTTGCATGCACTTTGCTATAAATGCGATCCATTTGCAGATGAACAGTGACAATCACCTGGAATGCCTTTGCCCTTGATGGTTTTAGCAATGATGGCGGTGGGTTGATGGCGTGGCTGGCTCAGAGCCTTGCAAAGCTCTTCCACGCTGTGTCCGTCCACAATGATGGCATGCCAGCTAAGCACGTACAAATGCACACATTGATTCAATGCAATCAATAAACTCATATGGTAGATGACACAGGCACACAACAGGAGCGTTACACGGTGTGTACGGTACATCAGCTTCTGCTTGAGTGTGAACTTTAAACGTGCACCGTTACCCGAAAGCTTCACAGCGCTTCTGGTACTTCTCCACGTGATGCTGCAGGGGCGCGGGGTCGCTTTGGCCCAGGCGGTTGATGTCCATGATGGCCACCAGGTTGTCAAGCTGGTAGTAGGAAGCGAACGACATGGCCTCCCAGACAGCACCCTCTGACATCTCGCCATCCCCTATCAGGCAGTACACGCGGTAGCTGAGGTAGAGAACAAGACAAGATCAGCGCGTGTTTGCGTGGTGCACATTTGGATGAGGGTGGGGTATTGTGCCCGCGAGAAGAGGCGTATCTCGGGAAAACACTGCTCCGAGTCAGACTGATTGTCTGACAGTTGACAAGATAAAAGCCTCCGGGGATCTCTGGAGCTGTGGCTGCCGAATTTGACACCTACTCCTCCTTAAACGTATCTGGTCCCAAATTTTTCCAGATGAGCCAAAGTGTGTTCAGGCGCCGTGGACGTTTAACGTAACGTGACATTATTGCAATTTACAACAGCAGACTTAAAACCGGTGCACGGCTGAGAGCACAACATCCAGATTTGACTCTGAGATGAGATGAAATCTGGTGGGATGGTAAAAATAACTGATATACGAGTGCCGCGCCCGTGATTATTAGAGCAGAAGAATTGTGAGAGCAGAGCATGCAGCCGCAGTACACACCCACAGAACGAGGAAAATCCCAGGCAAGACACTAGAAAGGAGCACGATGCAAACGTAAAATGCACCGGCGACCGAAAGACTTAAGCTACGGTACATTAGCAAACCAGAATATGAAATTCGTGTTTTCATTTTCAGGGTTTACCTGGACTTGTCAAAGTATTTCCCAGTGTAAGCCATGCCACAGGCCACACCGAGACCTTGCCCCAGCGATCCAGTGGCCACGTCCACAAACTGCTGCTTCTGAAATGCACACAGACCAAATCAATTAAACGTTATTAGAGTTTTTTCTGTGCTCAGTGAGGTGATTCCTGAAGTGTGGTATGTGACAGCTTACAGGGGTTGGGTGGCCCTCCAGGTTAGAGTCAACGTGACACATACTGAGCATCTCGTTCTCCTTTAGGAAACCTGTTTCCACCCACATGGAATACAAGGCAGGGGCTGCATGACCCTGAGAGAGAGAGAAAAGACTCATCATTAATTATAATCATAATTCAATCAGTCAGTTAGATGCACACACACACACACGAGATGAGAAGCCTTCACGTAGAGATCAGTAGGGCTGACTGATTCTCACCTTGGACAGGACGAAACGGTCGTTGTTGAAGTTCCTCGGGTCCTCGGGGCGGTACTTCATGGTGTGGAAGAAAAGCACCGACATGATCTCCGCCACGCTGCAGCATGATGTGGGGTGTCTGAACAATAGAGAGAGGGTGCTCATGAGTACGTACGAGTACACGGAGAACTGAGAACTGCTGCGTGAAACAGATAATATCCTTCCAAGTAACATAACAGGTGGAACATGTGCTGTTTTTTTTTTTTTTTTTTTTTTTTTTTTTTAGATTTCAAAGTGCAGCTCTAAATATATGGACAGATGAGGATCCATGAACTGCTGGAAATGCATTCACAAAAACCGGTTAAAAGAAATTCACTACACTAGAAAACAAATCAAACAAAAAAAAATAAGTAGCACAAAGGACTTAATGGACTATGAGTCTGTATTCATTCGAATGATAATCAAATGCTTTTATAAACAGCAACGTTACATTAAACTAGAACTTTATTCACACAATGCTCCTTCGGGTGATATGGAGTATTAACGTATTTGCAACTAATATTTAGTATTCGCGTGCTGGTTATTGCCCTTTCCCTCATGTGCTGCTGAATGTTTCACTCATATGGAAAAGGGTAACATGGAGGCATCTGAGACTTGGCATTGTTGCTCAACGAGGAATCCAAAATGATAATACGATGCACATCTGCACAGATTAAATGCATAAGAAATAGAAGAACAGAAGAGAAAAAATAGAGTAGAAATTTTCAGCTTAGTGAAAATGTAATATTCTACTGGAAGGGATTGCTACAATGCAATTTACTCACCGTACCACATGGTAGTCTATTGTGTCGAGTACTGCACTGGGGCGTATTATTATGTTTAATTATTATTATTAAAAGTCAAATTGAAAATACAATAAAATGTGACATATTACACTGTAATCAAAGTACATTTTTGACCCTATGACTATATATTTAGATATCCTCCAGAATATGAAAATCTAATTATGTGAAAAAATGTAATAATTCACTTTGCTTTTCAACTGAGTTGAATCTTACGTAGTGAATCTTAACCACACTACTACTATATAAAAAAGATTTTTTTCGTGCAATATGTCACATATTAAAAACACAATGAATGCTCTATAAATCAGAATAATGCACAAATTGTGATACTTTCTGTTCATGTAGTTAATTGATAAAGGACCCAGTGCACAGTTTATCAAAATGTATTAATAATAATTTTGCACATTAAGTTATTCTGTCAGCAGACAAAAGGAGGGGCACAAAGGACACTTTGTTCCTTTGGCTCTTCACTTCTATATGTGTCTGAGTGTGCATGCATAGTTCAGTAGGTGTGTCTGATGGACTGCATGTGTGCAAGCTGCAAAGAAATATTAAGTTTGCAATCAACATATTATTATTATTGTTTGGTTTATATATGCAGTGCATTCACAGATTTCCTCTAAAGCTTGAGCATGAGAGCCAGTGGAGGCGACTCACCCGCTGCCCGCTGCAGTCGTAGCCTTGATGGAGTTGATTCGGAGGCGGTTGGCGATGTTCCTCAGCGCCTGCACTGTCTGCTGGTCGGGTTTGTGGTAATCCTCCATGAAGGCAAAAATGTCAAGTTCTACAGCACCAGAAAAGTGGACCAGCAGAGATCCTCTTTTTGTTGAGTTTGTGTGTGTGTGTGTCTGTGTGTGTGACAGAGAGAGAGAGAGGGAGAGAGAGAGAGAGGGTTGCAGAAGAGCAGCACCTGTTTGTGTGTGTATGTGTGTGAGTGATAGAGGCAGAGAGAAAGAGAGAGAGAGAGTGGAAGGGAAGCTGGATTTATCCTGCCGGGCATGCAGACACATAGATGCACAAGGACACACACACACACACGCACACACGGCCAGAGGAGGGGGAACCCAGTGACGTGGGCAGGGTGTTACTGCTAAAACATAATGGCACTCATCCTATTGGCTACTGTTTGACTGGGATGTTGGAGGTTTGTCACAGTTAACGTCGATGTGCCATAGTGTGTGTGTGTGTGTGTGTGTGGAAGGAGTGTCTGAATAACTGGGGGGAGGGGGCACATCTGAAGAACCTCACCTGATTCACTTTGGCTCCACTGTCCAAACTAATAAGTGTAACATGGTAGTTGATGGGTCTTTGTTATTTACCCTTACCAAGAAACCTACGGCCAAAAACCTATGCTTGAACCAGCCCTTATCTGTTTTTTATTAGACATATGGCAAGCAAAAAAAATAAAAATTTGATGATGATGATGTGAGTACAACAGGAAATCCTTTACTTATAAGAAAAAGATTAAAGTAAAGTAAAGTAATGTAAGACAGGAAGAGTAAGAAAGAACAAAAAAACACAAAGCTCACTGTTGTTCGGCATAGCAACACAAAGCAACACACAATATTCAAAGTAGATTTTCCTTTAATGATCATTTGTATTAATGGTTTGTTTTGTGGTAATTCTGGTAGTTTATAATGTATAATATATGTACTTTGAACAAGCTACTTTTGAAGTAGCCTCCTCAAAGTAGTGAACGGGAATTTCTATTGGAGAGACAAGAAAGCAAAAAGAAAAGAAGAGGAATAGAAGGGAAAGAGTTTTTTTTTATGGGCTCGTCTTCAAACATTCAGAAAAAGTCAAACGCTTCCAAACAGGAACTTCTCCTCAGTCTGGACCAGCTCATCGCTGCCTCTGTTTCCTTCTTATCCAACATCATGGTGCGTACTGATCCTTGATGAGAGACCGAGGACATGGTGTTCTTTCCCCAAAATCCTTCTTCACCAGCAGACCTCGTCAACCTGATGTACTGCATGTCTGGGCCTCGCTTCTCGAAAGCTTATTCAGAATTACCTGGAGGGTAAAACGGCAGCGGTACGACGCTGAAGCACCTCCAGTCTCTTAACTCTGAGAGCTGCTGCCGTGAATCAAACTTTTTCCCTTGTTAAAAAATGAACATAATCTCTTGATTTAATATAAAAACTGAGTTTGTAATTTCAGATATACAGGACAATAGCGTCATGCTATAAGCAATATGCAGGACATATTTGTATTATATTCAAATGTCCAGATCCAAAAATCTAAGGCCTTGTTTTTTTCTCACAGTATTTTCATTTAGCATAAAAATGACTTGATGAATAATCAGACGTTTGAAAGGGGGTCACATGGTTGCATATTTAAATTATACAGCTGGCAGAATTATTATTAATATGGGGGAAGGTTGGCCTGCCATCTAGAGGATCATCTTTGATATTACAGTTGACCTGTTTCCATTGGTTGCGAGCTCATGGATGCATGAGACGAATGAGAAGCCTGGACCTTCTGTCTCGGAGACTTTGACAAAAATAAAAATGTGCATTCAGGCTTTCTGATTGGACTATTTAAAAAAGACACTGCACTACCTGGTATTACAAAATAGGTCCTGTGGAGAGACTCTTGAGTATCAATAATTAGATATATGTGTGTGTGCAGTTTGCTATCAGGCTATGACACGTGATGAGTAACAGAGGCGACAGTCCATTGCACAGACGATAGATGTATCAGAATTAGTGTGTAATGTAATGTGGATGTCATATTTAAACTATTTAAACGAATGAATGTATCTCGGGGCAACACTGACAAAAAGATTCATCGGTAAGTCCTTCGCTATTTTTCATTGCTCCATTTTAACCGTCCTTTCTGCACGGGCCAGATGTATTTCACACTTAAAACACCAGAGGACACTGTCTCCCCATAAATGTTGCCTTAAAAGCTGCCATAAAAATGGTTTATTAGACAGTTTAGACCAGTAGCCAATAAAAAAACAAACAAACACAAAAAAACATTATGAACTGTGACATTTATCCAACAAGTTTGGGGTTTGTAATCGACTGAATTAGCGCAACTCTCTGGTAAGACTGGCAACTAATTTAAGTGTCATCCGAACTTGTATGATCACAACACGTGCTCGCTGAGTGTCACTGCTGCAGAACATGGCCCTCTCCGCTCTCCTGATTCATTCTCCTCTGAACCTCTTCAGCCATGTGATCATCTCTGTGGATTCCTGCCCTTTGCTGTAGGTCACGTCACAGCACCTCTGCATTCGCAGTCACGTCGATGCCATCTCTTGAGCCCCCCTGCCGCTACCCCGCTTCCACCGACATTGTCCTTCTCCCAGTTTCCAGCAACTCCTCTGGGCTCCTGGGCCCTGTCAGAAAAGCTTTTCTTCACAGAGCCCCACAGGTGCCAGCCAATGGCAGCCTGGGAAGACGCACCACATGACGGTGTTCGGCCAATGCCTGACACCGACAACTGCACACTTCCTGGAGGGAAAGTACATTCAGAGAGCATGAATGTTTCTATTTTTAATCTCTCTGGCAGAAAAAGAGGAGCAACGCCACCATTTTTGAAACAAAGCCTTAATATAACACACAATGTGTGTTTTGAGGCGCCAACACAACTCAGGGCTCAGGTAAACAAAAACATACTCAGCATTGTTTGGCCTTGGATGATTAATTGGATTTCAGAGGTAGCACAGATGCACACACACACACACGCACGCACACACCCGCCCACACACAAGCCTACACATATGCATATGTATTCAGGCATGCTGACATGTGCACACAAAAATGAACACAGGAATATTTTCACATTCCTATGCATGGACTCTCTCTCTCTCTCTCTCTCTCTGTCCTCTCTCACACACACATCCATGAGTCTTGGTACATTGCTTTAATGCCAGCTGCTCCTTCAGGCTTGAGCCTTTTCCGCTCCGCTCTTATCACTCCATTTCCTTAAATCGCTCTGCAGTCACCATGATGACACGGTGCTTGCCCTTCTATCTGAGAGCTGTCCGTCTCTCAGAGTCCCCGCCCACTGAGACAAAAGCAAAGGGCTTGCAGTCAAATTTTCAACAGACCACTCAGATATGCAGATGTTCACAGAAGGATTGGGTGTTCATCCTGAGAGTGGGGGTACGCGTTGGGGTGAGGGGGGCACACGCTCAAGAAAATAAGTGGAAAGGTGGAGCTGTTAATACGGCCACGCCGTTGAGGTGGAATCACTGATTAAGTGAGATAGAGGATTAAACGAACTATCGGAAAAATGGAAGATAGAGAGATTCAGATGGAGAGCTCTGGATAAGCAGAGGAAGTGGATGAAAAGGAAAAAACGGGAGGCAAACAAAGAGCGAGGAGGAGAGTGTGTGAGCAGGGGTTAAGGCCGAGCGTGTGTTGTGGGCTCAGCAGTGAAGTTGACGATGCACTGGGAGAACAGCTGCGCTGCAGGGCTTTCAGGCTCCATCACTACTGCTCTCCTTCAAGCAACTCAACCAACACACTTCCTCTCTCGCACAACTCACAAATGCACACACCGCTCTCATAAACATGCAAAAGCACTGATTGTTGCATCGGTGCACATGAATGTGCTGCAGTAATAACCGGGGCTTCATACGCGTGCTCAGACCCGGATATCGGGGGATGTGTTCACATTTAAAGTAGTTTTCAGAATGTCCCGAATCTGTTAGCCGCAGTGTGGGAGCAATTCATAATAGCCAACAAACTGAAACACTAAATGAGCCTAAAATTAGGAGAGCAGTACTTGGAAGAAGATGTCTGTTTTGCAGCTTATGACCATGAGTGAAGGGCTCATGTAGATTTATTGCAATCTGATTTCAAAAGAGCTGCAGAAAGCGAGTAAGGGAGGGGGGGAGTAGGTGAGGGTGAGGGTGAGGGTGAAACTAGGGGATAAAGGACACACAGCAAAAGCTAAGTGCATTTACAGAGCAATAGAAAAAAATGCAACAGCTGTTCACCGTGAGCTGCATATGTAAACTAAACACATTGTGGATTTTTACCGAGTCAACACAACATAATCCCTTTAGGGGCTGGCCAAACACAAGATCTTCACTACGGCATTGATAAGAACCAAAGATAGGTTTTGTGCCTAATTATATTTGCCTGTTTTTTTTACGCAGGGACAAATAACCTTTCGTCGCCATGGGGACGTTAGAAAAATAACGCAGAATTACCGTGATAATTGTCATTTGCCTGATGCTGTCAAACTCCCGTTCTCAAGGGATTTATGGAGATTATTAAAAATGAACCGCAGTATCTGAATAAAATACATTTTCGTCGGGAGACTTTGGAGGAGCAGGGAGCAGAGAAGCACATCAACTCAGAGGTGGCCAGATTGCTGTACTGAGCCAAATGGCAACTGTGGTCCCCGAGGGCCACTGCACCCTCTGTCTATGTTTTTACTCCATTCTCGGTGATTTTGAGCTCTACGCTGCGCTCTGCTCCTGGGGACTTCTGGCGAGGAGAGCGGCAGACTTTGAAGACAATCTTGGCCGAGAAACACAAACGCACAGATCCTGCACGTTCCAGGTGAGTGGACAATGGAACATATAACTGTTACTTCCACCATCTTCACTACCATATGGCAGTGTTTGAGGGGGAAGTAATCAAGTCAAGAACAACAGGAGAAAAGAGTGAACATGTTTATCCGTCCATCCATTATCTACAAACGCAAGAGGCAAGGTATCTGCTGGACAGGTCGCCGGGCCATTATGTAGAGTTAACACAAAGTGACAAATGTTCACGCTCAAATGCAGAATCACCATTTAACCCAACGTGCACGGACTGTAGGAGGGAGCTAGAGAAGCCAAAGTAAAAGCCAGACTGGCACAGGGACAACATGCAAACTCCACCAAGAAAGGCCTCACCTCCTGTAATATAGTGGACAATACTATCTCCTGGGTTTGGAAGATCTATGTTTAAATCATTAGGCGAAAGGTAAAGTAGAATTGAACCTGAAATGCCGTGGGAGGGGTCGGTTGTCAAACCATACAAACATGATGTTAGCGCGAGAAAACTCTTCAGCCGGCTTAGTAAGGTTTGAAACAAAGAGCTGCAACGGCTTCTGGACTTCACGGTGACGTGAATGTCTTTTTGTTGTATTATTTTTTAAACTATAGAGACGTACCAAGGTAGCTGTTGTCCATCTTCTTGCAATATTTATGTCACACCAAGCAGCTGTCTTTTCCTTGCCACTGACCGTATATTTCATACGTGTCAAACATCCAGCCCGGGGGCGAACACCGGCCCGCCAGAAGGTCTAATCTGGCCCGTGGGATGAATTTGCAAAGTGCAAAAAATTACATTGAAGACATTAACTGAACATTCTCATAATCTTCTTCGTGCTAAAACAAAGGGAAACATTTGGAGTTGTTGTTATTTATAGGTAAATACGCCATCGTGTTATTGCTCTGCCCCCCTTGACATCAAACTGGGCTGTATGTGGCTCTTGAACTAAAATTAGTTTGACGCCCTTGGTCTATGGTCTATGACAGGGGTGTCAAACTCATTTAAGTTTGGGCTCCACGTACAGCCCAGTTTGATCTCGAGGTGTCAGTGACCAGAATAAGAATAAGAATAAATAACAACAACTCCAGACTTTTCCCATTTGTTTTAGTGCAAAGAAGAAAAGGAAAATTAGGAGATTGTTTCCATTCAATAAACTATCCTTTAAATAAAATGAAATGTCTTGAGAAAAATAAGTGCAAATTGGGGGCCCGTTGCTGTCTGCTGTTTAGTCCTGGCTCCCAGCGTTGTGTTCTGCCCACTTCTCCTTATAAAACAGTGGTCAAATTAGGAACAGCAGTTATTAAATTCATGCTAAGAGCCAGATTAGACCCTCTGGTGGGCCGTTTTTTGCCCTCATGCCGTATGTTTGACACCTGTGATCTGTGATAATAGAGTCAATCTTCTCATCTTGCTCTTAAGCAAAAAATATCACAAAAGTATTTGTCAAAATTTCCTTTAATACGACAGGCTCAAATGCGTCATCCTTACTTTTCCGTTCTAAGGTGGTGCCCATTAACCCTTTAAATAACATAACTAACAACTGCTAAATAATTAACTTACACTTGTCTCTTAAATAGAAAAAGGCACAAACATTCTCATCAAACCATCTCCTGATATTTAACACATACATCCATGTCATCAACAGCAACTAACTCACACACACAGGCATACTGTACACACACGCTACTCCATCCGTAGGTGAATAATTCAAGGCGATTCGAGAAGAAACCATTATCCTTGGCAGACAGGTAAGCCGATACGTTGAACCCCGTCCCTGTCTCCACCTCTCACCAAACACTGCTGCAGTTCAGTCACTGACCAGCCCACCGAGGATGAAGATGGGTGTTTTCTGCTCTTTGTTGTCAACTGAGACATGTAGGTGAAGCAGATGCCCCGCTCAGCTGTTCTACTTTAGCAGGTAGGATTTTACACACCACTGACTATAATGGCTCAGTTGCCCTGGACTGTGGTGTCTGTTTTCATGCGATAGTTGATATTAATGTTTTATTTTGGGAGAAGGGAGAAGGGAAGCAAATATGCCTGGGGTTATAGCATTGATTGAAATGCCTATACTCTTATATTTTTTTGTTTTTTAGTTCAGGCCTTGGTAAGCTGTTTCATTGGGGCCTATGTTAAAGGACACCGGCATAACGTGACTGAAAATAAAATCCGGACAAAAGTTTTTAAAGGGTCTTTCGTGGGTCAAAGCTATCATTTCATCATTAGTTTTTAATAAGTGGGAGTAGCAGCAGATGTGCTACTGGTCGGTGATACCAGCCCGCGTGTGCTAGCTGTGTGCTTCACTTGTCAGAGTTTTTACTTACAAATAAAGATGTTTTACTGAATGACACAGAGACATGTTAGAAAAGTGACAGCACAAATTGAAAGCTGATAGGTTAATGTACCAGACTGATAAGGTCCTCACAGAACTGAAGAGCTTTCCAGTGACAGCATATCTTCTCCAGTTTTGTCAAAAAAAAAGAAAATATTTCATCTCAGTCAGTTGCTGCCGTAAAATGAGATGACGTAGAATATTCCAGAAATAGTCTGTTTATAAGGAACGAGCACCTGTTTGTAATGGGAGACAGGTATACATTACAACTAAACCAGGTTAAGTGGTGTTGACTTACTCTCTTGCAACATACTGTCAGTGGAAAGGCCATGTTTTCACTGACTTTTTGCAGGAAAGCCATGACTACCTTTACAGCAGTGAAACAATTATACCCGCTTTAGTTGCACAACATATATATTTATAAGCAGCACAGACAGTATATACAAGGAATGGCAGACATGACTTTGACAGTATTTTTTGGAATATACCTGCTATGTACACATAAATTATTTAGTTGTAAGGAAACAACGTTTTGGTCTTTTGGCTTTTCCAGCTACTTTTTCTTAAATGAAACGTGTCACTGTTTTTTAATGTTATTTATTCATCAGAAGATTTGTTAATATTGTTTGCTGTAACAATATTAACCATTTCTGAGACAAAACAATAGACTGTATATAAATATGGACGATGCATCCACGCTTCCTTGCACTGATACTGGCGGCGGCATCTTGCCAGTTTGAGAGTGGAGCCACATGGAACCGTGTTATGGCCCCGAGTTTTTGTTTAATTAATACTTCGCTCTGCTCTACCCTCACTGGTTGCAAGGAAATGCTGGATTATGCACTGTACTTTTTAATGTTTTTTAGAAATTCTTGGAACGCCCAAATCCTATCCACTAACATGAAGGGGGTGGAGTTTATGACCTACACTGTAGCCAGTCACCAGGGGGCGCTCTACTTGCTTTGGCTTCACTTTTGAGAAGCAGCTCCATCGTCTATCTTTATCCAGTCTATGGGCAAAAGAAGCCTGTGGGGGTTTCAATGAATATGAGAATTTATGAAAACAAATAATCACAGTTTAATTCACGATGAGTTTTTCCGACAGTCGCCATTGTCGAGGCTAGGTTTTGTTGCTCAGAAACAAACTATCTTCAAAGAAAGAAAGAGAATAAGTCGTTTTCAATACAAGTACTATAAGGCATTTTCATTTTTATTTGCGAAATTAGTTTGAGAATTGGCCACCTGTCATACGCGAACACCACGAATATGTCGCTGTCCTGCAAGATTAGATTTTATTTGGATATCTGGTAACAAGGAAAGATGTGTGGGTTATAATTAACAGTTACTGTACCCAAGTAACTAAACATTTATGACAAGACTTTTCAGATTATTAAACTGAGAAACATGTGTAATTTAAAAATAATAATGAAAAGGGATTTCTTAACCAAACCTACAGTTTGTCTAATTTTATTTAAAAACATTTTTTTTTTAGTAGGATAGTAGGCACTTTTTCCAACAACTGTAACCTGGTGGGCAAAAGAAATTACGCTCTGGAGGTTTCATAGTGACCTTTGAGTGGACACTGGATGTGATATTGTATTTGAAAGGTGTCACTTTTTATTAAGGAACCATGAGCAGGTGACAGTGGGCACCTATCTGGTGTCTGCGGGAGCAGCAGAGTCGGGGCCAGAAGGAGGAGAGCTTGCTCTCTGATGTGCACTCGTTTCACTGTTCACTGGCGCTGTGACGATAAGCAGGATGCTCTGTTGTCTGGTGCGCACTCTCCTGTCTCCAGCTCTCCACAATCACCATGGAAGAGCTTAATTAATACACAGGCTTTATGCGTCTCTCCTGCTCCGGGAGCCGATGAATTTTAAACCGCCGTTTGAGACCGGACCTGCGTCTATCGCCCTCCGAAGCTCTGGACCCGTGTTACCGAGCGGAGAGCAACGCGGCTGAATTATAAAGTCTCCAGAAAAAAAAGGTACAGCATGGTGCGGTTTCTGCTCCACAAAAACTGAAGTTAGCCTCTTAGCATAGCTGCGTTTCCCCTGCATGCAGGCAACGATTGTGCTTTTTCTTTTTTCCTCCCCATTATTGTCAGAGGACAGCAGTTATTAATGGCCACTTTCCTCTCGGCGCTGTCGTGTTCGGTGGATTTAGAGGAGATTCATCGCCTTGTCATAAACAGATCAAATTGGAATTGAGCACAGATCAGGGCTGATACCTTCCCCACAAGCTGGGGCTGGCTCTGGTCATGTGGACTGTCCACTATATTAGCCCTGAGTGTAAGAGCATCACTGATTGAGGTTTGTTGTAATAACCCTGCCAGCTGTTTCTGCTCAGCAGCGAGCAACCATCTGACGCCTGTGCGTTGCTCAGTTTTCACCATGAGCGCCCGGAGTCAGGCTGTCGTTTCACGGCGTTTTTGGGGAAATATTTAACCACGTCTTACCTTAATGGGGGTCCAAGGAGAAACATAAGGACCCTTGATTGTGGTTATTTTTGTCGCGAATCGCTCATGGAAATGTCTTTTTTCTTTTTTTCCCCCCTGTCTCTGCCGAGGTCGGCGATACTGTCGATGCAGCAGTAGTGAAATTAAAAAGGCATTAAATACGCATTGTTCATATACTGAGGTTGCACTAGCCTTGGCTACATTAAGGCAGGCGCGTAGCACAAAGGGAGATGCAAAGCTGACAGTCTGCATTCACCAAGATGTGGAGTCACACGTTACAATAACGCTCACATCACGTTTTTTTCTCCCGTGCAATAAGAAGATTAATTCTTCTTGGAGCATCACTGCAATGTGACCTTTTCTGTTTCTTCCTCTGCGGGGCCTGCTCGCAGTTCAAGGACTTTACACAGCTGATGTGACCAAGTGATGCCTGAGAGTGGCAGCTCTGAATTCACACGCTGTGTTTTATGTTACCCCATTTCATTTTATTTTTCCTTCTGAAATATGTTCAGTTTCAGGCTATTTATGGATTGTTTACTAAAAACCAGACTGGTGGAAACAACAAAGACAAAGCAAGCTGCCATGTTTGTTGTAGTTTCCAAAGGTGCCATTCATCTTACTTGAGAGATGTATGTTTCCATCTGTCTTTTCAGCGGCGGAGTCGTGTTGTCCAGGACTTTATTCCGCTTTGACCTGGTGGCGGCCGCGTTTGATTTAATATCCTCCATTGTTTAATGTCAAATAACGACAAGCTGAATTAAAATCTTGATAAATATATAACCCCTGCCCAGTTTAGTGAACTCTAATAGTATTTGGAGCAGCCACGCAGGCACACTTTGACTGATTTATTCCATCTTTACGGACAAATTTTAGTTTCAGCTTCATCGTGAGTACCCTACTTGAACAAAGAAATTCATTTTGGGAAATGTAAGCGTTATTTGTGTGATGGAGAAGACAAAGAAGAAAACCGATGAAAAAAGATGACTAATCACACAGAAAGACTCACTAGGGGCTAGATTTTTCAGATACAAATAACATATTGCACATTACTCAGGTCAGGGAGGCTATTAAAGCATCTAGGGCGAAAAACTCAAAGTCTTTTTTTTTCATTTGGACACAATCCTGGTACAACAGAAATATAAGAACAAGATGATCTGAGTGGCCCAGCTAACATATATAATATATATGACAGAGCGAGGTCATGTAAGAGTTTTATAGACAGGTGAAGAATCGAATGCACAATAGAAGGCTTTGCAGCAATTTGAGAGCGTCACCAATTTATTGTTAAAAAAAATGTAAAACGCACTGATGCCATGTCTTCTCACCTTTTCTCTTTCAGAGGCAAATTATGCCAGCAGCGTCAGAGTCGCTCGCCCTGGTGACGTGCCAGCTCATTGGTCAGACTGCTCTGCCCTCCTCTAGCCTCCCTGTCTACCCTGGCAGATCCATGCTGCTGGATGCTCCTCACAGAGCCACGCCCGCACCATGAGCGCCAACGGGCCTGCCCCAGACCCAGCCCCCGCTGCCCCAGAAGCCCCTCCCACCACGACCCCTGCCCCAGCCCCGGCGCCTGCCCCAGCCCCCGCGCCACCGCCCGCTCAAGCCGCCCCAGCCGCCCCGACGACCACCACTACCATCCCGGTAGGTGCGTTGGCACAGAAGAAGCGGCAGCAGTATGCCAAAAGCAAAAAGCAAGGCAGTAACGCCAATACCAGGCCACAAAGGGCGTTGTTCTGCCTCAAACTCAACAACCCCATACGCAGGGCCTGCATCAGCCTGGTGGAGTGGAAGTATCCTTTGCAGTGGCTGCTTTTGGTGTGTTCATGTCTTGAGTGCTGGGATCTGTCTTTGTTTATAGTGCCGTATTTTGCCAAAGCCAGATTATTTGAAGGGAGAAACAAAAAATGATTTGTTTACACGTTTTCTGCCTTTTTTTGAACATATCTTGGCTTAGATAAGGCTAGGCTCAAAATTCCTGCTTCGGTTCAGAATTAAAATTGAGGCGCTCTGTTTCCGGTTTGTCTCTCTCATTCTCATGAAAGTCGTATTTCTAGCTCTCCTGGAGGGAAATGCTTTGATTTTGGCACAAATACTCTCTTGAACTGACGGATGAACTGATTAGAATTAAGTGGTGAAAGGTCAAAGGTCACCGTGATCTTGTTCGGCATGTTTATGGCCAGAACTCTTGAATTCATACACACAGCCTGCTGTAAATTCACACAATTTGTGCTTCGCTATGTTTTGTGTTTCAGCCGATACAGAGAAAAAACAACCAGTCAGAGCAACAAATTACGCAACGTATAGTTCTCCAGAAAGGCCTTAATCGCTGTTAGCTGTTTGTCCTTCGTTATTACTATGACGTCAGTATCTTTTACAACTGACCTGACAGTGAAACCTAAACATCTCAGCTCAGACGGCAGCCATTTTGTCCTAAACAAAATCCACAGCGCTCAGATCATGTGTGTATGGTGCATGAGGAGCTGTTAACGCTCCATAACGGCATAAAGCCCACATGAACGATTTGATTGGCTGATCTTCACCCAGCATAACGAATTCTGAACAGAGCGACTCCAGATCGAAATTCCGACGTAAAAATTTTGTAAGGTGGGGGTACATACTTATTACGCAAAATTTTGCACGTTTAGGATAAAATGCCACTTCGGTTAAAGGTGTTTTTTTTATTATTATTTTAGAATCAGAATCTGAAATAAGAAAAATAAATGAAACCTTTAACTGAAGTGGCATTTTTTCTTAAACGTGCAAAATTTTGCCGTAATATGTAGCCCCACCTTACAAAATTTTTACGTCGGAATTTAGATCTGGAGTCGCTCCGTTCAGAATTCGTTAAATTCCAAGTATTCCCTATAAATTCTGAACGTGAGCTCTGTGTACGTACGTTAAGACGATCCGAACAGCTACAGTCAAGGTGCTTACTCGTATGTGCATGCTTGGCCAACAAGGCTGATCCCAAAAAGTTAGGTTATCGTCTTCAAACCCTGATTTGGGAATACTAACAACAGTGCAGTTGCAAAACTAGTCCAAACAAAACCCTGCACGCTCTGCTCTGCTGTTAAAAGTCAAGTAATTCAGAATATCCTCCCATCCCCAGTACTTCAAATGCTTTGTTAGATACACCCTCATGAATGGTGGATGCGGCTGGACAGTGCTGTAATGTCACAGCTTTTTAAACCATGTTATGTCATTTTCCTTAACTCTGCTCCTCAGGCCATTTGATATCTTTATATTAATTGCTATTTTTGCCAACTGTATGGCCTTAGCTGTCTATGTCCCTTTCCCTGAAGATGATTCCAACTCCACAAACCATGACCTGGTGAGTACTAAGTACTATTTCATTATAGTCTGATTGTTTATTTGTGTCGGTGCTGTTACAGTATCACTCGAGAATATCAAAACCCACTGCCGTCTGCTTTGATTTAAGCTTAGATGACTATCTGGCCGTGTGCCTGTTGTTATCTCCTTGTTTGTGTGGCCTTTATCTGCCTTTATTGTTATTAAATATGATACATTAAGACGTATTCCTACTTGGTAATCCTCTTTCAGTGCACAGTGTGATGATAACTCCCTTCTGAGAAGAAGATGTAGTCAGAGGTTTTGCAGTATTGTGCACGGACCGTCTTCAGTATCCAGCTTCATTATGCAGATGTGAAATATTTGCTTTGCCTGCAGAGACAAACTTTGACACGCATTCTCGCCGTGCTTTGTCATGTCAAGAGTTTTCCTCCACAGAGTTTTTATTCAGGTTTCTATTTTTAGGATTTTTCCTCGTCATTGCACCACTCTGTGCACCTTGTGCATTTATGTCTGTGTGATGAATTATGGGTGATGTAGTGTTGTAAGCATTGTTCCACAGCTGAAGATAAGTGCCCTCTCCAGCGGCGAGGCAGACACACCGAATGTAGTGCTTACGCGAACAGAATTTAGCCGCGGCGTTCAATGATTCATGAGCGGCGTATACGGCGCGTCTGCAGACATGTGAATGTTTCTGGAAGGTTAGTTAAAGAGCCGGGACGTGTTGGGGAACGGTTAGCGGGCTGCAGCGCTGTCTGTGCCGCAGAACCTTTCTTTGAGAAGATAAACTACAGCTCTGGCTAAAAGTGTGTCTGAAACGGTGGTCTACTTTCGCCAAGTAATGTGTGCTGCTTCCCAGTTTGACCTCCTGGAGGGTGACCGGAGAGTGTTTGTTTACGCAGCACCGGTACATCAGGGAAAAGTGGGCCATCTGGGACATTACACTCTCTGGTACAGTATTATATGCAGGACACAGTCAGGTTTAGTTTGATACGAAGTTTGAAAAGGCTCCGTTTTCCTTTATTGACACCTCAAAGACAATATTCATGCTCACATATCAGGTGGTGTAAGTGGGACAGGTATAATTCAAATGTGCAGAGCAGCCGCTAAGAATAAATGCGGTTTTGTTGAAGCTCCAGGAAACATGATATTCTAATGTAGTGCTGTAATTATAATTTTATTTTAATCTATGTAATATATTTGAGGGACGGCACAGTGGTGAAGTGGTTAGCACTGATGTCTCATGGTGAGAAGGTCCCAGGTTTGAATCCATAGGCCGATTGGGCCTTTCTGCGTAGAGTTTGCTGGTTCTCTCTGTGTCTGTGAGGGTGTACCTCGCCTCTTGTTGTTTCTGTTAAGTAAAATTTCTTTTTATTCTATATTTATACAGATAAATGTTTCTGTTTGTTCCACGTGTTTTTCTAAAGAACACTTAGAGGTTTATGTGGTGTGAGGTGTTTTCAGTGTTGCCCATGACCCATCCTGCATTTTTGTGTTGAGAGATACTACTTTTAGCCAAATGGCGTCACCACTGCGTTCAAACGACTCTTAAGCCTGACAACTCTTACTGACAGATGCCACCCGCTGCCCTGCTTCACACTGAAAATGGGCCGTGTGTATATTTGTTTATTTGTTGACAGGCGCCTACTTATTTTACACAGACAACTTTCTACAGAGCCTCAAACCTCACCTTTTTTTTCTTTTTACAGTTTTGCACTGTAAGCATCACAGTAAGATGCTGATAAAAATTCGTGTTGTCAGAATTTACATTCCTGTTTCTGAGCTTTACCTTTTCACGAGTTCGGAGCCAAGGCTGTTTGGCAGAGGCTGCGGCCTATGAGTGTTTTACAGTCGACTTTGGAAATGATTGAGTATCATCGGCTAATTTCGATGGAAAGGAAGTGGCCTTCTCTCATCTGAGGTTTTACTCTAAAGAGCTGCTTGTGTAATTTGGCACCGTTTAACAACGAACCTTCATTATATTTGTTGTCTGTGTGGGTACGGCGCTGCCACCGTAATATTTGTCACTATGTTTTAATGCAGCTGGTATAGCTGCTCTCTAAAATCAATTTGATCTCAAACATTTTTACTGGCGGCAACAGCAGAGTTAAAAGTTTAAAACTATAGATAACTGCAGCAAAACAAACTATCCCTTTAACAATAGAAGTCAGGTATGTAGTATAATTGGCCGTCTCCCATCAAGTAAGCTACTGTGATTGATCTCTGATTTTATCCTGAACCCTAACGGCAGGTAACAGTAAAATAAGTTGGTTACGTAGGGAAAACTTAAGTCTGTCGCCTGCAGCTCCTCATCTAACAGCTCACTACCGCTGCTGCTTCTTGGTCCATTACTCCCTACAACATTTCAAACCGATTCACTGCCAAAAATGCAGAAAATTACCGTAAGTCTCATTTAAAGTACTTTGGGACACAGTCGGTGTACACAGTCGGTGTAACCTACGCACATAGCCTATGATAGTGCAAGCCTCTTACTAGCCAAATACTAGTCGCCGTTGTGTGTTTTTTTACTGGTCGGGTTCATTTTTGTTTCTGCTTCCTGCTTCACTTTCAACAAAAGCGACTGCGAAGACAAGTCATACAAATGTTTGCCTCCTCAGTTAACCTTTCCTCTGTGTGGGTGCAGACGCGTGGTTGCATTTCCGGGTAGGTACTCGTCAGGCAACGGCGTTAGGGTATGCGCAGAGCCTGTGGCGATGTCGTAGCTACGGTGTGAATGTCTTACTTAACCAGACAATAGACTTAACAGTGACTTAAATTAAAATGTCGCTAACTAAATCTAAAAAGCCATCTGTCTCTCAGTGACCAGTGAGGTATTAGATCATTGCAGGCTTCATAATTAAGATCATTAAGTAGAGATGTGAGGACCAGAGTAAATATGGACTTATTTGTTGTGTATTGTCCTTCTTTTAGTAATCCTTATACGAGATAAGGATTCACTACTCAAATGCGTAAGAGCCTCTTTTGTGCTGATATGGAGCCTCCTTTATCTGGATTATGTCATTTTTTTGGTTCATTATACTCTTTATTTCCAGTGCTACAACTTTGCATTGCTTGTGCAGAACTTTGGTTTCATTTTGCTGTGTCAACACTAAATCAGATACTAGCGGGTGAATAATGCAATCCTTCCTTTTTCAGCAGAGGCTGAACAATAGAGCTTTTTATAGGGCAGGTGTGCCAGCTTGGCCTTAGTTGTTCTACAGAACTCACGCTGTAGTCACAGAAGGAGCGCCAGAGAGAAAAAAAACGCTGAGCTGGTTTGGCTAAAGCAGCCAGCAGGTAAGGCTGTATCGTGGATCGCTGTTTCACACTACCCGGCTCTGCAGCCTCACAGGTTGACCGAGGACAGATATGAAACCTGAGTTGGGGCGCTGAGAGGCCTGATGTGTAAAGCGAGGATCGAGTTATGCGACAAGGCTGCAAAAACAAATACAAATGCGGTGTAGCTTTCAGCGCACGGAGACACTGAAACCCTGCAGTAAGCCGACTTCTATATCTGTGGACGCTGTAAATCACGAGATGAAAGACTGTGTCTGTTCCTTTGGTGATGCTACCCTGTGTGCACGGCGGCTAGGTGCTGCAGAGCTGCTTGAGTTAGAACAGTACATTGCTGCAAAGTCATAGAGGCCTTAATAGCCTGCGTGTGCCCGTCTTGTTAGTAAGGCTTGGTTAAATGCAGCAGCTCATTATAAATAGAAAGCAATTTCCTCCTCAGGCTGAACAGAGGGCAAAAGATTGGGGTCTTGCTACCACCAGGAGGCACAAGTGAGTAACAGGATGTAGCCAGCACAGAAATACACACACGCACGTGCACAACGAGACAAGAAACCCTGTCAGGATCTCACACTTGTATTTTCATTCCTCTTCTTGCTGAACTCATTTATTGCTCTCGCTTTGTTTAGTCATTTCACCGCACCCGCGACCCATCCTGCATGTGACTGTGTCTTCTCCTCCACATCCACCTTGTCTAGGGGACAGTCAAACGGTCCGCAACCGTCCTGCCTTTGCTTTAAGGTCATTTCTGACTTATCTATCTGAGGCTCAAAACCCCAGGCAGCTCCTGCTGAAGGTAGCAGAGCAAAACAATGACCTTTTCATGGTGAATGTGATTCATACATCTCAGCCTTCGCAAGGCAACATGCAGTGTCTGCTATCAGGTAGTGTCCTTTCCCGTATCGGTGTTATTGCATAACTCTGGAGCCGCAGAGCTATTTATTTTACTGGGGGACAAAAGGACACGAACATGCGAAGACGGAGATGTCCACGCTCAAACCCACAAAGAGGTCGTTTGGATGCCAGCGGAGAACTCGAGCCTCGGATGTGGCTCACACTGAGGCGTCGTTGCTGTTAAATATGTCAGCGTTTTTATCATGTGAATAAGTTTAAGATGCATTTTTAGTTAATGAGTGATTGAGCGAATACAGTACGGTAATGGCTGCTCAGATTTGTTGGAACTTGTGCATGCAGGACAGAAAGACTGATGATACAAACGGATCTGATGGTTTTCTCACTCCAGTGATGTCCCGTTTGTGTTTTGGGCAAAGAGATGTGAATGGGATGGAGATAGCTACGGTGAACAGCTGTCCTTCTAGTTTAAGATTAACACGTGAAACTTGCTTTGGTTTCATGGTTGTCATCTCTCGGTAATGTGATGTAATGCTGCGGTGTTTTTTTTTAACTGTGACACGCAATCAGACAGATCATGTAGCGGCGTCTTTTACCGACATGACATACGTTTTTTTTTTGTTTTTTTTTCATTTTAGTTTTGCAGCAAAAATTATCCTATTTTTGAACTTCCCTTTGTCCTGAAATAAGGCATTTGTCCTGTTATGGTTATACACTCATGTACCAGTTCATTAGGAGCACTAGTAGCAACAAATTCTAATATAACATCCTGCTGGCTTACATTGTTCAAAAAAGGTGGTAACTGAAATGTATGGTCATTTTGGAGGATGTAGTTTGTGGTGCTGCTAAACTGGATTGAATTAAAGTCAAAATAACAGAAACATCCATCAGCACAATACAATTAAATAGCACTACGAACCTTAGCATCTAAAATGACAATACAGTTGAATCAACAGCTCTCTCAGTTATTTTAAACAAATGCTAAATGCCATAAGCTTCATTAAGCTAAGATTTATTAGGTTAAATTAGGATGCGTTTGATTTCACTTAATGAACTGTCAGGTGAGAGCAAGGTTAGTTTTTGTGTTGAGATTGAAATCGAACTAAAGACGATAGCTCTGGGGCACGCTACCGTGTTTCAGCTTATACCGATGGGTTCAGATAAACCGCAGACCAGCCACAGAGACTCATTTGTCATCAGTCAGTCCATTAATCTCGACACTGACAGTCTTTCCAGCACAATTGAAAACTCGCATAGAAGTTAGACGACAAAGCAACGCGTCAAGAAAGCGACTCTGGAAAAATGGTTAATGCGATGTAAATGCACACCAGCAACAATCATACCGCCAAACCTGTGACCTGTGTCAATCCATGTTGACTTATCAGTTATTAATTAAGCGCTTCAGTGTGAGAGAGACACTTTTCAGCTTGTTTTAAGGCTGTTGTAGCAACATTACATCAGCTGTAATCATGCTACTCAGTCCACAATCCTTGAAGTAGTGTTTTACATCGAGTTAAATGATAACATAACCTCAGCTCCAGAAAGCTTGCCGATGCACAGTTTGCTTTTGTTGTTCTCTTGTTTTTATTATCTTCCCGTTAAAGTGCTTGACAGTCACTCCTGCACAGGCCAAGGTAATTAAGACACTAGATGGAGGCTATATAGATGGAGACACATAGCCTCCATCTACTGCTGTGCTGCTTTAACGCCCATTTACTTTATGTACTGCGTTGTAGTCTGTGTATCAGCGATACAAAAACCAGGTCTTCTGCCCTTACTTTCCCCTTTGTGTCTTATATCGTTATAGATTATGTATGGTTTGATGAATGCTTGTACAAATTTCCTAATTGTAGACCTTATATGAAATTATAATTAACACAAAGTGCCAGGAAAGGATTTGAATATGCTGAGGGAACAGATCATGTATTGTGTGACAAGTGTCGCTGACGTTAATATGTCAGTGTTTTGGCTGCACGTGTTGTGTTGCGGCAGAGTGTAAATGTGTAAATGTGCGTTGAATTAAGCAGTTGGCTGCATGTGCGTGTGTGTGTGTGTCTGCGTGTGTGTGTGTTTGTAATGGCTGGCACAAGCAGCCACGTCTGGACTGTGGACTCCCATAGAGATGATGGTAGAAGTATGTGTTTAGTCACTTAACGTAACTGCTCATTTGGGGCTCACACTAGCACTGTCCCTGCTTGTTATCTTGAATGTGTATTTTTGCATGTGTGTGCAAGTGTGAGACTGTGTTTGTGTGTGTGAGGCTGAGTGAGAGAAAGCGGTAAAGAGAGCACAGAGAGAGTCAGCGCGGATACTGTGTGAATGTGCAGCCGCGATATCGTACAACATCAGAGCATGTGCACAGAGTGAGCATTAAATGGGCCTTCTTAAAGGGGAAGAACGCATAAATTCTCAGGCTCTGCACATAATATATACGGTCTCATAATAAAACAATGAATGACGCAAAATATTCTGTCTATCTAGGTTTCCTTCTCTAGTTTTGTCATACTGATTTGTAGTAATGTCACATGTTTTTGTAAAAAGTATGTAAAGGTAAAGTGCTTTATTTCTCATTATACAACGAATCATACAATGAAATTACATGGTCAGATGGAGGGTTAGTCTTCACTTGCTAATACATTTCTGGTCCTTTTTTAAGTCTCCACACCATAGACAGAGGAACAGCTCTTCGAAAGTGAAGGCAAAGCAAGTAGAGCTCCCCCTGGTGGCTGGCTGCAGTATAGGTCATAAGCTCCACCCCCTCCATGTTAGTGGATGAGACATGGGCCAAACTAAAACACTAAAATACATGTCAGATATATTTTTTGTCCTGTCATTTGAGGTAGTTAATATAATACTGCATATTTAAGTGTCAGTTTTTTTTAGAGGGTTTGTGTTAGTTATTTGACGCTATAGAAACAGGATGTGACTTCACGATCACTACAAGTTGCCACGGCAACCACTCCGTTTCAGGCCGCGAGAGTTGGAAAAAATAAATAACTCAATAAGTTATTACAGTGTATACCCCGACCGTTCCTTGTAACTGGTGGAAGTAGAGCAGAGTGCTGTATCAATCAAACAAAAACGTCTGTGAGTCTGGAGGAATTACGGTCGGATCATCGATATCGTGGCTCCCTGTAGCTCCACTATCAGACTGCGCAGACTCTGGCTGCAAACTCGCAAAACAGCATGATCCTTCCCCGATAACGTAGCGTCAGTTTAGCCAATGCAGGGAAGTGGGGATGCGTTGTCCATATTCATATACAGTCTATGCTCCACACGGTCAGCCCAGCCAATGTCAGTCTACATCGCTTTTAATTGCTTTGACACATTCACGCATTCATGGACCTCCACCTTTCAAAATCCATGAACTTTTGACTCACTCAAACTCTCCCAGCACCAACACTCTGAGTGGATGGACGCCTCTCGGTGGATTGTTGTCACACCGAAGCGCTCAGTGACTATGGTCAGTCAACAGGCACTGGCTTTAGGCAGGCCAGCTGACTTTTATACAAACGAATGGACGTTAACATTAGAGCTATGTTATGATACAAGGCTAGTAAACGTTGGCTGTGCTGTTTCTTACATTGCTTTATGTTCACTTTACTAGTCCCAGTTTCACCGTCACCACCTTTTTTTTTTTAAATATTTCTTAAGAAAATCTTTAAGGCCTCTATTTTCTTCTTCTCTTCTTCTCTTTTCTTTCCTTTTCTGATCATCGGACTTGTGCTGATACAGTCAATGGTGCTGACCGGACATTTTGATCAGTGGTCAAACCATTTTTGTGTTGGGCATGGGGGGGTTCTTGACCACTATTTCAAGGACAAGTAGGAAGAAAACAAATAAAAATCTTGTACGTAACTCAGATATTACGTATTTTTTTCCCACAAATAGGCTTATTTTAATGTATATATATTTTTTTTTAATTATTCCATAATTTAATGAGGGCCCAGTTCTGGCCCTCCCCCTCTATCCTGGGCCCAGGACAGTAGACCCGTTTGTCCCCCCCTATTGCCGGGCGTGGCTTTAGATTGCAAGTTCTGCAGTGTGATATTTGTCATGTATCTATACAACGCTCATAATTTGGACATAAAACACACACATAAAGCTCCCATTTCCACTCTGTAAAGGGGCTGAAAAAATAGGAATGAAACCATTTTGATTCTTTTCCACATGTAAACTGACACGTACATTTGGTTCTTTTATTGCAAAAAGACAAAACTCATTCTTCATTGCTCCAGAAGTGGGATGCATTGAAGGCCACCATTGTTTGTGTTTTTGTTACATCACTTGACTGAAGCAGTGCCTGCATGAAACAGTATGCTGGTTTCTTTTGAAGTTCTCCACCTAACATACTGTAACTCGGTCTCTCTAAACTGGGGCTAAGGGCTTACCCACTTTGGGATGCGATGCTCACATGTGATAGTTCACTTCGGTCATACGGGCATGCTTACGGTGCTGTAGTGTTTTTCTTTGCAGAGTGACATCTGCATCCTCACACAATTCCTGCCCGCCCCCACAATACTTCACACACACACACACGCTCATGAATATGTGTGCACATGCTACACAAACACAAACTACTGTATGCGGCTCACACAAACAGAGTGGTAAAGAACAGAGCACAAGAACTGATGTGCTGTGTGTCGTGTGGTCCGATTCCAGCGCGTTGCATTCAAGGTGCAGGATGCAGTCAGTAATGCTGAATTGCACAACAACCTACAACAGTGTTAATGTTGCTTGGCAAAAGGCATTGTAGCTGTTATCTGATGAGAATGGAAAAAAAAGAGGAAATAAACGGTGCAAAAATGCGAAATTACTCATTAATCCCTGAACATATGATCAGCTGTAACAGGCCCTGTGCACAGGATAAACACAAACCCCTTGCATGCCGCACACTTGAACAGCCATCCCAATATAGACCGCACACTCAAGCACACTTATTTATTACTGTGCAAACCTGCAGGAGTGGGCGGTGAAGAAGCACTAAATGCTGGCTGCCCTCACCCCCCCTGGCTTGGCTTGATGGCACTGACTGATCTATACAGACAGGGGAAGGGAGGGGGTGTGGAGGAGAGCGTGGGGGAGGGCGATAGCAGGGGAGTGAGAATGTATGCATGCTCGCCGTGTGCAGATCCCGATCCAAAACGACACTGTAATGTTTCTGTAACACTCCGGAGATGTTTGCTCTCAAACTGTCCCATGGCTTGGTAACTGCAGGATGTGTGTGTGTGTGTGTGTGTGTGTGCCATGTATTGGGCTACACACGGCTTGCGCTGACTGTGGTATTATGGCTTGCGGTTCGCCGTGTTTGCCCTGCTCGTAAGCGCTCTGGTCACACAGATATCAAACATGCGTGATGTCACGGTGACTCATGTGACTCTGGGCTCGCTGCCACATGCTCATACACGCACATACTGGGACGTTCAGGTGGTGATGGAATCAGGAAAAAAGCATGAACGCATTCTGGATGGCATATTCATCCAGAATGAGTTTGTTAGACAATTCATACACATGTGCTGTTGGTCATGTCACACGTTCAGGAAGATATTTGCCTCACAACTAAAGAATGAAGATTAAGTCCATATCAAAGTTTAATGTTGGAATATAAACATATATAGCCAAATTCACTGGGGAGAGAAGTAATCATTGGGCAAAACCTTTTTGCAGAGTGTAGAGGTTTGCAATATATCTCATAATCCAAAGGAAGATGCATAACATTATGACCACCTTCCTAATATTGTGTAGGTCTCCCTTGTGTCTCCAAAACAATTGTGACTCATCAGAGAGTGGACATGGGCCTTCTGAGGGTGTCCTGTGGTGTCTGGCAACAAAATATTAGGTTGAGGGGAGGGGTCTCTGTGGATCATCCCACAGGTACATGATCAGTTTGGGATCTAGTGAATTAGGAGAATTTTATTTTATTTATTTTTTTGTAGTTGTTCCTAAACCGATTTTGTGTTTGTGTCTGTGTCAGGCTGCATCCTGCTGCCATCAAGGGGTGTCATTGCTATGGGGTGGGGGTTCCTGCTCTGGTCTAGGTGGGTGCTACATGTCTAAGTAACATCCACATGAATGAATGCCAGGTCCAAAAGTTTCCCAGCAGAACATTGAATTGTCCCACGATGGTCAATGTTGTTTACTTCTCCTGTCAGTGGTCATAATGTTGTGGCTGATCGGTGCTGTTAGCAGCTAACAGTCTCTTGGGTTCTATCTTCATACTGACTGCATGTTGGTCACATTATTCTCACTATCTCTCAGCAAAAGAAAAAAAAAGTATGCTGAATTTCTTTAAACTTATTCTGTTTGACATGAGTGATTACTGGATAGGACCAGCCTGTTAGTGTAGTTATGGAATAAATAAATCTTCAAGTTATTCATGTTTCATGGATTTACTATTCTTTATTTCAATAATAAAACACAAAGCATGAACAACGATGCTGTAATTGCAAGACAAGCTGCTTTATTGTCTCTTTATGCCTTCCGTTCCACTTGCTGCAAGCGTGCACAAAATTAAATTAGTGATATCCGCGTGTAGCGCGGAGGAAGATAAATCGAGGCCGTCCGCCTTGCTCGGCCATACGGCGAGTTGAGTGGAAGAACGCGAGGTTCAGCGGATGAGCATTCATCAGTCACATGGTGAACTGAGCTCCGCTGGGTGAACGGAGCCGTGCTTGCAGACACGAACGCTCGGCCCCGCGGCGCTGGAGGGCCAGCCGGGGGGTGGGGCGGTTGAGGAAGCACTTGTGTTTTAATCTGTGGTATTACTTTGCAATTATCACGCATTTAAGGACCCAAGCGCGCTCTGTGCATGCGTCAGGGCGTTATGTATCGCGTCGGGGCGCACGCCTGAGACGGCGGCAGCGAGTGAAGTGAACAGCTGATAACGTGTAAACTGTAAGAGACAAGGAAACATACAACAGTGAGTCTCTTTACAGCATAAATAAACTAAGATGACTCAGAGATATTTATGGTCATCCCCCAAAGGCCTCTTTTCCTCGCTCCCTTCCTCTCGTCGTCTCTCTCCCACTTTCTATTTCTGCTCACACTTCGACGTGCTGATGAATGAATAAATTGCTGGTTAATTGAGAGGGAATGGTTATCATTTGCTGTTATATTGAACATGCTCCCCCGAACCAGGAAGTGGCAATTTGCATACATTAGCTTGTGAGGCTAAAATTATTCCGATAATGTTTTACAGGCTGATTTTAATATCTTTACAACTATATTCAATCGCTGCTGTGAACCATGCAGGAGGAAATATTTTAAATTCAATGTGTCGCCATCACGGTGGACGTTGTTGCCGATTTGTTCTTATTAACCACCGACAGATACTTACTGTCTGTGTTTCCCCGTCTGTAAATGCCTCTAAAATCGTGCGCTTGTCCCTCTGTCACTTTCCTTCCATCCTCGTATGATTCGCTCTGTTCTCTGAGCTCCCCGCGGCCCGAGCGCGCGCTGTCATAGAGGCCGCAGCCGTGAGCTCAACTCAACCTTTTACTTCAGTTAACAAAGAGGTCCATGTCTCTTATTCTGGGCTAAGTGCTTCTCACGATCGGCGGTAAACTGTTGGGAAAACGAGCCCCGCAGCCCAAAGTGCTCCTGTCTGCAGAGAGCGCAGAGCAGGGGGGGTTAGGACCCCCTAAGGCGGGAGAGTTTATTGTGCACGGTATGTACATACGTGTCCATGCATCGGTCCGCATTGTGCTTGCCATGTTAAACGTTAAATTCCCGCGTTTAGTGTACATGTGCATGGAGACTTTTCGAATAAGCAGCTCGCGTGCAGACTGTACGCTGACCTGCCTCGTGCATAAAGGATGAAAGAGGCCTCTCTCTAGTTTCACATCGCAGACGAGGTCCCGGGACTGTCCTAGAGAAGCTGAGTCACCTTAGGTGTGCCGACGCACAGTTTCTCACCGCACTAAAAAGCACATACCACCTTCGTCCGGGCTGCGCGTGTCCCTGCTGTCAGCTTTACTCCCAGCCGACCTCAACCTGATGGCTTAATGTTCCTGTGTGTTCTCTCTGCCTTTGAAACAACGGGGGGAAAGGCGCACTGCCGAGTTACATCACTGGTCCTAATCTCTCCATACCCTCTAAAAACAGCCATTTTGTTCAAAGTGGGTTTGTCCCCTCTTTAACCTCTGCTTCCCTCTGACACGCCGATGCCTTGAGAGCTCTCCACTTGGCTGTTCAGCTTTCATAACCGTGGCGTTGTTGTGTTCGCCCTTTCTTCTACCACAAAGTCAACGAGTTTAACATAATCAATCCGCATTCAAAGCACATAACAAGATGATATGCATGTTAGACAACAAAACATTCTTGTTCTCTGAGGTTGGTTTGGTGGTGTAGCACTTAAATCGCACATCCTCGCAATGACTTCTGTAAAGACTGACTCTCCAAACGTTCGTCATGTGAATATGTGCAGAGACAAGCATTAGAGCGCCGGTGAGAACCAAATCAGATTAGAATGAGCTCAGGGCATTTGGTTCAATACTTTAGAAAGACACTACTCTACTGGATATTTGACTTTTGGGATCTGATCTTTTTTTTTTAATTATCTGTGAAGGAAGTCAACACTTGAGACTGATAAGACGTGTTGTGTGACTGCGAGCCAATCCAGAAATACTGTATGAGTTTTTGTGCATGTGTAAGTACACTATATGCATGTTAGTTGATGCTTTCCTCAACGAAGTAATCCCTCACTGGCAGTTTTGTAACACCCTTTTTTAGGTAATGGGTAAAACTACTGACTGCAGTGCATGTTGTAATTTTTCTGAATCAATTCTTACGGTACAATAAGGCGGAAGGGAATGAGACATGGATTTTGGGACTAAGAGTGTACAATGGGAGTTTAAAAACGGACTTATACTACAGGTTGTTTTGGTGTTTTTTAACTAACTGTTGCCTATTATAACCGGCAGCTCTGTATGAGCTACTGAGCAGCAATGTGATAAATTTGGATTTAGTGACAGCGCTGCACAGAACAATACATTTTTTAAATTATTTATTATGCTGCGTATAAAACGAAGTGTTTCCCAGTAAGTTCCTACACTTGTTTTAATTACTGTCTTATGTGTTATCATGCACGTCCTGTTATATTTTACTGTATTTATTTCATTATTTTTATTTTTTTACACCTATTTTTATTTTACTAGTGGTCTTCAGTAATGTTTTTTATATGCAAGTGATCTACTGTGACTGAACAGTTTCCCTTTAGTTTAAAGTCTATCACAGCCAAAATACCGAACTGCATTAACGTAATTCTCATGCTTTTTATGATAATGTGTATTTTTTTTCCCGTGTGTGTCTGCAGGAAACAGTTGAGTATGCCTTCCTCATCATTTTCACAATTGAGACCTTCCTGAAGATTATCGCCTATGGTTTGGTGATGCACCAGAATGCGTACGTGAGAAACGGCTGGAACATGCTGGATTTCGTCATTGTTGTGATAGGGTAAGTCCTCAAGTTATCGCTTGTGCTGCGTTGGTGGGCGCCGCGCTGCTTTTGCACACCGAGGTCGCGAGGTTTAGTTATTTTTAGTCTGATTTTTTTTTTCTTTTTTACTATTTGTGCTCGGCCTCAGTCGGACAGTTACAGTTTACGGTTCTGAGGGAAGTTAGTGTTAAAGTTGCTTAAGCCGTTTTCTCCATGTGGCCAAGTGCTAATAGAGACCCTCATACACCCACGGTATATGACCCAGAAAAGACAGAGAGAATAAATCAGAGCTTTACCACCACTGGAGTGAGTCACCATTTCTCCATACTTCATCTCTTCTCCCAACACTCCCTCCCCATCTTTCCCTCTCCTCTCCTCTCCTCTCCTCTCCTCTCCTCTCCTCTCCTCTCCTCTCCATTCCCGCTCTGCTTTGTCTCTGCAGCTCGTGTTTATTACTGCCCCCTTCCATTTCCATATCTCAAATGGTTCATGCTTTACACCTCCCCACCTGACTCTGCCCTCATTCGCTATCTCCTGCACAACACTCTCCTCTTATTATCTTCATCCTTATCTCAACTTCTCTCTCTCTCTCTCTCTCTATTTCCCCCCCCTCCTCTATCTGCCTCCCTCCCTCCCTCCCCTCCCTCTATCTCTCCTCTAATACGCACAGTCCAGTGGGTAGCTGGGTCAGATCTCTGTCTGCATGCTGCATGCGGTGTTGATCTGCCAGCCAGTCAAATGCAAAGACGGCTGCCTCATCTATAGAGAGTGACTGTTGCGGCTAAATCGCTGCAGCAATAATCCGGGCCAGTGTCTGATGTCAAAGCGGCCGAAGTTCAGTCCCGTTTTCAAAAGCCTTCAATATGTTTGTGTCTATTGTATTTATAGATCGTCAAAGGTCGCGTTCTGGTTTTAATGTGACGTACGTTAAGAAAAAATGAATAGAACGGGCAGCTTCAGCTTTGCTTTACGTGCGTCTCGAACAAGAGGAAAAGGCTCGACAAAAAGGCTTTTAAAGTGAATTGAAAAAGTGTCTTTGGTTGATTTGTTTAATAAAAAATGCACAAAGTGGAAAAAAAAAGAAATCTATTCAACTTTAATGAAAAATGGGTCTTTTTCAGAGCTGTAAATTCAATTTGCAACGAAGGAAAGGGTAATGCGAGTCCTTGTAAAAGAACATTTATTGAATTTGTCAGATTAAATGTGGACAATTTATTTATGAGACTTTAATTGTATTAAAGGCTGCTACATAACGTATTCTTAAAACCGCGTTTTACTGTGACAATAGATAACAGGGAAACTATTACACTTTCACACTTCACTCCAGCTGAATGGAACAACTACCTCATTCAGTTCAATTCACTTTTATTTATACAGCGTCAGTAACAATACAAATTGTCTCGAGACGCTTTACAAATCCAGGCCTGAAAGCTTCTGACTAAGTACGAAGGCGACAGCGGCAAGAAAGAAACTCCCTGTTAATAGGAGAAAACTTGAGGAACCTTAATCTCAAAGAATTTTACAAAGCACATGTTTCTGTTTTAGTACACGCGGTCTGCTCCGAGCTCGGTTTTGGCCGTTACAGACAGAACAGCCACTACCTGGTGAACGTAGCCAAGAATAGTTCCAGCAAAGGGATAAATGTTTCCTTTCCGGAGATGGCAAGAATCAAAACAAAGCGCAAAGAGGTAGATGCAACTACAGGTGAATGCTAATGCTGTAGCTGGTGGCTACAGTGTAAAAAAAAATAGGCTCGGTAACAGTTTCGGTACATGCACATTTTTCTAAATGTTCCTGACAGCCGTTGTTTTCTGTGCAGAATGAAAATCAGTCAGCAAACCTATGAAAGCTGCTTCATATTGTTGCAAATATTCACTGTGAAGTATGTAAGTCACATTCCTATACAACTAAACTGCAGCGACGGATACATTTAGAGTTAACTGAGACCAGATTATGTCTCTAATGCAGTTGAGAAATTTTGCGAGAGTTGGGAATGTTGTTAAGTTGCCAACAGACGTATTAGAACACAGGGCCGTGTTTGATTTGTTGCAAATTGGCTGAAATCTGTGAAGCCATCGGGAAAAACACCTACCTCATATGATTCACCGGGAAAGAAACCTGCTGAATTACTTTCATTAAAGCGGCTCTTCTGAGGTCTGTTCAGTGAAAAGGTGTCGATATGTGAGTTAGGGTTTTCTTTTGAGCATGACTGTGTGACTAACAGAAACCCCCAGCGGCAGACGGTCAGCCCTTCCAGCTGTGACTCAGTATAACATAAGTCGAAGCAGACTGTGCTTAAAGGCCATCAGAACTTCTTCCAGGCCCTATCGGCATCTTCATTCACTGCTTTTAGTGCCTTGATGTGATGCGTTGAGATGATTTTTCCCTCCTGGCTAGGTGAGGAATGTCTAACTGGCTGTAATGAAGTGTCCTCTTTTCATGGTGAGGGACTCCTTCGCTGCTGATTGCACTTTGTGGCCAGTTTCTTGTGGTGCATTTTGTCCACTGTGTGTACATAGGTCCTGTTTGGCATGCTTGAACTGGGCATAGAGCCAGGGAGACTGAGGTTCTGCTTTATTATGCTGCTGTTTCAGCAGCGTCCCTGGCTTTGCACTGCAATTACTTTATGTAGCATGGGTACTGAGCTGGGATTTTTTCTTAACAGGTCGTAAAAGTGAATATATACAGTTCCATTTAAGTAATGAATAGGCAGCTTTTTACGCCATATAATCAATTAACAGTGGATTGTGTTTAATGAAAGTATGGGAACGGTCTGACTGTATCCTGGTGATTTCAGTATGGTTTGTGGGTGGCTGCTAAGTAAACTGATGACACTACTCTTTAGACTCACAGCTAAATGAAAGTTATTAACTTATCTGGAAAATACAGGAATGCCTTCGATATACTTTTAAAATGTATTGTTTGGCTATTTGGTTAATCAAATAATAATTTAATCTGTATTATTATTCTATAAGGATTCTCTGGAATATGTGGTCATTTTTGGTTTTTCCTTACGTTTTTTTTTTTTTTTTGTTTTTTTCAACAGACTCTTCAGTGTTGTCTTGGAGCTTTTGACCAAAGAAGATAAGACAGAAGACGAAGGAGAGAGTGAGCATCCGTCGATGCATGGGCATGGGGGTAAGCCAGGTGGATTTGATGTTAAAGCCCTTCGAGCCTTCCGTGTGCTGCGACCCCTGCGGCTGGTCTCAGGAGTACCCAGTAAGTAATGAGAACACAGGCAACTGTTGAAAAGTTTTTATTCTACACTATATAATGATATAATGACATGTATTGTGAGGGGTTAAGTCCCTGCTTTTTATTTTCTAAAAGCGTCTATGTACTCATGTTGTAACGGTCACAAACTGCTCCTCAAAAGTGAGGCCAAAGCCAGTAGAGCTCCCCCTGGTGGCTGGCTGCAGTATATGTCATAAGCTCCACCCCCTCAATGTTAGTGGATGAGACATGGGTCAAAAAAACTGTTTTTAAGGATAGTTTCTTTTGTTTCAGTTGGTTAATACAATGCTGATGCATGTTTGAGTGTCAGTTATTCTGATAAGTTCGTTTTAGTGAGTTATTTGATGTTATAGAAACAGGATGTGACCTCACCGCTCTGTTAAACAGTCTTGTAGGACCATGAAAATTTTTGGCCTTTACCGTTCAGGGCCAAAAATGTTATTATACTTGTATTAAAATGTGGACAGAGAAAACCGATAGAAGCGGTAGTTCCTAACTATATTTTACTATTCATTTAGTCATATAAAGTGCAGCAAGTTCACTTGATGTGTTTGTTTTCGTCTCTGCTTAGGTTTACAGGTTGTGTTGAACTCCATCATTAAAGCCATGGTTCCTCTCCTGCACATTGCCCTCCTGGTCTTGTTTGTCATTATCATCTACGCTATTATCGGCCTGGAACTTTTCATCGGTAAAATGCATGCAACCTGCTACTTACCTGGCTCAGGTAAGCACTTTTGTACTGTATTAATAAAATCAAATTCACCTTGTAGTCCAGGATAATGTTTAGTACGACAAATTTGTTTTCCAACAGGCAACCAGAGATTTTGATATATTAGCTTATATGTAGTATATTACATACTGGACAAAATGAGGCATGCGGAAGGACTATTATTATTACGTTTCCCCTGAAATTCAAGAGAATGGACTGCAGGAGTGTATTAATGCTCATTCCCTGCTACTTTCCAGATTTTATAGGGTAATTTATTCCGTCCTCGAGAAGGGAAGTAAATAAAATGGGAGAAAATGAAAAATAAAACTTAAAAGATATATTTTGTAGGGGATGTGGATGCTGTTTACCATAGCTGACGTTCATGCCTAACAGCCTCTGCAGTTAAGACTGGTTCGCTGGATGCTAAATGTGAAGCAGAACACTCTTCTTTTAAAGACATGCAGCAATTACAAATGAGTTAAACTCCTTTTCTTTTTTCTGTAGATGCAATAGCAGAAGAGGAACCAGCTCCATGTGCGATCTCAGGGCATGGGCGCCAATGCCCCATCAACGGCACAGAGTGCAGGGAAGGCTGGCAAGGTCCCAACGGGGGCATTACCAACTTTGACAACTTTCTGTTTGCCATGCTGACTGTGTTTCAGTGCATCACCATGGAGGGCTGGACGGACGTGCTGTACTGGGTGAGTCTCTTGCTCCCCCTGCCCTGTTCAGTTACCTGGGTCTGTCGCATGCCTTCATGTTAAACGTCTCCTCACACGATTGGATGCATTCAGTAACCTAGAAAATGACACTATCCTAGCACTGTCAGTATTTCTACAAGATCTCTAAAACACTTTGCTCAAGTTCTGTTCTTCACTTTCTGCCTTTAACAGCTTATTTCACTATTTTCTTCATTCTTCTTTTCTTTTCCTCTCCTTCCTCCGTGCTCGCTCCTCCAGATGAACGATGCTATGGGCTTTGAGCTTCCATGGGTGTACTTTGTCAGTCTTGTGATCTTCGGCTCCTTTTTCGTTCTTAACCTGGTTTTGGGTGTGTTGAGCGGGTAAGCACCTCCTTCTCTTTGCCCGACAGAGAACCTCCCGCTTGCTCGCAGGCGGGAGGTTCTCTGTTTTTCCCAGTGTTGTCGTCTGTTAACCCGCCACATTTCGGCCCCCGTAGGTCAACGACGCCATCGGATGGGAGACGCCGTGGATTTATTTTGTCAGCCTGATTATACTGGGCTCCTTTTTCGTGTTAAACCTTGTGTTGGGTGTGCTCAGTGGGTAAGAGACGAGTTGTGCAGTGGTTTTTGGTCTGCAGTGTGGGCTTGATGTGCACTCCACTACTTTCTCTATTGGACTGTGCTCTGTGCAGCCTCTATGCATTCTGGGATAACTAACTAGTGGCTAGTCTACGCAAGGAAAGATATTCTTTCTTAAGCGTTCTTTACTGACCTCTGTTGATGTCAAACTATTCCGTCCTTTCCACGGCGACTGCAAAGTGAGCATTTCCTCCCCCATCCCGTCTCCAGCCCACCCAGCCTCCTGAGAGAGAAATTAATCTTATTCCTCGCCCTTCACTCCCTCCGCGCTCCTAAGCTCTCTCAAACCCCACTTTGCTTTCCCAGCTCTGTGGAGTGGGGGTAGGGTATTACAGTAGAATTAACTCTGGATGGTTGACCAGCCAGGAAAGCCTGATTTTTGAAATAGCCGACAAGGTTAACATAATCATCACGCCAGGCCGCTGCAGTCCCTGCTTTAGACCTTTTTTTTTTTTTAATCTGCGTCAACCATCTTAACGCGGATTCTGCTTTGTGTCGTTACTTTTTGTCACAACTATTTTTTTTGATCCCAAGAAAGTGAAACGATGCATCTTCTGACGCTGTTACCATCTCAGTTTGCGCTCTCGCTTTCTTATATAATGTATCATTTGAGATGCCGTGCTAATGCATGCCTCTTGAAACCATCTGTCTACCTAAATTGTCTTTTCTATATGGTTAAGATGCCCTTCTAAAGAATACTGTAGTGCCGGGCTCTAAATATAGTACCGTGTTGTTTCTCAAAGGTGTACATCTCCCTCCAGTGGCTAGAGCACTGAAAAACACACAAGACACTGAATTGTCCGAGTGTAGTATGTACATATGTAGAGAGAACGGCCATGAAATCAAACAGAGGATCTTCATTCAGTTGGAAAATGTTGAACCCGAGAGACAGATGTGTTTCTTGTTTGCTGTGAAAGTTACCTTTGCGCGTGTCACTGGTAATTCATGCACTTGCGTGTATTTGTGTGTGTCTTCTCGTTTTGGCCTGCGTGTGCTTCTTCAAACCCAGAGAGTTCTCCAAGGAGAGAGAAAAGGCCAAAGCTCGCGGAGACTTCCAGAAGCTGCGCGAGAAGCAGCAGCTGGAGGAGGATCTGAAGGGTTACCTGGACTGGATCACTCAGGCCGAAGACATCGACCCCGACAACGAGGACGAGGCCGACGAGGAGAGCAAGCGCAACCGTAAGCGCCGTTTCCCGCGCGCTTCTTTCACGTGGTTAGGAGTAATGCTTCGCCGCCATCGCAAGAGCCCTTCACTATAGAAAACTGAGAAAAACTGTTGTTGCCATATCAAGGAAAAGAATCCAGCAGCGGGTATCATTGTCGGTTTGAGAGCATTGTGATTTCACCACTTTTGATTAAGCCATTTTTTATATAATCACCAAATAATAGAGTTTGCACCCCAGACGACAATAATATCCTGCAGCAGGAGTTTTGTAAAAAAATAAAACAAAATGCTTAAAGGGAATCTACAGTTTTTACAACCTGGACCTTATTTCTGGCATAAAATCCAATCATTTATTCACCCATATTACTTTCATGTAATTTGTATTGCTTTAGATCATTTCATATCCATATAGTGGGAGTGACTGGGCCACTGAAACGCAGCCTCTAAACAGACCCCAGATGATGTCTTCTGACCTGGATGACGTCATCTCTGAGCGCCGCGCACACCCACGACGGTCGGCTTGTTTACCTGTATTGTGCTACTGCTACGGTTCGTCCACAACCTCAGAATCGGAAAAATATTCAGCCATGTTGCAAAAAAACTAGCATTAGCAAATTACATCATCCAGGTCAGAAGACATCATCCGGGGTCTGTAGGTCAATCTACAGACCCCGGATGATGATAACAGGTAACTCCGGACTCAACGGAGAAAAGCACTAGTGTACGATAACAAAATATTGATGAAATGAATGAGTTTCGCAGCAGATAATGCGTTATTTAGAGGCTGTGTTTCGGTGCACAAAAAATATGATTTTTTATGAGTAAAAGATCATATTTTATGCCAGAAATAAGATCCAGGTTGTAAGAAACAGTCACTCCCCTTTAACACAATGTGCTGCAGCTACAATCCGGAGCACTTCCCTTTATTCCATTTGGGTGTAAAGTGCTCTGTTTTTCCTATTGCCCCACATAACTGGTCAATTATGTTCTCACACATCTAGCACAGATACTGATTTAAGACTTAATTAGAAAAAAAGAGAGATTGTAATGTATTCCAAAAAAATCACGTTCAAATGCTCTCCTCTTTTATCCCGATGCTTTTTCATTATGGATGCTAACAATCGCATAATCTCTGCCTTAGCAAGAATAGTATAATGAAGTTAAATGAAATCTCAGCTGGATCCTTCAATACTCAGTTTTCTAGCCATCACGGTAGGAAATCGGCTATTGAAGTGGATAAGCGGACAAGTCTGCAAAATAACTCTGGACATTACAATGCATGTAGTGTAACAAGCAGTATAAAGACAAGACTGGCAAGCATGCATATTTACACATATATACATATATGCATGCGTGTACATAAAGGCATGTGCTGACAAACAAGCAGTCGCTAGAGGTTCTCATTACCGCCACATGAGACGTGTTTGAAGCCAAACATTGGTTTTATCTCCACCCTCAGTGTATGTTACTGATGGAAGTGGAGCACGCCGTAAGCACCACTGGAGTTTATCTGAGTAGGGGGAGATAAAAAAAGAAGGAAAAAACTAACATATTACTTGAGCAGTAGCAAAACTCCTAATCCAAATCCTCTTTATATAAGCAGCACACATGATACGGGACCTGCAACTGCCTCACCTTATAGCCGCGCGCTCCGTCTGCTCGTTACAGTCTCCCCCACGTCTCCATATGTACGCCTCCCGTTCACATGCCGCCTCTCCCGTTTGTCTTTTCCTCTGGTTATTTTTCAACCCTCCACTTTCCATCAGCAACATTTTAATTTGAAAGTGAAAAAAATAAAAAATCCCAGTTGAAGGTTCTGTGTTTTTTCCGGCATCCATCCCGGCTTAGCACACGAGCCCCTACTAACGTGTTCACGTGTAAACGCTTCGCCGTGACATGTTAGTACGGGCCTCGCCGCCTGCAGACGCTTCCTTTGACTAACAGCTCTCCGTGTTGTTCCTCTGCCCTCCTCAGTGTCTACGGCCCATGCGGCTCCTGCTGCTCCTGTCATTGTTGGATATTGATATTTTGAATACTGTTGTTGTCCTGTGGTGCTTGTCTGCTCTGACCCATTTTGATAGCAGCCCATTCTCGCCCCCATGTCCCTCTGCTGTGCCGTTGTGTCTGAATGCACGGGCTTGCATGCATTACACATGAAGGGGTGACTCTGGCTGACCTTACCGAGAAGAAGAAAGGAAGGTTTGGGTGGTTCAGCCAGTCGTCCGACACTCATGGTAAATCCTGTGCTTTCCCTCCAGTGTTCTCTAGCTTTTGTGAGTCTGTGTGGATCTGTGTGAGTTTTATAATTAAACTGATCAGATGTACAAGTTTATTTTTTTTTAACAAAGTCATATTTAAATGAACATGAGTGACAAGTCACCATTGGCGCTTTATTATTAGAAAACGATAAAAGGTACGTGTGCGTATGTGAGTGTGTGCTCGTGTGTCGTCACTTTGTGCGTTTCTATTGTGTTTTACCTGTTGTGTCCGAACATCACAGCTTCTTTAAGTCCGTCCTTTTTCCCCCTCCCCCGTTTTTCTTCCACAAACCTCCAAAGGAAAAAAAAACAAAAAACAAAATCACGTCTTTTACCCGCTAAACGAGTCTGACGTGAAATAGAAACACAGCTGCGTTTGATAGCCGCCAGTGCCACTCCCCCCTCCGTTTCCTTCCCGTGTCCCGTTTGAAAAAGCAGAGGCTCAGTCTGAATACAGGAAACAGGGCTAAACCCAGATCACTACTCCGGCAGTCAGCACTATTTTCAGCGCTGAGAGCTGTCCGACCACTCAGGAATCAAAGCCAACACGTCGTCGTAAGCTAAGCAGCGGCGCGCACTGTGCTCCCTCGCACGAGTTAAAGCGGTGAGACATTTCACACAGTTAATCATCATCTGTCTGCACAGACAGTCTTTCCAGAGTGCTGGCAGTACTTTGAGGGTAGCATTTCAGAGACAGTTTTCAGAGCTCTGTCCTCCTGACTTGGCTCCCTTCTTCTTCCCCCCTGCTCCTCATTGTTTGCATCAGTCAGCCCTCGTAGAGCAGCTGTCCACTCGCCTGTCCCGTGTCAGCTCCCTTTCACCACTTGGTAAATGATACTGATGACTGATGAGCAGTGATGCACGGCCGCGACACTTAGCTCCTTCACTTCTTCACAGCAGTTTTGTCGTTGCGACGTGGCTTTGGAGGTTAACATCGCTATCAAATAACATAATTTTGATGTGGAATCATCTTCAGCTCTGCTGTTTTGTACCCTTCTTTCGGTGTATCTGTGATGCAGGCAGGCTCCGTTTTATTTCTTTTCACACTCCCAACTCCCCGGGGGTCGTACAGCGCCATGTCTTTCATAAGAATCTTCTACAGCTGCAAAGTGCTTGTGATTGTGGTTTTGTAAATGTCCGCTTCGTGTGCTGCTGCAGCGAGCGTTCCAGCCAGTGAAACGGAGTCGGTGAACACGGAGAATCAGAACGGGGAGGATGAGAAGACGCCATGCTGCGGACCTCTGTGGTGAGAACGCACGGCACTTTGCAAGGCCCAGGAGCCCTGTTATAACATTAGATTAAAGGCCGCTGTCATATTTGGTGCGACTGTTACAGATTAATTTTGAGGACGTCAGTCGCTTCACGTATTCTCAGCACATGGCTCTTACTCTGCACACTTCTTAGGCTGCTGCTGTTAACCCTACTAACCATTTAATGTTCCTTACAAGGTTCGGCTGCCACCTAAATTTGTAAACTTTGCCTCTTTTTCCCCCCTTTCAGCCAGAAAATTTCAAAGTCAAAGTTCAGGTGAGTACATTTGTGTGTTTCTCTATAATGCATGTAACTGTTACTATAAGGTTTGTGCCTGCATTAGAGAATACAGACGTCCGTGTGCTTGGCTTTCATTTTACTGCATTTTAATGAGACTTTACCGGGAATAATAAATCAACATTTTTTAGAAAGTCAGCATGTACCATAAGGTATTTTTAGAGAATAGCCTTACGCAGTGTTTTTCAGCTCATTTACTGTACAGTGTGACTTGCAAAAATATATTGATGCAGTTCCCCTGTGGCTCCTCTCCCATACTTCACTGCATTATTAATGGACTCACACTTTAGAGATTTCTCTCAAGAGGCACTGAGGTTATATTTTTATTCCATTGTTTAGACATTACAATCAGTGTAAAAAGACATTGATTTTTTTTCTTTCTCAGATCAGTTTAAAGTCACACTCATGTCATTCTTCTTAATGAAATTTCTCTCTCGTCTGAAGTCGGCGCTGGCGCCGCTGGAACAGATTCTGCCGCAGGAAGTGCCGGTTGGCTGTCAAGTCGGTGCCTTTCTATTGGCTGGTCATCATCCTGGTGTTCCTCAACACCCTCACCATATCATCGGAGCATTATAACCAGCCTATGTGGCTGACACAAGTTCAGGGTAAGAGGTCCAGTTCTGAAACGGCAAAATGTCCATTCACTTTTAAGTATTACCACGTTTTTGCAAGTTTGTAATTTAAAAAAAAAAACGTGAAGTATTTGTCATGGAGGTTAATGAGAATGTATATTGTTAATTTTAACGTATTTTCTCATGAAATAAATACATTTATTTTAATAGAAAAATTCCATATATGTATGATTTGGACTCAAAACTAAACATTGCATTTTTCAGATAAATGCACTGTATGCAACTCGGCACTCGCTAACGTTCTAATTCTGTCTATTCGTGTGTTGTCTTGTTTCTTTTTCCGTGCCTTTCAGATGTGGCCAACAAGGTGCTGCTAGCCCTTTTCACATGTGAAATGTTGGTGAAGATGTACAGTCTCGGGCTGCAGGCCTACTTCGTTTCTCTGTTCAACCGCTTCGACTGCTTCGTGGTGTGTGGCGGAATCACTGAAACCATTCTGGTCGAGCTGGAGATCATGTCCCCCCTCGGTATCTCCGTGTTCCGCTGCGTCCGCCTGCTGAGGATCTTCAAGGTCACGCGGTAAGGCCGCTGTCGTGCTGTGTGTGCTCGTGTGCACGTGTTCACGGCTCAACGTGTTGGATATTCAAATACTCTCCTGTCTCTGCCTTCCTTTGTAGACACTGGCAGTCTCTGAGCAACCTGGTGGCGTCTCTGCTCAACTCCATGAAGTCCATCGCTTCCCTGCTGCTGCTGCTCTTCCTCTTCATCATCATCTTCTCCCTGCTGGGCATGCAGGTGTTCGGTGGAAAGTTCAACTTTGACGAAACCCAGACAAAGAGGAGCACCTTCGACAACTTTCCCCAAGCTCTTCTCACCGTGTTTCAGGTATGATTTGTGTCTTTTACATTTCAGATGCTAACATAGCTGAAACAAAGCTGCCACTAGCTGCACATGCTTCTTGATCTGTTCAGTGGAAAATATGCTAAACAGGGTTATTTGTAACCTACTGAGCTAGACAAAGAAATCAGTCAGTGATAGTTACAGATATGTTGGTGAACATGGTGATGCTGATAAGGAACATGAAGCAGGAGGATAGAGTTACAAAACATATCCAGAGGCTACAAATGATCTTTGACATTTTGAAGTAGACCAGCATTTAAAGATGTTGAGCCTGTGTTGAGCTTGTGCCAAACCATTAAGGTGAAATTTATGTGTTATCTTCGCTTGATTCTCTTGAGGTCTGATTTTTTCTGAAAGTTCCCAAATACCAAAATAAGATGCACGTAAACGTCAGTAAACTTGATTTTTAGGCTGTACTGCGACATGCTCCAACATATGTGTCCCTAAAGCCTGTCCTTATAGGCCCCTCCTATTGCAGCAACCGTCACATGCACAGAACGTTTTGATGTGCCATGTGGGTCACACTGTTTATTTAGCTGAATATTAGCATCGGCGAGCTCGCAGAGCATTGCCGCTAGCCGCTAGCATTTCCGACCAATCGCAGAACAGAAATTTGACACCACACGAGAAAAAAGTTCTTCCCGGGTTGATATGTTAAGAACAAGCCCCAAAACGAGGGCTGCAAGAATAAGTTTCTTGCTTCTTGCGTGAGTTTGTAACAGCCTTTACTTATAACAGTTTTTTTTGTTGCCACCTTTTACACTTGATGTTAAATAAATGCAGTTATGCTACGCTCCTCGGCAAATATTGAATCTCCCACCGAATAACACTACGGTTTATTCAGATCCTCACAGGAGAAGACTGGAACGCTGTTATGTACGACGGGATCATGGCGTACGGAGGCCCCTCCTCCTCTGGGATGATCGTGTGCTTTTACTTCATCATCCTCTTCATCTGTGGAAACTGTATCCTCACTTACACTGATTCTTTTGTTTAATGACGTGTTGTTTTCTACACCCCGATCAAGCATAATATTATGACCACCTGCCTAATATTGTGTAGGTCTCCCTTGTGCCTGCAAAACGGTTGTGACTCATCAGAGAATGGACATGGGCCTTCTGGGGGTGACCTGCGGTGTCAGGGGAGGATCATCCCACTGATACTTGACCAGTTTGTATTGTCACAAGATGGTCAGTGGTCATAATGTTGTGATCAGTGTAGCTCATAAGCATGTGATGTTAGCTAGTGTGTATTATTACACCATTAGTGAGACCATCTTTCTTGACTGAACACTTTGCTCAGACATCCTTCTGAATGTCTTCTTGGCTATCGCCGTGGACAACTTGGCCGACGCAGAGTCTCTCAACACAGACGAAGGAGACAAAAAAGGGTGACTGTGTGATCTTCCACGAAGTCTTATACCTAAAATAACTTTAAACATTAGCGCTAAATGCTCTGACGATTGCTCCAACTTTGCCCCAGAGTTCATAAAAACACCTCTCTTCATTGCAGGGACAAAAAGGATGATGATAAAGACGACAAGGTATTACTTTATTTATTTCAAGCCACTTAACCCCATCTGGATAGTTTGAGTAGTTACGTACACTGACACATATTTCACATACTCTGCTTTGCATTAAGGAGGAGGAGGAAGACATTGAAGACACCGCAGTAGAGGAGGAAGACCCAGAGGTTCCATCAGGTCCTCGGCCGGTCATCTCTGAGCTGGTAAAGAAGGAGAAGATCACTCCGATCCCAGAGGGAAGTGCCTTCTTCATCTTCAGCAGCACAAACCCGTAAGAGACGGCAACATCGCACACTGCACACGCGCACCGACAGGTAGCGCCTCACTCCTCCCACTGAGGTCTGTGCTGCGTTATCTTTTTTCCCGCAGGTTTCGCGTGTTTTGCCACAGACTCATCAACCATCACATATTCACCAACCTCATCCTGGTCTTCATCATGCTCAGCTCCGTCTCGCTCGCCGCCGAGGACCCGATCCGCAACTTCTCAGCTCGCAATATTGTAAGTCCAAGAGCGCTCCGCAGAAATGTGTTCCCAATTTAAAACAAACTATGTAGTGAAGATAATTTCTGGTAGGAATGTTGGCCATTGGGAGAAGTCTGTAAACGACCATACTCTTGGTTTTGCATGTTTTAGCCCATTAACTGTGATTTCATTCTTTATGTTTACCAGATATCTGACTTTTTTAATGATTTTTCAGTAACGCTAAAATGAATGAAAAAATATTTGATGTGCATGACAAAAACTGCAACTCCTCGGAAACCTGTTCTTAAAGCCCTGTTACGCAAGAATCTGTATTTTTTCCGCGACCGCACAGGCCTGTGGTTTGGGAGTGGAATTCACTACTGTCGTAAGTGGTAATTAAAAAAAACTAAACGAGCTACAACAATCAGACATCGCAACATCAGAAGATAACAAGCCAGCTGATGTTAGGGTGATGTTGATGTCTTCTTGACAGAGATTGAGATTAGCTCCTTCAGTGCCCTTACAGTCGCCCTGTAGATCACGAGTTAATTTTGTGCGGATGACTATAGCTGATCAACCCAACGCAGTGGTGTAGTGAGAATAAAAGATACGCCACTCTCCCAATTATAAGCCAGTGGACTATCAGAATGATTTTGCAGCTGCTGTTTAAAGGTGAAATAGCCGAGTGACGCTGCTTTAGCTAACAAACCGTTTAGCGCATGTTTTCAGTATAAACAATGCATTATGATTTTTGTTAGGATGTCTGGTAAAAAAATAACATCACATATAATATATTATTTCTGGCATAAAATGTGATCGTTTACTCACCCATGTAACTTTGACGTCATTCGTTCGAACGATATTTGAATGATATTTGAAATGCAGCCTCTAAATAACGCATTATCTATTGCGAAACTCATTAATTTGACCAATATTTTGTTAAGATACGCTAGTGCTATTCACCGTTGAGTCCGGAGTTACCTGTTATCTATTCGCGGACGTACAGCGGTTTGTTGTTCTTTGCCCACCTGTTCCTCTCTCTGACTCTCCATCCTCCTTTTAACAAGCTCCTCATCCGTGTACTCTGGCTCAAAACGGTAAGGACGTCCATCGTAAACAAAGTCGTCGTCCACAACCTCAGAAACGGAAAAGTATTCAGCCAAGTTGCAAAAATATAGCAGTAGCAAATTACAGGTAAACAAGTGTTCAGAGATGACATCATCCAGGTCAGAGGTTAGTTGGTCAGTGGGTGATGATAACAGACTCAATGGGGAATAGCACTAGCGTGTCATAACAAAATATTGGTGAAATAGAGGCTGCGTTTCAGTGCCCCAGCCACTCCCGCTGTATGGATATACGCTGATCTGAATATCGTCTGAACGACTCCAAATGACACCAAAGTTATATGGGTGAGTATTTTATGCCAGAAATAAGGTTCAGGGTGTAAAAAACAGTAATTCCCCTTTAAGCTTGTGCCTGAGAGTCTTATGTTGCAAGAACAATATAGAAAAAGGAAAAGGAAGAACAAATGATTGAGGAAGAAAATAATGTTCTTCTCAGATCAAGATGAGTCGCAGTACTTGCAATTGTGAGGGAAGAGACGGGAAAATATAGGATGTGATGTCCAACTTTAACTTTTGAACATCCCATGACCCCGCTCTGTCTGATTGGTTCCAGCATTTATGATTTAGAAATGATTCAGCAAACTTTTGAATCTGAAACGCTGCTAAATTCATGTTTTCCCAGCGCTGTTTGCCTGTCCACCAACATCCCTGTGAATCCTGTGCTTTTTCAGCACCACTTTATTAACAATACATATACTTTACTAAAAAAAAAAGAAAAAGTTTGAGCATCGAGCTATGAACAACTTCGGTGTCTCAGGATAGTGTTAGGTTCCAGCTTGTTGACTGATTTCCATAAATAATCGAGTTAATTAAGCTCCCCGGCTCCTGTAAGGCGAAAATAAAATATCTCATGAGCTAAAACAGGCAAAAACACCAGTAAGGTCCTGTAAGTAAACCCTCATGAGGGACATTTCCATTATAATAATAATAATAATAATAATAATAATGAAATAATTCGAAATGGATTAAAATCAGTGTCTCTAAAGTTCTTTAAACGAGTCAATTAACTTTTTGTAAGTGGTTAGAAATTACAATGTGATGTTTACTCTTTCCAGGAAAAACTTTCCTTTTCATCATGTTGACATATGATGTATGAAGCTACACGATGAACTGTCTTTGTTAAACATCTACATTGCTTTTTGCAGATACTTGGTTACTTTGACTATGCTTTCACGGCTATCTTTACTGTTGAGATCGTGTTGAAGGTAAATGCTCTGTGTCCCCTGTCCGTGCTGTGACTAACCTCACCCCAGTAACACTCCAAACGTCTCGTTGCCTTCCAGGTCCTAGGCTATGCAGATTATGTCTTCACTAGTATGTTTACATTTGAGATCGTATTGAAGGTAACCCCTTAAATGACAACGAGAGCCTTGCTGCATTCTCTCCTTGTGTGTCACCTGCCACTCAGTACAACCTGGCTTGTTTGTTTCCTTTCTCTTATTTACTTTTATTTCTTCACGGCACCTCTTTTACAAAAAAAAAAAAAAAAGCAAAAATACTCACATTGGAGTCATTACCTTCCACACACTAACACAAGCACGAGATTTGTTCAAATTACACTAATCAACGAACTCCTGCTGGGGGAAGGAAACATGGCATCAACATTACATTACACTCACATCGGTGTCACGTCATCGCTGAAATGATTTTGATGATATGCAGATATTGTAAAATGCAACCCTCTGCGCGATGCAACAAAATTTTTAACGGGCTGTTCAGACATCGTAAAGGCATTGGCTGAAGTTGAGTTTGAGGTCATCTTCGGGGTGTTTCCGCGAAAAAAGCCAACTCCAGTCAAAGCTGTCACCATGCCTCTCGTAACTGACTGCTCTTCAGATCTACTCATAAAAGAGGGGGCAAAACCAACCATGTTCCTGCAGAGCATGGTTCAGTCTGCTTTCCCTGCCTGAGTGCTTAGAAATGTGGAGCCGTTCCTGCAGCTGTTTCGGGCGAAAGCTCTGCCGGGTCGGGTCTAAATTCTCCAGTGCTCTTAGTTAGCAATCTGCTCTCTTCATTCCTCTGCGGGGCTCCACATTTACATGCACTCGGAAAATGAATCCTTTACTTTTACTATTATTTGAAGAAGAGTTATTTTGGCTGGTTTTTCTTCTCTGCCTGCTGAGCTCTGAACTCTTAATTGGGAGCTGCTTCCCTTTATTCTGAACTATTAAAGAACATAATGGAATGTGCTTTAAGACGACGGCCCGCATGAATGTGACAGTAAGGCCAGTTCTACTTTCCAATCGCTATAACTAGAGCTCTTGCGGGTCGTAAATGTCCCTGACATCGCGGCAAAAAAATGCATGTTTTATTGCCTCATCCCATAGTGGATTGTGAAATGAATGACTTACTACTACATTCATGTAGATAAGGGCCGTGGGGGTGGCGGCGGTAGACTTAGCCTCCTGTTTCACTGCTCTGAGCTCGCCACCCCGAATCAGAGTGATCTACAAGAGTGTGGAGACGTGTGAGCGTGCTTCTGACTGCAAGGTGACGAGTGCTGAGAATCTGTTTTTCCTGTTTGACATGTTTGTACGGTACGTCTGTTTCCTCTGATGTGTGAAGTGTAACACTGTGTGTGTGTGGATAGGGTGCATTGGATGAAATGTGTGTTGATGTTGTTGTTGTTGCTGATGTTTTTCTTTGCTGATGCCATTTGCTCCTTTAACTTTCTCTGTCCTGTCCTCAGATGACGACATATGGAGCTTTTCTCCATAAAGGAGCGTTCTGTAGGAATTACTTCAACCTCCTGGATCTGCTGGTGGTGGGAGTTTCCCTCGTATCTTTTGGCATCCAGTGAGTGCAGAAAAGCTCATGTGAGGCTTTGTTGTCCATGATCAGATAGTTCCACACATGAATGAAGCCAACATCAAGAATAAACTAGGATCTAAGAGTCCCGTTCAAACAGGTTGTATTACCTATTCATCCGTAAACCATACTTATTAGACAAACTTGCCCAGTAACACATGAGGAAACGACTGTGGAGTATGAGAAAGAAGAACTCAGTCTTGGCTCATATTGACTGGATGAGATGGATGAATGAAACATCCATCCATCTCCTTTGAAAAATAAAAGTCTTCAAAGGAGATGATCTCCTGAGTTTTTTCTTTTCCAGATTTGTATGCCACAGCAGAAGTTTTGTTTTCTCTCCCATGCTGCAACTTTTTCATTAAAGGTGCAGTAGGCAACTTCTATAAAACTAACTTTCTGTCATATTTGCTGAAACTGACCCTATGTTCAAGTATAATTGCATTAAGCAGGTCATTTAAAAAAGAAACTGGCTCCTCTGGGAGACCGTTTTGGGCTTTAGCGGAAAGGGGGGAGGGACTGAGAAGTTGTCGATGTTCAAATTTTTGGCTAAGTCCTGGATCTTCACAATCTTGCCTACTGCACCTTTAACTCGTAATTTCAAATGGTCTTTTATACAATACGTCGCTCTTTTTCCGATTTATGGTTTTCAAACACATTACAACAGAAGTCTTCACCTCATCCAGTAACTGTGAATTAAGGTCCTTACTTTATTAACACGATTAGAACAGAGAGTACCAAAGAGATGTTGATTCTACAAGCGTTTTTTGTGTGAAATTAACAACAACTTCCTGAAATTGTTCCTGGACTTCTAGAAAAGTTCAGCTTCATCTATGTGCCCTTTTTTTTATACCAATCTGTTCACGCTGCTCAGGTCTTCGGCCATCTCTGTGGTGAAGATTCTTAGGGTCCTCCGTGTTCTCCGACCCCTGAGGGCTATTAACAGAGCCAAAGGCCTAAAGGTTAGAACTCTAGAGCGTCTGCATCTTTGTCTGCAATAATCACCACAGCCTGAGACTCTACCTACAAACACTGTGATCTCTTGTGTCTTGCAGCACGTCGTGCAGTGCGTGTTTGTGGCCATCAGGACTATCGGTAACATCATGATCGTCACCACCCTGCTTCAGTTCATGTTCGCCTGTATTGGGGTGCAGCTGTTTAAGGTCAGCAGCACTGAGCTTTGAAAAGACACGCAGGAAGGCAAAACGACAAAATGCACGATCATCGTGAAATGTTTTGTTTTCCTGCACAGGGGAAATTCTATCGCTGCACAGACGAAGCTAAGTCCAGCCCAGAGGAGTGCAAGTTAGTTTCACTTCTCTTGTTCCACAAATTACTCACATTTATCCTTGCAAGCTGAAGTTTACCCTCCATGCAACTTCTCATTTTCTTATAGAGGCACCTACATCCTATATAAGGATGGAGACGTGAACCAGCCAACCATGCACAAACGAGTGTGGCACAACAGTGACTTCAACTTTGACAATGTCCTCATGGCCATGATGGCTTTGTTCACCGTGTCCACTTTTGAAGGCTGGCCATCGTAAGATTCAAGTCTTTCACTTTCCCATATTAAAGCATTTGAAACAACAAGTTGCAGCTCACAGTGTGCTCAGCGGGAGAGAAACGAGACGGCACAACACAGACGGCAGCTGTGGAGTGCTTTCTGTCCGTCTGAATCACATGCCGTCTTTGCTCCCCTCAGGCTGCTGTACAAGGCCATCGACTCAAACAGGGAGAACCTCGGGCCCATCTACAACTACCGTGTGGAAATCTCCATCTTCTTCATCATCTACATCATCATCATCGCTTTCTTCATGATGAACATCTTTGTAGGTTTTGTGATCGTCACATTTCAGGAACAGGGAGAGAAAGAGTACAAAAACTGTGAACTCGACAAGAACCAGGTCAGTGTCATCAGGTTCACCAAATGATGCTTAAAACGTATCGATATAACCGGCTTGGAAATAATAGATTGTGCACTGACTCACTTATCCATAGTTACTGCAGTTCAGAAATGTTAAGTCCGAATCCTAATGATTTCCACCATTACATTGTGACTTATTAGAGCAGTATGTGGTGGATTCTTAACTGAGCACAAAAACCTACTCTGTATATTTGTGTGCAGCGTCAGTGCGTAGAGTACGCACTGAAGGCACGTCCACTGAGGAGGTACATCCCTAAGAACCCGTACCAGTACAAGTTCTGGTATGTGGTGAACTCCACCGGGTTTGAGTACATCATGTTCGTGCTCATCATGCTCAACACCCTCTGCCTGGCCGTACAGGTAAGACGTCTTCACACAACAGAAACCAAGCTACGGAATAAGTGTCTGTTTGAAAGAATGGCGTCTCACTTGAGACTAGTGGTGCTTAAGTAATAACTGATGCAAAAGTGAATATCACCGTTGTTCATTTGCTGTTTTTGAGATTTGTTTAGTTTTTCAACTGAAGCTAGGAAGAAGCTGACTTTAGTAATACTTTATTTTATAGGTAGTATAGGACTTTTAACACTTTGTACTCTTGAAAAGTCTAAGATGCATATCATTAAGGACAAGGTATTTAAGAAAATGGTATGTATAAAATAAAAATGTTCATTAATATACACCAGTCAGCCACAACATTATGACCAGGAGAGGCAAATAACCGTCTTGTGACAATACAGTGTTCTGCTGGAAAATGTTTGGACCTGGTATTCATTCATTCATGTGAATGTTTCTTAGACATGTAGCACCCACCTAGACCAGACCAGGCTCCCTCACCTCATAGCAATGACACTCCTTGATGACAGCAGGATGCAGCTTGACACAGGCACACACACAAAAACAGTACAGAACAATACAATACAATAAAACATGAAGAACAGCACAAGGTGTTGACCTGGCCTCCAAGTATCTGGGATGATCCACAGAGGCCCCTCCCCTCAACACATAGGACCCAAAGGCCCCCCACTAACAACATCCTATGACCAGACACCACAGGACACCCTCAGAAGGACCATGTCCAATATCTGAGGAGTCACAACTGTTGGGGAGGCATAAGGGAGACCTGCATGATATTAGGATATTAGGTCATAATGTTATGCCTGATCGGTGTAGATGCATAGCTCTGTAAGGTTAGTTTCTTTACCACCAGCTCTCCATCTGCCTCACTAACACAGTAACGCCGTCATGCTATGTTGGAATCCTGAATTTAGCATCCCCTGTTGGCAGTTACCATAAAAGACACTCTGCTTCACAACGATGCAAACAGAAGGAGGACGTTATAGTCACAGAGCAGCATAAACATTAAAGCTTTAACATCGCTCTCCAGAGTTCTCTTGGTCTGGTTTTGCTGATGTCGAGCATTCCAGCCCATATCTTTGTCTTGTGTCTAAACATTTGAACATAATAGCAGATCTTATTTTCTGACCGTCCTTTTTCTCCCCTCTGTGCAGCACTATGGCCAGTCAGCGCTTTTTAACTATGTCATGGACATTCTCAACATGGTCTTCACTGCTGTGTTCACTGTGGAAATGGTTCTCAAACTCATCGCTTTCAAACCCAGGGTGAGTCAAACACAACATTAAATCTAGCTGACGCGCAGAGGTTTGACATCAGTCAGACATTTGTTTTATTTGTTCCAAGATCAGTTTGAAATTATATATTTTCATGGCAAGATTTACATGCGGCAGCACTGTGTGCTTCATAAGTCAGTTAGTTTTAGCTTAGATCAGCAAAAAAGCTGGGAAAATATGTCAAAGCAGTCATCTACCACAGCCTCAAAAGACTTATTATGTTTTATCCTTCCTTTACTCAAGACTCCAGGAAGTCTCTAGCACAGCTTAGCACGCAGTTGGATAGTCCTACAGCCAGTCAGTGTCATTTGTTGGAAACAAAATCCACACAACAACACTCAGAAGATTGTTTGACTGAGTGACTGTTACTCTAAAGGTCTTTTCCGGGACATAACGAGTTCAGAACGGAATGACTACAGGGTCCTTTGTGCCGGTTTTCAGGCTTGGACATCACAACAGTTTTTCAATAGTTAAATTAAGAGCTTACTTCTTGACTCATGCTGCTTTCAAAAGGAACATGTGCACTTGTGGTTACGGCAAAATAGACAGCATTCGGTGACAAAATCCACCTTAAGTTGCGAAAATTTTGCAATTTGGCAAGCTAATGACTGCGGAAAATGTAGGAGATGTGAAGACATAGTGGGAAGATGAAGCTGTTGGGAATATCGGCATTTTCCTCCACATGTTTTGAAGTTAGAAACTCAATTATAACATATTCATTTACCATCCACGAGAAAAATACTCCTCCATTTCTGAAAATGTGGGCAAACACATCCCAGCTTGTGAAATCCAGTCAGGGTTTTTTCCACGTGAACACTAACATGCACACAGTAAACACGACAGGCATTTGAAGGCACCGTAACTCTTAAATGGATTTCCCAAGCTGTCAAAATATTCCTTTAATGTTTATTAAAGGTCAGCTTGCAGGGCGTGAACGTGTGAATACTGATGAGTCAGTGAATGTTTTCTTCATTTTCTCCTCAATCCGACGGCCTGCCTGACAGCTCTTTGTTCAGAAGAAGGACAGGATGCTAGTAAGAGAACAAGTGTGGGGTGCAGTGCTGACTTTTTAACCATTAAAATAATCCTCAAGTTTTGTAAAGTTCACGGTGGCTGTGCTTGTGTGTGTACGTTTAGTATCAACATGAATCATAAAACCCTTCGGTCGGAGCAGTCCCCAGGTGTCTCCGTGTGTTTTAGATTTAAATTTCAGTGTAAGAGTGAAGCCTTTTTTGTTTTTGCTCACGCCACATTCAACTCGCTCAACCTCGCTCAGGGATATTTTGGGGATGCCTGGAATGTGTTCGACGCCCTGGTTGTGATTGGCAGCATAGTAGACATTGTTCTCAGTGAGATTGATGTAAGTAAGCTCAGCTATCTCACTGCTCTCTGACACCTTTTTCCTTTTCGCGCCGCCCTTGGCAGCAGGTTTTCTACGGCAGGGCTCAGATTTCCGGCTTCCTTTTGATCTGATGTCTCTTAATACTTATATCTCTCTTCTCTCTCTCCCTCCTCACTCATTGTCCTCCCCTGACCCTGCCATTTCATTGCAACTTGTGTCTCTTTCGTTCCTTCTCTTCTCTCTAACTTTCCCCTCTCTCCATGGCCTTTCCCTTCACCCTCGCATGTAACTTCATGAACATTAACAGCACTATTTCACTGATGCTTGGAACACATTTGATGCCTTAATTGTTGTGGGTAGCGTCGTCGATATCGCTATCACCGAAGTCAACGTAAGTACTGCTTTTTTTTCTGACTCGCAAGTTGAACTGAAGCCTTACAAGGAAGCCATATGACACGTTATACACACGTTATATTCAGTATCCCCAAGAGAAATACGACCTTTAAGGCTGTTTATCGTAACACTTAACGTAGTAAAAAGGTTTTAAGGGTTTTAAAGTGCCCTTGGCTTTTTATTTGTAAAGTTTCAGTTCGACTTTCATGTATATCTCCTTCTTATTAGTCACTGACACTGATTTAATCTGGAATATTGCTTCTTCAACTCAACGCGCGCCACTGTCACTGTGCCGCTGCCCTCGTCGAGATTTCTTGCCAATGTCTTTGATGAACCGTGCTCTGATTGTTTGTCCTTGGACTTAGCAGTGCGATGTGAGGCCTGTATGTGGTTTTCACAGCAGGACGGTTTATGACGTGGTGTTCTAACTCTTGCTCTTGTTCATTTTTGTTTCCATAGAAACTTGTAGAGGCAAGTATGGCAACGAAAGAAAATTGTTGTTTGTGTGTAACCTGTCGTTGATTGCAACTTTATCTTTGGGACCCCTTTTTACCGTAGATTAAAAAACTGAATACTGAATTACGCCACGTTTCATTGATTAGGACAAAATAGAATAACGGAATTATCTGAAAGTTTATTTCAGCCTGAAAAAACAAACAAACACAAGAACAAACAGTTTTTTACAACCTGGACCTTACTTTTAGCATAAAATACGGTTCTTTACTCACCCATATAACTTTTGTGTAATTTGTATTCCTTCGGGAGATATTTAGATCTGCGTATATCCATATAGTGGAAGTGAATGGGGCACCGAAACGCAGCCTCTAAATAACGCAGTATCTGCTGCGAAACACGTTAATTTCACCAATATGTTGTTATCGTACGCTAGCGCTATTCCCCTTGAGTCTGAAGTTACCTGTTATCATCCAGGGTCGGTAGATTGACCTACCGACCCTGGATGATGTCTTCTGACGTGGATGATGTCATCTCTGAGCGGATCTCTAATTCCGGACTCAACGGGAAATAGCACTAGCATATTGTAACGAAATATTGGTGAAATTAATGAGTTTCACCGCAGATAATGTGTTATTTAGAGGCTGTGTTTCGGTGCCCCAGTTACTCTCACTACATGGATATACGCTGATCTAATTATCTCCCAAAGGAATACAAATTACACAACAGTTATATGGGTGAGTAAACAACCATATTTTATGCTTGAAATAAGGCCCAGGTTATAAAAAAATAGTAGTTAAATCAGCAAAAAACACCCAAAACAGAGGCTTAACGTTTACTTTGTTGTTTGGTGCTTTTGGTTTGCCTCGTACAAAAATAGCAAAATGACACTTTAAGTTAACAGGAATACTGAGACACCAAATTTAGCATATCTGAGCAGTCGATGGTGCTTGCTGTAGGGGGCAGTGTATCAAAGACCTATCACTCGACCTGACCTTCCTCCCCCTCCTCCTGAGTGGTGCTCTCATGTCTGAGCTGCAGTGCTGTTTTTCTGGAGTATGATTTCTCGTTTTCAGTGTTTGCGCCCCAAAATGTGTGTCTGCATGAGTGTATACAAGCAAGCCCCAACTTTGTCTGAGACATAAGGCAGTGGTGTGTTTTTGGGGTTATTTATCGTGATGCATGTGTGTTTTATGTGCGCGTACGGCTCGCGGCGTTTGTGCGTCTGAGCGGGAGAGAGAGAGAGAGCGTGTGTGTGTTGTGGACGCCGGGGACGTGATGTTGAATTCACAAGGGCTGTCACTGTGGTTCTCTGACTCACCTTTCATGACATTTGTTTGTGGTTTGCATGCGTGTGGTTGCTCAGATAGTAAATGTTTCATGGACTCATAACACCTGACCTGTTATGAGTTTTTTGTTTTTTTGCTGCTTGCTCGTCGTTTCTGGTCATGAGTTGTGTGACTGCGTGGACTCTCACCCGACCACCTTTCCAAATGCATGCTGGGATGTCGGGTCAGCCATTCACACTCATTCCCTAACATCCTCTCCATGTCCCACATCTCACAGATGGCGCTTGGCCACCCGGTCCATGCCCCTCCGGTCAGTTTATTCCATAGAGCCTTGTGAAGTTTGCTCTTTTTTTGTGAAGTTTGTTTTTGCTTGCTGCACCCTTTAATCTTTACTTCCAGACAGAATGGCCCTGGAGCTCAGAGCTTGGTTAATCTACACAACATTAAGGGCAATATTTAAAGAAAGAAAAATAAATGTATGGCGCTGAAGCGTGAAGTCGTGAATACTGGATATAAACTGAGATGTATTTTCCTTAAAGTTGTGTAGGCCACTGTGGCTTCTCATACAGCTGATGTAATGCACTAGGGAACAGATCAAGGCTTTTTCAACAACTAAAAATATCAGCAGCAGTTCAGTTAGTTGGAATTAAAGTACATTTTTAAACATCCTGTGTCCAGTAACAAAGGACAGTAATCAGGTAAGATTTAAAAACTGGTTGTCAGATCAGAAGGCGCTGAACTAGTCTGGATTTTGTACATGTTACACTGATGGTGGTTTAATGCAGCTGAGTCTGAGGTTCTTTGATGATCTTGTGTTTGTGTCTCTGTGAGTGATTGTCTCTGTGTTTTGTTCTGTCTTCCTGTAGTGAGCTCTTAAAGCTCAAAATGGAGCTCATGTGTAGCGCAGGTGTGTAGACTCCAGTCAGGTGCATGAGCACTGCCGCTCTTCTCTCCCCTCCTCCCCCCTCCCCCCTCTCCACACCTCCCTGCCTCTCCTCTTCCTCCTAACAGCGACTCCCGCTGGTTTCTTTTTCCGCCCCAGCATCGGCCCCCGTCGCCTCGCTGCCACCCTCTCTTCCTTTCACCCCTCTCTGTCCTGTCCGTTCTTTCTGCACCGGACTGCGAGAGCGCACTTCTATGGCAGTTTTGTCGCGGGCCACCACTGACTTGCATGAGTTGCTGCATTGCTACGAGTCCACCACTGACTCCACATCATTCCCATGTCTTGCGTGTGCGTGCAGTGCGTGCAGTGCTTCCCCCCCCAGCCAACGTGGCGATGCTGAACGCATGCTCCATCAGCGCTGTGGCCAGGATTACCTAAAGAACCTCCTCAAGCTAATTCCACATTTTCATTTATGCACCATTCTGCACCTCATACTGATGGTTTGCGACGTATTTTTGCTGAGGGATTTGAATGAAGCCATATCTGTCTGGAGTATCTCTGTATGTTTTCAGTGCCGAGCTGAGCCTTACTCTTCCCAGCTTTCAGTTAAGCTCTTTCTTTTGCTTTAAAATGATTATGACGCAGGCTCAGTCTATCCACCATCACTATGACTGACGTGCCTCTTTTTATTTTGCACTTGGTCTTTATGTGTGTACAAACGCTCGCTGAATATGACGTATGATATTTTTTTTTTACTGTTAATGACATCAATTGCAAACGACAAATGTGTATGAGTGTGGATATGTGTGAACGACTGCTTATGTTAAAATTCTGCTCATCAACCATTTGATTTTCAGAAAAACAAACAAAAAAAGGTTTTAAAATATTTGGTTTAAATTGAACGTGAAGCATTACGCACCCAACGTATGATCTTGGGTCCCGTCAGGTCATACGTTGATGTGCACTCGCCTGAATCTGAAGCCTACAGGGTACATGATGACATACAGGAAGAGTCGAGCTCTGTAAGAACAGCAGATGGTGCTTTTACCGCGTCATGAATTCATAACGTCCGTTACGTCGGTTAGTCGGCTGCCCATTAACGTCGCCCAAATCTCGCCAAAGACATCTCACCATAAAGTCTCCATTCAGTCTCATTACTAGTCACCATTACACCGGGGGAGTGATAAAGTTGTGTCTTACATGTTGATTAGCATTTAAGTAATTTAATGTTGTCCGTGAGTCTTACGTAGGAATGTTAAGCTGTAAACTTTGTCCTGTGGCAGTCTCCTAAAGTGTTTAGATAATCTGTCTGTCACTACATTACGTGTGCATAGACAGTGGTAAATGAATGTCTGTCTTTGTCATCGTAGTAAAACTATAAGACAGTTTTGTCCCGTCAATGAGAGGAGTAGTGACTCTGTTCTGTCTGCGTCTCGACTGACTGGCAAAACAAATTTCTAATGTCTATGTTTATGTGTTTGGCCCGATGTGTGTGACGCCTGTGGGCTCTGTGCAAGTCATTAATGCAGGTCTTTGATTTTAAAGCCAACGGAGACTCCTCAGGTGGATGAGATGGGGGTAAGAAGCTCCGCCCCCCCTCCCCCTGTCAGGGCCATGCCATGTTTGGATTTGCATTTCTTTGTTTCTGTTCTCCACCACCCCTTTCTGTTTCCTGTATCGCTTATTTCTGTTTCATTTACGTTCTCATGTTAAGGTTTCCATTCTCTTTACTTTCCTCCTTTGCATTTCTTTTTTGTTTCATTTGCACATATCCTCAGAAGCGTTTGCTTTCCATTTTCCTAAACGTTTGGAGTTACTTCGAAAGGAGAGTGTGTCGCTCAAACGTGACGCTTGTATCCTGTTAGGTGGGAGCGGTCCCGGGCCGCTCTTCACGTTTGTACCGTTGACACTGTTACATGGTCTCTGCCACCATTGTTGCGTGGGGTAGTGACCCATGGACGGCCCCTGGGGTCAGGTCGCCCAGCTCTGACCTGTGAACCTCGAGGCCGACCCGTTCGGGTTGGTCCCACTGTGACTCCGCATGCAGTGACTCTGGACTGAGGGTGCCATGCTTGTGCAGATGTGTCCTGTCAAGTATGGCAAGGTTTTTTTTTTTCCAGCATGCTTGCCTCCTCGCTTCCCTGTAGGTCTGTACGGTGACAGGGGACCTGACGGTGCTTTGGACGCAGACCAACAGAAACATATCGGCTGCGGCTACACTGCATTAGAGGCTGCGCTCGATAATTTATATTTAGAGAAACGACTTGTTGTCATCAGACGAGAAATCTCATCTCTCACATTCGGAACACACTTCAAAGAAGTTGCAGTGCTGCTTTCTCAGCCCATATGTATCTGGCATCGAGGTCTCAGTTCAGACTTCATCATCCCATAAAGCACAGCCAGGCGCTCCGAGTTCACTGCGTTCGTTCACCACCGCCCCGCTGTCGTCTGACTCTGGGCCTTCTCTCGACAGAACACGGAGGACAGCGCTCGCATCTCCATCACCTTCTTTCGTCTGTTTCGAGTCATGCGGCTGGTCAAACTCCTCAGCAGAGGGGAGGGCATTCGCACCCTGTTGTGGACTTTCATCAAATCCTTCCAGGTGAGGCGTCGGGAAATGATCTGATCAGTAACTAAGAGGAACATTTATCATGTTAATCTTGCTTTACTTCCGTCCTGTCTCTGCCTGAAGGCTCTGCCATATGTCGCTCTTCTGATAGCCATGCTGTTCTTCATCTACGCCGTCATTGGCATGCAGGTCGGTAAATAAACAGCCGTACTGAGTTTGGTGAGGTTGCGGTTGCAGTACTCATGCGGGCAACGCTTCTTTCCGCTGCAGGTGTTTGGAAAAGTCGCCATGGTGGACGGCTCGCAGATTAACAGAAACAACAACTTCCAGACCTTCCCACAGGCCGTCCTCCTCCTCTTTAGGTCCGTAGACAGTCTTTCGTCACGAGTCATTAGACTATCTCATCATTTTTGTTTTCGGCTGATTCATTTGTGCCTGTTGTCTTTTCTCCTTAGGTGTGCCACGGGTGAGGCGTGGCAAGATATCATGCTGGCCTGTATGCCGGGAAAACTGTGCGACCCGGAGTCCGACTACAACCCCGGGGAGGAGATGACGTGCGGCAGCGGCTTTGCAATAATTTACTTCATCACCTTCTACATGCTCTGCGCTTTCTTGGTACACTTAAAATACACGAGTCACCCTTTGTGCTTATTATTGCGTCACCATATCTAGACATTTTTTAAATTGTCGTTTGCAGGGGTGCAGATCTGACTGTCAGGATTAGGGGGGACACAAAAATTACTTTAAATCCAAAGCTATGTAGAGGCTCGCCATATAATTCAAAAAGTACTGCACAGGGAGTCATTAATTGTGCATAATTGGTCATTTGTACAATCCATTGCTGTAGATATTTTCTTCTTCTACGATACAGTGCAGGCACCACTATATCCAAAATATATGTCTGTTGTTCTTGTGCATGGTACCGTAATTCTTCTTATCTGTAAGACCCACAGGTTTTAAATAATGCATGTGTGTGTAAAGTATGTGTAATATACTTACATTTCCTGTGCTTCTCCAGATTATCAATTTGTTTGTTGCCGTCATCATGGACAACTTTGACTATCTGACTCGTGATTGGTCGATCCTTGGTCCTCACCACCTCGATGAATTCAAGAGAATCTGGTCGGAGTACGACCCTGAGGCGAAGTATGTGCTTCATCAGCGATCCGAAAAGAATTAAAAACCATGTTTGTGCACCGTCGCTTGACAGTCAAAGACTTTAATGTGTTTTTTTTTCTTTCTCTCATCCAGAGGCAGAATTAAACATCTGGACGTCGTGACCCTTCTTCGTCGTATCCAGCCCCCTCTTGGTTTCGGCAAACTGTGTCCTCACCGAGTGGCTTGCAAGGTCTCTTCTCCTGCTTTCTAGCATTATCTCGCTGACAAATGTCAAACAGGAAGAATCATTATTTATCTGGGCTTGCTCCGCTCTCTTCTTTCAGAGACTGGTCGCCATGAACATGCCCCTGAACAGCGACGGCACCGTCATGTTTAACGCCACTCTGTTTGCGTTGGTTCGCACGGCCCTAAAGATCAAAACAGAAGGTATTAACTGAAGATGAACCGCGGTGTGCGTTCTCCTAAGATGAACATACTTCCGCCGGAGGATTTAAAATGGCTGTGTACTGCAGAGTACCGAGTTCTCAGGGATGTTTGTTTCCCCTGTGGTGCAGGAAATCTAGAGCAGGCCAACGAAGAGCTGCGAGCCGTCATCAAGAAAATCTGGAAGAGGACCAGCATGAAGCTGCTGGATCAAGTGGTGCCTCCTGCTGGTGGTTAGTGGAATCGGCCTCTCTCTCTCTCTCTCTCTCTCTCTCTCAATAGAGTCACATACACCCCCTAGTCCTTCTGTTAAAGTTTGGCACACAGTCTGAGCTAAAGCAGCCTGCACACAATCTCTCTTCACACGCACACCATATGCTGCCATGCTGCTCACATATAATTACTCCAAACTACTCTTTCATAACTTTAAATAAATACACGTTCAGCCAGCGTCTCACACACGAGTAAAGCTGTATTGTGCTGTTTCTGCTCTGCTCATGTTCTCCCGGTTGACCCCCCTCAGCAGTCGCGTCTCTTTATCTGTGTGTATTTGGTCCACGCTCCTCCCTCCGGCCCTGGATACCGACGGAGGCCCCCCGACTATCTGCTGGGCTTTGGGCTTGCATGGCCTTGTAGACCACAGTGCAAGTGCATGCTCTGTCTTTCTCACTAACATGTCTGTCTTTCCTCCTCCAGCTGTCTCCTTTTCTTTCTCTTCTTCTCTGCTGTCTCCGTCTCTTCTCACCGCTTGAGCTTTTTACGGCTTATTCTCCTCGCACTTTTATATGTCTCTGTATCCAAAAAAAAACAACAACTCTGAAGCACTTCAGAATATTCTGAAGCAGTTCTGTTTTAGGGTGGTGGCATGGAACTAGTGTTGCCTCTCTCTCTCTCTCCGATATCTGTCCCCAGCGTGCTTGTTCAAAGTGACTCAGACCCCTGCTTCAGAATGATTCTCACTCACTCTCGCGCACACTCTTCAAATTTAAAAAAAAAAAAAAAATGCATACATGCAAGAACATTTGCGGCTTAAGGTGTTTCCCGATTAGCCCACGTCGTGTGTAGAGAACAGCATACATGATCTTGTAGAAACTCGAGCGTACACACATGTATGACGCCAAGTGTAGCTCTGCTTGCTTGCATGTGCTTGCAGTTTTGGACATTTTAAGGAAGGATTTGGTTCAAACACCCTCTTGCCTCCTGATAAATGTATTTTTAAAATCTAAATCTAATGAAAGGGGCCTCTGTTTTGCAGCTCTGATTTAAATAATCTGTATTTTTAAGTTCTTATAAGTCTGTAAAACAGTCTGTTTTACCCCAGGTTTACTGATTTTGTCCTCTTCATCTTTTTTTGAGGAAGATCGAAAGGACATATTACAATTGGTTATTGCTCACAGCTTTACCTCAATGCTGTAGGTGTTTGAACGTTAATTCCTCAAACCAAATCTACAAATTTTAAAATCAGACATTGCGTATACTACATCATCAAGTAGGCAGACTCTTCACATATACAAACACAAAGCATACATTTATGTTCTGTCCTTTTGAAACACAGCAAAGGATCCTAAGTGGTGCAGGCTGAGGTACAGTATATACACCATCAGGATGGATGTATATCATTTGTATACAGATCATTTGAGGCGAACGAGCGCCCCTCACGTGTCTACGCTCCTAAACTGACTGGCCGTTTGTTTAAGGAGGACGGACGAGGGAGGAGAAGCGTCTCTCCTTCTCTCTCCCCCGGCGTACTTGTGTGTGGTGACCTGCTGACATAGGAAGCATTTGTGTGGTCTGTTCACTCAGATGATGAGGTAACCGTGGGGAAGTTCTATGCCACCTTCCTGATACAGGACTACTTTAGGAAATTCAAGAAACGTAAAGAGGAAGGCCTGGTGGGTGCACACCCTTCCCAGAACAACACGGCCATCGCCTTACAGGTGAGTCCCCCCGGTGCTAGCCTCTGAGAGCGTGTCGTGTGTACGAGAGCGGCTGTAGCATATGTGGAAATTGTACGTTCTGTGTATTAGATACTAACGTCCGTAACACGTCTCTGTGCATTCCATTCAGATATCATCAGGTGTGCTAATGTTGTGGTTTATGATCCAGCAGGACGTTCATGATCTTGGTGTACAGTATGAATCTGTTACTGTGATTTCTGTGTTTACAATGTGTGGGATTTTGATGTGACATATGTGTGTCTGCCTTCAGACGTTGATGTTAAGCATGGGTCATTGTCTCCAGCGTCCATTTCATGTGTTTTCTGTGCTTTACACAACTCATGAAACTCACATGCACAGCTTGTTGCAGTTTCTGTTACCTTATAATGTTTGATATATGGCTCCAGATTATCCCCATATATCTCGGTCAGGCAATAAACATGCATCGACTTTTTCGTAATAAAGTCTTTTTCATGTAATAATACGTGCAAAGGAAATGGCAGGAAGAAAACAGATTTATTTCTGTTGTTTTTATTGCAAAGCAGCAGCAACTTCTATTGTACGTGACAGAGAGCACAGCTGGACTCTGCAGAAGACATTTCAGCTAAAGCCAATACTCACAGCAGGTTGCATTCAGGAGAGCACATCTGTCTTGTCTCTCATCTCTCACAGTCTGTCAGCGATGTAAATGTCAGGTGTTTGCATAGCACAGGTGCGCGTATGTCGAGTGCGTGTGGTGGTTGTGACTGCGTGATGCCGGATCTCGTACTGAAAGCTGTAAAAAATAATAATAATAAAAAAAAAAAAAGATGAAGGCCCCAGCCGTAGCGCTTAGCCCTCTTGTTGTCATGGTTACAGGCTGGCCTTCGCACGCTGCATGATATCGGGCCCGAAATTCGCCGAGCCATATCATGTGATCTGCAGGATGACGAACTAGTAGACTTTATTCCAGAGGAAGACGAGGAAATTTATAGGGTAACTGATTTAAATTTACATGAAGGGAAATGTTAAATTTGTGCTTGTAATGAATATATCTTTGTTTTTTATGGCTATGCTCATATGTGTGTGTATAGTGTATGTAGCCTATATAGAAAGGAATGAACACACTTAAAATCAGCTAAATATGTATTAGCTTTAAATCTTACAGTTTCAATATTCATGGTTTTCTTTTCATCTTTTAAATTTTGTTTTCCCACCATTTCAACAAACTAAGTAGTGCTCTCATTTTGCTCACATATGCCATGGCATGAACCAGCTTCTGAACTTACTTTTGCTCATCTAATTTCCAAAACTATATCCGTTCTGAGACTTAACATCAATAGCTCTTGTGTCCTGCTTTGCCGCTGGTGGTTTTACTCCCTCGCGTTCCTCCGCAGCGCAACGGCGGACTCTTCGGCAATCACCTCATGAACGGCGGCCACCGGCGATCCAACGGGCACCAGACCAATGCCACCCAGCGGCCTCTGCAGGTGCAGCCTCCGCCTCACTACGCTCACATGGAGCAGCCGGTGGGGCGCCTGTCTCGAGCCAACGCCATGTCCCACCCCAACCACCATCACCACCACCACCACCACCACCGCCACCACAACTCCTACGGCAAGTCGCCCAAATCCACCAACATCAACCTCAACAATGCCAACGTGTCCAGTCTGCCCAATGGAGGACACCATCGCTACTATGAGCACGCGCCTCCTAACGGCTACCCGGGTCTGCGCAGCAACTACTATGACTACGACAAACCCCGGACACCCCAGGGTCAAAGGTATCCACACTCTGATCACACTGCTCTGCTAGAGAAATAATCTAGAGTGAGGTCTGTATGCTAAAATGTCTCATGAAATGTGCAGTCCCGCCTGAAGCCCTATCAAGCACCCATCGGTTTTCCATCTGCCTCTGAGCACATCATGTTTGGTTGTGTGTTCTCACTTCCATAACATCACTTTAGGATATTTTTATCACAGAGCTTCCACCAGGACTTACATTAAACACACAATTAAAGAAAAACTGTTCTGTCACCATCCTTAAAGGTGCAGTAGGCAGGATTGCGAAAATCCAGGACTTAGCCAAAAATTTGAACATCAACAACTTCTCAGTCCCTCCCCCCTTTCCGCTAAAGCCCAAAACGGTCTCCCAAGCCCCGCCCCCCACAAGGGAGAGCTGTGCACGATAGAGCGCGTGCATATTGGCCCTGGAATACTGCGCACGAGCAGAGAACCGAGAGAGAGCGAGTAAACAAACTAGCATGGAACACACCGATGTAAGAACAACAAAATAATTTTTATAATACCCTTCGTTATTGCTAAATAATTTGACCTAAAGTACAACGATACAGTCGTTATACTTTAGGTCAAAATATTTAGCAATAGTCAACTTTAGGACAAAACCAAGGTTAGGATGTTTCTGAAAGTAACCTACATCGGTGATGTTTGCTGTCAGAAACAGTTAGAAGCATTCATTGTGGTGTTTTATTCCACAGTTTAGATTTATCACTTTGCTATGTGGTAGATATATGACCGTGCACAATTTGCGCGGGGAAGGGGGAGCGGAGGGCGGTTTGAAATGCGTGTCCATGAGCAGTGATTGACACTCTGTCAGACACACCCCTGGTCTTGAGGTGCATCTGAGAGTGGAGCGGTGGATGTCTTGCAAATCGCGCTACAAGCTCTAGGTGGGGCCAGAGGAGCTTTTTTTAAAGATGACCTGCTTCATGCAATTATACTTGAACATAGGGTCAGTTTAAGCAAATATGACAGAAAGTTAGTTTTGTAAGACTTGCCTACTGCACCTTTAATAAGTCACTTCTGAACATTTATACATTTAGGGATGCAATGACAAAGTTATGTCACAGTTTGATCAATGGCAAATGGGCCAAAATGAGGAGTTGCGAAGATCAAACTTCTTTTAGAAAATTGTAGGAATGCATCATTTAAAAACATACTTTTCACCTTTGTACTTTTTATATAATTATTTAAACAGTCTGAGTAATCACTGCAGAGAGTTACAGGGAGAACATTAACACAGATATTGGAAAACAACGGCTGCAGCAGCTTCAAATCTCCCTCCTCTTTCTGTTGCACGCCTTCTTATTTATTCCTTCCGAATATCTTGGTATCTCCACTTAACCGGGGACATGTAGGTGGTGACACCATGCGTTGCTCTGTCGTCATCTTCCCCGCCGGCCGATTCTTATCGGACCTTTACTGTAAACCATTAATCCCACGATGGCTCCCAAACCTGCGCTCGCACTGACAGCTACTTTCATAACGGGCTAACAGTGCACTTATCTCCTGATTTCCCGTGCTCTGTTTAGTCAGCTGCTCCGGTGTTGGAGCTCTTTCACGGAAGAAAAACGACTCTCAGCTCGTTTCTTATCTAAAGAATAGAAAATGGAACTGTCAAGCGGTGCTGGAGTCGTCGTCTTCCATCGCCCTCTATCCTCCTCATGCACATATACACACACATATATATATGAGAGTGCTGTATATGTTTCATATACTGTATGATATATATATGTCACACTTTCTCCACCCTGTTCTGTTTTTTCTCCTTCCCCTTTCTCCCTTCCTAACTAAAATGCTTTCTCTCAACCATCCCTCTGCTTTCTTGGACAGAAGGCGCTACTATGAGACCTATGTTAGGTATGTTGTTTTGCTAGGTTTGCTACCAGCAGTATGTCTCAGCAACAAATGAAGGAGTTTGTTTTTTGACTTGACTGCTGAATGGGTGCATCCTTGCCGGGTTGTGCCCTGCTACAATGCTGCCCAGTCATCTGTCTGGCTGGAGTCCGCTTTTGTTCCGACGCTGCCGTGTCGGTGCTTTAGAGTAAAACAGATCGTTTAAATGTGAGCGGCCAGCATACTGCTGAGAGCAGCCCCGCCTTGTGCATGTGTCAAAGTGACGCGCTTGCTTCGGACGCGCACCCCGATGCTTGAAGACAAGGACGTGTATGAAAAAAGATAACACTACCCGTGACTACTGCTTATGCCCCCCCTTATGCTGCACTTAATTTACTTCATGATTCCTCCCCAGAAAGAGATCTGTGTTTTAGGTAATCTAATGATGTATGTCAAAGAGAATGGGATGTTCACATGACGGAGTGGTACTTCTCAGCCTGCGACATGTGCCTGTTGTCTTGGTTTGGCCTGCAGTAAATATTAACGGGGTTGGTCGGTTGCATTGCTGCCCCCTGGAGGCTTGTGTCTGCATGGCAGTGCATGGCCCTAGCCCAGACAGCGACATTGAACAGCAACAGAGTGCGATCCCTAACCCTGGTTCTCCTTCAGGTCCCACAGAGGGGACGGCCGCCACCCCACCATCCGGAGGGAAGAGGAGTTTGACGAGGACCGCTTCTCTGGGGAGTATTACAGCGGAGAGGAGTTTTATGAAGACGACAGTATGCTGTCAGGGGACAGGTAATAGTCTTTCTGATCCAGTTAGTCTCACACAGTTGTGCCCTGATCGTAATAGGAAATGTTTTGTCCGCATGTAACAGATTTCTTAGTGAGAACATAGAAGGGTTTTGGGATAAAGCGTGCACCAAACAGACAAGCCCTTTGTTCAAAATGCCCCACAGGTATCAGAATAGTGATGCAGAGTATGAGACTCCCAAAGGCTACCATCACCCGGACAGCTACTATGACGATGACGAACAGCCTCTCTACCGAGACTCACGGAGGTCACCAAAGAGACGGCTGCTTCCTGCCACACCTCAAGGTATCTCCTCACACAGATGCATATCTGCAAAAACGACATCACAAACTCTCTCCTTACTTTGGTCACGTCTTCATAATTTGTTAGGCATTGCTCACCCTGTAAACGTAGAGATTTAAATCAAGTCTGTTATCCAACAAAAACCGGCTGTTGCCCAGGTTTAAACCCACACTCTTCTGCACCACTTCGCTCACCTTTGTTTTGCTTCGAGCGTCTGCATCTTGCTGCCGCTGCTAAAGATTCGTGCATGAACGTCACTCACTGGTCCACTCCTGCCCGTTCAGGTCACAGAAGGCCTTCCTTCAACTTTGAGTGTCTGCGCAGGCAAAGTAGCCAGGATGAGCTTCCACATCAGCGCACTGCTCTGCCACTGCACCTTATGCAGCACCAGGTAACGCAGGCGCATGCACTCTTTACTCAACGTGTTTTGAACATGTGTCACATCCTGGTCTTGGCTACTCTCATGTTACTGGTGTCATCAGTGTCGTCATAACTTTTTTATTTTTTTACTTGAATTGCGATAGGGTAGAACAATTTCATTATAATTCCTCCTAAGCTGCACCGTGTAAGGTTTGTATTTCTCGCTCTAACCCATCAGGTCATGGCTGTAGCAGGCCTGGACTCCAGCAGAGCCCACCGCCTCTCCCCGACCCGCTCCACCCGCTCCTGGGCCACACCTCCTGCCACCCCGGCCAGCAAGGACCAGTCGCCGTACTACACCCCTCTCATCCGTGTGGACCACCCGCACAGGGACAGTGTTGGTAGCAGCCAAGTGTCTGTGCGTAAGAGCTCCTGGTACACCGACGATCCCGAGTTCTCCCAGAGGACGTACTCACCCGTCCACCTGCAGGTTCCACCGGAGTACCACAACCAGTACCACCAGAAGAGAGGCAGTGCAACCAGCCTTGTGGAAGCGGTGAGTCACACTATTTGGTGACATGCCGCAGTATTTAGACAGGTGTTCCTGACTAAATACGTTAATCTTGGCGACACATTTTATATTTATTGTCAGAGCAAATTGATGCACGCGAGATAAGCAAAGCACGCCACGCTAACACCTCTTTCCTCGCAGGTTTTGATATCAGAAGGCCTCGGGAGATACGCCAAGGATCCCAAGTTTGTTGCTGCCACGAAGCATGAGATAGCAGATGCATGTGAGATGACGATAGATGAAATGGAGAGCGCAGCCAGTCACCTTCTGAATGGAGGAATAGCCCCAGGAATAAACGGGGTCAACGTTTTTCCCCTTCTGACCCCAAGGGACTACGAACTGCAGGACACCGGAGCCAGCTACAGTGACGAGGAGCCGGAGACAGAACCCAGAGCTCCTTACGAGGAGGACCTGGCAGACGAGATGATCTGCATCACGACTTTATAGCAGTGGCTGGAGAAACCCTCAAATTGTGAACCTTGGTGGACTCTTAATTGTGAAAATTACAAAAAACAAATGCATCTGTTGGCTCCGACCAAAAGAAGTGCCTTTTACATTGAAGAGAAAAGGCATATAGAAGAGAGACACACAAGCCCCGTTCATTTAATTGTTCTCCACCTGCCAGCAAAGGAGGTACCATCCCTGCTGAACACAGAGGGACTGACTGGACCCTCCTTTCAAAGGCCTTGACCTGGAGGTAATATACAGCCAATCGGCGACGAGGATCCATTGATCAAATATGAGAAAGATGGACCAATTGGCAAAGGTGTGAGATACTCTATATGGCGGGTCTTTATGGGTGATGACAATCAGATGTACGATGTCATTACCTCAGTCACTTTATTAAGGTTTGGCATATCATGCAAGTTGTCAATGCAAGCATAGAAAGGCATATCTTGTCGTGTAGTTGTTAGATTAACTTGATCCCTTTGTTGTTTAAAGATCGCTAAAGCTGAGTGAAAACGTGACGAGCACGAGTAGAGTTGCACCAGATTATGCAGGAACTAACCGTCCTACTTATAGCATCATTCAACTTGAGATATGTACTTTTGAAGCAACAAAAGCATTTGTGATAAATGCACTAGCAGGCAGGTTATTTTAAACTTTTAGAATAGCCTGGTTAACATTTCATAGTTGATATGCTGTAAATTGTATTATATAACAAAAGAAACTTTGTAAAGAGATATTCTATATTTTGTAATTATGTATCATTTAAAAGATCAGCAATATGGACCCTTGTGACTCCTGTTATAAATGCAGACATGCATTATTTTATTAGACACACTGTTCTGATATTTATTTGCCTTTTTATTTTTTGCTAATAAGCACCCTTTACTTTGCCTACGACGACAGCATTTTCAGAGGTTCTGCTTACGTGGCAATACCACTGCACAACATATGCAAATGGATTTGATTTCCTAGCAGACATGTGTTACTTCGTCAAGCCAACACCAGTTGCACAGGGTTATGCCCCGTTTAGGCAAGTATCCAGACAGGAAATTTAAGCATTAACACAATTGTTTGCATATTTTGTGCAGGGCATGCACAAGATAATAAAATGCGTACCGCATTAGCAATGCTGCTTTCTTTTTAAGTTGGTTTCAGAGTCAAACCTAGGTTTCGTCAGCCCCTACTGAAATGCCTTTATGCTGCTGAAAGAACGAAAAATGATAGATGGTTATAACAGGGATAAATTTCTCAAAAGCTTGTGCTGGGATTTGTTGATCGTGGCGTGATTCCATTAAACCTTTGTACTGAATCTTCAATCGCAATCACATCTTAGCCTTCATGTAGTGTGTGAGGGCTTGGAGCCTGTGGTGGCAGGAGACACATGCACACATCCAAAGGTCCCGAAACAGCCCGACGTGTGTTCTAGGCGGAAGGGCAGAGGGTGTCCTGGTGTCAGGATGCTGGAGAGAGGCAAAGCAATACTTAACCCCCACCCACTTCTCTCTCGGCCTGCCTGGTTCCCGCATACAGTATACCTCGTTAGGCAACAGTGACAACATATCATTGTCTCAACTTATCTGTTCGTCGCAGTGTCCCACGGTGGAGTCTTTGGAAGAGATTAAGGAAGGTTGATCTTGGACTAAACTAATAAAAATGAATGGATCTCGGCGGGAAAAAAAAAAAACGAGAAGTCCCCCTGGATGCATAACAAAAATGAGCATCATTATTCATTGATCTTACTAAACTGAAAGTGGGCTTTTCCAGAAATCACCACGGAGAGTTTAAATAACAACAGAGGGTATTTTCGGTTAACGTGATCTGTTGTTCATGAGTGTTTGACTTGTAGGCGAGTGCGTCCTGTACTCTAATTCAACCGAATACTGTCATGAAAAAAAAATGTAGGTTTTCCATTTTGTGTGCACATTGAAAGGGCTCTTTGAAATGTTTGTGAGTAAAAAAAATAAATAAATGTGTTCTAGTCCTTTTTGTTGACGACCGTCATATAAAAGGACCAATGCACATAAAAGGCACATTGTACTATTCGTAGCAATTACAGTACTGATGAACTGAAGATATGCATTTTTTTGTAAACACTTTTAAAAGTTGTGTTAAACTAAAGATGAAAAGAACTTACTTTTACCTCATGTCAGGGATTCCTGAGAAGAAAAAAAAAAGAAAATAAGGATTTGGTTCAGTCTATACCAATGGTATTTAAATATTAGCACATAGCTGTTTGTCTTTGCACAAGTAACTGTATAGTGCTTTTGTTTCTCCTTTTTCTAAACAGATTTGTGTATTAAGGTGAGACAATTTTGTACTTTTTGTGACTGTGTGTATGGTTTAGTGGAATCTATATTTGTCATTTACACCTCACCTTACAATGCTGGGAATGAAAGAGTATTAAAAAAAAATATTTTCAAGGTGCACTGTTCCTCTGTTACGCAGGTAGGGAAAAAAAATAAAAAGGAACCAGTTTACAGAGAAACACATATTGATTTTAACGTTTCTATTAGTTTTCTTCATCTTGTTATGATTCTAATTATTACTATTACAAACTATTAATGTTCAGAAAGATGTATTAAAATAGAAGATAATGTAAAATATGTACAAACGTATGGAAAGACCCATGGTAATGTTCTCTACTTGAAAGTCTTGATATTTGCTCCTTAATGTTTTTATTCTGTAAACATCATTTCTCTTAGTAGCAAACGCTTTACTATAACCCTCTAGGTTTTGTATCAATACATTTTTTTGTATTTCTCATTTTATTTTGGCCTTGGACTTTATTTGAATCAATACTGATATTTTATTTTCTATTGATCATCATTGAATAAACTTATGCTGAATTACCGCTGCCCCTGTTGTTGGTGAACAGCCGCTGTCTTGCCTCGGAAACACATACATACAGACATGTGAACACACAGTCGTGCCAGCCCTTGTGTGACTGATAGCAGTGGTAAAAACACAAAAAACAAAACAAAAGTAGCTGGAGGTGTTTGTATATTTCAAGCAGGCGACACTTTGTTTGCATTTTCCACCACTGTTACTGCCTCGGACGACTCATCGTCCTCCCATGGCTCTCTCCCACACAGCAGGAAGGGTACGGCATATTTACGGAACTACGGATAAAAGAAAATATATAAATAAATTATAAAATGTTAGCAGCATTTAGAAACCTGTAGAAAGAAACATGCTTAACTGAACCCCTATATTTACCCTTTATATAGAATATACACAGTAAATAAATATAACAAAGCTGTTATAAACAAATAGAAGTCTATACATGATAAATGCACTGTGTATATTAACATCTCTAGCACCTTAAGTTGTGGCTGGTGCATAAAAAGAATGTACCTGTGTGATGCCTTCCACTACCACTAGGTGGTGCTAATTCGTTTCCCAGAAAACCAGTCACAACCCCATCTCCAATTTGTTGACCACACATTCAGAACCAGCCCATATGTGGCGTACCTGTTTGTTGAGGTAGATATAGATGAGGGGATTGTACACGGTGCTGCTCTTGGCCAGGTAGACGGGCACGGTGCCGACCAACGGAGAGATCTTCACGTCGGGGTCGTACACCACGACCATGGCCAGGCTGGCGTAAGGCAACCAGCTGATCATGAACGTCAGGACCATCAGAACCACCATGGATGCCACCTTCATCTCCGATTTAGCTACGGCGCCACCTTCCAAACAGGCCATCTTTGACACCTGTGAAACAAGTGGACGCGGAAAGAAGACGCATGGACTTAGTGCATCAAACACTGATTGGCGGTGGAAGACGTTCCCAGGTCTGTAGTGAAATATCTGTCTGTGCTTCAACAAAAAAGTACACATATTAGTAATATTGCTTGTTGTACATAAATATTTTACCCGTGAGAGATGTTATGCTGGTGCAAGTAAGCATTGTTTTGCTATTATTATTGTTATACAGTACTATTTTATTTAATGTAAGCTAGATTAGTCCTGTGGTTACAAAGAGTTGCACAGCAGGGGTGTAGAAGAACAGCATTTCAGAAGAATCAACATTTTCCAGGCCAAGGACCCCCCAAACTGATGGAGAGATGGAGCAGGGACCCTATACTTATGTATGCGTATTTAATGACATTTAAATTTATGGAAAAAAAATGGGCTATAAAAAATGTCTAATCAACCAAAACTTTCGCGACCCCCCTGCAGTACCTTCAATGACCCCTGGGGGTCGCGGATCCCCTGTTGAAAACCTCTGTTCTACATACAATCTTTTCTTAATATTTGTTTAGACTTTTTGAAAGGAAATTCATTTTTAGTGATACTGCAACCTCAAATAAAACATAATAAGGTTTTAGTGAACAAGCCGCAAAGGTTGGAAACATCTGGTTTACAACCACGTGTTGTATTTATAAACTTAACTGACAGTAAAATATAAAAAAAAGGTAGCTGCTGGAGTAGCTCTCAGACAAATGCAGTGGATGTAAATGCACAATATTTACAATATTTATTTAGGAAACATTGTGGAGTAGGCGTTATGTGGAATGGAAATTCAATTTTATTCAGTGCGATGATGTCTACCAGCTTACCTGGCGCAGTGTCCACAGTAGTTTGGCATAGGATGCCAGGATCATGGCAAACGGAACGGCGAAGCACACTGCGAAGTAAGCCAGGATGTAGGAGACGTTCTGGGGGTCTCTGTTGTGCCAGTCTGGCGCGCAGGAGGTCCCAACACCTTCCAGCTCGTACCTGCCCCATCCAAACAGCGGCGGTAAGTTCCACGTGAGGGACCACAGCCAGGAGAAGGCGATGCCTCCAAGCGCGTGCTTCTTCTGGAAGGTTACCTGCCCCAGTGGCTTGCACACCACAAACATCCTCTCCACTGCGATGAGGGCAACCGTGCACAGGGATGTGATGCCTGAGGACAAGGGAGACACTGTCAGAAAGACACCTGGGAGAAGTTACGTCCCTCCTAAGTGATTAAAATGTGACATGATTGTACAATGATTGAAAGAAAATTGTCTTAAAAATAAGCTAAACTGTTCAGCCCTTTGTTGCTCTTTCACTCACCAAACAAGGAGACTGCAAAGCCCTCCATCACGCAGCCTGTCCTGCCCAGGGAGAAATACCCTTGGGCATTGTTGATCACAGACAACACTCCCCCGGTCAAGGCTGTGCCCAGATCCGCCACAGCCATGTTCACCAGAGCATAATTGAGCGGCTGCCTCAGCTGCTTGTGCATGAGGGACACTATAATCACTGTAGCATTGAGTACGATGGCCGGACCGGTGAAAAAGGCCATGATGACGGAGAGAATGATGAAGCCGGTGCGTGACAGGGGGGGCTCCCCCTGGAATTCCAGGTAGAACGAAGCATTTGGTGAAATCGGAGAGGGCTGCATGGGAGCTGTTAAAAAAGAAAAGTGCTCGAGAAGGCTCCTTCTTCAGACCAGAGCTTCGAGATGTTCAATATCTCACTGCTCTTGTTTAACAACCGAGATTAGACACCTCGCTCGCAAGAGTAAATCCTCTGGAATTAACAAACAGTAATTCCTCCAAATGATGATCCCCGAGCCCTCACCTTTTGCTTGATTATAAAGGGATTTAAACGGGATGACGAGATGGCGCGCCGTGCTGAGATTAGCCCACTGAATAAGTAACAAAAAACACCTGTCTGATCCAACCGCACGGGAGGAATAAGGAGACGCTTCGTTTAGCTTTCTAGGAAATGCTCAGAGGATGTGTGCAACAACAGAACTACGGCAAAGACAGATGGATGCGGGTTGTATCTCCCTGTCCCCCTCCTACTCTCGCGTTCTTACACCAACAAGGGGTCAGTGAAGGTTCACACAGTGATATTATTGAGTCTAGTCAGTCTGTTTACAGAGCACGTGTCAAGCAGAAGTTGTTAACGCAGTGCCTAAACATACCTAAACTATGGAAGCAAAATTCTTTAAATGAGTTTTTATCAGGCAGTAAAATGCACCTAATTCCCACCAACTTTTGAACTGTAGACATTTCTTTGTGTGTGAAATAATTAGTTGCTAAGGTCTTCAAACAGCTGCTCTAAACATGTTAACTCGGTAAGAGTAGGCCTATTTGTTTTGGTGATCAAACGTACTGGTCAAAAGTGCAAATATTGGCCGCAAAGTACACCAGTAAAAGGGAAAATTGGAAACTGTCATTGCAAATTGTAATTTTTGCAGGACTGATAAACTGCAGCAACACACTTTTTAATTTTTATGCCCTTCATTTACTGTTATTTTGATCACCAAATACTAGAACATTGCATTCATAGGCTTGCAGACAGTGTGAGAGTCACCATTATAAAGCTTCCTGCAGTGAGATGTCCTTAAACGCACCGGTCTTTCCAAAATGGTGAAGTAACCAGTTGAGCTTTTATTTCTGAACACAATGTAATGTGCTCAGGATCACTCTTGTGTGCTATAAATAAGCCTCTACTAAACTGATTATCACACATATCTCAGGCAAACCACAATAGCACATGTAAACAATGGCTGTAACAAGTAAATGGGATTGTGTTTAAGGGTTAGGATTACGTTTGGATGGTAATTAATTAAATAAAGATATTAAGGCGTGCATGCATAAGGCTGATTCAGATACATATGGTACGCCAAGTGGAGAATAATGTCCCAGCAGGGGCAGTTCACTCAGGTCATGTGACCCCCAGACTGAACATAACACTTGACGAGAGCAGGCTGGATCGCTGGAAGACGTCTGAAACTGGTTATCCGTTGAGGATGTGAGGGTGTGAGGTGAGGTTAAGCCCCGAGACTTAACACGAGGGCACGACAAGAAGTGTCCGATGATTAACCTTCTAAGAGGTTTACGTTCAATCAAGTCAAGACACAGATTACAACTTTTCGGGTCGAAAGTTCAGGAGTGTGGCGCGGCAGCCTTGCGTTGGGAGAAGCACGGTTGTCTTTCATTCAGTTTCAAATGATGAATAAATCTCTTCCCTCTGTCATTAGTTTCAGAAGCCTTACAAAAAACTATAAAACCTGCATGCTAAATGAATTGAACATCAGCCTTTTAAAGTGCAGTTTCAGGAAACAATCCAACTTAGAAGTATTTCTGTGGTTTTTTTTTTTAGCTTTATTTATGTTGAAAACACAGAAAAAAGTCAGTTCTGTTTTGGGACTATTTACAGCAAGTCCAAATAGAGTCTTAAAAGAAATGACAATGAGCTTACACGTGACCAGATGTCTAAAACAAATGCCAGGCAAACAACCTGCTCATGAAGGCCATGATACTGTCTGAAAACTCTCTCAGACTAAATTCAGCACCACGTACAGTATCCAAAAGGCCTCCACACATAATAGACTCGGCATCTGAATGTGACTCAATACTTTTCACAGTGACTTGTCACAGTACAGAGAGTGCAGGTGTCTTATTTATGTCTGAATTTCACAAAGTGCAGGTCCAGACTCTTTGCTCTTAAATGGAACCGAGCCTTCCTCCCACCTGCTGAGAAATAGGCTAATACTTTACTGGATCATGTGGACAGAGAATGCGTTCAATCAAAGTCTACTTTTCTTTTCCTTTTTTTCTTCTTCTCAGATCTGAATAGAAAGTTTACTTTAAATGAATCCTTGGAAACCACTCTGCAGCAAGATATGTTGGAATTAAACGAATTTGTAATCCAATACAGATCCCATAACCCCAATGAGCGGTTTAATTGACCTGCTGCTCTGCGTGGGTGGAGGCCGTGACATTGTTAAAGAAATCCAGTCAAGTGGAGAATGTGTTTCGTGTCCTCATGCATTTAAAAAAAAACAAAAAACTGCAGCAGCAGTGGTGTAATATGGCTTAACTTGCTCAAGGACTCTCCAGCAGAGCTTCAGCTGCTTTTAACTGGCCCAATAAAGCAGAAGGATTTTCGTTAGTTGCCTATCGCGACAGAGAACTGCTTTCATTTGCTGTTATTTACTTAATTAAAGCGTTCTGAGAGCCAGTGTGAGCTGGCCGGCGAGAGGGGAGAGACTGAATGATATTGTCCGTCATCCAACATGCAGGCGCCTTATCGGCATGTCCCAGGCAGTACAGGCTCCTCACAACTTTGATGTACGATGCAATTACTAAACTAATAAAAGCCTCAAGTGGAAACACGGTTCCAGTGGAGGTGATGTTGGATGGGCGAGGAAGATGGAGGGGAGGAGGAGGGGAGGGCTGCATCAAGAGGCCTGCGCTCTGCCTTGACATCATTATCGCTTCCTAATCAGCGCTCAGAGCGCAGGGCGATGGGGACATCTTCCGGTGTGATTGAATAGAAGGCGGTGAATATGGCGACGCAAACTGATCCGAAGAGTTTCCGTGCGCGGCAGAGGAGTCACTTCAACTCCTGGTGTAATGCCCACGTGGAAAAGTTGCTGGTGGGTGACACGATCGTCCCGGCTCGCAGCGATTAATCAGGCTGTTAGACTTCAGGCAATCGTGGACAAAAGTTAACACGCATTTTCTCCACGGTTGCTCGTGGAGAAATTATTATTATTATTATTATTTTGATTGATTATCAGAATCTTAATTTAGATAGCGCACTACGTTTATTCCCCCTCTTTGCATTGTGCTGCTTACAGTGCGCAAGCCCTCGTCACACGTCCGCAGTGTCATTAGCGCCCACCGAGAGACTTTATGTCAAGAGTCTCCTCTTAAGGCATTTTTAGTCACATTATGATCATTAAATGTATGTATTAGAATAAGCAAACATGCCATGCATCACATAACCACATTTTAGCACGTTTTAGTAGAAGAAAGACGCGCGCCTTGACAGGTTGGAGATCTTTTTTGTGCGCAGGTGGATGGAGACAATCCTTCGAGGCGGGTACAGTTATTATGCAGCGTCAGCGATAAAGCAGCAACTTTACAACAGTTTAGCGCCGTTTTCCGTCGACACCGTTTAAACAAGGGGGGAACAGAGGAAGCATTTCGCATGCTAATTCTCTCTTTGCTCAGTAGTAAGACACATTTTCGCGCTGCTCTGTTGAAATGGTGATGCTCTGATCTGCAGAAATGGTGCTCTGCTGCTCTGAAGGTTTTCAGTCTCGCAAACAAAGAGGTTACATGTTTCCAAAGGGGGGGAAAGGGGATCCGTGATCCCCTGCACCAGAGAGCCAGTTGAGAGGTTTTCCGTTTGCAAGGAAGGCAGAGGATGCAGGGGATGAAGAGAGAGAGCGACTGCAACTCTCTCTCTCTCTCTCGCTCTCTCTCTCTCTCTCTCTCTCTCTCTCTCTCTCTCTCTCTCTCTCTCTCTCTCTCTCTCTCTCTCTCTCTCCGTGAAGGGGGAAGTCTTTACAATCGAATACAGTAGGGTACGTGCTGGCACTAGCGCAGCTGGGAAAGGTGCACCGGGTTCGAGCAGTCCAGCGCCGGGGCTGCCACTGGATTTTAACCTCTACACATATTTTTTACTGACGGAGCTGGAGATGCAGGGGAACTGGAGGATCCTGTTCTCGCACATGTGCAGCACCAGCTTCCTCCTGCTCTGGATCTTCGTCGGCCTGAATGTGGTGGAGGTGGCGGGGTCCCAGCAAGGGATCCCTCTGTCAGTGTGAGTGAGGAGCAGCCATGCAACTTTAATTCGCATTAACCGATGGGCTATGTTTGATTTCTCGCGGACAGAAAGCGAAGACAACATAAATAGAAATGCATCATTTTAAAGCAGACAATTATATATTTTAAACCGTTTAAGCAGCAGCAAAGATGTTTTGCAAAGATTGATTATTTCCTCTGTATGTTTTAAAAAAAATACAGATTTGATCTTTCACCTCGTAAAGTTTAGTTTGAGCTGCACACAGGACCTGTAGTGGCTTCGCTCACCAGTTGTAGAAAGTGATACTACTGGTGGGTGGAAACAATTACAAATGGGACTTCATCAAATGAGCTGAGTGATGCAAAAATGGAAATCAGGTCGAGAAATTGAAAGGAGGACCAACTGCAGCAACAAAACTCTTAAATTAGGTAGAAACTGCTTTTTTAGTTGTTTCTTTTAAATTCCAGCTCTCACTTAAACCACATTGATACATGTGTTTGTTCTCAAATATATGAATTAATAAAAAGTTTTTAGGAAGGCATTTTTAAATATTCTGGGCACAAGGAGTTTTTTTTGTTCTTAGAAGGATATTTAGTTTTCAGAAAATCCACAATAAAGAAAACAGATTTTCAGGGTAAAATATTTTATATAAAATCACACACTTTTCTGACTTGCATCGTAAAACTAAAATTACAATCTGGTCATTTTTACAAGTGTAATCTAGTAATTTCTAATTCCACATCCTGTAAGTAGTTGAACTACAACTTCATTCAGTTCTTTTTTATCAAGTCTCATCGTAGGCCGGGAGACTGTCAGAAATATAAAATCTTTTATTTTTGGCACACTTTTATTAAGCTTTTTCTTTTAAAATACAAAAGTCTAAATAGATTTAAACTAACAAGTATCATCTCCTTAAAAAGACGTAATTACTGCAAGAAAGTAAATAAATAGATGAGAGTTAACATGAAATTCAAAAGGTTTTGCAGGCAAATTAAAAAAACACGAGGAGATGAAATTCTTCCTTTTTTGAGTCGTTTTCAATCATCGTTTGGTGGAAGCCTGCAGGAAGCATCTCCTTTTTAGTTAAGTTTGTTTTGTAGAAAAGAACAGTTCATCCTCAACGCATTACTACAAATCCTTATTTAAGTATATATTGCTTGTTTCCTCTGCTTTTTAAATTCTTCCACCAGGGCCCATTCCTGAGCCATTGGCTAACTTGGTACTGTAACACCGACCTTTGTCTTTTTGGTGCAGGATTTTGCTGCCATGTTGAAAAGTCATTTACGGTCAATAGAAGCAGCTCCAGTACATTACAGTCTAGATAGTCCAATTGAAAATCTGTCAGGAAAATGAAGATCAGGGATGCCAGGCCATGACTATAATTATTTCACTGATCATGAGAGAAATGGAGTTAAAAACTACAGCTAGACATAAGTAAACCTGATTTAATGGGAACTGGGGTTAAGAGATGACAGGGAGCAGTTAATGTCTTCACATGGCATCAGAAATGTTTTTTGAACCACGTTTCAGTTTGATCAATAAGCTGCTGTAAACGTTTATTTTTTTTTAAGAAATGAATTCATCCTTTATTTGTATTTCTTGTATTTTACGTCCATTTCATGCGCGACTCTGATATTTTTAACTTCTTTGTGTCCTAGTGTAAAGCTTTGGGCCTCCGCATTTGGTGGAGAAATTAAATCCATTTCTGCAAAATATTCTGGATCACAGCTACTGCAGAAGGTATGCATCTGTTTTTTCTTCTTCTTCCTGGTCTTGTATGAACGCAGATGTAGCTTCCCTTTGTCTGATGGCCATGTGGTTACATCCTCAGTACGCTGTGATGCTGTCTCTAATGGCTGCAGAGACATTTGGGTGTCTCAGCTGAATGCTGATGCGTCATTTTATAGGAGACTCAGGTGTGTTTGGCAGAGTGCTCTCTCTCTCTCTCTCTCTCTTGTGTGTATCTGTGTGTGTGCACACATGTGTGTTTGTACTCGATACGGCCCATTAACCACTACTCTGATTCCTCTCTCATCCCATCTCTCCAGTTAACTCTCTGGAGTCAAGAGTTTCAACCTCCAGATATGAGTGCGACAAGGAGACAAATTGAATAAGTGCGGCTGAGTTTGATAATGTGTGTGTGTTTCTATGTGTGTGTGTGTGTGTGTGTGTGTGTTGGTGGGATGATACCACATGAACAAGTAAAGCCTTCAGACAATCCGGTGCAGTAGATTTAACTTTCTGACCACTTGATGGCAGAGGTGGGCTCTGTGTTCACAGGCCTCAGGTTGAAAACCACGCTTGACTCAGGTGGATGAATGGTGAACTGTCCTCGATTGTGAAGCAAACAGCTGGAGGAGTTCCTCTGTGTGAGTGCTGAATATCTGCAGAGTGGAATGCGTGTGTGCCAGGCTTAGGGTAGATGCAGCAGAAGTAAATACTGAGCTTGGGATTCATGTGACCTACAAGAATATTTAAGTTAAACTACATTACGTACATATAGAAAGGTTACTTGTGCATGCATTATATTTATGACCTTTGGTATTAAACTGGTAGGAATTCAAATGAATTCAAAATATATGTAAATCCTGATTTTCTGCTCTAAATCTTTTGTAATAAGTACACTATGTTTTAGTAAATAGCAAGAAAACATAGGAAACAGATACAATTAAATAAGACATTTATGCAGAACGGCACAAACACCTAAGAATATGCATTAAGAAAATTAGAGGATGGCACATTTTTTCTCAAAATGCACCACCCTGACATACGTTATAAACTAGGGGAACCATCATCTGCATTAGAACAGAAGATCAGTTTATATCTGGAAAAATAAAAAATAATAATGACTAAAACCTTGGACAATGTTCACGTTTTAGCTGTACTAAATGATGGCATAAAAATATAATCATTCCTAATGTTTCTCATCCCCTTTATTTTATGGTTAGGGCTTTAATTATATGTAATTTATTGAGAGAACTACTTCTGCATAAGACATTGAGAACATCAGTAAAATAACTCAACGTGATGGTGTTCGATGCAGCAGGAGCTTTCCACTCCGCTGTGCTGTTGAAATCCTGCGAGCCTGAACACTGAGCTCTCCCTCCCTTCAACAACTTTGAAGGTTAAGTAACTACTGCACATAAATCCATCTGTACTACTTCTTCTTCTTCTTCTGCATTTGACCCCTGTGTATTTTAGGAGCTGTGGGCGATAACAGCGCCGCGTCCGGGGACCAACTCCAGTTCTGAAGGAGCCACCCCGGTCAAGGGCGGTGGCAGGATGAATCCGAAGAACACTGCTGCATGTCTCGGAGGGTGGGAGGAAGGCGCGTCGCCCAGAGGTCCGCGCAAACACGGGGAGAGCATCCAAACTGCGTTCAGAAAGCGCCTGCAGGCTCCAAACCTGGGAGCTTCATGCCCAGAGGTGACCGTTCCTTTATATGAGATCATGAGTTCAAATGTGAGGTGGTGCACAAAAAACATTCTGCAATATGTCCTGCAGATTTGTTCCTTTATTTTTTATTTTTGTCCGTATAAGCACTTTGCCCGTGTTCCTGTGCATGGAGGCATGCCTGGTGAGAGCAAAGCTGAGCCAGTCAGCACAATGCAGTGAGCTGTGAGGTACTGACGGGTCGTTAGGGGGCGGTCATTAGGGCTGATCATTAGACGCTTTTTATGAGGATTTCACTGAGATTCCTGCAAAAGGGGGACACGCCGGGGCTGGCAGGCCTCACTGCGGCATTGGTCATTATTCCGATCGATAATCATGATCAGCGGTGTTGATTGATGGGGCTTAACCTCCGCTTGATGACTGGAGGACTGTGAGGTAGCGGAGGTGGGGGTTAGGGGTACTGGGAACTCGGGGCGCTGGGGCGAGGAGGACAGGCGTGAAATGAACTGTTCTGCTCCAATGCAAGCCCACACTCTTCCTTTCACTAGGTAATTTGTCGCCTCATGTAGTGGTGCGTTTGTGTGTGTGTGTGTGTGTGCTTTTGTGCCGAGCCTGTCCACACAATGTGTAATATGTTTGAATGTGTGCCACGAGCCTATCGTGGTTCGTGTTTATTTTCAGATAAGGTTATTGGAAGTGTGTACAACGTGGCCGACCGGATGGCGTGAAAGGATCAGGCGTTTTGTTTTTATTTGACGTGTGTGCGCGCGCGTGTGTGTGTGTGTGCCAGGCAGGTGTGGGATTATGTAATGTTATATTCCTCCGAGCTGTGGCGGGCTTTGTTCTGTATCACTGGAGGTCCACGCGCATCCAGCGGAATCAGCATTATGTGAAGTGTAGTTCATTACCCGGAGTCGCCCAAGCTTGACACGTTATTATCTTTCTCCTGTGCTTTGACTCCATTTCAATTACCCTCTTACCATGCATAGCCTACAGATCCGGTCCCGCCTCCAGCCACCCAACATGGCCATCTCCAGCCAATCACATCGCAAGAGGCAGCGTGTGCAGCCAATAACTGAGACCAGATAAAGACTATCAGTCATTCTGTGTGTCGCAGCGTGGATTTTATCAGGCGCTGATCTGAGACTGGCTGCGTGCAGCTTGTCAGCTGCGTGAAAGTTTATAAGCCTTATTTAAGTGATGCAGTGAAACAATGAGCCTGTACTCTAATATGAATACACACACAGGAAAAGATAGTTATCCTATTTATTCCCCTTTCTTGTCACTGGAGACCCTTAACACCGTGATGAAGCATGAGACCTCAGTACGGCTGCAGTGTGTTTTCTAGTGTTACAGGATTTACAGTCGTTTTCCTGGTCAATTTCAGAAATATAAAGAATTAGAAAAGTCGGTCAGAGTGGAGGAGATTGACGGAGTGAAACTGGTCAAAAACCTGGCCGTGAAGATGGAGGAGGTGTTCCGAAAGAAAGCAGAGGCCACCAGGGTAGGTAAAACTTCCTTTTCTATATAGTATTTTTTTTTTCCTCTGTAAAAGGAGATGAGGGAGTGTGTGTGTGTGAATTATTTGGGGGCGGGGTTAGGCGGCAGTATCAGGAAGTGGGGGGAGGGTTATATGTAATTTTTTATATGCATACAGAAGGTAGGGTCTTTCAGATTTAAGTCTTCATCTGCTCGTTGATTTAACTTATGTTTTGATTTTTAATGGAGTGCTGATTAGATTACATCATTAACTGATTTAGTTACAGCCTAACATCTGATTATAGCAGGCTAATGTTATTAGTTCTAGTTAATTTAGCTTTTAGTTAGATTTCATTTCATTTATTTCTGACATTTATTTTTGTATTCAGTTGTGTAGTGAGAAATACTGCAATTCTGTTGTTCTTTTTGTGAAGATATTAATATTTAAATGGGTCAGCCCCTAACCTGAGCATCGTATTCACGTGGAATTAATCTCAAACTAAACCTGCACCTATGATGTTGAGGTAAAAGGCCAGAGAGTGTTCTTAGTTTCTTACAGTCTGAGTCTGAGCTGATGGCATCTTCACAGCATCAGCATCAGCAGCCGCATCCTGCGACCTCACACCTCGCAGGGACTGCTGGGAAATGATAAGGTTTATCTCCCTGCGCCTGATGCGCATAATTCGTGACAATCCGGGGATATAAATTACACATAAAGGAATGCGTGGAAATTAATAAACGTGTCTGGATTCTGCAGGACGTGGCAGTATATTATTAAATCATGTAAGTGTATGTCATGTGTATGCGCAAAATCCAACACGTTTAAACGACAAAGAAAATAAGAGTTCACAATTGATACTATGACCTTAATAAAGAGGTAAAGGTGAACGCTGCGAGGTATATATATTTTTATATGAGGGGGGAATATATGCGTACACCCACGGAGAGTGTTTTCCATTTAAATAAAATATCATTAAATTTATATCAAGCTGCTTTTATTTGTCAACTGCTGACAACACAAGAACTCGCTGCGGGGTCAATTGAATTTGGCCACCACCCTTCAGCAGTCGGAGGAAAAGCCTCGGTTGTGTTTATATAGCAGTTATTTTGACACGAGTGACAGATGTTAATTACCTGCGTGGCTCTGGAGGCGGGAGGGGCCGCAGCGTTCAGGTGGCATTTCCCCCGGAAACTCCGAGCCAAGCACATTTTTCCAGACTCGAGCTATTACACGAGTTGCTGCTGCTTTTTTCTTTTTCTTTTTTTCTTTTTTTTGTGAGACGTCAAAACCTTGCCTCCATCAATCATCCCCGCAGCTGCACGTCACAATTGTGGCCCACATATTTATTTATTTATTTTTTATTTTTTTGGACATTAAAAATACTACAAGGATCGGGGAGACTCGGTTTTCCGGAACCTTCACCGTTTCAGTTTACAGTCCACAGAAAACTTCACATGCTGTCGATTTCATCCGAGGATTAATCTAAAAGCCTGACAGCGGCCCTGTACATCACGTTCCTCTTCAGTGGAATGACATTTGTCGAGATGTGGAAATAATCAATGTGCAAAAACAGCAAGTTTGAGAAACACAAAAGCAGCAGAGTGAAAAAAAGAAATAAAAAATAAAAAAACTTTAGGAAAGTTCTTTTTGAAGAAACTGTGCACGGTTTGTTTAAATCCACTGCATAAGAATGAAATTAGTTATTTGTTTTAAATATATATAGGCTAGTATATTATCTGCACTATAGACGTACTTTTATTAACTAACCATTTCGTCCTCTCAGCGGCTGGTGGAGGCAGCAGAAGAAGCGCATCACCAGCATGAAGAAAACCCAGACCTGCAGGTGAGTTTTGTCCTGGGACGAAAGAAAAAGAAAAAAAAAAAAAAAGTGACGAACAAATGATTAAAAATGCGACGTGTCATTGTATTAGACCAGGATGAATCACTTTTAGTTGGCCGGGGGATGAGCGGCTGCAAGGTGAGAGAAGGGTAATAGGCCCTAAAAGTCTTTAATTGCGTTGGCATCGTCCTTCACTCTGAAGTCCTGTCAGGGGTTTGATACATAATGTTTCTTTGATAAGCAGACACACACACACACACACACACACTGAAGGCTGCGGTTTCCGCACAGTCATAACTCACGCTGACTGTTTTTAAGTGGAATCACAGCTCGCACACGCGTCTGCTCAGCCTGCAGCGCCTTGAAAGTTGCACGTATATACAGTACAGAGCAGAACTGTAACTACTGCACAGTTTAGATTAAGATCTGTGGCTCTCTGGGTGCAGAATCAAAGGCTGTCCCGCAGGCTGTAGTGCGTGTAATATTTCGTATTAAGGAGCCTACTAACATTTTTCAAAGTGTGTGACTGGGCGGGGAGGTTAACGCCAAGAGAAAAACCGGGGGGACGAAGAAGACCTGCAGCCTTTTTTTTTTTTTTTTTTCTATATGTAATTATATTTCACGGGATACGCTCACGCGCTCCGGGCCTGTTAAAGGGACATTATTTAGCGGCTCTCATTGCGGATTTCCAGGCTGCACTGAGCTTCCAGTCTCTGCAGTGGGAATGCAGTATTTCTGCTGCTCTCTCTCTCTCTCTCTCCCTCCCTCTCCTCTCTCTCTCTCTCTCTGTCCAGTGGACAAAGATAAATGAAACTCTTTTGCGTGGCGCATTGTTTCACTTTCATGGCTCGAGATTGGAAACCCAGTCGAGCAACAAAACACTGAAATAACGGCCGCACTCTATAGTTAATAGAAGCATTTACATCATCTGAAAAACGTTCGGTCGCCTTGTTTCGCTGACACGTGTGCCAGCTTTGAACAAAGACGACTGATGACATATTATCCAAGAGACATTGGTGTTCTTGACTGGATTTCTTTTGCGCAGCTCTCGTACGTGGCTGAAAGCAGATTGTTTACAGAGACAGACCGGAAACTGTATGAAAATACGGTTATTCTCCAGATAACTCTTTAAAATCCGTAAGTTTTAAAGTCGTAAACTAAAAAAAAGGCATTAAATATCTGAAAAAAATAGACCTAGCAGTATTTTTTAAATTCTTCATATATTTGTCATCATATCTTAATTGTCCTGTTCCTCTTTATTTTTAACATAAGCTGCATGTTGATATTTTTAACTATACATTAAAAAAAAATCCATTTAAACTGCTGCACATCCTTTTCATCCAATAAACTGAAAGCTACTGGTCTACAACGCGGCTCCATCACACAGGCATTTCATCTAGAACGCCATAAAAAAAATAATAGTAATAATAAGAATAATACGGGGAATTCAATATCCACCTGCCATAATGATGTGATGTCACCATATAGCTCCTCCTGGCATCATTTAGCCAACCTCGCCTCCTCTGACACCACACATTTTTCACGCGCCGTTTCACTGACCGCAGCCAGATAAGCTGGCTGCTCTTATCTCGGCTGCCTCATGTCAGGACGGTGAGGGTGCTTTGCAGTGACCCGCGGTTCAAGGGTGTGCAGGTCGGGTCTGACGGTGCAGGCGAAACTTGGTTTACTTCGGAGTTTCTTCTGCCTTCTGCTGAAGTGTTTTAAAGTTGCTTATGAGATGGTTATTTTAGATACGAATAAGAACACACAGCAGCAGCAGCAGACGTAAAAGCGTTCAGTGTGCTTCTAAACCCTTTTCTTCTATTTTTTTTTACTATCTCATTTTAAAGGCCTTAATGTTGTTTCTTTGTGTTTATGCCTCCTGAATCATTTTGCTTTGCAGCAGGTGCAAAAACCTGCTCTACATCCATATGTTTCTGTTCTTTTTTTATCTGATTCGCCTCAGTGTCGTAATGACAATGGCGTTTCTGATCAACATGAAAGATGTCATTTCAGATTTGATGGCAGACAATGTGTCATTAATGCTCAGGTTGTATTAATGATGGCTCGGCTCCATTAAGCATCCCAGTAAGCCGTGACCGAGAACCAGGAGGAACAAAAGCAGGACCTCCCTCCCCTCAGCCGTCATTAAGACACATCTGCTTTCCTACTGTGACAAATCAAAATGTCTCTTTTGTAAAAAAAATGAGTGCAAAAGTCTTTTGCACTCATGTAAAATTATGCTGCTGCATGACGTCATTTCAATTACACAGAGTTTTGCTTTTATGCTTCTGTCATTTTACTCGACACGTCCGATCCGCTGCGTCACAGGAGGAAAAATCCTGAAATAAGTTTTTGATTCTGTGGCTGTAATGAGAGGCAGGGAACGCTCACCGAGACCCACCATCTCCTGCTATCAGAGCCTGGTTATACAGTGAGGCCTGAGAGTGTGTAATGGAGGACAGATCTCTGCAGTACGGCCTACAGCTAACTGCAGTGGTGTAAGAGTCAGTGGGCCGTCTCGGAGAGCCGCAGTGTCCCATGGCCTGCTCTACAGTAATAACCCTGGTGGTTAACGTGCTCCTCTACAGCACTCAGTTTTGCTGAGGGTGCGCGTTTCTCTCCCCGACGACTTCTCCCCCTCCGCGGCTCCTCCCTCCCCGCCCCGCCCCACCTCCTGCTTCCCTCCGCCCCGCCGCAGCTCGTCAGAGAGCTGCTCAGGCGTGGTATGAGCTGTCAGGGGCTGCTTGATGGTGATGCCCGCTCGGCCTCCCCCGAGAGTGATGCTGTAGAGTCTATCACCCATCTCTCCCTCCGTCTCTCCCTCCCTCTCTTTCTCTCTCAGTGCAGACAATAAGGACCAGAGGCCACGGAGAGGCCGCTCAGGCGGGATGAGGTAGTCTTTCTTCTGCTGCAGCAGGCAGTGAAGGACGGGACGGACAAACTTGTTGGGTTTCACTTTAGGGAGCCTAGACGTTTCACTCATAGTCGCTTTGCACGTCCAGCGCCCTCTCAGACACCAGTAAGAACAGGTTACGTACAGTTTAATAAACTGAAAGACACAGATGTTTTACTCAAGTTAAACGTTATAGGCAGTTCGCTTTTTTTATTTTCTTTTGTCTTGTTTGATTTGATTTGTTCTGATCTGCTGGTCTGTAACGCCCGGGGATCATATGCAGGCTAAGTACTGGTCTTGTGTTTAATGTGTACAGAGCTTTACAGTCACAAAGACATCACAAATATGCTCATGCATTCACACACCAGTGCCAAGTTCAGTTTCGTGCTCAAGGACACTTGGTCCACATCCCAGGAATCAAACTGTTAACTCTCAGGTTCATGGACAACCTGAGCTGCAGCCTCCCCTAAACACGGGATTCAATAATTTCATCTGCTGTCACACCTCTGAGGAACAACACACGACTCCTCGTCTAAGAACGTTTCTTTTCCAGGCCTGTCATAAAACAAGTCACGTGGCCACGTTTCTATTAAAACAGTTTTCGCTTTGCTGTAAATGTTCCCGCCGCCCTAACGGATCGCCAAAAGTGATCCTTTTGTAATACTGATCCGGTGGAAGAGCTGCTGTTATGATCAGTTATATCAGGAAGAAAAAAAAAATCCATAGTCCCCAGTCTGTCTTTGTGTTCTCGTCGGTGTGCCACAGCTCAAAAAGGAACATTTCTGGAGGAAGCACACCAAGGCCATTTTACAGAAAGAAAAAAAGAGTTTGGAAAATAGGTAGTTGTGCAGCTAATGATGCATGGACAGTGATAGTACCTCTCAGCATTAACAGTTTAATTAGGGACTGGGCAATGAGTTTTGTAGTTTGAGTTTTCTATCTTAAAATAATCCTTTAAAATGTGAACTTATGTGTTAAATATTACTATGGCTGCTGGTTTTATTATGTTGTTTTTAAGCTAATAAAAATGGCGCATGCTGTAAATGCTTTTCTGCTCTATTCATAGGCTTCAGTTAAAGGTACAAGACGCAAGAATTTGCTAAAAAAAATAACTGCAGAGACTTTCCCCTCTCCCAGAGTCTCCCTGTTTTCTAGTTTTCTCCTCATGTCGTTGCGTTTTAATTTGAGTTTTCCGGCTGCAGCCTGCTAAAAGTCTGCTAAAACACCCGTCTTCTTCTCTCACTGCCGTCTGTCTGTGTCACGAATGTTTAAAGAGATGCAGGATGCTGTGTGTCAGTTTGACTGAGTTCAGTGCTGAGCGCCGGCGGGCTCGCAGAGCAGGAAGATGCATCGGTTGCACTCACGAAAAAAGTCAAGACAATGAGGCAGCACGGTTCGCGCTTTAGTTTATAATTACAGTTGAAACAATCAGAACATAACTTCTATTTCAATGATTTGGTCTCCCCAACGCCGCTCCATCGCAGTTCTTCCTATAGATCTAGTTCGATTTCCTCTGCTCTGCCTCCTCTCAAACGCCACCAGCGCGTCTCCGGCCTTGATTCTCAGCGTTTCCTCTTTTTATTTCTTTCAGTATGAGTACTTCAACGCTGTGCTGATCAATGAAGTGGACGGGGACGGCAATAACGTGGAGCTGGGGGGAGAGTTCATCCTGGAGCCAAATGACCATTTCAATAACCTCTCGGTCAACCTCAGCCTCAGCGTGGTGCAGGTGCCCACCAACATGTACAACAAAGGTGAGGGCTCCTGCGTCCGGCCAGAGAGGCAGGATCATGTGAGCGCTATTTACCTACGGGAAGCTGACGAATGCAGGGAGGGAGGGAGAGAGCAAAGTAAGCGGTGAAAGTGACAAATGACAGCTGAAGGTGTGTCAGTGTCACCGGCTGGGAGAAGTGGAGTTGGGGAATCGATAACAGCCCGGACATAAAGAGAAAGCAACGGCGGGGGCGCTCTGTAAAGATGTTGCTCATATGGTCTCTGCCTCTCGTTGTCACCTCTCCCTGCGTGCTGCCTGGGTGGCTTTTGTTCGGCTGTAATGGACTCCCCATAACTCTCTGTTCGCGGCACAAAGGAGAGGCTCGTCCGGCGGGAAGAGGGGAGGGGATGATTTAGTCGCAAGCATTGTGTCTCCTTCAGAGGGGGGTCAATAAGGGACAAAGGTCAAGCACGCACCCCGTAATGGTGAACCAGGATGGTTACCGTTATCACCGTGTAATTCGCTTTTCCTCCTATCTCACACGCTCTTCTTCTCTTTCTCTTCTGATTTCCTCAGATCCTGACATAGTGAACGGGGTTTACTGGTCCGAGGCCCTGAATAAAGTGTTCGTAGATAACTTTGAAAGAGATCCAACGCTTATCTGGCAGTACTTTGGGAGCGCCAAAGGTTTCTTCAGGCAGTACCCCGGTGAGTCCTGTCACGCTTATCTGTCCTCGTGTGTCTGCATCTGATTGCAAACTTAAACCAGGAGCCCACTGTGTTTTTGAGCTCCAAATGCCTTCATTTGAATGAGGGTTAATACTTGGTTTTAGCGTCAGGGTTACTGTGTGTGTGTGTGTGTGTGAGAGAGAGAGAGGGAGGATAAAGGGTTGTCCCGTGGGAGCTGTCAGCGCAGAAAAAAAACAGATCAGAACAAATGATTTTGAATTACTAAAGGGGTAATTTGGCTAATGTTGTAATTTTACAGACCATCAGAGAGAATGCATATATACAGACTGTAATTAATCAGAATTTGCCAGTGTTGGTCTACAGCCGCACTAAGGAACAGAGCTCCGCTGCAAGAGCCGACCAACTTTATTAGACGGTCGCAGAGATGAGAAGCAGACGACTGGTCCGTTGTCGTGCGTAAGGGCAGCCACTGAGATAAAATGTATTCGTTGTTGAAAAACCGCAACTTTCCTTTGCTTTTTACCTTTTTTTTTTTGTTAAGTACATGCAAGGCCCATTTTCAGTTTGAAAGAAACACGTTACATGACCAGAAGCAAAGAGAATAAAGGGTATAGTGAGTGTTTTCAGCTTCCACTGATTAATCCACATTTGGTGCATTAGTGAGTTTTTTCTGGGAGATGGTGAATGAGGCGTTGACTTACGCTGAACCACAGTGACTGTGTTCATCATGATGAAGGAACGTGTTGCCCGGTGCAGCAGTGTGGGTCAGTGTTGTGTTTTTGGACGATACATTCTGGGCAACAATGGAGCTCTGCAGGAACTCACTCTTTAGATACAGGAGCAATACTTGTAGGAGAGATGTGTTATTGATTTAGGTCTTTTCCAGGGACATGATGGTTTTAAACTTAAGGTAACTTGGCTACAAGTAGTTTATGAGACAGACGGAGACAGACTAGAAAATTCAATCTGAACCGATTCCCAGGTTCCCAGAAGAAAACGGAAAACAACTGTATCCCTGATTCAGATAAACAAACATAAGTTTGAGAATTACATACAAAAAATGATTCATTTAGACATTCCTTTGATGTAAATGTAATTACTTTGTGTTCTCGGATATCACAAATAAATTTTGTTCTCATTTAATTCAAATGCTCCACTTGATCAGAACAAAAAGCAAACTCTCATTTAAAAAAAACACACATTCCTTTTCACTGACAGCAAGCGTTCCACTGCATCACTCAGTCAAATGCATTCGAGCGCTTGGTCAATGTTGTCTGGACAACAATGGAGCTCTGCAGGAACTCACCCTTTAGATACAGGAGCAATACTTGTAGGAGAGATTTGTTATTGATTCAGGTCTTTTCCAGGGACATGTTGGCTTTAAAGTCAGAGTAACTTAGTAGCTTTTGAGATAACGGAGACGGACTAGAAAATTCAGCCTGAGCTGATCCTCTTACCAGAAGAACAGAAAAAAAATGCAGGTCTGTCCCTGATTCAGATAAACAAACACAAGTTTGAAAATGAGCAAAGTGCGTTTTCAGCTTAACAGTTAACTTTTAACCTAACGTTTAGGTACTAAGAATAAGAAAAAGCTTACTTTTTCCTGCAATGGGGCATCAGACAGAAAGTGCAAAGAGTAAAAAGAGTAGCGTATAAAGATAAATAATGAAACAGATAAAAAAGTGCACAGATTGAATTATATGATGTTCCACAGACTGTTTTTACATGTTGTGTTGTAATGTTGAACATATCAAGAGTGTTCATTGTGAAGCCTAACCATAAGTTCCTAAAATGAACCTCCCAACTTATAGTTTAAGATCAGAAAAGAATAGTATTGTTGTACGCATAGTCTCAGGAGTATACATTGAAAGTGGTGTTTCCTTCTGATTTAAAGTGCATACAGGACCTAAAGCAAATGTTGTCTACTACTGATGGGTTTTACATCTGACATCGTCTGTGTCAGCTTCTGTTTGCCCTTTGTGAAGCGCTGCTATTGTATTAAGTCTTATTTATCTTCTAAATTTACTTCCTGATTTATTCTTCAGGGGTTAAATGGCATCCGGATGAACACGGCGTCATCGGTTTCGACTGCAGAAATCGGAAGTGGTAAGCCTCAGGAAATCAACACTATATAGTTTGCATGGAAATGATTTCTCCTTCTACTCTTCCCTCTTTAGCGTTTCTGTCTGAGGAAGAGAAAGAGTGTAATGTAAGTCCGTGTCACAGGTACATCCAGGCAGCTACGTCTCCCAAGGACGTCGTGATCTTGGTTGATGTTAGTGGAAGCATGAAGGGGCTGAGGCTGACCATCGCCAGGCAGACCGTTTCCTCCATATTAGACACACTGGGAGATGACGACTTCTTCAACATCATTGCAGTACGTTTGAGTTAAACTGATTCATGTGCTTGTTCACATGCCAACGAGTCTCATACTTGTTTCTATCTGTTACATTAATGGGGAGATTTTCAGACGTTTCTGTCAGAACTGGTGCTCAGTCGTCCTTGAAAAACAAAGAGCGCTTATTTAATTATCTCTTTTTATCTTTGATTAAATGCCATTTATTTTCCTATAGTATAATCAGGAGATCCACTACGTGGAGCCTTGTTTGAATGGTACGCTGATCCGGGCCGACAGAACAAATAAAGACGTGAGTTCCCGTTCAATCTAACCAGCGCGTGTGGACCATATCAGGGCGGATTAATCCGATTAATGCTTTCCCTTTTTCCACTTTTGCGCTTGTCTGTCAGCATTTCCGCGAACATCTGGATAAGCTGTTTGCCAAAGGGATCGGGCTCCTGGGTGAAGCTCTGGCCGAAGCCTTCACCATCCTGAGTGATGTAAGTTCAGTTTTAATGGGAAAGCTGTTCCAACGTAAATCTTTTCTGTATTTCTATATTCCGCTCAAATGACCTACTCTGTCTTAAAGCAGTTCAGTTAAAATTATTATTGTATTATTCTATGCATGTAATTATATATAAAAAAAGATTAATTAACTTATCCATACATTTGATGTAAGTGTAATTATTTTGTGTGCCCAGATATCACAAATACATTTTGCTCTCATTTAATTCAAATGCTCCACTTGAACAGAACAGAAAGAAAACTTTCATCTCACCAGCCACATTTGTTTTCACTGACAGCAAGTGTTCCACTACATCACTCCGCGTGTTCGCAGCTAATCATAAAAAAGTAGCGCGCCCCAGTCGAACGCGTCTGAGCGCTTGGGAGGCGTGCCGCCCCGTCGAAACGCTCCAGCGCCATCCCCGTTCCGCCCTCCGAACACGGACACATCTATTCTGAAGCGTGATTAATGGCTCTAATTAATGTCAATGATTAATAACGTTGCTGATTGGAACACAAAAGGAGATAAGGCCAGAAGCCACGCCGCACTCCTTTTATCTCCCCGCTTTCAGGCGAGCTTTGGCGAGGCCGCCGTAGCTGAGGGAGTGCAGCTTTTACCTCTGCGTTTGTCAGATTAATTAAAGCCCTGCAATGAATATGGTAATCAGGTAGCCCCGTAGCCTGCTGCTAAAAATTCGCTGTTGCACAGACCAGGTTATTAAGTCGCTATCACGCCTATCACTGGCCAAATCACTTCATATCAAGTCCTGGTCAGCTGAATGAGAGGAGTGCACAAGCAGCATATAATACTAACAATAGACTGAAATCTTTTACCATCACAAAATACAATGCACATCTTTGCTGCATTAAAAAATAAATAAGAACGCCACTTTACTTCAGCAGCTGCATGGTTTGCACAGGTCAGATTATTTGCACAGGTCCCCTTCACTGATTATGCATTTTGCCATTTAGATTTACATACTGAATTCTTATTTTCTTGCAGTTCTTTGAAAGAGCTGGCAGGCGTAGCCTATGCATAACGCCTCACTTTACATTGCAAACAAATGAGTTAGATTGTATTTTTGAATCCCTGTGAAGGCCTCCTGATGCATGATCTGTCTGATTTAAGAGCAGGCGTGCTCAGCGGGATTTATCATGCGATCATGTCACTGCACACTCCGGTGTCTCTCCACGTTTAAGACGTTACAGGTCAATAAACCGCTTAATTACTGCACTGAATCTTCTAGGATCAGAGAGAGAGAGAAAAAAAACGTGTAACCACATGCAGACGTTCAGGTTTATTTACTTAAGTATGCTGTGTAGATTATTGAGTGATATATATGTTAATAACGTGTGTCGTCCATCTTTGTGTAGTTCAATCAGACGGGACGTGGCAGCGTGTGCAGCCAGGCCATAATGCTTGTGACTGACGGGGCGACCGAAATGTACGACGATGTTTTTGAGAAGTACAACTGGCCGGAGAGGAAAGTGAGTGTTGGTTTCTCCTCCATCCCTTCCTCTCTCCCCCTCCCTCGCCCCCCCTCCCCTTTTTTTTTTTGCCTAATTCTCAACGTTACATGTCTTTTTTTTTTCTGAATTTTGTGCTTGCACTGCATTTTTCTTGCATCAGGGACAAATGTGTATTTTAACACTCTGCGCCAGCTGGAGCTCCTGTCTGATGTTGTGAGGAATTGGTTTCTTACTTCATTACCACTCACAACTCTGTGCTGCAAAATCCATGTCAGTGTGATGTTCTTTCAGTGTGGTGGCGACGCATTAAAGAGCAATATTTCCCCCATAGGGAATAAAACATGGGAAATTAACGGCCTTGGAGGGCAGCGCATGCATCTACAAGCAGTTCAGTCTCCTCAAACCACGCTGCTTTCCACACCTCTGCTTTCAAATCTTTTGTTCTGTTCTCTCTTTGTAAGACTTAAATGGAAATGAAATGAAATGAAATGACGGAGCAATAAAAGCAACAGCTCGGGGGCTTTTGTTCAAGTCCTTTCAAGCATATGTGTGTTGGCAGTGTTTGGCGGAGCACAGGGCAGTGTTTGGCAGGGCAGCCCCCCCTCCCCGCCCCCCCCACCCTGCCCGTGCACCCTCAGGGCTGCTATACGGCAGCCATTCAGTGTTTTCTATATGCTTTATGCTTAGCAAAGCATCTGGAGCCAATGAGCCGTGCAGGTCTGGCAAAGTGTCACACGGCGTTCTGTAAAAGGACATTTGCACATGGCCTTACGCCTAAAAAGAAGGAAGGAAATGAATTGAATTTCACAGATTAAACTGCAAAATTAGAAATGACAAAAACATGCAAAGTGAAAAGGATTTGATAAAAAAGAAGAGTGGAAATGCAGCTGAGCACTGAGGGCTTCCTTGTGAGGCTGCGTACAGCTAACTCTGCCTCCAAGGCCAGATAGGATCAGGACAGGAAGATAGATCACCAGGGAGTCACATCAATTTGCATGTTTGTTTTTTTATCCATCCATCTTTGAATCTGTTGATATCTACGTGTCCTTTGAACAGGTGCGGATATTCCCATACCTGATTGGACGAGAGTCTGCGTTTGCCGATAACCTTAAATGGATGGCGTGCGCCAACAAAGGTCGGAGACTTTTCCTTTCAACATATTCCACGACGGGATCTGATTTCTGCGCGCTAATATGATAGATGTGTGTGTGCGTGTCGGTGTGTGCGTGTCGGTCTCCGCGTGTGACTGCATGTGCTGGCTCAGGTTCTTTCTGCCAAGAGGCAATGAAGTGGCACTTGGGAGGGGTCGGAGGTCAATCCGCTCTAATCCCTCTTCCTGTCAGTGTCTGCCTCCTGGCTGCTCGCTGCTGATGGCTCCCACGTGTCAGCGCTCTGGATGAGTGCCCTCTGGAAGGGAAAGGATTTTGGAATGGCAAGACCCAAACACCTCCTTCCACACTCAAACCCCCCGCTGTGAAATAACCTTACATGTCCGATATGAAACATTGTCGGCAACAGCAGGAGGTGACAAGTTAAATGATTTCCACGTCATTCTAAGCTGAAACGCCGGGAACCTACTGCAGAGGGGCTCATGTCAGTGAGGGCAGGGACATCGGGGGGGTGTAGAAAATACAAAGTGCATTAGGGTGCTTCTGTGTTGCTCGATTCTTTTTGGGAATTGTAATTACACTTTATAACATTGTTGTTGTTTTTTAAATCCTACACACCGATCTTTTTACCTCTCCAAGCCTAGCATTTACAAAATGTTACTCATTAATGCATCATAAATAGAAAGCAAATTACACTCAGTATCTGAAAGAGACAGTTCTGCAGGATCTCCACTTTTATTTTTTATACACCACCCTTGCAAACCTTTTAGTAATACACAGGACAAGATGTTACAATCCCTTGTGCCGAAATCCCAGGCAAAACACATTTAGAGGCCCTGTTCGACTAAGAGGCCCTACCAAGCCTACAGTCATGTAATATGACCAATAACCTATATTCTACCTAGACTAACCAGAAGCTGCTGGCTTGTAAGCCCATGGAGCAGCAGAGGATAATTCAAACATTGTACAACATACCTAACTAAACGCTGCTGGCTTGTATGGTCTGCTCAGCAGCAAACCATGGCTACCAAGTAACATCCAAAAAAGGTTTAAAAAAGGCAACTGGACTTGTAGATTTTTGGAGAGTAGCTTCGAGTAGCTTCTTCAGTTCTGAGGGACTGGTGGGAAGTCTGAGGTTTAAGGTTATTAGCATAACAAGCAAGGTTTCTCAGGAGGAGTTCCTATTTAAACCTCAGACTTCCCACCAGTCCCTCAGAACTGAAGAAGCTACTCGGATGAGTGGTGAAACGTCTTCTCCAAAAATCTACAAGTCCAGTTGCCTTTTTTAAACCTTTTTTGGATTACCATGACCTGGATGACTGAGAACCTACACAGACATACCAAGTAACATGAGAACATGATCTAAACAACAGCAGTATGCAGCATATCATTGGGGTACAGCAGGTGTCATATGGGGTGATTCCAGGACGTTTACATTTAAAGTGTTTATGAAGTTTTAGGGCAACGGACAAGCCTCGACGTAAACTCTAGGTTTAAATCTGCCGTTTAATCGCTCGGTGAATCGTAACATTTAAGCATCAAACACAACAGGGACAGGGGAAATAGATGCACCAGGGGGAACCTGGACTCCTGACCTTAACTTGCAAGGCATCTGCTCAGTGTCCTGTGAGGAACGACTGGCAGCTGTGGTCTAGCTTTAGCTGTGACACTGTCCACTATACTAATGTGCCTAGCTGCACTGGCTGCTTTCTAGCAGTTTCCCAGAGTGCAGCTCGTCGCGTTTCCCTCTCCAGCACTCTCTTACTATGTCATGTATCCAAGTGCACAATTACAAATGACGACTTTTCTTTAAGTTATCTGGCTGGTCCGGTTACTCATGACCTCAGAGTGTCTAAAATCTATTTTAAAGCTCTGGTTAATCATTTGTACAGTAATAATCAATGTTCCTTTCCTGTATTTAACCCATCCAGTCGTTCACATAGCGGTGTAGACCTGTGTTTACTCTGGGGAGTAGTTGGACATGGCTATGAACATGGAGGTGTTGGAGGGAACCTAGTCATACTCCACGTCTCTAGAGTTTTTGTTAAAGTACAACATTACACAACAAGTAAAGGATTTAAATGAGACATAATGCAAATTGTGCTTTTTGATGTTAAACAGTATGAGCTGAAGTATATGGGCCGACTTTGTGGAGGAGCCGTATACTGTGTGTTTGATTTAGGGTCAATGTGTGTTACCGCAGGATATTTTAGCCAGATCTCGACCTTGGCCGATGTTCAGGAGAACGTGATGAGGTACCTCCACGTCATGAGCCGCCCGAAGGTGATCGATCACGAGCACGACACGGTGTGGACTGAAGCTTACGTGGACAGCGCGGTAAGCGTCTTTGAATTCTAGTTTGACAGTGTATCCGTGCTGCTAATCCAAAACACGCTCAAGATTTTGAGGTTGTGGTTTGTGGTGCTGCCATCTCGAGTTCGATGATACCGCGAGGTGTTTGTGTTGTTTTCTCCATCCTTGCACTGTACAGTTAGCGCGCACATGTGCGGATCTGCTCCATCATCATTACTCTTCGTGCTGTTGGAACGATTCCTCATTATGAGCTTCATTAATCTGCATAGATCTTCCCCCCAATGTACATCTGTGTCCATGAATTCAATGCAAAAAAAACGTGCGGTCTTTAATTTACTGATGAATTTATCTTTATGTGTCTTTCTCATCAGCTTTCTCAAGCTCATAAGGTAAATATTGCCTGTTCATTTTTTCTTTTGTAAGGACTGCTTGGTTGCTGTGTGTCCAGCTCTGTAAAGTGAAGAGCTGGGAATAAAAGGTTTCTGTTCAGACTTAAATTGGAAGTGACTTGAAACTTAAATAGCCCATCATTGCTCCTTCCTCTCCAAGATCACGCTTCAATATTTTTGAGGAAATCTAAAGTGAAAGAAGGCTCTCTCCTTTACGCGCCAGGGAGAGAGGAGGAGCTCCTCTTTTCTTTTTCCTTCGTACTTCTTCCCGGTATGGAGACGAGGAGCATGCACACACTAAAACATGCGCTCACACAAAAGGGTTGGGAGATTGTCCTCTGGAGTGTGTGCTCTTGTATCTGAGCCTCAGACACACCATTCATCATTCTGTGGATCATTGCACTTTATCTCCTAAAGCCCGTAATAAAACTGACATTGGAGGGGAGACCAAGGAAGAGAGAGAGAGAGAGGAAAGAGAGAGAGAGAGAGAGAGAGAGAGAGGGAGAGAGAGGGAGGTGGAGGTTGTCAGACGTCCATGGGCTTACCTGTGTGTAGGTGTGTGTGTGTGCGCACACTGTGAAGACTAAAGCAGTCCAGTTTTCTCTTCCATTGTGCCTGCTGATGAATTTAAGGACCCTCCATTCTTCATTTTGTCACGCCAGCTTGTGTACACTGTAGTTCACTGCTCCTTTGTTTCATATGCATGCAGATACACAAATGAACATTAAACACACACACACACACACACACAAACAAGCACAAAGACACACTCAGCTGCGTCGGCTCAGAGGCAGAGGGAATAGCAGACCTACTTTAACGTCACCCTTCATCCTTCTCAGCACATGAGACCTGCATGGTTCAGGTTTGACGACCAGAGGGCTCTGACCAGGGTCACATAAACATGAAGCTCTACAAGACCATGTTTAGATGCTGAACTCACAATAATGCAATGAATAAATTCTGCCTCTTCGCTGTCAGATCAGTGTTTGTGTTGTTGGATTCACTTTTACATGTTCTATAATTAATTGTGACCTTCGGATGCCTTTATTCATGGCCCTGAAGCTGCTAATTTCACCCATGCTCCTCTTTTTCTGCCTCACTAGTAAATAGCTACCATACTTTAAAAAAAAAAAAAAAAAAAAATGTAAGCATTAAAACACATTTTGCAGTATAAATCTCAGTTTGTTTCTTTTCTTAATTTTTTTTCAGCTGAAAGACAAATCAGGCCCGAGTCTGATGACCACAGTCGCCATGCCTGTCTTCAGCACAAAGAATGAAACGGTGAGAGAGTTTAACATTAATTATTACAGGTATAATAGTTTAAAAAGGTATGAAATCCATCGCACAAGTCCATTCAATTCACTATATTCGTCCTCAAGGCACAAGTAGCTAAAAATAGACACAAAAACAGTACACACAGTACAGCATATGATGTTCCCAAATAATAATAGTGATTCAGTATCGCAAAATACAAAGTGTCTGTCTTGTAGAACCCATTGTCCATCAAATTGCACGCTTAAAGTACAGTTTGCTTTTACAAAGTGGATGCTTTTGCTTTTGAATTGTGGTATTATCAGAGAGCTTTTACTTAATCAAGGATCTCCTACAGTTGCTGAGTCACAGAAAGTTAATTTAGTTCTTATCTAAATTTGTGTTTTGAATCGCTTCCCGCAGAAGAACCAGGGTATCCTGTTGGGGGTCGTCGGAACAGACATCCCTCTGCAGGAGCTGATGAAGCTCATCCCCAAACATATGGTACAGTCTGACGTCTTGCGCTAAATCGATGTGTTCGTATGCACTTCTATTTTTCCGTCTTTTATTTTGCTTCTTCGTTTCTGTCTCTAGCTGGGGATCCACGGATATGCGTTTGCCATCACAAACAATGGCTACATCCTGATTCATCCGGACCTCAGGCCTTTGGTAAGCCGCTTTTCTACATGTTTTACAGCCGAGTCTCACAGCATTCCCTGACTTTACCCTGACTTTTTGTTTTGTCCATTTTATTACGCACCACACCAAAAGTATGACCTCCACTGGGGGCACACAGAGACAAATGTGTTATCTGGTTAGGAGGCTACATGGGCTCGTATAGTTTGTAATCCCCACCTTTTCCTTTGATGTATGCATGCAGGGATAAAGGCCACTCATAGGGCTGGCTGGCCTGAGATTTCCCAGAGGTAACTTAACACTCACTGGCAGAGACCACAGCCTGCTCGCCCTGGGACCGCTGGTTCCTCAGGAGCCATGGCTGTGCTAGTGGATCTGTGTGTGCCAGTGTTAGTGCTATTCCTCTCTGTGCAAGTGTGTGTGTGTGTTGGTCTGTGTTGGTTCTTCGTGACTGTCTCTTTGTGGCTAAAACTGTGCTGTGGTTGTAGTCATTGACTTTGTTGTTTCGTGTGAGCCGGGACTACGTAGAGTAGAGCCGAGTTTGGCGTGCGCAGTTTAATGCATTCATGTTGACTTGTCTGAGCGTGAATTTTCTATCAATCATATTAATTATTTTTAATTTACCTGACAGTGTTAATTTCACAGTCGATTTGTTAAATAATTACAAAACCCTCCGTAGCAGCGCTTGATAAACAGGTCTTCGTTTTGAGAGTGAAACACAAAAGACAGATTACACCGAAGCGTTTCCTTAATAATATCAGGCTCATGTTTGAAAATGATGTGCCACAAGCAGATCCTAGTTGATGCTAGTCCAGTTGTGCCAGGCTAGATTAGCCGACGTGTCTGAGCTGTGGTTTAACTTTTAGTCAACGTGACATGCCACTACACTAAAGGCCTTATTAAACTCTACGCATTGTGTGCCTTTGTGCAGTATCAGGACGGTCAGAAGAGGAGGAAGCCCAACTACAGCAGCGTGGATCTCTCCGAGGTGGAGTGGGAGGACAAAGATGACATTGTACGTGCCAAAAATCATGTTGTGAAGCATCATTTTTCTAAGTGCAATATGAAACCCTGACTAGGTTTGTATCTGCGGCGTTTTGTGTTTCCGATGACTCGTGATTCATTACTTGCTCCAGCGGTAGAAAGAGTTTCTATCAGATTAAATTAGCCTGATCCTGGCACATCCCGCACCGCCCTTCTGCTTGATCAGTGACCAAGCCTCGACCTCTCTGCTGTACGTGCCTCTTTGTTATCTTTTTAGCTACGCAACGCTATGGTGAACAGGAGGACGGGGACTTTCTCCATGGAGGTGAAGAAGACCGTGGACAGAGGGGTGAGGCTGCAGATAAAGATGTTTAGTGTCTCCCTATCAGATGGTTCGCGCTCTTGTCTCTGGGCTAAAGGAGTGAATCTGTTCTGCTTTCAGAGGCGTGTGCTTAAGATGCACAACGACTATTACTACACTGACATCAAAGGAACTCCATTCAGGTGCAGGAAAAGTTTTATTGCAGTCCTAAATTGTCTTTTTACCAGTTTATGTCTCAGATCAGGTCCAATGTGGTCTGACTCAGGGCTGATTGTCTTCTCTGTTTGTGCCACCAGTGTTGGAGTCGCTCTTTCAAGAGGTCACGGAAAGTTCTTCTTCAGAGGAAATGTTTCAGTGGAAGCAGGTACGATATAACTGCATAAATGAAAGTTTAAATATGTCTTGCGGAGGGCCTTTTGAGTTTTTTTCTGTCTTTGATGATGTTTGGGACGTGGTATTTACATTGAACGTGAAAACGTAGTTATTCATATCTCTGAATACAGTTTAAAGGCCGCTAATTTTGTACGATGTCTGATTGGCTTAGTAAAAGTCTGGACTATTCCAGATCCAATAGCCAGGATAAGATTTCTGAAACCAGAATAAGACATGAGCGACTCCAGACCACTTGTGCACATGTGAACACATTGGGTGCATTAGTCAAAACAGAGCGACACTGCTGAAGCGTTACTGACTTGTGTTTTTCAGGGCTCCGTGATCTGGAACAGCCAGATGTCGCCCTGGCAGATGAATGGTAACGCGGGGCTTATGGAAGTGGGCATTCATGCGTTATGTAGGTTATCCCTCTATGTTCATCAGGGATCCCGAGGACTGTGATCTAACAGCGTTGCTTTTTTTTTTTTTTTTGGATAACAGGACGTACTGCAACACAGAGGAGCAGCATGAGCACCGTCACCTGACCCAGATCCAAGCCATCAAGCTGTTCATGACAGGCCGCAGACAGCACCTCAAGTGTAAGAGACTTCTGAGTCCGACCAGTTAGACTTCAAACAGGCGGAGATTAAACCGGAATTAATAAATGCAGATGGATGTCTAGTGTTTGTTAATCAGATCCATGGTTAAAGCTGGTGTCACATTCTGCAGGCGACAGAGAGCTCATCCAGGAAGTGTTGTTTGACGCCGTGGTCACTGCTCCACTGGAAGCGTACTGGACCGGACTGGCTCTCAACAAGTCAGAGTAAGAGAGAACACTTCGCTGTCACGTCCAGTTGCCTCTCCCAGATCTGCAGTCACTTTCCCTAACTTAAAAAATGCCTGCAGTGAACGTAATCAATGATGAGTAGCTTATAAATGTTAGCATGCCTTTAATAAACCCATGCTAACAATAACCCAAAAAGTCTGCCTGCAGCTTTAAATATGATTAAGTTGTTTTGCTAACTTGGAACGGTATTATGCCCTTTTTTGGGTTGCTACAGCTGAAGCTAATATATGTCTTCATCAGAATACTGGATGCTTCATCACCCTGCACCCTGGTATAATATATGATGTGTATGCATCGTAGGATATTGCAACTAATGATTACTGTCATTTTTGGCGAATCTATGAATTATAATGTTGTTATGAACCTATTAATTATCAAAGATCGGGACAAGTGCACAGTTTTCAGATTAATCTAAAATAAAAATATGTGGTTAAATACAAAGCAAGCACGTTTTAAAACTGTTTAATTCTATAATCATATACTATATTACATCATATTATTAAGATACTGAGTAGGGATGCTCGATATTGGCTTTTCTGCCGATATCCGATATTCCGATATTGTCCAACTCTTAATTTCCGATACCGATATCACCCGATACCGATATATGCAGTCTTTTTACACCAAAATTGTTAGGTAACCACATAACATATCACCTGTTATGGAATTAACACATTATTTTTTATTCCCACTGGATGCAAAGAAAATAAGTTACCAAAAAGTGCCATTCATTTATTTTTTTGTGTTTTTAGAAAGAAATTTTTGCCTCAAACAACACTGTAGACAATATCAAAACAAGGAAGACAAATGTAGCGTATATTTCCGCATGATTCTCCTTGAGGCGGATGATCAGATTTGATGTGGAAGACGCCTTGTTTCCTCCTCTCATAACCACCTTTGCTTTGCAGTCATTGCAAATCACAACTTTACTGTTAATAGGTGACACTTGGAAATACTTCCAAACCACGGACATCTCATACACCGGGTGAGCTAGCTTGTTAGCCACGGTTAGCAACCTACGAGACTAGCGTGTTGTTGTTGTTATACGTCATCAAGCACGCACCTGTTAACGTCCCATGCTGCGTTCATGCAGACTCGGAAATGCTGAAGCCTACAGAACAAAGTTCGGTTATAAAAACCCGATACCGATAATTCCCGATATTAAATTTTTAACTCAATATCGGCCGATATCATCAGACGGCCGATATTATCGGACATCCCTAATACTGATTGCTTCATTAGCTGACTCTCGACTCCATGCACCATGTAGCTGTAACAGCAAATGTGGTTTCTATTGGAGCAACACCAAACGCAGTCCCACTGCATAAATACATCTAGTTTATTTATGTTGCTGCATTACGTACAGTATATCAGTCAGAAACATTCAGGGAAAACACGGGGGCAGCACAGATGTGTTCATGGCACACATTAATTCCTCTGGATCACACCAACAGGAACTCTGACAAAGGAGTGGAGATCACTTTCCTGGGTACGCGCACCGGCCTGTCGAGAACCAACCTGTTTGTACCCGCCGATCAGCTCTCTAATCGGTGAGTGTCTCTGCTCGACATTACCCTAATCATTACTCACAGCGCGAGGCGAGGCGGGGGGGGGGCCTGATTGTCTTTGACGAATCTAATCCTTCGCTCCTCACTTCACTTTCACTCCGCGTGCCTCCGCAGAGATTTCCTGACAGCGGAGGACAAGGAAGGTGTGTTTAATGCTGATCACTTCCCTCTGTGGTACAAGAGAGCTGCAGAGCAGGTCCCCGGCACATTCGTCTACTCCATACCCTTCAGCACAGGTACACAGGAAAGAAAAAAACTCTCATTCAGTGTCTGTCCAGCTCTCTGTGAGCACAAAACTTCACAAAACATGAGTTTGTCTGTACTTCACTTCTAAATGTACTCTACTATGAATTGCACAAGTCTGTCCCGTATAGTTTTCTCTTTGCATTGCATGATTATAAACTGTGCTTTTTGGAAATTCAGTCTTTGTTACGGACATGTGGCTTTACGGCGTGAGATGCACAGCACAGCTCACTTCACTTACAGCTTTCCAGCAGTTAATGTGGCCCATGTTCTGTATACAGTGGAGCGTTCAGCTTCCCTTTCCAGGACATTTACCACCTTTCCTCCGTTAATAACGACTGCACACCACCGTAACGTCGAGTGTTCTATCACAGCACCCACCTCAGAAATATTAGGGTCATCTGGCTGTAGAAAAAAGCTGTAACTGGACTCCATTACTGTAAAGTAATAAACCTGTGCTGCTGTTCCCTCTGAGCCAGCTGACCCGAGGCCCCTGAGTAGACGGCGCCATCTAGTGACGGGCAAATTTAACATCTACTCTCCTCTTCTTTTCTTTTCTCCTCCAGCTTTAGAAAACAAGAGTGTAGTTTTAGCCAGCACTGCGATTCAGCTCATGGATGACAGAAAGTCTCCAATTTTTGCTGGTAATTACCTCTAATTTACCTTTTGCGTCACTGCAGGGTCTAGCTCCACTGATCATGTTAAAGGTTACCTTTGCTTGTGCTCAGCTGTAGGGATCCAAATGAAGCTCGAGTACTTTCAGAGGAAGTTCTGGACTGCCTGCAGACAGGTAAACGCTCACCGCTAATACAGCTTTTACGACGAATTAGCTCGCGTGTTACATGTGACTGCTCCTGTTCTCAGTGTACGGCCCTGGATGGAAAATGCAGCATTAGCTGTGATAACGAGGTAAGGACATTCACACAACACAACAGTTTCTGTGTTTCGGGTTGTTTTGTTAACATAATCTTCATCCTTCCAACAGGACATTAACTGCTACCTCATCGACAACAATGGTTTCATTCTCGTCACAGAAGAACAGTCTCAGGTACCGTGCTCTTGTCTGTGTATGCCAGCTTGCATCTTTGAAACAAAGGTTGGCCCCTGCTCACCACCTGTTTTTGGTCTAGCCTTGAATAGCACTGGGCAATAAGTAGTTTCATTACTAGCACAAGTGCATCTGATTCTGAGATGCATGGAGGAGGGAAAGAAGTTAGATGTTAGTTTAGTTTTAACCAATACAAAGGAAGAGATGGAAGTGGAAAGAAAAGCCAAGTTTTTGTTTTGCACCTAAGAAAGCTGCAAAAACGTAAGCACGCACACGTTCAGTTACATGGTTCTCTACTTCCTGCACTGTAACACATACATAATGGTTAGGGGCTGGGCATCATCATCTGTTACTGCGTCCAGGTTCCCTTTGCAGGAGGTCTGAGGCTATCTGTACGTTTCTTGCAGCAGTTAACCCTCGCCTTTTTTAGTTTCCTCGCAGCTTGACGCGCATCACTGTGGTTTGACTGCGGCTTCTTTCTCAGACAGGGCTCTTCTTTGGGGAAGTGGAGGGCGCTGTTATGAACAAACTTCTCCAAATGGGTTCCTTTAAGAGGTCAGAGACATGAACTAACGTCTGTCAGTGGCATCTACTGTATCTCAGAGGCATCGGCCGATGCGTTAAACCCAGACCGTATAAAGCATTTTGTTGTTAAATGTGTCATATTGAGTATTTATTAGCACCTCTGCTGGGCTCTCTGTGTGTCTCAGGATCACGCTGTATGACTACCAGGCCCTCTGCAGGGAGTATGCTGGGAGCAGCGACAGTGCCCGCTCTTTGACAGATGTAAGCATGACAAGGTTTTTTGTAACCTGTGGTACATTACACCTATGTATGTGTGCTGTTAAAACTAACCATAGCACACAGTGTTTTAGAGTAGATGTTTTTTTTTGGTATTGTTCTCACACTAGTGAAAGGTCAGTGTTTAATTATAGGCAACAAAAAAATAAAACTCTTCTCTCTCTTTCAGCCTTTTACTGTGGTTAAATGGCTCCTGACTGAACTTGTCATGTAAGAACATGCTAAATTCATATACGCTGTGTTTGTTTAATATTAATTATTATTTTGTTCCCACAACAATGATTTTGTGTTTTTCTCGTAGTTTCCTGCTAGAATTTAACCTTTACAGCTGGTGGAATATCGACCTCTCCGTTAAAGGTAAGCAGCAAACTATGAGTGCGTGTGAAAGGGACGGTGCACACGTGAGAAGTACGAGTTTGAGAAGAAAAAAATAGCCTCCTCGTCTCGTCTACTGCTTTGGACATCTACGGCCCAAAATAAATCTGCTCTGTCTCACGTTCAGCTCAGAGATCTCGGGGTAAAACCATGATGGTGCCGTGTGACACAGAATATCCTGCTTTTGTCTCCGAACGCACCATCAAAGAAACAACGGGCAACATTGAATGTGACGGCTGTAGCAGGTAACACCTCTAATTTACTCACTGAATAATAAAATAACCCTCCACATGGTAATTTATTCAGTCTATAGTCTATTCATTCATAATATCTTGATACTCGTCTCTGTCTGCCTCTGGCCTGCAGGTCTTTTGTCATACAGCAGATTCCCAGCAGCAATCTCTTCATGGTTGTCGTGGACAATAAGTGTGACTGCAGTAATGCTCCTCCAGTCACAATGGATCCTATCGAGATCATGTATATCCTTTCTAGATGAAACGCACGTGTTTGAACAATGCTGATTTGCTTTTCTTGGCCACTCACTCATCTTCTGCAACTACTTGTACTGTGAAAAGTCACGGGGGGGATATGTCATCGGGTGAGAGGTGGTGTACACCCTGGACAGGTCTCCAGTCTATCTCAGGGCTAACACAGAGAGACAGACAAACCTACACACTCATATACACATCAGTGGCCAAACTCCAGTTAACTCCGCTAACCACTACCCCACTGTGCCACCCTGGCCTGTTCAGTTATAAAGAAAATGTATGTGTGTGTGTGTCGCTGACAGTGAAAATAATATCTATGATTTCCTCTTCAGGGTTGATTTTTACAGTTTAGCCTTCACGTCAGGCAAAGTGTGTAAATAATACTCTAGACTGAGCCATGTGTTCTGTTTAGTTGTTTTCATCCTTGACTCCTTTGAACACAACGAGTCACTAAAATGTGACAGACTGAAGTTTCAGAAGGACCGAAAGAAGCCTGAGTCGTGTCATCCTTTCCACCCTGAGGTACAAAATTAACGTGTGCATACTGTGTGTGTGTGTATTTGATGCAGGAACACAACATCACGTTGATTTCAAAACTCCAATAAGCTGCTGCTGCTTGCCTAAGGGGTTCCCAAACGTTTCCATGCCAAGGTCCCCCAAACAGCATTAGCTGATGGGACTCTAATTTTTGAAAACCACTGGTCTAACACATACCATAAATGCAACATGTCTTTGTATGGAAATTCCTTTTCTGTTTTCCCAGTTCCAGTATTTCTGCCTATTTTTACCTCATAACTTTATGAAGTATGAAAGCTACAGAAAATTGACAGCCATCATTTTGTAAGAAACTCCCTCTAGCATTCATGACTGTTACAGCCAGCTTCAACAACCAAATGTCCAAACCAGTAATAATATTTTCAGAAATATATTGTGACATCTATCACAATGGATCATGTCTTTACAGGAAAATGCCATGGAGTGTGGCTCCGCATCACGCCTCTCTGGTCCTCTGGCAGCAGCTCTGCTGCCTCTAATAGCAGCGACCATCAGCAGGTGACCATTGATAGCAGAGCTGGACCTCAGTAAGGACTAACTCAATGAGAAGATGCTTCTAATCACATAGAGAACACGGCCCATCAGAAATGAAATTGCTCATACTTCTGCCACAGGCAGCAATCTGCTAAGACAAACTCTTTATCAGTAGCACTGAGACTCACATTCATTAACGCAGAAAACATAAAAGACAATGAGAGAAATGGAGAGCTGGTGGCTTTGCTGATAGAGTACTGCAGATAACGCCACTGATATTGTTCTGAATGCGTACTGAATAATTAAGAGAAAAAAGTGAGCAGTATGACTAAAGTAAAAACAAATACCTAGAGTACAGGGCTTTCTTGTCACAGTAAAAAAAAAAAAAACAGTCCTTTGTGCAAAGGATGATAGTGAGACATTAAATGTTTGCTTCTTTGTTGTGAGGGGAAAAAAAATGAAAGCTAACGTCTGCAGAATGTAAACCGCACTTTTGTGTAATGTGAAAAGAATGCTGGGCAGTCCATACTGTGTATTTGGCAACAGCTGAAAAAAAAAACAATTTACTGTGCCATCATAGTTTTCGTTCGAGTATTTTACGTTGATTTTGTAATTAAGTTATTTTCTTATGTCAGTAACGAATCATGTTAAATGTCAGAGACAAAAGAATAAATGTAATCGCTCTGTTCTGCCAGTTTCTCTGTTATAAAGCAGAAGACAACTGAGGCAAGATAAAGATGCATGATGAAGATTCAGCAGTGAGTCGGAGGATGTTACGTTGGTGTGTTCCATCATAATTTGTCAAGATGACCTCATATTCTTAACCAAGCTGATGAATAAATACATAGACATATTTTCCTTCATTTTCACCTTTGTGCTGTTTATTGAAGTGTGTGTGTTTGGTTTTATGGAAACAGTTACTAGTCGCTGATGGTTAGAGTTTTAGGTTAAGCACTTAGTTTAGATGCTAACGTAATGGTAAGAGGTTAGGGGATGTATTATGTTAGCAGAAAGTCATTATGGTGTGGGGGCTATGGGATATTTAAGAAACTTAAAAGAGCCAAAAGTGAAAAATAAAACATTAGCTTTAAGTGTTAGTATGCAAGTAATTAAGACTTAATATGAATATAATAATAAAATACCACATTGTCTTGTGGAAGTCGACTTTAAATAAATGCTTCTTCATTCTCTGCACAGTATGAAAAATAGTTTGTCCTCAGTGCGCCGTCACGGTGCTGTACATCATATGACCAAGGGACGGTGCAGGTGGCAAATCAGGCACGACGGAATAGAAATGGTACGTGTCCGACTGTGGGAAAAAAAAAAGCCACAAACAACAACTATATCATCTATTCACAAAGATTATATGGAAAATAGATTTATGTCAAGTCAGACTTACATCATAGGTTTGATTGTCCTGCGTGTCTGCGTGTTGAAAAGGAGCTGCAACTAAAAAGGAAGTTTGCACTAAAATGATTTTTATCACAAAATAAACCATATTTACGAAGGATGTCGAAACCTTCATTCAAGTTGGTCAGATTACAAAAAAAGATGACTAACTTTGACCCTCCGCAGAACATGACTGTCATGTTATATTGGAAAAGCAAATCTCTTATAGATGTGAAGATGCAAATCTCACCAGGAGGGTTGTCAGCAGCAGATAGAGAGGTGGTCACAGAGTCTGCTTCCTGATCAGGTAACTTCTTTGATAAATGGAAAGAGGGCAGACGTGAGAGAATGGTTATTCAAAACTGGAAGAAAAAAAGTGGTAGTACATAAATTCAACATGATAAAAATTATACACACATAAATAACACATTATCTGCCGCAAAACTAGTTCAACTAGCTCATACTAACCAATATTTTGTTGTGATATGCTAGTGCTATTCCCCATTGATTTCAGAGTTACCTGTTATCATCATCCAGGGTCTGTAGATTGACCTACAGATCCCGGATGATGTCTTCTGACCTGGTTGACGTCATCTCTGAGCAGTGCGCTCACCCTCCTGTGTAAAATTGCCCTCAGCTGACCAATACACATCCACTATACGATCTATTCAGGAACTGTCTGCAACCACACCTGGGGACAGGGTATATCTGTGCTCTGGCCCCACATTCAGGGTCAGTCTTTGGTCTCAGACCCACTCTGTGTCAGCAGGCTCACCATGACCTGGAACTCCAATAAACCTCCACCACTTCAGCAAACTTGGAACTAGACTTGGATTGTTTTTTCCTTCAACACCCGTGATAGTCAGCTTGTTTACCTGTAATACTAATGCTACTGCTATGGTTCATCTACAACCTCAGAACTGATCATTAAGCCTAACTAGCAATAGCATCCAGGTCAGAAGACGTCATCTGGGCTCTGTAAGTCAATCTACAGACCCCAGATGATGATAATCGTTATTAAGAGGCTGCAGTGCCCTTACACTCCTGCTGTATGGATATAAGCAGATCTAACTATCTCTTGAACAAGTGCAAATGACACATAAGTATATGGGATCGTATTTTATGCTAGAAATAAGATCCAGGTTGTAAAAAACAGTAGTTCCCCTTTAAGAAAACGTGAAGATATCTAAAACCTCTAAATGGTAACCAAACACATTACAGCAGCCTAAATGAATCTCATAGTGAGAGGTGTGGCCTAAGTGTGGCCTAAGTGTCCAGATACCTTTTGAGGCCTCAGTTTTGGTGTAACATATGAAAAAGAAATACAAATTAAAAAAAAAAATAATTACCAGTTCTCCGCTGTGAGTGGTTACATTACTAGTGAAGCCAGCTTGTGATCTATAAGACAATAAAGACAAATGAGTCTAAGTTGAACATAACAAACAAGGTAATGCAAACTGTTGAACAAAATGCAGAAGCAGATTTCCTACCTCCTAGAAGCAGGTTTTGCTAGATGCAAAAAAAAGACGTGTGTTATAAAAGTGGAATATTTTACCCAGATCAATACTTGAGTTCATGTCTCTGTTTGTAGACGGTTTAAATAGTCAAGTCTGGGTGTTTAGTCAGTCAGTTCATTGCACCTTTAACTTTTAAACACAAAACTAAACCAACTGTTTAGAGAGCCGGTTTGTATAATGCAGACTCATGTCTTTTCTCACGCATGTAATAGAAAACAAGCAGTCAAACATAGCAGCTATCCACATCAGTGCAGAAGTGGTTTCCCACTAAAGGCTCTGTGTTGGTTGGCTGGTTGGTTTCCTGCTGCAGATGCACAGAGTACATAGGTAAACTGTCTAAAATTAAGAGTAACTTTAAATATTTAGACGCAATGATTATAAGAGTGGGCGCCACATTGGTGTGGTGGTTAGCACTGATGCTAATGTTGTATGTGTGAGTGTAAATGGTTGTCTGTTTCTCTGTGTTAGCTCTGCTATAGACTGGCAACCGGTCCAGGGTGTACCCCGCATCTCTGCCAATGACAGTTAGGATACCTTCTTGTTGTGAGGTATCAGCACCAACTACTACTCCACTGTGCCACCCAATAAATTGTAATCAAGTTTAATAAGAAAAAAAGCTAAAAATCTTTGTTCCCACCCTCTCTCTGTTGATTCCACACAAGCCCAACTCCCAGTAAGATGACACCAACAGCTGCTCCACAACCAGTCACGACCACAACCATTAGCCATCTCTTTGAATCTGTTTTAGAACAACAGAAGCTTTACATAAGACATAATGTTAACACAAAGTGATGACATTTAGATCTTCAGTATTACCAACAGGACATAAACAGGTATTGAGAACTAAATCAGGAACAGTTAAAGCCATCTCAGAGGAATAAATAACACAGTCTGTATTTCATCTTTTTGTGTAATATGTGTGTGAATCATTAATAAAATTTAAGTGTGTCACCTGATGCTGGGTTCATTGTTGTCTGTGAAGCTGAGGTGGAACTAACAGTGTTATGAGGCATAGCAGCAGTTGGAGCTGGTGGATAAACACAATATGAATCAGGTATCATCCAAAATCAGTGCAACTTTAATATTCCTATAAATGGGTCACTGTACTTTTGAGAAAACTTCTTAGGCTGAGTTATACTATGTGATACAACAAAACTCAAAATAATAATAATGTGTATCACATGATGTGAGTTTCTCGTGTGTAATACATATGAAATGTAATCAAATTACTCTTTATTACTATAAGATAAGAGTAGGGAGTATATATACTGACATCAAAAAACATTCATTCAGCCAATAAACGATACCTGTATCATCTCTGCCTGTGGGTGACTTTTTACTGGGGGTGGATGTTGTTAAATCAGTGATTATATCTTTGTTTCCATTTGTGCCTAAAGACAAATTAATAAGTAAAATATATTGGAGTTAAACTCTTCTTGTGCTGATATCAAGATAAAACAATATCCAAAGATGAAAGTGACAGATACTCACGTTGTATAGTGATGGAGGATATATTACTGTATGGAGATGGATACTTTACAGTGTAACGACATGTCACTTTAACCTCAGCAGGTGATCTGAGTCTTGCTATCTCCAGCAGCTCAGTTCCTGTCAGTGTCTTCAGACAGGGGAAGTCTCTGACTGTTCCTCCACTCAGAGTGTAAAACTGACACTGAGACACAGAAACAGATGATGGAGGCTCACAGCTCAGTGTGACTGAGTCTGTCTCTGTGATCACTGGTGGATTCACGGTGAGTTTGGGAGGAGGAGAAGCTGAAAGTTGAAGCACATTTATTCACAAATCTTATTTAGGTACATTTATTCACAAATCTTATTTAGGTACATTTAAACTACAATACAGTAAGCATTAACTGAACTAAAACACAACTTTAATAGTGAAATCTGATTTTCTTAATACTCACATTAGCATCATTATGTTTATTCTGACTATAAAGATATAATATAAACATTAAGTATTAGAGTTACTCACGCTGTATGGTGATGGTAGATTTGTCACTGTATGGAGACGTTTTAGTTTGTACTGTATAAAAACAGTTTATTTTAACCTCAGCAGGTGATGTTCTGTTTGCTATCTCCAACAGTTCAGCTCCTGTCAGTGTCTTCAGACAGGGGAAGTCTCTGACTGTTCCTCCACTGTGAGTGTAGAAATGACACTGAGACACAGAAACAGACGATGGAGGCTCACAGCTCAGTGTGACTGAGTCTATCTCTGTGATCACTGATCTACTCACTGTCAGTTTAGGCTCAGGCAGAGCTGAAAAGACAGAGGTCAACATATGAGGATGAAATGTATACGGATACTGTACATCTGATCATAAAAACACAAATGATGATAATCTCAGGGACTGACCTTCAATCTGATGAAAAGAATCTGTCAGAGAAACATTTTTTAACAAGTGAAATAGATGCAGTAATGACTCATGAAAAACCTCAACACAACATTCAAAGATTAAACCTCCAGCTAAGATGCAACTGTGTGAATCTAATGTAAAACTGTTAATATACGATGCAGATAACAATACTTAGTGAGATCATGTAACACATTAACATTACATTCATAAGTAACAGTGTTCCTGTACTGTTGTGTAAGAGACAACGTTAATAAAGAGATGTTTAACTTACAGATGAGGATAATAAACAAAAGGTGTCCAGCCATGATGAAGCTGAATGCTGCTCCTCTAAAGACCTTTGTGGCATCAACGTACAAGTTACTGACACTTTATACACTTCATGCCAGGAAACCACAGTAAGTATCAGAAAGTAATAATAGAGTTCAACAGGCCACAGAAGCACACACTTCCGTAAATGCTCTCATACGCAACAACCTAACAGTCAGTCCAGTTTTATTTACGTTATTTATCAGTTATTTAACAGTCTAAATTGTTTCAAGAAGACTTACAAAACCCACAGCCCCCCAGATAAACAGATAAAGCACTAAGGCGACTGTGGCAATGGGGGAAAATGTTCTCTTTTCACCAGATGAAACCTTGAAGAGGACCAGATCATGTGGGAGGGACATCTATTGAGGCCGAGTAAAGATAGAAAAAGAGAAAAAAAGAGAAGAGAAGGAGGAACAACACGACACATACATCTGACAACCCGCCATGTACACTTATCATGATACAAACAGGAGTACTGGGTAACACCGACGCATGTTCCATGAGATATTGATATGATATGATATACAAGGATCAGCCATAACATTATGACTACCTTCCTAATATTCCTAATATATCTCCCTTGTGCATGTAGAACAGTAGTGACTCATCAAAGAATGGACATTGTCCTTCTGAGGGTGTCCTGTGGTGTCTGGTAACAGAATGTTGAGTTGAAGGGAGGGACCTCTGTGGATCATCCCACAGATACTTGATCAGTTTGGGATCTAGTGAATTTGGAGGCCAAGTCAGCGTTCAGCAGTAAGGACATGTATGTACTAAATGTATCTAACATGTATGTACACAATATACATAAGAACTCATATTCATTATAAAAATGAAAGCCACAAAGTTGTGACTGTTACTGTACATGACACTTAATTTCCAAAGACCACGTTTGCTGCCTGGATAATTACTGACAATATTTGTTCCTGACAGGAATAGGCCCATCCTTGTGGATGAGTGGACATGTAAAGCTCAGGTTCAACAGCAGAGGGCAGGATATGTGTTCTGCATCTGCATAATGTTGGACAAGATACATTTTGAGAAAGTTTCTTACAATCATGTTTGTTCATGAAAAATAAATGTAATTTTGAAGATGTCATTTAGTATGAAGACTTTCCAAAGATACTAAACAGGTTCAGATATTTGTTGTTGTATTGAAACAGATTCTTGGCTTTCTTTTATAGCTCCATGATACTAATCCTGCAGGTCTTACAATGTCTTCTTGTGTTTCCCTACAATGCTGTAGGTCTTATTGTCCAGAGCTGGTGCAGCTGGGTCCTCAGGGGACAAATTCATACACATGGTATTCTTCAGACTAGGAAAAGAGAGACAGTGAGAGATCTTTAGATCTAAACAGGACGTATGTTCAGTTCTGCAACTAGAAGGTTTGTCACTTACCTTCTCTTTTTGAGATCCCTGTCTAGTATTCATTTGCTCAAAACCTAAAAATAAAGTAAGAGAATCAGTGTGTGTGTGTGTGTGTGTGTGTATAAATATATATACACACACACAATATGCACACATACACATATATACATTCTCAAGTCAAATCAGGGTCAAATTTGGTCTGCAAGACACAGTGCAAACAAATACTAAGCATAATTCTGGAAACCTCTTTTCATAATCAGAAGAGAAAAAGCATCAACTCACCATCAGTGGGATAATCAACACCAGGCAGTGAGCTGATCACATGGTAGGGTTGAACGTTTCCTTCAGGTAACTTTTTTTTATAGGAAGAGAGAAGTGTGAGAGGAATTCATGAGTGACTCTAAACATATTTATGCACTCTAAGGAGCCTTGTTATGCACATCAATAATGTAGGATCTGTGATTTTAACATTTGACAAAAGGAAATTACCAGTTTTCCAGGATCAATGTTTGTCATGTTCACAGCGTCACCTACAACACAGAGCAAAACAAAGCTCAATGCATGGAAAAAGAAATATGACAAACATACATATATGTGTGTGAAAGTAATACTGTGATGTTGAAAATCACTGAATGTGTACTTTACCAGTAACATTGTCTTGTAATCTGTGTGAGAATGAATAAAACAAATTAGTTGACTGTGTCTTACACAAACAATGTGATGTAAAACAAACTATAGTTGAATAATCCAGGATGTGAATATGCTTTTTCTCTGCTGCTTCAGTAACTAATGCTCCAGTGAACCTTCACTGAGCAGCTACCTGAACTTCAGTATCAAACAAGGTAACTCAGTGTTTGTTGAAAATTATGTTTAAAAACAAATCTTACCTCTTGTCTCTACACTTCCCTGAATAATGTAGAAAAAAATAAGACAAAAGGAAGAGAGTGTATTAAAAGTGCAGTCAGTAACCACTGAGATAAGTTCGCTTCAAACCGTTGTCATGGTGATATTTTTAGTGGCTGTCATTTCCTGGTTACTGCGAACAGAATGAACTGTGGTCCACATGGTGTAACAGCTGTCTCTACGTACATGAGCTTGGTGGATGTTACTTGTTTTCTGACACAACTACATTTGCAAGCTGAAATAAAAGTGGTACTTTAACAGTATACACATGTAGAAAAGCACAGCTTTTTACAACTCGTGAATCATATCAGTTCTTACCACTTCTTCTTTTGACACAAACAAACGTCACTCCCAGTAGGATGAAGCCCACAGTCACTCCTGAACCAAGTACAACTACTACCAACTTCCATATCCACAGATCTGTTTCAGAAAAACAAAGACCACAAGTCAATCTCATTCCCACAGTATCAGAACAAAGCAAACAGACGACACTGCACCAACAGTGTAACTACCACTGCTGAGCTACATTTGAGTTAGTTACAGTATGTTAAACAGTGAAATTATGTGAAACTCATTTGAACTGCATGACAATACACAAATGCAGCAGGAGGAGAAATCATGTTACATAGACATGATTTCTACGTTAAGAAATGTGAAAAGGCTTATTTAAGAAACAAAAGACAAATATGAAGCAATAAAAACATGTATGTTTTTAATATGGTCTAAAATATCATTGTATCATTGTAACTCACTTGGGGATAGGGACATTGATAGTGAACCAACACTCCTACTTGACATAGCAGCAGTCTGACCTGGTGGAATGAAAGAAAACCTTTAGAATCATAGTTTCAGTAACTGGTTTGCAATGATGTCATAGATAGCTGTTTAGATACATGTCCCACCTGTGGTCACTCTGAAAGATGTGACTGTCTGGGTTGTCATCTCCTGGGTTGTCATCTCCTGGGTTGTGGTGGATGGACTTGTACTTGTCGGTTCTGTGTGAACACAAACAAGTCCAGTTTTGTGTTACTAAATACAGTAGTGAACTATTTTTTTTTTTCACCAAAATCCCAATTCAGAGAATTTGCTGCATTCGTTAAAGCCGTCATAAAATATCTCAGTCTCCACCTATGTCCCACCTGTGGTCACTCTGAAAGATGTCTGGGTTGTCATCTTCTGGGTTGAGGTAGATGGACTTCTACTTGTCAGTTCTGTGACACAAACATATTTATTATTTTCACCAAAAGTCCAGTTCAGAGAATTGAATAAATCATCTCAGTCTCCAACTATGTATCACCTTCTACTACATGTGACATTTTAAAAGTATATTTTTGTTTTCAACACTGAAAATACATTCACTTACTGATATAACCAAGAACATGTTAGCATGGTCACTTACTCAGTATGATGATGGAGAATATGTTACTATATGAAGATGGATGTTGTTGTCCTCTATGCTCCACGGTATAATAACATGTTACTTCAACCTCAGCAGGTGAACTCTGCTGTGACATCAACAGAAGCTCAGTTCCTGTCAGTGACTTCAGACAAGAGACAGGTCTGGAAGTGTTTGTTCTCATAAAGAACAAAAAACACTGAGACACAGAAACTGATGATGGAGTCTCACAGATCAATGCGACTGACTCTGTCTCTGTGATCAGCTGCAGTGGATTCACTGTAAGTTTAGGCCGAGGAGCTAAAAAAGTAAGAATATATGGTGGATTAAATGAATGGCTGTTATTGGAGAATGAAACCTGTTGATACATTTACAAATGTACTCACTGTGTATGGTGATGGTCAACATGTTACTGTTGGTAGACTGATGCTGTCGTAGGTAGAAACATGTCACTTCAACTGTAGCAGGTGAACGTTGCTGTGTAAGAGACAGCAGTTCAGTTCCTGTCAGTGTCTTCAGACAAGAGAAAGGTCTGGCAGGTTTGTCTCTTAACTTAAAATAACACTGAGACACAGACACTGATGATGGAGGCTGACAGTTCAGAGAGACTGAGTCTGTCTCTGTGATCACCAGAGGATTCACCGTCAGTTTAGGAGGAAGAACCTCTGAAAAATAATTAGAGATAGATTTCTAAGTAAACTGATGTACACTTATATGACATATTTTAGAAAGGATTATAATGGAACATTTAGTACTAAGAATGAATTTATAATCCAGCATAATAATATTAAAGCAATATTGTCACTCATTAATTCTGATGATAGTGAATAGATCAATGTCTGGAGAAGTAAGAGTTTTAAACTTCTCAGTAGTTTGGACGGTCTCTGTGATCAGTTTAGGTGGAGGAGCTAAAAAAGTAAAAATATATGATGGATTGAATAAATGGTTGTTACTGGAAAATGAAACCTGTTGATACATTTACAAATGTACTCACTTTGTATGGTGATGGTCAACATGTTACTGTTGGTAGACTGTGGGTAAAAACACGTCACTTCAACTGTAGCAGGTGAACGTTGCTGAGCAAGAGACAGCAGTTCAGTTCCTGTCAGTGTCTTCAGACAAGAGAAAGGTCTGGAGAAAGGTCTGGCAGTTCAGACAAATAATAGTAGAGTATAATTATGTAGTGCACTACAGCAAACAGGAAGTTATTTCAGACAATATTAAAAAGGGAAGTGGTTGAGTCTTCAGTCAGGCTGTTGTGGCCCCTGCCATTTCTGTCTGTGAGTTCCGAGGTGAGGCAGACCACGCTCCTTGAAGAAACGATTGGTTGGGGGATTCCACCGTCACTCTGGGACAACTGGAAGCTCTCCAGCAGTTTGCCTGACACTGGTGTGCCCAACTGTGAATCTGTGCTTTCATCATACTGTGAAAATCTTGTTAAGTAAGCACTTGGTTTTGTTTGCCTCAGAGCTGGACGTTACATTTTGGTTCACCCTTTCTGTTTGGACAGACACATTTATGTTTGGGGAGTTGTTTATTTGTGTGTTTTGATTGGGCTAAAGGTTTTCTTTTGAGATTTTATTTTTAACAAGGACTTGGTCTATATGTTTAGTTTAAGTTTGTTTTACAAATTTCATTGATTTATTCAATACCCTTTGTCCAGCCTTAGTGCTGTGCATAAAATAATTAATAAACCTTAACTAAAAAGCCAGTTCCACCTGGCCAGTGTTGTGTATGTTCATATTTTTGTCAACTGAACTGATCATTTCATATATGAAAGAAGACAAAAAAAAGGAAAAAGCTTCATGACAGCTGTCAGCCGACGTGTAATTTAAGGCATACAGCATGTCCGGTGCAGCTGAAAGAGAAGCCGCCTCCACCACCGCAGAAGCAGCTAATTCACACAAACAGCTGAGTTACTTCCTAGTATACACAGTCAATGGCTATTCAAAAAAGCAGTGCAGATCCTGGCGGGAAAAAAATAATCTTGTTAATATTGTGTATACTTTTATTCTTTTTGTAGTTCTCTATTTTTATTCTTATTATTAATGTTGCTGCTGCAACAGAGAAATTTCCCAGTTTGGGATTAATAGAGGAAATTATCTGTCTAAATATTACGGGCAGGGATGGGCGGGCAGGTCAGTCAGATATTCTATTGAACAAGAACAGCTTGAAGATGCTCAATAAAAAATAAAAAATAAATAAAAAACGGAACAATTGAACACTAACTGTTCCTTTTGGAGTCTATGAACTTAATTCAAAATTTTAAATATGTGAACAAAGAACTTGAACTAGTTCACTTGTATCTGTGTGAACTGAACTTTGAACTAGTTCTTGTTTAGTGTGAACTTGCACAACACTGCATCTGGTTTTAACGTTGCCTCCCTCATTCTTACCCCAGCTGCGTCGTAACACAGGCTAACACGTCTGAGACCCAGCTAACAGCTAGAGCCCACATTGCTTTGACATTAATACTAATGTGTGTGCGTATGTGTGTGTACAGATATATACTTATGGAGATTAGACTGTTTGAGGTAAATAAAAACATATATAATACATTTCATCAGATGTTTTTATTTAGCGTCAATTTCTAAATGAACGATTTAAGTAGGGTTGTAAAAATATTGTCTATGGGGTTAGGGTTAGGGTTAACAACTTCTCTAATTCAAACACCAAGTATCTTTAATATAAACTAGCATGCAAGAAAAATAATGTATCAGAGAGATGTACAATGAATGTGGAGCTGGTCCAATGAGCCAAGGGTCTGAGGCACCACTGCTGTCACTCTACGGAAAAGAAAGAAAGAGAAATAAATGTACTTCTCTTAGTGCTGTCAATCATTTCACATCATATGCTCCTTTCATTGATTTGTAGCTGTGATGACATGTTATTTGTTTCTGTTTAAATTCAAGCCACTTTCAGTTTCACCACCAAGTGAATAATCTACCTGACTGTTACATCCAGAGAAAGAAGCAACTCACCATTTTTACACTCATAGGTGAGAATACTGTAGGTTTCATCGTAACCAGCCTGCAAATGATTTAATAAGATGTTAGATGGAAGGGAGAGTGAGGACAGTAAATCTGTTAGTAGAAGCAGGATTGCTGAAATCACCGTAAGTGAGACTTACCAAAGATTTCCAGTCATCTAAATGATAAACAACATAGCTTTAATGATCACATATAAATAACATATACTGTAAATAGATAACATAATGAATTGGAATGATTGCAGTGAATGAAGATGAGCAACTTATGTCTTGATTTACCTACGACGTTGAGTTTTGCTCTAAAGGGAAAAAAGAAAGATAGTAGTAGTCTTGTGTCTTTTAAAAGCTCACCTCATGTCCATATTATTCTCCACAATCTATAAATTATGAAGCCTAAAACTCAGACTCTGATGTTTTGCTCATAACAGTTCTCACTCATATTTTGCTATCTATCTTATGCCGTATTCACACTACAAGCGACAAAAGTTACCCCCCAAGCATGGCCAGCTACACCGTCAGAGTGTTACTGTTTAAGTGTCATTTAAGAGTTAATGGATCTGGATTTTGTCATCCATTATATGGGGAAACAAATGTACACTAGACAGTTTCAAAGGACAATGATGAGACAACACGAGAGAAGGCAGAAGATGCACAAGCCTCCTACAGTTTATACAAGAATGTATTGTTTTCATGAGTCATTTTAAACACCCAAACCATGCAGAGATAGAGTACAATAGTCACATTTATCATTAACTTATTTTTCTTTAATTTGAAGCAGCCACAAGATGACAGTGGCTGGTTTGGGGAAAATTAATATGAAATAATGAATGCAAAGCAGAGTAATAGCAAACGAGCACTCAAACGTTAATTTAATGATACATGTTTAAGATCTAAAAAGCCTTACCCCTTGGAAGCACATTTATCTAGAAAATATAAATAAAATACAATATTAGAAAACTTCAATAATGCACCATAATACAAAGAGTGGTATTATGTGTTTCTGTTTAAATTCAAGCCACTTTCAATTTCAGCAGAAGTTTTATCACCACGTGAATAATCTACCTGACTGTTACATCCAGAGAAAGAAGCAACTCACCATTTTCAAACTCATAGGTGACAATACTGTAGGTTTCATCGTAACCAGCCTGCAAATGATTTAATATGATGTTAGATGGAAGGGAGAGTGAGGACAGTCTCATACATTGGGCAGTTTCAAAGGAAGACCATGAGAAAACATGAGAGAAGGCAGAAGACGCACAAGCCTCAAGATGACAGTTGTTGGTTTGGTGAAAATTAATATGAAATAATGAATGCAAAGCAGAGTAATATACAGAAAGAAGATTCAGACTAGCACATCCATGTAATAGTATGTATTTAAGATCTAAAAAGCCTTACCCCTTCAACGCACATTTCTCTAGAAAATATAAATAACATAAAATAAAAACAATGATATTTAAAAAAAAAAAAAAAAAAAAAAAAAAAAAAAACGTAATCAAAGCTCCATTAAACACAGACTGATGATAATTCACATTTTACTACCAGAAAATGATGAAAAATGTAATATATAATGAAGGCACAAATGTTTTATCACACCATTAGAAAGATGTTGGTTGTTGTGTTAGCTGTTAAAGGGTAAAGGGTTACAAAGACACAGTGTAAACAGCTCATACTAAGGATAATTCTGGAAACCTCCAGAAACATTGTCTTGTAATCTGTATGGAAATGAATAAAACTAATTAGTTGACTGTGTCTTACTCAAACAATGTGATGCAAAACAAACTATAGATGAATAATCCAGGATGTGAATATGCTTTTTCTCTGCTGCTTCAGTAACTAATGCTCCAGTGAAGCTTCACTGAGCAGCTACCTGAACTTCAGTACCAAACAAGGTAACTCAGTGTTTGTTGAAAATTATTTTTAAAAACAAATCTTACCTCTTGTCAATACACTTTCCTGAATAATGTAGAAAAAAATAGAGTATTAAAAGTGCAGTCAGTAACCACTGAGATGAGTTCACTTCAAACTGTTGTCATGGTGACATTTTTAGTGTCTGTCATTTCCTGGTTACTGTGGACAGAATGAACTGTGGTCCACATGACATAGAAGCTGAGGTACTTTAACAGTATACACATGTAGAAAAGCACTTTCCAGCTTTTTACATCTCATAAATCATGTCAGTCCTTACCTCTTCTTCTTCTGACACAAACAAATGTCACTCCCAGTAGGATGACGCCCACAGTCACTCCCGAACCAAGTACAACTACTGCCAACTTCCATATCCACAGTTCTGTTTCAGAAGAACAAAGACCACAAGTCAATCTCATTCCCACAGTATCAGAACAAAACAAACAGACGACACTGCACCAACAGTATCACTACCACTGCTGAGCTACATTTGAGTTAGTTATGTTAAACATTGAAATTATGTGAAACTCATTTGAACTGCATGACAATACACAAATGCAGCAGGAGGAGAAATCATGTTACATAGACATGATTTCTACGTTAAGAAATTTGTTTACCTAAAGATGGCTTCAGTGTGGTCTCAGGAAACAAGGCAGAGGTCAAAGTATCTGTAGCAGGTGTGGTTGTTCTTCTAGAAAAGGCTTTTTTAAGAAACAAAAGACAAATATGAAGCAATAAAAACATGTATGTTTTTAATATGGTCTAAAATATCATTGTATCATTGTAACTCATTTGGGGATAGGGACGTAGATAGTGAACCAACACTCCTACTTGACATAGCAGCAGTCTGACCTGGTGGAATGAAAGAAAACCTTTAGAATCATAGTTTCAGTAACTGGTTTGCAATGACGTCATAGATAGCTGCTTAGATACATGTCCCACCTGTGGTCACTCTGAAAGATGTGACTGTCTGGGTTGTCATCTCCTGGATTGTGGTGGATGGACTTGTACTTGTTGGTTCTGTGTGAACATAAACAAAAGATCTGTGTTACTAAATACAGTACTAATGGTTTTATTTTTTAACCAAATGCCATGCAGTGGTCAAAGCCATCGTAAAACATCTGAGTCTCCAACTATGTATCACCTTCTACTACATGTAACATTTTAAAAGTATATTTTTGTTTTCAACACTAAAAATACATTCACTTACTGAAATAACCAAGAACATGTTAGCATGGCCACTTACTCAGTATGCTGATGGAGGATCTGTTACTGTGTGGAGATGGATGTTGTTGTCCTCTATGCTCCACGGTATAATAACATGTTACTTCAACCTCAGCAGGTGAACTCTGCTGTGACATCGACAGAAGCTCAGTTCCTGTCAGTGTCTTCAGACAAGAGACAGGTCTGGAAGTGTTTGTTCTCATAAAGAACAAAAAACACTGAGACACAGAAACTGATGATGGAGTCTCACAGTCTAATGCGACTGACTCTGTCTCTGTGATCAGCTGCAGTGGATTCACTGTAAGTTTAGGCCGAGGAGCTAAAAAAGTGGATTAAATGAATGACTGTTAGTGAGAAATGAAACCTGTTGATACATTTATAAATGTACTCACTGTGTATGGTGATGGTCAACATGTTACTCTCTGGAGATTGAAGCCCTTCAAGGTAAAAACAAGTCACTTCAACTGTAGCAGGTAAACGTTGTTGTGCCATTGTCAGAAGTCCAGTTGCTGTCAGTGTCTTCTGACAAGACAAAAGTTTGGCTGGTTTGTCTCTTAAAAACTTGAAATAACAGTGAGACACAGAAACAGATGATGGAGTCTGACAGTTCAGAGAGACTGAGTCTGTCTCTTCAATCTCCTGTAGATTTGCCATCAGTTTAGGAGGAAGAAGATCTGAAATGTTAGAAGTAAATGTATGTTACATTAATTAGATTTACCAGTGATGCATGATGAGACATGATAGGTTTGTCAAAATATACTAAAAAAAAAAGAAATAAAAGAAAATACAGTGAAGTTAAACTGCTCTTATGATGAAAACAGTAAACTCAGAGACAGACCTTGTGCTTTGAGCTCATGGAAGAAACCTGGTAGAGGAAATGTTAAACAATTCAAAACAGATTCAACAACAGTTCATCAGGAACTTAATATTTAGATTTTAAAGGTCAGTAAGGCATGTTATAATGCATTTTAACCTGAAATTAAGTGGTGTTTTGTTTTAACACTATCGCCAATAACACTGTGAGATCAGCAGAGAAAAATTCAGTGCAAATTATAAATGTTTCATCCTGTACAGCTGAAGCAGACTCTGTGTCGGATAATAGCCCATTTTTAGGGGTGCTCAAGCCCTAAACATTGACCCAGCACCCCTAAAAATAGGAGGGAAAAAAGTTGTTTTCTTTTAAAAGGGTTTGTCTATGATAAGATGACAAAAAAAACACAATCGAAGTAAGTATGAAATTTAAAACACCTGTTATTGTTCAGCAGGATTTTACTGGCTGACATTTTTTTTTCTCTCTCTGGTGCTAATAGTGCAGATTATCAATCAGCCACTGTCCACAGTTTATATTAAGCTTTTGGTTTGTGCATATGTGTTGATGTTAAAGCTAAGGTTTACTAATACTGCCTACCTACATAAGACATTTACAGCTTTTGCTATGACGGGTGGGGCTTTGGTACATTTCTCTTTCTTGTTAAGGAAAATGTCATCCATCAGTTATATCTTAACAAATAAAAACTTACTTAACTTTTTTTTCAGCATTCTAATTACCTAAAGATTGGGGAATTATATAAAAAAAATGTGATTGGACAAAATTTTTTGTCCTGGTAGTCAGGAGGTTAGCTTGCTAGGGGTTGCTTTTTTGATGTTTCTTGACTTAGTTTGACTAAGTTTGTTTTACACTTATTGTTCCTAGCTCTTCTTCTCATTCAAATGCAATTTCTGTTTAATTTTTTAAATACAGCGCCTATTACATTCTTCTGTAGCCTTAAGCCTAGAAGCATAATAAGATACATATATATATATATATTTATTTATTTATTTTGGTGAAAGTAACTTAAAAATAATGCAGTAATAGTGTAATGCCTTACAATTCAGAGACAGTAATATAATAATGTAACAAATTATTTTGAAATGACAGTAATACATAATGTTTTACATTTTTGAAGTAACTTGCCCAACACTGTCAATAACGGTAGTCAGTGACATGACCTCTCATAACTGAGTAGCTACGTTTGCAATAGACAACATTAACAAGAAAGGAAGCTGGTAATAAGTTTAACTCACACATGAGGATGAGAAGCAGCAGGTGTCCAGCCATGATGAAGCTGCACTATGTGACAGACTACACTACTCTGACTGACTAATGTGACTTTCACCTACACTGAGAGATATTTTTTTTAGAAGTTGTTCTCAGGAAAACCACAACATCAGAAGTGAATCACATGAACGAGCCACAGAAAGGCAGACGTTTGGTAAACTCACTTTTGCAATAAAACACTGAGGACATGTTTATCTAATACACTGAAGAGGTTTTAGTTAGAGAAACTGATATATACAGGACATATTGGAAGTCTCATGGAAAATACAAAACATTAACTGAATTCTTTTACTGTTTCCATGGAGATATTTCATTGCGTTGATATGAATGGAGAATTCAGTTTTTTTAAATTGTATTTGTTGATGTGTTGAATGTTGTGATATTTAGAGCCAAGGTGCCATCTCTTACCAGTCAGTCCGTCAGTCATTTTCTATACCCGTTTAGTCCTGTTAGGGGTCACGGGGGTCTGCTGGAGCCTATCCCAGCTGTCATCGGGCAAGAGGCAGGGGTACACCCTGGACAGGTCGCCAGTCCATCATCTCTTACCAGTATTTGGGCTAAACCAGTAGCTGCTGATTGTGACTTCATATGAACCATAGAGACACAGCGCACACAGAACTAGTCCTACACAGGCAACAATGCAACGTTAAGTCTTTCCTATACAGTCAAACGTTTTTACACCCGAACTGACAAGAGTCAACTGAAGTGAGGTCCTCCAGGGCTCAGTTTCTTTATCACTGGGGACAGTTCTTTCAATATGGTTGCATCGGCAACCTTCTACGCTGTGGTTTTTTCGTGTGTGGTGGAGTCACAAAGAGGGACAAGAACAGACTGGGCAAACTGATCAAGAGGGCCAGCTCCATCCTGGGCTGCCCTCTGGATTCAGTGGAGCAGGTGGGGGAAAGGAGGATGTTGGCTAAACTGTCCAACATCATGAACAACTCCTCTCACCCCCTGTATGAGACAGTGGGGACTTTGGGAAACTCCTTCAGCCAAAGACTGCTGCATCCACAGTGCAGGAAGGAACACTTCTGGAGGTCTTTTGTCCCCTCAGCAGTCAGACTTTTTAACATCTGCATTTCCTAACTCTTCTGCTGCTGAGCTGCTGAGCTTCTTTTCAGGACTTATGCACAGTGTACCGTATATATATATATATAACCATTATCGCGCACCTTCTATTTGCAGTACATGGCAATTTAACTCCTATTGGAGTTTGTTGTTGTTTTCATTCATGATATTCATGAATGCCAACACATATACGTATATATATATAAGATACTGGATGGAGACATAGTGGACAGATAATGGTAGAGAATGCACTATAGCAAATAGGAAGTTATTTCAGACAATGGTAAAAGGGAAGTGGTTTAGTCTTCAGCCAGGCTGACACGTCTCTGAGACCCATCTAATAACTAGAGCTCACTTGGTCTTTGACCTTAATACTAATATAGACATGCTGACATGCCCACAGTGACATTAAGCAAGTTTATGTTCAATATGTTATATTAGCGATGTTAGTAATGTTAGGTTATATATATATATTGATTTTATTTAGCATCCATGTTAACAGTTAAGCTGAAATTTCTGATGGAATCAAAGTCTGAAGCAAAGCAAAGCAATTTGTGGTATTTCTGACTACAAGTGTGGTCTAAGTGTCCAAATGCCTTTTGAGGCCTCTGTACTGGTGAAGGTAACATTTGAAAAAAAAAATTTACATAATAGAAAAAAGAAACTAATTACCAGTTCTGCATGTTGAGTGGTTAAATTATCAACTTGTGATGTATAAGACAATAAAGACAAAAGAGTCCTCACAAAGATAATAAAATGTAGAAGCAGATTTCTTACCTCCAAGAAGCAGGTTTTTGCTGGAAAATCTAATTAATAATAAATAACCAGTGAGTAAGTGCTGAAATACCATAGATTTAATGATGGAAATGTTGGAGAGAGATATGTTATATGGTACTGACTTTTATTAATGTGTATCATAATTAGACTATTTTACCCAGATTAATACTTGTGTTCATGTGTCTGTTTGTATATGATTTAAACAGTCAAGTCTGTGTGTTTAGTCAGTCAGTTCACTAACAGCTTCTTTAACTTTTAATCACAAAACTAAACCACTTGTTTAAAGAGCAGTGTTTCTCACGCTTGTGATAGAAAATAAACAGTCAAACATAACAGCTATCTACTTTTGTGCAGAGGTGGTTTGCCACTAAAGGGTCCGCGTTTAATTTGAATCACAGGTCTTGAGCTGGTGAGCTGTTGGTTTCCTGTTGTAGCTGCTCATAGACAGAGTGCAAAGTTAAACTGTCTAAATTTAACTTAAACTTTGACTTTAAATATTTAGATGATATGATTATATGAGTGCAACCGGTAAAAACCTTTATTTTGCAGTCCAATTTAAAAAGACTAAATAAATTAATGTATTCTGATTTAATTAGAAAAAATTAAAAATCATTGTTCCCACCTTCTCTCTGTTGATTCCACACAAGTCCAACTCCCAATAAGATGACACCAACAACTGCTCCACAACCAGTAATGACAACCATTAGCCATCTCTTTGTATCTGTTTTAGAACAACAGAAGCTTTACATAAGACATAATGTTAACACAAACTGATGACATTTAGATCTTCATAGAGGAATATATATCTAAGTCCCTCTCACCCTCCTAGGGTGGTATCTGTGTCATCCTCAAGCTCGGGTCCTCTACCAGAGGCCTGGGAGTTTGAGGGTTCTGCGCAGTATCTTAGCTGTTCCTAGGACTGCTGCTCTTCTGGAGGCTTCTGATGTTGTTCCTGGGATCTGATGGAGCCACTCCCCCTGTCTGGGCGTCACTGCCTCAAGTGCTCCTACTACCACGGGGATCACGCTCGTCTTGACCTTCCACGTCTGCTCCAGTTGTTCTTTCAACCCTTGGTACTTTTCAACCTTTTCGTGTTCCTTCTTTCTGATGTTGGCATCTGCTGGTTTTGCCACATCTATCACCACCACCTTCTTCTGCTCCTTGTCTACCACCACTATGTCCGGTTGATTGGCCAGGACCTGTTTGTCAGTCTGGAAGCTGAAGTCCCACAGCACCTTGGCCCTGTTGTTCTCAGCCACCTTCTGTGGTGCGGCCCATTGGGACTTGGGTACCTCTATTCCATACTGGGTACAGATGTTCCTGTACACTATTCCAGCCACTTGGTTGTGTCTCTCCATGTACGCTGACCCGGCTAGCATCTTACGCCCTGCTATTATGTGCTGGACTGTCTCAGGGGCATCTTTGCATAGTCTGCACCTTGGATCTGATCTACTCTTGTAGATCTTGGTCTCTATGGTTCTTGTAGCTAGGGCCTGTTCTTGTGCTGCCATGATCAGTGCCTCTGCAAGTGTGTCACCTGATGCTGGGTTCATTGTTGTCTGTGAAGCTGAGGTGGAACTAACAGTGTTATGAGGCATAGCAGCAGTTGGAGCTGGTGGATAAAAACAATATGAATCAGGTATCATCCAAAATCAGTGCAACTTTAATTTTCCTATAAATGGGTCACTGTCCTTTTGAGAAAACTTCTTACTTCATATTTTCATATTCGAACATCAAAAAACATTAATTCACCAAATAGTAATGATACCTGTATCATCTCTGCCTGCAGGTGACTTTTTACTGAGGGTGGATGTTGTTAAATCAGTGATTATATCTTTGTTTCCATTTGTGCCTAAAGACAAATTAATAAGTAAAATACTATGGAATTAAACTGTTCTTATGCTAATATCAAGATAAAACAATATCCAAAGATGAAAGTGACAGATACTCACGTTGTATAGTGATGGAGGATATATTACTGTATGTAGATGGATACTTTACAGTGTAACGACATGTCACTTTAACCTCAGCAGGTGATCTGAGTCTTGCTATCTCCAGCAGTTCAGTTCCTGTCAGTGTCTTCAGACAAGGGAAGTCTCTGAGTACAGTGTGAATGTAGAAATGACACTGAGACACAGGAACAGACGATGGAGGCTCACAGCTCAGTGTGACTGAGTCTATCTCTGTGATCACTGATCTACTCACTGTCAGTTTAGGCTCAGGCAGAGCTGAAAAGACAGAGGTCAACATATGAGGATGAAATGTATACGGATACTGTACATCTGATCATAAAAACACAAATGATGATAATCTCAGGGACTGACCTTCAATCTGATGAAAAGAATCTCTCAGAGAAACATTTTTTAACAAGTGAAATAGAGGCAGTAATGACTCATGAAAAACCTCAACACAACATTCAAAGATTAAACCTCCAGCTAAGATGCAACTGTGTGAATCTAATGTAAAACTGTTAATATACGATGCAGATAACAATACTTAGTGAGATCATGTAACACATTAACATTACATTCATAAGTAACAGTGTTCCTGTACTGTTGTGTAAGAGACAATGTTAATAAACAGATGTTTAACTTACAGATGAGGACAATAAACAAAAGGTGTCCAGTCATGATGAAGCTGAATACTGCTCCTCTAAAGACTTTTCTGCAGTTGACGTACAAGTTACTGAAACTTTATACACTTCATGTTTTATTTGTAAAGTTTACCTCCACCACCACACTGTATATACAGAATGTCTTTATATTTCTAGTTATTTCTCTATGACTGTGTCTCAAATCGCGTACTTTCGTCAGTACACTTCGATATCATGCACTATGAGCACTATGCACTTACGTCCGTAGTGCGTACTTTTCAAAAAGATAGTATCGTCTCAAATCGGGTACTACGCCTACACTTACCGGAAATGACGAATGGCCGCCGTATTTTTGACCGCGATCGCGGCAAATTATAATTTTAATATTTAGACATGCAACACTTCAAACATCTTAAATATGACCATTTTGATCACGTTTTCTAGCTTTTGCGAGTTCGTTCACTGCATCGAGTCAACACAAATCGCTAATTTAACTAAATTAACAGTTATATCGAGCAGTAATTTAATAGTACTACGTGTAAAACAGCAACCATTTTCATTAAATGTCATATTACTTCCATCTGGACCTGTAAGCTCCACCACCGCTTCCAAAACACTGCCGCCGATATCAAATCGCAAGTTTGAATTGGGTTGATAGTCCCTCCCCTTCCGCTGCGTAGCCAAGATGGCTGCCGTTTAGTGTGGAAAGCATAGACATATATGTATATATGTCTATGGTGGAAAGTGTCCATCGTTCCACACTCAGCATTTTGACCGTTTTGAGTACACCATCCGGGTACTTGCAGTGCACTTCGTCTCGTTGGAATTTTCAGTGTGAACACCCTCACGTACTCAGATTAAGTATTTTAAGTGCAGAAGTACGCGATTTGAGACACAGCCTATATATTTTTTCAGAGTATTGGATTTCTTGTATATTTTTTTGGATATATTTTTCAAAAATGTCTGTATTTGTATTTTTTTCTGTAACTTTTTTCCCTGTCAAAGTTGTCACTGTTTTTTTTTTCTGTATATATATATATATCTTTAGATATACACTACCGTTCAAAAGTACGGAAGCCCTAAACGGCCATACATACATACATTTTATTCCACCCGTTTTCCCGTGATAACGAGATAATTTTCCTCCGTTTTCCCGTGATAACGAGATCATTTTCCTCCGTTTTCCCGTGATAACGAGATCATTTTCCTCCGTTTTCCCGTGATAACGAGATAATTAATTCGAGATCTCGAGAAAACAAAACGATAGTCTACTCAGTAGCCTATCAAATCATTGCAGGAAACTCATTTTGTGAAGCAATGTCAGGGGAGCAGGAGAATATCGATCACCGCATCACGTATCTCTTCAATCAAGGCCTGACACAGGCTGAAATAGCTTTATGCCTTGCTATAGATAATGTCCATATTAGTTTGCGCCATCTGAGAAGACGGCTAGCAAGGCTTCAGCTTTATCGGAGGCGCAATCTAACTGAGCCTGATGTCGTCATTGACTACATAGTTGACCAGCTACGAGGCCCCGGACGTCTCCATGGATACCGGATGATAGGAAAACGGAGAAAGATTATCTCGTTATCACGAGAAAACGGAGAAAGATTATCTCGTTATCACGAGAAAACGGAGGAAAATTATCTCGTTATCACGGGAAAACGGGTGGAATAAAATGTATGTATGTATGGCCGTTTAGGGCTTCCGTACAAAAGTTTGGGGTCACATTGAAATGTCCTTATTTTTGAAGGAAAAGCACTGTACTTTTCAATGAAGATAACTTTAAACTAGTCTTAACTTTAAAGAAATACACTCTATACATTGCTAATGTGGTAAATGACTATTCTAGCTGCAAATGTCTGGTTTTTGGTGCAATATCTACATAGGTGTATAGAGGCCTAGTTCCAGCCACTATCACTCCAGTGTTCTAATGGTGAAATGTGTTTGCTCATTGGCTCAGAAGGCTAATTGATGATTAGAAAACCCTTGTGCAATCATGTTCACACATCTGAAAACAGTTTAGCTCTTTACAGAAGCTACAAAACTGATCTTCCTTTGAGCAGATTGAGTTTCTGGAGCATTACATTTGTGGGGTCAATTAAACGCTCAAAATGGCCAGAAAAAGAGAACTTTCATCTGAAACTCGACAGTCTATTCTTGTTCTTCGAAATGAAGGCTATTCCATGCGAGAAATTGCTAAGAAATTGAAGATTTCCTACAACGGTGTGTACTACTCCCTTCAGAGGACAGCACAAACAGGCTCTAACCAGAGTAGAAAAAGAAGTGGGAGGCTGCGTAGCACAACTGTGCAAGAAGATAAGTTCATTAGAGTCTCTAGTTTGAGAAACAGACGCCTCACAGGTCCCCAACTGGCATCTTCATTAAATAGTACCCGCAAAACACCAGTGTCAACATCTACAGTGAAGAGGCGGCTGCGGGATTCTGGGCTTCAGGGCAGAGTGGCAAAGAAAAAGCCATATCTGAGACTGGCCAATAAAAGAAAAAGATTAAGATGGGCAAAAGAACACAGACATTGGACAGAGGAAGACTGGAAAAAAGTGTTGTGGACGGACGAATCTAAGTTTGAGGTGTTTGGATCACAAAGAAGAATGTTTGTGAGACGCAGAACAAATGAAAAGATGCTGGAAGAATGCCTGACGCCATCTGTTAAGCATGGTGGAGGTAATGTGATGGTCTGGGGTTGCTTTGGTGCTGGTAAGGTGGGAGATTTGTACAGGGTAAAAGGGATTCTGAATAAGGAAGGCTATCACTCCATTTTGCAACGCCATGCCATACCCAGTGGACAGCGCTTGATTGGAGCCAATTTCATCCTACAACAGGACAATGACCCTAAACACACCTCCAAATTGTGCAAGAACTATTTAGAGCAGAAGCAGGAAGCTCATATTCTATCGGTGATGGAGTGGCCAGCGCAGTCACCAGATCTGAACCCCATTGAGCTGTTGTGGGAGCAGCTTGACCGTATGGTACGCAAGAAGTGCCCATCCAACCAATCCAACTTGTGGGAGCTGCTTCTGGAAGCGTGGGGTGCAATTTCTCCAGATTACCTCAACAAATTAACAGCTAGAATGCCAAAGATCTGCAATGCTGTAATTGCTGCAAATGGAGGATTCTTTGACGAAAGCGAAGTTTGATGTAAAATCTTATTTCAAATACAAATCATCATTATTTCTAACCTTGTCAATGTCTTGACTCTATTTTCTATTCATTTCACAACGTATGGTGGTGAATAAGTGTGACTTTTCATGGAAAACACAAAATTGTTTGGGTGACCCCAAACTTTTGAACGGTAGTGTATATATATATATATATTTTTTTTTTTTTCCAAATTCCATGCTACTGTGCTACAAGGAAATTTCCCATATGTGGGATGAACAAACATATCTTATGTCTTATGTCAGGAAACCACAGTAAGTATCAGAAAAACAGAGTTCAACAGGAAACAGAGGCACACACTTCCGCAACTGCTCTCACACTACAGCACAACTTAAACAATCAGCTCAGTTTTATTTGTTATTTATCAGTTATTTAACAATCTAAATTGTCTCAAGATGATTTACAAAACCATTTGAGACAGAAAAACAGAAGGTCTGACTAAACCATACATGTACATCATGATACAAACGAGAGAACTGAGTAACACCCATGCATGTTACCTGAGATATTCATATATGATATACAACAATCAGGCATAACATTATGACCACCTTCCTACTATTGTGTAGGTCTCCCATGTACCTCCACTGTCCACCTAACATTCAGTATCCATTGTCCTGTTCATTGTATATGTGTATAGAACACATACATTTCAGCATTCAGCAGTAAGGACTAACATGTATGTACACAATATACGTATGAACTCATATTTATTATAAAAATGAAAGGCACAAAGTTGTGATTGTTACTGTACATCAGACTTGATGTCCAAAGACCACGTTTCCTGCCTGGATAATTACTGACAATATTTGTTCCTGACAGGAATAGGCCCATCCTTGTGGATGAGTGGGCATGCAAAGCTCAGGTTCAACAGCAGAGGGCAGGATATGTGTTCTGCATAATGTTGGACTAGGTAATAAAATACTAAGGGTAAAAAGTTTAATTCAGTCATGTTTGTATTGCCAGATTGATAGTGAGAAAATAAATGGGATTTTGTAAATGTTGGTAATTTAATTTGGTAAAATTAAAATGTTACATCTCTGTGATACTAAAACTGCAGGTCTTACAATGTCTACTTGTGTTTCCTTACAATGCTGTATGTCTGACTGTCCAGAGCTGGTGCAACTGGCTCCTCAGGGATTAAGTCGTACACATGGTATATGTCAGACTAGGAAAAGAGAGACAGTGAGAGCTCTTTAGATCAGGAACAGGATATAAACTCAGTTCTACAACTAGTAAGTTTGTCACTTACCTTCTCTTTTTGAAGCCCCTGTCTAGTATTCATTTGCTCAAATCCTTAAAAGAAAGGCAGAGAGAGAAACATGTTAATGGTCTGGATACATGTTTACATTTGTTTACTACTTAAGTGCAAGGAACCATATATTGTAAATTCATTAATCATGATCTTCTCCATGACAATGAAACATTTTGAGTAATTTCACAAAAGTAAAAAAGTCTTCTTATGTCTTGCAATAACATTCTAGGGTAATTTCAATAAGTGCCCTATAAAGAGTTACAAAGACACAGTGTAAACAGCTCATACTAAGCATAATTCTGGAAACCTCTTTTCATAAGCACGAGGAGAAAAAGCAGCAACTCACCTCCAGTGGGATAGTCAGCACCAGGCAGTGAGCTGATGACATGGTAGGGCTCTACGTTTCCTGCAGGTAACTGATTTTATAGGAAGAGAGAAGTGTCAGAGGAATTCATGAGTGACTTTAAACATATTTATGCACTCTAAGGAGTCCACTCTAAGGAGCCTTGTTGTGCACATCAATAATGTAGGATTTGTGATTTTGAGAAAATGAAATTACCAGTTCTCCAGGATCAATATCTGTCATGTTCACAGAGTCGCCTACAACACAGGAAAAGAAGTATGACAAACATACCATATATGTATGAAGTAACACTGTGATGTTGAAAATCACTGAACATGTACTTTACCAGTAACATTGTCTTGTAATCTGTGTGAGAATGAATAAACCAAATTAGTTGACTGTGTCTTACACAGACAATGTGATGAAAGATAAACTATAGTTGAATAATCCAGGATGTGAATATGCTTTTTCTCTGCTGCTTCAGTAACTAATGCTCCAGTGAAGCTTCCCTGAGCAGCTACCTGAAATTCAGTATCAAACAAGGTAACTCAGTGTTTGTTGGAAATTATTTTAAAATCTTACCTCCTGTCTTTACACTTCCCTGAATAATGTAGAAAAAAAATAGAGTATTAAAAGTGCAGTCAGTAACCACTGAGATGAGTTCACTTCAAATTGTTGTCATGGTGACATTTTTAGAAGCTGTCATTTCCTGGTTACTGCGGACAGAATGAACTGTGGTCCATATGACGTAGCAGCTGTCCCTTTCTGTGTACATGAGCTAGGCGGATGTTGCTTGTTTTCTGACACAATTACATTTGCAAACTGAAGTACTTTAACAGTATACACATGTAGAAAAGCACTTTCAAGCTTTTTACATCTCGTGAATCACTTCAGTCCTTACCACTTCTTCTTCTTCTTCTGACACAAACAAACGTCACTCCCAGTAGGATGAAGCCCACAGTCACTCCTGAACCAAGTACAACTACTACCCACTTCAATATCCATGATTCTGTTTCAGAAAAACAAAGAACACAAGTCAATCTCATTCCCACAGTATCAGAACAAAAGAAACAGACGACATTGCACCAACAGTGTCACTACCACTGCTGAGCTACATTTGAGTTTATTATGCTCCCAACACGAGGAGCATTATTACACATGATATCTATGTATAGAAATTTTGTTCACCTAAAGATGTCTTTGGTGTAGTCGCTGTACCAGGTCTGGTAGTTCCATTAGAAACTGTTTCTTTAAGAAACAAAAGATAAAGATTAAACAATAAAGCATCCATGTTATAATATGCTCTAAAATATCATTGTGACTCATTGGGAAATTCATTTTGTGTGTCACCTGTTAGCAGAACAAAAGAAACACATTGCACCAACAGTGTAACTACTACTTCTGAGCTGCCTTTGAGTTTGTTATGTTCCCAGCATGAGGAACGTTGTTACATAAACATGATTTAGGAAATTGTTAAGAATGTTGTTCACCTGAAGATGGCTTGGATGTTATCACAGGAAACAAGGACGAGGTCAAAGTAGATGTACCAGGTCTGGTAGTTGCTCTAGAAACTGTTTTGTTAAGAAACAAAAGACAAACATGATGCAATAAAACATACATGTTGCTTGTTTTGTGACACAATTACATTTGCGAACTGAGGTAAAAGTGGTACTTTAACAGATTAAAGTATCATTATGACTCATTGGGAAAATCATTTTTATGTGTCACCTGTTAGGGAAGTTGATAGTGAACCAACACTTGTACTTGACATAGCAGCAGTCTGACCTGGTGGAATGAAAGAAAACCTTTAGAATCATAGTTTCAGTAACTGGTTTGCAATGACGTCATAGATAGCTGTTTAGATACATGTCCCACCTGTGGTCACTCTGAAAGATGTGACTGTCTGGGTTGTCATCTCCTGGGTTGTGGTGGATGGACTTGTACTTGTTGATTCTGTGTGAAGACAAACAAATTAAGATTTTTTTGTGACTAAATACAGCAGTAAACTGCTTTTTTTTTTTTTCACCAAAATCCCAATTCAGAGAATTTGCTGCAGTAGTTAAAGCCGTCACAAAACATCTGAGTCTCCAACTATGTATCACTTTCTACTACATGTGACATTTTAAAAGGACTGACTGATATAACCAAGAACATGGCAGCATGGTCACTTACTCAGTATGCTGATGGAGGATCTGTTACTGTGTGGAGATGGATGTTGTTGTCCTCTGTGCTCCACGGTATAATAACATGTTACTTCAACCTCAGCAGGTGAACTCTGCTGTGACATCGACAGAAGCTCAGTTCCTGTCAGTGCCTTCAGACAAGAGACAGGTCTGGAAGTGTTTGTTCTCATAAAGAACAAAAAACACTGAGACACAGAAACTGATGATGGAGTCTCACAGATCAATGCGACTGACTCTGTCTCTGTGATCAGCTGCAGTGGATTCACTGTCAGTTTAGGCCGAGGAGCTAAAAAGTAAAAACAAGGATTAAATAAATAACTGTTAATGGAAAATGAAATGTGTTGATACATTTACAAATGTACTCACTGTGTATGGTGATGGTCAACATGTTACTGTTGGCAGACTGATGCTGTCGTAGGTAAAAACATGTCACTTGAACTGTAGCAGGTGAACGTTGTTGTGTAAAAGACAGCAGTTCAGTTCCTGTCAGTGTCTTCAGACAAGAGAAAGGTCTGGGAGGTTTGTCTCTTAACTTAAAATAACACAGAGACACAGGAACTGATGATGGAGGCTGACAGGTCAGAGAGACTGAGTCTGTCTCTGAGATCACCAGAGGATTCACTGTCAGTTTAGGAGGAAGAACCTCTGAAAAATAAAAGCATGTTAGATTAAGACTAAACTGAGATGTATTTGAAGTTTTTTCTTATAATATGGTTGTAATAAAAGACTGACTACTAAGCAGTGTTGGGCATGTTACTTTAAGAAAGTTTAAAAAATTAATTATAGTTAATAGTTACTTCTCCCAAAAAGTAACTGAATTACACTAAAAGTAACCAGTACCAGGGAGTGTAACGCTTGCATTACTTTATAAAAAAAAATGTTTAAATATCTAAGATCTAATGTCTATTTAAATTTTTGTTTCAGAGCGTAATGTAGACTTCATGTGTATGTTCTTGTCGTTTACCTCAACAAGGTTAAAGTAAGGCCAATACTTCTACCTTGAATAGGCAACATTACTTGAATGCCCCAAACTTGCCATTGTTGCAGGCTATCTCTGATCGCTAGTGTGATACTGCTATACGCTGGCTGACAGCACAAGTGAAGCAGTGTCAGTAATGGTAACAGCATTGTAACGGAGAAAATAGGAATTGATTCAATTACACGTTACTGAAAAAAAATAACGCCATTTATCTTAACACTGTTATTCCCATCACTTATACTAAGAGCTAAATGTATTTATAAAGCAGCATAATAATATTACAACCGCACTGTCACTTATTTATGTTGATGGTGGATGGGATAATGTCTGGATCATTAATAGTTTTAAACTTCTCAGTAGTTTGGACTCACTGTGTATGGTGATGGTCAACATGTTACTCTCTGGAGATTGAAGCCCTTCAAGGTAAAAACAAGTCACTTCAACTGTAGCAGGTGAACGTTGTTGTGCCATTAACAGAAGTCGAGTTGCTGACAGTGTCTTCTGACAAGAGAAAAGTTTGGCTGGTCCGTCTCTTAAAAACTTGAAATAACACTGAGACACATTAACTGATGATGGAGTCTGACAGTTCAGAGAGACTGAGTCTGTCTCTTCAATCTCCAGTTGATTCACCGTCAAATTAGCAGGAAGAAGGTCTGAAATGTTAGAAGTAAATGTATGTTACATTAATAACATTTACCACTGATCCATGATGAGACATGATAGTTTTGTCAAAATACACTTAAAAAATACAGTGAAGTTAAACTGTTCTTACAATGAAAACATTAAACTCAGAGACTGACCTTGTGCTTTGAGCTCATGAAAGAAACCTGGTGGAGGAAATGTTAAACAATTCAAAATAGATTTAACAACAGTTTATCAGCAACTTAATATTTAAACTCTTATTTATTACACATGTCAATAACTGTAGTCAATAACATGACAGACATCTCATAACTGAGTAGCTACATTAGCAATAGACAACATTAACAAGAAAAGAAGCTGATAATAAGTTTAAACTCACACATGAGGATGAGAAGCAGCAGGTGTCCAGCCATGATGTGACAGACTACAACACTCTGACTGACTACTGTGACTTTCACCTATATTGAGAGTTTTGCTCACAGGAAAACCACAAGTTCAGAAGTGAATCACATGAACGAGCCATAGAAACGTTTGGTAAACTCACTTTTGACACATGCAATAAAACACTGAGGACATGTTTATCTAACACACTTTTGATCCCCTCTACCACAGTGAAGGGATTTGAGTTAGAGAAACTGATATATACAGGACATAGTGGAAGTCTCATTGTTGATGTGTGATGCGAGTATATTTAGTTGTTGTCGTTTGCCGTTTCCACCAACCGTTGTGCTAAGCCAACAGCTGCTGGCTGTGACTTCATATGAACCATGAAGACGCAGTGCACACAGAACTAATCCTCATTGTGGACTTCAGCAGGAAACAGCAGAGGGACTTCTATCCACTCATTATCTGTGGCTCTGAGGTGGAAAGAGTGGACACCTCTACCTCCTCAGACGCCTCAGAGACTTTAAGCTCCCTCTCAAGGTGCTCAGGAACTTTTACACCTGCACCATCGAGAGCATCTTGTGTGAGAGCATCACCACCTGGATGGGAAACTGTACCAGGCAGGACTTCCTGGCCCTCAAGAGGGTGGTCCGCTCAGCGGATCGGACCATCAGAACCCCCCTCCCCAACCTGCAGGACATTTACACCAAACGTTGCATGCAGAGGCGGTCCTGGCAAGATTTACGCCCTGGGCGAACCATCCCTAACAAATAGCCTCTTGCTATACTGTCACTCACGTCACTCATAGAAATCTGCATACCTTTATCTTTTGCCCGTTTCTCCTCTTCTCCTCTAATTCTTTTTAATGAACTGGGTACCTGATGCTTCTTTGGTCTTTTACTTTGATCCATGATGAAGATGAAGACTCGACATCGTAAACTTTTGCATTACTTTTTGCCGACACCGTCCGTTCACCTGTCAATCAACCGGAGTTACGTGAGTGACGTAATGACTGCACAGATTTCTTATTTTATTTTATTATTTTTTTGGTCACTTTTCACATAAACCAATTACTTACATGTGGGTATACCTTTTTATACCTGAACTGACAAGAGTCACCTGAAGTGAGGTCTTCCAGGGCTCAGATGGAATAACGGACAGTCCGTTCAATATGCAGAGAACAAAAATATACTGGATGGAGACATAGTAAGGAACTTTAGCTGTTGAGAGGCTCATAATTAAACATAAATAATAATAGTTGGTAAATATGAAGTGCACTATAGCAAATAGGAAGTTATTGCAGACAATGGTAAAAGGGAAGTGGTTTAGTCTTCAGCCAGGCTGACACGTCTCTGAGACCCAACTAACAACTAGAGCTCAGTTGGTCTTTGACCTCAATACTAATATAGACATGCTAACATGTCCACAGTGACAATACTAACACGGTGACATTAAGCAGGTTTATGTTTCACATGTTCCCTATATTAGCAGCTGAGGCTGATGGTGTCAGGTGTTTGATCCTATACACACACATTTTGTAGCATCTCACATAAAATAATCTACAGAGGATTTTCTACAAGCTTCTACACAAACTACTGTCGGCTGTAGCCTACGTCAACACCGTAAACACCGTCAGTCTGACATTTGTAGTATGTGACTCCTGCTCGGCAAGAAAGAAAGAAGAAGAAAATAATTATTAATTAAAAAATTAATAATTGATCAACTTATTAATTATTTAATTGGGGGTCTCTTTCATAAAGAAGACTGTGAGGGCAACATGCAGCTGAAACCCACTGCAACAAAAAGTTATCAAAAAGTCTGGCAGCTGAGTGCCAACCAAGATGGATAGGCAGGCAACGCCGAACTACCACGAAGATCAGGATGGCAGCCAAACAGGGCTCCAAGTGGGGCAATCCATCTCCCGCAACACTAACAGCCACCTGCACACAGCAAACACTGGTGTCACCGAAGCACACATCGCGTCAATTATACATATGAATGGAGAGGAGAAAACGGCCCAAGTGAACAATAGACACGATGGTGGCCAACACTTCAGCCACGCCAGATCAATGCCAGGCTGCAGCCACCACCACGGGGATAATCAGAGGAAGAGAATGAGGGAAGAGAAGTGGCCATCCACCTGAAAATAAAGGTGCGTGTGGGACCACCCAGAAATGAGGACAGAAAGCCTGGCACAGCGCCCACCAGTGGCATGGAGGGAGACTACATCAGAAGCAGCAGGTGTCTAGCTGAACTATATGACAGTCTACACCACTACACTGCTCTGACTGCACTACTGCCACTTTTACCTACATTAAGAGATAAGCTGTTCTCAGGGAAACCACAAGATCAGAAGTGAACACGTGAAAAAGCAAGAAACGTTTGGCAAACTCGCTTTTAACACACACAAAAAAAAAACACTGGAGACATCTTTATATTTGATCAACTCTCCCACAGTGAAGTTGTTTTAGAACAGTTAGAAAAACAACATAGTGGCAGTCTCATTAAAAATGCAAAACATTAACTGAATTCTTTTACTGTTTTCTGTGGAGGGTTTTCATCTTGTTGGTATGAATGGAGAATTAGCAGATTTTTTATTTTGCTGATGTGTGGACTTTGTTATTTTGATATTTAGCGCTAAGGAGGTTACCAATCTTTGTGACTTCATATGAACCATGAAGACAGTGCACACAAAACTAAACCTGCATAGGCAACAATGCAACAGTAAGTCTTACCTACACAGTCAAGTGTTTTTATACCTGAACTGACAAGAGACAACTGAAGTGAGGTCCTCCAAGGCTCAGTTTTGATCATCTTTATCACTGGGGACAGTTCTTTCAATAGACAACAAAAAGATACTTCATAGAAACATAGGGGACAGATAATAGTAGAGAATGCTCTATAGCAAGGAGGAAGTTATTTCAGACAATGGTAAAAGGGAAGTGGTTCAGTCTTCAGCTAGGCTAACGTGTCTCTGAGACACATTTAACGACGAGTCTTAATCCTAATATAGACATGCTAACATGCCCACAGTGACAATACTAACACAGTGACATTAAGCAGGTTTATGTTTCTCATGTTCATTATCTTAGCAGCTGAGGCTGATGGTGTCAGATACCAAAATATATATATACTGATATATATTCGACACTTCATAGCAGGCAGGACCACTGCACATGTCAGATATACTCTAAGTGATGTTTGAGGTAAATAAACATGTACAGTATATTTCATCAGATGATTTTATTTAGCATCCATGTAAACACTTTAGTTGGGTTGTAAAAATATTGTCTATACAAACATAGCCATTGACTGAGACTGCAGTTAAATAAAGACATTACACTATTCTATCAACTTCTCTAATGCAAACACCAAGTACCTTTAATATAAACTAGCATGCAAGAAAAATAATGTATTGGAGAGATGTACAATGAATCTGGAGCTGGTCCAATGGGTCGAGGGTCTGAGGCACCACTGCTGTCACTCTATGGAAAAGAAATAAAGAGAAATAAATGTACTTCCTTTAGTGCTGTCAATCATTTCACATCATATGCTCCTTTCATTGATTTGTAGCTGTGATGACATGTTATTTGTTTCTATTTAAATTCAATCCACTTTCAGTTTCAGCAGAAGTTTCACCACCAAGTGAATAATCTACCTGACTGTTACATCCAGAGAAAGAAGCAACTCACCATTTTCAAACTCATATGAGACAATACTGTAGGTTTCATCGTAACCAGCCTGCAAATGATTTAATAAGATGTTAGATGAAAGGGAGAGTGAGGACAGTCTCATCTACAGACACATAATTATTGCATGAAGGTAAATCTGTCAGTAGAAGCAGGATTGCTGAAATCACTGCTCTCAGTGAGACTTACCAAAGATTTCCAGTCATCTAAATGATAAACAACATAGCTTTAATGATCACATATGAATAAAATATACTGTAAATAGAAAACATAATGAGCTGGAATGATTACAGTGAATGCAGAAATACAACATATGTCTTTATTTACCTACGACGTTGACTTTTGCTCTGAAGGGGAAAAAAAAGAAAGATAGTTTATTAGTAGTCTTGTGTCTTTTTCAAACTCATCTCATGTCCATATTATTCTCCACAAACATCTATAAATTATGAAGCCTAAAACTCAGACTCTCATTTTCTGCCTGACAGTTCTCACTAGTATTTTGCTCATATCTTCACACTACGAGCAACAAAAGTTACCAGCCAAGCATGGCCAGCTACACCGCCAGAGCATTACTGTTGAAGTGTTATTTATGAGTTAATGGACTTTGACTTTGTCATTCATTATATGGGGAAACAAATGTACATTAGACAGTTTCAAAGGGAGACAATGAGAAAACCTGAGAGAAGGCAGAAGCCTCCTACAGCTTTTTTACATGAATGAAACTTGATTGATGAATGGAAAGAGGGCAGACATAACAGAATGTTTATTCAAAACTGGAAGAAAAAAAAAGTTTATGCACATACATTCAACGTGATTTTGACAGATTTCAGACTACAAGTGTGGCCTAAAAGTCCAAATACCTTTTGAGGCCTCTGTATTGGTGAATGTAACATTTTAAATAAATAAACAAATAAAAATCTAATTACCAGTTCTCCATGGTGAGTGGTTAAATTATCAACTTGTGATGGGTAAGACAAAAAAGACAAAAGAGTTCTCATAAAGAATATGAACATGATAATGAAATGTAGAAGCAGATTTCTTACCTCCAAGAAGCAGGTTTTGCTGGAAAATGAGAAAATAAAATAACCAGTGAGTAACTGCTGAAACACCAGAGATTTCATGTTTGTAAATATCTGACATTTATTAATGTGTATCATAATTAGACTATTTTACCCAGATTAATACTTGTGTTCATGTGTCTGTTTGTAGACGGTTTAAATAGTCAAGTCTGTGTGTTTAGTCAGTCAGTTCACTAACAGCTTCTTTAACTTTTAATCACAAAACTAAACCACTTGTTTAGAGAGCAGTGTTTCTCACGCTTGTGATAGAAAATAAACAGTCAAACATAACAGCTATCCACATCATTGCAGAGGTGGTTTACCACTAAAGGGCCTGCATTTGATTTGAATCACAGGTCTTGAGCTGGTGAGCTGTTGGTTTCCTGTTGTAGCTGCACATAGAGTGTAAACTGTCTAAATTTAAGTTAAAATTTAACTTTGACTTTAAATATTTAGATGCAATGATTATAAGTGTGCAACCTGTAAAGACCTCTATTTTGCAGTCCGAGTTAAAAACTAGAGACTAAATAAATAGATGTATTCAGGTTTCATTAGGAAAAAAATAAAAATCATTGTTCCCACCTTCTCTCGGTTGATTCCACACAAGTCCAACTCCCAGTAAGACGACACCAACAACTGCTCCACAACCAGTCATGACCACAACCATCACCCTTCTGCTTGTATCTGTTTTAGAACAACAGAAGCTTTACATAAGACATAATGTTAACACAAACTGATGACATTTAGATCTTCACTATTACCAGCACTAGAGCACGGGATATGAACAATAGAGGAAAAGTTTTGAACAGGTGAAAAATATTGTTATCCAAATGGAGTTGTGAACACAACATACATGTTAGCAGGCTTTTCAGTGTCCAGTATCTTTTCATATTAACGCCATGCATTAAGTGTAAAATCTGTTGGCAGTGTTGAGAACTAAATCAGGAACAGTTAAAGCCATCTCAGTATCCTTACTCATGGCTCAAAGGAATAAATGACGAATGAATATATTTCATCTTTTTGTGTAATAATGTGTGTGAATCATTAGTAAAATGTATCAAGTGTGTCACCTGATGCTGGGTTCATTGTTGTCTGTGAAGCTGAGGTGGAACTAACAGTGTTATGAGGCATAGCAGCAGTTGGAGCTGGTGGATAAAAACAATATGAATCAGGTATCATCCAAAATCAGTGCAACTTTAATTTTCCTATAAATGGGTCACTGTCCTTTTGAGAAAACTTCTTACTTAATATTCTAACATCAAAAAATATTAATTCAGCCAATAAACAATACCTGTATCATCTCTGCCTGCAGGTGACTTTTTACTGGGGGTGGATGTTGTTAAATCAGTGATTATATCTTTGTTTCCATTTGTGCCTAAAGACAAATTAATAAGTAAAATACTATGGAATTAAACTCTTCTTGTGCTGATATCAAGATAAAACAATATCCAGAAGAAGATGAAAGTGACAGATACTCACGTTGTATAGTGATGGAGGATATATTACTGTATCTAGATGGATACTTTACAGTGTAACGACATGCCACTTTAACCTCAGCAGGTGATCCGAGTCTTGCTATCTCCAGCAGCTCAGTTCCTGTCAGTGTCTTCAGACAGGGGAAGTCTCTGACTGTTCCTCCACTCAGAGCGTAAAACTGACACTGAGACACAGAAACAGACGATGGAGGCTCACAGCTCAGTGTGACTGAGTCTATCTCTGTGATCACTGGTGGACTGATGGTGAGTTTGGGTGGAGGAGAAGCTGAAAGTTGAAGCACATTTATTCACAAAGATTATTTAGGTACATTTAAACTACAATACAGCAAGCATTAACTGAACTAAAATACAACTTTAATAGTGAAATCTGATTTTCTTAATACTCACATTAGCATCATTATGTTTATTCTGACTATAAAGATATAATATAAACATTAAGTATTAGAGTTACTCACGCTGTATGGTGATGGTAGATTTGTCACTGTATGGAGACGTTTCAGTTTGTACTGTGTAAAAACAGTTTATTTTAACCTCAGCAGGTGATGTTCTGTTTGCTATCTCCAACAGTTCAGTTCCTGTCAGTGTCTTCAGACAGGGGAAGTCTCTGACTGTTCCTCCACTGTGAGTGTAGAAATGACACTGAGACACAGAAACAGACGATGGAGGCTCACAGCTCAGTGTGACTGAGTCTATCTCTGTGATCACTGATCTATTCACTGTCAGTTTAGGCTCAGGCAGAGCTGAAAAGACAGAGGTCAACATATGAGGATGAAATGTATACGGATACTGTACATCTGATCATAAAAACACAAATGATGATAATCTCAGGGACTGACCTTCAATCTGATGAAAAGAATCTGTCAGAGAAACATTTTTTAACAAATGAAATAGATGCAGTAATGACTCATGAAAAACCTCAACACAACATTAAAAGATTAAACCTCCAGCTAAGATGCAACTGTGTGAATCTAATGTAAAACTGTTAATATACGATGCAGATAACAATACTTAGTGAGATCATGTAACACATTAACATTACATTCATAAGTAACAGTGTTCCTGTACTGTTGTGTAAGAGACAACGTTAATAAAGAGATGTTTAACTTACAGATGAGGACAATAAACAAAAGGTGTCCAGTCATGATGAAGCTGAATACTGCTCCTCTAAAGACCTTTGTGGCATCAACGTACAAGTCACTGACACTTTATACACTTCATGCCAGGAAACCACAGTAAGTATCAGAAAGTAATAATAGAGTTCAACAGGCCACTGAAGCACACACTTCCGTAAATGCTCTCATACGCAACAAGCTAACAGTCAGTCCAGTTTTATTTACGTTATTTATCAGTTATTTAACAGTTTAAATTGTCTCAAGAAGACTTACAAAACCCACAGCCCCCCAGATCAATAGATAAAGCATTAAGGCGACCATGGCAATGGGGGAAAATGTTCTCTTTTAACCAGATGAAAACCTTGAAGAGGACCCAGATCATGTGGGAGGGACATCTATTGAGGCAGAGTAAAGATAGAAAAAGAGAAAAAAAAGAGAAGAGAAGGAGGAACAACACGACACATACATCTGACAAACCACCATGTACACTTATCATGATACAAACAGGAGTACTGGGTAACGACGACCCATGTTACATGAGATGTTGATATGATATACAATGACCAGCCATAACATTATGACTACCTTCCTAATATTCCTAATATATCTCCCTGGTGCATGTAGAACAGTAGTGACTCATCAAAGAATGGACATGGTCCTTCTGAGGGTGTCCTGTGGTGTCTGGTAACAGAGTGTTGAGTTGAAGGGAGTGACCTCTGTGGATCATCCCACAGATACTTGATCCGTTTGGGATCTAGTGAATTTGGAGGCCAAGTCAGCGTTCAGCAGTAAGGACATGTATCTAACATGTATGTACACAATATACATAGGAACTCATATTCATTATAAAAATGAAAGCCACAAAGTTGTGACTGTTACTGTACATGACACTTAATGTCCAAAGACCACGTTTGCTGCCTGGATAATTACTGACAATATTTGTTCCTGGCAGGAATAGGCCCATCCTTGTGGATGAGTGGACATGCAAAGCTCAGGTTCAACAGCAGAGGGCAGGATATGTGTTCTGCATCTGCATAATGTTGGACAAGATACATTTTGAGAAAGTTTCTTACAATCATGTTTGTTCATGAAAAATAAATGTAATTTTGAAGATGTCATTTAGTATGAAGACTTTCCAAAGATACTAAACAGGTTCAGATATTTGTTGTTGTATTGAAACAGATTCTTGGCTTTCTTTTATAGCTCCATGATACTAATCCTGCAGGTCTTACAATGTCTTCTTGTGTTTCCCTACAATGCTGTAGGCCTTATTGTCCAGAGCTGGTGCAGCTGGGTCCTCAGGGGACAAATTCATACACATGGTATTCAGACTAGGAAAAGAGAGACAGTGAGAGCTCTTTAGATCTAAACAGGACGTATGCTCAGTTCTGCAACTAGAAGGTTTGTCACTTACCTTCTCTTTTTGAGACCCCTGTCTAGTATTCATTTGCTCAAAACCTAAAAATAAAGTAAGAGAATCAGTGTGTGTGTGTGTGTGTGTGTGTGTGTATAAATACTATATATACACACACACAATATGCACACATACACATATATACATTCTCAAGTCAAATCAGGGTCAAATTTGGTCTGCAAGACACAGTGCAAACAAATACTAAGCATAATTCTGGAAACCTCTTTTCATAATCAGAAGAGAAAAAGCATCAACTCACCATCAGTGGGATAATCAACACCAGGCAGTGAGCTGATCACATGGTAGGGTTGAACGTTTCCTTCAGGTAACTTTTTTTTATAGGAAGAGAGAAGTGTGAGAGGAATTCATGAGTGACTCTAAACATATTTATGCACTCTAAGGAGCCTTGTTATGCACATCAATAATGTAGGATCTGTGATTTTAACATTTGACAAAAGGAAATTACCAGTTTTCCAGGATCAATGTTTGTCATGTTCACAGCGTCACCTACAACACAGAGCAAAACAAAGCTCAATGCATGGAAAAAGAAATATGACAAACATACATATATGTGTGTGAAAGTAATACTGTGTTGTTGAAAATCACTGAATGTGTACTTTACCAGTGACATTGTCTTGTAATCTTTGTGAGAATGAATAAAGCAAATTAGTTGACTGTGTCTTACACAAACAATGTGATGTAAAACAAACTATAGTTGAATAATCCAGGATGTGAATATGCTTTTTCTCTGCTGCTTCAGTAACTAATGCTCCAGTGAACCTTCACTGAGCAGCTACCTGAACTTCAGTATCAAACAAGGTAACTCAGTGTTTGTTGAAAATTATGTTTAAAAACAAATCTTACCTCTTGTCTCTACACTTCCCTGAATAATGTAGAAAAAAATAAGACAAAAGGAAGAGAGTGTATTAAAAGTGCAGTCAGTAACCACTGAGATAAGTTCGCTTCAAACCGTTGTCATGGTGATATTTTTAGTGGCTGTCATTTCCTGGTTACTGCGAACAGAATTAACTGTGGTCCACATGGTGTAACAGCTGTCTCTACGTACATGAGCTTGGTGGATGTTACTTGTTTTCTGACACAACTACATTTGCAAACTGAAATAGAAGTGGTACTTTAACAGTATACACACACAGAAAAGCACTTTCAAGCTTTTTACAACTCGTGAATCATTCCAGTCCTTACCTCTTCTTCTTCTGACACAAACAAATGTCACTCCCAGTAGGATGAAGCCCACAGTCACTCCTAAACCAAGTACAACTACTGCCAACTTCCATATCCACAGTTCTGTTTCAGAAAAACAAAGACCACAAGTCAATCTCATTCCCACAGTATCAGAACAAAAGAAACAGACGACACTGCACCAACAGTATCACTACCACTGCTGAGCTACATTTGAGTTAGTTATGTTAAACATTGAAATTATGTGAAACTCATTTGAACTGCTTGACAATACACAAATGCAGCAGGAGGAGAAATCATGTTACATAGACATGATTTCTACGTTAAGAAATTTGTTCACCTAAAGATGGCTTCAGTGTGGTCTCAGGAAACAAGGCAGAGGTCAAAGTATCTGTAGCAGGTGTGGTTGTTCTTCTAGAAAAGGCTTTTTTAAGAAACAAAAGACAAATATGAAGCAATAAAAACATGTATGTTTTTAATATGGTCTAAAATATCATTGTATCATTGTAACTCATTTGGGTATAGGGACGTAGATAGTGAACCAACACTCCTACTTGACATAGCAGCAGTCTGACCTGGTGGAATGAAAGAAAATCTTTAAAATCATAGTTTCAGTAACTGATTTTCAATGACGTCATAGATAGCTGCTTAGATACATGTCCCACCTGTGGTCACTCTGAAAGATGTCTGGGTTGTCAACTTCTGGGTTGAGGTGGATGGACTTGTACTTGTCAGTTCTGTGACACAAACATATTTATTATTTTCACCAAATATCCAGTTCAGAGAATTGAATAAAACATCTCAGTCTCCAACTATGTATCACTTTCTACTACATGTGATATTTTAAAAGGATGTTTTTGGTTTGCAACACTAAAAATACATTCACTTACTGATATAACCAAGAACATGTTAGCATGGTCACTTACTCAGTATGCTGATGGAGGATCTGTCACTGTATGGAGATGGATGTTGTTGTCCTCTATGCTCCACGGTATAATAACATGTTACTTCAACCTCAGCAGGTGAACTCTGCTGTGACATCGACAGAAGCTCAGTTCCTGTCAGTGCCTTCAGACAAGAGACAGGTCTGGAAGTGTTTGTTCTCAGAAAGAACAAAAAACACTGAGACACAGAAACTGATGATGGAGTCTCACAGATCAATGCGACTGACTCTGTCTCTGTGATCAGCTGCAGTGGATTCACTATCAGTTTAGGCCGAGGAGCTAAAAAAGTAAAAACATATGGTGGATTAAATAAATGACTGTTACTGTAAAATGAAAACTGTTGATACATTTACAAATGTACTCACTGTGTATGGTGATGATCAACATGTTACTGTTGGTAGACTGATGCTGTCGTAGGTAAAAACATGTCACTTGAACTGTAGCAGGTGAACGTTGCTGAGCAAGAGACAGCAGTTCAGTTCCTGTCAGTGTCTTCAGACAAGAGAAAGGACTGGCAGGTTTGTCTCTTAACTTAAAATAACACAGAGACACATAAACTAATGATGGAGGCTGACAGTTCAGAGAGACTGAGTCTGTCTCTGTGATCACCAGAGGATTCACTGTCAGTTTAGGAGGAAGAACCTCTGAAAAATAAAAGTGTGTTAGATTTGGATTATTAAACTAAACTGAGATGTATTTGATATTATTTCTGGGATTATAATGAAAGATGGAGCAGCATAACAATATTACAGCTGCATTGTCACTCATTATTTATGTTGATGGTGGATGGATCAATGTCTGGATCATTAATAGTTTTAAACTTCTCAGTAGTTTGGACTCACTGTGTATGGTGATGGTCAACATGTTACTCTCTGGAGATTGAAGCCCTTCAAGGTAAAAACAAGTCACTTCAACTGTAGCAGGTGAACGTTGTTGTGCCATTAACAGAAGTCGAGTTGCTGAAAGTGTCTCCTGACAAAAGAAAAATCTGGCTGGTTTGTCTCTTAAAAACTTGAAATAACAGTGAGACACAGAAACAGATGATGGAGTCTGACAGTTCAGAAAGACTGAGTCTGTCTCTTCAATCTCCAGTTGATTCACCGTCAGTTTAGGAGGAAGAAGGTCTGAAATGTTAGAAGTAAATGTTACATTAATTAAATTTACCACTGATCCATGATGAGACATAATGGGGTTTTTAAAATACATTTAAATAAAATACAGTGATGTTAAACTGCTCTAACAATGACAACATTAAACTCAGAGACTGACCTTGTGCTTTGAGCTCATGAAAGAAACCTGGTGGAGGAAATGTTAAAGAATTCAAAGCAGATTCAAAAATAATTCATTAGCAACGTAATACTTAAACTCTAATTTGTAGTAACAGTTTGATAATTTGATAATAAGTTTAAACTCACACATGAGGATGAGAAGCAGCAGGTGTCCAGCCATGACAAAGCTAAACTATGTGACCAGCTACACTACTCTGACTGACTCCTGTGAGTTTCACCTACATTGTGAGATAGACGTTGTTCACAGGGAAACCACAAGATCAGAAGTCAATCACATGAACAAACCACAGATATACAGATACAAGCACATACAATAAAACGCTAAGGATATTTTTATCTAATATTGTTTTTATGTTTTCGACCAAAGTGAAGGGATTTGAAAAAAAAACAAAAACAAAAAAAAACACAAAAAGACACTGGATATAGACATGGTGGGGAACTTTACCTACTATTTAGAGACTCAAACGATAAGACAAATAATAGTAGAGTATAATTATGTAGTGCACTATAGCAAACTGGAAGTTAGTTCATACAATATTAAAAAGGGAAGTGGTTGAGTCTTCAGCCAGGCTGCTGTGGCCCCTGCCATTTCTGTCTGCGAGTTCCGAGGTGAGGCAGACCACGCCCCTTGAAGAAACGATTGGTTGGGGGATTCCACCGTCACTCTGGGACAACTGGAAGCTCTCCTGCAGTTTGCCTGACAATGGTGTGCCCAACTGTGAATCTATGCTTTCATAATACTGTGAAAATCTTGTTAAGTAAGCACTTGGTTTTGTTTGCCTGAGAGCTGGACGTTACATTTTGGTTCACCCTTTCTGTTTGGACAGACACATTTATGTTTGGGGAACTGATGTTTGTGTTGCTTGATTTGGGCTTTTCTTTTGAGATTTTATTTTGGACTTGGTATATATGTTTGGTTTCATTTTGTTTCACTAATTTATTCAGTACCCTTTGTCCAGCCTTAGTGCTGTGCATAAAATAATTAACAATAATAAACATTAACTAATGGCCAGTGTTGTGCATGTTCATATTTTTTGTGAACTGAACTGATCATTTCATATACCAAAGAAGAAAAAAAAAAAGAAAAAGCTTCATGACAGCTGTCAGCCGACGTGTGATTTACAGCATACAGCATGTCCGGTGCAGCTTAAAGAGAAGCCGCCTCCGCCTCCACCACCGCAGAAGCAGCTAATTCACACAAACAGCTGAGTTACTTCCTAGTATATACAGTCAATGGCTATTCAAAAAAGCAGCGCAGATCCTGGTGGGAGAAATTATAACAGGCTGGGGATGAACAGGCAGGTCAGTCAGATATTCTATTGAATAAGAACAGCTCGAAGATGATTAATAAAAAAAATTGAAAAATATGAACTAAGAATGTGTTCACTTCTATCTGTGTGAACTGAACTTTGAACTAGTTCTTGTTTAGCGTGAACTTTCACAACACTGTACCTGGTTTTAATGTTGCCTCCCTCATTCTTACCTCAGCTGGGTCATAACACAGGCTAACATGTCTATCCAACCCATATAACAACTAGAGCTCAGTTGGTCTCAGACCTTAATACTAATACAGACATGCCCACAGTGACGATACTAACACAGTGACATTAAGCAGGTTTGTGTCCATTCATGTTAGCAGCTGAGGCTGATGGTGTCAAACAGGACCACTCTGCACATGTCGGATATACTCTGATGTTAGAGCTAAATATAAACATGTACAGTATAGTACATTTCATCAAATGATTTATTGAGCATCCATTTCTGAATGAATGATTCAAGTAGGGTTGTAAAAACATTGTCTATACAAACATAGCTATTGACTGAGCCTGCAGTTACATAAAGCCATTACAGTATTCTAACAACTTCTTTAATGTAAACACCAAGTACCTTTAATATAAACTAGCATGCAAGAAAAAAAAAATGTACTGGAGAGATGTACAATAAATCTGGAGCTGGTCCAATGGACCGAGGGTCTGAGGCACCACTGCTGTCAAAAGAAATAAAGAGAAATAAATGTACTTCCTTTAGTGCCATCAGTCATTTCACATCATATGCCCCTTTCATTGATTTGTAGCCGTAATGACATGTTAATTGTTTCTGTTTAAATTAAAGCCACTTTCAATTTCAGCAGACGTTTCACCACCAAGTGAATAATCTACGTGACTGTTACATCCAGAGAAAGAAGCAACTCACCATTTTTACACTCATAGGTGACGATACTGTAGGTTTCATCGTAACCAGCCTGCAAATGATTTAATAAGATGTTAGATGGAAGGGAGAGTGAGGACAGTCTCATCTACAGACACAATAATTATTGCATGAAGGTAACTCTGTCAGTAGAAGCAGGATTGCTGAAATCACCGCTCTTAGTGAGACTTACCAAAGATTTCCAGTCATCTAAATGATAAACAACATAGCTTTAATGATCACATATAAATAAAACAAACTGTAAATAGATAACATAAGGAATTGGAATGATTGGAATGATCACAGTGAATGCAGATGAGCAACATATGTCTTTATTTACCTACGACGTTGACTTTTGCTCTAAAGAGAAAAAAAAGAAAGAGCTGTGTTTTACAGTCTTGTGCCTTTTTCAAACTCATCTCATGTCCACATTATTCTCCACAAACATCTATAAATTATGAAGCCTAAAACTCAGACTCTCATTTTATGCCCGTAACAGTTCTCATTCATGTTTTGCTGATATGTTATGCCGTGTTCACACTATGAGTGACTAAAGTTATTAGTTCCAAGTTACGTCACAGAAGCCCCACCCAAAAATCCCACAGAGAATGAAATGTTGATGAAGTGAAGTTTTGCAGCTGAAACATGGAGGAAAGTTTCTCCATAGCTGTTTAGGAAATACCACAAACAAGACCTCACATTATCAAGCACCATTTTTTTTTGTTTGTTTGTTTTAAGTGTATTTGTGGTATTTCTGATCACAAGTGTGGCCTAAGTGTCCAGTAGAGATGTGCGATATTTCATCGTTTACGATATATCGTCAAAAATATTCCCCACGGTAATATGTCATCCCACCATAAAACCGATAAATTCTTGTTGATGACGTATGTGCGCGACGCTCTCGCAGCCCACAGGCAGCGAGGAGCTCGTTCCTAAATGAAATGTTAAACAGTTTGGTGTTAACTCCTTAACAATTGATTTTTTTAATTATATAAAGAAATTAAATATTTGTATTTTTGCTTACCACTCATGCCGGTCCTACGAGAAACTAGTGCTTGCAAAAGGTTACTAGGATTTTTTATAATGTGCACAAACCGACATTGTATTACATGGGTTATTTCGGCTGCAGTCTGAGCAGAAACGGTGTGTCGTGAATTTGCGACACTAGGCATGAAGGGGTTAAAAAGTCTGACGCGGAGCAGCAAATTACAACATGCAAGGTTTGCAAACAAATAAAATAAAACGGACAGTAACACAACACTAATTCGCAAGGGTACAGTATACAGAAGCAGCGCTGATTTCATCCAAAGACTCTGGTAAAAGAAGTAAAGAACAATAAACAATAAAACTTGCCTAAGCATTATTGCATTAAAAAGATTAGGCTGAATTGGTCTTTATTTATCGTCATTTTACCGTGATAAATCTTAAGAAATTAGGGCCTATCGGGATACATTTTTTAGTCCAGATTTCTTTTGAGAGCGCTATATTGGTGAATATAACATTTGAAAAAGAAATATAAATTTTAAAAAATCTAAGATTTTCAGTTCAGTGATTAAATTACCAGTGAAGTCATCTTGTGATGTGTAAGATAATAAAGACAAGTGCGTCCTCACAAATAATTTGAACATGATGAATGTCATGTGTTGAATAAAATGTAGAGGCAGATTTCTTACCTCCAAGAAGCAGGATTTGCTGGAAAATGGGGGAAAAAACTCTAGTTTTAACTCTAGTGAATAAACCGTGAGTAACTGTAACATGGGAGAACAACATGAGGGAGAACATGAGCTTCTGTTAAGTTCTTGGGATTTTCATAGTCATGGTTTAGTGCTTAGCTTTTCAGATCACTGATTCCTGTTTTAAGTTGTTGTGTTTTTTGATTTCCTGTTTGTGTCACTTCCATGTTTTCCGTTTGATTAGATCATTGGTTTCACGTTGCGTTATTTCTTGACAATCAGCTGATTGGGAGAGAGCGGCGTCATATCAACCAGCTGATCAGCATGTCGCTGATCGCCTTCAGGCCCATCTGCTGGTGTATACAGTGGTATGAAAAAGTTTGGGCACCCCTTAGGAAAATCATTGCATCAGTTTGTCACTTGCTGAGCTTTTGAAGCAGCAACTTTATTTTAACAAATGTTATACCTTATGGAAACAGAAAATCTCAGTAGAGAAATCATTTTCATTGGTCCAACAGAAACATTTTTATGAATATTTAAACAAAAATAGGCATGTGCATAAATTTGGGTACCCCAAAGAAATAATTCCATTAATATTTAATAGACCCTCCTTTTGCTGCAAGAACAGCCTGTAGACGCCTCCTATAGCCACTGACAAGTCCCTGAAGTCTGGCAGGTGGTACTTTGGCCCATTCCTCCAAACAAAACGCCTCCAGTTCAGTCAGGTTTCTTGGCTTCCGTGCGTAAACAGCCTGCTTCAAATCAATCCATACATTTTCAATGATGTTAAGGTCTGGGGACTGGGATGGCCATTCCTGAAGATTGTACTTGTGCTTCTGCATGAATTCCTTGGTGGATTTTGAACAGTGCTTGGGATCATTGTCCTGCTGAAAAATCCAACCCCGGCGTAGCTTCAACTTTGTGACAGATTCTTGAACATTCTTGTCAAGAATCTGCTGAAACTGAGAGGAATTCATGTGGCCCTCAACTTTAACAAGGTTTCCTGTCCCTGTGCTAGCCACACAGCCCCATAACATGATGGACCCTCCACCATATTTCACAGTAGGGAATAAGTTCTTCTCATGGGATTCAGTGTGTTTTCTTCGCCATGCATACGTCCTCTTGTTCTGACCAAATAACTCCATCTTAGTCTCATCTGACCACAGTATTTTTTTCCAAAATGCTTCTGGCTTGTCCAGATGTGCTTTTGCATACCTCATGCGACTCTTCTTGTGACGAACACTCAGGAAAGGCTTTTTGCGCATCAGCCTTCCAAAGAGCTTTTCCTGGTGCAAAGTGCGCTGGATTGTGGAACGATGAACAACTACACCATCAGTAGCCAGATGTTCACCAGTGTCCTCTACAAGAAGGGACAAAGTCGCCTCCACCTGCTGAGGAGACTGAGGTCCTTCGGTGTGTGTAGGACGCTGCTCAGGACATAATACGACACTGTGGTTGCATCAGCAACCTTCTACGCTGTGGTCTGCTGGTGTAGTGGAGTCACGGAGAGGGACAAGAACAGACTGGGCAAACTGATCAAGAGGGCCAGCTCCATCCTGGGCTGTCCTCTGGATTCAGTGGAGCAGGTGGGGGAAAGGAGGATGTTGGCTAAACTGTCCAACATCATGAACAACCCCTCTCATCCCCTGTATGAAACAGTGGAGACTTTGGGAAGCTCCTTCAGCCAAAGACTGCTGCATCCACAGTGCAGGAAGGAACGCTTCCGCAGGTCTTTTGTCCCCTCAGCAGTCAGACTCTTTAACATCAGCATTTCCTAACTGTTCTGCTGCTGCTGGGCTTCTTCTCATTGACTTATGTACTGTGTACAGTATATATATATATATATATATATATATATATATATATATATAAAACCATCATCTCACACCTTCTAGTTACAGTACATGGTAATTTAACTCCTATTGGAGTTCAATGCTGTCTTATTCATGATATTCATGAATGTCGACATAAACATAAAAAAAATCGGCTGCTTCAACTCAGATTAGACACTGTGAATCTCTCTGATGCAACATGTAAATATTTTATGTACATAACACATTTGTCTGCCATATTCTATTTTTTATTTTTTACTTTCTTGTATCTTGCACTGCTGTTTCCTGCTGCTGTAACGCCCCAATTTCCCCACGGGGATGAATAAAGTCCTATCTTATCTTATCTTATCTCTTATCTTCTTGTAGTTCTCTGGAGGTGGTCTGTGGCTTGTCTGTGACCATTCTAACCATCCTTCGTCTGTGTCTTTCCAGTTTTTTTTTTGGCCTACCACATCTTTCCTTCACAATGACTGTTCTTCTGGCCTTCCATTTCTGCACCACATTTCTGACTGTGGAGATAGACATCCCAAACCTTCTTGATAATTTCTTGTACCCTTCTCCTAATTCATGATAATGAATTATCTTAGTTTCTTGGTCAGTGGAGAGTTGTTTCGATGCCCAAACTTTTGCACATACCATTTTTTACATTTTAATTTATTATAATAAAACTTTGTAATGATACTCTAAGAATTTTGGTCTGGAAAACACTCAAATGTCTACATCTCTGTAGGAAATAAAATCTTGTTGCTGTGATCGTCTTTTATAAAGTTAGAGCAAATTATTATGAAATCTTAGAGGGGTGCCCAAACTTTTTCATTCCACTGTATATAGGTCAGGAGCGGTATGTGAGTTGCTCCTTTTTTGGTTAAGTAGATGCACGGTTTTTGACCGTGTGAATCAAATAACTGAGTTTCTCTTTGAGTTCATTTATTGCATTTTGTTTTGCTACTTTCAACTTGACACTGCTGTGCGTGCTGCTACTGGTAAGAGAATCTTGTTTATTAAGAAGAAGAAATGGACAATAAATATAACTAAAAGGAATCGTGGACTCCGTTCATTATTTTAAACCTGTCAACCAAAAATGCAAAGCTCAGGTTCAACAGCAGAGGGCAGTATATGTGTTCTGCATCTGCATAATGTTGGACAGGATACATTTTGAGAAAGTTTCTTACAATCATGTTTGTATTCCAGATTGATGTTGAGAAAATAAATGTAATTTTGCAGATGTAATTTAGTATGAAGACTGTCCAATGATACTGAACAGGTTGCAGATATTTGTTGTTGTAAACAGATACTTAGCTTTCTGGCAAATGATACTAATAATGCAGGTCTTACAATGTCTTCTTGTGTTTCCTTACAATGCTGTAGGTCTTGTCCAGAGCCGCTGCAGCTGGGTCCTCAGGGGACAAATTCATACACATGGTATTCAGACTAGGAAAAGAGAGACAGTGAGAGCTCTTTAGATCTAAACAGGACGTATGCTCAGTTCTACAGCTAGTAAGTTTGTCACTTACCTTCTCTTTTTGAGATCCCTGTCTAGTATTCATTTGATCAAAACCTAAAAATAAAGTAAGAGAATCAGTGTGTGTGTGTGTGTGTGTGTGTGTGTGTGTGTGTGTGTGTGTGTGTGTGTGTGTGTGTAAATATATGCGCACGCACACACACACACATATATACATTCTCAAGTCAAATCAGGGTCAAATTTGGTCTGAAAGACACAGTGCAAACAAATACTAAGCATAATTCTGGAAACCTCTTTTCATAAGCATTAGGAGAAAAAGCAACAACTCACCATCAGTGGGATAGTCAACACCAGGCAGTGAGGTGATCACATGGTAGGTCTCAAAGTTTCCTGCAGGTAACTGATTTTATAGGAAGAGAGAAGTGTGAGAGGAATTCATGAGTGACTCTAAACATATTTATGCACTTTAAGGAGCCTTGTTATCAACATCAATAATGTGGGATCTGTGATTTTGACATTTGACAAAAGGTAATTACCAGTCTTCCAGGATCAATATCTGTCATGCTTACAGCATCGCCTACAACACAGAGCAAAACAAAGCTCAATGCATGGAAAAAGAAATAAGACAAACATACCATATGTGTATGAAGTCATACTGTGATGTTGACAAATCACTGAACGTGTACATTACCAGTAACATTGTCTTGTAATCTGTGTGGGAATGAATAAAACAAATTAGTTGACTGTGTCTTACACAAACAATGTGATGTAAAACAAACTATAGTTGAATAATCCAGGATGTGAATATGCTTTTTCTCTGCTGCTTCAGTAACTAATGCTCCAGTTAACCTTCACTGAGCAGCTACCTGAACTTCAGTACAAAACAAGGTAACTCAGTGTTTGTTGAAAATTATTTTTAAAATCGTACCTCTTGTCTCTACTCTTCCCTGAATAATGTAGAAAAAGAAGAAGAAAACAATGAGGACAGTATTAAAAGTGCAGTCAGTAACCACTGAGATCAGTTCTCTTCAAACTGTTGTCATGGTGATATTTTTAGTGGCTGTCCCTTCACACATGAGCTAGGTGGATTTTACTTGTTTTCTGACGGAACTACATTTGCAAACTGAAATAAAAGTGGTACTTTAACAGTATAAACACACAGAAAAGCACTTTCATGCTTTTTACATCTTGTGAATCATTTCAGTCCTTACCACTTCTTCTTCTGACACAAACAAATGTCACTCCCAGTAGGATGACGCCCACAGTCACTCCTAAACCAAGCACAACTACTACCCACTTCCATATCCACGGTTCTGTTTCAGAAGAACAAAGACCACAAGTCAATCTCATTCCCACAGTATCAGAACAAAACAGACGACACTGCACCAACAGTATCACTACCACTGCTGAGCTACATTTAGTTATTACACTTAGTTATGCTAAACATTGTAATAATGTGAAACTCTTTCTGAACTGCATGACAATACACAAATGCAGCAGGAGGAGAAATCATGTTACATAGGCATGATATCTGTGAAAATTGTAAATTTTGTTCACCTGAAAATGGCTTCAGTGTGTTCACAGGAAACAAGGCTGAGGTCAAAGTACCTGTACCAGGTCTGGTAGTTCCTTGAGAAACAGTGTCTTTAAGAAACAAAAGACAAAGCTAAAGCAATAAAAAACTATTGTACATGTTTTAATATGGTCAAAACCCATTTTGTCCATGGTACTATTTCGGAAGATCTAAGACGTTAACTGATTTTTTTTCCGTTTTTTTTTTAAAAATGTGACGGAAAAATCTGATGACCATCCGGCATTTTGACAGATTGCAATTCAAACTCCTGACCACTTGGTGGTGAGTGACCTTATTAATTGGCTCTTCGCACGTAATTACGGAATTATGTGATGCGCACGTGAGTGCTCAGCTAAAATGTCTACGTCTAGTATATACAGTCAATGGTCTATGTCCATGTAGCTAATGGAGCACTTCAACATTATGGTACCGCCCAAGAGCTGTCTACGCTAGCAGTCTCATTACGAGTACAGACAAGACATGTCAGCAGCATTGACTATCAGCAGCCGAAACTTTTGTTGTTTTTGTTACCATTTAAAGTCAATACTATTCTGAAAAAAGTACTTAATTAAACTTTAATGAAAATTAAGTGCTATTGCATATGTAATTATTGTCAATTTGAAAAATTAAAATGGCGGGTAAAAATAGGTTATGATGAGATTTTTATGACCTTGTCAGTCAAAATGATAGACAACGAAAAAATCTAGTACAACCTCTGATTCACACAGTAGCAGAACAAAAGAAACACATTGCACCAACAGTGTAACTACTACTTCTGAGCTGCCTTTGAGTTTGTTATGTTCCCAGCATGAGGAGCGTTGTTACACAGACATGATTTAAGAAATTGTTAAGAATTTTGTTCACCTGAAGATGGCTTTGATGTGGTCACAGGAAACAAGGACGAGGTCAAAGTAGATGTACCAGGTCTGATAGTTCCTCTACAAACTGTTTTGTTGAGAAACAAAAGACAAACATGATGCAATAAAACATGTTGCTTGTTTTCTGACACAATTACATTTGCGAACTGAGGTAAAAGTGGTACTTTAACAGTTTAAAGTATCATTATGACTCATTGGGAAAATCATTTTTATGTGTCACCTGTTAGGGAAGTTGATAGTGAACCAACACTTGTACTTGACATAGCAGCAGTCTGACCTGGTGGAATGAAAGAAAACCTTTAGAATCATAGTTTCAGTAACTGATTTGCAATGACGTCATAGATAGCTGTTTAGATACATGTCCCACCTGTGGTCACTCTGAAAGATGTGACTGTCTGGGTTGTCATCTCCTGGGTTGTGGTGGATGGACTTGTACTTGTCGGTTCTGTGTGAAGACAAACATGTTAAGACTTGTGTTACTAGATACTGTAGTAAACTATTTTTTTCATCAAAATCCCAATTCAGAGAATTTGACATTACATGGGACATTTTAAAAGGATATTTTTGGTTTGCAGCACTAAAAATACATTCACTTACTGATCCAAGAACATGGCAGCATGGTCACTTACTCAGTATGCTGATGGAGGATCTGTCACTGTGTGGAGATGGATGTTGTTGTCCTCTATGCTCCACGGTATAATAACATGTTACTTCAACCTCAGCAGGTGAACTCTGCTGTGACATCGACAGAAGCTCAGTTCCTGTCAGTGCCTTCAGACAAGAGACAGGTCTGGAAGTTTTTGTTCTCATAAAGAACAAAAAACACTGAGACACAGAAACTGATGATGGAGTCTCACAGAACAATGCAACTGACTCTGTCTCTGTGATCAGCTGCAGTGGATTCACTGTCAGTTTAGGCCGAGGAGCTAAAACAAACAACAACAAGAATATATGGTGGATTGAATAAATGACTGTTAATGGAAAATGAAACCTGTTGAAACATTTACAAATGTACTCACTGTGTATGGTGATGGTCAACATGTTACTGTTGGTAGACTGATGCTGTCTTAGGTAAAAACATGTCACTTCAACTGTAGCAGGTGAACGTTGCTGTGTAAGAGACAGCAGCTCAGTTCCTGTCAGTGTCTTCAGACAAGAGAAAGGTCTGGCAGGTTTGTCTCTTAACTTAAAATAACACTGAGACACATAAACTGATGATGGAGGCTGACAGTTCAGAGAGACTGAGTCTGTCTCTGTGATCACCAGAGGATTCACTGTCAGTTTAGGAGGAAGACCCTCTGAAAAATAAAAGTGTGTTCGATTAGGAATATTAATCTAAACTGAGATTTGAAGCATTTTCTGATGATAGGATTGTAATGACAGATTGAGTACTAATACAGAAATGTATTTATATATAAATACATTTTACAGTACATATTTATAAATACATATTTATAGGTTGCTGACAGAAGTCCTGAGGACTCTAAGAGGTTCCTACAATAAGAGCAACTCATTAAGATTCTGAAGCAAACCAGAAGCCAATGCAGAGACTTTAAAATGGGTGTAATGTGTGCTCTCTTTCTGGCCCCTGTCAGCACACAGGCAGCTGTGTTTTGTAGCAATGCAAATGCAAAATATTTTTCTTGGGAAGACTAGAAAGAAGGGCATTGCAGTACTGAATCCTGTAAGTAATAGAAGCATGTATCAGTGTCTGCAGTTTTAGTTATGTTTCTAATATGTGGCTCAAAACTAAGATCTAAAAGATAACGCCGAGATCTTAGTGCGACTATCATCTGCATAACTATGAACATGTATGCCATGTCTCCCGGCAACATTACCAAGTGGTAGCATGTAAAGAAGTGTTGGACCTAAAATAGAACCTTGAGGGACACCACAATCCATTTTATAGACCTCAGATCCATTTTGAATGTGAGGTAATTGAAAACCTTGACCAATGGCGTCTCAATGCTGTGGTTTGTCTGAAATCCCGATTGGTATCTTGTGGCTATTCATAAAATCATTTAACTCATTAAAAACAAGTTTCTCTAAAACGTTGCAGATGGCAGATTAGATACTGGTCTGTGGTTATTAAGAAGCATGGAATCTAAATTGCTTATTTTCAGAAAATATAATTATATTACAGCCAAATTGTCACTCATAAATTATGTTGATGGTGAATAGATCAATGTCTGGATCATTAATAGTTTTAAACTTCTCAGTAGTTTGGACTCACTGCGTATGGTGATGGTCAACATGTTACTCTCTGGAGATTGAAGCCCTTCAAGGTAAAAACAAGTCACTTCAACTGTAGCAGGTGAACGTTGTTGTGCCAACGACAGAAGTCCAGTTGCTGAAAATGTCTTCTGACAAGAAAAAAGTTTGGCTGGGTTGTCTCTTAAAAACTTAAAATAACACTGAGACACAGAAACAGATGATGGAGTCTGACAGTTCAGAGAGACTGAGTCTGTCTCTTCAATCTCCAGTTGATTCACCGTCAGTTTAGGAGGAAGAAGGTCTGAAATGTTAGAAGTAAATGTATGTTACATTAATTAAATTTACCACTGATCCATGATGAGACATAATGGGGTTTTTAAAATACATTTAAATAAAATACAGTGAAGTTAAACTGCTCTAACAATGACAACATTAAACTCAGAGACTGACCTTGTGCTTTGAGCTCATTAAAGAAACCTGGTGGAGGAGATGTTAAAGAATTCAAAACAGATTCAACAATAGTTCCTCAGCAACGTAATACTTAAACTCTAATTTGTAGTAACAGTTTGATAATTTGATAATAAGTTTAAACTCACACATGAGGATGAGAAGCAGCAGGTGTCCAGCCATGACAAAGCTAAACTATGTGACCAGCTACACTACTCTGACTGACTCCTGTGAGTTTCACCTACATTGTGAGTTAGACGTTGTACACAGGGAAACCACAAGATCAGAAGTCAATCACATGAACAAACCACAGATATACAGATACAAACACATACAATAAAGCGCTAAGGATATTTTTATCTAATATTGTTTTTATGTTTTCGACCAAAGTGAAGGGATTTGAAAAAAATACAAAAAGACACTGGATATAGACAAATAATAGTAGAGTATAATTATGTAGTGCACTACAGCAAACAGGAAGTTATTTCAGACAATATTAAAAAGGGAAGTGGTTGAGTCTTCAGTCAGGCTGCTGTGGCCCCTGCCATTTCTGTCTGCAGTTACAAGGTGAGGCAGACCACGCCCCTTGAAGAAACGATTGGTTGGGGGATTCCACCATCACTCTGGGACAACTGGAAGCTCTCCTGCAGTTTGCCTGACACTGGTGCGCCCAACTGTGAATCTGTGCTTTCATAATACTGTGAAAATCATGTTAAGTAAGCACTTGGTTTTGTTTGCCTGAGAGCTGGACGTTACATTTTGGTTCACACATTTATGTTTGGGGAGTTGTTTATTTGTGTGTTTTGATTGGGCTAAAGGTTTTCTTTTGAGATTTTATTAAACATATAGACTTGGTCTATATGTTTAGTTTAAGTTTGTTTTACAAATTTCATTGATTTATTCAATACCCTTTGTCCAGCCTTAGTAAAAAATAATTATTAAACCTTAACTAAAAAGCCACCTGGCCAGTGTTGTGCATGTTCACATTTTTGTGAACTGAACACATCATTTCATATATGAAAGAAGACAAAAAAAGAAAAAGCTTCATGACAGCTGTCAGCCGACGTGTGATTTACAGCATACAGCATGTCCGGTGCAGCTGAAAGAGAAGCCGCCTCCGCCTCCACCACCGCAGAAGCAGCTAATTCACACAAACAGCTGAGTTACTTCCTAGTATACAGTCAATGGCTATTCAAAAAAGCAGCACAGATCCTGGCGGGAAAAAATAATCTTGTTAATATTGTGTATACTTTTGTTCTTTTTGTAGTTCTCTATTTTTATTCTTATTGTTGATTTTAGTTTTTGTAATATTTATGTATGGTGTTGAATGCCTGTACATTGCTGCTGCAACAGAGAAATTTCCCAGTTTGGGATTAATAAAGAAACTATCTATCTATCTATCTATCTATCTATCTATCTATCTATCTATCTATCTATCTATCTATCTATCTATCTATCTATCTATCTATCAGGGGATGGGCGGGCAGGTCAGTCAGATATTCTATTGAACAAGAACCGCTTGAAGATGCTCAATAAAAAAACAAACAAAACAAAAAAACGGAACAATTGAACACTAACTGTGCCTTTTGGAGTCTATGAACTTAATTCAAATTTTAAATATGTGAACAAAGAACTTGAACTAGTTCTTGTTTAGTGTGAACTTGCACAACACTGCACCTGGTTTTAATGTTGCCTCCCTCATTCCTACCTGAGCTGCGTCGTAACACAGGCTAACACGTCTGAGACCCAGCTAACAGCTAGAGCCCACATTGCTTTGACATTAATACTAATGTGTGTGCGTATGTGTGTGTACAGATATATACGTATGGAGATTAGACACTGTTTGAGGTAAATAAAAACATGTATAATACATTTCATCAGATGTTTTTATTTAGCGTCCATTTCTAAATGAATGATTTAAGTAGGGCTGTAAAAATATTGTCTATGGGGTTAGGGTTAGGGTTAACAAGTTATCTAATGTAAACACCAAGTACCTTTAATATGAACTAGTATGCAAAAAAAATAATGTATCAGAGAGATGTACAATGAATGTGGAGCTGCTCCAATGGGCCAAGGGTCTGAGGCACCACTGCTGTCACTCTACGAAAAGAAAGAAAGAGAAATAAATGTACTTCCTTTAGTGATGTCAATCATTTCACATCTTATGCTCCTTTCATTGATTTGTAGCTGTAATGACATGTTAATTGTGTCTGTTTAAATTCAAGCCACTTTCAGTTTCACCACCAAGTGAATAATCTACCTGACTGTTACATCCAGAGAAAGAAGCAACTCACCATTTTTACACTCATAGGTGACAATACTGTAGGATTCATCATAACGAGCCTGCAAATGATTTAATAAGATGTTAGATGGAAGGGAGAGTGAGGACAGTAAATCTGTTAGTAGAAGCAGGATTGCTGAAATCACCGCTCTTAGTGAGACTTACCAAAGATTTCCAGTCATCTAAATGATAAACAACATAGCTTTAATGATCACATATGAATAAAATATACTGTAAATAGATAACATAATGAATTGGAATGATTGCAGTGAATGCAGATGAGCAACTTATGTCTTGATTTACCTACGATGTTGAGTTTTGCTCTAAAGGGAAAAAAGAAAGATAGTTTATTAGTTTATTAGTAGTCTTGAGTCTTAAAAACTCATCTCATGTCCATATTATTCTCCACAATCTATAAATTATGAAGCCTAAAACTCAGACTCTGATGTTTTGCTCATAACAGTTCTCACTCATATTTTGCTCTTATCTTATTCCGTATTCACACTACGAGCGACAAAAGTTACCCGCCAAGCATGGCCAGCTACACCGTCAGAGTGTTACTGTTTAAGTGTCATTTAAGAGTTAATGGATCTGGATTTTGTCATCCATTATATGGGGAAACAAATGTACACTAGACAGTTTCAAAGGACAATGATGAGACAGCATGAGAGAAGGCAGAAGATGCACAAGCCTCCTACAGTTTATACAAGAATGTATTGTTTTCATGAGTCATTTCAAACACCCAAACCATGCAGAGATAGAGTTCAATAGTCACATTTATCATTAACGTATTTTTCTTTAATTTGAAGCAGTCACAAGATGACAGTGGCTGGTTTGGGGAAAATTAATATGAAATAATGAATGCAAAGCAGAGTAATAGCAAACGAGCACTCAAACGTTCATGTAATGATACATGTTTAACGTCTAAAAAGCCTTACCCCTTGGAAGCACATTTCTCTAGAAAATATAAATAAAATACAATATTAGAAAACTTCAATGATGCACCATAATACAAAGAGTGGTATTATGTGTTTCTGTTAAATTAAAGCCACTTTCAATTTCAGCAGAAGTTTCACCACCAAGTGAAGAATCTACCTGACTGTTACATCCAGAGAAAGAAGCAACTCACTGTTTTTAAACTCATAGGTGACAATATTGTAGGTTTCATTGTAACCAGCCTGCAAATGATTTAATAAGATGTTAGATGGAAGGGAGAGTGAGGACAGTCTCATACATTGGACAGTTTCAAAGGAAGACCATGAGAAAACATGAGAGAATGCAGAAGATGCACAAGCCTCAAGATGACAGTTGTTGGTTTGGTGAAAATGAATATGAAATAATGAATGCAAAGCAGAGTAATATACAGAAAGAAGATTCAGACTAGCACATCCATGTAATAGTATGTATTTAAGATCTAAAAAGCCTTACCCCTTCAACGCACATTTCTCTAGAAAATATAAATAACATAAAATAAAAACAATGATATTTATATATAAAAAAAACACTTAATTAAAGCTCCATTAAACACAGGCTGATGATAATAATAATTTACATTTTACTACCAGAAAATGATGAAAAATGTAATATATAATGAAGGCACATACAGTATACTGATTGTAGTCTTTTAGTTGTATTGTTTTTTACTCTTACTGATCCTGTTCTGGCTGAAGAGAAGTGCAACTCCACAAATGTTTTATCACACCATATGTCTGAATAAGCTAAATAACACAGGGGGAGATGTTGGTTGCTGTGTTAGCTGTTTTTTTTATGGATTTTAATAAAGGTAAATCAATGTTTTGCTTTTTAAATCCCATTGTTTTACTTGTTGTAAAACAATGGGATTTTGTTGTTGAACTATATAGTGGCCTGATGTTGCCTAATGTGATGTTGTGTATGTTGATAAGTGCCTGAATCAGCACTTCCTGTGTATTTTAATGGTATTTATACATGTTTACATTTGTTTACTACTTAAGTGCGAGGAACCATATACTGTAAATTCATTAATCATGATCTTCTCCATGAAAATTAAAAAATTTGAAAAATTTCACAAAAGTAAAATGTCTTCTTATGTCCTGCAATAACACTCTAGGGGAATTTCAGTGAGTGGGTAAAGGGTTACAAAGACACAGTGTAAACAGCTCATACTAAACATAATTCTGGAAACCTCCAGAAACATTGTCTTGTTATCTGTATGGAAATGAATAAAACAAATTAGTTGACTGTGTCTTACTCAAACAATGTGATGTAAAACAAACTATAGTTGAATAATCCAGGATGTGAATATGCTTTTTCTCTGCTGCTTCAGTAACTAATGCTCCAGTGAACCTTCACTGAGCAGCTACCTGAACTTCAGTACCAAACAAGGTAACTCAGCTTTTGTTGAAATTTTATTTTTTTAAAACAAATCTTACCTCTCGTCACTACACTTCCCTGAATAATGTAGAAAAAAAGAGTATTAAAAGTGCAGTCAGTAACCACTGAGATCAGTTCACTTCAAACTGTTGTCATGGTGATATTTTTAGTGTCTGTCATTTCCTGGTTACTGTGGACAGAATGAACTGTGGTCCATATGACATAGCAGCTGAGGTACTTTAACAGTATAAACACACAGAAAAGCACTTTCAAGCTTTTTACATCTCATGAATCATTTCAGTTCTTACCACTTCTTCTTGTGACACAAATAAACGTCACTCCCAGTAGGATGACGCCCACAGTCACTCCTGAACCAAGTACAACTACTACTGATTTCCATATCCGCAGTTCTGTTTCAGAAGAACAAAGACCACAAGTCAATCTCATTCCCACACTATCAGAACAAAACAAACAGACGACACTGCACCAACAGTATCACTACCACTGCTGAGCTACATTTGAGTTAGTTATGCTCCCAGCAAAAGGAGCATTATTACACATGATATCTATGTAGAGAAATTTTGTTCACCTAAAGATGTCTTTGGTGTAGTCGCTGTACCAGGTCTGGTAGTTCCACTAGAAACTGTTTCTTTAAGAAGCAAAAGACAAAGACAAAGCAATAAAAACTTACAAGTTTTAATACGGTCTAAAATATAATTGTGATTCACTGTGAAACTCATTTTGTGTGTCACCTGTTAGGGAAGTTGATAGTGAACCAACACTACTACTTGACATAGCAGCAGTCTGACCTGGTGGAATGAAAGAAAACCTTTAGAATCATAGTTTCAGTAACTGGTTTGCAATGACGTCATAGATAGCTGTTTAGATACATGTCCCACCTGTGGTCACTCTGAAAGATGTGACTGTCTGGGTTGTCATCTTCTGGGTTGTGGTGGATGGACTTGTGCTTGTTGGTTCTGTGAGACAAACAAAAAATCTGTGTTACTAAATACAGTAGTAACCGTTTTATTTTTTTTTAACCAAATGCCATGCAGTGGTTAAAGCCGTCATAAAACATCTGAGTCTCCAACTATGTATCACTTTCTACTACATGTGACATATGATTTTTTTGGTTTTCAACACTGAAAATACATTCACTTACTGATAGAACCAAGAACATGTTAGCATGGCCACTTACTCAGTATGCTGATGGAGGATCTGTCACTGTGTGGAGATGGATGTTGTTGTCCTCTATGCTCCACGGTATAATAACATGTTACTTCAACCTCAGCAGGTGAACTCTGCTGTGACATCGACAGAAGCTCAGTTCCTGTCAGTGACTTCAGACAAGAGACAGGTCTGGAAGTTTTTGTTCTCATAAAGAACAAAAAACACTGAGACACAGAAACTGATGATGGAGTCTCACAGATCAATGCGACTGACTCTGTCTCTGTGATCAGCTGCAGTGGATTCACGATCAGTTTAGGCCGAAGAACTAAAGAAGTAAAAACATGGTGGATTGAATAAATGGCTGTTACTGGAAAATGAAACCTGTTGATACATTTACAAATGTACTCACGGTGTATGGTGATGGTCAACATGTTACTGTTGGCAGACTGATGCTGTCGTAGGTAAAAACATGTCACTTCAACTGTAGCAGGTGAACGTTGCTGTGTAAGAGACAGCAGTTCAGTTCCTGTCAGTGTCTTCAGACAAGAGAAAGGTCTGGCAGGTTTGTCTCTTAACTTAAAATAACACTGAGACACATAAACTGATGATGGAGGCTGACAGTTCAGAGAGACTGAGTCTGTCTCTGTGATCACCAGAGGATTCACTGTCAGTTTAGGAGGAAGAACCTCTGAAAAATAAAAGTGTTAAGATTATTAAACTACACTGAGATGTATTTGAAATATTTTCTGATGATATGGTGCTATCATCAGAAAATATGATAGTATTAAACCAGAAATGTATTTATAAAGCAGCATAACAATATTACAGTTGCATTGTCACTCATTATTTATGTTGATGGTGAATAGATCAATGTCTGGATCATTAATAGTTTTAAACTTCTCAGTAGTTTGGACTCACTGTGTATGGTGATGGTCAACATGTTACTCTCTGGAGATAGAAGATTTTCAAGGTAAAAACAAGTCACTTCAACTGTAGCAGGTGAACGTTGTTGTGCCAGTGACAGAAGTCCAGTTGCTGACAGTGTCTTCTGACAAGAGAAAAGTTTGGCTGGTTTGTCTCTTAAAAACTTGAAATAACACTGAGACACAGAAACAGATGATGGAGTCTGACAGTTCAGAGAGACTGAGTCTGTCTCTTCAATCTCCAGTTGATTCACCATCAGTTTAGGAGGAAGAAGGTCTGAAATGTTAGAAGTAAATGTATGTTACATTAATTACATTTACCAGTGATCAATGATGAGACATGATAGCTATGTCAAATATACTTTAAAAAACACAGTGAAGTTTAACATTAAACTCAGAGACTGACCTTGTGCTTTGAGCTCATGAAAGAAACCTGGTGGAGGAGATGTTAAACAATTCAAAACAGATTCAACAACAGTTTATCAGCAACTTAATATTAAGATTTTAAATTGTTACACACGTCTATAACCAGTGTTGAGAATAACGTGTTACAAAAGTAATGTAATTACTATAATGTATTGCTTTTTGCTGTAACGTGGTAATGTAAGGCATTCCAAAAACAATAAGGTACAAAGGTCAGTAACGCATGTTATAATGCATTTTAACCAGAAATTAAGTGGTGTTTTGTTTTTACACTATCGCCAATAACACCGTGAGATCAGCAGAGAAAAATTCAGTGCAAATTGTGAAACGTTTCTTCCTGTACGGCTGAAGCAGGCTCGGTGTCGGATAGTAGCCCATTTTTTGGGGTTCTCAAGCCCTAAACATTGACCCAACACCCCTAAAAATAAGAGAAAAAAGTTGTTTTATTTTAAAAGGATTTGTCTATGATAAGATAACAAAAAATAGCACAGTCGAAGTTAGTATGAAATTTAAAACACCTGTTATTGTTCAGTAGGAGTTTACTTGCTGACGTTTTTTTTTTCTCTCTCTGGTGCTAATAGTCCACAGTTTATATTAAGTTTTTGGTTTGTGCATATGTGTTGATGTTAAAGCTAAGGTTTAAGACTAATACTGCCTATCTACAGAAGACATTTAGAGCTTTTGCTATGACGGGTGGGGCTTTGGTACATTTCTCTTTCTTGTTAAGGAAAATTTCATCCATCAGTTATATGACATCTTAAAAATAAAAACTTACTTTTTTTTTTTTTTTTAGCATTCTAATTACCTAAAGATTGGGGAATTATATATAAAAAAAAAAAATGTGACTGGACAATATTTTTTGTCCTGGTAGTCAGGAGGTTAGCTTACTAAGGGTTGCTTTTTAGATGTTTATTGACTTAGTTTGACTAAGTTTGTTTTGCACTTATTGTTCCTAGCTCTTCTTCTCATTCAAATGCAGTTTCTGTTTAATTTTTTAAATACAACGCCTATTACATTCTTCCGTAGCCTTGAGCGTAGAAGCATAATAAGATACATATACTGTATATTTATTTATTTTGGTGAAAGTAACTTAAAAGTAATGCAGTAGTAGTGTAATGCCTTACAATTCAGAGACAGTAATATAGTAATGTAACAAATTACTTTGAAATGACAGTAATACATAATGTTTTACATTTTTGAAATAACTTGCCCAACAACGTCAATAACGGAAGTCAGTGACATGACGTCTAATAACTGAGTAGCTACGTTTGCAATAGACAACATTTACAAGAAAGGAAGCTGGTAATAAGTTTAACTCACACATGAGGATGAGAAGCAGCAGGTGTCCAGCCATGATGAAGCTGAACTATGTGACAGACTACACTACTCTGACTGACTAATGTGACTTTCACCTATATTAAGAGATGTTCTGAAGCTGTTCTCAGGAAAACCACAAGATCGGAAGTGTATCACATGAACAAGCCACAGAAAGGCTAAACTCACTTTTGACACATGCAATAAAACACTGAGGACATGTTTATCTAATACACTGAAGAGGTTTTAGTTAGAGAAACTGATATATACAGGATATATTGGAAGTCTCATGGAAAATACAAAACATTAACTGAATTCTTTTACTGTTTCCATGGAGATCTTTCATTGAGTTGATATGAATGGAGATGATTTTATTTAAATTGTATTTGTTGATGTGTTGAATGTTTTGATATTTAGAGCCAAGGAGCCATCCATTATCAATGTGCTAAGCTAACAGCTGCTGGCTGTGACTTCATATGAACCATGGAGACACAGTGCACACAGAACTAATCCTACGTAGACAACAATGCAACATTAAGTCTTTCCTATACAGTCAAACATTTTTACACCTGAACTGACAAGAGTCAACTGAAGTGAGGTCCTCCAGGGCTCAGTTTCTTTATCACTGGGGATAATGTTTTCAATATGGCTGCATCAGCAACTTTTTACACTGTGGTTTGCTGGTGTGGCAGAGTCACAGAGAACAGACTGGACAAACTGATCAAGAGAGCCAGCTCCATCCTGGGCTGCCCTCTGGATTCAGTGGAGCAGGTGGGGGAAAGGAGGATGTTGGCTAAACTGTCTATTTGCAGTACATGGTAATTTAACTCCTATTGGAGTTTGTTGTTGTTTTCATTCATGATATTCAAGAATGTCAACATATATATGTATTTAACATCTTAACACTTTAACTCCTCAATCCAAATTGGTTGTTTCAATTCAGACTAGACACTGTGAATCTCTCTGATGCAATATGTAAATATTTTATGTACACAACATATTTGTCTGCCGTATTCTATTTTTATTCTGTTCCATTTTTTTGTATCTTCTGCATCTTGCACTGTTGTTTCCTGCCACTGTAACGCCCTAATTTCCCCACCGGGATGAATAAAGTCTTATCTTATGCAGACAACAAAAAGATACTGGATGGAGACATGGTGGACAGATAATAGTAGAGAATGCACTATAGCAAAAAGGAAGTTATTTCAGACAATGGTAGAAGGGAAGTGGTTTAGTCTTCAGCCAGGCAAAGATGTCTCCGAGACTCAACTAACAACTAGAGCTCAGTTGGTCTTTGACCTTAATACTAATATAGACATGCTAACATGCCCACAGTAACAATACTAACACAGTGACATTAAGCAGGTTTATGTTCAACATGTTATTTTAGCGATGTTAGTAATGTTATGTGAACATTATATTAGTGACAGGTGTTTGATCACTAACCAAATATATATATATATATATATATATATATATATGTACTTATGACAGATTAGACAATTCAAAGCAAGCAGGACCACTTTGAACATGTCCGTTTTTCTCACGCGTGTGATAGAAAATAAACAGTCAAACATAGCAGCTATCTACTTTAGAGCAGAGGTGGTTTACCACTAAAGGGCCTGCGTTTAATTTGAATCACACGCATTGAGCTGGTGAGCTGTTGGTTTCCTGTTGTAGCTGCACATAGACAGAGTGCAAATGTAAACTGTCTAAATTTAAATTAAACTTTGACTTTGAATATTTAGATGCAATGATTATATGAGCGCAACCTGTAAAAACCTCTATTTTGCAGTCCAATTGAGTTTTGAACAGGTAAAAAAACATTGTTATCTAAATGGAGTTGTGAACACAACATACATGTTAGCAGGCTTGTCAGTGCACAGTATCTTTTCATATTAACGCCATGAATTAAGTGTAAAGTCTGTTGGCAGTGTTGAAAACTAAATCAGGAACAGTTAAAGCCATCTCAGTATCCTTATTTGTGGCACAGAGGAATAAATGACAAATTAATGAATATATTTCATCTTTTTGTGTAATAATGTGTGTGAATCATTAGTAAAATTTAGCAAGTGTGTCACCTGATGCTGGGTTCATCGTTGTCTGTGAAGCTGAGGTGGAACTAACAGTGTTATGAGGCATAGCAGCAGTTGGAGCTGGTGGATAAAAACAATATGAATCAGGTATCATACGAAATCAGAGCAACTTTAATATTCCTATAAATGGGTCACTGTCCTTTTGAGAAAACTTCTTACTTCATATTTTCATATTCGAACATCAAAAAACATTAATTCACCAAATAGTATCTGTATAATCTCTGCCTGCAGGTGACTTTTTACTGAGGGTGGATGTTGTTAAATCAGTGATTCTATCTTTGTTTCCATTTGTGCCTAAAGACAAATTAATAAGTAAAATACTATGGAATTAAACTCTTCTTATGCTGATATCAAGATAAAACAATATCCAAAGATGAAAGTGACAGATACTCATGTTGTATAGTGATGGAGGATTTATTACTGTAAACTGATGGATACTTTACAATGTAACCACATGTCACTTTAACCTCAACAGGTGATGTTCTGTTTGCTATCTCCAGCAGCTCAGTTCCTGTCAGTGTCTTCAGACAGGGGAAGTCTCTGACTGTTCCTCCACTCAAAGTGTAGAAATGACACTGAGACACAGAAACAGACGATGGAGGCTCACAGCTCAGTGTGACTGAGTCTGTCTCTGTGATCACTGATCTACTCACTGTCAGTTTAGGCTCAGGCAGAGCTGAAAAGACAGAGGTCAACATATGAGGATAAATGTATACGGATACTGTACATCTGATCATAAAAACACAAATGATGATAATCTCAGGGACTGACCTTCAATCTGATGAAAAGAATCTGTCAGAGAAACATTTTTTAAATATTTTAAGTTACTGACACTTTATACACTTCATGTTTTATTTGTAAAGTTTACCTCCACCACCAAACTGTATACAGGATGTCTTTATATTTCTAGTTCTTTTTCTATATATTTTTTCAGAGTATTGTATTTCTTGTATATTTTTTTGGACATATTTTTCAAAAATGTCTGTATTTGTATTTCTTTCTGTAACTTTTTTCCCTGTCAAAGTTGGCACTGTTTTTTTTTCTGTACATATCTTTTTTGCCAAATTCCATGCTACTGTGCTACAAGGAAATTTCCCATCCGTGGGATTAACAAACATATCTTATGTCTTATGTCAGGAAACCACAGTAAGAATCAGAAAAATAGAGTTCAACAGGTCACAGAAGCACACGCTTCCATAACTGCTCTCACACTACAGCACAACTTAAACAATCAGTTCAGTTTTATTTATGTTATTTATCAGTTATTTAACAGTCTAAATTGTCTCAAGAAGATTTACAAAACCATTTGAGACAGAAAAAGAGAAGGTCTGACTAAACCATACATGTACATCTTATCATGATACAAACAAGAGAACTGATGCATGTTACATGAGATATTGATATGATATGATATACAACAATCAGGCATACCATTATGACCATCTTCCTACTTTTGTGTAATGGGGCGCTCACACTGAAAGCGACAAAATCGCCTGTGGTCGCTCAGTTCGCTCAATTCGCGTCGCTTGTGTCAGTTTGTGCAGGCGATTTGGAAGCGACCGCGGGGCGGTGCTTCAAGCTGCGGCCCGGATGTGTCTGCCCGGGCATGAGATAGATAGATAGATAGACAACTTTATTGATCCTTTTGGGAGGTTCCCGCAGGGAAATTGACAAAAATTGACAAAAAATGACGGTAGTGACATGGATCCATACGGTCTATGGTGTCATCCTTGTTTTCACAAGGCCTACTAATTCGTGTAAATCGTATCATGACTTTGATTAAATGAAAACCCACTCATAAGCACATCAGACTTGGTGCTTTCTGACAAGCGGGATTTTAGGGGGGGTTCCCTCTTTCACCATGGATCGCACTTTGGGAAACCTTTGTGTTGCGTCGGCATATTTGCTTAACAAAAGAAGAAACCGGGGCCGTAGGTCCATCTGGGTCCATAAAATCCTCAGAGCCCGGAGTCACCACGAGGTTTCACCGGCTGGTTCAGGAGCTCCGTTTCGATAATGCCTGGTTTCAGCGTTATTTCAGGCTGGATAAAAGTCAGTTTGATGACCTCATCAACAAGATCGGCTCACGATTGGCTGTCGCCGCGGTCGCGCCGCTTCTCATTTGCATAAAGTTGAGATATTCTCAACTTTTCCCGTCGCTCAATTCGCTCATTTCGCGTCGCTCGCCGCCCTCGTCGCCCCAAACGCCCCTCGTCGCCTGTGTACATTGAAAATGAATGGTCGCTCGTCGCTCAGATCGCCTCTGTCGCTTTCAGTGTGAGCGCCCCATTAGTCTCCCATGTACCTTCAATATAGCTGTGACTCATCAAAGAATAAACATAGGACTTCTGAGGGAGTTCTGTTTGTCTAACAAACACTGTTAGTGGGGGCCTTTGGTTCCTGTGGGTTGAGGGGAGGGACCTCTGTGGATCATCCTACAGATAGTTGATCAGTTTGGGATCTAGTGAATTTGGAGGCCAGGTCAACACCTTGTGTCGTTCTTCATGTTCTTTTTTAGTTGTTCCTAAAGTGTTTTTGTGTGTGTGTCAGGCTACATCCTGCTGGGGATGGCTGCTGCCATCAAGTAGTGTCATTGCTATGGGGTGGGTGTGTCTGGTCTGGTCTAGGTGGGTGCTACATGTCTAAGTAACATCCACATGAATGAATGCCAGGTACAAAAGCTTTTCAGCAGAACACTGAATTCTCACAAGATGGTCAATGTTATTTACATCTAATGTCGTATGTTTAATGTTGTGGCTGATCAGTGTATATTTACAATCTCTAAATTTTGTATACTATGTCTTTATTGTACTAAAGGAGCTGGGCCCTCACTGCAAGAACATTGAAAAAGCTCTTGAACATTTTCTAAATAATGGGGAAAAAAAAAAAGCAGTGTGTGTGTACAAAGTACTTGAACACACACACGTTTAGTCTGCAAGAAACTCTAGTACTGTCCACCTAACATTCAGTATCCATTGTCCTGTTCATTGTATATGTATATAGAACACATACATTTCAGCATTCAGCAGTAATGACTAACATGTATGTACACAATATACAGTATGAACTTATATTCATTATAAAAATGAAAGGCACAAAGTTGTGATTATTACTTTACATCACACTTAATTTCCAAAGACCACGTTTCCTGCCTGGATAATTACTGACAATATTTGTTCCTGACAGGAATAGGCCCATCCTTGTGGATGAGTGGACATGCAAAGCTCAGGCTCAACAGAAGAGGGCAGGATATGTATTCGGCATCTGCATAATGTTGGACAAGGCTACTAAAACTAAATTAAGGGTAAAAAGTTTAATTCAGTCATGTTTGTATTGCCAGATTGGTGTTGAGAAAATAAATGTAATTTTGTAAAAGTTGGTAATTTAATTTGGTAAAATAAAAATGTTACATCTCCATTATACTAATCCTGCAGGTCTTACAATGCCTTCTTGTGTTTCCTTACAATGCTGTAGGTCTTACTGTCCAGAGCTGGTGCAGCTGGGTCCTCAGGGATTGAGTCGTACACATGGTATATGTCAGACTAGGAAAAGAGAGACAGTGAGAGCTCTTTAGATCTAAACAGGATATAAACTCAGTTATACAACTAGTAAGTTTGTCACTTACCTTCTCTTTTTGAGACCCCTGTCTAGTATTCATTTGCTCAAATCCTAAAAAAAAGCAGAGAGAAAATCATGCTGACATGTTGACAAGTGCCTGAATCAGCACTTCCTGTATATGTTAATGGTCTGGATACATGTTTACATTTGTTTACTCCTTAAATGCAAGGAAGCATATATTGTAAATTCATTAATCATGATCTTCTCCATGAAAATGAAACACTTTGAGAAATTTCACAAAAGTAAAGAAGTCTTCTTATGCCCTGCAATAACACTCTATGGCTGAAATTTTGAATTTCCAAGTATTTCAATGAATGCCCTATAAAGGGTTAAAGTAAAAAGTCTTATGTCCTGCGATAACATTTCACAATGAAAACACAATTTCAATCAGTGCCCTATAAAGAGTTACAAAGACAGAGTGCAAACAGCTCATACTAAGCATAATTCTGGAAACCTCTTTTCATGAGCACTGGGATGAAAAGCAGCAACTCACCATCCAAGGGATAGTCAGCAACAGGCAGTGAGCTGATCACATGGTAGGGCTCAACGTTTCCTGCAGGTAACTTTTTTTTTTTTTTACAGGAGGAGAGAAGTGTGAGAGGAATTCATGAGTGACTTTAAACATATTTATGCACTCTAAGGAGCTTTGTTATGCACATCAATAATGTAGGATTTGTGATTTTGACAAAAGGAAATTACCAGTTCTCCAGGATCAATATTTGTCATGTTCACAGAGTCGCCTACAACACAGGAAAAGAAATATGACAAACATACCATATGTGTATGAAGTAATTCTGTGATGTTGACAAATCACTAGACGTGTACTTTACCAGTAACATTGTCTTGTAATCTGTGTGAGAATGAATAAAACAAATTAGTTGACTGTTTCTTACTCAGACAATGTGATGAAAGATAAACTATAGCTGAATAATCCAGGATGTGAATATGCTTTTTCTCTGCTGCTTCAGTAACTAATGCTCCAGTGAACCTTCACTGAGCAGCTACCTGAACTTCAGTATTAAACAAGGTAACTTTGCCTTTGTTGGAAATTATTTTCAAAATCTTACCTCTTGTCACTATACTTCCCTGAATAATGTAGAAAAAGAAGAAGAAAACAATGAGGACAGTATTAAAAGTGCAGTCAGTAACCACTGAGATCAGTTCTCTTCAAACTGTTGTCATGGTGATATTTTTAGTGGCTGTCATTTCCTGGTTACTGTGGACAGAATGAACTGTGGTCCACATGATGTAACAGCTGTCCCTTCATACATGAGCTGAGCAGATTTTTGTTTTCTGACACAACTACATTTGCAAACTGAAATAAAAGTTTTACTTTAACAGTATAAACACACAGAAAAGCACTTTCAAGCTTTTTACATCTTGTGAATCATTCCAGTCCTTACCACTTCTTCTTCTGACACAAACAAATGTCACTCCCAGTAGGATGAAGCCCACAGTCACTCCTAAACCAAGTACAACTACTGCCAACTTCCATATCCACAGATCTGTTTCAGAAAAACAAAGACCACAAGTCAATCTCATTCCCACAGTATCAGAACAAAACAAACAGACGACACTGCACCAACAGTGTAACTACCACTGCTGAGCTACATTTGAGTTAGTTATGTTATTATACATTTTAACTATTTCAAAGTTGTTTCTGAACTGCATGACAATACACAAACCCAGCACGAGAGTTGTTACATACACATGATTTCTATGTAGAAAATTTTTGTTCACCTAAAGATGGCTTTGGTGTAAGAAACAAAAGATATAGATTAAACAATAAAGCATCCATGTTTTAATATGCTCTAAAATATCATTGTGACTCATTGGGAAATTCATTTTGTGTGTCACCTGTTATTGAAGTAGATAGTGAACCAACACTTGTACTTGACATAGCAGCAGTCTGACCTGGTGGAATGAAAGAAAACCTTTAGAGTCATAGTTTCAGTAACTGGTTTGCAATGACGTCATAGATAGCTGTTTAGATACATGTCCCACCTGTGGTCACTCTGAAAGATGTCTGGGTGCTTGTTGGTTCTGTGTGAAGACAAACAAGTTAAGATTTGTGTTACTAAATACAGTAGTAAACTGCTTTTTATTTTTTTCACCAAAATCCCAATTCAGAGGATTTGCTGCAGTGATTAAAGCCGTCATAAAACATCTCAGTCTCCAACTATGTATCACCTTCTACTACATGTGATATTTTAAAAGTATATTTTTGTTTTCAACACTGAAAATACATTCACTTACTGATATAACCAAGAACATGTTAGCATGGCCACTTACTCAGTATGCTGATGGAGGATCTGTCACTGTATGGAGATGGATGTTGTTCTCCTCTATGCTCCACGGTATAATAACATGTTACTTCAACCTCAGCAGGTGAACTCTGCTGTGACATCGACAGAAGCTCAGTTCCTGTCAGTGCCTTCAGACAAGAGACAGGTCTGGAAGTTTTTGTTCTCATAAAGAACAAAAAACACTGAGACACATTAACTGATGATGGAGTCTCACAGATCAATGCGACTGACTCTGTCTCTGTGATCAGCTGCAGTGGATTCACTGTCAGTTTAGGCCGAGGAGCTAAAAAAGTAAAAACATATGGTGGATTGAATAAATGGCTGTTATTGGAAAATGAAACCTGTTGATACATTTACAAATGTACTCACTGTGTATGGTGATGGTCAACATGTTACTGTTGGTAGACTGATGCTGTCGTAGGTAAAAACATGTCACTTCAACTGTAGCAGGTGAACGTTGCTGTGCAAGAGACAGCAGTTCAGTTCCTGTCAGTGTCTTCAGACAAGAGAAAAGTTTGGCAGGTTTGTCTCTTAACTTAAAATAACACTGAGACACAGGAACTGATGGTGGAGGCTGACAGTTCAGAGAGACTGAGTCTGTCTCTGTGATCACCAGAGGATTCACTGTCAGTTTAGGAGGAAGAACCTCTGAAAAATAAAAATATGTTAGATTGAGACTAAACTGAGATGTATTTGAAGTTTCTTCATAATATGGTTGTAATGAAAGACTGACTACTAAGCAGTGTTGGGCATGTTACTTTTAGAAAGTTTAAAAAATTAATTATAGCTAATAGTTACTTCTCCCAAAAAGTAGTAACTCAGTTAGTAACTGAATTACTCCACTATAAAAGTACCAGGGAGTGTAACTATTGCGTTAAAAAAAAAACAAAAAAAAACAATAAAAATGTTTAAATGTCAAAGAATTTTCATTTTTGTTTCATGGCCTAATGTAGACTTCATGTGTATGTTCTTGCTGTTTACCTCAGCAAGGTTAAAATAAGGCCAATACTTCTACCTTGAATAGGCAACATTACTTGAATGCCCCAAACTTGCCATTGCTGCAGGCTATCTCTGATCGCTAGTGTGATACTGCTATACGCTGGCTGACAGCACAAGTGACGCAGTGTCAGTAACGGAAACAGCGTTGTAAGGGAGAAAATAGGAATTGATTCAATTACTCGTTACTGAAAAAAATTACGCCATTTATCTTAACACTGTTATTCCCATCTTTTGTACTAAGAGCTAAATGTATTTATAAAGCAGCATAATAATATTACTTTTGCATTGTCACTCATTAATTATGTTGATGGTGGATGGGATAATGTCTGGATCATTAATAGTTTTAAACTTCTCAGTAGTTTGGACTCACTGTGTATGGTGATGGTCAACATGTTACTCTCTGGAGATTGAAGCCCTTCAAGGTAAAAACAAGTCACTTCAACTGTAGCAGGTGAACGTTGCTGTGCCAACAACAGAAGTTCAGTTGCTGACAGTGTCTTCAGACAAGAGAAAAGTTTGGCTGGTTTGTCTCTTAAAAACTTGAAATAACACTGAGACACAGAAACAGATGATGGAGTCTGACAGTTCAGAGAGACTGAGTCTGTCTCTTCAATCTCCAGTTGATTCACCATCAGTTTAGGAGGAAGAAGGTCTGAAATGTTAGAAGTAAATGTATGTTACATTAATTACATTTACCAGGGATCAATGATGAGACATGATAGTTTTGTCAAAATATACTTAAAAAATACAGTGAAGTTAAACTGTTCTTACAATGAAAACATTAAACTCAGAGACTGACCTTGTGCTTTGAGCTCATGAAAGGAACCTGGTGGAGGAAATGTTAAAGAATTCAAAATAGATTTAACAACAGTTTATCAGCAACTTAATATTTAAACTCTTATTTATTACACACGTCAATAACTGTAGTCAATAACATGACAGACATCTCATAACTGAGTAGCTACATTAGCAATAGCCAACATTAACAAGAAAAGAAGCTGATAATAAGTTTAAACTCACACATGAGGATGAGAAGCAGCAGGTGTCCAGCCATGATGTGACAGACTACAACACTCTGACTGACTACTGTGACTTTCACCTACATTGAGAGTTTTGCTCACAGGAAAACCACAAGTTCAGAAGTGAATCACATGAATGAGCCATAGAAACGTTTGGTAAACTCACTTTTGACACATGCAATAAAACACTGAGAACATCTTTATGTAATACATTTTTGATCAAATCCACCACAGTGGAGGGATTTGAGTTAGAGAAACTGATATATACAGGACACAGTGGAAGCCTCATGGAAAATACAAAACATTGAATTCTTTTGTTTTCTGTGGAGATCTGCGTTGATGTGGAGAATGAGATTTGTTTTTTAAATTTGTTGATGTGTGATGCGAGTATATTTAGTTGTTGTCATTTGCCGTTTCTACCAACCGTTGTGCTAAGCCAACAGCTGCTGGCTGTGACTTCATATGAACCATGGAGACACAGTGCACAGAGAACTAATCCTCATTGTGGACTTCAGCAGGAAACAGCAGAAGGGACTTCTATCCACTCATTATCTGTGGCTCTGAGGTGGAAAGAGTGGACACCTTCAGATACCTGGGAGTGACCATCTCACAGGACCTGTCATGGACTCATCACCTGAACACCATCGTGAAGAAGGCCAGACAGCGTCTCTACCTCCTCAGACGCCTCAGAGACTTTGAGATCCCTCTCAAGGTGCTCAGGACTTTTACACCTGCGCCACTGAGAGCATCTTATGTGGGAGCATCACCACCTGGATGGGAAACTGTACCAGGCAGGACTTCCTGGCCCTCAAGAGGGTGGTCCGTTCAGCGGATCGGACCATCAGAACCCCCCTCCCCAACCTGCAGGACATTTACACCAAACGTTGCAGGTTAAAGGCCAAGAAGATCCTGACACAGCCCAGTCACCCCGGACACTCTCTCTTCTCTCTACTGCCATCAGGTCGACGCTCCTGATGCCTGATTTAGTTACATTTAGTATAACTGCATGTGACAAATAAATCTTTCTATCTACATAGGCAACAAAGTTGAGTCTTTCCTATTCAAACGTTTTTATACCTGAACTGACAAGAGTCAACTGAAGTGAGGTCGTCCAGGGCTCAGTTTTAATAACGGACAGTTCGTTCAATATGCAGAGAACAAAAATATACTGGATGGAGACATAGTAAGGAACTTTAGCTGTTGAGAGACTCATAATTAAACATAAATAATAATAGTTGGTAAATATGTAGTGCACTTTATAGGAAGTTATTGCAGACAATGGTAAAAGGGAAGTGGTTTAGTCGTCAGCCAGGCTGACACGTCTCTGCCACGTATCTAATAACTAGAGCTCAGTTGGTCTTTGACCTCAATACTAATATAGACATGCTAACATGCCCACAGTGACAATACTAACACGGTGACATTAAGCAGGTTTATGTTTCACATGTTCCCTATATTAGCAGCTGAGGCTGATGGTGTCAGGTGTTTGATCCTATACACATAGATTTTGTAGCATCTCACATAAAATAATCTACAGAGGATTTTCTACAAGCTTGAACACAAACTACTGTCGGCTGTAGCCCGCGTCAACACCGTAAACACGTCAGTCTGACATTTGTAGTATTTGACTCCCGCTCGGTAAGAAAGAAAGAAGAAGAAAATAATTATTAATTAAAAAATTAATAATTGATTAACTTATTAATTATTTAATTGGAGGTCTCATTCATAAAAGATCGTTATATAGCAGCAAAAAAAAGGACAGCCTCACTGGCGACAGAAGACTGTGTGGGCAACATGCAGCTGAAACCCACTGCAACAAAAAGTTATCAAAAAGTCTGTCAGCTGAGTGCCAACCAAGATGGATGCAGGCAACGCCAAACTACCACGAAGATCAGGATGGCAGCCAAACAGGGCTCCAAGTGGGGCAATCCGTCTCCCGCAACACTAACAGCCACCTGCACACAGAAAACACTGGTGTCACAGAAGCACACATCGCGTCAATTATACATATGAATGGAGAGGAGAAAACGGCCCAAGTGAACAATAGACACAATGGTGGCCAACACTTCAGCCATGCCAGATCAATGCCAGGCTGCAGCCACCACCACGGGGATAATCAGAGGAAGAGAATGAGGGAAGAGAAGTGGCCATGCACCTGAAAATAAAGCTGCATGTAGCACCACCCAGAAATGAGGACAGAGACCCTGGCACAGTGCCCACCAGTGGCATGGAGGGAGACTACATCTGGCAACAATAAGTTTATACTCACACATGAGGATGAGAAACAGCAGGTGTCTAGCTGAACTATGTGACAGTCTACACCAGTGGTGTAGTGTGGTGGCTGGCCTTTCTGTGTGGAGTTTGCATGTTGCATGTTCCCTGTGTCTGCGTGGGTTCTCTCCGGGTACTCTGGCTTCCTCCCACCATCCAAAGACATGCATCAGGTTAATTGGTGATTCTAATTTGCCCGTAGGCGTACATGTGAGTGTGAATGCTGGCCCTGCGATGGACTGGCGACCTGTCCGATGATGGCTGGGATAGGCTCCAGCAGACCCCCGTGACCCCTAACAGGACTTAAGGGTATAGAAAATGACTGACTGACTGACTGATCTCAGGGAAACCACAAGATCAGAAGTGAACACGTGAAAAAGCAAGAAATGTTTGGCAAACTCGCTTTTGACACATAAATCACTGGAGACATATTTATATATTTCTGGTCAGCTCTCCCACAGTGAAGTTGTTTTAGAACAGTTAGAAAAACAACATAGTAGCAGTCTCATTAAAAATACAAAACATTAACTGAATTCTTTTACTGTTTTCTGTGGAGGGTATTCATCGTGTTGGTATGAATGGAGAATTAGCAGGTTTTTTATTTTGCTGATGTTTAGACTTTGTTATTTTGATATTTAGAGTTAAGGAGCCACCTGTTACCAATCTTTGTGACTTCATATGAACCATGGAGACACAGTGCACACAGAACTAATCCTACAAAGGCAACAATGCAACGTTAAGTCTTCCCTACACAGTCAAGTGTTTTTATACCTGAACTGACAAGAGTCAACTGAAGTGAGGTCCTCCAGGGCTCAGTTTTGATCACCTTTATCACTGGGGACAGTTCTTTCAATAGACAACAGAAAGATACTTTATAAACATGTAGGAACCTGAGCTCCTCTCAATTCTCAATTCTCAATTGTTTTGCAGAAGAACTCTTCTAACAGATCAACCTTTTACACCTATAGGTATAAATGTGCCATGTCCAGATGCTGGACAGACCCATGCTGAGGATGTCATCTGAGCCAAATAGACAGATTTACACTCCTGTGGAATTTCTCCACTCTTGTTTCTGGACTAATTAGTTCTGAATCGAAAGAACATTAATGCGATATCAGGAACTACAGAGACTGAATTAAATGACTTCTACTTCATATGGATAAAGTCTAGAAGACTGAATGTTATTTGTATTATGTTTTAAGCTTGTGATGTACTAATTATTCCTTTTCAGAAACACACACATGCAAACATACCAAACACTTTCTTGCTCCCCTCTCCAAGAGTGACCAAGGGAGTAAATAACTTCCTCCCAGAACCAGACTCTGATCTGCATTTCTCTTCTCTAAAAAGAGCCTATGTTTGATAATATGACTATTGAAATTGCAATAACCTAGTAAGTTATATATTGTTGTTCAGGAAGTGCTAATGATCACAATGAGACTATTTTGATCCTTGTACGATAAAGTTATCCCAAATTCATATAATTGGTCACAGTAAAGAAGTATCAACATTGCCATCAAGTGGCTATCTTTAAAAGTATTTTCTCTCTTTTAATAATTGTTGAAGTCGCTTTTTAGTATTATCAAATTGTCACTGTAAACAGAACTTGAGTTTATTAATTTATTGATGCTTTTGAGTTATCTCGATTTTGCCATTCAGATATATCATCTTGTCATGTTGTAATGTTGAGTGTTGTCACATATGAAAAACATTGCTAATGAGCCATGATGAGTGATGGAATGGTTACACTTAGTAATATAAAATAGGTTAAGAAGATCAGGCAATAATACATCTCAAGACAAAGGAGTAGGCGTTCTCTTCTTTCCGTGCGAAGAATTTGGAAACCCGATCCAAACACGCCCTGAATAGATAGATAGACAACTTTATTGATCCCTTTGGGAGGTTCCCGCAGGGAAATTGCCATCTCCATCGCATAACACTGTCAGACATACATGTAGGAAAACAGTACAGTAACCCAAATACCAAAAACACCCAGTAAAGAAAATAGATAAATAATAAGAATAAATACTGTGACTGTACATGGATGGTTGTTGCATAAATAGACAGATGCTGGGTACATTTTTATTGCACATTACTGTTGTAGATTAAGTTAAAAAAGTCATTCAGGCCCTTTCCTTTTTGTCCTCCTCCCCCCAAGTGAGTGGTGGTTGAACAGTTTTATGGCACGAGGAACAAAGGAGTTCCTCAGTCTGTTGGTCTTGCACCTCGGGAGGAGCATCCTCTCACTGAAGGTGCTTCTCTGGCTGCTGATGATTGTGTGCAGAGGATGGCTGGCATTGTCCAGGATACTAGTTAGTTTGTTCAGTGTCCTTCTCTCTGCAACAGTAGCTAGAGGGTCCAGCCTCGTGCCAACCACAGAGCCAGCCCGTCTGATTAGCTTCTCCAGCCTGGAGAGGTCTGCCTTTGAGGTGCTCCCACCCCAGCACACCACAGCGTAGGTCAGGACGCTAGCAACCACAGACTGGTAAAAGATCCCCAGGAGCTTTTTACAGATGTTAAACGATCGTAACCTCCTCAGGAAGTACATCCTGCTCTGGGCCTTCTTGTACAGCTGCCCCGTGTTGGTCGTCCAGTCCAGCTTGTTGTCAGCCACAGCCCAAGATATTTATAGGTCTGCACGACCTCCACCTCCACCGCTCCTATCAGAACTGGTCTGGGGTTGGGTCTGTCCCTCCCAAAGTCAATGACCAGTTCCTTAGTCTTTGAGGTGTTGAGCTGTAGGTTGTTTTTGTGGCTCCAGACAACAAAATCCCTCACCAGGCTCCTGTACTCCTCCTCTTCGTCGCCACTGATACACCCCACGATGGCCGTGTCATCTGCGAACTTCTGGATGTGACACGTGTCCGAGTTGTAGCAGAAGTCCGCGGTGTACAGGGTGAAGAGGAAAGGGGAAAGTACAGTCCCCTGTGGAGCTCCAGTGCTGCTGACCACAGTGTCAGACGTGATGTCCTTTAGCCTGACGTACTGTGGTCTGTCGGTGAGGTAGCTGGAAATCCAGGCAACCAGGCAGTGGTCCACTCGCATACTGGAGAGTATAATTAACTCATAAAACCAGAGAGACGCTCCCTTTTCTCAGCACTTTTGTACTTTCTAATTTCTCCGTACTTTTGCACTTTCCACTTTCTAGGACAGTTTTAATTTCCATTTTCTGTTTACGTTTTAGTTCTTCTTTACGTACTTTACGTCACGTTTAAACTTAGTAACTTTTTTCAAGAACAACTTGAATATTTCAAGCTCTGTTTCTCTTCGGATGATTTTCCCCGACGTACAATTTTTATAGTAACTTAAATATTTTTCTAGCTTTATTCATTTTTATACTCTACGAACCGAACTTGTAACCAGCATTATAAATTAGCCAGCGTAGACAGCTGGGATATCAGAGAAAGACCCAATCTGTTTGACGGCTCAAGAAGCCAAGAAGCAGTTGTCATGGCAACGACATCAAGAAGACGTGACGAGCCGGATTCTTTCTTCAAACACAAAGACATTGCCAAGTGTCATCTACTGCCTTTGACTGAACACCTACAACGCTGTCAAGCGAAGCTGGGTGTTGGAGTTGCAGACCAAGCAACGAGTCCTGTCCTCAGGCCCAAGAGAGGCCTGCATCAGCTGTGGCTTTATCATCACCAACTCGTCACACCGACGCCGAGAAGACTCTACAAAAGTAGGCTGAATCGTTCCTACCGCTTAAGACAAAGAGTTGGTGTCACTACTTTGAAACTCCCTACTAACATCTTTTAGAGAAGATTGATTAGATTAGGTATCAAATCCATTCCCTTTTAGATTAAACCTTAAAACATCACCATCCCTCACCATCGCTCCAGAAATGAATAATTCCATGCCTTATCATATTCGTTTTATTTGATTATCCAAGCATATATTCTATTACTCCCTCATTTATGCATAGTTGTCACTTTAAATAAATATTTATTCACACTTAAGTTGTTTGTGGTGTTGTTTACGGCAGAGAATGACTGGTACAAATAGAAAAAGGATTCATCCTTCAGATATGCAAATTATTTAACTGAGACTGATAAACTGATTTAAACCGTGTTCTTCCTACGATAACAGGAGGTGGTGCCCCAACGAGACATTTCAAAAGTGTATGTTACCCTACAGAAACATAGTGGACAGATAATAGTAGAGAACGCACTATAGCAAATAGGAAGTTATTTCAGGCAATGGTAAAAGGGAAGTGGTTGAATCTTCAGCGAGGCTAACGTGTCTCTGAAACCCGTTTAACGACGAGAGCTAAGTTGGTCTTAATACTAATATAGGACCACTCTGCACATGTCAGATATACTCTGATGTTAAGTGATGTTAAGGTAAATAAAAACATGTACAGTATATTTCATCAGATGGTTTTATTCACTTTAGTTGAAATTACTGATCAGAATGATTTAAGTAGGGTTGTAAAAATATTGTCTATACAAACATAGCCATTGACTGAGACTGCAGTTAAATAAAGACATTATACTATTCTAACAACTTCTCTAATGCAAACACCAAGCACTTTTAATATAAACTAGCATGCAAGAAAAATAATGTATCAGAGAGATGTACAATGAATGTGGAGCTGGTCCAATGGGTCGAGGGTCTGAGGCACGACTGCTGTCACTCTACGAAAAGAAGAGAAATAAATGTACTTCCTTTAGTGCTGTCAATCATTTCACATCATATGCTCCTTTCATTGATTTGTAGCTGTAATGACATGTTATTTGTTTCTGTTTAAATTAAATCCACTTTCAATTTCAGCAGAAGTTTCACCACCAAGTGAATAATCTACCTGACTGTTACATCCAGAGAAAGAAGCAACTCACCATTTTCAAACTCATATGAGACAATACTGTAGGTTTCATCGTAACCAGCCTGCAAATGATTTAATAAGATGTTAGATGGAAGGGAGAGTGAGGACAGTCTCATCTACAGACACAATAATTATTGCTTGAAGGTAAATCTGTTAGTAGAAGCAGGATTGCTGAAATCACTGCTCTTAGTGAGACTTACCAAAGATTTCCAGTCATCTAAATGATAAACAACATAGCTTTAATGATCACATATGAATAAAATATACTGTAAATAAACAACACAATGAACTGGAATGATTGCAGGGAATGAAGATGAGCAATATATGTCTTTTTAGGCATATTTACCTACGACATTGACTTTTGCTCTAAAGGGGGAAAAAAATAAAGAGTTTATTAGTAGTCTTGAGTCTTTTAAAAGCTCATCTCATGTCCACATTATTCTCCACAATCATCTATAAATTATGAAGCCTAAAACTCAGACTCTCATTTTCTGCCTGACAGTTCTCACTAGTATTTTGCTCATATCTTCACACTACGAGCAACAAAAGTTATCAGCCAAGCATGGCCAGCTACACCGCCAGAGCATTACTGTTGAAGTGTTATCTATGAGTTAATGGATTTTGACTTTGTCATTCATTATATGGGGAAACAAATGTACACTGGACAGTTTCAAAGGGAGACAATGAGAAAACCTGAGAGAAGGCAGAAGATGCACAAGCCTCCTACAGCTTTATACATGAATGAAACTTGTTTGATGAATGGAAAGAGGGCAGACATAACAGAATGTTTATTCAAAATTGGAAGAAAAAAAATTAAGTTTATGCACATACATTCAACGTGATTTTGACAGATTTCAGACTACAAGTGTGGCCTAAAAGTCCAAATACCTTTTGAGGCCTCTGTATTGGTGAATGTAACATTTTAAATAAATAAACAAATAAAAATCTAATTACCAGTTCTCCATGGAGAGCGGTTATATTATCAACTTGTGATGGGTAAGACAAAAAAGACAAAAGAGTCCTCACAAAGAATGTGAACATGATAATGAAATGTAGAAGCAGATTTCTTACCTCCAAGAAGCAGGTTTTGCTGGAAAATGAAAAAATAAAATAACCAGTGAGTAACTGCTGAAACATTTGATTTCATGTTTCTAAATATCGTACTGACATTTATTAATGTGTATCATAATTAGACTATTTTACCCAGATCAATACTTGTGTTCATGTGTCTGTTTGTAGACGGTTTAAATAGTCAAGTCTGTGTTTAGTCAGTCAGTTCACTAACAGCTTCTTTAATTTTTAATCACAAAACTAAACCACTTGTTTAGAGAGCAGTGTTTCTCACGCTTGTGATAGAAAGTAAACAGTCAAACATAACAGCTATCCACATCATTGCAGAGGTGGTTTACCACTAAAGGGCCTGCGTTTAATTTGAATCACAGGTCTTGAGCTGGTGAGCTGTTGGTTTCCTGTTGTAGTTGCACATAGAGTGTAACCTGTCTAAATTTAAGTTCAAATTTAACATTGACTTTAAAAATTTAGATGCAATGATAAGTGTGCAACCTGTAAAAACCTCTATTTTGCAGCCCGAGTTAAAAACTAGAGACTAAGAAATGGATGTATTCAGGTTTCATCAGAAAATAAAAATAAAAATCATTGTTCTCACCCTCTCTCTGTTGATTCCACAGAAGTCCAACTCCCAGTAAGACGACACCAACAACTGCTCCACAACCAGTCATGACCACAACCATCACCCTTCTGCTTGCATCTGTTTTAGAACAACAGAAGCTTTACATAAGACATAATGTTAACACAAACTGATGACATTTAGATCTTCAGTATTACCAACACTAGAGTACAGGACATGAATAATAGAGGAAAATATATAAGTTTTGAACAGGTAAAAAAAAAAAAAAATGTTATCCAAATAGAGTTGTGAACACAACATGCATGTTAATAGGCTTGTCAGTGCCCAGTATCTTTTCATATTAACGCCATGCATTAAGTGTAAAATCTTTTGGCAGTGTTGAAAACTAAATCAGGAACAGTTAAAGCCATCTCAGTATCCTTGCTCGTGGCTCAAAGGAATAAATGACGAATGAATATATTTCATCTTTTTGTGTAACAATGTGTGTGAATCATTAGTAAAATTTAGCAAGTGTGTCACCTGATGCTGGGTTCATTGTTGTCTGTGAAGCTGAGGTGGAACTAACAGTGTTATGAGGCATAGCAGCAGTTGGAGCTGGTAGATAAAAACAATATGAATCAGGTATCATACGAAATCAGAGCAACTTTAATATTCCTATAAATGGGTCACTGTCCTTTTGAGAAAACTTCTACTTCATATTCTAACATCAAAAAATATTAATTCAACCAATAAATGATACCTGTATCATCTCTGCCTGCAGGTGACTTTTTACTGGGGGTGGATGTTGTTAAATCAGTGATTCTTTCTTTGTTTCCATTTGTGCCTAAAGACAAATTAATAAGTAAAATACTATGGAATTAAACTCTTCTTATGCTGATATCAAGATAAAACAATATCCAGAAGAAGATGAAAGTGACAGATACTCACGTTGTATAGTGATGGAGGATTTATTACTGTATGTAGATGGATACTTTACAGTGTAACGACATGCCACTTTAACCTCAACAGGTGATCTGAGTCTTGCTATCTCCAGCAGTTCAGTTCCTGTCAGTGTCTTCAGACAGGGGAAGTCTCTGACTGTTCCTCCACTCAGAGAGTAAAACTGACACTGAGACACAGAAACAGATGATGGAGGCTCACAGCTCAGTGTGACTGAGTCTGTCTCTGTGATCACTGGTGGAGTGACGGTGAGTTTGGGTGGAGGAGAAGCTGAAAGTTGAAGCACATTTATTCACAAAGATTATTTAGGTACATTTAAACTACTAAATACAGCAATAACTAACTGAACTAAAATACAACTTTAATAGTGAAATCTGATTTTCTTAAAACTCATTAACATCATTGTTTGTTCTGACTGTAAATATATAATATCAACACTAAGTATTGAAGTTACTCACGCTGTATGGTGATGGTGGACGTGTCACTGTATGTAGACTCTTCAGTTTGTACTGTGTAAAAACAGTTTATTTTAACCTCAGCAGGTGATGTTCTTTTTGCCATCTCCAGCAGTTCAGTTCCTGTCAGTGTCTTCAGACAGGGGAAGTCTCTGACTGTTCCTCCACTGTGAGTGTAGAAATGACACTGAGACACAGGAACAGACGATGGAGGCTCACAGCTCAGTGTGACTGAGTCTATCTCTGTGATCACTGATCTACTCACTGTCAGTTTAGGCTCAGGCAGAGCTGAAAAGACAGAGGTCAACATATGAGGATGAAATGTATACGGATACTGTACATCTGATCATAAAAACACAAATGATGATAATCTCAGGGACTGACCTTCAATCTGATGAAAAGAATCTGTCAGAGAAACATTTTTTAACAAGTGAAATAGATGCAGTAATGACTCATGAAAAACCTCAACACAACATTCAAAGATTAAACCTCCAGCTAAGATGCAACTGTGTGAATCTAATGTAAAACTGTTAATATACGATGCAGATAACAATACTTAGTGAGATCATGTAACACATTAACATTACATTCATAAGTAACAGTGTTCCTGTACTGTTGTGTAAGAGACAACGTTAATAAAGAGATGTTTAACTTACAGATGAGGACAATAAACAAAAGGTGTCCAGTCATGATGAAGCTGAATGCTGCTCCTCTAAAGACCTTTGTGGCATCAACGTACAAGTTACTGACACTTTATGCCAGGAAACCACGTAGGTATCAGAAAACAATAATAGAGTTCAACAGACCACAGAAGCACACACTTCCGTAACTGCTCTAATACTACAGCACACCTTAAACAATCAGTTCAGTTTTATTTACGTTATTTATCAAGAACAATCCAAACGGTCTCAAGATGATTTACAAAACCCAGAGCCCAACACCCCAGATCAACAGATAAACAAATAAAGCACTGAGGTGACAGTGGCAATGAGTGAAAATGAAAAGGAAGAAACCTTGAGCAGAACCCAGATCACGTGGGAGGGACATCTATTGAGGGCGGCTGGGTAGAGACAGAAAAAGAGAGAAGGAGGAACAACACGACACATACATCTGACAAACCACCATGTACACTTATCATGATACAAACAGGAGTACTGGGTAACGCCGACCCATGTTACATGAGATATTGATATGATATACAACAACCAGGCATAACATTATGACCACCTTCCTAATATTGTGTAGGTCTCCCTTATACCTTCAGAACAGTTGTGACTCATCAGAGAATGGACATGGCCCTTCTTAGGGAGTGTTGTTAGTGAATGGGTCTTTGGGTCCTACTGTTACTGTACATGACACTTAATGTCCAAAGACCACGTTTGCTGCCTGGATAATTACTGACACCATTTGTTCCTGACAGGAATAGGCCCATCCTTGTGGACGAGTGTGCATGCAAAGCTCAGGTTCAACAGCAGAGGGCAGGATATGTGTATTAATCCTGCAGGTCCTACAATGTCTACTTGTGTTTCATTACAGTGCTGTAGGTCTTACTGTCCAGAGCTGGTGCAGCTCGGTCCTCAGTGATTAAGTTGTACACATGGTATACTTCAGACTAGAAAAAGAGAGACAGTGAAAGAAAACCTTTAGAATCATAGTTTCAGTAACTGGTCTGCAATGACATCATAGATAGCTGTTTAGATACATGTTCCACCTGTGGTCACTCTGAAAGATGTCTGGGTTGTCATCTTCTGCGTTGAGGTGGATGGACTTGTGCTTGTTGGTTCTGTGTGAAGACAAACAAGTTAACATTTGTGTTACTAAATACAGCACTAAACTTTATCGTTTAACCAAATGCCATGCAGTGGTTAAAGCTGCTTAGATACATGAACAAACCATGATTTTAACTTTGATATTCAGACAGATTTTTGACAGTTATTTTTCTGAAGTTCATTTTTGAAGGTCAGCCTATTCCCCCCTTCTCTTCTGCCAAACGCTCATTATCCATTTTCCGTTGCTCCAGTGCTGAATCGAGGCTCATCTTTTCTTTTTGTAAAGCTTGTAGAGCAATCTCAGTTTTAGAAGGATTCTGAAGGAGAAAAGTTTGCTTCTCTTGATCAAAAGATGATTATGCGTCTAAGTTTGTCATTAGACTGAGACAGTTGCTCTGTTGAGACATGAAGCTTCTCCTTCCATCTCTCTGAGGAGCTCTTCCTTCTCATTAGACAGTTTTCTTTGGATTGCAAGTAGATCTTTCTCCTGCAGAAGGTGAAGCCTTTCAGAATCAGTCACTTGATTGCTCGTTTTGAACTCTTCCAGCATTTGGGCCAAGCTCAGTATGGAGGCTTCAAGTTTTTCACATTCACAAATGCAGCTCTTACAGGTAAGCTTTGACTTACTTTCCTTGAAGTCATCTTCAAGTCCGTTCCCCTCTGCAGATATTTTCGTAATCCTCAGCATCCTTTTTATTGAAGTCATGCTTATACTGCTTCTCCAATAGCAGCTCTAATGACTCCACAGACACTCGGTTCACAGAATCATCATTCAGTGTTGATGATATTTGAAGCACTTACTGGAATTTTTTTTTGTGGCAAAGTTCTCTCTCCTCACATAAGGTTTCACTGCCGACAACTCCCTTTTGACATAAAGCCCTCTTTCTGATGATTGAATATCTCCAAAAACTGGATCAGACAGGAGTTTGACCTGGTGTTCCACAAAGCGAACAACAACACCACGGTCTGCGATTTTGATTGAATATAATCGTTCTCTTAATTTCTATGGAAACACTTTTGACAAAATAAGTTTGAGACTGGCAGACATGTCCAGTTCTCTCATGTCCTACAGACCATCCATGACGTTGTTGCATCCACGGAGGAACAAGGCATAATCCTGAATTGAGGACACATTTTAACAATAATAATACAGTTATTGGCGCATTTCACAACACTCAAGATCACCGTACAAAACTGTTTAAAATAGAACACAATTCAAATACACAAAATAGTTAAAATTTTCCACTTTGACAACACGCAGTTGTGTACCTTGTCCACATAGGCTGCTGCTGTGATCTTTGCTTCATCTCCAAAGTGCTCCTTTAGAGCTTTATCTGTTTAAAATCCTCTTTCTGCAGCCATATGTTGCCAACTTTGCACAAGGTCTCTTGGACGCCCCCTGGTGTATCTTTCCAGATAATACATGCAATCCCCGATGGCACTGGGCTGTGCATTTGAAATTTCCCTCCTTACAGCAGGTAAGTGTTCAGATTCCGTATAATAGATCACTTGCCCTTTTAAAATAATATTCCATTCCATCTTGTTCTGAAAATGCTCTCAACACTGCTTGCTCAACATCTGACTCTTCAATCTCCATTTTTATTTGCATTTTCTCCGTTTTTTTCCTCTGCCTCCATTTCCACTGCATGTTTCCTTTCCATTGCTGATCACCAGCAGTTTTTCAACAAGTCTATTTTGGTTTAAAACACTAAAGCTTTGGAATTATTTCAACTCAGTTTATCATCTGTGTGCACACTTAATTGTATTTGTTTTTAGATGGCCATGGTGTCGACACAATTTACCTCAGTTCTTTTGTGGCTTGATGAAATGAAACTTTGCTGCTTAACTGCGTCACTCCACCAGAGTCTCCACTTGTTTGCTCCACGTCCAGCAGCCCAATCCCTCTCCACGCTCTCCAATGATTTGTCCACACTCCTTGTCCACTGCTCCGGCCCCGATCCGACCTCCGTCGTCCGTCCGCTGCTCCCCTTAGGTAGCGCCCACTGCGCCCCAGGTCGTCCCGCCGTCCCCATTGCGGCTTCCTTCCCGACCACTTGCTGGCGGATTAGGGTGACCAGGTGTCCGGATTTAGGCCGGACAGTCCGGATTTTTAATGCCCTGTCCGGCGTCCGGCGCAGCATCAAGCCGGACACGTATTTGTCCTCCTTTTTGAGGCACTAGGCTTGAAGAGCGGAGTTTTTTCATCTTTGCTGGGCTGCAGCGCAATAGCCAATCATAGACCGTAAAAAAATGCCCCCAACGCAGTAACATATCAAATGATTGGCTAAGTGCGGTGTGACGGTGTCAGATACAAATCTGCTTATCATTGGTTAAAAAGGTAAACAAGGGTCCATGTGCTGCTGCGGCATGACATTGACAGAAAGTTGACTGAAGCACTTTAGAAATGATATGCTTTTTGAGCAGTTGAATGTTTTTTTGTTTGTTTTTTACAATCTCCTTTGTTGTTTATATAAAAGGTTATTCAGGCTTTTTTAAAAAGCATTTTTTTTTATTATTATTATATATGTTACCTGTTAATTGTTGTTTACATTTAAGTCCACACATGTTATGCTTTGTGGCACTCTGCACTTGAAAAGATTCATCTCAGTGGTCACTTTTTGAACACCACAATGTATTGAATAAATACAAATATTGTTAACAAACACTTGACTTTAATATTTGTTCCTATTCAGCCACACAAACATCATCTTTAAACCACTCAAAATTGTACTATAAATAAGAGTATACCAGAGTCCTATGTACACCATAGTAATTTATTGATATGCCGCATAATGTCCTCCTTTTTGGTGTCATGGAAATGGTCACCCTATGGCGGATCCGCTGCCCACCTGCTGCGGCGTCTTCGTATCCCTCGCGTTCTTTCCCTTTGCTTTACTTGGCGTTAGGATAAACCTTCTTGTGTATAATTCACAGAGAAATATTTTTTTTTGACTTGTAATGGTGACGCAACTTTGCTTCGTTATGCATTCGCGGCTAGGGTCTTCTTTGTTTCTGTGCCTTCCACCAAGTCACACTCAAGTAGGCAAAAAAAAAAAAAAAAAGTCAATCCATTTAATAACTTGCAAAACAAAAGTATAAAGAGATCAAACAAACTCAAAACTCCCGCCAATCTGCGGTCAAAAACAACATACTTCCTGTGAGCCACACCTGAATCAATCAGTGGGCACCTTAAATATCCTTCCACTATCCCCCACAGCGCCACTCAGGTGGATAGTGAAAATGGCCCCTCCAAGTGCCGTCAATCATTTCACAACATTTGCTGCTTTCATTGATTTGTAGCTGTAAGGATTCCCCTTTGTTGTCTGTTAGATCGTAACTTGTCTCATGCCCGAAGGTTCTCAGTCATCCAGGTCATGGTAATCCAAAAAAGTTCTCAAAAAAGGCAACTGGACTTGTCGATTTTTGGAGAAGACGTTTCACCACTCATCCGAGTAGCTTCTTCAGTTCTGAGGGACTGGTGGGAAGTCTGAGGTTTAAATAGTTTCAGTTTCAGGTTATTAGCATAACAAGCAAGGTTTCTCAGGAGGAGTTCCTATTTAAACCTCAGACTTCCCACCAGTCCGGTTTAACCAATGGTGTTTAACCAATATATATATGTAGGCTATATATACTTATGACAGATCAGACCGTTCACAGCAAGCAGGACTACTTTGTTTGAGGTAAATGAAAACATGTACAGTATATTTCATCAGATGATTTTATTTAGCATCCGTGTAAACACTAGCTGAAATTACTGATCAGAGTGATTGAAGCAGGGTTGTAAAAATATTGTCTATGCAAACATAGCTATTGACTGAGACTGCATTTAAATAAAGCCATTACACTATTCTAACAACTTCTCTAATGCAAACACCAAGCACCTTTAATAGCATGCAAGAAAAATAATGTATTGGAGAGATGTAGAATAAATCTGGAGCTGGTCCAATGGGCCGAGGGTCTGAGGCACCGCTGCTGTCACTCTATGGAAAAGAAACAAACAGAAGTAAATGTACTTCCTTTAGTGCCATCAGTCATTTCACATCATATGCTCCTTTCATTGATTTGTAGCCGTAATGACATGTTATTTGTTTCTATTTAAATTCAAGCCACTTTCAATTTCAGCAGAAGTTTCACCACCAAGTGAATAATCTACCTGACTGTTACATCCAGAGTAGGAAGCAACTCACTGTTTTTACACTCATAGGTGACAATACTGTAGGTTTCATCATAACGAGCCTGCAAATGATTTAATAAGATGTTAGATGGAAGGGAGAGTGAGGACAGTAAATCTGTGAGTAGAAGCAGGATTGCTGAAATCGCCGCTCTCAGTGAGACTTACCAAAGATTTCCAGTCATCTAAATGATAAACAACATATCTTTAATGATCACATATAAATCAAATATACTGTAAATAGATTACATAATGAACTGGAAAGATTGCAGTGAATGCATATGAGCAACATATGTCTTGATTTACCTACAACGTTGAGTTTTGATCTAAATGGAAAAAGAACGATTTATTACTAGTCTTGTGTCTTTTAAAAACTCATCACATGCCCATATTATTCACCACATACACTATAAATTGTGTAAAACTCAGACTCTCGTTTTCTGCCTGTAACAGTTCTCACTCATATTTTGCTCATATCTTATGCTGTATTCACATCCATTATAGAAAAAAATTTCATTGGACAGTTTCAAAGGAAAACAATGAGAAAACCTGGGAGAAGGCAGACGCTACACAAACCTCCTACAGCTTTATAAATGAATGTAATGTTTTCATGAGTCATTTTAAACACCCAATATAGAGTATTTAGAGTGTAAAGAGTACAACAGTCAGAAACTGATAACTGAAGAAGTGGCTGATATCAAGAAGACCTACCAATGGCTGGAAAAAACTGGACAGCACGGAGGCACTGATCATGCCAGCACAAGAACAGGCCCCAGGTACAAGAGCCATAGCGGCCAAGATCTACAAGAGTAGATCAGATCCAAGGTGCAGACTATACAAAGATGCCCCTGAGATAGTCCAGCACATAATAGCAGGGTGTGAGATGCTAGCCGGGTCAGCGTACATGGAGAGACACAACCAACTGGCTGGAATAATGTACAGGAAAATCTGTACCCAGTATGGAATAGAAGTACCCAAAACCCAAAAGGCCGCACCACAGAAGGTGGCTGAGAACAACAGGGCCAAGGTGCTGTGGGACTTCAGCTTCCAGACTGACAAACAGGTCCTGGCTAACCAACCGGACATAGTGGTGGTAGACAAAGAGCATAAGAAGGCTGTGGTGATAGATGTGGCAATACCAGCAGATGCGAACATCAGAAAGAAGGAACACGAAAATGAAGGCAAGTAAACTGAATTTAGTTGTATTGCATGTTACTCTTACCAGTCCTGCTCTGGCTGAAGACAAGTGCAAATCCAAGAAAGATGACACTTAGAGCCACAACTGCTCCGATCTTCCACACCATCTCATCTGATTAAGAAAAAAGGCTGTTGACAGTTTCAGCATTAAAACCACTCTTCAGCGTGGCCACATGATGAAATGTTGGATCACAAACACTGCTCTTTATTACTGATGTCTAGTTCTTACAGCGTTAGTTGTAATTTACCAGTTATTCCAAAATGATCTATTAAACATAAACTACTCATTTAAGGTAACCAGTTAAATCTTTTAAATGAACAACATGCAGGTAGGTAGGTAGGTAGGTAGGTAGGTAGGTAGGTAGGTAGGTAGGTAGGTAGGTAGGTAGGTAGGTAGGTAGGTAGGTAGGTATGCAGGTAGGTAAAAATGTGTTCTACCTGTTAGATCATCACCAGATCCTGGATTCATTGCATCCACAGAGGTCAAACTATCTGCAGCAGGAAGAGTTATAACAGAAGACACAAAAACATTAAAAATGTCACCTTTTGTTGTTGTCATACTGAGGAAGTAAAGCTTTGCATTTTGTTTTTCTGTTATTTCTCCTTTTATTTTGTTAACCGGGCCTACATGGACGACATGACGACTACAACGTCAACCGCTCCTTGTACCAGAAGATTGCTGGGTAAGTTAAACAGCAACCTGTAGTTGGCTAGGATGAAAGTGAAGCCTATTGAATCTAGGAGTATTTCCATTGTTAAAGGAAAGGTGGTAGATAAGAAGTTTGTTATAAATGATTAGGTGGTTCCCACAGTGCTGGAGAAGCCAGTGAAGAGTTTGGGAAGATGGTATGATGCAAGTCATAAGGCGCAGTTTGAAGGGTTGAGGCAGGAAATGATTCAAGGCATTTCAAGCATAGACTGGTCAGGGCTACCAGGGAAGTTAAAATTATGGTGCTTGCAATTTGGTTTAATGCCCCGGCTAATGTGGCCGCTAACAGTGTATGAAGTTGCCCTGTCAAAGATAGAAAAGTATGATTAATTCATCTATCAGAAAATGACTTGGTGCCCCATGATGTTAAGTGGCACAGCCTTAATGTCATTTCCATGGGCATTAACAGAGGGAATAAACATATTAAGTTTGTACGGGAGGGGGAAAAAGCTAGACTAGCAGGCATCAGGCATAACCCAGGACAGCTAAGAGCAGGAGCAGCATTGGGAGATGAGGGAGGATTTAAATGGACAGCGGATTATTCCAACCGAGATAACTAGCACCCGGCCAGATCTGCTGTTGTGGTCTGAGCCAGAGAAAGCAGTCTATTTCATAGAGCTGACTGTCCTGTGGGAAGATAGAGTTGAGGAGGCTAACGAGCGTAGAAGAGCTATGTATGCAGAGTTAGCAGCAGATGCAGAGCAGAACAGCTGGAGGGTTTTTCTCCGCCCGGTAGAAGTCGGCTGCCATGGATTTGTAGCAAAATCCGCGATTTGGGTTCAAACCTTGTACAGTGGTGACAGTTGTTTTCACTGATGGTGAGAGGGAAGTGGACACAGAAGAACTACCACCAAAGGTCTGACCTGCTGAAAAAACTGAATAAACAAATCACTCATGATTGCTAAAAGTAAACAAGAGAGAGAGAAAGAAGGATAACAGTTTCGCTCTTCCTGGATTACTAATAATATATTTTCAGGAATGAATGTTACCACCATCTGATGGATAACTTTGTAAACTGATGTGTCACCTGATCTTGATTTCACTGATGGAAGGGAAGTAGAGCGGGGCTGAAAATACCTTCTTGGCCATCTGGAAGTCATATCTAGAGAACATGAAGAAATGTTTTAAAATAACATTTTCAATAACTGGTTTGCAATGACATTATATACAGTTGTTTAAATGTGTGTCCCACCTGTGCTCACTCTGAAAGATGTGATTGTCTGGGTTGTCATCACCTGAGTTGTGGTGGATGGACTTGTGCTTGTCAATTCTGTATGAAGACAAACAAATTGAGATTTGTGTTACCAAATACAGTAGTAAACAGTTTGTTTAAACAAATCAGAGAATTTGCTGCGGTGGTTATAGCTGTCATAAAACATCTCAGTCTCTAACTAGGAGAGTTTTTTGGTTTGCAGGAGACACAAAAAAATGTTAAAAAGAGAGAGTGCAAGAGAGAGAGAGAAAGATAACAGTTTCTCTCTTCCTGGATTATTAATAAAATATTTTCAGGAATGAATGATACCACCATCTGAAGGATAACTTTGTAACCTGATGTGTCACCTGATGCTGATGAAAGGGAAGTAGAGCGTGGCTTTAAAGTCTTTCTTGGCCATCTGGAAGTCATATCTAGCAGATTTAAAGAAATGTTTTAAAATAACATTTTCAGTAACTGGTTTGCATGAAGAGATAGCTGTTTAGATGACAAAGCAATAAAAACATACATAAATAGGGCTGCCACGATTAGTCTATAATTTAATAGTCGACGCCTCGTTTTTTTGTTGTTGTTTTTTTTTTTAAATCTTTGTTTTTCTCACAAAACTCTACCGATAGCGGTCGGCTTGAAAAAAAGAAAAAAGTGCACTAAAGGGGAGAAATGTTTTGTATTGTACTTCCAAAACACTTCCTTACATTTTTGATAATTGTTCCTGTCCCCAAGAGGAACCGGCCCGGCGAGCTGAATGACTTCTGACTGGTGGCACTCAGATCACATCTGATGAAGATGCTGGAGTGGCTCTTCCTCAAGCTCCTCAGACCCCAGGTGCAGCACACCGAGGAACGTCTACAGTTTGCCTACCGGGCAGAGGTTGGTGTAGAGGATGCCATCCTCTACCTCTGACACAGAGCCCACTCGCATCACTTTTCAAGTGCCTTCAACACTATTCAGCCCCTTGTACTCCAGGAAAAACTCTTCAGAATGCGAGTGGACCCCTGCCTGGTTGCTTGGATTTCCAGCTACCTCACCGATAGACCACAGTACGTCAGGCTGAAGGACATCACGTCTGACACTGTGGTCAGCAGCAATGGAGCTCCACAGGGGACTGTACTTTCCCCTTTCCTCTTCACCCTGTACACCGTGGACTTCTGCTACAACTCAAACACGTGTCACATCCAGAAGTTCGCAGATGACACAGCCAATCATAGGGTGTATCAGTGGCAACGAAGAGGAGGAGTACAGGAGCCTAGTGAGGGATTTTGTTGTCTGGAGCCACAAAAACAATCTACAGCTCAACACTTCTAAGACTAAGGAACTGGTCATTGACTTTGGGAGGGACAGACCCAACCCCAGACCAGTTCTGATAGGAGCGGCGGAGGTGGAGGTCGCGCAGACCTATAAATATCTTGGGCTGTGGCTGGACAGCAAGCTGGAGTAGGTTCTGTTAATACACTGTATTTATATAAATGTGTTCATTTATAGCAAAATATAGTTTCAATATCATTTATTATTCATTAAATGTATGTCTTATCGATATGTAAACACTGTAATTGTTATTACAGTTAATCAGCCAATTTAAACAGATAACATTTCGATGTTGAACAAATGTTAAAACAACGTCGAGACCTAGACGCAGTCAAGTATTCTGAAATGCTGGTTGAAAAGATCTGCAGACAGATCGCAACGTCAACATCTTCTCTACCTGCCTCTAACCAACCTCTTTTTAACTCCCTTGCAGAAACAACATCTACAAAACTCAACACATACAGTAAAAAATATATATATATCAGAATATGATCAAGACATCTGTGTCACAACGTGACGTTGTGGAGATGTTGTTTACGACAGTTAAAAAGACGTTGAGGTTGATGATGAATGATTCAATTTGCATTTCAGCATTTTTGACCTCCTGGTGACGTGTACATTTAGATGTCGTTTCAACGTTTATTAAACATCGAAATGTTTGCAGGGTTGTTGTGGAGTGATAATTTTGTATATCCAATTCCAGAAAGAAGTGCAATGAAGGGAGAGACTTAGTTTTATAACTGTTTTGTAGTTTCTGAACACAAAAATGATTTTGTTTTTATTTGTCCTCAAATGATCATTTTGTCTTGTGTCTGAACAATAAACTTATATTGTGATAATTAAGTATTTTCTATTTAATTATAAACTTTCTCTCACAAATTCTGTACTGGATTTTAACTGATTAATAATCTAAAGGGCAAATCATAAAAAAACTTAAATGTCATAAAAAATCATTCAGATTTAGATTCAATTTAGGCTGATGATGCATTTACCGTAATTATTAAAAAGTATCGATATCGGTACTGGTATCGGCGATACTAGCCCTGTATTTACCTATCGGATCGATACCAAATCTAGCGATATCGCATACACCTCTACCTTGTAAACAAACCCTCATGGCGACTGCTGCAACCGAACTACTCAGCTGCTGAATGATTGGCTGTTACTGGTGACGTCCGGGGATAGGCTGTTTCCACATGCTGGGTCTGCCGTCTATTAGCCGTTTGGCTGTTCACGTTTCTGCCTGCAAGAACGAACTCTATGAAGACAGCTCCGCTTTGATAGAAATTCGCTTCAAAACAAACGTCAAACTAAAGTACTATCTCTCGCCCAGACGCACGCACGGTTTACAACATGAGATATCACACTCACCAGAAGCACCGGCCAGAGCAGTGGGTTTACCGCGGCGTCAGCATCAGTGGCACCACTAATTTTGCTCAACGTAATAAGTAATATATAAGTATTTATAACTTGTACAAATACATTGCAGTTCGTACATACATATAAAAAGGGCTCCAGTATTGCGATAATACCCAGAACCCTGATACAGTATCGAGGTTTCTCATTTTTGGTATTGTGACAACTCTGCTTGTGACAACGATGAAGAGGAACTGTCTTCTCGGTAAGCCAACTGGCTAGTTAGCTGCTAATGGCGTATACAGCTTACTTACTGTAAACGTAAATATTTAATGAACTATCATGTAGAAGCTAAAATATATTTTTGCCTGCCATTTTGCTGTAGGTTTCACGTCATCGCGTTGATGATGTCATTTGCATTCACACATTGAGGGGGTGTGGTTATTTTCTTTACTTAGTGTGTGTGTGTGTGGTGGCGGGAGTTTTGAACACAAAGAGAGAGAGAGAACTAAGCTCATATATTTTTTTGTTGACCGTCAATTTACCATCATTTTCACCTTATCATCTCGCCAGTATCATTATTGTTATTTATTGAAAGGGCACGTGTTAATTTCCCCTTTTGATATAACTGCTTGTTGGCTCTTTTTGATTTTTGTCACAATAAACACTTTAAACTGATCATGGACCCATGGAGTTTTTGGACGCGTCACAAAAGAGCTTTAAGTTCCTCAGCGGCTGAAGTTTATTGAAAGACAGCCACAAGAATCATCTTAATTGTCTTTATTTTTAGTTAGCATATCTGTAACACTTGAAGCTGAAAACTAATGATGGTATAAGCTGTATGTTTTTCATTCAATTTATGAATGATTAGTCGACTAATCGAAAAAATAAGCGGTGATTAATAGACTATCAAAATAATCGTTTGTGGCAGCCCTAGCTCTAAAATATCATTGTGACTCATTGGGAAATTAATTTTGTGTGTCACCTGTTAGGGAAGTTGATAGTGAACCAACACTTGTACTTGACATAGCAGCAGTCTGACCTGGTGGAATGAAAGAAAACCTTTAGAATCATAGTTTCAGTAACTGGTTTTCAATGATGTCATAGATAGCTGTTTAGATACATGTCCCACCTGTGGTCACTCTGAAAGATGTGATTGTCTGGGTTGTCATCTCCTGGGTTGTGGTGGATGGACTTGTGCTTGTTGGTTCTGTGTGAAGACAAACAAGTTAAGATTTGTGTTACTAAATACAGTAGTAAACGGCTTTTTTTTTTTTTCCACCAAAACTCCAATTCAGAGAATTTGCTGCATTCATTAAAGTGGTCATAAAACATCTCAGTCTCCAACTATGTATCACTTTCTACTGCATGTGACATTTTAAAAGGATATTTTTGGTTTGCAACACATTCACTTACTATAATATACTATATAACCAAGAACATGTTAGCATGGCCACTTACTCAGTATGCTGATGGAGGATCTGTCACTGTGTCGAGATGGATGTTGTTGTCCTCTGTGCTCCACGGTATAATAACATGTTACTTCAACCTCAGCAGGTGAACTCTGCTGTGACATCGACAGAAGCTCAGTTCCTGTCAGTGACTTCAGACAAGAGACAGGTCTGGAAGTGTTTGTTCTCAGAAAGAACAAAAAACACTGAGACACAGAAACTGATGATGGAGTCTCACAGATCAATGCGACTGACTCTGTCTCTGTGATCAGCTGCTGTGGATTCACTTTAAGTTTAGGCTGAGGAGCTAAAAAAGTAAAAACATGGTGGATTAAATGAATGACTTTGAATAAATGACTGTTAATGGAAGATGAAAACTTGATACATTTATAAATGTACTCACTGTGTATGGTGATGGTCAACATGTTACTGTTGGCAGACTGATGCTGTCGTAGGTAAAAACATGTCACTTCAACTGCAGCAGGTGAACGTTGCTGTGTAAGAGACAGCAGTTCAGTTCCTGTCAGTGTCTTCAGACAAGAGAAAAGTCTGGCAGGTTTGTCTCTTAACTTAAAATAACACTGAGACACAGGAACTGATGATGGAGGCTGACAGTTCAGAGAGACTGAGTCTGTCTCTGTGATCACCAGAGGATTCACTGTCAGTTTAGGAGGAAGACCCTCTGAAAAATAAAAGTATGTTAGATAAAGATTATTAAATTAAACTGAGATGTATTTGAAATATTCTCTGATGTCATAAAGCAGCATAATAATATTACGTTTGCATTGTCACTCATTTATGTTGATGGTGGATGGGTCAATGTCTGGAGCATTAATAGTTTTAAACTTCTCAGTAGTTTGGACTCACTGTGTATGGTGATGGTCAACATGTTACTCTCTGGAGATTGAAGCCCTTCAAGGTAAAAACAAGTCACTTCAACTGTAGCAGGTGAACGTTGCTGTGCCAACAACAGAAGGTCAGTTGCTGACAGTGTCTTCTGACAAGAGAAATGTTTGGCTGGTTTGTCTCTTAAAAACTTGAAATAACAGTGAGACACATAAACTGATGATGGAGGCTGACAGTTCAGAAAGACTGAGTCTGTCTCTTCAATCTCCTGTAGATTCACCGTCAGTTTAGGAGGAAGAAGGTCTGAAATGTTAGAAGTAAATGTATGTTACATTAATTATACTGATATTGAATATTCAGTGATTAATGATGAGACATGATGGGGTTTTTAAAATACACTTAAAAAAATACAGTGATGTTAAACTGCTCTTACAACGAAAACATTAAACTCAGAGACTGACCTTGTGCTTTGAGCTCATGAAAGAAACCTGGTGGAGGAAATGTTAAACAATTCAAAACAGATTCAACAATAGTTCATTAGCAACGTAATATTTAAACTCTTACTAATTTGAGTTTTTTACACATCTACTCTAATTTGTTATACACGTCAATAACGTATGAGATGTCTGTCATGTCATTGGCTAAATGACATGACAGACATCTCATAACTGAGTAGCTACATTAGCAATAGCCAACATTAACAAGAAAAGAAGTTGATAATAAGTTTAAACTCACACATGAGGATGAGAAGCAGCAGGTGTCCAGCCATGATGAAGCTGAACTATGTGACAGACTACACCACTCTGACTGACTACTGCCACTTTCACCTACATTATGAGATGTTCTGAAGTTGTTCTCAGGAAAACCACAAGGCCGACGTTTGGTAAACTAGCTTTTCACACACGCAATAAAACACAGAATATTTTTATCTAATATATTTTTGATCAACTCTACCACAGTGAAGAGGTGTGAGAACAGTTAGAGAAACTGATATATACAGTGGCAGACTTATTGAAACTAACTGAATTCTTATACTGTTTTTCGCAGAGGGTTTTCATCTTGTTGGTATAAGTGAAGAATTAGCAGGTTTTTAATTTGCTGATGTGTGGACTTTTGATATTTAGAGCCAAGGAGCCACCTGTTCCCAATTGTGCTAAGCAAACAGCTGCTGGCTGTGACTTCATATGAACCATGGAGACTATTAGAATAATTAGACTATTTTATCCAGATCAATACTTGTGTTCATGTGTCTGTTTGTAGACGGTTTAAATAGTCAAGTCTGTGTGTTTAGTCAGTCAGTTCACTAACAGCTTCTATAACTTTTAATCACAAAACTAAACCATGTGTTTAGGGAGCAGTGTTTCTCACGCGTGTGATAGAAAATAAACAGTCAAACATAACAGCTATCTACTTTAGAGCAGAGGTGGTTTACCACTAAAGGGCCTGCGTTTAATTTGAATCATAGGTATTGAGCTGGTGAGCTGTTGGTTTCCTGTTACAGCTGCACATAGACAGAGTGCAAATGTAAACTGTCTAAATTTAAGTTAATCTTTGACTTTGAATATTTAGATGCAATGATTATAAGCATACAACCTGTAAAAACCTCTATTTTGCAGTCCGAGTTAAAAACTAAAGACTAAAAAAATAGATGTATCCAGGTTTCTTTAGAAAAAAACAAAAATCATTGTTCCCACCCTCTCTCTGTTGATTCCACACAAGCCCAACTCCCAGTAAGACGACACCAGCGACTGCTCTACAACCAGTCATGACCACAACCATTAGCCATCTCTTTGTATCTGTTTTAGAACAACAGAAGCTTTACATAAGACATAATGTTAACACAAACTGATGACATTTAGATCTTCAGTATTACCAACACTAGAGCACGGGACATGAATTTAACCAATTTACCAATTTAAGTGTGTCACCTGATGCTGGTTTCATTGTTGTCTGTGAAGCTGAGGTGGAACTAACAGTGTTATGAGGCATAGCAGCAGTTGGAGCTGGTGGATAAACACAATATGAATCAGGTATCATCCAAAATCAGTGCAACTTTAATTTTCCTATAAATGGGTCACTGTCCTTTTGAGAAATTTTTTTAGGCTAGGTTATACTATGTGATATAACAAAGCTCAAAATAATAATAATGTGTATCACCTGATATGAGTTTGTCATGTGTAATAGATATGAAATGTAATCAAATTACTATGAGAGACTAGTACATATAATCACACAAAAAAACAAAACAACAACGACAAAACAAAAATTCTTTCAGCAAATAGTAATGATACCTGTATCATCTCTGCCTGCAAGTGACTTTTTACTGGGGGTGGACGTTGTTAAATCAGTCATTCTATATTAATAAGAGAATAATAACAAATTAATAATTGCTTCTTGTGCTGACATCAAGATGAAACAATATTTAAAGATGAAAGTGACAGAGACATTGTATAGTGATGGAGGATTTATTACTGTAAACTGATGGATGCTTTACAGTGTAACCACATGTCACTTTAACCTCACCAGGTGATCTGAGTCTTGCTATCTCCAGCAGTTCAGTTCCTGTCAGTGTCTTCAGACAGGGGAAGTCTCTGACTGTTCCTCCACTCAGAGTGAAGAAATGACACTGAGACACAGAAACAGACGATGGAGGCTCACAGCTCAGTGTGACTGAGTCTGTCTCTGTGATCACTGATCTATTCACTGTCAGTTTAGGCTCAGGCAGAGCTGAAAAGACAGAGGTCAACATATGAGGATAAATGTATACGGATACTGTACATCTGATCAGAAAAACACAAATGATGATAATCTCAGGGACTGACCTTCAATCTGATGAAAAGAATCTGTCAGAGAAACATTTTTTAACAAGTGAAATAGATGCAGTAATGACTCATGAAAAACCTCAACACAACATTAAAAGATTAAACCTCCAGCTAAGATGCAACTGTGTGAATCTAATGTAAAACTGTTAATATACGATGCAGATAACAATACTTAGTGAGATCATGTAACACATTAACATTACATTCATAAGTAACAGTGTTCCTGTACTGTTGTGTAAGAGACAACGTTAATAAAGAGATGTTTAACTTACAGATGAGGACAATAAACAAAAGGTGTCCAGCCATGATGAAGCTGAATACTGCTCCTCTAAAGACTTTTCTGGAGTCGACAACATGACTTAAACAATCAGTTCAGATTTATTTATCGTATTTATCAAGAACAATCCAAACTCTCTCAAGATGATTTACAAAACCCAGAGCAGTCAGCCCTCATATCAACAGATAAAGCACTAAGGTGAGAGTAGACGGATGATCCAAGTTGGTGGTGCATAGTTTATACTACAGGAGAAAGAAAACGGATATTCCACCATTAATCATCAGCAGGGACGGTGTGGAGAGGGTGGCAGACTTCCGCTTCCTGGTAGTCCACACAAAGGAGAGCCTATCCTGGAGCGTGAACACCTCTGAGTTGCTGAAAAAGGCTCAGCAGAGACTGTACTTCCTGATAACACTCCAGTGGAATAACGTCACACAAAGACTAGCACAGAACATTATAAAGGACACCCACCATCCCGGCCACTTCCTGTTTAAACTGTTACCTTCAGACAGACAGTACAGATCAATAAACGCAAGCACAAATAGACCCAAACACAGTTTTTAGACAAGAGCAATAACAACCCTCAATGCTGAAAAAAATAAATAATATGCACTATAATATTTTTATGCAATGACTGTGTGCATTACTTATGCTGCTTTTTTTTTAATGTACTCTTTTTTTATTAAATCTAATGATGCCTCTGTGGATCATCCCACAGATACTTGATTGGTTTGGAATGTAGTGAATTTGGAGGCCAGGTCAACACCTTGTACTGTTCTTCATGTTTTCCAGTATCCATTGTCACGTTCAATATATATGTATATAGACAGTGGTGCACAGTAACGAAGTAAATTTACTTGAGTACTGTACTTAAGTACAGTTTTTGAGTATCTGTACTTTACTTGAGTATTATTTTTGGGGGATACTTTTACTTTTACTCCAATACATTTGAAGGACAAATATTGTACTTTTTACTCCATACATTTCTGTTTCGGCTCTCGTTACTCACTACTTTTGAGCTTACATCAGCTGATTATTTTTTTTTATTATTTTATCTTTTTCAAAAGTCTGAGAAAATAAACTGTTTCTGCTGATTTGCTGATTCTCTATGTCATGCCATACAATCCATACAATGCAGGAAGAAACTGAAGGAACACCTGGAGAAGCAACGGTGGCCTTACGTCAAAACCATGTTTGAGATTTTTGCCACAAAAAGTGATTTGTTACAGTTTAAATGTTTGTTGTGCTTACCGCGAACAAATGATATCACGGCCTAAAAGAACTCGTTGAATGAAAAAGCATGTCACGCTATGTAACGTAGCTACTGACGTTAGCTAGCTTAATGTTTGCTAAATTGCTGATGAACATTTTAAACATAATTGTATGAGCTTTTAGAGAGAGAGAGACTGTCTGCAAGAGAAAGACAATAAAGCTACTTTCCTTTCCTGCATTTCCTGAAATACTTTTTAAATACTTTTACTTAAGTATTTTTTTGACTAAGCTACTTTTACTTGTATTGGAGTAATATTTGACAGGAGTATCTGTACTTTTACTCAAGTAGGGAAGGTGTGTACTCTGTCCACCTCTGTATATAGAACACATACATTTCAGCATTCAGCAGTAAGGACTAACATGTATATACACAGTATACGTATAAACTCATATTTATTATAAAAATGAAAGCCACAAAGTTGTGATTGTTACTGTACATGACACTTAATGTCCAAAGAACACGTTTGCTGCCTGGATAATTACTGACAATATTTGTTCCTGACAGGAATAGGCCCATCCTTGTGGATGAGTGGACATGCAAAGCTCAGGTTCAACAGCAGAGGGCAGGATATGTGTTCTGCATCTGCATAATGTTGAACAAGGCTACTAAAATACTGGATCATATTAAGAGTAAAAACATTATCTGTGTTACATTTTGAGGAAGATTCATACAATAGTGTTTGTATTGCCAGTTGAGAACATAAATGTAATTTTGCAGATGTAATTCAGGACTTTTCAATGATACTAAACAGGTTTCAGATATTTCTTGTTGTGTTGAAACAGAAACTTGACATTCTTGCAAAAAACAGAAATGTTACATCTCCATGATACTAATCCTGCAGGTCTTACAATGTCTTCTTGTGTTTCCTTACAGTGCTGTACATCTGACTGTCCAGAGCTGGTGCAACTGGCTCCTCAGGGATTGAGTCGTACACATGGTATATGTCAGACTAGGAAAAGAGAGACAGTGAGAGCTCTTTAGATCTAAACAGGACGTATGCTGAGTTTGACAACTAGTAAGTTTGTCACTTACCTTCTCTTTTTGAGACCCCTGTCTAGTATTCATTTGCTCAAAACCTTAAAAAAAAAGAAAAGAAAAAAAAAGTAAGAGCTAAATATCACAGGGGAAGATGTTTGTTGTTGTGTTAGCTGTTTATAATGGATTTTAATAAAGGTAAATGAATGATTTGATTTTTAAATCCTTTTGTTTTACATTACTAAGTATAGAGTGGCCTGATGTAGTCTAATGTAATATTGTGTACGTTGACAAGTGCCTGATTGAGCACTTCCTGTATGTTTCAATGGTCTGGATACATGTTAGACTTGTAGTTAAGACCGTCTAAACCGAAACCAAGACACTACCAAGACCAGACAAGACCAAGACAGACCCAGTCAAGACCAAGACTAGTTCAGCTCAAGACCGAGACCGAGGCCGAGACCAAAAAAAAAGTGTTGCCATTTTGCATTTTCCTCCTGTCAGCCAGCTAACTCGTGTGTATTGTTGATAAGAAATTAAACCAATCTTAACAGAAAATACACTTCTACTCTATAAGGTCTGATGTTGTTCTCTACTGAATCTGTAGCCTAAACCATTCTGCAGCTGTAGTGGCATGATAGGCTCATAGGGCCACACAGAAGAGGACAACCATTATACATACCACATCCAACATTTAATAAAATAAAATATATAATAATAAAATAAGGCTGCATTGAATGATGATCATGTAGGCACGAGAGGGATTAAGCCTGTGTGTATTCTCACGGTCATAGACAGACTGTGTGCAGTGACACCGTACCGTACCGTTAAAATTTGTATATTGCAGAATGCTTCTTATTGTTGGTTGTGTGGCAAACAAACTCTTTATGGTCTGTAAAACCAAACCTGACGACTGACGAATTCGCCAAGAGAGGACAAGTGGCAACGCCTTCTGTGTCACAAAATGCATGTGATTTTTTAATGATATCAAAAAAAACAAAAAACAATGCCTTTCCCTCCGAGACCGCTCGGAGGGAAAGGCATTGCGAGACCGAGAGACCCAAAGACTGTCGAGGCCATGACAAGACCAAGACCACGAAATAGTGGCCTTGAGACCGGTCTCGAGAACTACAAGTCTAATACATGTTTCCTACTTAAGTGCAAGGAACCATATATTGTAAATTCATTAATCATAATTCTCCATGAAAATTTTACATTTTGAAAAAGTAAAAAAAAAGTTGTCTTATGCCCTGTACGGCATAAGACGCAACGCTCTACGGTTAAGATTTTGAATTTCCAAGTACTTCAATGAGTGCCCTATAAAGAGTTACAAAGACACAGTGCAAACAGCTCATACTAAACATAATTCTGGAAACCTCTTTTCATGAGCACTAAGAGAAAAAGCATCAACTCACCATCAGTGGGATAGTCAGCACCAGGCAGTGAGCTGATCACATGGTAGGGCTCAACGTCTCCTGCAGGTAACTGTTTTGTTTTGTTTTTTTTTTAGAGGAAGAGAGAAGTGTGAGAGGGTGAGAGGAATTCGTGAACAACTTTAAACATTGTTATGCACTCTAAGGAGCCTTGTTATGCACATCAATAATGTAGGATTTGTGATTTTGACAAAAGGAAATTACCAGTTCTCCAGGATCAATATCTGTCATGCTCACAGCGTCGCCTACAACACAGAGCAAAACAAAGCTCAATGCATGGAAAAAGAAATATGACAAACATACCATATGTGTATGAAGTAATACTGTGATGTTGACAAATCACTGAACGTGTACTTTACCAGTAACATTGTCTTGTAATCTGTGTGGGAATTAATAAAACAAATTAGTTGTCTGTGTCTTACACAAACAATGTGATGTAAAACAAACTATAGTTGAATAATCCAGGATGTGAATATGCTTTTTCTCTGCTGCTTCAGTAACTAATGCTCCAGTGAACCTTCACTGAGCAGCTACCTGAACTTCAGTACCAAACAAGGTAACTCAGTGTTTGTTGGAAATTATTTTTAAAAACAAATCTTACCTCTTGTCTCTATTCTTCCCTGAATAATTTATGGAAAAAAAGAGAGAGAACAAAGTGCAGTCAGTAACCACTGAGATCAGTTCACTTCAAACTGTTGTCATAGTGATATTTTTAGTGGCTGTCATTTCCTGGTTACTGTGGACAGAATGAACTGTGGTCCATATGACGTAGCAGCTGTTCCTTTCTGCGTACATGAGCTGGGCGGATGTTGCTTGTTGTCTGACACAATTACATTTGCAAACTGAAGTAAAAGTTTTACTTTAACAGTATACACATGTGGAAAAGCACTTTCAAGCTTTTTACATCTTGTGAATCATATCAGTCCTTACCACTTCTTCTTCTGACACAAACAAATGTCACTCCCAGTAGGATGAAGCCCACAGTCACTCCTAAACCAAGTACAACTACTGCCAACTTCCATATCCACAGATCTGTTTCAGAAAAACAAAGACCACAAGTCAATCTCATTCCCACAGTATCAGAACAAAACTAGCAGACGACACTGCACCAACAGTATCACTACCACTGCTGAGCTACATTTGAGTTTGTTATATTAAGCATTTTAACTATTTCAAAGTTGTTTCTGAACTGCATGACGATACACAAACCCAGCACGAGGAGCGTTGTTACATAGACATGATATCTATGTAGAGAAATTTTGTTCACCTAAAGATGGCTTTGGTGTGATCACTGTACCAGGTCTGGTAGTTCCTCTAGAAACGGTTTCTTTAAGAAACAAATGATAAAGGCAAAACAATAAAGCATCCATGTTTTAATATGCTGAAAACTGAGGAACTCATTTTTTGTGTCACCTGTTATCGAAGTTGATAGTGAACCAACACTACTACTTGACATAGCAGCAGTCTGACCTGGTGGAATCAAAGAAAACCTTTAAAATCATAGTTTCAGTAACTGGTTTTCAATGACGTCATAGATAGCTGTTTAGATACATGTCCCACCTGTGGTCACTCTGAAAGATGTGACTGTCTGGGTTGTCATCTCCTGGGTTGTGGTGGATGGACGTATGCTTGTTGGTTCTGTGTGAAGACAAGTTAAGATTTGTGTTACTAAATACAATAGTAAACTGCTTATTTTTTGTTTGTTTGTTTTTTTAAACCAAAACACCAATTCAGAGAATTTGCTGCAGTGGTTAAAGCCAGAGCTGCCAACTCTCACGCTTTCGCCGTGTGACACACGGTTTTGCCTGTTTTCACCAATGGTTTTCACACGCACTCACGCCACACATCCAATTTCTCACGCAATTCAAACTCCACGACGGTAGATGGCACTGGTGAGCGCCTCTGAACCTTTGCGCTGCGCTACACCTGCAGTGCACCTCTTTACTATCTATGCCTGCACCCCGAAGTAGACAGAAGAAGAGATACAGATCGCCAAGACAGCAGGAGAAACCAGAAACGACTTTGAGAAGTCTGACAAAGAAGAGAATCTGAGCTGAGACTATATGTAACAATGAAATGTAGTCTAATTGAGTAATATACTCACTCTCTTAAACTTTATGTTGAAAGAAATTATTTGTTTGTGTTCGTCCGTGTTAGCATGATTTAGTGTGGTGAATGTAAACTCAGCTATCGTAAGCAGCTGAAGAGCGCCTTGTTAACGTGGTATAGGCTACTGCAGTGATCCTCACTATTTTTTTCACAAGAGCCACATTGGCAGTGCAAAATCAAAAGGCGAGCCACTTTTACGACAACATACTGATCCACCTTTGTGCATTTCTACACATAAATTGGACATCCCACAAAAAATAAATAACACGGCCAATACATTTTCATTTAGGACCAGATTTACTTTAATGAGCTCTTCTGTCTCTTTTTTTTTTTTTTTTTAGGCTATTAAAAACCGGTCCACGTCGCCAGCCAGTTTTGTAAACAATGCCACATGGCCACTTTCATTTGCGCTTTCCGTGATTCAGCTGCGTGAAATGTATTACAACTTATCACCACGAGATGGCAGTTTAAGTAGCATTGCCGGTAAATAGTGGATTGCATTCAAAGGCAAGTGGTAGTAGTGGTGTAAAACCCGGATCTTTTGAGGGATTCGGATCAGTCTGAATCACTCACTGATATGATCCGGGTTTTGCGAGTCACTTGAGTCACTTGAGTCACTTGACCTAAAATGGGCCGAAAGAAAGTGTTTCCAGTACATACATTTCCTTGCGACTTAATAAAGCATATACACTTGCCTTTTTGGGTTACTATTTTCTCCTTAAATTAATCTTTAGTTATATTTCATGTGGCAGCAAGTAGGTCCATTCAGCGGAATGTTAATAACCACCAGGTATTAAAAGTAGCCTACCAATAGTTAAACCGTTATTGAGTTTTTATTGAACATGATAAATAAAAAAATGCACATACACGGGGCATAAACATCCAACAAATTTGTGCAAATAAGGTAAGGTTTCCTTATATATTAAAGGCACACACAACAAACTGCAGAGTAATCTGAAAAAGTGCAAACTGCTTTAAAGTGACACTGCAAACAAGGCATATGAAATGCAAAAAAAATACAAACTTGCATTAGCTTAAAATGTTTAACTATGAATACACTACAATACACTATACAACATCTCAACTAATTCATATCAAGTAGCTTACATAAGCCTAAATCTTAAAATTACGCTGTGCAATAAATAAATAATAAATAAATAAAAATGGTAAAAAAAAAGGTAAAAAAAATAAAATGAATGAGTACAGGGTCACCATTATAAAAGAATATTTTACTTTCTTATGGTCTAAAATGTACGTGGATCCATGAGTCGGTTAAGTTTCGTTTCTCTGTCGAGTGAGTAGCGAATCTGGCCGGAATCATGAGTGACGAATCAGCAGGACTCGTGAGTAGCGAATCTGCCGGGATTCATGAGTGACGGATCAGCAGGACTCATGAGTAGCGGATCTTCCGGGATTCGTGAGTGACGGATCAGCAGGGACTCGTGAGTAGCGAATCTGCCGGGATTCGTGAGTGACGGATCAGCAGGGACTCGTGAGTAGCGGATCTTCCGGGATTCACGAGTGACGGATCAGCAGAGATTCATGAGTGACGGATCAGCAGAGATTCACGAGTGACGGATCAGCAGAGATTCATGAGTGACGGATCAGCAGAGATTCACGAGTGACGGATCAGCAGAGATTCATGAGTGACGGATCAGCAGAGATTCACGAGTGACGGATCAGCAGTGACTCATGAGTAGCGGATCTTCCGGGATTCACGAGTGACGGATCGCAGGGACTCGTGAGTAGCGGATCTTCCGGGATTCACGAGTGACGGATCGCAGGGACTCGTGAGTAGCGGATCTTCCGGGATTCACGAGTGACGGATCGCAGGGACTCGTGAGTAGCGGATCTTCCGGGATTCACGAGTGACGGATCAGCAGGGACTCATGAGTAGCGGATCTTCCGGGATTCACGAGTGACGGATCGCAGGGACTCATGAGTAGCGGATCTTCCGGGATTCATGAGTGACGGACCGCAGGGACTCGTGAGTAGCGGATCTTCCGGGATTCATGAGTGACGGATCGCAGGGATTCATGGGTGACGGATCGCAGGGATTCATGGGTGACGGATCGCAGGGATTCATGGGTGACGGATCGCAGTGATTCGTGAGCATGTTCGTGAGTGACGGATCTGCAGGGATTCATGAGTGAGGAATGGACTCAGTAGCGCCACTCCACTCCAGTGGCTGAGTGCCTTAGTTTGCTATAGTGGCCAAGTCGGGTATTACCTTTTTTTTCTCTGCCGAGTGAGATGTAAGATATTTGAATGGTGCTGTTTATTGATTATATATCAATCAAATCTGGTAGGACTCAACTGAGCCGGTTCAATAGACGTCTCGATCCGTGATTCTTGAGTCTTTTTTGGTGGCCGGTTCAATGAGCCGGATCCCGAATCTTTTTTCCACCGCTAAGTGGTAGTGTGATACTGTAAGCTACCATGCAAGCCGACAATTATAGCCTGACGAGTCGCATGTGGCTCGCCAGCCGCGCAATGAGTAACTGTGGGCTACTGCATTCTCAAAACATCAGCTCATAGCATTGTTTATTTACTCAGATGGCATTTACCTTTTTATTAACTAAGTATCACTTTCTACTACATGTGACATTTTAGAAGGATTTTAGTTTCAACACTGAAAATAGATTCACTTACTGATAGAACCAAGAACATGTTAGCATGGTCACTTACTCAGTATGCTGATGGAGAATCTGTCACTGTGTGGAGATGGATGTTGTTGTCCTCTACGCTGTATGGTATAATAACATGTTACTTCAACCTCAGCAGGTGAACTCTGCTGTGACATCGACAGAAGCTCAGTTCCTGTCAGTGACTTCAGACAAGAGACAGGTCTGGAAGTGTTTGTTCTCATAAAGAACAAAAAACACTGAGACACAGAAACTGATGATGGAGTGTCACAGATCAATGCGACTGACTCTGTCTCTGTGATCAGCTGCAGTGGATTCACCATCAGTTTAGGCCGAGGAGCTAAAAAAGTAAAAACATATGGTTGAGTTAATAAATGACTGTTACTGGGGAATGAAACCTGTTGATACATTTACAAATGTACTCACGGTGTATGGTGATGGTCAACATTTTACTGTTGCTAGACTGATGCTGTTGTAGGTAAGAACATGTCACTTCAACTGTAGCAGGTGAATGTTGCTGTGTAAGAGACAGCAGTTCAGTTCCTGTCAGTGTCTTCAGACAAGAGAAAGGTCTGGGAGGTTTGTCTCTTAAAAACTTAAAATAACACTGAAACACAGACACTGATGATGGAGGCTGACAGTTCAGAGAGACTGAGTCTGTCTCTGTGATCACCAGAGGATTCACTGTCAGTTTAGGAGGAAGAACCTCTGAAAAATAAAAGTGTGTTAGATAAAGATTATTAAACTAAACTGAGATGTATTTGATATTATTTCTAAAGGGATTATAATGAAAGATGGAGCAGCATAACACTATAACAGCCGCATTGTCACTCATTATTTATGTTAAACTTCTCAGTAGTTTGGACTCACTGTGTATGGTGATGGTCAACATGTTACTCTCTGGAGATTGAAGCCCTTGAATGTAAAAACAAGTTACTTCAACTGTAGCAGGTGAACGTTGCTGTGTCATCAACAGAAGTCGAGTTGCTGAAAGTGTCTCCTGACAAAAGAAAAGTGTGGCTGGTTTGTCTCTTAAAAACTTGAAAAAACAGTGAGACACATAAACTGATGGAGTCTGACAGTTCAGAAAGACTGAGTCTGTCTCTTCAATATCCTGTTGATTCACCGTCAGTTTAGGAGGAAGAAGGTCTGAAATGTTAGAAGTAAATATATGTTACATTAATGTCTTTTACTGGTGATCAATGATGAGACAATGTTTTTTTTTAAAAAATGATATATATATATATATATATATATATTTATTTTTATTTTTATTTATTTTTTTAATACAGTGAAGTTAAACTGCTCTAACAATGAAAACATTAAACTCAGACTGACCTTGTGCTTTGAGCTCATGAAAGAAACCTGGTGGAGGAAATGTTAAGAAATTCAAAACAGATTTAACAACAGTTCATAAGGAACTTAATATTTAGACTGTATTTATTACACATATCAATAACGGTAGTCAATAACATGACAGACATCTCATAACTGAGTAGCTACATTAGCAATAGCCTGCTCTTATAAGAAAAGAAGCTGATAATAAGTTTAAACTCACACATGAGGATGAGAAGCAGCCGGTGTCCAGCCATGATGAAGCTGAACTATGTGACAGACTACACTACTCTGACTGACGACTGTGACTTTCACCTATATTATGAGATGTACTGAAGTTGTTCTCAGGGAAACCACAAGACAGACGTTTGGTAAACTCACTTTTGGCACATGCAGTAAAACGCTGAGAATATTTTTATCTAATATATTTTTGATCAACTCTACCACAGTGAAGAGGTGTGAGAACAGTTAGAGAAACTGATAGACAGGACATAGTGGCAGTCTCATTGAAAATACAAAACATTAACTGAAATAACTGAAGTTTTTTCATGGAGGGTTTTCTTCTTGTTGGTATGAATCGAGAATTAACAAGGTTTTTAATTTGTTGATGTGTAGAGTTTGTTATTTTGATATTTAGAGCCAAGGAGCCACCTGTTACCAATCTTTGTTCTAAACCAACACCTGCTGACTATGACTTCATATGAACCATGAAGACACACAGAATTAATCCTACATAGGCAACAATGCAAAATTAAATCTTTCCTATGCAGTCAAATGTTTTATACCTGAACTGACAAGAGTTATCTGAAGTGAGGTCCTCCAGGGCTCAGTTTCAATAATCTTTATCACCGGGGGCAGTTCTTTCAATAGACAACAAAAAGATACTGGACAGAGATATAGTGACTTTACCTCTTTAAACATAAATAATAGTAGGGGTAAATATGTGTCATGGTTTGTGATTAGTTTTTCTGAGTTTCTGTTTCTTGTAAGTTCATGTTTTTTACGGTTATGGTTTGATGTTAAGTTTTCCTGTTTTATTTGGTTAAATTCTTGGTTTCCTGTCTTGTGTTCCTTCCTGTATCTTCCCACCTTTGTGATTGCTTTCCCCAGCTTGATTTTATTTCACCTGTTTCTCATCATGTGTACCTCACTTTGTCTTGGATCATGTTTCATTGAAGTTTTTGTTTCCTCACGTTTGAAATTTCTGCTACGTCTGCAGTGCTTTAAACTTTGTCTTGCTTTTTGTTATTACATACCCCCATTACCTGGAACCTGTCTTGACAATATGTAGTGCTCTATAGCAAATAGGAAGTTATTTCAGACAATAGTAAAAGGGAAGTGGTTTAGTCTTCAGCCAGGCAAGGATATCTCTGAGACCCAAACAACTAGAGCTCAGTTGGTTTCAGACCTTAATACTAATATAGACATGCTAACATGCCCACAGTGACAATACTAACACAGTGACATTAAACAGGTTTATGTTTCACATGTTCATTATCTTAGCAGCTGAGGCTGATGGTGTCAGGTGTTTGATCTTAAACCAAAAAGTAAATATAAACTTATGGCAGATTAGACCCTTCATGGCAAGCAAGGCCACTCTGCACATGTCAGATATACTCTGCTTGATATTTGAGGTAAAAAAAAAAAAAAAAACCCATGCACCGTATATTTCATCAGATGATTTTATTTAGCATCCATGTAAACACTTGGTTTCTGAATGTATGATTTAAGTAGGGTTGTAAACATATTGTCTATGGAAGCATAGCTATTGACTGAATTGCAGTTAAATAAAGCCATCACACTATTTTAACAACTTCTCTAATGCAAACACCAAGTATCTTTAATATAAACTAGCATGCAAGAAAAAAAATGATTTGGAGAGATGTACAATGAATGTGGAGCTGCTCCAATGGGCTGAGGGTCTGAGGCACCACTGCTGTCACTCTACGGAAAAGAAACAAACAGAAATAAATGTACTTCCTTCAGCACCATCAGTCATTTCACATTATATGCTCCTTTCATTGATTTCTAGCTGTTTTTTAAATAAATAAAACAATCAAATTAATAATAAATAAACAGTGAGTAACTGCTGAAATCACAGAGATTTCATGTTTGGAAATGTTGGACATTTATTAATGTGTATCATAATTAGACTATTTTACCCAGATCAATACTTGTGTTCATGTGTCTGTCTGTAGATGGTTTAAATAGTCAAGTCTGTGTGTTTAGTCAGTCAGTTCAATAACAGCTTCTATAACTTAATTTTTTTAAAACTAAACCACTTGTTTAGAGAGCAGTGTTTCTCCTGAGTGTGATAGAAATTAAACAGTCAAACATAACAGCTATCTACATCAGTGCAAAGGTGGTTTACCACTAAAGGGCCTGCGTTTAATTGAATCACAGGTCTTGAGCTGGTGAGCTGTTGGTTTCCTGTTACAGCTGCACATAGACAGAGTGCAAAGTTAAACTGTCTAAATTTAACTTTGACTTTAAATATTTAGATGCAATTATTACATGAGTGCAACCTGTAAAAACCTTTATTTTGCAGTCCGAGTTAAATAAATAGATGTATCCGGGTGTAATTAGAAAAAAAAACAAAAATAAAAAACATCTTCATCCCACCTTCTCTCTGTTGATTCTACAAAAGTCCAACAACTGCTCCACAACCAGTCATGACCACAACCATTAGCCATCTCTTTGTATCTGTTTTGGAACAACAGAAGCTTTACATAAGACATAATGTTAACACAAACTGATGACATTTAGATCTTCAGTATTACCAGCACTAGAGCACGGGACATGAATAATAGGAAAATATATAAGTTTTGAACAGGTGAAAAGTTGTGTCTAAATGGAGTTGTGAACACAACATACATGTTAGCAGGCTTTTCAGTGCCCAGTATATTTTCATATTAACACCATGCATGCATTATGTATAAAATCTGTTGGCAGTATTGAGAACTAAATCAGGAACAGTTAAAGCTGTTGAACGACGCGGTGATTCTTGCGCTGAACCCGGAGAAGGAGGCGACGGGGGAAAAACTTTCTTTAGCTCGTCTGAGCATATTTATTTGTCTTTCACAATGGAAACAGCACAATCCATTACTGACCACTGCTAACGGAACATGGCTGACTCTCACCTCGCACAGGGAGTAAGGGTGTGGCTTAACACAACATGTGACAACCTGACATTGACTTCTGACTTATTTGACTGCGACACATAGTGGAGTAAATAGTGAACTGCAGTTCAGCAAGAGATAACATAAACAACAATCTGTTATCATAAATCTGAGTACATAAAACTAAAGTGTGTCACTCAACAAAAGCCATCTGAGTATTCTTGCTCGTGGCTCAGAGGAATAAATAACACGGTCTGTATTTGAACTTCTAGTACACAGTTACTCATTGCGCGGCTCGTCAAGCTATTGGCGGCTCGCATGGTAGCTTACAGTATCACACTGCCACTTGCCTTTAATTGCAATCCACTATTTACCGGCAATGCTACTTAAACTGCCATCTCGTGGCGATAAGTTGTAATATATTTCACGCAGCTGAATCACGGAAAACGCGAATGAAGGGCCATGTGGCATTGTTTACAAAACTTGCCAACGTAAGTTCCGCTAGCTAGCGTAAAACACAAAATGGACCGGTTTTTAATAAAAAAGAGACAGAAACGAGCCCATTAAAGTAAATCTGGTCTTAAATGAAAATGTATTGGCCGTGTTATTTATTTTTTGTGGGATGTCCAATTTGTATGTTGTCGTAAAAGTGGCTCGCCTTTTGATTTTGCACTGCCAATGTGGCTCTTGTGGAAAAAATAGTGAGGATCACTGTTCTAGTATAATAATAACAAGTGTGTCACCTGATGCTGGGTTCATTGTTGTCTGTGAAGCTGAGGTGGAACTAACAGTGTTATGAGGCATAGCAGCAGTTGGAGCTGGTGGATAAACACAATATGAATCAGGTATCATCCAAAATCATTGCAACTTTAATTTTCCTATAAATGGGTCACTGCTTTGAGAAAATTTCTTAGACTGAGTTATACTATGTGATACAGCAAAACTCCAAATAAAAATAATGTGTATCACATGATGTGAGTTTCTCATGTGTATGAAATGTAATCAAATTACTGTGATAGACAGTACATGTTCCTAAAAAAACAAAACAACAACAACAACAAAAAAAACATTAAAGGTCCAGTAGGCAAGATTGTGAAGATCTAGGACTTAGCCAAAAAAATTGCACATCAACAACTTCTCAGTCCCTCCCCCCTTTCCGCTAAAGCCCAAAACGGTCTCCCAAGCCCCGCCCCCTACAAGGGAGAGCTGTGCACGATAGAGCGCGTGCATATTGGCCCTGAAATACTGCGCACGAGCAGAGAACCGAGAGAGAGCGAGTAAACAAACTAGCATGGAACACACCAACGTAAGAACAACAAAATAGTTTTTATAATACCCTTCGTTATTTATTGCTAAAAAAAATTGGCCTAAAGTACAGATACAGTCGTTATACTTTAGGTCAAAATACTTAGCAATAGTCAACTTTAGAACAAAAACAGGTTAGGATGTTTCTGAAAGTAGCCTACATTGCTGATGTTTGCTATCAGAAACAGTTAGAAGCATTCATTGTGGTGTTTTATTCCACAGTTAAGATTTATCAATTTGCTATGTGGTAGATATATGACCGCGATATGATATATGACGCGTGCACGACGTGCGTGGGGAAGGGGGAGCGCCATGAAATGCGTGTCCATGATAACACCCCTGGTATATCTATTATTTAGGTACATTTAAACTACAATACAGTAAGCATTAACTGAACTGAAATACAACTTAGTGAAATCTGATTTTCTTAAAACTCATGAATTATGTTTGTTATGACTCTAAAGATATAATATCAACATTAAGTAAAGTTACTCACTCTGTATGATGATGGTAGCTATGTCACTGTGTGGAGACTTTTCAGTTTGTACTGTATAAAAACAGTTCACATCAACCTCAGCTGGTGGTGTGAGACTTGCTATCTCCAGCAGTTCAGTTCCTGTCAGTGTTTTCAGACAGGGGAAGTCTCTGACATTTTTTCCACTCAAAGTGTAGAACTGACAATGAGACACAGAAACAGATGATGGAGGCTCACAGCTCAGTGTGACTGAGTCTGTCTCTGTGATCACTGGTAGACTGACGGTGAGTTTGGGTGGAGGAGAAGCTGAAAGTTGAAGCACATTTATTCACAAAGCTTATTTAGGTACATTTAAACTACAATACAGTAAGCATTAACTGAACTAAATTACAACTTTAATAGTGAAATCTGATTTTCTCATAATAACATCTGTTATGTTTGTTTGTTCTGAATCTAAAGAGCCCCAAAGTTACTCACATTGTATGGTGATGGTGGACATGTCACTGTATGTAGACTCTTCAGTTTGTACTGTATAGAAACAGTTTATTTTAACCTCAGCAGGTGATCTGAGTCTTGCTATCCCCAGCAGTTCAGTTCCTGTCAGTGTCTTCAGACAGGGGAAGTCTCTGACTGTTGCTACATTGTGAGTGTAGAAATGACACTGAGACACAGGAACAGACGATGGAGGCTCACAGCTCAGTGTGACTGAGTCTATCTCTGTGATCACTGATCTACTCACTGTCAGTTTAGGCTCAGGCAGAGCTGAAAAGACAGAGGTCAACATATGAGGATGAAATGTATACGGATACTGTACATCTGATCATAAAAACACAAATGATGATAATCTCAGGGACTGACCTTCAATCTGATGAAAAGAATCTGTCAGAGAAACATTTTTTAACAAGTGAAATAGATGCAGTAATGACTCATGAAAAACCTCAACACAACATTCAAAGATTAAACCTCCAGCTAAGATGCAACTGTGTGAATCTAATGTAAAACTGTTAATATACGATGCAGATAACAATACTTAGTGAGATCATGTAACACATTAACATTACATTCATAAGTAACAGTGTTCCTGTACTGTTGTGTAAGAGACAACGTTAATAAAGAGATGTTTAACTTACAGATGAGGACAATAAACAAAAGGTGTCCAGTCATGATGAAGCTGAATACTGCTCCTCTAAAGACTTTTCTGGAGTCGACGTACAAGTTACTGAAACTTTATACACTTCATGCCAGGAAACCACGTAAGTATCAGAAAACAATAATAGTTCAACAGGCCACAGAAGCACACACTTCCGTAACTGCTCTCACGCTACAACACGACTTAAACAGTCAGTCCAGTTTTATTTATCGTATTTATCAAGAACAATCCAGACTGTCTCAAGATGATTTACAAAACCCAGAGCAGTCAGCCCCCAGATCAACAGATAAAGCACTGAGGTGACAGTGGTGAGGAGGAGCAAGACATTTCGACGCATGATCCAAATTGGTGGTGCATAGTATAAACTACAGATACTTGACAGTATGTCAGTACATTGTGAGTGTTCTGACATACTGCGTGTGCATATGGTACACCAGCTGAGGAAAGCGTTCCAAAGGGTAAACAGTACCACACAAAGAAATCGGCGACTGCCCTCTCCCCACACTGGAAGAACTACTCAGTTCCCGTTGTCTCAAAATTGCACAGAACATTATAAAGGACACCCACCATCCCAGTCACTTCCTGTTTAAACTGTTACCTTCAGACAGACAGTACAGATCAATAAACGCAAGTACAAATACACCCGAGCACAGTTTTTAGACACGAGCAATAACAACCCTCAATGCTGAAAAAAAATAATATGCACTATACTATTTTTATGCAATGACTGTGTGCGTTACTTTTGCTGCTTTTTTTTTTTTTTAATGTACTCCTTTTTATTATATCTAATGATGCCTCTGTGGATCATCCCACAGATACTTGATTGGTTTGGAATGTAGTGAATTTGGAGGCCAGGTCAACACCTTGTGCTGTTCTTCATGTTTTTTTGTTTTTTTTTTAGTTGTTCCTAAAGCGTTTTTGTGTGTGCGCTTGCTGAGGCTGGCTGCTGCCATCAAGGAGTGTCATTGCTAGTGTCATTCCTAATAAATGTATTTATTATGCTAAAGGAACTGGGCCCTCACTGCAAGGAGGTTGAAAAAACTCTCATTTTCTAAATAATGGAAAACAAAGTACTTGAACACACATAGGTTTAGTCTGCAAAAAACTCTAGCACTATCCACCTAACATTCAATATCCATTCTCCTGTTCATTGTATATGTATATAGAACACATACATTTCAGCATTCAGCAGTAAGGACTAACATGTTTGTACAGAATATACATATAAACTCATATTCATTATAAAAATGAAAGGCACAAAGTGTGATTATTACTTTACATCACACTTAATTTCCAAAGACCACGTTTGCTGCCTGGATAAATACTGACAATATTTGTTCCTGACAGGAATAGGCTCATCCTCGTGGACGAGTGGACATGCAAAGCTCAGGTTCAACAGCAGAGGGCAGGATATGTGTTCTGCATCTGCATAATGTTGGACTAGGCTACTAAAATACTGGATCATGTTAAGAGTAAAAACATTATCTGTGCTAAATTTTGAGGAAGTTACATTCAATATTAATTGTATTCCAGATTGGTGTTGAAAACATAAATATAATTTTGCAGATGTAATTCGGGACTTTCCAATGATACTAAACAGGTTTCAGATATTTCTTGTTGTGTTGAAACAGAAACTTGACTTTCTTGCAAAAACAGAAATGTTACATCTCCATGATACTAATCCTGCAGGTCTTACAATGTCTTCTTGTGTTTCCTTACAATGCTGTAGGTGTGACTGTCCAGAGCTGGTGCAACTGGCTCCTCAGGGATTGAGTCGTACACATGGTATATGTCAGACTAGGAAAAGAGAGACAGTGAGAGCTCTTTAGATCTAAACAGGACGTATGCTCAGTTCTACAACTAGTAAGTTTGTCACTTACCTTCTCTTTTTGAGACCCCTGTCTAGTATTCATTTGATCAAATCCTAAAAAAGTAAGAATCAGAAATGTTTTATCACACCATTTGTCTGAAGAAACTAAATATCACAGGGGAAGATGTTTGTTGTTGTGTTTGCTTTTTAAATGGATTTTAATAAAGGTAAATGAATGTTTTGCTTTTTAAATCCGTTTGTTTTACTTTACTAAACTATATAGAGGCCTGCTGTTGTCTAATGTGATGCTGTTGTTGTTTAACATGATATTGTGTATGTTGACAAATGCCTGAATCAGGACTTCGTATAACTTTGAATGGTCTGGATACATGTTTAGATTAGTTTACTACTTAAGTGCAGGGATCCATATATTGTAAATTCATTCATCATGATCTTTTTCAAAATTTTGAAAAAATTCACAAAAGTAAAAAAGTCTTCTTATGCCCTGCAATAACACTCTAGGGTTAAGATTTTGAGTATTGAGTATTTCAGTGAGTGCCCTATAAAGAGTTACAAAGACACAGTGTAAACAGCTCATACTAAACATAATTCTGGAAACCTCTTTTCATAAGCACTAAGAGAAAAAGCAGCAACTCACCATCATTGGGATAGTCAGCACCAGGCAGTGAGCTGATCACATGGTAGGGCTCTACGTTTCCTGCAGGTAACTTTTTTTATAGGAAGAGAGAAGTGTCAGAGGAATTCATGAGTGACTCTAAACATATTTATGCACTCTAAGGAGCCTTGTTATGCACATCAATAATGTAAGGTTTGTGATTTTGAGAAAATGAAATTACCAGTTCTCCAGGATCAATGTTTGTCATGTTCACAGAGTCGCCTACAACACAGGAAAAGAAATATGACAAACATACCATATGTGTATGAAGTAATTCTGTGATGTTGACAAATCACTGAACATGTACATTACCAGTAACATTGTCTTGTAATCTGTGTGAGAATGAATAAAACTAATTAGTTGACTGTGTCTTACACAAACAATGTGATGAAAGATAAACTATAGTTGAATAATCCAGGATGTGAATATGCTTTTTCTCTGCTGCTTCAGTAACTAATGCTCCAGTGAAGCTTCACTGAGCAGCTACCTGAACTTCAGTATCAAACAAGGTAACTCAGCTTTTGTTGGAAATTATTTTTAAAAACAAATCTTACCTCTTGTCTCTACACTTCCCTGAATAATGTAGAAAAAAAGAGAGTATTAAAAGTGCAGTCAGTAACCACTGAGATGAGTTCGCTTTAAACCGTTGTCATGGTGATATTTTTAGAGGCTGTCATTTCCTGGTTACTGCAGACAGAATGAACTGTGGTCCACATGACGTAGCAGCTGTCCCTTTCTGTGTACATGAGCAGTGGCGGCGCCAGGGAGGAGCTAGATGGTGCTGTAGCTGCCCCAATAACAGCTATAGCACCCGCCCAGCACCCCTAAGAAATGTCTGTGAATAGTCTTTTTTATGCAATTTAGAAATATTGTGAATTAAACAATAATTCAAAAATATTTTATCCTAAAAAAAACACAAGGCCTAAACAGGTGATCTTCTTTGGCCAATGGGCGCAGCGTGCTGTGAACCTTTCCATTGAGGATGCTAAGGTTATGGTTTTGTGCTGAATGTGATATTAGCAATTCATCATTAGACTAGTGTTGGTATCTGTGTGAGTTCGTGATCAGAGCATTTTAGGCCGAAGCGTTTTGCCTTCTGTTGCTGCCGTTTGTGGCTCCATTGTATTCAGGGCTCGACTGTGAGAGAATTGTGTGAAATATTATTTTCAGAGGTTTACATTGGCAGACTTATGTATGTTCTATCAATAGCCCTGGTGTCTAGGGTTGCCAACCGTCCCTTGAAAAACAGAATCGTCCCGTATTTAGAAACAAAGTACGCGTCCCGTACTGAGCTGAAACGGGACACACTTTTTCCTATATTACCGTGAGAATCCAAAATAATTCCAGTTTTAAGTTAAGCAGTACAGGCATCTGTTTAACATAGATGTTTATTTTATTTTATTTTCAAAATAAATTGTTGAAAATAATTTGTTTTACATGCGTTCATATCACTCAAAACTACACATTTACGGTAATTCAATTCAGGTTCGAGTCAAATAGTTAAAATATACTTTCACACACACAAATAGGGCTAAAATGTTTCACCACACCAGCATGGATGAAGGCATGCGGGATGGCCGGCCCCTACAGTGAGGTGTCCCTTATTTATTGTTCAGGGAGTTGGCAACCCTACTTGTGTTGTAAACTTTTACATATACCGTATTCACGGGACGAGCATATTTAATGTACATGTGTGTATATATACCAAGGGTGGTCCAATGTGACCTCCATAATGAAACACACCAAAATTCAAAGCGCTTTATCTTAAGTGTTGAGCATCCCAGTAGCACCTGCGACAGAAAATCTCTGGAGCCGTCACTGTACATGAGCTTGGCGGATGTTGCTTGTTTTCTGACACAACTACATTTGCAAACTTAAGTAAAAGTGGTACTTTAACAGTATACACATGTAGAAAATCACTTTCATGCTTTTTACAACTCGTGAATCATTTCAGTCCTTACCACTTCTTCTTTTGACACAAATAAACGTCACTCCCAGTAGGATGAAGCCCACAGTCACTCCTGAACCAAGTACAACTACTGCCAACTTCCATATCCACGGTTCTGTTTCAGAAAAACAAAGACCGCAAGTCAATCTCATTCCCACAGTATCAGAACAAAAGAAAGAGACGACACTGCATTTGAGTTAGTTGTGCTTCAGGCACGAAGCAGCATTGTTACATAGACATGATATCTATCTTAAGAAATTTTGTTCACCTGAAGATGGCTTCAATGTGGCCACAGGAAACAAGGCTGGGGTCAGAGTACCTGTACTAGGTCTGGTAGTTCCGCTAGAAGCTGTTTCTTTAAGAAACAAAAGACAATGATAAAGCAATAAAAACATTTAAGATTGAATATGCTCTAAAATGTCATTGTGACTCACTGTGAAACTCATTTTGTGCGTCACCTGTTAGGGAAGTAGATAGTGAACCAACACTACTACTTGACATAGCAGCAGTCTGACCTGGTGGAATGAAAGAAAACCTTTAGAATCATAGTTTCAGTAACTGGTTTTCAATGATGTCATAGATAGCTGTTTAGATACATGTCCCACCTGTGGTCACTCTGAAAGATGTGACTGTCTGGGTTGTCATCTTCTGGGTTGTGGTGGATGGACTTGTGCTTGTTGGTTCTGTGTGAAGACAAACAAGTTAAGATTTGTGTTACTAAATACAGTAAATCTTGTTTTGTTTTTGCTTTTTTGCCTAAACCCAAATTCAGAGAATTTGCTGCAGTGGTTAAAGCCGTCATAAAACATCTCAGTCTCCAACTATGTATCACTTTCTACTACATGTGACATTTTAAAAGTATATTTTTGTTTTCAACACTGAAAATACATTCACTTACTGATATAACCAAGAACATGGCAGCATGGCCACTTACTCAGTATGCTGATGGAGGATCTGTCACTGTATGGAGATGGATGTTGTTGTCCTCTACGCTCCACGGTATAATAACATGTTACTTCAACCTCAGCAGGTGAACTCTGCTGTGACATCGACAGAAGCTCAGTTCCTGTCAGTGACTTCAAACAAGAGACAGGTCTGGAAGTTTTTGTTCTCAGAAAGAACAAATAACACAGAGACACATAAACTGATGATGGAGGCTGACAGTTCAGAGAGACTGAGTCTGTCTCTGTGATCACCAGAGGATTCACTGTCAGTTTAGGAGGAAGAATCTCTGAAAAATAATTAGAGATAGATACTAAGTAAACTGATGTACATTATACGACATATTTTAGAAAGGATTATAATGGAACATTTAGTACTAAGAATGTTTTTATAATGCAGCATAATAATATTACAGCAATATTGTCACTCATTAATTTTGATGATAGTGAATAGATCAATGTCTGGAGAAGTAATAATTTTAAACTTCTCAGTAGTTTGGACTGTCTCTGTGATCAGTTTAGGTGGAGGAGCTAAAAAAGTAAAAATATATGATGGATTGAATAAATGGTTGTTACTGGAAAATGAAACCTGTTGATACATTTATAAATGTACTCACTGTGTATGGTGATGGTCAACATGTTACTGTTGGGAGACTGTGGGTAAAAACATGTCACTTCAACTGTAGCAGGTGAACGTTGCTGTGTAAGAGACAGCAGTTCAGTTCCTGTCAGTGTCTTCAGACAAGAGAAAGGTCTGGGAGGTTTGTCTCTTAACTTAAAATAACACTGAGACACATTAGCTGATGATGGAGGCTGACAGTTCAGAGAGACTGAGTCTGTCTCTGTGATCACCAGAGGATTCACTGTCAGTTTAGGAGGAAGAACCTCTGAAAAATAAAAGTGTTAGATTAACATTATTAAACTAAACTGAGATGTATTTGATATTATTTCTAAAAGGATTATAATGAAAGATGGAGCAGCATAACAATATTACAGCCGCATTGTCACTCATTATTTATGTTGATGGTGGATGGGTCAATGTCTGGAGCATTAATAGTTTTAAACTTCTCAGTAGTTTGGACTCACTGTGTATGGTGATGGTCAACATGTTACTCTCTGGAGATTGAAGCCCTTGAAGGTAAAAACAAGTCACTTCAACTGTAGCAGGTGAATGTTGCTGTGCCAACAACAGAAGTCGAGTTGCTGAAAGTGTCTCCTGACAAAAGAAAAATCTGGCTGGTTTGTCTCTTACAAACTTGAAATAACACTGAGACACAAAAACTGATGATGGAGTCTGACAGTTAAGAAAGACTGAGTCTGTCTCTTCAATCTCCAGCTGATTCACCGTCAGTTTAGGAGGAAGAAGGTCTGAAATGTTAGAAGTAAATGTATGTTACATTCATTTCTTTTACTGGTGATCAACGATGAGATATGATGTTTTTTTTTAATTATGTATATATTTTAAAATACATTGAAGGTAAACTGTTCTTACAATGAAAACATTAAACTCAGACTGACCTTGTGCTTTGAGCTCATGGAAGAAACCTGGTAGACGAAATGTTAAACAATTCAAAACAGATTCAACAATAGTTCATCAGGAACTTAATATTTAGACTGTATTTATTACATACATCAATAACGGTAGTCAATAACATGACAGACATCTCATAACTGAGTAGCTACATTAGCAATAGCCAGCACTAATAAGAAAAGAAGCTGATAATAAGTTTAAACTCACACATGAGGATGAGAAGCAGCAGGTGTCCAGCCATGATGAAGCTGAACTATGTGACAGACTACACTACTCTGACTGACGACTGTGACTTTCACCTACATTATGAGATGTTCCTAAGTTGTTCTCAGGGAAACCACAAGGCAGACGTTTGGTAAACTCACTTTTGACACATGCAGTAAAACGCTGAGGATATTTTTATCTAATCTTTTTGATCAACACCACAGTGAAGAGGTGTGAGAACAGTTAGAGAAACTGATAGACAGGACATAGTGGCAGTCTCACTGAAAATACAAAACATTAACTGAATTAACTGAAGTTTTTTCATGGAGGGTTTTCATCTTGTTGGTATGAAAGGAGAATTAACAAGGTTTTTAATTTGCTGATGTGTAGAGTTTGTTATTTTGATATTTAGAGCCAAGGAGCAACCTGTTACCAATCTTTGTTCTAAACCAACACCTGCTGACTATGACTTCATATGAACCATGAAGACACACAGAATTAATCCTACATAGGCAACAATGCAAAATTACATCTTTCCTATACAGTCAAATGTTTTAACCTGAACTGACAAGTTATCTGAAGTGAGGCCCTCCAGGGCTCAGTTTCAATAATCTTTATCACCGCGACAGTTCTTTCAATAGACAACAAAAAGATACTGGACAGAGATATAGTGGTGAACTTTACCTCTTTAAACATAAATAATAGTAGGGGTAAATATGTGTCATGGTTTGTGATTAGTTTTCCTGAGTTTCTGTTTCTTGTATTTTGTTAAGTTCATGTTTTTTTACAGTTATGGTTTGATGTTAAGTTTTTCAGTTTTCAGTTTCCTGTTTTATTTGGTTAAGTTCTTGTTTTCCTGTCTTGTGTTCCTTCCTGTATCTTCCCACCTTTGTGATTGCTTTCCCCAGCTTGATTTTATTTCACCTGTTTCTCCTCATGTGTGCACTTTGTCTTGGATCATGTTTCATTGAAGTTTTTGTTTCATCACGTTTGAAATTTCTGCTACGTCTGCAGTGCTTTAAACTTTGTCTTGCTTTTTGTTATTACATACCCCCATTACCTGGAACCTGTTTTGACAATATGTAGTGCTCTATAGCAAATAGGAAGTTATTTCAGACAATAGTAAAAAGGAAGTGGTCTAGTCTTCAGCCAGGCTGACACGTCTCTGAGACCCAAACAACTAGAGCTCAGTTGGTTTCAGACCTTAATACTAATATAGACATAAGATGCGCACAGTGATAATACTAACACAGTGACATTAAGCAGGTTTATGTTTCACATGTTCATTATCTTAGCAGCCGAGGCTGATGGTGTCAGGTGTTTGATCATTAACCAACAAATATATAAACTTATGGCAGATTAGATGTTTCATAGCAGGCAGGGCCACTCTGCACATGTCAGATATACTCTGATTAATGTTTGAGGAAAATAAAAACATGTACAGTTTATTTCATCAGATGATTTTATTTAGCATCCATGTTAACACTTGATTTCTGAATGTGTGATTTAAGTAGGGTTGTAAAAATATTATCTATGCAAACATAGCCATTGAGTGAGACTGCAGTTAAATAAAGGCATTACACTATTCTAACAACTTCTCTAATGCAAACACCAAGTACCTTTAATATAAACTAGCATGCAAGAAAAACAATTTATTGGAGAGATGTAGAATAAATCTGGAGCTGAGGGTCTGAGGCACCGCTGCTGTCACTCTATGGAAAAGAAACAAAGAGAAACTAGATGACCGCAGACGATCATAAAAGGGGTCCATGCCGTGGTGAAGTCGTCCCCAAGCAGGATGCAGAGGCATGAGTCACCGGTAGCCCCCCCATAGACCATATTACGAGAAATTTAGTGGGCTTATAAGAGTCATCCACAGATTATTATTGCCAAATATGAAGCAGTTTACTGTGATGGTTGGTGAGATATAAACATGTAGTCACTGCAGCGCCCCTTACTGCCCGAGTTTCACAAAACTCAACATGATTGTATGCAAGTATATTATAATGACAGTTTCTAGGTTTCATAAAGATTGGGTGAATACTTCAAAAGTTATAGGCCTCAAAGTCATATGAAATGTTTCTGTGTCACCTGTAGCGCCCCCTGTAGACGTAATGTCACGTAATTTGATGGGCGTCTACACAATATTTTACAGACTGTGTATGTAATCAATAACCCTGATAAAAGTTCTTTTGAGTTTTTTTTTTTATTATTATCTTTGTCCATAAATGATACATGCCAAGTTTGGTAAGAAATAGATGGACGGGCTAGGAGGAGTTGATTTTGCTTTGAAGTGCAATTTTTTCAAAATGGCAGAAACATGGGGATGGCCTAGTGCATTAGATCCAGGGCTGTGTAGGGAATCAGAGGGAGAATTTTGTTTCTAAGACACAAGGTTCTCGAGATATGAGGCGAAACGTAAATTGACTTATTATAGTGCCACCTAGCTGTAGGTATGTGTATTGACACCTTGGCAAAGAACCAGGTTACCAGGTTTGATGCCTTTCACCCTTGCAGTTTGTCCTGGGCCGACATTTGTAAGTACTCAGAACATTAAGGCAATAAATAATAAGAAGAATAAAAATCAAGCCACAAACTCAATAAAGATCCTGCAATGTTGTTGTATGGACCCCTAATAAATGCACTTGCTTTAGTGCTGTCAATCATTTCACATCATATGCTCCTTTCATTGATTTGTAGCTGTAATGACATGCTAATTGTTTCTGTTTACATTAAAGCCACTTTCAATTTCAGCAGACGTTTCACCACCAAGTGAATAATCTACGTGACTGTTACATCCAGAGAAAGAAGCAACTCACCATTTTTACACTCATAGGTGACAATACTGTAGGGTTCATCGTAACCAGCCTGCAAATGATTTAATAAGATGTTAGATGGAAGGGAGAGTGAGGACAGTCTCATCTACAGACACAATAATTATTGCATGAAGGTAAATCTGTCAGTAGAAGCAGGATTGCTGAAATCACTGCTCTAAGTGAGACTTACCAAAGATTTCCAGTCATCTAAATGATAAACAACATAGCTTTAATAATACACATAAATAAAATATTCTGTAAATAGATAACATAAGGAAGTGGAATGATTGGAATGATTGCAGTGAATGCAGATGAGCAACATATGTCTTGATTTACCTACGACGTTGACTTTTGCTCTGAAGGGGAAAAAAAGAAAGATAGTGTATTAGTAGTCTTGTGTCTTTTAAAAGCTCATCTCATGTCAACATTACTGTCCACAAACATCTATAAATTATGAAGTCTAAAACTCATTCTTATTTTTCTGCCTATGACAGTTCAGTAGTGTTCATACTACAAGTGACTACCAGCCAAGCATAGCCAGCTACACCGTCAGAGTGTTGCGGTTGAAGTGTTATTTATGAGTTAACAGATTTGGATTTTGTCATCCATTTTAACTAAACCAAATGTACATTGCACAGTATCAAAGGATGACAATGAGAAAACATGAGAGAAGGCAGAAGATGCACAAGCCTCCTACAGCTTTATAAATGAAAATAGCAGACTAGCACTCAAACTTTCATGTGATCATATGTATTGAAGATCTCAAAACCCTTACCCCTTGGAAGCACATTTCTCTAAAAAATATAAATAAAATAAAATAAAAACAATGACATTTAGAAATGTTACTAATGCTCCATAAAACACAGACTGCTATAATAATTTACATTTTACAACCAGAAAATGTTGTTAACTGAAATTTACATACATACATATATATTTAATGAAGGCACATCAACTGATTTTAGACTTTTAGTCATATTGCGTTTTACTCTTACCGATCCTGCTCTGGCTGGAGAGAAGTGCAAGTCCAAGAAAAATGACACTCAGAGTCACAACTGCTCCGACCGTCCACACCATCTCATCTTATAGGAAAAATGGACATCGACAAGTTCAGCATTAAAACCCATGAAGCTTCTTTTCAGGGTGGCCACATGAAGAAATGTTGGATTACAAACACTGCTCTTATTATTCTGACCTTCTAACAGCGATGGATGTAATTCACCAGTTATTCCACAATGACATATTAAACATAAACTAATCATTTAAGGTAACCAGTTGTAGTATGTATTTTATTAGATAGATAGATAGATAGATAGATAGATAGATAGATAGATAGATAGATAGATAGATAGATAGATAGATAGATAGATAGATAGATAGATAGATAGATAGATAGATAGATAGATACGCAGAGGTCAAACTATCTGCAGCAGGAAGAGTTATATCAGTAACAGAAGACACAAAAACTTTAAAACACACAGACAACACATCTCCTTTTGTTGTTTTCACTGATGGTGAGAGGGAAGTGGAGACAGAAGAACTACCAGTGACACTTGGAAAATGAATGATACCACCATCTGAAGGATAACTTTGTAATCTGTCACCTGATCTTGGTTTCACTGATGAAAGAGAAGCAGAGCGTGACTGAAAAGTTCTTGGCCTACTGGAAGTCATATCTAACGGATTTAAAGAAATATTTTAAAATAACATTTTCAGTAACTGGTTTGCAATGACGTCATAGATAGCTGTTTAGATACATGTCCCACCTGTGATCACTCTGAAAGATGTGACTGTCTGGGTTGTCATCTCCTGGGTTGTGGTGGATGCACTTGTACTTGTTGGTTCTGTGTGAACACAAACAAGTTAAGATTTGTGTTACTAAATACAGTAAATCTTGTTTTGTTTTTGTTTTTTGCCTAAACCCCAATTCGGAGAATTTGCTGCAGTAGTTAAAGCCGTCATAAAACATCTGAGTCTCCAACTATGTATCACTTTCTACTACATGTGATATTTTAAAAGTATATTTTTGTTTTCAACACTAAAAATACATTCACTTACTGATATAACCAAGAACATGGCAGCATGGCCACTTACTCAGTATGCTGATGGAGGATCTGTCACTGTGTGGAGATGGATGTTGTTGTCCTCTACGCTCCACGGTATAATAACATGTTACTTCAACCTCAGCAGGTGAACTCTGCTGTGACATCGACAGAAGCTCAGTTCCTGTCAGTGACTTCAGACAAGAGACAGGTCTGGAAGTTTTTGTTCTCATGAAGAACAAAAAACACTGAGACACATAAACTGATGATGGAGGCTGACAGTTCAGAGAGACTGAGTCTGTCTCTGTGATCACCAGAGGATTCACTGTCAGTTTAGGAGGAAGAATCTCTGAAAAATAAATAGAGATAGATACTAAGTAAACTGATGTACACTATATGACATATTTTAGAAAGGATTATAATGGAACATTTAGTACTAAGAATGTATTTATAATGCAGCATAATAATATTACAGCAATATTGTCACTCATTAATTTTGATGATAGTGAATAGATCAATGTCTGGAGAAGTAATAATTTTAAACTTCTCAGTAGTTTGGACTGTCTCTGTGATCAGTTTAGGTGGAGGAGCTAAAAAAGTCAAAATATATGGTGGATTGAATAAATGGTTGTTACTGGAAAATGAAACCTGTTGATACATTTATAAATGTACTCACTGTGTATGGTGATGGTCAACATGTTACTGTTGGGAGACTGTGGGTAAAAACATGTCACTTCAACTGTAGCAGGTGAACGTTGCTGTGTAAGAGACAGCAGTTCAGTTCCTGTCAGTGTCTTCAGACAAGAGAAAGGTCTGGCAGGTTTGTCTCTTAACTTAAAATAACACTGAGACACATAAACTGATAATGGAGGCTGACAGTTCAGAGAGACTGAGTCTGTCTCTGTGATCACCAGAGGATTCACTGTCAGTTTAGGAGGAAGAACCTCTGAAAAAATAAAAGTGTTAGATTAACATTATTAAACTAAACTGAGATGTATTTGATATTATTTCTAAAAGGATTATAATGAAAGATGGAGCAGCGTAACAATATTACAGCCGCATTGTCACTCATTATTTATGTTGATGGTGGATGGATCAATGTCTGGAGCAGTAATAGTTTTAAACTTCTCTGTAGTCTGGACTCACTGTGTATGGTGATGGTCAACATGTTACTCTCTGGAGATGGAAGCTTTTCAAAGTAAAAACAAGTCACTTCAACTGTAGCAGGTGAACGTTGCTGTGCCAACAACAGAAGTCGAGTTGCTGAAAGTGTCTCCTGACAAAAGAAAAATCTGGCTGGTTTGTCTCTTACAAACTTGAAATAACAATAAGACACAAAAACAGATGATGGAGTCTGACAGTTCAGAAACACTGAGTCTGTCTCTTCAATCTCCAGCTGATTCACCGTCAGTTTAGGAGGAAGAAGGTCTGAAATGTTAGAATTAAATATATGTTATTTATTTCTTTTACTGGTGATCAATGATGAGATATGATGGTTTTTTTAATTATATATGTATATATTTTAAAATACATTGAAGGTAAACTGTTCTTACAATGAAAACATTAAACTCAGAGACTGACCTTGTGCTTTTAGCTCATGAAAGAAACCTGGTGGAGGAAATGTTAAACAATTTAAAACAGATTCAACAATAGTTCATCAGGAACTTAATATTTAGACTGTATTTATTACACATATCAATAACGGTAGTCAATAACATGACAGACATCTCATAACTGAGTAGCTACATTAGCAATAGCCAGCACTAATAAGAAAAGAAGCTGATAATAAGTTTAAACTCACACATGAGGATGAGAAGCAGCAGGTGTCCAGCCATGATGAAGCTGAACTATGTGACAGACTACACTACTCTGACTGACGACTGTGACTTTCACCTACATTAAGTTCTGAAGTTGTTCTCAGGGAAACCACAAGACAGACGTTTGGTAAACTCACTTTTGACACATGCAGTAAAACGCTGAGGATATTTTTATCTAATCTTTTTGATCAACTCTACCACAGTGAAGAGGTGTGAGAATAGTTAGAGAAACTGATAGACAGGACATAGTGGCAGTCTCATTAAAAATACAAAACATTAACTGAATTAACTGAAGTTTTTTCATGGAGGGTTTTCTTCTTGTTGGTATGAAAGGAGAATTAACAAGGTTTTTAATTTGCTGATGTGTGGAGTTTGTTATTTTGATATTTAGAGCCAAGGAGCAACCTGTTACCAATCTTTGTTCTAAACCAACACCTGCTGACTATGACTTCATATGAACCATGAAGACACACAGAATTAATCCTACATAGGCAACAATGCAAAATTAAATCTTTCCTATACAGTCAAATGTTTTATACCTGAACTGACAAGAGTTATCTGAAGTGAGGTCCTCCAGGGCTCAGTTTTAATAATCTTTATCACCGGGGGCAGTTCTTTCAATAGACAACAAAAAGATACTGGACAGAGATATAGTGACTTTACCTCTTTAAACATAAATAATAGTAGGGGTAAATATGTGTCATGGTTTGTGATTAGTTTTCCTGAGTTTCTGTTTCTTGTAAGTTCATGTTTTTTACGGTTATGGTTTGATGTTAAGTTTTTCAGTTTTATTTGGTTAAATTCTTGGTTTCCTGTCTTGTGTTCCTTCCTGTATCTTCCCACCTTTGTGATTGCTTTCCCCAGCTTGATTTTATTTCACCTGTTTCTCATCATGTGTACCTCACTTTGTCTTGGATCATGTTTCATTGAAGTTTTTGTTTCCTCACGTTTGAAATTTCTGATACGTCTGCAGTGCTTTAAACTTTGTCTTGCTTTTTGTTATTACATACCCCCATTACCTGGAACCTGTCTTGACAATATGTAGTGCTCTATAGCAAATAGGAAGTTATTTCAGACAATAGTAAAAGGGAAGTGGTTTAGTCTTCAGCCAGGCAAGGATATCTCTGAGACCCAACTAACAACTAGAGCTCAGTTGGTTTCAGACCTTAATACTAATATAGACATGCTAACATGCCCACAGTGACATTAAGCAGGTTTATGTTTCATATGTATTATCTTAGCAGCTGAGGCTGATGGTGTCAGGTGTTTGATCTTAAACCAAAAAGTAAATATAAACTTATGGCAGATTAGACCCTTCATGGCAAGCAAGGCCACTCTGCACATGTCAGATATACTCTGCTTGATATTTGAGGTAAAAAAAAACAAAAAAAACCCATGCACCGTATATTTCATCAGATGATTTTATTTAGCATCCATGTAAACACTTGGTTTCTGAATGTATGATTTAAGTAGGGTTGTAAACATATTGTCTATGGAAGCATAGCTATTGACTGAATTGCAGTTAAATAAAGCCATCACACTATTTTAACAACTTCTCTAATGCAAACACCAAGTATCTTTAATATAAACTAGCATGCAAGAAAAAAAATGATTTGGAGAGATGCACAATGAATGTGGAGCTGCTCCAATGGGCTGAGGGTCTGAGGCACCACTGCTGTCACTCTACGGAAAAGAAACAAACAGAAATAAATGTACTTCCTTCAGCACCATCAGTCATTTCACATTATATGCTCCTTTCATTGATTTCTAGCTGTTTTTTAAATAAATAAAACAATCAAATTAATAATAAATAAACAGTGAGTAACTGCTGAAATCACAGAGATTTCATGTTTGGAAATGTTGGACATTTATTAATGTGTATCATAATTAGACTATTTTACCCAGATCAATACTTGTGTTCATGTGTCTGTCTGTAGATGGTTTAAATAGTCAAGTCTGTGTGTTTAGTCAGTCAGTTCAATAACAGCTTCTTTAACTTATATATTTTTAAAACTAAACCACTTGTTTAGAGAGCAGTGTTTCTCCTGAGTGTGATAGAAATTAAACAGTCAAACATAACAGCTATCTACATCAGTGCAAAGGTGGTTTACCACTAAAGGGCCTGCGTTTAATTGAATCACAGGTCTTGAGCTGGTGAGCTGTTGGTTTCCTGTTACAGCTGCACATAGACAGAGTGCAAAGTTAAACTGTCTAAATTTAACTTTGACTTTAAATATTTAGATGCAATTATTACATGAGTGCAACCTGTAAAAACCTTTATTTTGCAGTCCGAGTTAAATAAATAGATGTATCCGGGTGTAATTAGAAAAAAAAACAAAAATAAAAAACATCTTCATCCCACCTTCTCTCTGTTGATTCTACAAAAGTCCAACAACTGCTCCACAACCAGTCATGACCACAACCATTAGCCATCTCTTTGTATCTGTTTTGGAACAACAGAAGCTTTACATAAGACATAATGTTAACACAAACTGATGACATTTAGATCTTCAGTATTACCAGCACTAGAGCACGGGATATGAATAATAGAGGAAAATATATAAGTTTTGAACAGGTGAAAAGTTGTGTCTAAATGGAGTTGTGAACACAACATACATGTTAGCAGGCTTTTCAGTGCCCAGTATCTTTTCATATTAACACCATGCATGCATTATGTATAAAATCTGTTGGCAGTATTGAGAACTAAATCAGGAACAGTTAAAGCTGTTGAACGACGCGGTGATTCTTGCGCTGAACCCGGAGAAGGAGGCGACGGGGGAAAAACTTTCTTTAGCTCGTCTGAGCATATTTATTTGTCTTTCACAATGGAAACAGCACAATCCATTACTGACCACTGCTAACGGAACATGGCTGACTCTCACCTCGCACAGGGAGTAAGGGTGTGGCTTAACACAACATGTGACAACCTGACATTGACTTCTGACTTATTTGACTGCGACACATAGTGGAGTAAATAGTGAACTGCAGTTCAGCAAGAGATAACATAAACAACAATCTGTTATCATAAATCTGAGTACATAAAACTAAAGTGTGTCACTCAACAAAAGCCATCTGAGTATTCTTGCTCGTGGCTCGGAGGAATAAATAACACGGTCTGTATTTGAACTTCTAGTACACAGTTACTCATTGCGCGGCTCGTCAAGCTATTGGCGGCTCGCATGGTAGCTTACAGTATCACACTGCCACTTGCCTTTAATTATCTGTGCCGGTGCACTGGCTCCCATTGCTGCGCAATGGGAGCCAGTGCACGCCCCTGCAGGCAGGCACAGCCTGCCTGCAGGGGCGTGGCACATATATTGTTATTGCTCGGGCTTATTATTCTTATGACTTCTTCCGTAATTTTTCGGTTCGCTTCTTCTCCCGGAGTTTTGGAGACATATAGACCAATTTATATGGAGACGTGTGCATTGATTGGGACAAGTGTGCTATGTCTCACATAAGCGATCCGTCCAACGGGACGAGAATAAACGGCGAAATTCCCGCGTCTCGTAACATGGAAGTGAATGGAGAAGCCCGGAAAAAAGCGGCAACATTCCAAAATGGACAGCTTGGCTTTGCTGAGCGATCACTCAGCCGTGCTTTGGAGTAGAAAAATGCTTTGAAGTTTGTACGAGGCACGGGAAGTGTAGCTTCGTTTGTCTGAAAACGGCGTTTCGATAGCTTTTACGGTTTGGTCGGGGTCGCAGTTTACGTTTTGGTGACATTTTGGAAAAAAGTTAAAAAATCGTCGTTTATAATGGGGCTCTATGGGGCCACTCTAGCCGCACTCTAGGTTCAGAGTTTCGTCGAAATTCTGAAAAAAAAGGTTTCAATCTCACGTGGCGGCCACAGGTTTTGAGCTACAGAGATAAAAACTACATAAAAACGTAGGGATTTTTGTTGCCTTTCAGATGATGTGTGTTTTATATTCGCGTGGGACGTACGGTTGGGACAGCAGGCTCCTCCGAGCGAGGAGTGCGCCGACAGCTTTTCGAATTTTTCCCCATGCGTGTGTATGTGGAAACCGAGAGGGATTTTTCGACGATTTTTCGAGTCGCACACTTTCTTTCCAAAACGACTACGGCCACAATTTTGGCAGTACGCGCGTGGGAACAACACTAAATTGTAGAAAACCCTCGGCCGACGCTCACGATGCGTTTGTTTTCCCGATAGGACTTGTAGTTTTTGATTTATGAGCGTTTGTTCGGACGGGCCGAGCTGGGGTTCACTTTTTTTGGGGGGATTTTCTGACTCAGGCAGAGGTGAGAAGGAAAAGGAGAGTTCAGCAGCAGGTGCCCCTGGTGACCATGGCAACGGCCCCTAACGAGCATGCAGGAGGAGAGGAGCACATTCACACAGACGCAGAGTGGCAAAACATTATGACCCCTGAACCGATCCTGATGAACAAACACATCGCAGGTGTGCACACAGAAGGCTGAGGGACACAGAGGGAGATTATCTGCCATAACATTATCACCCCCCCCCTCCCCTTCCCACTATAGCATTACAGACACAGATTGACAAAACATTAGGGACTCTCCTCAGTCTATTACAATGAGGAGGCAGAACACCCCCCCCCCCCCCCCCCCCCCCCACTTGAGTTGTTGCTTTCACACAGCTGCTAATCATAGCTCCTCTCATTGACTGAATGACAACTTCTCAGTCATGTTTGACGTTTTCCTTTACTTTAAATACAAATTATATCTGGCTGCTTTGCTGCAACTCTTGACAGAACATCCCTGACACGTTTCCTTCACCGTATTAGGTAAGTGAATTTCTAGAATTATCCATATGTTAAGTGTTTGTGCCCAACACAGCTAAACTGCTAACAGACGTTAACTGCAATGATTCAGCCGACGGCCAGCCTTCAACCATAGTTCATGTATGTTAGCGAGCTAGCAGCGGCTAACGCTGAGCTAGCGGCGGCTAACCGCTAGCTCCGAGCTAGCAGCGGCTAACGCTAACCGCTAGCTCCGAGCTAGCCGCGACCTTACGCGGAGGCTAGCGGACTTAGCCACCGGCTAATCCGCCGCGACGCTAGAGGGAGTTAATCACAGTCAACAGACCAGCACTGTAGTTGAAATATAAAGTGGCAGTCTTACACGTTGTAATAGTATTGGCGGATAGTCGAGCGGCAAATAACGTGGGCTTTCACACCGGAGGCCAGGGTTCGAATCCCGGTTAGGGCATCATCTTTAATGAATGAGCCCTGCCTCAGGAACATGGGAGTACAGACGTATAATTCGCATGCAATTTAATATATTTAATTTTTTTTAATGAAATAAATAATGAGCTGAACACTTAATTAGTTAGTTGTATTAATTATGTTTCACAACATTATTTGACACGTCTACTTGTCTGTGTTTTCCTGCAGCCGATCCAGACAGACTGCAGTGACGTCCAACATGAGACAAAGAGCTGTAGTAAAGGGACAATTTGAAGGTCTTCACTTCATGACTGTTTCCTTCTTACAGCCTCAATGTGTTAAGTATTGAATTTGTTAAGTATTATAGAATGTTTTTCTAAATGTAACACTGTGCCGTAAACTGTTGCTCAGATAGAAGCAATGACTTTTATTATTAAAATGATTATGATTAACAATCAGTAATTGTGATTTCCTCATTCTTTCAGTAGAAGCCATTTGATTTTACTTGTTGTACTGAATGTATTTTGTGGGTATTGTGAAGCTGATGCTGGCTTTCAGGTGGAGCTGGGAGCGGTCTGCTGCATGTACCTGCCCTTGTGGGCTCGGTGGCTAACTATTCACATGACATAAGCACGCACACATCATGACGCACACATCACCGGCACAGTCAAACTTTCCGCAGGAATTTTCTAGTTATCTGTGCCGGTGCACTGGCTCCCATTGCTGCGCAATGGGAGCCAGTGCACGCCCCTGCAGGCAGGCACAGCCTGCCTGCAGGGGCGTGGCACATATATTGTTATTGCTCGCGTTTAATATTCTTATAGCTTCTTCTGGTACTTTTTTCGGTTCGCTTCTTCTCCCAGAGTTTTGGAGACATAAAGACGAATTTATATGGAGACGTGCGCATTGATCGGGAATGGTGTGCTATGTCTCACATAAGCAATCCGTCCAACGGGGCGAGAATAAACGGCGAAATTCGAGCGTCTCGTAACATGGAAGTGAATGGAGAAACCTGAAAAAAAACGGCAACATTCCAAAATGGACACCTTTGCTTTGCTGAGCAATCACTTAGCCGTGCTTTGGAGTAGAAAAATGTTTTGAAGTTTGTACGAGGCACGGGAAGTGTAGCTTCGTTTTTCTGAAAACGGCGTTTCGATAGCTTTTACGGTTTGGTCAGGGTCGCAGTTTACGTTTTGGTGAAATTTTGGAAAAAAGTTAAAAAATCGTCGTTTATAATGGAGCCCTATGGGCGCACTCTAAGTCCCCCTCTAGGTTCAGAGTTTCGGCCAAATTCAGAAAAAAAAAGGTTTCAATCTCAGGTGGCGGCCACAGGTTTTGAGCTACAGAGATGAAAACTACATAAAAACGTAGGGATTTTTGTCTGCTTTCAGATGATGTGTGTCTTATATGTGTGGGACGTACGGTTTGGACTGCAGGCTCCTCCGAGCGAGGAGTGCGCCGACAGCTTTTCGAATTTTTCCCCATTCATGTGTATGTGGAAACCGAGAGGGATTTCTCGACGATTTTTCTCGTCGCATGCCTTTCTTTCCAAAACGAGTACGGCCACAATTTTGGCAGCCCGCTCGTGGGAACAACACTAATTTGTAGAAAACCCTCGGCCGACGCTCACAATGCGTTCGTTTTCTCGATAGGACTTGTAGTTTTCGAGATGTGAGCGTTTGTTCTGACACAGATTTCTAGGGTGCAGGAGAGAGGAGAGTGAATATATAGAATATCATGTACGCATAGCGTAGCCATGGCAACAGCCCCCAACGAGCAGGCCCAGAACAGGTGCGCTGAGACAGTGGAGGGAAATGCGTCACGATCTGCCAAAAGATTAGGGTCTGTCAGTGTATTACAATGGGGAGGAAGAACACCCCATACAGGAGCACATTCACACAGACGCAGAGTGCCATAACATTATGAACACTGAACCGATCCTGATGAACAAACACATCGCAGGTGTGCACACAGAAGGCTGAGGGACACAGAGGGAGATTATCTGCCATAACATTATCACCCCCCCTCCCCTTCCCACTATAGCATTACAGACACAGATTGACAAAACATTAGGGACTCTCCTCAGTCTATTACAATGGGGAGGCATAACACCCCATGACCCCCCCCCCCCCCCCACCTCCCTCCCTATCTCCCTCCCTCCCTCTCTCCCTCCCTCCTCAGTTAGTGCTTTCACACAGCCGATCTGCCAAAAGATTAGGGACTCTCCTCAGTCTATTACAATGGGGAGGCAGAACACCCATGACCCCCCCCCTCCGTCTCTCCCTCTCTCCCTCTCTCCCTCCCTCCTCAGTTAGTGCTTTCACACAGCCGATCTGCCAAAAGATTAGGTACTCTCCTCAGTCTATTACAATGGGGAGGCAGAACACCCCATGACCCCCCCTCTCCCTCCCTCTCTCCCTCTCTCCTTCCCTCCCTCCTTCTGTCGCTCTCTCCCTCTCTACTTCCCTCTCTCCCTCTCTCCTTCCCTCCCTCCTTCTCCCGCTCTCTCCTTCCTTCTCTCCCTCTCGCCCTCCTTCCCTCTCTCCCTCTCTCCTTCCCTCCCTCCTTCTCTCGCTCTCTCCCTCTCTACTTCCCTCTCTCCCTCTCTCCTTCCCTCCCTCCCTCTCTCCTTCTCTCCTTCCCTCTCTCCCTCTCTCCTTCCCTCCCTCCCTCTCTCTTTCTCTCCCTCCCTCCCTCCCTCCTTCCTCAGTTGGTGCTTTCACATAGCTGAAGCCATCCTGACAAGGAAACTCAGCACAGTTGCACACAGAAAGCGGCGGGAAAACTATGCCAAAACATTAGGAACACCCAAGCCATTACTGCAGTACTGTAGGTGGCCAGAACCTGACATTGTTACCCTCAGACTCCATTTTAGCGTTACAGTAATGGACAGCCAAAACATTATGACCACTTCAAGCATTACAGGACTATAGTACAGTGGCAGAATCTGACACTGACCCACCACTCCATTTCAGCATTACAGTAAGAGACTGCCAAAACATTATGACCACTTCAGTCATTGCAGGACTATAGTACAATGGCAGAATCTGACACTGACACCCCACTCCATTTCAGCATTACAGTAACAGACTGCCAAAACATTATGACCACTTAAAGCATTACAGGGGCATATTGGAGTGGCAGAACTCTATGACATCAAACTCACAATGAAACACCACGCACACATCATGACGCACACATCACCGGCACAGTCAAAATTTCCGCAGGAATTTTCTAGTTATCTGTGCCGGTGCACTGGCTCCCATTGCTGCGCAATGGGAGCCAGTGCACGCCCCTGCAGGCAGGCGCAGCCTGCCTGCAGGGGCGTGGCACATATATTGTTATTGCTCAGGCTTATTATTCTTATGACTTCTTCTGGTACTTTTTTCGGTTCGCATCTTCTCCCAGAGTTTTGGAGACATATAGACCAATTTATATGGAGACGTGCGCATTGATTGGGACAGGTGTGCTATGTCTCACATAAGCGATCCGTCCAACGGGGCGAGAATAAACGGCGAAATTCGAGCGTCTCGTAACATGGAAGTGAATGGAGAAGCCCGGAAAAAAGCGGCAACATTCCAAAATGGACAGCTTGGCTTTGCTGAGCAATCACTCAGCCGTGCTTTGGAGTAGAAAAATGCTTTGAAGTTTGTACGAGGCACGGGAAGTGTAGCTTCGTTTTTCTGAAAACGGCGTTTCGATAGCTTTTACGGTTTGGTCGGGGTCGCAGTTTACGTTTTGGTGAAATTTTGGAAAAAAGTTCAAAAATCGTCGTTTATAATGGAGCCCTATGGGCGCACTCTAAGTCCCCCTCTAGGTTCAGAGTTTCGGCCAAATTCAGAAAAAAAAAGGTTTCAATCTCAGGTGGCGGCCACAGGTTTTGAGCTACAGAGATAAAAACTACATAAAAACGTAGGGATTTTTGTCTGCTTTCAGATGATGTGTGTCTTATATGTGTGGGACGTACGGTTTGGACTGCAGGCTCCTCCGAGCGAGGAGTGCGCCGACAGCTTTTCGAATTTTTTCCCATTCGTGTGTATGTAGAAACCGAGAGAGATTTCTCGACGATTTTTCTCGTCGCATGCCTTTCTTTCCAAAACGAGTACGGCCACAATTTTGGCAGCACGCTCGTGGGAACAACACTAATTTGTAGAAAACCCTCGGCCGACGCTCACAATGCGTTCGTTTTCTCGATAGGACTTGTAGTTTTCGAGATATGAGCGTTTGTTCTGACGCAGATTTCTAGGGTGCAGGAGAGAGGAGAGTGAATATATAGAATATCATGTACGCATAGCGTAGCCATGGCAACGGCCCCCAACGAGCAGGCACAGCACAGGTGCGCTGAGACAGTGGAGGGAAAAGCGTCACGATCTGCCAAAAGATTAGGGTCTGTCAGTGTATTACAATGGGGAGGAAGAACACCCCATACAGGAGCACATTCACACAGACGCAGAGTGCCATAACATTATGAACACTGAACCGATCCTGATGAACAAACACACCGCAGGTGTGCACACAGAAGGCTGAGGGACACAGAGGGAGATTATCTGCCATAACATTATCACCCCCCCCTCCCCTTCCCACTATAGCATTACAGACACAGATTGACAAAACATTAGGGACTCTCCTCAGTCTATTACAATGGGGAGGCATAACACCCCATGACCCCCCCCCCCCCCACCTCCCTCCCTATCTCCCTCCCTCCCTTTCTCCCTCTCTCCTTCCCTCCTTCCTTCTCTCCCTCTCTCCTTCCCTCTCTCCCCCCCTCCTTCCTCTCTCCCTCTCTCCTTCCCTCTCTCCCCCCCTTCCTTCTCTCCCTCTCTCCTTCCCTCTCTCCCCCCCCTTCCTTCTCTCCCTCTCTCCTTCCCTCTCTCCCTCCATCTCTCTCCCTCCCTTCCTTTCTCCCACTTTTCCTCCCTCCCTCCCTCCCTATCTCCCTACCTCCCTCCCTCCCTCCCTATCTCCCTACCTCCCTACCTCCCTCCCTATCTCCCTCCCTCCCTCCCTCCATTCTTCCTCTCTCTTACAATTACAATGAGGAGGCAGAACACCCCCCCCCCCCCCCCCCCCCCGACACACACACACACACACACACTTCAGTTGTTGCTTTCACACAGCTGCTAATCATAGCTCCTCTCATTGACTGAATGACAACTTCTCAGTCATGTTTGACGTTTTCCTTTACTTTAAATACAAATTATATCTGGCTGCTTTGCTGCAACTCTCGGCCGGCTAATTCGCTGGGACGCCAGTGGGAACTTATCACAGTCAACAGGCCGGCATTACACTTAAAACGTAATTTTGAAAGCCGGCTCTTTGACGACGGGTAGTCGAGCGGTTAATAACGTTGACTACCAAACGTGAGGTCAGAGTTCGAATCCCGTTTGCGTCAAACATTATTAACACTCACTCCATTGCAGAACTATAGTACGGTGTCTGAACATGACACTATGACCCCGCCACTTCTTTTTAGCGTGACTGTAACAGATTGCCAAAACATTATGAACACGTAACGCATTACAGGACTATATTAGGGTGCCAGAACCTGACACTATGACCCCTCCGCCCCCGTCCACTCCATTTCAGCGTTACCGTAATGGCCAGCCAAAACATTATGAACAGTCACTCCATTACAGAACTATAGTAAGGTGGCAGAATCTGACACTGTGAGCCGCCGCCACGCCATTTTAGCATTACACTAACAGACTGCCAAAACATTATGACCACTTAACGCATTACAGGACTATATTAGGTTGGCAGAATCTGACACTGTGAGCCGCCCCCACGCCATTTTAGCATTACACTAACAGACTGCCAAAACATCATGACCACTTAAAGCATTACAGGAGCATATTGGAGTGGCAGAACTCTATGACATCAAACTCACAATGAAACACCACGCACACATCATGACGCACACATCATGACGCACACATCACCGGCACAGTCAAAATTTCCGCAGGAATTTTCTAGTTATTCTTATATTTCTTCCGTAATTTTTCGGTTCGCTTCTTCTCCCAGAGTTTTGGAGACATATAGACGAATTTATATGGAGACGTGCGCATTGATTGGGACAAGTGTGCTATGTCTCACATAAGCGATCCGTCCAACGGGGCGAGAATAAACGGCGAAATTCCCGCGTCTCGTAACATGGAAGTGAATGGAGAAGCCCGGAAAAAAGCGGCAACATTCCAAAATGGACAGCTTGGCTTTGCTGAGCGATCACTCAGCCGTGCTTTGGAGTAGAAAAATGCTTTGAAGTTTGTACGAGGCACGGGAAGTGTAGCTTCGTTTTTCTGAAAACGGCGTTTCGATAGCTTTTACGGTTTGGTCGGGGTCGCAGTTTACGTTTTGCTGAAATTTTGGAAAAAAGTTAAAAAATCGTCGTTTATAATGGGGCTCTATGGGCGCACTCTAGCCGCACTGTAGGTTCAGAGTTTCGTCGAAATTCTGAAAAAAAAAGGTTTCAATCTCACGTGGCGGCCACAGGTTTTGAGCTACACAGAAAAAAAATACATAAAAACGTAGGGATTTTTGTTGCCTTTCAGATGATGTGTGTTTTATTCACGTGGGATGTACGGTTTGGACTGCAGGCTCCTCCGAGCGAGGAGTGCGCCGACAGCTTTTCGAATTTTTTCCCATTCGTGTGTATGTAGAAACCGAGAGAGATTTCTCGACGATTTTTCTCGTCGCATGCCTTTCTTTCCAAAACGAGTACGGCCACAATTTTGGCAGCACGCTCGTGGGAACAACACTAATTTGTAGAAAACCCTCGGCCGACGCTCACAATGCGTTCGTTTTCGAGATAGGACTTGTAGTTTTCGAGATATGAGCGTTTGTTCTGACGCAGATTTCTAGGGTGCAGGAGAGAGGAGAGTGAATATATAGAATATCATGTACGCATAGCGTAGCCATGGCAACGGCCCCCAACGAGCAGGCAGAGCACAGGTGCGCTGAGACAATGGAGGGAAAAGCGTCACGATCTGCCAAAAGATTAGGGTCTGTCAGTGTATTACAATGGGGAGGAAGAACACCCCATACAGGAGCACATTCACACAGACGCAGAGTGCCATAACATTATGAACACTGAACCGATCCTGATGAACAAACACATCGCAGGTGTGCACACAGAAGGCTGAGGGGCACAGAGGGAGACGATATGCCAAAACATTATCACCCCCCCTGCCCTTACCACTATAGCATTACATACACAGATTGACAAAACATTAGGGACTCTCCTCAGTCTATTACAATGGGGAGGCATAACACCCCATGACCCCCCCCCCCCACCTCCCTCCCTATCTCCCTCCCTCCCTCTCTCCCTCCCTCCTCAGTTAGTGCTTTCACACAGCCGATCTGCCAAAAGATTAGGGACTCTCCTCAGTCTATTACAATGGGGAGGCAGAACACCCCATGACCCCCCCCCCCTCCGTCTCTCCCTCTCTCCCTCTCTCCCTCCCTCCTCAGTTAGTGCTTTCACACAGCCGATCTGCCAAAAGATTAGGTACTCTCCTCAGTCTATTACAATGGGGAGGCAGAACACCCCATGACCCCCCCCCCCCCCCCCCCGTCTCTCCCTCTCTCTCTCTCTCTCCCTCCCTCCTCAGTTAGTGCTTTCACACAGCCGATCTGCCAAAAGATTAGGGACTCTCCTCAGTCTATTACAATGAGGAGGCAGAACAACCCATGACCCCCCCTCTCCCTCCCTCTCTCCCTCTCTCCTTCCCTCCCTCCTTCTGTCGCTCTCTCCCTCTCTACTTCCCTCTCTCCCTCTCTCCTTCCCTCCCTCCTTCTCCCGCTCCCTCCTTCCTTCTCTCCCTCTCGCCCTCCTTCCCTCTCTCCCTCTCTCCTTCCCTCCCTCCTTCTCTCGCTCTCTCCCTCTCTACTTCCCTCTCTCCCTCTCTCCTTCCCTCCCTCCCTCTCTCCTTCTCTCCTTCCCTCTCTCCCTCTCTCCTTCCCTCCCTCCCTCTCTCTTTCTCTCCCTCCCTCCCTCCTTCCTCAGTTGGTGCTTTCACATAGCTGAAGCCATCCTGACAAGGAAACTCAGCACAGTTGCACACAGAAAGCGGCGGGAAAACTATGCCAAAACATTAGGAACACCCAAGCCATTACTGCAGTACTGTAGGTGGCCAGAACCTGACATTGTTACCCTCAGACTCCATTTTAGCGTTACAGTAATGGACAGCCAAAACATTATGACCACTTCAAGCATTACAGGACTATAGTACAGTGGCAGAATCTGACACTGACCCACCACTCCATTTCAGCATTACAGTAAGAGACTGCCAAAACATTATGACCACTTCAGTCATTGCAGGACTATAGTACAATGGCAGAATCTGACACTGACACCCCACTCCATTTCAGCATTACAGTAACAGACTGCCAAAACATTATGACCACTTAAAGCATTACAGGGGCATATTGGAGTGGCAGAACTCTATGACATCAAACTCACAATGAAACACCACGCACACATCATGACGCACACATCACCGGCACAGTCAAAATTTCCGCAGGAATTTTCTAGTTGCAATCCACTATTTACCGGCAATGCTACTTAAACTGCCATCTCGTGGCGATAAGTTGTAATATATTTCACGCAGCTGAATCACGGAAAACGCGAATGAAGGGCCATGTGGCATTGTTTACAAAACTTGCCAACGTAAGTTCCGCTAGCTAGCGTAAAACACAAAATGGACCGGTTTTTAATAAAAAAGAGACAGAAACGAGCCCATTAAAGTAAATCTGGTCTTAAATGAAAATGTATTGCCCGTGTTATTTATTTTTTGTGGGATGTCCAATTTGTATGTTGTCGTAAAAGTGGCTCGCCTTTTGATTTTGCACTGCCAATGTGGCTCTTGTGGAAAAAATAGTGAGGATCACTGTTCTAGTATAATAATAACAAGTGTGTCACCTGATGCTGGGTTCATTGTTGTCTGTGAAGCTGAGGTGGAACTAACAGTGTTATGAGGCATAGCAGCAGTTGGAGCTGGTGGATAAACACAATATGAATCAGGTATCATCCAAAATCATTGCAACTTTAATTTTCCTATAAATGGGTCACTGCTTTGAGAAAATTTCTTAGACTGAGTTATACTATGTGATACAGCAAAACTCCAAATAAAAATAATGTGTATCACATGATGTGAGTTTCTCATGTGTATGAAATGTAATCAAATTACTGTGATAGACAGTACATGTTCCTAAAAAAACAAAACAACAACAACAACAAAAAAAACATTAAAGGTCCAGTAGGCAAGATTGTGAAGATCTAGGACTTAGCCAAAAAAATTGCACATCAACAACTTCTCAGTCCCTCCCCCCTTTCCGCTAAAGCCCAAAACGGTCTCCCAAGCCCCGCCCCCTACAAGGGAGAGCTGTGCACGATAGAGCGCGTGCATATTGGCCCTGAAATACTGCGCACGAGCAGAGAACCGAGAGAGAGCGAGTAAACAAACTAGCATGGAACACACCAACGTAAGAACAACAAAATAGTTTTTATAATACCCTTCGTTATTTATTGCTAAAAAAAATTGGCCTAAAGTACAGATACAGTCGTTATACTTTAGGTCAAAATACTTAGCAATAGTCAACTTTAGAACAAAAACAGGTTAGGATGTTTCTGAAAGTAGCCTACATTGCTGATGTTTGCTATCAGAAACAGTTAGAAGCATCCATTGTGGTGTTTTATTCCACAGTTAAGATTTATCAATTTGCTATGTGGTAGATATATGACCGCGATATGATATATGACGCGTGCACGACGTGCGTGGGGAAGGGGGAGCGCCATGAAATGCGTGTCCATGATAACACCCCTGGTATATCTATTATTTAGGTACATTTAAACTACAATACAGTAAGCATTAACTGAACTGAAATACAACTTAGTGAAATCTGATTTTCTTAAAACTCATGAATTATGTTTGTTATGACTCTAAAGATATAATATCAACATTAAGTAAAGTTACTCACTCTGTATGGTGATGGTGGATATGTTACTGTGTGGAGACTTTTCAGTTTGTACTGTATAAAAACAGTTCACATCAACCTCAGCTGGTGGTGTGAGACTTGCTATCTCCAGCAGTTCAGTTCCTGTCAGTGTTTTCAGACAGGGGAAGTCTCTGACATTTTTTCCATTCAAAGTGTAGAACTGACACTGAGACACAGAAACAGACGATGGAGGCTCACAGCTCAGTGTGACTGAGTCTGTCTCTGTGATCACTGGTAGACTGATGGTGAGTTTGGGAGGAGGAGAAGCTGAAAGTTGAAGCACATTTATTCACAAAGCTTATTTAGGTAGATTTAAACTACAATACAGCAAGCATTAACTGAACTAAAATACAACTTTAATAGTGAAATCTGATTTTCTCATAATAACATCTGTTATGTTTGTTTGTTCTGAATCTAAAGAGCCCTAAAGTTACTCACGTTGTATGGTGACGGTGGATGTGTCACTGTATGTAGACTCTTCAGTTTGTACTGTATAGAAACAGTTTATTTTAACCTCAGCAGGTGATCTGACTCTTGCTATCCCCAGCAGCTCAGTTCCTGTCAGTGTCTTCAGACAGGGGAAGTCTCTGACTGTTCCTCCACTCAGAGTGAAGAAATGACACTGAGACACAGGAACAGACGATGGAGGCTCACAGCTCAGTGTGACTGAGTCTGTCTCTGTGATCACTGATCTATTCACTGTCAGTTTAGGCTCAGGCAGAGCTGAAAAGACAGAGGTCAACATATGAGGATGAAATGTATACGGATACTGTACATCTGATCAGAAAAAAACAAATGATGATAATCTCAGGGACTGACCTTCAATCTGATGAAAAGAATCTGTCAGAGAAACATTTTTTAACAAGTGAAATAGATGCAGTAATGACTCATGAAAAACCTCAACACAACATTCAAAGATTAAACCTCCAGCTAAGATGCAACTGTGTGAATCTAATGTAAAACTGTTAATATACGATGCAGATAACAATACTTAGTGAGATCATGTAACACATTAACATTACATTCATAAGTAACAGTGTTCCTGTACTGTTGTGTTAGAGACAAAGTTAATAAAGAGATGTTTAACTTACAGATGAGGACAATAAACAAAAGGTGTCCAGTCATGATGAAGCTGAATGCTGCTCCTCTAAAGACTTTTGTGGCATCAACGTACAAGTCACTGACACTTTATACACTTCATGTCAGGAAACCACGTAAGCATGAGAAAACAATAATAGAGTTCAACAGGCGACAGAAGCACACACTTCCGTAAATGCTCTCACACTACAGCACAACTTAATCAGTCCAGTTTTATTTGCTGTCTCAAGATGATTTACAAAACCCAGAGCCCAACACCCCCAGATCAACAGATAAACAAATAAAGCACTGAGGTGACAGTGGCAATGAGTGAAAATGTCTCTTCTAACAGGAAGAAACCTTGAGCAGAACCCAGATCATGTGGGAGGGACATCTATTGAGGCCGGCTGGGTAGAGACAGAAAAAGAGAGAAGAAGGAACAAGACGATACATACATCTGAAAAACCACCATGTACACTTATCATGATACAAACAGGAGTACTGGGTAATGCCGACCCATGTTACATGAGATATTGATATGATATACAACAACCACGCATAACATTATGACCACCTTCCTAATATTGTGTAGGTCTCCCTTATACCTTCAGAACAGTTGTGACTCATCAGAGAATGGACATGGGCCTTCAGAGGGTGTCCTCTGGTGTCTGGTAACAGAGTGTTGTTAGTGAATGGGTCTTTGGGTCCTATGGGTTGAGGAGAGAGACCTGGATCATCCCACAGATTCTTGATCAGTTTGGGATCTAGTGAATTTTAAGGCCAGGTCAGCATGCAGCAGTAAGAACTAACATGTATGTACAGACTATACATATGAACTCATATTCATTATAAAAATGAAAGGCACAAAGTTGTGATTGTTACTGTACATGACACTTAATGTCCAAAGACCACGTTTGCTGCCTGGATAATTACTGACACCATTTGTTCCTGACAGGAATAGGCCCATCCTTGTGGACGAGTGGACATGCAAAGCTCAGGTTCAACAGCAGAGGGCAGGATATGTGTATTAATCCTGCAGGTCTTACAATGTCTACTTGTGTTTCATTACAGTGCTGTAGGTCTTACTGTCCAGAGCTAGTGCAGATGGCTCCTCAGTGATTAAGTTGTACACATGGTATACTTCAGACTAGGAAAAGAGAGACAGTGAGAGAAAACCTTTAGAATCATAGTTTCAGTAACTGGTCTGCAATGACATCATAGATACAGGTAGCTGTTTAGATACATGTCCCACCTGTGGTCACTCTGAAAGATGTCTGGGTTGTCATCTCCTGGGTTGTGGTGGATGGACTTGTGCTTGTTGGTTCTGTGTGAAGACAAACAAGTTAACATTTGTGTTACTAAATACAGCACTAAACTTTATCGTTTAACCAAATGCCATGCAGTGGTTAAAGCTGCTTAGATACATGAACAAACCATGATTTTAACTTTGATATTCAGACAGATTTTTGACAGTTATTTTTCTGAAGTTCATTTTTGAAGGTCAGCCTATTCCCCCCTTCTCTTCTGCCAAACGCTCATTATCCATTTTCCGTTGCTCCAGTGCTGAATCGAGGCTCATCTTTTCTTTTTGTAAAGCTTGTAGAGCAATCTCAGTTTTAGAAGGATTCTGAAGGAGAAAAGTTTGCTTCTCTTGATCAAAAGATGATAATGCGTCTAAGTTTGTCATTAGACTGAGACAGTTGCTCTGTTGAGACATGAAGCTTCTCCTTCCATCTCTCTGAGGAGCTCTTCCTTCTCATTAGACAATTTTCTTTGGATTGCAAGTAGATCTTTCTCCTGCAGAAGGTGAAGCCTTTCAGAATCAGTCACTTGACTGCTCGTTTTGAACTCTTCCAGCATTTGGGCCAAGCTCAGTATGGAGGCTTTAAGTTTTTCACGTTCACAAATGCAGCTCTTACAGGTGAGCTTTGACTTACTTTCCTTGAAGTCCTCTGCAAGTCCGTTCCTCTCTGCAGACATTTTCGTAACCCTCAGTAGAGGTCGACCGATTAATCGGTTTGGCCAATTAATCGGCGCCGATAGGACGTTTTTAAAAACTATCGGCATCGGCCGAATTTGGCGCCGATAGTTGCCGATAGCTGTCATATTTTTCCTCTGAAAAAAAAAAAAAAAAAAAACTCCGCTCTGTCGCTCTGATCACTGAGGGGCGGGGCTGCTCTTCACACACAGCGAGAGAGGGAGAGCATGGGAGAGAGAGAGAGAGAGAGACAGAGCATGGGAGAGAGAGAGAGAAACGCAGCGTGTGCAGCGGCAGCAGAGAGGAGTTAAGTGACCGTGGAGAAGTCGACTGGACGATAACAAGTGTCATTGTAAGTGAAATAAAACCTTCACAAGTTGAAAGTCAACAAACATAACCTCCTTCGCAGAGGCAGTAAGTACCACTAGTTCAACGAGCATAAACGTGCATCATATTTCAGCATTTCACAGCCACATCTCCACCGGCATGATTTAGCCTACATGAGCTTGTTAAGCTAACAACAGTTAGCTTGTTAACAGGCTAAAATGAAAGCTGTCTGTGTGTAGTCTCTTCATCTTAGTTTGCCATGAATCTTAAAATTTGGGAATTTCTTGTAAATTCTTTAGTTTTAATAAAGAGCAGGACTTCCAACAGTGTTGGGGGGTGTTATGGCCGATTAATAGGTTATCGTTTTTTTCCTGCACCAAACTATCGGTATAATATCGGCATTCAAACATTAGGTTTCACGGCTGACAACTCCCTTTTGACATAAATCCCTCTTTCTGATGTTTGAATATCTCCAATAACTGGATCAGACAGGAGTTTGACCTGGTGTTCCACAAAGCGAACAACAACACGGTCTGCAATTTTGATTCTCACGGATGTCTTATAATTGTTCTCTTAATTTATATGGAAGTTTTGACAAAATAAGTTTGAGATTGGCAGACATGTCCAGTTCTCTCATGTCCTACAGACCAGCCATGGCGTTGTTGCATAATCCTGAAGTGAAGACACATTTTAACAATAATAATACATTTTATTTATTGGCGCATTTCACAACACTCAAGATCACCGTACAAAATTGTTTAAAACAGAACACAATTCAAATACACAAAATAGTTAAAAATTTCCGCTTTGACAACATGCCAGTTGTGTACCTTGTCCACATAGGCTGCAGGTTGCTTCATCTCCAAAGTGTTCCTTTAGAGCGTTATCTGTTTAAAATCCTCTTTCTGCAGCCATATGTTGCCAACTTTGCACAAGGTCTCTTGGACGCCCCCTGGTGTATCTTTCCAGATAACATATGCATTTTTATCCTCCACAGTGTTTGAATGCATGCATGAAAAGACTGAATTTCAAAGGATCACCATCAAAAACTGGCATTCCTCTCAGTGGAAGTGCACTTACTGTGTTGTTGTATTAACAGTCCAGATATTTCATTTTGTTTTTGCAGAATCTGAAAAGTCAAATCATCATTCAGTGCATGTACAACAGTTTCATGTTGCGCTGGTGCCATTAGGCTGTGCATTTGAAATGTCCCTCCTTACAGCAGGTAAGTGTTCAGGTCCCACGGGTATAATAGATCACTTGCCCTTTTAAAATAAGATTCCATTCCATCTTGTTCTGAAAATGCTCTCAACACTGCTATATATGATCTGACTCTTCAATCTCCATTTTTTTCCCTCTGCCTCCATTTCCACTGCATGTTTCCTTTCCATTTCTGACCACCAGCAGTTTTTCAACAAGTCTATTTTGGTTTAAATACACCAAAGCTTTGGAATTATTTCAACTCAGTTTATCATCTGTGTGCACACTTAAATTGTATTTGTTTTTAGATGGCCATGGTGTCGACACAATTTACCTCAGTTCTTTTGTGGCTTGATGAAATGAAACTTTGCTGCTTAACTGCGTCACTCCACCAGAGTCTCCACCCGTTTGCTCCACGTCCAGCAGCCCAATCCCTCTCCACGCTCTCCAATGATTTGTCCACACTCTTTGTCCACTGCTCCGGCCCCGATCCGATCCGACCTCGTCGTCCGTCCGCTGCTCCCGTAAGTTGAGCCCACTTGCTGGCATATCCTCTGCCCACCTGCTGCGGCGTCTTCGGATCCCTCTTGTTCTTTCCCTTTGGTTTACTTGGCGTTAGGATAAACCTTCTTGTGCATAATTCACAGAGATTTTTTTTTTTTTTTTTGTCTTGTAATGGTGACGCAACTTTTCTTCGTTATGCATTCGCGGCTGTTAGGATCTTCTTTGTTTCTGTGACTTCCACCAAGTCACACTCAAGTTAGCAAAATAAATAAATAGGCTAAATAAATAAAAAATGTCCATTTAAAAATCCATTTAATAACTTGCAAAACAAAAGTATAAAGAGGTCAAACAAACTCAAAACTCGCGCCCGTCTGCGGTCAAAAACAAAATACTTCCTGTGAGCCACACCTGAATCAATCAGTGGGCACCTTAAATATCCTTCCACTATCCCCCACAGCGCCACTCAGATGGATAGTGAAAATTACCCCATAACCCCCTTGACAACATGTAATGCACTATAGCAAATAGGAAGTCATTTCAGACAATAGTAAAAAGGAAGTGGTTTAGTCTTCAGCCAGGCTGACACGTCTCTGAGACCCAACTAACGTCTAGAGCTCAGTTGGTTTCAGACCTTAATACTAATATAGACATGCTAACATGCCCACAGTGACATTAAGCAGGTTTATGTTTCACATGTTCATTATATAAGCAGCTGATTCTGATGGTGTCAGGTGTTTGATCATTAAAGAAAAAAATATATATACTTATGACAGATTAGACCCATCACAGCAAGCAGGACCACTCTGAACATCAGATATACTCTGATTGATGTTTGAAGTAAATAAAAACATGTACAGTATATTTCATACGATGATTTTATTTAGCATCTATGTAAACTTTAGCTGAAATTTCTGATCAGCGTGATTGAAGCAGGGTTGTAAAAATATTGTCTATGCAAACACAGCCATTGACTGAGACTGCAGTTAAATAAAGACATTACACTATTTTAACAACTTATCTATTGTAAACACCAAGTACCTTTAATATCAACTAACATGCAAGAAAAATAATGATTTGGAGGGATGTACAATGAATCTGGAGCTGGTCCAATGGGCCGAGGGTCTGAGGCACCACTGCTGTCACTCTACGGAAAAGAAACAAACAGAAATAAATGTACTTCCTAATTAATAATAAATAACCAGTGAGTAACTGCTGAAATCACAGAGATTTCATGTTTGGAAATGTTGGAGAGAGATATGTTAATATCTTACTGATTTTTATTAATGAGTATCATAATTAGACTTTTTTACCCAGATCAATACTTGTGTCCATGTGTCTGTCTGTAGATGGTTTAAATAGTCAAGTCTGTGTGTTTAGTCAGTCAGTTCACTAACAGCTTCTTTAACTTATATATTTTTTTAAAACTAAACCACACGAAGAGAGCAGTGTTTCTCACGCGTGTGATAGAAAATAAAAAGTCAAACATAACGCCTATCCACATCATGGAAGGTTTACCACTAAAGGGCCTGCGTTTAATTTGAATCACAGGTCTTGAGCTGGTGAGCTGTTGGTTTCCTGTTACAGCTGCACATAGACAGAGTGCAACGTTAAACTGTCTAAATTTAACTGAAACTTTGACTTTAAATATTTAGATGATATGATTATATGAGTGCAACCTGTAAAAACCTTTATTTTGCAGTCCGAGTTAAATAAATAGATGTATCCGGGTTTAATTCGAATAACAAAAATAAAAAACATCTTCATCCCACCTTCTCTCTGTTGATTCTACAAAAGTCCAACAACTGCTCCACAACCAGTCATGACCACAACCATTAGCCATCTCTTTGTATCTGTTTTGGAACAACAGAAGCTTTACATAAGACATAATGTTAACACAAACTGATGACATTTAGATCTTCACTATTACCAACACTAGAGCACAGGACATGAATATTAGAGGAAAATATATAAGTTTTTGAACAGGTGAAAAATATTGTTATCTAAATGGAGTTGTGAACACAACATGCATGTTAGCAGGCTTTTCAGTGCCCAGTATCTTTTGGCATGCCTTATGTATAAAATCTGTTGGCAGTGTTGAGAACTAAATCAGGAGCAGTTAAAGCCATCTCAGTATCCTTGCTCGTGGCTCGGAGGAATAAATAACACGGTCTGTATTTGAACTTCTAGTATAATAATAACAAGTGTGTCACCTGATGCTGGGTTCATTGTTGTCTGTGAAGCTGAGGTGGAACTAACAGTGTTATGAGGCAGAGCAGCAGTTGGAGCTGGTGGATAAACACAATATGAATCAGGTATCATCCAAAATCAGTGCAGTTTGGGTGGAGGAGAAGCTGAAAGCACATTTATTCACAAAGCTTATTTATGTACTTTAATAGTGAAATCTGATTTTCTTAAAACTAATATCAATATCATCATTTATGTTTGTTTGTTCTGACTCTAAAGATATAATATCAATATAAGTATTAAAGTTACTCACTCTGTATGGTGATGGTGGATATGTTACTGTGTGGAGACTTTTCAGTTTGTACTGTGTAAAAACAGTTCACATCAACCTCAGCAGGTGATGTGAGACTTGCTATCTCCAGCAGTTCAGTTCCTGTCAGTGTTTTCAGACAGGGGAAGTCTCTGACATTTTTTCCATTCAAAGTGTAGAACTGACACTGAGACACAGAAACAGACGATGGAGGCTCACAGCTCAGTGTGACTGAGTCTGTCTCTGTGATCACTGGTTGACTGATGGTGAGTTTGGGAGGAGGAGAAGCTGAAAGTTGAAGCACATTTATTCACAAAGCTTATTTAGGTAGATTTAAACTACAATACAGCAAGCATTAACTGAACTAAAATACAACTTTAATAGTGAAATCTGATTTTCTCATAATAACATCTGTTATGTTTGTTTGTTCTGAATCTAAAGAGCCCTAAAGTTACTCACGTTGTATGGTGACGGTGGATGTGTCACTGTATGTAGACTCTTCAGTTTGTACTGTATAGAAACAGTTTATTTTAACCTCAGCAGGTGATCTGACTCTTGCTATCCCCAGCAGCTCAGTTCCTGTCAGTGTCTTCAGACAGGGGAAGTCTCTGACTGTTCCTCCACTCAGAGTGAAGAAATGACACTGAGACACAGGAACAGTCGATGGAGGCTCACAGTTCAGTGTGACTGAGTCTATCTCTGTGATCACTGATCTATTCACTGTCAGTTTAGGCTCAGGCAGAGCTGAAAAGACAGAGATCAACATATGAGGATGAAATGTATACGGATACTGTACATCTGATCATAAAAACACAAATGATGATAATCTCAGGGACTGACCTTCAATCTGATGAAAAGAATCTGTCAGAGAAACATTTTTTAACAAGTGAAATAGATGCAGTAATGACTCATGAAAAACCTCAACACAACATTCAAAGATTAAACCTCCAGCTAAGATGCAACTGTGTGAATCTAATGTAAAACTGTTAATATACGATGCAGATAACAATACTTAGTGAGATCATGTAACACATTAACATTACATTCATAAGTAACAGTGTTCCTGTACTGTTGTGTAAGAGACAACGTTAATAAAGAGATGTTTAACTTACAGATGAGGACAATAAACAAAAGGTGTCCAGTCATGATGAAGCTGAATGCTGCTCCTCTAAAGACTTTTCTGGAGTCGACGTACAAGTTACTGAAACTTTATACACTTCATGTCAGGAAACCACGTAAGTATCAGAAAACCATAATAGAGTTCAACAGGCCACAGAAGCACACACTTCCGTAACTGCTCTCACGCTACAACGTGACTTAAACAATCAGTTCAGTTTTATTTATCTTGTTTATTAAGAACAATCCAGACTGTCTCGAAATGATTTACAAAACCCAGAGCAGTCAGCCCTCAGATCAACAGATAAAGCACTGAGGTGACAGTGGCGAGGAGGAGCAAGACATTTCGACGCATGATCCAAGTTGGTGGTGCATAGTATAAACTACAGGAGAAAGAAAACGGATATTCCACCATTAATCATCAGCAGGGACAGTGTGGAGAGGGTGGCAGACTTCCACTTCCTGGTAGTCCACATAAAGGAGAGCCTATCCTGGAGCATGATCAGCTCTGAGCTGCTGAAAAATGCTCAGCAGAGACTGTACACTTCCTGATAACACTCCGGTGGAATAACGTCACACAAAGACTAGCACAGAACATTATAAAGGACACCCACCATCCCGGCCACTTCCTGTTTAAACTGTTACCTTCAGACAGACAGTACAGAACAATAAATGCAAGTACAAATAGACCCAAACAAAACAGTTTTTAGCCAAGAGCAATAACAACCCTCAATGCTGAAAAAAATAAAATAATGTGCACTATACTATTTTTATGCAATGACTGTGTGCGTTACTTATGCTGCTTTTTTATTTTTTTATTTATTTTTTAATGGTCAGCATTCAGCAGTAAGAACTAACGTGTATGTACAGACTATACATATAAACTCATATTTATTATAAAAATGAAAGGCACAAAGTTGTGATTGTTACTGTACATGACACTTAATGTCCAAAGACCACGTTTGCTGCCTGAATAATTACTGACAGTATTTGTTCCTGACAGGAATAGGCCCATCCTTGTGGACGAGTGGACATGCAAAGCTCAGGTTCAACAGCAGAGGGCAGGATATGTGTTCTGCATCTGCATAATGTTGGACAAGGCTACTAAAATACTGGATCATATTAAGAGTAAAAACATTATATGTGTTACATTTTGAGGAAGTTTCATACAATAGTGTTTGTCCTGCCAGTTGAGAACATAAATGTAATTTTGCAGATGTAATTCGGGACTTTTCAATGATACTAAACAGGTTTCAGATATTTCTTGTTGTGTTGAAACAGAAACTTGACATTCTTGCAAAAACAGAAATGTTACATCTCCATGATACTAATCCTGCAGGTCTTACAATGTCTTCTTGTACTTCCTTACAATGCTGTAGGTCTGACTGTCCAGAGCTGGTGCAGCTGGGTCCTCAGGGATTGAGTCGTACACATGGTATATGTCAGACTAGGAAAAGAGAGACAGTGAGAGCTCTTTAGATCTAAACAGGACGTATGCTGAGTTCGACAACTAGTAAGTTTGTCACAGGGGCGCAACTACACAGTTTTTGGGGGGTATGCATCATCGATTTTGGCGCAAAAAAATGCATGTTTTAGTTAGGCTACAGAAGTTTACTGACAACAGATTTATTTACACATATTACACATTCCAACAAAAAAAAATGTTACTATCCAGCCCACTGGCCGAGGGAACTAAATTGTCGTGTCTTTTCTTTAGGCTACTTAAACCGCAACAGAGAAACACTGTTTCCTTTTTATTTTCTGTAAGAATCTTAACATTAGTACTGGAGTGTAAAAACGTAGTACTGAGTGAGGCAAGATAATTAACCAACAAACAATCAAAATGCTTAGCAGTCACCCATATGCACAATGCACTGAGGACAGTCCGCCCCGGTGGACAATCGCGCCGTGGATGAGGGGGCCACGGGCGAACCCCCGGAGAGGGCGCAGCGAGCACTCGTTCCACGGCCCCGGCAAGCGGCGAGGGCCGGAGCCGCGAGCCACCTTCGCCCCCGAGCCTTTCCAAACCGGAGCCGGTCGCGGCGCACCGCCCCGGAGGAAATGCACCCGGTGGGGGCCGGCCGGCGACGGGGAGAGGTCCCGCGAGGGGATCCTCCTGACCCGCCGAGTTGAATCCCCCGGGCGGACTGCGCGATGTGTGAAAATGGCTGCGCGTGCCACATAACAATTAATATGACAAACGATTTCTAAATCCTGACCTAGAACTGTGCATCAGCAAGAAATCACTATTTGCCTGACCAAACTAAGTTATGTTAGGTAGCAGCAGCACAGCAGCATCTAACGTTAGCCTTGTTTTCTGTGAAGTCATTTGTTTCATTGTAAGTTAGTTCATACCTGTTTCTGTCTTTCATCCATTTCAACATTTTCTGCCGCATTCCCTCAGACGCCTTCTCCTTTTCTTTTTGCCTCTTTCTACACTGCGCTCCTGACAACTTTTTTTGCCTTCTCCATCTTTCCTCAATCACCACGTCAATCGCAGCGCCCCCCTTCCCACCTCCTCCCTCAACTGTATGGGCTCAATTTTGTGTCAAAAAGTTGAAAGAATACTTTTAAAACAGCAAGCAAAAAATTACAACTCAAAATACCAAATAAAAAAAATCAAACAAAAAAATTAAATTCAATTAAAAAAATACAAGATTGCAATGAAATAATTTTAGTAATCGTGTAAAATATTTGTCTTTGCTTCTTTCTCAGTTTTGTTTGATGCCGTTTTCTTTGATTACGATTCCAGCCTTCTCGTTTGCGCTCCCTGATTTTTTGGTTGCGGTTTTGACACAAATGTGACTGGTGGGTGGGATTTCCACGGGTGCATTGCCATTGGCCATTTATGTTTGACGGACAGCTAAGCAAGCGTATGAAGCGTATGCCGTACTGGCCGTACTCTGCTTCTGATTGGTTCTAACAACGTCATCACCGGCGCGACACAGCGTACCTGTTACTATGGCTACAATCCCCTGAAGAATGGCAGAATGCAGTCCGAGGTAAGGCAGTACATGTCTATAGTTTACGATTCAGTTAATTTCGACAAATTATTAACAGTTATAACTATTACTGATTGTACATTATTGTTTACAGGAGCAAGTACGAACTGAGTTCTTACAAAGAATGCAAGCAAGATTCCTCTTAATATTGAGAAATGGAACACCAGACCTCGAATATCTATTAGATGTTGCCCAGCAGGAGCTGTCTTTAGCAGTAGCAGCATCACAACACCTACATCTCCCACCAGCTCACCCTTTACCAGTCTGTATCCAGCGTGGGGCATTCTTGTCTTTATAGACCTCACAACAATATCCAATTCATCATCAGACATGCTGGAATAGCAACCACGGACAGATAGATCATGTTCCTGCATTCTCCTGTAAAACGTACTTCTTGACACACCATACAAGTTTGCTAGATGTTCTACAGGCAGTCCATTAGAAAGAAGACTTTCAATATCACCCCCTGTGATGTCTAGACGGGGCCGTCCCAGCCTACCCACAGTAACAGTCACAATATCGGACACATTAACGCATGCTTGCTGAGCAGATGTTACCGACAAGCTAATGGTGTTGATCAGCTCCTGTAGGCCGTTGAAAAGTTCTGGTGGGAGATGTAGGTGTTGTGATGCTGCTACTGCTAAAGACAGCTCCTGCTGGGCAACATCTAATAGATATTCGAGGTCTGGTGTTCCATTTCTCAATATTAAGAGGAATCTTGCTTGCATTCTTTGTAAGAACTCAGTTCGCACTTGCTCCTGTAAACAATAATGTACAATCAGTAATAGTTATAACTGTTAATAATTTGTCGAAATTAACTGAATCGTAAACTATAGACATGTACTGCCTTACCTCGGACTGCATTCTGCCATTCTTCAGGGGACTGTAGCCATAGTAACAGGTACGCTGTGTCGCGCCGGTGATGACGTTGTTAGAACCAATCAGAAGCAGAGTACGGCATACGCTTCATACGCTTGCTTAGCTGTCCGTCAAACATAAATGGCCAATGGCAATGCACCCGTGGAAATCCCACCCACCAGTCACATTTGTGTCAAAACCGCAACCAAAAAATCAGGGAGCGCAAACGAGAAGGCTGGAATCGTAATCAAAGAAAACGGCATCAAACAAAACTGAGAAAGAAGCAAAGACAAATATTTTACACGATTACTAAAATTATTTCATTGCAATCTTGTATTTTTTAATTGAATTTAATTTTTTTGTTTGATTTTTTTTATTTGGTATTTTGAGTTGTAATTTTTTGCTTGCTGTTTTAAAAGTATTCTTTCAACTTTTTGACACAAAATTGAGCCCATACAACTGGGGCTTACAAGCACGAAAAGCCTTAAGGAGATTGAGGGCGCCCACCACAGTAACGTCGCTGATTATATAGCAAATAGCAAATTTACCAGTGCCCAGGCCTTATATTTTAAACATATTTTGAGAATAGTCATGAGTTAAAATCGCAAGAGCATATATATATATATATATTAGGGATGAGCGAGTACAGCATTATCTGTATCTGTATCTGTATCTGTTAACCATATGAATTATCTGTATCTGTATCTGTACTCGGAGTGGGCGGGGCCTAGTCCGGAAGTGGGCGGGATTTAACCCGGAAGTGGGTCTGGTTGTCTTGAAATGAGCGAGGTTTTAACTGGTATGTTATTTTAAGCATGCAATTGATATGGGCTGATCAGAAATAGTTATTTATTGCTGATTAGAAAACTGTTTACAGGACAGCATCAGCATTGAGCTTCAGAGATCAATGGTTTTGATCACGATAGCAAACGAACTATTTACAAAACAAGTTTTGCAACAATGCGGTTGCAATTATCAAGTAAAATGTAATGAACAAGAGTTTTCATGCTCAACAATAACTTTCTTATTTTAACTTTAATTTTTTTATGATCAGTGTGATCTTTTTTTTTTATATATATATATATATTTTTTTTGTTTGTTTGTTTTTTTCCCACACCAGGTGTGTGGGTGTGTGTGTGTGTGTGTAGCTTGATTTCCAATATTTATACCACTACTAGCTTTGTTTTTTCACGAAATACAGCAAGAAAGTGTTAGAGCCAGGCAGCCAGATGACGGTTAAAAAAAGAAAAAGAAAAAAAAAAATCTCCGACAGGCAGAGACGCAACGCGAGTCGGCACCACGTCTGAACGAAGTACCAGAACTCTACTAGTTCATAAGTAAGTACCAACCTAAGTAATATAACCTGAAGCTGAAGAAAGAAACCCTAAACATTAACGGAAAACGTCCCGCGAACCCGAGTGACTGAGGGAGAGACAGAGAGCTGTTCTGTGTGTGAGTGATCAGAGCGGACACAGCAACACATCTGCGAGTGTGTAGGGGAGGGGCTGTAGGCTATCACAGAACGCAGACACAGTCAGCTACCCAATGAGGATTTTTATTTAATCCGAGCACAGATATTGACTCGTATTACTCGTATAATACTCGTACTCGGCAAAAGTGCTTTATCCGTACCGGATACTCGTTTCAGCCGAGTATCCGGCTCAACTCTAATATATATATATATATATATACATATTATTTTGTCCCATCCTTGTTTTGGCGCCCCCCCCTGGCATACCCCCTTTTTGCGCCACTGGTTTGTCACTTACCTTCTCTTCTTGAGACCCCTGTCTAGTATTCATTTGCTCAAAACCTTAAAAAAAAGAAAAAAAAAGTAAGAGCTAAATATCACAGGGGAAGATGTTTGTTGTTGTGTTAGCTGTTTATAATGGATTTTAATAAAGGTAAATTAATGTTTTAATTTTTAAATCCATTTGTTTTACATTACTAAGTATAGAGTGGCCTGATGTTGTCTAATGTAATATTGTGTACGTTGACAAGTGCCTGACTCAGCACTTCCTGTATGTTTCAATGGTCTGGATACATGTTAGACTTGTAGTTAAGACCGCCTAAACCGAAACCAAGACACTACCAAGACCAGAGAGTATCAAGACCAAGACAAGACCAAGACCAAGACAGACCACGTCAAGACTAGTTCAGCTCAAGACCGAGACCGAGGCCGAGACCAAAAAATAAAGTGTTACCATTTTGCATTTTCCTCCTGTCAGCCAACTAACTTGTGTGTATTGTTGATAAGAAATGAAACCAATCTTAACAGAAAATACACTTCTACTCTATAAGGTCTGATGTTGTTCTCTACTGAATCTGTAGCCTAAACCATTCTGCAGCTGTAGTGGCATGATGGGCTCATAGGGCCACACAGAAGAGGACAACCATTATACATACCACATCCAACATTTAATAAAATAAAATATATAATAATAAAATAAGGCTGCATTCAATGTTGATCATGTAGGCACGAGAGGGATTAAGCCTGTGTGTATTCTCACGGTCACGGATTGACAGACTGTGTGCAATACCATACTGTTAAAATTTGCATATTGCAGAATGCTTCTTATTGTTAGTTGTGTGGCAAACAAACTCTTTATGGTCTGTAAAACCAAACCACATTTGGGTGACAGGACGAGTGCCAACGCCTTCTGTGTCACAAAATGCATGTGATTTTTTAATGATATCAAAAAAAAACCTGCCTTTCCCTTCGAGACCGCTTGGCCAGTCCAAGACGCTGCGAGACCGAGACAAGACTGAGACCAAAGACTGTCGAGGCCATGACAAGACCAAGACCACGAAAAAGTGGCCTTGAGACCGGTCTCGATAACTACAAGTCTAATACATGTTTCCTACTTAAGTGCATGGAACCATATATTGTAAATTCATGAATCATAATTTTCTCCATGAAAATTTTACATTTTGAAAAAGTAAAAAAAAAGTTGTCTTATGCCCTGTACGGCATAAGACATAACACTCTACGGTTAAGATTTTGAATTTCCAAGTACTTCAATGAATGCCCTATAAAGAGTTACAAAGACACAGTGCAAACAGCTCATACTAAGCATAATTCTCATAAAACTAAGCATAAATCCTCATTTTATAAGCACTAGGAGAAAAAGCAGCAACTCACAATCAGTGGGATAGTCAACACCAGGCACTGAGCTGATCACATGGTAGGGCTCAATGTCTCCTGCAGGTAACTGTTTTTTTTTTTGTTTGTTTTTTTTTTTTACAGGAAGAGAGAAGTGTGAGCGGGTGAGAGGAATTCATGAACAACTTTAAACATATTTATGCACTCTAAGGGGCCTTGTTATGCGCATCAATAATGTAGGATTTGTGATTTTGACAAAAGGAAATTACCAGTTCTCCAGGATCAATATCTGTCATGCTCACAGCGTCGCCTACAATACAGAGCAAAACAAAGCTCAATGCATGGAATAAGAAATATGAAAAACATACCATATGTGAATTAAGCAATTCTGTGACGTTAAAAAATCACTAAACATGTACATTACCAGTAACATTATCTTGTAATCTGTGTGGGGAATTAATAAAACAAATTAGTTGAATGTGTCTTACAATGTGATGTAAAACAAACTATAGTTGAATAATCCAGGATGTGAATATGCTTTTTCTCTGCTGTTTCAGTAACTAATGCTCCGGTGAACCTTCACTGAGCAGCTACCTGAACTTCAGTATCAAACAAGGTAACTCAGTGTTTGTTGAAATTTATTTTTAAAAACAAATCTTACCTCTTGTCTCTATTCTTCCCTGAATAATTTAGGGAAAAAAGAGAAAAAAAGAGAAAGTGCAGTCAGTAACCACTGAGATCAGTTCACTTCAAACTGTTGTCATGGTGATATTTTTAGTGGCTGTCATTTCCTGGTTACTGTGGACAGAATGAACTGTGGTCCACATGACGTAGCAGCTGTCCCTTTCTGTGTACATGAGCTGGGTGGATGTTGTTTGTTTTCTGACACAATTACATTTGCAAACTGAAGTAAAAGTGGTAGTTTAACAGTATAAACACACAGAAAAGCACTTTCAATCTTTTTACATCTTGTGAATCACTTCAATCATTACCACTTCTTCTTTTGACACAAACAAATGTCACTCCCAGTAGGATGAAGCCCACAGTCACTCCTGAACCAAGTACAACTACTACCAACTTCCATATCCACAGATCTGTTTCAGAAAAAAAAGAACACAAGTCAATCTCATTCCCACAGTATCAGAGCAAAACAAACAGACGACACTGCACCAACAGTGTAACTACCACTGCTGAGCTACATTTGAGTTTGTTATATTAAACATTTTAACTATTTCAGTCGTTTCTGAGCTACATGACAATACACAAACCCAGCACGAAGAGCGTTGTTACATACACATGATATCTAAGTAGAGAAATTTTGTTCACCTAAAGATGTCTTTGGTGTAGTCGCTGTACCAGGTCTGGTAGTTCCTCTAGAAACTGTTTCTTTAAGAAACAAAAGATAAAGATTGAACAATAAAGCATCCATGTTTTAATATGCTCTAAAATATCATTGTGACTCATTGGGAAATTCATTTTGTGTGTCACCTGTTATCGAAGTAGATAGTGAACCAACACTACTACTTGACATAGCAGCAGTCTGACCTGGTGGAATGAAAGAAAACCTTTAGAATCATAGTTTCAGTAACTGGTTTGCAATGACGTCATAGATAGCTGTTTAGATACATGTCCCACCTGTGGTCACTCTGAAAGATGTGACTGTCTGGGTTGTCATCTTCTGGGTTGTCATCTTCTGGGTTGTCATCTCCTGGGTTGTCATCTCCTGGGTTGTCATCTCCTGGGTTGTGGTGGATCGAATTGTGCTTGTCAGTTCTGTGTGAACACAAATAAGTTAAGATTTGTGTTACTAAATACAGCAGTAAACTGTTTATTTTTTTCACCAAAAGTCCAATTCAGAGAATTTGCCCCGGTTAAAGCCGTCATAAAAAACATCTGAGTCTCCAACTATGTATCACTTCCTACTACATGTGACATTTTAAAAGGATTTTTTTGGTTCAAAACACTGAAAATACATTCACTTACTGATATAACCAAGAACATGTTAGCATGGCCACTTACTCAGTATGCTGATGGAGGATCTGTCACTGTGTGGAGATGGATGTTGTTGTCCTCTACGCTCCACGGTATAATAACATGTTACTTCAACCTCAGCAGGTGATCTCTGCTGTGACATCAACAGAAGCTCAGTTCCTGTCAGTGACTTCAGACAAGAGACAGGTCTGGAAGTTTTTGTTCTTATAAAGAACAAAAAACACTGAGACACAGAAACTGATGATGGAGTCTCACAGATCAATGCGACTGACTCTGTCTCTGTGATCAGCTGCAGTGGATTCACTATCAGTTTAGGCGAAGGAGCTAAAAAAATGAGAATATATGGAGGAATGAATAAATGGCTGTTAATGGGAAATGAAACCTGTTGATACATTTACAAATGTACTCACTGTGTATGGTGATGGTCAACATGTTACTGTTGGTAGACTGATGCTGTCGTAGGTAAAAACATGTCACTTCAACTGTAGCAGGTGAACGTTGCTGAGCATGAGACAGCAGTTCAGTTCCTGTCAGTGTCTTCAGACAAGAGAAACGTCTGGCAGGTTTGTCTCTTAACTTAAAATAACACTGAGACACAGAAACTGATGATGGAGGCTGACAGTTCAGAGAGACCGAGTCTGTCTCTGTGATCACCAGAGGATTCACTGTCAGTTTAGGAGGAAGACCCTCTGAAAAAATAAAAGTGTGTTAGATTAAGATTATTAAACTAAACTGACATGTAATTATGTATGTAAGTATTTTCTGAAAGGAGTATGATGAAAGATTGAGTACTAGACATAAATGTATTTATAGCATTTAGCAGCATATGTTATATATATATATGTTGCATATTACAGCTGCATTGTCACTCATTAATTATGTTGATGGTGGATGGATCAATGTCTGGAGCATTAATAGTTTTAAACTTCTCAGTAGTTTGGACTCACTGTGTATGGTGATGGTCAACATGTTACTCTCTGGAGATTGAAGCCCTTCAAGGTAAAAACAAGTCACTTCAACTGTAGCAGGTGAACGTTGCTGTGCCATCAACAGAAGTCCAGTTGCTGAAAGTGTCTCCTGACAAGAGAAAAGTCTCGCTGGGTTGTCTCTTAAAAACTTGAAATAACACTGAGACACATAAACTGATGATGGAGTCTGACAGTTCAGAGAGACTGAGTCTTTCTCTTCAATCTCCTGTTGATTCACCGTCAGTTTAGGAGGAAGAAGGTCTGAAATGTTAGAAGTAAATGTATGTTACATTAATAACATTTACCACTGATCCATGATGATACACAATGGTTTTTTTTAAATTGTATTTTTTTTTTTTTTTGAAATACAGTTAACTGCTCTTACAATGAAAACATTAAACTCAGAGACTGACCTTGTGCTTTGAGCTCATGAAAGAAACCTGGTGGAGGAAATGTTAAACAATTCAAAACAGATTCAACAGTAGTTCATTAGCAACGTAATACTTAAACTCCAATTTGAGTTTGTTTACACATCAATAACGGTAGTCAATGACATGACCCAATATCTCATAGCTGAGTAGCTACATTAGCAATAGCCAACATTAACAAGAAAAGAAGTTGATAATAAGTTTAAACTCACACATGAGGATGAGAAGCAGCAGGTGTCCAGCCATGATGAAGCTGAACTATGTGACAGACTACACTACTCTGACTGACTACTGTGACTTTCACCTACATTAAGTTCTGAAGTTGTTCTCAGGAAAACCACAAGACAGACGTTTGTTAAACTCACTTTTGGCACATGCAATAAAACACTGAGGATATTTTTATCTAATATATTTTTGATCAGCTCTACCACAGTGAAGAGGTGTGAGAACAGTTAGAGACAGGAGTCTTAGAGTTAGTGTCAAAACATTAACTTTTACTGTTTTCTGTGGAGGGTTTTCATCTTGTTAGTATGAATGGAGAATTAGCAGATACTGGATGGAGACATAGTTTTGAATTTTACCTATTTAGAGACTCAAATAATTAAACACAAATAATAGTAGAAGTAAATATGTGTCATGGTTTGTGATTACTTTTCCTGGGTTTCTATTTCTTGTATTAAGGTCTTGTTTTTTTTTTTTACTGTCATGGTTTGGTGTTAAGTTTTTCTGTTTTCGGTTTGTTCTTGGTTTTCTGTCTTGTGTCCCTTCCTGTATCTTCCCACCTTTGTGGTTGTCTTCCCAGTCTTGTTTTTTTTCCCACCTATTTCTCATCACATGTTGCTCACTTTGTTTCCTCACCTTTTAAATTTCTGCCATGTCTGCAGCACTTTAAGTTTTGTCTTGCTTTTTGTTATTACATACCCCCAATTACGTGCAACGTGTCTTGACAATATGTAGTGCACTATAACATATTTGAAGTTATTTTAGACAATAGCAAAAGCGAAGTGGTTTAGTCTTCAGCCAGGCTGACACGTCTCTGAGACCCAACTAACTTCAGACCTTAATACTAATATAGACATGCTAACATGCCCACAGTAACAATACCATCACAGGGACATTAAGCAGGTTTATGTTTCACATGTTCATTATATTAGCAGCTGAGGCTGATGGTGTCAGGTGTTTGATCAGTAACAAGATATATACATACACACTTATGGTAGATTAGACACGTCATAAGTGTTCACAAGCTGGACCATTTTGAACATGTCAGATATTCTCTGTTTGATATTTGAGGTAAATAAAAACATGTACAGCATATTTCATCAGATGATTTTATTTAGCATCAATGTAAAAACTTTAGCTGAAATTTCTGATCAAAATGATTTAAGTAGGGTTGTAAAGTTATTGTCTACACCAGGGGTTTTCAAAGTGTGGGATGGTGGGCCTCCCCTAAGAGAACTCAAAAGCAACCCCCCCCCCCCCCCACACACACACACACTTACTGTTATTGATGTGTTTGCTTCAATAACAGTAATAAAAGCAAAGGTGGACAGAGTACACACCTTCACTACTTGAGTAAAAGTACAGATAGTCCATGTCAAATATTACTCCAATACAAGTAAAAGTGCACGCATGCACACCCACCCAGTCTCTCTTGCTTTCTCCATACCGCAGCATGCTTTTTCAGGTTGGAAGACGAGTTCTTGTAGGCCGTGATATAATTTGTTTGCGGTAAGCACAACAAACATTTAAACTGAAACAATCAGTTTTTGTGGCAAAAATCTCAAACATGGGTTTGAGATAAGGCCACGGGTGCTCAGTGGGAGTTTCTCCAGGTGTTTCTCCAGTTTCTTCCGCCACTGTATGGATTGTATGGCATGACGTATACGACTAAGACAAACCATATGTGAATCAGCAGAAACAGTTTATATTCTTAATGAAAAGAATAATCAGCTGTATAAGCTAAAAAGGAGCGAGTAACGAGAGCATCAACAGAAATGTAGTGGAGTAAAAAGCACAATATTTGTCCTTCAAATGTATTGGAGTGAAAGTAAAATAATACTCAAGTAAAGTACAGATACTGAAAAACTGTACTTAAGTACAGTACTCAGGTAAATTTACTTCGTTACTGTCCACCACTGAATAATTGCACCGTTGGTGTTGTTTCATGTGGTGAAACATGTTTCTTGCTTCGTCGCAATTTTCGCCAAGCGACCTGCGCAACACCTCCCTCTGGTTTACATCATCATTTTTAAATCCAAAATACCTCCAAATCAGATTTTGCACTAGTGGCACGGGAATCAATTGTCGCTCCCATGCCAAGCCCACAAAAATACTCCCGTCATATTACGTGACTGGTCTGAGGCACCACTTCTGTCACTCTACAGAAAAGAAACAAAGAGAGGCTAGATGATTGCAAGCATAAAGGAGTCCATGTCATGGCAAGTCGTCCATATATATGAAGCAGTTTACCGTGGTGGTTAGTGAGATATAGTCATGTAGTAGTTGTAGCGCCCCCTACTACCTGAATTTCACAAAACTCTGCATGATTGTATACAAGCATATTATAATGTGGTAGGCAGACATGGGCGTGGCCTAGTCTGTTAGAACCAGGGCTATGTAGGGAATCATAGGGAGATTTTTGTTTCTAAGATTCTTAAGATATGAGGCAAAATGTAAACTGGCTTGTTATAGCATCAACTAAGTGTAAACATGTGCATTGACACAGTGAAATGCCAGGACTTTTACCGAGTTAGCAGATTTAATGCCTTTTGCTCTTGCAGTTTGTCCTGGGCAGACATTTAGGTACTCAGAACATTAAGGCAATAAATAATAATAATAAGAAAAATCGCAACAAAATCAATATGGATCCTGCAACATCATTGCATGGACCCTTAATAAATGTACTTCCTTTAGTGCCGTCAGTCATTTCACATCATATGCTCCTTTCATTGATTTGTAGCTGTGATGACATGTTATTTGTTTCTGTTTATATTCAAGCCACTTTCAATTTCAGCAGACATTTCACCACCATGCTTATATTTCACAAGGTTTGAATAAGTAGGCTTTAATAAGCCATGGGCTACACCCTACCTTGCTACAAGTCTGAATATTGTTGAAATACCCCTACAAGGGTGGAAGATAACTCACATTTAACTGATACGGTTTTGCCTAGTCAGTGTGAAGACAGCCCACCAAGGCGGAAAGAGGTTCAAGATGTGGTAAGACGCGCAAGAGCCTCTTCAAGTCCAGGACATAATGGGGTCCCCTACTGGCTGTATAAGAGTGCACCAGATGTGCTGAGGTTCCTGTGGAAATTGATGAAGGTAGTATGACAGAAAATTTATACGTTGAATGATAAGCTAAATAGCAACCTGCAGTGGACTAGGATGAAAGTGAAGCCTAGTAAATCTAGGATTATTTCAACTGTTAAATAAAAGGCAGAAGATAAGAAGTTTGTTATAAATGATGAGGTGGTGCCCACAGTACTAGAGAAACCAGTGAAGACTTTTGCGAAGATGGTATGATGCAAGTCTTAGTGATAAGGCGCAGTTTGAAGGGTTGAGGCAGGAAATGATTCAGGTATTTTAAGCATAGAGCAGTCTGAGCTACCAGGGAAGTTAAAATTATGGTGCTTGCAATTTGGTTACTGCCCCGGCTAATGTGGCCGCTGACATTGCATAAGGTTGGCCTTTCAAAGGCAGAAAAGTTAGAAAGGATGATTCATTCATCTATCAGAAATTGGCTTAGTGTCCCACACTGCTTACAGCCAGATATGTCTGAGCAAGAGAAAGTAGAGTATTCTATTTCATAAAAGTCACTGTCCCGTGGGAAGACAGAGTTGAGGAGGCTAACAAATGTAAGAGAGCTAAGTATGCAGAGCTAGCAGCAGACGCAGAGCAGAATGGCTGGAGGGCTCACGTCTTCCCGGAAGAAGTAGGCTGCCATGGTGAGCTGGGCATACACAGAAAAAGCCAGAGGACTGCGGTATGCAACAGAGAAAGTGAGTGGCTTTGGGCACGTAGCTGGGGAGTTCGCTAAAGGTAAGGATGGCTGCGTGACTTTAGTGTGTTTGCAAATCATGATAGATGTCGTAGCTTGGTTTGTGGTTCAATCCACATCAACGGGGTGAACCACGGTAGATTTGTTTGTTTGGGTCTTGATTCATAAAAGGGCCCGGCTAGGCGCCATGGTTCTGGTTTTTTGATTCCTGGGGTAATGTTTTGAGTTTCGTTCATGTTTAAACCAGTGGGTAGGTGAGGATGCTGCCTGCCCACTGTGCATTTGTGTATGCACGCTTCGTCATATTCTGACAGGTCGTAAGGTTAGTCTTTCCCAAGGATGTTACACCTGGCATCACAATCAGGGACTGAGATGTTTAGCAGCTGCAATTGAGGAAAAACGGGCGATTGTAAATTCCACGCCGTTAACAGAGAGAGCAGATGCATTAAGTTCGTACAGGAGGGAGAAAAGGCTAGAGTAGCAGGCATCAGGCATAACGCGGGACAGCTAAGAGTAGGAGGAGCATGGGCGATCAGGGCGGGCTTAAATGAACAACTGGTTGTCCCAGGTGAGATAGCTAGCACCCGACTACGGCCAGATCTGCTGTTGTGGTCTGAGCCAGAGAAAGTAGTCTATTTCATTGAGCAGCAGATGCAGAGCAGAATGGATGGAAGGCTTATGTCCCCCTGGGATAAGTGGGCTTGTGGCAAAGTCTGTGATTGCTCTGCTGAGTGAGCTGGGCATACGAGGATGAAGCCAGATGACTGCAGTTAGCAATATATCTTGGGCAGCAGAGAGAGCAAGCGACTGGTTATGGGTGCGTAGAAAGCATGCTAGTTGGGGAACTAGCTAAAGGTAAGGATGGCCACATGTCGGCCACAGTCGATGGGTTAATTACGTGAATTGTTTGTTACGTGTTTCAGCCTGCATCAACGGGGCGAATCATGGTAGATTTGTTTGTTTGTTAAGTATTTCGGTCTGCATTAATGGTTGATTCACGGTAGATTTGTTTGTTTGTTACGTTTTCCAGCCGGCATCAACCGGATTTGTTTGTTACGTGGTTCATCCCGCATCAACGGGGCGAAGCATGGTAGATTTGTTTGTTTGACTCGTTGTTGTTAGTTGCTATATTAGCCGTTAATAGACATTGATTGGTGAGGAAGACAGGGTTGTGCAGTGGCGGTGCGGAGGGGGGTGATTCCAGGACGCTGGAAATCACTGTTAAGCCTTCTCGAGGTGTCGTGGGCCTAACTTAACTATACATCGGTGAAAGGAGGTGCCCACTTGAGAACCCCAATGACATGCTGTTAAGGTAAGGGTCCTGTTGTTTTCATGTTGCTTGGTAGCCATGGTTTACTGCAGAGCAGAACATACAAGCCAGCGGTGTTTAGTTAGGTATGTTTTACAATGTTTGAAGTATCCTCTACTGCTCAGTGGGCTTACAAGCCAGCAGCTTTCACTTAGTTTATGTAGAATATAGGTTAATTGTCATATCATATGACTGTAGGTTTGGTAGGGCCTCTTAGTCGAACAGGGCCTCTTAATGTGTTTTGCCTGGGATTTTGGCACAAGGAATTGTAACATCTTGTACTGCGTATTACTGAATTCATGTTTTCCAGTTTCCTTTTTTATTTTGTTATGTTCTTGTTTTCCTGTCTTGTGTCCCTTCCCGCCTTTGTGACTGTCTTGTCCGTCTTGATTATTTTCACCTGTTTCTCGTCACCTTCCTGTCCATTATCTGCCCTGTCCTGATTGTTTTACCTGTGTCTCCTCTGCCCTTGTATGTGTGCGTGCATATAGTCCTGCTTTTCCCTTTGTCCTGTCGCGTCATACTGTTACCATTTCTCTGTGTTCCCAGTGTTCCCAGTGTTCTTGATCTCAAGTCTTGTAATGTTACAATTTTCATCTTTTTGAAAGTTTTGATTTTTGGAATACCTGCTGACTCAGCAACGCTTTTTGTTTTGGTCTTGTTCCTTTTTGTTTAATTAAATTCCGTTTTTGCCTACTCCTGCCTCCTGCCTATTGTCCAGAATTTGGGTCCTACCTCTCCTTGAAAAAACATGAAACTAGGCCAATTATTGAAATATTAGTTGTTGATAGTCACTGAGTGAGAAAAGCAGGGTTGTACAGTGGCAGACTGGATGGGGGTGACTCCAGGAGGCAGGAATTCACTGTTAAGCCTTCTCACGGTGTCGTGGGCTTAATTTAACGAAACATCGGTGAAGGGAGGTGCGCACCTGAAAACCCCAGTGACATGCTGCATACTGCTGTTGACTAGGCCAGGTATCTGATGTCTTCGTGGTGGTTGGTAGCAATATTTCTATGTTTGGTTAGCTGCTGAGCGGATCATACAAGCCAGCAGCATTTACTTGGTTCATTTAGATAGTAGGTTTATTGTCATATCACATGACCGTAGGTTTCTTACCTCCTTGAAGCAGGTTTTGCTGGAAAATGAAAAAAGAACAATCAATAAATAAACAGTGAGTAACTGCTGCAATCCCAGAGATTTCATGTGGAAATGTTGGAGAGAGATAGGCTAATATCTTACTGACTTTTTTTATATGTGTATCATAAAATTGGACGATTGTACCCAAATCAGTGCTTGTGTTCAAATGTCTGACGGTTTGAATAGTCAAGTCTGGGTGTTTTATCAGTCAGTTCATTAAGAGCTTCTTTAACTTTTAATCACAAAACTAAACCATGTGTTTAGAGAGCAGTGTTTCTCACGCGTGTGATAGAAAATAAACAGTCAAACATTGCAGCTATCCACATCAGTGCAGAAGTGGTTTACCACTAAAGGGTCTACGTTTAATTTGAATCAGAGGTCTTTAGCTGGTGAGCTGTTGGTTTCCTGTTACAGCTGCACATAGAGTGCAAAGGTAAACTGTCTAAATTTAAGTTAAACTTCGACTTTGAATATTTAGATGCAATGATTATAATAGTGCAACCTGTGAAAATCCTATTTTGCAGTCCGAGTTTAATAAATAGATGTGTTCAGGTTTAATTAGAATTTTTTTAAAAGAATCATTGTTCTCACCTTCTCTCTGTTGATTCCACACAAGTCCAACTCCCAGTAAGACGACACCAACAGCTGCTCCACAACCAGTTGTGACAACAACCATTAGACATCTACTTGTATCTGTTTTAAAACAACAGAAGCTTTACATAAGACATAATGTTAACACAAACTGATGACATTTAGATCTTAACTATTACCAGCACTAGAGCACAGGACATGAATAAAGGTACAGGTAAAAAACATTGTTATCTAAATGTAGTTGTGAACACAACATACATGTTAGCAGGCTTAACACCATGCATTAAGTGTAAAATCTGTTGGCAGTCTTGAGAACTAAATTAGGAACTATTGCGGCTAAACTGGGTTCACTAAAAAACAATCAGCCGCGGTGGGCTGAACACGGGAGAAATTGTGGACGCGCACACTTCGCTCTTTTCTTGCTCTCAAAGCGCTTTTATTTCCATCTCACGGCAACACACAGAAGCTCCAAATGCTTACAAATGTCCGTGCAAGGTCAATAAGGTGAAAGAGAAGCACGATGTAGGTGATAGTGCAGCGGTCAACAGAAAATTTCACCCCCGTGGCTCACCCCACGCCATGTTCAAACGCCAGCTGACGAGACCAGGTGAACACAATCAAATAACCGCGGATCACACCCACAGTGACACACCCCCACCCATGCGCCAATACGGTGCCCAGACACACACACACCCACACAGCTCCTACATTCCGGCCCCTAATTATTTGAGACAATAATTACACCACTACTAACATGTAGGAGACAAACTTAGAAAGTTAGCAAAATATCAACGTCACATTCTCAGTACCTCTTACCAATGACCTAAGATCAATGGCAAATAATCTCAATAATTATACAAACCAGTCCAAGTCCATTCACATGCTCAAAAGTCCAAATCAATAAAACTGTCCATATTCAGAGTCTATGTGGTTTCTTCTGGCTCCTCCGCCTCTTGCAGAAGGCACACCTTGGTGATGGGCCTGTCCAGATAGCTGCTCCTCGTCTTGATGCGGACCCGACGCACGAATCCTCTTCTGTCAGGGTCTGCCTGCACAATCCTTCCAGTAAGCCACGAATTGCGAGGAGCCAAGTCATCCACGATGATAACGACGTCCCCTGGCATGAAGTTTCGTCTGGTGCTCTGCCACTTCTGGCGCTCTTGAAGCTGGGGCAAATACTCTTTGACCCAACGTTTCCAAAACAAGTCGGACATATACTGCACTTGTTTCCACCGTCGACGAACGTATATGTCCTCCCTCTGAAACACTCCTGGCGGCAATGCAGGTTTGGACTTGAGCAGCAGGAGATGATTCGGGGTCAGTGCTTCTAAGTCATTTGGATCAGTGGATGCTTTGGTTATAGGACGGCTATTAATAATAGCCTCCACTTCACAAAAGACTGTATAGAGACACTCTTCATCCAGACTTTGTGTCCTCAAGACAGAATTCAACACCTTCCTCACAGATCTAATTAATCGCTCCCATACTCCACCGTGATGTGAACCAGTGGGCGGATTGAAAATCCACTTGATTCCCTTCTGAAGGAGCGTGTCATTGATCTGGGCATGGTTCCACCTTTCAATCGCTTCCCTCAACTCACGTTCGGCTCCGACAAAATTCGTGCCGTTGTCGGAACGCAACTCCAACACCTGACCACGTCTTGCAATGAACCTTCTGAGGGCGTTCACAAAGGAATCGGTGTCTAAAGACGATGCCAGCTCGAGATGTATTGCTCTCATAGCCAGACATGTAAAAATGACACCGTATCTTTTCGCTGTTCCTCTTCCCCTCTTGACCTCAAACGGTCCAAAGCAATCCACCCCCACTCTGGTGAATGGAGGCTCGTCAGGTGAAACTCTGTCCTGGGGAAGATCTGCCATGCGCTGATGTCCTGGGGCAGCATGTAATCTACGACAGACAACACACTTGGACAAGGTCTTCCTTATCGCAAGGCTAGCACCAGGAATCCAGTATTTTTGGCGTAACTTTGCTAGCATGTGGTTACGTCCACCATGACCTGTCTGCTGATGTACCTGATGCAAGACGAGGTCAGAAATGTGAAGATCCTTTGCCAATATGACAGGATGTTTTGCCTCATCTGGCATGGCTGTCCTGCCAAGTCTGCCCCCGACTCTTAGAACGCCTCCCTCGAGTATGGGATCGAGCTTGCAAAGGTGACTGGTTCTCTTCACACTTTCCCCCTTTTGCAAACTAGTCATCTCTTCTGGAAACCGCTTCCTTTGACAAAAACAAACTATTGCAGTTTCTGCCCTGTCAAACTCTTCCAATGAAAGAGGCCCGAGGGCAGCGTGAGTCCTGACACCTCGCATCTCCTCTTCCAACTTCTCTTTGAGCTGTTCTCCATCCAGGCCAGAGTGAACCAGAACAGCTTTCAACTGCTTCCTCCTTTCCACACAATCCTTCAGCCAGCTCTTAAACCTGAGAAGCCAGCCCACCATCCTTTTCAACCTGATCCAGGAAGAAAAGTGATTCATGAAACTCATAACGACGTCCGCCTGCTCATTAGCTTGGATAGCATTCACAGCGATTACAGCCTTGATCTCAGGATCTTCTGAAGAGACATTCCCAGGCAAATCAGGATTTGTCGGCCATTTTGTTTCACATTCAACAAGAAACTTAGGCCCAGACATCCAACAATTGCTCTTCAGAAAGGACTCGACCTTGGCTCCTCTCGAAGCCAAGTCTGCAGGATTGTTGGACGTATTCACATATCTCCACTGAGATGAGTTGGTCGAGGTAAGTATCTCTGAGACCCGATTTACAACAAATATCTTGAACCTTGACGTTTCATTCCTGATGTACTTCAGTACCGAGGTACTGTCAGTCCAAAAAATGGACTCCTGCAGTGGCATTTGCAACTCTTTCCTCCACAACTTGTCCATCCTGCTCGCCACCACTGCAGCTGTTAACTCCATGCGAGGGATGGTGATAGATTTCAATGGAGCTACACGTGCCTTTCCCATTATAAAGGCACTATGTGCCTGTCCACAGATGTTATGCAACAACAGGTAGGTCACGGTTCCATACCCATCCTCACTCGCATCTGCAAAGTGGTGGAGCCGAGCAGAAATAACTTGCCCAAAGCTGAGAGGCTTTAAGCATCTGCCAACCTTAAAGTCCTCAAGCCGATGTAACTCATCCAACCAGACCCTCCACTCCTGGGCCACAATGAGGGGCAAGGCATCGTCCCAACCAAGCTGCCGCCTGCACAAGTCTTGAAGGATCCTTTTGGCAGACAACACGACAGGCGCCAGAAATCCCAAAGGATCGTAAATAGAGCTGACAGTGGACAAGATCCCTCTTCTTGTCAGAGGTCTGTCCCGGAGCGTGATTTTAAATTTGAATGAATCGGACTGGACACACCACTGCACCCCTAAGGCTCTTTCCATAGGCAGGATGTCATTGTCCAAGTCCAGGTCCTTCACCTCCAAGGCTCTTTCCTGTTGAGGTATGGCAGCAATGACAGCACGTCTGTTGCTAATCCATTTAGTGAGCTTAAAGCCTCCTTTAGCACAAAGAGCCCGAAGTTCTCCATAAAGTGAGACTGCCTCCTCTTCTGAACCAACAGACACAAGGCAGTCATTGACATAAAAATTGTTCAACACAGAATCGACTGACCTTGGACTGAACTGTTCCTTGTTGTCATCTGCACACTTTCTTAAGGCAAAACTTGCACAACTCGGAGAGGAGGTGGCGCCAAAAAGATGTGCAACCATTCTATATTCCACCAGGTCCTGGCCATGGTCTCCATTAGGCCACCAAAGAAACCTTAAGAGGTCTGCGTCAACACTTGGTACTCTGACCTGATGGAACATGGCCTCAATGTCCGCCATCAGTACTACAGGCTCCCTTCTGAATCTCGTTATAACCCCAACCAACGAGCTAGTCAGATCAGGGCCCTGAATGAGCTGAGCATTTAAAGATGTTCCCCGGAATGAAGCTCCACAGTCGAAGACCACCCTCATCTTCCTCTTCTGAGGGTGGTACACACCATGGTGAGGTATGTACCATACTCTGCCGTCACAGCGCTCCAGATCCCCGGCCGGGACTCTCTCAGCATAACCCTTAGAAATGATATCACTCATGAAGTTGGTGTAGTCAGCGTGGAATGAGCTATCCCTATTAAATCTCCTTTTGAGACTCAGAGCACGCTGTTCTGCAACAGTTCTGTTGTTAGGCAATTTAACATCATCTTGTCTCAAAGGTAAGCCAACACTGTAATGACCATCCACCAACGTGGCAGACCTATTAACCAACCTCATGAAATGACAATCTTCCTTTGACAATCCAAGCTGTTCATCCTGTACACATTCAGGGAAATCAGCCTTCGTTTGTTGCCCCCATAATTCCTCAAGTCTTGAAACAGAAATCCTATTGACAGTGGCACATCGCTGCATACAAGCAGCGTCACTGACAAAGTCTCCTCTGAGGCGACCATTTATAGTCCACCCTAACATGGTTTTAACCGCGTATGGACCTCCATTTGCGCTCCGAATAACCTCCCATGGCTCTAGAGCGACAGGAACATTAGTACCAATCAGGAGATCCACCCCTGAATCGATCTCTGAAATTTTCACATGTTCCAGATGTGGCCACCTCTGAACATCTTCATGTCTAGGAATGTTACCTTGATGAACTGGCATGCTCTTTTGAGTGAATGTCAGGCAGATCACAGAAACAATCAGTGTCCAGTCCAGCCACCTCCAAATCTGACACAATGTGACTATCAACAACCTCCTCCTGACCCATTGTCCGAAGGAGAATGCCTATTCTTCTCCCTGTGGCTTTCAGCTTGTTCATGAGCCTTTCAGTGCAAAATGATGCAGAGCTCCCAGGGTCCAGGAATGCATAAGTGATCAATATTTCATCTCCTTTCTTCGACTTCACTTGAACAGGAAGTATGGAGAGTGTACAATCATGATCACCGGCCCCAGTAAGCCCACTGGATTGTACAGAGATCAAAGCCCTTCCGTCAGCTGTCTCTGACCCGATATTAGTTTGCTCTGAGACGGTTTCCTTTTCTTTAGGATGTACATGCAACATGGTAGGATGTTTCAGGTTGCACACCTTACAAGAAAGACGCTTGCGACAATCTTTACTCCTGTGCCCAATGCACAGACAGCCAAAACACACCCCATTTTGTTTCAAAAAAGTCATTTTTTCGTTGTATGACTTCCTTTCCAATAAACGACACAAATCCAGGGCATGTCCAGCTCCACAAAACAAGCAGACCTTTACAGCAGCTGAGGCCCTTTCCCTCTTGGTACTGGCCTCAACCCTTTCGTCCAACGTAGCGACGGTGGTAGCGAAGCTACTTTCTTTTGCTTTAGAATAAGGCTGAGATTTAAAATTCCTCACGTCCTTTCTTACTGCTGTTTGAGAATCCTGAATATCTCCAAACAATGGGTCACTTGCAATCTTTACTTGTTTTTCAATGAATTCAACAATGTCACAAAAGGTCACTCTTCGATTGAATTTATCCTGTAACTCACAGGCAACGTTTTTCCCCATCTATCCCGGAGTTTATAAGGTAATTTTTTAACAACTGTTTGCATATTAGCCGTGACATCCAACTCATGCATGGCGCCTACCTCTCCCATGGCATTACAGCATCCTCGCAACAAAAAACTGTATGCCTGCAGGGCTTTCACATCTTCAGGTTTCAAAACGGGCCACGTGAGAACCTTCTCCATGTTGGCAGAAGCAATTTTTAAAGAATTACCAAAATGTTCCTTCAACAAAGATTTAGCTTTGACATATCCTTGATCATGAGGCATATGTTGACAGCTTCTGACCAGGTCCCGGGGCTGGCCTCTGGTATACTGCTCGAGAAAGTATAAACAATCTTTAGCACTATGCGTCTTGTCCTCGATGCTATGTTCAAATGCCCTAATAAAGGTTTGGAATTGTAGGGGATCACCATCAAAAATCTGAATGTCACGTTTTGGAAGAAAAAAGAGATACTGCTGCTCAACCAACAAGGATGTAATTTCATTCTGTTTTTCCAAGACTGTTAACAAACGATTATGGTCCATGGTATTCTGCATCACAGGTGCAGGATTTTCTGAGCTCAACTGAAACCGATGACGTGATTGTGTGCTTTGTATTTTACCTTGTTGCACCTTTGGCTCCAAACCGTTTGACCATGTGACCTGTGACTGCAGCTCAATCGTTTTCTCCTTCGGCCTCGCATCCAACAAATGTGAACGTGACCGATCACCTGTGGGAATATTCTGAGATGGCTGTTTAGCTACCACAGGCACAAACGTCTCAGCATCAACATTCAACATAGGAGTTCTCCTTTGTTCTCTCTCCAAATATGAGTTCATTCCATTTCGTTCCGAATTAACGCTGGAAACTCTAGAGCCTTCCGAGGCCTTTAACACTTTCACTTTAGCTATTGATGCAGCTATTTCCATGTCCAAATCAAGCTGCTCTTTCTTTTTCCTGAGCAGCTCTTCTTGTTCTTCCAAAGCATGTTTGTCCTTTAAGAGATTTTGGCGAGCAAGAAGAGCCGCCATGTCTGCCTCAGCTTTAATACGTGCTGACGAGATAGTTGAAACACAGGACTTACTTCCTGCTAAACTTCTTTTCTTTGAGGTTCTACTTGCAACATTGGAAATGCTGTCCCTCGGTTCAACATCATCTGTTGCTGCAATTCCCACAACATTCTCAAAGTGTTTAGATGACTCATTTCCATTAGTTCCTACATCAAATGGTTCAACGTAAAGTGGATGTAACTGATGCCAGGTGGCAACATCATCTGTGCTCATTTGTGCCACATTTTGATTGGATTCTCTACTTGCATCAGAAAGCCACCCTTTTACATTATCTATAAAGCTGCTGTTATGCTTAAGTATACTTGAAAACCAGATGTTTTGTTTGTCTTGCTCCTCTTGAGGAAGCAACTGAATTACAGCTTCATGAAGTTGGCTTGCATCCTCAAGCAACACAGATAAGTTTACAAGATGAGACTGAACACTTGGAGCATTATCTTCATTTTGCATAAGTTCTTTAATTATCTTTATAGCAGCTTTAATTTTATTAACCTTAGCTTGACGATCTGTTTGAAACGTTTGTATTTGATTTTCCAATGCTTTCACAGAGAGTTTTCTTACTCGTTTTTCAATTCCCACATCACCATCAGGACATGGAGTAAATCCACTTGAATCCATATTCACTTGTGAATTATCAAAACATCCATGCACAGCCCAAACATTAATCACACACAGCGCTTTAATGGCATAAATGCGTCACAGGAAGCATTGCATACACTTGTGAGATAACGATCATCAACAGGCAAATTGCGTAACGTATTCCCCACTGAACTGCCTATAGAAAACTATCTAAACTCACCCTAGTCTTCTGTGCATACTAGCGGTGGGTAATTATGTACCTGAATACCGTTAGTCTTGAGCCAGACAAACTGTCTTGGAACGAGAACTACGGCGGCACTCCCGAGCCAATGGCTCCACCCGCTTGATGACACAAAAATAACAAACGGCTGAAAAACAAAAAACAGTACAACCACCTTATGTGATTATACCGCTAAAGCCTACCAGGGGAAATATTCAATTCGCAAATGTGACCTGTTATGTGTATGTGTGTGTATGCGACCATACCTCCGCTCCAGCTGTGATGAATGAACCGTGAGGGCTGACAATGAATGAATGAATGAAACCTACTAAGGCGATGAATGAACTGGTGCGTCTCCGCGCGCTCCAACTTCCTTGTTTGAAGCGTTCCGAAATGATCCCAGGAATCCAACGTCAACGAAACTTTCCGCGGATCAACACTTCGGTAACTATTTTCTGTTGACAAATATTGCGGCTAAACTGGGTTCACTAAAAAACAATCAGCCGCGGTGGGCTGAACACGGGAGAAATTGTGGACGCGCACACTTCGCTCTTTTCTTGCTCTCAAAGCGCTTTTATTTCCATCTCACGGCAACACACAGAAGCTCCAAATGCTTACAAATGTCCGTGCAAGGTCAATAAGGTGAAAGAGAAGCACGATGTAGGTGATAGTGCAGCGGTCAACAGAAAATTTCACCTCCGTGGCTCACCCCACGCCATGTTCAAACGCCAGCTGACGAGACCAGGTGAACGCAATCAAATAACCGCGGATCACACCCACAGTGACACACCCCCACCCATGCGCCAATACGGTGCCCAGACACACACACACCCACACAGCTCCTACAGGAACTGTTAAAGCCATCTCAGTATCCTTGCTCGTGGCCCAGAGGAATAAATGACACAGACTATATTCATCTTTTTGTGTAATAATGTGTGTGAATCATTAATAAAATTTAGCAAGTGCTTCACCTGATGCTCGGTTCACTGTCGTCTGTGAAGTTGAGGAGCAGCAGTTGGATCTGGTGGATAAACACAATATGAATCAGGTCATACAGCTGACTAAACCATACATTTACATCTTATCATGATACAAACAAGAATACTGGGTAACAATGATGCATGTTAATAATACATTTTATTTATAGGCGCCTTTCACGACACTTAAGGTCGCCGTACAAAATTATTTCAAAATAAAACACAGTTGAAATACAAAAAATAAACACAATGAAAGTACACACAAGCATAATATAGACCATATAGTTACATACAACTTACAAATAGAATGGGAGATAGAAGTGAGACTATGGAATGGAGTAGGCCTGTCTGAATAAATAAGTTTTGAGTTGAGATTTGAAGGTAGTGACTGAGTCTGAATTTTTTAAGTGTTCAGGGAGGGTGTTCCAGAGGCAGTGGGCTGAGTGGGAGAAGGCTCTAAACCGGCGAGCAGGTGGGATGGTGAGTTGTTGTGATGAAGATGACCTAAGAGTGCGGGCTGGAACGTTTATTTGGAGCAGGTTAGTGAGGTACTGAGGGGCGAGGTTGTTTAATGCCTTGAAGGTGATAAGTAGGATTTTGTAGTTGATACGGAACTTGACAGGAAGCCAGCGAAGTTGTTGCAGGACCGGTGTTATGTGACTTATGGAGGGGGTTCTAGTGATGATGCGTGTTGCGTAGTTTTGAACCAGTTGTAGCTTATGAATGGATTTGTCAGGTAAACCAAATAAAAGGGGGTTGCAATAATCCAGACGGGATGTGACCAGGCTTTGGACAAGGGTGGCAGTATTTTCAGGAGAGGGGGATGGACGGAGACGGGAGATATTGCGCAGGTGAAAATAGGCTGAACGGGTGATGTTGTTAATATGGGAATGGAAAGAAAGTGTGGTGTCAAGGATGACACCCAGACTCTTAACCTGGGGAGAGGGGGAGACTGGGCAATTGTCAATTTGAATAGAGAAGTTATTTATATTAGATAGGGTGTTTTTGGTGCCAATGAGAAGGATTTCAGTTTTACTACTGTTGAGTTTAAGGAAGTTGGTGGAGAACCAGGTTCTGATTTCCTGAATACAGTCACAGAGGTAAGTGGGTAGAAAGGTGGAGCTGGGTTTGGTGGACAAGTAGAGCTGGGTGTCATCCGCATAACAGAGGAAATTAATATTATACCTATGAACTATCTGGCCAAGGGGGATGAGGTAGACGATGAATAGAAGAGGACCGAGAACAGAGCCTTGTGGAACACAAGAGGAAAGGAGGGATGGGCGGGATGTAAACGTTTTTAACTGAATGAACTGACTGCGGCCAGAGAGATACGAGATGAACCAGCTGTGAGGTGTGTCAGAGATACAGATGGAGGCTAGCCTATGAATGAGAATGGAGTGGGAAATAGTGTCGAATGCTGTAGTTAGATCCAGAAGAATGAGGATTGAAAGGAGTGCTGAATCAGCAGCCATAAGGAGGTCATTGGTGATTTTTAACAGGGCTGTTTCTGTGCTGTGTAAAGGGCAAAACCCAGATTGAAATTGTTCATATAGGTCATTGTTTGAGAGGTGGGCATGGATCTGAGATGCAACTGTTTTTTCAAGAACTTTAGAGAGAAAGGGCAGATTGGAGATAGGATGGAGGTTATTGAAATTGTTGGGGTCTGCACCAGGTATTTTGAGTATAGGGATGACCGAAGCTGATTTGAGAGACAAAGGGACAAGTCCAGAGGTGAGAGAGGAGTGAACAAAGGCAGTTATAAGAGGGGTGAGAGAGTTTATGGAGGCTTTAAAAAGACCAGCTGGCAGGGGGTCGAGCTGGCAAGTGGATGGCTTAGCTTTCTTGATGAGGTCAGATATGTCGGCAAATGAGGGTAGTCTGAAATTAGAAAATGTAGAGGAGATAGAAGTTTGGGCAGGTGGGAGGGGTGAGATGGGTGTGCTGTGAGTTAGCTGTTGGCGATTAGTGTCAATCTTTGTATTAAAGAATTCCATAATGGCATTGAAGTAATCAGTTGAGTAGAAGTGAGGAGGAAGAGAATCTGGGGGTTGTAGAGTTTTGTTAACCAGAGAAAAGATGGCCTTTGTGTTCCCATCACTTGAATTGATTTGATTTGCAAAATAAAGTGATTTGGCAGTAGAGAGCATGGCCTTGTAGTGGAGAATGTGGTTATGGAACATGTCCTGATGTATGGTGAGGCCAGATTTCCTGTAGAGGCGTTCCAGTTGACGTCCTTTAGCCTTACATGAGATATTGATATGATATGATATACAACGATCAGGCATAACATTATGACCACCTTCCTATTATTGTGTAGGTCTCCATTATGCCTCCAGTAGTTGTGACTCATCAGAGAATAACATAACATGGGACTTCTGAGGGTGTCCTGCTTGTTTGTCTAACAGATGTTGTTAGTGTCATTGCTATGTGGTTTCCCAGCAGAACACTGAATTCTCACGAGATGGTGAATGTCATTTACTGCTAATGCCATTGGTTTTATTTGTTGTGGCTGATTGGTGTACATTTACAAGCTATCTTTAAAATTTGTATGCTATGTCTTTATTACGCTAAAGGAGCTGGGGCCTCACTGCAAGGAGGCTGAGGAAGCTCTTGAACATTTTCTAAATGGTGGAAAAAAATCTGTACAAAGTACTTGAACACACACCTTCTAGTTGCAGTACATGGTAAAATAACTCCTATTGGAGTTTGTTGCTGTTTTATTCATGATATTCATGAATGTCAACACACACACACACACACACACACACACACACACACACACACATATATATATATTTAAAAATCGGCTGTTTCAACTCAGATTAGACACTGAATCTCTCTGATGCAATATGTAAATATTTTATGTACATAACATATTTGTCTGCCATATTCTATTTTTTATTTTTTACTTTTTTATTCCATTGTATTTCTTGTATCTTCTGCATCTTGCACTGTTGTTTCCTGCCGCTGTAATGCCCTAATTTCCCCACGGGGATGAATAAAGTCCTATCTTATCTTATCTTATCTTATCTTATCTTATTTAGTCTGCAAAAATCTCTTGCACTATCCACCTAACATTCAGTATCCATTGTCCTGTTCATTGTATATGTGTACAGGACACATACATTTTAGCATTCAGCAGTACGGACTAACATGTATGTACACAATATACATATAAACTCATATTCATTATAAAAATTAAAGGCACAAAGTTGTGATTATTACTGTACATGACACTTAATGTCCATAGACCACGTTTGCTGCCTGGATAATACTGACAATATTTGTTCCTGACAGGAATAGGCCCATCCTTGTGGATGAGTGTGCATGCAAAGCTCAGGTTCAACAGCAGAGGTCAGGATATGTGTTCTGTATCTGCATAATGTTGGACAAGGCTACTAAAATACTGGGTCACATTAAGAGTAAAAACATTATCTGTGTTACATTTTGAGGAAGTTTCATTTAATAGTGTTTGTATTCCACATTGGTGTTGAGAACTTGTAATTTTGCAGATGTAATTTGGTATGAAGACTTTCCAATGATACTAAACAGGTTGCAGATATTTGTTGATATGTTGAAACAGAAACTTGACTTTCTGGCAAAAAACAGAAATTCTTGTGTTTCCTTACAATGCTGTAGGTCTCAGTGTCCAGTGAGACTCCTCAGGGACTACTTCATACACATGGTATTCTTCAGACTAGGAAAAGAGAGACAGTGAGAGCTCTTTAGATCTAAACAGGACGTATGCTCAGTTGTACAACTTTTAAGTTTGTCACTTACCTTGTCTTTTTGAGACCACTGTCTAGTATACATTTGCTCAAATCCTAAAAAAAAAAAAAAAAAAGTAAGAGAATCAGAAATGTTTTATCACACCATTTGTCTTAATAAACGAAATATTACAGGGGAAGATGTTTGTTGTTGTGTTAGCTGTTTATAATGGATTTTAATAAAGGTAATTTAATATTTGTTTTACATTACTAAACTACATAGAGGCCTGATGTAGTCTAATGTGATATTGTGTATGTTGACGAGTGCCTGAATCAGAACCTTCTGTATGTTTTAATGGTCTGGATACATGTTTACATTTATTACTACTCAAGTGTGAGGAACCATATATTGTTAATTCATTAATCGTGATCTTCCCCAAAAATCAAAACGTTTGAAAAATAGTAAAGTCTTCGTATTCAAGACTCAAGACTTCTTTACTGTCAATTTCTCAATACATTCACAACATACAGAAAATTTGCAAAAGCAATTCTCTCTCTGTCTCACCTAATAATAAAAAAGAAAACCAAAATAGACGAAATGTGAAGGAATTTGGCAGTGAAACAGTTACAAAGCCATTACTTATGCCATGCAATAAAACGCTTGAGATTTTGAATTTCCAAGTATTTCAGTAAACCTCTTTTCATAAACACGAGGAGAAAAAGCAGAAACTCACCACCAGTGGGATAGTCAGCACCACGCAGTGAGCTGACCACATTTCCTGCAGGTAACTTTTTTTTTTTTTTTTTTACAGATGGAGAGAAGTGTGAGAGGAATTCAACTTTAAACATATTTATGCATATTTATACAAGCCTTGATATGCACATCAATAATACAGGAAATTACCAGTTTTCCAGGATCTATGTTTGTCATGTTCACAGCGTCGCCTACAACACAGGAAAAGAAATATAACAAACATACCATATGTGTATGAAGTAATACTGTGATATTGAAAATCACTGAACGTGTACTTTACCTCCAGTAACATTGTCTTGTAATCTGTGTGGGAATGAATAAAACAAATTAGTTGACTGTGTCTTACACAGACAATGTGATTTAAAACAAACTATAGTTGAATAATCCAGGATGTGAATATGCTTTTTCTCTGCTGCTTCAGTAACTAATGCTCCAGTGAACCTTCACTGAGCAGCTACCTGAACTTCAGTACCAAACAAGGTAACTCAGCTTTTGTTGAAAATTATTTTTAAAAACAAATCTTACCTCTTGTCTTTACACTTCCCTGAATAATGTAGAAAAAAAAGAAGAGATGTTATTAAAAGTGCAGTCAGTAACCACTGAACCATCAGTTCACTTCAAACTGTTGTCATGGTGATATTTTTAGTGTCTGTCATTTCCTGGTTACTGCAGACAGATTGAATTGTGGTCCAAATGACACCGCAACTGTCCTTTTCTGCGTACATGAGCTTGGCGGATGTTGCTTGTTTTCGGACACAATCACATTTGCAAACTGAAATAAAAGTTTTACTTTAACAGTATAAACACACAGAAAAGCACTTTCAAGCTTTTTTCAACTCATGAATCATTCCAGTCCTTACCACTTCTTCTTCTGACACAAACAAATGTCACTCCCAGTAGGATGACGCCCACAGTCACTCCTGAACCAAGCACAACTACTACCAACTTCCATATCCACAGATCTGTTTCAGAAAAAACAAAGACCACAAGTCAATCTCATTCCCACAGTATCAGAACAAAACAATTAGACGACACTGCACCAACAGTGTAACTACCACTGCTGAGCTACATTTGAGTTAGTTGTGTTAAACATTGTAATTATGCGAAAGTCATTTCTCAACTACATGACAATACACAAACTCAGCACAAGAAACTTACACAGATGTGATATCTATGTTAAGAAATTTTCACCTGCAGATGACTTTGATGTGGTCACACGAAACAAGGCCGAAGTTAAAGTACTTGTACCAGGTCTGTTTGTTCCTCTAGAAACTGTTTCTTTAAGAAACAAAAGATAAACATGAAGCAATAAAAACATATACACGTTTTAATAAGGGGTGGAACTTTAATACGTTAATTTGATTAATTAATTATTAATGCATTTTAAAAAAAAAATAACGCAATTAATCGCAGTTTACATTCCAAACAATGCGTAACTTTCGTCAGTGCACAATTGCCTGGTACACCAATTAATCTGATGCACATGCTGAAAAAAAAAAGGTTGAATATGTGAATATCACCAAAGCACTACAACCCAACGGTACCATCTAAATGCCAAGCATGTTGCAGTAAGCACAGAAACCGCCGGAACTGTTAGCTGTTAGACGTGCCGGCAGCCCAACCAAATTCTTTTTATTTATTTATTTATTTATTTTTGCCATTTAAAGTCAATACTGTTCTGAAAAAGTACTTACAGTGGTACTTTCACTTTAAGTTTGGTCTATTTTGGCCAGTGAAATTGTCTTTCTTTTTCTACTGTTTTGAACTGAAATGCAATTAAATGCATTGAGCTTGAGCTTACAATATTCATGTCTGTCTATTATTTGATTCAGTTGTCCACAAAGGTCAGTTAAATTAAAATATGTTTCATTTTGTGGCAGATATTGTTACGCAATTAAAATGTAATTAATCAAAAAGCCTCTTATTAATTAGATTTTTTTTTTTTAATCAGTCCCACCCTAGTTCTAAAGTATCATTGTGATTCACTGGGAAAACTAATTTTGTGTGTCAGTGAACCAACACTGCTACTTGCCACACCAGCAGTCGACTGAAAGAAAACCTTTAGAAAAACATTTTCAGTAACAATAAAACATCCACATTTTATGTGACTCATTGACAAACAAATTTTTTGTGTCACCTGTTATTGAAGTAGATAGTGAATCAACACTACTACTTGACATAGCGGCAGTCTGACCTGGAATGAAAGAAAACTTTTAGAATCATAGTTTCAGTAACTGGTTTGCAATGATGTCATAGATAGCTGTTTCGATACATGTCCCACCTGTGATCACTCTGAAAGATGTGACTGTCTGGGTTGTTAACTCCTGGGTTGTGGTGGATGGACTTGTGCTTGTTGGTTCTGTGTGAAGACAAACAATTTAAGACTTGTGTTACTAAATACAGTAGCAATGGCTTTTTTCACCAAAACTCCAATTTAGAGAATTTGCAGAAGTGGTTAAAGCCGTCACAAAACATCTCAGTCTCCAACTATATAATGTAATGCGGTTAACTTCGTTATTTTTTAAAAAAAAAGTATTGCATTACTTGCATTAAAAATTTCTCCGGATAAAGAAGGAAAAATTCCTGCTTTTTGTCAGACAGTACTGTGTCAGCAGAGGCGCAGCACTGTGATGCTGCGTCTGTCCCCTGCTGACCTACGTTACCTGTATGTGTGTGTGTATGGTAAAGAGGACAGCTTTTGAATCATTAAAGTGCGCGCATTATTTTCAGTTCGCCAGCGAAAACGACAAGAACAACGTAATGGTGAAATGCACACACATTGGTGAAAAGCTTCTGTCGACCGCAAAAAAATTCCACTTCCAATTTAAAAAAACATCTTCTATCCAAGAAGAACCACTCTATCACCCTGGTATTGTTATCCTGCAGAGTTAATTTGGTTGGATTAATGACATTATTCATTGCCAGGACTTCTCGGTGCATTTAAAGGAGGTTGTGTGTCGCTGAGTTGCAGCATGTGCGAGGGGCTGGAAATGGCTTTTAATTTTTGGTAACACATGAGTACTCTATCGCGTTGTAATGCTGTAATGTAACAGATTACTTTTAGTTGATGGTAACATAGTAACCTAGCTAGCTACTTTCCAAAGTAACTATACCCAACACTGGCTATAACCAAGAACATGTTAGCATGGCCACTTACTCCGTATGCTGATGGAGGATCTGTCACTGTGTGGAGATGGATGTTGTTCTCCTCTACGCTCCACGGTATAATAACATGTTACTTCAACCTCAGCAGGTGAACTCTGCTGTGACATCGACAGAAGCTCAGTTCCTGTCAGTGACTTCAGACAAGAGACAGGTCTGGAAGTGTTTGTTCTCATGAAGAACAAAAAACACTGAGACACAGAAACTGATGATGGAGTCTCACAGATCAATGCAACTGACTCTGTCTCTGTGATCAGCTGCAGTGGATTCACTGTCAGTTTAGGCTGAGGACCTAAAAAAGTAAAAACATATGGTGGATTAAATAAATGACTGTTAATGGAAAATGAAACCTGTTGATACATTTACAAATGTTCTCACTTTGTATGATTATGGTCAACATGTTACTGTTGGTAGACTGATGCTGTTGTAGGTAAAAACATGTCACTTCAGCTGTAGCAGGTGAACTTTGCTGAGCAAGAGACAGCAGCTCAGTTCCTGTCAGTGTCTTCAGACAAGAGAAAGGTTTGGCAGGTTTGTCTCTTAACTTAAAATAACACTGAGACACAGGAACTGATAATGGAGGCTGACAGTTCAGAGAGACTGAGTCTGTCTCTGTGATCACCAGAGGATTCACTGTCAGTTTAGGAGGAAGAATCTCTGAAAAATAAAAGTGTGTTAGATAAAGATTATTAAACTAAACTGAGATTTGAAGTGAGTACTAATACATAAATGTTTTTATATATAAATACATTTGACAGTACATATTTATAAATACATATTTATAGGTTGCTGACAGAAGTCCTGAGGACTCTAAGAGGTTCCTACAATAAGAGCAACTCATTAAGATTCTGAAGCAAACCAGAAGCCAATGCAGAGACTTTAAAATGGGTGTAATGTGTGCTCTCTTTCTGGCCCCTGTCAGCACACAGGCAGTTGGGCTTTGTAGCAATTGTAAATGCAAAATATTTTTCTTGGGAAGACCAGAAAGTAGGGCATTGCAGTACTCAATCCAGCATGTAATAAAAGCATGTATCAGTGTCTCTGTGTTGGCTTGAGAGAGAAACTGTCGTACACTGGTAATGTTTAACATGATAAAACGCAGTTTAGTTATGTTTCTAATATGTGGCTCAAAACTAAGATCTAAATCAAAAATAACACCAAGACTTTTCACTTGCTGACAAGATCTCAGTGCAAGTTTAATCTGCATAACTACGGAAATGTATGCCATGTCTCATGTTAATGTTGGACCTAAAATAGAACCTAGAGACACACAACAACACATTTTATAGACCTCAGATCCATTTTGAATCAGAGGTCACTGAAAACCTTGACCCAAGCCGTCTCAGTGCTGTGATTTGCTCAAAATCTCAATTGGTATCTTGTGGCTATTCATAAAATCATTTAACTTATTAAAAACAAGTTTCTCGAAAATGTTGCTTAAAAATGGCAGACTGGATACTGGTCTGTAGTTATTAAGATATAAGGAATCCAAATTGCTTCTCTCCAGAAAATATAATGATATTACAGCAGCATTGTTACTCATTCATTTTGTTGATGGGTCAATGTCTAGATCATTAATAGTTTTAAACTTAGTAGTTTGGACTCACTGTGTATGGTGATGGTCAACATGTTACTCTCTGGAGATTGAAGCCCTTCAAGGTAAAAACAAGTCACTTCAACTGTAGCAGGTGAACGTTGCTGTGCCATTGTCAGAAGTCCAGTTGCTGACAGTGTCTTCTGACAAGACAAAAGTTTGGCTGGTTTGTCTCTTAAAAACTTGAAATAACACTGAGACACAGAAACAGATGATGGAGTCTGACAGTTCAGAAAGACTGAGTCTGTCTCTTCAATCTCCTGTAGATTCACCGTCAGTTTAGGAGGAAGAAGGTCTGAAATGTTAGAAGTAAATGTATGTTACATTACATCTACCTATGATCCATGATGAGACATGTGTTTTTTTTAATTATATTTAAACAAAAATAAAATGACAGTGACATTAAACTGCTCATACAATGAAAACATTAATCTCAGAGACTGACCTTGTGCTTTGAGCTCATGAAAGAAACCTGGTAGACGAAATGTTAAGAAATTCAAAACAGATTCATCAGCAACTTAATATTTAAACTCAAATTCAACTTTTTTACACATCAGTAACGGTAGTCAATGACATGACAGACATCTCATAACTGAGTAGCTACATTAGCAGTAGCCAACATTAACAAGAAAAGAAGCTGATAATAAGTTTATACTCACACATGAGGATGAGAAGCAGCAGGTGTCCAGCCATGATGAAGCTGAACTATGTGACAGACTACACTACTCTGACTGACTACTGTGACTTTCACCTACATTATGAGATGTTCTGAAGTTGTTCTCAGGGAAACCACAAGGCAGACGTTTGGTAATCTCACTTTTGACACATGCAGTAAAACACTGAGGATATTTTTGTCTAATATATTTTTGATCAACTCTACCACAGTGAAGAGGTGTGAGAACAGTTAGAGAAACTGATATATACAGTACATAGTAGCAGTCTAACTATAAACATTAACTGAATTCTTTTACTGTTTTTCATGGAGGGTTTTCATCTTGTTGGTATGGACAGAGAATAAGCAGGTTTTTTTAATTTGTTGATGTGTGGAGTTTGTTATTTTGATATTTAGAGCCAAGGAGCAACATGTTACCAATGCTCGTGCTAAGCTAACAGCTGCTGGCTGAGAGACAGTGCACACAACTAATCCTACATAGGCAACAATGCAACATTAAGTCTTTCCTATACAGTCAAACATTTTTATACCTGAAATGACAAGAGTCAACTGAGGGGAGGTCCTCCAGAGCTCAGTTTTAATAAACTTTATCACTACGAACAATAGACAACAAAAAAATACTGAATGGTGACATAGTGAGGAACTTTGCCCCTTTAGAGACTCAAATAATTAAACACAGATAATAGTAGGGGTAAATATGTGTCATGGTTTGTGATTAGTTTTCCCGGGTTTCTTTTTGTTGTATTTTGTTAAGTACATGGTTTTTGCAGTCATGGTTTGGTGTTAAGCGTTTCTGTTTTCAGTTTCCTGTTTTATTTTGTTAAGTTCTTGGTTTCCTGTCATGTGTCCCTTACTGTATCTTCCCACCTTTGTGATTGTCTTCCCCGTCTTGATTTGTTTCACCTGTTTCTCACCATGCGTACCTCGCTTTGTCTCGGATCATGTTTCATTAAAGTTTTTGTTTCCTCACATTTGAAATTTCTATGTCTGCAGCACTTTAAACCTGTCTTGACAATATGTAGTGCTCTATAGCAAATAGGAAGTTATTTAGATAATAGTAAAAGGGAAGTGGTTGAGTCTTCAGCCAGGTAAAGATATCTCTGAGACCCAACTAACAACTAGAGCTCAGTTGGTTTCAGACCTTAATACTAATATAGACATGCTAACGTGCCCACAGTGACAATACTAACACAGTGACATTAAACAGGTTTATGTTTCACATGTTCATTATCTTAGCAGCTGAGGCTGATGGTGTCAGGTGTTTGATCTTAAACCAAAAAGTAAATATATACTTATGGCAGATTATTCCCTTCATGGCAAGCAGGGCCACTCTGCACATGTCAGATATACTCTGCTTGATATTTGAGGTGAAAAAAACAAAACAAAAAAAACATGCACAGTATATTTCATCAGATGATTTTATTTAGCATCCATGTAAATACTTGGTTTCTGAATGTATGATTTAAGTAGGGTTGTAAACATATTGTCTATGGAAACATAGCTATTGACTGAATTGCAGTTAAATAAAGCCATCACACTATTCTAACAACTTCTCTAATGCAAACACCAAGTATCTTTAATATAAACTAGCATGCAAGAAAAATAATGTATTGGAGAGATGTACAATGAATGTGGAGCTGCTCCAATGGGCTGAGGGTCTGAGGCACCACTGCTGTCACTCTACGGAAAAGAAACAAACAGAAATAAATATACTTCCTTTAGTACCATCAGTCATTTCACATATTATGCTCCTTTCATTGATTTGTAGCTGTTAAAAATAAAACAATCAAATTAATGATAAATGCCGGCACAGTGGCGAGGTGGTTAGCACTGATTACAGCAAGAAGGTCACCGGTTCAAATCCATGGGCTTTCTGTGTGGAGTTTGCATGTTCTCACGGTGTCTGCGTGGGTTCTCTCCGGGTACTCCGGCTTCCTCCCACCATCCAAAGACATGCTCATTAGGTTAATTGGGGATTCTAAATTGCCCGTAGGTGTGCATGTGAGTGTTAATGTTGGCCCTGCGATGGACTGGCGACCTGTCCAGGGTGTACCCCTGCCTCTCGCCCGATGACAGCTGGGATAGGCTCCAGCAGACCCCCGTGACCCCTAACAGGACTAAACGGGTATAGAAAATGACTGATGACTGACTGCTGAAACACCAGAGATTTCATGTTTGGAAATGTTGGACCTTTATTAATGTGTATCATAATTAGACTACTTTACCCAGATCAATACTTGTGTTCATGTGTCTGTTTGTAGACGGTTTAAATAGTCAAGTCTGTGTGTTTAGTCAGTCAGTTCACTAACAGCTTCAAACTTAATTTTTTAAAAACTAAACCACTTGTTTAGAGAGCAGTGTTTCTCCTGAGTGTGAAAATAAACAGTCAAACATAGCAGCTATCCACATCAGTGCAGAGGTGGTTTCCCACTAAAGGGCCTGCGTTTAATTTGAATCACAGGTCTTGAGCTGGTGAGCTGTTGGTTTCCTGTTACAGCTGCACATAGACAGAGTGCAACGTTAAACTGTCTAAATTTAAGTTAATCTTTGACTTTAAATATTTAGATGATATGAGTGCAACCTGTAAAAACCTTTATTTTGCAGTCCGAGTTAAATAAATAGATGTATCCGGGTTTAATTAAAAAAACAAAAATAAAAAACATCTTCATCCCACCTTCTCTCTGTTGATTCTACAAAAGTCCAACAACTGCTCCACAACCAGTCATGACCACAACCATTAGCCATCTCTTTGTTCAGGACATGAATAATAGAGGAAAATATATAAGTTTTGAACAGGTGAAAAAAAAGTTGTGTCTAAATGGAGTTGTGAACACAACATACATGTTAGCAGGCTTTTCAGTGCCCAGTATCTTTTGGCATGCATTATGTATAAAATCTGTTGGCAGTGTTGAGAACTATCAGGAACAGTTAAAGCCATCTCAGTATCCTTGCTCGTGGCTCGGAGGAATAAATAACACGGCCTGTATTTGAACTTCTAGTATAATAATAACAAGTGTGTCACCTGATGCTGGGTTCATTGTTGTCTGTGAAGCTGAGGTGGAACTAACAGTGTTATGAGGCATAGCAGCAGTTGGAGCTGGTGGATAAAAACAATATGAATCAGGTATCATCCAAAATCAGTGCAACTTTAATATTCCTATAAATGGGTCACTGTACTTTTGAGAAAATTTCTTAGGCTGAGTTATACTATGTGATACAACAAAACTCAAAATAATAATAATGTGTATCACATGATGTGAGTTTCTCATGTGTAATACATATGAAATGTAATCAAATTACATGTTCTGATTAAAAAAAAAAACAAACTTAAAGGTGCAGTAGGCAGGATTGTGAAGATCCAGGACTTAGCCAAAAAATTTGAACATCAACAACTTCTCAGTCCCTCCCCCGTTTCCGCTAAAGCCCAAAATGGTCTCCCAAGCCATCCCAAGCCGTGCATATTGGCCCTGGAATAATGCGCACGAGCAGAGAACCGAGAGAGAGCGGGTAAACAAACTAGCGTGGAACACACCGACGTAAGAACAACAAAATAGTTTTTATAATACCCTTCGTTATTACTTAATAATTTGACCTAAAGTACAACGATACAGTCACTTTAGGTCAAAATATTTAGCAATAGTCAACTTTAAGACAAAACCAAGGTTAGGATGTTTCTGAAAGTAGCCTACATCGGTGATGTTTGCTATCAGTAACAATTAGAAGCATTCATTATGGCGTTTTATTCCACAGTTAAGATTTATCAATTTACTGTGTGGTAGATATATGACCGCGATATATGACGCGTGCACGACGTGCGTGGGGAAGGGGGAGCGGACGCTATGAAATGCGTGTCCATGAGCAGTGATTGACACTCTGTTAGACACACCCCTGATCTTGATTGGTGCATCTGAGAGTGGAGCGGTGGATGTCTTGCATATCGCGCTACAGGCTCTAGGTGGGGCCAGAGGAGCCTTTTTTTTTTTTTTTTTTTTTTTTTAAATGACCTGCTTCATGCAATTATACTTGATCATAGGGTCAGTTTCAGCAAATATGACAGAAAGTTAGTTTTACAAAAAGTTGCCTACTTACTGCACCTTTAATTCACCAAATAGTAATGATATCTGTATCTCTCTGTCAAATAGATGCAGTAATGACTCATGAAAAACCTCAACACAACATTCAAAGATTAAACCTCCAGCTAAGATGTAACTGTGTGAATCTAATGTAAAACTGTTAATATACGATGCAGATAACAATACTTAATGAGATCATGTAACACATTAACATTACATTCATAAGTAACAGTGTTCCCGTACTGTTGTGTAAGAGACAACGTTAATAAAGAGATGTTTAACTTACAGATGAGGACAATAAACAAAAGGTGTCCAGTCATGATGAAGCTGAATACTGCTCCTCTAAAGACCTTTGTGGCATCAACGTACAAGTTACTGACACTTTATACACTTCAGAAAACAATAATAGTTCAACAGGCCACAGAAGCACACACTTCCGTAACTGCTCTCACGCTACAACACGACTTAAACAGTCAGTACAGTTTTATTTATCTTGTTTATTAAGAACAATCCAGACTGTCTCGAAATGATTTACAAAACCCAGAGCAGTCAGCCCTCAGATCAACAGATAAAGCACTGAGGTGACAGTGGCGAGGAGGAGCAAGACATTTCGACGCATGATCCAAGTTGGTGGTGCATAGTATAAACTACAGGAGAAAGAAGACGGATATTCCACCATTAATTATCATCAGAGACGGTATGGCAGACTTCCACTTCCTGGTAGTCCACACCTCTGAGCTGCTGAAAAAGGCTCAGCAGAGACTGTACTTCCTGATAACACTCCGGTGGAATAACGTCACACAAAGACTGCTGGTGTCCTTCCCACAGATACTTGACAGTATGTCAGTACATTGTGAGTGTTCTTACATACTGCATGTGCATATGGTACACCAGCTGAAGAAAGTGCTCCAAAGGGTAATCAGCACCACACAAAAAAATCGGCGACTGCCCTCTCCCCACACTGGAAGAACTACTCAGTTCCCGTTGTCTCAAAACAGCCCAGAACATTATAAAGGACACCCACCATCCCGGTCACTTCCTGTTTAAACTGTTACCTTCAGACAGACAGTACAGATCAATAAACGCAAGTACAAATACACCCGAGCACAGTTTTTAGACAAGAGCAATAACAACCCTCAATGCTGAAAAAAAAATTAATTTGCACTATACTATTTTTATGCAATGACTGTGTGCGTTACTTTTGCTGCTTTTTTTTTTTAATGTATTCTTTTTTTATTATATCTTATGATGCCTCTGTGGATCATCCCACAGATACTTGATTGGTTTGGAATGTAGTGAATTTGGAGGCCAGGTCAACACCTTGTGCTGTTCTTCATGTTTTTTTGTTTTTTTTTAGTTGTTCCTAAAGCGTTTTTGTGTGTGCGCTTGCTGAGGCTGGCTGCTGCCATCAAGGAGTGTCATTGCTAGTGTCATTCCTAATAAATTTATTTATTATGCTTAAGGAACTGGGCCCTCACTGCAAGGAGGTTGAAAAAACTCTCATTTTCTAAATAATGGAAAACAAAGTACTTGAACACACATAGGTTTAGTCTGCAAAAAACTCTAGCACTGTCCACCTAACATTCAATATCCATTCTCCTGTTCATTGTATATGTATATAGAACACATACATTTCAGCATTCAGCAGTAAGGACTAACATGTTTGTACAGAATATACATATAAACTCATATTCATTATAAAAATGAAAGGCACAAAGTTGTGATTATTACTTTACATCACACTTAATTTCCAAAGACCACGTTTGCTGCCTGAATAATTACTGACAATATTTGTCCCTGACAAGAATAGGCTCATCCTCGTGGACGAGTGGACATGCAAAGCTCACGTTCAACAGCAGAGGGCAGGATATGTGTTCTGCATCTGCATAATGTTGGACTAGGCTACTAAAATACTGGATCATGTTAAGAGTAAAAACATTATCTGTGTTACATTTTGAGGAAGTTACATTCAATATTAATTGTATTCCAGATTGGTGTTGAGAACATAAATGTAATTTTGCAGATGTAATTCGGGACTTTCAAATGATACTAAACAGGTTTCAGATATTTCTTGTTGTGTTGAAACAGAAACTTGACATTCTTGCAAAAACAGAAATGTTACATCTCCATGATACTAATCCTGCAGGTCTTACAATGTCTTCTTGTGTTTCCTTACAATGCTGTAGGTGTGACTGTCCAGAGCTGGTGCAACTGGCTCCTCAGGGATTGAGTCGTACACATGGTATATGTCAGACTAGGAAAAGAGAGACAGTGAGAGCTCTTTAGATCTAAACAGGACGTATGCTCAGTTCTACAGCTAGTAAGTTTGTCACTTACCTTCTCTTTTTGAGACCCCTGTCTAGTATTCATTTGATCAAATCCTAAAAAAGTAAGAGAATCAGAAATGTTTTATCACACCATTTGTCTGAAGAAACTAAATATCACAGGGGAAGATGTTTGTTGTTGTGATTGCTTTTTAAATGGATTTTAATAAAGGTAAATGAATGTTTTGCTTTTTAAATCCGTTTGTTTTACTTTACTAAACTATATAGAGGCCTGCTGTTGTCTAATGTGATGCTGTTGTTGTTTAACATGATATTGTGTATGTTGACAAATGCCTGAATCAGGACTTCGTATAACTTTGAATGGTCTGGATACATGTTTAGATTAGTTTACTACTTAAGTGCAGGGATCCATATATTGTAAATTCATTCATCATGATCTTTTTCAAAATTTTGAAAAAATTCACAAAAGTAAAAGAGTCTTCTTATGCCCTGCAATAACACTCTAGGGTTAAGATTTTGAGTATTGAGTATTTCAGTGAGTGCCCTATAAAGAGTTACAAAGACACTGTGCAAACAGCTCATACTAAACATAATTCTGGAAACCTCTTTTCATAAGCACTAAGAGAAAAAGATCCCATGGTAGGGCTCAACGTTTCCTGCAGGTAACTTTTTTTATAGGAAGAGAGAAGTGTGAGAGGAATTCATGAGTGACTCTAAACATATTTATGCACTCTAAGGAGCCTTATTATCCATATCAATAATGTAAGGTTTGTGATTTTGACAAAAGGAAATTACCAGTTTTCCAGGATCAATGTTTGTCATGTTCATAGAGTCGCCTACAACACAGGAAAAGAAATGTGACAAACGTACCATATGTGTATGAAGTAACACTGTGATGTTGACAAATCACTGAACATGTACTTTACCAGTAACATTGTCTTGTAATCTGTGTGGGAATGAATAAAACAAATTAGTTGACTGTGTCTTACAATGTGATGAAAGATAAACTATAGCTGAATAATCCAGGATGTGAATATGCTTTTTCTCTGCTGCTTCAGTAACTAATGCTCCAGTGAAGCTTCACTGAGCAGCTACCTGAACTTCAACATCAACCAAGGTAACTCAGCTTTTGTTAAAAATTATTTTTAAAAACAAATCTTACCTCTTATCTCTATTCTTCCCTGAATAATGTAGGGAAAAATAGTATTAAAAGTGCAGTCAGTAACCACTGAGATCAGTTCACTTCAAATCGTTGTCATAGTGATATTTTTAGTGGCTGTCATTTCCTGGTTACTGCAGACAAAATGAATTGTGGTCCATATGACGTAGCAGCTGTCCCTTTCTGTGTACATGAGCTTGGCGGATGTTGCTTGTTTTCTGACACAATTACATTTGCAAATTGAAGTAAAAGTTTTACTTTAACAGTATAAACATACAGCAAAGCACTTTCAAGCTTTTTACAACTCATGAATCATTTCAGTCCTTACCACTTCTTCTTTTAACACAAACAAATGTCACTCCCAGTAGGATGAAGCCCACAGTCACTCCTAAACCAAGTACAACTACTACGAACTTCCATATCCACAGATCTGTTTCAGAAAAACAAAGACCACAAGTCAATCTCATTCCCACAGTATCAGAACAAAACAAACAGACGACACTGCACCAACAGTGTAACTACCACGGCTGAGCTACATTTGTGTTAGTTATGCTGCCAACACAAGAAGCATTGTTACATAGACATGATATCTACGTTAAGAAATTTTGTTCACCTGAAGATGGCTTCGATGTGATCACAGGAAACAAGGCTGGGGTCAGAGTACCTGTACTAGGTCTGGTAGTTCCACTGGAAACCGTTTCTTTAAGAAACAAACGATAAACATAAAGCAATAAAAACATCCATGCTTTAATATGCTCTAAAATATAATTGTGACTCATTGAGAAACTCATTTTTTGTGTCACCTGTTATCGAAGTAGATAGTGAACCAACACTTGTACTTGACATAGCAGCAGTCTGACCTAGAATGAAAGAAAACCTTTAGAATCATATTTTCAGTAACTGGTTTTCAATGACGTCATAGATAGCTGTTTAGATACATGTCCCACCTGTGGTCACTCTGAAAGATGTGACTGTCTGGGTTGTTATCTCCTGGGTTGTGGTGGATGGACTTGTGCTTGTTGGTTCTGTGTGAAGACAAACAAATTAAGATTTGTGTTACTAAATACACAAATCTTTTTTTCACCAAAACTCCAATTCAGAGAATTTGCTGCATTCATTAAAGTGGTCATAAAACATCTCAGTCTCCAACTATGTATCACTTTCTACTACATGTGACATTTTAAAAGTATATTTTTGTTTTCAACACTGAAAATACATTCACTTACTGATATAACCAAGAACATGTTAGCATGGCCACTTACTCAGTATGCTGATGGAGGATCTGTCACTGTATGGAGATGGATGTTGTTGTCCTTTACGCTCCACGGTATAATAACATGTTACTTCAACCTCAGCAGGTGAACTCTGCTGTGACATCGACAGAAGCTCAGTTCCTGTCAGTGACTTCAGACAAGAGACAGGTCTGGAAGTGTTTGTTCTCATGAAGAACAAAAAACACTGAGACACAGAAACTGATGATGGAGTCTCACAGATCAATGCAACTGACTCTGTCTCTGTGATCAGCTGCAGTGGATTCACTGTAAGTTTAGGCCGAGGAGCTAAAAAAGTAAAAACATATGGAGGAATAAATAAATGACTGTTAATGGAAAATGAAACCTGTTGATACATTTACAAATGTACTCACTGTGTATGGTGATGGTCAACATGTAACTGTGTGGAGATGGATGTTGTTGTCCTCCACGCTCCACGGTATAATAACATGTTACTTCAACCTCAGCAGGTGAACTCTGCTGTGACATCAACAGAAGCTCAGTTCCTGTCAGTGCCTTCAAACAAGAGACAGGTCTGGAAGTGTTTGTTCTCAGAAAGAACAAAAAACACTGAGACACAGAAACTGATGATGGAGTCTCACAGATCAATGCGACTGACTCTGTCTCTGTGATCAGCTGCTGTGGATTCACTGTCAGTTTAGGTGGAGGAGCTAAAAAAGTAAAAAGAGTAAAAATATATGACGGATTGAATAAATGGCTGTTATTGGAAAATGAAACCTGTTGATACATTTACAAATGTACTCACTGTGTATGGTGATGGTCAACATGTTACTGTTGGCAGACTGATGCTGTCGTAGGTAAAAACATGTCACTTCAACTGTAGCAGGTGAACGTTGCTGAGCAAGAGACAGCAGTTCAGTTCCTGTCAGTGTCTTCAGACAAGAGAAAAGTCTGGCAGGTTTGTCTCTTAACTTAAAATAACATTGAGACACATAAACTGATGATGGAGGCTGACAGTTCAGAGAGACTGAGTCTGTCTCTGAGATCACCAGAGGATTCACTGTCAGTTTAGGAGGAAGAACCTCTGAAAAATAAAAATATGTTAGATAAAGATATTAAACTAAACTGAGATGTAATTATGTATGTAAGCATTTTCTGAAAGGAGTATGATGAAAGATTGAGTACTAGACATAAATGTATTTATAGCATTTAGCAGCATATGTTATATGTTGCATATTACAGCTGCATTGTCACTTATTATTTATGTTGATGGTTGACTCACTGTGTATGGTGATGGTCAACATGTTACTCTCTGGAGATTGAAGCCCTTGAAGGTAAAAACAAGTCACTTCAACTGTAGCAGGTGATCGTTGTTGTGCCATCAACAGAAGTCCAGTTGCTGACAGTGTCTTCTGACAAAAGAAAAGTTTGGCTGGTTTGTCTCTTAAGAACTTAAAATAACACTGAGACACATTAACAGATGATGGAGTCTGACAGTTCAGAGAGACTGAGTCTGTCTCTTCAATCTCCTGTAGATTCACCATCAGTTTAGGAGGAAGAAGGTCTGAAATTTTAGAAGTAAATGTATGTTACATTGATTTCTTTTACTGGTGATCAATGATGAGAAATTATGTTTATATATATATATTTAAAAAAAATACAGTGAAGTTAAACTGCTCTTACAATGAATACATTAAACTCAGAGACTGACCTTGTGCTTTGAGCTCATGAAAGAAACCTGGTAGAGGAAATGTTAAACAATTTAAAACAGATTCAACAGTAGTTCATCAACAACATCAACACACTTACACTTTACAGCATTTACACTCTATTTTGAGTTTTTTTACACGTCAATAACTGTAGTCAATGGCATGACCCAACACCTCATAACTGAGTAGCTACATTAGCAATAGCCAACATTAACAAGAAAAGAAGCTGATAATAAGTTTAAACTCACACATGAGGATGAGAAGCAGCAGGTGTCCAGCCATGATGAAGCTGAACTATGTGACCAGCTACACTACTCTGACTGACGACTGCCACTTTCACCTACATTATGAGATGTTCTGAAGTTGTTCTCAGGGAAACCACAAGGCAGACGTTTGGTATATTCGCTGTTCACACGCGCAATAAAACACTGAGGATATTATTATCTAATATACTTTTGATCAACTTTACCACAGTGAAGGGGTGTGAGAACAGTTAGAGAAACTGATATATACAGTGGCAGTCTCATTGAAAATACAAAACATTAACTGAATTCTTTTACTGTTTTCTGTGGAGGGTTTTCATCTTATTGGTATGAATGGAGAATTAGCAGACTTTTTATTTCATTGATGTGTGGATTTTGTTATTATTTGGTATTTACAGCTAAGGAACCACCTGTTACCAATCTTTGTGCTAGGCCAACAGCTGCTGGCTGTGACTTCATATGAACCATGTAGACACAGTGCACACAGAATTAATCCTACAAAGTCATCAAGCAATGTTCAGTCTTTCATATACAGTCAAACATATTTACACCTGAACTGACAAGAGTCAACTGAAGTGAGGTCCTCCAGGGCTCAGTTTTAATAATCGTTATCACTGGTGACAGTTCTTTCAATATGCAGACAACAAAAAGATACTGGATGGAGACATAGTGCGGAAGCCTAGCTATTTAGAGATTCAAAAACTTAAACACAAATAATAGTAGTTGTAAATATGTGTCATGGTTTGTGATTAGTTTTCTTGGGTTTCTGTTTCTTGTTAAGTTCTTGATTTGTTTCACCTGTTTCTCATCATGTGTACCTCACTTTGTCTTGGATCATATTTCATTGAAGTTTTTGTTTCCTGACATTTTAAATGTCTGCCATGTCTGCAGCACTTTAGGTTTTGTCTTGCTTTTTGTTATTACATACCCCCATTACCTGCAACCTGTTTTGACAATATGTAGTGCACTATAGCAAATAGGAAGTTATTTCAGACAATAGTAAAAAGGAAGTGGTTGAGTCTTCAGCCAGGCAAGGATATCTCTGAGACCCAACTAACAACTAGAGCTCAGTTGGTTTCAGACCTTAATACTAATATAGACATGCTAACATGCCCACAGTGACAATACTAACACAGTGACATAAAGCAGGTTTATGTTTCACATGTTCATTATCTTAGCAGCTGATTCTGATGGTATCAGGTGTTTGATCATTAACCAAAATATATATACTTTTGAGGTAAATAAAAACATGTACAGTATATTTCATCAGATGATTTTATTTAGCATCCATGAAAAACATTTGTGTATAAACACAACAGTTGAAATTTCTGATGGAGCGATTTATGTAGGGCTGTAAAAATATTGTCTATGGAAACATAGCCATTGACTGAGACTGCAGTTAAATAAAGCCATTACACTATTCTAGCAACTTCTCTAATGCAAACACCAAGTACCTTCAATATAAATTAGCATGCAAGAAAAATAATGTATTGGAGAGATGTACAATGGATGTGGAGCTGGTCCAATGGGCCGAGGGTCTGAGACCACTGCTGTCACTCTACGGAAAAGAAACAAAGAGAAACGAGATGGTCGCAGGTGATCATAGAGTGGTCCATGCCATATCGAAGTCATCCCCAAGCGGGACGCAGAGGCATAAGTCACCAGTAGCACCCCCTATAGACTGTTTTGCACGAAATTTAGTGGGCTTGTAAGGAGTGATCCACAGATTATTATTGTCAAATATGAAGCAGTTTACTGTGATGGTTTGTGAGATATAAACATGTAGTCATTGTAGCACCCCCTACTGCCCTAATTTCACAAAACTCTGCATGCTTGTATGCAAGCATATTATAATGACGGCTGCCAAGTTTCATAAAGATTGGGTGAATACTTCAAAAGTTATAGGCCTTACAGTCATGTGAAATGTGTCGGTGTCACCTGTAGCGCCCCCTGTAGACTTAATGTCACGCAACTTGATGGGTGTCTACACAATATTTTACAGATTGTATGTAATCAATGACCATGTTAAAAAATCTTTTGAGAACTTTTCATTATCTTTGGCCATAAATGTAACATGCCAAGTTTTGGTATGTATCATTTTAAGTGCCATTTTTTCTTTGAAGTGCCATTTTTTCAAAATGGCGGAAACAAATGGCAGGCAGACATGGGCGTGGCCTAGTCCATTAAAACCAGGGCTATGTAGGGAATCAGAGGGAGATTTTTGTTTCTAAGGTACACAGTTAATTACCTTGTTATAGCATCACCAAGTTAACAGGTTTGATGCCTTTCACCCGTGCAGTTTGTCCTGGGCAGACACTTGGAGGTACTCAGAACATTAAGGCAATAAATAAGAAGAATAAAAATCCCAACAAAATCAATACGGATCCTGCAACATCGTCCCATGGACCCCGAATAAATGTACTTCCTTTAGTGCAATCAGTTATTTGTCATAGCTGTAATGACATGTTATTTGTTTCTGTTTAATTTAAAGCCACCTTCAATTTCAGCAGACGTTTCACCACCAAGTGAATAATCTACCTGACTGTTACATCCAGAGAAAGAAGCAACTCACCATTTTTACACTCATAGGTGACAATACAGTAGGTTTCATCATAACCAGCCTGCAAATGATTCAATAAGATGTTAGATGGAAGGGAGAGTGAGGACAGTCTCATCTACAGACACAATAATTATTGCATGAAGGTAAATCTGTAAGTAGAAGCAGGATTGCTGAAATCACTGCTCTTAGTGAGACTTACCAAAGATTTCCAGTCATCTAAATGATAAACAACATAGCTTTAATGATCACATATGAATAAAATATACTGTAAATAGAAAACATAATGAACTGGAATGATTGGAATGATTGCAGTGAATGCAGATGAGCAACATATGTCTTTATTTACCTACGACATTGACTTTTGTTCTAAAGAGAAAAAAGAAAGATAGTTTATTAGTAGTCTTGTGTCTTTTACAAACTCTTCTCATGTCAACATTATTCTCCACAAACATCTACAAATTATGAAGCCTACAACTCATACTCTCATGTTTTGCCTGTAACAGTTCTCACTCTTGTTTTGGTCCATGTTCACAATATGAGCGACAAAAGTTACCCAGCAAGCATGGTCAACTACACCATCAGAGTGTTGCTGTTGAAGTGTTACTTAAAAGTTAACGGATTTAGATTTTGTCATTATATGGGGAAACAAACGTATACTGGACAGTGTCAAAGGAAGACATGAAAAAATGAGAGAAGGCAGAAGCTGCACAAGCCTCCTACAGGTTTATAAATGAAAATAGCAGACTTGTACTCAAACATTCATGTGATCATATGTATTTAAGATCTAAAAAGCCTTACCCCTTGGAAGCACATTTCTCTAAAAAAATATAAATAAAATAAAAACAATGATATTTAGAAAACATCATTAATGCTCCATAAAAAACAGACTGATTATAATAATAACTTACAATTTACTACCAGAAAATGATGTTAAGTGATATTTAATATACATATATATATAATGAAAGCACATATACTGAATTTAGTCATATTGTGTTTTACTCGTACCGATCCTGCTCTGACTGGAGAGAAGTGCAAATCCAAGAAAGATGACAATCAGAGTCACAACTACTCCGATCGTCCAAACCATCTTGTCTGATTAAGAAAAAAGGCAGTTGACAAGTTCAGCATAAAACCTATGAAGCTTCTGTTCACAGTGGCCACATGAAATGTTGGATCACAAACACTGCTCTTTATTATTGACGTCCTTTTCTTAAAGCATTGCTTGTAATTCACCAGTTATTCCAAAATGATCTATTAAACAAACTAATCATTTAAGGGAACCAGTTAAATGTTTAGCAACATGCCTGTATTTTATCCGATGGATAGATGGGTAGATATAGATAGATGTGTAAAATGTGTTCTACCTGTTAGGTCATCACCAGATCCTGGATTCATTGCATCCACAGAGGTCAAACTATCTGCAGCAGGGAGAGTTATATCAGTAACAGAAGACACAAAAACGTTAAAAATGTCTAGTATCCCAGGAATCACAGACAACTTGTCACCTTTTGTTGTTTTCACTGATGGTGAGAGGGAAGTGGAGACAGAAGAACTACCAGTGACACTTGGAAAACCAAAGGTCTGACCTGTTGAATAAACTGAAAAAACAAATCACTCATGATTGCTAATAGTAAATAAAAAGAGAGATAGCGAAAGAGAGTGGTTTCTCTCTTCCTGGATTATTAATACATTATTTTCAGGAATGAATGTTTCCACCATCTGATGGATAACTTTGTAACCTGATGTGTCACCTGATGTTGGTGTCACTGATGGAAGGGAAGTGGAGTGTGGCTGAAAAGACTTTCTTGCCTTGGAATTCAGAGCTAGTGGATTTAAAGAAATGTTTTAAAATAACATTCTCAGTGACTGGTTTGCATTAAGGTAATGAACAGTTGTTTATCGAATGAAATGACGTCATAGATAGCTGTTTAGATACATGTTCTACCTGTGGTCACTCTGAAAGATGTGACTTTCTGGGTTGTCATTTCCTGGGTTGTGGTGGATGGATTTGTGCTTGTTAGTTCTGTGTGAAGACAAACAAATTAAGATTTGTGTTACTAAATACAGCAGTAAACTTTTTTCACCAAAACTCCAATTCAGAGAATTTGCTGCAGTGATTAAAGCCGTCATAAAACATCTGAGTCTCCAACTATGTATCACTTCCTACTACATGTGATATTTTAAAAGTATATTTTTGTTTTCAACACTAAAAATACATTCACTTACTGATATAACCAAGAACATGTTAGCATGGCCACTTACTCAGTATGCTGATGGAGGATCTGTCACTGTGTGGAGATGGATGTTGTTGTCCTCTACGCTCCACGGTATAATAACATGTTACTTCAACCTCAGCAGGTGAACTCTGCTGTGACATCAACAGAAGCTCAGTTCCTGTCAGTGACTTCAGACAAGAGACAGGTCTGGAAGTGTTTGTTCTCATGAAGAACAAAAAACACTGAGACACAGAAACTGATGATGGAGTCTCACAGATCAATGCGACTGACTCTGTCTCTGTGATCAGCTGCTGTGGATTCACTGTCAGTTTAGGCGAAGGAGCTAAATAAGTAAAATGATATGATGGATTGAATAAATGCTGTTACTGAAAAATTAAACCTGTTGATACATTTACAAATGTACTCACTGTGTATGGTGATGGTCAACATGTTACTGTTGGCAGACAGATGCTGTCGTAGGTAAAAACACGTCACTTCAACTGTAGCAGGTGAACGTTGCTGTGTAAGAGACAGCAGTTCAGTTCCTGTCAGTGTCTTCTGACAAGAGAAAGGTCTGGCAGGTTTGTCTCTTAAAATGTTGAAATAACACTGAGACACAGGAACTGATGATGGAGGCTGACAGTTCAGAGAGACTGAGTCTGTCTCTGTGATCACCAGAGGATTCACTGTCAGTTTAGGAGGAAGAAGGTCTGAAACTTTAAAAGTAAGTGTATGTTACATTAATTACATTTACCAATGATCAATGATGAGACATGATGTTTTTTACATTATATGTAAAAAAATAAAAAATACAGTGAAGTTAAACTGCTCTTACAATGAAAACAATAAACTCAGAGACTGACCTTGTGCTTTGAGCTCATGAAAGAAACCTGGTGGAGGAGATGTTAAACAATTCAAAACAGATTCAACAATAGTTCACCAGCAAGTTAATAATTAGACTCTAATTTGTTAAACACCTCAATAACAATAGTCAGTGACAGACATCTCATAACTGAGTAGCTACATTAGCAATAGCCAACATTAACAAGAAAAGAAGTTGATAATAAGTTTAAACTCACACATGAGGATGAGAAGCAGCAGGTGTCCAGCCATGACGAAGCTGAACTATGTGACAGACTACACCACTCTGACTGACTACTGCCACTTTCACCTACATTATGAGATGTTCTGAAGTTGTTCTCAGGGAAACCACAAGGCCGACGTTTGGTAATCTCACTTTTGACACATGCAGTAAAACACTGAGGATATTTTTATCTAATATATTTTTGATCAACTCTACCACAGTGAAGAGGTGTGAGAACAGTTAGAGAAACTGATATATACAGTACATAGTAGCAGTCTAACTATAAACATTAACTGAATTCTTTTACTGTTTTTCATGGAGGGTTTTCATCTTGTTGGTATGGACAGAGAATTAGCAGGTTTTTTTAATTTGTTGATGTGTGGAGTTTGTTATTTTGATATTTAGAGCCAAGGAGCAACATGTTACCAATGCTCGTGCTAAGCTAACAGCTGCTGGCTGAGAGACAGTGCACACAGAACTAATCCTACATAGGCAACAATGCAACATTAAGTCTTTCCTATACAGTCAAACATTTTTATACCTGAAATGACAAGAGTCAACTGAGGGGAGGTCCTCCAGAGCTCAGTTTTAATAAACTTTATCACTACGAACAATAGACAACAAAAAAATACTGAATGGTGACATAGTGAGGAACTTTGCCCCTTTAGAGACTCAAATAATTAAACACAGATAATAGTAGGGGTAAATATGTGTCATGGTTTGTGATTAGGTTTCCCGGGTTTCTTTTTGTTGTATTTTGTTAAGTACATGGTTTTTGCAGTCATGGTTTGGTGTTAAGCGTTTCTGTTTTCAGTTTCCTGTTTTATTTTGTTAAGTTCTTGGTTTCCTGTCATGTGTCCCTTACTGTATCTTCCCACCTTTGTGATTGTCTTCCCCGTCTTGATTTGTTTCACCTGTTTCTCACCATGCGTACCTCGCTTTGTCTCGGATCATGTTTCATTAAAGTTTTTGTTTCCTCACATTTGAAATTTCTATGTCTGCAGCACTTTAAACCTGTCTTGACAATATGTAGTGCTCTATAGCAAATAGGAAGTTATTTAGATAATAGTAAAAGGGAAGTGGTTGAGTCTTCAGCCAGGTAAAGATATCTCTGAGACCCAACTAACAACTAGAGCTCAGTTGGTTTCAGACCTTAATACTAATATAGACATGCTAACATGCCCACAGTGACAATACTAACACAGTGACATTAAACAGGTTTATGTTTCACATGTTCATTATCTTAGCAGCTGAGGCTGATGGTGTCAGGTGTTTGATCTTAAACCAAAAAGTAAATATATACTTATGGCAGATTATTCCCTTCATGGCAAGCAAGGCCACTCTGCACATGTCAGATATACTCTGCTTGATATTTGAGGTGAAAAAAACAAAACAAAAAAAACATGCACAGTATATTTCATCAGATGATTTTATTTAGCATCCATGTAAACACTTGGTTTCTGAATGTATGATTTAAGTAGGGTTGTAAAAATATTGTCTATGGAAACATAGCCATTGACTGAATTGCAGTTAAATAAAGCCATCCCACTATTCTAACAACTTCTCTAATGCAAACACCAAGTACCTTTAATATAAACTAGCATGCAAGAAAAATAATGTATTGGAGAGATGTACAATGAATGTGGAGCTGCTCCAATGGGCTGAGGGTCTGAGGCACCACTGCTGTCACTCTACGGAAAAGAAACAAACAGAAATAAATATACTTCCTTTAGTACCATCAGTCATTTCACATTATATGCTCCTTTCATTGATTTGTAGCTGTTAAAAATGAAACAATCAAATTAATGATAAATGCCGGCACAGTGGCGAGGTGGTTAGCACTGATTACAGCAAGAAGGTCACCGGTTCAAATCCATGGGCTTTCTGTGTGGAGTTTGCATGTTCTCACGGTGTCTGCGTGGGTTCTCTCCGGGTACTCCGGCTTCCTCCCACCATCCAAAGACATGCTCATTAGGTTAATTGGGGATTCTAAATTGCCCGTAGGTGTGCATGTGAGTGTTAATGTTGGCCCTGCGATGGACTGGCGACCTGTCCAGGGTGTACCCCTGCCTCTCGCCCGATGACAGCTGGGATAGGCTCCAGCAGACCCCCGTGACCCCTAACAGGACTAAACGGGTATAGAAAATGACTGATGACTGACTGCTGAAACACCAGAGATTTCATGTTTGGAAATGTTGGACCTTTATTAATGTGTATCATAATTAGACTACTTTACCCAGATCAATACTTGTGTTCATGTGTCTGTTTGTAGACGGTTTAAATAGTCAAGTCTGTGTGTTTAGTCAGTCAGTTCACTAACAGCTTCAAACTTAATTTTTTAAAAACTAAACCACTTGTTTAGAGAGCAGTGTTTCTCCTGAGTGTGATAGAAAATAAACAGTCAAACATAGCAGCTATCCACATCAGTGCAGAGGTGGTTTACCACTAAAGGGCCTGCGTTTAATTTGAATCACAGGTCTTGAGCTGGTGAGCTGTTGGTTTCCTGTTACAGCTGCACATAGACAGAGTGCAACGTTAAACTGTCTAAATTTAAGTTAATCTTTGACTTTAAATATTTAGATGATATGAGTGCAACCTGTAAAAACCTTTATTTTGCAGTCCGAGTTAAATAAATAGATGTATCCGGGTTTAATTAAAAAAACAAAAATAAAAAACATCTTCATCCCACCTTCTCTCTGTTGATTCTACAAAAGTCCAACAACTGCTCCACAACCAGTCATGACCACAACCATTATCCATCTCTTTGTTCAGGACATGAATAATAGAGGAAAATATATAAGTTTTGAACAGGTGAAAAAAAAGTTGTGTCTAAATGGAGTTGTGAACACAACATACATGTTAGCAGGCTTTTCAGTGCCCAGTATCTTTTGGCATGCATTATGTATAAAATCTGTTGGCAGTGTTGAGAACTAACAGGAACAGTTAAAGCCATCTCAGTATCCTTGCTCGTGGCTCGGAGGAATAAATAACACGGCCTGTATTTGAACTTCTAGTATAATAATAACAAGTGTGTCACCTGATGCTGGGTTCATTGTCTGTGAAGCTGAGGTGGAACTAACAGTGTTATGAGGCATAGCAGCAGTTGGAGCTGGTGGATAAAAACAATATGAATCAGGTATCATCCAAAATCAGTGCAACTTTAATATTCCTATAAATGGGTCACTGTACTTTTGAGAAAATTTCTTAGGCTGAGTTATACTATGTGATACAACAAAACTCAAAATAATAATAATGTGTATCACATGATGTGAGTTTCTCATGCGTAATACATATGAAATGTAATCAAATTACATGTTCTGATTAAAAAAAAAAAAAAAAACTTAAAGGTGCAGTAGGCAGGATTGTGAAGATCCAGGACTTAGCCAAAAAATTTGAACATCAACAACTTCTCAGTCCCTCCCCCGTTTCCGCTAAAGCCCAAAATGGTCTCCCAAGCCATCCCAAACCGTGCATATTGGCCCTGGAATAATACGCACGAGCAGAGAACCGAGAGAGAGCGGGTAAACAAACTAGCGTGGAACACACCGACGTAAGAACAACAATATAGTTTTTATAATACCCTTCGTTATTGCTAAATAATTTGACCTAAAGTACAACGATACAGTCACTTTAGGTCAAAATATTTAGCAATAGTCAACTTTAAGACAAAACCAAGGTTAGGATGTTTCTGAAAGTAGCCTACATCGGTGATGTTTGCTATCGGTAACAGTTAGAAGCATTCATTATGGCGTTTTATTCCACAGTTAAGATTTATCAATTTACTGTGTGGTAGATATATGACCGCGATATATGACGCGTGCACGACGTGCGTGGGGAAGGGGGAGCAGGCGCTATGAAATGCGTGTCCATGAGCAGTGATTGACACTCTGTTAGATACACCCCTGATCTTGATTGGTGCATCTGAGAGTGGAGCGCTGGATGTCTTGCATATCGCGCTACAGGCTCTAGGTGGGGCCAGAGGAGCCTTTTTTTTTTTTTTTTAATGACCTGCTTCATGCAATTATACTTGATCATAGGGTCAGTTTCAGCAAATATGACAGATAGTTAGTTTTGTAAAAGTTGCCTACTGCACCTTTAATTCACCAAATAGTAATGATACCTGTATATCTCTTTCAAATAGATGCAGTAATGACTCATGAAAAACCTCAACACAACATTCACACAAGATTAAACCTCCAGCTAAGATGCAACTGTGTGAATCTAATGTAAAACTGTTAATATACGATGCAGATAACAATACTTAGTGAGATCATGTAACACATTAACATTACATTCATAAGTAACAGTGTTCCTGTACTGTTGTGTAAGAGACAACGTTAATAAAGAGATGTTTAACTTACAGATGAGGACAATAAACAAAAGGTGTCCAGTCATGATGAAGCTGAATACTGCTCCTCTAAAGACCTTTGTGGCATCAACGTACAAGTTACTGATACTTTATACACTTCACGTCAGGAAACCACGTAAGTATCAGAAAACAATAATAGTTCAACAGGCCACAGAAGCACACACTTCCGTAACTGCTCTCACGCTACAACATGACTTAAACAGTCAGTTCAGTTTTATTTATCTTGTTTATTAAGAACAATCCAGACTGTCTCAAAATGATTTACAAAACCCAGAGCAGTCAGCCCTCAGATCAACAGATAAAGCACTGAGGTGACAGTGGTGAGGAGGAGCAAGACATTTCGACGCATGATCCAAATTGGTGGTGCATAGTATAAACTACACATACTTGACAGTATGTCAGTACATTGTGAGTGTTCTGACATACTGCATGTGCATATGGTACACCAGCTGAGGAAAGCGTTCCAAAGGGTAAACAGTACCACACAAAGAAATCGGCGACTGCCCTCTCCCCACACTGGAAGAACTACTCAGTTCCCGTTGTCTCAAAATTGCACAGAACATTATAAAGGACACCCACCATCCCGGTCACTTCCTGTTTAAACTGTTACCTTCAGACAGACAGTACAGATCAATAAACGCAAGTACAAATACACCCGAGCACAGTTTTTAGACACGAGCAATAACAACCCTCAATGCTGAAAAAAAATGAATTTGCACTATACTATTTTTATGCAATGACTGTGTGCGTTACTTTTGCTGCTTTTTTTTTTAATGTATTCTTTTTTTATTATATCTAATGATGCCTCTGTGGATCATCCCACAGATACTTGATTGGTTTGGAATGTAGTGAATTTGGAGGCCAGGTCAACACCTTGTGCTGTTCTTCATGTTTTTTATTTTTTTTTAGTTGTTCCTAAAGCGTTTTTGTGTGTGCGCTTGCTGAGGCTGGCTGCTGCCATCAAGGAGTGTCATTGCTAGTGTCATTCCTAATAAATTTATTTATTATGCTAAAGGAACTGGGCCCTCACTGCAAGGAGGTTGAAAAAACTCTCATTTTCTAAATAATGGAAAACAAAGTACTTGAACACACATAGGTTTAGTCTGCAAAAAACTCTAGCACTGTCCACCTAACATTCAATATCCATTCTCCTGTTCATTGTATATGTATATAGAACACATACATTTCAGCATTCAGCAGTAAGGACTAACATGTTTGTACAGAATATGCATATAAACTCATATTTATTATAAAAATGAAAGGCACAAAGTTGTGATTATTACTTTACATCACACTTAATTTCCAAAGACCACGTTTGCTGCCTGGATAATACTGACAATATTTGTCCCTGACAGGAATAGGCCCATCCTCGTGGACGAGTGGACATGCAAAGCTCAGGTTCAACAGCAGAGGGCAGGATATGTGTTCTGCATCTGCATAATGTTGGACTAGGCTACTAAAATACTGGATCATGTTAAGAGTAAAAACATTATCTGTGCTACATTTTGAGGAAGTTACATTCAATATTAATTGTATTCCAGATTGGTGTTGAGAACATAAATGTAATTTTGCAGATGTAATTCGGGACTTTCCAATGATACTAAACAGGTTTCAGATATTTCTTGTTGTGTTGAAACAGAAACTTGACTTTCTTGCAAAAACAGAAATGTTACATCTCCATGATATTAATCCTGCAGGTCTTACAATGTCTTCTTGTGTTTCCTTACAATGCTGTAGGTGTGACTGTCCAGAGCTGGTGCAACTGGCTCCTCAGGGATTGAGTCGTACACATGGTATATGTCAGACTAGGAAAAGAGAGACAGTGAGAGCTCTTTAGATCTAAACAGGACGTATGCTCAGTTCTACAGCTAGTAAGTTTGTCACTTACCTTCTCTTTTTGAGACCCCTGTCTAGTATTCATTTGATCAAATCCTAAAAAAGTAAGAGAATCAGAAATGTTTTATCACACCATTTGTCTGAAGAAACTAAATATCACAGGGGAAGATGTTTGTTGTTGTGTTTGCTTTTTAAATGGATTTTAATAAAGGTAAATGAATGTTTTGCTTTTTAAATCCATTTGTTTTACTTTACTAAACTATATAGAGGCCTGCTGTTGTCTAATGTGATGCTGTTGTTGTTTAACATGATATTGTGTATGTTGACAAGTGCCTGAATCAGGACTTCGTATAACTTTGAATGGTCTGGATACATGTTTAGATTAGTTTACTACTTAAGTGCAGGGATCCATATATTGTAAATTCATTCATCATGATCTTTTTCAAAATTTTGAAAAAATTCACAAAAGTAAAAGAGTCTTCTTATGCCCTGCAATAACACTCTAGGGTTAAGATTTTGAGTATTGAGTATTTCAGTGAGTGCCCTATAAAGAGTTACAAAGACACTGTGCAAACAGCTCATACTAAACATAATTCTGGAAACCTCTTTTCATAAGCACTAGGAGAAAAAGCAGCAACTCACCATCAGTGGGATAGTCAACACCAGGCAGTGAGCTGATCACATGGTAGGGCTCAACGTTTCCTGCAGGTAACTTTTTTTACAGGAAGAGAGAAGTGTGAGAGTGTGAGAGGAATTTGTGAGTGACTTTAAACATATTTATGCACTCTAAGGAGCCTTGTTATGCACATCAATAATGTAAGGTTTGTGATTTTAACAAAAGGAATTACCAATTCTCCAGGATCAATGTTTGTCATGTTCACAGAGTCGCCTACAACACAGGAAAAGAAATATGACAAACATACCATATATGTATGAAGTAATACTGTGATGTTGACAAATCACTGAACGTGTACTTTACCTCCAGTAACATTGTCTTGTAATCTGTGTGGGAATGAATAAAACAAATTAGTTGACTGTGTCTTACACAGACAATGTGATGAAAGATAAACTATAGTTGAATAATCCAGGATGTGAATATGCTTTTTCTCTGCTGCTTCAGTAACTAATGCTCCAGTGAAGCTTCACTGAGCAGCTACCTGAACTTCAGTACCAAACAAGGTAACTTAGCTTTAGTTAAAAATTATTTTTAAAAACAAATCTTACCTCTTGTCTCTACACTTCCCTGAATAATGTAGAAAAAAAGAGTATTAAAAGTGCAGTCAGTAACCACTGAGATGAGTTCGCTTTAAACCGTTGTCATGGTGATATTTTTAGAGGCTGTCATTTCCTGGTTACTGCAGACAGAATGAACTGTGGTCCACATGACGTAGCAGCTGTCCCTTTCTGTGTACATGAGCAGTGGCGGCGCCAGGGAGGAGCTAGATGGTGCTGTAGCTGCCCCAATAACAGCTATAGCACCCGCCCAGCACCCCTAAGAAATGTCTGTGAATAGTCTTTTTTATGCAATTTAGAAATATTGTGAATTAAACAATAATTCAAAAATATTTTATCCTAAAAAAAACACAAGGCCTAAACAGGTGATCTTCTTTGGCCAATGGGCGCAGCGGGCTGTGAACCTTTCCATTGAGGATGCTAAGGTTATGGTTTTGTGCTGAATGTGATATTAGCAATTCATCATTAGACTAGTGTTCGCCGAAGCGTTTTGCCTTCTGTTGCTGCCGTTTGTGGCTCCATTGTATTCAGGGCTCGACTGTGAGAGAATTGTGTGAAATATTATTTTCAGAGGTTTACATTGGCAGACTTATGTATGTTCTATCAATAGCCCTGGTGTCTAGGGTTGCCAACCGTCCCTTGAAAAACAGAATCGTCCCGTATTTAGAAACAAAGTACGCGTCCTGTACTGAGCTGAAACGGGACACACTTTTTCCTATATTACCGTGAGAATCCAAAATAATTCCAGTTTTAAGTTAAGCAGTACAGGCATCTGTTTAACATAGATGTTTATTTTATTTTATTTTCAAAATAAATTGTTGAAAATAATTTGTTTTACATGCGTTCATATCACTCAAAACTACACATTTACGGTAATTCAATTCAGGTTCGAGTCAAATAGTTAAAATATACTTTCACACACACAAATAGGGCTAAAATGTTTCACCACACCAGCATGGATGAAGGCATGCGGGATGGCCGGCCCGACAGTGAGGTGTCCCTTATTTATTGTTCAGGGAGTTGGCAACCCTACTTGTGTTGTAAACTTTTACATATACCGTATTCACGGGACGAGCATATTTAATGTACATGTGTGTATATATACCAAGGGTGGTCCAATGTGACCTCCATAATGAAACACACCAAAATTCAAAGCGCTTTATCTTAAGTGTTGAGCATCCCAATAGCACCTGCGACAGAAAATCTCTGGAGCCGTCACTGTACATGAGCTTGGCGGATGTTGCTTGTTTTCTGACACAACTACATTTGCAAACTTAAGTAAAAGTGGTACTTTAACAGTATACACACGTAGTAAATCACTTTCATGCTTTTTACAACTCGTGAATCATTTCAGTCCTTACCACTTCTTCTTTTGACACAAATAAACGTCACTCCCAGTAGGATGACGCCCACAGTCACTCCTGAACCAAGCACAACTACTACCAACTTCCATATCCACGGTTCTGTTTCAGAAAAACAAAGACCACAAGTCAATCTCATTCCCACAGTATCAGAGCAAAAGAAAGAGACGACACTGCATTTGAGTTAGTTGTGCTTCAGGCACGAAGCAGCATTGTTACATAGACATGATATCTATCTTAAGAAATTTTGTTCACCTGAAGATGGCTTCAATGTGGCCACAGGAAACAAGGCTGGGGTCAAAGTACCTGTACTAGGTCTGGTAGTTCCGCTAGAAACTGTTTCTTTAAGAAACAAAAGACAAACATGATGCAATAAAAACATTTAAGATTTAATATGCTCTAAAATATCATTGTGACTCACTGTGAAACTCATTTTGTGTGTCATCTGTTAGGGAAGTAGATAGTGAACCAACACTACTACTTGACATAGCAGCAGTCTGACCTGGTGGAATGAAAGAAAACCTTTAGAATCATAGTTTCAGTAACTGATTTTCAATGACGTCATAGATAGCTGTTTAGATACATGTCCCACCTGTGGTCACTCTGAAAGATGTGACTGTCTGGGTTGTCATCTCCTGGGTTGTGGTGGATGGACTTGTACTTGTTGGTTCTGTGTGAAGACAAACAAATTAAGATTTGTGTTACTAAATACAGTAAATCTTGTTTTGTTTTAGTTTTTTTGCCGAAACCCCCATTCAGAGAATTTGCTGCAGTGGTTAAAGCCGTCATAAAACATCTGAGTCTCCAACTACGTATCACTTTCTACTACATGTGACATTTTAAAAGTATATTTTTGTTTTCAACACTGAAAATACATTCACTTGCTGATCCAAGAACATGGCAGCATGGTCACTTACTCAGTATGCTGATGGAGGATCTGTCACTGTATGGAGATGGATGTTGTTGTCCTCTATGCTCCACGGTATAATAACATGTTACTTCAACCTCAGCAGGTGAACTCTGCTGTGACATCAACAGAAGCTCAGTTCCTGTCAGTGACTTCAGACAAGAGACAGGTCTGGAAGTTTTTGTTCTCATAAAAAACAAAAAACACTGAGACACAGAAACTGATGATGGAGTCTCACAGATCAATGCAACTGACTCTGTCTCTGTGATCAGCTGCTTTGGAGTCAATATCAGTTTAGGCCGAGGAGCTAAAAAAGTAAAAACATAAATAAATAAAAGCTTAAATAAATAACTTTCATTGGAAAATGAAAGCAGTTGATACATTTACAAATGTACTCACGGTGTATGGTGATGGTCAACATGTTACTGTTGGTAGACTGATTCTGTTGTAGGTAAAAACATGTCACTTCAACTGTAGCAGGTGAATGTTGCTGTGTAAGAGACAGCAGTTCAGTTCCTGTCAGTGTCTTCAGACAAGAGAAAAGTCTGGCAGGTTTGTCTCTTAACTTAAAATAACACTGAGACACATAAACTGATGATGGAGGCTGACAGTTCAGAGAGACTGAGTCTGTCTCTGTGATCACCAGAGGATTCACTGTCAGTTTAGGAGGAAGAACCTCTGAAAAATAATTAGAGATAGATTTCTAAGTAAACTGATGTACACTATATGACATATTTTAGAAAGGATTATAATGGAACATTTAGTACTAAGAATGTATTTATAATGCAGAATAATAATATTACAGCAATATTGTCAGTCAGTCAGTCAGTCATTTTCTATACCCGTTTAGTCCTGTTAGGGGTCACGGGGGTCTGCTGGAGCCTATCCCAGCTGTCATCGGGCGAGAGGCAGGGGGTACACCCTGGACAGGTCGCCAGTCCATCGCAGGGCCAACATTCACACTCACATGCACACCTACGGGCAATTTAGAATCACCAATTAACCTAACGAGCATGTCTTTGGATGGTAGGAGGAAGCCGGAGTACCCGGAGAAAACTCACGCAGACACAGGGAGAACATGCAAACTCCACACAGAAAGGCCAGCCGGCCCATGGATTCGAACCGGTGACCTTCTCGCTGTGAGGCATCAGTGCTAACCTACAGCAATATTGTCACTCATTAATTCTGATGATAGTGAATAGATCAATGTCTGGAGAAGTAATAGTTTTAAACTTCTCAGTAGTTTGGACTGTCTCTGTGATCAGTTTAGGTGGAGGAGCTAAAAAAGTAAAAATATATGGAGGATTGAATAAATGGTTGTTACTGGAAAATGAAACCTGTTGATACATTTATAAATGTACTCACTGTGTATGGTGATGGTCAACATGTTACTGTGGGTAGACTGTGGGTAAAAACACGTCACTTTAACTGTAGCAGGTGAACGTTGCTGTGTAAGAGACAGCAGTTCAGTTCCTGTCAGTGTCTTCAGACAAGAGAAAGGTCTGGGAGGTTTGTCTCTTAACTTAAAATAACACTGAGACACAGGAACTGATGATGGAGGCTGACAGTTCAGAGAGACTGAGTCTGTCTCTGTGATCACCAGAGGATTCACTGTCAGTTTAGGAGGAAGAACCTCTGAAAAATAAAAGTATGTTAGATAAAGATATTAAACTAAACTGAGATGTATTTGATATTATTTCTAAAAGGATTATAATGAAAGATGGAGCAGCATAACAATATTACATAATGTCACTCATTATTTATGTTGATGGTGAATAGGTCAATGTCTGGAGCATTAATAGTTTTAAACTTCTCAGTAGTTTGGACTCACTGTGTATGGTGATGGTCAACATGTTACTCTCTGGAGATTGAAGATATTCAAAGTAAAAACAGGTCACTTCAACTGTAGCAGGTGAACGTTGTTGTGCCAACAACAGAAGTCTAGTTGCTGAAAGTGTCTCCTGACAAGAGAAAAGTGTGGCTGGGTTGTCTCTTAAAAACTTGAAATAACACTGAGACACAAAAACATATGATGGAGTCTGACAGTTCAGAGAGACTGAGTCTGTCTCTTCAATCTCCAGTAGATTCACCGTCAGTTTAGGAGGAAGAAGGTCTGAAATTTTAGAATTAAATATAAGTTACATTCATTTCTTTTACTGGTGATCAATGATGAGATATGATGTTTTTTTTTAATTATATATATATATTAAAATACAGTGAAGTTAAACTGCTCTAACAATGAAAACATTAAACTCATAGACTGACCTTGTGCTTTGAGCTCATGAAAGAAACCTGGTGGAGGAAATGTTAAACAGTTCAAAACAGATTCAACAATAGTTTATCAACAACTTAATATTTAAACTCTAATTTGTTTAACACGTCAATGAAGGTAGTCAATAACATGACAGACATCTCATAGCTGAGTAGCCACATTAGCAATAGCCAACATTAACAAGAAAAGAAGCTGATAATAAGTTTAAACTCACACATGAGGATGAGAAGCAGCAGGTGTCCAGCCATGATGAAGCTGAACTATGTGACAGACTACACTACTCTGACTGACGACTGTGACTTTCACCTATATTAAGAGATGTTCTGAAGTTGTTCTCAGGGAAACCACAAGGCACACGTTTGGTAAATTCGCTTTTGGCACATGCAGTAAAACGCTGAGGATATTTTTATCTAATATATTTTTGATCAACTCTACCACAGTGAAGAGGTGTGAGAACAGTTAGAGAAACTGATAGACAGGACATAGTGGCAGTCTCATTGAAAATACAAAACATTAACTGAATTAACTGAAGTTTTTTCATGGAGGGTTTTCATCTTGTTGGTATGAATGGAGAATTAACAAGGTTTTTAATTTGCTGATGTGTAGAGTTTGTTATTTTGATATTTAGAGCCAAGGAGCAACATGTTACCAATCTTTGTTCTAAACCAACACCTGCTGACTATGACTTCATATGAACCATGAAGACACACAGAATTAATCCTACATAGGCAACAATGCAAAATTACATCTTTCCTATGCAGTCAAATGTTTTAACCTGAACTGACAAGTTATCTGAAGTGAGGTCCTCCAGGGCTCAGTTTCAATAATCTTTATCACCGCGACAGTTCCTTCAATAGACAACAAAAAGATACTGGACAGAGATATAGTGACTTTACCTCTTTAAACATAAATAATAGTAGGGGTAAATATGTGTCATGGTTTGTGATTAGTTTTCCTGAGTTTCTGTTTCTTGTATTTTGTTAAGTACATGTTTTTTTACAGTTATGGTTTGATGTTAAGTTTTTCAGTTTTCAGTTTCCTGTTTTATTTGGTTAAGTTCTTGTTTTCCTGTCTTGTGTTCCTTCCTGTATCTTCCCACCTTTGTGATTGCTTTCCCCAGCTTGATTTTATTTCACCTGTTTCTCCTCATGTGTGCACTTTGTCTTGGATCATGTTTCATTGAAGTTTTTGTTTCATCACGTTTGAAATTTCTGCTACGTCTGCAGTGCTTTAAACTTTGTCTTGCTTTTTGTTATTACATACCCCCCATTACCTGGAACCTGTTTTGACAATATGTAGTGCTCTATAGCAAATAGGAAGTTATTTCAGACAATAGTAAAAAGGAAGTGGTCTAGTCTTCAGCCATGCTGACACGTCTCTGAGACCCAAACAACTAGAGCTCAGTTGGTTTCAGACCTTAATACTAATATAGACATAAGATGCGCACAGTGATAATACTAACACAGTGACATTAAGCAGGTTTATGTTTCACATGTTCATTATCTTAGCAGCTGAGGCTGATGGTGTCAGGTGTTTGATCATTAACCAACAAATATATAAACTTATGGCAGATTAGATGTTTCATAGCAGGCAGGGCCACTCTGCACATGTCAGATATACTCTGATTAATGTTTGAGGAAAATAAAAACATGTACAGTTTATTTCATCAGATGATTTTATTTAGCATCCATGTTAACACTTGATTTCTGAATGTGTGATTTAAGTAGGGTTGTAAAAATATTATCTATGCAAACATAGCCATTGAGTGAGACTGCAGTTAAATAAAGACATTACACTATTCTAACAACTTCTCTAATGCAAACACCAAGTACCTTTAATATAAACTAGCATGCAAGAAAAACAATTTATTGGAGAGATGTAGAATAAATCTGGAGTTGAGGGTCTGAGGCACCGCTGCTGTCACTCTATGGAAAAGAAACAAAGAGAAACTAGATGACCGCAGACGATCATAAAAGGGGTCCATGCCGTGGTGAAGTCGTCCCCAAGCAGGATGCAGAGGCATGAGTCACCGGTAGCCCCCCATAGACCATATTACGAGAAATTTAGTGGGCTTATAAGAGTCATCCACAGATTATTATTGCCAAATATGAAGCAGTTTACTGTGATGGTTGGTGAGATATAAACATGTAGTCACTGCAGCGCCCCTTACTGCCCGAGTTTCACAAAACTCAACATGATTGTATGCAAGTATATTATAATGACAGTTTCTAGGTTTCATAAAGATTGGGTGAATACTTCAAAAGTTATAGGCCTCAAAGTCATATGAAATGTTTCTGTGTCACCTGTAGCGCCCCCTGTAGACGTAATGTCACGTAATTTGATGGGCGTCTACACAATATTTTACAGACTGTGTATGTAATCAATAACCCTGATAAAAGTTCTTTTGAGTTTTTTTTTTTTTTATTATCTTTGTCCATAAATGATACATGCCAAGTTTGGTAAGAAATAGATGGACGGGCTAGGAGGAGTTGATTTTGCTTTGAAGTGCAATTTTTTCAAAATGGCAGAAACATGGGGATGGCCTAGTGCATTAGATCCAGGGCTGTGTAGGGAATCAGAGGGAGAATTTTGTTTCTAAGACACAAGGTTCTCGAGATATGAGGCGAAACGTAAATTGACTTATTATAGTGCCACCTAGCTGTAGGTATGTGTATTGACACCTTGGCAAAGAACCAGGTTACCAGGTTTGATGCCTTTCACCCTTGCAGTTTGTCCTGGGCCGACATTTGTAAGTACTCAGAACATTAAGGCAATAAATAATAAGAAGAATAAAAATCAAGCCACAAACTCAATAAAGATCCTGCAATGTTGTTGTATGGACCCCTAATAAATGCACTTGCTTTAGTGCTGTCAATCATTTCACATCATATGCTCCTTTCATTGATTTGTAGCTGTAATGACATGCTAATTGTTTCTGTTTACATTAAAGCCACTTTCAATTTCAGCAGACGTTTCACCACCAAGTGAATAATCTACGTGACTGTTACATCCAGAGAAAGAAGCAACTCACCATTTTTACACTCATAGGTGACAATATTGTAGGGTTCATCGTAACCAGCCTGCAAATGATTTAATAAGATGTTAGATGGAAGGGAGAGTGAGGACAGTCTCATCTACAGACACAATAATTATTGCATGAAGGTAAATCTGTCAGTAGAAGCAGGATTGCTGAAATCACTGCTCTAAGTGAGACTTACCAAAGATTTCCAGTCATCTAAATGATAAACAACATAGCTTTAATAATACACATAAATAAAATATTCTGTAAATAGATAACATAAGGAAGTGGAATGATTGGAATGATTGCAGTGAATGCAGATGAGCAACATATGTCTTGATTTACCTACGACGTTGACTTTTGCTCTGAAGGGGAAAAAAAGAAAGATAGTGTATTAGTAGTCTTGTGTCTTTTAAAAGCTCATCTCATGTCAACATTACTGTCCACAAACATCTATAAATTATGAAGTCTAAAACTCATTCTTATTTTTCTGCCTATGACAGTTCAGTAGTGTTCATACTACAAGTGACTACCAGCCAAGCATAGCCAGCTACACCGTCAGAGTGTTGCTGTTGAAGTGTTATTTATGAGTTAACAGATTTGGATTTTGTCATCCATTATAACTAAACCAAATGTACATTGGACAATTTCAAAGGAAGACAATGAGAAAAAATGAGAGAAGGCAGAAGATGCACAAGCCTCCTATAGCTTTATAAATGAAAATAGCAGACTAGCACTTAAACTTTCATGTGATCATATGTATTTAAGATCTCAAAACCCTTACCCCTTGGAAGCACATTTCTCTAAAAAAAAAATATAAATAAAATAAAATAAAAACAATGACATTTAGAAATGTTACTAATGCTCCATAAAACACAGACTGCTATAATAATTTACATTTTACAACCAGAAAATGTTGTTAACTGGAATTTACATATATATATATATATATATATATATACACGTACATATATATTTAATGAAGGCACATAAACTGATTTTAGACTTTTAGTCGTATTGCGTTTTACTCGTACCGATCCTGCTCTGGCTGGAGAGAAGTGCAAATCCAAGAACAATGACACTCAGAGTGACAACTGCTCCGACCGTCCACACCATCTCATCTTATAGGAAAAACGGACGTCGACAAGTTCAGCATTAAAACCCATGAAGCTTCTTTTCAGGGTGGCCACATGAAGAAATGTTGGATTACAAACACTGCTCTTATTATTCTGACCTCTTGTTCTAACAGCGTTGGTTATAATTCACCAGTTATTCCACAATGACATATTAAACATAAACTAATCATTTAAGGTAACCAGTTAAATGTTTAGTAGATAGATAGATAGATAGATAGATAGATAGATAGATAGATAGATAGATAGATAGATAGATAGATAGATAGATAGATAGATAGATAGATAGATAGATAGATAGATAAAAATATGTTCTACCTGTTAGGTCATCACCAGATCCTGGATTCATTGCATCCACAGAGGTCAAACTACCTGCAGCAGGAAGAGTTATATCAGTAACAGAAGACACAAAAACTTTAAAACACACAGACAACACATCTCCTTTTGTTGTTTTCACTGATGGTGAGAGGGAAGTGGAGACAGAAGAACTACCAGTGACTACCAGTGAAACTACACAGTGACCAAAGGATGGACCTGCTGAATCAACTAAAAGAACAAATCACTCACGATTGCAAAAAGTAAAATGTTATAGTGTAAATAAAAAGACAGTGAGAGAGAAAGAGAACAGTTTCTTGATTCCAGGATTATTAATCAAATATTCTCAGAAATGAATGATGCCACCATCTGAAGAATAACTTTGTAACCTGATGTGTCACCTGTTGTTGGTTTCACTGATGGAAGAGAAGCAGAGCGTGGCTGAAAAGACTCTCTTGGCCTACTGGAAGTCATATCTAGTGGACTTAAAGAAATGTTTTAAACTAACATTTTCAGAAGCTCAGTTCCTGTCAGTGCCTTCAGACAAGAGACAGGTCTGGAAGTTTTTGTTCTCATAAAGAACAAAAAACACTGAGACAGAAACTGATGATGGAGTCTCACAGATCAATGCGACTGACTCTGTCTCACAGATCAGTTTAGGCTGAGGAGCTAAAAAAGTAAAAACATAAATAAATAAATAAATAAATAACTTTCATTGGAAAATGAAACCTGTTGATACATTTACAAATGTACTCACTGTGTATGGTGATGGTCAACATGTTACTGTTGGTAGACTGATGCTGTCGTAGGTAAAAACATGTCACTTCAACTGTAGCAGGTGAACGTTGCTGAGCAAGAGACAGCAGTTCAGTTCCTGTCAGTGTCTTCAGACAAGAGAAAGGTCTGGCAGGTTTGTCTCTTAATTTAAAATAACACTGAGACACAGACACTGATGATGGAGGCTGACAGTTCAGAGAGACTGAGTCTGTCTCTGTGATCACCAGAGGATTCACTGTCAGTTTAGGAGGAAGACCCTCTAAAAAATAAAAGATTAGATTAAGATTATTAAACTAAACTGAGATGTAATTTGAGTCTTTTCTGATGATAATATTACAACAACATTGTCATGTTGATAGTGGATGTATCAATGTCTGGATCATTAATAGTTTTAAACTTCTCAGTAGTTTGGACTCACTTCGTATGGTGATGGTCAACATGTTACTCTCTGGAGATTGAAGCCCTTCAAGGTAAAAACAAGTCACTTCAACTGTAGCAGGTGAACGTTGCTGTGCCAACAACAGAAGTCCAGTTGCTGACAGTGTCTTCTGACAAAAGAAAAGTTTGGCTGGTTTGTCTCTTAAAAACTTGAAATAACAGTGAGACACATTAACAGATGATGGAGTCTGACAATTCAGAGAGACTGAGTCTGTCTCTTCAATCTCCTGTTGATTCACCGTCAGTTTAGGAGGAAGAAGGTCTGGAATTTTAAAAGTAAATATATTTTACATTAGATGTTGAATACTGAGTCATCAATAATGAGACATTAAACTCAGAGACTGACCTTGTGCTTTTAGCTCATGAAAGGAACCTGGTGGAGGAAATGTTAAAGAATTCAAAACAGATTCAACAACAGTTCATCAGCAACTTAATATTTAAACTTATAATTTTTTAAACACGCCAATGAAGGTAGTCAATGACATTACAGACATCTCATAACTGAGTAGCTACATTAGCAGTAGTCAACATTAACAAGAAAAGAAGCTGATAATAATAACTTAAACTCACACATGAGGATGAGAAGCAGCAGGTGTCCAGCCATGATGAAGCTGAACTATGTGACAGACTACACTACTCTGACTGACGACTTTCAGCTAGATTAAGAGATAAGATGTTCTCAGGGAAACCACAAGGCAGACGTTTGGTAGACTCGCTTTTGACACAGGCAGTAAAACGCTGTGGGTATTTTAGACTGCACAGTGGCGAGGTAGTTAGCAGTGATGCCTCACAGCAAGATGGTCACCGTTTCAAATCTATGGGCTGGCTGGCCTTTCCATGAGCAGGTATGGACGATGAATGAATATTTTTATCTAATATATTTTAGATCATCTCTACCACAGTACCACAGTGATGGGGTTTGAGTTAGAGAAACTGATAGACAGGACATAGTAGCAGTCTCATTGAAAATACAAACCATTAACTGAATTCTTTTACTGTTTTCCGTGGAGGGTTTTCATCTTGTTTGTATGAATGGAGAATTAGCAGGGTTTTAATTTGTTGATGTGTGGACTTTGTTATTCTGATATTTAGAGCCAACGAGGAACCTGTTACCAATGTTTGTTCTAAGCTAACAGCTGTTGGCTGTGACTTCATACGAACCATGGAGACACAGTGCACACAGCATTAATCCAACATAGGCAACAATGCAACGTTTGTTAAGACTGGGGCTCCACAAACTCAGGACTCAAATGCACGACTTCAAACAAACAGTTTATTGCCAGAAATGTTGTCCGGTACACGAAAGACAGTCCAAAGAAAAGGCAAACAAGTCCAAGCAATGAGGCAAGGGCAGAAGTCAGTGACAGGCAAAAGTCCAAAAACCAAGAAGACAGATTACCAGAGATACGAGGATAGCTGGAACGTGAGACACCGAAGCGCAAACGAACTGGCACAGAGAGGAAGACCAACACACTCTAAATACAAGAGATAATGAGGAACAGGTGAAACCAATGAGGGCGGGGCAGACAATCAAAACAGGCGGGAACACAGGCAGGAAGTGAAGTGGTCTGAAACAAGAGGAGAAGTAAGATTTCACAATAAAACAGGAAGGCACGAAACATGGAAAAACAGCGAGATGTGACCTAAGATAAATGACGAGATGTCTCAACGTTAAGTCTTTCCTTTACAATAAAAAAGTTTTTACACCTGAACTGAAAAGAGTCAACTGAAGTGAGGTCCCCCAAGGCTCAGTTTTAATAGTCTTTATCACTGGGGACAGTTCTTTCACTATGCAGACAACAAAAAGATACTGGATGGCGACATAGTGGGGAACTTTACCTCTTCAGAGACTCAGATAATTAAACATAAATAATAGTAGCTGGTAAATACTGTTTGTTGTAAACTATAGCAAATAGGAAGTTATTTAGACAATAGTTGACACGTCTCTGAGACTCAAATAACAACTAGAGCTCAGTTGGTCTCAAATCTTAATACTAATATAGACATGCTAACATGCCCACAGTGACAATACTAACACAGCGATATTAAGCAGGTTTATGTTTCACATGCTCATCAAGTAATGCAATAGTGAAGTAATTCACATCACTGGTTGTCAGTGATGTGGACGCCCAGGTACCTGTTGCTGGAGCCCACTTCCGCTGTCCCTCTGATGTGCAGGGGAGGGTGGAGGTGTCTGCCCTTTCTGAAGTCCACAATAACCTCTTTGGTTTTCTTTGCCCTCCAGGTGTTCTACCTCTTTCCTGTAGTCAGACTTCTTGTTGTTAGCGATGCGTCCAACCATAGCTGTATTGTCGGCAAACTTCACATTCAGACAGCTGAGATGTATCGCTGAGCAGTCGTATGTGAGCAAAATAAACAGGAGGGGGCTCAGCACACAGCCTGAACCCAGTGCTGAGGGTGATGGGGGAGGAGGAGAGATCATGGATCCTCACAGACTGCGGCCTGTCTGTAAGGACGTCCTGGACCCAGTTGCAAAGGGTGGAGCTCAGTCAGTTTATGTACCAGGGTCTGTGGTATGATGGTATTAAAGGCTGATGTGAAATCTACAAAGAGCAGACGGACATAAGAGTCTGAGTGGGTGAGGGCTGTGTGGATTGCAGAAGCCCTGAGGGCTACCGGCCGATAATCATTCAGGCTTGGCACTGTGGACGTTTTAGGAATGGGGATGATCACAGTTCTCTTCAGGCAGGTGGGAACCGCTGCCTGTTGGAAGGAGATGTTGTATATATACTTATAGCAGATTAAACCCTTCATAGCAAGCAGGACTTGGACATGTCAGATATACTCTGATTGATGTTTGAGGTAAATAAAAACATGTACAGTATATTTCATCAGATGATTTTATTTAGCATCCATGTAAACAGTTGAAATTTCTGATCAGACAGATTTAAGTAGGATTGTAAAAATATTGTCTATACAAACATTGACTGAAACTGCCGTTAAATAAAGCTATTACACTTTCTACATTCTACAAACTTACATTCTAACAACTTCTCTAATGCAAACACCAAGTACCTATAATATAAACTAGCATGCAAGAAAAACAATGTATTGGAGAGATGTACAATAAATCTGGAGCTGGTCTAATGGGCCGAGGGTCTGAGGCACTGCTGCTGTCACTCTACAAAAAGAAGAGAAATAAATGTACTTACTTGTACTTTAGTGCCGTCAATCATTTCATTGATTTGTAGCTGTGATGTCATGTTAATTGTTTCTGTTTAAATTCAATCCACTTTCAATTTCAGCAGAAGTTTCACCACTAAGTGAATAATCTACCTGACTGTTACATCCAGAGAAAGAAGCAACTCACTGTTTTTAAACTCATAGGTGACAATATTGTAGGTTTCATTGTAACCAGCCTGCAAATGATTTAATAAGATGTTAGATGGAAGGGAGAGTGAGGACAGTCTCATCTACAGACACAATAATTATTGCATGAAGGTAAATCTGTCAGTAGAAGCAGGATTGCTGAAATCACAGCTCTTAGTGAGACTTACCAAAGATTTCCAGTCATCTAAATGATAGAAAACAAATAATCACAATCACAAATAATCCCGAATAAATAAAATATACTGTAAATAGAAAACATGATGAACTGGAATTATTTGAATGATTGCAGGTAATGCAGATAAGCAACATATGTCTTGATTTACCTATGACGTTAACTTTTGCTCTAAAGGGGGGAAAAAAATATATTTTATTAGTAGTCTTGAGTCTTTTAAAAGTTCATCTTATGTCCATATTATTCTCCACAAACGTCTATATATTATTTTATGCCTGTAACTGTTCTCACTCATATTTTGCTCTATGCCGTGTTCATAGTATGAGCAACAAAGGTTACCCAAGCATGGCCAGCCACACCATCAGAGCATTACTGTTGAAGTGTTATTTATGAGTTAATGGATTTGGATTTTGTTGTCTATTATATGGGGAAACAAATATACATGGAACAGTTTCAAAGGAAGACAATGAGAAAATATGAGAGAAGGCAGAAGATGCACAAGCCTCCTACGGCTTTATAAATGAAAATAATGTTTGCATGAGCCATTTCAAACACCCAAACCATGTAGAGATAGTGTACAATAGTCACATTTACCAGAAATTAATTTTTCCAGAAATCTTCAAATTATTATTATTATTATTTTTTTGAAGCAGTCACAACATGACAGTGGTTGGTTTGGGGAAAATTAATATGAAATAATGAATGCAAAGCAGAGTAATAGCAGACTAGCACTCAAACTTTCATGTAATAATACGTATTTTAAGATCTAAAAAGCCTTACCCCTTGGAAGCACATTTCTCTAGAAAATATAAATAAAATACAATAAAAACAATGATATTTAGAAAACTTCAATAATGGACCATAATGCAAAGAGTGATGTTTTGTGTGATGTTTTTAAAGAAGCAACTCACCATTTTTACCCTCATAGGTGACAATATTGTGGGTTTCATCGTAACCAGCCTGCAAATGATTTAAAAAGATTTTAAATGGAAGGGAAAGTGAGGTCAGTCTCGTCTACAGACACAATAATTATTGCATGAAAGTGAATCGGTCAGTAGAAGCAGCATTGCTGAAATCGCCGCTCTTAGTGAGACTTACCAAAGATTTCCAGTCATCTAAATGATAAACAACATATCTTTAATGATCATATATAATAAAATATAAATAAAATGTACTGAAAATAAGTAACAATGTATTGGAATGATTGGAGTGAAAGCAGATGAGCACCATATGTCTTGATTTACCTACGACGTTGACTTTTGCTCTAAAGGGAAAAAAGAAAGATAGTTTATTAGTAGTCTTGTGTCTTTTAAAAACTCATTTCATGTCCACACTGTTGTACACCAATACTTTTACTTTAAATTATGATGCCACCATGTAACCTGCCAAGCATGGCTAGCTACACCGCCAGAGGATTGCTGTTAAAATGTTACTTATTAATTGAAAGGCAAAACACATTTAGAGGTCCTGTCCAACTGAGAAACCCTAACAAACCTACGGTCATGTGATATGACAATTAACCTACAGTCTAAGTGAAATAAGTAAATGCTGCTGTCATGTATTGCCCCCTCAGCAGCTAACCAAACAAAGAAATATTGCTACAAACCAACTTGAAGACATCAGATACCTGGCCAAGTCAACAGCAATATGCAGCATGTCACTGGGATTTTCAAATGGGCACCTCCCTTCACTGATGTTTCGTTAAGTTAGGCCCACAACACCATGAGAAGGCTTAACAGTGACTTCCAGCGTCCTGGAGTCACCCCCCTCCACGCTGCCACTACAAAACCCCGTTTTTCTCAGCATTCAGTGGCTATCAGCAACTAATTTTTCAATAATTAGCCTAGTCACATCTATCATGATTTGCAAACACACTAAAAGTCAAATGATTTGGATTTTGTCATCCATTATATGAGGAAACAAATCTACATTGGACAATTTCAAAGGAAGACAATGAGAAAACATGTGAGAAGGCAGAAGCTGCACCAGCCTCCTACAGCTATATAAATAAATGCAATGTTTGCATGAGATAGTACTCAGACTTTCATGTGATCATATGTATTCAAGATCTAAAACCCTTACCCGTTGGAAGCACATTTCTCTGAAACATAAAAATAAAATAAAAACAATGATATTAAGAAAATGTCACTAATGCTCCATAAAACACAGACTGATTACAATAATAATATACATTTTACAACCAGAAATTTGGAATGAAAGTTTGAATATATTGAATGAATATTGAATATATTGAATGAACTTTGAATATATGGAGTGAAACTTTGAATATATTGAATGAAAGTTTGAATTACAGTTTTTCTCAGTCGCTTTGGTGCTTTTCTCAGATCAGAATGAAAGTTCTCACAACTATTAGTTCAACCTCCACAACATTGAGTCATTTGTGCACATCATCGTAGCAGTTTCTCATTCCTTTGAACAAATTGCAAATGCTTTTAGACATGTATCAGTTACTTTAATACAATTCTCTGCTGTTTTATAACGTTATCATTTGCTTATGTCATGTCAGTCAAAATGAAACATACTTTTGCATGCTGAATAGTCATTCCCTATAAAACTAATAGTCCTTATTTCATTGGTTGAGTCATTACATACAAAATTGTTGAACTAGTTGTCAAAATCTGTCAAGCTAATTTCATACAGTCCTTTATCATATTTTTTTCCCTGAAAATGTCTCCTAAATTGAACAATTGCTCTCAGATGAACTTCAGCTTTCACTCATGAGGAGGTGTGTGAAGCATTAGTTGTAACCAGTGACAAGACACTTGTCCACAGTCACTCAGAGCTGAATCCCATGAACCCTCACTTGGCAAGCATATACTGTATGAACCAAGCAAATTCCTGATGAAATTAGAGCTACACTTGTGGACCATGTTGTGAATCACGGCCTCACTACGGCTGAGGCTGGTCGAAGAGTGCAACCAAATGTAGGGAGAACCACTGTGAATTCCATCATTCAATTTCTACAAACCATGTTGCGGTCCTTACAACACGCAGCATGGTTTGTAGCACATGGCAGGATGGTGGTTGAATATCTCCCCCCCTACTCCCCATTCCTTAATCCAATAGAGTTTTTTTCTGCCTGGAGGTGGAAGGTTTATGACCGGCGTCCACATGCCCAAATGTCCCTGCTAGCAGCCATGGATGCTGCATGTGATGACATCACAGTGGAGTCCTGCAGAGGGTGGATTCACCACTCAAGGAGAAACTTTACTCGTTGCCTTGCAAAGGAAGACATCTGCTGTGATGTAGATGAAAATATGTGGCCAGACAGACAGGAACATGTGGATGTCCAGGAATAATTTATGTTCAGTTTACAGTAATATGTACTGTTATATTGTTTACATTTGTGCTCAGTTCTACCATAATGGTATTTCTTAAGGTTGTTCTAAATAAGTAACTGTATATTTTATTTTATTTTATTTGCACAATGCTGTAGAATTGCAAAGAGCATATGCAGTAAGTATGTCACAATGAAAACATGACAAAGCCATTTGACTGTCTTGTTCATAAACAATGGTGTCAGGACTTATTATTTTGATGACACAGACAGTTTCATTGACATGAATACTTGCTTTTGAGGGATCAACTATTAATTTTGAGCAAGTGACGCACTTTTGCAGGTTATCCACTAGGTTTAGCAGTTTGTACTAATTGTTCTGAGAAATGCACTAACTGTTGTGCAAATGTTATTAGTGATGTGAGAAATGCACCAAAGCGACTGAGAAAAACTGTAATCTTGAATATATTGAATGAACTTTGAATATATGGTGTGAAAGTTTGAATATATTGAATTAATCTTGAATATATTGAATGAACTTTGAATATATGGAGTGAAACTTTGAATATATTGAATGAAAGTTTGAATATATTGAATGAACTTTGAATATATGGTGTGAAAGTTTGAATATATTGAATGAACTTTGAATATATTGAATGGACTTTGAATATATGGAGTGAAGCTTTGAATATATTGAATGAAAGTTTGAATATATTGAATGAACTTTGAATATATGGAGTGAACCTTTGAATATATGGAGTGAACCTTTGAATATATGGAGTGAAGCTTTGAATATATTGAATAAATCTTGAATATACTGAATGAACTTTGAATATGTGGAGTGAACCTTTTAATATATTGAATGAATCTTGAATATACTGAATGAATCTTGACTATAATGAATGAACTTCGAATATATTGAATGAACTGTTGAATATATTGAAGGAAACTTTGAATATATTGAATGAATCTTGAATATATTGAATGAACTGTTGAATATATTGAATGCACTTTGAATATATTGAATGAAACTTGAATATATTGAATGAAACTTGAATATATTGAATGAAACTTTGAATATAGTGAATGAATCTTGAATATATTGAATGCCATAATATGTAAGCAAACAAAATTTAGTCATATTGCATTTTACTCTTACCGATCCTGCTATGGCTGGAGAGAAGCGCAAATCCAAGAAAGATGACACTCAGAGTCACAGCTGCTCCGACTGTCCACAACATCTCGTCTGATTAAGAAAAAAATCCTCTTGTGACCTCTTGACCTCTTATTCTTACAGCATTGGTTGCAATTCACAAAGTAATTCCAAAATTGTCTACTTAAAAATAAACTAATCATTTAAGGTAACCAGTTAAATGTTTAGTAGATAGACAGATCGACAGATCAATAGATAGATTGTTATTTTTCGGTGAAAACATTTATACATATCCCCAACAAAGAAGCTCAGATTTTGATGCACAGATTAATCATGTGTTGTACCTGTTAGTTCTTCACCAGATCCTGGATTCATTGCGTCCACAGAGGTCAAACTATCTGCAGCAGGGAGAGTTAGGTCAGTAACAGAAGACACAAAAATGTTAAAAATGTCAAGTATCCCAGGAATCACATCACCTTTTGTTGTTTTCACTGATGGTGAGAGGGAAGTTGAGACAGAAGAACTACCAGTGACACTTGGAAAATGAATGATACCACCATCTGAAGGATAACTTTGTAACCTGTCACCTGATCTTGGTATCACTGATAAAAGAGAAGCAGAGCGTGACTGAAAAGTTCTTGGCCTACTGGTAGTCATATCTAACGGATTTAAAGAAATATGTTAAAATAACATTTTCAGTAACTGGTTTTCAATGACGTAATAGATAGCTGTTTAGATGCATGTCCCACCTGTGGTCACTCTGTGTGTGTGTAAAAATGTAATTGTCTGGGTTGTCATCTCCTGGGTTGTAGTGGATGGACTTGTGCTTGTCAGTTCTGTGTGAACACAAACAAATCAAGATTTGTTACTAAATACAATAGTAAACTGTTTTGTTTTTTTTTCACTTAAAGCCCTGCAGTAGTTAAAGCCGTCATTAAACATCTGAGTCTCCAACTATGTATCACTTCCTACTACATGTGACATTTTAAAAGGATTTTTTTGGTTTTCAACACTGAAAATACACTTATTGATATAACCACGAACTAGCATGACCACTTACTCAGTATGCTGATGGAGGATCTGATACTGTGTGGAGATGGATGTTGTTGTCCTCCACGCTCCACGGTATAATAACATGTTACTTCAACCTCAGCAGGTGAACTCTGCTGTGACATCGACAAAAGCTCAGTTCCTGTCAGTGCCTTCAGACAAGAGACAGGTCTGGAAGTGTTTGTTCTCATAAAAAACAAAAAACACTGAGACACAGAAACTGATGATGGAGTCTCACAGATCAATGCGACTGACTCTGTCTCTGTGATCAGCTGCAGTGGATTCACTATCAGTTTAGGCTGAGGACCTAAAGAAGTAAAAACATATGGTATAAATGATTGTTGTTGGAAAATGAAACATTTACAAATGTACTCACTTTGTATGATGATGGTCAACATGTTACTGTTGGTAGACTGATGCTGTCGTAGGTAAGAACATGTCACTTCAACTGTAGCAGGTGAACGTTGCTGTGCAAGAGACAGCAGTTCAGTTCCTGTCAGTGTCTTCAGACAAGAGAAAGGTCTGGCAGGTTTGTCTCTTAACTTAAAATAACACTGAGACACAGACACTGATGATGGAGGCTGACAGTTCAGAGAGACTGAGTCTGTCTCTGTGATCACCAGAGGATTCACTGTCAGTTTAGGAGGAAGAACCTCTGAAAAATAATTGGAGATAGATTTTTAACTAAACTGACGTACACTCACTATATGACATATTTCAGAAAGTATTATAATGGAAGATTGAGCACTAATACCTTAATGTATTTATAATGCAGCATAATAATATTACAGCAACATTGTCACACATTAATTATGTTTGGTAGATGGGTCAGTGTTTGGAGCATGAACAGTTTGGACTCACTTCGTATGGTGATGGTCAACATGTTACTCTCTGGAGATGGAAGCTGTTGAAGGTAAAAACAAGTCATCTGAACTGTAGCAGGTGATCGTTGCTGTACCAACGACAGAAGTTCAGTTGCTGACAGTGTCTTCTTACAAGAGAAAAGTTTGGCTGGTTCGTCTCTTAAAAACTTAAAATAGCACTGAGACACAGAAACAGATGATGGAGTCTGACAGTTCAGAGAGACTGAGTCTGTTTCTCTGATCACCACTTGATTCACCGTCAAATTAGGAGGAAGAAGGTCTGAAATTTTAGAAGTAAATGTATGTTAAATTAATTACACTGATGACTGAAATTGTTTAATATTCAGTGACTAATGATAAGACATGAGAGTGTCAAAATATAATGAAAAAATACAGTAAACTTAAACTGCCCTTACAATGAAAACATCAAACTCAGAGACTGACCTTGTGCTTTGAGCTCATGAAAGGAACCTGGTGGAGGAAATGTAAAACAATTCAAAACAGATTCAACAACAGTTCATCAGCAACTTAATATTTACTGGGTAGCTACATTAGCAATAGTTCAGAGAGACTGAGTCTGTCTCTGTGATCACCAGAGGATTCACTGTCAGTTTAGGAGGAAGAACCTCTGAAAAAATAATTAGAGATAGATTTCTAAGTAAACTGATGTACACTATATGACATATTTTAGAAAGGATTATAATGGAACATTTAGTACTAAGAATGTTTTTATAATGCAGCATAATAATATTACAGCAATATTGTCACTCATTAATTTTGATGATAGTGAATAGATCAATGTCTGGAGAAGTAATAGTTTTAAACTTCTCAGTAGTTTGGACTGTCTCTGTGATCAGTTTAGGTGGAGGAGCTAAAAAAGTAAAAATATATGGTGGATTGAATAAATGGTTGTTACTGGAAAATGAAACCTGTTGATACATTTATAAATGTACTCACTGTGTATGGTGATGGTCAACATGTTACTGTTGGGAGACTGTGGGTAAAAACACGTCACTTCAACTGTAGCAGGTGAACGTTGCTGTGTAAGAGACAGCAGTTCAGTTCCTGTCAGTGTCTTCAGACAAGAGAAAGGTCTGGCAGGTTTGTCTCTTAACTTAAAATAACACTCAGACACAGGAACTGATGATGGAGGCTGACAGTTCAGAGAGACTGAGTCCGTCTCTGTGATCACCAGAGGATTCACTGTCAGTTTAGGAGGAAGAACCTCTGAAAAATAAAAGTGTTAGATTAACATTATTAAACTAAACTGAGATGTATTTGATATTATTTCTAAAAGGATTATAATGAAAGATGGAGCAGCATAACAATATTACAGCCGCATTGTCACTCATTAATTATGTTGATGGTGGATGGATCAATGTCTGGAGCATTAATAGTTTTAAACTTCTCAGTAGTTTGGACTCACTGTGTATGGTGATGGTCAACATGTTACTCTCTGGAGATTGAAGCCCTTGAAGGTAAAAACAAGTCACTTCAACTGTAGCAGGTGAATGTTGCTGTGCCAACAACAGAAGTCGAGTTGCTGAAAATGTCTCCTGACAAAAGAAAACTCTGGCTGGTTTGTCTCTTAAAAACTTGAAATAACACTGAGACACAAAAACTGATGATGGAGTCTGACAGTTCAGAGAGACTGAGTCTGTCTCTTCAATCTCCTGTAGATTCACCGTCAGTTTAGGAGGAAGAAGGTCTGAAATTTTAGAATTAAATATATGTTACATTGATTTCTTTTACTGGTGATCAATGATGAGATATGATTTTTTTTTTTTTTAAATTATGTATATATATATTTTAAAATACAGTGAAGTTAAATTGCTCTTACAATGAATACATTAAACTCAGAGACTGACCTTGTGCTTTGAGCTCATGAAAGAAACCTGGTGGAGGAGATGTTAAAGAATTCAAAATAGATTTAACAATAGTTCATCAGCAACTTAATATTTAAACTCTAATTTGTTGAAGGTAGTCAATGACATGACAGACATCTCATAACTGAGCAGCTACATTAGCAATAGCCAACATTAACAAGAAAAGAAGCTGATAATAAGTTTAAACTCACACATGAGGATGAGAAGCAGCAGGTGTCCAGCCATGATGAAGCTGAACTATGTGACAGACTACACCACTCTGACTGACTAATGTGACTTTCACCTACACTGAGAGACAAGTTATTCTCAGGGAAACCACAAGATCAAAAGTGATCACATGAACTAGCAACAGAAAGGGAGACGTTTGGTAGACCTTGACTTTGTGTGAGAACAGTTACAGAAACTGATATAGACAGGACATAGTGTCAGTCTCATTGAAAATACACGTTTACATATTTAGAGCTAAGGAGCCACCTGTTACCAATCTTTGTGCTAAGCCAATAGCTGCTAATTTTGACTTCATATAAACTATGGAGACACCGTGCACACGGAATTAATCCTACATAGGCAACAATGCAATGTTAAGTCTTTCCTTGACAGTCAAGTGTTTTTATACCTGAACTGACAAGAGTTATCTGAAGTGAGGTCCTCCAGGGCTCAGTTTTAATAATCTTTATCACTGACAGTTCTTTCAATAGACAACAAAAAGATACTGGATGGAGACATAGTGAGGAACTTTACCTCTTCAGAGACTCAAATAATTAAACACAAATAATAGTAGCTGATAAATATGTAGTGCACTATAGCAAATAGGAAGTTATTTTAGACAATGGTAAAAGGGAAGTGGTTGAGTCTTCAGCCAGGCTGACACGTTTCTGAGACCAAACTAACAACTAGAGCTCAGTTGGTTTCAGACCTTAATACTAATATAGACATGCTAACATGCCCACAGTGACAATACTAACACAGTGACATTAAGCAGGTTTATGTTTCACATGTTCATTTTTTTAGCAGCTGAGGCTGATGGTGTCAGGTGTTTGATCATTAACCAAAAAATATACATACTTATGGCAGATTAGATGTTTCATAGCAAGCAGGACCACTCTGCACATGTCAGATATACTCTGATTAATGTTTGAGGTAAATAAAAACATGTACGGTATATTATATATTTAGCATCCATTTCAGATCAGAGTGATTTAAATAGAGTTGTTAAAACATTGTCTATGCAAACGTAGCCACTGACAGAGACTGCAGTTTAGTAAAGCCATTACACTATTCTAACAACTTATCTATGAGATACTAATGCAAACACCAAGTACCTTTATTGCACTTTTATGCACAATAAATCTGGAGCTGCTCCAATGAGGCACCGCTGCTGTCACTCTACGGAAAAGAAACAAAGAGAAATAAATGTACTTCCTTTAGTGCCGTCAATGAAACTGATAAGAGGTTAACTTACAAATGGGGATAAGTTGTAGCAGGTGCCCAGCTGACTAGCTTCACCAACAGTTGTTTCTACAACTGTACTCAGGAGAACCACAGGATCAGTGAATTTGTATCATCAGAAATGGCCATGCGGATTAGACACGCTTTGGCGCAGTCTCTAAAGCACATTATTTTTTCTAATATATTTAGAGCAACTCAACCACAGTGAGGTTGAATAGTTCTTTGTTTCTGCTGCTTTCTTGCTGAGTCAGATTAGCAGGAAATAGGTGGCAGTCAGGCACAGGTTAGACACTTAGACTTGATAGGGGGGAGGTTGCTTATACTGTTGTGGCTTCTGTGGTGGCAATACACGTGAACAGTGAGGTAACATCATAGGTTACGGTGGTTTAGACAGGTCAATCAGACTTTACGAAGTCCCAAGAGATTTTAGTGTGATGAGGAGTACTGCCCACCAGCGGAGTCCATAAATATCTTATACCTCAGAGTACAACTCTGAGTATATCTGTCTTTCAGTCACTTTATCTTTTTCCAAATATTGTAAGTAGTTTATTATTTTAGACACTGGATGGGTTCCAACCACTAGAGGTTGTAGTGACTAGTCGACTTTACTGCTGTACCATGACACAAACAACACGGCACACTTTCACACATTTTCATGAAACAAGCATACATGTCGATAACAACATCCTTTAATGTAGCCTGGTGTAGCCAGACTCAATACGACGAAACAAGTTGCACAAACTGTGCATCGTGCCACGGTGCATTGTTACTCCAGTGTGTCCCCTGAGAACTGCAGTGAGCCCATCCTTGCCTGTCGCTGACGGGCGTGAGGTGCGAGGGCCTGTTCAACGCTGCTTGCAGCTTTAATTTGTACTTATCTTTGTCTTAACTATCAATCACCCTGAAGTACTGCACAATACAGCTATAAATTCATACATTGAAGGGTCTTGGTAGTTTGTATGACATCTTTTAAGTTTAGAAAGACAAATCAAATGTGTTCACAGGAAGTGTTTCACAGATACATTTATTAAGAAGATTTAGTTTTTACAGTTTATATGTCCAAACTAACTATATATATATATATAATGGTTATATTTTGGTATTTTTCTTACTGCTGGTTGACATAACTAAAAAGCATGTATACATTATGTTAGGTAGTTCTAGTTACTATTAATTAGGATGATTGGCCTGCATCTTAGCTAAAGAAGGACGCTATTCTGATATAGGAGCTTACAGTAAGAATCCGCGCTACACACCGTTCAGCCACAACATTATGACAGGAAAAGTAAATAACACTGACCTTCTTATGATAATTCAGTGTTCTGCTGGGAAACATTTGGACCTTTGTGTGGATGTTACTTGCACCTATCTACCTAGATGAGACCAGGCACCCCCACCCCATAGCAATGACACTCCTTGATGGCAGCAGCCATCCCCAGCAGGATGCAGCCTGACACAGACACACACACACAAACATTTAGGAACGACTAAAGAAAAAAAAAGAAAGAAAATAAAAAGCAAAACCTGACTTGGCCTCTGAATTCACTAGATCCCTAACTCTGTGGGATGATCCACAGAGGCCCCTCAGACACCACAGGACACCCTCAGATGGACCATGTCCATTTTCTGATGAGTCACAACTGTTTTGTAGACACAGGGGAGACCTACACAATATTTGGAAGGTATTTTATGGCTGACTGGTGCACATTATTTTGAAAAATAAAAATAAAAATAACAAAATAAAACAACAACTGTGTTTCAGTGTGGCTGCAGGAGGCTGTACACTGTATCCTGCTGGTCTGAAGCAGTCCGCTCCTTTGAAACAGTCGGCTTATGTAAAACGGTGGCATACACATGATACGCATCCAACTAGAAAAGAAAGACAGCAAATGTCAGCGCGCGTCAATAAAGTTACATTTCAAAAGCTGTTTATAACTACGGCCCTTTGTCTCCCTTACATGTTCATTCTGAGGCTCTTGACTTTTCAGCTCGTCACAACCTGCAGGTGAAAAACAAAACAGAAACACACATTGAAACTAGAGGGTAAAAGTAATTTCACTTTTAAAAAGCCACTTTGCAGTCAGCTTACACTGACGATAAACCAAAAATGATTCGCTGACCATAACGTACAATGAACACAACAAAACCTGTTCCCTGCGTGTATCAGATTAAACACGGGGAGGGGACAAACAAACAGTAGCTCACCATGAGGAAAACCAGCAGCAGGTACCGAGGTGATCTCACTGTAGATGTCATCATTACCTTCAGGCAACTTAAGGGGAGAAAGTCATGAATAACACTCTATACGACTGATTCCTCTTTATTAGCCTTAATATGTTAATATTTCATCTGAGAGTAGAAAAGGTTCATTTACCATTCCTCCCTGGTAAATATTTGTCATGCATACGTGGTCTACAAGAAAATAGACCGGTAAATAAAAATAAATGCAATACAGTCAACTATTTGAATGAACATTACTGGTAATCTATACATTACCTGCTTTGATGCTGGCCTGTGATCTATACAGAAATAAATTAAATGTTTTAATAACGAGCATACATACGTACATACATATATACTATACATGCATAAGATGACAAGAACCCAGTCAGACAAATAAAAAAAGAAGAAATACGTTTTTTCTGGAAATTCCATATCTGAAAGTTGCAAAAGAAAGTGCCTATCTAGGATTACAATGTAATAAGACTCAACGCATGTTTGTGGGCAAAATAGCTTTCTGAGGACCCCATTTTGTCCCCATCAGGTAGGAAAAGGCTATCCAGACTTTTTTTTTTTGCTCATCTGTCTTATAAAGAGTTTAGCCATAAAGGTCATTCCAAACGTAAGGTGCATAATAGTCTGAAAGGTCACAGGGTAAGTTGCTAAAGGCCTCTCGCACACTGGCTAATAAAAATGCAAGGACAAAGCTCAAAGGCTGCAACCCTGCAAAAAGATCATCTCATATTTAAACTGTTGGGAAAATGTTTTGTGAACACGAGACCAAGGTATAATTGTTTGGTTTAAATTAGAGGTTAATGTTTGAAGACAAATACATTACACTCCACTTTCAGAACCTCAACCCATCTGTGATAAGTTAAACAAGCAAATTCTAAAAGAAATTGACAGGACTTCTGTCCGCGAGCTAAATCGCAAGAGAAACAGCAAGACAATGACACCAAGAACACAAGTCGTTTCACAAAAAAATGTGGTTAAATGAGAACAAAATGGAACAGAGAAGTCTACGCCCTGATCTTAATCCATTAGAAATATTCTAGATGGACCTGAGGGAAGTAGTTCATGTAAGGAAACCTACCACCATCTGAGAACTGAAACGGTTCTGTTTTGAGTAATCGGCTAAAATTCCTCTAACTACTGTGACGACTGGCATTAAGTCGCTGTTACTGCTGCACAAGGGGGTCATACCAGATACTTAAAAGAGGGGCTCAGGAACATTTGGAACTCGCATTTACAAATGACTCGGTAATAAATTCCGAGTATATCCTCAGATGCTGTCTTCGATAAAGCCCAGAGATTAATGAGAAAGTAAGAGTTTCCCCTTTAGCAAAATGTCTGTATGTATGTACGTATATATTAGCTTTTTTTTTTACCTCACGTATGGAGACGTCTCTGAAAAAAAATATATACAAAGTAGAGAGGAAAGATGTCAGACAGAGCAACAAAGTTGTTTTGCTTTACAATCCTGGGCTCAGAGCTAGATCACTAACATCCAACCATGATAATTCAGTTGTACAGCACGGACACTGTAAACTGATATGCTCACATTTAGTAAAAATAAAAACAGCTGAAGAGACAATTGCTTGATGTCTCCTGATACATTAATTTAAATAATATTTCTTGGTTACTGCAATCCCAGCCCAAACTGACAGTAAAGCTCTTGGACATCATGAAACATCTAAACCTAGTTAACATTTATAGACAGTCTAGTAAAACTGAATAGATGTAGTATGCATGTACATGTACTGTATATTCATAGACAAACAGTATGCATGACAATGTATGACACTGTGCTCTCACCACTTCTTCTTTTGGTTCCAAGAAGTACCAGCATCACTAAGATGACAACCACAGCCGTTCCAAAGCAAGCCACAACTACTGCCAAGTTCCGTTTTGATGTTTCTGTTTTGGGAGAAGCACTTTCTACATGAAGGACATGAACTTGCAGCGACACTTGAACAAAAGGATCACTCATAATGACAATAGCATGCAGTTTGTGAAAGTATTCGCAGGCTTTTTGTTTACCTGGGCTTTGTGGGGTAGCACTGAAAATTACTTTTGTGGGTATTTTGACAGCACTGGTCCCATAAGTAACAGGGCTGAGACTGGTAGCAGCTAGAGGTGTGGATCGGCACTGCCCTCACGATTCGATTCGATTCCGATTCCGAGGGTCACAATTCGATTCGATTCGATTCGATTCTGAGGGTCACGATTCGATTCGGTTCGATTCGGCAATGCATTGCGATGCAATAAAGCCTAGGATGCATTAAAATTGTAAAGCAAAGCATATTTTTCGTGAATCATGAGGCAACACAAGCACCACTCTTTCTCTCTTTCTTCCACTCTTAACCTCAAGGATGTTTTGACATTGATTTAGATAAGTCACGCTCAGAAATGTGTCATCTGCTTATTAAAATAACCAAAAAATAAAAAAATAAAAAATCGAGCGCCATCCCCACATGTGTGAATGTGTTGTTTGATACTACTTTTGCAAGACGATGTAAAAATAAATGTTCACTGTCATCTGTCAGCGCCCTCCTGTTTTGTAATTTCTCCTAGAAATCTCCTGTAGCCTAATTTGCAAGACCATGTTAGACTGACATTTCCCAGGTTGTCAGATTGTGTATGAAATAGACTCTACACATAAACAATCACTTACTTTTATTTTAAACTTTTTTTGTAATAAAACCTGGCAACTCAAAAATAAGGAAGCGGCTGCAGACTGCGCAGCCACTGGGTCTCGCAAGCAAGCGGAGATATAGAACGGTGGGAGATATAACGGTGGGATCGGCGAAAACCATTCAGACGCTTCGCTCCCTTTGACTTAACTTTGGAAGGGCTGGTTTTCAAGCATGCTGTGGCGTTTTCAGCGATGCAGCCGAAAATCAGCTGTTCCAGTGTTGAGAGCGAGGTGACTAATGGTTTCCTCGCTCTAGTGGGATCGTGCTGCATAGGTCATAATTACGTCGGGTTTTCGTCGGCTCACGGTCGGCGATCATTTGGTTTACGCCGTCTCTCCATAAGACGATCGCCGATGCACTTTATGTCGGGCAGGAACCCTCGCCCCGACGTCGGCCCGACGTAATTTGTTGTATGGGTACTTATATTTTAAAATGCGCTGGATCGATTCGGCTTGTTGCCCGCATCGAATCGGATCGTCCATGCCCCGCATCGGGATACATAGCCGCATCGATTATTGTTGACACCACTAGTAGCAGCTGATCCTTGAGGACAGAAAAATGAATGAGTGTCATGAGTGGAGCAAGACAGCTGTCGCAGGCTTATAACCAGCAGACGCGCAGTCAAAACCATTTCCTGCAAAGCATCTCAGCTGTTTCATAAAATAACACAAATGTTTTCTACCTGTTTGTCCATCTAAGTTATATCAGGAACAAAAGACACAAAAAATATTTAAAAAATGACAAATACTGACACGTTCAGAAATGTCAGTGAATCTCTGAGAACATAACATGTCACCTGTTATTGGTTTCTCTGATGTTTCTGAGACAGAAGAACTACCAGCGCCATCAGTGTGACCTGATGAGTCCAAGGGAGCATATTACAAAATGTGAATACAGAAACACTAATGTGGTTTCCATTCGAGTTACTCATAAAGTGATGAAAACTGATACGTGTTGACTTTCTGGATTGCATGCTGTATAAGGCGTAACATACCTGTGGTAAACGTGTGGTTCATGTTATCCATAGTAGCTACAATTAAAAGAAACAAAGTAAAAAAAATAAAAATAAATCAACCTTTGGGCTCTAAACTATTTCTTGTTGTCATATTCAGTATATACCATTTGTTACCTGATGTAACATTTTCATTTGTTACAGTGGAAGCAGTCGGGTCTGGAGAGTAAAAAAACAAAAGAGTAAAACTTTTAAATGAACTAAACTATAGTTAATAATTTTATATAATGATCTGGATTCTGTGTTTAGTGCGTCCTTCCTGTGGTCCCAGTAAATGTCAGAGTAGTCTGCTCTCTGTGGGACTCTTATTCTTATAAATAAGATTTGGGCGTAAGTCTGAAGACAAGAGTGTGAGACAATATGTTACCTGAACAAGGAGAAGAGTTAAACACCTTTTTAAACACCACCTTTTTTATTTTTGTCCTTGGCATTTAAGCATCTGCTTTAATTTGAATAGGTCCAGATCAAAACACTGCGCTGGGTACAGACTTTCTAAATCCTTTCTAAATCCTTAATGAGTCCTCAAATGAGAAATGACAGCGTGTCAGACAAAACAGAAACGTTACCACGTTTGACCAAAGAGGTGATCCTTGGGGTCATGGTGTTCCTTTTTCACAATACTTCTCCTTTCTGAATAGTCACACGTAACTTTCTGTTTCACAAATCTACTGGTTTGCTTTTGTGTGTTTATGTAAAATGTCTCTGAGACTGAGCTGATGGTGTTATCATGACAGTATTGTTGACAGGGACACTTAAATTAATACACACCTGCTTTTTTTCTCCCACTTAGGCTGAACTAAGCTTCCTGTTTTGGCAAAGCGGTTAAATTTAAATTCCTCTTACTGACACATGACTACACCTCAGTGTAAAAGGGAACAATCCATCAACTCACACATGGGACAACATATAGCTGCCCAAGGAACATTAAATTGTCAGGTATCCTGTTACTTTTAAACCATTGCACAGCTGATATTATATTCACTTACTCAGATGAAGCTTAATAGACCTAAAGAACAACAATTTTTAATTATTCATTGTTTGGACTGTAACATTTTGTTACCTGATGTCTTGTTCCCAGAGGTGGTAGGACTTGTAACTGTGGACATGGTCACAGCTGAACCGTCTGTGTGACCACACAACAAAATTGCAGTCTTTTACATTATATCAACAAATAATGATGTTCTCAGGTCATTGTTTGGATGGTTTGCATTTCCCACCTGTGATTATCGTAGCTGCAGATGATATTCCATTTGATCCTTGTTGCATGCCTACAGTAAAGAAAATAGATTTGCTTAAAAAAAACAAAAAAAAAAAAAACATTGATGCTATTTCTGAACATTTCGAAACAGAAGACCACAGAACGTCAGCTCTGTTTTTAACCATGACCATGAACATTTTTCTGACATGTTAGCTTGAGGTTTCATACTCCAGGGGCTTGTTAAATTCTGCACAACTATTTTGAAAACCATTCTTCAGAAATTATTGGTGCATTGTTGTGAAATGTTTTTTATCCTCAACAAGAACACACAAAGAGGTAGCGGTATGCTTGTAAACAATTTTTAATCATTCATTGTTAATAACTCTGGACATGTTCATAGTTGAACTGTCTGTGTGATTGCACAACAAAAATTTGCAATCTTTTACGTTAGTAACAAGAAAGTGTGTTCTCAGGTCATTATTTGGATGGTTTGCATTTCCTACCTGTGGTCATCGTAGTCGCAGTTGGACTTCCATTTAATCCTTTTGGCACAACGCCTACAGTAAAGAAAATAGATTTGCATAAAAAAATAAATAATAATAATTACCATTGATGCTATTTCTGCCCGGACGCAGAACATTTCTAAACTTAAGACCACAGAACGTCAGCTCAGTTTCTAACCATGACCATGAACATTTCTCTGACATATCAGCTCGAGGTTTGACACTGCGGTGGCTTGTTAAATTCTTCAAAAATTATTGGTGCATTGTTGTGAAATGTTTTCCTTCACAACAAGAACACACAGAGGTTAGCCTGTGAGCTTTCTCAGCATCTATTTTGGAAGTATTGCTTTTCTGACGTTCGTGATTCCCAGATGGTGTTTGAAAATACAAGTTAATGAAGAACTGACCCAGTACAGGGTGTCTGGTAAGATCTAAACTGCAAGTGTTGATCTGGAATCCAGGATTAATTCTTGAGGAAGCACAAAAATATGAGATAAAGGCTGAGACTGATATGTGGTTACTGAATAATAGCATAAGTAATGAATGAAAAAAGAACATAATCCATTAATTCAGTTTAACAGTGCCACAAACTGGAGCTTCCAGAGTGTTGATGTAGTCAAAATGACATCATTGCTAAACTATTTTAAAAAATTAGATAGTGGCAATATTTCTTAAAATGGTGGTATAAGAGCATTAGTTTTAGCTAAGTATGTCTGTTACCAGTAGCACCCCCTATAGACCGTATTGCATGAAACTTGGTGGGCTTGTAAGGAGTCATCCACAGGTTATTATTGCCAAATTTCAAGCATTTACTGGTGGTGGTTTGTGAGATATAAACAAGTAATTGTTGTAGCTCCCCCTACAGCCTGAATTTCACAAAACTTTGCATACTTGTATGCAAGCATATTATTGGGTGCTAAGTTTCATCAGGATTGGGTGAATACTTCAAAGGCTATAGGCCTCAAAGTCATATGAAATGTGTCCATGTCACCTGTAGTGCCCCCTATAGACGTAATGTCACGCAACTTTATATGCATCTACACAATATTTTACAGGTGGTGTATGGCAAATTTCATGACGTTAGCTATTTTTTTGAGATATTGAATGTTGCTTTTCTAGCGCCCCCCTAGAGACCAAGGGTCAAAAAAGTTGGGGTGATTGTACGGAATCGTATTATTATCAATGATATGAAGTTTGATTAAGTTTGGGTATATACTTTACAAAATATTAGCTTTTGACTTGTGTTGCACGCCATAAAAATTAAGTAGCCACTAACTTTGTAATCAATAACCCTGCTAAAGTTCTTTTGAGAACTTTGTATTATCTTTGTCCATAAATGTTAGAGTCCAAGTTTGGTGAGAATTGGATGAATGGGATAAGAGAAGTTTATTTTACTTTGAGGTGCAATTTTTTCAAAATGGCAGAAAAAATGGCAGACGGAAATGGGTGTGTCCTAGTTCATTACAACCCCTGCTATCCAAGGAAAGAGCAGCGAGAAAGATTTTTTTTTTTCTAGGCAACACTTTTCTCAAGATATGAGGCAAAGTGTAAAGTGGCTTATTGTAGCACCACCTAGCTGTATGCGGATGTATTGACACCATGGCAAAATGGTATGCTAGGACTTCTACCAAGTTACCAACTTTGATGCCTTTCACCCTTGTAGTTTGTCCTGGGCATACTCTTTTAGCTAAGCAGAAGGAACAAAAACAGTAGAAAAATATCAAAAGGAACCCAGCCAGGTCATTGCATGGACCCCTAATTATTCACACATATACTTGTGGTTTGGACTGTAACATTTTGTTACCTGATGTCTTGTTCCCAAAGGTGGTAGGACTTGTAACTGTGGACATGGTCACAGTTGAACCGTCTGTGTGACAACACAACAAAAATTTGCAGTCTTTTACGTTACAGCAGCAAGTAATGATGTTCTCGGGTCATTATTTGGATAGTTTCCATTTCCCACCTGTGATTATCGTAGTTCCAGATGATCTTCTATCTAATTCTTGTTGCATGCCTACAGTAAAGAAAGATTTGCATAAAAAAAGAAAAAAGAAAGAAAGAAAATTAACACTGATGCTATTTCTGCCCAGACGCAGAACATTTCTAAACTTAAGACCACAGAACGTCAGTTCTATTTCTAACCATGACCATGACCATTTCTCTGACAGCTGTGTCAGCTCAAGGGTTTGACGCAGCGGGGGGTTGTTAAAGTCTTCAGAAATTATTGGTGCATTGTTGTGAAATATTTTCATCCACAACCAGAACACACAAAGAGGTTAGTCTGTGAGATTTCTCAGCATCTATTTTAGATGTATTGCCAGTGTTCATCTGGAATCCAGGATTAATTCTTGAGAAAGCACAACAATATCAGATAAAGGCAGAGATTGACATGTGGTCATTGAATAATAGCTTTAACATAAGAAATAAATGAAAAAAGAACATAATAAATCCATTAACTCAAACTGGAGCTTCCAGAGTGTTGATGTAGTCAAAACGAAATCGCTGCAAAACTATTTTGAAAATTGCAAAAGTGGCAATATATCTCATAATGGTGGTATAAGAGCATTAGTTTTAGCTAGGTCTGTCACTATCAACCGACTGATGTATCTGGAAATGAAAGAAACATGATTGATATTATACACATACTGTAGAATACATCAAATATAGGTACATAACATACAACTACATTAAATAGTCAGGTGTCCTGTTACTTTTAAACCATTGCACAGTTGATATTATATTGACTTACTCAGATGAAACTCAATACATCTAAAGAACAACAATTTCTAATTATTCACATATGTACTTGTGGTTTGGACTGTGGAATAACATTTTGTTACCTGCTGTCTTGCTCTCAGAGGTGGTAGGAGTGGTAACACTTGACATGTTTACAGCTGAACTGCCTGTGTGATTGCACAACAAAAATTTGCAATCTTTCACATTAGTAATCAAAAAAGCACAAGTAACACAAATACAAAAATGTAAAAAATATATATCAAAAAATATACAAAATAATAACCATATCCTATATTTTCTCAGAGTATGGTTATTCTTTTGTGTATGTTTTGTATATTTTTTGATATATATTAAATTTTTGCATTCGTGTTTTTTAACTGTTGCCCTGTTCAAAGTTGTCATTGTCTTTCTGTGTATATATACACACACACACACACATATATATATATATATATATATATATATATATATATATATACAGTATATAGCCCACACGTGGGATTAAATAAACGTCTTATGTCTTAGTAATGAGTGAGTCATTGTTCGGATGTTTTGCATTTCCTACCTGTGGTCATCGTAGTTGGAGATGATCTTACATTTGAAACTATTTTAAAAATCTTGATGTATGTATGATATATGTCTTATAATGGTGGTATAATAGCGTTAGTTTTAACTAGGTCTGTCTGGTACACTATCAACTCACTCGTGTCTCTGGAGATGAAAGAAATATGATTGATATACACATACTGTATGTAAACATCAAATATAGGCAAACTGAATATTTGAGTTAATGTAGTAAGGCCAGAGACTGATTCATTATATAGCATAAGGCAAAGAATGAACACAAATAGTTAAACTAAAGATCAACAGAGTAAATGCTTCTTTAATCTTTACTCCATGAGAATACCAGCACCCAGCTTCTCTAATTATTCAAACTGGCCAACACTGAACATAACAAATGTAGAAAGATCAAGTCATGACTCACAGAATAATCTATGAACTAGTAACACAGTATATTAAGAGAGGAACATTTTAGTCCGTACTGAACAGAAAGTGAGATAATAAGTACGATGAGGCTCTTTTCCAGTTCTCCAATATGTTTGACTGAACTGTATTTGTGAGGCTGACTTTGTTTGGAGAGAAGTGTCTCATTAACATGCAGCTAATATGTGTGTTCAATGTTTGTACATTTCATCAGCAACTGAGATGAAGAACATGTTGTCATTTACTGTAAAGTGGTATTGTTGACTTACCCGTCAGATTGAGTCTATCGCTACGAGGAGACAGAGTTGAGTTGGGTTCATTTTCCAGTCTGTAATCACAGCTGGCATCTTGTTGTTGAACTGAATCTAGATGTCTCGACAAATTAGCTGCTTCGACAGTAAACTGGCAGAATAACTGGTTGGTTTTTGAGCTCCGTGTCGTTACTACTGGACGACTCTCTTCTCCAACGTACAGGTTACATGTTGCATTATGTTCCACAGATCTTGGCAGTGAACAATTGAAGATGTAACCTGCTTCAATACGTTGAAAACTCATCTCTGGTTTTTGAGCTGTGAGAAGATTATTAAAAAGTCATTAAATATATCGTGACAGCTTGCGGTCAAGTGTAGCTGTCTGAATCCGTGTTAGCGTTCACAGAAGTCCTAGTTATAGTGAAGGTTCGCAGTCATGAAAAACGCCTTCTTAAAGCCTCTACTATGGACTGTAGAATAACATTTTCTTACCTGATGTCTTGTTCTCAAAGGTGGTAGCAGTGGTAAGTCTCGACATATTCACAGCTGAACTGCCTATGTGATCACACAACAAACAATTCAGTTATACTGTAATGAAAATAAATGCAAATCAAATAGCAAGGTCCATTCATGCAATAATAACTGCAATTAATACATTCTTAAATTAGATTTAGACTACACACTGAAGTTCCTCATTAAGTTCACAAATAGACACCACAGAGCAACAACACAGGCTGCAATTCAGAAAATCACCAAAAACATGTAAAATAACTATTACAGACAAATTAAAACTCTGGCTTATGATTAATTATGTCAGTAAGTGTACGAGTAGATTCCAGAAATACTTGCGCCGTTCACGGAAATAAGTTTGTGACTACACACTGCAGTTCCTCAACAAATGAACACGCTAACAGCATGCTAACAATACACCAACCATAAAAAGACAAAATGCAGCATGGCAAAGCATTTACACAATGTCTGATGTTATGTTAACATATGCTAATCTCACTAAATGTACGTAAGGATTTTAACTTACACATGAGGATGATGAACAACAGCCGTCCAGCCATGATGAAGCTATTAAAGCAGATATTGAAGTGTGTGACTACATAGACGTCGGCCAAGATGTCATGTAGCAGAAACTGTTCACAGGAAAACCACAAGCCTATTCAGAAGTGAATCTCTCATACAGGCAACAGAAAGGTGTAGTGGAGAGAGAGTGTATTAGTGTGTGTGTGTGTATTTCTCACGTGTAAAGCACATTGGTACAAGCATGTGTTCTGTTTAACACTGTGAACAAATGAAAAAGAACCTGAACTTCAACTTTTGCGTTCAATGTTTTATTTTTTTCAAAGCACACAGTAAAGGTATATACTCAGATACTCAGTAAATGAGAAACCAGAGGAGATGCAAGAAAAACAGCAGCTGAACTTCAACACTGGAAAGCTGTACACTTTATCTCTCAGGGCTGATGCAGCTGTTGCCACAAATACAATTTAGATATGTATATGTAAACGTTAATTTCATAATACACACATGTCATTACTGAACCAGTAACAACATGGATGTCTAGTCTTTTAGCAGAGGTTTTAGTAGAATGTGCACCAACTATTGGCTGATGTCGGTATTTAATCAGCTCAGTGGACAACAGTCATTGACTACAGCAGAGTAGTAACACATCACAGCAAAGACAGAAACATAGACGAATATATTTTCAAGTGAAACTGGTCTATGTATCCAGAAATAAACACACAGTGTGAAGTCATAGGTGACAATACTGTAGGTTTCTTCAACAGCAGATGAGGCAGTAAGGTGTTAGATGGAAGGAAGAGTGAGTGAGGTCAGTTAGCGGATGGAGTGTCTATTGTTGAGACTTACCAAATGCTTCCTGTCATCTAAAACAGAAACCAAAGCGAAGCTTCAGAAATAAAATCAAAACCGCATTCATAAAACAACAGTGGTGTACTGGAGTAGCCTGATCAGTGACAAGTCTCAGAGGTGTGCAACTAGAGTAAGAGGTTGAAATCACTTGAGCCTTTTTGCAGTAAATATAATTCCATTTGACATAAACAGATAATCCTTGACATATTAATGTAAGTAAAACTAGTTGAATACTCATATAAATATACTGAGTGAAAATAAAAATAAAAACTTATAACAAATACAGTAAATGTTTTATGTAACTGGATTCTATGTCGTGTGTGTCTTACCTGTTGTCATAGTAAACACCAGTGTAGTCTGCTTTTTGTCTAACTCTGTTTATGAAAGAAAATCTGGGCCTTTTTTTGCATCTTAACACCTGAGAAGATTGAATAGAAGGCCTTGTTGTGGCTTAAGATAACCACAGCCTTTTTGTCTTTCTTTTTAATGAAATAAATCCTTATTTCTGTAACTATGTCATGTGGCTCCACTTTTTGTCGTGGCCTTTGAGCCGGGTCGTTTCAACAGAGAAATATGTAGATCCCAGAAAGTGTTGGCTTTCCATGCGGGCTTAAACCTGGATAGGTCATTGGATATGTCTCTGGTACAGTATATACAACTCTGAACTCAATATCTGTGTCATCCTCAAGCTCGGGTCCTCTACCAGAGGCCTATAGGAGTTTGAGGGTTCTGCGCAGTATCTTAGCTGTTCCTAGGATTGCGCTCTTCTGAAGGCTTCTGATGTTGTTCCTGGGATCTGATGGAGCCTCTCCCCCTGTCTGGGCGTCACTGCCTCAAGTGCTCCTACTACCACGGGGACCACGCTCGTCTTGACCTTCCACATCTGTTCCAGTTGTTCTTTCAACCCTTGGTGCTTTTCAACCTTTTCGTATTCCTTGTGATGTTGGCATCTGCTGGTATTGCCACATCTATCACCACCACCTTCTTCTGCTCCTTGTCTACCACCACTATGTCCGGTTGGTTAACCAGGACCTGTTTGTCAGTCTGGAAGCTGAAGTCCCACAGCACCTTGGCCCTGTTGCTCTCAGCCACCTTCTTTGGTGCGGCCCATTGGGTTTTGGGTACTTCTATTCCATACTGGGTACAGATGTTCCCATCCACTATTCTAGTCACTTGGATACACACTGACAACGACTAGATCTGTAGGAGGCTTATCGTACGCATGAGGATGATGAACAGCAGAGGTCCAGCCATGTTGAAGCTGAATGGAGAGACTGTTAAAGACACTTGCGTGTCTGACTATATTAACACTGACCTATGTGTCATTTAGCAGAAAACGATCAACACAGGAAAACCATAGCAAGCATCAGGAGAGGGTCACACCTACAGGCACAAGAAACACTGATAAGAGACTTGTGAAAGGATCTAACACATTTATTTTAGTTAGATCTAAGCGACCTCAGTGAACACTAACCTAAAGATCATAAAGTGTGTTTGTTCATCATTTCTACTGGAGGTCCTGTTAAACAGTTAAACACATCTAAAGTTGAATCACTAATTTTATGTCAAGCACATTAGTGATAAACTATTGACTTCCTGTACAAGATACAAACACACATTTTAACTGCTGTATAAATGTTGGTTTTAAACGCTGCTCTACATGAATATATCTAATCTTTAGGCAGTAACTAGGAAACTATTTTAACTTTGCAGAGCTGCACACTGTGGGTATTTTTAGGGCTGATGCCACTGTTCTCACTGTGCCAAAAGAAAAAAAAAAGAAAATGAAAAAGCACCATCACCACCACTTCCGGCCCTAGTGAAACCAGTACACAACACAAAAGCTGACTTCCCCCTTTTCCCTGCTCCTAAAGAGATCAACCAGCACTCCACAGAATTGTAGTCCAGAAACAAACTTTATTGTCCGTTTTCATCTTCAGGGTGTGCATAGCCAAACTAACAAACAACTGAGCAACACAAGTTCTACTTAACTCCCCAAATAAATATGAAATAAATTACAGGGGTTCTTACCTAAGTAACTGTTTTGTCACCCTTACTCATGGCAAAACACTCTGATCATGAAGTAACAATACATTCAAGGTGTGGTGTGGTTCAGCTCTGGGTGCGGCCACAGGAAAAGAGGAGAACACCTGGTTTCTCAAAATTCAGTTCAGCTGGTCTCCTCCAATCAGGGGCTGGCCCACAGAACGCTGGAACGAAAAAATGGAAAACAGCAACCCCTGCAGGCAGGAAGGGGGCATATTACCACACAGGCTCTCAAACACACAGTCACAAGAAAGGAAATAAGAGGTTTTGAACATCAACAGGAGGGGATCATCCATGGTGAAACTGTATAATGTGAATGTACCGAGGACACCCTGTGTAACCACTTAGACTTTGGTCTGAACAAAATATAGATGTAAACATAAGATCATATTTTCACAGTTCAATGCACTAAAGTCACCTGCAGAGGTGCAAATTACTTGGAAGAGGGCGCTGTTTACACACTGAAAAGAGAGACTTACTGTTTATGGAGAATGACAGACTGGACTTCCTATTATTAGCATGGAGCAGAGAACCAGAGCAAGGAGTTCTACAATACCTGTAAAAGTATTAATGCCCTTCGATGATGGAGGCAGGCCAGCTGACAGTCTTGCCGGGGACCGGGACGCTATATTCTTAGATTGTAACATCAAATTTTGATCAGTGGCCAAACAATTTTTGTGTTGTCCACTATTTAATGGACAATTAGGAAGAAAATAATAAAAAGCTTTTATGTTAGTCAAATATTACATATTTTTCCACAATTTCTTTTTTACAATTTATTTATTTTTAAATTATTCCATAATTTAATGAGGGCCCAGTTCTGCCCTGGTGGGTGTTTCATGACAAAGTAACATCCACGTGAATGCCAGGTCCAAAAGTTTCCCAGCAGAATATTGCACTGTGACAAGACAGTTGATGATATTTGCTTCTTCTGTCAATGACTTTAATGTTGTGGCTGATCATGATTTTTGATACCAATCAACATCAAAATAAAAATAAAAGTGATCTTTGGTTGTATGCATCTCAGATATACAGTAGCATGTGCTGTGATGGAAGTGTGTATGTTCATTTAGATCCAATTTCAAATAGTTGAAATGAAATGGTGTGACAGGAAACATTTTGCAGATACATTTTATAGGAACCTTTTATTTGGAACATGTGCAGATTTATGTTTAGTGCAATGCTTTCCTCTTGGTTTGCATTAACAGACAAAGAACTGCAGCCATAAGAGGTAGCTGTGTTTCTGCTAAACAACATAACTCAAAATGCAAATATCAGTGAATTAAACAATGAAACATTAATACATCCACATTCATTTATGTGGTTCTAACAATAGACGTAGGATATTTCTCATTTGGTTAAAAGATTAATTATATTCTACTGGGCTAATGTCCGCCCGGTAGTAGAGGGCTGCCGTGGATTTGTGGCAAAATCGGCAATCGCCAGAGGACTGTAGTATGCAACATGTCCCAGGCAGCAGGGTGAGCACATAGGAAGCATGCTAGCTGGGGAGCTCATGAAAGGTAAGGCGGGCTGCGTAACTTTAGTGTTTGCAAATCACCATAGATTTGGTCAATTGATTCATGGTTCAGTTGGCATCAACGGGGCGAACCATGATGGATTTGCTTGTTTGGGTCGTAACTCATAAAAAGACTGGGCTAAATCATTAAAATATTAGTTGTTGGTGGTCACTGAATGGTAACAAAACTGGGGTTTTGCAGTGGCAGCGTGAAGGGGGGTGACTCCAGGATGCTGGAATACACGGATAAGCCTTCTCAAGGTGTCGTGTGCCCAACTTAATGAAACATCGGTGAAGGGAGGTGTCCACTTGAAAACCCAGGTGACATGCTGCATACCGCTGTTGACTAGGCCAGATGTCTGACGTCTTCATGTTGGTTGGTAGCGATATTTCTTTGTGTGGTCAGCTGCTGAGCGGGCCATACAAGCCAGCAGCAGATGGTCAGCTTATATTTCACAAGGTTTGAGTCTGCTGCTCTATGGGGCTACAAACCAGCAGCATTTACTCATTTAGATGGCAGGCTAATTGTGATATCACATGACCATAGGTTTTTAAGGGTTTCTTAGTTGGACAGGGCCTCTAAATGTGATTTGCCTGGGATCTTGGCACAAGGGATTATAACATCTAATTCAGTGTATTAATGAAAACAACTCGACATCTGCCCCACATGCTCAAAATATTGCTAATATTGAAAATAAAATAATATTAGCTTTTTGTTGGTCACCACATACAGACGACAATTTGACTCCTTGTTAGAGCCTAAAACTATGTCCAAGAGATTAAAATTAGCTCTTTGTGCTGTCTGCTTTATTTTCTCTACATTATAATGTTTAAAAAGCCAGTGAGTCAGTGTGGCTGCAGGACATTATACACCACGTCCTGGTGGGCTGATGCAGCTGGCTTCTCAGGGATGGTGGCGTACACATGGTATATGTCCGACTAGAAATGAACGACAGCAACAGTAAGACCCTTTTAAATCTACCATCAGTGAAGCTATAAATTCATTGCTGTGCCCTTTTGTCTCACTTACATGTTCAGTTTCTATCTCCTTCCTGCTCAGCTTCTCAGAATCTGCAGGTGAAAGAAAAACACACATATAACTGTTGTAGAGTAAAGTTAGATGCTTAAGAGATGTTTAACTGCTGTTTCATGCATTGATAGGAGGAAAAGCAACAATGTCACTTAAAGGTTTGCATCCTTCGTTATTTAACTATAATATACACGAAAAGGCAAAAAAAATATTTGCCCATAATACATAATACATTTTCTGGTGTATACTTTATCCTGGATCAGGCTACACTCAGGTGAAAAGCAAAAAGCAGCTCACCAGCAGGAAAACCAGCAGCAGGTACTGAGGTGATCTCGCTGTAGGTGTGATCCAGAAACTTAAGACAACAGGAAAAAATGCACACATTATAACACATTCATTCATCTTGGTAAATTCAAATGCTTCATAATGTCAAGTGATGTCAATAAAATATTTCATCTGACAGAAGAAAATGTTTAATTACCAATCCTCCATGGTCAGTGTTTCTCATCTCGCTGTCATCTACAGTAGAACGTGATGTCCAACCTTTTTTTGTGAGGACAGACATTGTAAATTGACAAGTTCAAAGTCAGTAAAACACAGACATTTTTTGCAGCAAATCTAACTAGACAACATAAACCATTTCTTAAATCTTTTGACATATTAATTAAAATAACACAAGTAGATCAGTTTGACAATAAACATCTTATTGGTATGGCCATTATAAAGCCAACTGTGGACATGTTGTACTTGCAGTACACATTGACATACTTCTCACCTCTTCTTCTTTTGATTCTTAGAAAAACCAGCACAATTAAGATGACGACCACAGCTGCTCCACAACAAACCACAGCGACCACCAACATCCATTTTGATATCCCTGTTTCTGTGGAGACAAACTAGTTTTACTTTTAACTCAAACAAAGACGTCCATGTGTTCCTTCAGCACTCTAAGGAGGAGCATGGTAATTATACAGCATGTATTGCTGCCAAGATAACACACACTGTTCAAACATGACATACTGTATGTGTCCACTGTACACTTCATTCTACAAAGTGTTTGCAGGGTTTGTCTTCACTGAAACTGCAGTGATAAGCTAATATATTCTAGCTAATATAGCTAGAGCAGAATAAGGTGAACGAAAACATTCAAAATATTCACAGCAATGCATAGTCACATTTTTTAACGCTCATCAGAATCTCACCAGTATTATTGTTATCTGGTATAAGTCCATGAGTTATTTCAGCAGCAGTGGTCACATCACTTGTAGGGCTGAGACTGGCAGTAACTGGTGTATATCCTGGAGAGGGCTGGCTTCCTGTGCAGTCATAAAGGAGATTGCAAACATGACATACTGTATGTGTCCACTGTACACTTCAATTTTATATTTTAGATATTACATATTTTTTCCACATTCTGCAAAGTGTGTATTAAAGAGTTTACAGGGTTTTTGTTCACTGATTCTGTTTTCTTAGAGTTTCAGATGATAAGCTGAATGACAGTAGAATAAGGTGAAAGAAAACATTCAAAATATTCACAGCAATACATAATCACATTTTGAAACACTCATCAGAATCTCACCAGTATTATTGTTTTCTGGTGTAAGTCCACGAGTTATTTCAGCAGCAGTGGTCACATCACTTGTAGGGCTGAGACTGGCAGTGACCAGTGTATATCCTGGAGACCACTGGCTTCCTGTGCAGTCATAAAGGAGATTTTCACTAGAATGATAATTACTTTCCAGATAGTCTTCATGTCCCTCTCATCTGCTGTATTTTTTCCTCTGATTACTTGCTTTAATGAACGAACCAAGCAGCCATTATTTATAAACCAGTTGCATCTTCTTAACATGGTCACCTTATTACTCCTCCTAAAGAGGACCTATCAATCAACTCTGAGCCATCAGATCTAGTTTTTTGTACATAAACTAACATACAACTGCCCAAGGAACATTAAATAATCAAATTTCCATTTAATTTTGGTTGACATCCACATGGAACTGTGACAATACGTTAAACACAGTTGATTCGGTATTAACTTACTCACATTATAGCTGAAACTTGACACTATATTTTATTTCAAAATGAATGATTTGAATCACAGAACATGATGAACAATAATCTATAACTCTTGTACATTTTGTTACCTGATGTCGTGCTCACAGTGGTGGGAGGAGTCAAGACACTGGACGAGTAAACAGTTGAATCTGCTTCAAAAACATATGAAATACATACAAGCTTTAATAGAAATAACATGTGAAGACGCTATGGACCATATTTTAGATGTACTGCATATCCTACCTGTGGTCATGGGAAATGTTGGTTTTGTGCTAATCTTGTTTGATTCTGTTACCACACGATCTACAATAAAAGAAAATCACATATGTGTACAAATAAATCACACAAAAACATTTCAAACCTATAAACCCATTTTACTCTGTTTGGAGTGAAATGTGTTATTGTGTTTAGTTATGCGTTACTGAGGCACTGATTCAGTCTACACTGACAAGGTAAAATGTTTCCTTGTGAATGGACCCAACATCTGAACTAAAGCTAAAACAATGAGAATTACCTGTCAGATAACACAGTAATGAAACATCTTTGACTTACCCATCAAGTCGAGTCTATCACTACGAGGAGACAAATAGTTGGGTTTATTTTCCAATCTGTAATCACAGCTGGCATCTTTTTGTTGAACTGAGTGTAGATGTCTCAGCAAATCTTTTGCTTTGACAGTAAACAGGCAGAACAGCTCGTTGGTTTTTGTTCTCCTTGTCTTCCAGGTTTTAGTTGTTACTACTGGACGACTCTCTTCTCCAAAGTACAGGTTACATGTTTCACCATGCTCCACAGATCCAGGCAGAGAACAAGTGAAGATATAATCATCTTCAATATGTTGAAGACTCATCTCTGGTTTTTGACCTACAACTAGAATAATAGCAGGTCTGTAAATAAAATGTGACAGTCTGTAATCAAGCCCACTGTATGTTGTAGTAACAAACTGAATCTCACATTCACAGAAGTCCTACTGTACTGATGTTAGTTATCTTACAGATGGTTTGATAATATATCCAATCACAGTAAAAACAGTAACTCACTTTGTACAGTGATGGAGGATACGTCACTGTGTGGAGATGGAGAAATTATATCTCCATACTTTACAGTGTAAAAACATTTAACTTCAACCTCAGCTGGTGAACTCTGACGAGACATCAACAGCAGATCAGTTCCTGTCAGTGTCTGAACACACTCAAAGTTTCTGAACGTTTCTTTCCCAGTGTAGAAATAACAGTGAAACACTGAAACATGAGACGGAGCCTCACAGCTCAACACGACTGAGTCTGTCTCTGTGATCACTGCTGGATTCACTGTCAGTTTAGCTTGAGGAAGAGCTGAAAGTTCAACAGTACGGACATAAATATACAATAAATATCATATACTTTGCACGTTATGATATGTGTAAAATTAGTTAGAAATAGTTCATTAACAAATTAAAATATCATACAATGATAAAAGCACAGCTGTAAAGATAATAGATCAGAAACTGACCTTGTACTTGAGTCTCTTGAAAGGAACCTGAACCTGTTTGAAATAAAATATGATGACATGTAAAATAATTTATTAATTTAACAAAACATGGACAGACTTAAAACCTTTTTTTTTTTTTTTACTAGACTAGACAATGACTAGATCTGTAGCAGGTTTAACTTACACATGAGGATGATGAACAACAGACGTCCAGCCATGTTGAAGCTGAATAGTGAGACTGTTAAAGTAGATTCTTGAGTGTGTGGCTATATTAACACTGACCTATGTGTCACTTAGCAGAAAATGATCAACACAGGAAAACCATAGCAAGCATCAGAAGACTGTAACACCTATAGGTGTGAGAAATACTGATAATAGAGACTTGAGAAAGTGTCTAACACATTTGCTTTAGTTACATCTGATCAACCTCAGTGGACACTAACCTAAAGTTCATAAAGTGTGTTTGCTCTTTAACAAAACACGTCAAAACCTAAGACTTGGTATAGCTATATAGCTACTGCACATAAGATTTTTAGGCTCCACTCTGCAGTTTCTCAATAAATTAAATAATTAACAGCAGAGAACAACAACACAGGCTGGAATTCATTTATTCATCAAACAAAATCATCAGATCTCAGCCTATTATTGCTGAACCTGCATTTGTTTGTAAAAAATCACACATTAACAGTGACAGAAGCTGAATAGTGACACTAAAGAAGACACTTGAGCGTGTGACTATATGAATGTTGACCTATATGTGTCACTAAGCAGAGACTGTTCACAGGAAATCACACATACCACGGGCTTCAGCACAGTTATTTAAAAAGAAAGAAACCCGTTGAAAATCATATTTATTAACAAGGTGAATTCATGCAATAATAACTCATTAATAAATTATTAATTATTAGATTTAGACTACACACTGAAGTTCTTCATTAAGTTCACGAATAGACAGCACAGAGCATCAACACAGGCTGCAATTCAGAAAATCACCAAAAACATGTAAAATAACTATTACAGACACATTAAAACTCTGGCTTATGTTTAATTATGTCAGTAAGTGGTAGGAGTAGATTCCAGATATACTTGCCCTGTTGCAGAAATAAGTTTGTGACTACACACTGCAGTTCCTCAACAAATGAACACGCTAACAGCATGCTAACAATACACCAACCATAAAAAGACAAAATGCAGCATGGCAAAGCATTTACACAATGTCTGATGTTATGTTAACATATGCTAATCTCATTAAATTTACATAAGGATTTTAACTTACACATGAGGAAGATGATCAACAGCCGTGCCGCCATGATGAAACTACTAAAGCAGATACTGGAGTGTGTGACTACATAGACGTTGGCCAACATGTCATGTAGCAGAATCTGTTCACAGGAAAACCACAAGCGTATTCAGAAGTGAATCTGTCAGACAGGCCACAGAGAGATGTAGTGGAGAGAGAGTGTATTAGCGTGGGGGTTCCCAACAGCATTGGGGACCCACTTTGCAAACCCACAGACAATGCTACAAAATATGAAAAGAAACGGCATCTTTTATAATGTTTTTTCTTACTTTTATTCACTATTCAATAACTATAACAATGGTTTAGCATAAGTCCTGCCTCATAGTTCCAGGAGTTCTCTTTCTTGTCAAAAACCTGTCCGTTCCAGCTACATGCTAACAACATGCTAGCTTGAGGAGCAAAGCAGCTTGATAAAGGGCTCAAACCACCAGGTCTACACAGATTATGAGGTCATGAACGATGTGTTGACGGGCAGGGAATCAGGAAGATGAGCATGGCAAATAACACTTAGATATGATACATTACTAAAAATTACGTTTAATGATAATGATTTTAAAAACAAATAAGATTGTATAATAATGAATAATAAAATAATTAGATTATATTTTATAATAATGGATAAATTTCATTTTTCTATTTTTTTTTCTTATCTTCCCTCCAGTTGTCTGAGGGCCCCCTATTACCCCCCACTTTGAAAACCACTACATTAGTGGGTGCGTGTGAAAGTCATTACAATTATAACCACTGCTGTAACTATGCAACTATTATCCTGACCATTCAACTGTATTTCTCACAAGTAAACACATTGGTACAAGCATGTGTTCTGTTTAAGACTGTGAACAAATGAAATAGAACCTGAACTTCAACTTTTGTGTTCAATGTTTTATTTATTTTTTTCACCGCAACACACAGTAAAGGTATATACTCAGCTACTTGGTACATGAGTATCCAGAGGAGATGCAAGAGAAAAAAAAAGCAGCAATTAAACTTTAACACTGGAAAGCTGTGCACTTTATCTCTCAGGGCAGATGCAACTGTTCTCACTCTACGAAAAGAAAAAACACAAATATAATTTAGATTTTTACATGTAAACGTTCATTTCATAAAGCACACGTGTCATTACTGAACCAGTAACATGGATGTGCTGTCTTTTAGAGATTTTAGTAGAATGTGCACCACCTAGTGGCTGATGTCGGTATTTAGCTCAGTGGACGACAGTCATTAAATACAGCAGAGTAGTAACACATCACAACATAGAAAAATAGACAAATATATTTTCAAGTAAAACTGGACTATGTATCCAGAAATAAACACACAGCTCACCATGTGTGAACTCGTAGGTGACAATACTGTAGGTTTCATCCCAGTCAGCCTGCAGATGAGGCAGGAAGGTGTTAGATGGAAGGAAGAGTGAGTGAGGTCAGTTAGCGGATGGAGTGTCTAAGCTGAGACTTACCAAATGCTTCCCGTCATCATCTAAAACAGAAACCAAAGCGCAGCTTCAGAAATAAATGCAAATTAAAAACGCATTCATAAAACAACAAACTGGAGTAGCCTGATCAGTGACAAGTCTCAGAGATGTGCAACTGGATTAAGAGGTTGAAATCACTTGAGCCTTTTTGCAGTAAATCTAACTCCATTTGACATAAACAGATAATCCTTGACATATTAATTGAATTGAATTGAATACTAGAAATAAACTCTTGCTGCTATGGGCTTTATGAAACATCTCAGGAGTAAAATTAATAAGGTTTTTATGAGTAATTTTAATCCAAGCAGTAAACTTTAACACTACTACATGCATGTAGAAAAACAGTCTGTACTGGACATACAGTATAGATGACAATGTACTGTATAACACAGTGCTCTCACCTCTTATTCTGTTGGCTCCAAGAAGTACCAGCACTCCTAAGATGACAACCACAGCTGCCCCAAAACAAGCCACAACTACTTCCAGCATCCATTTGGACATTTCTAGTTGGAGGGACACAAACTAGTTTTACTTTCAACTGAAAAGAAAGATGACTGTGTGTTCCTATAAGAGGAGAATCATTACATAACATTAGCTGCTTTACCGAAAAAAAATCAACAATGATGTATCGTAATACTTTTTTTTTACACTAAAAAGAGTCTCACCAGAAATCCTGTCTTCTGATCTGAGGCCCACAGTTATTTCAGCAGCAGTGGTCACATATGTATTAGGGCTGAGCCTGGTACTAACTGATCCTTGAAAACAGAAACATAAATAGATGATATATACAGTAAGTATATCAACATTTTTCTAAAAAGTTACCAGAAAAACTCTAGCTTCCTCATTTTATTGTTGTATACAGCATGTACTTTATATCACACAATGTAACTTTTCTATTAGTCACAGGTTTGAAAAATAAAAAAATAAACTTAAACAAATGCACTAAATGTTTGTATTCTATGTCGTGTGTGTCTTACCTGTTGTAAATCCCAGTGTGGTCTGCTTTCTGTCTGACTCTGTTTTTGAAAGAAAATCTGGGCTTTAATTTCCTGTGTGAACAATAGTGTGAAACTGCAATTTTGCATCGAAAAGGGGAATTACCATTTTTTTACAACCTGGACCTTATTGCTGGCATAAAATATGATCGTTTACTCAACCATATAACTTTGGTGTCATTCAGACTATGTTTAGATCCACCGAAACGCAGCCTCTCAATTTCACCAATATGTTGTTGTCAGTCATTTTCTATACCCGTTTAGTCCTGTTAGGGGTCACGGGGGTCTATCGGGTGAGAGGCATCGGGCGACAGGCCTGGACAGGTCGCAATCGCAAAGCCCACACAAAGACAGACAACCATTCACACTCACATGCACACCTAAGGCCAATTTAGAATCACCAATGAACCTAATGAGCATATCTTTGGATGGTGGGAGGAAGCTGGAGTACCCAGAGAGAACCCACGCAGACACAGGGAGAACATGCAAACTCCACACAGAAATGCCAGCCGGTGACCTTATTGCTGTGAGGCATCAGTGCTAACCACCTCGCCACTGTTCCACCCTTTTGTTATGATACACTAGTGCTAATCCCAGTTGAGTCCGGCCTTACCCATTATCATCACCCAGGATCTGTAGATTGACCTACTAATCTCGGAGGTTGCGGATGACGACTTTCTTTATGATGGATGAGGAGCTTGTTGAAAGCACTGGTGCAATAGCACTAGCATATCGTAACAAAATATTGGTGACATAAACAAGTTTCGCAGCATAATGTGTTATTTAGAGGCTGCATTTCAGTGTCCTAGTCATTCCTACTATATGGATATATGGAGATCTAAATATCGGCCGAACGTAAACGATCAAATTTTATGCCAGAAATCAGGTTCAGGTTGTAAAAAAAAAAAAACAGTAATTCCCCTTAAACACTTGAGAAGATTGAATAAGCGGCCTTATTGAAGGGCCTAACACAACACAGTGTTTCACCCCTTTTGCCTTGTCTTTCTTTTTAATGAAATAAACCCTTTTTTCAGTAACTCTGTCATGTATCTCCACTTTATGTTGAGGCCCTCGAGCTGGGTCATATCAACAGAGAAATATGTAGATCCCACAAAGTGTTGGCTTTCTATGCAGGCTTAAACCTGCTTGTAGACTGAACAAATTGATTGGCTGCAGTCTGAAGCCTCCTGACGAGCTGTACACTTCCAGGACTCTGAAGCGTGCAGCTAAGATTGTGGCTGATCCCTCTCACCCTGGACATGGACTATTTAACAGACTCCCCTCTGGCAGACGGCTGCGATCCATCGAGTGTAAGACTACTCGCATGGCGAACAGTTTTTTCCCATCCGCAGTCCGTCTGCTGAACAATACCAACCCCCCCCCCCCCCCCCCCCCCCCTCCCCACCGAACACATCAACCTCACCATCACCCCACAGTTCTGGTGGAATATATATATATACCGTGTATATATTTTGTAGTTTTTGTGTTTTTGTATTTTAAATATAGTTTCTATATTTATTTTATTTTATTCTATTTTATTTTGTTTTATGCGTACCAACACCAAGGCAAATTCCTTGTATGCACAAACATGCTTGGCAATAAAGTCCTTTCTGATTCTGATTCAAAGCATCCAAGCCAGTTGCATCTGACCCGTCTCAGATAAATTTTATCCATTATTATCTTCTTCACACGGCCACCTTTTTATTCCTGATAGCTCAGTAGAAAGGGGGGGACATTTAAGTTTTCTTGTAAAACAACATACAGAAACACTCTTTACTTTTGAAATATACAATATGGCCACAGTTGAAATAACATTATGTCAAACACGGTTGACCCAACTTACTCAAATGAAAGCTTAAACTTCATAACACTTTGAAACTGACGTGTCACACATTTTGTACCTGATGCCATGCTCACAGAGGTGCTCGGAGTGGAGGCACTGCAAGGGTGGTCAGTCGAATCTACTGCATAAATACACAAAATAAACAAATCTTTTAAAGAAGTAAAACAAGATGATGTCCTGGATCACTATTTGGATGTACTGCATGTGCTACCTGTGGTCATAGTAAAGGTTGGTGTTCAGAAAAATAAAATAAAATTTCTGTACATATTTACTCTGTGTTTACCCGTGTCACGAACACATTTCTTTTGTAATGGTCACTCCTCTGAAACACAACTGTGACCCAAACTAAAATACTTTTAACTTTGTACATTACTACCCTACTCCAGGAGAATACCATCAACCTGTTGTAAATCCACATACATACTAATGTAAACACAACAATAACACATAACTACAGAATTACGTTAAAACAGATACCAAACAAAATATTTTAGTCAAACAAGACCACAAGAATTTCACAGCGATGAAACACCTAACATGCAAATAATCAAATCAAGCATTCAGGCACTGTCAAGTCATGGCTTACGACATAAACTATGAACAAATAATTCTCTACATTTAAAGACAAGATGGGAGCATTTTAGTCCATCCTGAGCAGAAAGTGAGAGGAAAAATATAAAATATGATATTCATAACAGTTCATTAGAAAATATATTTTAGTAATTCTTCTTAAAAGTCAAAGAACGTGTTGTTATTTACTGTAATGAAACTTTAACTTACCCATCAAGTTGTATCTATCACTCCGAGGAGACAAATAGTTGCGTTCATTTTCCAATCTGTAATCACAGCTGGCATCTTTTTGTTGAACCGAGTGTAGATGTCTCAACAACTCTTTTGCTTTGACAGTAAACTGGCAGAACAGCTCGTTGGTTTTTGAGCTCCTTGTCTTCCAGGATTTAGTCGTTACTACTGGACGACTCTCTTCTCCAAAGTACAGGTTACATGTTGCATCATGTTCCACAGATCCAGATAGAGAACAAGTGAAGATATAATCATCCTCAATATGTTGAAGAGTCATCTCTGGTTTTTGACCTACAAGAAGAATAACAGCAGGTCTGTAAATAAAATGTGAAAGTCTGTAATCAAGCCCACTGTATGTTGTAGGAACAAACTGAATCTCACATTCACAGAAGTCCTACTGTACTGATGTTAGTTATCTTACAGATGGTTTGATAATATATCCAATCACAGTAAAAGCAGTCACAGTGTACAGTGATGGAGAATACATTACTGTGTGGCGATTTTACATCTTTACACCTCTATACTTTACAGTGTAAAAACATTTAACTTCAACCTCAGCTGGTGAACTCTGACGAGACATCAACAGCAGATCAGTTCCTGTCAGTGTCTGAACACACTCAAAGTTTCTGAACGTTTCTTTCACAGTGTAGAAATAACAGTGAAACACTGAAACATGAGACGGAGCCTCACAGCTCAACACGACTGAGTCTGTCTCTGTGATCACTGCTGGATTCACTGTCAGTTTAGCTTGAGGAAGAGCTGAAAGGTCAACAGTACATAAAAATGTAGAGAAAAATATGTGTGTAGAATTATCTAGAAAATAGTTAATTAACAAACTACAATAATCATACAGTGATAAAAGCACAGCTGTAAAGATAATAGATCAGAAACTGACCTTGTACTTGAGTCTCTTGAAAGGAACCTGTTAGAAATAAAATATGATGACATGCAAAATAACATTAACAAAATACGGACAGATTTAAAACCTCATCACATCTTTTCTCTCTTTTTAATAACACTGCAGATCCTCAGTAAATAAACACCACAGATCAACAACATAAGAAACATGGCGTATTATTTCTGAGTCTGCATTTGTTTGTAAAAGTACACACCAACAATGAGTAGATCTGTAGCAGGTTTAACTTACACATGAGGATGATGAACAACAGACGTCCAGCCATGTTAAAGCTGAATAGTGAGACTGTTAAAGTAGATACTTGAGTGTCTGACTATATCAGCACTGGCCTATGTGACAGGAAAACCATAGCAAGCATCAGAGGTGGATAACACCTATAGGTGTGAGAAACACTGGTAATAGAGACTTGTGAAAGCATCTCTGTTACATATTTATTTTAGTTCACTCTGATCAACCTCAGTGGACACTAACCTGTGTTTTTGTGTGTTTGTTCATCATTTCTGTTCTAGCTATGTACTCTTGTCTTGATCAATTGCTGTATGAACAAAGTATGTTGTATAGTGTACATCTAAATTTGAATCACTCATTTTATGTCAAGCACATCAGTATAAACTATTGACTTCATGCACAAGATACAAACACACATTTTAACTGCTGTATAAATGATGAATTTAAACGTTACTTTACATGAATATATTTCATCTTTAGGCAGCACCTAGGAAACTATTTTAACTATGCAGAGCTATTGGCATTTTTAGGGTTGATGCAGCTGTTCTCACTGTGTCAAAAGAAAAAATGAAAGAGCACCACCACCACCGGCCTAGTGAAACCAACACACAACACAAAAGCTGACTTTTCCCTGCTCCCAAAGAGATCGACCAGCACGCCACAGAACTGTAGTCTAGAAACAAACTTTATTTGCTGTTTTCATCTTCAGGGTGAACATAGCCAAACTAACAAACAACTGAGCCACATAAGTTCTAACTAGCCAAACAAATATGAATTAAATTACAGGTGTTCTTACCTCCCTAAGGAAAAGCAGGAGAAAACAAAAACTGGTTTCTGACCTGTCCAGGGTGTACCCCGCCTCTCGCCCGATGACAACGGGGATAGGCTCCAGCAGACACCGCGACCCTTCACGGGAGCAAGCGGTAGATGAATAAATGAATGAAACAACTGGTTTCTCACACTTACTCGGCAGATCTGCAATAGCAAAACACTGACCGTGAAGTTTACGATACATTCGCGGGGTGGAGTGGTTCAGCTCTGGATGGACCACAGGAAAAGAGGAGAGCACCTGGCTTCTCCTAAAGAGCCGGTCTCCTCCAATCAGGGGCTGGCCCACAGAAAGCTCAAACGAAAAAATGGAAAACAGCAACCCCTGTAGGCAGGGAGGGAGCATAGTACCACATAGACGTGTGCGATACAGGTAGATTTGGTATCGATCTGATACCAAGTAAATACAGGGCTATCGCCGATACCGATACCGATGTCGATACTTTTTAATAATTACGGTGGATGATTATCAGTTCATCATCTGAATGCATTTTCATGAAATTTGAATGTTTTTGTGATTTGCCTTTTGGATTATTAATCAGTTAAAATCCAGTATAGAATTTGGGCAAAGTTTATGAGTAAATAAAAAAATACTTTATTATCACAATTAAAGTTTTTGCTCAGAAACAACTCAAAATGATCACTTGAGGACAAATAAAAATAAATGATTGTATAGAAATTACAATATAATTATAGAACTAAATCTTTCCCTTATTTGCACTTCTTTCTGGATTTGGATGTACAAATTGTCACTCCATGACAAATATTATGAATAATGTAAGGAAGTGTTTGGGAAGTACAATATAAAAAACATTCCTGAGGCAGGTTGAACTTCATGAGCTGATGCAGAAAGTACAGCCTCTGCTGGGGCTTCTTCCTCACAGAGTCTATGTGGGGCCACTTCAGGTCCCGTGAAATTCTGGACCCTAGGAACCTGAATGAGTCAACTGTTGGGACTGGCCTGTTGAGGATATTAAGATGAGGGGGGTGATGGGGGTCTCTTCCTGAAGTCCACAGTCATCTCAGTTAGCTCCAGGTGGTTCTGACTGCACCAGAGGACCAGCTGTTCCACTTCCCTTCTGTAAGCAGACTCGTCGTCGTCCCAGACGAGTCCAATGACTGTGGTGTCTTCTGCAAACTTCAGGAGTTTCACAGAGGAGTTCCTTGAGGTGCAGTCAGTGGTGTAAAGGGAGAAAAGCAGTGGGGAGAGAACGCATCCCTGGGGGGCGCCAGTGCTGAGGGACCGGGTGCTGGATGTGAAGTTACCCAGTTTCACCTGCTGCCTCCTGTCAGTCAGGAAACTGGTAATCCACTGACAGGTGATTGTTGGTGTTGAATGCAGAAGCCCACGAATATGTTGTGTTACCACTGTATCTTACAGCAATTTTACAAATAGTACGACGTGCTGTCGTTTCATTTTCGGCCAGCTTTAGTCTTTCTCTCTGCCATTCCCCTGCTCCGTCTCTGCGTTGTGTGTAATGCGTTGATGCTGGTCGGACCTGGCTGGTAGTGGTGGGCGGTGTTCGGTCACCTGGCATCGCAGAGTCACGTGACGGTACAATAAACATACGAGGGGGCAGGAGAAGCAAAATGAGTCTACTGTGGTCTGTGACAGCAGTGGCATTCAGACAGACTAAGGTAGCCCCCTTAGAAATTTAAACTTAAGTATTAATCTCCCCGTGACCCCTAACAGGACTAAACAGGTATAGAAGATGACTTACTGACTGACTGTATTAATCTCGATACCAGCGGTGGTATCAATATTATTGATATTTGGATCAATCCGCCCACCACTAGTACCACACACACGAAAGGTAATAAGAGGTTTTGAACATCAACAGCAGGGGTCATCCATGGTGAAACTGTATAATGTGAATGTACTGAAGACACTACCCTGTGTGGCCACTTAGACTTTTGTCTGAACAAAATGTATTTGTTTTTAGAACTTGCTCTAAGATAAACCACAGCAATGACAAAGTGAATCATACACAGTGACCACAGAAACAAAACATTTACAAATTTAGTTCAAACAGCAGCATACAGGAAGACAGACAGGGTTGATGAGAATCAAAATAAAAATGAAAGTGATCTTTGGTTGCATGTATCTCAAATATACAGTAGCATGTGTTGTGATGGAAGTGTGTATGTTCATTTAGATCCAATTTCAAATAGTTGAAATGAAATGCTGTGACAGGAAACGTTTTGCAGATACATTTAATAGGAACCTTTTTTCATGTTTTTTTTTTATGCAGATTTATGTTCAATGCAATGCTTTCCTCTTGGTTTGTATTAACAGACAAAGAACTGCAGCCATAAGAGGTAGCCGTCTATCTGCTAAACAACATAACTCAAAATGCAAAAATCAGTGAATTAAACAGTAAAACATATGAATACATCCACGTTCTTTTACGTGATTCTAACAACAGACATACGATATTTCTCATTTGGTTAAAAGACGAATTATATTCTATTGCAAGAAACAACATACTGTGAGAATCATTATATCTCCTGAACTTGTGGTTTAAGTTTTTAATGTTGTCTCTGATCTTATAACATCTGCCCCACATGATGACAATTTGACTCCTTGTTAGAGCCTAAATCTATGTACAAGAGATTAAAATTACCTCTTTATACTGTCTGCTTTCTTTTCTCTACATTATAATGTTTAAAAAGCCAGTGAGTCAGTGCGGCTGCAGGACATTATACACCACATCCTGGTGGGCTGATGCAGCTGGCTCCTCAGGGATGGTGGCGTACACATGGTATATGTCCGACTAGAAATGAACGACAGCAACAGTAAGACCCTTTTAAATCTACCATCAGTGCAGCTATAAATTCACTGCTGTGCTTCACTTACATGTTCAGTTTCCATCTCCTTCCTGCTGAGCTCAGAATCTGCAGGTAAAAGAAAAACACACATTATAACTGTTGTAGGGTTAGATGTTTACATCACAAGACGTTCAACAGCTGTTCCATGCATTGATAGGAGGAAAAGCAACAATGTCACTTAAAGGTTTGCATCCTTCATTATTTAACTATAATACTGTATGCATGGAAAAAAAATATTTGCTCATTCATTCATTCATTCATTCATCTTCTGTACCCCCTTATTCCTGTTAAGGGTCACGAGGGTCTACTGGCACCTATCCCAGATGTCATCGTGCAAGGTCTGGAGAGACAGACAACCATTCACACTCACACGCATATACTATACAGCCTATTTAGAATCACCAATGAACCAAACCAGCATGTCTTTGGATGGGGGGAGGAAGCTGGAGTACCCGGAGGAATGCAAGCCCAGAGAGGATATTTGCTCATAATACAGAAAACATTTTCTGGTATATGTTGTTTGTTTTGAACACTGAAGCATGAAACCGGTTCTTCATCCTGGATACACTAAGATGAAAAGCAAAAAGCAGCTCACCAGCTGGAAAACCAGCAGCAGGTACTGAGGTGATCACACTGTAGGTTTGATCAAGCAACTTAAGACAACAGGAAAACATGCACACATTAGAACATATTCATTCATCTTGATTAACGTTCAGATGTTTCATTATTTCACGTGATAAAATAAAATTGCTCATCTGATAGAAGAAAATGTTTAATTACCAATCCTCCATGGTCAATGTTTCTCATCTCACTGTCATCTACAGTCGAACGTAATATCCAACCTTTTTTTTAAGGACAGAGATTGTAAATGGACAAGCTCAACGTCAGTAAAACACTTTTTTTTTCAGTAAATCTAACTAAACAACATAAAGTATTTCTTGACACATTAATGAAAATAATACAAGTAGATCAGTGTTACAACAAAAGTCTTAATGGTATGGCCATTATGAAAGTAATTTAAGTACATTTAAGTTGCATTCTTTAACATGTACTGCATGTGTATACACAGAACAACAGTGGACATGTTCTACATACAGTATACACTGAAAGAAGTTCTCACCTTGTCTTTTTTTGGTTCTCAGAAAAAACAGCATAATTGAGATGACGAACACAGCTGCTCCACAAGAGACCACAACTACCACCAACTTCGATTTTGATGTTTCTGTTTTTGTGGAGACAGAAACAAACGTTCAAAACCATTAAGTTTTATTTTTTAACTCAAACAGACGTCTATGTGTTCCTACAGCACTCTGAGGAGGAGCATGGTAATTATACAACATGTATTGCTGCCAAGACAACACACATTGTGCAAAGATGACATTCTGTATGTGTCCACTGTACACTTCAATTTTGTATTTTCGAAATTACATATTTTTCCAAATTCTATAAAGTGTTCACAGGGTTTTTGTTTACTGATACTGTTTTCTGTGCAGCAGCCATTATTGACAAACCGGTTGCATCTTCTAAACATAGTCACCATTTTACTCCTCCTAAAGGGGACCTATTAATCAACTCTGAGCCATCAGACCTCTTTTTTGTGCATAAACTCTGGCAAGGCAGGGCAAGGCAGGGCAAGGCTTGGCTTTGGGTGTTACAGCGGCAGGGAACAACAGTGCAAGATACAAAAAGATACAAAAAAAGAAAAAAGAACAAGGAAGACAACAGAAACTATATAAAATAAATAAATTATGGTTTGCTAATATATCCAATCACAGTAAAAGCAGTAACTCACCTTGTACAGTGATGGAGGATACGTCACTGTGTGGAGATGAAGAATTTACATCTCCATTCTTTACAGTGTAAAGACATTTAACTTCAACCTCAGCTGGTGAACTCTGATTAGACATCAACAGCAGATCAGTTCCTGTCAGTGTCTGAACACACTCAAAGTTTATGAACGTTTCTTTCCCAGTGTAGAAATAACACTGAAACACTGAAACATTAGACGGAGCCTCACAGCTCAACACGACTGGGTCTGTCTCTGTGATCACTGCTGGATTCACTGTCAGTTTAGCTTGAGGAAGAGCTGAAAGTTCAACAGTACGGACATAAATATACCAGATACTTAGTTATGATGAGATTATAAAAATACAAAGAAAAATATAAGTGTAAAATTAGAAAATAGTTACTTAAACTACAATAATCATACAGTGATAAAAGCACAGCTGTAAAGATAATAGATCAGAAACTGACCTTGTACTTGAGTCTCTTGAAAGGAACCTGTTAGAAATAAAATGTGATGACTTGTAAAATAATGTATTATGTATTACAAAATATGGACAGATTTAAAACCTCATTTTTAATTATTATTTTTTTGACTAAACTACACAATGATTAGATCTGTAGGAGTTTTAACTTACACATGAGGATGATGAACAACAGACGTCCAGCCATGTTGAAGCTGAATAGTGAAACTATTCAAGAAGATATGTGAGTGTGTGGCTATATTAACACTGACCTATGTGTCATTTAGCACAAAATTATCAACATAGCAAGCATCAGAAGAGAGTCACACCTACAGCCGTGAGAAATACTGATAATAGAGCCTTGTGAAAGCGTGTAACACATTTGCTTTAGTTAGTTCTGATCAACCTCAGTGGACACTAACATAAAGTTCATAAAGTGTGTTTGTTCATCATTTCTGCTGGTGGCTTCAGCTTCTTCCATTTTGATGAAAGGACAACAACACGGGCTACAATTCATAAAATCACCAAAACATGTAAAATAACTATTACAGACACATTAAAACTCTGGCTTATGTTTAATTATGTCAGTAAGTGGTAGGAGTAGATTCCAGATATACTTGCCCTGTTGCGGAAATAGTTTTGTGACTACACACTGCAGTTCTTCAACAAATGAACAGAGGTGTCAAGTAACGAAGTACAAATACTTTGTTATTGTACTTAGGAAGTGTTTGTATATGTATTATGTATTATATTGTACATGTATTGTATTCTTCTTAAAAAAGCCTTGTCTCTAATTCTGGCTTTTTAACCATGTGTAATCATGTGTTCTGTGAAATTGCAACAGTAAACAGTAAATGAACAACAGCCATGAGGCCAGGATGAAGCTATTAAAGCAGATACTGTGTGAGTGTGTGACTACACAGGTGTTGATCACAGGAAAACCACGAGAGTATTCAGAAGTGAATCTCTTATACAGGCCACAGAAACAAGTAGTGGGGAGAGAGTGTATTAGTGTGTGTGTGTGTGAAAGTCTTCACACTTATACCCACTGGAGTAATTATGGAACTATTATCCTGACCATGCGACTGTATTTCTCACGTGTGCTGGTACAAGCATGTGTTGTGTTTGTTTGTAACACTGTGAGCAAATCAAAAAGAACCTGAACTTCAACTTTTGTATTCAATGTTTTATTTTTCAAAGCACTGCAACACACAGTAAAGGTATATACTCAGCTACTTGGTACATGAGAAACCAGAGAAGATGCAAAAAAACAAACAGTTGAACTTTAACACTGGAAAAGCTGTACACTTTATCTCTTAGGGCTGATGCAGCTGTTGTCACTCTATGAAAAAGGAAAAACACAAATACAATTTAGATTTATATATGTAAACGTTTATTTCATAATGCACACGTGTCATGGCTGAACCAGTAACATGGATGTCTAGTCTTTTAGAGGTTTTAGCAGAATGCGCACCACCTAGTGGCTGATGTCGGTATTTAATCAGCTCAGTGGACAACAGTCATTAAATACAGCAGAGTAGTAACACATCACAACATAGAAACATGGATAAATATATTTTCAGGTGAATAATTCATGAGTACCAATGAATTAATCAGACCCGTCTATGAACTGGACTATGTATCCACAAGTAAACACACAGCTCACCATGTGTGAACTCATAGGTGACAATGCTGTAGGTTTCATCCCAGTCAGCCTGCAGATGAGGCAGTAAAGTGTTAGATGGAAGGAAGAGTGAGTGAGGTCAGTTAGCAGATGGAGTGTCTAAGCTGAGACTTACCAAATGCTTCCTGTCATCATCTAAAACAGAAACCAAAAGAAACCAAAATTTAAGTTGCATACTTTAACATGTACTGCATGTTTATATATACATAAAACAACAGTGGACATGTTCTACATACAGTATACACTGAAAGAAGTTCTCACCTTGTCTTTTTTTGGTTCTCAGAAAAACCAGCATAATTGAGATGATGAACACAGCTGCTCCACAAGAGACCACAACTACCACCAAGTTCGAATTTGATGTTTCTGTTTCTGTGGAGACAGAAACAAATTTTCAAAACCGTTATAAGTTTTATTTTTTAACTCAAACAAAGACGTACATGTGTTCCTACAGCACTTTGAGGAGGAGCATGGTAATTATACAACATGTATTGCTGCCAATACAACACACATTGTGCAAAGATGACATTCTGTATGTGTCCTCTTTTTTGTGCATAAACTCAGGCAAGGCAAGTATTGGATTTATCCCCGTGGGAAAATTAGGGTGTTACAGCGGCAGGGAACAACAGTGCAAGATGCAAAAAGATACAAAAAAAAAAAAAAAAAATAGAACAAGGAAGACAACAGAAACTATCTAGTCAGTCAGTCATTTTCTATACCCGTTTAGTCCTGTTAGGGGTCTGCTGGAGCCTATCCCAGCTGTCATCGGGCGAGAGGCAGGGGTACACCCTGGACAGGTCGCCAATCCATCGCAGGGCCAACATTCACACTCACATGCACACCTACGGGCAATTTAGAATCACCAATTAACCTAATGAGCATGTCTTTGGATGGTGGGAGGAAGAAGGAGTACCTGGAAAGAACCCATGCAGACACAGGGAGAACATGCAAACTCCACACAGAAAGGCCAGCCGACCCATGGATTCGAACCAGTGAGTGCCTCACAGCAAGAAGGTCACCGAGGTGGTTAGCACTGATGCTAACCACCTCGCCACTGTGCCGCCCAGAAACTCTATAAAATAAGTAAATTATGGTTTGATAATATATTCAATCACACAAAAGCAGTAACTCACCTTGTACAGTGATAGAGGATACGTCACTGTGTGCAGATGGAGAATTTACATCTCCATACTTTACAGTGTAAAAACATTTAACTTCAACCTCAGCTGGTGAACTCTGACGAGACATCAATAGCAGATCAGTTCCTGTCAGTGTCTGAACACACTCAGAGTTTTTGTACGTTTCTTCTTGTTTCCCAGTGTAGAAATAACAGTGAAACACTGAAAAATGAGACGGAGCCTCACAGCTCAGCACGACTGAGTCTGTCTCTGTGATCACTGCTGGATTCACTGTCAGTTTAGCTTGAGGAAGAGCTGAAAGGTCAACAGTACAGACATAAATACATCAGTTATGATAAGATTATAAAAATACAGAGACAAATATATGTGTAAAATTAGTTAGAAAATAGTTACTTAAACTACAATAATCATACAGTGATAAAAGCACAGCTGTAAAGATAATAGATCAGAAACTGACCTTGTACTTGAGTCCCTTGAAAGTAACCTGTTTGAAATAAAATACAATAATGTATTATGTATTATTTTTAATATTTTTTTTTTTACTAAACTACACAATGATTAGATCTGTAGGAGGTTTAACTTACACATGAGGATGATGAACAACAGACGTCCAACCATGTTGAAGCTGAATAGTGAAACTATTCAAGAAGATATGTGAGTGTGTGGATATATTAACACTGACCTATGTGTCATTTAGCACAAAATTATCAACATAGCAAGCATCAGAAGAGAGTCACACCTACAGCCGTGAGAAATACTGATAATAGAGCCTTGTGAAAGCGTGTAACACATTTGCTTTAGTTAGCTCTGATCAACCTCAGTGGACACTAACCTAAAGTTCATAAAGTGTGTTTGTTCATCATTTCTGCTGGTGGCTTCAGCTTCTTCCATTTTGATGAAAGGACAACAACACGGGCTACAATTCATAAAATCACCAAAACATGTAAGATATCTATTACAGACTCATTTAAACTCTGGCTTATGTTTAATTATGTCAGTAAGTGGTAGGAGTAGATTCCAGATATACTTGCCCCATTGCGGAAATAGTTTTGTGACTACACACTGCAGTTCTTCAACAAATGAACAGAGGTGTCAAGTAACGAAGTACAAATACTTCGTTATTGTACTTAAGTAGATTTTTCAGGTATCTGTACTTTACTTGAGTATTTCTTTTTCTGACGACTTTTCACTTTTACTTCCTACATTTGTACACAAATATCTGTACTTTCTACTCCTTACATTTGAAAAACAGGCTTGTTACTTTTTTAACCTCCATTGATGGCAAGACGTAAAAGACGTGCCATGATTAGAGCATCGGACTAGGAAAGTCGATGTGTGTGCAGCAGTGTGCAGCCTGTGTTCTTCTTCTACTGTTTTGAACAGGCAGCCTGTTGATCAGTTTGAGCTCTGCTGCCACCTAGTGACTGGAAGCTTGTTTATTATTCAAGCATTAATAAAGACACTAACTGAAAATCCACCTGACCCCACTATTTGAGAACTAGCTACTGGTCTAATGTGAAAAAAACAAACAAAAAAAAAAAAACAACTCAGGTATGCTGTGGTTTCTGTTGCTATCATTAGCTTTTGGATTTTTTGGAAGCTAGTTTACAATGTTAGCAATGCTAATGCGAACACACCGTTTTGATAGTATAGCTAACACTAGCTAGCAGTTTAAAAATAACAACCCAATAACTCTCAGTTTATTATTAAAAATGATCCAGATGCTCATGCAGGACATCTGGTCACGTTAAGTCTAGATTATTCTGCTAGGACTTTTTCATTTTGCAAAATTATCTGATGTATGTTAACATATGCTAATCTCACTGACTAAGGCCTCGTCCACACGTACGAAAATGATATTTTCCGCCTCTGTTTTCCCTGGGATCGTTTCAAGAATATTTGCGTATACACGGATCCGTCTCAAAACGACTCAAAACGCTACTTCATATTTCAGGCCTCTAGGTGGCACTGTTTCAGTTTCAGAAATTAACTAAAAACGGAGAGGAAGAGGCGGAGTATGCGCATAAAGCTTGAGCGCTGTTTACTAGTAGTGTAAAACCCGGATCTTTTGAGGGATTCGGATCAGTTTGAATCACTTACTGATATGATTCGGGTTTTGCGAGTCACTTGAGTCACTTGATCTGAAATGGCCATGGCAATGTCTGGGACTTAACTAAGAATAAACAACAATACAATATCCAAAATGCCAACAAAAACACCTACTACAGTTTGGTAAAATATAAAAAATATGAGGCCATTTTAATTTTTTTTTTTTTTTAAAGTATAGTATTTTAAATTGGAAAAGTCTTCACACATTTGCAGACTTAAAACTGACTTATAAACTATACTGCATAAATTGGCTCCAGATCCTCTGGCAGAATTCATCAGCCAAAGAAACAGCCTTGAGCGTGTCACTCGAGGCTCTGTCAGAGGTGACTGTTATATTCCTTTGCGCAGGAGCACTTTCAGTAAGTCAGTCTGGTCAGAGTGCAAGTGTGTGGAACTCAGTACCTGAGGAGGTTAAACTGCTCACAACATACAAGGCCTTCAGAAACAAAATGAAAACGTGGTTTATCAACACCTACAGCTGCCATCACTATATGTTGTGATGCTCTGATGTTTTGATGCCATGATAAAATGTCATGTTGTAATTTTGTTTTTGTTTTTTTGTATAGTAAGTGTATGTATTATGTATTATATTGTACATGTATTGTATGCTTCTCTAAAAGACTTGTGGCTAATTCTGGCTTTTTAACCATGTGTAATCATGTGTTCTGTGAAATTGCAACAGTAAACAGTAAATGAACAACAGCTGTGAGGCCAGGATGAAGCTATTAAAGCAGATACTGTGTGAGTGTGTGACTACACAGGTGTTGTTCACAGGAAAACCACGAGAGTATTCAGAAGTGAATCTCTTATACAGGCCACAGAAACAAGTAGTGCGGAGAGAGCGCATTAGTGTGTGTGTGTGTTTGTGTGTGTGTGTGAAAGTCTTCACACTTATACCCACTGGTGTAATTATGGAACTATTATCCTAACCATTCGACTGTATTTCTCACGTGTGCTGGTACAAGCATGTGTTGTGTTTGTTTGTAACACTGTGAGCAAATCAAAAAGAACCTGAACTTCAACTTTTGTATTCAATGTTTTATTTTTCAAAGCACTGCAACACACAATAAAGGTATATACTCAGCTACTTGGTACATGAGAAACCAGAGAAGATGCAAAAAAACAAACAAAAAAACAAACAGTTGAACTTTAACACTGTACGCTGTACACTTTATCTATTAGGGCTGATGCAGCTGTTCTCACTCTATGAAAAAGGAAAAACACAAATATAATTTAGATTTATATATGTAAACATTTATTTCATAATGCTCACGTGTCATGGCTGAACCAGTAACAACATGGATGTCTAGTCTTTTAGAGGTTTTAGTAGATTGCGCACCACCTAGTGGCTGATGTCGGTATTTAATCAGCTCAGTGGACAAGTCGTTAAATACAGCAGAGTAGTAACACATCACAACATAGAAACATGGATAAATATATTTTCAGGTGAATAATTCATGAGTACCAATGAATTAATCAGACCTGTCTATGAACTGGACTATGTATCCAGAAGTAAACACACAGCTCACCATGTGTGAACTCATAGGTGACAATGCTGTAGGTTTCATCCCAGTCAGCCTGCAGATGAGGCAGGAAGGTGTTAGATGGAAGGAAGAGTGAGTGAGATCAGTTAGCAAATGGAGTGTCTAAGCTGAGACTTACCAAATGCTTCCCGTCATCATCTAAAACAGAAACCAAAGCGCAGCTTCAGAAATAAATGCAAATTAAAAACACATTTATAAAATAACAAATTGTTGAGACTTACCAAATGTACTCAAAACTCTGCATTGATGAAATATGCACGTACATATACTGCATGCATATAGAAAAACTGTGCAAACTGTGTAATGTATGACACAGTGCTCTCACCTCTTATTCTTTTGGTTCCATGAAGTACCAGTACCCATAAGATGACAACCACAGCTGCCCCAGTACAAGCCACAACTACTACCAGCTTCCATTTTGACGTTTCTAGTTGGGGGGACACAAACTAGTTTTACTTTTAACTGAAAATAAAGACGACTGTGTGTTCCTATAAGAGGAGAATCATCCTTATATAACATTAGCTGCTGTACTAAAAAAAAAAATCAACAACAGTGTATTTACACTAATAAGAATCTTTTTGAGTCTTTTTGAGTTTTATTATTATCTTCTTCAGATGATCACATTTTTATTCCTGATGACTCCACCTCCATATAAAGAGGAGACATAGGAGTTTTCTTGTGAAACAACACACAGAAACACAAAATAAAAAAAATAAAAAAAATCAGTAGTAGTTACTTTTGGACAATTTACAATATGACCACTGTTGAAATAACATTATGACAAATGCAGTCGATCCGACTTACTCAGATTAAAGCTGAAACTTTGTAACACTTTAAAACATTTTTAATTGTTTATCTTGTGATTAATTTGTGTCACACATTTTGTACCTGATGCCATGCTCACAGAGGTGGTAGGAGTGGAGGCACTGCAAGGGATAACAGTCGAATCTGCTGCATAAATACACACACAATCTTTTAAAGAAGTAAAACAAGATGATGTCCTGGATCATTATTTGGATGTACTGCATGTGCTACCTGTGGTCATAATAAATGTTGGTTTTGCACGAATCTTGCTTGATTCTGTCACCACAACATCTACAGTAAAAAAACAAAAAAACAAAAAAAAACATTTTTTACATTACTACTCTACTATAGGACAATACCAGCAACATTGGCAGAGTGCAAATTGTTTTAGTCAAACAAGGCCACAAGAAACTATTTCACAGAGATAAAACACTGAACATGGCAAATAATAAAATCAAGCATTTAGACACTGTCAAGTCATGGCTGAAGTCGGGTAGTACAAATAATTCTCTATATTTAAAGACAAAAGGGGAACATTTTAGTCCATCCTGAGCAGAAAGTAAGAGGAAACGTGTTAGGATATGACTCATTAAAAACATACAATATGATGTTTGTAACAGTTCATTAGAAAATATATTTTAGTAATTCTTCTAAAAAGTCAAATAAGGTGTTGTTATTTACTGAAATGAAACATCTTTAACTTACCCATCAAGTTGAATTTATCACTACGAGGAGACAAATAGTTGGGTTCATTTTCCAATCTGTAATCACAGCTGGAATCTTTTTGTTGAACTGAGTGTAGATGTCTCAACAAATCTTTTGCTTTGACAGTAAACTGGCAGAACAGCTGGTTGATTTTTGTTCTCCTTGTCTTCCAGGTTTTAGTTGTTACTACTGGACGACTCTCTTCTCCAAAGTACAGGTTACATGTTGCACCATGTTCCACAGATCCAGGCAGAGAACAAGTGAAGATATAATCATCTTCAATATGTTGAAGAGTTATCTCTGGTTTTTGACCTACAACTAGAATAATAGCAGGTCTGTAGATAAAATGTGACAGTCTGTAATCAAGCCCACTGTATGTTGTAGAAACAAACTGAATCTCACATTCACAGAAGTCCTACTGTACTGATGTTAGTTATCTTACAGATGGTTTGATAATATATCCAATCACAGTAAAAGCAGTAACTCACCTTGTACAGTGATGGAGGATACGTCACTGTGTGGAGATGGAGAATTTACATGTCCATACTTTACAGTGTAAAAACATTTAACTTCAACCTCAGCTGGTGAACTCTGACGAGACATCAACAGCAGATCAGTTCCTGTCAGTGTCTGAACACACTCAAAGTTTCTGAACGTTTCTTTCCCAGTGTAGAAATAACAGTGAAACACTGAAACATGAGAAGGAGCCTCACAGCTCAACACGACTGAGTCTGTCTCTGTGATCACTGCTGGATTCACTGTCAGTTTAGCTTGAGGAAGAGCTGAAAGTTCAACAGTACAGACATAAAGATACTTACGGTAGTTATGATATGATCAAGAAAATGCAGAGAAAAACATATGTGTAAATTTAGTTAGAAAATAGTTAATTAACAAACTACAATAATCATACAGTGATAAAAGCACAGCTGTAAAGATAATAGATCAGAAACTGACCTTGTACTTGAGTCTCTTGAAAGGAACCTGTTAGAAATAAAATATGATGACATGTAAAATAACATATTAATAACTTTAACAAAATATGGACAGATTTAAATCTGGATATAACATCTTCCTCTCACTTTAATTTGCTTTAGGCTCCAAATAACTTACACATGAGGATGATGAACAACAGACGTCCAGCCATGATGAAGCTGAATAGTGAGAACAGTGAGTGTGTTTGGCTATATTAACACTGACCTATGTGTGTATAGCAGAAAATGATCAACACAGGAAAACCACAGCAAGCATCAGAAGACTTTAACACCTACAGATGTGAGAAACACTGATAATAGAGACTCGTGAATGCATCTAACACAATTGCTTTAATTAGATCTGATCAACCTCAGTAGACACTAACCTAAAGATCATGAAGCGTGTTTATTCATCATTTTTGTACTAGCTATGCACTTGTTAAAAATATCTTGTCTTGATCAATTGCTGTATAAATGTATTAAAAAAAGTATATATTTGCATTGTGCGTGTTTAAAGTTGAATTACTCATTTTATGTCAAGCACATCAGTATAAACTATTGACTTCAAGTACAAGATACGAACATACATTTTGATTGCTTTATAAATGTTGAATTTAAACTTAAACATTTGTGTTTCAAATACTGCTTTACGTGAATATATCTAACCTTTAGGTAACACCTAGGAAAATGTCTGTGAAGGTTCTCAGTCATCCAGGTGATGGTAATCCAAAAAAAGTTTTCAAGTCCAGTTGCCTTTTTTGAAAACTTTTTTGGAACACCAAGGAAAGCAGAAAACATGCATGAGAAACAACAATTGTATTTTAACTTTGCAGAGCTGCAACCTGTGGGGTATTCTTTAGGGTTGATGCAACTGTTCTCACGCTGTCAACAGAAAAAAAAGAAAACCACCAGCACCACCAAGTCAGTGGCCTCCACCTTTGCTTTTCTACTGGTGAATAACAGTCACAGTGCAGTGGTAAAATGTCATAACCACCAGTCATTATTTAAAGAGATGGACATAACAGCAGCTTACTGATGGTAGACTGAACAGCAGGTTCAGGAAGCACAAACACAGCACGTGACTGGTGAAAAGGGGGCTGTTTACAAAGGTCAATAGGAAGCAGACAGGAGGAATCCAGAGATCGGGAGTAGCTGTTTATCTCGTTTCTATTGCTGTTCTCTTCTCTGTTGATGCGGCAGCTCATAGGGGCCCAGGTAGATGGGCCCCTATGAGCTGGGTTCTGTTCAAGGTTTCTTCCTGTTTATAGGGGGATCTTCCCTGCCACCGTCGCCTTTAGGCTTGCTTTGGGGGTTTCAGGCAGGGTTTTGTAAACCATCTTGAGACAAACTGTATAGTTATTGATGCTATATAAAGAAAATTGAATGGAACTGAATTGTAGACACATGAAATATGACAAAGTCCTACTTCCATACTGCATTCTACGGGAGATTGAGTTCAGTTTAAATAAGTATTTTTTCAAGTAACACACTTGCATTACACATGGGACTGTGTATTTGACATACATACAACCAAAGATGACTTTTATTTTTATTTCGATGCCAATCAAAGTATCTGTGGGATGATTCACAGAGGCCCCTCCCCTCAACCTCCCACTAACAACTTTCTGTTGCCAGACACCACAGGACACCCTCAGAAGGCCCATGTCCATTCTCTGATGAGTCACACCTATTTTGGAGGCACAAGGGAGTCCTACACAATATTAGGAAGGTGGTCATAATGTTATGTCTGATCTGTGTATATTGGCCATAGTTCCACTTATGTAAGCAATGAAAAGGAGAACCAGCAAAGGGCATTACTACAGGTTGTGGACTTGTTACCACCCTGTTGCTGGTTTTGTTTTTGCTACTTGAACAGCAGTCAGCATCAACATGCAGAGCAGACAGGGTCTCCTTTCATTTCCCATGATGATGGTGACATCATCCATTTGTTCACCCCCTGACTACACTGCTCTCTTCTGGTTGTAAGGTTCAGGAAACGTTTTGGAGATGAAGTTAATAGGAGCCTTTTGTTCGGAACATGTGTAGATTTATGTTCAATGCAATCATTCTCTCCTGGTGTGCAAAACATTAATACATCCACATTCTTTTTCTTAGTTCTAACAACAGACTTATGATATTTCAAATTTGGTTAAAAGATGAATTATATTCTACAAGAAACAACATACTGTGAGAATCCTTACATCTCTTAAACGTGTGGTTTAAGTTATCTATGTTGCCTCTGATGTTGTGACTGTCAACGTCTGCCACATATGCTTGAAATATTGATAATCGACATAGTTCTAATTGACATCGACATCGACATAGTTCTAATTTTTCTAGCACTGTACACAACTGCAATGGATTTGAAATGAAACGAACAAGATGTCCTTTAACTGCAGACTTTCAGCTTCAATTTGAGGGTATTTACATCCAAATCAGGTAAACGGTATAGGAATTAACAGTTTGTATATATGCATCCCACTTTTTAAGGGTCCCAAAAGTAATGGGACAATTGGCTGCTCAGCTGTTCCATGGCCAGGTGTGTGTTATTCCCTCATTATCCCATTTACAAGGAGCAGATACAAAGTGTAGAGTTCATTTCAAGTGTGCTATTTGCATCTGTTGCTGTCAGCTCTCAATACGAGTTCCAAAGAGCTGTCTCTATCAGTGAAGCAAACCATCATTAGGCTGAAAAATGAGGTTGGGATAGAGGTTTATTTCGGTATTATCTTAGAATAGGGAAGGTGAGTTGGACACCATAATAAGGTGAGGAGTTCGTGTGGGGGACCCAACAGAGTTTTGGGAGGGAAGGATCTTTTATTGCTGGATGGGAACATATAGATAAGAGGATTCTTCTTGGCTTTGGTTTGAGTTTGCATTAGATCCTGGGGTTGCGCGGTGTATGGAACACAGGATTTAGATTATTCTTAGAATTTCAGAGGTAGGTGTGAAATAGGTGAATGGTGAAAGGTTTTCTGAGATAGGTGGGGAGCTTAGGGGTTGGGGCATAGGGTGGTTGAAGGTGGTTGTATTTGGTTGGAATAATTTACTTCTTTGGTTCCAATAATTTTGGGAGGATTGAGAGGATTTGTTGGAGGGGTTGACTGTAAGGAACACACCCTGAGACATGATCAATCTCAGCGGGGCCTTCCCTGGGGGAGAGTGTCTAGTGATAATGGCCGAAACACTCTATGATCCTGGGGTTCACTACTGAAGATGTGTTCTGGGGTGAGGTTATAGGGCTGTAATGGAAGGCGGATAATGGTGGATAGTAAAACTGGGGGCAGTTTGTATTTATTTTTACTATGTGAGATGGATATAGGATATAGGTTATTGCTCATATTACATGACTGCAGGCTTGGTAGGGCCTCTTAATCGAACAGGGCCTCTAAACGTGTTTTGCCTGGGATTTCGGCACACGGGATAGTAACATCTTGTCCTGTGTATTTTAAATGAAAGTGAAGCAAACCATCATTAGGCTGAAAAATCAAAACAAACCCGTCAGAGAGATAGCAAAAACATTAGGTGTGGCCAAATCAACTGTTTGGAACATTCTTAAAAAGAAAGAACACACTGGTGAGCTCAGCAACAAAAGAGCCAGAAGAACACGGAAAACAACTGTGGTGGATGACCGAAGAATTCATTCCCTGGTGAAGAAAACAGCCTTCACAACAGTTGGCCAGATCAAGAACACTCCAGCAGGTAGGTGTATGCGTGTCAAAGTCAACAATCAAGAGAAGAATTCACCATTGATGAGCCTCAAAAACAGGAAGGAACCAGATTAGAGTTTAACAAACAACATCTAAAAAAGCCTTCACAGTTCTGGAACAACATCCTATGGACAGATGAGACAAAGATCAACTTGTACCAGAGTGATGAGAAGAGACGAGTATGGAGAAGGAAAGGAACTGCTCATGATACCATACCACCTCATCAGTGAAGCATGGTGGTGGTAGGGTCATGGCGTAGGCATGTATGGCTGCCAATGGAACTGGTTCCCTTGTATTTATTGATGATGTGACTGCTGACAAAAGCAGCAGGATAAATTCTGAAGTGTTTCGGGCAATATTATCTGCTCATATTTAACTGTTTCAAAACTCATTGGACGGCACATCACAGTGCAGATGGACAATGACCCGAAGCATACTGTGAAAGCAACCAAAGAGTTTAAGGCAAAGAAGTGGAATGTTATGCAATGGCCAAGTCAGTCACCTGACCTGAATCCGATTGAGCATGCGTTTCACTTGCTGAAGACAAAACTGAGGGGAAAATGCCCCAAGAACAAGCAGGAACTGAAGACAGTTGCAGTAGAGGCCTGGCAGACCATCAGCAGGGATGAAACCCAGTGTCTGTTGATGTCTGTGCATTCCAGACTTCAGGCAAAGGATTTGTAACCAAGTATTAAAAAGTGAAAGTTTGATTTATGATTGTTAATTTGTCCCATTACTTTGGTCCCTTAAAAAGGGGTAGGCACATATACAAACTGTTGTAATTCCTACACCGTTCACCTGATTTGGATGTAAATACCCTCAAGTTAAAGCTGAATATAAGCATAAATATGTCCCAATATTTATGGACCTGACTTTAATTTCATAGTAATTTCCTTTAGACAAGAAAGCCTTTTGTTCGTCACCACATACAGATTTGACTCCTTGTTAGAGCCTAAAACTAACAGGCTAAAATTAGCTCTTTATGCTGTCTGCTTTCTTTTCTCTACATTATAACGTTTAAAAAGCCAGTGAGTCAGTGTGGCTGCAGGACATTATACGCCATATCCTGGTGGGCTGATGCAGCTGGCTCCTCAGGGATGGTGGCATACACATGGTATATGTCCGACTAGAAATGAACGACAGCAACAGTAAGACCCTTTTAAACCTACCATCAGTGAAGCTATAAATTCATTCATCTTGATGTAAATAAAATATTTCATCTGACATAAGAAAATGTTTAATTACCAATCCTCCGTGGTCAGTGTTTCTCATCTCACTGTCATCTACAGTAGAACGTGATGTCCAACCTTTTTTTTGTAAGGACAGACATTGTAAATTGACAAATTCAAAGTCAGTAAAACACAGCAGCAGCAAATCTAACTAAACAAAGTATTTCTTAAATCTCTTGACATATTAATTAAAATAACACAAGTAGATCAGTTTTACAACAAACATCTTATTGGTATGGCCATTATTAAACTCATTTAAGTAAATTTAAGTCACATAAAACTGTGGACATGTTTTACACAGTACACATTGACATACTTCTCACCTCTTCTTCTTTTGGTTCCAAGAAAAAACAGCATAATTATGATGATGACCACAGCTGCTCCACAACAAACCACAACTACCACCAACATCCATTTTGATGTTTCTGTTTCTGTGGAAACAAAAATAGTTTTACTTTTAACTCAAACAAAAACATCTATGGGTTCCTACAGCACTCTAAGGAGGGTCATGGTACTTATACAGCATGTATTGCTGCCAAGACAACACACATTGTTCAAACATGACATACTGTATGTGTCCACTGTACAGTTCAATTTCATATTTTGATATTACATATTTTTTCCACATTCTGCAAAGTTTGTATCAAAGTGTTCACAGGGCATTTGTTCACTGATAGTGTTTTTATGTACAGTTTCAGATGATAAGCTGAAACTGAATAATTTCCTCTTCAGCTGCCTTATGCTGAAGAGGAAATGCACTTGAAATGGGTGTTTCAACAAGACAACAACCCCAAACACACTGGTAAGCGAGCAGCATTTTGGTTCTAGACCAACAAAATAAAGGTTATGGAGTGGCCAGCCCAATCCCCGGACCTTAATTCAATAGAAAACTTGTGGGGTGACATCAAAAATGCTGTTTCTGAGGCAAAACCAAGAAATGCAGAGGAACTGTGAAAGGCTGTCAAATCATCCTGGGCTGGAATACCTGTTTACAGGTTCCATGCAGCACAGATGTGAAGCAGTTCTCAAAAACAGTGGTTATACAACAAAATATCACTTTAGTGATTCACAGAATGCTAAATCTTAATGTTTTTTCAGTTTATTGAGTAAACATTTGCATTTGTAAAGAAAAATGAAGGCACTACTATTTTTTTGAACAGCCCAGTATCATTTTTTCCTTAATTTTCTGTAAAGTAATTAAAATATTGATACTTTTTTCTTCATGTTATGATGTAAAATATAATGTGCAGTGTTCCAAATGAATGGAAATAAAAAATATTAAAAGGATTTTGAGCTTTACTCTTGTTTTAAAAAACACTGCTATTATTTTGAACACAACTGTACGAAGGTATACTGCATTTCCTACCTGGGGTCACAGGTTTTGTCCTAATCTTGCTTGATTCTGTTGGCACAACATCTACTAAAAGAAAATCAGACATTTACAAATGAATCACAAAAACATTGCAAAACTACAAACCCCTTTCATTCTGTTTATCCCCTAAATGTTCTCCCAACAACGTCCCCCAATTTTTGCATAGTGTGGGAAATCCTTCAGTGTCTGCTTGGATTGATTCTGATATTAATTAACCACCGGTTGCGTCTGAAATAGACACCTGAACTGTACAACTGTCCACTTTACACTTTTATATTTTAGATATTACATATTTTTTTCCACATTTTGCAATGTGTGTATCAAAGTGTTCACAGGGTTTTTGTTCACTAATACTGTTTTCTTACAGTTTCAGATGATAAGCCAGTGGAATAAGCATTCAAAATATTCACAGCAATGCATAGTCACATTTTGAAACACTCATCAGAATCTCACCAGTATTATTGTTTTCTGGTGTAAGTCCATGAGTTATTTCAGCAGCAGTGGTCACATCACTTGTAGGGCTGAGACTGGCAGTAACTGGTGTATATCCTGTAGACCACTGGCTTCCTGTGCAGTCATAAAGGAGATTTTCTTTAGAATGATAATTAGTTTCCAGATAATCTTCAACTCTCTAGTTTACTAGCTCATATGCTGTATTTTTTATCTGATTACTTGCTTTAATGAATGAACTAAGCAGCCATTATTGACAAACCAGTTACATCTTCTCATCATGGTCACCTTATTACTCCTCTTAAAGAGGACCTATCAATCAACTCTGAGCCATCAGATCTTTTGTGCATGAACTAAAATACAGCTCCCCAAGGAACATGTAATAATCAAATGTCCATCAAATGTCCACTTGACACTATCCTTCCAAAATGAATGAATGATTTGAAACACAGAACATGATGAACAATAATCTATAACTCTTGTACATTTTGTTACCTGATGTCGTGCTCACAGTGGTAGAAGGAGTCAAGACACTGGACGAGTAAACAGTTGAATCTGCTTCAAAAACATATAAAATACATGCAAGCTTTTATAGAAATAACATGTGAAAATGCTCTGGACCATCATTTAGATCGACTGCATGTCCTACCTGTGGTCATGGGAAATGCTGGTTTTGTGCTAATCTTGTTTGATTCTGTTACCACAGCGTCTACGATAAAAAAAATAAATAAAAAAAAATCACCTATGTGTACAAATAAATCACACAAAAACATTTCAAACCTATAAACCCATTTCACTCTGTTTGGAGTGAAATGTGTTATTGTGTTTAGTTATGAGTTACTGAGGCACTGATTCAGTCTACACTGAGAAGGTAAAATGTTTCCTTGTGAAAGGACCCAACATCTGAACTAAAGCTAAAACAATGAGAACTACCTGTCAGATAACACAGTAATCAAACATCTTTAACTTACCCATCAAGTTGAATTTATCACTACGAGGAGACAAATAGTTGGGTTTATTTTCCAATCTGTAATCACAGCTGGCATCTTTTTGTTGAACTGAGTCTAGATGTCTCAACAAATCATCCGTTTTGAAAGTAAACTGGCAGAACAGCTGGTTGGTTTTTGGTGTCCTTGTCTTCCAGGTTTTAGTTGTTACTACTGGACGACTCTCTTCTCCAAAGTACAGGTTACATGTTGCATCATGTTCAACAGATCCAGGCAGAGAACAAGTGAAGACATAATCATCTTTGATATGTTGAAGACTCATCTCTGGTTTTTGACCTACAAGAAGAATAATAGCAGGTCTGTAAATAAAATGTGACAGTCTGTAATCAAGCCCACTGTATGTTGTAGGAACAAACTGAATCTCACATTCACAGAAGTCCTACTGTAATAATAATAATAATAATAATAATACATTTTATTTAAAAGCGCTTTTCAAAACACTCAAAGACACTTTACATAAGAAGGAACATCAAATTAACAAAACAATGTGAAATGTAACATCAAAAAATACAATAAACTGAGCTATACATTAAAAGCAATTTTAAAAAGGTGTGTTTTTGTCAGGGATTTGAAGGTAGTAAGATCAGTACAGTCGCGGATGTGTTTGGGGAGAGAGTTCCAGAGGGAAGGGGCAGCTGCAGAGAAGGCTCTGTTGCCCCAGGTTCGATGCTTGGTCTTGAGTGGCGGAGTAAGGAGGTTTGCATCACATGAACGGAGGGTGCGGGAAGGATTGTGGCGATGGAGCAGGTCAGTGAGATAGGAGGGGGCCTGGTTATGGAGGGCTTTGTGTGTGAGGAGGAGGATTTTGAACTGAATACGTAGTGGAATTGGGAGCCAGTGGAGTTTCTGGAGGACAGGAGTGATGTGATCACGGGAGCGGGTGTGGGTGAGCAGACGTGCAGCAGAATTTTGGATGTACTGAAGTTTATTTAGAGTTTTGGATGGTGTGCCGTAGAGGATGCTGTTGCAGTAGTCAATTCTGGAAGTGATGAAGGCGTGAATGAGGGTTTCAGCAGCAGAGAAGGAGAGTGATGGACGGAGTCGGGCAATGTTCTTGAGGTGGAAGAAAGCCGTTCTGGTGATTTGATTGATGTGATGATCAAATGAGAGGTTACTGTCAAAGATGACTCCAAGGTTGCGACTGTAGGGGGAAGGAGAGAGGGTGGAGTTGTCGATGGTGAGGCAGAAACTGTCTGTAGAGTTGTTGAGGGATTTGGGACTGATAATGATCAGGTCTGATTTGTCACAATTTAGCTTAAGGAAGTTGATCTGCATCCAGGATTTGATGTCGGCGAGGCAATTGGAGGAGTGGAAAGAGTTGCAGGAGTGATGGAGTTGGTGGAGTTGGTGGAGATATAGAGCTGAATGTCATCTGCATAACAGTGGAAATGGAGACCATGGTGGTGAATGATGTTGCCAAGAGGGAGCAGGTAAAGTATGAAGAGGAGAGGACCAAGCACCGAACCCTGGGGGACACCATGGGACAGAGGAACAGTGGAGGAGGTGCAGTTGTTGATATCGATGAATTGTTGTCGGTCTGAGAGGTATGATTTGAGCCAGGAGAGTGCAGTGCCAGTGATGCTGAGGCAGGAGAGGAGAATGGTGTGATTTATGGTGTCGAAGGCTGCAGTGAGGTCCAGGAGGATGAGGATGGTGAGGTGGCCGGAGTCTGCGGAGAGGAGGATGTCATTGGTGATTTTCAGGAGAGCGGTTTCTGTGCTGTGTTGGGAACGGAATCCAGATTGAAATGGTTCGAACAGGTCATTTGAGCAGAGGTGGGCTTTGAGTTGTGTGGCGACAATACGCTCCAGTATTTTGGACAGAAAGGGGAGATTGGAGATGGGCCGGAAGTTCGACAAGATGTCGGGGTTGAGTCCAGGTTTTTTGAGGATGGGGGTGACAGCAGCCAGTTTGAGTGAAGGGGGGACTGAGCCAGACCTGAAGGAGGAGCTGATGATTTCTGTGATGAGTGTGGAGATGGCTGGTAAAGAGTCCTTAATGAGGTGAGATGGGACGGGATCCAGGACACATGTAGAGGTTTTCATGCCTATCATGATTTTGGGCAGGTCCTCTGGTGACACGGGGGAGAACTGAGACAGAGGCTGAGAGGTGAGGAGGGGAGGAGCAGGTGAGGGAGTGGGAGTGCAGGCCGTGGGGGCAGGAGAGGAGGACAGGTTGTTGTAAATGGTGTCGATTTTTATTTGGAAGAATGAGAGAAAGGAGTTGCATTTGTCAGTGGTGAATGAGTTGGAGGTATTGTCGCTGGGCTTGAGGAGTTTATTTACTGTAGAAAACAGAGCCTTGGGGTTGGTGGAGCCAGAGTGAATGAGGTGAGAGTAGTAGGTGGACCGGGCAGTACTGAGAGCATCCTTGTACTGTTGAAGGTAATCCGTATAGGCTTGTAGATGGACAGTTAAACAGGTTTTCTTGTGAAGTCTTTCAAGCTGTCATTTTTGTGATTTCATTTTGTGTAGTTCAGGAGTGTACCAGGGGGCGGAGTGGGTGAAGGAGACAGTTCTAGTTTTGATGGGGGCTAGCTGGTTGAGACAGGAGGAGAGTGTTTTGTTGTAGAATTTGGTGAGGTCAGAGGGATTGTCAGTTAACGGAGTGGGGAGGCAGATAATTTACTAGCAAGAGAGGCAGAAAGGGCTGAAGGGGAGATGGATTTGAGGTTTCTGAAAGATATTGTCCATATAAGTTTAGTGGTGGGAATGGGGATGTCAATGTCCATGATGATTGCCAAGTGGTCGGAGATGTTGAGGTTGAAGCTGGAGAGGTGGTGTAAGATGAGACCAGTGAAGCAGACCAGGTCCAGGATGTGACCACGGCTGTGGGTGGGAAACTTGACGTGTTGAGTGAAGTTGAAGCAGTGTAGCAGTTCCAGGAATTCAATGGCAGATTTGCAGTCAGTGTCAATGTGGATGTTGAAGTCCCCCAGAAGAAGAACGGAAGGTGAGATGGCAGATAACTGGGTGAGGAAGTCAGAAAGGTCAGAGAGGAAGGAGGGGTTTGGTTTGGGAGGGCGGTAGATGATGGCAGTGACCAGAGGAGTGGGACCAGAGAGTTTGAAGGTGAGGTGTTCAAAGGAGCGAGCAGCAGGGATGGAGATGGTGGCTGTTTTAATGTCCTTCCTATAAAATGTTGCTACACCACCTCCCCGCCCCTTAGATCGGGGTTTGTCCATATGTGTATACTGTACTGATGTTAGTTATCTTACAGATGGTTTGATAATATATCCAATCACAGTAAAAGCAGTAACTCACCTTGTACAGTGATGGAGGATACGTCACTGTGTGGAGATGGAGAATTTACAGCTCCATACTTTACAGTGTAAAAACATTTAACTTCAACCTCAGCTGGTGAACTCTGACGAGACATCAACAGCAGATCAGTTCCTGTCAGTGTCTGAACACACTCAAAGTTTCTGAACGTTTCTTTTTGTTTCCCAGTGTAGAAATAACAGTGAAACACTGAAACATGAGACGGAGCCTCACAGCTCAACATGACTGAGTCTGTCTCTGTGATCACTGCTGGATTCACTGTCAGTTTAGCTTGAGGAAGAGCTGAAAGTTCAACAGTACGGACATAAATATATCAGATACTGAGTTATGATAACATTATGAAAATGTAGAGAAAAAATTAACAAAATACAATAATCATACAGCGATAAAAGCACAGCTGTAAAGATAATAGATCAGAAACTGACCTTGTACTTGAGTCTCTTGAAAGGAACCTGTTAGAAATAAAATGTGATGACATGTAAAATAACATTAATAACATATTTAAAACCTGATCAGCTCTTCCTCTATTTTTAATTTGTTTTAGGCTCCACACAGCAGATCCTCACTAAATAAACACCACATAAGAAACATGACGTTTTAATTGTGAGTCTGCATTTGTTTGTAAAAATACACACCGACAATGACTAGATCTGTAAAAGGTTTAACTTACACATGAGGATGATGAACAACAGACGTCCAGCCATGTTGAAGCTGAAGAGTGAAACTGTTAAAGTAGATACTTGAGTGTGTGACTATATTAACACTGACCTATGTGTCACTTAGCAGAAAATGATCAACACAGGAAAACCATAGCAAGCATCAGAAGACTGTAACACTCACAGATGCAAGATTGATAACACTGATAACAGAGACTTGTGAAAGTGTCACAACACATTTGCTTTAGTTAGCTCTGATCAACCTCAGTGGACACTAACCTTAAGTTCATAAAGTGTGTTTGTTCATTTCTGCTGGTGTCCTTCGATTCTTCAATCTGGGTGAAAGGGGCAACAACACAGGCAGCAATTCATAAAATCACCAAAAACATGTAAAATAACTATTACAGACACATTAAAACTCTGACTTATGTTTAATTATGTCAGTAAGTGGTAGGAGTAGATTCCAGATATACTTGCCCGGTTGCAGAAATAAGTTTGTGACTACACACTGCAGTTCCTCACCAAATGAACACGCTAACAGCATGCTAACAATACACCAACAATGAAAAGACAAAATGCAGCGTGACAAAGCATTTACACAATGTTTGATGTTGTGTTAACATATGCTAATCTCACTGACTAAGTCTACAGGAGGATTTTAACTTACACATGAGGATGATGAACAACAGCCGTGCCACCATGATGAAGCTATTAAAGCAGATACTTGAGTGTGTGTGGCTAAGATGTCATGTAGCAGAAACTGTTCACAGGAAAACCACAAGCGTATTCAGAAGTGAATCTCACCGACAGGCCACAGAAACATGTAGTGGGGAGACTGTGCATTAGTGTGTGCGTGTGTGAAAGTCTTCACACTTATAACCACTGGTGTAACTATGCAACTATTATCCTGACCATTCAACTGTATTTCTCACGTGTAAAGTACATTGGTACAAGCATGTGTTCTGTTTAACACTGTGAACAAATGAAAAAGAACCTGAACTTCAACTTTTGTGTTCAGTGTTTTATTTTATTTTTTTTATTTTTTCAAAGCACACAACACACACTGTGCAACACACAGTAAAGGTATATACTCAGATATTCAGTAAATGAGAAACCAGAGGAGATGCAAGAAAAACAGCAGATAAACTTCAACACTCAAAATATGTACACTTTATCTCTCAGGGCTGATGCTGCTGTTGTCACTCTGTGAAAAGGAAAAACACAGTTATAATATATATATCCTTTCATAATACACACATGTCATTACTGAACCAGTAACAACATGGACGTCTAGTCTTTTAGAGATTTTAGCAGAATGTGCACCACCTAGTGGCTGATGTCTGTATTTAATCTGCTCAGTGGACAACAGTCCTTAAAGAGGAACTACTGTTTTTTACAACCTGGATCTTACTTCCTGCATAAAATATGGTCGTATAATATGACACATATAACTTGTGTAATGTGTAGTTGTACAGACGATATTTAGATCTGTGTGTATCCATATAGTGTGAATGACTGGGGCACCGAAACACGGCCTCTAAATGACGCATTATCTGCCACGAAACTCGTTCATTCCACCATTATTTTGTTATCATATGCTAATGCTATTTCCTTTTTAGTTCATAGTTACCAAATATCATCTGTAGGTTGACCTACAAACCCCGTATGATGTCTTGTGTACCTGTAATTTACTACTGCCATTTATTTTTGCAACATGGCCGAATATTTTTCGATTCTGAGGTTGTGGACGAACCAAAACAGAAGCGATCTACTGACCCCGGATGATGATAATGAGTAACTTCAGATTATACAGGGAATAGAACTAGTGTACGATGAAAAAATAAATAATAATAATAATTGCAAAAAAATAATATCTCCTGAACGACTACAAATTACACAAAAGTTATATGGGTGAGTAAACGAAAAACAGTAGTTCCCCTTTAAATACAGCAGAGCAGTAACACATCACAACAAAGATAGACGCATAGAAGAATATATTTAAGTGAAAATTTCACATCAATTAAGTAATCACACCTGTCTATTACTGTATTTATCCAGAAATAAACACATAGCTCACCATTTGTGAAAACATAGGTGACAATACTGTAGGTTTCATCACAGTCAGCCTGCAGATGAGGCAGTAAGGTGTTAGATGGAAAGAAGAGGAAAAGAGTGAGTGAGGTCAGTTAGCGGATGGAGAGTCTATTGTTGAGACTTACCAAATGCTTCCTGTTATCATCTAAAACAGAAACCAAAGCACAGCTTCAGAAATAAATGCAAATGAAAACCACATTCATAAACAGTGGTGTACTGGAGTAGCCTGATCAGTGACAAGTCTCAGAGATGTGCAACTAGATTAAGAGGTTGAAATCACTTGAGCCTTTTTGCAGTAAATCTAACTCCATTTGACATAAACAGATAATCCTTGACATATTAATGTAGGTAAAACTAGTTGAATACTAGTAATAAAACTCTTGCTGCTATGGGCTTTATGAAACATCTCAGGAGTAAAATGAATAAGGGTTTTATAAGTAATTTCAATCTAAGTAGTAAACACTACAGCATAAATGTAGAAAAACAGTCTGTACTGGACATACAGTATAGATGACAATAGTCTGTATGACACAGTGCTCTCACCTCTTATTCTGTTGGCTCCGAGAAGTACCAGTACCCACAAGATGACAGCCACAGCTGCCCCAGAGCACACTACAACTACTACCAGCATCCATTTTGACATTTCTGGTTGGAGGGACACAAACTAGTTTTACTTTCAACTGAAAAGAAAGACGACTGTGTGTTCCTATAGGAGGAGAATCAACAACAATGCATCGTAACATTTTTTATACACTAACAAGAGTCTCACCAGAAATCCTGTATTCTGGTCTGAGGCCCACAGTTATTTCAGAAGCAGTGGTCACATATGTATTAGAGCTGAGTCTGGTACTAACTGATCCTTGAAAACAGAAAAATAATTAGATAATATATACAGTATATCAACATTTTTCTAAAAAGTTACCGGACAAACTCTAACTTCTTCATTTTACTGTCGTGTGTGTCTTACCTGTTGTAAATCCCAGTGTAGTCTGCTTTCTGTCTGACTCTGTTTATGAAAGAAAATCTTGGCCTTAATTTCCTGTGTAAACAATAGTGTGAAACTACATTTTTTGCATCTTAAAGAGAGATTATTTTACAACCTGGACCTTATTTCTGGCATAAAATGATCGTATTACTGGTGTTATTTGGAGTCGTTCAGACGATGTTTAGATCCATGTAGTGTGTCTGGGGCACAGAAACGCAGCTTCTAAATAACACATTATCTGCCGCAAAACTCGTTCATTTCACCAGTATTTTGTTTTGATATGCTAGTGCTATTCCCCATTGCATCCGGAGTTACCTTTTATCATCGTCCGGGGTCTGTAGATTGACCTACGAACCTTTTTCCGATTCTGAGATTGTGGAAGGTGAATTTGTCTATGATGGACGTCCTTACCGTTTTGAGCCAGAGTGTACACATGAGGAGCTTGTTGAAAGCACTGGTGGAATAGCACTAGCATATCGTAACAAAATATTGGTGAAATAAACAAGTTTCACAGCATAATGTGTTATTTAGAGGCTGCATTTCGGTGTCCTAGTCATTCCTATATGGATATATGGGGATCTAAATATCGTCTGAATGACTTCAAATGAATGACTTCAAATGACTTCAAATGACTTCAAATGACACTAGAGTTATATGGGTGAGTAAACGATCAAATTTTATGCCAAAAATAAAGTCCTGGTTGTAAAAATGGTAATTTAACCCTGAGAAGATTGAATAAGCGGCCTTGTTGAAGGGCCTAAGCCAATCACAGTGCCTCAGCTGTCGCCTTTTTGTCTTTCTTTTTAATGACATAAACCCTTATTTCTGTAACTCTGTCGTGTGGCTCCACTTTATGTTGAGGCCCTCAAGCTGGTTCATATCAACAGAGAAATATGTAGATCCCACAAAGTGTTGGCTTTCTATGCAGGCATAAACCAGCTTGTATACTGAACAAAGCATCCAAACCAGTTGCATTTGTTTTGTCTCTGATAAATTTTATCCAAGAGGACAAAAAGGAAAGGGCCTGAATGACTTTTGTAACTTAATCTACAACAGTAATGTGCAATAAAAATTTACCCAGCATCTGTCTATTTATGCAACAACCATCCATGTACAGTCACAGTATTTATTCTTATTATTTATCTATTTTCTTTACTGGGTGTTTTTGGTATTTGGGTTACTGTACTGTTTTCCTACATGTATGTCTGACAGTGTAATGCGATGGAGATGTCAATTTCCCTGCGGGAACCTCCCAAAGGGATCAATAAAGTTGTCTATCTATCTCTCTATCTCTCTATCTCTATCTCTCTATCTACCTATCTATCTATCTTTCTATCTATCTATCATCTTCTTCACATGGTCACCTTTTGATTCCTGATAACTCAGTATTGTATATTTGTATATTTTGAAATATACAATATGGCCACCGTTGAAATAACATGTCAAACACAACTTACTCAAATGAAAGCTGAAACTTTTAACACTTTAAAACTGACATTTGTAATTGTCTATCTTGTGAATAAATGTCACACATTTTGTACCTGATGCCATGCTCACAGAGGTGGTAGGAGTGGAGGCACTGCAAGGGCAGACAGTTGAATCTGCTGCATAAGTACACAAAAGAAACAAATCTTTTCAAGAAGTAAAACAAGATGATGTAAGGGATCATTATTTGGATGTACTGCATGTGCTACCTGTGGTCATAATAAATGTTGGTTTTGCACGAATCTTGCTCGATTCTGTCACCACAACATCTACAGTAAAAAAAAAAAAAAGACAATTTCGGTACACGAACATTTCTTTTGTGATGGCAACATCAGTCGGTCCTCTGATCCACCACTGTGACCCAGACTAAAATACTTTAATTTTGTACATTACTAGAATACGATCGACCTGTTGTAAATCCACCTACATACTGCTGTGAACACAACAATAACACATATCAACAGAATTACTTTAAAGCAGATACCAAACAAATTATTTTAGTTAAACAAGACCACAAGAATTTCATAGCGATGAAACACTGAACATGGCAAATAATAAAATCAAGCATTCAGGCACTATCAAGTCGTGGTTTACAACATAAACTATGAACAAATAATCCTGGAAAAAAAAAAACATGATGTTTATAACAGTTGATTAGAAAATATATTTTAGTAATTCTTCTAAAAAAGAACATATTGTAATTTACTGTAATGAAACATCTTTGACTTACCCATCAAGTTGTATTTATCACTACGAGGAGACAAATAGTTGGGTTTATTTTCCAATCTGTAATCACAGCTGGCATCTTTTTGTTGAACTGAGTGTAGATGTCTCAACAAAGCATCAGCTTTGACAGTAAACTGGCAGAACAGCTGGTTGGTTTTTGTTCTCCTTGTCTTCCAGGTTTTAGTTGTTACTACTGGACGACTCTCTTCTCCAAAGTACAGGTTACATGTTGCACCATGTTCCACAGATCCAGGCAGATAACAAGTGAAGATATAATCATCTTCAAAATGTTGAAGACTCATCTCTGGTTTTTGACCTACAAGAATAATAATAGCAGGTCTGTAAATAAAATGTGACAGTCTGTAATCAAGCCCACTGTATGTTGTAGCAACAAACTGAATCTCACATTCATAGAAGTCCTACTGTACTGATGTTAGATATCTTACAGATGGTTTGATAATATATCCAATCACAGTAAAAGCAGTAACTCACCTTGTACAGTGATGGAGGATACGTCACTGTGTGGAGATGGAGAATTTACATCTCCATACTTTACAGTGTAAAAACATTTAACTTCAACCTCAACTGGTGAACTCTGACGAGACATCAACAGCAGATCAGTTCCTGTCAGTGTCTGAACACACTCAAAGTTTATGAACGTTTCTTTCCCAGTGTAGAAATAACAGTGAAACACTGAAACATGAGACGGAGCCTCACAGCTCAACACGACTGAGTCTGTCTCTGTGATCACTGCTGGATTCACTGTCAGTTTAGCTTGAGGAAGAGCTGAAAGGTCAACAGTACAAACATAAATATAAAATTAGTTAGAGAATAGTTACTTAACAAACTACAATAATCATACAGTGATAAAAGCACAGCTGTAAAGATAATAGATCAGAAACTGACCTTGTACTAGAGTCTCTTGAAAGGAACCTGTTTGAAATAAAATACGATGGCATGTAAAACAACATATTAATAACTTTAACAAAATATGGACAGATTTAAATCTGGATATAACATCTTCCTCTCACTTTAATTTGCTTTAGACTCCAAATAACTTACACATGAGGATGATGAACAACAGACGTCCAGCCATGATGAAGCTGAATAGTGAGAACAGAGTGTGTTTGGCTATATTAACACTGACCTATGTGTGTATGGCAGAAAATGATCAACACAGGAAAACCACAGCAAGCATCAGAAGACTTTAACACCTACAGGTGTGAGAAACACTGACAATGGAGACTTGTGAAAGCATCTAACACAATTGCTTTAATTAGATCTGATCAACGTCAGTGGACACTAACCTAAAGTTCATGAAGCGTGTTCATCGTTTCTGAACTAGCTATGCACTTGTATAGCTAGTGTATGTTTGTATCGTTTGCATCTAAAGTTGAATCACTCATTTTATGTGAAGCACATCAGTATAAACGATTGACTTCATGTACAAGATACAAACACACATTTTAATTGCTTTATAAATGTTGTTGAATTTAAATTTCAGCATTTGTGTTTTAAATGCTGCTTAACGTGAATATATTTAATCTCTAGGCAGCACCTGGGAAAGCAGAGTTAAAAATATGCAAGAGAAACATCAATTGTATTTTACGTTTGCAGAGCTGCAACCTTTTGTCACACTGTTCTCACGCTGTCATAAGAAAAAAAAGAAAACCACCAGCACCACCAAGTCAGTGGCCTCTACATTTGCTTTTCTACTGGTGAACAACAGTGCAGTGGTAAAGTGTCACAACCCAACCACCAGTCATTATTTAAAGAAATGGACATAACAGCAGCTTACTGGTGGTAGACTGAATGGCAGGTTCGGGTGGCACAAACACAGAATGTAACTGGCGAAAAGGGGGCTGTTTACATATAAGTACATTAAAAGTCAGTAGAAAGCAGGCAGGAGGAATTTGGAAATCGGGAGTAGCTGTTTATCTCGCTTCTCCTCCTATTATCTTCTCTCTCTTTTCTGTCTCTACCCGGCTGGCCTTGGGCAGATGGGTCCCTCCATATGAGCAGGGTTCTGTTCAAAGGGGGATCTCCTTGCCACTGTTGCCTTTAGGCTTCCTTTGGGAGTTTCATGCCAGGTTTTGTAAAGCATCTTGAGACAAATTGTATTGTTACTGAGGTTATGTAAGGAAAGTCCTATATTCTACAGCAATTTATTTAAATTTTTGTCATATTTGTGTTTTCACCTGCTCTCACCAATGCTGATTACTCTTCTCTGGCCCAAGGATCAACCAGAACAGTAGCTGAGGCCCAATCATATATGATCATGATTATGCCATTAGGTGTGTTGGATGTGGAACTTACCAACTGAAAGTAGGTCAGGGGTGATTTTGTTTGTCGTATAATAAGTTGGTTACGTTGGTTTATATAAAACTTGTGAATAAAAAGTAGCACAGTATGTTAGAATATTATGGTTGTATATAGAAATTTTATGTTGTCATAGGGAAATCAGGAGGAATAAATTGATTACCGTTTACTGCTAATGGTTGGTCCAGAGAGAGGAGCTGAAGGTACAAAACCTCTGGCCACTAAGGCTGCGGGGGAGAGTTAAAAGATGATGCAGTCAGGACACCAAACCAGTTGTTGTGGTAGGCTGCGTTTCACTGAAAAATATTCTTGATGGTACTGTACACAAGAGTGACTCATAGTGTCACTCTTGTGTATACACTCAGTGTTCCTGTTGGTTCCTTGAAATGGATTCACACCATTTGCCCCTCTGCTGATATCACTCTCCCATCTGTGCTTCTTGAGCCCCTAGCAACAGAGAATTATCTCCCTGCGGGCATTCTGGTGTCCTCAGCCCTTCTTGCTGTCCATCAGGGCAGTGTGGAAGATCCTGTTGTTGATGTGGGGACCGAAGATGTTTGGCTACGGCCCCACACCCAGCTGGGTGAGTTGGTGAGTTGTGGTTGACCCACTGAAGTCCTGGAGCTTGGTCCTCATCGAGGAGATGGATGCCTATGACACCATTGCAGTGATTCACGGGGTGACTGCTGCAAGAACTCCTTCTATTGATATTTCTAGTATGTCATGGTCCAACCTGTCAGCTGAACAGACGAAACAAGGAATAGAACTGCTGGGGCAACCAATCAGAATGCAGATACCCTGTCCCACCAGTCCCATTCTCAGAACACATCCTTTCTTTTTCCTGTCTTGAAGGTGCCAGATGAAGTCCATTAACAGGCAGATGACTTGCCCCCTGTTGCCCCTGCTGTCACTGCTACTTGCCAAGCAATAGCTGCTTTTCCTTTATGACCTAAAGCTGACCTCCTGGTCTTGCAGGCTGCAGATCCAGTGATTGGTGTGTTCTTGCAGTACTGGAAGGGGAGGAAACTTCCAACAAAGCACGACATGGCCCATGCTTGCAAGAGGGTGAAGAGGCTAGTGCAGCAGTGGGGCAAGATAAAATCTCAGGAGGGTGTATTATATCGTCAAATACAGAGACCAGGGGATGGACGAGTTTTATTTCAACTACTGTTGCCCCAGTGCTTGCAAGTGGAGGTCCTCAGAAGCCTCCATGATGATCATGGCCATCACGAAGGAAACTGTCATCGCTGCACACTGGTCAAAGCAGTACAACCCAAGGTTCGTACATTTAGAGGGGCTTTAACTGCCTCTAAACCATTGGAAGTCATTACCATCGACTTCACTCTGTTAGATAAGGCTAGCGATGGACGAGAGAATGTACTGGTGGTCACGGATGTGTTCTCCAAATTTGCCCAGGCTTACCCAACTTTGGATCAGCAGGCCAGTACTGTGGCCCGGATACTGACAGAAAAGTGGTTTTATATCTACAGCGTACCCAAGCACACCCACAGCAATCAAGAGAGGAGTTTTGAAGGGGACCTGTTGAAACGACTATGCCACCTGTACGGAGTTGAAGAAAGTAGGCCACACTGTACCACCCAGAGGGAAATGGACAATGTGAGCGATTCAATCGGACATTGCATGACTTTTTGCGTACACTCCCACGAGAGAGGAAACGAAAATGGCTGCAGCACCTACCACAAGTCCTCTATGCTTATAATACCACGGAACACCAGTCCACCGGTTATTCGCCATATGAACTCACGTTTGGTCAGAAGGCCAAGCTTCCTGTGGATTTCCTGTTAGGCAGATCTCCAGAGGAACTCGTGTCCAAGTCTGGGTGGATGAACCCAAAAACATTTGAGTTCAGTTTATCTTCACATGAAGGACCAGCTCCAGCAGGCAGCAGAGCGTTGGAACAGACACCATCAACCCACAGCTACTTCCATCCTTACTCCAGGAACGCAGGTCTACAGGAGAAGTCACCTCGCAGGGTGCCACAAAATTCAGGACATTTGGGACCCTGTTGTCTTAGGCTTAGGCCGTAGGATTAATTGGTCACCGGGACGGTGACTTTTCAAAATGGGGGCAAGTGTAACAGGACGGTTTTAGAACCAAGGGGAGCATATAAAGGTAGAGCGGAAGTAGCGCTCTCTCTCTCTAACGGTGTAGACAGGTACAGAAGTGCAGTCAGACGCAGCAGCCAGAACGCCAAACCAGTTGTTGTTGTAGGCCACATTTCACTAAAAAATATTCTTGATGGTACTATACACAAGAGTGACTCATAGAAAAATACATTTGTTCTTAGAGATAAACAGGTCTTCTGGGGAAATAAGTAACATCGTAACAAACTGCTCGTGTGGGTGCAAAATTAAAAAGATCTGAAGGTACATAATGTTCCCAACCATTGGGAAAAAAAAAAAACGCTGGGCCCTTTTATTTCTGACGTTTGGTTTTGTGAGTTTTCTTTTTTTTTGATATGTATTGAATATGGGCTAGTGCAATACTGAGCAGGCATTCTGCAACAGGTTTGGGGGGGAAGCGGTAGGCCTAACATTTAGTGACCTTGGGGTGTTTTATAGCATGATCTTCTTGCATGATAACACTGTGTGTTTTTTCTATTGCTTATAGTGGCTTTTTTTTTTCCTTGAGTGTATAGATGCTAAATGTATTGGTTTATTTTATATGCCCTTTGTCGAAGAGTTTTATTTCATTGAAACCACGTGCTATGTACAACAAATTGCTCTATTGCAAGACGGCTACGGTGTAGCCATAGACCCCATATGGTGTTTTCTTCTTTAGTTAAGTTTTATTCTGTAATAAACTTTTCTATTTTATAAGTTGTCAGTTTCCTGTCCTGGTCATTCTGGACACTGTGACGTAGGTCGTGAGTCTTAATGACATCCACCGTAAGGAGCTAGTTGAATCACTACATTTGTACAGAGTTGTGATGGTGGGAATAACTCATGTTAACAGTTTAGTCATAAAGCTGTAGAACGCTTGTGCAGCTGCTGCCTTGTATGTTGTTTTCTACCTGAATCTCTTCACTAAAGGGGTCAAAATGAAATGGACTGTATCTTTAAGGGCCTTGCCCCGGGACCAGTGAGTAATATTTGTTGAAGGTTCTTCAAAAATCTGAGCCTTTGTTCACAAGTAACACTCCTAGAATCTGACATAGGATTCAGAGATTGACATTCAGAGCAGTAGCTCTTGGTAAAATGACAAAACATCAATGAAAAGTTAAATTGGGAAGATGCACTGTGTTTTCGCTTTGTAATGCAGACTACTTGGTGAGCTGTTTAGTCTGTATGCAGGTGAATTATTCAAGCAGCTGGAATGTGAAACGCTGTGACAGGTAAACATTTTGCAGATACATTTAATGGGAACCTTTTATTTGGAAAATGTGTACATTTATGTTCAATGCAATGGTTTTCTCATCTTCATTCATTCATCTTCTATACCCGCTTATTTCCGTCGCGGGGATCTGCTAGAGCAAGAGGCAAGGGTACACCCTGGACAGGTTGCCAGTCCATCGCAGGGCTACCACATAAACACAGACAATGGTTTTCTCTTGGTTTGCAAAATATTAATACATCCACAGTCTTTTACGTAGTTCTAATAACAGACATTGAATATATATTCTATTGTAAGAAACAACATAGTGTGAGAATCCTTACATCATTGAACTTGTGGTTTAAGTTTTCTATGTTGCCTCATGACTGTCAACGTCTGCCCCACACGCTTGAAATATTGATAAAAATGAAAATTAAATTAAATTAAAACCAGCTGGGAACAGATTCCTTTAGACAGGAAAGCCTTTTGTTGGTCACCACATACAGATGACAATTTGACTCCTTGTTAGAGCCTAAAACTATGTACAAGAGATTAAAATGAGCTCTGAGAAGTTGTCGATGCTCACATTTTTTGACTAAGCCCTGGATCTTCGCAATCCTGCCTACTGGACCTTTAAAAAGCCAGTGAGTCAGTGTGGCTGCAAGACACTATACACCATATCCTGGTGGGCTGATGCAGCTGGCTCCTCAGGGATGGTGGCGTACACATGGTATATGTCCGACTAGAAATGAACGACAGCAACAGTAAGACCCTTTTAAATATACCATCAGTGAAGCTATAAATTCATTGCTGTGCCCTTTTGTCTCACTTACATGTTCAGTTTGCATCTCCTTCCTGCTCAGCTTCTCAGAATCTGCAGATGAAAGAAAAACACACACTATAACTGTTGTAGGGTTAGATGTTTACATCACAAGATGTTTAACAGCTGTTTCACGCATTGATAGGAGGAAAAGCAACAATGTCACTTAAAGGTTTGCATCCTTCATTATTTAACTATAATATACATGGAAAAAATATTTGCCCATAATATATAAAATATTCTCTGGTGTATACTTTATCCTGGATCAGACTACACTCAGGTAAAAAGCAAAAAGCAGCTCACCAGCAGGAAAACCAGCAGCAGGTACTGAGGTGATCACACTGTAGGTTTGATCAAGCAACTTAAGACAACAGGAACAAAAAAAAAACGCATACATTAAAACACATTCATTCATCTTAAATAATGTTGAGATGTTTCATTATTTCAAGTGACATCAATAAAATATTTAATCTGACAGAAGAAAATGTTTAATTACCAATCCTCCATGGTCAGTGTTTCTCATCTCGCTGTCATCTACAGTAGAACGTAATGTCCAACCTTGTGAGGACAGACATTGTAAATTGACAAGCTCAAAGTCAGTAAAACACAGCAGAGATTTTTTTTGCAGCAAATCTAATTAGACAACATAAAGTATTTCTTGACACATTGATGAAAATAATACAAGTAGATCAGTTTTACAACAAACATCCTAATGGTATGGCCATTATTAAAGTCATTTAAGTAAATTTAAGTCACATAAACATGTGGACATGTTCTACATACAGTACAAGTTGACATACTTCTCACCTCTTCTTCTTTTGGTTCCCAGAAAAACCAGCACAATTAAGATGACGACCACAGCTGCTCCACAACAAACCACAACTACCACCAACATCCATTTTGATGTTTCTGTTTCCGTGGAAACAAACAAGTTTTACTTTTAACTCAAACAAAGACGTCCATGTGTTCCTACAGCGCTCTGAGGAGGAGCATGGTAACTATACAGCATGTATTGCTGCCAAGACAACACACATTGTGCAAACATGACATACTGTATGTGTCCACGGTACACTTCACTTTTATATTTTAGATACATATTTTTTTCCACTTTCTGCAAAGTGTGTATCGAAGGTTTTTTGTTCACTGATTCTGTTTTCTGTGCAGTTTCAGATGCTAAGCTGAGTGACACTGGAATAAGGTGAACATACTAAGGTGTACTACATATCCTACCTGGGGTCACAGGAAATGATGTTGTTTTGCTAATCTCGCTCGATTCTGTTGCCACAACATCTAATAATAGAAAATCAGAGATTTACAAATAAATCACACAAAAACATTTCAAAACTATTAACCCTTTTGACTCTGTTTATCCCTTAAATGTTGTGTGTTCACTGTACACTTCAATTTAATATTTTAGATATTACATATTTTTCCACATTCTACAAAGTGTGTTACAGTGTTCACATGTTTTTTTTTTGTTCACTAATTCTGTTTTCTTACAGTTTCAGATGACAAGCTGAATGACAGTGGAATAAGGTGAAAGGAAACATTTTAAATATTCACAGCAATGCATAATCACATTTTGAAACACTCATCTGAATCTCACCAGTAATATTGTTTTCTGTTGTAAGTCCACGAGCTTTTTCAGCAGCAGTGGTCACATCACTTGTGGGAATGAGACTGGCAGTAACTGGTGTATATCCTGGAGACTTCTGGCTTCCTGTGCAGTCATAAAGGAGATTTTCTTTACAATGATAATTCCAGATAATCTTCAAGTCTCTAGTTTGCTAGCTCATATTTTTTTCTCTGACTACTTGCTTCACTGAATGACCCAAGCGCATTTATTGACAAACCAGTTGCATCTTCTTGACATGGTCACCTTTTTACTCCTCCTAGAGAGGACCAATCAACTCTGAGCCATCAGATTTATTTTTTTGTACATAAACTAACATACTCCTGCCCAAGAAACATTCAATAATCAAATGTCCATGTACTGTTGGATGACTGCCACGTGGAACTGTGACAATATGTAAAACACAGTTGATCCGGTATTAACTTACTCACATTATAGCCGAAACTTGACAATATACTTTATTTTATTTCAAAATGAATGATATGAAACACAGAACATGAACAATAATCTATAACTCTTGTACATTTTGTTACCTGATGCCGTGCTCACAGAGGTGGGAGGAGTCAAGACACTGGACGAGTTAACAGTTGAATCTGCTTAAAAAAACACATAAAATACAAACAAGCTTTTATAGAAATAACATGTGAAGACACTCTGGACCATCATTTAAATGTACTGCATGTCCTACCTGTGGTCACAGGTTTTGTGCTAGTCTTGTTTGATTCGGTTGCCACAACATCTACAATAAAAAGGAAACCATGTCATCATAATGTATACAAATAACTCACACAAAAACATTTTTTTCTCTGATTACTTGCTTTCATGATTAACCAAGCAGCCATTATTGACAAACCAGTTGCATCTTCTTAATATGGTCAACTTTTTACTCCTCCTGAAGCGGACCTATCAATCAGGTCTCAGTTGAGTCTTTTTTGCTACAGCTGCCCAAGGAACATTTAATAATCAAATGTCCATTTAATTTTGGTTGACTGCCATATGGAACTGTGACAATACGTCAAACACAGTTGATCCGGTATTAACTTACTCACATTATAGTTGAAACTTGACACTATCCTTTATTTTATTTCAAAATGAATGATTTGAATCACAGAACATGATGAACAATCATCTATAACTCTTGTATATTTTGTTACCTGATGCCGTGCTCACAGTGGTGTTAGGAGTCAAGACACTGGATGAGTAAACAGTTGAATCTGCTTCAAAAAACACATAAAATACATACAAGCTTTTATAGAAATAACGTGAAGATGCTCTGGACCATCATTTAGATATACTGCATGTCCTACCTGTGGTCACAGGTTTTGTGCTAATCTTGTTTGATTCTGTTGCCACAACATCTACAAATAAAAAGGAAATCATGTCATCATAAACTATAAACCCCTTTCACTCTATTCCCTAAATGTTCCCCCAACAACACCAGGACTTCAAATTGTTTTTGCATAGCGTAAGAAAATCCTCAGTGTCAGCTTGAATTGATTCTGATATTTATTAGGTTACATTTGAAATATTTCTTTAACACCATCATAAGACTGACTTGTTTTTTTCTGTGAAAATTGTTATCGAGTTATGTGTTCTGCTGTTATTATATGTTACTGGATCCAAACAGTCAAAGTTTTTATAGAAATAATATGTGAAGATGCTCTGGACCATCATTTAGATGTACTACATATCCTACCTGGGATCACAGGAAATGTAGGTTTTGTGCTAATCTTGCTTGATTCTTTTGCGACAACATCTACAATAAAAGGAAAATAAGATATTTGTACAAATAAATAACACAAAACATTTCAAAACTATAAACCCCTTTCACTCTGTTTACTGTTTTTTTGCTTTTTTTTCCTGAACAACAACATCAGTTCAAATAGTTTTTGCTTAGTGTATGAAATTCCTCAGTGTCTGCTTGGTTTGATTCTGCTATTCATTAATCCAGGGGTGTCAAACTGATCTGTGAAAGGGCCATGTGGCTGCAGGTTTTCATTCCAACCAAGCAGCGCCCATGCAGTGGGTGTGGCTGGCAAGTTTTTGTTCCAATCAAGCAAGAGTACGCCTGAAATGACTACGTGAAGGCAGTTCAGTTGATTGATTGAGCCAAGTCAAGTGTGCTGCTGCATAGTTGGAATGAAAACCTGCAGCCACATGGCCCTTTCACGGATCAGTTTGACACCTGTGCATTAATCACAGGTTACATTTGAAATCGACAAGGGAACTGTAATTTACCCACTATAGTGTGTCTGATAAGAACAGAGCAAGAAATAGTTCAGAACCAGTGGAAAAACAAAAGCAGACAGAAATCGATTTAAACAGATGAATCAATGTAACAATCAAACTGTTTTTTAAAACTGTTTAGTGTTAAAACTGTTTAACACTGTGTGACTTGAAGTAAGTCAGGGAATAGTTTTCATTTTACAGTGTGATCTAAAATGTTTGGCAATGAACGGACCCACAGTCTGAAACACAGTGAGAACTACCTGTCAGATATCACAGTGACACAGAGATTTTAAATTGCATTCAAATGGATGGGTCTTTAACTTCCTGACTCAGGGACAACAAACAGTAAGAGTGGCCAGCCGTACATCAAGATCCATCACTGTGAACACAGCCTGTCCTCAGGCCTGCACACTGAGGCCTCTCCTCTTCAGCCTGTTCACCACACTGTCAAGTTTGCTGATGACACGGCTGTGGTAGACCTTATTAAGGACAACAATGAGTCTGCATACAGGGAGGAGGTGAGGCAGCTAACAACATGGTGCAAACATCACAACCTCTTTCTCAATGTGGATAAGACCAAAGAAGTTGTGAGAGACAGGAGGGCTTACAAACAACAACATGCGCCCTACTGATTGACAAAACCCCTGTGGAGAGGACCAGCAGTGTGAAATACCTCAGTGTCCACATTGCTGATGACCTCACCTCATCCTCCAACACCACAGCAGTCATCAAGAAAGCACAATAGCAGCTCCACCCCCTCCCCACCTCACATCTCATCACATTTTGTACCATGAAAAGCATCCTCACTTACAGTTTCACCTCATGGTTTGGCGGCTGCAGCACCAAAGAAAAAAAGCAATCTGAATAGAGCTATTAGGACAGCCAACAAGATCATCGGTGCTCCACTCCCCTGCTTGTTGGAATTAAACAAGCAGTGCTGTGTCCATAAACATCTCCATCATTACAGACTCACATCATCCCTCCCATCACATCTTCTCCCTGCTGCCCTCAGGGAGAAGGTACACAAGCATTAGCAGTAAGTCATCCAGGAAGCTGAACACCTTCTTCCCTCAGGTTGATCAGTGGACTGTTGCCCCTCCCTAAACCCAGTTAATCATCTGTTAAAGGTAACATGCACAATATTGCACGGCTGGCACATCTATGCACTTCCCCGAGACTTGATAGTGCATATTGTATGGTATGTTATGATTTTTGTTATGTTAGGATGTTCTAGATTTTTAGCTTATTTTATTGACTTGCAATGTCTGTCACTTATGGTTTTTTTTTTTTCTGGGTACGCAGGTACTCCGTGAAAATGACAAATCTTGAAATAAAGGCAAATTAAAAAAACATACACATTATAAATGTTAATTATTTCAAAGAACGTGTTGTTAGTTACTGTAATGAAACATCTTTGACTTACCCATCAAGTTGTATCTATCACTACGAGGAGACAAATAGTTGGGTTCATTTTCCAATCTGTAATCACAGCTGGCATCTTTTTGTTGAACTGAGTGTAGATGTCTCAGCAAATATTTTGCTTTGACAGTAAACTGGCAGAACAGCTGGTTGGTTTTTGTTCTCCTTGTCTTCCTGGTTTTAGTTGTTACTACTGGACGACTCGCTTCTCCAAAGTACAGGTTACATGTTGCACCATGTTCCACAGATCCAGGCAGAGAACAAATGAAGATATAATCATCTTCAAAATGTTGATGACTCATCTCTGGTTTTTGACCTACAAGAAGAATAATAGCAGGTCTGTAAATAAAATGTGACAGTCTGTAATCAAGCCCACTGTATGTTGTAGCAACAAACTGAATCTCACATTCACAGAAGTCCTACTTATCTTACAGATGGTTTGATAATATATCCAATCACAGTAAAAGCAGTAACTCACCTTGTACAGTGATGGAGGATACGTCACTGTGTGGAGATGGAGAATTTACAGCTCCATTCTTTACAGTGTAAAAACATTTAACTTCAACCTCAGCTGGTGAACTCTGACGAGACATCAACAGCAGATCAGTTCCTGTCAGTGTCTGAACACACTCAGAGTTTCTGAATGTTTCTTTCCCAGTGTAGAAATAACAGTGAAACACTGAAACATGAGACGGAGCCTCACAGCTCAACACGACTGAGTCTGTCTCTGTGATCACTGCTGGATTCACTGTCAGTTTAGCTTGAGGAAGAGCTGAAAGGTCAACGGTACAGAGATAAATATATCAGATACTTAGTTATGATAAGATTATGAAAATATAGATAAAATATATGTGTAAAATTAGGTAGAGAATAGTTAATTAACAAACAATACAATACAATAATCATACAGTGATAAAAGCACAGCTGTAAAGATAATAGATCAGAAACTGACCTTGTACTTGAGTCTCTTGAAAGGAACCTGTTAGAAATAAAATAAGATTATGAAAATATAAACATAAACAACATAAACTATGAAGAAATAATTCTCTACATGTAAAGATGAGAAGGGAACATTTTAGTCCATCCAGAACGCAAAGTGGGAGGAAACGTGTTTAGATAAAAACGTACAATATGATGTTTGTAACAGTTTGTTAGAAAATGTTTTTTAGTATTTTTTCTTAAAAGTCACAGAAGTCCTACTGTACTGATGTTAGTTATCTTACAGATGGTTTGATAATATATCCAATCACAGTAAAAACAGTAACTCACCTTGTACAGTGATGGAGGATACGTCACTGTGTGGAGATGGACGATTTACAGCTCCATTCTTTACAGTGTAATAACATTTAACTTCAACCTCAGCTGGTGAACTCTGACGAGACATCAACAGCAGATCAGTTCCTGTCAGTGTCTGAACACACTCAGAGTTTCTGAACGTTTCTTTCCCAGTGTAGAAATAACACTGAAACACTGAAACATGAGACGGAGCCTCACAGCTCAACACGACTGAGTCTGTCTCTGTGATCACTGCTGGATTCACTGTCAGTTTAGCTTGAGGAAGAGCTGAAAGTTCAATGGTAAGGACATAAATACATCAGATACTTAGTTATGATAAGATTATAAAAATACAGAGAAACACGTGTAAAATAGCTAGAAAATAGTTAATTAACAAACTACAATAATCATACAATGATAAAAGCACAAAGATAATAGATCAGAAACTGACCTTGTGCTTGAGTCTCTTGAATAGAACCTGTTAGAAATAAAATACGATGACATGTAAAACAATGTATTAATAACTTTAACAAAATGTGGACAGATTTAAAACCTGATCCACACTGCAGACCCTCAGTAAATAAACACCACAGATCAACAACATAAGAAACATGACGAATTATTTCTGAGTCTGCATTTGTTTGTAAAAGTACACACCAACAATGAGTAGATCTGTTGGAGTTTTAACTTACACATGAGGATGATGAACAACAGACGTCCAGCCATGTTGAAGCTGAATAGTGAGACTGTTTAAGTAGATACTTGAGTGTGTGACTATATTAACACTGACCTATGTGTCATTTAGCAGATAACGATCAACACAGGAAAACCATAGCAAGCATCAGTAGAGAGTCACACCTATAAGCATGAGAAACACTAATAATAGAGACTTGTTGATCTAACTCAAACAAATGTGTTAGACCTGATCAACCTCAGTGAACACTAACCGAAAGTTCATAAAGTGTGTTTGTTCATCGTTTCTGCTGGAGACTTCAGCTTATTCCATTTTGGTGAAAATAAATATTTGTTAAGATATATATTTTTTATATATTCTTTATATAGCCTACGCACATATAGATTTTTCTATATTTACTATATTTTACCATAGGTTTAAAAATAGAAACAATAATAATAGTAAACCATACAGTGATAACAGTACAGCTGAAGGACAGTAGATGAGAGGCCAGTAAAGTATTTTTTTATTAATATCTTTAACCAAACATAGAGGGGTTAAAAACCTAAGACCTGTGTTTATCAGATATTAGTTCCTGCACAGAAATTAGTTTTAGGCTCCACTCTGCAGCAGAGAGCCACAACACAGGCTGGAATTCATGTATTCATCAAACATAAAAATCATCAGATAGCCTATTATTGCTGAACATGCATTTTTAAAAATCACACATTAACAGTGACAGAAGCTGAATAGTAACACTAAAGAAGACACTGGAGCGTGTGAACGTTGTATAGTTATATAGCGTTAAACTTGACTATATGAATGTTGACCTATAAGTGTCGCTAAGCAGAGACTGTTCACAGGAAATCACACATACCACGGTCTTCACAGACCGGAAGGAAGAAACCCGTTAGAAATCTAATTTATTAACAAGGTGAATTCATGCAATAATAACTCACTAATAAATTATTAAATTAGATTGAGACTACACACTGAAGTTCTTCATTAAGTTCACAAATAGACAGCACAGAACAACAACACTGGCTGCAATTCATAAAATCACCAAAAACATGTAAAATAACTATTACAGACACATTTAAACTCTGGCTTATGTTTAATTATGTCAGTAAGTGGTAGGAGTAGATTCCAGATATACTTGCCCTGTTGCAGAAATAAGTTTGTGACTACACACTGCAGTTCCTCACCAAATGAACACGCTAACAGAATGCGAACAATACACCAACCATAAAAAGACAAAATGCAGCGTGGCAAAGCATTTACACAATGTCTGATGTTATGTTAACATATGCTAATGTCACTGACTAAGTCTACAGAAGGATTTTAACTTACACATGAGGATGATGAACAACAGCCGTGCCGCCATGATGAAGCTATTAAAGTAGATACTCGAGCGTGACTATACAGTTGTCGACTAAGATGTCATGTAGCAGAAACTGTTCACAGGAAAACCACGAGAATATTCAGAAGTGAATCTCTTATACAGGCCACAGTAACGTGCAGAGTGTGGTGGGGAGAGAGTGCATTAGTGTGTGTGTTATGTCTTAAATGGTTTACAGGCAAGGAGACATAAAAACAACAATCAAAATTAATAATGACAAAGTTTGTGAGGTGAATAAAAGAAAAATGCTCTATTTGTCAAGCAACACTACTGATACAAAAACACAATTGTAGAGTGAGACAGTGTGGTTGCGCCAAAATAATTATAAAAACATACAAAACAAGTCCTATACTGAGGCTACAACTGAAGCAAAATACAAACACAAACCTGTCTCTCTTAACTAAAACAATGGAGCTCAACAAAAAATACAAACGTGACACCAACCCTAAAACCTAGTGTGTATAAAATGTATGGAGTACTCCAAACGTACCTAATCCACTTACCCACTCCACAAACCTATTAACCGTTTTACTATGAAGTTATTTTACAGTACACCAACAATGCAGGCAGGCAGAAAATAGCAGCCCTCGTCATTGCAGGCATCATTTCAGGCTCTCAAATGATCGTGTGCACTCACCAGTCCAATTAAAGGGCTTCGAAGGACTGGTTGAAGCTATCAGAGGGGCTGCTACAGTGGAGAAGTTTTTAAAAGACCTGTCAATAGTATCTAGACATACCAAGGAAACGTCTCAACTCTCCTGGTGGTCGGTACGGGAAATGCAGCAATGGCTTTGACCTTTGTATCTGCAGGACACACTTGTCCTCGACCTACCTGCTGGCCAAGGTAGAGGACAGTACCTTTTCTAAACTCAAATTTGGCAAGATTTAGTGTTAGAGAGGCATTTGCTAGCCGTTTGAAGACTTCCCTCAGTGTAGCCATGTGGGTGGCCAAGTCAGCAGAATATACCACAATATCATCTAGATAGGCCTTGCAGTCCTTAACATCTCCAAGTACTTTGTTTACCAACCTTTGAAAGGTCGCAGCAGTGTTACACATACCAACCGGCATCACGGTATACTGTAGGAAACTATCTGGGGTCGCAAAAGCTGAAATGTCAGATGCATATGCGAAGTTAAAGGTACTTGCCAGTATCCCTTTAACATGTCAAGTTTACTGATGTATGTTGCTAGGCCTATCTCATCTGTACAATCATCAATTAATGGTAATGGATGGGCATCTGGAACTGTTACTGTGAACACCTTGCATAACACCTTGTCAGTGCAGAACCTAGGGCTTCCATCAGACTTGGTATCAAGGAGACAAGGAGAACTCCAGGGACTGGGCACCGCAAATCCATTTTCCACGAGGTAGTCAACCTCTTACTTCAAGACTTCCCTCTTAGCTGGACTAACCCGATAGGCATGGTGCTTTATGGGTGTTGGCTTAGTTAGGACAATGTCATGGCTTATAACAGAGGTTTGAGAAGGAATTTCATTAAACAGACATAGGAAATCTGAGATGAGTTGGGTCACATTGTCACGCTGGTCATAAGGTGAGACAGATAATGAGGCAAGTTAGACAAAACATCTGTGTTGCGAAACCTTGCCCCCTGTGGTGTGGCATTACTCATCACTAACCCATCATCATCATCATCAGGAAAGCTCACTTTCCAAATGGATGTCATGCGTGAGACTGCAGCTTTCCCCTTTTGGACTGAGGTGGTTTCACCCTTTTCATGACAGGAGTGGTACAACTTCATTATGTTGACATGGCACACTCTGGTCTGTCTTCTGCAGTCATGAGTTTTGATGACGTAGTTTGTTTCACTGAGTTTCTGCTGTGACATAATGACATAAGGACCTGAAAATTTAGTGCAGCGGGCAGAACCAGGTACAGGCAAAAACAGCAGAGCGTTGTCTCCAGGCTTAAATGTAGAAACTACTGATTTCCTGTCAACACAGTGTTTCATTTTTTTCTGTGTAGAGGCCAAGGCAACCCTAGCCAAAGGACAGGCAATTTGGAGACAATCTTTGAGCTGGTCACACACTCTGGGATGCTCTTGGCCTTTGTTTCTGGCATAGCCAGTTGCTCCTTGAGGACTTTTAAAGGACCCCTGAACATATGTCCGAACACTAGTTCAGCTGGACTGAAACCCAGTGGTGAACAAAAAAACAAGTGGAACACTTTCATCCCAACAATCATCTGTTGATCAGTTTGAGCTCTGCTGCCACCTAGTGACTGGAAGCTTGTTTATTATTCAAGCATTAATAAACACACTAACTGAAAGTCCACCTGACCCCACTATTTGAGAACTAGCTACTGGTCTAATGTGAAAAGAAAAAAAAAAATTTTGGAAGCTAGTTTACAACGTTAGCAATGCTAATGGGAACACATCGTTTTGATAGTATAGCTAACACTAGCTAGCAGTTTAAAAATAACAACCCAATAACCCTCAGTTTATTATTAAAAATGATCCAGATGCTCATGCAGGACATCTGGTCACGTTAAGTCTAGATTATTCTGCTAGAACTTTTTCATTTTGCAAAATTATCAACGGATGAATTGTTAATGGAAAAATCTGGCATTTTTTTTTACTTTTTACTTAAGTACATTTCAGAGCCTGTACTTTCTTACTTTTACTTAAGTAAAGGAGTTGAATCAGTAGTTTTACTTTTACGAGAGTATTTTTTCACACAAGTATCCATACTTTTACTTAAGTACAGAATGTGAGTACTTTTGACACGTATGATTATTATTTTCAAATGGTTCTCCCATCACTGGAATAGGACAAAATGGAGCCAGGGAATCACCTGGTTCAGTTTTCCAGCAACCTGACACACGACAGGTACGACAGTGCAGAACAACATCAGACTTGATCCTGGGCCAAAAGAAATGAAGGACTCAGTCGTAGTTTTTTTTTTTTTTATATATTCCCATGTCTCTTGACCATGGATGGTCATGAGCTAAGGACACCACTTTTGAACGATAGGTCATTGATACAACAACCTGATAAGTTGCACAGTTCACATCTTCAATAATTTCACTAGTCCAGCGACGCATCAACATGTCATCGTCAAGTACAAAAGCCACCTTCTTGTTCTTGACTTCAGCCTGGCTGATAACAGAAGAAAGACACTTTGAAAGAGTTTCGTCACCTTTTTGAGCTTTACAATCATAGGATTGGAAGGAGATTTTAGCAGGGGAAGACAGATGGTTTGAAAGAGGAGTTAAGGAAGCCATCTATGTCAGACTGGAAAAACCTTCACTAAACAGAGGAGGTGGACTGAGGCCCTATCCACACGAAAACTCATTTTTTGGTAAACGCACATGTTTTTATTCGTTTTGGCCTATCGTCCACACGAATCCCGTAAACGCATAACCCGAAAACGCACTTTTTTGAAACCGGGTCCCAGGGTGGATAAATTCGAAAACGCACTTCTCGCGAATCGGTGTGGACGGTTGAATCCGCAGATTTCTGAAAACGATGACATCATCGCCACCATAGCCACCATGGCCACACCCCTCGAGCAGCCTTCCACCTCGTATATCTCGCGAAACGTCTCATAACAACATCAACAACAATGGCGGACTACATGCTTGCGTTACTACTGGAGAACATATTGAGCCTGTTATGGTTACTAGGGCAAAATCTAATTTTTGGTTTCTTCAAAAGCCGATTTGTAAACAGCGCTCAAGCTTCATGCGCCACCTCTTCCTCTCCGTTTTTGGTGAATTTCTGAAACTGAAATAGCGCCGCCTATAGACCTGGGATATGAAGTAGCGTTTTCAGCCGTGTAAAGACGGATCAGGTGTGGACGCGGATTTTTTTGAAACCGTAGAGCAAAAACGGATAAGAAAAAGATCGTTTTCGTACGTGTGGACGGGGCCTGAGATTTAATTTGTCATCTATTTACAAAACAGCTTTAACTTCTGTCCCCAAGAAGTTTCAGTCTCATTCACACCTTGACACTGGAGCCTCAGGGCCTGTCCACACGAAAACGCATTTTGGCGTGAACGCACATGTTTTTATTCGTTTTGGCCGATCGTCCAGACGAATCCCGTAAACGCATAGCCCTAAAACGCACTTTTTCGAAAACGGGTCCCAGGGTGGATAAATCCGTAAACGCACATCTCGTGGCTCGGTGTGGACAGGCGAATACGGAGCTTTTGGAAAACGATGACGTCATGGCCACTACTCTCGAGCAGCTTTCCACCTCCCGCGAGACGTCTCATAACAACATCAACAACAATGGCGGACTACATGATCGTGTTCCTGCTGGAGAAGATATTGAGCCTATTAGGGTTACTAGGGCAAAATATCATGCTCTTGTGCCACCACGCTGAGCAAAAAAGGCTGTTGGATAACCACATACACATGGTTTTCTAAAGTCGATTTGTAAACAGCGCTCAAGCTTTATGTGCATGCTCCGCCACTTCCGTTTCCGTTTTTGGCGGATTTCTGAAACGGAAACAGCGTCACCTATAGGCCAGGCATATGAAGTAGCGTTTTCAGTCGTTTTCACTTCGTGCCGTGTGGACGCGAATATTCTTGAAACGCTGCCAGCGAAAACGGATAGGAAAAAGATCGTTTTCGTACGTGTGGACGGGGCCTCAGACGGAGTCGTTAGAGAACCACTCATAGCTGCACCGGTTTCAGGTTATTAGCATAACAAGCAAGTTTTTCAGGAGGAGTTCCTATTTAAACCTCAGACTTCCCACCAGTCCCCTCGAACTGAAGAAGCTACTCGGCTGACTGGTGAAACGTCTTCTCCAAAAATCTACAAGTCCAGTTGCCTTTTTTGAAACTTTTTTGGATTGCAAACTGAAAGCCATTCTTACTTCTATTTCCACCACAACAACAGTGGCTCGTCAATTTTTACTGTTCTTTTCTCAGGGAAAAGAGATCCCAGTTACAACTCCTTAAATGGTTTACAAGCAAGGAGACATAAAAACAACAAATCAAAATTAAAGATGACAAAGTTTGTGAGATGAATGAAAGAAAAATGTTTTATTTGTCAAGCAACACTACTAATACAAAAACACAATTGTGGATAAGAGTGAGACGGTGCCAAATAATCATTAAAACATATACAGTAGCAAAAAGAGCCCTATACTGAGGATACAACTGAAACAAAATACAAACAAAAACTGTCTTTGCTTTTTTGTTATTTTCAAAGCACTGCAACACACAGTAAAGCTATATACTCAGTTACTCTGAACATGAGTATCCAGAGGAGAAAAACAGCAGTTGAACTTTAACACTGGAAAGCTGTGAACTTTATCTCTCAGGGCTGATGCAGCTGTTATCACTCTATGAAAAAGAAAAACACAAATATAATTTAGATTTATATATGTAAAATTTTATTTCATGTGTCATTACTGAACCAGTAACATGGATGTGCTGTCTTTTAGAGGTTTTAGCACAATGTGCACCACCTAGTGGCTGATGTCGGTAATTAATCAGCTCAGTGGACAACAGTCATTAAATACAGCAGAGTTGTAACACATCACAACATAGAAACTCGAACTGAAGAAGATACTCGGCTGACTGGTGAAACGTCTTCTCCAAAAATCTACAAGTCCAGTTGCCTTTTTTGAAACTTTTTTGGATTGCAAACTGAAAGCCATTCTTACTTCTATTTCCACCACAACAACAGTGGCTCATCAATTTTTACTGTTCTTTTCTCAGGGAAAAGAGATCCCAGTTACAACTCCTTAAATGGTTTACAAGCAAGGAGACATAAAAACAACAAATCAAAATTAAAGATGACAAAGTTTGTGAGATGAATGAAAGAAAAATGTTTTATTTGTCAAGCAACACTACTAATACAAAAACACAATTGTGGATAAGAGTGAGACGGTGCCAAATAATCATTAAAACATATACAGTAGCAAAAAGAGCCCTATACTGAGGATACAACTGAAACAAAATACAAACAAAAACTGTCTTTGCTTTTTTGTTATTTTCAAAGCACTGCAACACACAGTAAAGCTATATACTCAGTTACTCTGAACATGAGTATCCAGAGGAGAAAAACAGCAGTTGAACTTTAACACTGGAAAGCTGTGAACTTTATCTCTCAGGGCTGATGCAGCTGTTATCACTCTATGAAAAAGAAAAACACAAATATAATTTAGATTTATATATGTAAAATTTTATTTCATGTGTCATTACTGAACCAGTAACATGGATGTGCTGTCTTTTAGAGGTTTTAGCACAATGTGCACCACCTAGTGGCTGATGTCGGTAATTAATCAGCTCAGTGGACAACAGTCATTAAATACAGCAGAGTTGTAACACATCACAACATAGAAACGTAGACAAAAATATTTTCAAGTGAAACTGGACGATGTATCCACAAATAAACACACAGCTCACCATGTGTGAACTCGTAGGTGACAATACTGTAGGTTTCATCCCAGTCAGCCTGCAGATGAGGCAGTAAGGTGTTAGATGGAAGGAAGAGTGAGTGAGGTCAGTTAACGGATGGAGTGTCTAAGCTGAGACTTACCAAATGCTTCCTGTCACCATCTAAAACAGAAACCAAAGCGCAGCTTCAGAAATAAATGCAAATTAAAAACACATTCAAAAAATAACAGTGGTGAACTGGAGTGATCAGGCTCAGAGAGGAAGTCTCAGAGATGTGCAACTAGATTAAGAGGTTGAAATCACTTGAGACTTTTTGCAGTAAATCTAACTGATATAAACAGATAATCCTTGACATATATAGTTGAATACTAGTATACTAGGAGTAAAGTTAGTAAGTAGTAAACGTTAACACTACTCTACCGCATATACATATATTCTGCACAAATGCATTGTCATAGTTCTTCACCACTTCTTCTTTTGGTTCTGAGACGTAGCAGCCCCAGTAAGATGACAGATAAAAATAAAACCAGTTGTAGTCAGTTCCTTGACAATCACCTGATATATTAATTTAAATAATAGTTCTTGATTACTGCAATCTCAGCCCAAACTGAAAGCATAAACCTCTTATTGTTATGGACTTCACGAAACATCTCAACTGTGTTAACATGTACTCAAAACTCAAAGGCATTGATGGAGTATGCATGTACATGTACTCAGGTAGAAAAACTGTCTGTACTGGATATACAGCACAGATGACAATGTACTGTATGACACAATGCTCTCACCTCTTATTCGTTTGGTTCCAAGAAGTATCAGTACTCCGAAGATGACAATCACACCTGCTCCACAACAAACCACAACTACCACCAACATCCATTTTGATGTTTCTGTTTCTGTGGGGACAAACTAGTTTTACTTTTAACTCAGATAAAGATGCCCATGTGTTCCTACAGCACTGAGGAGGAGCATGGTAACTATACGACATGTATTACTGCCAAGATAACACACATTGTGCAATCATAACATACAGTACTGTATGTGTCCACGGTACACTTCAATTTTACATTTTATATACATATATACATATTTTTTACACATTCTGCAAAGTGTGTATAAAGTGTTTACAGGGTTTTTGTTCTAAGATATTATTTTCTTACTGTTTCAGATGATAAGCTGAATGACAATGGAATAAGGTGAACATACTAAGGTGTACTGCATATCCTACCTGGGGTCACAGTAAATGATGTTGTTTTGCTATTCTCGCTCAATTTTGTAGCCACAACATCAAATAATAGAAAATCAGAGATTTACAAATAAATCACACAAAAACGTTTCAAAAAAATGTTCATAAAGCCCTTTCACTCTGTTTATCCCCTAAATGTTCTGTGTCCACTGTACACTTCAATTTTAGATATTACATATTTTTTCCACAGTCTGCAAAGTGTGTTAAAGCGTTCACATGTTTTTTTTTTTTTTTGTTCACTGATTGTGTTTTCTCACAGTTTCAGATGATAAGCTGAATGACAGCAGAATAAGGTGAACGAAAACATTCAAAATATTCACAGCAATGAATAATCACATTTTGAAACCCTCATCAGAATCTCACCAGTATTATTGTTTTCTGGTGTAAGTCTGGGAGTTATTTCAGCAGCAGTGGTCACATCACTTGTAGGGCTGAGACTGGCAGTAACTGGTGTATATCCAGGAGACCACTGGCTTCCTGTGCAGTCATAAAGGAGATTTTCTTTAGAATGAAAATTACTTTTCAGATAATCTTCAAGTCTCTAGTTTACTAGCTCATATTTTTTCTCTGATTACTTGCTTTAATGATTGAACTAAGCAGCCATTATTGACAAACCAGTTGCATCTTCTTAACATGGTCACCTTTTTACTCCTTCTAAAGAGGACCTATCAATCAACTCTGAGCCATCAGATCTATTTTTTGTACATAAACTAATAACATACAGCTGCCCAAGGAACAGTTAATAATCAAATTTCCATTTAATTTTGGTTGACATCCACATGGAACTGTGACAATACGTTAAACACAGTTGATCCGGTATTATCTTACTCACACTATAGCTGAAACTTGACACTATATTTTATTTCAAAATGAATGATTTGAATCACAGAACATGATGAACAATCATCTATAACTCTTGTACATTTTGTTACCTGATGTCGTGCTCACAGAGGTGGGAGGAGTCAAGACACTGGACGAGTAAACAGTTGAATCTGTTTCAAAAACATGAAATACATAAAAGCTTTTATAGAAATAACATGTGAAGACGCTCTGGACCATCATTTAGATCTACTGCATGTCCTACCTGTGGTCATGGGAAATGTTGGTTTTGTGCTAATCTTGTTTGATTCTGTTGCCACAACATCTACAATAAAGGAAAATCAGAAAATCATGTATACAAATAAATCAAAAACATTTCAAAACCATAAACCCCTTTCACTCCGTTTGTCCCCTTAGTTGTTTTTTTTCCTGCACAACAACATCAGTTCAAATAGTTTTTGCATAGTGTATGAAATTTCTCAGTGTCTGCTTGGATTGGTTCTGATATTCATTAATCACAGGTTACATTTTAAATTGACAAGTGAACTATAGAAGTTGAACTGGTTACTAAACACAGAGACTGATTTATAAAGATGAATCAATGTAACAATCAAACTATTTAAAAAAAAAAAAAAAACTAAAAAAACTGACCATTGCCACTGTGTGACTTGAATGCAGGAAGTAAGAGAGGGAATAGTTTCTATTTTACAATGTGAAGTTTGGTAATCCGGCAACTATTTCTGCAACGCCATCATTATTGTGTTATGTTGTTATTATGTGTTATTGATTCAGTCTACACTGATGAGGTACAATGTTTCCTTGTGAATAAACACACAGTCTGAAACACAAAATATCTGAGCTAAAGCTGAAACAATGAGAACTAACTGACAGATATTAATGTCAGAGATTTGAAATTGCAAATAAAAGAGGATTAAAAAAACATACTTCATGATGTTTGTAACAGTTGGCACTTTTTGCAGCTATTCACTTTAGAAATGTTCATTATTTCAAACAACGTGTTATTTACTGTAATGAAACATCTTTAACTTACCCATCAAGTTGTATCTATCACTACGAGGAGACAAATAGTTGGGTTCATTTTCCAATCTGTAATCACAGCTGGTATCTTTTGGTTGAACTGAGTGTAGATGTCTCAACAAATCTTTTGCTTTGACAGTAAACAGGCAGAACAGCTGGTTGGTTTTTGGTCTCCTTGTCTTCCAGGTTTTAGTTGTTACTACTGGACGACTCTCTTCTCCAAAGTACAGGTTACATGTTTCACCATGTTCCACAGATCCAGGCAGAGAACAAGTGAAGACATAATCATCTTTGATATGTTGATGAGTCATCTCTGGTTTTTGATCTACAAGAAGAATAATAGCAGGTCTGTAAATAAAATGTGACAGTCTGTAATCAAGCCCACTGTATGTTGTAGCAACAAACTGAATCTCACATTCACAGAAGTCCTACTGTACTGATGTTAGTTATCTTACAGATGGTTTGATAATATATTCAATCACAGTAAAAGCAGTAACTCACCTTGTACAGTGATGGAGGATACGTCACTGTGTGGAGATGGAGAATTTTCAGCTCCATTCTTTACAGTGTAAAAACATTTAACTTCAACCTCAGCTGGTGAACTCTGACGAGACATCAACAGCAGATCAGTTCCTGTCAGTGTCTGAACACACTCAAAGTTTCTGAACGTTTCTTTCCCAGTGTAGAAATAACAGTGAAACACTGAAACATGAGACGGAGCCTCACAGTTCAACACGACTGAGTCTGTCTCTGTGATCACTGCTGGATTCACTGTCAGTTTAGCTTGAGGAAGAGCTGAAAAGTCAACAGTACGAACATAAATACATCAGATACTTAGTTATGATAAGATTATGAAAATATAAAGAAAAATATATGTGTAAAATTAGTTAGAAAATAGTTAATTAACAAACTACAATAATCATACAGTGATAAAAGCAAAGCTGTAAAGATAATAGATAAGAAACTGACCTTGTACTTGAGTCTCTTGAAAGGAACCTGATAGAAATAAAATACGAGAGATAACTTTGACAAAATATGGACAGTTTTAAATCTGGATATAACACCTTTCTCTCTTTTTAATTAGTTTTAGGCTCCAAATAACTTACATATGAGGATGATGAACAACAGACGTCCAGCCATGATGAAGCTAAATAGTGAGACTGTTAAAGAAGAAGATAGTGTCTGACTATATTAACACTGACCTATGTGTCATTTAGCAGAAAACGATCAACACAGGAAAACCACAGCAAGCATTAGAAGAGAGTCAAACCTATAGGTGTGAGAAACACTGATTATAGAGACTTGTGAAAGCATCTAACACATTTCTCAGATCTGATCAACTTCAGTGGACACTAACCTAAAGTTTATAAAGTGTGTTTATTCATCATTTCTACTGGAGGTCCTGTTTGCCAGATAAACAGTAGCTTTATTAACTGACAAAGTACCAGCTATGTACTTATATATGATATGTATATCTTGTCTTGATCAATTGCTGTATAAAGTACATGTTTGTATCATTTGCATCTAAATCTGAATCATCCATTTAATGTCAAGCACATCAGTATAAACTATTGACTTCATGTACAAAATACAAACACATTTTAATTGCTGTATGAATGTTGAATTTAAACTTCATCATTTGTGTTTCAAATGCTGCTTTACAATAATATATCTAATCTTTAGGAAGTACCTGGGAAAGCAGAATTAAAAAGATGCAAGAGAAGCAATAATTGTATTTTACCTTTGCAGAGCTGCAACCTGTGGGGTATTCTTTAGGGTTGATGCAACTGTTCTCACGCTGTCAAAAGAACAAAAAGAAAACCACCAGCACCACCAAGTCAGTGCCTCTGCATTTGCTTTTCTACTGGTGAACAACAGTCACAGTGCAGTGGTAAAATGCCAAAACCACCAGTCATTATTTAAAGAGATGGACATAACAGCCGCTTACTGATGGTAGACTGAGAGGCAGGTTCAGGAAACACAAACACAGCATGTGACTGGTGAAAATAGATAGACCAAAGATGACTTCTATTATTATTTCAATGTCGATTCTGGTCAAAAAGCACCCCCTACACCGATCAGCCAGAACATTAAAGGCATCGACAGAAGAAGCAAACAACATTGACCGTCTTCTGACAATACAATGTTCTGCTGGGAAACTTTTGGACATGGCATTCATGTGGATGTTACTTGTACACTTGACATGTAGCACCCACCTAGACCAGACCAGGTACCTCCACCCCATAGAAGTGACACTCCCTGATGGCAGCAGCCATCCCCAGCAGGATGCAGCCTGACACAGACACATGCACAAAAATGCTTTAGGGACAACTGAAAAAACATGAAGAACAGCACAAAGGTGTTGACCTGGCCTCCAAATTCACTAGATCCCAAACTTGTCAAGTATCTGTGGGATGATCCACAGAGGCCCCTTCCCTCACAAGACCAAAAGGCCCCCACTAACAACATCCTGTTACCAGACACCATAGGCCCACGTCCATTCTCTGATGAGTCACTACTGTTTAGGAGGCACAAGGAGGACCTACACAATATTAGGAAGGTGGTCATAATGTAATGCCTGATCAGTGTGTATTGATCATAGTTCTAATTATGTAAGAAATAAAAGGGAAAACCATCAAAGGGCATTAATACTTTTACAGGTATTGTAGAACTCCTTGCTCTGGTTCTCTGCTCCATGCTAATAAGAGGAAGTCCAGTCTGTCATGCTACAGGAACAGTCAGTCTCTCTTTTAGTTTGCAAACAGCGCCCTCTTCCCAGTCATTTCATATTGTTCACATTCTACAGGTTGTGGACTTGTTGCCACCCTGTTGCTGGTTTTGTTTTTGCTACTTGAACATCAGTCAGCAGCTACATGCAGAGCCAACAGGGTCTCCTTTCATTTCCCATGATGATGATGATGATGATGTTGTCCATTTGTTCACCCCCTGACTACACTGCTCTCTCCTGGTTGTAAGGTTCACCTCTGTTGATGACTTTAGTGCACTGAACATCGGAAATATGATCTGATGTCTATCTATTGTTGGAGTTTGTGATTACAGTTGCAGTTACACAGTATGTCTGTCTTCCTGTATACTACTGTTTGAACTAAATGTAAAGGGTTCGTTTCTGTGGACACTGTGTATGATTCTATAGTAAATGTCTACTTTTAGTTTGTTTTTAGACAACCACTGTCTTCTTGTCATTTCCTCAGGGTAAAGGAAAACCACAGCTGTGTTTCCTATAAATGTGATTATTGCACTCTCTGTATCTTTTGTACAGAGTTGTATGGTGGTAATAATTCATGTCAACAGTTCTATTCAGCTAAAAAGCTGGAGAACGCTTGTGCAGCTGCTGCCTTCTACATTGTTTTCTACCTGAACTGACATTCAGAGCAGTCGCTGTTGGTAAAGTGACAAAACATCAATGAAAAGTTAAATTAGAAAGATGCACCGTGTTTTCACTTTGTAACGCAGATTACTTGGTGAGCTGCTGTGTCTGTACGCAGGTGGATTATTCAAGCGGCTAGAATGTGAAACGCTGTGACAGGAAACATTTTGCAGATACATTTAATAGGAACCTTTTATTTGGAACATGTGTAGATTTACGTTCAATGCAATGGTTTTCTCTTGGTGTGCAACATATTAATACATCCACATTCTTTTACAGTATGTAGTTCTAATATTATATTTCTCATTTGGTTAAAAGTTAAATTATATTCTACTGCAAGAAACAACATACTGTGAGAATCCTTACATCTCTTGAACTCATGGTTTCAGTTTTTTGCCTCTGATATTGTGACTGTCAACATCTGTCACACATGCACGAAATATTGATAATACGGAAAATAAAATAATATTAAAACCAGCTGGGAACAGCTTCCTTTAGACAGGAAAGACTTCTGTTGGTCACCACACAGACGACAATTTGACTCCTTGTTAGATCCTAAATCTATGTCCAAGAGATTAAAATGATCTCTTTATACTGTCTGCTTTCTTTTCTCTGCATTATGTTTAAAAAGCCAGTGAGTCAGTGTGGCTGCAGGACATTATACACCATATCCTGGTGGGCTGATGCAGCTGGCTCCTCAGGGATGGTGGCGTACACATGGTATATGTCCGACTAGAAATGAACGACAGCAACAGTAAGACCCTTTTAAATCTACCATCAGTGAAGCTATAAATTCATTGCTGTGCCCTTTTGTCTCACTTACATGTTCAGTTTGTATCTCCTTCCTGTTCAGCTTCTCAGAATCTGCAGATGAAAGAAAAACACACACTATAACTGTTGTAGAGTTAGATGCTTACAAGATGTTTAACTGCTGTTTCACGCATTGATAGGAGGAAAAGCAACGATGTCACTTAAAGGTTTGCATCCTTCATTATTTAACTATAATATACATGAAAAAAATATTTGCTCATAATACATAAAACTGGTGTATACTTTATCCTGGATCAGACTACACTCAGATAGGTGAAAAGCAAAAAGCAGCTCACCAGCAGGAAAACCAGCAGCAGGTACTGAGGTGATCACACTGTAGGTTTGATCAGGCAACTTAAGACAACAGGAACAAAAACACGAACACATTATAACACATTCATTCATCTTGATTAATAATAATAAAAATAATACATTTTATTTATAGGCGCCTTTCATGACACTCAAGGTCGCCGTACAAAATTGTTTAAAAACAGAACACAGTTCACATACAAGAAATAAACACAATTAAAGTACACACAAGCATAATATAGTTACATACAAATTACATATAGAATGGGTGATAGAAGTGAGACTATGGAATGGAGTAGGCCTGTCTGAATAAATAAGTTTTAACATTCAAATGTTTCATCATTTCAAGTGATGTCAATAAAATATTTAATCTGACAGAAGAAAATGTTTAATTACCAATCCTCCATGGTCAATGTTTCTCATCTCACTGTCATCTACAGTAGAACGTGATGTCCAACCTTTTTTTGTGAGGACAGACATTGTGAATTGACAAGTTCAGAGTCAGTAAAACACAGCAGAGATATTTTTTTGCAGCAAATCTAACTAGACAACATAAAGTAAATAACACAAGTAGCTCAGTTTTACAACAAACATCTTAATCGTATGGCCATTATGAAAATAATTTAAGTAAATTTAAGTCACATAAATAGTGGACATGTTCTACATACAGTACACAGTTCTCACCTCTTCTTTTTTTGGTTCTGAGAAAAACCAGCACAATTAAGATGACGACCACAGCTGCTCCACAACAAACCACAACTACCACCAACATCCATTTTGATGTTTCTGTTTCTGTGGAAACAAACTAGTTTTAATCAAACAAAAACGTCCATGTGTTCCTACAGCGCTCTGAGGAGGAGCATGGTAATTATACAGCATGTATTGCTGCCAAGACGACACACACTACGCAAACATGACGGTACAACTCAGTTTTATATTTCAAATATTACATATTTTTTTCCACATTCTGCAAAGTGTGTATTAAAGTGTTCACATGGTTTTTCTTCAATGATACCGTTTTCTTACAGTTTCAGATGACGAGAAGCTGAATGACAATGGAATAAGGTGAAAGGAAACATTTTAAATGTTCACATCAATGCATAGTCACAGTTCAAAAAACTTATCTGAATCTCACCAGTAATATTGTTTTCTGATGTAAGTCCTTAAAGAGGACCTATCAATCAACTCTGAGCCATCCAACCTTTTTTTTGTGCATAACAACATACAGCTGTCAAAGGAAAGTTTAATAATCAAATGTCCATGTACTGTTGGATGACTGGTACACGAAACTGTGACAATATGTTAAACACCACTGATCTGGTATTAACTTATAGCTGAAACTTGACACTATCCTTTATTTTATTTCAAAATGAATGATTTGAAACACAGAACATGATGAACAATGATCTATAACTCTTGTACATTTTGTTACCTGATGTTGTGCTCACAGTGGTAGAAGGAGTCAAGACACTGGACGAGTAAACAGTTGAATCTGCTTCAAAAAACATATAATACTGATACATACATACTGATATTCATTAATTACAGGTTGCATCTGAAATCAACACGTGAACTGTATGAGTTGAACTGGTAACTAAACACAGAGATAGATTTATCAAGATGAATATAAACTACTTGTTAATTGGTTAATTGGTTTTAAAAAAAATGAACCATTATATGACTTGAATGCAGGAAGTAGTTTTTTTATCACAGTGTGCTCTAAAAAGTTTGGTAATCCGGCAACTATTTCGTAAAACATCATTATTGTGTTATGTTATGTGTGATGTTGTTATTATGTGTTACTGATTCAGTCTACACGACTAGTAGGTGCTTTGTTTCGTTGTGACGGACCCACGGTCTGAAACACACACAAACGAACACAAAACATCTGAATTAAGCTGAAACAATGAGAACTACCTGTCAGATATCACAGAGTCAATCAGAGATTTTAAATTGCAAATAAAGTCAGATTCAAAAAACATACTTCATGATGTTTGTAACAGCTGGCACTTTCTGTAGCTATTCACTTTAGAAATGTTCATTATTTCAAATAACGTGACTTGAATGCAGGAAGTAAGAGAGGGAATAGTTTCTAATTTACAATGTGCTCTAAAAAGTTTGGTAATCCAGCAACTATTTCTGTAACACCATCATTATTGTGTTATGTTGTTATTATGTGTTATTGATTCAGTCTACACTGATGAGGTACAATGTTTCCTTGTGAATAAACACACAGTCTGAAACACAAAATATCTGAGCTAAAGCTGAAACTTTAGTGAGAACTAACTGATATTAATGTCAGAGATTTGAAATTGCAAATAAAGTCAGATTAAAAAAAAACATACTGCATGATGTTTATAACAGCTGGCACTTTTTGTAGCTATTCACTTTTGAAATGTTCATTATTTCAAATAATGTGTTGTTATTTACAGTAATGAAACATCTTTAACTTACCCATCAAGTTGTATCTCTCACTACGAGGAGACAAATAGTTGGATTCATTTTCCAATCTGTAATCACAGCTGGCATCTTTTTGTTGAACTGAGTGTAGATGTCTCAACAAATCTTTTGCTTTGACAGTAAACTGGCAGAACAGCTCGTTGGTTTTTGTTCTCCTTGTCTTCCAGGTTTTAGTTGTTACTACTGGACGACTCTCTTCTCCAAAGTACAGGTTACATGTTGCACCATGTTCCACAGATCCAGGCAGAGAACAAGTGAAGATATAATCATTTTCAAAATGTTGAAGACTCATCTCTGGTTTTTGACCTACAAGAAGAATAATAGCAGGTCTGTAAATAAAATGTGACAGTCTGTAATCAAGCCCACTGTATGTTGTAGAAACAAACTGAATCTCACATTCACAGAAGTCCTACTGTACTGATGTAAGTTATCTTACAGATGGTTTGATAATATATCCAATCACAGTAAAAGCAGTAACTCACCTTGTACAGTGATGGAGGATACGTCACTGTGTGGAGATGGAGAATTTACATCTCCATTCTTTACAGTGTAAAAACATTTAACTTCAACCTCAGCTGGTGAACTCTGACGAGACATCAACAGCAGATCAGTTCCTGTCAGTGTCTGAACACACTCAAAGTTTCTGAACGTTTCTTCTTGTTCCCCAGTGTAGAAATAACACTGAAACACTGAAACATGAGACGGAGCCTCACAGCTCAACACGACTGAGTCTGTCTCTGTGATCACTGCTGGATTCACTGTCAGTTTAGCTTGAGGAAGAGCTGAAAGTTCAACAGTACGGACATAAATATACATAAATATATCAGATACTTAGTTATGATAAGATTATGAAAATGTGGAGAAAAATATATATGTGTAAAATTAGAAAAAAGTTAATTAACAAACTACAATAATCATATAGTGATAAAAGCACAGCTGTAAATATAATAGATCAGAAACTGACCTTGTGCTTGAGTCTCTTGAAAAGAATCTGTTAGAAATAAAATATGATGACATGTAAAACAATGTATTAATAATCAAAATATGGACTAATTTAAATCTAGATACAATATCTTTCTTATTAATTTGCTTTAGGCTCCAAATAACTTACATATGAGGATGATGAACAACAGACGTCCAGCCATGTTGAAGCTGAATAGTGAGACTGTTAAAGTAGATACTTGAGTGTCTGACTATATTAACACTGACCTATGTGTCATTTAGCAGAAAACTATCAACACAGGAAAACCACAGCAAGCATAGAGTCATACCTACAGGCGTGAGAAACACTGATTATAGAGACTTGTGAAAGCATCTAACACATTTCTCAGATCTGATCAACTTCAGTGGACACTAACCTAAAGATCATAAAGTGTGTTTGTTCATCATTTCTACTGGAGGTCCTGTTTGCCAGATAAACAGCTTTATTAACTGACAAAGTACCAGCTATGTACTTATATATGTATATGTATATCTTGTCTTGATCAATTGCTGTATAAATAAAGTACATGTTTGTATCGCTTGCATCTAAAGTTGAATCATCCATTTAATGTCAAGCATATCAGTATAAACTATTGACTTCATGTACAAGATACAAACACACATTTTAATTGCTGTATGAATGTTGAATTTAAACTTTAATTGAATATATCTAATCTGGGAAAGCAGAGTTAAAAAGAAGAAGGAAGAGTAGCAATAATTGTATTTTAACTTTGCAGAGCTGCAACCTGTGGGGTATTCTTTAGGGTTGATGCAACAGTTCTCACGCTGTCAAAAGAAAAAAAAGAAAACCACCAGCACCACCAAGTCAGTGGCCTCCACATTTGCTTTTCTACTGGTGAATAACAGTCACAGTGCAGTGGTAAAATGTCATAACCACCAGTCATTATTTAAAGAGATGGACATAACAGCAGCTTACTGATGGTAGACTGAACAGCAGGTTCAGGAAGCACAAACACAGCACGTGACTGGTGAAAAGGCATTAGACGTGGTATTCATGTGGATGTTACTTTGACATGTAGCACCCACCTAGACCAGACCAGGCACCCCCACCCCATAGCAATGACACTCCTTGATGGCAGCAGACATCCCCAGCAGAACGCAGCCTGACATAGACACACACACACACACACACACACTCTCTCTCTCTCTCTCTCTTTAGGGACAACTGAAAAAACATGAAGAACAGCACAAGGCGTTGACCTGGCCTCAAAATTCACTAGATCCCAAACTGATCAAGTATCTGTGGGATGATCCACAGAGGCCCCTCCCCTCATAGGACCCAAAGCCCCCCACTAACAACAATCTGTTGCTAGACACCACAGGACACACTCAGAAGGCCCATGTCCATTGACCTACACAATATTCATAATGTTATGACTGATTTGTGTATATTGATCATAGTTGTAATTATGTAAGCAATAAAAGGGAAAACCATCAAAGGGCATTAATACTTTTACACGTATTGTAGAACTCCTTGCTCTGGTTCTCTGCTCCATGCTAATAAGAGGAAGTCCAGTCTGTCATTCTCCAGGAACAGTCAGTCTCTCTTTTAGTTTGCAAACAGCGCCCTCTTCCCAGTCATTTCATATTGTTCACATTCTACAGGTTGTGGACTTGTTGTCACCCTGTTGCTGGTTTTGTTTTTGCTACTTGAACAGCAGTCAGCAGCTACATGCAGAGCCAACAGGGTCTCCTTTCATTTCCCATGATGATGATGATGATCTCATCCAAGTCCCACAAACCAACATCAGATACCCTCTGTGAAGACTTTGCAGACCACATCAGAGGTAAAATTGATGATAACAGATCCAGGCTTTTACCTCAACAGATTTTAACTGTTGCCACACCTGGATCTTTGATTTTTCCTGAGGAAACACTGGAGAGTTCCCACACCGTTTTTTAAAACATTTTATGGGCTCCTTGAGGAACAACTTTTAAACATTGTGAACTGCTCTCTTCAGACGGGTGTCTTCCCCACCTTCTTCAAAGCGGCGGTGGTGAAGCCCCTTCTGAAGAAGAGCAATCTAGACCATAACATTCTTAATAATTACCAGCCTGTATCCAACTTACCATTTTTAAGTAAAAATTTAGAAAAACTGGGTTTTAATTCTAGAGAGGCATCGGTCTGGTTTTAGGACGAACCACAGTACCGAGACAGCCCTTTTAAAGATTTTAAATGATATCAGGTTCAACTTGAATAAACATAAACTTATAGTCTAGGTACTACTGGATCTAACCGCCGGCTTTGATACAGTAGACCATCACATTTTATTAAACAGATTGAAGAACCTGGTCGGCCTCTCTGGTACTGTTTTCAACTGGTTCGTCTCTCACCTCAAAGATCGCCACTTTTTTATGAGTATGGATACATGTTCCTCAGGAACCCATGAGATCAAGTGTGAGGTTCCCCAGGGGTCAATTTTAGGTCCAATTCTTTTTAATCTACACATGATTCCCCTTGGGGACGTCATCAGGAGGCACAGCATCAGCTTTCATAGTTATGCTGACGATACACAACTGTACATGGCCGTGTCTCCTGATGACACAGGGCCTATTGATGCCCTTTTTAATTGCATCTTAGAAATCAAGTCATGGATGGCAGCGAATTTCCTGCAGCTCAACCAGGACAAAACAGAGTTTTAGTCATTGGTCCTGAAAGCCAGAGAGAGAAACTTTTAACAAAATTACAAGATTTTAAACCATCTCAAATTGTAAAAAACCTGAGCTTAGTTTTATTCCACATATCAAAAAGATAACAAAGACTGTTTTTTACCATCTTAAGAATATAGCCAGAGTCCGCCCATTTCTCTCTCAGGCCAGCACGGAGGTACTAATGCATGCTTTTATCTCCTGTCGTTTAGATTATTGTAACGCCCTGCTCTCTGGTCTTCCCAAAAAAAGTCTCTAATCTTCAACTACTTCAGAATTCAGCTGCACGAGTGCTGACGAGGACCAGGGGCGGGAGCACATTACACCGGTTTTAAAATCGCTGCATTGGCTTCCCGTGCGCTTCAGGATTGATTTTAAGGTTCTTTTACTTGTTTTTAAGTGTCTTAACAGTCTTGGGCCTTCTTATTTATCTGACTTGCTTTTACCATATCAACCCTCGCGGACCCTGAGGTCTTCCGGCACTGGCCTTTTAATCATACCTAAAGTTAAATCAAAAACACACTGGGAGGCGGCTTTTAGTTATTATGGCCCCCGATTGTGGAACAGCCTGCCGGAGAACCTCAGGGCCACAGAGACTGTTGATGTTTTTAAAAAGAGGCTCAAGACCCACCTTTTTAACCAAGCTTTTAATTGATTCTCTTAATTATCTTCTTCCTTTTAATCAGACTTTTTTTTTTTCTTTTCATTTTAACTATACGCTTTAACTACGTTTTTATGGGACGTTAGAAAGGTGTGTGTGTGTGTGTGTTGGGGGGGGATCTGTGTGTCTCGTGTCTGTGTTTTTATGTGGGTGGGAGGGTTGGCTTTTTTGTTCTGTTTTTGCTGTTTTCAACCCTCGACTACACTGCTCTCTCCTAGTTGTAAGGTTCACCTCTGCAGCCGACTTTAGTGCGTTGAACATCACAAATATGATCTGTGGTCCGATGATCTGATGTCTATCTATTGTTGGTGTTTGTGATTACAGTTACAGTTACACAGTATGCTTGTCTTCCTGTATGCTACTAAATGTGTAGGCCTGAAGTGTTTGTTTCTGTGGACACTGCGTATGATTCACGTCACACATGGTAGTGTCCTCGGTTCATCCCTGCTGTTGATGTTCAGATCCTCTTATTATCTGTTAATACTCACCCAGAGGGTTGTATACTTGCCTGCCTTCTTTTTTGGACTGGCTCTTCTTTTCCCACCGATGCATGACTAATAAGAATAATTTAATAATACTAAAGTCTAGCTTGCAGTTTATGAATTTCAGTGTGAATTATTTTCTGCTAATAAAATGTAAATAATGATCTCTAGATCATTAATTATTGAGAATTATTCCCAAATAATAACTGGTCTATTATGAATTATTTATGTAGATTTTCTAGTGTGTGTGTGTGTGTGTTTGACGAAGAGGTCAAAAATATCATAGTGCACATTCAGTTGTAGTAAATGTGTACTTTTAGTTTGTTTTTGGACAACCACTGTCTTCTTGTCATTTCTTCAGGGTAAAGGAAAACCACAGTTGTGTTTCCTATAAATGTGATTATTGGACTCGTACAGAGTTGTGATGGTGGAAAAACTCATGTTAACAGTTCCATTCAGTTAAAAAGCTGTTGCCTTGTATGTTGTTTTCTACCTGTATTGACATTCAGAGCAGTAGCTCTTGGTAAAGTGACAAAACATCAATGAAAAGTTAAATTTTCACTTTGTAATGCAGACTACTTGGTGAGCTGCTTTTCTCTGTCTGTATGTGGTACACAGGTGGATTATTCAAGCAGCTAGAATGTGAAACGCTGTGACAGGAAACGTTTTGCAGATACATTTAATAGGAACCTTTTATTTGGAACATGTGTAGATTTATGTTCAATGCAATGGTTTTCGCCTGGTGTGCAACATATTAATACATCCACATTCTTTTATGTAGTTCTAATATGATATTTCTCATTTGGTTGAAAGATGAATTATATTCTACTGCAAGAAACAACATATATATATATATAACTCTTGAACTTGTGGTTTAAGTTTTCTATGTCAGTCAGTCATTTTCTATACCCGTTTAGTCCTGTTAGGGGTCACGGGGGCCTGCTGGAGCCCACCCCAGCCGAGGCAGGGGTACACCCTGGATAGGTCGCCAGTCCATCGCAGGGCCAACACAGAGACAGACAACCATTCACACACGCACACCTACGGGCAATTTAGAATCACCAGTTAACCTAATGAGCATGTCTTTGGACGGTGGGAGGAAGAAGGAGTACGGAGAGAACCCACGCAGACACAGGGAGAACATGCAAACTCCACACAGAAAGGCCAGCCTTCTTCAGTAGCATTAGTGCCAACCACCTCCCCACTGTGCCGCCCAAGTTTTCTATGTTGCCTCTGATATTGTGACTGTCAACATCTGTCCCACATGCTCGAAATATTGATAATACGGAAAACAAAATTAAAATAAAACCAGCTGGGAACAGCTTCCTTTAGACAGAAAAGACTTCTGTTGGTCACCACATACAGACGACAATTTGACTCCTTGTTAGATCCTAAATCTATGTCCAAGAGATTAAAATGATCTCTTTATGCTGTCTGCTTTCTTTTCTCTACATTATAATGTTTAAAAAGCCAGTGAGTCAGTGTGGCTGCAGGACACTATACACCATATCCTGGTGGGCTGATGCAGCTGGCTCCTCAGGGATGGTGGCGTACACATGGTATATGTCCGACTAGAAATGAACGACAGCAACAGTAAGACCCTTTTAAATATACCATCAGTGCAGCTATAAATTCATTGCTGTGCCCTTTTGACTCACTTACATGTTCAGTTTCTATCTCCTTCCTGCTCAGCTTCTCAGAATCTGCAGGTGAAAGAAAAACACACACTATAACTGTTGTAGAGTTAGATGCTTACAAGATGTTTAACTGCTGTTTCACGCATTGATAGGAGGAAAAGCAACAATGTCACTTAAAGGTTTGCATCCTTCATTATTTAACTATAATATACATGGAAAAAAAATTTGCTCATAATAGTATATAAAACATTTTCTGGTGTATACTTTATCCTGGATCAGGCTACACTCAGATAGCTGAAAAGCAAAAAGCAGCTCACCAGCAGGAAAACCAGCAGCAGGTACTGAGGTGATCACACTGTAGGTTTGATCAAGCAACTTAAGACAACAGGAACAAAAAATGCACACATTATAACACATTCATTCATCTTGATTAATGTTCAGATGTTTCATTATTTCAAGTGATGTCAATAAAATATTTAATCTGACAGAAGAAAATGTTTAGTTACCAATCCTCCATGGTCAGTGTTTCTCATCTCACTGTCATCTACAGTAGAACGGGATGTCCAACCTTTTTTTTAAGGACAGACATTGTAAATTGACAAGTTCAAAGTCAGTAAAACAGCAGAGATATTTTTTGTAGCAAATCTAATTAGACAACATAAAGTATTTCTTGACACATTAATTAAAATAACACAAGTAGATCAGTTTTACAACAAACATCTTAATGGTATAGCCATTATTAAAGTAATTTAAGTACATTTAAGTCACATAAGCCTGTGGACATGTTCTGCATACAGTACACATTGACATAGTTCTCACCTCTTCTTTGTTTGGTTCTGAGAAAAACCAGCACAACTGAGATGACGACCACAGCTGCTCCACAACAAACCACAACTACCACCAACATCCATTTTGATGTTTCTGTTTCTGTGGAAACAAACTAGTTTTACTCAAACAAAAACGTCCATGTGTTCCTACAGCGCTCTGAGGAGGAGCATGGTAATTATACAGCATGTATTGCTGCCAAGACGACACACACTGTGCAAACATGACGGTACAACTCAGTTTTATATTTTAGATATTACATATTTTTTCCACATTCTGCAAAGTGAGTATTAAAGTGTTCACATGTTTTTTCTTCAATGATACTGTTTTCTGTACAGTTACAAATGATAAGCTGAATGACAATGGAATAAGGTGAACAAACTAAGGTGTACTGCATATCCTACCTGGGGTCACAGGAAATGTAGGGTTTGTGCTAATCTTGCTTGATTCTGTTGCCACAACACCTACATTAAAAGAAAATCAGACATTTACAAATAAATCACACAAAAACATTTCATGTTGTTGTTTTTATTAGAGATCAGCAGGATGTGTGTGCTTTAAGTTCTGCCCGGCTGACACAGAGGATCCTGGAGCTCTGGAGGAAGAGGCTGATGAAGAAGGAGAGGGTCCTCCTCCTCCTCCTCAAATGCAGCAGAGGAGAGGCTGAGCCAGACCCCACAGACCCGTACCCAGAGATCCACCTGTTCCCTGGGTTCACAGAACTCAGTGGGCCTCTTCTAAAACATAATGAAGAGAAAAACCTGAGCCTGCAGAAGACCGACAAGAAGACTCTGTACACCAGGGGCGTTAAACCCGTCCATAAAAGGTGGTTGAGCAGAGAGTGTCTGGACTGAGAGGCTGGGCATGCTGAGCCCACAGTGGAGAATTTTATATAAATCTCCTCTAAAAAGAGAATCGGAGATCCCCAATGGAGGATTTTACATGGTGCCATCACGACCAAGGCCTTTGTATCTGTTCTTAATGTTAGTGTTGTAAATGAGTACCCATTCTGTGGTCTGATTGAAAACATTTTCCATGTTTTTACATGGAGTGCAGGAGATTGGCAGAGATTTGTAATGTTTTAACCTGTGTTTTTAATCTGTTTAATCTGGTATTATTTTCACTGTTCCTGTATTTATGTGTGGAGTTGGTTTTAAATCCATATAAAAACCGAAGTGTCAGCTCCTAAACTTTTTAATTGGTGAAGCAAAAATGTCCATTTATCTGACTTGTAGAGACAGACTGCAGGGAGGGCCGAGTGTTGACCCTGTGAGCCTGTGGAAGTCCAGCGTGAAAGCCAGACTGAGGCTGGAGTTTGGCTTCCACACAGATGATTTTTTTAAACAGCAGTGGGCTCATAAGGAGCTGCTGTGTAAGGTGATCAATGGAGAATTAATGTTTGCACCATTCCTAAACTGACTTATTGATCATAGAACTACAAATACGTTTAAAATGTTCATCAGCAATTTAACAAACATTAAGCTAGCTAACGTCGGTAGCTACTTTACATCCCGCGATGTGCTTTTTCATGTTGGAAGACGAGTTTTATAGGCTTTGATATAATTTGTTCGCAGTAAGCAAAACAAACATTTAAACTGAAACGAATCACTTTTTATGGCAAAAATCACAAACATGGGTTTAAGATAAGGCCATGGGTGCTCAGTGGGTGTTTCTCCAATTTATTCCTGCATTGTATGGATTGCATGGCATGACGTAGCGAATCAGCGAATCAGCAGAAACGGTTTATTTTCTTTGAATTTTGAAACAATAATAATAAAGAAATTATCAGCTTACGTAAGCTCAAAGTTGAGTAACGAGAGCATCAACAGAAATGTAGTGGAGTAAAAAGTGCAATATTTGTCCTTCAAATGGAGCAGAGTGAAAGTAAACGTATTCCCCCAAAATAATACTCAAGTAAAGTACAGATACTCAAAAACTGTACTTAAGTACAGTACTCAAGTAAATGTACTTTGTTACTGTCCACCACTGGTTAAAGGTAACATGGACAATATTGCATGACTGGCACTTGATAGTGCATGTAGTATGGAATGTTATGGTCTTGTTTTTTGTTTATTTGTTTTTAATATTCTAGATTTTTAGCTTATATTATTCACTGTCTGTCACATATGAGAAAGAGTATTTTGCTTCTGGGTACGCAGGTACTCATGACAATAAATGTGAGAATGACAATAAATATATCTTGAATGTTGAAATAAAGGCTGATTATAAAAAAACATACTTGTTTGTAACAGCTGGCACTTTCTGTAGCGATTCACTTTAGAAATGTTCATTATTTCAAAGAATGTGTTGTTATTTATGAAACATCTTTAACTTACCCATCAAGTTGTATCTATCACTACGAGGAGACAAATAGTTGGGTTCATTTTCCAATCTGTAATCACAGCTGGCATCTTTTTGTTGAACTGAGTGTAGATGTCTCAACAGATCATCAGCTTTAACATTAAACAGGCAGAACAGCTGGTTGGTTTTTGAGCTCCTTGTCTTCCAGGTTTTAGTTGTTACTACTTGACGACTCTCTTCTCCAAAGTACAGGTTACATGTTCCACCATGTTCCACAGATCCAGGCAGAGAACAAGAGAAGATATGATCATCTTCAAAATGTTGATGACTCATCTCTGGTTTTTGACCTACAACTAGAATAATAGCAGGTCTGTAAATAAAATGTGACAGTCTGTAATCAAGCCCACTGTATGTTGTAGCAACAAACTGAATCTCACATTCACAGAAGTCCTACTGTACTGATGTTAGTTATCTTACAGATGGTTTGATAATATATCCAATCACAGTAAAAACAGTAACTCACCTTGTACAGTGATGGAGGATACGTCACTGTGTGGAGATGGAGAATTTACATCTCCATTCTTTACAGTGTAAAAACATTTAACTTTAACCTCAGCTGGTGAAATCTGACGAGACATCAACAGCAGATCAGTTCCTGTCAGTGTCTGAACACACTCAAAGTTTCTGAATGTTTCTTTCCCAGTGTAGAAATAACAGTGAAACACTGAAACATGAGACGGAGCCTCACAGCTCAACACGACTGAGTCTGTCTCTGTGATCACTGCTGGATTCACTGTCAGTTTAGCTTGAGGAAGAGCTGAAAGGTCAATGGTAAGGACAGAAATATACATTAATATATCAGATACTTAGTTATGATAAGTTTATGAAAATATAGATAAAAATATATGTGTAAAATTAGTTAGAAAATAGTTAATTAACAAACTACAATAATCATACAGTGATAAAATCACAGCTGTAAAGATAATAGATCAGAAACTGACCTTGTACTTGAGTCTCTTGAAAAGAACCTGTTTGAAGTAAAATACGATGACATGTAAAATAACGTTAATAATAGATTTAAAACCTGATCAGCTCTTTCTCTCTTTTTAATTCGTTTTAGGCTCCACACTGCAGACCCTCAGTAAATAAACACCACAGATCAACAACATAAGAAACATGACGTATTATTTCTGAGTCTGCATTTGTTTGTAAAAGTACATGCTGACAATGACTAGATCTGTAAAAGGTTTAACTTACACATGAGAATGATGAACAACAGACGTCCAGCCATGTTGAAGCTGATTAGTGAAACTGTTAAAGTAGATACTTGAGTGTCTGACTATATTAACACTGACCTATGTGTCATTTAGAAAATGATCAACACAGGAAAACCATAGCAAGCATCAGTTACATCTACAGACACGAGATTGGTAACACTGATAATAGAGACTTGTGAAAGTGTCTAACACTTTTGTTTTAGTTACATCTGATCAGCCTCAGTGGACACTAAAGTTCATAAAGTGTGTTTGCTCTTTAACCAAACATAGAGGAGTTAACACCCAAGATTTGTGTTTATCAGATATTAGTTCCTGCACAAAAATTAGTTTTAGGCTCCACTCTGCAGTTTCTTGATAAATTAACTAATTAACAGCAGAGAGCAACAACACAGGCTGGAATTCATGTATTCATCAAACATAAAAATCATCAGAGTTCAGCCTATTATTGCTTAACATGCATTTGTTTGTAAAAATCACACATTAACAGTGACAGAAGCTGAATAGTGACACTAAAGACGACACTGGAGCATCTGAACGTTGTATAGTTATATAGCGTTGAACTTGACTATATGAATGTTGACCTATAAGTGTCGCTAAGCAGAGACCGCTCACAGGAAATCACACATACCACGGTCTTCACAGACTGGAAGGAAGAAACCCGTTAGAAATCAAATATATTAGCAAGATAAATTCATGCAATAATAACTCATTAATAAATTATTAAATTAGATTTAGACTGCTTCCTGAGGTTCCACATTAAGTTCACAAATAGACAGCACAGAGCAACAACACAGGCTGCAATTCATAAAATCACCAAAAACATGTAAAATAACTATTACAGACACATTTAAACTCTGGCTTATGTTTAATAATGTCAGTAAGTGGTAGGAGTAGATTCCAGATATACTTGCCCTGTTGCAGAAATAAGTTTGTGACTACACACTGCAGTTCCTCAACAAATGAACACGCTAACAGAATGCTAACAATACACCAACCATAAAAAGACAAAATGCAGCGTGGCGAAACATTTACACAATGTCTGATGTTATGTTAACATATGCTAATGTCACTAAATTTACATAAGGATTTTAACTTACACATGAGGATGATGAACAACAGCCGTGCCGCCATGATGAAGCTATTAAAGCAGATAGTGGAGTGTGTGACTACACAGGTGTTGGCTAAGATGTCATGTAGCAGAAACTGTTTACAGGAAAACCACAACAGTATTGAGAAGTTAATCTCTCGTACAGGCCACAAAAACATGCACAGTGTAGTCGGCAGAGAATGCATTAGTGTATTTCTCACGAGTAAAGCACGTTGGTACAAGCATGTGTTCTGTTTAACACTGAACAAATGAAAAAGAACCTGAACTTCAACTTTTGTGTTCAATGTTTTATTTATTTATTTTTTCCAAAGCACTGTAACACACAGTAAAGGTATATACTCAGATACTCAGTAAATGAGAAACCAGAGGAGATGCAAGAAAAACAGCAGCTGAACTTCAACACTGGAAAAGCTGTACACATCTCATGGCTCATGCAGCTGTTCTCACTCTATAAAAGGAAAACAGAAATATAATTTAGATGTATATATGTAAATGTTCATTTCATAAAGCACATGTGTCATTACTGAACCAGTAACAACATGGATGTCGAGTCTTTTAGAGGTTTTAGTAGATTGCGCACCACCTAGTGGCTGATGTCTGTATTTAATCAGCTCAGTGGACAACAGAGTAGTAACATCACAGCAAACATTGAAAAATACATTTTCAAGTGAAAATTTCACGAGTACCAATGAATGAATGAATGAACAATCAGACCAGTCTATTAACTGGACGATGTATCCAGAAATAAACACACAGCTCACCATGTGTGAACTCGTAGGTGACAATACTGTAGGTTTCATCCCAGTCAGCCTGCAGATGAGGCAGTAAGGTGTTAGATGGAAGGAAGAGTAAGTGAGGTCAGTTAACGGATGGAGTGTCTATTGTTGAGACTTACCAAATGCTTCCTGTCATCATCTAAAACAGAAACCAAAGTGCAGCTTCAGAAATAAGTACAAATTAAAAACACATTCAAAAAATAACAGTGGTGAACTGGAGTGATCAGGCTCAGAGAGGAAGTCTCAGAGATGTACAACTAGATTAAGAGGTTGAAATCACTTGAGACTTTTTGCAGTAAATCCAACTGATATAAACAGATAATCCTTGACATATATAGTTGAATACTAGTATACTAGGAGTAAAATTAGTAAGTAGTAAACTTTAACACTACTCTACCGCATATACATATATACTGCACAAATGCATTATCAAAGTTCTCCACCACTTCTTCTTTTGGTTCTGAGACGTAGCAGCCCCAGTAAGATGACAGGTAAAAATAAAACCAGTTGTAGTCAGTTCCTTGACAATCACCTGATATATTTATTTAAATAATAGTTCTTGATTACTGCAATCTCTGGACCTCATGAAACATCTCAACTGTGTTAACATGTACTCAAAACTCAAAGGTGTTGATGGAGTATTAGATTAGATTAGATTCAACTTTATTGTCATTACACATGTACATGTACAGGGCAACGAAATGCAGTTTAGCATCCAACCAGAAGTGCAATAGGCAGTAAGTGCACGTGGCATAAATATTGTGGTATATAAAAAGTATGTTACATGTTGTTTTTACAGTGTATGGACAATATTTACAGATCAGAACCTATGTACAGGTGAGACCATATATACAGGTTAATGAGCAAGATATACATAATGATTGAGGGAGGTACTATGAACATATTATACAGATGGATTGTTCGTTAAGTGGGAGAAGACTATAAACAGGAACTAGCATAACATAATTTACAATAGAGGAGATGGCAGATGATAAATTAGGCGATACAAAGACAGATGACATAAGCAACTTATAGTGCAAAAATAAATAACAGCAGTGGCTATCTAGTTACTAGACTAGTGCAATGTTCGGTACATAGTACTGTGCAAACAGATTGTATAAAGTGAAAGTGAGCATGTGCAGAGTAGTCCAATAGTGCAGTGGTGATGGTGTAAAAGTCTTTGGTCAGTGACTGAGTGACTGTGAATTGGTGTGTGGGGGTCAGCGGGGGTCAGAGTTCAGTAAGGTCACAGCTCTGGGGAAAAAGCTGTTCCTCAGTCTGCTGATCCTTGTCCGGAGGCTTCTGAAACGCCTGCCAGAGGGCAGGAGGGAAAATAGTCCCTGTGCCGGGTGGGAGGAGTCCTTCAGAATGCTGCGGGCACGACGCAGACAGCGCTTCTTCTGGACGTCCTCAATGGCAGGGAGTGGAGTTCCTGTGATGCGCTGGGCAGTTTTCACTACGCGCTGCAGGTGTTTGCGCTCCGCAGCAGAGCAGCTTCCGTACCAGACTGTGACACAGTTTGTTAGGATGCTCTCGATCACGCAGTGGTAGAAGTTCACCAGGATGGCTGAAGACAGATGGTTCTTCTTCAGAGTCCTCAGGAAGAAGAGGCGCTGGTGAGCTTTCTTGACCAGGCTGGAGGTGTTGGTGGTCCAGGACAGGTCCTCTGAGATGTGGGTCCCCAGGAACATGAAGCTGGAGACACGTTCGACGGCCATTCCGTTCATGTGAATGGAGTCATGCGTGCTTCTTCTCTCCTTCCTGAAGTCCACAATGAGCTCCTTGGTCTTGCTGGTGTTAAGGAGCAGGTTATTGTCAGCGCACCATGTGGTCAGGTGCTGTACCTCCTCCCTGTAGGCTGTCTCGTCGTTGTTAGTGATGAGACCAATCACGGTGGTGTCGTCTGCAAACTTGATGATGGAGTTGGATCCATGCACAGGTCTGCAGTCGTGGGTGAAGAGGGAGTACAGAAAGGGGCTCAGCACACAGCCTTGTGGTACACCGGTGTTGAGTGTGACAGTGGTGGAGCAGATGTGGCCTGACCTCACGTGTTGTGGTCTGTTGGTCAGAAAGTCCATGATCCAGTTGCAGAGGGCGGTGTTGGTGCCCAGGGCTCCAAGTTTGGTGATTAACTTGGAGGGGATGACCGTGTTGAATGCTGAGCTGAAGTCAATGAACAGCAAACGTGCATAGGTGTGGTTATTGTCCAGATGTGAGAGCACAGAGTGCAGTGCTGTGGAGACTGCATCGTCTATGCTCCTGTTGCTACGGTAAGCAAACTGATGTGGATCCAGTGTGGGAGGGAGGGAGTCTTTCAGGTGCGCCAGGACCAGTCTCTCGAAGCACTTCATGATGATAGGTGTGAGTGCTACAGGGCGGTAGTCGTTGAGGCATGTCGGCTTGGAGTGTTTTGGCACTGGCACGATGGATGTCGCTTTAAAGCATGTTGGCACAGCTGCTTGGGCGAGGGACAGGTTGAAAATGTCCGTAAAGATCCCAGTGAGCTGCTCCGCACATGCTCTGAGCACACGTTCTGGGATGTATGCATGTACATGTACTGCATTCAGGTAGAAAAACGGTCTGTACTGGATATACAGTATAGATGACAATGTACTGTATGACACAATGCTCTCACCTCTTACTGTTTTGGTTCCAAGAAGTATCACTACTCCTAAGATGACGACCACAGCTGCTCCACAACAAACCACAACTACCACTGACATCCATTTTGATGTTTCTGTTTCTGTGGAGACAAACTAGTTTTATTTTAAACTCAAACAAAGTCCATGTGTTCCTACAGCACTGAGGAGGAGCATGGTAATTATACGACATGTATTGCTGCCAAGATAACACACATTGTGCAAACATAACATACTGTATGTAATCACTGTACACTTCAATTTTATATTTTATATACATATATACATATTTTTTACACATTCTGCAAAGTGTGTATAAAGTGTTTACAGGGTTTTTGTTCTAAGATACTATTTTCTTACTGTTTCAGATGATAAGCTAAATGACAATGGAATAAGGTGAACATACACTATATTACCAAAAGTATTCGCTCACCTGCCTTTACTCATTCTATGAACTGAAGTGCCATCCCATTCCTAACTCATAGAATTCAATATGATGTCGGTCCACCTTTTGCAGCTATTACAGCTTCAACTCTTCTGGGAAGACTGTCCACAAGGTTGAGGAGAGTGTTTATAGGAATTTTTGACCATTCTTCCAAAAGCGCATTGGTGAGGTCACACACTGATGTTGGTCGAGAAGGCCTGGCTCTCAGTCTCCGCTCTAATTCATCCCAAAGGTGTTCTATCGGGTTCAGGTCAGGACTCTGTGCAGGCCAGTCAAGTTCATCCACACCAGACTCTGTCATCCACGTCTTTATGGACCTTGCTTTGTGCACTGGTGCACAGTCATGTTGGAAGAGGAAGGGGCCCGCTCCAAACTGTTCCCACAAGGTTGGGAGCATGGAATTGTCCAAAATGTTTTGGTATCCTGAAGCATTCAATGTTCCTTTCACTGGAACTAAGGGGCCAAGCCCAGCTCCTGAAAAACAACCCCATACCATAATTCCTCCTCCACCAAATTTCACAGTTGGCACAATGCAATCTGAAATGTACCGTTCTCCTGGCAACCTCCAAACCCAGACTCGTCCATCAGATTGCCAGATGGAAAAGCGTGATTCATCACTCCAGAGAACGCGTCTCCACTGCTCTAGAGGCCAGTGGCGGCGTGCTTTACACCATTGCATCCGACGCCTTGCATTGCACTTGGTGATGTGTGGCTTGGCTGCAGCTGCTCGGCCATGGAAACCCATTCCATGAAGCTCTCTGCGTACTGTACTTGGGCTAATCTGAAGGTCACATGAAGTTTGTAGCTCTGTAGCAATTGACTGTGCAGAAAGTCGGCGACCTCTTTGCACTATGCGCTTCAGCATCCGCTGACCCCTCTCCGTCACTTTACGTGGCCTACCACTTCGTGGCTGAGTTGCTGTTGTTCCCAAACGCTTCCATTTTGTTATAATAGAGCTGACAGTTGACTGTGGAATATTTAGGAGCGAGGAAATTTCACGACTGGATTTGTTGCACAAGTGGCATCCTATGACAGTTCCACGCTGGAATTCACTGAGCTCCTGAGAGCGGCCCATTCTTTCACAAATGTCTTGTTTCACAGTCTGCATGCCTGAGTGCTTGAATTTATACACCTGGGGCCAGGCCAAGTGATTAGAACACCTGATTCTGATCATTTGAATGGGTGAGTGAATACTTTTGGTAATATAGTGTACTAAGATGTCCTGCATATCCTACCTGGGGTCACAGGAAATGATGTTTTGCTAATCTCCCTCGATTCTGTTGCCACACCATCTAATAATATAAAAACAGAGATTTACAAATAAATCACACAAAACGTTTCAAAACTATAAAGCCCTTTGACTCTGTTTATCCCCTAAATGTTCTGTGTCCACTGTACACTTCAATTTTAGATATTACATATTTTTTCCACATTCTGCAAAGTGTGTTAAAGCGTTCACATGTTTTTGTTTTTTTGTTCATCGTTTCTGTAAGCTGAATGACAGTGGAATGAAAGGTGAAAGAAAACATTTTGAATTTCCCCTGGGATTAATAAAGTATCTATCTATCTATCTGTCTATCTATCTATCTTTTAAATATTCACATCAATGAATAATCACATTTTGAAACACTCATCAGAATCTCACCAGTAATATCGTTTTCAGGTGTAAGTCCAACAGTTATTTCATTCTGGCTTCCTGTGCAGTCATAAAGGAGATTTTCTTTAGAATGATAATTATTTTCCAGATAATCTTCAAGTCTCTACTTTACTAGCTCATATTTTTTCTCTGATTACTTGCTTTAATGAATGAACCAAGCAGCCATTATTGATAAACCAGTTACATCTTCTCATCATGGTCACCTTATTACTCCTCCTAAAGAGGACTTATCAATCAACTCTGAGCCATCAGATTTTTTGTGCATAAACTAACAACATACAGCTCCCCAAGGAACATTTAATAATCTAATTTCCATTTAATTTTGGTTAACATCCACATGGAACTGTGACAATACGTTAAACACAGTTGATCCGGTATTAACTTACTCACATTATAGCTGAAACTTGACAATATACTTTATTTTATTTCAAAATGAATGATTTGAATCACAGAACATGATGAACAATAATCTATGACTCTTGTACATTTTGTTACCTGATGTCGTGCTCACAGTGGTGGGAGGAGTCAAGACACTGGACGAGTAAACAGTTGAATCTGCTTCAAAAAACATATGAAATACATACAAGCTTTTATAGAAATAACATGTGAAGACGCTCTGGACCATCATTTAGATGTACTGCATGTCCTACCTGTGGTCATCAGAATCCTTGGTTGTGTCCCAGTCTTGCTTGATACTGTTGCTACAACATCTACAATAAAAGAAAATCAGATATGTGTAATAACTCACACAAGAACATTTCAAAACTATAGTTGTTTTTTTTCCTGCACAACACCAGTTCAAAATGTTTTTGCATAGTGTATGACATTTTTCAGTGTCTGCTTGGATTGATTCTGATATTCATTAATCACAGGTTACATTTTAAATCAACAAGTGAACTGTACAAGGTGAACTGCTTATTAAACACAGAGATAGATTTATAAAGATGAATCAATGCAACGATCAAATTATTTTTTCTTTCTTTTTTTTTAAACTGACCATCGCCACTGTGTGACTTGAATGCAGGAAGTAAGAGAGGGAATAGTTTTTATTTTACAATGTGATCTAAAAAGTTTGGTAATCCAGCAACTATTTCTGTAACACCATCATTATTGTGTTATGTTGTTATTATGTGTTACTGATTCAGTCTACACTGATGAGGTACAATGTTTCCTTGTGAATAAACTCACAGTCTGAAACACAAAACATTTGAGCTAAAGCTGAAATTTTAGTGAGAACTAACTGACAGATATTAGTGTCAAGATTTGAAATTGCAAATAAAAGAGGATTAAAAAAACATACTTCATGATGTTTGTAACAGCTGGCACTTTTTGTAGCTATTCACTTTAGAAATGTTCATTATTTCAAAGAACGTGTTATTTACTGTAATGAAACATCTTTGACTTACCCATCAAGTTGTATTTATCACTACGAGGAGACAAATAGTTGGGTTCATTTTCCAATCTGTAATCACAGCTGGCATCTTTTTGTTGAACTGAGTGTAGATGTCTCAGCAAATCTTTTGCTTTGACAGTAAACAGGCAGAACAGCTGGTTGGTTTTTGTTCTCCTTGTCTTCCAGGTTTTAGTTGTTACTACTGGACGACTCTCTTCTCCAAAGTACAGGTTACATGTTGCACCATGTTCCACAGATCCAGGCAGAGAACAAGTGAAGATATAATCATCTTCAATATGTTGAAGAGTCATCTCTGGTTTTTGATCTACAAGAAGAATAATAGCAGGTCTGTAAATAAAATGTGACAGTCTGTAATCAAGCCCACTGTATGTTGTAGGAACAAACTGAATCTCACATTCACAGAAGTCCTACTGTACTGATGTTAGTTATCTTACAGATGGTTTGATAATATATCCAATCACATTAAAAGCAGTAACTCACCTTGTACAGTGATGGAGGATACGTCACTGTGTGGAGATGGAGAATTTACATCTCCATTCTTTACAGTGTAAAAACATTTAACTTCAACCTCAGCTGGTGAACTCTGACGAGACATCAACAGCAGATCAGTTCCTGTCAGTGTCTGAACACACTCAAAGTTTCTGAACGTTTCTTTCACAGTGTTGAAATAACAGTGAAACACTGAAACATGAGACGGAGCCTCACAGCTCAACACGACTGAGTCTGTCTCTGTGATCACTGCTGGATTCACTGTCAGTTTAGCTTGAGGAAGAGCTGAAAGGTCAACAGTAAGGACATAAATATACCAGATACTTAGTTATGATAAGATTAGTTAGAAAATAGTTAATTAACAAACTACAATAATCATACAGTGATAAAAGCACAGCTGTAAAGATAATAGATCAGAAACTGACCTTGTACTTGAGTCTCTTGAAAGGAACCTGTTAGAAATAAAATACGAGAGATAACTTTGACAAAATATGGACAGTTTTAAATCTGGATATAACATCTTTCTCTCTCTTTAATCATTTTAGGCTCCAAATAACTTACATATGAGGATGATGAACAACAGACGTCCAGCCATGTTGAAGCTAAATAGTGAGACTGTTAAAGAAGAAGATAGTGTCTGACTATATTAACACTGACCTATGTGTCATTTAGCAGAAAACGATCAACACAGGAAAACCACAGCAAGCATTAGAAGAGAGTCAAACCTATAGGTGTGAGAAACACTGATTATAGAGACTTGTGAAAGCATCTAACACATTTCTCAGATCTGATCAACTTCAGTGGACACTAACCTAAAGTTTATAAAGTGTGTTTATTCATCATTTCTACTGGAGGTCCTGTTTGCCAGATAAACAGTAGCTTTATTAACTGACAAAGTACCAGCTATGTACTTATATATGATATGTATATCTTGTCTTGATCAATTGCTGTATAAAGTACATGTTTGTATCATTTGCATCTAAATCTGAATCATCCATTTAATGTCAAGCACAGTATAAACTCTTGACTTCATGTACAAAATACAAACACATTTTAATTGCTGTATGAATGTTGAATTTAAACTTCAACATATGTGTTTCAAATGCTGCTTTACAATAATATATCTAATCTTTAGGAAGTTCCTGGGAAAGCAGAATTAAAAAGATGCAAGAGAAGCAATAATTGTATTTTACCTTTGCAGAGCTGCAACCTGTGGGGTATTCTTTAGGGTTGATGCAACTGTTCTCACGCTGTCAAAAGAACAAAAAGGAAACCACCAGCACCACCAAGTCAGTGCCTCTGCATTTGCTTTTCTACTGGTGAACAACAGCCACAGTGCAGTGGTAAAATGCCAAAACCACCAGTCATTATTTAAAGAGATGGACATAACAGCCGCTTACTGATGGTAGACTAAACAGCAGGTTCAGGAAGCACAAACACAGCATGTGACTGGTGAAAATAGATAGACCAAAGATGACTTCTATTATTATTTCAATGTCGATTCTGGTCAAAAAGCACCCCCTACACCGATCAGCCAGAACATTAAAGGCATCGACAGAAGAAGCAAACAACATTGACCGTCTTCTGACAATACAATGTTCTGCTGGGAAACTTTTGGACATGGCATTCATGTGGATATTACTTGTACACTTGACATGTAGCACCCACCTAGACCAGACCAGGTACCTCCACCCCATAGAAGTGACACTCCCTGATGGCAGCAGCCATCCCCAGCAGGATGCAGCCTGACACAGACACATGCACAAAAATGCTTTAGGGACAACTGAAAAAACATGAAGAACAGCACAAAGGTGTTGACCTGGCCTCCAAATTCACTAGATCCCAAACTTGTCAAGTATCTGTGGGATGATCCACAGAGGCCCCTTCCCTCACAAGACCAAAAGGCCCCCACTAACAACATCCTGTTACCAGACACCATAGGCCCACGTCCATTCTCTGATGAGTCACTACTGTTTAGGAGGCACAAGGAGGACCTACACAATATTAGGAAGGTGGTCATAATGTAATGCCTGATCAGTGTGTATTGATCATAGTTCTAATTATGTAAGAAATAAAAGGGAAAACCATCAAAGGGCATTAATACTTTTACAGGTATTGTAGAACTCCTTGCTCTGGTTCTCTGCTCCATGCTAATAAGAGGAAGTCCAGTCTGTCATGCTACAGGAACAGTCAGTCTCTCTTTTAGTTTGCAAACAGCGCCCTCTTCCCAGTCATTTCATATTGTTCACATTCTACAGGTTGTGGACTTGTTGCCACCCTGTTGCTGGTTTTGTTTTTGCTACTTGAACATCAGTCAGCAGCTACATGCAGAGCCAACAGGGTCTCCTTTCATTTCCCATGATGATGATGATGATGTCCATTTGTTCACCCCCTGACTACACTGCTCTCTCCTGGTTGTAAGGTTCACCTCTGTTGATGACTTTAGTGCACTGAACATCGGAAATATGATCTGATGTCTATCTATTGTTGGAGTTTGTGATTACAGTTGCAGTTACACAGTATGTCTGTCTTCCTGTATACTACTGTTTGAACTAAATGTAAAGGGTTCGTTTCTGTGGACACTGTGTATGATTCTATAGTAAATGTCTACTTTTAGTTTGTTTTTAGACAACCACTGTCTTCTTGTCATTTCCTCAGGGTAAAGGAAAACCACAGCTGTGTTTCCTATAAATGTGATTATTGCACTCTCTGTATCTTTTGTACAGAGTTGTATGGTGGTAATAATTCATGTCAACAGTTCTATTCAGCTAAAAAGCTGGAGAACGCTTGTGCAGCTGCTGCCTTCTACATTGTTTTCTACCTGAACTGACATTCAGAGCAGTAGCTCTTGGTAAAGTGACAAAACATCAATGAAAAGTTAAATTAGAAAGATGCACCAGATACATTTAATAGGAACCTTTTATTTGGAACATGTGTAGATTTATGTTCAATGCAATGATTTTCTCTTGATGTGCAACATATTAATACATCCACATTCTTTTACGTAGTTCTAATATGATATTTCTCATTTGGTTAAGAGATTAATTATATTCTACTGCAAGAAACAACATACTGTGAGAATCCTTATATCTCTTGGACTCGTGGTTTCAGTTTTCTATGTTGCCTCTAATATTGTGACTGTCAACATCTGTCCCACATGCACGAAATATTGATAATACGGAAAATAAAATAATATTAAAACCAGCTGGGAACAGCTTCCTTTAGACAGGAAAGACTTCTGTTGGACACCACACAGACGACAATTTGACTCCTTGTTAGAGCCTAAAACTATGTCCAAGAGATTAAAATTACCTCTTTATACTGTCTGCTTTCTTTTCTCTACATTATAATGTTTAAAAAGCCAGTGAGTCAGTGTGGCTGCAGGACATTATACGCCATATCCTGGTGGGCTGATGCAGCTGGCTCCTCAGGGATGGTGGCGTACACATGGTATATGTCCAACTAGAAATGAACGACAGCAACAGTAAGACCCTTTTAAATATACCATCAGTGAAGCTATAAATTCATTGCTGTGCCCTTTTGTCTCACTTACATGTTCAGTTTGCATCTCCTTCCTGCTCAGCTTCTCAGAATCTGCAGGTGAAAGAAAAACACACACTATAACTGTTGTAGAGTTAGATGCTTACAAGATGTTTAACAGCTGTTTCACGCATTGATAGGAGGAAAAGCAACAATGTCACTTAAAGGTTTGCATCCTTCATTATTTAACTATAATATACATGGGAAAAAATAATTGCCCATAATACATAAAACATTTTCTGGTGTATACTTTATCCTGGATCAGGCTACACTGAGGTGAAAAGTAAAAAGCAGCTCACCAACAGGAAAACCAGCAGCAGGTACAGAGGTGATCTCGCTGTAGTTTTGATCAAGCAACTTGAGACAACAGGAACAAAAAATGAACACATTATAACACATTCATTCATCTTGATTAATGTTCAGATGTTTCATCATTTCAAGTAATTATATTTCATCTGACAGAAGAAAATGTTTAGTTACCAATCCTCCATGGTCAGTGTTTCTCATCTCACTGTCATCTACAGTAGAACGTGATGTCCAACCTTTTTTTGTGAGGACAGACATTGTAAATGGACAAGCTCAAAGTCAGTAAAACACAGCAGAGATATTTTTTGTAGCAAATCTAACTAGACAACATAAAGTATTTCTTGACACATTGATGAAAATAGTACAAGTAGATCAGTTTTACAACAAACATCCTAATGGTATAGCCATTATTAAAGTCATTTAAGTAAATTTAAGTCACATAAACATGTGGACATGTTCTACATACAGTACACATTGACATAGTTCTCACCTCTTCTTCTTTTGGTTCCCAGAAAAACCAGCACAATTAAGATGACGACCACAGCTGCTCCACAACAAACCACAACTACCACCAACATCCATTTTGATGTTTCTGTTGAAACAAACAAGTTTTACTTTTAACTCAAACAAAAACATCTATGTGTTCCTACAGCGGTCTGAGGAGGAGCATGGTAACTATACAGCATGTATTGCTGCCAAGACAACACACATTGTCCAAACATGACGGTACAACTCAATTTTATATTTCAGATATTACATATATTTTCCACATTCTGCAAAGTGTAGAGTTTGCAGGGTTTTTCGTCACTGACTTTGTTTTCTGTGCAGTTACAGATGATAAGCTGAATGACAGTGGAATAAGCTAAACAAACAAAGATGTACTGCATGTCCTACCTGGGGTCACAGGAAATGTAGGTTTTGTGCTAATCTTGCTAGCACACAAAAACATTTCAGAACTATGAACCCTTTTCACTCTGTTTATCCCCTAAATGTCCCCCCCAACAACAGCAGAACTTCGAAGTATTTTTGCATAGTGTATGAAATTCTTCACTGTCTACTTGGATTGATTCTAGTATTAATCACAGGTTGTGTCTGAAATAGACGAGGGAACTGTACAACTGTCCACAGTACACTTCAGTTTTATATTTCAAATACAATTTTATAGTTTCAGATGAAAAGCTGAATGACAGTGGAATAAGGTCACATTTTGAAACACTCATCAGAATCTCACCAGTAATATTGTTTTCTGGTGTAAGTCCATGAGTTATTCCAGCAGCAGTGGTCACATCACTTGTAGGGCTGAGACTGGCAGTGACCGGTGTATATACTGGAGACCACTGGCTTCCTGTGCAGTCATAAAGGAGATTTTCTTTAGAATGATAATTACTTTCCAGATAATCTTCAAGTCTCTAGTTCATATTTTTCCTCTGATTACTTGCTTTAATGAATGAACCAAGCACCATTATTGACAAACCATAGTTGCATCTTCTTAACATGGTCATCTTCAATTCATTCAATTCAATTCAATTTTATTTATATAGCGTCAATAACAATACAAATCGTCTCAAGACGCTTTACAAGACCCGGCCTGAAACTCCTCTTAAAGAGGACCTATCAATCAACTCTGAGCCATCAGATCTATTTTTTGTACATAAACTAATAACATACAGCTGCCCAAGGAACATTTAATAATAAAATGTCTATTTACTGTTGGATGACATGGAACTATGACCATATGAGAAACACAGTAGATCTGGTATTAACTTATTCACATTATAGCTGAAACTTGACACTACACTTTATTTTATTTCAAAATGAATAATTTGAAACACAGAACATGATGAACAATAATCTATAACTCTTGTAAATTGTGTTACCTGATGCTGTGCTCACAGAGGTAGAAGGAGTCAAGACAGTGGACGAGTTAACAGTTGAATCTGTTTCAAAAACATAAAATACAAACAAGCTTTTATAGAAATAACATGTGACACTCTCTGGATCATCATTTAGATTTACTGCATATCCTACCTGTGGTCAGGGGAAATGTTGGTTTTGTGCTAATCTTGTTTGATTCTGTTGTCACAACATCTACAATAAATCAGATATGTGTACAAATAAATCACACAAAACATTTCCAATTCAAATTCAAATAGTTTTTGCAAAGTGTATGAAATTTCTCAGTGTCTGCCTGGATTGATTCTGATATTTATTAATCACAGGTTACGTCTGAAATCAACAAGTGAACTGTACAAGTTGAACTGGTTACTAAATAATTTACCCACTATAGGGTGTCTGATAAGAGCAGAACAAGAAATGGTTCAGAACCAGTGGAAAAACAAAAGCAGACAGAAATTGAGTTATATGGATGAATCAATGTAACAATCAAACTATTTTTTTTTTTTTAAAAACGACTGTTTAACACTATGTGACTTAAATGCAGAAAGTAAGAGAGGGAATAGTTATTATTTTACAGTGTGATCTAAGACGTTTGGCAATGAACGGACCAACAGTCTGAAACACAAAACATCTGAACTAAAGCTGAAACGATGAGACGATTTAAATTGCATTCAGATGGATGGGTCTTTAACTTCCTGACTACAAATCCGGACAACAAATAGTAAGAGTGGGCAGCCGTACATCAAGAGCCATCACTGTGAACACAGACTCTCCTCAGGCCTGCACACTGAGACCCATAGACAATGGAATGGTTTATTGAATCTTGAAATAAAGGCAGATTCTGCCACTCTCTGTAGCTGTTCACATTAGAAATGTTCATTATTTCAAAGAACGTGTTGTTATTTATGAAACATCTTTGACTTACTGTGATGCCCCTGTGGGCATGTGTGGGTGTGGTTGCATTCCCTGAGGCTAATTACAGTAACTCGGGGCACCTGTGTCCATTGCCCAGGAGTCTTCAGCTGCCACCATTCTGGCAGTTTAAAAGAGGCTGTGTGAGAGCTCACGCTCTCTCGTGAGACAGACCAACTAACTCCTCTCTGTTTCCCTCCTGCAGGTGTCGTTGGTGTGGTTCAAGCTGTGGTTCATTATCTAAAGAAATAAATAATTGTTCCTGTTCCTTACAATTACCGTGGTGTGTCTCCTTTTTTGTTGTGGCCACTTGAGCCAGGCCATAACACTTACCCATCAAGTTGAATTTATCACTACGAGGAGACAAATAGTTGGGTTTATTTTCCAATCTGTAATCACAGCTGGCATCTTTTTGTTGAACTGAGTGTAGATGTCTCAACAAATTATCCGTTTTGAAAGTAAACTGGCAGAACAGCTGGTTAGTTTTTGAGCTCCTTGTCTTCCAGGTTTTAGTTGTTACTACTGGACGACTCTCTTCTCCAAAGTACAGGTTACATGTTGCACCATGTTCCACAGATCCAGATAGAGAACAAGTGAAGATATAATCATCTTTGATATGTTGATGACTCATCTCTGGTTTTTGACCTACAAGAAGAATAATAGCAGGTCTGTAAATGAAATGTGACAGTCTGTAATCAAGTCCACTGTATGTTGTAGCAACAAACTGAATCTCACATTCACAGAAGTCCTACTGTACTGATGTTAGTTATCTTACAGATGGTTTGATAATGTATCACAGTAAAAGCAGTAACTCACTTTGTACAGTGATGGAGGATACGTCACTGTGTGGAGATGGAGAATTTACATCTCCATACTTTACAGTGTAAAAACATTTAACTTCAACCTCAGCTGGTGAACTCTGACGAGACATCAACAGCAGATCAGTTCCTGTCAGTGTCTGAACACACTCAAAGTTTATGAACATTTTTTCTTGTTCCCCAGTGTAGAAATAACACTGAAACACTGAAACATGAGACGGAGCCTCACAGCTCAACATGACTGAGTCTGTCTCTGTGATCACTGCTGGTTTCACTGTCAGTTTAGCTTGAGGAAGAGCTGAAAGTTCAACAGTACAGACATAAATACATCAGATACTTAGTTATGATAAGATTATGAAAATGTAGAGAAAAATATATGTGTAAAATTACTTAGAAAATAGTTAATGAACAGACTACAATAATCATACAGTGATAAAAGCACAGCTGTAAAGATAATAGATCAGAAACTGACCTTGTACTTGAGTCTCTTGAAAGGAACCTGTTTGAAGTAATATGTGATGACATGTAAAATAACTTAACAACTTGGACAAATTTAAATCTGGATATAACATCTTTCTCTCTCTTTAATCGTTTTAGGCTCCAAATAACTTACATATGAGGACGATGAACAACAGACGTCCAGCCATGTTGAAGCTGAATAGTGAGACTGTTAAAGTAGATTCTTGAGTGTGTGGCTATATTAACACTGACCTATGTGTCATTTAGCAGAAAATGATCAACACAGGAAAACCATAGCAAGCATCAGAAGAGGGTCACATCTACAGGCGTGAGAAACAGAGACTTATGAGAACACCTAACACATTTATTTTAGTGTTTCTGATCAGCCTCAGTGCACACTAACCTAAAGTTCATAAAGTGTGTTCGTTCCTCATTTCTGCTGGTCGCTTCAGCTTCTTCCATTTTGGTGAAAATCAATATTTGTAAAGAAGAAGAAAAAGGCTTTATATATCCTACGTACATATGGACTTTACATTTAAAATAGTAACATTAATAAAAGATAATGGTAAACCATACAGTGATAACAGTACAGATGAAAGGATCATATATCAGGACCTGTAACGTCCTGAAAGGTATCTGTTGAATATAAAATTTCAACAGAATTATTTAATACTGGCATATTAAATACATGTAATAAGACCTTCAACATCTTTAACAAAACAAAGAGGGGTTAAAAACTTGTGTTTATCAGATATTAGTTCCTGCACAGAAATTAGTTTTAGGCTCCACTCTGCAGCAGAGAGCCACAACACAGGCTGGAATTCACATATTCATCAAACATAAACATCATCAGATAGCCTATTATTGTTGAACGTGCATTTGTTTGTAAAAATCACACATTAACAGTGACAGAAGCTGAATAGTGACACTAAAGTAGCCTGGAGTAGCCTGTAGTAGTGACAAGTCTCATAGATGTGCAACTAGATTAAGATGTTGAAATCACTTGAGCCTTTTTGTAGCGTGTGACTATAAGAATGTTGACCTATAAGTGTCACTTAGCAGAAACTGTTCACAGGAAATCACACATACCACGGTCTTGAGCACGATTATTTAGCTCAGATGAATCAGAGAGGAAGCTACCATCTGAAGAAAGATAACTAAGTGCTTTTGTTCAGCTCTGTTCCTATGATAACGGTCGGCAACAGTCATGTTCCTCATTTGGTGTTAGAAGAAAGAAATAATTCACCTTTCACATCAAAGATAGAAACATAGGAATTCATATTTTCGGGTTGAAAAGCACAAAGCAGTAAGACTTATTGTCTGGCAGTTGTCATAAAGTACAAATAATAGGTAAGACCTGTTAACAGACTATGAGCTTGATCATAACGGGCCTGCAAATGAATAATTAAGATGGAAGGGGGAGTGAGGGCAGTCTTACCTAAAGACAAATTAATCACTGCATCAAGGAAAACGGTGTTAATAGGAGCAGGGGTGTTCAAATGTTTTTGTAAATGAGCCAATCCAAGAAAGAGGACACCCAGACTCACAGCTGCTCTTGTCCACATCAACCTCTCTGCAAAAATACCAAACATAAAAGTCATTGGTTTTGGTTGTGTTTTTCAGACATAGCATAATATACCTTTGGTCCTAATGGATGTCAGTGCTGTGTGGCGATGACTCCAGGTCCACAGCATCTAGAATGATGAAGATGGGTGTGGACGTTATACCTAAAAAACATACAAGACATAAATCCACATTCAAATACTTAAATACAGCCTGATTACATGCCTCACATCAGCTCCTCTTTTTCTGTATCACCATCTAATTACAAATTATTAGTGCAGAATGATGTAAAAATGCTCTAACACTCTTATTGGTGGGTGGGTTCTCTCCAGGTACTCCGGCTTCCTCCCACCATCCAAAGACATGCTCATTAGGTTAATTGGGGACTCTAAATTGCCCATAGGTGTGTGTGTGAGTGTGAATGTTGGCCCTGCGATGGACTGGCAACTTGTCCAGGGTGAACCCCTGCCTCTCGCCCGATGACAGCTGGGATAGGCTCCAGCAGACCCCGTGACCCTTAACAGGAATAAACGGGTATAGAAAATGACTGACTGACTCTTATTGGTTAAATAATAAAATATTATCTAAAATTTGATTGCAGGTTATATCAAAGAAGGGACAATGCATTACTGTTAGCAGAAAATAAAATAATAAGGCTGAACTCACAGATTAGGGTCACAAACAGACGTCCAGACAAGACGAGGGAAATCTGTCCAGAAAGCTGTCCTGCACAAGTCTATGCTGCAGAATATAAACTCTAAAAAAACACATCAAGCATCAGAACTAGAAACCACACAAAGGAATCTGCAGATGTTAAGATTTGATGCAGAACAGTTTGAGCTCGTTTAGATATAAGCACATGGTCAATCTGAGCATTTTGAGGCTATGAACAGAGGTCAATTTACATATACCTTTGTCTTTCAGACTTGCAACTAACTGCACTAAGTGAGTAAAGGTGATTTAGTAAAGGTGATAAAACAAGTAAAAGTAACAACTGTCTGCTATCAGAAACTGGGTGATGTCTTTGACTATGGTGCCCGCTGGCATTCATTTACAGACCCTAATCGGCTGCACCTGACGCGATTCGATTCACCTGGTTTCATCTGACCGGAAGCGACTCCATAAAGACAGGTGCGCTCGGAAAGAGGCAAACGCAGCACACTAGACGTCACCGAGACCCGGGGGGTTTGTATCTCGTTTTTCTTTTATATATCTCTGCAGCTATGCCTCCCAAAAAAACAGCAGCTGAGTCCACTGAGGCGCCTGTACCGCCTTCAAGCGATGCACCGGTGGAGGAGACAGATGAGAAAACGCCAGGTAGCCATGTGCGCAACCGGCGTTAAGAAGCCGGAGAAACGTGACTTTTGAGCCCTTTACGTAAAGTCGGCAAATTTTCAAAGTTTATGTGTGGTCAGTGTAAAACCCCTCCTTTTTTAAACTCCTTTTTAGGTGCCGCGGCGGTGCGTAAAATTGCAGCCCATCCCTCCACTGCGATTATGGTGAAAGAAGCACTTAAAGAGTTAGATTCGCGCAAAGGAGTCTCCTCACAAGCCATACAGAACTATATCAAACAAGCATACCCCACTGTGGATGTGGTGAGGTTGAAGTACTTGGTCCGCAAAGCCCTGAAAAAAGGAATTGAGAATGGCACTTTAGTGCGGCCTGCAAACTCCAGTGTCACTACAGGCGCCACGGGAAAATTTAGGGTGAGACGTCAAATGTGAAGCTGCGCCGAAATTGATTAAATTTTGTTAACTGGCGTTCGTTTTTTTTCTTCCCCCAATATGTTAAGCTTGCACCAAAAGTCAAAGAATCGAAGCCAAAAAGCGAGAATGCAGATCCCAATGTCCAAAAATCTCCAAAAGCAGCCAAGGACAAAGCCAAGGATGCAGCCAAAAAGACCAGAAAAGCAGGTAACAATAAAATGGTAAATTATTCAGCAACGTTAGTTAATTCTGTGTTTGTCTTAACTTGCAACTTCTTTAAGGTGCAACTAAGAAGAAAGATGCTGCAAGTGAACAGACAAAGTCATCAGAGGTAAGGCACCAAAAGTGTTTAAGGAAGGGGGCTGCAGTGTCTTCTGTGGTGTCTGGCTAATAATACTTAGATACACCCAATATTAACTTTTCCTGCAGAAAACATTTCCAACATAATTATCCAGATATAAACTAGTAAACTGTTCCTGGAGAAGTGTTAATATGTACATTTTTTTTTTTCAAAAGAACCTTATTTGCATTTGGCAAATTATCAATTCACATGTATATTGGATAACCTAGTGTTTGCTTTCTTGTGTTTTAGGACTCAAAGCCTCCCAAAAAAACAAAGAAAGCTGATGAGGCTTCTACCTCCAAAGTCGCTCCAGCGAAGAAGCCTAAAGCTAAAAAAGCTGCAGAGGGAGGCGATGGTGAGGGGACCAAAACTAAAGCTGCAAAGAAGACCAAGGAGGAAAAGGCTGGAAAGGCATCCCAGAGCAAGGCCGCTAAAGCTGGCAGTGATGCCCCTCCTACTAAAGCTACTGGGAAGCGAGCGAAGAAGGTTGCAGAGTGAAGTTCGCTGTTTTATACTGTTATTTGCAATAAAATCTTAATTTTTGAGATCTTGTGTAATTTATAAAATCTTGATATTGCAGTATATTCAGATTTATACATACATGCACAACGAAGACTCACTCTTTAGTTCAGCTTAATGGGTTCAGAGACTTTCTTACAATGAACGATTTGCCAAACGGGCACCATTCAGACCTGGCATTAACATTTGTCGAATGTAGCTCATCTCAAGTGTAAATGTACAGGTGTGAACTTGTCTGGGATGCATTTGAGATTGTCTGACCATATTTGAAGGTGCTTGAGATGACATTTGTCTGTATTCCTTTAATGCACAGGTTTCAAACGATCTGTGAAAGGGCCGCTGTGGCTGCAGGTTTTCATTCCAACCATGCAGCAGCACACTTGACTTGGCTCAATCAACTGAACTGTCTTCAGTCATTTCAAGTGTCCTTTTGCTTGATTGGAACAAAAACTTGCCAGCCACACCCACTGCATGGGTGCTGCATGGTTGGAATGAAAACCTGCAGCCACAGCGGCCCTTTCACGGATCAGTTTGAGACCCCTGCTTTTATGTGAACAAAGCAGATTTCCAGGTGAGAGGTCTGAATG